>OY288109.1:75535871-78232404 GCA_958431115.1 Syrphus vitripennis | reverse complement strand
ATCCTGAAATTCTTCACAGATCTTCAGTATAGTCTGAGCAGCAGATTTATCTAAGTTGTCTATTTGAATTTTCTCTGTCAATCTTTTAAATTTTTGTTTGTCTTTAAATTTTGTATTATTCGATAATATTCTGTATTTTATCAAAGGTTCTATACCTATCATGGAATTCTCAATTGTTTCCTCTTTATCTGTAGTATTTAATATCTTGATATGCTTTATTCCTTTTGCAGGTAATATTGAATTTGCTAAGAAAATTCCCTTTTTGATTTCATTCCCGATGAGAACGCTATCTTCTTTTAAATCTAATTCAATACTTTTTATTATTTCTGTTCTTGGTGGAATTGTTAATTTTCCTAAATTCCTCAGAGACATATTTAATGGTAGTACTATTTCTTCATCTTGTACTAATACTACAAGCACACAAGTTTCATAATCTATTTTACAGTTATAAGCTTTGAGGAAATCTCTTCCTAGTATACCATCAGTAGTTATATTTAATTCTTCATTGACTACGTGAAATTCATGTTCTACATTACCTTCTCCTATCATGAGTTCTAGATTTGATACACCTTTAGAAAATATTATTTTGTTTGTAATGCCGTTTATTTGGCATGTCAATTTCTTATTTAAATCTTTTACCAGATATTCTTTACAAACAGAAATATCTGCGCCGGTGTCAATTAAAAATTTGTAAGTTTTGTTTAAATGTTTTATTCTTATGCTAACGAAATTTGTATCATATTCCCAGAAATTTAAGACCTTCTTTGATTCCCCCGATTCTGCTGACCGGGGACACCTATGTTTTCCGACCTAGTGTTGTTGTTATGGTATCCTCTTGCAGTGCCTCTACTTCTAGCATTACCTCTATTAATACTGTTGTTTCTTTCATAGCTATTTCTATAACTATTGTTATTGTATTGTCTATCATTGTTATTATTAAATCTAGTATGAGAATTTTTATATCGGTGTCCACCTCTAAAGTTTGTTCTGAATTGCATGACATTATTTTGTCGTGAAGAGACTTCAACTTCAGTAGCTATCTTTATAGCTTCACTGAATGTGCTAATTCTAGATGCTTGTATAACTTGTCTTGTAGCTTCATTCAGTCCGTTTTTGAAAGCATTTAGTCCTAACTGATCATTTAACTTTATTATAACTCTTCTATTTGATTCACCTTGTTCAGCTATTTGTATCTCATTTAATTGAGATATCAGTAATTCAATTTTTTCTGCAAATCTATTTACTTCTTGAGTTCCTTGTTGTGATCTTGCTAACTCACTATGTATTTTCAATGGATTTGTTTTTGGTTTGTAAATTTCTGTCAAGGCCTTTTTAAAATCAGGAAAAATTTCTGGCTGATTTTCTAATGTTAAAAGTCTGTTTCTTACTTTTTCAACTATTTTTGTTGCTATTACAAATTTGATCAGCTTTTTCTTCTCTACGTCCTCAACTAACGTATCGTTATAAAATTCAATTAGTCCTAAAAAATTTGATAAGTTCTTTGACTCACCATTGAATTCTGTTATAAGCTTTGCAGCTACTAGTATTTCAAACTTTGCCATAGTTTCTAATTCTTTCTTTTGTTTTTTTAGTATGAGCAATTCTAGAATTTGTTTTTCTATTCCTCTAAAATTTGTTAATATTTCTTCTATTTCTTTTTTATCTGATAGTTCTATAAGTATCTCTTCCTTTGTATTTTCAATTTCCTTTTTGATTTTATTTATATATTCTTCAGTATATTCCCTATTTGGATTTTTCTTTAAATTATTTAATATTTTTGACAAAGTGTTTAATATATCCATATCATTTTTTTTTTTTTTTTTTTTGTTTAATATTTTTGACAAAGTATTTTAAAATATCAAAAAAAAAAAATCTTATAAAATTATAAATGGTTTATTCTGTTTCTAACTATTTGTTTTTTAACATACTTTTTATAGTATGAATGGATTTTTAAAAATAAAAAAATTATTAATATTATTAATATATAAATATTTATGTTATTAGAGTTAAATATTTGGCTTGAGCTATTATTGCTTAGGTTGTTGTTTATTACTTCTTTCGAATTGGGCTGTCCCATCCTTATTCAAAATATGTAATTTTTTTATCAGTATGTTCTTAAGTTTTCTGTCGGTCGTTATATTTATTATTCTGTACAGCTCTGCTTTTTGCTGTCTTAACTTAACAGCCTTGCCTCCTCTCTTCCTTCGTGTCAGCTTAGTCTTATTTGAGTCTTCTTGCGTCTGTTTTTTTTTTTTATTTCTTTCCCTGTATCTTTCTATTGAAAGCGGTTGGGGTCCGGCAGTCTTGCTTGTTGCTGTATATGCTGGTGCTGTATGTTCCGCACCTTCCGGGATATACTCTATTATCTTGTCCTCTGAGTTGTCCGGGGAGTATGTCTGGTCTAGCTCTTCGAACAGCGTATCTAGAATCTCTTTGCTGTATGACATCAGTTATTGGTCTGCTTCCTGTTTGTTAAATGTATTTTTCGTTAACCTAACAGGCTGGCAAGATCGCCATGTAATGTTTGTGTCTTTCTCCCTAAGTTATATGTAGCGTAACACGCTTATAATGCTATTTAAAGCGCAACTCGCTGATAATATTATATAAATATATTATTATGTTTATATAATATAAGTGGCAGAAGGTGCCTATACGAATGACTCAAGTCAACTTGTAAAGTATGATCAAGAATGATTTTATTATTCAAAATTCACAACTATTTATACTTAAAAATTATCGATATATTCTTACAAATTATTGGGGACAATTCTATTACTCATTATAATTTGTTTTCTGGAGTAGTGTAATAAAATACATTCTGTGTCATTCATAATGCATCGTCATCAAAGCGACGTCAATGCTCTCAGTTTCGTTGGTCAAAGGGGACAACGAAAATAGGTGTTATGTATCAATGCAATAATTGGTTGTATTGCAGAATTTATTTTATTGTGTGGATTTGTTTTCATGATTGTTTTTGTTTACACTTGAATCAATTAATTAATGAATGGTTATTCTTATTACACTACAATATAAAGAATCGGAAACGAAATTCGCGCAGTCGGTAGGATCTCGAAAGATCAAAATATATTGAATCTCACTTTATTAAAAGTTTAATTCGGGATCGTCCTAAAACTAAATAAAATAGTTAGTAACGGTAAAGTGAAATTACTAAATGGTGCTATAGGACAATGAAAAATAAAAATATATATTTTGTTCAGTGAAAAGCATCGT
Organism: Syrphus vitripennis; assembly: GCA_958431115.1. Taxonomy (NCBI): domain Eukaryota; kingdom Metazoa; phylum Arthropoda; class Insecta; order Diptera; family Syrphidae; genus Syrphus; species Syrphus vitripennis. The sequence goes on along the minus strand of OY288109.1, from coordinate 78,229,173 downwards.
AAATCAAGATCCGAAAGGATAATTTTACAAAGTCTCGTAGAGGGAATGCTTGATTGATAAAACAATTAAATAGAACATTAAATGCCACCAGAAGGAAATCTTCGAAAGGAAGCATACAGAAAGTGAACTCACAGTGTTAAATTAAAATTAACAAAACAAAAAAAAAATGTTAAACTGAAATTAACAAAAAATAAAAAAAGAAGTGAACTCAGTGTTAAATTAAAATTAACAAAAAGTGCTACTTAATGCAACCAGAAAAAATAAATCTTCAAAAAGGAGCAGAGGCCCCACAAATAAAGGACCCACATAGAGAAGTAAACTCACAAAGTTGGATAGACGACGAAGCAACAGCTGATTTCCAGGAACATTTTAAATCAATTCAACAAAAGTTGAGAAGAAAACAACTTCAACAAAATAAAATTAACGACAAATAAAAAGTTAAAAGTGCTACTTAAAATAAAAAATATATGACGTTACTTTAAAAAGTGTAAATTAATAAAAAGAAGGAAGAACAACTATACGTGGCAAAATTATACAAGTCGAAAGCCCCAACGTGTTCGATAAATGAAGAAATATACACCATACAACAAACCAGCTGCGTTAACATATAACAAAGAAGAAGAAAAAACCTCGAAGTCAACAGATCCTGCAGCAATCCAGCAATCAAAAGAAATTGAGCAACCAGAAGAAAAAATTGAAAATAAGGTAAAATGGCTACAATAAATATAGATCCCTTAAAATTAGTAAAGAATTTACCAAATTTTAATAGTAAATCATGTAATATTATTATATTTATAAAAAGAGTAGATTTCATAATGAGTGTTGTAAATTTATATAATGAAGCAGCAAAGGAATTTATAATAAATGAAATTAAATCCAAAATCACAGATAGTGCATCAGAAGTAGTATTACGGGGTGGTTACCCAAATAACTGCCAAAAAATTAAAAACTTATTAGTTAGAAATTTTGGTGAAAAAGAGTCCTTTTTAAAATTAAAGGAACTAGCTGACAAAGTTTATACTAAAAATATAACTCTGCTATATAATTCGTATGCAAGTTATCATCATGCATCCGCAATATCCGCATAGAAAATCAAACTCGAAAGTGCTAATAACGCGCATTAAAATATTACATTGGATTTCATCATAAGATGAAGATATTATATTACAGCACATCCGTGTATCCAAATACCCATCCACCGATTCGTCATCAATACAGCGCATCCAAACAATAGAATACCACACAGGCAGCACCCACGTAAATACTAACCGATTCGGCGATTCATCAGAACCTTTGTCTTCGATCGTCGCATCATTAGAATTAATTAGGTTACTTTATTTTAGAATTAATATTGTATCTTTAGAATTAAATTGAACTTGAACCTAAACGCAACACTAGTTGCACCACAAATAAAATCGTTTAGGATCTTTTTTAAAAGATCCTCCGATTAACAATTTGTTTAATTGGCGCCCAACGTGGGGCAAGTTTTTAAAAAAAATATTTAAATCTCAAAAAATCTAAAGGCTCGGTATAACAAAGTATGAAATATGAAATACAATAAAAAGTATCACTTCGAAAATTAAAAAATATATATCTGATATATCGCAATAAGAAATAAGAGCATTATTTCGGGAAATTAAAAAATTAATAATAACCTTTTAAAATAATACTAAAAATTTTGGTGTTTTAAAAAAATATGAGTGATAACAATGAAATAATATTGAAATTCCCAACCACTACCGGCGAGTGCCAAGACTTATGGAAACGGAAAAAGAACGAAGCAAATCATAAAAGAATTAATGAAAGTGAATTACGATCAATTTCGCCAACATTATTACCCTATCTCAATGTGAAAGAATTGAAAAATAAGACTGGACGAAATAGACGAATTAAATTGTGAAGAATATTATGATTGTGTGGCTGGTAAACAATTGATCAGCGAAGAATATTTAGATTATATTGAAATACTCGTACGTGTAAAAAATTCAATAAAAAATAAAAAAAGTGTAGAAAAATAAACTTTAAAAAAGAACTATAATAAAAAACTTAAATAAAAAATTTAAAATATATAATTCAGTGAAACTGGTCTTAAACTGAGTTGTTTCGAGGTTGTGCGACCTTTTAAAAAAAAGGAAAAGTCAAACTTAACGCACTCTTAAAACGCCTACTGAGACTGGTAGGTTGACCCGAAGAGGCTCTGGCCGAAATTACAAAAAAAAGGAACTCATCAATTCTTCTGAGAGCTGTTAAAAATAATTGAGTAAGAAATTGATTTGCCTAAAATGTTTTTAAATAAAGAATGAACAGAATTTGAAATCTGTGAAATGAAAAAGGTAAAATACGAATGATACATATATGTAATACATTTTCACTTGTTCAGATATAAAATTTTTGAGTTGATTGATAAAAGATGTTCTAAAAAGAATTATTATTTGAAAATATATATTATATTAATAAACATATTTTTATACTAAAAAATATAAATTAAAAAAAAGGGGTATTTGAAAAAATATACGAAGATATTAAAAAAATTTTATAAAAATTTTATTTTGAGGTGAAATTGGAAGGATTATTATCATTGCAAATTGAGAAATACTTTTTATTTATAACACAAACTGGATAATTTAATTGAAAAATTCAGTAAAATGGCGACAAATAATGAAGACATTATTTCCCGTATTGTATCTGCAAATACAGCTACATTAAGAGACGAGATTGAGAGATTAAAATCTCAATTCTCAAACGACAAATAGCAATGTCACAGAACACAAAATAGAAACAATTGATGAAACAATCAATTGTGTTGAATCACTCGATGTGATTAAATCATTGCCAGAATTTACAGGTGATGAAAATACATATGTTAGCTGGCGAGACGCTGCTAATAATTCAATGACTCTTTATAAAAGAGGAAGACGCCGATACTTCGCGGCATTAACAATATTAAGGAATAAGATAATTAAAAACGCAAATGATACTTTAACGAACCATGGAACGGTTCTAAATTTTGATGCGATTTTAAGTCGTCTAGACTTCGCATATGCGGACAAACGTCCAATACATATGATAGAACAAGAACTAAGTATTTTGAGACAAGGTTCTACATCTTTAATTGACTATTATAACATAGTCAATAAGAAATTGACACTGTTAATCAATAAAACTATAATGACACATGGTCAAGATAGTTTAACCAAAGAGCTCAATGAAGCTCATCGCAGAAATGCCTTACGCATTTCTATTACAGGATTGAACGCTCCATTGAGCAACATATTATTTTCTCTGAACCCTACTGACCTACCTAGTGCTCTTGCAAAAGCACAAGAGTTAGAATCAAATAATCAAAGGGCTCAATTCGCCCTTCAATTTAACAAAAACCACCATACCAATAACCATACTAATAATAATCAAACAAATAATTTTAATAACAATTTGAGATTTCCTAAAAGATCTGTTTGGGAACCAAATCCAAACCAAAACCGACAACAATATCAACAACCATCAGCAATGGAAGTTGGTAGTTCGAATATGAAGATGCCTCATCATAGGCAAAATTTCAATAATAATTGGCGATCTTACAATCGAAATGATAATAATAATAATAATAATAATAATATGGGATATACAAACAATCCTTTCAAACAAAATGGTAATAAGTATAATAATAATAATTTCAGAAGAAATTCTTATGTGGATAAGAGACCACATAGCACTCAAAATAGTGCTCAACCCCCGGTTAAAAACCAAAGGATAAATAACATTAATGAGGACGCTTTTTTAGGCGATCGCCGTGCCAATTGCCATTCATCATCAGATACCTATCAGGCAAGCAACTAAAAATTCTAATTGACACGGGAGCTACTAGTTGCTATTGTAGACCTAATGTTCTACAGGAAAGAAAAAAATTAACTATAAATAAAAGAGTTCGTACAATAAATGGATATTCCATAATTACTCACTATTATGAAGTATATATATATTTGATAGAGACGTAATATTCTATGAAATCGAAAATCTAGAAAGTGATTTATTAATAGGCTATATGTTGTTAAAAAAGGCCTTGGTGAAGTTAGATTTTAAAGATGGAGTTTTAGTTTATAATAATGGAAGAGAAAAAATCTTCTTTGCAGAAAACATAAATGATATAAAGGAAGGAAAAATACAAGAATTCAACAATACAAGGGAATCAGGAGATTTCGAAACCACATTAAATGAAGCAACAGAGAATAACGAAAATATTGAGGAATTAAAAAGATCTATTATAAATAAGATTGAAAGGATACATTCCAATATTAATTTAAATTCTCTTCTCCGAACAGATGTAAAGGCAGAAATTAGGACTACAGTCGATACTCCTATATGGAGCAGACAATATCCGTACCCACTGTCAGTGAACACATTTGTAAACAATAAAATTAAAAATTTACTGAACGCAGGAATTATAAGGCAAAGTAAAAGCCCTTATAATTCACCAATTTGGTTTGTACCGAAAAAGGGTACAAATGAAGACGGTAGCCAAAAATTAAGATTGGTTATCGATTACAAAAAACTAAATGAAAAAACGATATCAGATAGATATCCTATTCCGGAAAGCAACGTAATATTATCCAATTTAGGGAAATCGGAATGTTTCTCTACTATAGACTTAGAGTCAGGTTTTCATCAAATACAGATGAAAGAATCTGATATAGAAAAAACTGCCTTTAGCGTAAATAATGGCAAGTATGAATTTTTACGAATGCCTTTTGGCTTGAAAAATGCGCCAAGTATCTTCCAAAGAGCGATGGATGATATTTTGCGTGAATATAATTATAGGAAAAGTATGTCATGTATATATGGACGACATAATAGTCTACTCCAAAAACATAAGTGAACATACTTTGCATCTCAATAAAATTATAGATATATTAAAACACGCTAATATGAAAATTTCCTCAGAAAAATCTAAGTTTTATAAAAAGGAAACAGAATTTTTGGGTTATATAGTTGGTTATAATACCATAAAAACAGACCCTAAAAAAATAAAAACTATAAACAATTTTCCAGTACCGAATACACTAAGACAGCTAAGAAGTTTTATAGTTATGACGGGTTACTACCGTAAGTTTGTTAAAAATTACGCTCCTGTAACGAAGCCTTTAACTAAATATTTAGCCGGAGAAAACTGCAGAATTTCAAAAAATCAATCCAAAAAGACAATAATAAAACTAGACGAAGAAGCTATTTCAGCTTGTAGGACTTTAAAAGACCTGCTTATAAACCAAATCGAATTAGTACAACCAGACTTCAATAAGAAATTTATTTTAACGACTGACGCTTCTAATAAATAACACTATAGCAGGCGTATTGACTCAAGAAGGAAAACCTATAACCTTCATTTCTAAAACTTTAGATAAGACGGAACAAAATTACGCTACAAATGAGAAGGAATTATACGCTATTGTGAGGTCATTGAAAAATTTAAGAAATTACCTTTACGGGGTTTCTGACCTCGAGATCCATACGGATCATCAACCTCTAACATTTGCGGTATCTGCGGTATATCAATTCAACCGTCGTCGTGTGCAGTCGCATTTATCGTTTGCTCCGCACTTAACTCTTTCGTCACTTTATTGTTCGTGCCCTTATTAATAATTCTAAACTGAAAAATTGTGTAACGCGTTTGACTCACCTCTACTTTTGTCAACCACGCATTTTTTTGCTGTTTGCCAACCATAAAAATCAAAAATATCAACCCACCTTCTTTTTTGCAAACCGAAGCATCTTTTTCCAACGATACTGTGTCCCAATTAATTTCTTTTTGCACCTTAAAAATTAAATTTAACTATGTCATCAAAGTGCGGAAATCCAATCTGTGTCAACACCGATTCCAGTGCTGAGTGGATATGTTGTAGTGGTATTTGCGGGAAATCATATCACATCTCCTGTGTTGGTCTTAACAAAAGATCGCTCGTGTATCTTAAAGACTACAATAAAAATTTCATGTTTTTCTGTGATGAATGTAAGGGCATTTCTCTGTCTCATATTATGCTGGCTATTAAATGCTTGAGTGACTCAATAGACAATAATAATACTGATTGCCTAAACAAAATACAAACGATTTCAAAAAAATATGACGTCTTTGTTAAAAGCACTGAAGAATTACACCAACAATGTGAAACTAACAATTCCCAGTGTTTATCTAAGCTTCTTGATATTGAAAAATGCACTAGTTCCTTTAAAAAACTGTCTGACTCTTTGCATGACTCACTTAGCGAGCTCAGTAGTAACGTTTCCTCCAATCTGAAATCCCTACGATCAGATATCGAGGTTCATTTTCAAAGTGATTCCTCTAAAACAACATTATCTACCTACACGCCCCCCGATCCATCCTTCCTCATCGGAATTTACGATGAATTACACAGTGCCAAATCTATTTTGTCCAGAGTCTCTGTGGAATTAATATCAATTGGATACAACGTCAGTATCAATGGTCAACGGTTTATGGAAATGCAACAGGACATGAGCTCCTTGAATAGACATTCGCGAGACATGCGGCAAGTTATTAATGATTTTCTTGATGAACCTAAATATCCACCACTTGCACCCGTTACTGTGTATAATAGCCTTTCAGTTCTTGAAGAAATCCAGATCGCTGAAACTACGCCTCCCATACACACCGAAAAAGTAGCTGTAACTTCTTCTCCTTGTACACCATTGGTACCTGAAGTCGCTGTAAATTCCCAACAATCGCAAACTACTCCAACAAGGGAGTCATCACCTACAGTATTTAAGCTTGGTCACCCATGGAGCTTGTCAGATTGGAAAAAGAGATTAAATAAACTTGAATCTGACAATAGTACGTATTACTGCCTGAAAAACACTCCCATTCCCGCCAATGAATCCTGGGTTAAGTCTTTCTTCAGACGTGGTTTCTCCATCATACAGCCCCTCGAAAAAACCACAACTTAGCTCTAAGAACCCAAACCCCTCATCATCCAACCTTAACAAACCATTCAATAAACTTTTTAACAAACCATTCAAAAAACCCGTCAATGTTCCCAGATACGACCCCAACTGGAGCTTCAAAACAAATATTTTCCCCTACTTTAACAACCCCTCCAATTCTCATAAGCTCCCTACTGCCCCTACTCTTTATAAACCTCCAGGAAAACGTGTTTCCTTCAATCTCACTCCTATTTTCGCTCAACCAAGCCAATCCCCCCCTTCTAATTCATTTCCACTTTTTGACCTCAGCTCTGGAAGCAAGTACCCCAACTTTCAAAGCTCCCATATTCTCAACCCCTCCCCTACTTCTCACTCTAACCATATATCCTCTTCTGCACCTACTACTCTGAAACAAACTTCATCTTCTGCACCAATCAATCCCTCCACTGCTCCCAACCAAACACACTCTATTTCAACGAATACTTACACATCTCCTTGCATATCCCCTCCCAATACATCCTCATCAAACTCCGGTTTTTCTCCATTGATCTCCGCCCATTCTTTTATCCATCCCCTTCTACCCCCACCAGTCAAAATGACACAGCAGACACTCGATTCCTCTGAATGTCGCTATGCTCTTTCTAGGCTAAGAGACAAAAAAACTTATGAGAACATTCGCATATTCTTAGCTTATCTTCATGACAAATCTGATTCTGTTTGCTATGAAGGTAAAACAAACACTAGTGTTATGGTATCCATTCAACAGGAAGGTCTCCCTACTAATGTTGTCAGTCTTAAAAATCTTTTCATAAAATATCACGAGTTTTTCAATATGTCTCCACAAAAAGTAGAAAATGATCTTGATGCTTACGAAAGGTATATTCATTCGAAACGCATATCATATCTTCAGCGTAGTAGAGCCGACCATGATAGGTTTTTTCGTTCCTAATACCAGTCCTCACCCTTCAAGTAGACTTGCTCCAAAATGTATGGCCCTGTATTATCAAAACGTCAGAGGACTTCGTTCCAAAACCGCATCTGTCCTTCTTAACTCTCATAAGCTCCCCTTTGACATCTTCGCACTAACTGAAACAAACTTGTCTGCTGATATAAACGATAACGAACTTTTCCCATCGCATTTTAATATCTTCCGGGTCGACGGATCCTCGGATTATGATGTGTCTTGTGGCCGCGGTGTTCTACTGGCGATTCACAATCGGTATGACTCAACACTATTTAAAACCTCTTTATCTTCCTCTTTTGAGTTCGTTTGTATCAAATCAAATATTTCCAAATATTCCCTCTTCATAATTTGCTGCTACATCAGACCTTCTCAACCCACCCAAAGCTATCAGCTAGCTATTGATGCTTTCGATTCCATCTTCGATGCTGCTGATCCTTCCGATGTTGTCATAATTGTTGGTGACTTCAATTTCCCAAATCTTCAATGGGTTCTCTCGGAGGAAGAGTCCTATTACATACCCTTGAATCCCACATCCGAAAAGGAGATTTTATTTACTGATTGCATATCAGACTTAGACCTCTATCAATTGAGTGGTGTTAAAAATAATTTAGGTCGTCAACTCGATCTTATATTTTGTTCTGATGTTGATAATTGTGTGGTATCAGCTAGCGATCATCTACTCTCTAAATTAGACTCTTACCATCCCCCCCTTTTCCTCACCTTTTCTTACGACTCTTCCCACAAGGCCAATTTATCCGAAAATCCACTTGCATTTAATTTTCGTAAGGCTAACTTCCCTAAGCTTAACAGCTTGCTTAGTTCTGTTGACTTTAATACCATCGCTCTTACCGCTGACATCGACGCCGCAGTTTCCACTTTCTATTCTAATGTTTTTTACTGTCTTACTCAATCTGTTCCTATGGTTCAACAAAAGAGTACTTCTTCATCCCCCCCATGGTACAATAGTGATCTACGGTCTTTAAGAAATAAGAGGAACAAATTATGGCGGATTTACCTGACATCCCGCTCTGACTTTGATCTGTTAAGTTATCAGTACAACAACTCTCAATTTTCTGAACTTTGCGATTCCCTCTACCAAGATTACTTAAATCGAATGCAAACTTGTATTATAACAGATCCCAAAAGATTCTTTCATTTCATCAATGCTAAAAGAAAGTCTGATAGCTACCCTTCAACATTAACTTATCTGGGCTCTGGCTCCGATGATCCGAAAATTGTTGCTAATTTGTTTGCCCAATTCTTTCGCCAATCTTTCTCTGTTACTGACTTACAACCTGATTTAGAATATTTTTCATACCTAAAATCTTGCCCCCAAACTTCCTTAAACTCCATAAGTATATCATCGAGCATAGTGGAAGACAAGATTAATATTCTCAAAGATGATTACTCCGCTGGTCCTGATGGTGTCCCCGCTATAATTTTGAAAAAGTGCTGCTTACACTTAGCAAAACCCTTGACAGCTTTATTCAAACTTTCACTCTCACTTGGAGTTTTTCCTTCTCATTGGAAAAACTCTTTTATAATCCCCATCCATAAAAAAGGCCCCAAGAAAGAAATCTCAAACTACCGCCCTATAGCTAAGTTGTCTTGCATCCCTAAGCTCTTTGAAAGTATTGTCTATGATACAATGCTTTTCCACTGCAAGCATTTAGTATCCCCAAATCAACATGGCTTCGTCAAAGGTAGGTCTACAACCACTAATTTGATTGAATTTGTTTCTGGAACCCTATGCTCTCTTGAAAACGGCTGTGAGGTTGATGTAATTGCAACCGACCTAAGCAAAGCATTTGACAAAATCTCCCATTCTCTGATCCTTTTCAAGTTAAATGCCTTAGGATTTCAACCCAGTTTCGTTTCTTGGATACAGTCCTACTTAAAAGATCGTCAGTATAGAGTTATCTTTAGATCCTCTGAATTTGATCCCATCCTTGCAACTTCCGGTGTACCGCAGGGAAGCCACCTTGGCCCATTGATTTTCATTTTGACCATTAACGATGTTGACTGTATCATAAAAGATTCTCTTATATCTGTCTATGCAGATGATAAGAAAATATTTAGGTGCATCTCATCCCCCAGCGACTCGCTTCTACTACAAAATGATCTCAACAAATTTTCGACATGGTGCCTTAAAAACTTTCTGGAACTCAATGTTAACAAGTGTCAAGCTATCACCTACTCACGTAAGCGCTTTAAACTCCTTCCTAGAACGTATTTTATAAATAATATGCCTGTTCGATCGGTTGACTCTCTTAATGATCTAGGGATAATTTGTGATAGAGAACTGAACTTTCGCTCTCACATTGATACATCCATTAAGAGAGCTAACTCTGCACTCGGCTTTGTAAAACGATGGTCCAAGGAATTCCTCGATCCCTATGTCACTAAATCTCTCTACACCACTTTTGTTAGGCCACTGCTCGAATATGCAAGTCAAGTCTGGTCACCCTCTTACATTAGTCACTCCCAGCGAATTGAAGCCGTTCAACGTCGATTTCTTCGTTTTGACCTCCGAGGCCTACCTTGGTCTGATCCGTATAACCTACCTCCCTATGAACATCGTTTAAAATTAGTTCACATGGAATCTCTTGAATACCGCCGTAGGGTGGCTGACGTTGTTTTCACCCATCAACTCCTAACTGGAAATATTGACTGTCCTTCTCTTCTCCAAAAAATCTCCATCCAAACTAATTCCAATAATCTCCGATCCATACCTCTCTTTCAGATAAAATTTCATCGTACCAATTATGGTAGCAATGAACCTATGACACATATGCTACGCACTTCAAACAGTGTTTCCAACCTATTCGACTTCCATTTAAGCAAATCCAGACTCAAATCATCCCTTTATAGTACCTCGTTCCCTTTCTAACCATAACCGAAAATTTCCTAGTTTTTAAGAATTTATGTTAGTCTTAAGTTAGTTAAGTTATTTTTTAAGTTGATTGCTTGTATTAAGCTAATAAAGTTAAACAAACTGATGGAGGTGAGAGGGGCCTTCTCCCCTCTCTCCCTGTGTGTGTGTTTGTTGCTATATATATATATATCTGTACGGAACCCAAATGCAAAAATGAAAAGATGGCACGCATTCATTGAAGAGTTCGCTCCTAAAATAATATATAAGCCAGGATCTACAAATGTAGTTGCCGATGCTTATCTCGACAATATCTTAATCAAATTTCAGACCAAGACGAAGACACATTTAGTACTGCTACACAGCACTCTGCCGAGAGCAGCGACAATTTAGACATTAAAGAAACTACAAAACCATTAAATCAATTTAAACAACAAATCCTTTTAAGTCAAGGACAATTTACAGCTCACGAACAAATTAACAATTTTAACAAGACAAGACATTTAATAGAGTACGATACAACAGATAATCTTATTATAATTCTAAAACAATATTTACAACCCGGAACAGTTGCAATTCATTGCACACCGGAAGACTTATATAATATTAAACAAAAATTAAAAGAAACATTTAGTAATAATTTCCTATACACAAAGAACTTCCCCATTGATATTACAAATGAAGAAGACCAGAAAATAATTATAGAACAAACTCATGTAAGAGCACATCGAAGTTATCAGGAAAATTTAAAACAAATCTATAAGGCATATTATTGGCCACGAATGACCAAACAATTTAAAGAATATGTTAGAAATTGTGAAATATGTAACAGAAATAAATACGAACGACACCCATTTAAAGCTCCAATTGGAGAGGCTCCAATTGCTAAGAAAGAGGGGGAGCAATTGCATTTAGACATTTTCTTCGCCCAAAAACTAAAATTCTTAACATGTATTGATTCATATTCAAAATTCTTAGTTATTAAACTAATCGAAGACAGAACAAAATTAGATCAAAAAGTCTTAGAACTTTTACAAAGCTTTTCAGAAGCTAAAAATTTATGCGTAGACAATGAACCAGGTTTTTCAACACCCCAATTTAAAACTTTGATGCAAAGATTGGGAATTCAAATATATTTCTGTGATCCAAAGCACAGTACTACAAACGGACAAGTGGAAAGAGTACACTCCACTATAATAGAAATAGCAAGATGTATGAAGGAAGAATTTCATTTAATAAGTGATCTAGAATCAGTATTTAGATCTGTACAACAGTAGGTATAACAAAACAATTCATTCAGTAACAAATAAAAGACCTTTCGATGTCTTATTTAATAAATCAGAACATGAAGACGTTCAACCAAAACTCTTATTAGCCCAAGAAAAAATGCTAAAGAGAAACAAACCTAATGTCGAAATTAAAACATATAAAAGAAATGATATAGTTTATGAAAAAATTGCAGGAGTCAGAAATAAACTCCAACCTAGATATAAAAAACAAAAAGTTAAAGAAGACTTAGGAAAAAGAATAAAAATTTATAAAAATGATCGCATAATCCATAAGGATAATATTAAAACTTAATCTATTTCAAGAAAATGAATCCACAAACGATAATGACAATTATAATAATGACACTACTTCATAACGGCCAAGGACAAAAACTATATGTTCAATACATAAATGACGGTCAAGGATTTATCATGATTAAGAGTGACGAACTTAAAATTATTGATTATTATAAGAAGATACTACATACCATAGACTTAGTCTCATGGAAAGATAATTTAGACTTAATCAAAAATAATATTGCGAACCTAATTTTTTGCAATTATTACCCTTCCATGTTACATAACTTTAATTCATTAGAAGAAGAAATAAATACTCTTCTACCCCATCATGCAAGAAATAAAAGAGGGCTATTCGATATAATAGGAAAAGGATTAAAATTTATAGCAGGCACAATGGATGCCGACGACGAATCAGAAATAAGAAAACAATTAAACATTAACGAAAAAAATAACCAAAATATTATCAAAAGCCTCAATGATCAAGTAAAAATAAATGAATGACTGCAGTAACTGATCACATTAATAATCAACAAAAACAAATAAATAATCAGCTATCAAAATTGTTAGGAAAAAAATCTAAAGATGTTACAATAGAACATATGCAACATATTTTCCAAATTCAATACGATATACAACTTCTTAGAGAACAAGTAAGAAAAGTTAAAGAAAATCTAATAATGTGTAGATTAGGAGTATTAGGAAGAGATTTTTTAACCCCACAAGAATTTAGAACATATACATAATATAACTTTAAGGGATTTAATGTTCATTAAAAGCTCCGCCATTTTACATGATAATAAAATAATTTTTGTAGTAATGATACCTAATTAATAATAAAAAAAAAAAATAAAATAATAATGAAGTTCCATATATTCATTTAAATGATTACTTCATGAACCTTTTTTGAATCATAAAAACGATTCCAATATGATTAACTAAAGTGAAGATATATATTCAGAATTCCTTCACTTAAATGAATTACATTGGAATCATTTTTATGATTCAAAAAAGGTTCATGAAGTAATCATTTAATTGAATATATGGAACTTTATATACGTTCATTTAAATGAAGAATTTTCGGATCATAATTGATTCACTAAAATGATTCAAATCGGTGTCTAAGAGCCCAGGTAAAAGGATTCAAAATGATTCATTTCTGAATTCTTTTTCGGTCGATTTTTTCACTTTTTTGATTTAATTATGATTCATTTCTGAATAAAAATGTTTGCTGGGTTGTCTTCGATCGTCGCATCATTAGAATTAATTAGGTTACTTTATTTTAGAATTAATATTGTATCTTTAGATTTAAATTGAACTTGAACCTAAACGCAACACTAGTTGCACCACAAATAAAATCGTTTAGGATCTTTTTTAAAAGATCCTCCGATTAACAATTTGTTTAATTTGCAGACATTCTCTGCAGATTAAACAATAAATATTATCTATCGGAAGATAAACCGATATAATGTAATTGTAGCAATAATGAAGCGTCATTATTAGCTGAATTTTGAATTAACCATGGAATTTTTTACTACACCAATTACCAACAGTTCGTTTGACGGAATTTTAGGAAATAATATCCTCATACCATTAGAAGCTGAAATATCATATTATACGCATACCTTGAAGATTAAAAATACTATTATCCTATTACTGACAAAACCCAAGGAAGATAGATATATTCTAGAATTATCAAATACACAAATAAATTTATGTGGTATTGATTTAGCTTTACAAGATTTGACTGATAAATTAACTGAACCTTATATGAACAAAGAAGAAAAGAAAGCTCTGAATCAAATATTAAAAAATAATAAACAATTATTCCATATCGAAGGAGATATCTTAACTAACGTAAAAGAAGTAACACATAACATTGAAACTAAAAGTGATAAACCAATATATTCACGACTATATAGATATCCAGAAGTACATATAAAAGAATTCGATAAACAAATAATCGAAATGTTAGAACAAGGCATAATAAAAGAAAGCAACAGTCCATATAATGCCCCTATCTGGGTCGTACCCAAAAAGATAGACAATTCAGGACTTAAGAAATGGCGAATTGTTATAGATTATAGAAAACTTAACGAAGTAACCGTGGAAGACAAGTTTTTTATTCCAAACATTAAAGACATTTTTAGTAAATTGGGAAGAGCCCAATATTTTACTACTCTTGACTTGGCGAAAGGTTTCCATCAGATATTGGTGAATCCTAAAGACAGGCACAAAACAGCTTTCTCAACAGCAAACGGTCATTACGAATTTAATCGGATGCCATTTGGACTAAAAAATGCCCCCGCAACTTTTCAGCGAATGATTAATCACGTATTAGAAGGACTTGCAAGAAAAATATGTGTGGTCTATTTAGATGACATTCTCATATTTAGTACATCATTAGAGGAACATATTTGCTCAATTAACAAAGTATTTAAAAAACTTAACGAGCACAATTTAAAAATACATACAGATAAATTAAATTTCTTAGCAAGGAAACCGAATATTTAGGGCACGTAATTACAACAAACGGAATTAAGCCAAATCCAGAAAAATAAGAGCAATTGAAAAAATACCTATTCCTCGTACAACAAAACAAATAAAATCTTTTCTAGGTCTAACATGATATTACAGGAAATTTATAAAAGATTATTCAAAGGTAGCAGTATCTATGACCTGACTTGGGGAGAGACCTCGAGGATTGGTGGCTCCAATGCAACATATCAAAAGTTAGAGCCGGTAGCCCAAATTTTGAAGGTGCTAAGAATTAAGGCTGTCTTATCAGCGTTTCTCTACGACCTTTAGTTTCCAATTTGGCCCTTCTGATTTTGGTATAAAGGCCAAAGGGGTTAAATGAAACAACTTTTTTATGAAATTAGTGGAAAAAGGAGTTGAAATCACTTAACTCCTTTTTGCAAACCGAAAAATAAAAAATAAAAATATATTGTTTGCATAAAGGAGTTAAATATCTACTTACACCCTTCTTGCAACTAGACCCATAGTTTTTTTTGTTTTTTTGTTCTATATATTTCAAATAAAATAAAATATTAAAAATAAGAATAATCAAAGTAGGCGCATATATTACTTTTCATTTGCCACAAACTATGCCCTTGCCAAAATTAACAACATCAAAGGCATTCCACATGAGGCCGATGTGGTTTTATAATTTGGGAATACATGTCATTTCTTCTGATGTTGAAATGTCTTATATGATGACATGGACCGAAGACGTAGCAGATAGAGGATAGAGTGCGAATTTACAAAAACAAGAAGACACTTAATAACGTGGACAGATTCTTGCCCCGGACAAAACAAAAACTTCTTCTTAATATGTCTTTATCAAGTATTTATTTTATTGGAGTTTCAGATTTTTGTTGATTTGCGCGCAGGTAGTTTTTAAATTCTTTTAATTAATATTTTTGCCAATGAAACATGTTTTCAGGATGCCACTAAAAAGGAAAACTTTAACTTTAAAGGAAAAGGTAGACCTAATAAACTTTACCCTAAAATATAAAAAAAAACGTACGGGAACTAGCAACAGAGTTTAAAATAGAAAAAACTCAAGTCGCTGAGTTACTAAAAAAAAAGAAAGAAGAGAAGAAAAAAAAGTGTTTTTGTTTGGTTTCCCTTAAACGGACAACTCCCTTGGGCGGACAAAAATTTCTGCACCATGGCTGTCCGCCCAAGGGAGGTTTCACTGTACTTCTCTTTCTTACTTTCAGGGGAACAAAATAGATTTTCATGAATAAATAAATATTTTTTGGAAAAAACGAAATTCGCGATACTCTGTGAACGCAACTCGTATAGGTACGAGTAGATACAACTTAAATTTAATTTTAGGAATTTAAAAAAACAATATGTGATATTAACGATCGGTCTTTTTTTTTAATTCTTTGACCATGAAAACCTATTTTGAACACTTTTAAAATATATTGATTTCGACCAAGAAAGTCATTAAAAAATTCTATTGAGATAAGTAACCAATCGATCCTGTTTATTCTTACACTAAAAAACACCTAAAAACATAACAATCCTACCGCAAACACGAGTCAAACAAATCCACGTTAAGTATTTTTTACCTACCATAAATACGTCACATTTCATATTATTTTTAAATATCTACATACATATGTACATGTTATATCAGAGCCCATTTGTGCGTCCCCACAAACACTTGACTTCGAATTTCATTAATATAAACAATAAACGAAAAATATCAAATGATTCATAATTGAAGCGGATGATCATATTCGATCTTATAAACATAAAATTGCATATCAACACTTTTTGCCATCAGCAAATTGTGTGGCAGTATCCAATGGATACCAAAGATATTTCATGAATCATATTGCATGATTTCTCATCCGCAGACAAAGTGCTGCGTTAGCAATTAATCAATGTAAAAAGGTATTAATTAAGCTCAATTCCTTTAGTTCTAGTTAAGTTTTAGCCACGACGACACGTCTAAACCGATAATAAACGATACACACATGTCCGATTTTTATTACTTTTTTCTCATCCCTTTCCTTTCAACCGTCGTCTTCGTGTGCAGTCGCATTTATCGTTTGCTCCGTGATTAACTCTTTCGTCACTTTACTGTTCGTGTCCTTAATAATAATTCAACATTGAACAATTGTATCGCCATAAACTACTGTAACGCCATTGACTCACCTCTACTTTTGTCAACCTACGCATTTTTTTTTTGACAACTATACTGTGCCCCAATATATTTACTACTTCTTGCATTCCCTTCAAAAACTATTTCTGCTAAAGAAATTAAACAAAACAAAAATATCAACCCACCTTCCCTTTTGCAAACCGAAGCATCTTTTTCCAACGATACTGTGCCCCAATAAATTATATTTGCTACCTCTTTTTGCATTCCAATCAAAAACTACGTCTGTTTAATTAAAAAAAATAAACATAACTATGTCATCAAAGTGCGGAAACCCAATTTGAGTAAACATCGATTCCAGTGCTGAGTGGATATTATGTTGTAGTGGAATTTGCGGGTGTTAGAGATTAGAGCAACAAGGCACAACACCGACGGCACCATAGCAAAAAAATAATCAACATTCCAACCACCAGCTGCATTTGCGCGAGTTACAAGTTCCACCCACCAGGTCACTAACCTTCCGGTGGCATTTCAACACCTTTAGTTATTATATTTCAAAATGTATAAACTCCTAGAATAAGTTCTTCAATAATTTTGTTATATTTGCAATTCGTAGAATTGACTTTCAAGTAATATTTAATAATGAAATTGTCAGCAAATCTTTGTTCCCATAAAATTAAATAAATCAACATATTCTCAGAATAATGCATCAGCAGAAAATTATAAATTTGTAAACGATAGAATAAGAAAATTATTTGAAAATAAAAAGTGTTGTTAGTTCTGACACCAAACCGATAAGACGTTGTTTTTTTTTTATCGCAAACGCTCACCCCACGACCATAACTCGCCCGAGCACAACAACAATGCGCGAACATTTACGAGAGCTATTTCTCGGTCCACAAATTTCAAACAACAAATACGCTTGCGGAACGAGAACGGTCGACATGAATGGTTAATACACACCCCTTTTCATAGTGTGTTGATGAGCGGTACCTGCGGACCGAGAACGATCGCATCGAACACCCGACATGAGGTGTTTTAATTGTTCAATCATTTAGTTGTCACCATATGAGCATTTCATTTTTAACCTGACTTCCCCCCACCAGTAGTAAGGGGTCATTTCTTAAACTTTCAAAACATAGCCACAGAGATCTTGATACACTAAAAACCAAACACGTTAATTCGGACATTCTGGTGCTTCTACAACGAATTGTCCATTGTTATCAAGGTGTATCATCTTGATTAACGCATACGAGTTTACATTTACATTTTTGGTGACCCCGACGCCGACGTTTCTTATTGTTTGTATCGTAAGAAACCTATTTGCTTCACGCGCAAAATCTTTCATACGTCTCGAACTGTTTGTACAGTAAGAGAGTTAAGAACAAATCTTTCATACGTCCAATTTGTTCAAACAAAGTATTAACGTAGACTTTAATTTGCTATGCAATCCCAGTAAAGAAAAAGAATCCCAAGAAAATTTTAGAGATAAGTAGTGATGTATAGGTAGTAATATTAACCAACTATGTATGTAACTAGGTTGACTGTCCTCTGCGAGTTATATCTAACATAACAGAAGACCCTCCACAAGTATTCATAAACGATGAAGCATCCTCTATGCTTCCATTGTTTACAACTATAAAATAAAACTATAAACGTCTGATGTCGTTAAAAATATCAAGAGATGTCATTAAAAATTAAACCAAGAAATCAATATCTATAAACAATGAAGCATCCTCTGTGGAGCTTCCGTTGTTTATAAATACATAAAAATAAAACTGTGAAATCAACAGTTTATTTGGCGACACAATAAATCCCTTATGGATCTTGTGTTATTAATTAAAAAGATAAACAATGATCGTTGAAGTTGACCAACGATCATAATACATTGTAGAAGCTAGATGTAAGATATGTACCTACTTATATAAGATACTTTGATAAAATAAAGTTTAGTCTGATTTGAGACCTCGAGAAAAGAAAACAAGTTAATTTGTGTTTAAATTTTATTCAATAAATTGAATTATATTATATTCAATAATAAATTGAAAACAAAACTTGCGATGTGCATTACTTATGCTCGTAATATGAAAGCGAACATTTGTGTGTCGTCAAAGGGGCGTGGGCAATGGACATTTTTTTTTTTACGACTCACCTCAAAAATATCAGATTTTAGAATTTGTTTTTATGTTAGATGTATTTTATTTATTAAATTAAAGTTCTTAGCGTGTTAGACATGATTTTGTATAAATAGCATAAGCTTATTTTAACAAATTCACTTTTAATTTTGGAGTGAAAGGATGATACTTCTTTTATTTGGCTCTTTAGCCAACATTTATAATTGGCCTCCATAGCTTTATAGGTTAAGCGTAGGCAGTTCTAATTCACAACTTCTGGCGCGAGACGGTTGGATGCTTACGAAAGCTATTTTATCCAAAAGATTAAAAATCTAAATCCGGAAATATGTATATTGATTCCTTAAATTTCGATAGATTTGGTCAGTCTTCAAGTCGGGCATAAAAAAAAAATTGGCGAACAACAAACGATCGCTGAACGCGACGGGTACTGGGGGCAGCGATGAGCAATGTTTTAGTCCACTGGAGTAAAGATGTTATCCAGTTGGTTTGCTTAAGAGATGCATTTGATGGCGTTCCTGAAACGCAAGATTTGGAAACCCATATATAAGAAAGTGAGGAAGTTGGAAAACGTTTTGCAGTTTCTTTGGCCAAAGGTAAATCGTACAGAAACGAACGATACCTTGTTGGAATCAGAATTTAATACTGTTACAAATAGCATTTAAATCTTTTACTCAAAAGTTCTAATAATAAAAGGCACCTTTAAAACACGCACACAGGTTCCTCTATGTGAGTTCTAAAAGTTAATTTTTTTTAATGGCGATTCTTTTCAAACAAATTTTGATGCTCGTTTTTAAAACATCTATTGTTCGAAATGCAAAATATGCAAAAGAGGGCGTCAAGAGCTGCTGCATCTAGGAGAAGTAAGCGAAGAATAAACTTCAATGTCTACTAAAACACAAACAACAGGAATGTAAAAAGAAAATATGGAATGTAAAAACAGGAATGTAATATATAATATAAAATAGAGAAGTGTTTCGTATATCTACATACACATAAACGAATTATATAGTGACATATGAGATTCAGTGATACGAAAGCAATTCGCGATTGTAGAGTTTTTCAAATATAACAAAATTAAACGAATATTAATTTTAAATACAGTTTGAAAAAAAAAAATTTATTTGTGAAAAATATAGCATCTCATCTCATTCTATAGTAAACGTATGTTGCAAAATCTCGTAGAGAGAACATTTAGCAGATGAATAGTGACGAAAAACAATTAAATAAAGACAGGACAACATCCGGTTCAAATATTACAGAACATAAAACCCAAACTATTAATCCTTCTGTTCCATGCAATGAAACGCTGGACATAATAAAAAGTTTACCAGAGTTTATTGGGGAACACACTGCTGCCAGCTACGTAAGTTGGCATGAAGCCGCTTACAACTCCATGACTCTTTACACAGCTGGTAGTTCTAAATATTTCGCAGCACTTACAATATCAAGACACAAAATTACTGTTGAACATGCCCATTATATCCAAATATGGAACATACCCATTAACATTATATTAATGATTACGAACAGACCTATTATATATTCTCTTTTATAACTTGCTTATTTTGTATCTTTTTCTTCTTTTGTATATTTATAAAATATATTGAAATAAAAACGTTTGTCACGTATAGACAAAAAATTGATCGGTCTTTTGCAAATATTAACATGGTAGCAGAACTTAGTTAAAATGTAAATAATAAATAACTAAAATAGAAGAAAAGTAAAATAATTAAAGCAACGAAATACATTAAATACCTATTAAACGAAACTCTGGTCCAATTGAGTATACCTATAAAAGGAAAAAGTGAATATTTTCTTCTCAGACATAGTACAACAAAATGGCGTTCATGAGGTTCGATGATATCACAATTCCAATTTTCGACGGGTGTGAGTATCAGAATTGGAAAATCAGAATTCTTAAATTTTTGAGTTGAAGAAATGCAAAGTTGTTGTTACAAGAGATAAGATGGACTCGGATAAAAATTGGGAGGAATTAGATATTAAGGCAACTAAGCACATAAATATATAGCGCCATTACAAACAAACAGCTTGAGTATATTGCCGATTTGGACTCTGCTTATAAAATTATACAAAAATTTTATCAGATATATCTTAAAGAATCAACAGCTCTTCAAATTATATGTAGAAACAATCTCGAAAATATCAAACTGAAAGAATTTGAAGAGGTAACATCTTTTTTCGATTCCTTTGTGAAAGCTGTGAATGAACTCAAAGGTGCTGGAGCAAAAATCTCCGAACAGGAGAAATTGCGCTATATGTTGAAGGCGCTACCAAAGTCATATAGCTATATAGGTGATCTACTAGATGCTTTGCCTGAAACTGAGCGAACTGTCGACTACTTGAAAAGTAAAATTAAGATGAAGTCATTGGAAAATAATCGCTCCGAAGTAGAAGAGGGTGTTATAATAAGATATTTATAGTTCACGCAATGCACTCATTCTATTTGTAAACGCATTCACTTAACTTTTATTTGTAAACACATTCTATTAACTTTTATTTGTAAACGCATTTTGTCTGGATGCGTGGCATTCTTTTTATATCTTGTAACAAGTTAAGACGTGTAATAGATTCTTAAGAAATTAAAAGCACATAAAAAACTTAATCTGAAATTGGAGTTATTATTTCTTGTACATGGTGTCAGAAGTTAAAAACTTAAAATGTCGAAATTAAATTTTAAAACGCCAGAGCCATTAAACTTTGACGAAGCCGGTAAGGATTGGCCTCTATGGAAACAAAAATTCAAGATTTTTCTCGTGGCGTCTGGAAAAAACAATGAAGAAGAAAAAGTAAAAATTTCTCTGTTCCTTTCCTTCATCGGTGAAAAAGGGATAGAGGTATATAACACTCTATTCGAAACCATATTTGATCCAGACAGCGATGAAGATTTCCACGATGCTGAGGAGACAGAAGAAGAAGAAAATAAAATAACACTTAAATTGGTCCTAGCGAAGTTTGAGGAATATTGTCTTCCCAAGAAGAATGTCTTAATGGAATCTTATAAATTTAACTTAATTGCTCAGAAAGAGAACCAGCCCTTTACGGAGTACCTGACGGAGTTGCGCACGCAAATTAAATATTGTGAGTACAATTGTACAAAGTGTAATGAACCATTTACAGACCGCATGCTGCGAGAACGGGTTATCCTTGGCTTATTTGACAAAAAATTACAAATAAAGCTCTTGGAGGACAAAAAACTCACACTGAGTGACATAATAAATAAGTGCAAGGTTGCAGAGGCTGTTGTTGTGAATAAAAAATTGCTGTCCCAGGTGGAAAAGGTCAACATGGTGGACACAAGCCAAAAGGATGTTAATTTAGTTCAAAAGAAAACATTCCAAAGACATCCGAATACACCAAAATGTGATCGTTGCGGTGGTTTTTCAACGGGGCAACATCTGAAATATTGCCCAGCTCAGAAGGAAGGTGCAAAATGCAATTTATGTGGAAAACCAGGCCACTTTGCAAGAGTTTGCCGGTCACGTCAACAGGAGGAGAGGCCAAAAGGAAGTAATCAGTTGCAGCTTTATAGAGGACCAAGGCAGAGTCGTGTTAATGAACTAAGATATGGATTTAGTTCTGATGAAGGTAATAAATTATGTCAGAATAATAATATAATTATTAAAAAATATGTGTTTAGAATAAATACCAGTGCCAGGGGTTGGTTCAAAGTATTGAATGTGGGTGGTGCTGAAGTTGAATTCAAACTAGATACTGGGGCTGATATTAGCTGTCTCCCAATTAAATATATCAAACAAGCCAACATCCAAAATCAAATTCAAGAATCCAATAATCAATTATTTGCTTATAATAACTGTAAGATTGAGACTTTTGGAAAAATAAATTTAATTTGTATTGATTGTGATACACAGTTAAAAAAAATTGTTTCATTTGAGATTGTTGGTGATGAATTTCAGCCTATATTGAGCAGAGATGCATGCGTTGAACTTAATTTACTAAATAGAACTAATATTTTCCATATATCTATGGATTCAAAAGAAAAATTCATTGAGCAGAATTTAGATGTATTTGATGGTATTGGTACAATTCCAGGAGAGTGTAGTATTATGCTTAAGGAAAATTCTGTTCCAACGCTTAAGTATAAGAAACGAATTCCTGAAAGTTTACATAAAAGGTTGAAGATTACACTTAAAGAAATGCAGGAACAGGGTATTATAACATCTGTTGATTACCCTACGGACTGGGTCAATAACTTGGAAATTGTTGAAAAACCTAATGGGTCATTAAGAATATGTCTTGATCCGATACCATTAAATAAATGCATTCGCAGGGAACATTTTTTAATTCCCACAGTGGAAGAAATAATAAGCAGGTTGTCAAATAAATCATTTTTTACAGTTTTAGATCTAAAGCAGGGATTTTGGCAACTTTCACTTGATAAAAAAAGTTCAGAATTAACAACTTTTATGACCCCATTTGGTCGCTATCGCTGGAATAGGGTTCCTTTTGGAATAAGTAGTGCGCCGGAAATGTTTATGAAAAAAATGGTTGCTATATTTGGTAATATATCTAATGTTGAAGTTTATTTTGATGATATTTTCATTACTGGTAGCACAAAAAAGGAGCATGATGAAACATTAGAAATGGTATTAAGTAAAGCTAGAGAAAACGGGATAAAGTTCAATAAAGAAAAGGTGCAATTGTGCAAAAAAAGAGTAAAATTTATGGGACAAATTATACAAGAAAATAGGGTAGAACCAGATCCCAAATATATAGAAGCTATAAAAAATATAAGTCAACCACAAAATAAAAAAGATATTTTGCGAATATTAGGTATGTTTAAGTATCTGGCGAGGTTTATTCCAAATTTGACAAAGAAATCAGCTAATTTAAGAAACTTGACACGTCTGGACACAGAGTGGAAATGGTTAGATGCACATCAACGTGAATTTGAGGATTTGAAGGAAATTCTGTGCAAAGGCACTTCTTTGAGAATTTTTGATCCTAAACTTCCTTTAATCATGCAAACAGATGCATCTAAGGATGGCTTAGGATGTGTTTTAATGCAGAACGATCAACCAATTGCATTCGCTTCAAGAAGTCTCACTATTACTGAACAAAAGTGGAGCACAATGGAAAAGGAATTATTGGCCATCGTTTTTGCCTGTGAAAAATTCCATCATTTCATTTATGGTCGCGAAGTAATTGTTCAATCAGACCATAAGCCACTGGAACAATTAATTAGAAAAGAACTTGACGATGTTACTGTTAGACTTCAAAGAATGTTCTTAATGTTATTGAGATATCCGGGCCTAGAAATAAAATATACACCTGGAAGTAAAGTAGTCATAGCTGATTGTCTATCTAGAGCTCCATTGAAAGAAACAGGCTCTGAAAATGAGGAATTAAAATATGTTATTCACTTATTGAAGAGAAAAGTTTGCTTATCAGAAAACAATTATAAAATTTATGTAGAGGCGACAAAGAATGATTCAGAACTAGTTGAAATAATAGATTATGTTAAAACAGAATGGCCAGAATATAAGAAATTATCGCATATAGGAAAACGTTTTCATAAGCTTAAAGATCAACTAAGGTTTGAAGAAGAATTATTATTTTTAAATGATAAATTAATCATTCCACATTCATTGAGAGTTTCACTACTAAAAATATTACATGAACCACATTTGGGAATTGAAAAAACTCTCGCTAGAGCTCGTAACATGTTTTATTGGACGGGAATAACAGATGATGTTAAAACTATGGTCAAAAATTGTCGAATTTGCGAAAAATATACAAGAAATAATTGTTCCGAACCACTTATTCAAGAGGAAAATCCGCAATATCCATGGCAAAAAACTTCAATGGATATATATGAATATGCAGGAAAATTTTATATAGCGTTTGTTGATGCATATTCGGGGTGGATTTGTACTGAAAGACTTAAAGACAAGTCTATAACAAGCGTTATAGCATTCTTGGAAAATATTTTCAATCATTTTGGTAGCCCAACTGAAATCAGAACTGATAATAGTCCTTTCAATTCGAAACAACTTCTGCAATACGCTGATATAAATAATATCAAAATGAAATTTTCAAGCCCGAATTATCCTCAAAGCAACGGTCTAGCTGAAAAAGCAGTTGGAATAGCTAAACTAATAATAAAAAAAGCAATTGATGAGGGTAAAGGGAATGAAATCGGATATAGGATATTAGAATATAACACAACACCTATAGCAAGTATGAGCATATCTCCTACTGAATTATTTATGGGAAGAATGATAAAAACAAAATTACCAGTTAATATGAAAAATCTTGTTAGAACGTTTGTAGCGGAGGAAGAAATACAAAAGAAAATAACTGAAAAGAAAATAAAGCAAAAAGAATATTTTGATAGACATACGAAAAAATTGAGCAGATTGGAGGTAGGAGACAAAGTTATGTTCAAAAAGGACTCAACAAACTGGGCCTATGGTGAAGTTATAGAACAATTGAATGAGAGGTCATACAACATTAAAAGTAGTTCAGGAACAATATTCAGGCGAAATAGAAAATTTATAGTTAAAACAAATAACACAAATGTGACAGATGTTGATGAGTATGATTTCTTGGATGATGGTTTGTTTGTTGAGGACAATAACGAACAAGTGACTCATGTTGAATCACCAAATATAGAACAAAGCAACATAGCACCTACAGTTGATGTTGAGAACCAGCCTTTGGTTGACGATACAGAAAATGATCATGTAACTAGTCAAAGAGGTCGTGTTATCAGACCACCCAATAGATTTGGTGATTGGGAATATGACTAAAATTTCTGACATGATTTGTTACGCAATTTAATTGTATTAATTGTATGTGTATAATTAATGGTACTGTTTATTAATATATAATAATGTAAAAAATATATATTTTTGAATTATAAAATTATAAAATATTCCTTAGCCTTAAAAAAAAAAAAAAAAAAAAAAAAAAAAAAAAAAAAAAAAAAAAAAAAAAAAAAAATGTAAAAAGAAAAAGCGTGTTATAATAAGATATTTATAGTTCACGCAATGCACTCATTCTATTTGTAAACGCATTCACTTAACTTTTATTTGTAAACACATTCTATTAACTTTTATTTGTAAACGCATTTTGTCTGGATGCGTGGCATTCTTTTTATATCTTGTAACAAGTTAAGAGGCCTCCGGACAAAAGTTCGAACTCAGATTCGAAGATTTTTATGTTCGAATAAAAACCAAAAGTTAATAAGCTCACCCAACCCCTAGGAACATGTTTGAACTTCGAACAAACATTTCTGGAGTGGTAGGTATACGAGACAGAAAGAAAAAAAGGCATGCGAGCACAGCGACACAACTTGTTTTTTGTTCCCATCCTTTTCCTACATAATGTACTTATACTTTTTTGAAGAAGAACAAGCAGCGCAAAAACCAGAGTGGACGATTTGTATTTTTGTCATTATTTCGTCTTGGGTATATGGCGTATATGGAAAAAGTTTTTGTAAATGAATTGTGTGGAAAGGAATATACTCATGCATACCTATATTGTTATATTTCTTTTTGTTTCTGATGCTCGAAGTGTTATTTGTGGAGTTTTTTTTTGTCTTAGACAGGAAAATTTGTTTTGTTTTTTTTTTTCTCAAGAATAACCAAGCTATTATTTTTACCGTCAAATTTATATTTTTCTTCTTTATATTTTTTTCCTAACTGTAGGTAGGTACTATAAAGTTTCAAACTTTGCAAATTATTTGTAGGCTATGCATTTATTGAATGAGGTATTTTTTTTTCAAATTGATCGTGAACTTGAATGATTTTAGATTTTCGGATGTTGTTATGGTAGGTAAAGGATAAGGATAAAATTCTGGATAGTAAAGAAGTGGTTTCAAGAGTTTTTGAGGGTAAATAATAAAAGTGATAATCTGGGTTGGAAATTGTGTTTTTATTTTGATGATGAAAATATATGTAGGTATGTATGTATGTACATACATATGTATATATTATTTTTTAGAAATCAATTGACTTTTTGAAATGATCTGACTTTTTAATTGTTTTTTGAAGAATGTTTTTGAAAAATGATCATAATAAAAATGTGATAATGTGAAAATTTCAACTGTGTTTAAATTTCGAAAAACAGCTCTTCATGAAATACTAAAAATAATCGACATAATAAATATATCTGCTGCAAAACTACTCTTTTGACTGAGTATATTTTTAATTAAAAAAAAAGAAAACGAAAGTATTAGAGGCATAGAGGGATTGAAAATTTGGTTCAATATAAAATTTATAATGAATTGAAAATATTCAAACTATTTTATTACATATTGCTAGAATTTCAGTTAAAATGCCGGAACAAATTTCAGTCCAAAACAAAACAACAAACAGCAACAACAATCAGCTGTAAAAATCCTTTTCTTACAATTATGTCATTCTTCCTTATGTACTTACCAAAGGCTCACTCAAATGATCGTTCGTTAGATCACTGCACAAAGCAAAAAACAAAAAATAGGTATGCAAAATATTGCATCACTCACTGGCATATCACCAGACCTACCTCAAACTCTTGTTCACGCCACACAAGAAACCTTTCACTCCAACAGTAGACATATTGGCACCAGCACCTCTCGCTCTCACTCTCATCTGAACCTTAAATACAATACACAAACTCCCATTCGCTTTCGCATACTTTCATACTTACTTCATACATACTTTTTTTTATTTATGTTGCAACTTTCAACACTTTTTGTCTACCAACATGTCCATTTCGAAGTTAGGCCATCTATTGGCGAATAAGTTTACTAGAAATTCGAAATATTTGAAAATAACGACTTTTTATTGAAAAAAAGACCTTTAGAAAATGTGTTATTTCTTACAAAATATTTGTTTTTTTGCTATGTTTTTTTAGTAAATTTGTTTATTGAAACATGTGTGTCATTATGAAAAAGTTTCGTGTTATTTGGTTCATTTTTTGTTACTAAGAAACACAGTTGAAAAATAGATAATTTGTAATTTTTCAAAAGATAATATTTCAAAAACAAGGACGAAATTCAAAAATCGGTCTCGAACAGATTTAAGGCCTAATCATTACCTTTAAAATGATATACATATTATGTATGTACTCTTCTCCAATTTTCCAGGAAATTGGAACCATTTTGGCAGTTTACGTGGTTTTTACAAAACCTGCTACTGGAGTTTTTAAATAAAACAAAAACAAAATCCAAAATCAAAAATGTAGCTCGAACAATTTGAAGCAAAAATGTCATTCTTTTATGTGCAATTTAAATTTTGGAAATACATGGCTTCTAGGCTGAGAATAATTGGAACCAAATTTGCCAATTTTCAATTTTTCTCCAAAATTCGTCCGGAGGCCTCTTAAGACGTGTAATAGATTCTTAAGAAATTAAAAGCACATAAAAAACTTAATCTGAAATTGGAGTTATTATTTCTTGTACAGAGGGTTCTTCCAAATCATCAAACGCATTTTCTACGGATTTAAAAGAAAAGTGTTTCAAGTGTGGAAACCCCGGCCATTTTCAAAATGATTGCAATCGGTTTGGTGCTGCTGGGCAACGTAGTAGAGGTGGATCATAACGAGGGTGGTTAAGGAGTCGTCGTAGAGATTTTGGAGGCAGAGGCAGATATCGAGGTGCTGCTCATGTGTCAAGTCAAGATTCATCACATATCGACGGTAATTGTTTTGTGACGCAGGTGAACTCAACGGAGGTACATAAATGAATGTGCAAAAAAAAAACAAATGTTATTAAGTGGATATTGGACAGTGGGTGTACAGACCACATTCTTAATAACTTTAATTATTTTAGTGAATGTATTGATTTAAAAAAAAACTATCAAAGTAAAATTAGGTGATGGTAGAGAATTAAAAGCAACTAAAATAGGTAAGATAGTTACTAATATTAAAGTAAAAAACTATATAAATGAGATAACTTTATTGAATGTATTTTATGTAGAAGATATGAAGCAAAATTTGATGAGTTATTCTAAAATACAAAGAAAGAAGAGAAGAAAAATACAATTATTTCCTATGGTGACATATCCAAGATTTATAACAAAAATAATACACTTATTACTACAGCTAAAAATCAAAATAGTTTATATTATATGACTAGTTTTATTAAAGAAGAGAATAAAGACATTAGTTCAAACCTTGCTAGATATATTAAAACATTAAATTTCTTTGAAAGAAAAATGGCATCGTACCGTAGGTCACATTAACTTTAACTATTTAAATATTTTATGGAAAAATGAATTATTGGAAAGTCTGCCAAAAGAACTAGAGTCCGAATTTATGAAATGTGCTATATTTTTAAAAAGCAAAATGCACAATGTGCCATTCAAGAATGACAGAAAGCCAGCTAAGAGTATTTTAGAAATTGTGCATACAGATGTAAACGGCCCGCACTCTACAGTAGGAAATCATGGCGAAAAATATTTTTTAACGTTCATTAACGATTATAGTAAACTAGCAAAAGTTTATTGCATAAACTCGAAGTCAGAAGTCTATAATTGCCTTGCTACACTCAAATGGGATATAGAGTTTTGGTAAATAACAGGGTGATTGATGCAAGACATGTAGATATTAATGAGGATAGTGTAAAATGCATAGAGTTTTCAGATAATGATGATATGTTAATTTGTATTGTGAATGATACAAATATTAACATTTGCTGAATATATAGCACTCTCTGAGGCTGTTACTGATGTTCATTTTATATGTAATATGATTGAAGAAGTATTTAATTTGAAGTTAAATAAACCAATTAAAATGTATGAAGATAATTCCGGAGCATTACTTAGTGCTCAATCTGACAAATTATGGAATAATCCCACATTTCGACGCCATCATATCACGACTGGACTTTGCAGACAAACGTTCCATTCATGTAATCGAACAAGAACTTAGCGTTCTCAGACAAGGAAGTTCTTTATTGTTAGACTTATATAATGTCATTAATAGGAAACTTACATTACTGACAAACAAAACAATAATGACCCACGGAACTCACTCAGACGGGACGAGGGAACTCAACTCTATAAATAGACGCAATGCACTCCGTATATTTATTACAGTTCTGAATGGCCATTTACCACAAATTCTATTTTCATTAAATCCAACGGATTAACGAACGGTTTAGCAGAAGCTCAAGAGCTCCAAAACAATAATATTCAAAGACATTCTCAGGATATGGCTGTCCAGACAACCAAACAATAATAGTTTCCCACCTCCCAAGCATAATCAGCCTTATCGGGAATTCCTTGGGAAATATTTTTCCCTATAATTTTTTCCCTTCCCGGGAACAAGTTCCTACTATCGGGAATTCCCCACGGATTTTTTTCCCTTGGGAATAAGTTTTGCCAACATAAAAATAAAAATGAATTTTCGAACATATTTTTCGAATAATTTGGCAGGGTTTTAGTGAAAAAAATATTTGTTTTTGTTTAAATTCTGAATTAAAAATGCAAAGAATTTCATTTTTATTATTAATGGATGAAATACAACAAGGACAACGAAATGAACAAAGAACCATAAGGCGGAGTTTAAGAGATCATTCAAATCCATTAGAACTACCACAACCATTGTAAGTAAAAATATTTCTTGATATTAAAATATTAAAATTTTTTCTTTGTGGAAAATTATTTTAATATCTCTTTCTTCTACAGATTCCATCGCTATTATAGAGTTAACAAGCAATTGTTCAAACATTTGCTTGATATGCTATCAAATTTCATGCCTCAAGCCAAAAAACCAATAGCCATTCCTCCTATAGTCAAGCTAAGTGCATGCTTGCGCTTCTTTGCCAAAGGTGGATACCAGACCGGCGGCGCGGCGCGCGTAGGAAAAGATTATGAGGTTGGGCTGGCTCAATCTTCATTTCCGGAAGTCTTGACAAATGTGTTGCATTTTTTTGAGACCAAAATTTGCCCCACATTTATCGGGACTCAGATGAGCGACGAAGAAAAAAGAAAAACTGTTTTAAACTTTTATGAAAATCATAAAATACCTGGGGTAGTGGGCTGCATAGACGGCACTTACGTTAAAATAATGGCCCCAGCAACAAACAAACACTTATATTACAACGAGAAGGGATATTTTAGTTTAAACGTCCTACTTGTAAGTTAATTTTTTTTTTTATTTAATTTAATCTACCTAATTCCAGGTTTGCGACGACGAGATTAAAATTAAAATTTGTTAACACATATTTCTTCAACAAACACTTTCACAGGTGACGCTGGATATCCCTTTTTCAACTTCTTTCCAAAATTTGGTAATGTCTTCTTTTTGCCGATTTGTTGTAAAGCCATTGGCAATATCTCGGTTTTTTTTTCCATAAAACTAATTAAAACTTGTAATTGTTTCGTATTTGATGAATTCGACCTTAAAAAACAATTTTTTATTTATATTTGTATTATTATTTTGCTAAGAATTGCTTACATTGCTGGCTCCGTTCTTAATTCCGACAAGTAAATAACCGGGAAATATTCAGACAAAAAAATATGAAATTTCCCATAACAAAAGAGTTGCCGATAGGTATTTTGCCCTGGAAATTTTTTTCCCAACTTCGAAAAGTTCCCGATACCAATTTTTCGAATATGGGAAAAAATCCATGGGAAAAAAAGTTCCCGATAACCCCAAATGATCGATTAAAGGCAACTACCACAATACTTCGAACCAATGGTTCAGTTGTTCAGCCAACAGGTCTATTAATAAGGAAGATGTAAATCGGTATAAACACACAAGATCCGTTTAGACAAGGAAATAAATATAAGATAATAAAAAGTTATCTTGAAACCCACACAATGAACAATTATAAATGTTGCTAACGCTGGCAGCACTGAAAAGATTCTCATTATCCAAACATTGGGGGCAGCACCATTCGAAAGTTAAAATTAGGAAGCCAGAAGTCGACCGGCTATTTTAAAACCGGCCATCTTAAAACCTCATTGCTAACTAACCTCAAATATCAAAAAGGTCTTTTCTTTGTGAGGGCTATAATTACAATTTTCTTGGAAACATTTTTCAACATTTTCAACAATAAAATTGAAAAATTCTATCAAACTTCAAAATTATGGAAGACTTAAGAATAGAGAAAAAAAACTCTTTAACTCTATCAAGGAGAAAAGATACCGGAGGTAACCTACTGAAGAAAAGGGGGAGTTGAAATATGTAACACTTCCGCAACACTCACAGCAAGAAACTAGTCGAGATAGAGACATGTTTCAAACACAAAACAGAATCCGGGCTACAATCAAATGCTGCAGCACAACACCATCCTTATCAGCTCTACGCATTGCACTCGAACATCAAACCATGCAACTTCCTAAAAAAATGAACATCCATGCAGTGGTCAGTCGCAGTTACAAAAACAACGTATCTAAGATCAATATTTTGTAAATTGCTTTTGAATAAAGTTTTTTTTTTATATTAAGCAAATAAAGCTAATTTAAATTTGCATTTAAACTCAATGTCAAATTTGCAAGGGGGTCATCTTTTTCTTACCAAGAAATAAAAGTGAGAGAAAAAACAGAATGAAATGAAATGAATAATCACAATTAATTGTTGTTTGTGGTCTTTTCATGTCACGTTGGTTTCTTTCGTTGGCTTTAAAAATATGAATCAAAATGCCTATAAAAAATGCTGGAGGAAACTATTTGAACTTCTTTAGCAACATTCTACGGTTTGGGAAATTAAAAGTATAGAGTAGAAAAATAATAAAAAAAAACCAAGCTTAGGATGTGTTTGTGAGAAGTTTAAAAAAATTGAACCAGTTGAAAGTCTCCACCAACTAAAAATTAAGATGACTAACTTCAAAACATGTTACAGCCGGGAACTAAAATGAATAAATAGCTCCATGATGTCGGAGTAATCAAGTAATCAAGCTTCCTGCTTCCTGTCTATTTTAATGATCCAAAAAATTGTCGGACAAATGCGACAAATTTGTAGAATTGTCACCTGTCAAAGTTTATGAAATAGGCCCAAGGACTATGCTAAATGGTTGAAGTAGAATGAACCCGAATTCTTGGCTGCTTTATTTGGACATACTTGCTGTCGATAGCCAATATACAAAGGAGGAACCCACTAACATTGAGAAATTTTTCGGATTCAGTTTTGCATTCAAGCACAGCTTTTGGTATCTAAAATTATTTAGAATTAAATCAACCGAATAAAACTAAGTTCTCTAAAAAATAAAACCTTTATATATTCATTTATAACACATGTCATAACATTTGCCTCACATGTTTCTATTACTATTTTCGAAATTGGTTAAGTTGAGATGGCATAGAAAAACTTGAGATAAGCAAAATCATTTCATTTAGCAAGGTACTTTAATGTAATTAGGAGGCGTGTTTCTGGACTTATTGAATCTCGCATAAAAGTGTCTTCTTTTTTGATTAATGGAGTTACTTTATTCAGCAGTTCCTGAAAGGCTTCTGCATTCATTCTGGTAAAATTCAAGAAATCATTTGGTTCATTTGTTTTAATTTCCATTATTAATTTTTCATTGGAATTTTTTTTTTATCTCTTAGCCATTCTTTCATCCAAATTCCTTTTCTTTTTATTTTTACTTCTTCATCGTCATATAGGCACTCTGCAATAATTATTAATGCCAATATTTTTCTTTTTTCAGACTTCTTGATTCGATTAAATAAAATTTTTTAACGAGAAAAAATGATGTTTTGACAGTTGAAGCAGAAGTCTTTCAACAACGTTTATGTAGTGTGTGGCGAAGCATCAATTTAGTTGACAACTAAATTGAAAATAAAATTGAATACGTGTATGGAGTGCTATACCCTTAAGTTTTCTTTCCTAACATTTATGGGAACACGCCCATTCGATTTCGTTTTTATTTTATCAAGGTTAGTGCATCGGTTTCTGTGAGGTTTTCCATATTATTGTATGAACACCTTAATTCTATTGTATGAACACCTTAATTCTGTTGTATATGTTTGTAATTCAAAATATAAAAATCCTGTTTTGATTTAAGTAAGCTACTAAATTTGAATTCTAAAATGGGAATCCCCGTATATGAATATTGTATTAAAAACTGATCTGAAATCATTAAAAGTGTTAATCAATTTTGAAACTAAAATAATATACTTTTTTTATTTTTTTGGAAAAATAATCTTCTTTTGGAAATTCGCTTCAGTTCATGTGCTGACGCAGTCCGGAGGTCCTCCCGACACGTTAACCGATACATACAACTCTAGTTCGATAAGAGTCCCTCTAATCAACTAGTTCCGCTGCAGTGTTAGCTAGGAGTTCCTCCAGGCAACACTTGAATCTTTTCTTTTGGAGTAACCATAGTCGTTACAATCAAAGTTTAAAAAAAAACATTTTTTTTAATACAAACTAAATTAAACCGTGAAAATGTTGAATTCTAAAAATAAAAGAAATATCACTCCATTTAATGGAAAAAACTATAGGCATCTGGAAATTTCGATTGAGAGCTCTAGCTGCTGAAGAAAATGTCTTCAGGCTTTGGAGGAGACAACAGGTGAGAACAAAAACTCTGGAAAATGGCGTAGAATAGAAAGAGTGGCAAAAGGTTGCATTATAGAGCACTTGAGCGATACCTTGATTTTAAAAGCTCTCCTAGTGATCATTGTCTTTATTTTTTAAATAAGGGAAATCCAAATAAAAATAATAAATTAGAATATCTCCCACTTATGCTACACCTCTTATGTCTCCTTACACTGCCAGGCTAGAGTCAAGCTCACCAGGGTCTTCTTTCCCCGTTCCCTTGGCTGTGGTTTCGCTAGATTAGTAGATTAATACGACGTTGGGAGCCCGCAGGTTCCATCAAGTCGCCGTACTGAATTGTGACTGAGACGCAAACAGCACGTTCGTCATCTGGTATAGGTGGGGTGGGGATCTATCCTGGTTCTATTCTTAGAGTCCAAGTTGCTTCATTGAAAAGGCGGAAACCTCTATAAGTTCCTATGAGGACCCTTGTTGAAATCAGAGCTAAATCCTTTTTCTTAAGAGCACCGATGTCAAGAAGTTGCTGAGCGCTTTCCTTGGACCATATTCCTCTCCAGTTTAGTGTTGCCGATGTACAGGCGAGTTCATTAACTTGAAGCAGAGATTGCAGCTCATTCCTGATCCTGAGCCGATTTTTCGCGATGGGCCTGGTCTAGCGGGTAAGAGTCTGTGACAATTTGAGCATCAATGATCACTGCTCGTTCGCCGTACTTAAGTACAAGATCAGGTTTTCTAGGGCCATCTTCCGTAGGGATGATTGGTTCTTCCAAAGTCAAGTGACCTCGCTGACGCAATCCACGTTTGATGAATTTGACTACATTGTCATGCCTCTCAATGTGAGTTCGAGGGCATTGTTGGGTGATCGTGATATGATTGAGTGTCTCGATTCTCGGACATCCTGCTCCACAAACTCTGTCACGACTGGCACTTCCCCTAGTTGTTCTTGATCGGGTTGGCAAGGCATTTATCCTAGTTTTAACGACGAAAGTCTCTGCCCGTGAGCAACTTTGTGGGCTCACAAACCCAGCGTGGGTTTGTTTCATTTCGCTGGCATCTTTTAGACCTTGGCCATCTACCGTGGCGTGCAGTTTTTGAGCCCAGTAGTTTGAGAGATCAGTTGTAGTTTGGATGCGAGTGGTGTTATTGAGTCTGAGCCTTCTCGTAGCCAAATCAATTTCTTTTGCGAGAAACGTGTTGGCGCTAGTGGTGTTTCCTAGATTGGGGAGTGTTAAGCCTGTAAGACAATTTCGACGAATTAGGGGAGCAGTGAGCTGTAATGCAGGGATTCCTAAACCTTCGTGTTCAACGGGCGCGTGAAAGTAGGCTACTGGAGTGTCATTTGGTAAGTCGAGCCATTTCCGGACTTCGACCCTAACTCGTCTATCTATCTTGTTGATAGCGCTTCCCAATGTAAGCTGGTGGTAGAGCTGAGGTATAAGAACCGTCCTCAGAATGTGCAGAAGGTTCTATTTTCGATTATTGTATTCTTCTGCTTCCCTTGTCCTTTTATGCTAATAGTGTTACTCTTAGCCATGTGCATGCCACATTGGGATAAAAACGAGTTGGTTTGGTCTAAGAGACTTTGTAGTCCCTGTGGGGTAGTTGCACATAAAAGAAGGTCATCTGCAAAAGCTAAGGCATTGACTGAGGCTGTGTCGATTTTGCACCCAATCTCATTCGGAAGTGACTTGATCAGTCTATCAATCACCCTGCTTTACTCCACTAAGAGGTTTGATTGGGTTTGACGTCCAATCCACATTCTGGATCTTGGTCGTGGAGCAAGTGTATAAGTTATGGGTGTAATTTATTAGGCCAGAGGAAACTCCAAATTCATCAATTGATGCGAGGTAACAGCTGGAGTGAGATTGGACTCCCAAGTTGCGGACCATCTAATATATTCTTGATGCACCTACTTTGGTGTTTTAACCAATTCTTTTGCGTTTCTCGATATTCTTAACGTCGTTGTAGCCGTCTATTACCTGGTGGTGGTGGTGGTCGGGTTCGTCTTCCCGATATGTGGGGTCTTGGCGAGGGAAAGGTCTCTAGAAGATAGCTTCCAAGTTGGGCGACTGTTTCTTCAGGTCGTTGTGAAAGTGTAGACTGAATAATTTCGTCAAGACGGCTAATGTTGAAGCTGTTGGAGTTGGATGGTGGAAGACTCCTTAAGAACTGCACAAATGTATTTGATTCGTCCGGTGTTGACGCGTGAGAGGTACTTGGCTGTAAGAGAGTCATAGTTACTCCCGCCGGCCGTTTACCCACGCTTACTTGAATTTCTTCACTTTGACATTCAGAGCACTGGGCAGAAATCACATTGTGTCAACACCCGTTAGGGCCATCACAATGCTTAGTTTTAATTAGACAGTCGGATTCCCCAAGTCCGTTCCAGTTCTGAATTGATTGTTAATTGATAGTCGTTATAAATCAAAAGAACATACCTTGCGATATATCTTAAAATTTTTAGCAAGAAAATTCAACAATTGGTTACGTAAACTACTATCCGGGAACAAAATTCCTAAGAATCTATATTTACTCAGAACGAGTACATAAACCATGTTATTGCTTCCAATTCAAGCCCGACTATCTCAATCTTCAGAGCCAATCCTTATCCCGAAGTTACGGATCTAATTTTCCGACTTCCCTTACCTACATTATTCTATCGACTAGAGACTTCACCTTGGAGACCAGCTGCGGATATCGGTACAGCCTGTTGAGAAGTTTAAGTACATAAATTTTCAAGGTCCGAGGAGAAAATATCGACACAACAGTAAATGTCATCCTCTTCTAGTCCATCTACCATATCTCTCTTCGAAAGACTTACATGGTAGTAGTACGACTATAAAACAGAAAAGAAAACTCTTTCGATATCTCTCGACGGCTTCTTTATGGTCGTTCCTGTTGCCAGGATGAGCAAAAAGCCCATTTTTAATAACAAACGGATACTCAACAGGTTACGGAATTGGAACCGTGTTCCCTTTCGTTCAAAATTTTTCAAGTTTATAAAATTAAATTTTATTTTTGTATAGTTTTTCTTATAATTATTCGCTTTTTCATAAATATATATAATATTATATTCGATTTTGCCTTTTTCATCATCTACTTTAGCAGTAATACAACTTAAGCGCTATCCATTTTAAGGGCTAGTTGCTTCGGCAGGTGAGTTGTTACACACTCCTTAGCGGATTCCGACTTCCATGGCCACCGTCCTGCTGTTTTAAGCAACCAACGCCTTTCATGGTATCTGTATGAGTTGTTTATTTTGGCACCTTAACATTACGTTTGGTTCATCCCACAGCGCCACATCCCACAGCCTCTAATCATTCGCTTTACCAGATAAGATTATTTTATATAATTTGTAATTGCACCAGCTATCCTGAGGGAAACTTCGGAGCTAACCAGCTACTAGATGCAGGGTTTCCCTTGACTTCAACCTGATCAAGTATAGTTCACCATCTTTCAGGTCACAGCATATATGCTCAAGGTACGCTCTAGTTAGAGGAGGTATAAATAATATAAATATCATTCACGAAGCTGTGCGCGAGTTACGTTACCCCATCATCATATGTCTTATAAATCAAATGCAGTGCATATTGTACTTTAACATGAGTTAACGAAAGCAGCGTGAGAATATGCATGCATTGCATATTATTTCATTCATTATATTAGATTACATTTCCTTTAGAATTGCTTTATTATAAAATTCCGTACAACAAAATTACGTATAACATAATTTGCTTCATTCATTATATTAGATTACATTTCCTTTAGAATTGCTTTATTATTAAATTCCGTACAGCATAATTTGCTTCAGTAATCATTGTATTAAATTACATTTCATTTAGAATTGCTTACCGTCAATTATGTACCTATGCTAACTTTAATTATTGTATGTATCTAATTTCTGAAGACAATACATTATTTTATATTTTCTTGCTATGTTCATTGTCGGTATCTATTGGAGAAGTCAGTTCTCTGTTGGAGCCTGACTAATAAAGTCTTATCAAAAATTGAAATAGTTTTTTTTTTTTCAATCGAAATCCAAAAGGAATTCTTAAGTGGCGCAGTCGGTAGGATTGCAAAATAAATCCTATTCGTAATCTAAACGTCGTGAATGTTTTGAATTTTGATGCAAATAAACAATTCAATATCAACGGTTTATTGATATAAGTGACAAACTGATACAATAATTAATTCGTATCTTAAACGTCGTGAATGTTTTAAACACCGGTTAAATAAACAATTCAATATCAACGGCTTATTGATATAAGTGACGAAAAGTTAAGATATATAATTAATAAACTCGAGTGCAAGGAACACAAACAGTAGTTTGGTTGAGTTTCAACTCTTTGGTTCCGGAAACCTACGTGTCATCATTTAAATAGTACGGCAGAATACCGAACTCATCAAACAAGGTCATCATAGAATCTGGGAGAATACCGAATTCATCGACCAATGGCGATTTTGTTCCTGACAACAATACTACTAATGGGTGCACAAGCACACCACCTGGAGATCCATAATTTAACTGACAGCTATGGACTCTTACCACTCAGACTAGGAGCCGCACGAATTATTGAAACTGAAAAAAAGTATATACATATAGTTAAATAACAAAATTACGTCGAAAGCGTAAATGAAATAAAAAAATTTATAACAATAAAATTTAAATAAACAAGACCTTAATAGTGAAACAGTAGACATAACAGAAATGAAGCTAAAAGAACTAGAACGCAAATTAGAAACTATTGTACCTCTTCAACGACAAAAACGAGGCATAATCAATGGTTTGGGTACACTCATAAAAACAATCACAGGTACCTAATGTGGATGACAATGATGCATTAAAACTAAACCAAGAGCTTGAAAAAATAGAACTTATTCAGAATATCCTTAAAACCGAATCTAACAAACAAATAGGAATTAATCAAACGATGATCGAAAGATTTGAAAATATCACTCATCATGTCAATAACCAACAAAATTTAATCAAAGCATTCTTAAGTCTTCAACAGAAAAATATTAATAATTCAGTAACAACAACTCAAGCAGCACTCATTCAACTCCAGTATATTCACAGAATCAACTTTAACATTGACCTACTCCAAAATCACTTAAATGATATTGGAGAAGCTATTACTTTAGCCCGCCTAGATATCATATCTAAACAAATATTAAGTAAATCTGAATTAAATTTTCTTGCTATGTTCATTGTCGGTATCTATTGGAGAAAGTCTTATCAAAATTTGAAATAGTTTTTTTTTCAATCGAAATCCAAAAGGAATTCTTATGTCGCGCGAGTTAATTCCAATATACTATTGTAAATTAAAAAATAAAGAAATTCAACTGTAAAATTTGCGCACGACACATATCTGCTTCTAAATATAGAAACAAACCACATTATAATCAAACAAAGAAAGAAGCAAACATGATCATGGTCACGTACACAAATTCTGAATTATATACCACAATATGAAGATTATAGTATATCTTAGCACATAAGCCACAATATGTAAAAGAAGTGCATAAATACACCAAACAGTGCTCATTCGAGGCACTCTTTAGTTACTAGCAAAGCCATAGGCTTCGTACTATTGTAGACGTTTAAATTGTATCTTAATAAAGGACATAGTCCACTAATACTTTTTAAAAACATATTTTACTCAAATAAAATATTAATTCGCGAGTGTTCTTATAAAAATAATTAATAAAGCTGTTTTTTTTTTGTGGACAAAATTTTGCGGTAAGTACTTTTTATTATTTTTTTAGTGAAATATATAATGTAAAGATACATTTTTCACAAAAAAAACTTTTGTTTACCAGTGTGGCAACACTGCAAGACTGAACGAATAAAGTTATTCGTTAAGAATAGTTTCAGTTTCGATAGAGATCGATCATTCAGAGTAGGCAGTCGTGTCGCGATCGTTATTAAAGAATAAAGAATATATATATATTTACATTAAAAATCGAAATTATTGGTGTTTTAATATTTTTATTGCTATAATCTCAGAATTAAAATGAGCGATAATAATTTGTTTGAGCTGTCTAAAGCGCAGTTAAAGTTCTGGCTAAAAGCACTTGGCAAAAAAACCAGCGGTAACAAATCCGCTCTAATTTTACGTTTGGAATCGGTGCCAGTGAATAAACGAGGATGTAGCCCACCCGAAACATTGGTCACGGGTTCACCAAAGGATGCAGACGGAGACATTGAAAGCGACAATATCCCAGACGCTTCCGACCAAACTAACGGGCTACACAAACGCAAGGACACAGAATCCAACGATGAAAACCAACACCAAGAAGATGACTATGTTGCAGTTGCTGACAGGGTTGTCAGATGTGGCGATTTGTCGCCAAACTGGCGACACGAAAATCGGTAAAAAAGGCGATATTTTTAGAGTTTGGCGATTTTTATTCTTCTAATCGAAATCATACATTTTTTTTTTATTTTTATTTTTTACTTGAAGATTTAATCTTTTTCATTGTCATTTGGATTCATCGAAATATTAATTCTGAACGCATCCCAAATCTGGAAATCGTTTTCTTTTCCTTTCCTGCAATAATGACATTTCAAACTTTAGACGCCAAACCAAATAACTTTGAAAAATCTAACAGCAAGGTTTTTAAGTGCAAAATCAAAAGAATCAAAAAGAATAAAATGAGTAAATTAAAGAAAAAAGAACGAATTTTCAAGTACAAAAACGAATGGGAGCAACTCGGCATATTTAAAGGTATGCAAACCACTTATTATTAAATTTCCAAATTCATGAGATTTTCCACTGTCTTCAAAAATAATAGGCTGGTTAATGAATTCAAAAACAGAAGGATTTGCACATTGCAAAATCTGTGATTGCAATTTAAGATCTCATAGAGCCGACTTGGTACGACACGCAGGAAGGTTGCAAAAGCAACCAAAATAAAAACAAAATCAATAGAAAATTTCGGTAAAAATCAAGTTTTTTCCCCTTTTTATGACATTCCTACATTTATTCACTGTGTGCCTTGTCTTAAAATTTCAGTTATAAAAATTGACAAAATCTCAAAAATAATTACTATATAGCAGGTCATAGTTCAATTCGTTCCATAAATCATCTTGGTGAAATTTTCAGTAATTTTTGTGTATCAACTAAGTCTCCTGCTGTCAAAATACATAAAACCAAATGTTCGGCTTTAATCCGAAGGGCAATAGCACCTGCATTTTTGGCAGAGTTATTAAAAAATGTTGGAGAAACAAGATATTCTCTCATCTAAGATGAGTCTACGGAAGTATCCACGAGCAAATTTTAATGCATTTGCATAAGATGCTAACAAAACAAGTTCTGTTGTGACAAACTATCTTGGAATAATTGAAGTTACAGAATGTACAGGCAAAATACTTGCAGTAAATATTGTAACTTGCCTTATATCTAACAAACTATATAAAAGATCTAATCGGTATTGAAACAGATGGGGGCTAGTAATCTTTGTGGTAAAAACAATTCCGTATATGTACACCCATTTAAAAAAAAACAGGAAATAAATAAACTCAACGCCTATTTACAATCCACCAATATTAACTTTTTAAAAGCACAAAAGGAAATTGAAATTGTTGTACGATGCTTTTCAAATAAGGTTTTATCAACTATTTCATCATTAAATACTGACTGTGATAAAATATTGAAAATAGTAACGAAGCCGGAAAACTTGAAAGCTTGTAGAGATATTGATTTAGGTTCGGAATTCGAAAGAAACGCGAGAGAAAATAATACAAACACAGAACTTGTAATTGAAGTTAAAAAAACAAATCACCGATTTCATTCCTGCTCTAATAGTAGAAATTCAAAAAGTTAACAAATTTGATTTAAATGCGTTTTTTATTTTAGTCGTTGATTCTTAATCAAATATGAAATAACAGACATTTTTAAAAATATTAAGACAAGTTTCCTAATTTTATGAGTTGGTTTAACACCGTTCATTTATTTAAGTTTTTTCAACTACAATATCAAAACGAATGAACTTTTGAAACAGTACCTACATATATCTATTCATTTCAAATTGATTTATTTCTATGATTCAAATATGTAGAACCATATTCTCTATTTTGTATTGGTATAAAGTATCACATCATAAATATTCATGCAATAAATATCTTGCCAAATATAAAAGCCTCACAATTTCAAATAGCCATTTTGTCTAAGATACATTTAAAATCAAAAATTATAAAATTTTGAATAAAGTGCTTTTCTACTTTATATTGAAAAAGAATAACCTTAAATCAAAGTTGAAACGTATTAAAATCGACGTCGCTGCTTCATCTGTCAAAGAAAATAACTTAAAATCAAAGGAAAAACGCATTTAGTGTTTTGGTCGTTAACTGGTATGTGTGTGTTGAATGTTGGAGCGCGTTTGTAATAAAGTGAAAACACACTTAAAATAAACACAAACGTCTTTGGCACCAGAAAAAAAACTGTACTGTTGTTATTTTAACTATGTTTTTCGTCTGGAATTGCATTTGTCGTTCGTCTCCATGATTGCCGGTTGTGTTTCCTTAAAAGTGAATTATTAAAGTTTTTGAGAACGAAAAGAAGTGAAATTTATGAACAAAAAAAATTTTAATTTATGTATAATACACTTATTTGTGTATCTTTTACAAATATACCTGACCAAACGTTTTATTCAAGTTGAATTGCATCCATAAATGACCTTCTGGAATCACCATTCTGTAAGATATCTTCAGAAATAAAAGGTAAGTAATTGTAGAAACAAATATGTATATTTATCTAGTAGTCATTATCAATTTATTTTTGTTATCAATCACAACCAAAAATTGCTGAGGGCTCGCAGTCAGTCTACTAGATAAAAATAGTTCAAAGAATTATGTTCCATTTAATTATTCTTCTTTACGAAAATCGTTTTCCTGATAAGGGAAATAAAGAATAAATATCGAATTGTTTGAATATTATTATTTTTTGAGCTAATTTATACATATTCTATTTCATACAAAAATGTTTTTTTTTTTTTACGAAAAAACGTCAGGTCAACGTTTAAATTTTAAGCACGAACTCTAGGACAAAAACCTGAAGCAAATTTTAATGTAGGTATGTAGATCAGACGATTTGAGTTCAGCCTTATGGCTTACAGACGTCTCCAAAGTGTTATCTCAAATATTTTTGAATTGATAGCTTTAAATTTTTTTAAAAATAAAACATTAAACTGATTTTTTGGAATCAATTTTGTATTGTTTAAATTTTTAAGTATTTTTTGGTTAGTTACTAAAAGAACGGATGAAATTCTAGTTGCAAAAAGACCTTGTTTACAAACAGATATTTACGCATAATATCGTTTGCTTATTTATTTATTATTTTGTATGGTTTGTTTTTTAAGTTTTTTTTTAATTCAATTTTCTATCTTGAGGTTGCCTATCTTACATAAACTGAATATGGAGAGTATAAACATACTCGTATCAGATTTGAATAACACAATACTAAACTTAACTCCAACTGACACAGAGTTATTTCAAGTAGAAGAAAATGGGGATATCATAGATGTACAAGTAATATTTGATCATTCCAAAACTATTAACGGAGATGAATTAAAATTGTCTCAACTACTTACTGAATTTAATCTTAATGCTCTTTTGCCAATCCTTAAAGGTAAGAAAGATTTAACATTCATTTTGTTTTCGTAAGTTTTGATTTGTATACTGGTTGCCCTACAGACCTCTCCACAAAAGAAAACCATGAGTTCCTGAAGTCATTTTAATTCGAAAACCGTATGTTGTAATTTACTCGTTTTCGCTTCCTGTTTAAAGCTTTTAACAAAACAAACAA
This sequence comes from Syrphus vitripennis, assembly GCA_958431115.1. Lineage (NCBI taxonomy): Eukaryota > Metazoa > Arthropoda > Insecta > Diptera > Syrphidae > Syrphus > Syrphus vitripennis. Next base: position 78,184,812 of record OY288109.1, on the reverse strand, counting down.
ACAAATTTAGGTTACATTTTTTGTAAAAATAATGTTATGTCCTTTTAAGAAAAGTACAGAAAACATACCAAGAATCGTTCCAAATTTAGCAAAGCTACAGGCAGTTAAAGAAGACTTGTTCCAAAATCATAAAAACCGTTGTAACTGAAGGAAGCGATAACGAGTTAATTACCTTGTCAGTTTTGCGACTTTAAATGACCTCAGGAACCCATGCTTTTCTTCTGTGGTAATAAATAAAATTTTGATTTGATGAGCGTCGAAATTTGATTTTGACATTCCTTAAACTATATTTCAATAAATGAATGGTATGAATACAATGGTTTTTTTGTATTCAAATAAACAAATAACTTACCACAGCTTACAATACCTTTCAAAAGATGATATAAGAGATGCTATTCCAAACATCGGACTCAGAGCAGAGTTCCGAGAAAAACTCTTTTTCTGGAGAAAACAGCAGGTTTAGCATTGAAAATTCAACAAATTCAAAAGAAACTTATTTTTTTTTACATTAAAGTATGGAAAGGGCGACGAAACTATTTCTTTAAATACAAAAATTGAAAACTGGCAGCAAAAAGTCGATTCCACAAGGGACAACAGCTCAAATGCAAGAAGCTCTAAGATTGTATGTAACTTGTTTTAACGATAATAAAAAGCTTTTTGATTTTTTTAAATTTAATAGAATCTAAGATCAGTCTTAAATTCGTCCTCAAAAGGAAAAAGTTTACTTAAAATTTACGAAAGTAAAAACAAGTTAGAAAACATAGACAGAGAAGGGCTTGTTCAGATTATTACCGAAGAAGTTATGTGCACGGATATTAATTTAAAACCCTCAGATTTTCCCTTAGTTGTGGATCAAATTCTTTCAATTTTCCCTAATGAAGAAGAAGCTAAGGTATGATCTTAAGTTTTTTATAAACTTGGTTTGAATCAGTTAGGAAAATTTGTAATCGTAAGGTAAAAAGAGTTTTTAAACACTGACATTCTATACATCCTTTTAGGATTATTATTCTATTCCTAGAAAAGGAAAGAAAAATCCCAGCGGTCGTCTATACTCAAGATACGACAATTGTCGCTCCAAACGCGTCAAATCAAGCCAAAGTTCGTGTACAACAATTACCAATGAGACTCCTTTTGTCGAAGATGAAGTGGACATGTCAATATCTGAGGCAATGAAAACAAGTTTGAGCCGTGACAGCTCAGATTGGAACTTAGTGAAAGAGAAATGGAAAAAGACTTTTTCACTCCGACAAAAGGAATTGAAGCTCATGTCAAATGATGAATTTTTTAAATCTTGGCCCAAATTTTGCGATGCGAGAGCACCAGAACTGGTAATTATTATTAACGATTTTTTAGTAGACAGTTGTTAGATATTAAAATTAAAAGTTCTGGTACTGATTTATATATACTTATATGCATATGTCAACTACAGGTTGAGATTTTACAATCCAGTATATGTAAAGGACATACATTTTCTCATTTGAATTAAGGCGTGTATGTTGTATGTAACAAAGCTTTTCTCGTTTTTACTAAACTGTGGGGCGTTTGAATTGTTATAATAAGATATTTATAGTTCACGCAATGCACTCATTCTATTTGTAAACGCATTCACTTAACTTTTATTTGTAAACACATTCTATTAACTTTTATTTGTAAACGCATTTTGTCTGGATGCGTGGCATTCTTTTTATATCTTGTAACAAGTTAAGACGTGTAATAGATTCTTAAGAAATTAAAAGCACATAAAAACTTAATCTGAAATTGGAGTTATTATTTCTTGTACATGGTGTCAGAAGTTAAAAACTTAAAATGTCGAAATTAAATTTTAAAACGCCAGAGCCATTAAACTTTGACGAAGCCGGTAAGGATTGGCCTCTATGGAAACAAAAATTCAAGATTTTTCTCGTGGCGTCTGGAAAAAACAATGAAGAAGAAAAAGTAAAAATTTCTCTGTTCCTTTCCTTCATCGGTGAAAAAGGGATAGAGGTATATAACACTCTATTCGAAACCATATTTGATCCAGACAGCGATGAAGATTTCCACGATGCTGAGGAGACAGAAGAAGAAGAAAATAAAATAACACTTAAATTGGTCCTAGCGAAGTTTGAGGAATATTGTCTTCCCAAGAAGAATGTCTTAATGGAATCTTATAAATTTAACTTAATTGCTCAGAAAGAGAACCAGCCCTTTACGGAGTACCTGACGGAGTTGCGCACGCAAATTAAATATTGTGAGTACAATTGTACAAAGTGTAATGAACCATTTACAGACCGCATGCTGCGAGAACGGGTTATCCTTGGCTTATTTGACAAAAAATTACAAATAAAGCTCTTGGAGGACAAAAAACTCACACTGAGTGACATAATAAATAAGTGCAAGGTTGCAGAGGCTGTTGTTGTGAATAAAAAATTGCTGTCCCAGGTGGAAAAGGTCAACATGGTGGACACAAGCCAAAAGGATGTTAATTTAGTTCAAAAGAAAACATTCCAAAGACATCCGAATACACCAAAATGTGATCGTTGCGGTGGTTTTTCAACGGGGCAACATCTGAAATATTGCCCAGCTCAGAAGGAAGGTGCAAAATGCAATTTATGTGGAAAACCAGGCCACTTTGCAAGAGTTTGCCGGTCACGTCAACAGGAGGAGAGGCCAAAAGGAAGTAATCAGTTGCAGCTTTATAGAGGACCAAGGCAGAGTCGTGTTAATGAACTAAGATATGGATTTAGTTCTGATGAAGGTAATAAATTATGTCAGAATAATAATATAATTATTAAAAAATATGTGTTTAGAATAAATACCAGTGCCAGGGGTTGGTTCAAAGTATTGAATGTGGGTGGTGCTGAAGTTGAATTCAAACTAGATACTGGGGCTGATATTAGCTGTCTCCCAATTAAATATATCAAACAAGCCAACATCCAAAATCAAATTCAAGAATCCAATAATCAATTATTTGCTTATAATAACTGTAAGATTGAGACTTTTGGAAAAATAAATTTAATTTGTATTGATTGTGATACACAGTTAAAAAAAATTGTTTCATTTGAGATTGTTGGTGATGAATTTCAGCCTATATTGAGCAGAGATGCATGCGTTGAACTTAATTTACTAAATAGAACTAATATTTTCCATATATCTATGGATTCAAAAGAAAAATTCATTGAGCAGAATTTAGATGTATTTGATGGTATTGGTACAATTCCAGGAGAGTGTAGTATTATGCTTAAGGAAAATTCTGTTCCAACGCTTAAGTATAAGAAACGAATTCCTGAAAGTTTACATAAAAGGTTGAAGATTACACTTAAAGAAATGCAGGAACAGGGTATTATAACATCTGTTGATTACCCTACGGACTGGGTCAATAACTTGGAAATTGTTGAAAAACCTAATGGGTCATTAAGAATATGTCTTGATCCGATACCATTAAATAAATGCATTCGCAGGGAACATTTTTTAATTCCCACAGTGGAAGAAATAATAAGCAGGTTGTCAAATAAATCATTTTTTACAGTTTTAGATCTAAAGCAGGGATTTTGGCAACTTTCACTTGATAAAAAAAGTTCAGAATTAACAACTTTTATGACCCCATTTGGTCGCTATCGCTGGAATAGGGTTCCTTTTGGAATAAGTAGTGCGCCGGAAATGTTTATGAAAAAAATGGTTGCTATATTTGGTAATATATCTAATGTTGAAGTTTATTTTGATGATATTTTCATTACTGGTAGCACAAAAAAGGAGCATGATGAAACATTAGAAATGGTATTAAGTAAAGCTAGAGAAAACGGGATAAAGTTCAATAAAGAAAAGGTGCAATTGTGCAAAAAAAGAGTAAAATTTATGGGACAAATTATACAAGAAAATAGGGTAGAACCAGATCCCAAATATATAGAAGCTATAAAAAATATAAGTCAACCACAAAATAAAAAAGATATTTTGCGAATATTAGGTATGTTTAAGTATCTGGCGAGGTTTATTCCAAATTTGACAAAGAAATCAGCTAATTTAAGAAACTTGACACGTCTGGACACAGAGTGGAAATGGTTAGATGCACATCAACGTGAATTTGAGGATTTGAAGGAAATTCTGTGCAAAGGCACTTCTTTGAGAATTTTTGATCCTAAACTTCCTTTAATCATGCAAACAGATGCATCTAAGGATGGCTTAGGATGTGTTTTAATGCAGAACGATCAACCAATTGCATTCGCTTCAAGAAGTCTCACTATTACTGAACAAAAGTGGAGCACAATGGAAAAGGAATTATTGGCCATCGTTTTTGCCTGTGAAAAATTCCATCATTTCATTTATGGTCGCGAAGTAATTGTTCAATCAGACCATAAGCCACTGGAACAATTAATTAGAAAAGAACTTGACGATGTTACTGTTAGACTTCAAAGAATGTTCTTAATGTTATTGAGATATCCGGGCCTAGAAATAAAATATACACCTGGAAGTAAAGTAGTCATAGCTGATTGTCTATCTAGAGCTCCATTGAAAGAAACAGGCTCTGAAAATGAGGAATTAAAATATGTTATTCACTTATTGAAGAGAAAAGTTTGCTTATCAGAAAACAATTATAAAATTTATGTAGAGGCGACAAAGAATGATTCAGAACTAGTTGAAATAATAGATTATGTTAAAACAGAATGGCCAGAATATAAGAAATTATCGCATATAGGAAAACGTTTTCATAAGCTTAAAGATCAACTAAGGTTTGAAGAAGAATTATTATTTTTAAATGATAAATTAATCATTCCACATTCATTGAGAGTTTCACTACTAAAAATATTACATGAACCACATTTGGGAATTGAAAAAACTCTCGCTAGAGCTCGTAACATGTTTTATTGGACGGGAATAACAGATGATGTTAAAACTATGGTCAAAAATTGTCGAATTTGCGAAAAATATACAAGAAATAATTGTTCCGAACCACTTATTCAAGAGGAAAATCCGCAATATCCATGGCAAAAAACTTCAATGGATATATATGAATATGCAGGAAAATTTTATATAGCGTTTGTTGATGCATATTCGGGGTGGATTTGTACTGAAAGACTTAAAGACAAGTCTATAACAAGCGTTATAGCATTCTTGGAAAATATTTTCAATCATTTTGGTAGCCCAACTGAAATCAGAACTGATAATAGTCCTTTCAATTCGAAACAACTTCTGCAATACGCTGATATAAATAATATCAAAATGAAATTTTCAAGCCCGAATTATCCTCAAAGCAACGGTCTAGCTGAAAAAGCAGTTGGAATAGCTAAACTAATAATAAAAAAAGCAATTGATGAGGGTAAAGGGAATGAAATCGGATATAGGATATTAGAATATAACACAACACCTATAGCAAGTATGAGCATATCTCCTACTGAATTATTTATGGGAAGAATGATAAAAACAAAATTACCAGTTAATATGAAAAATCTTGTTAGAACGTTTGTAGCGGAGGAAGAAATACAAAAGAAAATAACTGAAAAGAAAATAAAGCAAAAAGAATATTTTGATAGACATACGAAAAAATTGAGCAGATTGGAGGTAGGAGACAAAGTTATGTTCAAAAAGGACTCAACAAACTGGGCCTATGGTGAAGTTATAGAACAATTGAATGAGAGGTCATACAACATTAAAAGTAGTTCAGGAACAATATTCAGGCGAAATAGAAAATTTATAGTTAAAACAAATAACACAAATGTGACAGATGTTGATGAGTATGATTTCTTGGATGATGGTTTGTTTGTTGAGGACAATAACGAACAAGTGACTCATGTTGAATCACCAAATATAGAACAAAGCAACATAGCACCTACAGTTGATGTTGAGAACCAGCCTTTGGTTGACGATACAGAAAATGATCATGTAACTAGTCAAAGAGGTCGTGTTATCAGACCACCCAATAGATTTGGTGATTGGGAATATGACTAAAATTTCTGACATGATTTGTTACGCAATTTAATTGTATTAATTGTATTTGTATAATTAATGGTACTGTTTATTAATATATAATAATGTAAAAAATATATATTTTTGAATTATAAAATTATAAAATATTCCTTAGCCTTAAAAAAAAAAAAAAAAAAAAAAAAAAAAAAAAAAAAAAAAAAAAAAAAAAAATGTAAAAAGAAAAAGCGTGTTATAATAAGATATTTATAGTTCACGCAATGCACTCATTCTATTTGTAAACGCATTCACTTAACTTTTATTTGTAAACACATTCTATTAACTTTTATTTGTAAACGCATTTTGTCTGGATGCGTGGCATTCTTTTTATATCTTGTAACAAGTTAAGACGTGTAATAGATTCTTAAGAAATTAAAAGCACATAAAAACTTAATCTGAAATTGGAGTTATTATTTCTTGTACATGAATAGATAGAAATTACCATAGACGTTTTAACCTGTTATATTTTTAATAGAACTAAAATCTAAAATATATTAAACTAACTTATTTGTTTTTTTTTTTTAATTTATATATTTGTATGATTTTTTTCGAAATAAAACACAAACATACGTAAATTGTTCTTTCAGATTGAAATCGATTTCCAATAAAAAGCATCTTTTGCTGCCCAAATGGGAAAATTAAAAAAAAAATATCAAAAACTATTATGATATCAACATCCACAACGAAAGTTGCAGAAAAAGGTTTTCATTACTAAAAACCAATTCAATAATAGGAAAAGGTAAGAAAAATATTTGTAATTTATTTATTAATTGTTGAAAAATATTTCTTTTATTTTAGATTCTGAAGACTTTCTACTAACAATCCTATTGAATTCAGTAATTCCTCCAGTGTCAAGGTTTAAGGACAAACGAGGAGGCAACAAACGAAAGATCGCTGATGGTGCAGCGATGCCCAAGAGAGTTTTATTTTGAGACTTCCCCTTATAACCAACTATAAGGAAAAAATAGAAGAACTGGTGAATAAATATTATAATGTCAAACTTACAGTATAACCATTTATCATAGTAGTTGGGGGAGACGATATAAGTTTAAATTCTTTTTTTGTTTATTTAAATAAAACATTATATAAATATGATTCTTTTATCGAAGCTTTTGATAATTGCTTCAAAATTTTCCAAGTTCTTTCGTTAAGTTATCCATTAGGATGCCAACCTAGTTGGATTTTTATTCAAAAATATTTTTACAACATTAATACTCCTTTCAATATAAAATCACCGAACATTACAGCGCTTTTATCATTTTTAAATTCCGCAAACAAACAAAATTAATTATTATGATTTTTTTTTTTTTTTTTAATGCTTTAAAGAATTTCATAATGTTGATTACCTTATACGCCACTTTAAATATGATCATTTAATAAGTGATAATTACGACCTGCAATGTAAACAAAGTGAATGCAATCAAGTTTTTTTAAGTTTCAAAGTTTTTCGTCGCCATTTAAACAAATTACATAAGCCTTCAAAATTAGAAACAAATCAATTAACTCTGGAGCCTAAAATTGACAGTTGTTCAAATCACTTACCATTAGTTAATATAGATGCAAACGAGCCTACCAACACTTCTAATGCAGTTCAGAGCACGGTCCATGAGTATTATATTTTAAATATTATAAGTGACCTTAAAATATCTGCCATCAATTTAACTTTAAAACTTTACGCTCGGACTTTCATGCCCAGAAAGGAAGTAATAGAGATTCAAAATATGATTTCAGTCTTATTAACAAGTGTGACCAATTCGATTAAAATTATAACTTCGGATAGGATACCTTTTGAAGTACAAACAGATCTTCATTGCATAATGTAATGATGTTTTGTAGTGACCCATTTGAATCAATAAAAACTGAACGCCGAATGTTTAAAATCTTAAAGGAAATGAGTATTTACGAGGAACCAAAAACTTTTTTTGATAAAAAATACTAGCTATATCTCAAAAAATATTGAGGTATGCCAACTTTTGAAGAAAAACACATTAATGTTTACTTAATGCCATTAGAATTTAAATTCAGATCTTTTTTCCAATTGCCCGGAGTTTTAGAATTAACTCTGAAAAATCACCAAAAATACTTAAGCCAAGAAAATCTTCAAAACTTTATAAACGGCAAAGCATTCAAAAACAAAAAAAGGAAGTTTAAGACTGAAGATGTTGTCATTCCCTTTATTTTGTATTTTGACGACTTTCAAATCAATGGGTGTTTTTCTTTTTAGTTCAGAGCAGAGCCTGAACTGTCAAAAAAAAATCGTGTTTCTTTTTTAGCTCAGAGCGTTCAGAGCTTCAATTTTGTGTTTCTTTTTTCGCTCTCAACATGTTCAGAGCGTGCTCAGAGCGCGCTCTATGAGCTCAGTATAAAAGGATAGAGCAGACGGAGTTCAAAAGCTGAACACGAAAAAAGTCAAACACAAAAAATGGCGGATGAAAACCAAAACAGGCAACCGGCCAGAGAAGGTAAAATAATATAAAATTAACTAATAAAATTATTGTTTTTGATTGTTTAAATTTATTTCAGGTTTGAAATATTTTCTGCATAGTTTAAATTTTTAAATTATGTGCACACCATCCACATCAAAGTCTTCATCTTCACTTTCACCGAAAAACAAATTAAATGCTTTCTTCACTATAATTAATTTATCCATTAATTTTTATGCTTTTAATCTTGATATATGTTTTTTTTTGTTGAGGAAAATGACAACTGCGAATGACAAATGAAAAAGGTGACAGCTGGTTAGGTGTGTTTCTTAAATAAATCGGAACACTCAGAACAGAGCACGTTCAGTTCAGAGATCGTTAAGAGTATGCTCAGAGTGTTCAGACTCTGTTCAGAGCTCTATTTCTGAACTAATTAGAAAAACGCCCAATAATCCTATTGGTACTCATACATCATCGATATGTGCTTGTTACTATACGTTTCCATCTCTTCCACAGCATTTGTTATCAAAATTGGACTTTTTGTTCCATGGTGGTTTTATATTATCTGACAATTTAAAAAGCTGTGGTAATGAAATTTCATTTCACCATTTAGTTGAAGAGCTTAAAATATTAGAAGCTGGTTTAGATATACGTATTGGTAATAAAACTATTCGAGTACATTTCGTTTTGGGCTTGATTGTTGGAGATAATTTAGGTCTCAACAGCGTTGAGATATGTTTGGGTTATGCGTTTTGAAGCCAAACATAAAGAAGGCAAAGCTTATTTCAATAACATCACATCAAGGCTGAACCCACCTCATTCCCTTGCTGTTAAAGCATCTCTACAAAACTCCTATTTTTTAACAAAATATAAAGGTGGTATATTCATCGATTAAGACTTAAGTCATTTTAAATCCGACGTTCTAACTAAAAAAAATTATTTTGATCAAATCTGGTTTGAAAAATCTGAAAAACACATAAGTAGCTGATAATGTGACGTATAAGGGAATCACACATAAAAATAACTCTTACTTAGCATGTAAAAGTTCTCAGTTCGAATTATTTGAAATAATTGATATTTTATACAAAGATAAAAATCTTTTTATTGTTTGCTCTCAAATTAATATCAAAGAATTTAATAAACACTTTCAAGCCTACGAAGTTGGGAAAAACTTAAAAAACATAACATTAAAAAACATTAATTACTTCACAAGTCCGCCTTTACATCTTTATCAAATTAATAACGGCAAGACTTATGTTAAAAACAAATATATTTAAGATTTTTTTAAAAAAAATTTTTTGTTTTCCATTAATCTTATGAATAAGAATTTTACTTCTCTACTACTATTTAAGTTTATTTTTGTGAAATAAAATGTTCTTTTACATTAAAATTTTTAATATTAATTGTACTCTGTATGATATAAAATAAATAAATTCAATATTATATTTAAAATTGATAACCATAATCTTTTAATTCATTTTGGATATGCTTAAGCTTTTTGGTTCTTAAGCTTTATGTTTCACAATGAAGATGGTTCTCTTTAAAATAAAGTATGCAATTCTTTAATTGTAAAATTATATTGCCATTGAACATAAGTGCAACGCATCATGAATCTTACACTCTTCAATTTTGAATTAAAAATGCGTATTTACATTTTAAATATACGTAATTTTTGATTTAAGGTTAAAATGCATTTGAAATCAATTTGTTTTATGTTTGAAATGAAATTTTAAATACATACAAAGTCGCTATGTATTTGTTTCTAAAAGACTGTTTATTGTTTTAAGGTTTCGTATAGTTTGAATCAAAATTATTGTCACTTTCAATCTAAATTGATAAACATTTGAAATAAACAAACCTTGAACTCAAACCAAAGAAGAGGACAATTGAAAATAAGTTAAACGTGAACAGAATATAATTACTCTACTACCTTAAAACAAAGTTGAACTTATTTCATTTTTAAGTTGCTTTTTGTCAAATTGATTTTTAAATTGATCCACTTTGATTTTCAAGAAAACGCGTTTAGTCCTAAATTGTTAACGTTTTACTTCGATTCAAAGTAGTTTTTTTTGATTCTACGTTGTTTTTTTTTGGCTCAGTGTAAAATACCAGTTCAGCTACTTGAAATTTTCGTCAAGTTTCACAAACTTTTTTTTTTGTGTGGGTTTTGACAGAAAATTATATTCATTTCATTGTGTCTGCCGGTGTTTTTTATAATTTGTTTGTTAAAAATGGAAGTTAAAAAAAGAAAACGAAGTGAAAACTGGAGCACTAATGACGCACTAAAAAGCGGCCTGGGACCAAATTAAAGACTAATAAGTTTGATTAAGTATTCTGATTGAAAAAAAGTCTTAAAACAAAATATCTTTGCAGATTCAACTCGCCTGAGATGTTTCCCGTTGTTGTTGATGTTGCACAGGTGCAACTGAGTTAAGGTCACATTTAATTTTGTATTTTTATACAAACATAAATATAATAATATATATATATAATATAATATAGAAACATAATTGTAAGAAAACATCATTTTAAGAAACAAAGAAACTGTACACTTAAGAAAGTCATGCTTAAGTTCTTAAATTCATAAGATTTATCTGGAATGCATAATCGTAAAAAAATTATTGTCATATAAACAAATCATAACTACTCGCTTGTAAACTGATGACGATTCATAAAAAATCTCTTTGTTCATTATGCATTCCAATGTATCTGATGCTGTCCTCAGCATCTAACGATATCTAACGTTGCCTTCTGCATCGTTCTGTATGAAATACGATAACAGAAAACAACATTGTAATAAAATTCGGTTTGTATATTTCACATCACATTGAGATACATATCGATGTGTGTGACTTATCCAAAGGGCTTATTCTGTTCTCTTATCTTTAACCTCAATCGAGGTGGGGATAAAAAAATAGAATAGTGAGACCACTTGATAGTTTTAAGTAGATTAAGTTTTTCAGTTCTAATAAAGACGAGTTCCGATAAGGACTAAAAAGTTAAAGTTGTTCTCTTATAAATAAGTTCACAAACTTCATTACTGCAGTGGAAAAGCATGAAACTACAAATTAAAGCTTCAGAGTTAGCCTATAGAAAAGAAAAAAACAAAACTGGCGGCGGCGGCGGCGGTCCCCCACCTAAATCTCCCAGTAAGGAAGACAGCTCATGGATCTCATGCCGAATGAGTTTAAAATTGATTTCAATGAATTTGATAGCGATGGGATACCCTGAAGGTTACTTATTGAGTTTATATTTCTTTAGCAAACATTTCAAATAATTTTTTTTTTTTTTTTTTAGAATCCAGAAAGAGAGGAATACGAAGATATCGAGATTCTTAGCCAAAGTTATTGCGAAAGAGGTTAATAAAATATGTTGAAATTTTTAATACAATTTTACTAAATTATATATTTTTTAATTATAGAAAACGTCCAAGATGAATTTAACATCACACAGCCCAAACCAACTTTTCACTTTGGGAGTCCCAAATAAAAAAACGTCAAGACATCGTATAAAAAGAATTCTCTGGGGTATCTTTGCCAAAGTTTCAAATCGCAGGCCTGCGCGCGCCGGTTCAAACGAAGGAGAGCATGTTTCAACTGTAAGTTCCTCGGGCATCTCGCTTCGGATTGCCAAAAGCCAAAGAGAGACGTCGGAGCATGTCACGCAGGACAGTTTCAACATTTCGCAGCTGGATGTTCGGCCTATAATAAGAGATACAACGTAGTTGTTGACGTCAATGACGATAACCATTTCGTAAGAAATTTATATTTAAAATTTGAAATGACCAATTATTGTAATGTATTTTATTAGAATGCTTGATCGACACGGGTAGCCTCATCAGCCGCATCCGCTGGAAATTTGTACCGGAATTTATCGAACTTAAATCTAATACAAAAAGTTATGTTGCAATTAATAAAACTAAATTAATTGTTCATGTAAAAGTTGAAATAAACGTCATGTTTGAAAATGAAAATATTTTATTAGAAATGATTGTTGTAACGGATGAGACGATGGCATACCCTGTAGTGTTAGGTAGAAATTTTTTATTAAAAGCAGATATGGAATAATAATGATTTGAACAATGAATTGTTGATAGATGAGAATGAGAAGTTTAAATTTAATTTGATGGAAATTGAGCAAGATAATTTAGACTTACATATGTATAGATATAAACAAAAATTTAAGTTATGAAGTAAGAGATAACCGAGAGCGTTGCCGATTGCCTAAAAATGTCAATTACGAAATGAAATTAACTTTGAACTGCGAAAAACCCTTGCATTGTACCCCGAGGAGGTTATAGTATTTTGAGAGAGGTAGATTACAGGAAATAATTGACGATCTGATAACAAAACAAATTATAAGACCTAGTGACTCAGAATATGCGTCTCCAATTGTATTCGTGAAAAAGAAATCGGGAGAATTGCGGTTTTGTGTTGACTTTGACTATCGTTCATTGAACAAGGTAACTTTGAGAGATAACTACCACCTTCCTTTAATTGACGACCTTCTAGATAGAATGTCGAATAAAAACTTCTTCACACTTCTCGATCTCAAAAGTGCTTTTTATCACGTACGCATGAATGAAAGCTCCTACTTCCGAAGATTTGTCAAAGACTTCTCCGTGATAGCCCAACCGCTTTATAATTTAATTAAGAAGGCAAGGATATTTAAATTTGGTGAGACCGAACTGAATTGTTTTGAATTTTTGAGAAAGAAACTAATTGAAGTACCCATTTTATCTATCTATGACACTCGCGACGAAACTGAACTGAACTGCACTGCGATGCAAGCTCTATTGGGTTTGGAGCTATATTGTTGCAAAAAAAGTTAGACGGCAAGTTCCACCCCATATTTTACTATTAGAACGACAGATAACGAATCAAAGTTTCATAGCTTTGAACTTGAAACCTTAGCAATAATTTATGCATTAGAGCGATTTACACCCCCAAAATCACCTGACCAGGAACAAAGAGATCTAATGGCACTAATTCCCCATGAATTTGAAGAGGATCAAAATCAATATGATTGCGATACTGAGGTTTGTAACACAAGATACCTACTTACATATTATGTGCTTATACAATACAATGTAATAATTAAAACAAATTATTTTGTCAATGCAGATGGCAAAAGAAAATTTACCCAGCACATCCAAGAACGTAACCGCTTTGAATGAAGAAGAGTTTGAAGATATTTTGTTTTTGGAGGACAACTATTTAAAAGAAATATATAAAATGGAGTACATCTTGACGTATCGACTAAATCAAGATGTCCTGGAGCATTTTTTTTTTAGCGTGATACGAGCAAAAGGTGGTTTGCATGACCATCCGACTGCCTAAGAATTTAAATATCGCCTGCGTTCATATTTATTAGGTAGTTTTTAAGAACTTCTTATTTTTAAACATTTATTGTAAGGTCTATAAAATAAATACATTTGTTTTTCTATTATTATTATTATTATTATTATTATTATTATTATTATTATTATTATTATTATTATTATTATTATTATTATTATTATTATTATTATTATTATTATTATTATTATTATTATTATTATTATTATTATTATTATTATTATTATTATTATTATTATTATTATTATTATTTATTATTATTATTATTATTATTATTATTATTATTATTATTATTATTATTTATTATTATTATTATTATTATTATTATTATTATTATTATTATTATTATTATTATTATTATTATTATTATTATTATTATTATTATTATTATTATTATTATTATTATTATTATTATTATTATTATTATTATTATTATTATTATTATTATTATTATTATTATTATTATTATTATTATTATTATTATTTATTATTATTATTATTATTATTATTATTATTATTATTATTATTATTATTATTATTATTATTATTATTATTATTATTATTATTATTATTATTATTATTATTATTATTATTATTATTATTATTATTATTATTATTATTATTATTATTATTATTATTATTATTATTATTATTATTATTATTATTATTATTATTATTATTATTATTATTATTATTATTATTATTATTATTATTATTATTATTATTATTATTATTATTATTATTATTATTATTATTATTATTATTATTATTATTATTATTATTATTATTATTATTATTATTATTATTATTATTATTATTATTATTAATTATTATTATTATTATTATTATTATTATTATTATTATTATTATTATTATTATTATTATTATTATTATTATTATTATTATTATTATTATTATTATTATTATTATTATTATTATTATTATTATTATTATTATTATTATTATTATTATTATTATTATTATTATTATTATTATTATTATTATTATTATTATTATTATTATTATTATTATTATTATTATTATTATTATTATTATTATTATTATTATTATTATTATTATTATTATTATTATTATTATTATTATTATTATTATTATTATTATTATTATTATTAGTCGTGTTTTTTGAAAGAGCGAATAACCAAGTCAAGCTTTAGAACCGGGTCCAACTGGCCTCGAGTCTAAAGTTACCACACAGGTTAGAAACAGCTGCTATTCATAAAGAATTTGCCAGCTCTGTTTAGTAAAAAACAGAATTCTACTACAATTTTAGTACTATTGCCTGTCAATCCATTGAAATCCAAACCATTTTTTGACAGATAGAAAAAATAACTAAGTCAAAGAGTCAACCGTTTTTAAGGAATGAGCTCCAGTCTATCTTTTGGACCTGGGTCTAAATTGTCTATGAATAACATAAACTCCAGGTTAGCTAAGAAGAGACAAAGAAACAACTTGTCAGACGACAAGTTTATATCCTACCCTTCAAACGGTTAAATTCTCTTGAATGATGGCTGCGATCTCGATGGATTAAGAAACATCTAAATAATCTGAATTTTTCTACCGAAAAATTGATTTTATTTTGCTCACTAAAATCACCCTAAAATTCGTGTCAAAGCGATAGTCAAGAGTCAACGCATTGACGGTGTGCTACAAGTCAGAGACTCACCGAATGGAACGTTTTTATTGACCGTCTAATCATATTTATTGACCGGCTGGACATCAACTATGTCCCGTGAAAACTTCGTGCAGAAACGAACCGTCGAACGCGCCCATATACTTTTGTAATGCTTTTGTTTGCGTTTGTTTTTCTTTTTGTTTCGTTTAAGGATGCCGCCGATAAGGTAAAACTAAATTTACTTTTACATTTTGTAATTAAATATATTTATCTCGATACTTTTTTTTTATATTTACAGATATAAAACACCAAAAAGGTGGACTAGGGAGGAGACGAAGGCTTTCCTCTACTTTTATAATTCCAGAAAAAAGGAATTTGATATTCCTCGTAAGAGGAGATACACCTATGTTCATGTTCTCGAAGACATGGTTTCAGCTGGATTTGTAAGTATTTATGAATAGTTTGAATTTACAAATCCATTGTTTCAGGATCCAAATATTACGGTGAACAATTTAGAAGTGAAAATGCAGACTCTTCTAAGATCGTACCGGGAGTCAACGGACAATGCCTGCAAGACAGGAGCGTCTCCTTGTTTTGCGCCATATCTGGAAGACATGGAAGAAATTTTTGGCGATAAGCCAATTCATTCCAAGAGCGAAATATTAAGCTGTGGGGTGGAATATTTATGCGAGGTATGTACATATTCAGCCCTATCAGGAGTTTCGCCCGAACAACCATTCCCCCGAAAAATGTTCGTTCCCCCGGATTATAAAAAGCTATCAGGAGCTTCGCCCGAACAAGATTTCAATTCGAATTTAGAACTGACAGTTCGAAAAAAGGCATATTCAGGAACTGAGCTCTCAATAAATTTTCCCGCCTCTGTTATGGAAACAGCGAATGGAATCTGAACCTAAGTTTTTTCTTGAATATAAAAAAGAATAAAATGAATGATGTGTTGCAATTTCCTTTCAAAATTGTGGCCAGTGACTGCAATGACACGGTATTTAATACTTTTCCAATCGATTTCTTAAAAAAAAAAACTTTATTATTAATCGGATTTACAAAATGTCCCTCTCCGTTTTTATGCATGGTGCCTATTCGTGTTCAGAAAACGAACAAACCTTCTATCTGAATTTTTGTTTTGACAGTAGTTGTTTTGTCAACAACTACAACTCTTGAAATAAAGTGCCTTGTAATAAAAGAAATAAATAAAAATAAATCCAGTGAGAAACTGTCGAAGCCCTCATATTGGTGTTTGATTAAAAAAAATGAGTCAGTTAGCAACAATTGCGAAAAAGAATACTCAAAAAAAAAAAACAATTTATTGTGATTAACGAAGACATTGTAATCATGAAACAAAAGAAAAAAAAATATTAACAATAACGGTGAATCAGCTACCCAAGCCGAAAAAAGTGGACAAAGGAATAACGGTTGTTCTTCAGCTCAAAGAGAATTGGAAAGCAACATTTACGGTTGTTTTCCTCCACAACCAACTTCATGTGTGCAACAACAGAAAAGTATACCGGTAAATGTTGATAACTATTCCACGATGGAAGAGGCGATGGAAGCAGCAAAAATTCTACATGATTGGAAGCAAGAAAACAATGCTAATAGAGAGAAACGTGAAGAGGAGGTTATTTCTAGACAAAGTAAGGCATATCTGTTTGGTGAGGAACCTGCAGCATCTCTCTCTAACGAGGAGATGAACGAAATTACGAAGATCAATCTAAGGAAGACAACTGGAAGACAGTGACGGGAGGTAGACGCAGCCCCCCTCGAATAACATCAAATAATGAATTCAGGTATGTGAACAGGTACGAAATATTAGACAGTAGTTTCTCTTTGCATAAAAGAGTACAAGATGTTAATATTGCAAATGTAGAAACGCGTAATGGTAATAACAATATTGTTACCGGTGAATTAGTCAAAGAAAAAATAAAGTATTGTCCACCAATCATTTTATACAAAACGAATATCAGAAAATTGATAAAAGAGTTGATTTCAAAAATTCCAAACGTGAGATTTCGTTTAGTTAATATAAACAAAAACAAATCCAAATTATTTGTCAATGATCCAAAAGTTCACTCGGAACTCATTCAGAAAATTAGAGATTCTGATGGCATCGAGGTCATTCATTTACGCCGGATGAAAATAAAACTATAAATCTAGTTTTAAGAGGATTTACTTCTGATTTTTCTGTAACCGAAATCAAAGATCGGCTTGAGTCGATTGTTCCGGATACAGTTGAGTCTGTTGCCAGATTCGAGACAATAAAATCAAAAAAATTCGACTTTGTATACGACCTTTTCCTTATTAAAATCTTACCAGGAAAAAAAAGCGGATGAAGTAATTAAAATAAAAAATTTATTTTACTCTAGAGTACAGTGGGAAAAACCTAGGGGTAATATGGGCCCTAGGCAGTGTAGACGTTGCCAGGCATTTGGCCATGTCGCAAAAAATTGTGCCAGGGCATATAACTGCGTAAAGTGTGATGTAAAACACGGTCCAGGGGAGTGTAAACTCGAAAAACATGACACTTCGGTGGCATATTGCGTAAATTGCAAAATGTACGGACATCCGGCTAATTGGGGCGGGTGTAAAGCAAGAGAAAAATATTTATGTAATATAAGCAGACCAGTTAAAAACCAATATTCGAACTTCGGAGTTGTGTCTGCGACACAACCCTTAACTCAAATTGAAAATGAAACGGCAAAGTATAATCTCTCCTACGCTGATAAAGCCAGGGGATCGACTTCCAAACCCAAGGGGAACTTAGGTTTCATTCCCATACGGGATAATAAGGGTACCCTTTCAGAAATGTTTGGGATGTCCCAGGCACTTTTTGGTTCAGAAGTTCCTGAACTGTTAGGAAGGGTGAGACATTTTCTAAACAATGTTAACAATGAAGATACCATTGAACAAAAAAGAATTGCAAATTTGAAACTGCTAAACGAAATTATTATCGCACAGCCATGAAATTAAAAATTTTAACTTTTAACATTTCGTCTTTGATCGGGCATAGCCGAAGAATTGAACTACAAAACATACTTGTAAAAAACAATATCGATATTTGTTTTCTGCAAGAAACTCATCTTCAAGAGCGACATAAAATTTATTTGGAAGGCTATAAAGTTATTAGAAACGATGATTATCAAGGGGTAGCAATCTTTTTAAAATCGTATTTGACTTTTGAAACAGTTAAATCAAATATTTCACTTCTGGTTGTCTTTTTAAATTTAAAAGTTAGAATGGGACAAGAAGATAAATATCTTCTTTTGGGATCGCTTTATTTTCATCCTAACTTCAACTCAGATATTTTGCTTACAGAAATGGATAAGTTGTTAGTTTTGGAGGAAAAGTATGATGGGTCACTGCTAGGAGGGGATCTTAATGCAAGAAATACGATTTGGGGAGATTTTTCTCAAAACACCAATGGAAGGAATTTGAATAACTGGCTAAATAAACCTAATAATCAGTTTTAAAGAATTTCGCCTCAGAAACCGACTTTTTTGAATGGACCTTCTTATCTGAACCACTTTTTGGTTTCAAATAGTCTGATAAATACCTTAGATTTGAACTTTACTACTGATACTTTACCATCTTTTTCAGATCACCTTCCGTTTCAGCTTAATATAAGTATCCAAGATTTAGAAGTGGTTATTTGTGAACCAAGACGTTTCACTTCTTTTAAAAGAACAAATTGGGAAAACTTTAGATTGGATTTAGATTCAAAGGTGTCAGCTCATTTCCCACCAATGGATATAAATCTATCTAACAATGATATTGATGAATATGTAGACAAATTTGTAAGCTCAATAAATAACACCGTTAAATTGCATTCTGAAGAAATCTTACCATCAACTAAAAAATATAAAAATCTACCTGAAGATATAAAAAAACTGTATAATGTAAAAAACAAGTGGCAAAAAAGATTAAAACAAATTTTTCACGCACACCTTAATAGAAATAGTCAAGATTATAAAAGTCTTTCAAATAAAATATCATTGCTCAAAATTATAATTAAAGAAAAAGTAGATATTTGGCTTAACTCCAAATTTAATCAATACCTTTCAAAAATTAAACCTGGACCTCAAGCTTACAAACACATTAATAGATTAATGGGGAAAAAAAAACTTCAAATTGTGATAAAGTTTCTGTTAATGGAACACAGTTACTTGGGGTGACCGACAAGGCCAATGCGTTTGCTCAAGTTTACAAAGAATCCTTTACAGAAAAAAATCCTGACTTTGACCTATTCCTCCAATCCAGAGTTAATGCTATCATTGAGCATCTTCAGAACACGTTGCCAAAGTTCATTTTTAATTTCAATTTATCAAATCCTTCTACACATCCCATAGATCAACAAAAATTTACTTCTCTTTCTGAAATCTCTGCAACAGTTAAACCCTTAAACAACAAAAAATCACATGGTCAAGATGAAATCTCAAATTTTATAATTAGGAAAATGTCTCCTTATGCTTTAGAGTATCTCACTATTATAATTAATAATTGTCTTAACATCTTTTATTTTCCCAAGATATGGAAGAAAGCCAATATTATTCCTGTACTTAAAAAAAAGGTAATACTGAGGTAAAAGATTTTAGACCCATATCATTACTCTCTAACCTTAGGAAAGTTCTCGAATCAGTAATTTCTACTAAAATGGACATATTTATGGATGATCACGATCTATCATCAAATTACCAATTCGGCTTTAAGAAAGAACACTCAACGAACCGAAACGAAACGAAAAGTACTTTACAAGAGAAAGCATTTGACAATGTTTGGTGTAAAGGTTTACTGTACAAACTAGCAACATTAAATTTTCCAGTTGAAATTTTTGCAATGATAAATAGTTTTTTGACTGACCGAAAAGCTAGTGTCTTAATTCGGGAGTCCAATTCAGATACATTCGACATCTGTTGTGGGGTACCCCAGGGGTCTAAGTTGGGACCAAAGCTTTATAACTTATTTATGTCTGACTTTCCTCATGAATTCAAACATAATGTGAATACCGTCTCTCAAGGTATACTATTTGCTGACGACACTACCATTTATGCTCATGCTGAACAACCTGCTGAAGCGTTAGCTTATGTTAGTAGTCACATTAATGAAATAACGACTTATTACAAAAAATGGGGTGTTACCATTAATTATCAAAAATCAGGTTGTATTTGTATAAGGAATGCGATCGGAAAAGGGTTTAAAGGTAAAGCGAATTTAATCAAACTCATGAAATTACATATATGTATGTAGATGGTAACACAATACACTTTAAAGATAAGGTAAAATATTTAGGAGTTCAAATAAATAATCTTTTAAAATTTAACGAACATGCTCGTAACAACATCGCCAAAGCACTATAAATCTAGAAATAAAAAATTTTCAAATGCAAACATCTATAATAAAGCTGACATAGTTCCACTAATGAAGTATGCTTTAACATTAACTGTGGTAAACAAAAAGAATAAAAAATATATATCAAAATCTAAATTCAAACTTTTGTATTTTCAACTGAATCTTGAAAACATTGAAATAAAAACAAATCAAAAAAAAAAAAAAAAAAAAACAAGACCATAAAAGGTATAGGTATAAACATAATCCAAATAGAAGTGCATATTCGTAGCCTGTTCACTGCCAGATTTCATCCGCAAGACCTATAGATCTGTCGCTCAATCAGGTTGAGTGCCATGATGCTCTCTGTCTTGCTTTAGTTTTAAGTTATTTTTAGGTAAATATGAATTCAACTTCAAAGAAAAGAACAAAACTATATCTCCGGGAGCAAAAGATATATAATCTCTAATTATTGAATAGTATATCAAAACAACAAAATGAGGGTGGATACCAAAAAGGTGTCGGCAACGAATACCAAGTAGGATTAGCACAATCATCAATGAGTGCTGTACTTTCCCAAGTTCTGGATATATTTGAGGAAAAACTTTGCCCACACTGGATTACTTGGCCAACGCTGGATGAACAGCGACAAACAAGTCAATTTTTTTTTTCTAAATACAAGCTGCCGGGAGTTGTTGGATGCATCGATGGTACCCATGTCAATATAATTTCACCTGAAATTAATAAGCATTTGTTTTATAACCGTAAAGGACGATGCAGTTTAAATGTTTTGTTTGTAAGAAGACTTTTTTTTATGACTGATGTACAAATCGTTTTGTAGGTATGCGACCATCAACTGAGAATCCGGTTAATAGATGCTACGCATCCCGGAGCTTGTCACGATTCTTTTATATGGAACGTAAGTGATTTAAGATCCAAAATGGGTTGTTATTCAAAACTTTTTTTATTTTAAAAATTTAACTTGATTTTTTTCGTAGGCGACGCTGGTTATCCTTTGGAGCCATGGATTTTAACTCCATTCAGAACTCCTGAGAGTGGTTCCGCAGCTGAAAAGTTTAACGAAACTCATTCACGGTGCCGAAACATCATAGAAAAGACAAACGGTGTCCTGAAGAACCGATGGAGATGCCTTTTAGGTGCAAGGGAATTGCACTATTCGCCTGGGAAAGCAATCAAAATTGTAAATGTTTGTTCAGCACTGCATAACATTTGCATTAGTTATAAAAGTGACATAGCTTTCGTAATTGAAGTGCTCTTAAACGAAGTTGAAAATGTTCAAGGTACCGAGTCAAGTTCTAACTACCAAGCTGCAGGACAGCACATTGCAAACACACTTTAAAAAAAAAACAAAAACTTGAATTAAAAAAATTGAATTTTTTGTTTCTATATAATTTTTTATTTAAAACTAGGTTATATCTGTTTATACCCAGCACAACCAAACACTAAATTCCCATAAAGCTGACCTACCACAAATCATTTCACACTTCCTATCTACTTAGATTTCCTTGCATAATGCATAATGTGCTGTAGGTGCACATTTTCATTCTTTATTTTTATCTTTTTTTGTTATTTGTATTAATTGTTTTGTTTCTTTGCACATTATGCAGTGTATGCAAAATATTTTTAATTTTTCTTTCATTGTGGTCAATGACACATTTTGCACACTCTGCACACTTCAAATGTTAGCACTATTACTATTGATTTTTTGACTATTTGTTAAATATTGACCTAGTATAATAAATTGTAGAATAAGCTATTAATTAGTATATAAGACCATTACTTCGAGGAATAAATTCATTCACTTTCAAACCACCTTAGTGTTTTACTTTTACTTCCTTCATCATTACGACTTCCCCCCACCAGCGGTAAGGGGTCGTAATAATTCAATCCAAGATACAACAAGAAGCCTTGCCAATTCTACCAAAAACACGTCATTAATTGAGATCTTCTGGTTCATGTACTAGAAGCATTTCACGTCGTCAAGGTGACATCACTTTAGTCGACAACGTTCGTTTAATCGTTCAATATCTAAATTCCAGACTTTTGGTTTCAATACTCACCGAGGTTCATAAGTAAAATAAAAAAAATATGAGGTTTAACATAAAATAAAAGTATTTCAATACTCATAACATAACAAAAAAGAAAAGAAAAGTAAGTAATCTAATTAGCACATAACAAAAAACACTTAAGGAACAAACATTCTTTTTCTTGCATCAATTTTATTTTTAAGTCTTCCCGCTCAATAACTTTTTGGTTTTTTTTCATTTTAAATTCAATTTCAGCTTTTCTTAATTTCTCCATCTCATGATTGTGCCGCTTTTGTTCTTTAATTTGATCCTTTTGTTGATGCTGGATGCTATCCAGTGATCGGTACAACTTCTTCAAGCTCGTTTCCATTTCTTTGTTGTGCTCTTTCATCACTTCGATAGCCTGATCAACCTTCGCACAAAGTCCTTTTTGGACTTCCAGTTCGTCCATAAGAACTTGCTGCGTGTGGCCAATCCTATTTTTTGTGCCTTTTTCACCTGCTTTGTTTGTTCGAGAAGAAACAGGTGGTGGAGCTGAAACCGTGGCAATTTCTTCAATCTGTACCTCTTCACAAAATGTATCATCATGTACATCTTCATCTGATACAAATTCTTCTTGGTTTGTTTCCCTGTTCTGCTGCTGATGCAGTCCAAACGAAGAGGAAGCAACAACACCCTCGACTTCCGTCTTCATGCCAACGAGTTCATAAATGGCACAAATAATAATTAATTAATTTACATATGTTAATAACAATTTCGAAGAAAAACTTACATTTTTAAGTTGTTGCCTTCCTGTTCGCCGCCAAAATTTAAGTGAAAATTTAAGCGGTAAAATGTGTGACATTTCCCTTAAATTTAATTCTCAAGATAAGGGAAATTTTTCGAACATGAACTTTTTTTCGGGGGAAACCCCAAATAAGGGAAAAGAATAAAGGGATTTTTTTCGCGTGGAATGACGTTCGGGCGAAACTCTTGATAGGGCTGATTTTGTTCAAAATATTGAGACATTTTTGGGTAGTTCTTTCATATAATTTTTTTTAACAGGATTCTTCTATGTCGGCCGACATGGGCATAGACAATGAACAAACAGCTCCTGCTCCTGCAACATCAACATCAATATCAACAGCTCCTGCTCCTGCAGCATCAACAGCTCCGCCTCCTGCAACACCAACAGCTCCAGCTTCACACAACACTCCAGCTCGTCTCCCAATAAAAAAAAAACTAAATCGCTCGGAATATTTAAAAAAAAAGATTAGAGCAAAAGGAAAGAGAGCAGGATACCATGAGTGAACGCTGGAAGCAGGTGCAGATGTGGCAGGAAAAAAAAATCGAAATCATGGAAAAGTTATTAAATAAGTAAGTTCATACACATGTTTAAATATAAATATACATATATGTAAATATATGAAAATACCTATGTAAAATGTGTTGTGTTTTATGTGTTGGTTTTTTTGTGTTAATGTGAATCTGAGTTAGGTATGTATCGTATGTGTTGTTGGGTTGTGTTGTGCAAGGAAACGGAGAAGGTTGTAGGTTGTGGCATTGTGTGTATTTTTTAATGCAATGACATCAAAACAAGAGCGATCCTGTAATGCAAAAATTTGAAGAACAGGGGTGACATTCTGCATCTTAAAAGCGATCAAACGTTTTCGTTTGTTAGAAAGATTAGCTTCAAATCTTTATGCAAGTCTATCGCACAAACGAAAACGTTTGATTGCTTTTAGATACACCTCAGGTAGAGCACTACTTAAAAACTTTTTAAATTGTATAGATCTTATGATTACTTTCAAGTTATGAGTGTAACGTTTTCAAGAATACTGGGAATTGTGTTTTCATTTATTTTATTTTTTTTTTTTAATTATATTTTGTTGACAAAGAAAATCGAAAAGGACTTGACGCCGATTAACGGGTTGTACATCGTGGTTATCATTATGGGCTTCAGCAGGGATTGGGTTTCTTTCTACGTATATATCAGTGTATTGATCGTCATTGATGATACGTAAATTATGTAGAATGCATGCACTTGTTATAATTTTTTTTCACTGAGCTCAGATTACGTTGCTCGGTAAATTTGTTCAGCCTTCTGAATCTTCCTTTTAGTAACCCAAAGGCATTTTCAACCACCATTCGTGTAGATGAATGTATGTAATTAAATGCTCTTTGTTGGTCTGTTAGTCAACCAGAGTCTTTGAAAGGCGGTAATATCCAATTTGTAGCAGAGTATGCGGAATCACCTAAAAGGAATGTGTTTGACGGAAATATCCGTGTGTAATAACTTTGCACTTTCCTGTACAAGGGAGACCTCCTAAGCACTCTGCTATCGTGAAGGGATCCCGGCTCACCGCAAGAGATGTCTATAAATTTTTTATCGGCATCGACAACACACTGCAAAACGAGGCTGTAATTTTGTTTGCGGTTGAAATAGCACTCTTTATTACGTTTGGGAGCTGTTATAGTAATATGGGTGCAATCTATTGCACCTATTACACCCGGAATTTTTTTTTTCGCTTCAAATTTTTTGCAATTTTCTGTCACTGCTTCTCCTTGAGGCCACTTGATGTACTCATTACCTTGTGAAACTATCCAACTACTGACACGCCCAATTACAGTCCAAGCTGAAGACTTTGCTATCCCGAACAAATTTCCGAGTTGTCTTAAAGTAATGGTGTTGCTAATACATATACCATATATACAACGTGATTTCTGTCCTGGCTCCAATCTTTGGTTGTCCTCCTTGTTGTAATGTAGTGTAGATTCCAGATTGAGAGTAATTTCCTGAAAAATGATAAATGTGAATCAAATAATCATGCCGCACAATGACTAAATTGTCCATACAAGAGGTTAAACCAAAATTTGGGATCAGATGTATACCTACATACATATGTACATATAAAAGCAAAATATTTCACAAACTTAACTTATGAGTAATTCCACAGTTGAGCGTTTCAATCTTAAATGAGACTTGAAATCCGCGTCGGTATATTTATCGATGATATCCATGAAATTGGAAACGCAAGCGTGTTTTTCTTTTTCTTCAAAATCAGAATCATCTGAGCTCATTTGGCTTGTAAAAAAAAATTCAAAAATTGAAGGATCTTCATCGATTGGAGAATCCAGAAGTTGCAATAAGATCTGTTATTTATTTGTAAAGTTATTAAGCAAATGGATCTTAAAAATAGTTTATTGTTAAATATTACCTCTTTAGTTTCGCTATCCATTTTAAATTTTATCTTTTTAATACACACTGATTTACATCAAATGTCACAAAATTTATCACGATTGCCAACTCTGAGATTTAAAAAAAGAGTGAATATAAAAGTAAATATAATCGTTTTTTTTTTCAATTTTCTTTACTGAGTGGCTAACAATTAATACCAAAACACGGCTATTATTATTATCAAATACCTACATTTTATTTTGGTATCGTCACTTCACAATGTATGTTTTTCATAGGAAGAAATAAAACATTGCTTCATACAAGTCAAAGTAGCAACGCAGAAGAAGACGATGCGACAAATATTTTAAGACTGAGTTTCAATGAAAAAGAAAATGTGATAACGGAGAATTTATTCAAGACTCTAAGAAGAAGATGAGACTGAAGAGAAAACTGAACCAACTGTGATCTGGGATGAATTTGAAGAATTAGAATTTGATGCGTTACAAAACTTAGCTAGATATCTATGTATATAATTAAAAGACTTGACCTCGAAAATGCTGGTGTAATAACATAACAAAAATCTACATTAACCTTCCCAGTTTTTTATGTTATTTATATATATTATATATATTTGTTTTATTCTAATTCGTTTTTATTGCTTGATATAGCTTTTATCGGTATTTTGGCTATCCTGAGACATTAAATTATGTCTGAAAAACGGTTTAGCTACGGAAAGACGCCTCCAGATGCTATGAAAAAGGCTGTTGAACGCTATGTAAAGAAATATAATGATTCATCCCAAGCCAGAATGAGCCCTAATTATGCCGTAAATGCTATTTTCACCGCTGAAGAAGAACAGTCTTTAACAACGTTTGTAAAAAAATGCTCACAAATGTTCTATGGGTTATCAACAGACGACGTCAAACGCTTAGCGTTCCAAACAGCCATAACAAATTCTAAAAACAAGAAAGCCACAGACGGTTGGTTAAAGCGTTATCGCAAGCGGAATCCATCGCTATCACTCCGGACACCAGAGAGTTGTAGTTTATGGAGACAACCTCCTTCAACAGACACAACGTTGGCCTATTTTACAATAAATTATTTGAAGTTCTTTCAAGGTCTCCCAACCGCTTTTCGCTTTGTAGTTTATCGAGACAACCTCTTTCAACAGACACAACGTTGGCCTATTTTTCAATAAATTATTTGAAGTTCTTTCAAGGTCTCCTAACCGCTTTTCGTCTAGAACCCGGGTTTATAATCTGGATGAAACCGAGCTAACTACGGTGCAGGTTTCAGCGAAAATTCTGGCGGAGAAAGGTAAGTTATTATGTTGCATAATAAGCGCAACCGGGCAATTCATTCCGCCTGTTATAATTTTCCCGAGGGTACACTTCAAAAGTCACATGTTGAATGGTGCACCTCCGGCTACACTTGGACTGGCAAATCCATCTGGATGGATGAATTCAGAATGTTTTGTGAAGGTCATGGAGCATTTCGTAAATTTTAGTTTAAGTTCCATAGAAAACCCAACTCTCCTAATAATGGATAACCATGAAAGCCATATAAACTTAAATGCACTTAATTATGCCAAAGACAATGGCGTTGTAATATCGACTTTACCACCACATTCCTCCAGCAAAATGCAGCCCTTAGATGTTAACGTTTATAAGCCTTTCAAAACTGCTTATAACAATGCAATCGACAACTTCATGATGAAGAATCCCGGAAAGACTTTTACTATTTACGACATTGCTGCTGCAGCCGGATATGCATTTGAAAAATCAATGACCCCATCAACTGACAGGCCACTAACGCCACTAACGCAAAGCAACGAAATTGAGGATGACCGTCAAAATGGTAATTATTTTTCATTTCGACTTTGATCATTAAATTAATAAAATTATTTTTAGTTCCATTTTCAGACGAATTGGCCGAAAAAAAACTCTGCACCTGTAACTAACTTTATCAGCCCGGAACAATTCAAAGGATACCCCAAAGCTTCAAATAGATTAAACGATTCACAATTCACTACTTGTAGTGAGCAGAGAACTGACGAAACACACAAAACCAATACAAACTATACGAACGACCAGACAAAAGAGATTGCGCGAATTACGATACCCCCACAACACTCAACACATTGGAATTACGATACCCCCACAACACCCAAACCCAACACATTGGCTAATCAACATAATGTTCTCTTTTTTTTAAGTCTAAAGTATTAATTGTAAGACTCAGCACTTTGCTGTGCAGTTCATTGCAAATATCCTTTTCGTTCACTATAATGTTCTCTTTTTCAGGTCTGAGTTATTAATTGTAAAACTCAGCATTTCCTTTTGATGATTTAGCAAATTAAGTATATAAAATACACTGTAAATTAGTTGTCATGGTCAATTGTGTAAATAAAGTCGTAAGCTTTGCTCTGTCCGAAAAATTTAAAATTGATTTTTTTTAAAAATTGATTCACGTTAAGGAATGATACTCGTAACTCGCTCCCCTTCTTGCGAAAGAAGTAGATTGTTCTTTTCTTTAAATTGAGTCTTTAAACTGAGTTCTTGTTGGCCGGTCGTTGGCGATAGATAAACTACCTTAAATAATAATAAATGTGTTAAATTAAAACAGATCTTTTCTTATTTGATTGGGAAAACCTAAATCCTACAGTTGGGGGCTCAACCGGGATTGAACTAAGAAAAATCGTGTGTGCATTAATTAAAAAAAAAACAGTAGATAGCGTTGTGTGCAGTAAAATAATTCTCGTTACGGTCATCATACCGAAAGAAAAAAAGAGAAATCGTGTGCGCATTGCTAATAAAACAAACGGGCATCATCCTTGAATTAACTTAAAGAAAAAAGCGAAGTCAATTTTCCGTAGTTAAATTTGAATTTCAAGTGTGGGTACATAACCCGAACGATAGCTGTACCTACATATTGGGGGCTATCGTGAATAAATTTTCCCAGGAAACTGTTCCCTTTTTTACAAATTTGGTATCGTGAATGAAGTTCGAAATTTTCCCGCGCAAATTATTGTTATCGTGAATACAATTTCCCTGGAAATTTATCTGTCATTTTATAAAATTTTGTCCGCCTTTATTTTTGCAGGGAACTTTAAGATAAACGCAACAATGTAAGTGCCTATAGTTAAAATTTTAACAAAATAATACTTTCACGTCTACGTACAGGTCAAACTCAACTAATCTACGTCAGCTAGAACTTTTAATAAGTACAATGGAAGAGAACCCCGACATTGCCAATGGTTTCACATCAACAAAGGAAAAAGAAGAAATACAAACATTTTGGAAGGCACTTGAGGAGCAACTAAATAGCCAGGGGCCACCTACAAAATCAATTTTTGAGTGGAAAAAAGTATGTTCATTTTATTCTTAATATATTATATTTTTCCTAGTTCTAAAAATATTTATGAAATAGGTTTGGCTTGATAAAAAGAAATACATCAGAGGTAAGATCGCCGAAAACATGAAGAAGAAATCTCTTGAAATTTTTTTAGAAGCTGTTGGCCTCGATGAAAGTACTTCGAAGTCTCCCACTGATGGTCAACCAACTGAATCCCAGCCTGCCGCTGATGACTATAAACCGACACAAAAAAGGGGGAAAAAAAAGTTAATAAATGACACCAGATTTTCTAGAAAAAGAGCTCCTGGTTCAAAAGGAAATTTGTGAAAAAATAGGGAAAGCTGTCGATATTCTGGAAAGTCATTACCAAAAATCATCCCAAAGCATTACCGCTCTTTGGATAGTCTCTACGATAACAAAATCAAATATGACAAGAAATTAAAAAACACAATATTCAGTTTGAACAACAACAGCAAGAAAAATTTGAAGAAATTAAACGCCACAACAAAAGGATGGAAAACTGGAGGCTCAGAGAAATTGAAATCAAATCAAATTTTAAACAGGAGTTAAGGTCACATTTCATTTTGTATTTTTATAACTGCAAGTAATGCACTTTTATCGAAACATAATTGTAAGAAACCAAGAAATTGTACACTTAAAAAAGTCATGCTTAAGTTCTTAAATTCACAAGATTTATCTGGAATGCATAATCGTAAAAAAATTATTGTCATATAAACAAATCATAACTGCTCACTTGTAAACTGATGACGATTCATAAAAAATCTCTTGTTCATTATGCATTCCAATGTATCTGATGCTGTCCTCAGTATCTAACGATATCTAACGTTGCCTTCTGCATCGTTTTGTATGAAATACGATAGCAAAAAACAAACATTGTAATAGAATTCGGTTTGTATATTTCACATCACATTGAGATGCATATCGATGTGTGTGACTTATCCAAAGGACTTATTCTATTCTCTTATCTTTAACCTCAATCGAGGTGGGGATAAAAAAATAGAATAGTGAGACGAATTCATAGTTTTAAGTAGATTTGGTTCTTAGTTCTAATAAAGACGAGTACCAGTAAAGACTCAAAATTTCAGTTGTTTTCTTATAGAGAAGTTTTAATGAACTATAAATGAAGTTCACAAACTTCATTCACCCATCATCTTTTTTTTGTTAACACCAATCCAATCGTCATCTTCATCGTTTTTTGTGCCCTCTGTACTTTGTGGTTGTACAGACCAAAAGCACTTTCAACTTCATCGATTCTTCATCTTCGTGTGCTACTGCTGAGGCACAAAAATTATCAGTGACTAGCTAAACCCTCGCCCGCTTTGCAGGGCTTCTCCTTCCATTTACTTCACTTTGCATTCAACAGCTATGCTGCGCTGTACAGTGTACAGTGTACGTTCATACGATGCTCAAACAAATACATGCACGCTACACAGAACTGTGTTTCTTCATTCCACTTGCTTCCCGCTCACTGAAGCCAACAGCAAAAGGCATAGGTAACATTTGTTTGGTGTGTAGCGAGTTTCATTGTTTGGTGTGTAGCGGATTTGTTCAAATCAAAAAAATTTTAATTTTCTAATGTTTTTATTTTGCTAGAAAATTTTTTTTTATAAAAACCATCTACATGTGAATACAAATCACATACCGAAACAACGAAGTTGATATGTTTCCTCATTCGGTATTTATGAGAGCACAAACGAACAAACTCATTTTTATATAATATAGATTCATCGGCGTGCCAGTGCAACGGTACCCAAATTATCACGTTATCGTGTTACCACTGCATCAGCATCAAAAAACATCTAGAGCTTTTCATTCTGGTGTGCGGCTGCATAGCCCCTCCACTACCAGTGTTGCATCGCAAATCGCACCGAAATCACAATCTACATTTTCATTTTGTAGTGTCACTGCGTAGGTACCAAAACCATCATCAACTTCATCGGTGTGCCACTCATTGAATAAGAAATAGAGGAAGAGGCTTTTGGCACATATACAGTGTACGTGAGTGAAGCATTAAATTAAAAAAAAAAATGCAAGCTCATCTGTCATTTTGCCCTGCTGAGAGTTAGTGTAGTGAAATTTTAAGATTTTAAAAAAGTAAAAAACGTACTGCAGAACTAGTAAAAAAGTAAAGTAACAACCAATTTGAGTCGAAAATCGAAGCATATTATTATTAAAATATAAATCAACATGAGGTGATGCGTGAAAACCCGTAAAAACTTGTATAACCGGAAAAACCAAAAGTTTTCATTTCACAAGTAAGTCTTGGCTCATATTCCACAAAAAGTAACTTAAAGTGATGTTATTTAGGTAAATGCGTTATCGTAGAATACTTTTTAATTGTTATTTCATGGTATTTTAAGTTAAAAATAAGTTGCAACTAAGGATAGACAAGTGTAAGTTTATGGTATCGCAGATACGATATTTAGGTTATTACATAACAAATGAGGGTATCAGACCGGATGAAAAAGGAGTGGAATCTATAAAGAATTTTCCAATTTCACAAAATATAAAGGCAGTTCACAGCTTTTTAGGGTTGTGCTCATATTTTAGGAGATTTATTAAAGATTTTTCATTGATTGCTCAACCATTATATGGTTTGATCCGTAAAGATTCTATCTTTAAATTTGGAAAAGAAGAGTATGATCGTTTTGAGGAGTTGAAGAAGAAAATGAGTGAGTCCCCAGTATTAGCTTTGTTTAATTCGAAGGATGAAACTGAATTGCATTGCGATGCAAGTTCGTTAGGTTTCGGTGCAATACTCTTGCAAAAGAAATCAGATGGGAAGTTCCACCCGACTTCAATTTTTGTAAACGAACTACATATGATGAGTCGAAGTACCATATAGCTTTGAACTCGAGACTCTAGCTATTATTTATGCGTTGAGGAGATTTCAGGTTTATCTTCATGGATATACATAGGTTCAAGAAAGTCACTGACTGCAATTCATTGACTCTAACCCTTAAAAAGGAGATTAATCCAAGTATTGCAAGGTGGGCTCTTGAGTTGCAGAATTTTGATTATATGTACATTGGAACATAGGAATGGTTCGAGGATGCAACATGTGGATGCATTGAGCCGAATTCCGAATATCCTCATTTTAGAGGAAAATAACTTCGAGCAAAATTTATCAATTCAGCAAAATAATGACGAAACTATTAAGAAAATCAGACGAGAGTTGGAGAAAAAAGAGAGTAAATTGTATGAGATGAGGAACGGTTCAGTATATAGGAAAGTGAAAAAGCAAATCCTATTTTATGTACCTGGGGTTATGGAAACCAATGTGATACGGTTGTACCATAATGAAATGGGACACGTTGGTCGGGATAAAGTTTTGAGTGGCATACTCAGGACTTATTGGTTCCCTGAAATGAGTCAAAAAGTAAAGGAGCACATAGATAATTGTTTGAAGTGCATAGCATTCTCACCTAAGTTCGGAAACATGAGGGGTTACTTCACAATATCCCAAAGGGAAATGTCCCTTTTAAAATGATTCATATTGATCATTTTGGACCAGTAGCACTTAAGAATGGAAAGAAAAAAATATGTTTTCCTTGTAATAGATGGGTTCACTAAATTTGTACGATTATGTGCAGTAAGGTCTTCAAATACTAGAGAGGCTGTCGCATGTTTGAAGGATTATTTCCACTCGTATAGTCGCCCTAGAATTGATGTCTCTGATAGGGGCAGTGCGTTCACATCTGAAGAATTTAGAGTCCGAAGAATTTAGGGTCCGTATCAACTAGTTAAGGTAACCAAATGATAGATAAATATTGAAAGATGTTGAGGGTTTTCAATTGACACAAATTGCATATGAGGGTGTATGGGAGGCAGCAAATATCAAACCTTGGATAAATAATGAATTATTAACTAAACGTAAATCGGGGCGATTACAATGTCAGGACGGCCGAATTGTGTCAGTAAAAAGAAAGAAAACAAATAACAAAATATAGACTGAAATATGTAAGAGAGGAAACTGACTGCCGGATAGATATGAGTAATAAAAACTGAAAGAGTCAGTTGAATCCTGACCGCCAAAGAAGAAAGTCGTGTTTTATTTATTTCTTGACGAACGCTTAAAAATATATAAATTTATTTCTTTTGGATTCATTCATTTTTGTGAGAGCTAAAATGTCTAGTAAGAACAAGTAACATATTCAAAGTTGTCGTTGTAAAGTACCTAAAACATAAAAGCAAAAACGAATATAAACATCAAGGACACCTCAAGAAACATCCAGAAATTGTTCTAGTTTTACGGACAGAACACAAGATAGATTCTCTAGAAACTAACGTACTTTTTTTGTGAAACCATCATCGAAGCATATACATACGTTTGTTTGAGGACACCAAAAATGCCTACAATTCATATGCAAAATTTTAATCCATTGAGAGTACCTACATACAGTCTGTTCGTCGATTATTGGTATTTATGCTATCGTAAGGTCATATTTTATTTTGTTTTGGAAACCAAATTGATACAAAAAGTGATAAATGAGACGAGATTTTAAAGTTTGATAAGAAAAGTAACGATTTAAAAATCTGATTAATTTTGATAAGAATCGAGTAGAGTAAAGATAACGATCAGAAAAATTTGAGAATCAGTTATAAGAACAAGAAGGAGAAAAGAAAGTTTCATAACAAAGTAAATTTTCTAAAAGTAAAGTTAAGTCAGTTTAAAAATCATTTGGAAAGTATCTGAAAATATGATACAAAACAAAATACATAAATGAAAGTATCTGAAAATATGATACAAAACAAAATAAAGAATAGATTTATGAAAAACTTAAGGATTAAAGAAGAAAAAAACCTACGAAGTCACCTAGATAAGATCATCGTTTGAGAATCTTTATACAAAAGAGTTCCAGTATTCAGAACCGATATAGAATTTTAATTCTTAAACATTAAGCAGAGTAGGGATTAGTTCGCATAGGAAACATTTTTGTGAATTCTTCTGCTCCTTTTTGAAGACAAATTTTCAGCTAAATAATGAATTAAATCATATCGCGAGTAAAGTAAATAAGAGAACACCTTGAACACCTTGGACCTTCTCAAATTTCCCAGCGGCAACACTGGTTGTAATCCTTTGACTCGTGAATGATAACGGTAAATATTCTACAAGAATATCTCATATGCCGGTCGAGTCATTTATTTTCCATTCGCTTTAGTAACGTGGTTTTGAACAGTGCTGTAGTGTGTTTATGTGCACATAGTTTATGCATGTGTCAAGTGACGAATACCACTCGTCACTTGATACGTCGCGATGCGACATTGTGCACATCAGCACACCATAATCTTCCCACGACATGCAATGAACGACGTGCATTGCATGTCGTGGAAGAATGCACCCATATCAAGTAACGAGTACTGTTCGTCACTTGTTATTCTTTATTTATTATTTTTGCTGACTCCACAATGTATGAATGTGAAGTCGTATAGTTTTAAGAATTTATGAGATAGTCAATAAAGAGCTCTACAACAGAAAAGATGAAGATGAACGACAGAGCGACAGTAACGTGAAATGGACACAGCTAAAGGATTTCATATGGTCTATTTTTTTTTCATCGCGTCGTCGCTCCATCGCCGCCGTCGTCGCTTGGTAGCGCACTGCTCAACAATTTAATTATTGTTCCTATTATTTATCCCTTAGAAAAAAATATTACATAACGCTGCCTTCAATTTTTGTCGAAAGAGGATATCAAAGAAATAATACCAGGTATCGGACTGAGAGCTGAATTTCGAGAAAAATTATTCCTTTGGAGAAAGAAGGAGGTGAGTTTATTTTTTACTTAGACAAAATAAATAACGTTTTTCTAGTGTTCTTTAAAGGCTGTAGTTTACTATTTTATATAGATATATTTTTAAAATTATTTACAGTAGGTACAACTTTTCGAAAAAATGCCATCATTTATTTTACTTTAATTATCTCATTAATTTTATTTCAGTTTGGAGTTGACGACGAAACCCTTTCAGCGATTTCCAAAGTAGCGAATTGGCAGTGCCAAAACTGCAACAATTCTGAAGCGGGCCCGTCAACACCAACATCAAGTATAAATTAATTTTTTTAAAATTGCAAGTATTACATACATAACATAATATATGTATCTACATAATGTTTGTACCTCAGTTAAAATAAAATATATTGTAATCCTACCTCCATTTATCGTTTAGGATATTTTAAAACTTATAAATTCATCATCAAAAGGAAAGTCTTTGATCGATTTCTATAAAAAGGGTAATCAGTTTGAAAACGCCCAAAGAGATGCCCTTATACAAATCATTATTGAGGAGGCAAATTGTGCAAATCTGCAATTAAAGCCAACTAATTTTGCAGAAATAGTTGATGAAATAGTATCAATTTTTCCAAACGAAAAGGAAGTTAAGGTAATGACTTTTATATGCATGTACTAGTATACCTTCTGAAAGACATTGAAGTCTTTACAATAATGGTAAGACATGTGTACGAAATAAATATTTATAAGTTTTGTTATAAACTTAGTTTATAAGAAGAAGTTTATCAATGTTACATAAAACTTATGCATATGTATATCGTAAGCTTATACACAATAAATCATGTTGAAGAAAATTATTGTTTTTTTTTTCTTCAATTTTTTGATAAAGGTATTATTTAAACACAAATATGTATTATGTATATTTGATATTCTGAAATTGAAGCTTCATAATTCAACATTGCAGCTTTAGTGCCGATTGTTTCAAAAAATTATATGGTAATGTATACAAAGTTTTTGGTATGTATAGTTAAAAAAATCAATTGATATAATGTGAAAATGACTTTAAATCCCTGAATTTTTATATTATTTTTAATTAAATTATTCTCGATACCTATTTACTATAAGCACAAAGCGTGTTTAAAATGAATTCATATTTTCTTGAATCAAATGCGGATCGTATTTAAAACTATAATGCTACCACTTTAAATCATATTAGTTTCAAATTTGATTTAAAATAAAGTAAGGGAATCACTTTTCATTGATGAACATCTTTGATTTAAATATTTTCGGCATTAGAGCCAAATCATATTGATTTTACTTTGATTCAAAGTGGTTTTTTTTTTATTTTACGTGGTTTTTACTCTGGGTCAGGAGAGTTCAGTACAAACTCTCTATCGTCTTGACTTATCTCGGGTCCTAGGATTTTCAGTATTTAAACCGACCTACAACATCGAGGTTGGCTGGTCAAAATAATGTCTATGCTCCAATTGCAAGAACCCGCTCTAACGTTGAGCTCAGCTTTAGTGCACCCTTTTGACCAGGGGCCTATTTCTCCGCTACTACATCAACTACAATGTAGCAGAATAAAAGTTGTATTACATCATTTCTTCAAACATACATCGGTTTTTCAGTTGTAGTACATCAGTGTATCTATGGAGAATCAACTGGAAATATTGGAAAAATGTATGATTCACAGCTTTTGATACTACATTGTTGTACTACAAATTACTGTAAATTCTTGCTACATTTTCACATCAAAAATTTTTGATGTTATTGATGTAAAAGCATATTAAAAAACTTTCAATATTAAATTATGGCCAGCTATAAAAGGAAATTCAACAGCGTAAGTATTTTTATTTTAAATTTAAACGTTATAAATTCAAACATTGCATGATTTGTCATTTAATATTGCATAGTAAACAAAGGAACAGCAGATGCTTGTGCTGCAAGATATTTATACATCGAAAGCTGTCCTTTTCGGAAAATTTTCCTCTACCCTAACAAAAACGGATATTTTCCGAGAATGGGATAGGATTGCAGGAATAGCTGGCAGTTATGGCCTCATTTCTGATGCTGCTGCTATTACTTCTGCTGTTTTGGCTGATGTCGGCTTGGTTTCTACCAAAGATTTAACTCTAGTTATTGATAAAAACAAAATCCACAGAGCTGTATCTAAATCACGTGAAAAAGTTTTAAAAGATATTGGAGGTATAGCTATAAAAAGCATTTACTTTAATGGGCGAAAAGACAAGACACTGATAAATGAGAAAATAGGGGCGCGTTATCATCGCAAAGAAATTTTTGAAGAGCACATCTCAATTTTGGCAGAACCTGGATCAATTTATTTGGGACACACAACACCAGTTCGTGGCACCGCAAAGGAAATTTTTTCTTCGATCACAACATTATTAAAAGATCGAGGTTATAATTTAGATGACGTGGTTTGCGTTGGATGCGACGGAACTGCAACTAACACTGGTTGGAAGGGGGGCGTGATTCAATATTTAGAGGAGTTTTTGGAGAGACCGCTTCAATGGTGTATTTGTATGCTGCATGCCAATGAGTTACCTCTTCGTCATTTATTCTTGAAGTTAGATGGTTGCACTTCGGGTCCTAGAGAATATTCCGGACCTATTGGGAAACAATTAGCTAGTTGCGAAAATAAAACCACCGTGTCCTTTTGCGCTGTGGCTGGTAATATGCCTGACTTGCCGAAATATGTGGTTGATGAACTAAGTACAGATCAAAAATATCTTTATGAGATATGTCAAGCTGTATCAACTGGTTTCTGTACCCCTGAGCTGGAAAACCGCCAACCTGGAAAAATGGCTCACTCGAGATGGCTAACTTGTGCTAATCGTATACTCAGACTTTATGTTAGTACACTTAATCCATCAGAAAATTTGCTGTTGCTAGTCAATTACGTCGTTAAAGTATACGCTCCGATTTGGTTCCAAATCAAGCAAAAGATGTCTTTTAAGGATGGAGCTAAACATATTTTCCAACTAATTATGTACTCTCGATATTTACCCGAACATTTGAGATCAGTTGTGGATTCTGTTGTAGAAAGAAATGCTTTTTTGCGCACCCAGAAAACCTGCTTATCAGTATGTTGTTTGATGAAAGAGACCACATTCGAGAACTGGCATTGCGAAGAATAAAAAAAGCTAGAGAAGCTGAAATTATCACCAAACGCAGGATATACAAACCACCAAAAATTAACTTCTCTGCTAAAGACTATATCGAAATTATTTTGTGGAACGAGTGTCAGGTTACACCACCCCCGGTTCTTCGACATATTTCTTATGAAGACCTTCAAATCATGGCAAAAGGTAAAAGCTTGGAAATTGTTGACTTTCCTTGTCACACCCAATCTGTGGAAAGATGTGTTAAACTGGTAACTGAGGCCTCACAAAGTGTAACTGACCCTTATTCTAGAGATGGCTTTATTAGAAACAGATTGCAATCTCGAGCAGAAATGCCAAATTTTCGACACAAAAATAACTTTAAATTTTAAGTTTTTGTCATTGATTAATATTTTTTTTTGCTTATTTTGTTTTCACGTTCCTTGTATCAATAATATTTTTAATAAGATACCTTCAAAACTTGATTTTTTTTTGTAGTTTTATGCATACGGTTAGAGTCTGTAAAAACGTG
This sequence comes from Syrphus vitripennis, assembly GCA_958431115.1. Lineage (NCBI taxonomy): Eukaryota > Metazoa > Arthropoda > Insecta > Diptera > Syrphidae > Syrphus > Syrphus vitripennis. Next base: position 78,146,168 of record OY288109.1, on the reverse strand, counting down.
AAATTTACAAATCTTCAAGCCACGGTAGCGCCCCCAAGATGACATCTATTTTCATTTTTTTACCGTTTTCTTTATCTGTGTTAAATTACGCAAATTTTGATACCTCTTACGATAGTGTAGCTCGAAAAAAAAATGTCCTATACATCAACGGGACACCCTAGTGTGCAGGCCACTGCTGATGTTCTTGCTCTTTCCCAATCAACATCTAAACCAATGCAAATAGCATCGGCGAGGCAGTCATCGGGCTTGCGAGGGGGATCCACATCATCATCGAGCGCCCGAAGTGCAAGATACGAGGACGCCATAGCTGCCATTGTACAAAGTACAAATTCTCGGCCAGGTAAACAATTGCTTAATAAGATGACTTCTTTTTTGTGTATTTCAAAGGTTTTTAACTTTTTTTGCAGAACGAAAAACTAAATATGAAAGTTTTGGTACCAGTGTGGCCAGTCAGCTGGAACCTGGAAGAATTAAGCAACATCGAGGCAGCTAAAGCTATGGCTGAATTACAAGTTCTGTCAAGGCATGTTATTCAGTCGCTACAGCGAAGAAGTATAGCTTCGCACTCATCCTTATCAAGCTCAGTGGAAGGAAGTGATCTTCTTCAAAGTGCAATTGTGGGAAGAATTTTTGTACTGTTTGACGTTTGACGTTTTTCAGAGATGAATTCACTTTAACCTCTCTTGCTCAAATGAGATGTCAAGACATAAACTGCCCAGCGAAGAAAAAAAAAAACTTCTAATTTTAATGTCATAGATCTGGTTGGCGATACAGATATCAAAGTAATAAAGATTTGGGGGAAGTGGATTAAACTCGTTGCGGGTTAAAAAATTGCAAAATGTTAGGCTTTGTATTAAAACAGTGCAGAGTTTCATGCAACAAAGGCCGAGAAAAGTAGTACAGAGTATAGAGTGTTTGTTCGAAAAGGTCTGGTGGAGGCTGAACAAATACCGTACAGAAATTAGCATGCTAGTACAGAGTACAGAATTGTCGTTCGGACCGAGTGCTAGACGACACAAATAAAATAAAATCGCAACAGTACGGAAATGGTACAGGTCCACCAATACAGAGTACAGAATTGTTGTTCAGACCAAGTGCTGGACAGCATGAATAAACAAATAAGACAAAATTATAGCCGTATAGAAACAATAAAAATTCAAATAATACAGCACAGGTAAAATTCAAACATAAAAATTCTAACAATTAGATACAGTACAGAAACATGAACATGGTAAAGTAAGTAAATCTGGCTGCTGGTAATGTTTAATAGGGGGGAGTAGGCAGAACGAACTATGAAGAAAATTATATCAGTACAGAATTGTTGTTCAGTTTTAATACTGCTCAGCATAAATAAAAACAAAAAGAAGAAAAATTATATCAGTACAGAATTGTTGTTCAGTTTCAATACTGCTCAGCATAAATAAAAACAAATAAAATCCTATCAGTACAGAATAAAGAAAGTTACATTTGTAGAATAAATATATCAATATTAACCTAATATTCATTGTTTTTAAATAGGTTATGATGTAGTCAAATAGGGCAAAAGCCGCAGCCAATGGCATAAGTAAAGCAAAGGCATTTATGTGCTCAGATGCCTTTGGAGGGTTGTCCTTCCTAGAGGCAAAGCTACGTCTCGAGTTACTTGAAGACGATTGGGTAAAGTACCTGAGGCTTTCAGAGGACGCCTTAGATATAGCCAACAAAAAGGAACTGCCGAAGCTGATGGAAAAGCTGGAGGCGGTGAAAGCCGAATATTTTGTGGCGAATTCGGCACTACAAGAAAAGATGGCAGCTCTTGATCCTGCCGTAAGACAAGCAGCCAGTACAGGTGGCGACGATCGCCAATTTCAAGTACAGGTGAATATGCCTTTCCAGCAGCATGAGCTCCGGAACACCTGGGGCAACTTTGATGGCACATACACGAAGTGGATCGGCTTTCGTGACCGCTTTAAGGCTGCTGTCCATGACAACTAGAAGGTGACAGCTGCATTCAAGTTTTCTTACTTGAAGAAATCCTTGACGGGTGCAGCATCTGATACCTTAGGAGAATGGCAGCTGACTGACGAGAATTACGGCGAGGCATGGGAACGCCTAAATCAAATCTACGACAAGAAATATTTGATTGGGCGAGACCACTTGCGCCAGCTGCTCTCCCTCCCGAAGATGGGCAACCAGCAAGTTGCTAGCGAGCTGCAGCACATGTCGAACACGGTCCATGAGACGTTGCGGCAGTTGAAATCACTGGGGTTGCCAGTGGAGTATTGGGACTTCTTCGTGATTCATGTGGTGAGTGAAAAGCTGGACAAAGAGACAGCACGTCAATGGGAACTTCAGAGGTCCTCGGAGCAACCCAAATTGTCAGATTTTCTGACGTTCATAGAGAAGCAGGTAGCCGCTCTCTCCCACATCTCAGGAGCCCAGCAGCCACGTACAGAATCTGAAAGGTATCCAGCACGTACAGATGAGCGAGACAAGGCCTCTGCTCAAGTCAAAACCACCAAGAAGGTAAATACTCGTGGGAACAGGCCATGCATGGTTTGTGCAGGGGATCACCAGATCTGGGGATGTCCAGATTTTGCTGCGCTCTCGTATCGAGGCCGTAGAGACTACGTCGACAGAAGAGCCGTTTGCCCTAACTGTTAAAAGCAAGGGCATAAAGAAGGCAACTGCTTCATTCGAGGGTGTGCTAGGTGCCCAGTTGCTCCAAAGCACAACATCCATCTATGCCCCACCAAGGAAATCTTGAAACCAGCACTAGCAGCGTTCTCGCTCGATTCCGAGGTGCCAGAGGCACGACACAAGCGCAAGTCCAAGGGCAGGTCTGATTGACTAGTCCGCCACAGCTTCGGGATTAAGAATCGGCACAGTAGAATAGCACACAGGCAGCGTGTATTCCGTACAGATAACATCAAACATAATTCCCGTACAGATAACTTTAAACATAACTTTCGTACAGATGACATTAAGCATAATTTGAGTACAGATAACATTAAACAGGATTCATGTACAGATGATAATATTAGTGCTATGCAAGGGTGTACAGAGCCTCAGCAGCAAAATACTCCAGCCAAAAGAAAATTAAAAATTAATCAATCAATGTACAGAAATAAATTAATAAAATCTAACCATGAAAATTACGTGCAGTCTATTAATTGAGTAGGAAGTATTTCAATTTTAATCCCAACAGCTTTAGTCAAAATAGAGGCAGGGGGCTTTATATATGGCCCCTTCCGAGCAATGTTAGACACAGGGTCTCACTTGAATTTGATCTCAGGAAAATTGAAGCGTGATCTGAAATTGTTCACCAAACAGGTATCAGGAAAGCTAGTAGGTATTGATGGCTCACCCTTTTCCATAACACGCCAAGCCATGTTAAGGATACTGCCATGGTTTGCTTCGAGCCCTAACGATCAACACCTGATTGAGTCATTCTGGGTTTTACCAGAAGAAAGCCGATGGAAGCCTGTTTTGGCACAAGAGGCAATACGTATAGACAGTAAATCAAACATATCTCCGTACAGATACGCAGATCCTCTATATTTCAGACCGGACGAGGTACAGATACTGCTAGGAGTTATCTTCTTTGCAAAATCAATCAAGTCAGTATATGAAAGGCGTACAGATGGTAGAGTTCTGTTAGACACGACCTTGGGCATAGTGTTACTGGGCACAAGTCAAAGCAAAAATGAGCAATCAAAATATGCATATCCAACAATCGAATACTCGACAGAGTCAATTAGACGGTCTCTTAAGTAGGCTTCGGCAGATGGATCAAGTAGGTCCATGTTCTAAACGTACTGATGAAGAAGAATTAGTAGAACAGCACTTCATGACAACCCATTACCGAGATAGGGATGATATTTTTGTAGTGGAGATGCCATTGAAAACGGAATGGACTAAGATGGGCAGTTCACGCGCAATAGCACTACGTCGATTCATGTACCTAGAAAGAAAATTAGAAAAATGCGATCAATTAAGAGCAACCTATTTACAGAAGATGCGTGAAAGCATTAAGCTAGGTCATGTAAGACTAGCAACTAGAAATCCTTGTACAGATAGTCAGATATATTACATACCACATCACTGTATAGAAAAGAAGTTCAGAATAGTATATGATGCAAGTTGTCGTACAGATAAAGGTATATCATTAAATGAAGTAAAGATGCTAGGCGAAAAGCTGCAAAGAGACTTGCATGAAACAATAATGCGCTTCAGAAGGCACCGCATCGCAGTGTGTGGCGATGTTAAGAAAATGTTCAACCAAGTCAAACTGAACGAAAAGCAGTGGGATCTCCAACGCATCTTTTGGAGAGAAAGTAAACATGAACCATTGCTAGAATATTGGCTCACTGTGGTAAATTTCGGCTTGACATCTTCAGCTCATTTAGCAGTTCACTCAGTGGTTCAAGCTGCTATTGAAGCAGAAGAGCTTTTTCCAGAAGCATCAGCAGCGATCAGAAACGACTTCTATATGGACGATTGCAGAACAGGCGAATCAAATGAAGCTAGAGCAATTCAATTGGCGAAAGACATCCATAAAGTACTTAAAGGAGCTGGTTTCGAGTTGTGTCAATGGAAATCTAACTCCAAAAAATTCATGAAAGAGATGAACGCTGGCACGAGTGATGCCTCATTGGTATTTTTGGGAGAAGAGGAATCATCCATCCTAGGCTTAAAATGGCTGATAGCGTGGGTCGGACCAATTCACGTATGAAGTAAAAAGACCAAAGATAGTCGGCACACTCACCAAGAGGAAAACAGTCGGATGTGTAGCACAATTGGATGATCCAAATGGCTGTATATCTCCGGTCACTATCCTGGGAAAGGTCATGATTCAGGATATCTGGAGGCTGAGTACAGGTTGGGATGAACAGGTTCCCAAAGAAAAAGAAGAAAGATGGAAAGAGTACTGGAATGGCATAATATTCCTAGAAAAATTCCGTATAGACAGATGGTTAGGCACCGTAGATGTGTCAGCGGTTGAGATCCATGGCTTCTCAGACGCATCAAGTACAGCATACGGGGCAGTAATTTATATTCGCATTGAGCAAGCAAATGGTACAGGCACAAGCAGACTGCTCATATCAAAAACAAGAGTAGCTCCGCTGAAAACAGTTACGATCCCGAGGTTAGAGCTAGCTGCGGCAGAGTTATTGTCAAGATTGCTGTTACAAGCCAGGGAGTCAATGGAATGGCAGGATGCACCATACTTTTTGTGGTCTGATTCTACAGTCGTTCTACACTGGCTGCGCAAGCAACCCCGTAACCTCAAGACATATGTCGCTAATCGCGTGTCCTCAATTCAAACGAACACAGACGTGAGCTCCTGGCGCTACGTCAACACAAAAGATAACCCAGCAGATTTGCTGAGTAGAGGAGTGCAAGCGCACGTTTTGATAAATAATAAATTATGGTTAGAGGGGCCTGATTGGCTCCGCCTTCCGCGTACAGATTGGCCTGACACAGGTTTAAGTACAGAAGAAACGAAAGAAGTACAGAAAGAATGCAATGTTTTGGCAGTCATGTCTACCAAACCAGGGTTATGTATAGGTCTTACACGTACAGGTCACAATGTCCCGCTTTTAGAATATTCTAATAGGCTGGAAAGGTTAGTTGTAATAATCAGTTATGCAATTCGTTTCGTCGATAACTGGTCTAAGAATCCGACATTTAGGATAAGAGCAAAAAGACGTACAGACAAGATCCGACCACCGACGCGACGTTGGAAGAAAAAGCGAGAGCGATGTCGTATCTCCTAAGAAAGTCACAAGAAACTCATTATAGTACAGAACTGGCGTCGATGGAGAACAAGAAAAGTCTTCCAGAGAAAAGCAAACTGGAACCGCTCAAGCCGATACTTGATGGTAAAGGCCTGATAAGAGTAGGCGGCAGATTAGACAGAAGTAATAACTCGTGAGATGAATCATCCAGTTATAGTTCCAAATGGCTCAAGGTTGGCATGGTTGATAACAGATCACGCCCACCGCGTAACAAAACATGGCACGACGCAGATAATGATGCAGTTCATCAGGCAAAAATACTGGATCCCGAGGCTTCGCAGCGAATTACTAAGTTATCTGCATAAATGCGTAACTTGTGCCAGATACAGCTCCAAGTTAGAACATCAGCTGATGTCAGAGTTACCAGCCGACAGGGTGCAAGTTGGCAAACCGTTTCTGCATTGCGGCGTAGATTATGCAGGTCCGTTAAGTTAAGATGATTGACAGACAGGGCAGTCAGATCACCAGGAGCAAATGTTGGGTGGCAGTCTTTGTGTGCCTTAAGACTCGAGCCGTCCATATCGACTTGGTGACAGATCTAACTTCGTTAGCTTTCATCGCATGCTATGAGCGCTTCATCGCTCGCAGGGGTAGATGCGAACGAATGTACAGTGTACAGTGACAATAGTACAACTTTCGTTGGTACCAACAAAGAACTAAGCAGAGCCATAGGAAGTGGATGAGTGAGGACACAGTTTCTGAATCACAAAAGTACAGAGTGGCATTTCATGATTCCAGCCGCACCGCATCAGGGTGGAATATACGAAGCAGCAGTAAAGTCCATGAAGTATCATCTGAAGAGGATAGTAGGGTTGAAAGTTCTCCCGTATGAACAACTCACTACCCTTTTGGTACAGATAGAGGCCATCCTCAACTCAAGACCGATTCATCCCTTGAGCGATGACCCATCAGACATACAAGCGCTAACGCCAGCGCACTTCTTAGTGGGTGAGCATACAATTTTGCCTATTCCATTTGATGTCAGCAAGCAGTCGAAAACCATAGGCGTCAAACTTTGGAAAGATCGACAGTTGATGCTCAGACATTTCTGGGATCGATGGAGCTCCGAGTACCTAACCACTCTACAGCAGCGTAAGAAGTGGCGAAGGGAAAAGGAGAAGTTTAAAGTTGGTCAGTTGGTGACGATTGCAAGCGAGAATTTTCCACCAGCACATTGGGCATTAGGCAGAATCTGCGAGCTCATTACCAGCAGAGATGGCCTTGTGAGGTCCGTAATCGTACAGACAGAAACAGGCAAGCTAAAGCGGCCAGTACAGAAGATTTGTATTATTCCAGTAGAGGTACAAAAATTAGATAATCAAAGTACAGAGGCGCAAAAGAAAGTTGATGTACAGTAGTATTTAAAAAATTAAAGAAAATATAACAAGTAAAATGTAAAACAGAAAGAAAGTTAAAGAAGTAAAATCAAGATAGGAAATGTATTTTGGTAACATAAAATTATAAGATCTCAATATCATGTTAAGAATAATAAGTACGGTATAAAATCCTAAAGAATTTAAGCATGTGAAAAATTGTTAATTTTTGCTGGCACTGTATCGAATGATCCATATACACTTATATTATTACACATTGCATTTATATAACTATATATATATATAAGAAATAACTATGTAAATAGAGTAAGGTAGTCTGAGTTGCACGAGTCTACGTGCACTCAGTCACCGTACAGTGAAAAGATTTCAGTTTATCAATAGCTCTAAAACGTACAGGTCGTACAGGATCATTGAAGTGTAAAATAAGTTTAAATAAAAGATACAAATAGTCGGGTTTTTAATCATTTTCCCGACTCTAAACAAACACCGTGTTTTATTATAAAATCCTATGGAATTACAGGTCCGCATATTATACAGATTTGGTGAGTTTTATTTATTTATCTTTTAAAGTCTTAAAAAATGGATACTATTGCCGTTGCAATCTTCGAAATAAACGAAGAAAGTACGCGAAGACGACGAACACTAAAAATGCAGCGAAGGATTTTAAGGGATGCTTTGAATCCATTGGATCTCGACGACAAAGTGTTGGTAACATATTTTAAATATTCCACAATTTACAAACAAAATTGATTTGCAGATTTAAAAAAAACTTTCGGGTGAATAAGGCAGCGTTTCTATATATGTATATTGGAGCTGCTAGAACAAGAACTCAATCCCTGCGTGTTTTCATACTCAATTACACCAATCAGCAAATTGGCAGCCGTTTTAAGATTCATTGCGGAAGGAGGATACCTATATGTTGTTGGAATAGATTTTGAAATCGGAATGGCCCAGTCAACCTTTTCGACAAATCTGAAAATGGTTCTTAATAATATTGGAAAGAAAATTATGTCCTATATGGATTAAATTGGAAATGACAGATGTTCGGGTGCTTTTTCACCGTCTACATCTTCAAGCGCGGTCAGCGCGGCGCGGACTTTGAGTAGCCCGCGTCCCGTAAGCTCGGAGTTGTAGACGGCCGACTTGTACCCGAACAGGCCTTTTTTCTCAGTACTTTTGCCTTCACTATTGTAAGCATTGCAAATACTGTTTTTTTTTTTGTCTTCCATCGTGAAGACAAATTGTAAAATTTTTCTCTCAAATTAATAACTGAAAAATAAGAAAATAAATTCGAAATTAAATACTTATAACTAAAAACAGAAAAAGAAAAGATGTTCCAAAATTAAAATAATTAGAAAAGAAAAGAGTTTTTTTTTCCTTGTGCACAAGAGCAAAGGATTTCGAATACCTACGAGTTGCACAAGAGCAACGGAGAATTACAGCGTGGGAATTTTGTATGGGGATTCGTTGCATAATCGCACGAATTCTTAGGTAAGCGACCAGGATTATATCCCCCGCATTTGGCCGTTCATTGTGCCGAAACATTTGGTCCTTCGAGCCGGATTTGTGCTACCACGCCGTGGAAATTTTCATCGCTTGCCACGTGCCTACGTGACAATTTTCGTCGCTGCCAAAATTGCATGCTGTATTGTGGCGTACGTGACTACGTACGTTTTGTAAGCAAAAGTTTCTTTTTGTGTTGCTTCCAAAACCGCTACTGCGGCCGGTCTCAAGAGAATCACCGCTGCCGAGAGCATCACGCCTGAAGATGGTCGCCAGTCCTTTCCTCTTTCTGCTATATATCTAAAGCAAAAGTTGGAGCATCACCACCGCCTAATAGGCGCATTATATCGTTTAATATAAGCATATACATAGTTATTAAAGTGGACCATTGCCTCGATTGGTGCGACAGGAGACCCATCATTGCATCGATTGGTGCGGAGGAAGAAGATTAGACGCCAGTGTTCCTGACCATTTGCTGATGTTCATGAGTTCCAGAAAAAATTAAAGAAAATTGTACAGGTGAGTCTAAAGTTCTTTATTTTTTGATTGGCATTTTTTATATATATGTACTTATACATATATACATATTATTCTTAAAATCTTATCTGTGCATTTAAAAAAAAAATTACAATGGCAAACTTGGCGTCTCGCTCCATCTCTCTCTTTCTTAAATAAAGTGTTTTTTGCGCTTTTGTTAGCGTTCTATCTAGATAAATTACATTAATTTTTTTGCGATTTTTGTCTTTACAACGCGTGATTAGATAGGGGTTCTTCCTATGTAGAATCAAACGGTGTTTTTTATAACAGTTCGTCAGTTAACTATTGTTTCGGTAAATTTTTCATAACGGCAACAAGTGCACGGGCACCTATCAAACAAATTAAGATATTTAAAAAAAAAAATCGAGCTTTGGAAACTGGTCCCCAGTAAGACCAATTGATAGATTTAGCTTTTTCTTTGTTAAATCGCAATTCTCTAATTCTTTTCGCTTGTGAAAATTGCTGTCGAGTTTTTCCAACATTTTCAAACTCTATTGAAAACTTTTTCGTTTTCAGTTATTATCTCTCTTTTGAGATTATTTATCGATTCTTTAAGTGCTTTTTCGCTTGTGAAAATTGTTTTCGAGTTTTTCCAACATTTTTTAAACTCAATTGAAAACTTGTTCGTTTTCAGTTATTATCTCTCTTTTGAGATTATTTATCGATTCTTTAAGTGCATTTTCGCTTGTGAAAATTGTTGTCGAGTTTTTCCAACATTTTTTAAACTCAATTGAAAACTTTTTCGTTTTCAGTTATTATCTCTCTTTTGAGATTATTTATCGATTCTTTAAGTGCATTTTCGCTTGTGAAAATTGTTGTCGAGTTTTTCCAACATTTTCAAACTCAATTGAAAACTTTTTCGTTTTCAGTTATTATCTCTCTTTTGAGATTATTTATCGATTCTTTAAGTGCTTTTTCGCTTGTGAAAATTGTTGTCGAGTTTTTCCAACATTTTCAAACTCAATTGAAAACTTTTTCGTTAAAGTACGTGTCGTTTTCAAAGCATCTAACTCTTCCTCAAATGGAAACAGCCTCAATGAATTATTATATCCTGGGCCAATTTTGCAACAAGACTTGTTATTTAATTATACGTTGGAGATTTTATGAGTTTGTTTTTAATGCAGACATAGAAAAAATGTATCGCCAAATCTTGATCGACCGTCGTGACACTCCTTTTCAACGTATCCTCTTTCGCAGTTCTCCTCATTTAGAAATCGAAGATTCTGAGCTTCTGACGGTAACTTTCAAAGTTAATCAAATCCTATATTCCAAATTTCACAGTTCACTCCTACAATACTTTTTTATGGACGGACTCATCTATCGTCTTAGCGTGGCTTAAAAAACCGCCATGTGTTTGGAAAACGTTCATAGCAAATCGCACAAGTGAAATTTTAGATAATGTAGGTAATGTTCCGTGGAGACATGTCAATCGGCTGACAATCCCGCAGATTTGAGACCTAACCCCTTTTGGTGGAATGGCCCCTCATGGCTTTGCCAACCAATCTCTAGTGGCCAGATACAACTCCAATCGCTCTACGCATCGAAGATTTGGAACATAAAACAGTCGTTTCCTTTGTTGCCCAACAAGTCCCAGAAGACATTCTTGATCGTTTTTCATCACTACCTCGCGCAATGCGTGTAATCTCTTAAATATTTCGCTTTTCTTCAAAACTTAAAAAAAGAAAATTCACCAATATGCTTCTTACGACATTACCTCTCAGGAGATTAATTTTGTCCGAAATCGCTTAATACTCCTAGCTAGGGTGTCCATCGTATCTCTTTTATAGAGAACATGTTCTCTTTTTTTGCTCCGATCTTTTTTACACTATCTTTTTTGTTGGAGATCTATTTTTGTTCTCTTTTTTCTATTATGGTCACTTTTTTTACAATATTTTTTTTTTCAAGTTTCCTATAAATTAAAAATAATTTATTCCATTTATAATAAGATGTAGACTGGGTGTAAGCTATTTCGTTTCATTCTATTGTTCTACTATAAAAATTCAAGAAGCTCTACTACCATTGGTTTTTACAATGTCAAACTTCAATAAATGTCAAACGTCAACGTCAGTCACACTTAGTTTATTTTTTAAATAACTTTTTTCTTACTTTGGATAAACAGGGTGCGGCGGAGTCTGTAACAAAATTATTTTTTGTTGTGTAATGTAATGTACATTAGTTAAAATGCGTTTTCAAATGCAATTCATGTATTTATTTAAAACTTTTTCAATAGAAAACAATATTAATGGACAAAGGGACTCGTCGCAATCGTCAAAATCAACAAAAAGGAAGTGCGTATTTACCGAGAATTTGCAAAAAAGGTATCCGTGTTTTATGAAAGATGCTAAATCGAAATTTGTCGCCCAATGTACTGTTTGCAATATCAGTGTTTGTGTATCTAACAAAGGCACATATGATTTGGAACAACACTTGCAAACAAAAAAACATCAATCCACTCTGAATGCTGAGAGCAGTTCTAAGAATCTTGAAAAAATTTTTCAACATACATCGAATGCGTTTGAAGACAAGGTTGCAGCGGCTGAAGGTACCCTGGCGTTTCACACCATGAAACATAACTTTAGTTTCCGGTCGTCTGACTGTTCAACAAATGTATATAAAGCTTTATTCGAAGACTCTGCAATTGCAAGGCATGTAACTGCAGGTCATAGCAAAATAAGGGCAGTTGCAGTAAATGTAATTGCACCTTATTGTTTGGAGCAAGTACTCAAAACTGCTTGCAATGTTCAGTTTATATCTGTGTCCTCTGATGGAAGTAACCATGGGAATTTGAAAATGTTTCCTATTTTAATTCAATATTTTTTGAGATCAAAAGGTATACAGACCAAACTAATTAACTTAGATAATTTACCAAACGAGAAATCTGAAACGATTTCAAATTTTATTATAGAAAGCTTAGTTAAATATAATATATTATAGAAAGCTTAGTTAAATATAATCTTTTGGAAAAATGTATTGCTTTCTCAGCAGATAATACAAACACTAACTTTGGAGGGGTTCGCAGGGAAGGTTCTTGCAATATATTCACAAAATTGAACAACAAAACAGGAAAACAATTGATTGGAATCGGGTGTCCAGTCCATATAACTCATAACGCCTCTAAAGCTGGTCTAGATTGTATGGAATTAGATATAGAATCCATTGTACTTAAAATTTTTAACCACTTTTCTATATACACCGTCAGAACTGAAGCTTTAAAAGAATTTTGTGTCTTTGTTGATTTAACACACAAAAATCTTTTAAGGCACTCAGGTTCACGGTGGCTTTCATTGTACCCTGCAGTCAATCGAGTGCTAGAGATGTTTCCTGCATTGAAATCCTATTTTGTGAGTATTCCTAACTGCCCCAAAATGCTGCTTACATTTTTCCAATCTGATTTGAGTGAAGCGTTTCTCTATTTTGTACATTCAGTTACGTATGTTTTTTATGAAAAATCAAGAGAGATGGAGGCAGAAAAAAACTCGATTTTAGAGGTTATGTCGATATTAAATGATTTAAAACTTGTTTTAAAGGAACGAAATGACAACAGTTTTCTTCCCATAAAAGTTAAATCTGCAGTTAATAGCATTTTGAAAAACAATAAATTTGAAGAAGCACAATACAGTGTTTTATACACAATACAGTTTCAATTTGTTTGAATAGGTTGCAGTTCCTAGTTATACTAAAGTAGTAATTCACTTCTCTTTCTTATTCAATTCAATTTATTCAACAACCATTCAACGTTTTATTTTAATTTAAGAGTGTTAATTATTGTACGTATATTTATGTACTAAACTAGTAAGACATGGCACCTCCAGCAAAAAGATTGAAAACAAGCAATATTTGGAACTTTTTTAGTCCAATAGAGAATAGTGACTCTATGGCAGTATGCAATTTATGCAAAAAAAATGTAATATAAGTTGACAACTTCGAATTTAAAAAAAAAACATTTAAGATCCTCCCATCAAACAGTTGACCTACTTCCGCGTTCACAAAACTGAACTATGTGAAATCACGGCTTCTTCCTCAAATTAAAATCAAAATTTAAAACCCCAACAGTATCACAAAATCAACAATCGTCTAGCAACATAACATCAGAGCCAGGTAACAATCGAATTCAATCCTCCACATCAAATTCTCAAAAATCGCAATCAAGAATTACGGAATACATTCCAAAGAATATTTCATCATCCACCAAAAAAACAATAGACCAATCGCTTTTAAAACTCTTTACACAAGATTTACAAATGTTTAGTATAGTGCAAGATAAAGGATTTACAGAGTTTGTTAAAGTTGTAAATCCTTCTTATCAGCTCCCAGATAGAAAATACATCTCCAAAACACTAATTCCAGCCAAATATGAAGAGTGTTACAATGAGTGCCGAGAAATTATTCAAAGTGTTATATCATTATCACTCACTACGAAAGTTGTTTAGCCTTAACAGCGCACTTTATTTCTGAAAAGTTTGAGCTAAAATCATTACTCTTGGATTGCTCAGTGCTACCAGGCCATCATACGAGCAAAAATTTAGGTGAGCAAATATCTAAAATTATTACCGAGTGGGAGATACCTCGTAGCAAAATAATTTTGGTTACATCTGACAATGTTAAAAACATAACTAGCGCAATTACAAATGAGCTCAGATTCAAACATTTGGGCTGCTTCGCCCACACAATTATTTTGATTATACAAAAAAAATTTGCAAAGAAAGGGTCATAATTGCATTGTAAAGAAGGTTTTAGACGTTTAAGAGTCAGGGATAAATGAGAGGCTCTCAAACCTTGAAAACAGCTCTACTCTTTCTGTAGCTTGTGTACACTTTTCTAGACCCAAGGTTCAAAACCGTGGGTTTTTCAAGTTTGGAGGCGGCAGAGAGAACGAAGCTAAGGATTACAGACTTGGTTTGTGATTTGACAGCTGAAGAACGGGAAGTTTCCACAAACACCCGAAGCAGGGGTCTAATGAAAGTAGTTCTGCTGCCACAGAGGATGAAAAAATATCAATCAAAAAAGCTGCTTTGAGAACACGACCTACAGGAACGGCTAGATCAAGAGCGATAATTAAAGTGCAGCGTTATCTAGAAGATGAACTTGCTGATAGAGAGATGGATGACTGCTTAACTTGGTGGAGAGATAATAACTACAATTTTCCATATCTTAGTAAGTTGGCGAGAAAAAAGTTATGCGCTCAAGTTTCATCTGTGCCTTGTGAGAGGCTTTTTTCAAAAGCTGGACTGATTCTTTGGGAAAGAAGAAATCGGCTTTCTTCAATAAAAGTAAAACAACTTTTATTTCTAAACATGAATAATTTTGATAAAAAATAATTTTGATAAAATAATAAGTTGCTTTAAGTAACTAAAATATAAATTTTAAATTTGCGCTCCTTTTTTGCCTTTTCAACTTAATTATTCCTCAAATTATTTTAGTTTTCATATCATTAACATTTATTTTATTCTTTTTTTTTAAATTGATGGAATTATGTATTTAGAAGGTACATTTATTTTGCAATTGTTTTTTTTTTTTTTTTGAAAGGTAAAATTGACTAATTTTTTTATATTTTAATTCAACCCAAACGTTACTGCATATCTTCTGTGATCACTTATGAAGCTGTTAAATAATATAATAAATACATAATTTAAAAGCAATATCGATTAAACTATTTTTAATAAAACTAGACGTTCTGTTTTCAATGCATGATGAATGAAGTATTGGAAGAATACATAAATAAAATTTGTGATGTCTATTCAGATGATATACATATTAGTATTTTCAACTTCACTTAAAGAACACATGATAAATTTGAATTTAATATTTAAAAAATTAAGACATTTCAATCTTAAAATTCAAATTGATAAATGCAATTTTTTAAGGAAAGAGACCCAATTTTTAGGTCATACTATTACTTCTGATGGTGTAAAACCCAATGCCAACAAAATTGAAGCAATTAAAAATATTAATATTCCAAAAAATACTAAACAAATTAAAAGTTTTTTAAGGACTTACTGGATATTATAGAATATTTATAAAGGATTATGCAAAACTCGCATTACCTTTAACTAAGTGTCTTAAGAAAAACGCAAAAATCAATGCAAATGATTCTGAATATATTAAGGCATTTGAGGACTTGAAAGAATATTTAACTACAGAACCCATATTATCATATTCAGACTTTAACAAGAATTTTTGTTTTAATACATACGCTAGTAACCATGCAATTGGAGCTATCCTTTCGCAAGATAATCACCCGATAAGCTACATATCAAGAAATCTCAATGAACATGAGCGTAATTATTCCACAACGGAAAAAGAATCTTAAAACAGATCATCAACCTCAGAAATGGTTACAAACTAAAAATTTAGGAAAGGATATTTCAAGTCGTCTTCAACGATGGATTCTTCAATTAAGAGAGTATGACTTGCAAATAGACTATATAAAAGGAAAAAATAATACAGTAGCAGATTTTCTTTCTAGAGAAATAAATATGGCAAATAATAATTCTATGGTTCCCACCATTTATTCTCAACTTTAGTAAGCAAACGATCACTTTTTTATTAAAGATTGATTTCCTAAATTTTTACTCACAACAAATTATTCTTGAATTAGGAGATAAAATAAAAATGAAAATATTAAAAAGAAAAACTCGACTTAGTGTAGGAATTGAAGCTGTCAATAAAGATAACCTTGAAGGTATTTTTACAAATTTAGATGATTCTCAGTAAAAAATTACTTAATTCTTATGGCACTAGAATAAAGTTCTATAAATGTTCATATTTTGCTAAAGACATCGAATCAGAAGAGGAAGCAGTTAAGCAAATACGCCTCTATCATGAACACGAAAATAATCATCCAAGTATAGAAGAAAATTGACAAGGTCTTAGAAAGAAAATATATTTTGAAAATCTTAGTAATTTAATTACAGAAATTATTAACTCTTGCAATATATGTAGCATGTACAAATATGATTGGCATCCCATAAAAGATAAATTTCATATAATAGAGACACCAAAAGACATAAGAGAAATTATGTCCATGGATATATAAGTTAACACTCATCCACACAACAGAATAACTGAAATACTTCGATCAGCAAATCAATCTACATCCAGTCGTCGGACGAAGCAGTTCGCATTTTACATAGTTTTAACAATATTGTATTTTATTTTATGTTTGAAAAATAAAGTTTTTTTTTTAAATAAAAAGTAACAACGAAAAGTTAATTTATATTGAACAGCAAAAACTAAATTCTTAACATGTATAGATAGATTTAGCAAATTCGTAGAAATTCGATATCTTCCCAATGTGTCACATATTACTTAGAAGAAAATATAGCTGAAATAATATGTCATCCAAAGAAACCCGAAAATCTTATTCTTGATGTCCCAAGAATAATCGCATATCTTAGAAAAGAACAAATAAACTATAATTTCACAAAAGTTAATTCCCATACAGAAAATTCAGATATCGAATCTTTCCAACGAGCTATAAAACAAAAAGCTCGCATACTATTGCAAAATAAAACTAACTCCAATACTAATGAAATTAGGAAGAATTTAGCAAAAGCTACAAGACTTTATAACACATCTATCCATAGTGTTACTAAAAATACACCATATGATATACATTATGGCAAATGTAACAAAACAAAGATCTTCGAATTATTATGCAAGAGTAAAAAAAACTATGTCTAAACTTAATGAAAATCGCGAAAGTTTTCTTGACACACGAAGTCATGGTTTCATTCGAAACCCAAGAGCTGACAGAAATAAACTTGAACCAGTCTTTAGATACGGTCCAACCGAATTACAACACTGTAACAATATTCAGCGTGAAAGAAAAACTCGAACAGATTCTAAAAATAAAGATAATTTAATCTATATTAATAAGTCCCGTAGTGAACTTGCAAAAATAAGAGAATAGAACTCCCATTCTATAGTTTTATTATTTTAATTTACAAAATGAAAATTCATTTGATTCTAGTAATGCTAACATTTCTTACGATTACCAAAGTTGGAAAATTAAACATTGAAAATTTAAATAGTGAAAATGGATATGCAATAATAAAATACGGTTATAAAAATATAGTTGACAGTTATAGTAACATAGTGCACATTATCAAATTATATGACATTGAATTATTAATTAACACATTTGAAAATACAGTGAATAAAACAAATAAATCAAAGTTTATACCCCATGACATTTATCACACACAAAATAGAAGATGTTAAAACTCAAGTAAAAACAATTGTTGAAGCACAAGCAGTTCATTAACTTACTATTCAATTTATATAATTAAAATCATTTTTGAATCTACTTAAAAATCGATACATATTTCAATTAACTTTAAACTTAAAATTAAATTTACGTTAAATTTGCTATTGAAAATACTCAAATCTTAATTTAAATGTAAAACTTAAAGTCTAAACTTGAATTAAATCTCTAAAATGTAAATAACAAATCATTGCGATTATAGCTTAAAATGTCAAGATCCTAAACTAGTACTAAAATTCTTTACTTTTTAAATTTGCCGCCACCAAAAGTCATCGGCCATATTTTTTTGTAACATAAATGTACTAAAAGAAGAAACAAGAAAGAGAAAGAAGAAAATTAAAGAAGGATCTGGCATTCAAGCACAGACCACCATAAAATTAACTTCGTTTTTCTTTTACTCCGCTCTACCGTCGTCGTTTAACTTTTTTTGGTCGAATTTTCTTTAAGACTTTCAGTGAACGTAAAAAGTAAGTAAATAATAGTAGAAATACCTACCTACTTTATTATCTGTGAAGATTTTCTAATCAGATTAAAATTTTCGCGATTAAAATCTAAGCAGAGCGAGTGAAAAAAGCTTTGCTCGTACAACAATTAAAAACAACAAAAAACTGGCTACCAAAGACAGAAAAGAGGAGTGTTCAATTTAGGAGGAAACATACTTAAATTTATATTTGGAACGATGGACAAAGAAGACAGATTATTGTAATATCAATATACGAATACTCATACCTATGTATATTAGTTTAACATGAAACACATGTGTATGTGTTATTTAATATTCTTGAAATGTAAATACATAGTATGTATGTATTAGTTTGTAAGCTTTATTAAATTATTGTTAGAGATGTCATTTGCTCAGTTGCATATCGTCGTTCATCAAATAAAGACCTAGTAAATAAAATACCACCCTAGTGTTTTGTACAATTATTACAATTATCCATAGAAGAAAAACTTAGAGAACTGAATGACGCCTCTCACGAACTAATTCAAAATAATAATAAACAAGTAAAAATCTACCTCCAATTACAAACAAACATAAAACAAATATATAATCGAATAACAGGAAACACATTAGAATCTCCAAAAACGAAATCCCAAGAGGAACTTATTATCTTACAATTAGAAAATAGACTCGAATAGATCGATCATACAATAGAAAAAATTCAAAATAACATACTAAGTAGCCAACTAGGTATTTTGACCAACAATATTTTATCAGTTAACGAGATAAAAGAATATGACATAGATTTTGATAAACTCAGACAAATAAAGGTTAGCAGCGCTACCTTCTGTGACAATTAAATAATTTTTGCTATTCAAATGCCAAAGGATATTATCCCATTTCATGAAGCTCGTATTTTAGAACCAACAAAACTTCTAATTAATAAGAAAATATATTTTGATGGCAACAAAAATGAACCAATTTTTTATAAATGTAATACGTCTGTGGAACTCTCTACCCCGATCTTTAAGGATGATAAGCTGTACTGGGCTATTTGTAGATTTAGAATTGGATCATATAAATGTAATAGAAAATAAATTACAGACCAATTCAAAAATTAATTATTTTAATATTGTATTGACCTTTTTAATTGTAATATGTTTATTTGGTATACTTTGTCACAAAATATATATGTATATTCGTCGGGCGACGAAAAACTAAGGGAAGAGGAATTATGTTAAAATCTAAAGTACCTTCTTCTCAATACAAATCCATACCCAATCACTAAGATGAGTGTAAACAATTTCGAAGTTTCACCATCGTAATATAAACAAATAGAAATTAATTACACCAACCATCCCTATTTGAAATCTTAAACAAAGAAAACTATTGAGAGCGAAAATAAATGAGTCTGTTGAGTAAGCATAAACACAAAACCAAAAGATCAGCATGGCATGATCTTACAAATCAGTTTTAAAGAACCATTCGAATAGGACACTTCATTCGTTTTAATAAATAAAGTTTGTTTGATTTTTTTTAAAAGTCAATGAGTTTCATTTGATTGTTAATTCGCCTGAGAAGAAGAAGATTATGAAAACGAGAGTAAATATTTTGTGTATATATATCTATATACATATGTAGGTCAAGTTCTAGGTTTATAACTTTGTATGAATATGAAGGGTTAAATCTTAAATGCGTTATACCATGTGCGATGTTTGTTTTTATTATTCATATTCATGGTTGATGGTTGATTTGTTGGAAAATGGAAACCTATGCATGTGCAATCCTGCATAAAATGCAACAAAAACAAAACGCTCACTGTGTGTGAAGTTAATAGATATATAGAAAATTTGAAGCCCAAGCCAAAGCCATATTAAATTATACGGGCGAGGTAAGGATCAACCGTTTATGTTTTAATTTTCAAATTTAAACATTTAAAACCTTTTTCTCAAAAAGGTATCTACCTATAAGCTACCTACCTATACAATTTTTTGTTTATACTACATTGCTCAATTCTATAGATACAATTTTGTATGGAAATGAAGCAACTGTAAGTAGTTGCTTTTCAACGTTTTTTTACGAGAAGTGTTCGCGTCTACTCTAACCTACATATGCACAACCGCTTGCATACATAAATTTTATTTTATTATGTTGTAAATATAAACAGTTACATTTTTGCACTATGTATATTTAATTTGGTCTCCTTCTAAAAGAAAAACTGGAGTCAGTCGATCATTAACACGCAAAGCGTAAAGTTCTTTTTTGTAAGCCTAGGCTCAGGGCATATTGTAGCCATAATAAACTAATTACTTTCTTGTTACTACATAAACTTGATCTTTCATTTAATGTAAAAGAAAATCTATAGACTTTCAAATTCGCGAAATAAACAAGAAGAATAGAAAATATCAAACTACATATGTACATTTGAAAGTTTAAGTAATTAGGTTAATAGGACGGATGAAATATTTTTTTTGAGATTTTCTTCACTTTTGAGATCTGATGCTTACCGTCATCTTATTCACTATTGGATTATAACTATCAAATAATTCAAATATTAATCCAGTATTAATTTGACGGAGTGAATAATATGAAATTAGATTAAATACCATCTAGATTTAAATCTGGATTAAACGACCGAATAATATGACGGTTAGAATCTGTGTTTTGATAACAGCAGTGTTTCTTAAAATAATCTCAAGCTGAAATGAGTTCTATTTTATATTAAATCTTGAAAAGCTTTGGCCTTGATAGTATTACTAAGAACTTTGATTTCAACAGAGTGGCCGACGAAAGTAAAAAGTCAACAGCTTGGCAGTATTTTACTAATCTGCAAAAAGGAGCCCATAAAGCCAAGTGCAATTTTTGTGGAAAGATTTTGTCCTACAAAGGTGACGGCTCCTACAACCTTACGAGACACATAAAAGCTCAGCACTCAACTGCATACACTGCCATTTTAGAACTACGTTAACCGGCTGCTGTTGTATTAACGCCGCTGAGTGAAGACAACAGAAACGTGCCAATTCTGCCGAATTAAAACATCACAACATCACAAGAGACAACAACATCGTCGTCCTCAACCTTAGTTGTTATAAATACAGCTGCTTCTTTGGCAACGACAAGCCAATCTTCTTCCACCAACCAAAATTCTTCAATTGCAATAGTTAAAAACAAAAACTCACACAACACTAAAATAACCCAATATTTAAATAAACCTGTTTCTACCAAAAAAAATTAACAATTAAATAGATACCTCACAGAACTGATAACAAAACAATATTTACCCTTCCAAATTGTGAAATCAAAAGAGCTAAAACAGTTTCTGGCAGAGTTAAACCCTAACTACCCTCTCGTACGATTATTTTCAACGCTCTCTTAACAAATTATTACAATATAATAAAATCCAAGGTCGAAGATTTTCGTCCTCCACAGAAAGCTATATTAGCTTGAGCACATTTTTTAAATGAAAGAACAAAGTTGACAACATGTCTTCTAGAGTGTCACCAATTTTCAGCGAGGCACACTTCTGAAAATTTACATGAAATGCTTAAAAAAATGTGCATTGACTGGGGTATTCAAAACAAAGTTGTTTCAGTGACCACCGATAATGCTTTCAATATTCTAGGGGCTATAAACCTAAGCACTAAGCAAATTGGAAGTCGATTCCGTGCATTGCACACACCCTTAATCTGATAGTTCAAAAAGGACTCTTAGAAATAAAGCCCACACAAACAAAGGTCAAAACAATTGTGGAGCTATTTTGGCGTTGTACATAGGCAAATGTTTGGCTTAAGGCAATGCAACTACAATTGGGGGAAAAACAACTTAAATTAAAGCAGGATGTGATAACTCGATGGAACTCGACGTATGTTGAGATGTTTGAAAGAGTGCTGGCCGTCAAAACAGCATATTGTCAATACTAGCCGTCAACTTGATATTCAAAATCTGAATAACACAGATTTTAATATTTTGTCACTATGTGTGAAATTTTTGACAACATTCAAAGAAGTAACTGAAGAATTAATTTCAGAAAAACAAGTAACAATTTCTGAGGTTATTCTGATTTCAAAAGGGTTGATAAGGCACTGCGAATTATTTCTAACGCAGATTGAACAAGAATCTGATTGCATGATACAAATTGATGAGGACAAGAAGTTCCTAATTGCTCAAAGGGACGCCGCGTCGTGGTAAGATGGGCAATGTAGATTTAGTATTGGCGAAAAAAGAATTGTGTTTGGAGGAAAGAAAAGATGATCTAAAGAGAAGAAGGGAGTTAGAAGAGAAGGAAATACAGTCTCGCGAAGAGAGGGTAATTTTTGACTCTTCATCATCGGAAGTGCAAGTTGAAGTTGAAACTGAACTTCACGGAGACAGTGAAGCACCAGTTCCGTCAACATCTGGAGTGCTGTCTCCAAAAAGGGGAAGGAAGAAAATATTGGATCGAAACTTGGCGGCTACTCTAGACGTTGCTAAACTAGTGACCGGAATGCCGCGTTGGCGTTGACTCCTGTCCTTAAAATTCTTGTACATGATCCAGCGGATACAATGTAAATCCCTATTTTATTCTGCAGAAATAGCAATGGTTTACCATGCAATAAAACACCAACCCAGCTATATAAGGAACGAATGCGGAATTAAGCTAAATTCAAAAATATTTAAAGACGGTCCTTTATCTAGTCTAATACGATGTGCCAGAACAAAGGCTTCTAGTTTGGTAGAAAATGTTCTCGGCCCAAAAGCTATTGAGCTAGTACTTAATGATCTCAAAGGAGCAGACAACGACAAACCAATACCTATGTATATAACTATTTTTCTATATCGTCGGACGCCTCAAACAAAGGCAATATTAAATTGTTTAAAATCGTTATGACATATATTTTGGAAACGCAAGGTGTTCGTGCGTATTTTCGGCCGTCTACAACTTTATACACGGGCCAGCACAGAGCGGAGTCGAATTGTCCGCGCTGCGCAGGTTCGGAGTTGCAGCCGGTTGACATGCGCACGAACATGCCCAATTCCCAATCTTTTTGCCTCCACGATTGGCAGCATTAATAATACTGGTGTTTTGTTTGATCAATGGTGGAGGCAAATTGATTTGTATCCATTTTTGTTTTATTATTCTAATTCCTACACTTGGCCCATCAGGCAGAAAAAGTTTTGTTCTACTTCCAGAAAAATTTATTAAATAAAAAAGGAAGCTTTTTAATTCTTTATTATAAAGGAGGAAAAATTTGGAATCATCATAAATTAAGTGGCAGTGCCGAACATTGGTCCTCCACGAGCCGGATAGTGCTCCAGCAAATCCTGTGCCCACCTGGTTTTTGTCTCCAGGTTTGCCGTTGGTTTGTGACCGTTGCTTGCATAGCACCACAAACAAAGCCACGCTGTTCCTGTAAGTTTGTGACCGTTGCTTGCATAGCAATACAAACAAAGCAACGCTGTTCCTGTTAGTTGGCCGTTGCTTGCATAGCACCTCAAACAAAGCCACGCTGTTCCTTTGTGATAACCGTTGCTCGCTTATAGGCTTATAGCAACGCAACTCAAGCCACGCTGTTCCTGTAATTTTTTTTTTTTGTTGTGTGTCCGCTGCTTTTTACATCGCCACAAAAGCCACGCCAACCGTTGCGTTGCCTGGACATCACACTATTAAAGTATTGGTGAATTTTTTTATGCGAATACCATGGCAACATTTCAACGCCATCATCAGAAGCTGGAAATTTCAACATAAAAGACATCTTTAACTCAACATATTCAGCCTAAATTGTTTGCCTTTTCAAAGTTTTCAAATAAAACTGTACAGGTGAGTGTAGAGTTCTATAATTTTGATTGGCATTATTTTTATTGAATTTTTAATTAAATATATCAAAAGTTTATCGAAATTCATTCCGTCGCAATCTCCCTCTACATTTACGGGTTCGATTATATATTTTACCCTCGCCTACGTTCTCTGAGTCAATTATCTTGCACTTTGGTTTGTGATATTTGCTCAGCATTAATTTATTTATTATTTAATTTCAAAGGTTTTTTCTAAACTACTAAAGACTAAACATCTTTTGGATGCTCGTGCTTCCAAAAATAAAATAGTATTTGAAGGTATTAACGAATACTTATTTTCAATAAGTTTTGAGAATCGCAATTGATTCTATCAACTTGATTTTTTTTAAGTTTTCAGTAAGTTTTGAGAATCAATAGATTCTATCAACTTCGCTGTAGAATCGCTGTAGATTCTATTAACTTCATTTTTTCTCAATATCCATTCAGCATCACAAGTTCAATCAGAACTCATCAAACTTCTCGATTCAGCAGGATTTCCACTTCGGAAGTGGACCTCCAACTCCCCTCGATTACTCAACCATTTGATTAACGAACACATTTTAAACGAGAATTTTTTGAAGCTAGATGTGGATAGCAATACGAAAAAATTAGGGATACGATGGAATGCCAAGAATGATAATTTTTACTTTTCTGCTCAGCGAATTATTTTATCCGATATTCCCACTAAACGTGAAGTTTTTTCGCAAATTGCAAGGATTTTTGATCCAGCAGGTTGGCTGGCTCCTGTCGTGATAGTTGCAAAAATGCTAATGCAGTCCATTTGGGCAGAACAAACTGGCTGGGACGAGTCCCTAAAATCTGATACCCTCAAAAAACAGCAAAAGCCGTCCGAAGTGCCTCGTAATAATTGTTGAAGTGCAAAAGTGGCAAACAAAAAGTATATATGTGGTATAGATACGTAAAATATATACTATTACACTATATATCCTGAAAGTAAAATAGAAATTTCGTTTTTCTTAACTAAAGTAAGAAAATACCAATAATTGGAAAAAAAGGAATTTTATCAAGAATACCGTATTCCCTTTACGGCACCGTTATCACAATATAGCGTGATTGTGCATATGTACATAGCGGCATTGCATTTTTTATATAAAAGTACCGCACAATTATTTAGCGTTACCGATTGTTATATAGGGGTACCGCGAACAATAAAATAGCGGCCGGCGTGTGAGTTTCACCGAAGTTATCATACATCAATTTCAATCCACTTCATTGGTGAGTTCCTGATTTTTATACAAAAATAATATGATCTTAAACTAGGAAATCTAAATTTTAAATTAAAGAAATAAAAATCAGAGTTATAAGTCCGATGCAAACCTAAGCGATTGCCGGGGCGGTAACAATTTTTGTCACGCATATAGGATGAGTTTAGTCACATAACTTTTATGTGGAAAGTGATTGCCATTCCTTAAACGGGAAGCAAATGTGCCTGGTGGCTTATCCATTGTTCTCCATGTTCTAATAGTGAACGCCACTGCAACATCATGGGTTTGCGCGAGACTTAAACTACTTTCGACTAAATACTAATTAAAACTTATACATATAACTACTTTTATTAGGGATTCGGAAAACTCGGAACATCAAAATTCAAAAAGACTGGGTTCCACACCCCAACCTAAATCGTTCCTTATACGTCTCTTAAGGAATCACGAAGAAGAAAAAAATTTACACCTTTTATAAACTAATCTTTTTTCTTATAAATATCCTCGATTCCTTTGTTTAAAGTAAATTATAAAAAAAAAAGGTTCATTATTTTTGAAAATATTTAAATTTGAAAAACGGCTATAGGAATCATTCTCTCGACTTGCAAGTGAAGGGTTTCCGTTTTCTTTTCAATTCCGGTTGTAAAAAAAAAAAAAATGTTTTCTCTTTGATTCATCTCAGGAAATACCCAAAATTGAGCTCAATATATGTAGGTGTTCGATTGTTATAAAGTGGGAACCTTTTATTACCTACTGCTGTTTCTAATTATATTGAAAATTCCTATTCTCGTTTAAATCAAATTATTATCTTTAGTTATATTGTTACAGGTGAAAAGTAAAATCTTTGTAGTTATTATATCCTCTTTTTGTTTTGATTTGGTAATTTTTTTTTGTCTTTAAATCTGTTTAATTGATACAGTAAAGGTAAAGAAATTAAAGCCTGATAAAATTTAGATATTTTGTTCATTTTGGTAAAACATAATACATATATATTTTCTATATCGTTATAACAAATGTTTCACAAATCTAGGTATACAATGTTAATTTTTTGTTTTTCTTTTTTTTATGAGCATTAATAAACATATTTTGTAAATTGCGCCAAAATGATTAAAACTTTGGTTTTCATTCAAGCGAATAGCTTGATGTTTCTTTAAGAGAATATTTTTGGAGTTAATTCAACGGTCTAACAACTCCTATGGTAGGGTGGGCAGGCAGAAGCTGAAAACATCTCAGCATTCCTATTGGTAGTAACGGGTGATTTTTTAGGTGGTTTGGTTTTGGCAACACTGGTTTTGACAGCTGACGTGTGTTTAGTACCTTGTGTCACTTTCAAACAGCTTCAGTTTGGTTTGCAATTTAACCATGGATCGTCTTACAAATGAATTTTTTTTTTTGAATTTTTGGTGAATGGGCTCTTGGAAAGCTGGACGAGGATCCGCTTTTTTATCGAAAAATTGTGTTCAGCGATGAGGCTCATTTTTGGTTGAATGGGTACGTAAATAAGCAAAACTGCTGCATTTGGAGTGAAGATCAGCCAGAAGCATTGCAACAGCTACCAATGCATCCCGAAAAAGCCACTGTTTGGTGCGGTTTATGGGCCGGCGGCATTATTGGGCCATATTTCTTCAAAGATGATGCGAATCGCAGCGTTACTGTCAATGGTGAACGCTACCGAGCGATGATAACAAACTTTTTTTTGCCCGAAATGGAAGTTCTTGACTTGCATGATATGTGGTTTCAACAAGACGGTGCCACATGCCACACAGCACGCGAAACAATGGCGCAATTGCGAGGCGAGTTTGGTGAACAGTTAATTTCACGTTTCGGGCCGGTCAATTGGCCGCCTAGATCGTGCGATTTAACACCATTAGACTATTTTTTGTGGGGGTATGTCAAGGCTAATGTCTATAGGGACAAGCACGCTTCGATTGACGCACTGGAAGCCAACATCCATGCATTCATTCGTGAGATACCGGCCGATATGTGTGAAAGAGTATGCCAAAATTGGACTCAACGGATGGGCTACCTGAGACGCTGCCGCGGTCAACATTTGCATGAAATTATCTTTAACTTTCGAATTTTTTGTGTTTTTATTTAAAAAAAAGTTCTAAACCTCTTAAAAAATCACCCGTCTGCTTCCCGAACAATACTGATCGTTATTAGATAAAGGTTATGGCATGATATATGTTTATTGTAGTAGGTGAGAGTTGGTCGTGTGTGGACAAAGTTCCCACCCATTTCAGGCGAGCATGCCAGTTCACCACACCCAACCGAAAACAAATTTGAATTTCTAAATCTCAAACCTTATTACAATGCTGGAAAAACTTTGCGGATTCGTTATCTGAAATAGATAATGATTTTATCTTAATCTTCGGAACAACAAAATTGTCACTACACCTCTCATGACATAACGTACTCAGAAATGGGGGTCATAAAAAATCGTTTAATACTAATGTCTCAAAAATGTTATTATCTATCAGAATATAGCTGTCTAATTGAAGGTAAACCCATTAATTCAAAAAGTTCGATATTATCTTTCGACCCTTCTTGGACTCTACGAGTCAACGGCAGGCTATCTCAATCAAATTTATCTTATAATGAACGTCACCCTATTCTATTGCCTTATCACTCTAGGGAAAGTCAGGGAAGGTCAGGGAATTTTGAAAGCAGTCAGGGAATTTTTTCACAATGAAATGAATATAATCTTTCGTTGAACACTGCCCACATGTTTGCGCCAAAAAAAAATTGTGTATTCAGCGAGTTTACTGAATACTATCATTGGAAAAAATGAGAAGAAGCAAGAAGGTATAGTATACGATTGCCATCAAAATTTCGCAAGTGGAAAAATAAAGACAAATGGATTCATATGTAAAAAAAATGCGCCAATTTAAACATAAAAAAAGTTAATTTGGTTTGATTTGGTCGTGTTATTGTAAGTAAAATAAATAAACAGCAAAAATTGAAATATCAATAGAAATAAATGAAAAAAATACAAAACAAGTGGTGAGTAATAAATTATTATTTGATATTAATGGATTATTTTATTAAAAACTACTTTTTCTCAGGATTATAGTGAAATTGAAAAACTTATCCAAAATGTCCAAAAAAACAATATTCAGAGAGCAGTGGTTGAGCGACAAGGATTTCAGCGGTTGGTTAGTTTATTTTTCTATGGTTTTTTGTTTTGTTTTTCTTGTGAAATGATTAATTAGTATATACTTACTATGGCAATTAAGTACAAGTTAAATTTGATATTTTATATTACCTAATTAAACAGAAATAATGTATTTGGAAAATCGGCTTTCCTTATGCCTATGCACATTTAAAAAGTCGTTGAATATGAAGTTAAACGCAATGGGTGTTTTTGTGCGACCTTTACTGCAAATTAATAAATAAATGCGTTTCGCTCGATAAGTGTTCAATAAAGTGCACAGAAACTAAAAACTTAAAGAGCTCCATCAAAGAAACAAATGGCATTCGCAACAGGAGGATGTCAAGATAAATGACTTAGTCGCTATACAAAATGAAAATCTGCCTTCGACTGAATGGCGACTCGGACGAGTGATAAATGTGCACCCCGGCGCGGCGCCGATGGAAGGGTGAGAGTTGCGACTTTCGTATCACTTGTTTTATATGCCTTTAAGAGCTTTATACTAAACCCTTTTTAATTTATTTACTCCATTAAAATTCAATTTTGAATTAAAGTCTTTAAATCATAGTTAAACTTTTTCTTTATTTTCTGCATTGGCGCATTTCGTCAAGGGGGACAGATTGTTCGTGCGTATTTTTGGCCGTCTACAACTTTATACACGGGCCAGCACAGAGCAGAGTCGAATTGTCCGCGCTGCGCAGGTTCGGAGTTGCAGCCGGTTGACATGCGCACGAACATGCCACGAAAAGCACGAAATTCCCAATCTTTTTGCCTCCACGATTGGCAGCACTAATAATACTGGTTTTTTGTTTGTTCAATGGTGGAGGCAAATTGGTTTGCATCCATTTTTGTTTCATTATTCTAATTCTTACACTTGGCCCATCAGGCAGCAAAAAGTTTTTTCTGCTGATAGTGCCAACGTCAACAACTACGGTGTAAAGAACTCGGTTTATCAAAAATTACTGGAGCAAAATTCATTTGTGTTGAAAGCCAATGGCAACGCTCATGTGATTCATAATGCAGGAAAATATGGTTGTAAGAAACTTAGTTTCGATATAGAAACATTAGTCAAAGAAATATATTCTGAGTTTAGTTGTAGCACTGTAAATTTTAGAGCTAAGAACATGTTTCGAATTTTTCAAATTGGAATTTTCACAAATTATACGAAACGTTCCTACACGATGGCTTAGTTTGAGGAATGCTGTCGACAGGATTATCTGTTCATGGCCTGCCATAAAAATTTATTTTTATGCAGCAGGGTGAGGACGTATGCGATACATTTATTTGGAAAGTTTTGAAATGTCAAGAAAATTAATTGGAGGAAGATTTAACGGCACCCACACTTTATGAACTCTATTTACTATTTTTTGTTTTCATTTTTTAAATATAATGTGCCATTCAATTTTAATATTAGAAAAAAAATGAATTAACTTCTACAGAAGAGTTACACGACGTTATGGTAGACTTAAGGAATTATGGAATGTAGAATAAAAGATAAATTTTTCGGTGCTAAAGCCTATTCATATTCATGCTTAAAAAATTAAGTGACCACAGTCAAATAAAATTCTCAAATAATGCTCTGGAAGTTTATAATCGAACACTTGACTTTTTAGATAAAAAAAAATTCGATATAGACATAGGAAGAACACCAAATTGTTCAGCGGATAAAAGAGCTTTAATAAATAAGCGGGTAGCTCACGGAAAGACGGTTTCAGAAATATCAAATTATTAAATTGATCGAGAAAGCTTGTGTATGACGCAATCCGGCATCGTGAGACATTTGGAACAACAAAAAGGTTCCAAGTTCTTCGCTGCTGGCCAGCATCAACTGTATTTGCATAAGAAGCAAGATGAGATACCTAAAATCTACCTACCTGACAGCGGTAGAATGGAAGGGTAAGACTGGCGCTGGCCTCCTTGAAACTGGCGAAGATAAAAGTGTGACAGATTATCTTAACAAAATCTGTCCATTTTCAATGAGCTGGAACAGATTTTTGGAGTTAGAAAAAATATAGTCCCCAATGTGGTCTACCAGACAAGCTGCTGCTCCACAGAAGATCTGATCGTGGAGATGCACGAGTTACATATGATATCGCCACTTAAAACATACCCACCGATCAACCAATTGAACTAAATGCAACATCAGCACATTTGGGTCAACCCAAAAAACCAAATGAATCAAATGCAACACCAGCAATAAAGGGTCAACCAAAAAATGCAGTATCAACAATCAATAACTATAAATGGAAAGGCATTAAAAACCAGAGGGGCCCAATAATACGTATACAACCTTGATGGTCGCAGCGACGATTGGACGGCGGAATATTTTGGTTTTTTAATTAATATTTTATTTTGTAATTATATTGTGGCCCAATTGTAGTAAGAAAATAGTTTTTTCATTGTGGCTACATAAAACATAAATGGCGCAGTCAGTCGTCCTCATAAATAAAACTTGAGGATAGTGATACGAACGAAAAATCAAAGATTATAATAAAGTGACTTTTTTTTTAAAGGATCTATTAATCCAAGTGAAAACCAATATATGTACATAATTGTGATTAAAATAAAGTGACTTTTTTTTAAAGGATCCACTCGTATTAATCCAAGTGAGAATCGATACATAATTCTGATTTGATTATAATGAAGTGACTTTTTTTTAAGAAGCCTCTAATAATCGCAAAGCAAAATCCAAAAAACCTAAGAAAAAGTAAAATAAATTATAACAAGTGAATAAATCGTGACTTATAAACAAAAATGGAACAACCCTAAATAGTACAGTGTTTGTTAACCCCAACAGAAATTCTGGACAGACAAAATGCAGCTCAAAGTCCAAGAGTGATAATAGAAAAGCGAATAAAATATTTCGAAAACTTTACGGCAAACCCGGGAACGTTACCCCACGTTACGCTTTATCGATACTGTGGAGCAAATTATAGCCGAATTCAGCGTAGTTAACCATAATCAAGTCTTTTCTGTCATATACAGTTAGAAAATTGGAGGAGCAGCCAAAAACTTTTTGGCGATTGAGAAACCAACATCATGCGAAGAATGCAAGCAGAAACTAAAAATACAATTTCGCCTAACAAAGGACCAAGGGACAATTCTGAAACACATTAATAATATAAAATATTATAAATTATACAACAGAATGTGCAACGTTTAATGAAAACGGGTTAGAAATTGCTAATTGTATAAATAGTGCATTAATTCTAAAATTAAAAGATGTAACAGCAGGAGCCTTGCTGCAGATATTTACATTGAATATAATTTATCAAAAATTGGAACAATTTTGTTTAAATATATAGGGCAGGATGAATACAATTTACGATTAGAAAAAACACATAACACTCAATATGAAAATCAAAATCGCTGAGAAGAAGAAGTGACATTTTTTTGGTTCTTATGTTTTTTTTTTTTGCAAAAATGATGATGCTAAATGTAAACTTAGATTTCTGTCTTATCAGCGTTTCTCTACAACCTTTAATTTCCGATTTGGCCCTTGTGATTTTGGTATAAAGGGGCTCAATGAAACAACTTTTTTAGAAATTAGTTGAAGAAGAAGTTAAAATCACTTAACTCCTTTTTGCAAAGCAAAAAATAAAAACTAAAAATATATTGTTTGCATGAAGGAGTTAAATGTCTACTGACACCCTTCTTGCAAATAGACCCAAGTTTTTTTGTTTTTGTGTTACATTTTTTTTTTTTTAAATAAAATAAAATATTAAAAATAAGATAATCAAAGTAGGCGCTGCCGTTTGTGTTTTTTTTTTTGCACACATTTCTTACTCTCTATCAAATAAGCTGCTGCGATTGTTGTTGAGTCGATTCTATTAAGGTTCCGTTATTACCATTTTTACAGTTATCGTAGAAAACTCTCTTACGAGTATCATTAAGCCGGCATTATTTTAAAGTAATTCTTGTGAATAAGGTGCGAAATTTTCAAGTGATTTTAAAAAGAATGGAACGTGGAAAAATGATCTACAAATTTTTCAAGCAAAATGAAGAAGAAAAAAAGAAAGCTGCTGCACAAATTGCGGGTAGATAAGTAATGAAAATTCTAACTTTGGAAAAAATAGCTTATGCTATATTAAACTTAAACTTAACAGAAAGCAAATCCTTCGTTTACAAAAACCTAAGGACAAGGGGGGCTGTACTCGATACTTAAATGAAAACGCCGAGCTAAAACTTTGATGAGAGAACGAGGTTTGGAGTATATAACAGCAAAAGGAGGTGTTGTGCTTAATATAACAAAAATGTATAAACTCTACATTGAGCATTGCACCGCAGAAGGCAAAGATGCCGGATTTTTTGTCAGCGAGTCTTTTTATAGGAAAATTTTTAATACTCAATTAAACTTGTCATTCCGCCTACCTAGAAGTGTTACATGTAGCACCTGCGACTCTGGCAAAAACTCGACAAAACATCGAATAAGCTACAAGACTGCATTCGAAGGTCAGTAAATTGACCGCGAAAAGGCTCGATCTGATCCAAACGTCGTATATATAACTTTTGATTTGCAACAAACTATGCCCTTGCCCAAATTACCAACATCATAAAAGGCATTCTACAGGAGGCAGATGTGGTTTTATAATTTGGGAATACATGTCATTACTTCTGATGTTGAAATGTCTTATATGATGACATGGACCGAAGACGTAGCAGATAGAGGAACCACTGAGGTGATGAGTGCACTCTTCACATTTTTTCAGCAGTGCGAATTTACAAAAACAAGAAGACATTAAATAACGTGGACAGATTCTTGCCCCGGGCAAAACAAAAACTTCTTCTTAATATGTCCTTATCAGGTACTTATTTTACTTCAGTAAGTAGAAGTCGGGCACACATACCTGGATAGCGACCAGGATTTCGGAAGGATTTAAAAGCAATTAAGGAAGCATGAACTAGGCAGACTATACGAAATGCCAGTAAAAAAAATACTGTTGTGATAAACATGGAGGATCATTTTCGATCACTATCCAATCTTCAAGAAAAATTAAATATCAGGAACACAACAAAAAGTTATCAAAAAGTTTCAGTTGTTAACCACAAAAAAGTTCCAATCGATTAACTTTGAACCCTTGTATCTCGAAACTTCAGAATTGTCACTTAACCCCTTCTTCTTCTCAACGCTTCAATTGTTTTTATTTCCTCGCAGCATGATCACAAAGCTTGAAGGTTAAAGCACATTAAAAAATCAAATCGACTTAAATGATGTCACTTTTGAAAAAAAATATTCTGTAAAGGCCTATTGGTGCAATTATAATCATTTTAAAATTTTTCCCCCACCAGAGGTAAGAGACTTAGAAAGAAAAGAACCTTGTTTAAAAAGCGTAGTCAGAGCTATAAAACTGAAAACTAAGGAATTTGTGAAATTAAAATTCATTAATCCCTCCGAAGAACAATCCCTCCAACAAAGCAATTAATAAAATATTTCAAAATGGGGATCAACAGAGCAAACAAATTGAGTCCTAAATAGAAATTTAAAAAAATGTTAAGCAATATTATAGCTACATTTCGGGTCCAGGAATGAGAAAAGCTAAAGCTGAATGTTCGTGCGCATTTCGTGTTTTTGATCCTTTGCGCATGAGCCCGTGCAGAGCAATCTCCGCGCTTCGTGAGCGAACTCGTAATGGCGGATGATCGATGTGCCCACGAACAAGCCTAATCCTCAATCTCTTTGCCCCCACGGTTGGCACTACTGAAAAATACTATTTTTTTTTTTGTGTTCTCAACCGTAGAGGCAAATAGCATTTTCGCATCCATTTTTGATTCATTATTGCATTCTAATAATTACACTTGGCCCATCAGGCAGCAAAAAGTTTTTTGTTCCCAAAATTATATAAATAAAATTGACAAAAAAAAAGGAAATTTTTAATTCTTATATTATTTTAAATAAAAAATTTGGAAACATCAGGAAATTAAGTGATAGTGCCGAACACTGAAGATATACTGAAAAAAATGTGAAACATATCAGAAAGAGGCGGAATCGAATCATAAGAAATTAATGACTGATGGCATCGGCGAAGAGGATTACTTCAAAAATAAAATCTATGAAAGCATAGTAGAAGACCTCGAAGAGATGATTGTTAATCTAAACCGTGCTATTTCTGGAGAAAATATTAGTAACAATGAACATTCAAAAAACATGCGTGTTGATGATGAACCCTCAAAAGAATCGGCAGGGCTGGATCGGAGTATCAAAAGACTTAAAAGGAAAATAAATAAACTTAGAAGTAAAATTGATGATCTTCACGGAGAAAATACCGTTGATTCAGATCAAAAAAAGTATTTAGAAACCTTATATGGCCCATAGAACAACATGAAAATGAGAAAAAAATATTAGCTACATGTCTAACAACATCAAACCGACATACGTTTGCTGAATCTCTCATAAATCGATATTCGGAGTTGGCTAAGAATGAAGAGAGTTATGGCATTCATCCTTAGAATAATTAAAAGAGTAAAAAATGAACAGTCTAAGAGCTACAAACTGAAACTTTAACAATCATTCAACTGTCAACTAAATGAAGATTTCAAAAAAGAGATATCAGCAGTCACTGCAAACTGCGACCATAACAATTATCTGATTAGTACAAAGTAAGGATTTCAAAGAAGAAATTAGAAATCTTTCTAAAAATAAATCGCTTAGCAATAGCAGCAAAATTGTAAGCTTTAATCCTTTCTTGGATAAGAATAGAATATTACGAGTTGGTGGTAGACACACAAATGCAGGTCTACCATACAATTTAAAGCACCCAATAATCCTTCAAAAGTCGAATTTAACAAAACTTTTGATTAAAGAAGCACATCATGCTACAATACACGGAGGAAATAGCTTGAATGAAGCCTTTATAAGACGAAGTTATTGGATTATGAGCTTGAAAAATGATGTCAAAAATTACATTCGAAAATGTCCTAAATGCATACTGTATCGACAAAACACCGCTAGGCAATTAATGGGTGATTTACCGAAACATCGAGTCAAATGTCGCACCCATTTACTGGAGTGGATTACGCCGGACCGTTTCAAATGAAGTGCTCAAAA
Organism: Syrphus vitripennis; assembly: GCA_958431115.1. NCBI lineage: Eukaryota > Metazoa > Arthropoda > Insecta > Diptera > Syrphidae > Syrphus > Syrphus vitripennis. The sequence continues at coordinate 78,111,076 of OY288109.1, read as the reverse complement.
GAATGAGTAGAAAACCTTCATGGATATGTGGCAGTATTCGTGTGTCTGGCAACAAAAGCTATTCATCTCGAAGCAGTAAGTGACTTATCATCGAAAGCATTTTTACCCACATTGAGAAAATGTTTCGCACGACGAGGGAAAAGCCTTCATATCTACTCTGACAATGGCACTAATTTTGTGGGTACGAATAGGTCACTAGACAAGGAGATAAAAAAAGCAATCAAGGAAAACACAAGTGTTGCACTAATTCTAGCAAGTGGCATTTCGGGCAGGACCACATTTTGGTGGAATTTGGGAAGCTGGAGTCAAATCGATGAAATATTACTTAAAAAGAGCCATTGGAGAAGTGAAACTAACTTTTGAGGAAATGTCAACTATTTTGGTACAGATAGAAGCAGTTTTAAACTTACGACCTCTATGCGCAACTAATGATGAAAACGGTGAGGATGCATTGACACCAGGACCGTTGTTAAGTATTCCTAGTGCAGACTCTGATGTGAATGTGTCAACACTGAACAAATGGAAACTCATACAAAAAATACAACGCGACTTCTGAAATCGCTGGAAAGATGAATACTATTCATCAATAAAGGAATATCCAGATCATTTTACTGAACTTTCTAAAATTTGCGAATTTGTTTTTTTTTGCTATCCCTGGACAAAATGCAAAGTGGAGAGAATATTTTCTCTAATGGATCAAAGACAGAAATAGGCTTAACATTTCTACCGTAAAATCAATTCTCTGTGTTTTATAATAACAACAGAAATTTAACATGTAAGGAATTTTATAAAAGTATCTTGATGAAAGTGATGATGATATTGTTACCGAAGTAGTTTTATCCGAAGACAATTCTGATTCAAATAATGTTTATAAGTAAAAAGTAATGTGATTCAAATTCATGTAGATTTTTTCTGAACTTTTTTGTGTTATGTATTTAGTTTTTTAAGTTTCTTTTTGTATCTGTTATAGAATGTGATACTTTTAAAATATTAGTGTTATTTTTTTGTTTTGAATGTCTCTTTTTTGGTCCCTATTTTTTCTGACAATGTCTCCTTTTTTATCCCTTTTGGAGCAAAATGCTCTCTTTTTTCAAAGGTCACCCTATCAAAAAACGACTCTTCAGGAAATATTTCTTAGTCGTCTTTCAGTGATAGAGATAAAGGAGACAACTTGGAAACTTTTCAACTTTTTATAAGTCCTGAAGAATGGACAAAAATGAAACCAGAAAATCAAAATCAAAATAGACTGCCAATATTTAAATGAACGTATGTTATTAACGATGCCATCAGAAAACGTTGCATTTTGCGTTGCGCGCTTAATTACACAAATTCCAAGGTAACAGATTCGCCAAAAAGAAAAGTTCATTAGAAAATTGGAACTTTTTGAAGGAAGAAAAACTGGACATATATTTTTGTACACAATAACAATGAATGTAGATCATAAGACAGTTCAGCCATCATAAAAAGTTGCATTTTGCGATGCGCGTTTAATTACAAAAATTCCAAGGTTACCGATTTACCAAAAAGGAAATTTCATTAGAAAATTTGAACTTTTGAACGATTTACCAAAAAGGAAATTTTATTAGAAAATTTGAACTTTTTGAAGGAAGAAAAACTGGACATATATTTTTGTACACAATAACAATGAATGTAGATCATAAGACAGTTCAGCCATCACAAAACGTTGCATTTTGCGTTGCGCGTTTAATTACAAAAATTCCAAGGTTACCGATTTACCAAAAAGGAAATTTCATTAGAAAATTTGAACTTTTTGAAGGAAGAAAAACTGGACATATATTTTTGTACACAATAACAATGAATGTAGATCATAAGACAGTTCAGCCATCAGAAAACGTTGCATTTTGCGTTGCGCGTTTAATTACAAAAATTCCAAGGTTACAGATTTACCAAAAAGGAAATTTCATTAGAAAATTTGAACTTTTTGAAGGAAGAAAAACTGGACATATATTTTTGTACACAATAACAATGAATGTAGATCATAAGACAGTTCAGCCATCATAAAACGTTGCATTTTGCGTTGCGCGTTTAATTACAAAAATTCCAAGGTTACCGATTCACCAAAAAGGAAATTTCATTAGAAAATTTGAACTTTTTGAAGGAAGAAAAACTGGACATATATTTTTGTACACAATAACAATGAATGTACATAGATCATAAGACAGTTCAGCCATCAGAAAACGTTGCATTTTGCGTTGCGCGTTTAATTACAAAAATTCCAAGGTTACAGATTTACCAAAAAGGAAATTTCATTAGAAAATTTGAACTTTTTGAAGGAAGAAAAACTGGACATATATTTTTGTACACAATAACAATGAATGTAGATCATAAGACAGTTCAGCCATCAGAAAACGTTGCATTTTGCGTTGCGCGTTTAATTACAAAAATTCCAAGGTTACAGATTTACCAAAAAGGAAATTTCATTAGAAAATTTGAACTTTTTGAAGGAAGAAAAACTGGACATATATTTTTGTACACAATAACAATGAATGTAGATCATAAGACAGTTCAGCCATCAGAAAACGTTGCATTTTGCGTTGCGCGTTTAATTACAAAAATTCCAAGGTTACAGATTTACCAAAAAGGAAATTTCATTAGAAAATTTGAACTTTTTGAAGGAAGAAAAACTGGACATATATTTTTGTACACAATAACAATAAATGTAGATCATAAGACAGTTCCCGTCAGCCAGGTTATAACTGAAAGCCATGATACGGGATTTATTTCCTTTGGCTAGACAGATGGCTACGATCAGGTCTAAAGCCTCCGCGAGCCGCAAGCAGTGAGTGATTATAGTCGAGCAATTTTGATAAGAATGGGCAAATCATTCAATAATATATCCATAAAAAACTATATCGATGCATGTTTTCAATGGGGTAACAAAAGTCAACGGGAGCGAAAAAACATCAATTCGGGTAGACGTTGCCCATATTGCATTGGCTTCCCGTTTGGACTCCACAAAAAAGGCATCGCATCCTGAAATAGGGCATCAATGATTGACAATCAAAATATCAAACAATTTGAAAATATATTGTCTTTAACTTCCGCTGTAGCTTTAAATGCATATAAAAATAATTTTATCTTATTACCTGGAACTATTTAAAAATTTATTGACAAAAAAGATAATCGTTCAAATTGAAGAAAAAATAAGGAGTTTTGAAGAGCGCATCATCATCAGGTCTTACAAAAAAATACAAATATCTTCCTAAAGTCAGTCCATAGGAAAATAATATGGATGGTAACAGGCACCTGACTTCAGTCACCCAATACCATGAAAACTTTAATCCGAAAACTGTCAGCGAAAACGAGGATTGCTTTAAAGATGGTTCTAAAATTACTGGTAGTCCGTAAAAGGACAGTATCGAAAGGAATGAAAAAATAGTCACCCCTAAAATAAATAGTATGGATGATGACTCATCTCCGACTTTTTTCCAATGCAATTATGAAAACTATGATCTGAGAACTGACAGCGAAATCGATGATGACATTCGAGTGATAACGGTGACTAAATAAAAAAATTGGTAAAAGAAAAAGAGAAATAGCAACAAAAAATTAACTGTACTTAAACATAATAGTGATGGACGATGGACGGTAACTGTTCCCAGCAACCGGTTATTTATTGGGAACTGTTATAACCAGTTACTCGATATTAATGTTACCAGTTACCAGTTATTACAGCAACCGGTAGCTAATAAATAAAATAAATAACTTTGCTAAAGTTACCCAATATCCAAGTTACACTTCCAGTTCGCTTACCAGTTATTACAATAACTGATAAGCAAAAATTATCTTAAAGTTATTTGGGAGTTGCTACGACTTCGGAATTTCGATGGATTAAAAACCCTCTACACAATAAAAATGTTTCCTCCTCATTTACCGCAAATGGAATGACATTTAGAACGAAATACTTCTCCTAAAATATAATTTATAAAAAATCGGAAAAATTCTTAGTTTTTTTGTTGCTCCAGGAAAATGACATGGATATTTCTTTCTGTTAATCTTTCTGTATGCTGTTCTGTGGTTTTAAGTTTTTTATAAAATAATTTCTTATTCTTGGTTCTTTGTAGTTTTTTGAAGTCAAGAGGTTTACTTCTGTTTTTTCACATACCCATATAATGTTTATGCATGTATTGAATGTAAAATATTCAACGTTTTTACTTTCTTCCAAGTCTGTCTATCTCTCTATCTATCGGTCTTTCTGTATGTACCTCAACCTACAGCTCAAAGGTTAAACTACTGAAGCAATTTTCTTCAGACTTGTCCCATTTAGAGAAAACATATTTATCTTTGATGAAATTTTTTTTGTAGGGTATTTTAAGTAATTATTAAGTAAAATATTTTTTTGAAAAAAAAAAAGCTCTAAAAATGAATATTTATTTTCAGTTTGGCGCTCAAACAACCTTTTTGGCTTATTTAAGCAATTCTAATAACAATATTCTAACTTAGATCTGTGAACTGTCAAATGCCAAGTGAGGTGCCAGAATAGTAATGGAAAAAGTCCGTGCTTTATTTGAGTACTTTGAGGTCTCTCTCTCTTTAGAAATGTTTATTTAAGAGAAACAAAATCTTATTTTCGGATATTTTTTTTACAATTTTATGTTAGACTTATTCAATTATTATTCTTAACACATCAATGAATTGTATTTTACAATATTAAATTTTTAATAAGCAGATTGCCAGTAAAAAAGTGTTGAACAATATACGAACAAAAAAACAATTACAAAAAAATAAATGTCAACTCCAGCAAAAAGAATGAGAACAAGTTTCATATGGAACTATTTTAGTCCATTGAACAGCAATAAATATTTAGCTGTTTGCAATATTTGTAAAAAAAATCTACAAATTCAAATTTGAGAAAGCATTATCGTTCTTGCCACCCAACCATTAATATAGACATTACTCCACGTTTAAACTCGCAAGAGACTCCACGTCAACGCTCGGATCAAGCTTCTTTTTCTTCTTTGCCATTGCCATCGTCATCCCTTAACCCTCCTGCAAGTCAAGACCCAGAAATTTAAATAATATTATCACCCCAGTCTTCTACTTCTACTGTTAACGTCAATAGTCCAACCAGAACCAATCTGTCTGCATCACCTTCCTCGAAAGTAACACAACAACAAACTCAACATAGGATGACGGATTACATTTCTAGAAGGATAACTGGATCAACAAAAAAAAAAACATTGATGAAGCGTTTTTGAAGTTATTCACTCATGACTTTCAACCCTCCAGTATCTCGAAGATGAAGGGTTTTCACAATTCGTTAAACCTGTTAATCCAAACTATCAGCTGCCCAATAGAAAGTATATTTCAAAAACGCTTATTCCGGCGAAATTCGAGCAATGCTATAATGCATGCCGCACTCTAATAAAAAATGTGGCATCTGTATCACTCACAGCTGGTCTTCAATCAATTCTGAAGTTATTTAGTTCTAACAGCTCATTTTGTGTCCGAATCTTTTGAGATTAAGACAATCCTTCTTGATTGCTCTGTGATGGAAGGCCATCACACAAGTCTAAATCTAGCAAATCGAATTGGCGAGGTTGTCGATGAATGGGAAATTTCTAGAGATAAAGTTATGATCGTAATATCCGACAATGCTGTAAACACCAAAGCTGCCATAAAAGATGTGATGTGCTGGAATCATTTTGGGTGTTATGCTCACACATTGAACCTGGTTGTCTAGAAGGTAAACGAAACTCCAGAAATAATACTAATTATCGACAAAATAAAAAAAAAAAAATTGCTTTTTTTAAAAGGAGCAACGTTTCTAACGAGAAGCTTCTCAAATACCAGCAGCAAAATGGCAAGATACCTCTTAAGCTCATCCAGGAGGTGAAAACTAGGTGGAACTCAGTTTTTGTTATGATAGAGCGTTTCGTTCTCTTGGAGGATGCGGTTAAAAGTACCACGACAATAATAAGCCACAATTTACCCATACTCACAAGTGAAGAATGGAAAATTTCCAAAGACCTCTGCCAAATTCTCAAACCATTTGAAACCTTAACAAAACTCATTAGCGGTGAGAATTATGCCACAGCGTCTTATATAATCACTATCACTAACGGTCTCTCTGAATTGTTAAAAAACTTAAGGAGAAAAGAGGATCATCCAACTAATGTCAAAGTCATAAAGCTAGGTTCCGATTACGAACAACCCTCATCCACACAACGAATCACAGAAATACTTCGATCAGCAAATCAATCTACATCCAGTCGTCGGATGAAGCAGTTCGCATTTTACATACCTATAGTTTTAACAATATTGTATTTTATTTTAAGTTTGAAAAATAAAGTTTTTTTTAAATACAAAGTAATAACGAAAAGTTAATTCAGACCGAAGATAGATTCGCCAACTTTGAAAAAAATTGCACCTTAGGTTTGGCAAGCTTCAAAAAGCTGTCGCCCAAATGCAACCAACCGCCATAGTAGAAGTTGACCGGTATTTAAGTGAAGCAGTTATTAATAAAAAAGAAAATTGCATGAAATGGTGGCAGCAATACCACTATAACTTTCCCTACCTCGGCAAATTGGCTAGGGAGAGATTATGTCCCCAGGCATCTTCGGTGCCTTGCGAGAAGCTCTTTTCAAAATCGGGTCTTATTTTTTCGGACCGAAGAAGTAGGCTATCGGAGCAAAAAGTAAAACAGTTACTGTTTTTGAATTCAAATTCAAAACATTTTCAGAAAAAAAAAATTGTTCATTTTTTTTCTTTAAGTTTTTTTTATTTTAAAGTTCATTTACATAAACATTTATTTTTATTACACTTAATATTGAACTCTTTTGTACCTACTACTAACTAATTGTGATTTTTAAAGAAATGAAGTTCTTACTTGTTTGTTTTTCTTGTTTTTGTTTTAAATCGAAGATTTTAATCTGTAAGATTAATTTTTTTTTAATAAACTTAAATGAATTGTGACCGAAGCTTAAAAAAAAAAGTCTTTTCTAATTGAACTGAAGCTGTTATCCTTATTCTGATTATCGTACCAGATCAAACCTTAATTCGGATATAAGCCAATTTTTTTCTAAATATGCAATAAAATTCGAAAAGGATTAAAAATATTAAAAACTGCGAGACTTTGAATACGGAAAAATTTTACGACCGACTGAATTTTTTTTCCATTTAAATAATCAAAGTAACCGTTACCCAAGAACTATTGTTTGGGTACTTTTTCACCGTCTACATCTTTAAGCGCGGTCAGCGTGGCGCGGACTTTGTGTAGCCCGCGTCTCGTAAGCTCGGAGTTGTAGACGGCCGACTTGTATCCGAACAGGCCTTTTTCTCAGTCCTTTTGCCTCCACGATTGTAAGCACTGAGTTAATTCAACTGAACTTGGGAATTTTCCAGAGAATATGTCACACGGCGAGATAAGAAAGAGAAAGTGGCCAACGACATCTGGAAAACATAAAAACCCTAAAATAGCCATCACACAAAGATACAATAGATGAATGCACATTGTACAAAATGTGTGCATGACATCTGGAGTCTATTAAAACTTTAAATTACCCTCGCATAGAAGATAAGATTAAAATAACAGACGAAGAAGCCACTTGATCAAAAAGGCGTAAGTGACTTCCCGAATGTGTAGAGCAGCATCCAAGGATCAACCGAGGATTCGTTAAAACAATAACATCTACAAGCAGCAGAACGACTTGTGCCCTCGAGCAGTTTCCATTAAGTTTTAAAATATTTCATATATTGTACTTGATGTAATATCTTTTGTGTTATCAATAAAAATATATTTTTTTTTAAACAAATCGTAACACAATAGTTAACTCCCTGCAAATACTGTTTTTTTTTTTGTCTTCCATCGTGGATGCAAATTGAACTAGCTGACTCCATTTTATATTCCTTTGTTCATTCTTCGTGTACAAGTGGTATGCCGGTTGGCATTTTAAAGTACTTTCTTCAAAACTAATTGAAACAAAAAAAAGAAATAATAAAATTAAATTACTAATAAAATAAATTAAATTAGAAAAAATTAGTTCTTTCTTCATTTCCTTCGCAGCACCACGCTTAGGAAATTTTTTGGTGATTCATTGCACAAGAGCAAGGAAAGAAACAACGTTGGAACTTCTCTTGGTGATTCGTTGCACAAGCGCAATGACTTTCGAAGCGGTAAGCGATTTCCAATAACACTCGCTTTTGGCCATAAAGTGTGCCGAACTGTTAAGAATAACTGTTACTTAAAAAGAACTGGAACGGTTATAACTGTTACTCAAAAATAACTTTTTAGGCCATTACTAGCTTCTGTTCTTACTTACACTCAGATATGGATATGGGAATGGGGTGTAATGTTATGATAAACATGTAGGTACCTTTATGGAAGTTTTTGTTTGTTTTTTCTTTCAATAAAATGAATGAAAATGAAGGAATTTTAAATTTCGTTAAGATTTTTTTTTTTTGCTATGAATTGAGTTCATTTTTTTCGTAGATATAACAAAAAGATTTTTTGTAAACGGTAGATTTTTGGCAGTGCATTTCGTTTGTTCTTCAAGTAATTGATTATAATTTGTATGATTTGTTTTATAATTATAATAGATATTTGAAATTTAAGTAAAAAATGGCATCAATTAATGAAGAAGTTGGTAATAAAATCGGTTGTGAATGTGTAATTGAAAAATTATGGAGGCCGCCCTTTTATAAATTAAATTCAGTAGGTCGATAAATCTGCAATTGTAGCAACTGAAAGACCTACTCCCTTGTTACCAGACTTGACAACAGAATTTTGTAATAAAAAAAGAAATGTTACTAAGGAAACTATTCGTAATTTTCACCCTGAAACATATGAAAGGTATATAATATAAGTTAACACTTCGATCCAATTATAAAAAAACCCTGGACGAACGATAAGAACAAAGAACAAAACATCACAAACAATAATGCAATATGGAAATCATAAACATAATTGCTTATGACCCAAGCGATCCCGTAACCCAAAAAAAAAACAGCATTTTAACGACATTTAAACATGTGCATCGGCTCACATTTAAATCCCTATCCACACCACATCAGATCCAGAATAACGAGGTGACTTACTCCGGTCAGCATCTTAAAAAAGGCAATCGTCGAAATCCAGGCGTCTAGCTGTGTAGTTGTGTTTTCTTTTTCTTTATATTTTTTTGTATTGTACCTAACATAAAGTTTTTTTTTTATTTTATTTTAACATTTAGTAAAATAAACTAATTCATACATAGGTTATAACATTGAAACCAGCATCTCCCAAAGAACGCATTCTTTCACTTTAAACACATGCAATAGCGGAACGAAATACCAAACACTAAAATAAGTAATTAAAACGTACGTGACTTTTAAGAAATAGAGTATATGACTTTCAGCACGTACGCATTCCTAGTTTCTAGTTATTAAGTTATAAAAACTGAGTCGTCTGCGACGCTCAGATCAGATCTTAAGTTACCCCCAAAGTAAACAGACGATTCCGAATAAAGAACATCCCATTGGGATTAATCTTTTTAAAAAGTGTTTAACTATAACAGCACTTATAATTGGCGCAGTCGGTAGGATATCAATGTATATTTCATGATATCCGCAAATAACAACCTAAAAAAGTTTTAAATAAATCGTGATTTACCCGTGAAAAGGGATTAATAAAAGTCAAATCGATTATAAACTTTTGTAAAACCGTTCGTTAAGTTCATTTATATTTAAACAAGTGAAATTATTATCGTACAAAGATCCTACAAAAAGGATACGCGAGATAATAAAACTTAAAAACAATATATTCAAAGTGAACAAACACATAAGTTATTAGAACACTTAAAAAATTCTAAACCAATTCAGTTAATTCTATTGACTCACCCCAATGAATATGGTAATGTCAAGAAACCTATAGAAGGAAGAATAACTGCAAAAGCCAAATGAAAAAATCAGTAAACGCTTTAAAGAAATTCACCAAAAAGAACAGCAGCAGCAAAGCATATCCCAGATTTTCAGACGAAGAAGAATCATCAGAACCAGAGACAGCATCGTATATTAAGAGTAAGAATAGTTCTTCAAGTAATTCTATAGAAACATTGTCTAGAATTAAGTTAGATACAGAAATGGCTACTAAATTAACCTTAACACTAGACCCTCTCAAATACATAGAGAAACTCAGTACTTTTGACGGACGACGCACGTGAAGACTTGTACACTTTCTTCGCGAATGTAGACGGAATAATTCCGACACTAGAGAAATATGACGACGAAAGTCAACTTATGTGCATCAATATATTAAAATCCAAAATGATAGGTAGGGCCAAAAGATGCATAGAAATACATGCGCATTTAAAAAACTGGTCTCAGATTAAAAAACTATTAATAGATAACTTTGGTGGATTCGAGTCATCATGGCAATTATATGATAGACTCTTACAAAAAACAGAAAATATATTTGACCTGGTAACCAAATCATTAAATATTTATAACAAAACTATTCACCTAACTACACGAGAAAAACCTATAGACATCCATTTAGGAAAAACTGACAATGAAATAATATTCAAAAGAATCGAAGATACAAAAAATAAAATTCTGAAAAGAAAAAATATCAATCGAAAAGATCATAATATTAACCCTAATTACACAAAAATCAACAACCCAGAAAAATTTGATAAAACTAAAACAAAACATAAAAAAGTTAAAGTTATTGATATATCAAATAGAAAAATAATTATTAAACCACATCTTAGACAACAAAAACTACACAAAGATCAGTTTAGAAAAGAAAAGAAATTTGCAAAAATCGAACATGAGGTTAGCGCAAGTATTAGAAACGTTTTTCTTCATAATCACGCAAGTGACTAGTAGTAATATTAGAATTACAAAAATAAATACCGAATTTATTGCACTAGAATTAGATACAGTCCAACTTATTGAAGAATACGATATTCTTTTACACATTATTAACATAACAGAATGCAAAACACTGGTAAATGAATTAAAAGAACAATACATTTTATTAACAAATCCAGACATCACTCAAAAGGAAGAAATAGATACTTTAGAAGTTAAACTAGAAACAATTATTCCCCACCATATAATACATAAACGAGGACTAATAAACATAGTAGGGAAAGGATTAAAAATAATTTTTGGAACAATGGATGACGATGACAAAACAGATATAGAAAATAGACTACAAACATTAGAAGAAAACAATATAAAAGTTATACAAAATAACAATAAACAAATAAATATTAACACTCAGTTTAACGATCAGTTCAAACAAATTCAAGGAACATTTAAACAAAGCTTAAAAACTCTAAATAAATATAGAACCATAGAAAACGACATAAACTCTTTGCGTATAGAATTAGAATTCAACAAGAATTTAGACAAAGTCCAAAAAATAGTAGAAAAAATAGATGACATCATCATGACCAGTAGGACGGGAATACTTACACAAGACATACTAACTCTGAGAGAGATCTTTGAATATAATATTAATATTGAAAAATTGAAAGAAATAAAATTAACTCTAGCCACATATAATGATAATTTGTTAATTATATTAAACATAACAAATTTCAGTAATCAAATTTTCAATAAAATCAATGTACCAACCTTTCCAATAAATAACAAAATTATGAAACTAAAAAATGAAGAAATATTAGAACATAATAAAAATGTTTTTGAAATAACAAAAGAAAAGAATAACTTAAAAGAAATACAAGACGAATGTATAACAAATCTATTCAAAGAAAATAAATTATTAAATTGTAAAATTCAATCCTTTAATCAAAAGAATATCATTGTAAATAAGGGACAATATATAATATTAAAAAACTTAGAAAAACAAAAAATTAACCAAACTTGTAATAATCTAGAACATACCCTTGAAGGAAATTATATAAAAGAATTAGATGACTGTAACATCGAAATAAATAATAAAACATACAATAGAAAACTATATAAAAATAACTATAAATTAATACCTTTATTAAATTATAATTTTACCCCAGAGTATAATCAAGAATTAAAATTTAAAGATATTGTAAACATTGATGCTCTAGAAGTAAGAATATCAAAGAAACATTTAGTATATAGCATACAATCATTGTAATGTTTGTAATAATAATTATACTAGGAACACTGTACTTTTGGAAAAAATCAAAAAATACCATAACAAATATAAATCTTCCAAACGTCGAGTTTCAGCCGTTAAAAGATTCTAAAGAGGGAGGGGCTATAACATTGAAACCAGCATCTCCCAAAGAACGCATTTTTTCACTTTAAACACATGCAATAGCGGAACGAAATACCAAACACTAAAATAAGTAATTAAAACGTACGTGACTTTTAAGAAATAGAGTATATGACTTTCAGCACGTACGCATTCCTAGTTTCTAGTTATTAAGTTATAAAAACTGAGTCGTCTGCGACGCTCAGATCAGATCTTAAGTTACCCCCAAAGTAAACAGACGATTCCGAATAAAGAACATCCCATTGGGATTAATCTTTTTAAAAAGTGTTTAACTATAACAGCACTTATAATTTATATATATAATTAACGTGGTGGAATTACGACGCATATATATATATAGTTACATATCTAACCACAACAACCCACACAAGTTCCCGGTCATTCACCAGATACACTCCCGGTCATTCACCAACAACGATTCCCATGATTGCAATAGATTATATTTCACATTTCATATTTCATATTATTTCATACTATTTCATATTATTTCATATTCAGCATTTCAATCACTTCATGTTATCTAATTTGCTTTGTCATCCTTTAAAATAGAATAAATAACTGTATCGCTTAGAATTAAGTTGAGTTGAATTTGAATAAACGACACGAAGGTGTCTAAGAAGAAATAACATTTGTTTTTTTTTTTACATTACTTCGCGGCTAACAACATAACTCACTCGCACTGCATTCGTCCACTTTACTTAACTCTCCCCACTCTTTAAAATATATAAGGCTTGCTCGGCTTGCTATACAAGCGATTCCCCACTCGCTTACTCTAAACTTTCACTCAATGCTTCTCCTCTAGCGCTACTTCCCCTTTTCCGCCTCAAATCGTTCAATTTTACCCTCCGTAAAGAAGTTTCCCTTCAAAAATTATAAACATGTTAGAAACAAGAACGAGCCTAACTTTAGATATAAGAATCTTGATAGAGTACATACCACAAACATTAAACGACCAAGAAAATTCGCAGGTACTTCCGTTGATGGTCCTACTCCTATAGGAGTGGTACAAGCCACATTGGTAAAAACGCCAATCGAAAATAAGTACGGGTTCACAATAATTAACATGGGAGAAGGAGAAATTATCAACGAAATCCAGACATCGTCAACACAAATAATTTAATAGATTCCCTTCAGGAAATAAAAAAATATAAAATTGTAAACCAAGATCAAGAATTAAAAAGAGAATGTTCTACAATATTTATTAAAATACTAAGTAACATGCCCCCCAAGACACGTACAAGACGAGGACTCATAAATATAATAGGAATGGGTCAGAACTGGTTATTTAATACCATGGACGACGCGTAAAGGGAAGAAATAGACGAACATTTAAAAGTGATGCAAGTTCATCAGGAAAACAAATAAATGCATTTTTATCAAAAAACCTTTGTTCAATCAGTTTTTTTTTTTACATAGTGCATTAAAATTGTCATTTGTCATCGATTACTTCAGCTTATGTGTTTCAAATCGATCGAGAACTTATTAAATATTACATCAGAAAAATTTTCCTGATCCATTTTCCTGTTCGCTATAACTCGCCCCTAAATCAGAGAACTTTTATTGTTAAAAATTCTGAAAATGCAACTGTACAAAATAATTGCAATGCCAGAGAATTAGCTTTAACAGGAAATTATATTGTTAATATCCAAAATTGTAATATTAAAATAAATGATGATATTCTTAAAAATAAAGTAACAAATTATACCTTTCAACTGTATTATGAAGAAATGATTAAAGAAAATGTAACAATGAATACTGTATTTAAGAAATTTGAAAAATGGCAAGAAATTTAAAACAGAAATACAATATGGAAAAGGCAAAAAAAAAATGCCACTTAACCCCTTCTTCACTTCACCTCTTCAATTATAAAAATACAACAAAATTAAAACATATATATGTTATATCTGGTACATCCATGTTTATTATAATAATAATACGATTGTCACTTGGCACCTTTCGGTACAAATATTCTTGTATCCATTAAAAACATAAAATTTAATTAAAGTTCAGTCATTTTCTCCCCTTAAGTCTATTTTTTATATATTAATAAAGATTGTCAATTAAAATAAAAAGTAAAATCTACGTTTATTAAATAAAAGAAAAAGGATTAACAAAGTAAAAGGAATTGCAGAGGCAATATTGCATGCCCCGTATTGGAGATTATACATTAGTCTCTAATTGAACGTTATTGGGTTGTTGCTGTTGCGCAGCGTTCTTTGAAATTCTGGATTGTTGCATGCTTGCTGCTGTTGTTGCGCAGCAGCCCTTTGGATTAATTTTTTTGGCGGAGTTTGTATGTGGTGTTGTTCAACAACGTCCCGTTTCGGTAAGCAAACTGCTGGTCATAGCACAATATCATCATCGTTATAATAATGCAATAATTTTTTTAGCATATACAGTTTGTAAGAAAGTCGGAGGAACAGGCAAAATAAAAATAAAAATTCAACAGATAAAAAAAGTGAAAAAATTAAAGATCATAGTAATTTCCAGGAGAAAATTGAATCTAAGGAAGGAGGAGTTAAGTATTGGTCCTAAACCATACTTATTCTCAAATTGCTGCCATCGTAAAGTACATATGCATTTTATTGCTTCACAATAAATGACCTAGTGAAGAATTTACGATCGCGGCAAACCAAAAGAAAACCAATGCATTCAATTGATCTGTTGGGAAACTAAAGGCAAACCACTTGGAAAAGTAAACACAAGCAATATTAATTGTGGGTCATAGTTTCTCACAATCATTATTGCTTGGGTATGCTATATGACCCTTCTAGGAAGTTAATAAATTGGTTCGGTTAAGAATATGATAAAAAGAAATAAAGTTAACAAAAGAATATCGATTCATATGAATATTCGATATCGATATTCTTCTGATAATTTTCGCCTCCTCCGACAACAAGATAGTTTAGTTTTAAAAATTAAAATAAAAATTAACACCGTGCAGCCCCGCATTGAGACAGCGGCCGTATCTTCTTAACTAAATGTTCTTGGATTAATAAACACGGGATAAAATAGAATACAAAAAAATAAAAAAATATCTTTTATTTTAGAATAAAAAAATCCCGCGAATCGAGAATTTTTCTCGTGTGACAAAGGCTATATTAAGGCATATTATAAGAACTGTACTCATTTCCCAACTATACCACCAACTAACTTTAGGAAATGCCCATATAAATGCCCTAAATAAAATCGATAGAAGGGTTAGGAATGAAATTAAGAAACGGCTTCATCTGCCACATGATACGCCAAACGCATATATCCATGCACCAATTGACCAGGGCGGTCTTGGCATTTCCGCAGTAAGACCCAAAGCCCCCTAATTAGAATGAATAGATTGAGAAAAATTACGCTCCCCAACCTAGATGAAGTGGTTATAGCTAATACATTCTTAGCTAAAGAAATAGACGCTGCAAAAGACGGTTACAGATTGGTGATAATAACATCCTAAGTAATGTAGATCTCGAGGCGTATTGGGTGGGTAAATTATAAAATTCAGTTGATGGTGCATGCCTTAGTGAAGCATCTGGCTGTAAACAAGCACATCGCTGGATTCGTGAACCCACTAAGCTCCTTTGAGGTAGAGACTTTCTTCAATCTATCAAGATAAGAATCAATGCATTACCCACCAGGTCCAAGTTGCCCAAGAACTGAAACCCTTAATCACGTTGTCCAACAATTTCCTAGAACCCATCTGAACCGTGTCATAAGGCATAATGAGATCATTAACTTCATTAGATGTAACGTCAACTCCAGAGGCTTTTCTACTCTTGACGAATCCATCCTTATGACCGATGAAGGTCCCCGAAAACCAGACCTCGTTGTAAATAGAACAATTGTAATTGATGCACAAGTTATTACTGATTCCTTTTCACTGGACTTGCGCCATAGGAATAAAGTTGCTAAGAACAATACGGCTGCCATCAAAAACGAGCTCAGAACACTTCTAGAACTGGAGAGGTATCTGAACAAGCATGTGCTTTAAACTGTTCAATGAAGCAACTTGGATTATAGACCCGGGATAATTCCCTCTCATCCTTCTCCAATACGTTTATATACGTACTTCCTGCGTACTGAAATTTATTTAAATATTCATATACAGTCCGTAACATTTGGATAGCCTCACCTTTTGTTTTTTTTTTGCAGCTAACTGTTTTTGATGCTTTTTTGATGAGAACATAACGAAATACACATTAGATCTAAAGATAAGAGAGTTTTCTTGAGATTAAGAGAGTTTTTAACCAATCTCTTAACGTTAACGGTTTTTTTGAGCTAATATTGTTTGCAGTCAATAAAATGTGCATTTTTTTTTGTAACATTAGAATAGCCTCATTTGACTTATTACACAGTTTAAGCGAAAATTTGCCGGAGTGAGTATCGGAAAGCCATCGGGAGTTTATTTCTTTTGTTTCTATTAAATTTTTTTTTCTTTAAATCGTTTAAATGGGCAGAAAAAAATCATTATCTGCAACGGAAATAGCCAAAATAGAGGCCTATAGTGAGCAGGGGGTTTCTAATCGATCTATAGCTAATAAACTTAATCGAAGCCCAAAAGTGATTAACAATTATTTTAAAGATCCGTTATTTTATGGAAAAAAATACAAAGGCCGTACTTCTAAAGTACTTTCGAGCCGAGACAAGCGGAATATTACAAGATTAGCTTCCAATTCTACCTACTCTCTGAATAAGATAAGGCACGAAGTTGGATTAGAAGTTAGCCGAATGACCATAAGTAGAGTCATTAAAGGTGCTGGACACTTGAAGCGCCTAAAACTGAAGAAAAAAACACCACTGAACAATGTGCGTAAGTTACAGCGGCTCAATTTTGCAAGACTTCACATGGCATGGAATGCCGATGGCAGCAGCCATTCAAACGATTGGCGAAAAGTGATATTTTCAGACGAGAAAAAATTCAATTTGGATGGGCCGGACGGATATAACTATTACTTCCATGATTTAAGAAAGGAACAGTTATTTTTAGATCGACATCATAGCCGAGAGGGAGGAGTAATGGTATGGGGTGCAATATCATTTTATGGCACAATTGATTTATATTTTGTGAACTGTAAAATGACGGCGGCATACTACAAGACTATATTAGAAACAGCACTACCTCAGTTCCAGGATACTTTTGGACCGATTCCGATTATTTTCCAGCAGGACAACGCACCTATCCACACTGCTGGTGTAATTAAAACATGGTTGCAAGACCAAAATATTCAACAATTATCCTGGCCACCCTACTCTCCAGATTTAAACATTATCGAAAATGTTTGGGGTGGTTAACACGCAAAGTTTATGAAGGTGGTAAGCAGTACGCAAATAAAGAGGAGCTTACTGAAGGCATTAAAGTGGCCTGGGCACAAATTTCTTTAGATCTCCTACAATCTTTGTATGATTCCCTAAAAGATCGCGTTTTTGACGTCATTCAAAATAAGGGTGGCTGTACAAAGTACTAAAATGATGTTATTAACTACATAAAATGAATAAAAACTGTTTTCTTAAAAAAAAATTAATTTGTTTTCATTTTGACCAAAGTAAACATGGTGAGGCTATTCTAATGTGACAAAAAAAATATACGTTTTTGAGACTACAAACAAAACCACCTCACAAAATTCGGGCAGATTTTAAAAATCACTTGAATTTTTTTTTTTTATCTCAAGAGCTTGGTCTTACCTTATCATTAAATACACATTTCGATATATAGATATCAAAGAAGTGCCAAAAAAATCTAATTGGAAAATAAATTATGTGTGAGGCTATTCAAATGTTACGGAGTGTATGTATCGAAATAATTTTTTTTTTAATTTAACATTTAGTAAAATAAATTAATTTATGTATATATGTTATATCAGAGCCAGCTTTTGCGCCCTCAAAAACTGCGAGTCAGCACCTCTCAATATGATTGTATCATCCGCAGCCAAACTAAAATTTGCTGCGTTAGCATTTAAGTATTATAAAAGGGATCACTCGATCTCTTTATTTTTCAGTCTTTAGTCTAAGTCTTTCAATGTAAGCTGAAGATTTCCCCGACCCACGGTAAGGGATCTAAAGCTTCGAATAAAAATATTTTAAAACAAAATACAAACTTATTTTATTATTTTATTTCGCGGACTAAAAGTACTCGAACATAAATTATATATACATATATATAAGTAATAACTGATAAAAAAGACAAACGTATATTTTAAGACTCATACGTTTTTGAACATAAACCATAAACACCCACATGTTACAATAAACTGCATCCCGTAAACAAGTCATAAGAAACAAAGAAATGCGCTGACACAAGTCAGTCAGATCTTAATTATCAATTACAGAATAAAGAACTCATTATTCAGAGCTCCGTCTCAAACGTAAGAGTAATAATACACGTGCGAAATAGTAACTAACGACGGTATATTTTATCAATAGTTAAAAGCGAATAACGATACAAACATCGATCTAAAAAAAACACTCAAAGCTATTGCAAATATAATTCAGTGAAAATTAAGAAACCTTTAACGAAAATAAAGACTCTTAAGATTACTTCAGTTTAATCAGTTAGTAGTTCACGTCAATAGACATGACCATACAGCGAATTCCATAGAGGAAACTGATTTTTAAATAAAAAATAAAAAACAATGCTGTAAAAACAACAGATGAGCTTTATCCAAAAATTTAGGAAAATAAAGAAGAATAACCCCAAGTATATGGACGAAGAGTCATCTACCGAAGAAGAAGATACACACTTAAATAAAATAAGAAGCACTCCCATACCCGAATACTGTAAGTCTAACTTAGAATTTAAAAACCTCTACATAAATAAAAAATATTGTAGAATCAAATTTAATAATTAAAAATATTACAAGTGAAAATATTGTAAATAGTTTGCCAAATTTTAAATCAAAAAAAAAAACAAATAGCAAAATGTCTCTAAAACTAACTCTCGATCCATTAAAGTATATCGAGAAATTGAATACTTTTGATGGACGAAGAGAGGACTTGTATACATTTATAGTAAATATACATAGATGGCATTCAACCAACATTGGAAAAGTATGACGACCAAAGTCAACAAATGTGTATTAATATCCTAAAGTCTAATTGGTAAAGCCAAAAGATGCACAGAGATTCATTCCCATCTAACTAGATGGCTTGATATCAAAGCATTACTCATTTCAAATTTTGAATGTTTTAAAAGTTCCTTGACGAATTACGACAAACTCCGTACAAAGGTAGTGTAACGAATTTTTATAATGACATCCAAAGGGCACTGTGTGAACTGAACCAAAAAACAGTTCAAGAAGGAAAACAATCTGAAATCCCTCACAATACTGAAACAGCCCTGAGCATTTTCAAAGAACGTTTACCTGTTCATATGAGAACAGTTCTATTTGCCTTAAAACCACCAAATTTACAAGCAGCTTTACACGAGCTCACACAAGCAGGTTTTAAAGACGATTAATCTGAAGTGACTCCTAAAAAATTATTGAAAACCACTAAAGTTACAACACATCCAAATCAAAAAATAACCTTAAACATTATCAAAACCAAAATAGTTTTATTCCCAAAAATCCAATACACATTAAACCCACATTTAATCACAATCCCAATCCAAATTACAAAGGAAATAACTATATCCCAAATTACAAACCCCCATCTAGGCAATACAAACCGATGGATATATAGATTCAACGTCTAGTCAACTCAAGAAAGTAGCCGTA
This sequence comes from Syrphus vitripennis, assembly GCA_958431115.1. Classification (NCBI taxonomy): domain Eukaryota; kingdom Metazoa; phylum Arthropoda; class Insecta; order Diptera; family Syrphidae; genus Syrphus; species Syrphus vitripennis. The sequence continues at coordinate 78,091,150 of OY288109.1, read as the reverse complement.
AATTATAATGAAAAATATAAAAACAATCCAAAGAAAAAATTTATTTTCCAAAAGAGGACTGCATCTTCCGAATACATAATTTCAATCATCGCTTTGACGGTCTAATAGGAAATAACATACTATTTCCAAATAATGCAGAAATAAATTTCAAAAGTAAAATTTTGAAGTTAAACAACCAAGAAATTCCACTCTTCTTTTCCAAAGAAGAAGAATTGGAATACCAAAACGAAATTTGTCATTTAGAAAAATTGATCCCAGATTCAACGCTGTTCGAAAATTTGGAACAACAGAGAATCGATCATCTAAATGATGAAGAACGTGAAAGCTTAATATTGGCTTACAATTTTCGACCTACAATTCACATACGCCATCGCCACTCGCTAAAATAAACCCAAAAAAATTATTAGAAATTTTGCTCCCATTAAAAAAAGAATTAATTGGACAGAACGGAAAAGCGGTTTTCAAAAAATGCAAAATATGGGAAACTGTTTCAAAGTTTCTCGACAGGTCCATCAAACCAACTTCCTTATACTCAATTGTGGCTTGCAACAGATTCAAAATCAAGGAAAGACTTTGTGCTAACGACAATTTAGAATGTGTTGAGTTTGAAGAAGAAGGAGTGCCCGCTGAAACGGTGTCTGATGATGATTACAACAACGAAGAAAATTATGACGCTTGGGATGGAAACAATTTTGTTGCTGATCTGACGTTTGATATCGATGTAGATAAAAAATTTTTTGAGAAGATTCTTGAAGAAAAAGTTTACAAACAAAAAGAAGTAACTTGTGGGAAATCGTATGAACGGAAGTGCCAGGTCTTAAAGTCGGGAGAATGGTAAGATATAATAACTGAAAAAATTTGGATGGAGAAAAAAATTAAATGCGCATTTAACTTTAAGAGTTAAATAATGGTTCTATGTGCGGAAAAACAACGGGAAAATGTAAGTGTGGTAGCATTATAACCTGTAAACTCGTCGACAGTGTCACTGCAACCCAAATTAGACTTCACTATTTCCTGAAAACTGGCAAAGGCATTTGTGGCAAAAGGTTCTTAAAAGGCTCCATCAGAAGAGCGGTCGCATCTCAACTTAAAAACAAAACCTCTCTTGTTTTCAGAACTGAACAAGCAGTTGAGCTGATGAGCCAAGGCGATCCTGAACCACTTGATCTGTACTCCCTTCAAGTGCTAAAAGAAGCCAAGCGGGAGGAAATATCCGGGCAGCATTTGCATGTTGATCCTTGGATTGCTTTGACTTAATGTCACTGCATACCTACAAAAATATTGTACATACCGTTTCAATGAAACCGTTTTGTATCCATTATTGGACTAACTTCCAGCAAAACATATACAAATCTATGGCAAAAAAAAGGTCATGTGTGTGTTTCGATTGATGCAACGGGCAGTATTGTAAAAAATTGTTGAAACGCGACGGAAGTAAGACCGTACAAATATTTTTGTACGTAGTTGTGGTGAATTATGAACAAGGGCAGTTCTCTGTGTCGCAAATGCTCTCAGAGAGCCACAACGCATGTACTATCGCGCACTGGCTTGCAACATGGCATAGATCAGGTGCCCCCATTCCTCAAGAGGTAGTTTGTGATTCATCTAAAGCATTACTGATAGCGGTGGTAAGAGCCTTAACAGGTTGTTTTACAATAGAGCAGTATACCAACAACTGCTTTGATAACACACCAAACTGCTACGTCCGGGTAGACAACGCCCATTTCATAAAAAATTACTCAAGGCTGTTGAAAAATTTTAAAAATTTATTAAGAGTCATACTCATTGTTTCACAAAGTGAGACCGATGGCATGAAAGCCTCGGAAATCGAATGTGAAACTGAACGCAAATCCGAAAAAAATGTATACAAGGCTTGATAACAGAAAACATGGAGATGTAGAGGAAGATGTGCTTCCGAATGCTGAATGCGTTTTCGACAGTCGACAGCCTGTATTACATGAAAATAAGTGGGTTTCATGGTCCAAACAAATAAACAGAGATATTCAGCATTTAGTTCTAGTGAAAGGAGTCAGAGAAAATGCACATTTTTGTCCAAAACTGGCTCAAAAGTTGCTTCGGACATGAGATACTTTCCATTGTGGTCGTGCGTCGTTCGGGACAAATTTGGATTTGGTCGAGTCCCAGCTACAAGTGCACCAGCTGAAAGTAATTTCAATATTCTGAAATCAAATATGTTGAAATATAGTGTTCTTCCAATGGGAGCTGATGAATTTGTAAAAAAAAACATTGCCATTTCATTTCTGGGCAGATGAAAATTTCAGAACCTGCAAATATTGGTATATGCGAATATTGAAGTATATTGCTCATTTTTAGTAATTATTGCTTTAAATTTTGCACCTAACCATGACTATAAGGTACGAACTAAGTAATCTCACTATTTTTTTTATTTTCAGACAAATTATGAAAAAAAATCAAAAACCAATAGCTCCACAGAAGCAGAAGTCAAAGAAACCAAAATTAACGGTACCTGCCAATGTTTTACATACAATAATTGAAAAATTTGCTATAATACTATTTTTTATGAACAACTTGGTCTTAAATCTGAAGCAGTCATATTTATGCTTCATTCATATACTAGCAATTGTAACAGCCTAAGCTTCGGTTTGTTTATTTTGTTATATTTTGTTTTTATTTTTTAAATTTTCAGTTCAAAATAATTTTGATTATCAAAACCAAAAAAAAACCACTTTCCTGAAGAAACGTCAAGTGAGCCCCCATCTATATTAGCATACCGGAAAATAGAAAACTGGCGGGGATTCCTAGATATACATCCAAATTAAGAAATCAAATCATTCTATAAAATTGTCTGAAGCGATCTTGTCTCTTCTGAAGCGTATTTATTTTCATATCATTTTAGATGAAAAGTACTCTTTACAATATTGTCTCATTCCAACTGTAATTTTGAACTTTAACAGTTGAAAACTGATTATTTATTTCATAAAAATCAAAAACAGTTGACTGTTTTATAGTTCCCAAAACTTCGCGATATTTTTAACTACCATAAAGAAACTTGAAACCAATTTCTTAAGAGCGAAGTTTCATATTTTTTGTTTGTTGCGTAAATCCAATCAAAAAATTAGATATTTCATTGCAATGACTTTCATAGTAATTTTAATTTCTTTTTTTTTTTTAATTTATTTAAGGAAATTAATTTAGATGGTAAGAGAATAAGTCTTGCAAATATTTGCGCATTTGATAGCATTGCGCAAATTTGTATGTTTTGTGAAAGAAGAAAAAAAAATTGAAACAAATACATTGCCTATTTTAAATTTTTCAAGAAAAATTGCTGATAAAGGTATTAACGCGTCATCATACAGAAACCGGGCAAAAATTCTGTATGAAGAAAATTTAAAAAAAAAATTGAAACAAAATCTGGAAATAACAACATTTTTTTGCATTGCGAAGCAAACGTTACATCGTCACTTATTTTTGACAGCCCCATTTTTTAAAAGATGTTTCATTTTGCGACAAGGGTTGTAGGCAGATAGAAAAATAGTTTTACAATACCCTAAACGAACAATAAGAAAAACAACATCCGGCACATTAGGTTCGACCAATTCCAGGAAAAACTAATTATTGTCATTATTCAATATTCACTATCACAAACCAACCCATAAGAAAAATGAGAACGCACAACAGCGGAGTAGAGGAATGATTTCATCAGTTATAATTTGAACACCAAGCTGATAAGAGTGCTCTTGTGAATTTTTGTATTCGTATTTTAAGTTTAAATAAAATTATTTTAATTAAATTGTAAAGACTCGTTAAATTAATTGGGGGCTCAACCGGGATCCTCACGCGCTAAACGATTTAAAAATAAAAAGCAAAATCAGTGTGTGATATTCTGTGCCAAAAAACTAACCAGCCAAAGTACCTTGCACAGACAAGGGAAAGTAGCAGTAACAAAAAGTAAGAGTCGTACTTCACCAAAGACCAGTATGCTGAGGAAATAACGAAGCTTTGAAATCCAGAAAGTATCCTGTCACAAAAGGAAAATAAAGTTTATTTTAGTAAGCACGTGATTGTAATAAGAAGTATATGTGGAAAAAATATAGACATAACCCAAAAAAATCAGATAGCCGTGAAAACTACCACTTAGACTCCTTAGAAAATATTAAACTGGAAATGGCTTTTGCTCCTGCTTTAACTGAGCAAACAATTGACGATTTTATAGCAATAGCCATAAAGCGCAATAATGAAGCAATTCAAAGCGTTATGAAAGAATGAGAAGATATACACAAAAATGAGATACAAAAATTAAAGAACCTCATCTCATCAATGGGGATTACTAGTTCCATTACGGATTATACAACACAAAAAAAAAAATCCGACGATTACATGTAATGAACCATTGGACGTCATAAAATCTTTTCCAGAATTTTCTGGAAGTCAGACCTCATACGTGAGTTGGCGAGAAGCTGCTCACAACTCCATATCATTATACGACGTGGGTAGTAAAAAATATTTCGCGGCACTAACAATTTTCCGTAACAAGATCACGCCACACGCGAATGATATTTTAACTAATCATGGCACAGTGTTGAATTTCGATGCCATAATTTCCCGATTAGATTTTGCCTACTCGGACAAGAGACCAGTTCATATTATAGAACAGGAGCTGAGTATTCTAAGGTAAGGTTCAATGTCTTTAATAGACTACTATAACTCTGTTAATTAAAAATTAACTCTCTTGACCAATAAAACAATTATGACACATGGTTCCAATTCACCGGTCACACTAGAACTTAAAAATATACACCGACGAAACGCCATGCGAGTATTTATTACTGGTCTAAATGGTCAGTTATCTAATATTTTATTTTCACTACATCCACAAGATTTACCAAACGCTCTTGCTAAGGCTCAGGAATTAGAAAGCAAAAACACAAGAGCAAATTTCGCGCTTCAATTTACATCTTATAAAGGGGAAAATAAGAAAGATTCAAACATTCTTCGTTTTCCTGCACGGAATAACCACGCACAAGTTCCACAACACCAATATAGAAATGATTCTAGACAATTACCACAGCGGTTTGAACCAATGGTTCTTGGTAGCTCTGCTAACAAACCTATTAGTTCTCAAGAGCTGAATAGATTTAAGGAAATACATCAGCAGACAAATAATATCAACCCATTCCGTGCAAATAATACTTATAATAATAATAAGCATGGCAACAACTCCCGTTAGCAAAAACCTCAGTATAACACATACAACAATAATACGCGTCAGTTATAAGCACTCAACTGTACCTCAAGCAGGAAATAAGAGGAAATAATAAAATAAATAAGATCGCTAATGATCTACAAACATCCTAGTAAAGATTACCACAGATATTTTATGACCAACCAAATAACAAAATAAGATAAAGATACAAAAAGTAATTAACCAACCCTGAGGACAAGAAAACCAACTCATCAGGATAGCGATATAAATAGATTCAACACGGAAGGAATTTGCCAGTAGTTGCAGAGTAGTATGTAAGAACTATGTATGTAAAAACTATTGAAATATTTTATTTGTTGAAAATAAAATAAAGTTAACATTTAAAAATATATTTTTTTGAAGTACCCTTTTTTATTTCCGACGGATAAATATAATTCATCCAATCTTTAAACGAGAAAGAGAACCGAGTGCAAATCACTCTATTCAACCACCTCCACAAAAAAATGAGAGGATCAATAACCTCAACGAAGGTAGTGATTTTTTAGGCGAAGAGTGGGGCTACCCCACATACGACGAAGAGTAAATGGTAGAAATATAAAGATTTTAATAGATACTGGTGCCAGTAGTAACTACTGTCAACCAAACATTTTAAGCAATCCCATTCTGTTAGCAATATTTAAACGCGCTAGCACTGTAAATGGGGAAACAATAATAAATATTTGCCATGAAGCATTTATTTTCGAAAGAAAAACACGTTTTTACGTTCTCCCAAACTTGGAGTACGAAATTTTAATAGGAGCAAAATTGCTCAGCTCAATAAATAGAAATATAAAGATTTTAAAAGATACTGGTGCCAGTAGTAACTACTGTCAACCAAACATTTTAAGCAATCCCATTCTGTTAGCAATATTTAAACGCGCTAGCACTGTAAATGGGGAAACAATAATAAATATTTGCCATGAAGCATTTATTTTCGAAAGAAAAACACGTTTTTACGTTCTCCCAAACTTGGAGTACGAAATTTTAATAGGAGCAAAATTGCTCAGCTCAATAAATAGAAATATAAAGATTTTAAAAGATACTGGTGCCAGTAGTAACTACTGTCAACCAAACATTTTAAGCAATCCCATTCTGTTAGCAATATTTAAACGCGCTAGCACTGTAAATGGGGAAACAATAATAAATATTTGCCATGAAGCATTCACTTTCGAAAGAAAAACACGTTTTTACGTTCTCCCAAACTTGGAGTACGAAATTTCAATAGGAGCAAAATTGCTCAGCTCAATAAATGCTGAGATTAATTTAGAAAATAATACCCTTAAATATGGGAACAAAATAGATTAAATCTATTTTGACGAAGAAATAAGTATGATGATTAATCATATTGAGGATCATGGTACATTAGTGGAACCAATGGTGAAGAAAATAAAAAGTATTCACTCAAACATTGACACTGCACTCCCGTTCAGAACAGATGTCGTAGCGGAAACCCACACAGTACACGAAAATTTCATAATTCAAAATCACTTTCATAATTCATAAGAAAAGATAATTAATAACAAATATGCACTCTGCATATTTTGTGTTGCTCTGAATGTATTATGCATATCTGTTAATAATAATATTATTTTTCTAAGTCCAGTTCTCTCTTTATCGTTGTTCGAGTCAGTTCATTGTTCTCCAATTTTTTTTTTTTTTTTTGTTAAATAAAGATTTTGTTTATTCGTAATAAATGATTTGTGTTTTAATTAAAATCCCTTAATAACCTGAAGATACGAAGTTATCTTCACGAAGACTTTCGCCACAGTAAAATATAAATTGTATGAGAAAAAGAAATCGTTTCATATATGTATATTAAGTTATATAACTCATACATAAATTCCACTATTATTTTAGAAGTATCTACAAAAAAAATCAATACTCATTTAATCCTATCGACTTTTAAATAATTTTAAAGTTAAAATGTCCCAGGACTCACTTATTTTTCATAAACGCAATGCTTTATTGTTGCTATTAGCACCATAATAATTTTATATGGTTATAAATTAATTAAACCACACAAATAAAAAATTACCCGTATACAAGTTATAATCATGCATCCGCATAGGAAATCAAACCCGAAAGTGCTGATAACGCACATTAAAATATTACTCTGGATTTCATCATAAGATATATTACAGCACATCCGTGCATCCAAATACCCATCCGTCATATTATCACCGATTGCACCGAGTTAATTCCACTCAACTTGGCAATTTTCCAGAGAATATGTCAAACGGCGAGATAAGAAAGAGAAAGTGGCCAACGACATCTGGAAAACATAAAAACCCTAAAATAGCCATCACACAAAGATACAATAGATGAATGAACATTGTACAAAATGTGTGCATGACATCTGGAGTCTATTAAAACTTTAAATTACCCTCGCATAGAAGATAAGATTAAAATAACAGACGAAGAAGCCACTTGATCAAAAAGGCGTAAGTGACTTCCCGAATGTGTAGAGCAGCATCCAAGGATCAACCGAGGATTCGTTACAAACAATAACATCTACAAGAACGACTTGTGCCCTCGAGCAGTTTAGACAAACCTTAGCGTGCCTCTCGGTCTCCATTAAGTTTTAAAAATATTTCATATATTGTACTTGATGTAATATCTTTTGTGTTATTAATAAAAAATATATTTTTTTTAAAAACAAATCGTAACGCATAGTTAACTCACCGCATCCAAACAATAGAATACCATCGGCGATTCAGCAGAACCTTTGTTGGCGATCGTCGCATCATTAGATTAATTAGGTTACGTTATATTAGAATGATTATTGTATCTTTAGATTTAAATTAGACTTGAACCAAAACGCAACAGTAATACGAAATACAATAAAAGTATTCGGCGAGTTTAAAAAATAATAGTATTAAAGTAATACCGAATAAAATAAAAGTGGCAGTTTTCACGAGAGAAAGTACAATAATCTCTCCCAAGTGCAAAAAAAAATAATAATAGTAAATATATTTAAATACACTAAATTTTATAATAGTGTAAGAACGAAATAACAACGAACAAACTTTTTTGAGAATAAAGACAATAAAGGGCGAATAAAAAAACAAACTGTAGACAAAAAAAAAAACAATAAGAATTTTTGGTCTTAAACTGAGTTACTTTGGGGTTGTGCGACCTTTTTTAAAGGAAAAGTCTTTATTTAAAAGCACTCTTTCTCTTAAAACGCCTACTGAGACTGGTAGGTTGATCAAAAAGGCTCTGGACAAATTAACAAAAAGGAACTTCATTGTGAATTATGGTCGAGGAGAAATTAAAATAAATAAAGAGAAAATGAATCTACTAATTACATTTATAATACTGACACTATTAAATAACGGACAAGGACAGAGACTAGATGTTCAATACATAAATGATGGCCAAGGATTCATTATGATTAAAAGCGAAGAATTAAATATAATAAATAATTATAAGAAAATATTATACAATATAAATGTAGAAACATGGAGAGAAAATTTGGACTTAATCAAAAATAATATAAAAAACTTAAGTAATTGTAATCATTACCCTACCATGGTACATAATTTTAATTCACTAGAAGAAGAAATAAATACTCTTATACTCCATCACGCTAGAGAAAAAAGAGGGTTATTCAATATAATAGGAAAGGGATTAAAATTTATAGCAGGCACAATGGATGCCGATAATGAGTTAGAAATGAGGAAAAAATTAGATTTAAATGAAAGAATCAATTAAAATTTAATAAATAATCTTAATGACCAAGTCAAAATAAATGATCAATTTAAACTGCAATGAAAGCAGTAACTGATCATATTGATAATCAACAAAAATTCATAAGCATTCAATTATCAAATCTCTTAGGAAGAACATCAAAGGATGTTACAAAAGAACATATGCAACATATTTTTCAAATTCAATATGACATACAACTCTTAAGAGAACAAATTCGTAAAGTTAAAGAAACTTTAATGATGTGTAGATTAGGCATATTAGGAAGAGACATTTTAAGCCCTAAAGAATTCAAAACATACAATATAACTTTAAAAGATTTACAGTCTTATTCATTAGAATCCTCTAAACAGATGAATAGTTATGCACTGCATAAGGATTTATGTAGTCACTATACAACGTTTCATGAATTGTTATTCATAAAATATTTTTCAACACATTATAGTTATAATGAGCTTGTGTCAAAAAAAAGTACCAAAAAAGGGAAATCTATTACATTAAGCCGTCAAAACATAGATATATCGGCTGTCACTCATCAGCTGATAAGAAAAAGAAATATTTTGGCTGCCGGTTGTTGTAAATAAGTAAATAAAAAAATTTTAATATTAAAAAATGAAACAGCCGAAAGTGAAAAGAAACCGGGCAATTAACTGGGACAAGGTAATTGCAGTAGCAAAACAGATTTACGTTTACATAAATTGATATAACTTTTTTTCATAATCTGCAGATATTACTAAGACAACTCATTGAGGATAACATCTCTATCATTGAGAATAAAAATTGCGACACAAGCACATGCCGAATAAAGAAGGATGCATGGAGGGACATAGAGAACAGGTATATATAAACCTATAGTTGTAAACAATGTTCAATCCCTAATATAAAATTCTAGTTTCAATAACATGAGTGCAACACGAAGGGATACGGCCCAACTCCAAGCGCAATAAAGAGGGACTAAGATGAAGGCCAAAGAGGCTGTCTCCGCCTATAAAAAAAAGCCTCAATAAAACAGGAGGTGGACCACCACCCAAATCACCTGATCCCGAACATCTCAAACTGATGGATCTAATGCCCTTTGAGTTCGAGGAGCACTCGAATGAGTTTATACATACCTACGCATGTACCTATATATTCATTAATTGAAACAAACACTTTTGTCTAACCTGCACAGATAATAGGGGAAAATGTGCCGGTGCCACTGCCCAATCAAAGGGAATATAAAAAAATGCGGAAGAGTCCACTGGTAGGTAATATATTTACATAATAATAACCTTATAATAAAAAAAAATCAAATTTAAATTTCTTTAGAGTCCTAATAATCGATACGAAGACGATAACAATGAAGACGTTGAGTTTTTGGAGGAATCGCCAGAAAAATATATCATTTCACCACTACCTTCGCCAACACAAGCAGCTTCACCACTACCACCAGTTTTGCCTCCACCTTTGCGTGCGGATCTCAAAAACAAACCAAAATCCTTCAAACGGAAGGTAACTAATTAGCCATCTTTTCTTTTTTTTAATCATAATGATTTTTTTCTTCTTATCTTAGATAAAAGGAAAAGACGACGAATTGCTCAAACAGGAATTGTTTGAAATGGCAATGGAGAATCGCAGAATAGAAAAAAAAATACATGAAGATAGAGCACGACGAAAAATTAAAAAATATTTTAATGGAGCGGACAGAAAAGCTCAAAACGTTCGAAATGGAGAGAAAGCAGATGGAGGAAATACATCAACAGAAAATGAAAATTATGGAGCAACAAAACATCAACTTTCAATTAGAAGACACTGACTTCTAATATTTATATATTTAAAAGATGTACCTACCTTGTTTTTTTTTTATACTGTTCATGTTATGTAATTGTTTGTTTTTTTTTTTTGTATACTGTTCATGTTATGGAATTGTTTTTTTTTTTGTATACTGTTTATGTTATGTGATTACCTTGTACCTAATACAATTAATTTGTTTGTTTCGTTATTTTGTTTTTTTATTTGTGACTATATTTACTATATAGGGCAAGTTTTGGATTTTTAACTACAGCTACATTCTTTTGTGTTCATTAGGTCATGGTTAGTTGCGAGATGAAAAGAACTGGTCTATAAATACACGACGTGTAAGGTTTAGATGACTTTGGGGTTCCAATCTATCCTGATTTTCTGGTGGTTGGTTGTCATCATTTGAGATATTTTAGTCATCTACATTCAAAAATTATTTATAATTGTAGTATAATAAATTGAAGAAACCAAGTGTAAGAAGACCATTATACTTCGTTTGCACTTCAACGATGGCAGTTACACCTTATTTATATAATTGTTGCCAACTTCATTGGAAATATAAAATAGCCGCAGCTAACTTCATGTAAAAGAACGAGGAAAAAGGAATTAAAAAAAAAAAATTTGAGAAACCAACTGTCACTGACGCCATAAAAACTTTTGGTAAAGAAACCTGATTATAAATTGGAAATAAAGTTTGAATTTAAATAAAAAACCATTCTATTATATAATACATAAGCACCTACTTATTTTTTTGTATTTAACATGAGTTTATACCTGTTGATGAAGATGGTCTTGAAAATCTATTGCCAAATTATGAAGAACTGCCAATACGATGATTGTGGTTTTTGCGTTGTCTAAGGAACATCTCATACCTGATAAAAGGATCCTGAATCTCTGCTTCCAAACACCGAAGCACCTTTCAACAGTGTTTCGAGTCGCAATGTGAGCAATGTTGTATTGAACCTCAGCATCCGTTCGAGGGTAAAAAGGATGCTCGTACAAGCGTAGCCACCATCTCCAAGAAGTCGACCCTTGAACTCACCATTCTCAAAGCGTTGTTTAATGCGGCTTTCCCTAAAGATTCGTGAGTCATGGGTACTTCCTCTCCACCGGCAAACAATGTCATTTATTTTGAGAGATGGGTCACACACTACTTGGGTATTAATAGAATAGTTTCCCTTCCTATTGATAAAATACTGTCCTGAGGGCCCACCAACCTTAGGGATCTTTATATGGGTGCATGGCACCAATCACCTTAGGGAACCTCCGTATCTCGAAGAATTATTCATTGTTCCCATTTGATCCGATATTGTTGTTTGCATTTTAATAAACCTTGAACTTTTGGAGGCCAATGCTCTCGCAACCCGATAACATATTCGGCTGGGAGTTGGTTGGCTGAGCCCATGAATATCTCCTCCATCGTCTTGAATCTTGAAATAAAACATAGAAGTTATGTAGGTAGGAACCATTAAGTTTTGTTAGGAGTTTTGAAAGGGTGTAGCTAGGTTTTTAGTATCCTTTTTAACTGAACATAGATTACCTCATTTCGTCCCCAATAACGAATAGCAGCCATTACTTGCAGATTTACAGGAATGTGACCTCCTCTGCTGTCCCCGCTGATATTAATTCTCACAATTTCTATAATCTTTTCCATGTTTTCTTTAGAAAATCTTGATTTTTTTTTTTTGAAATCCTCATTCCGGAGGTTCATTGGATTAATCCTTTTTTTATATAACTTTCGCATTCGTGGATTTGGAATTGCGGCATTAACCGAATTCAAATCATTCAAAAATAATGAAAAATTAAAGGGCATAGTATAGTTAAGATTTATTATTTTATTTATTTCAATTAAATTTTTTCTAGTGAAATGTCAATTTTTTTTAATGTTATGTCAAAATAATTTTTTTTTGTAATGTCAAAATGACATTTCGATACTATAATAACCTTATGTAGCTGCTATTCATCCTCTAAACGCGTTTAGCTAATAATGGCTCTATTCAACGTTGCATAAGTTTTATGAATAAGGTTTATGCGTTCAGCGGCATTATAAGGAGTACATAGCGTTATGCACTTGCTATAATTCGTTTATGAATAAGGCTGTTAATGTTTATTAAAAAGCTCCGCCATTTTGCATAATAACGAAATAATTTTCATCGTCATGATACCGGTGTATTGCGATCAAACGTACCATAAAATAATTATCGAACCTATTCCTAGTAAAAATAAATTAGAGTTAGACATACCCTATAGGCAACTAATATTAGTTATGATACATGGTATCAATATAAGTTAATAATAATATGTACTGTACTTTTTATATTTCCCACATTCCCATATCTCCACTTGCACCTCTTATTTTCCCACGTTCTCGCACCTTACTTATTTTCCACTTCCTGCACGCGTAGTGTCATATTGTAATAATTTTAATGTAATTTAAGAAAAGCTTGCAAATGCAAAAGCCAAATGTATTAATCGCTTTGCAAGCGAAAATAGAATTAAGTAAAAACATATTCAATAAAGTCAGTATCAAAACAGAACTCAACGACTAAAGGTCTATCATTTACTGGCGCCCAACTTTAAAATTCGATTAGTATTGTGTGCTCCGAAAATCTTTGTATTAAGAGAATAGAGCAAATTATAAATCATAAAAACATCGATCACAGAAGAAACCACAGAAGAACCGACAGAAGAACCCAGAGAATTAACCAGAGAAGAACCCACAGATACAGAAAAACAAACGAAATGCAGATAAAGTTATTAATTGTGTAACTATTAATTTTTTTTTAATGTTTATACAACTTTTGTTCTAAATTATCTACGAGTATATATTACCATATACATTAAGTACATATAAATATTTATTGTTAATTTTGTGACTGTGCTTAGAATTATTGTTATTGAAAAATGTCTGAAATCGCGCAAACAATAGCATCAGCCGTCCGGGTAGCAGTCGAAGCAGCTTGTGAAACAATGGTGAGAACAATGGCGGATATAGGGGTAGAAAATAAAAATAATAATGATCGGTTAAACGAAAAAATTTCGGGGCTTTCGGAAAAATTAAATTCTATTCAATTACCGCAAATAGTTGTTGCCTACCAACCCATTTCTGTCGCGACACCCGAAATAGTATGTCAAATATCACTCGATGTAGTGAAATCCGTACCAGATTTTAATGGTGAACGTGCGAGATACATTTCGTAGCGTCTAGCGGCCATGGCAGCAATAGCGCTATTCGATCCATATAATGGATCAGAGCGGTATTATCAAGCCGTTGCAATAATTAGGAACAAAGTTGTTGGATCTGCCGATTTAATTTTATCGTCATTCAACACAGTTCTTAATTTCGACGCAAAATTTTATTTTCTTCCGGTTTTGAAGACCTGCCATCTGCATTAGCAAAGGCACAGGAGCTTGAGGCTAATCAACACAGGTACGAATGCTCCCAGCATTTTTCAACGAACAATAGACAACATATTGCGAGATGAAAAAGTCAAATTTTGTCATGTTTATATAGATGATGTAATCATTTTTTCGCAGACAGAAAGAGATCATCTAGAAGACATAAGGAAAATTTTTTCTAAACTTTTCAATGCTAACATGCGAATATCTCCAGAATATTTAGGATTTCTTGTCTCTGGAGACGGCACTAAAACCTGCCCAAATAAAGTCAGACATTGTAGACTTCGAAGTGCCAAAAACACTTCGTGCACTAACATCTTTTCTTGGTCTTTCTGGTTATTACCGTCGCTTTGTTAAAGATTATGCCCAAATAACCAAACCTTTAACAAAATACCTAAGAGGAGAAAACGGAAACATAGGAACGAATAAGTCTAAGAACATCAAAATTAATCTAAATACTGAGGCTATATGTGCCTTTAATAGAATAAAGAACATTTTAGCCTAAGAAGATGTTTTGCTATTCTATCCTGATTTTCAAAAGCCTTTGGACTTAACTACCAATGCTTCATCGCAAGCATTAGGCGCCGTTCTTTCTCAAGGTGGTAGACCTTTTACAATAATATCTCGAACTTTAAGCAAGTCTGAAGAAACTTTCGCTACAAATGAACGTGAAATGCTAGCAATAGTTTGGGCATTGCAATCTTTGAGAAATTACTTATATGGTGCTCCCGATTTTCATATTTATACAGATCACCAACCACTCACGTTTGCGATTTCTGAAAAAAATCCTAGCACCAGCGCAGCATCCGATCGGTGCAACACCAATTCCCACGTATGTAGGAGTGATTTTGCATTTAGATATTTACAATACTGGTCGAAAATATTTTATAACATGTATAGACAAATTTTCTAAATTTGCCATTATAAAACATATTTTATCCAGAAATTCTGTTGAATAAAAAACCCATTAATCGAAATAATTTCCCAATTTAGAAATACGAAAATAATAGTTATAGATAATGAAGTCGCTTTTACATCAATTGCAACGCAAGCATTGCTAAAAAACGAATTTAACATTTCTACACATTCTGTACCAGCACTCCACAGTCAAAGCAATGGACGATAGAAGGATTCCAATCGACTCTTGCTGAAATAGCTAGGTGTACAAAGGATAGTACAACAGATATTGTTGAACTAATGCTACTATCAACCTTCAAATATAACAACTCAATACACTCTGTAACAGGTTATAAGCCCTCAGAAATTTTTCATGATATCTCTAAAAAAAAATGACAAATGCAATTATCTCAAAATTAAAAACTAAACAGATCAAAGACCTTGAATTCCACAGTTAAAATACCACGCCTAAAGATTTCGGGGCTGGTGAAGAGGTATATGTAAAAATTAATAAAAGAATTGGTAATAAATTATCCAAACTTTATAACCAAAAAACTATTCAGGCTGATTTAGGCACAGCGGTAGTAATTGAAGGAAGACAAGCGCATAAAAATAATCTAAGATACAATTTTATTTCTAGATTTATGAAAATATGGCTAGGCGCCGCAAAAATTGTTGACTACTCTTTATTCATTCCTATTCCTGCAGGAGAAGTTGCCATTTACGAAAACCATTTCTACCTTAAACACACTACAAATTTTTCGGATATTGATACAATAATGTCAGAAAATAGAAATATATTAAATGAAATCAAAAACGAAAGATGCAAAGAAATACTGCTTCAGGACATAAATGAAATTGAACGCTTGTTAACATTACTAAGACCTTCCACGAGAAAGACGCGATCGATAGATTTTTTAGGTTCCGCAATCAAATTTATTGCTGGTACTCCTGATCATGCAGATATGGAACTGTTAAAAACCCAAGAAGACGAACTAACTAGGGCTAACAACAGACAGATTGAAATAAACACGCAATTCACGGCACACTGATCCATAACTCATGCTATCGACATCAAAAAGATCGAAGTCGTAAGAAATGGACTTATTATTAATATAAGGAAGTATTATTAATAAGGTTTTTATCGATAATGCTCAAGCATTTTTTTGTTTTTGCTAAAATGGATAAAAACAAAAAAGGTAAAAACCAAAAATAATTAATTTGAAAAAATGCGAAAAAATACTAAAACTTAATCCAATGAGTGCTGAAGTATTTTTTAAACCACTTCCGAATAAAATTGAATGTATTTTTCTAGGAAATTTTAAGAACCAAAGTTCAGGTTGGGTATTTTTAATAGTAAAGTGTAAAAATACTTTCTCATTTTTCATACTTTTTTTATCGACTTAAAAAGAAGCCAATGTAATATAGAGGAGGGCTAAGCCATTCTATTAATATTACTTTTTGTTTTATATTTTTATCACTACAAATAGATTTTTAAAAATTAAAAGTGTTGGAAATTTTAAATTTTATTATTATTATTGTTGCTATCGTTGATTTCTCAATGTTAAAAGTATTAAGGTTTTATATCCATAGGAAATTTACAGTTTGGTTTTCATAGATTTAACATTCGTATGGAAAGGGTTCTATATCCATTTTTGACTTTTTTTAAACTTTTATTTTTTTTTTAAATAACAACCTGTAAGCGAAAAAGAAAAAATTGTGCTCTCTTAAAGAGCCAAACAAAGGCACTCAATACATAAGCACGCGATATATGTAAAGGGCTGCCATTAGTTAAATATATATTAAGTATATACGCCATCGAGACAGTCAATTTTAGTCTGCCTTGCTGAACGGTCGCGTTTAGTTTATCTCGTTGAATAAAAGTTATATTGTTATAAAGTATTAAATAAGCTGTGTTTCATTTAATATAAAAACCTAAAGATCGAGTGTGTTATTTTTACAAAAGACCGTACCCAGAACGAGAGTGTGAAATTAAAAAGAGGCCATCCCTTGTATTAATAATATTTTCTAGAGAGCCCACAACTTAAAATTTTAGAAAGAGGCCATACCTTAAAAACCTTAGGACTTAAAATTTAAAAAAAGGACTATTTCATTCATGTATATAAAAATTCAGAGGTCGAAATTTTCAAATGCAAAATAACGAAATTATGTTTCACTCGTAAAGCACTCCATACACAGTTCAACTTGTCTTTCAATTTAATGTCAATTTCATCAAATCAACTTGGAAGAAAACCAAAATATTTTGAATTTGTTCAAGTTGATGTGAATGTTTTCAACTTAGTTGAGGTGTAGAAAAAGCGGTTGGACTGTGATCGAAGGAGGACGATTTTTTTTCCACCCAACAAAAACTGTTTTATAATCGTGTTTTTGCCAAGTAATCCTAAAAGATTAATAAATTTTAATTTAAAAATTCACTTCTAAAAACCAACATTGTTGCAAAAGCATAAAAATTTAATTTAAATTGAATTTAATTTAAAAACCGACATCAACACGTGGAAATTTTTCCTAACATCACGCTCAATCGTCACTCGCCATAAATAAATTTTTTCTTCATTTTTTAATCCCCAAACGAAATGTTACAAAAAACGAAGCCATCTGGTGGCGAAACGGAGTTCGAGTTACGTATACATCTACATCTTCTAACTCTAACCCTAATCTATTGCAGAAGCCACTTGAAACCGAAGCAACGACGACACTTAAATTTTAATAGCATTCTCAGAAATATGAGATAACATAAACATTGGTCCAAATCCAATAGCATTTTTGAATATAAACATTGGACAATCTTCAATGCTATAAACAACCACCCCTTCACATCGAAGAGCATCAGTAAATCAATCTGCTAAAATAAACATTGGACGATCTTCGATGCGGCTAACAATCATCGGACAGCATAACCAGATAAGTCTCAGTTGCAGCGATCATCAGACACACATTACACATCATAGTACACAGTCGACTTTCGTCTGTTCTGTTCTTGTATTTTATTTTATTTTCTAAATAAAGTTTATATTTGTTTTTTAAAAACTCTTCGACTCCTTTTAAAAAGTTATTTTTCGCCGGGTTTGCTAGTATTTTCATAAAAGAACTAATTATAAACAAGTACAGAACTCAATTTATTTTAACATATAGTCCATGTAAGGAAATAGAGAAACTTCATGGTAGAAGAATAATAGAAATTAATCCACAAAATGAGAAACATGAAATTAAAGAATTACTAGTTAAGTATGTTAAACCAGGGAAAAATGGAATTTATTCTTATGTTGAAGATAAAGAATATAAAAAAAATCAACAGTTGATTATACAATTATTTTCAAACGAAAAAAAAATTAAATTTATGAAGACCACTAAAAGGGCACAAGAAATAGAAACAGAAGAAGAATGTCATAAGCAAATCTCCTTATATCATACTATTGAATCTTTACATAGTGGAATAAACGAAACTTATCAAGTTCTTAAAGATACAATTTATTTTCCAAAGTTGCAGCAACATATTCAGCTTATTATAAATAATTGTGACAAATGCCAAGAAATTAAATACGATAGGAATCCTATCAAACCAATTATGAGTATAACAGAAACACCAAAAGCTAGAAGCGATATTGTTCATGTTGATATTTTTCATTATTCTAAACAAACTTTCGTTACTATTATTGATAAGCTTACTAAATTTGCTGTTGCTTATTTAATAAATGAAAGAAATTGGGTTAAAATGACCACTATGTAACGGAGGGTATTCAGCTAGTATTGATAAACCAAATAAAATTGTCATGGATAATGAATTTAAATCGGAACAACTTATTAAGTTCTTAAATAACAAGAGCATTGAAGTATGTACATTGGACTAAACCAAATAGTCACACTGGAAATGCCGATGTTGAAAGGCTGCATTCGACATTAATAGAAAAGATTCAAGCGATTGAAGAATTTGCATTAAATTAGAATTAAACATAGAGCTTTTAAAAATAGAAGATAAGCAGATTTTTTATTATGAAATAAGATTAATAAAAAGTAAACTTAGAACAATAAGCAGATCAAAGAGGGAGAAAAGAGGTCTAATTAATGTTGTTGGTAGAGTTCAAAATTGGTTACATATTTGGTACAATGGACGATTCAGATCGTGAAGAAATTCTTAAACATCTAAAAATAACTGATGAAAATAGCCATGTATCTATCAATAATCTTATCAAACAAATACAAATAAATGAACATTATAATAAATCTTTATCTGATTTAAAACTTATAATAGAAAGTGATAGAACTAAAATAATGGAATCATACAACACAACAAATTAATTTATTCGTAACTTAAATTAATAAAATAATTATGGAAAATGTTAAAAATTTAGAAGAAATAAAAGAACTACACTATCATAAGAAAATATAAGCCTAGCTTTAGTATTAATATTAAGCATAACTGGTGTTGTTACTTTTGTATTATTGAAATCAAAAAATAAGACAATCAAAATTTTAAACAATATGAAGCCGGAGACTTCAGATTCAAAGCAGGGAGGAGTAACGTATATTGACCCTATCAAGAAAAGTGATGAGCCTTTTAATCAAGACAATGTTAATAAACTCAAACCAGGTAAATAAACACCTCACTTCCTTTGCTATGCTCAAATAGCAATAAATCAATAACCATTAATTAGCATAAATTAGTTCATAAAGCCATAATAATTGTACATTGTATGCATTAATTTTAAATATGTATGTAAATAAAATAAAATAATTTGATGACAATAAAAAGTTGAGTTGAGTTTGGAACTCAGAATAATACGGTCGTTTTCCTTATCAAGCTATTAAAATATAACTCGTGTGGTTGTGATTTGCCCTTAATTTAGTGATTGATCGGCTTCTTAAAAATCTACCCAATGAGAACGCATGCAAGATCGGAACAGCACCAATTAATGCACTTGCCTTCGCAGATGACCTGATCTTGTTTGCCTTCTCTCCCATGGGGCTCCAAAGTCTACTAGATCACACGCAGACATTTCTTACTTCCTGTGGTATGCATATTAATGCTGCCAAAAGCAAAACCATCAGCTTAAAAGGGCAAGGGAAACAAAAAGCCACAATAGTCGAACAGAGAAAATTTAGGGTAAATAACCAAAAACTTCCAGCACTCAAGCGTACCGACAAACTCAATTACCTTGGCCTGGAATTCTCTCCTGACGGTAAATGTAAGATTGTCTCCAGTGATTTGCTGGATTAAAAATTACAGCGTGTGACAAAGGCTCCTCTACGCTTACATATTGTAAGAACTGTACTCATTCCCCAACTATACCACCAACTAACTTTAGGAAATGCCCATATAAATGCCTTAAAAAAAATCGATAGGTAGAGACTTTCTTCAATCTATCAAGATAAGAATCAATGCATTACCCACCAGGTCCAGGACCGCTCGTGGACGACCAAATAAGGAACGTGTTTGTAGGGCACGTTGCCCAAGAACTGAAACCCTTAATCACGTTGTCCAACAATGTCCTAGAACCCATCTGAACCGTGTCATAAGGCATAATGAGATCATTAACTTCATTAGATGTAACGTCAACTCCAGAGGCTTATCTACTCTTGACGAATCCATCCTTATGACCGATGAAGGTCCCCGAAAACCAGACCTCGTTGTAAAGGATGGAAATAGAGAAATTGTAATTGATGCACAAGTTATTACTGATTCCTATTCACTGGACTTGGGCCATAGGAATAAAGTTGCTAAGTACAATACGGCTGCCATCAAAAACGAGCTGGAGCTCAGAACACTTCTTGAAGTAGATGAGGTTAGGTATCTGGTCGAAGAAGAACCCCTAGACTTTCAGATCATCAAAAAATCTGACACTGCATTTATATCCACTAGAGTTCTCATTGGAACAAGCATGTGCTTTAAATTGTTCAATGAAGCAACTTGGATAAACAGATTTATAGACCCGGGATATTTCCCTCCCATCCTTCTCCAATGCGTTTATATACGTGCTGCCTGCGTACTGAAATTAATTTCAATATATATATATATATATATTTTTAGGGCTGGGATGCTCATGCAATTTTTTTTTTTATAATTTGCGCGCGCTGAAGGGGATGGTGTACGCTTTATATGTTGTTCAACACAGCGCGGGCGGGCGTGAGGGATAGGGATGGGAAGAGAAAGGTGTTGGAAAGGTATGTGGCGCGAGGTACTGAGGCTGGGTTGGTGGCTGGGCTAAATGCCGTGTCTTATATCAATGTCCCATTATAATTCGCATTATTTTGTTCATTATCATATTTGTTGGGCATACTAGTATTTACTCAATCACATGTTTTTAGTATTATGCCTGAACAACATGTAATGAGTAAACCAGCGGACTAACAATGATCAATGATAATGGAATAAAAACATGACATAGAACTACGGCAGGGATCGAACCTGTGACCTGTGAGGTTGACAGGCGACCACGCATACCATCGCGCCACGGCCAACCCCAAAAACGGGTTATGACTGCTGCGAGGGAGAAGGGCTGGAGCTTCGAGATCGAGCCCCGAATCCGTGGTCAGGACGGGATCTTGAAGAAACCCGACGTCATTTTCACAAAAAACGAAACCACAGTGGTATGTGATGTCGGGGTTCATTGGGAAGGACCCGAACCTCTGGCCCTTCAATATTCTCAGAAGATGGCAACGTGCAGCACTCCAGCTTTCCTCGGGCGCCTACAACAAAAATATCCAAATAACATCATCAGGATCCTTCCTCTAATACATAGTAGGTGCCCGGGGTGCAGTAGAGGCAGTATGGCAGTAGAGCTTCGAATCAATCAAAGGGTACAGCTGCCCAACATCCCAGCTGAAATTTTTATAAGTAAATTTAACGCATTATATTGACAAATAAAGATTTAACTATATAGAATTACTTTAGTATCTAAGATATAAATAAGCTTATTCAAAAATTGTTAGTTTAATCTGTTCAATAAATGCATGTTTTTTTCCATAACATTTAGAAGTCTCAGACTAAATTATCTTTACGAATCTGAAAATTTCCTTTAAAATGGCATTTAATCGTTAGTGCATATTTTGCATATTTTATGCAAAATGCATAATTTCCATAATAAATGCATATTTTATAAAATAAATGCATATTTTTATAATAAAAGCATATTTTAAGTGCATATTTTCATATTGAAGCTTTCGAATGGAAATTTGTGACGAAAAACCTGGGTCGGTAAGCTTTATTAAGCAAACTGGTTTAATAAATAATGCCTCATGTGCACCGACCCTATTTAACTCGATATTTAGATCCTGAACGTAAACGTAGTAATAGATAGTCGACAAAATGAACGCGCCCATTGAAAACAAATAATACCCTTCTCTCTTTCTTTGAACTGGTTGATGATTTGGAAACTTCCATTTTGTCAGCTTTATTTTCTTCCGCAATTCACATTAATTTCTACAAATACATACGCATAATTAACGTAATTTTTGATTTACTAATATTACCGCACATTTTCAAACACATACCATTCCTCTCTTCTCACAAAATTATATTGAAATTTTTGTCAAATTCATTCGCATTCCAGTTCAATTTTCTACAAATACATATGGAGGATATGTAGGTGTGTTTTAAGTTTACTAATATAAAAGCGCATTCCTGAGTGTAGGAAATCATTTCGTCGATTCTTGTTGTCTTTGGTTGTTGCATTTTATTTCTATTTCATCTGCAAAGCATTGGACTCCTCCATTTTTATTATTTTATTAACTAAATTAGTAAATTACTTATTTTAAAATTTATTGTTCAGTGTGAAATGTAAGTTATATACTGTTTACTCTAGGAAATATTTTTTGGGTTGTATACAATATTTACTTATTCCAGGCGAGAGCACCTGTTGCCTCCCATCTTCGAAAATATGTTGAGGACAATCCCAACGCTTTGAAAACAGATGGAACAATTTTCAAAGCCGAAAGCACAAGGAACTCGAAGAAAGATTTCGGCCAGAAATATCTCAACAATTACTGCCGTTTGAACATCCGCAAAAAACTAGCCTCCTAGCTGCGGATATTTCTTTAAGTCCAAGAAACTTTTAAAAAAATATACTAAGGAAATCATACCGGATTGTACAACACTCCGTAAAAAATTATGTTCAAAGAATTTATGATTCGCTAATAGTTGAAATAAGAAGTGAAGTTAAAGACAAATATTTGTAGGTTTCAATTGATGAAACCACTGATATTCAGGGACGATTTGTTGCAGATGTAATTGTAGGGATATTGCATACGGACGAGGATGAATGCAAAAAAAGGTTTTTAATTAATGTTATTGAAATAGAAAAACCATTCCACTATAGCCCAAGCATTCGATGAGTCGATGAATTATTTCGGTATTAAAAAAAAATAAAGTTCTTCTTTTATTAACTGACGCGGCGCCATATATGGTGAAGGCAGCTCGAGGATTAAAACTTTTTTTATCCGAAATTATTTCATGTAACTTGCTTAACCCATGCATTACATCGAGTTGCGGAGGAAATAAGGTGTCATTTTAAAAATGTAGATGTTTTAGTTTCAAATGGAAAAAAAATATTTTTAAAGGCACCAAGCCGCATTGATTTTTTTAAGGAAAAATTTCCTTCAACACCTCTTCCACCCCAGCCAATAGTTACTAGTTGGCAACATGGCTAAAAGCAATAAAGTATTATGCAAAACATTTTGAAGATTTCCAATTAGTTGTCAATTCTTTCGCAATAAAAAAAGCTAAAGAAATATTGACTCAACCCTTACTCAAAAGTGAAATTGTTTTTATTTCCTCAAACTATAGTTTTCTATGTGACCCAATCACAAAACTTGAGGGTAGAATCACATTAAAAAATCAAATTGACTTAATTGATGAAACTTTTGAAAAAATTAATTCGGTAGAAGGTTCTATTAGTGCACTTATAAAAAAAAAAAATTAAGACTGTGTTTGAAAAAAATGAAGGGTATTCTGAAATGAAAATTTTAAGTAATATTTTAAGTCTCAGCAACAAAAACGAAAGCTGGTTAAATAATCTTACAATAGATGAAATTTGTTGTTTGATAAACGCTCCCTATACGTCAGTTGACGTAGAACGTTCTTTTTCTCTTTATAAAAGTTTTCACAGGCCAAATAGGCAAAGTTTTCTGTTTGAAAACATTAAACAAAGTTTTAATATTTATGTGAACAACTCATATGAAAATAGTATGTAAGTTTCTATTACTTAGAATAAAAGTACATACCTATAATATTGTTAACGTTTTGAGTACAAATAGCTATTTTATTTTTTTATTTTTTTTACTTTTAATGTTATCTTTATTTTTGTTAAATAAAAGACTAAGTTGAATTCTTAACTAATAAAAACTAAAAAAAAATTTATTGTTTTTTTTTGGGGGGTGCATATTTTCCTGTTTTTAGTAAAAATATGTTTTTTTTAACTTTCAACCTTATTTTAATTTTATTACTCTTAATTAATGCATAACGATGCTATTGAAAAGTTATGTCTACCTATATTTCTTTAAGAATTTATGTGTATTTACACAAATTTTTCCTTAATTATAGTTAGGTATCCGTTCTAATGATCTCATTTAATAACATTTATAGCCTTGAACACACAAACATTTTTGAAATGGCCCAGAGAAGAAGATTAACAAGCCCCCTCTGGAACATTTTTCAAAAAATGCCGAGCCCATGAAAGCGAAATGCAAGTATTGCTCAAAAATAATTTCTTATTCTTCTGGGAGCTTAAGAAATTTAAGTAGAGAACATGTCGGAATTTCTACAAAACCTGTAGAGCGCCTGTGAAATAATATTAGCCACCACAACTGAACATTAGCCCTGTGCCCAACTCAACATCGAAATCAATTCAACAAAAAATTTCTGGTTTTGCTGAAAGTACCAATCCCATATCTCAGCAAAAAATATCTAAAATCGATAATTAATTAATAATAATGATAGCCAAAGAATACCATCCTTTGCGCTTGGTAGAGGAACTAAAATTTGCCAAACTCATATCTCTGTTATGTCCATCATATAGGTTACCGACCAGGAAGACTTTGTCCGAGACAATGCTACCGCAGCTATGTCTGAAATTGGAACAGGAAGTGCAGACAAAAATCGAAAGGGCTTCAACTGTATGTCTGACAACTGATGCATGGACGTCGATAAATAATCAGAGCTTCATTGCCCTCACAGCTCACTACATTGACGTCCAAGAGGCAAAATTATGCTCCAATTTGCTAGGATGCCTGGAATTCGGCGAACGACAGTCAAGTGTAAATATATGTATGTTCTTTTTTGAAGGAACAAGTAGTCAAATGGAAGATCGGAAACAAAGTTGGGGCTGTTCTAAGTGACAATTCTGCCAATTTTCTTTTGGCAATACAGCTTGCAAATTGGCGATCCATAGGGTGCTTCGCACATTTGCTGAATTTAATAGTTCAATCAGCCATTGAAAACGTTTCTGAAACTGTTAAAAGAGTCAAAGCTATTGTTTTTATTGAGTTTTTTAAAAGGAGTTCGCAAGCTCATTATAAGCTTGTTGAAATGCAAAAGCAAATAGATATGCCAATTTTGAAACTTAAACAAGACGTCCCAACAAGATGGAACTCGACTTTTGACATGCTGGGCCGCGTTTTAAAAATAAAAAATTCTATTATTGCTACTTTAGCAATCGTTCGGAATGAGTTGTCACTCAAACCAGAGGATTTAGAAGTTATTGAGGCAGTTGTTCCAATTTTAAATTTTTTTTACGGAAATAACGGTCGAGATATCCACAGAAAAAAAATGTGAGTTTATCAAAAGTGATAGAATTTTGTAAGATTCAGCGACGATAATACGATAATTCTCGTATTCAAGACCACCAGATGCCTGTTTGTGTCCGAAAGCTGTTCAAAACATTAAATGAGCAGACACAGAAGCGATTCAACATTTTGGAAAAAAATCATTTTTATGCCGAGCGACAATTTTGGACCCGAGGTTTAAAAGCAAAGGTTTCCGAGAGACAACAAATTTTAAAACAGCCTTTGAAAACCTCCAGCCTCAAAATATAGAACCCACGTCAGCAAGCGAAGGAGTTTTACCATCTACTTCTAGGGCGGTTTTGGCAAAACCACCATCTATTTGGGATGATTTCGACATCGAACTTGCCAGCTTAGTTCCCCAAAATGCTGTAGCTGCCGTTATAGTTGAGCTGGAACGTTATACAGTCACATCCGGTCCCTTTAAGTAGGTGTCAGCGGGCAGCACTAGTGCATAGTATCCAATGTGATGTTTATTCAAACATCAGCACATTCCACATTGAATCCGATGCAATGAGTTAATTCCACTCAACTTGGGAATTTTCCAGAGAATATGTCACACGGCGAGATAAAAAAGAGAAAGTGGCCAACGACATCTGGAAAACATAAAAACCCACCCATAAAATCACACAAAGATACAATAGATGACTGCACATTGTACAAAATGTGTGCATGACATATGGAGTCTATTAAAACCTTAAATTATCCTCGCATAGAAGATAAGATTAAAATAACAGACGAAGAAGCCACTTGACCAAAAAGGCGTAAGTGACTTCCCGAATGTGTAGAGCAGCATCCAAGGATCAACCGAGGATTCGTTAAAACAATAGCATCTACAAGCAGCAGAACGACTTGTGCCCTCGAGCAGTTAAGACAAACCTTCGCGTGCCTCACGGACTCCATTAAGTTTTAAAATATTTCATATATTGTACTTGATGTAATATCTTTTGTGTTATCAATAAAAATATATATTTTTTTTTAACAAATCGTAACACAATAGTTAACTCAATGCATTCCATTTTTATCTTCTAAGAATTCAAGTGTGCAATTCAGCACTTTTTGCTGGTCTGCATGCTTCTCTTGAAGATAATTTTATTTTAAGTTTAGTCTTCTGCTAACCTTCTAATTGTATACACACTTATTATTCATCAAATAAATATAATTATTGAAAAACCACTTGCCCACTTCATTACTATATAAAAGAGCCCCTGATGAGCTGAGATGTTGCAAACGCTTTAACGTATTGCAATTTAAGAAAATTTACCTATCCAAGTCTTTACAAATACATGCAAAAAGGATTGAATTCAGTTCCGTTTTCCGTTCCTTGTGAACGCACTTTCTCAAAAGCCGGATTAATTTAAACCGATATACGAAGCAGATTATCAGCGAAAAAAGTTTGTCAATTGCTATTCATTAGTAGCAATTTGTAATATCAATTTGTCAACTTTGATATTGCCTATACCTTTATTATTTTGTCTTAAAAAATGATCTTTGAAATATTATTTCTAAACATTATTTAGTGTTTTTTTTTTAATAGTTTTTATGTTAATTATTACGTTTTTGTAAAGTCTATGTATTACAAATACTTCAATGTGTTTATTTTTGAAAAAGATTTAAATTCACGTTATTTGTAAAGTTTTTGATATTAAAATAATTTGGTTTCAATTTCAGCTTTCACCTCTGTGACTCTGTGTCATATTGAATTCGCCAAAGCAAAAAGGAAGTTGTTTTATTGTATAATGGTTGCTAACCACCCTACAGAAAATATTTTTTTCTGAATGTTTTTTTTCCAAACAAATAATAATGTTCAAGTATATGAAATCAACGGAGGATTATATTTCATTAAATACTTTTAAACACTTAATGACAGAATCGGTCCCATCGCTGGTACGTTCATACCCAGCGATGTTCATGTACGGAAAAAATTAATAGTTCCGCGGACATGATTCCAGGAACTAGTTCCGGGGAGCAAAAGAACCGATCCATGTTCATTCCGCAAATGGAACTGTTTTGCGCAACTCTACTGTGGTTTAAATTCTCGGTAAACAGGCACATCGTACATTATTGTTTCCTCTATCGAAGTCCTAATTTGGACAAAGTTTCAACTTCTCACGAATTTGATGCTCTGTCTGACTCCATCCAAAGAATTGTTTCCTTGCACCATCACACTGAAATCGTTAAATAGGATTTTAGTATAAGTAGAAACTATGTTTTTAGATATAATTATTTAGGAAAATATGCCGAATGTCTACAAAAAGAAACACCCTGAAAGGGTTATTGATGAAGATACCATCAAAAAAGCATTGATGGAGATTCAAAATAAAATTGAAACACCAACGAGTGCTGCTCGGAAATATAATTTAAACAGAACAACACTCGCAATTGCAATAAGTGAATGTCCAAAAGCACCTTCTTTTCTCACGGGAAAAAAAAACTTTGCAGCTATAGAGGAGATAGTAAAACTTCTTGAACCTTTTCAAGTCACAACAACTGCAATCTCAGGAGAGTCTTATGTCACTGCATCCTTAGTTATACCTTTTGTGATATTTCTTTAAATTTAGCAAGTTTGCAAAACAGTTTGACAACTGTTGAAGGACGAGACGTCATGAATTCCTGGAATAACTCAATTAACCAGAGATTGAAACCATTCAATACCAGGAATATAAATAAGCTATCGACGTTAATGGACCCCAGATTCAAAAAAATCGATTTAGATCATCTCAAGAAGCAGACAACGCAGAGTATGCTGGTATTATTGCATCTTCATCAGTCACTCAAAGTGTCAACGTCAACAAGTACAAGGTGCGTTTCAACTGATTTTTTTTTTAAATTTGAAAAATGTATTTTTTTTTTTTTTTGCTAATTTGAAAATGTTTATCGATTAAACGATTTTTTTTAAACAATCGATTGTAACCTCCCCTTCTAACAGTTGAATTCATCCATTACGAAATTTTGTTGCTGAACAGACTCCAAGTAAACCTTATCAACCACCAGATGGCAGCTGGTGAGAAATAATAAAAAAATTTGTTTGTTGGCGAAGGGAGACGAACGCGAACGTGTCTAAACAAGAAACTCTTTTTATATATTCAGAGAGACTCACCCGAGGAGAAAACGCTCAAGTTAAAGCTAACGCATCAAGAAAAGTTCCTGTCGCGTTAGACGACAAGGCATTGCAAGCTTTCAACGAACTTAAATTACTGTTAACATCATCCGAAATTCTCTTTCTTCCCTGATTTCAAGAAACCATTCAACTTGACCACTGATGCATCTAATTATGCAATAGGGGCAGTGTTATCCCAAGGAGAATCGGGATCAGATAGGCCTATTGCTTATATTTCACGATCATTAAACAAATCTGAAGAGAATTTTGCTACCAACGAGAAGGAAATGTTAGCCATAGTGTGGGCTCTAGACAACTTACGATCGTATGTCTATGGTGCATAGAAAATCAGAATCTACACAGATCATCAGCTTTTGACATTTGTGTTAGGCAATAGAAACTATAATGCAAAGCTAAAGCTCTGGAAGGCTCGCCCTGAAGAACATAATTTTAAATTAATATAAAAACCAGGCAAATCCAACGTGGTAGCAGATGCCCTCTCAAGATTAAAATTACAGGTAAATCACTTGTCTGGCTCTGCTTGCGGTGAGTCTGCACAAAGTGCTGAACTGACCAATTAAAGTTCCTCCACTGATACTGTCCCTGATCATAAATCAGCTACAGAAACGGCAAGTGAGTCAGGTTCAGGTACCATGCATAGCGCCGCACAAGACGCCTCAGATCTTATTCCCCACGTAGAAGTTCCACTAAATGTTTTTCGGAACCAAATTATAAACAACGTGGCAAAAGATTTTGAAGCTTAAGAAGAGCCGCATCCTGGTTAATCCAGACACCACTTTTAAGTAGAGTACCTGGATAAAGAGCATTTAACGGTAGTCTTGAAAGCTAAACTACAACCAAACGCCATCAATGGAATTAAAATTCCAGAGCTATACATGGAACTGTTACAGAAAGTATATTTGCAAACCTTTTTAAATTATAAGATCAGACTTGCTCAAACATTAGCCGAAGACGTTAGGGACGAGGGCAAAATATGGGATCTCATCAGTAAAGAGCATAGACGAGCTCACCGAAATGCAAAGGAAAATAAAGAACAACTATTAGAAAAATATTATATCCCTAAAAAGAATAGTCTAATAAAACAATACACAAGTACTTGCGAAGTTTGTAAATTAAACAAGCATGATAGGCACCCGATCAAGCCCGAGTTTCAACCTACTCCTATTCCCTCGTATCCTTGTGAGATATTGCACATGGATACAGTAGAAATAAAAAATGAGAAATTCATAAGTTGCATCGATAAGTTTTCAAAGTTTGCCAAACTGTTTCATATCAAGAATAAATCAAGGCTTCACTTGAGAAACAAAATAACTAAGTTGAACGATTTCACTCAACAATTTTGGAAATATATCGATGCCTTAAGCCTGAATATAAAGGCCTACGAGTAAAAGAATTACTCAACATAGCGGTGGATAGATACAACAACAGTATCCACTCGGTAACAAAAAAGAAACACCCTGATATCTTCTATAACAGATATCAGAGAATAAATTATCAAAACCTCTCTAACTGTCGAATAAAGGTCGATAGAGATTTAATATCAATATACGAATACTCATACCTATGTATATTAGTTTATAACATGAAACACATGTGTATGTGTTATTAAATATTCTTGAAATGTAAATAGTATGTATGTATTAGTTTGTAAGCTTTATTGCATTATTGTTAGAGATGTCATTTGCTCAGTTGCATATCGTCGTTCATCAAATAAAGACCTAGTAAATAAAATACCACCCTAGTGTTTTGTGCAATTATTACAAGAAACCTTAAAGGGAAAACAAAGCGGCGAATTTAAACTACAACAGGAAAAGATCAAATCCAAAAACCTACAAGAAAGACGACATAATCTATAGACGGATTAAAGGCATTCAATCGAAAAATAAGCCTTTATTCAAAAAAGAAGTTGTGGCTCGTGATAACAAAGTTACCGTTACAACTTAAAATGGACGAAAAGTTCATAAGTCACAACTTAAAAGTATTTAAATTCATTGAAGGAAAGAAACTACTAGGAAAGGGAGAAATAAAATAAGTAACATATTTCTCGAATCCCCAGTTAAATAATAATAGTTAGTTAGTTATATAGTAAAAAAAAAACTTAATTGAAAAATCAGCTTAAGTTAAAGTTTAGGTTTGGCCAATGGCCGTCTACCAGATCGACATTTTCAAAATAAAAATAAAAATATAGAATAAAATAAAAATAATTTGTACTTATCAAATAAAATCAATTAATATAATTAATAATTAAGTTATTAGAGAAGAGGCAAATGCATTTTATAAAGTTTAAGGCTATTATAAACCGATTGTAACAAAAAAAATTATATTCCAATTAAGAAATATGTATGTTTGTAGCGGCGACAAAGCTATGTATGTTTATAGTTGAGTTTCGTATAGTGTTACTATTAAAACATAGATAGAAGCGGTGCGGTAGGAAGAATAAGAAACATATTATTAACGCAGTTATTTAATTCATTCTTTTCTTCGTCTTCATGGTGTCTAGAGAAAAGAAGCTAAAGAGTTACATATATATTAAATAAAGTTATTGTTAATTTGAATAGTATTATAAGTGATTAACGAGAAGGAAATGTTAGCCATAGTGTGGGCTCTAGACTACTTACGATCGTATGTCTATGGTGCATAGAAAATCAGAATCTACACAGATCATCAGCTTTTGACATTTGTGTTAGGCAATAGAAACTATAATGCAAAGCTAAAGCGCTGGAAGGCTCGCCCTGAAGAACATAATTTTAAATTAATATAAAAACCAGGCAAATCCAACGTGGTAGCAGATGCCCTCTCAAGATTAAAATTACAGGTAAATCACTTGTCTGGCTCTGCTTGCGGTGAGTCTGCACAAAGTGCTGAACTGACCAATTAAAGTTCCTCCACTGATACTGTCCCTGATCATAAATCAGCTACAGAAACGGCAAGTGAGTCAGGTTCAGGTACCATGCATAGCGCCGCACAAGATGCCTCAGATCTTATTCCCCACGTAGAAGTTCCACTAAATGTTTTTCGGAACCAAATTATAAACAACGTGGCAAAAGATTTTGAAGCTTAAGAACAGCCGCATCCTGGTTAATCCAGGCACCACTTTTAAGTAGAGTACCTGGATAAAGAGATTTAACGGCAGTCTTGAAAGCTAAACTACAACCAAACGCCATCAATGGAATTAAAATTCCAGAGCTATACATGGAACTGTTACAGAAAGTATATTTGCAAACCTTTTTAAATTATAAGATCAGACTTACTCAAACATTAGCCGAAGACATTAGGGACGAGGGCAAAATATGGGATCTCATCAGTAAAGAGCATAGACGAGCTCACCGAAATGCGAAGGAAAATAAAGAACAACTATTAGAAAAATATTATATCCCTAAAATGAATAGTCTAATAAAACAATACACAAATACTTGCGAAGTTTGTAAATTAAACAAGCATGATAGGCACCCGATCAAGCCCGAGTTTCAACCTATTCCTATTCCCTCGTATCCTTGTGAGATATTGCACATGGATACAGTAGAAATAAAAAATGAGAAATTCATTAGTTGCATCGATAAGTTTTCAAAGTTTGCCAAACTGTTTCATATCAAGAATAAATCAAGGCTTCACTTGAGAAACAAAATAACTAAGTTGAACGATTTCACTCAACAATTTTGGAAATATATCGATGCCTTAAGCCTGAATATAAAGGCCTACGAGTAAAAGAATTACTCAACATAGCTGTGGATAGATACAACAACAGTATCCACTCGGTAACAAAAAAGAAACACCCTGATATCTTCTATAACAGATATCAGAGAATAAATTATCAAAACCTCATTAACTGTCGAATAAAGGTCGATAGAGATTTAATATCAATATACGAATACTCATACCTATGTATATTAGTTTATAACATGAAACACATGTGTATGTGTTATTAAATATTCTTGAAATGTAAATAGTATGTATGTATTAGTTTGTAAGCTTTATTGCATTATTGTTAGAGATGTCATTTGCTCAGTTGCATATCGTCGTTCATCAAATAAAGACCTAGTAAATAAAATACCACCCTAGTGTTTTGTGCAATTATTACAAGAAACCTTAAAGGGAAAACAAAGCGGCGAATTTAAACTACAACAGGAAAAGATCAAATCCAAAAACCTACAAGAAAGACGACATAATCTATAGACGGATTAAAGGCATTCAATCGAAAAATAAGCCTTTATTCAAAAAAGAAGTTGTGGCTCGTGATAACAAAGTTACCGTTACAACTTAAAATGGACGAAAAGTTCATAAGTCACAACTTAAAAGTATTTAAATTCATTGAAGGAAAGAAACTACTAGGAAAGGGAGAAATAAAATAAGTAACATATTTCTCGAATCCCCAGTTAAATAATAATAGTTAGTTAGTTATATAGTAAAAAAAAAACTTAATTGAAAAATCAGCTTAAGTTAAAGTTTAGGTTTGGCCAATGGCCGTCTACCAGATCGACATTTTCAAAATAAAAATAAAAATATAGAATAAAATAAAAATAATTTGTACTTATCAAATAAAATCAATTAATATAATTAATAATTAAGTTATTAGAGAAGAGGCAAATGCATTTTATAAAGTTTAAGGCTATTATAAACCGATTGTAACAAAAAAAATTATATTCCAATTAAGAAATATGTATGTTTGTAGCGGCGACAAAGCTATGTATGTTTATTTATAGTTGAGTTTCGTATAGTGTTACTATTAAAACATAGATAGAAGCGGTGCGGTAGGAAGAATAAGAAACATATTATTAACGCAGTTATTTAATTCATTCTTTTCTTCGTCTTCATGGTGTCTAGAGAAAAGAAGCTAAAGAGTTACATATATATTAAATAAAGTTATTGTTAATTTGAATAGTATTATAAGTGATTAAATAAAAAGATTAATTAAAGATTTGTAATCTTTGTGGAAAATTGTTGTTTTATTTATCAATAAAAACAAACAAACTAACTATTTATTTTTATGGTTTAATTCCATTTATTTTTCTTTTTGAAAATTAATAAAAATATTGTTAATATCGATCAATTTACAATTACAATAAAAAAAGGGGGGAATATTTCTTAGACACACCCTTAATAATACTTAAGAAACCATACCTACTTAAATTCCTAGATAGTAAATATAATACATACCAATAAATTTTTTATTAGATATTAAAACTCAATTTAAAAAAAAATAAGAGCTGTTATATTTTTGGATATAGTTGATGGTACTTTTAATGCTTCTCACAAGACAAAAAAACGTAGAGTAAAGGATCTTTTGGTCTCTAAATCTAGTGAAAAGCTAAAATTCGCAGCAGAACTTTTTGCTCGTTTTTCAGGTGAGGGGGTTGAATTTGCTGAAAAAAAAATGTTTTGAATCCGGAAGAAGCCTTAGCATTGTATAGGTATTTAGACCTGGATCTTTCAGAAAAGAAATATAATGCATTACGATCTGTTGTTAATGAGCTGCACAAAGATTGTTTTCCCAGTTTATACAAACTGAGAAAGCTTAAAAAATAAATGCTTCCCAGCAACAGGGAGGCAATGGAAACAACTGCTTCCGTTGACCTCCAGCAACTACTTAACAATACAGCTGAAAGTATTGCTGACATTTCTCAAATACAACATGACACAAACGCTACGTTAATCTGCAAGTGGGGCTTCGACGGAAGTTCCGGGCACAGTTAGTACAAACAACTCTTTGCAACACTTTAAAACACAGACGAATTTCTCTTTCTGATAGCGCTTTTCCCTTTAAAATGGATCAAAGATAATAGGTATGGAGCTATGGAAAACCCCGCGTTCTTCTTCGACTATCTATTGCAGACCAATAAATTTTTTTTGAATGAATGTAAACAGCTTGTTCAAGATGAGGATTCTAAAATGAATGAACTTATAGGTCAAACAAAACACCTAGCGTCAACGAAATTCAAACAAGATTAAAGTTCATCTAAATGCCAATTTTTTGTATGAACTTTAAGACAGTTATAATGATTATTGAATCTATGTATTCAACGTTCTATATATGTACATACTGTCCACTCTCTAACCTCTCTTTAAACAAAAATGGTGTCAATGTTAATATTTCATTTCAAATGATTTTTACAATGATTGATGGGAGCGTCTACAATGTATTATCAAATACGAATTCTGCATCAAAGTGCTATATTTGTGGTGCAACTCCTAAACTCCTATAGACTTCCTTTCAAAACCTGGCGAGTGCGCGATGCAGAAAACAAAATTGTGTATGCCAAAGAAAAAATGATATCCAAGAATTATTTGAAACTAAATTGGGTCTTATTGTAGACAAGCCTAAGCCCATGATTTGGATCAACGAATGATGGAAATACAGCAAGGCGTTTTTTTTTTTTTTTTAATTCAAAGGCTACTGCTGAAATAACTGGAGTTGATGAACGGCTTATCAAAAAATTCTCTATTATATTAAGAGTTTTAGCTTCTGGGATTAGTATTGACATAACGAAATTTAAAAAAAATGTACTGCGTCGCAGTTAAAATTATGGTTGGAGAAACTCAACAAAAAAACGACAGGCAACAAGAGTGAGTTGCTGTTGCGGCTTCTATCTGTGCCAAAAGAAGAACGCGTAAAAGCAAAAATAAATACCGAAGGAATAGACGTTGAAAATGAGAGCAAGAGAGCAGATGTATCTATTTCTAACGACGAAGTGACAACACTACAACAGTGTCATTCAAGAAGGGGAATCAAGCACACACATTGAAGATATTGGCGAAAATGAGGAGGAAAACGATCGGAACAAGAAAAAAAAATAATAAAGAAGACAACGAGTGGAAATACGAAAAAGAGTGCTGAAACTGAAGCTAAATGTGACGATAATGCGTAGAGAATTCTAAAGAAGGAACTGGAAATAATGAAACGAGAAATTGAAATACAAAAACGAGAAAATGAATTATTAAAGAGTGAAAATGAGTGGCTAAAAAAACGAAAGATACACATAACGACGAAAACCAAAACAGTGGCGTAGAAAAAAATTGTATGCCGTTGAAAGAATTGTTAGCAGAATTCTCAGGCGAGGGGGATTATTTCACACATTGGGAATCCCAATTATTAAACTTGGAAGCTGCGTATAAATTGGATGACAATAACATGAGATTACTTATCTCATGCCGACTCGAGGGGAAGGCCCTGAATTGGCTACATTCGAGGTCGGATATCACCTCTATCCTGATCCGACAGCTGCTGTGCGAGATGAAGGAAATGTTCGGTGACCGTAGCAGCCGACTAACTCTGAAGCGAGTGTTCGAAACTAGGAAGTGGTTGGCTACGGAAACATTCGTACAATATTTCCATGAAAAAACGATTTTAGCAAACAAAATCTCGTTGGGAGATGAAGAGTTGGTGGAGTATGTGATTGACGGAATATCGGATCCGTATCTGCGATCCCAGGCGAAAATGCAATGTTTTCGCACTAAGAACCAATTATTCGAAGGGATAATAGCTGAACCATCAACATACAAAGCTATGCCGATCAGGTGCTACAACTGCAACATTTTGGGTCACATGGCTCATGAGTGCACCAAACCAAAACGTGAGCGGGGTGCATGCCATGTATGCGGTGAGATGGGACATCTTGCGAGCACATGTTCAAAGAGAAAAGCAATCCAGCGAGTATACCACGTCAACCAGGCGAGCGACGATGACGAGTATGTAAGAAACTTATATTTCATTATTAATAGTTTAAATTATAATTATAAAATAGGAATTCTAATCGACGACGGTAGTCCTGTCAGTTTCATTCGCCATCAATTCGTACCGCCTATTTTAATCCAAAAATGTAATAAAAAATGTAACTTGTTTGGTATCAATAAAAGTCCACTAATTATAGTTGGGCAAATTAATAGTGGTGTATTGTTTGAGTATCAAAAATATATAAAGTGGAATTGCTGGTGGTGCCGGATGGCACAATGGAGCATGCGGTGGTTTTAGGTAAAGACTTCCTAAAAAATGCTAAGTTGAAATTTAAAACTTCAACTGTAGAACAAAATAAAGATATGAAAAATGAAAAGTACGCAAAAGAATGTTTAAATTTAATGATGATAGAATTAGAAGATAGAAAAGAAGAATGTATAACGAATAAAGAAATAGATTTCGTTGATAAAAAAAGATTTGATATGCTATTTGATCAATGTTATGTGAATTGCGAACGTCCCGAAACTCCTGAAGTAACGTGCAAGATGAAATTAATGCTAAGTAACAATAAGCCTTTTTAATGTCCGCCACGTAGACTTTCATATTTTGAAAAAGAACAGGTTCAATCTATTTTAGACAAGTTGTTGACAGAAGGGGTAACTAGGCCAAGTAGATCTGAGTAAACTTCACCTATTGTATTAGTTAAAAAAAAAAACAGGAGAACTTAGGTTATGCGTAGACTTTCGGACATTGAATAAAGTAACTTTGAGGGATAACTACCCACTACCATTAATCGAGATTTATTAGATGAGCTAGTCATTAAAAATTTGGTCACATACCATCTATTTTGCGTCTAAAATAAGTAAATAAAATATTGTTTTGTTGTAATATACCGCCCCAAAACATTATTTCATTTAAAGTAGGTACTATCTTTTTTTTCATTTTACTATTTGAAATGAATAAATCTTTATAAAAAATAAAAAAAATTGTTCTTTATTCAAACATATGTATTTAAGAATCAGCACATGTTTGTATTCATTCCTCCGTAGACCAACTATTTTGCGTTTGGGCTCGTAAAAGCAAGTCAGAAAGAATTCCGAAAGCACCGTCTCGCTCACACAAGAAAAACATTTCGAAAATTCACAAATAAAGATTTAATGACTGTGTTACTGCTAAGGTCTGATCCTATTATATCGCAGTATAGGAAGACAAGACGATAAGTCGATAAGGAGATACGAGGATACACACAAATGCCAGAAAATTTAAATTCAAAATTGCAAACCCAGAGTTTCACAGATAGGGAAGCCTCGGATGATGATTCCATTTAAATGAAGTCACTAGTAATTTCAAAATGTATGTATTGTTCTTATTAAAAAAAATAAGCTTTTTTATTACGTAACAATTAAAAAATTATATAGCGTAAGTGATACAATTATTGATACTGCAAATTTTTAGTCCAGCTATTGACGATTCATATTAACTGTTTTTTTTTTTTAAATTCTTCGCTCTTTCTCATTCTCTCACTCTTTGTTTTTAGTTAGAAGCTAGCTATACTCAGTTTTGTTGTGAATTCCGCAATGTAAACATCTCTGTTACGCTGTTTTTTTTTGTGAAAAAAGTGTCTATTTCGTTGAGGAATCCCAACATGTAAGTAGATAATTATGTCGTATTTAATAAAGCACGATCATAAAAGTTTATTATTTATGAAATATAATGTCCTGCAGAAGGATTTAAATTATTTTTATAGTTTTTCTGTTATAATATATTTAATAAAATGGGGTGTCAACTAATGTCTTAAGAATTTAACACTTCCTATAATTGACACCCCTGTGTCAATAACTGTCTTCTATTAGAGTACAAACGTTGACACTGTGTCTATAGTTGTACTAATATAAAGAGTGTCAATAATAATAATTATATCATTCCTTTCAATGAATATTTAGCTGGAAAAATGCCTAAATGTACTGGAAAATATACCAAAACGGACCTCGAAAACGCTCTTGAAAGTGGTAAGGCAACAAAAGACGTCCAAAAAAGCTGCAGCCAAATTTTTTGGTATTGCTCAAACCACACTCATATTTCGATTGAGTTCTAAATTCCTTAAAGCAAGGCCAGGTCCACAAACAGTTCTGTCTACTGTAGAAGAAGAGTGTTTGGAACAGTGGATAACCACATCCCAGCGAAAAGGCTTTCCGAAGAGAAAAGAGGATGTACCTTATGCCGTCAAGGGTTTTCTTGAAGAAGACAAAAGGGAACATCCTTTTTCCAATATTTATAGTTACAGACTAAAATAAATAATTTTTCAAAATCTTTGTTTTTAATTATTATTTTTTTCTGTTTGGCCTTTAAATTCTCTTCGTTCGTTGCGTTTTCAAATCAGAATGAGCGGTTTTTTCACGGCATTTGTGTGTGTTTATGTTTATAATTTACCAATTTTTGATTTATATTGGTCGAGGTCGTTTTAAAATTATCAAGTCATATTTAGATGTTTGGGAAAATAGTACAATTGATTCCACAGAAAAGTTCTCTAAGGTAACAACGCTTAGCAATATGCTCAATGCAGTTTGGGATATTTTCATTCAATAGATGAAATGACTATGATGAATGACTAAGGACGTCATTCCGCTAATATGTTTATTAGAGGAAAACCCATTCGTTTTGGATATAAATATTCTAACATCTGCTCACATGATGGATACTGGGAAGCACAACTCCAAAATTTAATTGCGGCATACGAATTGAACGAGAAAATTTCAAGTTCTAATTTCATGCCGTTTGAAAGAAAAGGCAATGAAGTGGTTCCACTCAAAGTCAGACTTACTGACCATACCTGTTGGAGATTTTTGGTGGCCACGTAAGTAGATCATCATTGAAGAAGGCAGTTGATGTTAGAAAGTGGATGGTCGGTGAAGCTTTCCAAATTCAAAACCAGTGAAGCAGGTGCTTGTAAGAAACTGGTTTCTAAATTCAATTAAAAGTTTGGTTGGGAAAACTGGGGAAGAAGACAACCGGCAATAAGAGCGAGTTGTTGCTGCGTCTTATATCTAAGTTAACACATTGATCCACTCATAAAAAAACACTGGACGAACGATAAGAACAAAGAATAAAACATCACAAACAATAATGCAATCTGGAAATCATAAACATCATTGTTTATGACCAAGCGAGTACCCATAATCCAAGAAACCACTTGAGTATCGGAATGCCATTTAAACATCTGCATCGGCTCATATTTCAACCCTCATCTACATCGCATCAAACGCAGAAATACGAAGTGACTTACTCCGGTCAGCAGCTCACTAAGAATCAATCGATATCCAGTCGTCAAAATATTCAGTCGTGTTTTCTTTTTTTATTCTTTAAAATTGTATTTTAGTATTAATGTTCTTTTTTTTGAAATAAAGTTTTTTTAAATTCAAACTTGTTTCAATAATTTAATTTCTATTCCCGAAAAAGGGCGAATTCGTCACCATTGCAGATGA
The DNA here is from genome assembly GCA_958431115.1 of Syrphus vitripennis. Taxonomy (NCBI): domain Eukaryota; kingdom Metazoa; phylum Arthropoda; class Insecta; order Diptera; family Syrphidae; genus Syrphus; species Syrphus vitripennis. Next base: position 78,051,077 of record OY288109.1, on the reverse strand, counting down.
AGCTGAAGAGAACGATGACGAAGAATGTGAACGTGAAGTTATAATAAAGGACGATGACGATAGGAGCGAAGTGTGAAGCTGATGAACGAGACACACACATAGATGATCGAAATGATGAGCGACAACCTGAAGAGGCAGTAGATAAGACAAGGGTACAAACAGTAATGCTAACGAGTGGAAATAAAGAGAGTGCAGTAATTAAACTGAAGGAAAAAACGAATGAAAACTGATGCACAGAGAAATGGATCTGCTAAAGAAAGAGATTAGTTATGCAAGAAGGAAAATGACATATTAAGAAGAGAAAATGAGTTATTAAAAAAAGAAAACCGAGTGACGAGTGACAGTGGTGTTCAAAAGAGTGCCATCGACTTTACAAATCTTAAAGATTTATTGGCTGAATTTTCGGGAGATGAAGATTGTTTTTCACACTGGGAAGCACAACTCCAAAATTTAATTGCGGCATACGAATTGAACGAGAAAAATTCAAGTTCTAATTTCATGCCGTTTGAAAGAAAAGGCAATGAAGTGGTTCCACTCAAAGTCAGACTTACTGACCATACCTGTTGGAGATTTTTGGTGGCCACGTAAGTAGATCATCATTGAAGAAGGCAGTTGATGTTAGAAAGTGGATGGTCGGTGAAGCTTTCCAAATTCAAAACCAGTGAAGCAGGTGCTTGTAAGAAACTGGTTTCTAAATTCAATTAAAAGTTTGGTTGGGAAAACTGGGGAAGAAGACAACCGGCAATAAGAGCGAGTTGTTGCTGCGTCTTATATCTAAGTTAACACATTGATCCACTCATAAAAAAACACTGGACGAACGATAAGAACAAAGAATAAAACATCACAAACAATAATGCAATCTGGAAATCATAAACATCATTGTTTATGACCAAGCGAGTACCCATAATCCAAGAAACCACTTGAGTATCGGAATGCCATTTAAACATCTGCATCGGCTCATATTTCAACCCTCATCTACATCGCATCAAACGCAGAAATACGAAGTGACTTACTCCGGTCAGCAGCTCACTAAGAATCAATCGATATCCAGTCGTCAAAATATTCAGTCGTGTTTTCTTTTTTTATTCTTTAAAATTGTATTTTAGTATTAATGTTCTTTTTTTTGAAATAAAGTTTTTTTAAATTCAAACTTGTTTCAATAATTTAATTTCTATTCCCGAAAAAGGGCGAATTCGTCACCATTGCAGATGAAGCTGAAGAGAACGATGACGAAGAATGTGAACGTGAAGTTATAATAAAGGACGATGACGATAGGAGCGAAGTGTGAAGCTGATGAACGAGACACACACATAGATGATCGAAATGATGAGCGACAACCTGAAGAGGCAGTAGATACGACAAGGGTACAAACAGTAATGCTAACGAGTGGAAATAAAGAGAGTGCAGTAATTAAACTGAAGGAAAAAACGAATGAAAACTGATGCACAGAGAAATGGATCTGCTAAAGCGGCCCATACACATAACACTTGTGTATCACACTTGTGTCAGTGTGCCTAAATGTGGAATGTGTATGGGCTTGTGTAGGCACCAATTTCTCGGTGTTGACACCGGTGTAGACAAAATCAAAATATTTTGATTTTTCGTGTCGGTGTCGCTATCGGTGTTGCGTGTGTGGGGCTGTGTATGCACATTCAAGGAATATTTCAGTTGCATTTCAAACGTGATCGGGGTAAGACGAGATGGCGATACGGAATTGTGAGTTTTGGCGATCTTTTATTGATATGTACAGGGATCTGCCTGAGCTATGGCAGGTGAAGTCAAAAGACTATAAAAATAGGGAGAAAAAAAACAAGGCTTTAGACCTATTACTGAAAAAGTACCAAGAAAATGAAAAACAAGCGACGATTGATGTCGTCAAAAGAAAAATTGTTTCGCTGCGATCGTCTTACCGCCGCGAACTACAAAAAATAAAAAAAAGTGAACGTTCCGGCGCAGGAGTTGATGCAGTATACGTTCCAACACTGTGGTATTTCCATTATTTGGATTTTTTAAGAGACCAAGAGAGCCAAATTGAAGGAATTTCCACAATTGAATTAGAAGCAAACGATGACGATGAAATCGAAGTAAGTATACATTCATATTTTTATTCATGCATCAATTCAATTTCCTGTTATACAAAATTACCTTTTGCAAGTGAGAAAATAATGTGATGGGTCTTATTTCTTTTTACTTTCAAACTTCATACATGTTATAAAAACCAAAATAAAAAAAATCTTTTCATATTTATTTCTCATTAATTTATTATTTTCCTTTATAAAAGTTAGAAACTATATTTTCTTACAAATTACAAGCCTGGTTTTGCCATGGGACTGCACCAACAGTGTTAAAATAATTACAAAATTTTTTGCGAATTTCTTTACTGTAATCTGTCGAGTTTCTACCTCTTAAAGGCTCCAAATCCTCAAGCTGTGCATCAAAACGCCAATGTGCTTGAGCTATTTCTCCAGTTGAAATGTTTTCTACATCTACAGAATTTCTCAAATAGTTATTCGCATTGCGCTTTGTTAAAAAATTATGCAGATAACAGCAGGCAAGAACTATTATTGTGGCTTTTTCTGGTGACAAATTAATTGTGTTCAATAAAATCCTAAATCGGCTGGCCAAGATTCCAAAAACATTTTCAACAATTCGTCTAGCTCTAGACAAACGGTAATTGAAAATGCGCTCTGAATTGGTTGCTGATTGGTGGTTGAAAGGTTTCATTATATTTTCCATCAAAGGGAAGGCGTCATCAGCAACGACAACAAATGGAAAAGACTCTTCACTAAAAGGCAGCTTTTCATGTCCTGGTAGATTCAGTTCTTCGTCCATTAATTTTTGTTTAAATTTAGTTTGAGAGAAAACACCTCCATCAGAAACTCTTCCATTTGTCCCAGCTTCAACCATAATAAACTCGTAGTTCGCGTTAACCACAGCCATCATAACAATACTAAATGTCTTTTTATAATTGAAATAATATGATCCGGATCCTGGTGGCTTCCTTATCTGGACGTGTTTGCCATCTATGGCCCCAATGCAATTCGGAAAATTCCACTTCCTTTCAAAATCCTCAGCAACTTGCTTCCAATCACTTTCCGTTTTTGGTATCTTAAAAGAATACAATGAAGATACTGTTTGTTTTAAATTTTCTAATTTATTATGTATATTGTTTTTGTCTTTTTAGAATGAAGTTTCTATTCCTACTCCACAAAATAGAAGAAAATTGTGCCAAAAAACGAAGTTTTTAGAGAGGGCTGTGGAACATTTAGATGAGGTAAAAAAAAAAAGGAATAGAGATGAGGCGGATGTGTTCTCCGAAAGTTGGGCTGTTGTATATAGGAAAATCGACAATGACCAAAAGCTTTTCGCAAAGCAAGCAATAGATGAAATTCTTTTGCAAGGTCAGTTGAGAAAACTGGATTTTAATTACTTGCAGTCCTTACGAAACTTGAATGCAACAGCTCAGCACAAATTCACTCATCAGGAACAACAAAATCCTTTATTTTTTGAGACTCCACGAACATATTGTTCCACACCTTCTTACTCTATGTCGGAATACTCTACACAGAATTCCAATGCAACGTTTATTCGATTACCAACAACGGATGAACAAATTCTGATATCCCAAGAAAGTGCTCAGAAATTTCAGAATCTATTTGACGCGCAAGAATATCAAGACGACTGATATTTTATGAAATTTGAAAAAAATTGAATGAATTTGAATTTTTTTTTATTTATTCTGAATGATTGCTTTTGTTATATTTTTTCAAAGAAGGAAGTACCTGTATTTTATTAGGTATTTAATATGAACTGTTTTTATTGTTTGTTGTTCTGAATGTTTATTTCTGTTTTGTTTAGTTTGTAACAAGAAAGTTCCTATTTTATTTTTTGACATGAAGTCAATTTTTTTTTATTCAGAATTTAGTTTAATAAAGTTGATATTAAATAAAGTATAAATGCCTTATTTTTACCGTTATGTATCCTTTTAATGCCTTGATAATAGCTTCACACGTTTCCATAATTATTTTTCCTAAACATTGCGGTGAAATAGCTGTGAGAAATTTTAAATCTTCAAAACTTTGACCGGATGCAAGAAACCGCAAAGTGGAGGAAAGCCTTTCGTGTGAAGAAACTGCATCTCTCATGTGGGTATTCCTCTTTTTAATCAAAGGTCCCACTAAATTTAAAAGTTCTTGATAACTCAAAACATCCATCCGTAAAAAATTCCTATAGTCATCCGGTGAATTATTTTGAAGTTCTCTGAGCAATTCCACATGTGAAAATATTTTTCTTTTTAGGTACCAATCCTTGGACCACAGCCGTTTTTTTCTTTTTTTTATTTTTGCTTCCTCCATACATGAAGCGATTATAAATGCGCACAGCACAGTTTCACTCTCACTATCACTACTCATTGCCTGTCTTGTCTCGTTGATGACAAATGAACAACTAATGTGTGCGGCTTGGTGTTGCGTGTGTGGCTGAATCGATATTTTGTGTCATCACACCGGTGTAGACACAAGTGTTATGTGTATGGGCCGCTTAAAGAAAGAGATTAGTTATGCAAGAAGGAAAAAGACATATTAAGAAGAGAAAATGAGTTATTAAAAAAAGAAAACCGAGTGACGAGTGACAGTGGTGTTCAAAAGAGTGCCATCGACTTTACAAATCTTAAAGATTTATTGGCTGAATTTTCGGGAGATGAAGATTGTTTTTCACACTGGGAAGCACAACTCCAAAATTTAATTGCGGCATACGAATTGAACGAGAAAAATTCAAGTTCTAATTTCATGCCGTTTGAAAGAAAAGGCAATGAAGTGGTTCCACTCAAAGTCAGACTTACTGACCATACCTGTTGGAGATTTTTGGTGGCCACGTAAGTAGATCATCATTGAAGAAGGCAGTTGATGTTAGAAAGTGGATGGTCGGTGAAGCTTTCCAAATTCAAAACCAGTGAAGCAGGTGCTTGTAAGAAACTGGTTTCTAAATTCAATTAAAAGTTTGGTTGGGAAAACTGGGGAAGAAGACAACCGGCAATAAGAGCGAGTTGTTGCTGCGTCTTATATCTAAGTTAACACATTGATCCACTCATAAAAAAACACTGGACGAACGATAAGAACAAAGAATAAAACATCACAAACAATAATGCAATCTGGAAATCATAAACATCATTGTTTATGACCAAGCGAGTACCCATAATCCAAGAAACCACTTGAGTATCGGAATGCCATTTAAACATCTGCATCGGCTCATATTTCAACCCTCATCTACATCGCATCAAACGCAGAAATACGAAGTGACTTACTCCGGTCAGCAGCTCACTAAGAATCAATCGATATCCAGTCGTCAAAATATTCAGTCGTGTTTTCTTTTTTTATTCTTTAAAATTGTATTTTAGTATTAATGTTCTTTTTTTTGAAATAAAGTTTTTTTAAATTCAAACTTGTTTCAATAATTTAATTTCTATTCCCGAAAAAGGGCGAATTCGTCACCATTGCAGATGAAGCTGAAGAGAACGATGACGAAGAATGTGAACGTGAAGTTATAATAAAGGACGATGACGATAGGAGCGAAGTGTGAAGCTAATGAACGAGACACACACATAGATGATCGAAATGATGAGCGACAACCTGAAGAGGCAGTAGATACGACAAGGGTACAAACAGTAATGCTAACGAGTGGAAATAAAGAGAGTGCAGTAATTAAACTGAAGGAGACAAACGAATGGAAACTGATGCACAGAGAAATGGATCTGCTAAAGAAAGAGATTAGTTATGCAAGAAGGAAAATGACATATTAAGAAGAGAAAATGAGTTATTAAAAAAAGAAAACCGAGTGACGAGTGACAGTGGTGTGCAAAAGAGTGCCATCGACTTTACAAATCTTAAAGATTTATTGGCTGAATTTTCGGGAGATGAAGATTGTTTTTCACACTGGGAAGCACAACTACAAAATTTAATTGCGGCATACGAATTGAACGAGAAAAATTCAAGTTCTAATTTCATGCCGTTTGAAAGGAAAGGCAATGAAGTGGTTCCACGCAAAGTCAGACTTACTGACCATACCTGTTGGAGATTTTTGGTGGCCACGTAAGTAGATCATCATTGAAGAAGGCAGTTGATGTTAGGAAGTGGATGGTCGGTGAAGCTTTCAAAATTCTAAACCAGTGAAGCAGGTGCTTGTAAGAAACTAGTTCCTAAATTCAAAGGACCATATGAGGTTGTGAAGGTCCTACCAAATGATGTGGTTAAGGATGTAGAGGGTTATCAAATGGGACAAGTTCCATATGAGGGAATACTGGAAACGGCTAATATGAAACCGTGGGTTGACCTAAAGCGGGAACCCCCAGACGTAATCGGGGCGATTGTGTGTCAGGATGGTCGAGTATCTCGATAATAGAAAAAGAGTGAGACGAAAATATCTTAGAGTAAAGACTACCGGTGCAAGTAGACAAGTCGAAGTCAGTCGGTGATTTCATGTAAACGTGTTCGGACGTATTCTAATCATTTTTGTATTATTAAGACTTAAATAAATATTAATTAAATAATAAACGAGTGTATCTTCTTCTTATTTTTCAAAGAGTGTTATAAAAACGAGCGGTTAAAGTATCTAGGTGTCTACACTAATTGTTGCTTTAAAATTTTTGTTCTTAAAATACTAATAATGTTATGATTTAGGCTATCCACTGCAGCCCTACTTGCTAACACCATTCAGAAATTCAGATGCCTATCCTAAAAAAACATTATTCAATTCATTGCATGCAAAAGCACGAAACATTATAGAAAGAACCATCGGGCTCCTTAAAAGCCAGTTCAGATCTGTACTCAATGAAAGAAAGTTACACTATTCTCTAGAAAAAGCAATAATAGTCAACGTTGCTTGTGTCTTACACAATATAACCCATAGATACAACGTAACTGATCCGGAAACAACAGGAATAGAAAATATAAACTTGCAGGACGTACCATTTGAGCCATTTCAAAATAAAGTTTCAAACAACAGCCAAGAAGTGCAGCGAATCGGAAATGAAATTCTAGAGTCAATATAAGTGATTAAATATATAGAATTCGTATTATTTGATGTTACTTTTTTTTCACTAATGTTTTCATATAAATGTACATTTTTGCTGGATAAACTTAAATGATAATTCATCACAGCTCACAGCAACGCATAAGATATACAATACATATATAGGTAGGAACTCTTCAAACTTAAGTATTAAAAAAAATACATACTGTGGCAGTAAAAAGAAAGAAAACAAATAACAAAATATAGACTGGAATATGAGAGAGGGGAAACTGAACGGTGGTGCCTCGTAAGTTGTGCAAAAATATTAAAGTAACTATCAAACGAACTAAATAGTGCCGAAAAAATAAGCAGTGTCTTGAAAACTGAAAAAAAAAGAATAAATGAATTGAACTGAAAAAAAGTCACAAATAAGAGTGAACTAAAAAAAAAATTTAAATAAGTCATTTCAGTTCATTTATGGAAAACAGTTGCTAAAAGGGGCAGCCAAGCTCTTCGTGCAAAGTCAGGCAGGAATCAGAACATGGGACGATCTTAGAACAGCGCTGTTGAAGGAATTCGGCAACAAAATGACGGCCGCCCAAGTGCATCAAAAGCTGGGCAGAAGAAAAAAAAAGACAGACAGAAAGTTTGAGGGAATATCTCTAGTCTGAATAGTCTAAATAAGGCCATGTTGTATCAGGCTACTACAATGGTGGAGTTGAAGAAACAAATGGGTGTTTACGAAAGAGTTCGGAGTTTCACTTCCAATGCTTTCACTGACTTTTGCAAGGAAGAAAGCATTCAGCATTTACTAATAGCAACGGGGGTACCGCGTGGAAATAGACAGGTTGAAAGGATACACAAAATAGTCGTATCAATGTTGACAAAAGGTTGTGTCGGAAATGACAAAAATTGGTACGAACATGTATACCGCGTTCAACAGGTCATAAACAGCACACCATCAAGAAGCACAAAACATTCACCATTTAAAATTTTCACGGGATGTGAAATGAATACTCCAAAGTATCCAGATCTCCGAGCACTTTTAGAAGAAGCAGCTGTAAATGAATTGGATGAAAAGCGAGATGAACTCCGAGAAGAAGTAAAAAAGAACACGATTCAAAATGAAAACAAAAAATCGTTTAACAAAAAAAGAAAAGATGAACAAGAGTTTGAAGTAGACGAACTTGTCCCCGTTAAGCGAACACCGTATGACACTGGAATGAAGTTGAGACCCAAATATCTTGGACCTTATAAAGTTACAAAAAAACATTAGAAGGGAAGATACGAAGTGGTTAAGGTCGGAGAACATGAAGGCCAAAATAAGACAAATACAGTGGCAGAATTCATGAAGAAGTGGAACCCATCATTCGGGACGAATGATTAGTCAGGATAGCCGAATGTGGGAAGGTGGCCTGATTCACAAACACAACGACAATAGACATTACATAGGTAGAGAACGGGACAATACGAACGGAAAGACAAACGGTGCAAAAGAAAACAAAACGACTGAGGTAAAACTAAATGGCAGTAAAGGGAGTACTAATTTGGCAGTCAAGCCATAAAGAATAGAATAGGCCACTATGCCATAGTACTTAATATCAGTCATAGTTAAGTTATAATTAAGTAATCTAGTTTTAAGATAACATCAATAAATTGTTAATTGAAATGAACTTTGAGTATTATTGTGTTTATAACTCCCGGATTATCTATCCTTTCCAACCACAATCGGGACATCATTCCCACATTTAACTCTTGACGAACGCTCAAAATACATCTACTTATGCATATTGCGGCAGTTTTTAACTTATATAATAATAAACATAAATAAAGTAGGTAAATAAAAGATTAATTTTTTATGATGTCGATTTTTTTCAATATTTTCCTTTTTTTTCTAAGTTCTTTTTGTTTCATTAGGTTTAGTTTATCTTTTTCGATTTCATATTTTTTTTCGTATACCTAGCAATTTCCGAAAGATTCTTTTCAATTGATTTCGATACCTCTAAAAGATATGCTTGGGTGCCAGTCTGCGTTTACAACAACTTGAATCGTTCAGATTCCCTTCCATTGGAATTTTTGATTCCTGTTGTTCTGTTGCGACTTGGCAAGGAACTTTGATGTTCAGATGGTTCTTGGCCATGGCCGCCCTTGAAGATTACCAAATAATAACGGATGATGAAGGTTCCATTACAATAGAGGAAACTATGGTTCTGTTAGTGAATCGTTGGAGTAATTTAAATGAAACAAATTACTTTTAAAGTATGTATTCAGTATAATTTCCCAAACTTTTTTTAAGGTAAACGACTTGTGAGGGAAAAAATTGCTCAATTTTATAATTTCTCTGGATCTGAATCTGAAGATGGTAAGTAAAATTAAAGATATATGGTATCGAAATGTATACTCATACGTTTTTTTTTTATTGGAAAGCTTATAATCCTGAACCACCTCATGATGCAACAAATGATACATTCGCGTCGTATCACAGTCCCAGCATTATAGAAGAATCACCAAAAAGATAAACAATAAATGAAATTAAAAATTGAAATCTTGCAAATGTTTTTTTGCAGATCAAAGCTTTGAAATAAGCGAATTAGATTGTCTGGACGATGCTGCAGGTGGCATCATAGATGCAGGTCAAGGTAATTAGGATCATATGTATAGTGTTTAAATATTTAATTTTTCTATTTTTTCGTTTTTTGCATTACACTGATTACCAGTACAAGTGGGGTTCCGGTGACACTAAATTATTATTAAATTTATATAACAAACACATTAAAGATGTGGGACCTTTCGGGAAGTTTAGACTTTAAAAAAAACATGTGGACGTTCATTGCTGCCGAAATATTTAAAAAGTTGAAGATTTTCTACACTGGCACACAGGTGGAAACTCGTTACAAGTGCGTTCTTAAGAGGACAAAAAAAAACATGAGCATTACTTTTTCTTATAGGAAATTTCACGTTCTAAAAAAAAGGTTCTGACATTTTTTTCCGTTAAATCAACCGTTTCAAAGTTACAGCCTCTCAAAAAAAGTATAAATAGGAAAATTAACATAAAATTACCTTTTTTTGAATTTAACATATTATCTTCGCTATTATCACTCTTATCAAAAAATGACTTAAGACCTTTTTTGTAGAGTATCAAATTTCCTTAATTACAGTCCCTTTCACTTTAGTCCATTACTATAATATATTATACGAATTATTCGATTTAAAACAAAAATCTGCCAAAAATCATTTAAAATCGCTTAATTATTTAAAAAAATATATAAAAAACGTTGATTTGGTATTGGACATGTTATTAATGTATGTATATTAATAATTGACTTGTTGTTTACATATTACTTATATATAAGAGCACATGTTACTCTCTTTTTATAAATGGCGTCAGCAGTTAGATCAGGAGATTAAATTTGCAAGAAAATAAACAAACCTAGGGTAAAGAGAGATGGCTAAACAACGCAGTTACTGTTATTTATGCTTATTTTATAATGTTATCTGTTAACGCCACCTGGCGACAATTAAAGAATTCTGTTTATTGAACAACCCTGTATTTCTTATTGTAGTGTGATTATGTAAGTTAACACCACAGTATGTTTCCCACACTCAAGAGCACTTTTTGCTGACGATATGTCTAAGCAATAACAGCAACCAGATGAAGCTTGCATTCCATCACGTAGCAGCGGCCGGAATAGAATTTCACCTGTGGGAACATCCGCAACGATAGGAGCGATGAATGCACTGTGGTTAGGTGTAGTATTTTAAGAATTATAATGTTAAAGTTAGTTCTAAGTTGATTGTGAAATAAAGAGGTTCTAACCTCCGAATAAAAAAATATTTTTTTTAATACAAAAACTTAAAATAGTTTAATTGGCGCCCGAGCAGGGACCGCGGGAGAGTTAGTGCAAAAGTGTCGCGAAAAGAAAGTGCAATAAAAAGCCCTCAAGTAGTGCAAAAGTGCAAATAAAAATTTCCAAGTATAAACGGGATACGCGAACAAAAAAAAATAAATCAGTTAAAAAAGCCCTCAAGTAGTGCAAAAGAAAAACTGAAAATACTCCCCGCGGTCGCGATCGTGGAAAGGTGAAAAGACTTTAACTGAGTCAAGGGCCCCGCAGTAGCCCTAACCCAACGGATAGGAGACGAACCGGAAGCACGATAGAGCTAGCCGCACCACCCGATCATAATATGGAGAAGCTGATAGTGTTAATTTTGTAAGTTATTTTTAAGAAACCTATATTAATTAATTTAGAAAATAAGAAAGTTGCGAGACTAGATAAATAGCGACAAATTTGGAAAATTAAAATAAGAAAATAGTTAAAAATTTTGAAAGTTAAAATACGAAAATAGTGATAAGATTATAAATTGATAAGAAATTTAAATCAATTATATTAAACAAAATTTTATCAAGTTACATATCCAAATTCCGTATTGGCTGATTTTATAGAAATAATCTTCGGTTAGCACAAATTGTTGTTTTTTCCTTTTTTTACTATTACACAAATAAAAATGACTAATACAAGAACGGGTGCAGGTTCAGACGTTCAACCAAGTCCTGTAAATCAAGGGCAGGCACCTCTTCAGGGCCAATCTCAAGCAGGTATTTCTCAAGGCCTACACCAAGCACCTCCTCAAGGTCAACCCCAAGCAGGTTTATCCCAAGGCCTACTTCAAGTACTGCCACAAGGTCAACTTCCTTTTGTAAATAACACAATCAACCATCTTCCTTCATTAAACATTCCTCCTCCTAACTATCAATTACCCATCACATATCAGGACTCAACCAATAATCTTCATTCCAGTCACTCCCAAAATGTGACTCAAGAGGTCAGGTCCACACCTGAGTTGGACACTCTGGTGACATCTATAGTAAGTCGCGTCCTAGAACAGCAGGGCAAAAAATTAATAGAAAGCGTTCTTAATCCAAACGCACAACGATTCAATGGCGTGGACCAAACAATTTTTCCGCAATTTCAGAATAACCTAGACGGTTTAGATAAAGTCCCGGACGTCGTAAGATGTCTACGGACCTTCTCGGGGGAACCCGGCGAATTTTCTTCCTGGAAGAAAAGTGTGGACCGTGTGTTGAAAATATATGAAAACACAAAAGGGACTCCTAAATATTATGGCATTATTAATGTCATACGCAATAAAATTATTGGGGAAGCAGATGCTGCCCTAGAATCCTTTAATACGCCCCTAAATTGGGAAAGTATAGTTCGTTGCCTTACGATGCATTATGCGGACAAACGTGATGTTACTACCTTAGAGTGCCAGATGTTTAATTTGGTTCAAGGAAATCAAACTGTGCAACAATTTTATCAGGCAGTCAATTCCCAATTAACATTAATTATCAATAAAATATCCTGTTTAGAAATTGGTACTGAGGCACTGAGAGTTCTAACTCAAACCTATAGAGATAAGGCCCTTGAGACATTTATAAGAGGGTTAAGAGGTAATCTATCGGATCTATTGGGAATGAGGGAGCCTGTGGATTTGCCACAAGCATTACACCTTTGTATGAAATATGAGAACCAACACCTGAGGTCTCAACATAATCAAACATATCAGGGAGCGGTAAAAAAGAATTTCGCTCCAGCACCTCCACGGTTACCAAACTCTATGCAGCAACACACTTCCCTCACGCGAAACAACACAAACGTTGTTCCTTTTAGACATCAACAAGGTTACTCAAATTACCCTACAAACTTCCCTACTTATCGCACCTATCCTACCTTTACTCCCTTGTTACAACAAACTCCAGCGTTCGGATATCGCCCAACAAGTAATTATTACCCCCAGAATAATACCCAGCACCTCCAGCAAAATCAAAATCAGGCCATAAAGCAATCCCCTAACCAAATTAAGACAGAAGCATTAACTCAAGGACGGAACAAACAGATGAGAAATCTAAATACCGGACAACAGACACAAAAGCCACCGTATCAATCGGTACCTCAAAAGACAAATCAATATAATTACCATATTAGTCCTGACACAGGAAATTTTGGAAGCCCCGTCACTTCCCAACATGAAGAAGCAGGTAAATCAGAAGAAAACACATATTTTAAGATTTGCGAAGAAGCCACCCAAGATCTCAACTATTTCCCCGATGAATATGCAGGAAATCCTTATTCAACAGACCAATCACTAGAATATAGCGATATTCATTTTTTAGGTTAACCGAGTCCTCGTTACCCTACTTTGAATGCAAAACGGGGACCGGAGAAATTTTAAGGTTTTTAATTGATACTGGATCTAGCAAAAATTATATCAAACCCGATCTTGTACAAAGCCCTCTTGCTAATGAACAAATATTCTATGCCAAGTCTATAGCTGGTGATGTTGAGATAAGCCAGCATACTTTTCTAAACCTATTCGGCCTGAAAGATGTCGATATAAAATTCTTTATTTTACCCACTCTAAAAACTTTCCATGGGATATTAGGCAACGACAGCCTAAAAGAATTAGCTGCAGTAATCCACACTCAGGATAGTTTCATGACAATACTTAATAAGATTAGTATCAAAATCAAACAATTAAAATCGCAAACAGTTAATAACATAACCTTAAATACTGATTCATTAACCATCCAACAAAAACACCTCCTAAATTTGGTTGTAAGCAACCACACAAATCTATTTTCCGAACCCGATGAAAGGCTAACATACACCACAACAGTTGTTGCAGAAATAAGGACATCCACGGAAGACCCAGTTTATACCCATTACTATCCCTTTCCTATGTCATTGAAAACAGAAGTAGAAAAACAAGTTCATCAATTACTCAATGACGGAATAATAAGACCTTCACGGTCACCTTATAATTCCCCAGTTTGGATCGTCCCAAAAAAACCAGACTCAACAGGTACAAAACAATATAGAATGGTAATTGATTACCGAAAGCTCAACACTATCACAATTGCAGATAGATATCCAATACCTGATATAAACGAGGTAATAGCCCAATTAGGAAGAAATAAATTCTTCACCGTGCTTGATCTGAAAAGCGGCTTCCATCAAATTCCTTTAAAGGAATCTGATATTGAGAAGACGGCGTTTTCTATTAATAATGGCAAATATGAATTTACCAGGTTGCCATTCGGACTAAAAAACGCTCCCTCGATTTTCCAACGAGCGCTTGACGATATTCTACGAGAATATATTGGAAAATCTTGTTACGTGTACATTGATGATATCATCATTTTCAGCGAAAATGAGGCTCAACACGCCAAACATATCGAGCAAGTCTTCAACACACTTAGTAGAGCAAACATGAAAATACAACTCGATAAATGCAAATTCTTCAGATCACAAGTAGAGTTTCTTGGCTTTCTTATCTCATCGGAAGGCATTAAAACAAATCCCGAAAAAGTCAAATCTATTTTCGACTTTGCTACTCCCAAAACCTTAAAGGAACTCAGATCCTTTCTTGGATTGTCCGGTTATTACCGTCGTTTTATAAAAGGATATGCTCAACTGGCAAAACCACTGACAATCCTCTTAAGAGGGAAGGAAGGACGTATGTCCAAGACACAATCTTCAAAAACACTTATAAACCTAAACCAAGACGCTTTAGATTCTTTTCAAAAAATAAAAAACTCTCTTATATCGGAAGATGTAATATTACGCTATCCTGATTACGGAAAACCATTCGATCTTATAACAGATGCTTCAAATTTTGCTATTGGAGCAGTGCTCGAGCAAGAAGGTAGACCCATAACCTTTATAAGCAGAACGCTTAGTAAGTCAGAGGAAAGCTTTGCCGCTAACGAAAAGGAAATGTTAGCAATCGTTTGGGCACTAGACTCACTTAGAAATTACCTCTATGGTCATGCTAAAGTTCGAATTTTTACTGACCATCAACCCCTCACTTTTGCGTTGAGCAATAAAAATAATAATTCTAAAATTAAAAGGTGGAAGGCTATACTCGAAGAGTATAATCACGAATTAAAATATAAACCTGGAAGAATAAACGTGGTAGCCGACGCTTTATCTAGAGCTCCACAGTTATCCCAAGTTAATAATTTATCCACAACCACAACCCAAAATAGTGACGAGAGCTCTGGCCACGAACTTATTCCAAGTGTCGAAGTACCGATTAACGTTTTTAGAACGCAAATATTTCTTAGCATTGGTGATTCATCCACTCAAACCTTTTCAATTGTGTTTCCACGATTTCATCGCTATATTATTACAGAACCTCACTTTAATAATGATAATCTTGTCCCTATTTTAAAGAGAGTCCTAAATCCATCCGTTATAAACTGTATTAAGACAGAAGAGAGAATAATGGGATTGATACAGCAAATTTACCCCCTCCATTTCAAAAATTTTCGCATTAGATTCACACAACTTCAAGTCGAAGATATAACTAATGAAACAGAACAAGAGGAAATTATTATAAATACACACAAACGAGCTCACCGCAATGATCGTGAAAATAAAGCACAAATACTAGAAAAATTTTATTTTCCAGCAATGGCTACTAAAATAAAGAAGGTGATTAAAAAATGTAACGTCTGCAACGAAAATAAATACGACAGACATCCCAGTAAGTTAGAATTAAAACCAACCCCAATTCCTCAGTATCCTGGACAGATAGTCCACATTGACATTTTTTCCACTCAAAATAACCTTGTTTTAACTGCGTTAGATAAATTCTCCAAGTATGCACAAGTTAAGATTCTCAAATCCAAAGCCGTTCAAGACATAATACGACCTCTAAGAGAAATCCTTTTTTCATTTGGTTTACCCGAAATAATAGTTGCCGATAATGAAAAATCTTTCAATTCATCCACTATAACTTTTATGATCGAACACGAACTAAAAATCAAAATGTTTATTACTCCGCCATATTGTAGCAGTGTTAATGGCCAAGTTGAAAGATTCCATTCAACACTGGTTGAAATAATGAGATGTTTGAAGACCGAAGGTCTTCATCGTTCCTTTACGGAGTTATTAGAACGTGCAGTTCAAGAGTATAACTTCTCAATACACTCCACTACTGGAAGAAAACCAATCGAAACATTTTTTGGACGCAGGGTTACTTCAGACCCTAACCTATTAGAAAAAGCACGAGTTGACAATATAAAGAAAATTCAAGACAAGCAAGCTGCCGATCTTAAGTACCATAATAAATTAAGAAAACCAATAAAAGAATTTATTCCTGGACAAATTATTTATGTCAAACAAAACAAAAGAATAGGATCAAAATTAAATCGCCGTTATAAGAAAGAAATAGTAGCTGAAAATAAAACCACTACTGTAATAACCCAGTCAGGTAAAACAGTTCACAAATCGCTCATAAAAAATTGAAACCCTCATTCTTTTTAGACTTTCAATTGCAACATGTACTGCAGATGTACAGATCCTGGACTATTCCAGCGCACAATCAATAGCAATAGACACGGGAACGGCAAAGGTTCAAACAGGAACCTTTAAGATTATACACACCATCGATCTCAAACAATACCAAAAGATAATAAACGAACTGGAGACTTTGCTAGCAGAAAACATCAATCAAAACAATCCCATCCTTCCTTTTTTAAACAACGAAATCTACCAAATTAAAACCCACCTTGATAGGCTAATGCCTACAACTAAAACTAAACGCTCACTAGACTTTCTAGGCAGTGCCTGGAAATTTATTGCAGGAAGTCCTGACGGACATGATTTTGAAGTTATAAAGGAAAAAATAAACAATGTCTTAAATAATAATAACAATCAAATTGTAATAAATAAAATATTGATTAAAAAAATTGACGAAATCGTCAATATGACTAATAATATCAATGAAATAGTAAAAAATAGCGAAGAATTCAAAAACGAATTAGTTTTAAAAGTAGAATTAAAATTAGGAATAATCAAAGAAGAAATTGTTAATCTAGATTACGCAATACACTGGGCCAAGGCCAATATTGTAAACACATACATTCTTTCCAATATAGAAATTAATACAATAAGAGAAATTTTGAATAAAGAAGAAATGCCATATGTAAATGTCTTAGAGGCACTGGAATTTGCTCAAATAAAGATTGCTTCAAATAATTCTTTAATTCTTTATATGATAAGTTTACCAACTACCACTGTAGAATCATGTAGAACAACCTTGATTAAGGCCGTAATCAACACATACCATCGTTCGAAGAAGTCACACCAGGTATTCTATTTTTAAACCAATATACTGGACCTATGGAAGTAAATGAAGAAATAGTACCATTGGATGGAACTTACATCATACATTTCCACAACACATCAATTAGAATCCAAAATGAAGTTTATAAGTCAACCGAAATATCTGCCTACAAACCGCTACCAGCTGTTCTACAACCTGTTTCCAATACAAAAAATACAGAAGAATTGTTATCACTACAAATGATAAAAGAGTTAAATGCCGAAAATTCAGAGTACATTAACCTCCTAGAAACTAAGAATAAATACAACACCATAGCTGTCTTTACCATTTCTATTCTTTTGGTTGCATTAAGCGTATTTTATCTTTTAAAACTAAGAAACAAACTTAAATTGAAAATAACAAAAACAACAACAAATGCAACAGTGACGATTGACCCTCCAAATGCAGAAGAACAGGGAAACCCTATCCCAACATCAAGAACAACTATAGGGATAGAAGACATTCCCCTACACATCAGAACTACTGCATCGAACGTGGGCGTTCGATTTTAAAAGGCGGAGGAGTTAACACCACAGTATGTTTCCCACACTCAAGAGCACTTTTTGCTGACGATATGTCTAAGCAATAACAGCAACCAGATGAAGCTTGCATTCCATCACGTAGCAGCGGCCGGAATAGAATTTCACCTGTGGGAACATCCGCAACGATAGGAGCGATGAATGCACTGTGGTTAGGTGTAGTATTTTAAGAATTATAATGTTAAAGTTAGTTCTAAGTTGATTGTGAAATAAAGAGGTTCTAACCTCCGAATAAAAAAATATTTTTTTTAATACAAAAACTTAAAATAGTTTAATTTGTATGCATTGTATATGCCACGTATCGAGTGACGAATACTGCTCGTCACTTGATACGTCGCGACGCTGATGTGCGACAATTTGCACATCAGCATACTAACTTCCCACGATTCATTTAACGATTGTGTGTTTATGTATGCATTGTATATGCCACGTATCGAGTGACGAATACTGCTCGTCACTTGATGCGTCGCGACGCTGATGTGCGACAATTTGCACATCAGCATACTAACTTCCCACGATTCATTTTTGCTGACTCCACAAATGTACATATGAATATGGAGTCAGCATAGTTTTAAGCAACTTAGTTTTAAGCAATAAAAGTTTTAATAATTCAATTCAATAAAGAACTCACCACAGACAACAAGTGTTTCATTTTTAATGACTTATAAATCAGTATCTAACATGGCGACCGTGACAGGGCATTTTATGAGATTATTCTTCTTTTCCTCTTTTCTTTTTGTCGCATTGCGTCATTTTTGTTAAGCCATACAAAAAAAAAAAACTACTTCTTCTTTTTTGCTAATTGCACTAATAGCGTGCCTTTATTTTATGAACTCGTTCGCACGAACAAGTATTTCTGTTCTACATATTTTTTGCGAACTCGAACGTACTAATAGCGTACTTGAATAATTAAAATCAAATATTATATACTGAATTGGAAATTGTAAACTGAGTTATATTGTAAACCAAGGTAATATTGTAATATTATACAGATATCTAATTATATTATATAAAACACAATGTATTAATAAAATTCCAGAATTTTTAAACCTTACAAAGAAAAAACACATACGTAGTTTGATTTAAGGCTGTAAGTTGGGAATAATAAAACGCGATTTTAGAATTTTTTTTCCTTGGTTTCATTTTCGTTGTGCTTTGTTTAAAATTAATTTTATTAATTTTTAAAACGATGAATAAGTCAGTAAATTTGATTGGTGACCCAAACATTTTGTACGCCGTAAATTACCAACGGTGAGTGAGGTTATGTTTGTTTTTTTTTTTATCAAATTAGGGTTCTGAAACATCGAAATCAAAAAAGTATTAACAATACCATAAAAAAGTTGAAGAAATATGTGAGCATTTGTGGTATTTAAATAACGAATTGGCTACACTGTCTTTATTTGACAATAATGTCTCAATGGATACTAAAAAAAATTGAATTTGCAACAAAGAAGATATAAAAATTCTCGCGTATAACTTAAAAAAAAAATGATGAAATCGGAAACATCTTAAAGTATTTCCATTGTTGTGCGGTAGGGAAAACTACCCTACATGGAATATAGCTATTCAGGCGTATCTGGATTTGGACGATTTTCGGGAGATTACGATTGCGTACGAGGTTGATGGGGCGGGAAACCCCAAACCTCTTGTCGATCCTGCCAAAGACAGAAGAACAAAAGGTATGTTAACACTCATTATAGATTCTATATGCTATGTACATATTCAAGGAGCAAACACAGCCAAGGAGTTGTGGGAAACGTTAGCGGTGCATACGAGGACAGTGGACTTACTGCGGGTGATATCACATAACTAAATTATTGCAAGACATGCCACGTGGAAGCGACAACTCAGCTTTTCATGCAGGTACAAACAGAGCGCCATCTTTTCATGCGCCATCTAAACCTCAAAGCAAAGGACCTAATTGCAGAAAATGTCAAAACTTTGGACACATTGCGAAGAATTGTTGAGCAAAGACAGAAACCAACAACAGTTTGACGCATTTTGTACTTTATTATCGACCCAAGGAATAAAAGATGAAAATGATTGTTACTTCGATTCGAGAGCAACCTCACATATGACAATGAAACCTAGACTTTTGCAAAAATGCCATGCAAACAGCGGATCTGTTACAGCGACGAACAAGGGAATTATGCAAATTAGAGCTGCAGGTGAAACTGTCGCTTGACTAGCCTGCAACAAGACCAACGTTGAAATCAAAAACATTCAATATATTCCCGAGCTGTCGACCAATTAACTTTCTATTAGCCAGATTGTGAAAAGAGGTCATTCTGTGTTTTTCAATAATAATGGTGTAAAAGTGATTAATCCCGAACAATAAGTCATTTTAACCGGGTCTCACATAAATGATCTCTTTAAATTGGGTGAACATTCAAAGCCATCAAACAAAGTTTTAGCCTATAGTGCAACAGTAAGTCAAACTTTGTGGCACCGAAGCATGGACCATCCAAATCTAAAAAGCCTACACCAATTGCAAAATGGCTTTGTAAGTGGAATACAATTTGCGAATGAAGATAAAACCGATTGTAAAATTTGTCCAATGGGTAAGCAGATAAGATTCCCTTTTAATAAACATGCTAATAGAGCAACTAGAATCTTGGAGCTAGTGCACTCTGACATATGCGGTCCAAAGGAAAACAAATCTCTTGGTGGAAAACGATACTTTCTCTCGTTCATTGATGATAAAAACCAGAAAGATTTTTATATATTTTTTAAAGACGAAGAGTGAATTCGAATTTTTTGAAGGAATTCTACTTGTTGCCAACTTAAATGTCACTGTGGGCAAGGTTTAAAAGATGAGGTAATGGGACATGCCTAACGAAAAACGCAAGCTTTCGTCAAATAATATTTGAATTAACCACCAAAAATTCTAATTGATAAGAGCTGAAATCAGAGACATAACTTAACTGAAAAGATGAATACGTTTAGTTTTTTGCCAGCCATTTGTATGCCCATTTTTGCCAAGAGAAGTACTCTAAAATTTATAAATCACGTAGGATTGACCAAAAGGTACAATATTAATCATATGTATTTATATAATTTTACCTATGTCTGTATTTATTTTTATATTGAAATCAAATATAACTTTCAGAAAAATAAATTGAGCTTAAACTAAAACTGCTCTATTCATTTTCAACGAATCCTATCGTCAGCCTGCCGCCAACACTACTGATTTGACGAAAAGGTCAAGAGTTGAAAACCCTACGCACAGATAATAGCAAAGAATATCTGAAAACATTAAGAAATATCATCAAAGAGAAAGGTATAAATCACCAAACCACAACTTTTCAACTACACTGCGTGGCAACATCTTGTATTGTCTTCTTTTAATGTACAATGACTCAGTTAAACCATCTTCACTTTCGCTGCCCGAAGAAGTTGATTTCCAATTTTCCCAAAAATAATTGCTTCGGAACATTTTGATTTTATAGCTACTATGTATGTATGACGTATGTATGTATACTTTTTGTTTTAAAACGGAAGCAAACAAACTTTTAAGGCAGAACATGTATTAGAACATGTATTAGACATGTATAGCGTTTCCACAAATCATTAATCAGATTTATAGCAAACAGCTTACATTTGCTCAAAGCATTTTACTCGTGACAAATATATTCGTAACCTGCAACATGAACTTCTTCAGTATTCCCCAAAAAGTTGCAAGAAACCTAAAGGCGATGCTATTCCCACAAAAAATCTGCCCTTTCACAGTTCTTCAAATAAAGGAAATATAGACCAAAACAACAAGCGAAGCCATCGTTTGGAAAGACGACAGCGACTCTTAGAAGTAGAAAATTTATTGAAAAGTCCTGATTTTGGAGAAGAGAACCTGATTGAATCTATTATTCCTGAAGAAGTTTATGAAGAACATCTTCAAGTTAAACCCAGCATGTAAGCATACAAATTAAAGCACTGTTTATGTTCTGAATTGAATTCCATTTCCAAATCCTTAGGTCTGACGCAACGGCTGTGGAATTAAAGAAAACCATTTCAGAACTTCAAGAGCAAATAAATTCGCACCAAGAAAAAATTGTCCAGGATTCGAAATCATGAACCTAATGCAGGAAAATAATAAACTCAAAGAAGAATGCAGTGGAACGAACTCTTTATTTACTCCCACACAGAAAAAAAAAACTTGGAAAAAGGAATGCACGAATAAAGTGAAGTACAGACGATATATCAAAATTTATAGCAATTCATGCCAGTGGCCCAAGAGCATACCGATTCCTTCTTCAAAAAAGCTACCCCTTCCCTGCTGTTATCACATTAAAAAAAGACTTTTTTTTCGATGCAAAATGTATTTTAGAATCAGAATTCAGAATAAAAACCTTGTCAATAATATTTGGAAGAAAAACGATAAGTTGCAAAGAAAATTAAATAAAATCTGTTCTTAAAATAATAGCATAGTAGCTATATTTTTTTTTTTAATATCTATGTACATATGAGTTTCAAAAAGGTAAATTGGAAGTATTATAGTTCTTCGTCTCCAGAGAGATAAATAGGCATTTACTTATATGAAATATGATCATTCTTCACTTTCATGTAGGCTGAGTTGAGTAAATATTTTTACATTCAAGTTCGCACCCAATCCATTTTATAGAAATAGAATTCGCATGACGAATTGCCACATTTATTCCTTATAATTAAAATATACAAGTTAACACACCACTTTTGCAATTATCAAAACGCCACACCCACAGCAGGAAACTAGTCGAGATAAAGATCATATGTTTCAAACATAAAGTCGCATCCGGACTACAATCAAATGCTGCAGCACAACACTATCCTTATCAGCTATATGCATTGCACCCGAACATCAAACCATGCAACTGATACCAGCTAGATCGCAGTTACACACTCAACGTATAATATTGTTTAGTTTTAAGATCTCTGTTTTGTAAATTGTTTTTGAATCAAGTTTTTTTTATTTTAAGCATAGAAAGCAAATTTTAATTTACATAAATAAAATACTTAAATAGTTCAAGCCAAAAAGAGAAAACAAAAATTTTATGCCGAAGGACAAAAAACTAAGTCGTGTATCTAATACAACCGCTCCATACGAACTTAAACAATTTTTGAAGAAGATAGTGATATCACCGGAACTGATAATCCTTCTAAATCTTACTGCTTACATTCTTACAGCACAATGCACAATATGTAAATATCAAGTTCATTAAGACAATTCTTTTCGCAACACGGTACACCAAACTCAGCTGCTGAATTTAAATCTAACTTAATCAATGATTTTTGTAGACAATACGACATAAACCTACACACTGCATAACGGCATACAATGACGCGTAATAAATAAACCAAGAAATACAAAACCTCAAATTTAACGAACATGACATGGATAAAATGACAAAATGATTCAACTATTTGCAAACATTACCAATCATATATATAATATACATATAATAATTAATACAATAAGAAATTGACACATCTAACTGCTCAAAATGTATTACCTTGGACGATCAAACTATTTTCCGATTTTGGACCAATGGCATCGCTCGTTCTATTTTTCAATGAAATAGCTCGTTTTATTTTAAAATCATAAAATAATAAGAAATAACGAGGGACTCTTAAAACGTAAACGAAGACGAAAAGTCGATATTATTAACTTGTCCATTTTATCTAATTAAATTAGCAAAATTAAGTTTTTTTGAAAATACCAAAAAAAGAGTATTTAATTTCCATGAGGATTATAACTCAGGTGTGGGGTATATTCACCTAAAATAGAAATTAAAGAAAAGAGAAAAAAAAATCTTTGTACTATGGCCGACCACAAGACGAAGGGGGAGATGATAGATGCGTTAAAGGCCGCAGGCATTGATGTGCCTCTTACGATTTCTATTTCCCGGTTGAAACAGATGTATAACAACTTGTATGTCATAGCTGGTGAACCTTTGAACGCCGACGAAGCCGCTGCCCAAGCTGATCGTCCATTTGAAGAAACCGATGCCACTGATGAAATATATGCCGACGCCCAACAGAGAGCAGAAGGCGAACTAAAGATTTCCGAGAAAATTCAAACTGAAGAGAATACAAAAATAGTCATCATTAAAATCAAACAAATAGTCATCATTTTCAATAAACAAAGATATCAAAATTCAAAATTGTACCCATCAGCATTTGACCAGTCATCACCACCAACCAACGATGCAACAATCCATGTGGATGCAGATAACAAACAAACAATAGCTTTAATAATGTCAAGGGTAGATTTAAGATCATTTTATAAGTTCAGTACATTGAATTCAGATTAATAAAGAGGCTTGTCCTCCGTAAAAATATATTTTTTGAATATTTTAATAAAGATAAAATTCTTACAAACTATTTACGAGAATCAATTATTTTGGCTAAAGTTTATATAATATCCAAACAAATTTTGAATCCGGATGAGCTTGATTTGATACATGAACATATAAACACTAAAATTTCCTCTGATGAACAGCTTTATGGATTTTTGTCTTTACAAGCTTATTATAATAATTCGAACCTTATTTTGTAATATAAAACTACCTGTTATTTTTCAATAATCTTTCAACCTATACCATTTGGTAAAACTCCCTATAAATGAAACCCTTAATATAAATTTCAATCATTCCCACGCCATTATGAACGATCATTTCATTCAATATTATGAGCAAACCTTGTACTTCCATCCAACTGTTTAACTGTCCAAAAGAAGATCTGAGAAGCTTGACTGCTGAAATATGCATTCCAAATATCATAAAGCACCAGGAAGCCACTTGTGACGTATTTGAAAAAAAAACTATTAAAAGTAGTATCACCCAACCAGAAGAAGGTTTTATACTCTGAATTAATGCTCCAACCACGAAGATGAGTTCAATATGTTGAATAGATGACAAAATTATCTTCGGAACCCTACTTTTGCGTTACGAAGAATGTGAAATAAAAATAAACAACATAATTTACAAAAGCAAATCAAACTGGGATTTTTGCTCGATTTGTTTTTAATCGATCTACTGAATAAATTTTTTTTTTGAGACGCATGGGTTGCATATCTAGGAATCCTACAAGAAATTTCTATAAAACAGATATCAAGTGAGATATCAATAGTTCGAGAAATGTTACATTGGTTAATGGTGTAATTTGAACTTACGTCAACTACTAACAAGGTCTGTCTAATAACCGAATCGTATACAAGGTAGTCTTAGCTTTATTTTATACCCCATTCATCATTCAATCATTTGTGGGATATGCCTAAAAACTCTATCGAAAAAATGCAATGCATTTTTTTTTTTTTAATTATTTTTTGTTTTCTTTCTCTGAACATTTTAAAACTTTTTGGGGAATCATAAATGTAAGTATTTAATTTTTGAAAGCTTAAAAAACCAATTTACAACTAAAATAAACGGCACTATTATTTCTTATAAAATATTCGAGCCGGTACAAAATACCTAAATGTGGATTAAAAGTTATAGTTCAAATATATTTATATGTATGTCGAACTTTAAAATGCAAACCCTAGCATTAGGATAACTGTGCTTTTTTTTAGTTTTGAATTGTGGTTTTATCTATGTAATTTTAAAATATGTCAAGGCTTTAATACTGATAAGCTATTTGTCGTGTCAAAACCAATATTTTTTACAATAAATCGATTTTACTCATTTTGAGTTTTATCTCTAGTTTTTTACTCTCCATTTGAATTAAAAGGTTTTTTTTATAAGAAAAGGTAATCTTCAAAAATTCTATGAGATTTTCAAAAAAGTTACAAAAACAGTTCTATGAAATTTTTAAAGATACCTTTTTTATGGAGCATTCATAAAAAATTTAAAAAATTAAAAAAATTAACTTACAAATAAAAACACAAAATACTTGTGATGATGATAAGTTTCGGTTTGAGAATTTTCGATGAGTTATTTTGGTCGATGTTTATTCGTATAATGTTGATGGTTGTTGAATTTTTTTAATCCACTTAAAGCTTCTTCAATGAAAATTTTTTTCTTTTGTTGCGATGATATAATCAGCCAAATATTGTTTTTACTTTCATCTAAAAAAGAAAAACAGATTATATAAGTAATTGAAAAAAAAAGATTTGATCTTAACTTACAGTTTAAATTAATGATTTAGCTATTTTCATGACATCGGTTGTGAATTTACTCTGCTGTAAGTATAGTTATTCCTCGATGCTTTCAAGTTCCTTCGCCAAATATTACTTATTTTTCTAAAAGCAAAATCTCAATCTCAACTGTTTTTTGTGTTGTATACCATAATGTGTTCTTATTCGTAATCAGTCAATTCAAAATCTTTATGGTATACAATTTGGTACATTATGAGATAGGCACTGGTAGAGCAAATGTATTCGAGTTAAATATTCTGAACAAATAAATACAACTTTTGTTCTTAACTTAGTTTTGGATTTATTAAAATCGAACTCGTGAATTTAATCAATTAATCATTTGGTTTTTTTAGGAATTTAGACAGACCATTTTTTTTATCAAATCGCGATCTTTTCTAAATCGGAGTTTATAGTAACTGTGCAGTCTTTTAGCATGTGATGTCGGTAGCATTTGTCCGAGAATCGAGCCTTGAGGATCCTCTCGAATATTAAGTTAAAAGTTAAGTTTAAAAAAAATCGAACTCGAGATATTAATGAGACATGGCATGACGCAACTCTGTCCGTCTGCACCACGACGTTCAAACTAAACTCTCTTCTTCAAACTTGGAATTTAAGATTTTAGGTAATTCCTTAGAAACGAAATTTAAGGTTTTTTACGAGTAGTTTTAAAAATGATATTAATCTTCTAAACGACTCCTGCGATTTGGATGTATGGTTAGTGCGTAGGACTGCCATGTCGTATGTTTTCTTCAGCCGCTGTTGCCTCTCCGAGAGTAACACTTGTTGGGAATAGAGTGCCAAGTCGTTAAGAATTGAAGGTCCCCTCCACTTGCATTCCAATTTTTTTTAAATACTTAAAAAAATAACTTTTTTCTTGTTTTTGATAGGACAATCGATGAGACATTGTAACTCAACACAATTTTCTGGAGCTTTCTTCATGAGTGACCTAAGATGACTATTTTCGACGAAATATGTCATTTTGTTAATACCTTGGGTTTGAAAACTGTAAAGGCAAATAATTCAGATTGTTAAAAGTTCTATAAATTTTATTACAAATGTTCTTTCAAATACGTACGAGTATGCACTAGAGGGGCTTATTTCGGCGGGAAAACTCCATCTTCTGTGATCGGAAATCCCAACTAAGCTGAAAGGAAAGCTTTACATGTCAGTTGTTCGTACACGCGCTTGCAGACTCAAAGACTCCGGAATAAGCACTTTTCGCGAGTAATCACTTATGTATAGGAAAAAAAGGAAATCTCTACTTGCGATAGAAGTGTTGGAACCAGCTAATGGAACTAAACCGACAACCAGTAAAAGGCGGCACATTACATATTAATAAATATTATTAACAATCATCTGTTCACAAAATTTCACGACGCCTGATTGTTAAAAATTGCGACCGAACCACTCTTGTATTGCAACTTGCAAATGTTCATCGATAAATGGATTAGGGGTAGCGGTAGGGACGATCACTAGGAACCAGCTAATGGAAATAAACCGACAACCAGTAAAAGGCGGCACATTACGTATTAATATTATTTTCAATCATCTGTTCACAAAATTTCACGACGCCTGATTGTTAAAAATGCCACCGAACCGAACTGAGCTGCAGCCTGCAGCTGACTCGACTCTTGTATTGCAAAGTGCAAATGTTTAGTTTATCGAGAAATTGAATAGGGGTAGCGGATAGCGGAAGGGACGATCTCTGACAATCTATCTAATCTTTACCCACCATTCGAAGCGAGCGCCACCTAGACATGAAAGCTTTGAACTTTACCAGAATCCAAAACTATTGGCACTTGGTAACACGGCACCTGGTAGTCAACGCGAGAACCCCGAATTGGAGATTTGACGTTCAATGTATTTCCCATAAGAAAAAACTTTGTATATATAAACTATAGTACTATCATGGCGAGTTTTTTTTAGGGTTGCGCGGACCCTTGTGGTGGCGCTGCAAAATTCGATTTGGGGAGTCTTTGAGTATTGGAAATTGTTCGTAGGGGCAAACATATCAATAAATATCAATTAAAACCTCCATAAGCTCTCCGCAAAAAAAAAGAGTAAGGGTTGCAGGCATACCCTAGATGTCACCCCATTCGACTTCCACCATGAGAGTACTATAGTTTTCATATAAAAAGGAAAAAACCAAAAAAGGGTTCGAAAAACATTAATTTTACTAATAGAATTCATATGAACGGGTATAAATATTATGATTGTAAAATTATAATAAAATGTGTTTATTTGCGAATCAGGTGAAAAATATAAAAAAAAAAATAAATAATCCTGAGTAATTTGCTCTCTAAAACATTAAACAAATCATGTTTTTTTTATTTTTACATTTTTTTGATTGTTTCTTTATTTATTTATATTGCTTATCGCACTAATTGTTATTGTTTATCACGAATATGTGTTTTGTTTTTCAACTATGGTTGAGAATCAGTCACAAAGCTTAACAATTCAATCGAACAAAAATAGCTTCCATTTTTTTTAAAAGTATTTGTTGTTGTTTCCTTGCGATTTTTCACACTTTTTGAGGACAAATTACACATGATTATTTATGTTTTTTGATATATTTAAAAAAAAATTAACATATTTTATTATGCTTTTACAATCATAATATTAATACCCGTTCATATAAATTCTATTAGTAAAGTTATAATACTTCCAACCCCTTTTCTGGGTTTTTCTTATGGGAAATACATTGAACGTCAAATCGAAAAAAATCTATCTCCATTTCCGGGTTCGTTTGCTGACTTCCAGGGGGCGTGGAACGCAACTTACCAAGTGTCAATAGGGTATATCTGTCGTCTGCCAAATAATATTTAATTTAAGTTTTATGTTCGTATAATAATACTTATTTTAAGGCAAAAGTAAAATTTTCATTCGAATTCTTCGAACTTTTTTAGCTAAGTGTGTTGAATTGGGATTCTAAATGGACACTAGTGAAGAATTCACATTTGTAAGTGGAAATTATTACAAACTACAATCCAGTCAGTCAAAATTTAACAGGAGATACTAAAAGAAAACTACTGGCATTTACTTCAAGTTTTTTTTTCAGTCAAATGTTACTTGACATAAATAGTATGTCCTACTCACAGACAGAGAGCGCTGGTTTTGCTATTTTCAATTTATATTTTATAATATGTTGGTAGACTTTCAATTTTTTTTCTTCTCATACTTTTTTGTCAACAAAAATATATACTGCTCCTATAGTATATATAATATGGAGTGCTTGTTCCTATATCAAATACATTGTAACGCCAGAAGCACAGATAGGGGGCGCTAGTATCTACTTTCTGTGGCAACACTCTAACGATAGTCACGCTCCTATTGGCGAAATCCAACATTCATCATCATATCTTCGAACTGTACAAAAAATGAACTAGAACATTCCAGAACACAAAGATTTGATTCAAAGTGTACAAAACCTAACTGTAACAGTGAGCAGATACTAACCGAAGTTTGAATTTAAAAATTCCATTCATTCAATTTTGGACTCTCTCCAATCGCTCACAGCACAATTCATTCTTACTTGTTAACTGAATATTAATTTCTAATATTAAAAAAATAATAATAATTAAAATTAAATTGTTGAACTTAACTCAGTGTTTTGCTTTTCATTCAATTAACTTGCCTTTGTGGTGACATTGGCCACGTTCACAAAGTTATGTAAAGCAATCCAGATTGGTTTGTGTTGATGTAATCTCTTGAGAAAAAACAGCTGATTATAAAACATCTGTTCTCAAAATAAAAATCAACCGATCTAAAAAATTCTCGTATATTCAGCTATCTGAAGAGAAATGTCAGAAACAGCTGACTTGAATTCAAATCAAACAGCTAAATTAACCTATCCGGTTTTAGTCGTTCACAAACATATACGGATACTCGAGTATCTGAGATAGCATATCTCAGCGCAATGTGAACGCGGCCATTCGCGTTCATTTAGTTGGTGTCAATAAAAGACTACACTGGCCAGTTTATATTTCTAAGATCTCTGAGAATATTCTCAGTGAAAATGACAGAGATTGAGAAAGAAATATAAACAACAATTCTCAAAGAAATAAAAATTGTTGTTGTGACGCCTTTTAAAAATACAAAAGCAAATAAAATTAAATTATTTTCAAAAGTCAAAGCTATCACTTTGTAAAATTGAGAAATCGAATCCAAAAATTTTCGTTCTCAGAGTTTTGACAGTAGAATTGAGAAATTTGTATGAGAATTTTTGTTTATATTTCTGAGAATACGAAGATCTCTGAGATCTTAGAAATATAAACTGGCCAATTTCTTACAGTTTCGGGAAGCAACAGCGCGGACCTGTCAAACTTCAATCAGTTTTTTTTTGTATTTTTTTGTATCAAAAAAAATTAAATTATTAAATTTAATTTAATTAAATTCTGGACAGGGGTAACCACTGATCAGTGGGAATAACGCACTCTTATTCGAGGTAAATTATTATTTGAAGAAAATTTGATAAAGCAAGGAGAAATCTAAAACAATGCAAATTCTTTTCGTTTTTTCTATAGAACTTTTCCAAAGACTTCTCAGACCGAAGATGGTACTTTTGATATTTCCATTTTGGAAATCTAAAAAGGAGTTTTCGAAGTTAAGTCAACAAAAGGTGACTCCTTGCTCGGTAGTGAAGATTTATTTCGCAAAAACAGATATCAATTTGGCATATCTTACCATGGACACATGAATCATAAAATGAGCCGCTCGAATTGAAGTTCTAGGAGATACTCAAGAACGTGAAGCTCGACAAAGGATGAGAGAAAAGACAAAGGAATTGCAACGACAACGCATGGAATCGGCAAAACGCGGAGGAAGTTATCACATCAGTTTGATTTTGGAAGAATTCGGGTCATCTGATGGCATAAATATCCAGTCGATTACAACTCCAACCATTGTTTCTACCGAAATAAAGTCCGCTCCAAAGGCACAGTAAGTTTTCTCGGCCTTATTCCTAACACCAACTAAAACCTATATCATTTACAGGAAACCCATCCCACGCAAGGCACTACAATTGGGCGGCAAAACAAAAGATGTTGATAGTTTTGTTGATCAGCTTAAGAGCGAGGGTGAAAAGATTACCAATTTAACTCCAAATGTTGTTGGAGTAGCTTCGACCACAAGTGCTAGGCCATAACTTGTTTCGGAGGCTCACACTGAGACGTATTTTAATCCAAAATCCATTCCCATTGAACACAGATGTTGGTGTTCTCAAGTGGCGTTACACCACACAAGACGATTCAGCTATTCCTCTTACAAGTATTTAAAAAAAAAAACATAATTTTATCTTAAAAATTACCATCAATCTTTATTTTTCAGTTAATTGTTGGCCTTCAGAAAATGGCGATGGTGGCTGTGATATCAACATTGAGTATGAACTCGAGGCACAGCGTCTTGAATTGCAAGATGTTTGCATTGCTATTCCCCTGCGTAAGTCATTCCAAAAAGCATGTTCTCCAGTGGCTCATCCCGATCATTGATGCTTCAAACAAAGCTGGATCAATCGAATTCATAAATATATATAATTATACATATTCTCTTATTTTTACTGCAAGTAGGTACCTACATTATTACAAAAACAAAAATATAAAATTGTTAAAAGGTTGAGAAAGTGTATCTTTTACGAAAAATCACATCTGTAAAACTATTTTTAACATTTATTGTTTTCCTCAGCGCCATTAATTTAAAGCTAAAAATGTTATGTATGTATGTAAATCTAGAGAGATAAACAATAATAATTATTGATACAAATATACATTTTTTCTTTGCCGACAGAGGAACACAAAAATATTTTATCTTGTACAGAGCCTAAAACGGGTCAGTCATAAATATGTATATGTTCATTGATGGGCACTATCAAATTTTGAAACGAATTAAACATTGCATTAAAATGTATCATTATATGATGGGTTCTAATGAATAGTGAAACATGTTAGGTGTTTTAATTTTTTTAGGGTCTATTACCTATTTAAATCACTATTTAAGGGCTATTGTTTAGAGTCCATTTCATTGAAATATAAAAGTGGTATATAAAAATCATTATTGGCAAGGCCCATTGAAGAATTGTTTGACCAAATCGCCAAAATGATGAAATATGCCAAAATGATGAAATAGGTGTAAATGTACTCCTTCAGCTATGTTGATAATTGCTTATTTAACTTTTGGGACTCTCATATTGGAACCTGTAAGCGTGGTTTAAGGGTGCTTTTCCAAATTAAAACTTTTGAGTAAAAGATTTAAATGCTACTTGTAACAGCATTAAGTGCTGATTCCTAGAAGGTATCATTCATCTCTCTACGACTTACCGTTGGCCAGATACACTGCAAAACGTTTTCCAACTTTTTCACTTTTTGCGATTATGAAGAAAAATGAAAAACGTTTTGCAGTGTATCTGACGAACGATACGTCTTACAGAGATGTTTGATACGTTTTTGGAACCAGTAATTGATGCTCTACAAACGAGCATCAAAACTAGTTAAAAAAAGTAACCATTAAAAAAAATTAACTTTTGGCACTTTCATATTGCAACCTGTTAGGGTGGTTTTAGGGTGCTTTTCCAAATTAAAACTTTTGAGTAAAAGATTTAAATGCTACTTGTAACAGCATTAAGTGCTGATTCCTAGAAGGTATCATTCATCTCTCTACAACTTACCGTTGGCCAGATGCACTGCAAAACGTTTTTCATTTTTCTTCATAATGGCAAAAAGTGAAAAAGTTGGAAAACGTTTTGCAGTGTATCTGGCCAACGGTAAGTCGTAGAGAGATAAATGATACCTTTTCGGAATCAGCACTTGATGTTGTTACATGTTGCATTAAAATATATTACTCAAAAGTTCTAATACGAAAAAGCACCCTTTAAACACGCTAACAGGTTGCAATATGAGAGTCCCAAAAGTTAATTTTTTTTAATGGTGTCTCTTTTTCAACTAATTTTGATGCTCGTTTGTAAAGCATCAATTACTGATTCAAAAAAGGTATTAACCTTCTTTGTAAGACTTTCCGTTGGTCAGATACACTGCCAAATGTTTTTGATTTTTCTTCATGGTGGCAAAAAGTGAGAAAGTTGGAAAACGTTTTGCAGTGTATCTGGCCAACCCTAAATCGTAGAGAGATGAATGATACCTTTTCGGAATCAGCACTTGATGCTGTTACAAGTAGCATTTAAATCTTTTCATCAAAAGTTTTAATTTGGAAAAGCACCCTCAAACTACGCATACAGGTTCCTCTATGTGTTTTTTAATGGTGATTTTTTTCATGAACATGGCTATACAAATTTGAACTCTATGAACCATGAAAAACCAAAATTGATTGTGATAGAAATTTTTTGCGAAAGAATTCAAACTTCTTGACGACAAGACAATTGATTGAAATTATTTAGAGATGCTGCAGCTGGTGAGAATAACAAATGAATACATACATACCAAAAAGTAATTCACTTCTTGTATCTTCTTTTTCTTTAGTCGTTTACTTGGTTTGATCACCAAAAAAGATTTCCTTCGGCATGTAAAGCAAATGGATAATGAAGATCCCAATACAGTTTTATTCAATTTTATCTTCATAAGCAGCAAAAAAATTACTGGATTGTGTGTTTGTTATTTTCAGCGGAATGTAATTTTTATCTGATTTATTAAAATAAAAACAATTGATGAAAGAAAAAATGTTTTCTTTTTGAATACAAATAAAACAGATCATTATTCCATAATTAGATATTCTAAGTCAATTCAAAATCGTATTTTTTTTTTAAATACGTAACAAAACGATTTAATACATATGTATTTTTTAAATTTATTTATATATGTAATGCAATAAATTACTTATAATTGAAATTCATAACAAATAGTTAGTTAATAATTTTGTATATATGTACGTTATATATGTACGTTATATATGTACGTGTATATACGAATATGTTTTTGTATAAATTTAGATTATAATTGTATAGTTTACCATTATTAGTAAAAGATTCGTTAAGGGAAATGCGATTTATTATGCATCAAATACGACATGACACAACGTTCAACATGATGTATGCGTTTGTGTCTACGATAACTTCTTTGAAATAGGTACCCCTGCAAATAATTTGCAAGAAGAAGCGAGCACCTTTATTACTTATAAATAAACGCATACCACAAAATTAAGTGGATTCGCCGACATTGTTACACGCACATCAAAGAATTCTCACACATTTGGCACATCTTCGTAACTCTTCAATTTAAGCATGTAATCACTTTTTTGTGGTGAAAAGTTTGTTGCAAATCTGCCAATGAATTATTCCGTCAAGTTATTCCAGGGGACTGTTTACTGCTGCCACCCCGCCGCTATTCTTGCCATCATTTACAGATATTGTGAGACTATCATCTAAAAGTTCAGATGATGAACTGAAAATAACGACACAATTAGTTAAAAAAAAATAATCATTTCAATTATTTTAAATACAAATTACCTCTCTAATTCCTGTTCAATTCTAATTACTTCGTTGACATTGCATAGAGCTTCACTGCCTTCAAAACGTTTGTAGACAATAATCAACAGTATCGAACTCGGTGTACCAATTTTGACCTAAATGATAAACGCGACTGTTTTAACATAATCTTAAATTACCTCGACTTAAAACCTACCAACGCTTTCGAATCGGCAGGTAAAAGTCCACGCATCCTCGCAATAATAGCCGAGCTTGTCGGGGGAATATTATCAAGTCTTGCTTTAATTCCCTGTCGAGGAAATTTACTTAGTGCAGTACTCAGCGATTCCAACTGGAACATATTCGAAATATGTGTTTTCTTTGTTATGCCATAATCAATGTAGAAAATATCAAATTCATCTTCTTCCAGTTGTTGATTATTTGGATTAGCCAATACTCCACGATGCCACCGATTTGTGGTTTTATCACAAATTAAAAACATAGTCGAGGTTTGAATATCAGCTAGGCTCACTTTATGCTGGTCTTTCTTGAATTTAGACTCTATAAGTTGATTTATGAGTTTCTAAATAAAGAAGAAAAAGTAATCATTATGAATGTTATTTTGGAACAGAAGAAGTTTGTATAGATACAAACCTGAACATATTGCAACTCAGAGTTCCTAAGTTGTTAGACCAGTTCTTTTAATTTCCGGTGGGGGAGTATAATCACAGATTTGATGCAGAACCAAGGGATTTGAATTAACATCCTCCTGCGATGATGTATCATACAGGACAACCTGTATATTATTTATACTACCCTCTGCGTTGCCGGGTAAGTAGACGTAGTCCTTCGTTAAAATTTCTCCTACCACACAAAGTCTTCCAAACCGAACAAACTAAACGAAACTGCTTGTGGGCAAGTTTCAAGAACTTTTTTTCACATATGTACAATTGACTGACCGGCACCCAGTCTTCATCACCGAAATCAATAAAGAAGCACTGCCCAATGGCATTTAATTTATCTACTTTATCCAAACGCACACGATGCCAACATTCTGCAATGCAAACCAAATAAATCTGTTTGCAAGCTACCGATACTGGACGAGTCTTTTCAGTCAACATGTGCAAATCGATTTCATTCATGAGATTATCAAACTCTTCGCTGTATTCCTTGCCAAAAAGACGAGCCCAAATTTTAGTTGTCGTAACACAATGAGTAATGTAAAGATTCCAATACTTTTCGGCATACTGGCACAAGAGAATTTAGCCAAATTTTAGTTTGGATACTCATTGGGATACGTAGAGTAAATACTTTCATGGACATGTGGAACAACTTGGAGAATTTCGATTTGAAGAAAGTGTATTCAGGTTGCGCACACCGCCTTACAACACAATATTCTGAAAGTGATGTTACAGGATCAAGTTTCGGATTGATTTGGAAAACTTTTGGTGGAATTATTTGCTAAGAAAGAGAAATATGTGATTTAAAACAATTTCAAATGCGGGAATATGAAAATAATCAAGCTTACTTGGGTTTCTTGGGTTGCATTCTTTATAACATTTGATTTTCGATCGCTAAATGGACTAACTACCTCCGAACCAGCAGGCGATAAAGCTGGTGAGGAATCTGGTGTATTTCCTGAAGGAACGCTCGGCCCTAGCGTAACAACATGCTGTTGCTGCTGCTTGTTTTGGTAATTGGAAACTAATGTTTGCTTTTCGCACAGGGTTTATTTCCCTTTTATTGTTTAGCACTATAAAATTTTCTTGCACCGCCACTGCACAGCCGACCGATTCGATATTATTTCGTTTTTGTACTTGTCTTATTATTTTTTTTTCTTTTTTAAACTTTGACTAATTCAAATCACTTTATATTAAGGGTACTCATGCAACGAGATAATTTTCTGTTTTGCAGAAAGATATAATTTTCCGCTTTACGTTTGCATGAGCACCCCATAAAAATTCTTGCATAAATGTGAGAAATAATCAGCTGTCACAACTAAACGTCACAAATTACTTCTCGAAACTTTATGAAGTTTATTTCTTCGCTTTCTGCATCAATTTTGTGAGATAAAATAATCTGGTTTGCAGAATTTTTTTCCCATACAAATTTTGACAGCTCGTTTCTGCGGAGATAAAATTATCTGGTTTCTGCGTTTATCCGAGTTTTCCACCGTTGCATGAATACCCCTATTGTGTTTTACTATTTTTCGCCAAAATGTCCCTTGTAAAAACTTCGTATAAAATAAACTACGCACACTGAATCTGCTTACTTATACTTAGTGACGTTACCCAAAATTAGCCACCTTTTCTATACCTCGGTGGTATGATATTTATCTACCAGCCGAACCGTTGTGTATGTACATACAACATCCCATCCTAAGTTCAGCTAGCCCATCAGCATCACACCACCAAGGTAACGGCCAGCTGTTGTCGCATCAAGTGCAATTTGGGTGTCATTGCACTTGACTATGCTTAAGCCACTGCCTATGTAATGATAATGCTATAGCCAAACCATAGCATTATCTCTAAGCATGCATTGCTATGTCCAGTGGGCAGCGGTACCTTTTTTTTGTTTTGCACTGAGTGCAGATGCTAAGTGTGTAGTTTTTTTTTGTTGGCTATTCTTTTGATATTATGTATTTGACTTTGCATTGCGATCATATCGATGGTCGTTGGTGACGAGTAGCGGTGCTCATTTGGGCCATGGAATGTCTGCATCTTGTTGTTGTCTTTTGAAATTGAATGTTTAAGATACAGTCTGGGTCACTGTATTAGTACCACTTTTGTTTTTATTATTATTTAATTATTATTTATTAATTAAAAAATTTTTTTTTATATTATTCATTATTAGGTGGAAATATTATTAGGTAAGTATTATAAGGTGTGTATTATGATCAGGTAAGTATTATTTAAAGTAGTATTATGTGAGGTAAATTTTATTATAAGGTAATGTTTTATTATAAAGTAAGTGTTATTATAATGGTAAGTATTATTTTTAGGTAAGTATTATGTAAGGTAAGTATTATTCATGGTAAGTATTATGTATGGTAAGTATTATTTTATTATTTTATTTGTATTTTAGTAATTGTCCTATTATTTTAGTGTATCCCCTCCACAATAGTATTCCCCACACCATTAAAAAAAAATTAACTTTTGGCACTTTCATATTGCAACCTGTAAGGGTGGTTTTAGGGTGCTTTTCCAAATTAAAACTTTTGAGTAAAAGATTTAAATGCTACTTGTAACAGCATTAAGTGCTGATTCCTAGAAGGTATCATTCATGATTCATCTCTCTACGACTTACCGTTGGCCAGATACACTGCAAAACGTTTTTCAACTTTCTCAATTTTTGCCGTCATGAAGAAAAATCAAAAACATTTTGCAGGGTAGCTGACCAACCGTAAATCGTACAGACATGAATGATACATGAGTTATTATTATTAAAATTTAATATTCCAGTTCTAACTTATTTTCTTTGTTAAAATGGTAATCAAGAAGTTGATAAGCTTAAATTAAATTGTTTTGTTTTCTTTTTTTGTTTTGTTTTCCTTTGTGTAGATTTTAAGTTCATTTTTGTATTAATAAAAATGGTAAAGATTGCTCATATGTAAATGCAAATAAAAATAAATTTATCTGATTAATGACATTTTAACACTTTGATCTTACCAAATGAAGTATGAAAATTATTTCAAAATCTCTTTTCTCTTTCCAGAAATCTTAAGCTGCAGATGTAATAAAAAAAAGAGACGATTTAGACCAGATAATAATGATAAAAAATACATATTTTTCATATTTATTTTTGATTTTAAGTTTGAACAACTCATTTAAATTTATATTTTAATTATTTGATAAAATCTTATTTTGTTGGATATTTTTTTAACATCTTGATTTCTTTTTCTTCAGAAGAGTACCTACCATATAAACATACAAAAATTTACTTCGATTTTGGTTATCATTCCACTCCAAGAAATTTTTGTCGGCTCTTGAAAAACCAAAATATTTTCTTATCTTTTTAAGCAAATAAAGGATGTAGTTCTAATATATTGAAACTTAAAATTGTTTTCATTTATTTTTGGTATCGAATTTACTGATTATTAAACAGGATAAGTCTACTAAATTTTTGAGGAATGTTCTTTTTAGGTTCGCGAATTATTTTCGCTTCACATGCTCGTCCATAACTACATTGTCAAAAATAGCATTCCCCACTTTTCTGCGAACAGCAAATTAGATTTTCTTTTTGAAATAGGGGTCGTTTAAATGTGATTTATCTTCCCTGAACACTTTTTCAGTTGCTTTGCAAATTTTTACAACATCGGAAGCAGGGTTTATTAAAAATCCTTTACTTTTAACATCGATGAGTGACTTTGGATTGTAAGTTAAATCATTAGATTCAAGTTGTAAGCGACACAATCCGCATGACAATTTTTCTTTGAGCCTTTTTACGATGAATCCGCTTATGTACGTAATGACACTATCTGAGTATTCACTCAATGTTATTTTCTACTTAAAGGGTTCACTTTCCTCCAGAAAAGCATCACTAATCAGTGGGGATAACGCACTCTTATTCGAGGTCCGCGCTTTTGCTTCCCGAAATTAGTGAAACTAGCGCCCCCTATAAAAGCTTCACGTTTGAAATTGTTGAACAAGCACTCCATGTTATATATGCTCTAAGGAAAACTTGTGTTTTCGATTAGGTTTTCATCGAAAACCGATGTTTTCGCGAAAACCGTGTTTTCGGTTTGGTGTGAATACCGTATAACAAGTTTTTGATAAAACCTCTTAAAAACCTGTTGAAATTCAGAGATGATGTAAAGCAAACACACCTAAGAAAAGTTCAAAGCTTAATTGAAATGAAATGAAAGCATTCAAATACCAATCAGACATAAACAAAAAAAAACATCTGACAGCTATTCACAAGCAAAATTTACAGTTTTAATTTCAAACTGTTTTTTGTTATTTGGGAATTGTTATTTGACTGGTAAGTTATATTTTTTATCGCTGTTAACATATTTAATAATAATAACTAATAATTATGTACCTTACTTCTTTTTATTTTAGAATATGAAAGAAAATAAACAAAAGAAAAAAACAAAGCAAGAAAATTGTGGGGGATTGGAGATGAAGAACTCCTCCTGGAGCTATGGGCTCTCAAGGAGCCAGGGGTGGAATCGGGTAAGGTGATTTGTGATAGGTGACAGTCACAATCAACAAATTCGGTCTGTGTAAGGTGATAGTCACCGGTGACAATCACGATTTGGTGACTTTTTCTGGTGACAGCTCTTTAGTTGTCACTTTCATTGGAAATTGATTTTTATTTTTAGTTGCTGAAATTTCAAGACAGTATGAATGTGTTTGTGCCTTTGATTTTACCTTCTGAAAATGCTGAAAATGAAAATATTAATCATAATAGAAATGTCCGGCTCTTGAGGATTAACCTCCGCAATTTGTGTTTTGTTTGCTGGAATCCTATTGATGAAAATTTCACATTTTTAAATAACTAATTTATGAGTTAAGTGTAAAATATTATTTTTACTTACATTTTTGTATTTTTTTTTAAACCCTTATCAACTAGACAACACAAATCTATTTGTCGGCAGACACAAACGGTAATAAATGCCCACGTTCGCGATTGATTCACATATGCTATCCGAATCTAAAAATTTTTCAGATTCCTTTGAGTTGTTATTGCAACAGCTGTGTTTTTACATAGTATTACAACAACACAAACTTATCCGGATAGCTTCAGATCGGTTTTTGAATACAACCACTGAAATTGTAACAAACGTCAGTGAATTTCTTTTAAAGTGATACCAAATTCTAAACAAAATTTGGTGATCACCTTACACAGACGCAAAAATTAGTTTGATCACTTTTTATGATCACAAAGGTGACAATCAAAAATCACCTTAGCCGATTCCACCCCAGGATTGCGTGGTGTCCGAAAAAACTCACATATTTTCAAGGAAATGTCGGTGGCTTTTGAGGGGCGGCTGGTGGAATATACTCCAGATGAAATAAAAATGAAGCTGCATAATCTCACAACAAAATACAAGTAAGTACCTACATTTATGTACATACATAAATACTTTTTCCCAGGCAGATTATACATGTTACTTTCATTCAATATGATATTGAAATTATTTTGATTTCAATTTAATTTCAAGTGAAAGTAAAACGTAGATCTTTTCTGTTA
Organism: Syrphus vitripennis; assembly: GCA_958431115.1. Classification (NCBI taxonomy): domain Eukaryota; kingdom Metazoa; phylum Arthropoda; class Insecta; order Diptera; family Syrphidae; genus Syrphus; species Syrphus vitripennis. The sequence goes on along the minus strand of OY288109.1, from coordinate 78,010,651 downwards.
ATACATACATATATACAGATTTACTCATTCATATTTATATATAATTTATTTCATAGCCGTGAAAAAAAAAGAAGGTAGGGCCGTCTGGTGAATCCTCGTCAGAATGGCACTTGTACTCAAAAATTCATGCCATTCTCGGGAAGCATAGGATACATAACCTACATTTATATGTGGAGGACAGCCGCCCCTCAGGTACTAAATTTTTTCAATTAACATTTTTTGTTTTAATTTTAATTTATAGATGATACAACGAAAGGGCATAGTTGAAGTTCTTTTCTTCTGACGTAGCTGTGGTACTAAAAGGAAATGGTTTCATTAGAGATTCAGAAAATCTAAAAGCTGAGTCTCCAATAAGCACTACTGGAACATCCACACCACATATTTTTTTTTTGACAATTCCTTTAGAATAGGTTGCCGGTGCTGTTGTCTAGCATAAGAATCTTCGTATAACTGGGAATCATTACAGCGACCAGGCGCTCCTACGTTTATGAACAGAAATCTGTAACTGTGTATAGGAATGATAATTAGGATTATTTTTGTACAAAAAAAATCAAATTTGTATACATATCGACAATCAACGACAGCTAGCAAGACAGTTGAATGCCATCCCTTATAATTATAGTAATCTGCAGAATCTTTAGCTGGGGCTTGGATCTCAATATGGCAACCATCTGCAGTAATATTGAAAATACTTGAAATTTGTTTATATATTTGGCTATATTGGGTCTCCCAAATCAATGCAAAAAATTCAGTAGGAAAACTAAACAAACAGCAACGTGTTGATTGTCGTCATCACATTGATTTGAGACATTCTAAAATCTTTAACATACCAATAGCTCCAAAACACTGTGGGAAACCAAGTTTTTCAAAACCACTCACATTTTCCTTTATAAGTTGTTCAGTTAGTGGATAGGCGCATAGGTAATTAGGTTTTAGAACAAGCCACACTTCCTTACAAAATTCTTTTAAAATCATGCCTACTGTAGATGTACCTACGCCGAAGATAGCTGCTACTGTCCTGTACTCAGCAGATGACCCCAGCGTATATATGGCAATGGCTATTCTTTTTTTCAAAGGTATGCACTTTCTAAAGATGGTGTCTTGCATTTCAAGATTTTTTAGCTCATTGCACAATAAATTGAAGGTTCCACGGCTCATTCTGAAATGTTGTTTGAAATAATCATCATTGTTTTCCAACACTTCGCGTTCCCAAAAATTGCTTGTACGTATCTGCTTAAATATTAAAATAGGACATTTTTTATACATGTTGAAGTTGAATTATTAGAAGCAAACCTTTGTCCAGATGCTTCTTTGTCGATGATTGTTTTCGATTAAATCAATCATAATTTTTTTGGTTTTTTTCATTTTCAGCATTTTCAAAATAAAAAGACGCCGATGTTTTTTATTAATTATAGAGGATTGAGATAAGGATATGTAGTTAAGCAAAATCTTCATACATTGTTCAATTATCTTTTTTTGTATCCAAATCAAACCCATTTGGTGAGAATTCATTTTACTTTGACAGTTAGTCTCAAAATAATTGAAATGTCAAATGAAAACTTATAAATATTCGGTGTGAACACTTTAAGAGGTTTCGAAAACTTTTAGCCGAAAACCTCGTTTTCGGTTCGGTGTGAAAAGGCTATTAAAAACAAAAACTTGTGGTTTACGAAAAACGTATGGGAAAACTTGTGTTTTCGATGTAGGTTTTCGACGAAAACCGTTTTTTTGGCGAAAACCGTGTTTTCGGTTCAGTGTGAAAAGGCTACATTGTAACGCCAGAAGCACAGATAGGGGGCGCTAGTATCTACTTTCTTACAGTTTCGGGAAGCACCAGCGCGGACCTGTCAAACTTCAATTATAGTTTTTTTTTAAATTTTTAAATTAAAAAAAATTAAATTAAATTTGAATTAATTGTTTAAATTTTTGATCATATGTTGAAAGTTTAATTCAAAATTGATATTTGGGCTTAATGATCGTTTTGGTGGATGCAATTAATTAATACAGATTAATTCATTTTTCACCCTACGTTTCGCCAATTATTTGTTGGCTTCTTCAGGGGTTTTTTTATATTTATTATTGTATTAGGATTTAGAAATTTTAGTTTACATTGTAGTATGAATAATAAATAAATTATAATAAGTTAACATAAATTAAACAACACATAAATAAATTAACACTTATTGAACAGCAAAAACTTAAGTCTAATATTGCTTGCTAATAATATCACAGATCATTTATTATTATTGTTACTAATGGCAACACTATATATCGAGCTGATATTGTCCAAGTCTTCTTTATCAAATTTGCAAGTTCATCAGGAAAACAAATAAATGCATTTTTATCAAAAAACCTTTGTTCAATCAGTTTTTTTTTTACATAGTGCATTAAAATTGTCATTTGTCATCGATTACTTCAGCTTATGTGTTTCAAATCGATCGAGAACTAACTAAATAATCCATCAGAAAAATTTTCCTGATCCATTTTCCTGTTCGCTATAACTCGCCCCTAAACCAATATCTGTAAAATTATTAATGTTAGTGTCACATAAGCTTTGATAATAGATTTTAGGTCAAGACTCTCAAGATCATATTGAGATATTGGTGATCCTCTAAAAGATGAGTCACTATGTTTTTACATTGACGGACGGGCCAAAAACTAAAAAGAGAGTGTACATACTCAGACAGACTTAACTTTATTCTCCTTTCCAACTTCCTAACCACTGTAGCGAATTCCAAGCGGAAATTCTGGCAATCAAAGAAGTACTATCTCGGTTTAAAAAAAAAAACGTATTATCAACTATACGGATAGCCGCATTTTCTCAGATAGCCAAGCAGATTATGTCTCCCCTAAATCCCTCACTGCCAGGCATCCTAGAAAAATTTGAGGCCCAACTTGTCAACTTGTCAGAAATGCAACTCTGATACCCATTACGCCTAACAAGTTTTCGTAAGGACGCTCTATTATAAGTAAACATTTAAACAATTTCTGAAGGAGCTGCATATACGAAGAGGAAAAAAAAAATTCCACATCTTCTCTGCACATGTCCTGTTCTCTCACAAAGGCGTAGAGTCCATTTTGGAGACATCGTTTTCAGGGATGCAACTGATTCCAACATAGAACATAGTCTCGAATGCTGTCTCGCTCGCTTGATCGATCAAAAGCTCCTAATGGTTTTCCTAATGAGGACAATTTCTTCATTCTTCAAGTGTGTCAGCTGTCCTGACAGCCACGTCAACCTAACCAAACCATCTCACATGGTGCTAGTTTTAAATTGGTGAAAACATGTTTTATAAAGGGTCCGCCAAATAACTTTTTTTTTTTGAAAATGCTATAAAAAAAACTGCTGAATATTTTTACAAATTTATTTTTTTATTTGAAAGTACAATCCTTCCGGTTAATGGAAAATAATTTCATTCAAATGTAGCCTACACGATCGATCCAATTTTTAATCACATTATCGATTGTGTGCAGCTGTATTTCACCAATGGCTTCACGAATATTGTCCTTTAGAGCTTCAATTGTCTCTGGCTTGTCGGCGTAACATTTATCTTTTACGGCACCCCACAAATAGCGCCGTCCTGTTGAAAGTTGAAACCAAATGTTTTGCCAATATCCTCCTCTTCAATTTTTGTGAACATTGACTGTAATGGCTACTCCTTGCTCATTTCCCAGGGTTGTTCAAGTGTATAAACAACCATATTCGTTCAGTAGATGGATAATAAAATCAGACATGAGCTAAGTGTTACCATTCACGAGATAAGCAATAGTTGAAAAAAAAAACTTTAGATGATGGCGGACCCGTTATACATATATGCATGTTTTTAATAAGTATCACATTATTCACGGTAAAGACAATTTATTCTTGTGACTAAATCTAAGCAGCTGTCATTTTCCAAGGTTAGATAGTTATCTAAAGTTAGATAACGTTTGTCAATTATCAAGAATTTTCGTCAAAATGATACTCTAAGTAAAGCATTCCGTGTGTCTTCTAAAGGAGTTTTTTTTTCAGAGGTATAGAATTTAAAGTTGGCAACACTTTTTTAACTGGTGGCAATTATAATGGCTGTTAAGTAATTTGTGTTAATAAATAAATAGACCGTCGCGTCGCCTGAACAATGCTTCTAAATTGTGCACATTTATCCCGATCCCGATTTTCATCAGAGAATCTTGTTTAGAGACTCACTTTTAGTTGAACGGCAACGTCAATTATTTTGGAGTAAAGATAATACACAGTGTATGTTGAGATACCGTTATATCTTGAAAAACTGACTATTTGGTGTGTTTTATGGGCTGGTGGAATCACGATTCTAGGCAGTACGTTACAGTCAATGTTGACCACTACAGAGCCATAATAACTGATTTTTCGTTCCTCAATTGAATGAATTGCAGGAATTATGGTTTCAACAAGACGGAGCAACATGTCACACAGCTCGTGCCACAGTTGATTTATTGAAGGAAACTATGTCTTGGACCCATGAATTGGTCTTCAAGATCGTGCGTTTTAACAACGCTAGATTAACTATCGACCATCTTTCAAATAAAATCAATTTCATGTCAATTTATTATTATGTGTTCACAGCTCGGTGGGAAAATTAGGTATACGTTTAACTTTCATTCAACAAATAAGATTAAGAACGGCAAAGACCAAAGTACACTTGAACCATTAAATAGGAAGGTTTTTAATTAATGAGACTTATCCAATAAAATTGTAGAACTGTAGACGTTTACCTTACCTCTTCTCTAAGTCATGTTAATCCACTCGAAACCTTTGCAAAGCATTTAAAGAAAGCAATTTATTACATGAACGATTGCCATATAGGTGTAATTCTGATGAATACGTTTTCTGAAAAAAGTAAGCAATAAGCAATGAAGTGTAAAAGAATAATTCAATTACAAAAACTATAAACATAAGAAGTTTTCAAAATTTTCTAGTAGATCTAAGCCAAGTGTCTGACAATCGAATGAAAAACTTTTAAGAAACGGATGATTTTTACTAAGTGTATAGTCAGTAGGATGTTAGTTTTTGTGTGGCATTGTTAAAAGTTTTAAATAATCTTAAATTCTTACAAAATGGAAAGGTGCTATTTAAATATTTGTTTCAAAGCGCAATAAATGTTTATATTAACTTTTTTGTTGTCTAAAGCATGCATGATTGGATTGGCCCGCATTATTCAGCTCACGTAAATGGCTCTCTTACGGATAAGGTTAGTTTGATACAAAAACAAACTTATTAAGTCTTATTATCATATGTTATCCTTCTAAGGTAACGCCCGATATGGCACACCTTGTTCATCCATACTGGAATCGATTTCCAGCCATCGAACCCAAGATGACGAAACTTCTTGGTGTTTTCTTGGGATCAGCAGCTATAATATCGTTTTGCGGCAATGGATTAGTTGTTTGGATATTTTCAACAACAAAAACTCTTCGAACGCCAGCAAATTTGCTGGTGTTGAATTTGGCCTTTTCGGATTTTTCTATGATGGCTACAAATTGTCCAATGATGACGATAAATCTATTTTTTGAAACTTGGATTCTTGGTCCGTTTATGTGTGATGTGTACGGAATGTTGGGATCTATTTTTGGTTGTGCATCAATTTGGTCTATGTGTATGATAGCATTGGACAGGTATGAAGTGATTGTCAAGGGTGTTGCTGGACGCCGAATGACCATTAAATTAGCTGTAATTAAAATAGTAGCTATTTGGGTGTTTTCACTATTTTGGACTGTGGCACCAATGATGGGATGGAGCAGGTAGCTTCTTAAAAGATATTAAAAATGCATCCTGAATTGCGACAGTTACTTGGTTCTCACTTTCAAGCAGCCGATTAATGATTACTTGATTTGTTTACCAGTGAGAATCGGCAGCTGGAAAGCCATAAATGTAGAAACCCAAGTAACTGGTGGACGCAGGACGTTCCTACCCTTATATACATTTTTTTTTGAAAATCAATTTTTTTTTCAGATACGTTCCCGAAGGAAATTTAACATCATGCGGACTGGATTACCTTGAACAAGATTGGAATCCAAAAAGCTATTTGATATTTTATACGATATTCGTTTATTTGATGCCACTGTTTTTAATATGCCGGTCTTATTGGTACATAATTGCGGTAAGAAATTTCTGAAAAATTGTTTTGAAAGAAGTTTCCTGTTCCGATTAAGTTCTTCTTACTTACCTACTAGTAGTCTTAACCCTTTAGCTGCACAACACAGAATTCTCGATCCGTATGTGCAGTGTTTGCTCAAACTTTAAACGTATACATATCTTGAATCTGGACATACTCACACATTTTTTATTGATTTCTCTTTTTTTTACACATCCAGAATCGAACTATGTGTGACTAAAATTTGAACAAATTTATCACCTCGAAACTATCACAGATCGAAAATTATCCCTCTGCTCTCTGTTCACTGCCGAGTTACAAGGTTGAGGTTCCCTTAGGTTAACGACTTAAGGTGCTTCATATGGTTCTAGGTTTTCCTCATAAAGAAAATGTCATACTTGAAAATCTTTGAATTTTAAGTTAAGAGGTTTCGACTGTATTAGAGTACCTATAAATGCATTCTTTTTATGTAACCCCATACTTTATCGGGAAGCAGGAAAACAATTCAGCAGTAGATAATTTTCTGTTGTTTGGAATGGATAAATTTATGTTCATTAAAAATTTAGAAAACAAAAAAAAAACACTTCCTTCCAAAAAAAAAACTACATCCTCGGCTTTTGATCTACTTATTGGCTTTGGGAAAACTTGCTTTCCCAACTAACAATTTCATTCCTTTATTCCCAAAAAAAATTACTAACAGCCAATGTTTCAGTACGAAACTAGCTCACTAAATATGTATAATGAGCAAACCTTGGTTTAACTTTAAAAATTTTAAAGTTTGCTGTTTCCTTATCTAACGAGTTTTCTTCATTCATTCATCGCTAGAAAACTTGTGGAATTAGCTATCGATCATTTAATTTGCAAGATTAGGGCTGGCCACTAGATGAGACGAGATTTTCAAACACAATTTTCAATGATTTTCTTTAATGGAGAACAAGACCGAAACTCTCGTTAAGTCTCCTTCCAAAATATAGACTCTCGTCTCGGATTTCTAAAAGTTAGTTTCTTCTTGGACTCACTGGTCTCAGTATCGTGGTAAGTCCTACTTACATAGAATATGAGCTTCATCAATAAAATATCGATACACAAAATGGAAAAAAAGATAAAAATTAAAAAAAAAATAGATGTACCTACCTATTATATAAGTTTTGTCTCATAACTATTAGTTTTTTTTAGAAATAATGTGCGACTAAAAGTGTATAAAATTGCTTACGAATTGTATGTTAGAACGTTTTTCTCTATCAAACCGTTTACTTCCCGAATTCCATTAAATAATTAATAAGTAATTAAATTAAATAATTGTTTGAAATTTATTGAAATATCAGAATTCCATAAGTTTTAGACAAAAATCATAATCTTTCATTTCTTTACCAGACTTTATGAACATCACAATAGAGAGTACCAACATTAAAAAATGAAACTCCCAAAAACGTCAAATCTCTATCTATAGTATAATTTTACTTTAAATTTTATCGCTTATATCCATACTGCCGATGTTGTAATTGTATTTCATATAAAATCTTACTATACCATGGATAGCTTTCCCAAAAAAAAACACAACTGAGGAAGTGACGAATGCTGTTTTTTTTTATTTTGACCATAACTCAGAAACAGTTAACTATAAAAATACCATGACAATATATGACAAATAGAATCGTTTTTATAATTGCGATTCTTACATTAATTTAATTTTGTGTAAACATTTTCTTTGAATTTTTTTCAGGCTGTTGCAGCTCACGAAAAAGCAATGAGAGAACAAGCAAAAAAGATGAATGTTAAATCATTGCGCTCGTCTGAAGACACAGAAAAGAGTGCCGAAGGTAAACTTGCTAAAGTAGCATTAGTTACCATTTCTCTTTGGTTTATGGCGTGGACCCCATATGGAATTCTAAATTTCTTGGGCTTTTTCGAATCAGACCTCCTAACCCCATTGGCAACAATTTGGGGTGCAGTCTTTGCAAAAGCATGCTCTGCATACAATCCGATAGTGTACGGAATTAGGTATGATAATTACTTTTAAGTTTAAATATATATGTAAATGTGTAATTAATTTATATCTCTTGTTCTCGTCATTGAATTAAATTTCTTAGTCATCCAAAGTATCGTATTGCTCTTAAGGAGAAATGCCCTTGTTGTGTGTGTGGCGAAACTGAAGATCCAAAAAAAAGTGAAGTAGCGTCACAGCCATCAACTAATGGAGAAACAACAGCGTAAACGATTGACTTTTCTATTAAACCTACTTATACTCGTATAACGTGCCTATTATAATTTTTATCTTCAAATAATGTTATTCTTACTTTAAATAAATCGATAAAGCATTGACATCAACAATAAAGATTTTATTGTATTTGTTCGTGTTCCGTATGAGATATGATATCTTCACATCGTTCTAAGTTTTGTAAATCAGCGACGATAGAAATGTCGCTAACAATAAATTGTATCATCACCAATACGGATGGAACTCAGAAAACATTGACAGGCCTCCCAGCTTTGGATTGTTCCATGTCTGAGGCCAACTAAATGCATACGTCATTGCATTTCATTTTGAAGTTTTTGAGCGACGTTTCATCTACTCTACCCTTATGTGATGCTTGAAGTCTTCATCCATTGAATAAGAAGTACAGGAAGAGGCATACCGAGAAAAAAGTGAAGTAGTTTTTATAATTGTGGGAGTTACACAAACACAAATGCATTGACACAGGGTTGGAGTGAAGGTGGACGGCTATTTGCTGGGGCGCCGAAAGGAATATTTTGCTGAGTTTTTTTCTGGGTGGTTTAGTAAAAATATGTGAAGCTAGAAGTACTGGAATATGATTTTCATTTTCTCAGAAGTACTTTTTCACATACAAAGGAACATAGCTATTACTGTAAGCCTCAAAAGAAAAAACAACTTTTTTAATTTGGTTAAATTTATTCGATCAAATAAATAATTGAATGAGTTTTTTTTTTGGATTTATTGCTGGCTGGATTATATTATCGAATAAAGTACACTTGAAGCAATAAAATTAAACTTACCTCTTACAGGAACCTGAAAATTAAAAATATATAAATGAAAATATAGTTTTTAGTTTAATGTATAATTTTAATGAAAAAAAAACTATCACAGATATTTTCCTTAGTCAAATACATAATTTGAAATCATAATTTATTTATTTTCATTCCTCTGAAGTGAACTGTTTTTGTCAATTTAGTTCTATTCTTTCCATTCATCTTTCGGAAATCTTGAAAATTATTAAAGTAGTAGAGCTTTTTTTACTAAAACAAAATCATCTTAAATGGACACAAATACTTCTTGACGAAGATACAAAACAGATACGATAGACAGGGACAATCGCAGAGATATTGAAAATAGTATATTTCCAAAACTAAACCGCGAAAAAATAACTTTGCACTACGGGCGCTCAACGTTTCTTAGCGCCTTGCCATCACCAAAAAAAACATCCGTCCCTGTACTAAAATTTCTAATTTGACATTACAAGTTCATTTGTGCAACATGATTAAAGTATATTTTTATTTGAACAATATTGCTATTTTTATCTTAAAATACCATGAAATAACAATATAAAAGTATTCTAAGATAACGTATTTACCTAAATAACAACACTTTAAGTTACTTTTTGTGGAATATGAGCCAAGACTTACTTGTGAAATGAAAACTTTTTCTTTTTCCGGTTATAGCTAGTTAAGTTTTTACAACTTTTCACGCAGCACCTCATTTTGATTTATATTTTAATAATAATATGCTTCAATTTTCAACACAAATTGGTTTTTATTTCCCTTTTTTATTAGTTTTGTAGTACGTATTTCACTTTTCTAAAATCTTAAATGACAGATGAGGTTCATTTTTTTTTTTATTGTAATACTTCACTCACGTACACTGTATATGTGCCAAAAGCCTCTTCCTCTATTTCTTATTCAATGTCTTCATCACAAGATCCTTTGATTTCAAAGCACTATACCATTCAAACAGATCTCCGCAATAGACCCCCAAAGGTCAGCATAGGTACTCAGTATTTTTTGGCGCTATTGGTATCTATCTCCCATCAGGACATCTACCCATACGCCATACATCAAGTACTCGTTGTAAGGATGAAGGATCTTCACTTATCGTGACTTCATCGTCAGCAAATAATAATTGATTCATTTTGCGGTCACATTATCCTTAAGCAGAAATTCAAGGACTGTACTAAAGAGCAAAAGACACGAGACACTTCATTAGTGTAGATACTGCACACCTACTCTAATTGGGAACTCTTTGGTGATTCCGCACGAAGACCCTCTGATCTCCTCGTTGCTATTTCAAAATCCACCAATCAATTTACAATTTTGAGGAATCCCGATATTTTTCCATTTTGATTCTTAGACTCTACTCTGTGGACTATTTATCCGAAAAAAGCCAACACTTGTCATCTGAAACTTATTATTTTATCGTATAATTATTATTCGTAGACGACCATCCAATACCCTCTCTAGGATCTTCATGGTGTGTGACAAAAAAATCATTGGAGATGTTTTTCGTGCGAGATTTATTTGATGATTAAATATGTTTATCACTCTCTGCTTAAAGTTGGGTACACTTGCAAAGTTCTGTAAACTTTGATCAAGCTTTTCTGTCACCAGAAGAGAGTGATTCTCAGCAGAAACAAGCTAAAACATTCCTAATAATAAACTTCATTTATACCATACATAATATATTTATTTTAATTTTAAAATAAATAAAAGGTAAATATGTATGTAAGTACTTCTATGATAACAAGTCAAATCACAGCTTATTGTTAGTGCAGCAAATTGAATTAAAGTGCACTTGTCTTAATGCGTTATAAATCATTTTTATTGCACTTTTGTGGCAGCAAAGTAAAGGGGATGATGATGACTGTTTTTACTTCTATTAGGGCAAAAGTGTTGGATTCGTGAAAAAAAATCAAACTCGAAATTTTGATCAAACTTGAAATTACTATGATAGGGAAGTCGAAAAGGTGGGCCTAAACGGGTGAGTGAATTTTCTTGAAACTTTGTGAATAGTATTTTTTTTTCATTCTGCAGTTGCTACTAGTGAACACTTTTTCTAATATTTTAAAAACTTTATAAAAATTAAAGTTCTCGAAGTATTTCCATCCTATTATTCTTGTGTTTCACAGCAAAATGTCTTCCAAAATTTAATGTGACTTTGTCGAAGTAAGCGACTTTCAAAGATCATTTAAAACATAGATTCCAATTTTACTCCAATAAAACCGAACCCCACTAACATTGAGCTAAGTTTCCATAGAAGACATTGGCAAGAGTACGATAACTCAGGCGACAAAGTTTAATGACGGATTTGTATAGAACAGCCGAAAATAAGCATTTTTTACTATGGGAGGGGGGGGTCTATCTCCCCCCGTTTAGGCGGTAGGGGCAATTTAAAAAATATGTGTGTTAAATGGAAAAAAAATAATTAAAAAATAACGGTAATACCTACAATTAAGTTTTATACTTTTTTTTAAAGCCAACATTCTATTCTATTAGCCAGTTTTTAAATCAAGTCAAAACTATTCATAGTTTTTGAAAAATTTAATTTTAAACTCAAAATTTTAGTAAAAAAAAGCTAAAAAATAATTTTAAATTTCAATATTTCAAAACCATAAGTTTATAAATAATTTTTTTTTTAATCATTTGTTGCTCTTATTAATAGTCAATTAAAAACTGAAAACTAAATCATTTTATGCCCTATAGTTTTTGAGAAAATTGAAAATAACCAGAACTACTATTTCAATTTATTTATGTTTTTTTTTGTTTGAGTGGTCTTATTTTGATAGTAAAAATGGTAGGTGCGAGTTTGGGTATATGCAACAGTGAGGTGTGTGCGAGTTTGGGTGTATGCAACAGTGGGGTGTGTATGGGGGGGCATGCTGCCCCCCTGCAACCCCCCTGCTTGGGCCCACTGTAGGATTTGGGGTAGGTGCGAGTTTGGGTGTATGCCACACCGAGGTGTCTATGGGTGGTGAAACCCCCCTGCTTGGGCTCACTATATGATTTGGGGGGGTGCAAGGTGGGGTGGGTGCAAGGTGGGGTGCATGCAAAGATTCTTTTGCATTTAAATAAGCTGAATTTAAGAAAAATTAATTTATCCTAGGTAAATCTTAATCCATATTCGATTATTACCATCAAAATAACACTACGTGAATACTCAAGCAAGGAAAAAATAATTTAATTAAAATTTAATTTTCTCAAAAACTAGAAGACATAAAATCATCTAGTTTTCAGTTTTTGATCAAAAACAAATAAGAGCAACGAATTCTAAAAAAAAAAACAATTGTAGATAATCATAAAGTTTTGAAAAATTACATTTTAAACATTTTTTTTAACTTTTTTTGTCCAAATTTTGAGTTTAAAACAATGTTTTTCAAAAACTATGCATAGTTTTGACTTGATTTAAAAACTGGCTAATAGAATAGAATGTTGGCTTTAAAAAAACGTATAAAACTTAATTGTAGGTATTACCGTTATTTTTTAATTATTTTTTTTCCATTTAACACACATATTTTTTAAATTGCCCCTACCGCCTAAACGGGGGGAGATAGACCCCCCCTCCCATAGTAAAAAATGCTTATTTTTGGCTGTTCTATACAAAACCGTCATTAAATTTTGTCGCCTGAGTTATCGTACTCTCCCCAAGACATTTAATGAAATTAAATAATTTTCTATAACCAATCCGAAGGTTTACTGTTTCTAATGACAAAACATTTAATAGGAGGTATATTTATTTGCATAAGCCTTCTTATGATTTCTATTTGGTATGTCTTTCGTTGTTATTATGTTTACATACATATGCACATAGTCACATTTGTTCTTCACCTGTCGTTGAACCTAAATAGCTGCATTTATTCGAGGTGACATAATCTCGTGATGATAGCGGAATGTACAGTTGTAGAATGGCAGGAAATATGTATATAAAAAAATATATGAAATAAAGGGTGTTCTTGAACAAAGCGTTAAGTTAATTTATTTTGCTACCTTAACACCAGTTGCTCGAAATGCTTTTAAATATTTGTTGCTTCGATAAATTTTAAAATTATATAATTTTCAGTAGCAACAAACAGTTTTAGTTCTGAAATCCAATAAACGCACCAACAAATAAAAATAAAATTTTCCTCCAGATAAGTTTTAAGGCCGAGTTTTAACGAGAAAACATTGTGTTAATGCTCAAGGTGAGAAAAGGCTTTTCAGTGAAGTTTGACATATTTCATATTGCTATCTCATTAGGCTCTTAATTTAAAAATTGACTTTTTTTGTATGAAGTAAACGTCATTTTGAGACTTAAAAGCCTGCTAAATTTTTATGAATTACTTAATTCTTTTTAATAACTATTTTTTGAGGTAGGTAGTGAAATATGAAGAGTTTGAGATCCAGATTTGATAGGTAATTTCCTAGAAGTGTTTTTTGCTTCGAAAACAATGTTGACTGTCTTATTACCGTTGAGACAAAACATTTTCATTCGCAAAACAGCTCTAAAGATTTTGATGAAATTTTTAAAATTGGTTCTAAAATTAATAATTTGGTCAAAATGTATTTTTCAAAAAACCATTATTTACAGTATCTGAAACAGAACCAGATTTTTGTTTTCGATTTTCAAATTTTGTATGAAATATACCCTACTATATACCTACAAATCAAAATTTTCAAAAAAATATTTTTTGGATTATTAAAAAAGAAAATTTTAATTTTGTTTTGAAAATTCAATATTTTGAAACTTTGATTTAAGGTGTATATCTTTTTTAATATTAAAAACTTCAATGCTCATTTATTTTCCTAAAAATACTTTATATACATTTATAAATATATAAACATTGGATTGTTTCAATCTTTCAATTTATTTTTTATTTTATGATTTCTTTCGATACGAGCTCAAAAGTTTCGACTTGTTAAGAAAACACACCTGAGCCCATAATATTAACGTTTAGACCTTCCTCAATGTACCCAAGAAACAATTTTTTGATTTAAAAGAAGTTTATAAACCCATAAAATTATTAGAGCGGTAATTTGGCTTCTGAGGTTACAAAGTGTTGCTTGGTTTTAGCTTTTCTATGCTTTTACTTGGAATTTTGTATCTTAACAAAAACTAGTTTGCAAACTACCCACATAGTTTTTGTATAGAAAATTTAACGCTCTTCGAAAATGATCCTAAATTTTTTTACCGTAAAATTGATCGCTTCAAAGTTACAACTACAGAAAATCATCAATGACATTCACATAAACAAATATAATTTGTATTATTTTTTACTATTTTACACATTTTCTTAAGAATTATTACTGTTGAATCAAAAAATGACTTAAAACCCCATTTGTAGTGGACCAATTTTCATTTCAAACAGTATATGTACGTACTTTATTCCTGCTATAATTTCAATTATGTCATATATATTATGAAAATTATTCTTATCGAAATGAAAACTAATTATTGTTAAGATATAAGAGCCATGGAAAAATTAAAATTCTTTAAATAAGTGGTGTTTTTTGAGATTTTATAATATTTATAATAAGAATCCAAAAAAAATGTTTACCCATACTTTAAATTTCCTCGCAATTTGAAATATGATAAATGATTTTGCCCGTTAAACAAAAAGCAAGAGTGGAAGGGTGTGTTCGTAGACTTAAATTAAATAAGTCAGTTCTCTCAAACTTCAAAAAATGTGCATGATAGAAAACTTTACCTCACTCTGGAAAAGAGCGATTATAGGCCTTGGGATAATATTTTGGAACGAAATATTCTATTTACGTCAAAATTTGTCACCCATTTGTCAAGCTACATATAAGCTTTCAAATTCCATTTAAATAATTTAGTAGTTTAATTAAATAATTGTTTAAAATTTCATAATTGAATAAGTTTTAGACGGCAAGGACGTCATAATCTTTCACATGTTTACCCTACTCTATGAACATAGCAATCGAGACCCGTGAAAACATTCAACTGGTACCAACATCCAAAAATGTTACTCATAAAAACATCAAATCTCTATCCATAGTAAGTTTTACTTACACTTTTATCTCTAGTATCTAAGCTCATAATCTTACTATACCATAAATAGATTTCCCAAACAAACGCGACTAAATAAAAACACACCCTGTCTCAGTGTCCACCACACATGTCTACCTACCTAACATCGCGTTTAAGCCACTTTAATAATTTTGTTTTGCTTCAACAGCTTTCAATAAATTGCATAAACCACACCCTCTTACGTTAGTAAATAAGCTGCTCTTTTTTTTTTAAATATGTTTTAATATAAACTTAAGTATGTACAGAAGAATAGACCGGCAAAGTTTTGCGTCGTATTGTACTGCAAATGTACGCGTAAACGATTTAAAAAATAATCCAATTTCTTCAAAGCATTGGTTCTGCCATTGGAATAGCAAAGGGTTAAATTGCTTCGAAAGTGCCCGATTTTCTGCATTATATGTTTTAAGTAAAATTAATGCGATAAAACAGATATTTCTTTATGAAATACCTATTGTTTACGGCAGATTAAGTAAAAGATTAAAAACAGAATGTTTCATCGTAATATTTTAAAATTGCTAAAAGTATTTTAAATTCACCACACTCTAAAATTATACCTTCCTGCTTATCAGGTTGCTATCTAACTTTCTCTTCTTGTATAAACCTTCATCGAAGTAAGTTCAATTTAGTTAATAAATAAAAAGATTGTATAACATATCGACTACGTCGGAGCACTATTGCTAAACCAGCGCCTATAAGGGTCATTTCGTAAGCACCCGAACACCTATTAAGTGCGATTCAATGCGATAAATGTACTATGGCATTATCGTTTGCTGAGATATTGGTGAAAAAGATGTTTTTGTACTCAAGATCAAAAGTCTCTTATCCAAAAAAATTCTCAAGGCATCGGAAAATTGTGAAATTAAGGCCCTCGTTAGGAATATACATAGTAGATCAAAGGGGATATTTTGATCTACTCAGTTGGTGGCCTCTACGGAACTCTGGAGGCAATCGGACTTCGTTTGGTGACCTCTGGAAGACCCCCCAACTCGGTTGTTGACCTCTGAAGGCCCCTAGAATTCCGTTGGCAGTCTTTGTGAATGCTTGTGAATCTGTTGAGGCCTCCAGAACTAATACTACTACGTATGCTGTTGCTGACCTGTTCGGATCTTTGGAGTACTCTATAATTGGTTTGCTGGGCCTAAAGAATTTTTGAACTCGATTGGTGGCCTCTACGGATCCTTGGTCGCATGCGGAACTCGGTTTGTAGCACTTGCGCCTTTTTTGAGGCTACTAGAACTTGGTTAGTGACTCTTTCGGGTCTTGAAAACCCTCAGATCTTGGTTTCTGGTCTCTTCGGATCTTTAGAGGTCTAAACAACTCTGTTGGTGGTCTCTACGGATTATTAATAATTCCAACAATTGTGAATTTTTTACCCCAGTATTAGGAATGTTTCTTTATAGACAAAGATGGATCTTTCAATTGGTGTGCTTCAATTTGTCCAATCTCTATTATTGAAAAAGATGTCAATGATTTTAAATTAAACTTTAAATATTTTTTGAATGATAAAGGGCAAGGTTTGGCAATTAGTTTCAAGTGCGGTCCGAGTGGTGAACAAAAATTTTAGACTTTAGAAGAGATTAATGTAAATTTTTAATGTTTTATAAAACATTGTTATTGTTTTGTTTTATAAGCGCTGGTGTGTTATAGTTTTCAAAAGAACATTTTAGTTTAAAATTGAGGTACAGTATTTTACGGATATAAGAAGCACTGATATGTATAAGAAAAACTCGCTTATAAGAAACGCAACCCAAAACACCATGTCTTTTTCTTAAATTTCTCTCTGAAATTGAACGTATATAAGAAACTCGCATATAAGAAAAACACGTTTATAAGAAATACCTTTTACTGCACAATACAAATTTTCAAGAACAAAAAAGTACGCATATAAGAAACCAACTTCAGCTCTACTTTTGGCGTTTTTCTTTTTTAGTTCAGAGCAGAGCTCGAACTGTCAAAAAAATAATTGTGTTTCTTTTTTAGCTCTGATCGTTCAGAGCTTCAAATTCGTGTTTCTTTTTTAGTTCTGAACATGTTCAGAGCACGTTCTGTGAGCTCAGAATAAAAGAACAGAGTAAACGGAGTAAAATGCTGAACACAAGTCTACTCTACTCTGTTCGCTCAGACTCTGCGCAGTGGCTCTGAACTAAAAAAGAAAAACGCCATTTGATTGAAATAAAAATGTGTTTACACATACGCACCAATATGTTTCCACCTTAAATAACAACTTCCAGTTTTTCAATAAAAATGACAACGTCAGATTGACAAGAGCGTGAATACTCCGTGGTCTAAAAATTGTGACATTTTGATTTTATATTTGATTGTTTGACATGTAAACAGTTCCTATAAATATGAAGCTTGTATAATATGTATACTCTCTGAATTTAAATGTGCAGGTATGCAATATTTTGCTTATTGAAGAAAAGACTTATTTTTAATTATTTTATTTTTTTATATTAAATATTCTCACTTTTGAAAATAAAAACTTTAAGTTGTTTTTTTTTGAGGTCATCATTTTCAAAAACTTTATGCATTGATTTTTTTTTCTTAAATCCGTTGTTTTTTATAAGAAATTTTTTTTCTTATATCCGTGTTGCTTATGTAAGAAATTTTCTTTCTTATATCCGTTGTTTGCATATAAGAAAAACTCGGATATAAGAAAGAAATGTCCGGGATTTTCAGACTTTCTTATAAGCGTGTTGTACTGTATATCAATTTTATGTAAAAAAAACTTTCATCACCTCTTTACCTCCCGTTCACTGACTTCGCAAAGGCGTTCGACTCTATCAATAGAGAAATTATCTGACTTGCTTTGAGCAGAAGATAAATTGATTGCTATTATCAAGGCTACATTATGATGGATCCAAATGTCACGTTTTGCATAATGGAAGGTTGACAGAGGAATTTCAAATCCAAATTGATGTTAGGCAGGGCTGAAATCGTTGGGCTAAAAATCAATTCGGCAAGAACAAAATAAATCAACCTTGGAACTTTCTCTGGCGACACGCTTCGAAAGAGTTACGAGTGATGGTTCTCGTACTCGTTACCATTTCGAAGCGTAACTACCATTTACGTTGCGTCGACGTGCGTCGTATGATAGAGTCAATTTTAAAATTGGAACAACTTTTATTTAGATTTTATTGTGGGGCTTTATAAAATAATTAGATTGGGAGTGGTGAAGGACTTTTGTACTTTAAGGTTAAGTAGAGCAGGACAAACTGATGGCATAAAACCGAATGTGGTGAAAGAGTATCACTACAAAGATGAACATATTCGTCTTCATATTGTGTTTATTAATTTCCTACAATGCAGATTAGGAAGTTCTTTTGACTTTTGTACTTATCTCTATGTTTATACCAAAAAATATAAACTTTGTTTTTGGCATCCCCCCTTTTTTGTAGAAATCAAATGCAGATACTCGTAGATGTAAATTTAGCATATGGGGTTTTCTATAAAAAAAATGTATAACCTTTCAAATCCATTTTTAATTGCGTATAGGTGCCATAGGGCAAGATTTGGGGTTCGTAAAAACAACTTAATCGAGGTATTAATCAGAACTTACGGTGCGGTTTGGAGAAGGCGAACAAAAGCAGGTCTTGCAGTTCTTTTTGTATGGCTGCCTTCCTGCCTGTCTGTACCTCGAACTACAGCCTACATTACAGAAGCGATTCTTGAAAATTTTAACTTTTGTGATAAGGCTAAATTTGTAGCTCCATAAATAGCGGTATATCTATTATTAACAAAACCATTACGAAATAAACTTATTGATCTCGAAAAACGACTCTAACAATTTTGAGTAAAAATTTTCTGCAAGTTTTTGTAAGAAACCTTAATTATTTGGTTATTGGCAGTAAATATACATAATGTGCCATAAAAACCAGATTTTTGGTTTCCTATTTTCTCGCGAATGGTTTGACGGATTACGATCAAAGTTTTTATGAAAGAGGTTCTATATGTATTTATGTAATATAAATATCAACATTTTTTGCAGTTTGAAAAAAAAAAACTTTTCTGTTGAAAACTCAATAATTTTAAGGTGTATATAAAATATATAAAATAACCTGTGTACAAACGAACAATATTTACCTTATTCACAAAAAAATTGTTTGGAGGTTTTAAAAATGTAAGGCTAACGAATTGTTATTATTTTTTAAAGGAAGAAGAAGGATTTCCAGTGTTGGAGAAATTTGGAAAAACAAATGTGATAAACCCCAGCATATATTTTGATGCCGGGGCTTCCAATTCATACAGCGCGGAATAATCCATTTAAATAAAATAAATTTGACACTTTGGGTTAATTTCGGCATAGATACTATTTGAAATATTTCCGAAGGAGAAATCAGTTTTTATAAATAAAAAACTAAATACAATTATAAAAAACTTGCTCAAGTTTCTAAAATTATTAAAGAAAAACCTTTTGAGAATGGATTACTACAAAGGCCAACAATCTAAGATCAATTCAGCTAAATAAGCCTGATATTGAGTTATTTAAGTAAGTAAATTTTTGTTAGTCAAAGGACAACAAAAATGGTAAATGTCCTTGTTATTGTTTTTAAACAGCGCCTTAGCGCCATTTATTAAAAGAAAATTCATATAACACGACTAGACTTTTATTTATTGTTTCGTTTTATTCAAAAAGCTGTGGCTCTTAAATAATCACAAAAGCAATTTTTACGGATTGTAGTTGGTCCAATAAATTTGGAGCGGTATAAAATATTTCAAGCAAAATATTCACCAACTCTTGGCCCTCTATAATTAATTTTTTGTAAAAAAATATTTGTAACTTCTTACAAAAAAAAAACTTCAAACTGCCGTCTTCAATAATGTTCAGATAAAAAAAAACACCGGGGGGAACTCATCACAATTTTATATGGTTTTTGAAATATCAAGTAATTATAAACATGATTTTATTTCCTTTTAATATTTTTTTTTTAAATCAGATTTGTTGAGTTGTATTGTATTTCTTGCAAGCCAACGCAAAATATAATCAAAAGGTAGGTACAGAGCAGAATAAATTGCTTCGCGATGTGTGGCACTCTGGTACTTTATTAAGAGTAAAATATTGGCCAAACCTACCACTTTTCTTCAATTGCACCTCAAATAAACCATTCTCCACCCACCCACAGATCGATTTTTAAATCTTTAGGGTAATTATATATCGTTAGATAATTATTATACACTTGTACAATGTTTTATGGTAATAAAAATATAAAGCGATTGACAAGAAAGTCGTAAATGAAATTTGCTGATACTTATAATAATTAAGTTATAGAAAAATAGTATAAAAATCGGCGTTGAAATGATTTGTTTTTAGATTACTATCAGTTTTTCTAGCAGTGTGGAAAGAGCACTCTAGTTCGATACTGAGTACTCGAGTGATAATTAGCACGAACGAAAACTTTGCCAGTAAAATGGAAAGGTATTGTATCCTTGCTCATTTTAAGGATTTATTCATACGCGTCCGGAGGGTTGGGGCAAGGGGGTCAATTACCCACTGGAGCCAGGCGCTAATGAATTCCTGTTTTTTTTGGTTCGTTCTACAAAACTTAACTTGATATTTTCTTTCAATTGACAGTTCACATTATATAGGACCATATTACCTACCCTTATCAAATGGATCCCTAGTCGATAAGGCAAGCGAAACCTGGATCCCACCGAATTTTGTGATTTTATATAACAATAATAATTTCGATTTCAGGTTACGCCCGATATGGCTCATCTTATCCATCCATATTGGAACAAATTCCCACCAGTTGAGCCTTATATGACCAAACTTATTGGAACATTTTTGGGAGTCATGGGTTGTCTTTCTTTTGTCGGAAACGGATTGGTTGTTTATATATTTTCAACGACAAAAGCATTAAGGACACCAGCCAACTTATTGGTATTGAATCTGGCATTTTCGGACTTTTGTATGATGGCTACAAATTGTCCAATGATGGCACTCAATTTATTCTTTGAAACATGGATATTGGGACCTTTCATGTGTGACATGTACGCAATGTTGGGTTCTGTTTTTGGTGCTAATTCAATTTGGTCTATGAGTATGATTGCTCTGGATCGTTATGAAGTTATCGTCAAAGGTGTTTCTGGACGTCCAATGACAATAAAACTAGCTATAATTAAAATTGTTATGATATGGACAATGGCAACTTTTTGGACTATTGCACCAATGATGGGTTGGAGCAGGTAAATGTTATTTATAAGTTTTAAATGATTTTGAAAAAAGTTTAAAATTTAAATACTCTTTTTTTTTAAAAGATATGTTCCTGAAGGAAATCTAACATCATGTGGATTAGATTATCTCGAACAAGATTGGAATCCAAAAAGTTACCTGATATTTTATACAATTTTTGTATACCTGCTTCCACTTTTTGTTATATGCTATTCCTACTGGTTCATAATTGCGGTAAGTTACAACCAAATATATTGTTATTTAATTTAGGTAAATACTGCAATCTATTAGGTAAACAGGGACATGTATTAGCTTTTTCTTCATACCTAAACCAATGAAAATTTAGATTTTATAAACTTGAAAGTGATTTTAGAATTTGTATGATACTAAAAGTATAATTTACGCCTTTGGTTATTTTAACTTTGAATAATATCTCGGTAAAATGGTGACCTCCATAGCTAAAGCATTTTTTTCGGATCGCACGAACTATTGTAAGGTACCGTTAACAATTTTTAAATTTCAATTTTTTGTTGTTTTATAATTTCTAAAATATAATAGAGTAATTTTTTTTCAAAACCCAAATTTCTTTTTTTTTAATGTTGAATACTTCTGAAAATCGTATAGATATACTTTTGCTTAAAAATTTCGATTTCAATCACATAAACCGTTTTTGGCAAAATCAAAAAAATAGTTCTATCGAGGTAACATTTTGATATTTTTTTTTCTTAGATTGAGCCAACAAGGTCTCTTTTGCATTCATGCTTTTGAATAGAATTTTCCGTACAAGTCTAAACGGCATCTTTCAAAGCCGTTATGTCTATTATAATAATGTTACGACTCTGATTGAAAATATATACCTGTTATGAAAAGTCCTGGCTTACCTATATGCATACTTCTCTTAAATTTTCATGCGACCGAAGGAGACTGATAGACTTACATATCGTTGCCTCCTTTCCTTTTTAAATATTTAATAGATACGCCATTTACAATTTTGTGAAAGAGCTTTGGGTATATTGTTTTGTCGAGATAGGTTCATGTAATTATTGTAAGGTAAATGCAATGTCCTCAGACTGAGATACAAGCCTGTACTGAGCATTTTTGTTGAACAGAGTATTTGAATGCTTAATAAGTTTGAGCTCAAAATTGGTATCGAAAAAATACGAATTTTTGAAAAAATATACATATTCACAAATCGTTAGAGCGGTTTTTAGTATTTAAAAATTGACCTTCCCTTAATAAACAAGCTTCCAAAAAAAATCCCCCAATTTACAATATTTTAAGTTTTGAAAAGTCTAAAAAATATTGAAATTTATAAATTGTCCGAGTTTTTGAATATTCGCTATCATTTGGTAAAATCAGGTTATTTTAGGCACTCTTTTCTTTGTGCAAATCTCTAAAAATCTATTCAAACTCCTATTCCAGGCAAAATCTTTTTATTACTATTACACTTTTAATTTATAGGCTGTTGCAGCTCACGAAAAAGCTATGCGCGAACAAGCCAAGAAAATGAATGTCAAATCATTGCGTTCACAAGAGGATACCGACAAGAGCGCCGAAGCTAAATTAGCAAAAATAGCTTTGGTCAATATTTCGCTATGGTTCTTCGCATGGACCCCATATGGAATTCTAAACTTCCTCGGATTTTTCGGATCAGATATTCTTACGCCAACACTAACCATCTGGGGTGCAGTATTTGCCAAAGCTGGTTCTTCATACAATCCTATTGTTTATGGCATTAGGTAAATTATAAATTAAATATATATTTTATTTTGATTAACATTAAAAATTTCCTAGCCATCCAAAATATCGCATTGCTCTTAAAGAGAAATGCCCTTGCTGTGTTTGTGGAGAAACCGAAGAAGCCAAAGCTAGTGATGCGACTTCACAAGCCACAAATGCTGAAACACCAGCGTAAATTGTATAAGAAAATAATTTTTTTTATTTAAATTAAATAAAAATGTATTATTAATAATTGTTTAGTTATATTTATGTTATGTTAAGTTATCATTCTTACTTTAAACAAACCGAAATAAAGCATTGACATCTTAAAAAAAATTTTAAGTTTGACATTTTTTTTATAAGAATTTAGAATGTTTATAAGAAAGTACACCCGTGCAGGGACGGGTAAAGAATATCACTGCAGCGCAACCCAGCAAACAGCGCTTGTCGTATGAGGCGACTAAGGGATCAATAAAGTCCAAAATAAGGAAAGGAAATTGTAAAATAAATTACATAAACGACAGCCAAAACGCGATAAAAAGAATCTCTTTACTCTTTTTAGATGGCTGCCTTCAATAAGAACTAGTGGGTCATATCAAATGAGTAAGACTCCAGTTGCCAAGCGAAGAAAACACATTTATCAGTGATTGACCTTGATCTGCGGAGGAAGTTTGACATTGGGATACCATAGCAAAACATTACCAGCTATGTTTTCAATCGCGATTCTAATTAATCTCCTAAGAAGTAGTATGCCAGCATCTATTATTAAAAACCTGTGACAACATTGCCAAGAAGTGATAAGAGAATCTTAAAAAAAAGCGGCGCTGACACAGAACAACCAGAGCTGGATCCCATCCCTTAGCAGCAGACAAGAGAAGCATATAAGATTTATAGTGGCCGGACTCATATCCACAAAATATTTTCAAGGGAACGTTGTGGTAGAACATTAGTTGATAATGATATTGTGTAAGGAAGTAACCAATCTTCAGTGATCAAGAATTCCCCCTAAGGGGAAAGTTAATCTCTAAGCTGCAGTCGCCAGGGCCTACATACAAATCACACTGATGGATATGGACGGACTTTTTGATTAGACCAGGAAAGTCCAGCATGGACCAAATATGTATTCACTTCACGACAAATCTTGAAAAAGGACCGGTTGCCTCAAATCGATAGCCATCGGGAAACCACGCTCAATGCAATTTGATGCGAAACGTTTGGGGTGAGTTCTAAATTGCACTCTTTATGTCAAACAACCGCGAAAACCTTAAAAGTTATATCGATGCTATCACTTAATCATCGGTTTTAAAGCAGCATAAACCAATGCCTAGTTTTGGCAGCTCTGCCAATGTGCCAATCAAGACGACATGTTGACATGATCGCAAGAAGAGGCATTTTCATTACGCATTAAGAGAGAATTGGTTAATGAGCAAGACCAATTACGCTCTTCAGTCCAGAATGTTTCGAATATACAATGGGGAAGGATGGAGCAAAAGACGAAGATTGAAACTCTGAAGCACAGTTGGAAAAAGTTTGTTGGTTGGACATCGATATAAATAATCGTTGCTGGAAAGCAAATTATGACAAAATTTCGAAATTTTGGGTTTTCGAGTTCATCTCGTATGCATTTAAGAAAACATCCTTAACTTTTTACCAGAAGAACGGCATTTTTTTATTTACTGATTTAATTCCATGGTATTTTGAATATTTTTTTTTAATTTTTTTTTACCTGCAAAGTGTGATGTTCTTACGCTTTAAAAACAAAATAAGACCGTTATTTTTTAGGTACATGTTTAATTTATTGGCGAAATAACGCCAGTTTAGCATTAATTCATTTTCAAAATTTTAGAAAAATGTGGTAAAATACCTACGATTTCTTGCGATATTTTTGTCACCTTTAAAAACTTATATAATATGGAATAAGATTTGTAAATTTTCGTTCCAAATTGAACTCGTTTCCGAAATTTATTTTCGTCCAGGTTTGAAAAAGGTGTTACAACTTGCCTTGCCATGTTGGCAGCTGATTTCAGGTGATCAAAACATTCCTTTTTTATTTCCAAAAGATCAAAATAAAGCCGAAAAAAAACAGTTTGGCTTTATTTCTATTTTTAACGTGAAATGAAACCAAAAATGTTTTTTTTTTTGTGACCTTATTTCTATTTGGTTTTATTTCATAATGGCTTATGTAATATAGCCAAATTTATGTTATTTCATAATGAAAAGGAAATAAGACCAAATTTCAAATCTGGTGTAGATTCGGCTGGCGTTTTTCACCTCAACACCACACTTTTGTCAATTTCATTTCAAATCCAAACGACACTTCTCCATAAAATGGAAGTAATTAAAAAGCTATTTGGATTGTATTCGAAAGAAGCAAAAACTTTTTGATTTTGATTTAAGCTCTTAGTGCAAATTTTAGTGTAAGTGACGAAAACTGCAAATTGATTTTCTGAAAAAACTATCTAAAACATTTATGACGCCTGGCTCTTCTATGGAAGCCTACATTTTCAATCTTTGAGATTATTCAACTCGATTAGTACCAGCACAATAGGCTGCAAAAAAATCATTCGACCATACGACCAAGCGTTTTCAAGAGATCAAAACTATTAATTTTGTTTTTTGTTTAAGATGTCAATGCTTTATTTCGATTTTTATTTTTAAGTAAGAATAACAACTTTATACTATCTTTATCTTTAAATATAGCTTAATACATAAATACTGTACAAATTTAAAAATAAAACTAGGTAGGTACGTGCCGTGCATTAATAATTTAAAAACTACAAAAAATTATGCAGGAGTTTCAGCATTTGTTGCCTGTGATGTTGCATCACTAGCTTTGGGTTCTTCGGTATCGCCACAGACACAGCATGGACATTTCTCTTTGAGAGCAATGCGGTATTTGGGGTGGCTTGAAATAATAATTAAATAAGTTAAATATTTGTTAAAAAATTATATTTAATAATGATTCTTGTTTGTTTGATTGTTTCTTACCTTATGCCATATACTATTGGATTATATGAAGAACCGGATTTGGCAAATACTGCACCCCAAATGGTTAAAGTTGGCGTTAGAGTTTCTGATCCAAAAAATCCCATCCAATTTAGTATGCCATATGGTGTCCATGCGAAGAACCATAGCGAAATATTGACCAAAGCTATTTTTGCTAATTTAGCTTCGGCGCTCTTGTCGGTATCCTCTTGTGAACGCAATGATTTGACATTCATTTTCTTGGCTTGTTCTCGCATAGCTTGTTCGTGAGCTGCAACAGCCTTAAATTAGAAATAAAATAATTAACGGTTAGGGATTCTAAACTTCTTGAACACCAATGAATGCAATGCATTTTTAAAGTGGCTGAACTGCCCTTAAATCCCAATTTTTTTTTCGAAAAACTTGTCACGGAATTAGTTGGCCAGTTTATATTTCTAAGATCTCAGAGATCTTCGTATTCTCAGAAATATAAACAAAAATTCTCATACAAATTTCTCAATTCTACTGTCAAAACTCTGAGAATGAAAATTTTTGGATTCGATTTCTCAATTTTACAAAGTGATAGCTTTGACTTTTGAAAATAATTTAATTTTATTTGATTTTGTATTTTTAAAAGGCGTCACAACAACAATTTTTATTTCTTTGAGAATTGTTGTTTATATTTCTTTCTCAATTTCTATCATTTTCAATGAGAATATTCTCAGAGATCTTAGAAATATAAACTGGCCAAGTTATTTTCATTCAAAAAAAATTTTTTTTGAACTTTTGACTTTTGACTTTTTCCTTTTATTATTTAAGATTGCTTTTCTTGTAGAAACTAAAATAGAATTAAATTATCTTGTAAACATTATATTACATTACTTACCGCAATTATGAACCAATAGGAATAGCAAATAACAAATAGAGGAAGAAGATATACAAAAATTGTATAAAATATCAGGTAACTTTTTGGATTCCAATCCTGTTCGAGATAATCTAATCCACATGATGTTAGATTTCCCTCAGGAACATATCTTTAAAAAAAAGAATATTTAAATTTTAAACTTTTTCAAAATCATTTAAAACTCATAAATAACATTTACCTGCTCCAACCCATCATTGGTGCAATAGTCCAAAAAGTTGCCATTGTCCATATCATAACAATTTTTATAACGGCTAATTTTATTGTCATTGGACGTCCAGAAACACCTTTGACGATAACTTCATAACGATCCAGAGCAATCATACTCATAGACCAAATTGAATTAGCACCAAAAACAGAACCCAACATTGCGTACATGTCGCACATGAAGGGTCCTAGCACCCATGTTTCGAAAAATAGATTTATTGCCATCATTGGACAATTTGAGGCCATCATACAGAAGTCAGAAAACGCCAAATTCAGGACCAACAAATTGGCTGGCGTTCTGAGTGCTTTTGTCGTTGAAAATATATAAACAACCAATCCATTACCGCAAAACGAAAGACAACCCATGATTCCCAAAAATGTGCCCAGTAATTTTGTCATTAGGGGATCCACTGGTGGAAATTTATTCCAGTACGGATGTATGAGGTGGGCCATGTCTGGTGTAACCTGAAATTAATTCTTTCGTTTTTGTATCGCAGTATGAGAACACCATCGAAGTTCAAACTTGCCTTGTCGGTAACGGAGCCATTTTGAAGAGCTGCAAAGTGTGGCCCGAAATGTTGAAAACTGTATCAGTCAACAACAAAAAAAAAATATCGAGGAATAGAAATAAATTTACGTTTATTCGTTATGTTTTCAAATTCAAACATCTATGAATATACCTTTCCATTTTTGAGGATGATTGTTGATTTTAACTCAGAGGAGTTCCTAACAAAAATCCTTCGCTTGCACTCTATTCACCAATAGAGCACCTCTGGGTCGACTGTTCTAGCGGAATGCGCTGGTTATTTGAATAAAACTCTTTGACCAGCACTGATTCTTATAGTTTTCTTTGCGCGGCATAATTGAATTATAAGCTTAGTTTTTGTCTTGACAAAAGTTTTTATTATATTTCATTAGCATAAGAGGAATATGAAAAAATAATCACATTTTCCATCGATTTGTTGATATAAAAAGCACTTATAGCCATCACCACATACCTATGCAGAAATGCATTGAAACTGCTTTAAATGTATTAATATTCAATGTTTTTTTTTTTTTTTTTTTTTTGAGATGACATTATGAATTGTGAGCAAAACTTATTCAAGCAGGTTGGTTGTAGTTTGTAGACACACCAAATAAATCAGTCAGAGAGTAGTCGTTGCAAATAACTGACATCTTTATTCCCACGTGCAAATCCATGTCATCGAAGATAAAGTACCTTTCGTTTTTTTCTTTAGCTTCCATATTTTTTCATCGATCTCAACTGTTTTGTTTCAATATTTTAGAGAAAATGTTCTGTTCTTATTGGTACAGAGTATAGAGCTCGTTAAAAATTAAAAGTGCTTTAAAAAATATTCTATTCATTAAATGATGCAGTGTTTTAAATTCCATTAAAGAAATAATTTCAGAGACGAATCAAATCAAATCACACTTAGTCAAAAAATAAAGCATCAACAAATTTTTTCTCGAAATATTACAGCGACTTCAATAATAGGCGTTTTGAGAAAAACTAAAAATCATTTTTAAAATATTAAAATGATTAAATTTTATGAACATCGAACTAGGTAGAGTGAAAAAATAACGGGATAAAAATATATTTTTTTTAAATACCATGTTACCATGGGCTCGAAAAAAATCTCTTCTTAACCAATACCTACTTACTTGAGTTTTTTTAGTCTGTACACTTTTTTTTTCTCTTTTCACCGAAATATTGGTTTTTTAGGAAATTAGCGTTTTGTTGATATTTCAGAATCAAATGTTTGAGTAAAAACAAATACAGTTTGGAAAACTGAAATAAAGTGTTTATACTCCAGCGTGGGAGGTATGGTCTTTTTTTATTTCATGTATCGATAGGGCCTTATTTGAAAGGCTTAAATCCAAATTTGCACCACCTGACAACTTTTTTTACCAAAGTTATTTGTAAAAATGTGTTTTTTGCCATTTCTGGGTCTTTTGCGAATATATCAGCTCCAGTATGTCGTACAGTAAAAAATGAAACATCATTTTATTAACAATAACAACAGTTATTATTTTATGAAAAAAAAATGTTTAAACAAATTAAAAAAAGTTATAGTAAGTTAAAGAAATTTTTTGTTGTTTGAAAATCACTTTTTCGTAATTATTAAGAAAAAAGCTCATCTGAAGATTTTTTATATTTTAGTTTTAAAGCCCTTGTAATTACCTAAAATTGAAAAAAAATTAGCTCTCTAACGTTAACAGGAGCCGAGTAATAAATTACTGAAGATAGGTAAGTCAGCACATCCACGCAATTTTATGTTTTAATTAATATCTCAGTCCCAGTAAGTCGCAAATTAAAGATTATTGCTTTCAATTGTTTAAATGAGACTTACTATCAATTAGGGTTAAATTGAGAAATTAAACGGTATATAACGGTACTTTTATTTTTTATTTACTTTATCTATAAATTATAAAAAATGCTGATGTGCATAACGGGAGCCGAGAAATTCATGAATTAAACATGTCGCTTCAGCTTACTGACGTATAACGTTTCTCTTCGTTGTTTTGCTAATATGTCGGTCCTTGTGCGTTATGTTTGTCCGTTATGTTTTTGAAAGAATTCTATGTTTTCAAACAGATAAGTTAAAAAGTTACAAACAGTTAAGTTAATTAGTTTTTTATCATAAGTTTTTTACAATTTTCATAAAATACTTTTTTTTTTGAGCAAAGGGAACGAACACAGGAACTAGATAAGAACTCTTTTCCGCACCACCCAAGAAGGAAGGTTTGTTCTCTATTCTAATACATTTGCGTTAGGATAAGCAGTGCCGTGAGCTCAAGGTCGTTTTTGTGTTTTGGTGAGTGTTGATTGTTGATGGGATCGTCACTCCTGAAGCAAACACCGGCGAGAAGCCTCTTGGACTTTTTTCCAGCCCCATCCTTCTGGGTCTAATGTATTAGCCAAAAAAATTTGGATCTGATGGAATTTCCTGAATGTGTCTTGTTTTACTGCAGATTTTGTAGGTGGCAAAGAAGCAAGATCAAATTTGATTTTTAAACAAAACTCGCACGTGAGAAATGCCTTTCCGCGCAAGGTCAAATGACGCTTTGAATGGACTAAAAGTGAAAACCCAATTTTATCTTGAAACGCGATTTCCGGCTAAACTAAGCGTCCTTAACCCAATTTTTATCTAGAAACAAGATTTGCGGCTAAACTACAAGATTTTTGGCTAAAGTAGGCATCCGAGAGAAATAAAAATTGCATATTCGTGATCTAGGGAGTGCCACCTTTCAATCGATGTATCGCATCATGCGAAAAACCGATTTCAATCTTTAAACGCGATTTGCGGCTAAACTAAGCGTCCTAGACTTCCTAAACTTGAAATCTTCAAAAGTGATTTTTAGCTAAAGTAGGCATCCGAGAGAAATAAAAATTGCATATTCGTGATCTAGGGAGTTCCACCTTTCAATCGATGTATCGCATCATGCAAAAAACCGATTTCAATCTTTAAACGCGATTTGCGTCTAAACTGAGCGTCCTAGAGAGACCCACTAACCAAATTTGAATCTGATGGAATGTCCTGAATGTATGTTGTGCTGCTGCAGATTTGTAGGTGGCAAAGAAGCAAGATCAAATTTGATACAAAATCTCCAGCAGAACAACACACATTGAGGACATTTTATCAGATTCAAATTTGGTTGGCTAACACATTAGACCCAGAAGGATGGGGCTGGAAAAAAAGTCCAAGAGGCTTCAGGCCGGTGTTTGCTTCAGGAGTGACTATCCCACCAACAATCAACACTCACCAAACACAAAACTAAGACCTTGAGCTCACGACACTGCTTATCTTAACCCAAATGTATTAGAATAGAAAACAAACCTTCCATATAAAAATTCTTATGAAGAAAGCGAAAAGCCATCACGCCCGAAACGGTTGAAAACAAGGCCAACTTCATTAAGCTATAAAGTGGATTAGGCCTACACGGGATATCACTAGATTTAAAAAAAACACACCTCATGCTCTATCTCTTGGGTGGTGCGGAAAAGAGTTCTTGTCTAGTTCCTGTGTTCGTTCCCGTTGCTCAAAAAAAAAGTATTTTATGAAAATTGTAAAAAACTTAGCATGCTTCAAGATTATGATAAAAAACTAATTAACTTAACTGTTTGTAGCTTTTTAACTTATCTGTTTGAAAATATAGAATTCTTTCAAAAACATATCGGACATTAGCTATTAAAAATAATTTCTTTATATCGTCTGCACAAGGACCGACATACATATGTATTAGCAAAAAAACGAAGAGAAATGTTATACGTCAGTAAGATGAAGCGTCATGAATTTCTCGGCTCCCGTTATGAACATCGGCAATTTTTTTTAATTTATAGATAATTAATAGGACTATAAAAAATAAATTAAACTAAAAATAAAAGTACCGTTATATACCGTTTTATTTCTCAATTTAACCCTAATTGATAGTAAGTCCCATATAAACAATTGAAAGCAATAATCTTTAATTTGCGACTTACTGGGACTGAGATATTAATTAAAACATAAAATTGCGTGGATGTGCTGACTTACCTATCTTCAGTAATTTATTACTCGGCTCCTGTTAACGTTAGAGAGCTAATATTTTTTTAATTTTAGGTAATTACAAGGACTTTAAAACTAAAATATAAAAACAGTATCTTAAGATGAGCTTTTTTCTTAATAATTACAAAAAATTGATTTTCAAACAACAAAAAATTTCTTTAACTTACTATAACTTTTTTTATTTGTTTAAACAATTTTTTTTATAAAATAATAACTGTTGTTATTGTTAATAAAATGATGTTTCATTTTTTACTGTACGACATTACTGGAGCCGAGATATTCGCAAAGACCCAGAAATGGCAAAAAACACGTTTTTACAAATAACTTTGGTAAAAAAAGTTGTCAGGTGGTGCAAATTTGGATTTAAGCCTTTCAAATAAGGCCCTATCGATACATGAAATAAAAAAAGACCATCAGTCCAAACCTGGCATTTGCCGTGTAAAGACATTATTAGTGCGAATAGTTTTCTTTGCGAGTGTTATACTTATATTAAATCACAGATTTTCTTTTGTACGTCGCCGCTAGAAAGGTAAGAGATGAGTTGGGGGACGCCCCCCCAAAACCATAATCGGTTTATACGCCTCAATCCAGAGGTCAATATAAGCCATAATACAAAAAAACAAAAACACAACAAACGAAAAACGCCAGATGACGATGACTTTCCTGAATTACCCGTGATCTCAAACGACACCAACATCCCACGCTTCCTTATTTTAAGTGGAACAGAAAAAGTAAATGATAAAATACGCCCTCTTTCTTCATACAATCCCTTCCAAATTAATAGAGGTTTGGAACACATTTCGAAAGACATTCTGGAGGTTAAGGCAATGAGATCGGGTGATCTTCTCCTTAAAGTCTTGAATGAACCAACAGCAAATAAATTCCTCAGCGTTAAACTTATCGATTCGATCCCAGTTAATGTAACTAACCACGTGGGACTAAACTCGGTTCAAGGCAGAATATACTCGAGGCATATAATTGATATACCTGAAGCAGAACTTGTGGAAGAACTTAAAAAGTTTAAAGTAACCGATGTTAGAAAAATGATGAAAAAAGAAAAAGATACTTTAGTACCAACAGGAGCAGCTATTATTACTTTTGATTTAATTCGTAGACCTCAAACCATCAAAATCGGTTGGATGAACTGCAATGTAGAGGAGTATATTGCTAATCCCATGCGCTGCATATTATGTCAAAAATTGGGTCACACCAAAAACCGCTGCACTAATGCAGCAATTTGTAAAGAGTGCGCCTCTCCTCCACCACATACTACTTGCACGCGTATTTTCTGTATCAATTGCAATGAAGATACCCACGCGTCGTATGACCCCTCCTGTCCATCTTTCCTTCGGTACAAGTCTGTTAATAAAATCAAAGCTGATCGCCGTTGCACCGTTCGGGAAGCTTGGCAAATTTATAATGATAATCCATCACTTCACCAACTACCACCTCCGAAAAAACGAAACGTGAACAAGCCAACGGTAGCCGAAATAATAAAAAAACGCATTGAGAATCAAATTCAGCATTCATCCATCTCAGTCAACAATAATTCTACCACTGAAAATAATTTACAAACTGGTTCCAAAAACACTCCAACCATAGAAACAGCTCATAATCCATCATCTGCACAAAACTCCGTAATACCACTCCAAAACCTTCCCACTCAAGAAAAACTCACATCAAATACACTTATTTCACAAAACAATATAAATCTCTCTCCTCGTCCTCATTCAGAACAAAATATAAAACTACCTTCTTTCACATCAAAAGAAACCAACATGGAAATTGACACCGAATCAGAGCAATCAAATTGCTCAACATCACAAAATCACTCAAACTCATCGACACATAATCTCCCTCTCACACAACAACAACAACAAACTAACCACAACAATACACTATCAAAAACACTCTCATTAAATAAAAAAAATGAAATATTATAATGGCTCTGTTGGAATTTGACTTTGTCATCCTCCAATGGAACCTCCAAGGCTTTTTAAATAATAAACACTGCCTTGAACGTTTAATTAGTAAATATAACCCCGATATAATAGCACTTCAAGAAACCCATATAACTTCTAATACGATAAAATACTTTAAAATGAAAAACTATCAAACTTTTCACTACAATAAAAATTATGAATATGCGAAATCAGGTGTAGGTTTTCTTGTGAAACAGAATATACCTATACAATCACATACCACCTCCTCATCAAACCTGCTGCATCAAACTATCGAAATAAAAGCAAATAGAACTATCATGATAACTAATTTGTACAGAGAGCATGACGTTGTAATCAACACGGAAATGCTGGAAGATATTCCATTAAATAGTCACAACCATCATTTAATATTAGGTGACATGAATGCACATAATACCTTATGGGGTTCAAATGCAACTAACCCTACTGGATTAAAATTTGAAAATTTTGCAAACGATCGTAACTTAATTGTTTTAAATGATGGATCTCCTACTTTTTTTAGCACGAGAAACACCTTTACAGCAATTGATGTATCATTTGCATCGGAGGATATTGCCCCTCTTTTAAATTGGGAGGTCTTACCTTCAGGTTCAGAGACAAGAGATCACATTCCAATCATTATTAAAACTCCACAGCAAAAAATAACAAAAAAATTCCAATCTCGTTTTAAAGAAAATCTAGCAAATTGGAGTTTATTTGAGTCTTGTACTCAAACCCTCTCATCAGAGCAAAGGATATCTAATAACGTCAACAAGGAAGCTGCAAAAATTAAAAAAATCATCAGAACAGCAGCAGCAAAAAGTATCCCTGTTACTAACCAAAAGAAATCCAAATCAAACCCTATTTGGTTCACAAAAACCATTTCAATTCTTGTAAAAGAAAAACATGTTGCTTGGTCTAAAGTTCGAAGAAGCCCCACGACAGAAAACTGTATCTCTTATAGGAAAGCTTGTTCAAAACTGAGAAGAGAATCCATCCAAGCTAAAAGATTGTCTTGGGAAAATTTTATCAATACCATGAACCCAAACTTAGACTCTAAAAATTTATGGAATAGAATAAAGTCACTCCGAACCTCGAAGCCACCTGAAAGCTTTCCTCACATGTTTATGGAAGAAAACTTACACACTGACCCAAAATTAATAGCCACCACCTTCGCAAACAAATGGAAAGGATATAGTGCTGATGCTACATATTCTAATGCAATCATCCAAAAAAAGACAACTTTTAGTATAGATAATCTACCTAATGTGCTTAATCAATCTGAATATCTGATGGAAACAATCACAATAGTTGAACTCAAGCTTACCTTGCAAAGTACAAAAGGGACAACACCGGGAGAAGACAAGATTACTTACAATATGATAAAATATTGTGATGATAGTCTTAAAACAAGGATTTGTGCTTTGTACAACAACATCATGCATACAGGTATTTACCCACATGACTGGAAACGCGCACGACTTAAGCCCATACCCAAAAAGGCACGAACTTCACACTCATACGAAGAATATCGACCTGTCTCACTGCTTCCTGTTCTCTCAAAGATTTTTGAGAAAATCCTTGCAAGACGAATAGGTTGGATGATGGAAAAGAAATTGCATCCGGGACAACACGCTTTTAGACCTAGTAGAGGAGTTCAAACACTCATACAGCTCTTAGAACATAAAATATCTCACAATTTATCTGCAACAAAACATAGTATAGTTATTTCATGGGATCTAGAAAAGGCATTTGATAGAGTCATAGCTTTTCCAGCTATCAATCAGCTAAATTCATGGGGTGTTCCAAAAAAAATTTTACAAATAATTTTGTCTTTCCTCTCAGGAAGAACATTTCAAGTTAACGTTGATGGTTACAGCTCAACCTTAATTAAGCTTGAGAACGGAATCCCACAGGGTTCTCCTCTATCGGTGATAATATACAACGCCTACATTGACTCTTTAATAACGGAATTGGCCCTTCCAAGATACAACCTTGACTTCATTGGAATTTATGCAGACAATATCTACGCTTTAGCTTCTGGTGACACCAACCACGTTAAACAAATTATCGAAGAAACTGACTCGGCAATACATAATTGGGCTCAGGAAAATGGTGCAGTAATCCCACCAAATAAAACGGAAGCCCTTCACCTATGTAGGAAAAGGAAATGCATATCTTCTCCACTCATTATACGAAATACTTCAATTACGCTACAAAAACAATTAAAAATACTGGGAGTTAACTTTACCGGTAATCACAAATGGGATTTGCACACCAAACAGGTTTTAAACCAACTGAAATCTCGAAATAATGCCCTTAAAATGATCTGCTCTCGAAGAAAAGGACCACATTTGGAAACTGCGATTAAAATAGCTAAAGTGTTGGTAGAAGGTACTCTGCAACACGGCATTACAGTCTTTATGTGGACAACTAAAAATAATATCGACAAAATTGACGCAGCAATCAATGAATGCTATCGCACTGCGACAGGGGCACTAAGAACTACACCTATTGCAGCACTTCGAGTAGAAGGAGGATACACTTCCTTTGAACAACTAGGAAAAAAACGTGCAGTTAATTTAACCAGCAAAGGATTGGCAGACCATTTGCATCCGCTGCATAATACATTGAAAGAAGTAACTCTTTGCAGAACACCAAACAGAAAGAATTCTACATCAGCTTTGAGCAAAATGATATTTTTGTTATCTACCCAACAAATAATATTCCCTGAAGTAAGTTTAAGGGAACATTTCAACCCACCACCACCGTGGAAAAGGAAATTGCTTAAGGTCGACATCAGTTTAGCAAAATTCAAAAAAAACGAAACGCTAGATGAAGAATTCCGAAAACTCCATACGGACATGATTTTTTCCTCGAATGCAGATCGTATCATTTATACTGATGGCTCATTCAAGGATGACAATTCTTCATATGCAGTGATCGAATACAAAACGAATGGGGAAACAAAACTTATCCACTTAGGACTTTTGCTGGATCTTGCTGGCAGCTACATCTCAGAACTAACAGCTATTGAGAAAGCTATATCGATAGCACAATGCTGGAACCAAGAAACAATCATCTTCACTGACAATTTAGGTATCCTTAATGGAATTCGAAGTGGACTTAATAAATGTCCATCTCTGGAATATATAAGAAGCAGCCTGAATTCAAATAATAAAATAACCTTAGCTTGGGTACCCGCACATGTCGGAATAAAGGGAAATGAATTTGCAGACATATCGGCCAAGGAAATAAACAAATACCCATTGACAGTAACAACTCCTTTATCTTATCGACTGACAAGAAAAATATTTGATTCAATTCAGAGAACAAAGGCAAGCCAAGAATGGGATCTCTGCGAAACTTTTCTTAGAAAACATAATTTCTCTCCGAACCGTACACCATACAACACGAAATTTACAAGAGACGAATGCATAAAACTCCTACGAGTTAGGGTAGGGAAAACTCTATTCACTAGTCGGCATCTGTACAACAGAGAAGCACCGGAAGAATGTCAGCACTGTGGAACAACTCTTACAATTTGGCACATATTTGTAACTTGCCCAATATCGAAACGGATAAATGACACTCATCAAATAGAACATCAATTGGCAGAAATATTAAATCCAGCTAAAACTCTATCACTAGAAAATATCAAAGTAGCATTATCTTTTCATAATAAGCTTAATGACATTTAAATTATTTTTTGTTTCTTCTTATTTTCTTGGTACTATTTCCTTCTATTTTTCTATAAATTATCAATATTATTTAATGTAAATATGGAATATTTTTTCTTTTTTCTTTTTGTAAAAATAATAATCTTATTTGCTTTTTCAAAAGATGGTACCATATGGCCTAGTTGCCCTGATACCTTCTTAAAAAAAATAGTTTATAAATTGATTTTGTAAATTATTTACATTTAAATAAATAAATAAATAAAAAAAGACCATGCTTCTCCGCGCAAGGTCAAATGACACTTTGACTGGACTATTATAAAAAACTT
The DNA here is from genome assembly GCA_958431115.1 of Syrphus vitripennis. NCBI lineage: Eukaryota > Metazoa > Arthropoda > Insecta > Diptera > Syrphidae > Syrphus > Syrphus vitripennis. Next base: position 77,973,009 of record OY288109.1, on the reverse strand, counting down.
TTGTTTTTATTTCCGAAGCCATACACAAACAATAAAATCTCAATTATCATTAATTCCTTAGCAAAAAGCATAATCCTTTAATTGGGACTAAACTTTAAAAATTCTGGATTTTTTTATTCACTCATCATCATCGACAACGCTCCGATCACCCTTATTGTTAGTTGCAACTATCAATTGATAGTTGATAAATATGGAAATTCTTATCTTAAAACTCATTTTATATATGTATAAAAAGATCATCTGTTCCTTAAAAAGTATTTTTTTTTTCTCGTAATTCACAACAGTTTGCTTGACTCTCAATAATTAAGACTTATAGAAATTATGTAGGATGGTAAATATAGATTTCACTACTTATCAATTATCAATTGATAGTCACAACTCAAAGTTTCATATTTAAGACATACATACATATGTCGTAACTTTGATATGATGAAAGAGAAGTGATTTTCAATTACAAAATTTTTCAAGCAATTTCCCTAAGCTTCATACTTATTTGCTAAACTTCCAAACTCGGTGTTACTCTATTTTGTAGATTTCAGTTAAACGAATGTGTCTTTTTGACATTTGCCAAAATTGTTTTTGGACACTTTTTTTCTGAAAATAATTATCTCAATTTTTGCATATTTGAGATCCAGGGAGAGCCAACTTTCAATCGATGTATCACATAAAACAAAAAAAAAACAATTTGTATCTTTAAACGCGATTTGCGGCGCAACTAAGCGTCCTAGACCCCAAAGTTGGCACCTTGATTTTTCTTTTCAAACTTGATTTCTAGTTATACTTATAACCTAAAAAGAGTAAGGGTTGCCGGCACACTTTAGATGTCGCCGCATTCGACTTCCACCATGAGAGCTTTTATGAAAACTATAGTACTATCATGGTGAAAGTCGAAGGGGCGACATCTAAAGTATGCCTGCAACCCTTACTCTTTTTTTTTGCGGAGAGCTTTTGGAGGTTTAAAATGATATTTATTGATATTTTTTGGATGCAATTATCCAAAAAATAGTCTCCTCTTGCTCCTACCACCAATTTTCGACGCTTAAAGACTCGCCAAATCGAATTTTACACCTCAAATTTTGCAGCACCACCACAAGGGTCCGCGCAACGCTTTAAAAGTCTTATGGTAAAAAGACCACCCTGTACCCTCTAGAAGTACGAAAACAGTTAAAATTCAAACCACCTTATATTTGTTTTACATTATCACAACCGGTCGCTGACAAATCATTTAACATATTTCTATGCCAATGTCAGAACTTTAGACTTATGAAATTGGATTATTTAAAAAAAAAATTTCATAATATTGCATATTCTACATGTGTGTGGAAATGCAATGAATTGCAAAACATTATATTTAGAACTGTTAGAGCAGACATAATGCTTGAAGTGTTCAACCGCGCGTGGCGTAAGTTTTTTTTTATAGTAGGAATAAATACAGTCGACTCCCTCTAAGTCGAAGTTCCCTCTAACTCGAACTTTTTAGTCGTGTTTTTGCATTCCCCTCAGTTTTCCATATAATAACTATCCTCTAAGTCGAACTCCCTCTAAGTCGAAGTTCCCTCTAACTCGAACAAATTCTCTCGATTCTTGGCCTATTTTCTTTCTCTCTAAGTCGAATTTTTTTCTTTTGCCGAAAAAAAAAATTTTTTAAAATCATTCTCTCTCAAATCGCAACTCTTTATTGTTTTTAATTCTTATTAAAACATCAAGGCAAGCACACACTCGAACACTTTGATTCTCTATTTGATATAGAGAAGACAGCTAGACACAACATCCAACCGTTTTGTGCTTTATTCGAAAACTTGCAAGTGTGTGTATTGGAAAAGAAAAGGGGAACGTGGGTGAGATTTCAATTGCAATACACATGTGTAAAGGTATTTGCGGACGTGCGGATTGTGCCGGCTGAAATTCAAGATTGTTTATTTAAAATAGAATATTTTGTTTTTAAAACACGTCAACTGATGACACGGCAACTGTGACTCAGTCTAAAATTACAAAGTTTTTTAAATAATTTAGTTGAACAAATATTTTTTTTAATATTATGAATTAATGAACGAAAAGAAAACAAGAAGCTTAGCTTTATTTATTTAATTTATTTATTTATCTATGTTTAATTCAATAAATCAGTAACAAAAAAAAAAAAACTCGCTAACTCGAATTTTTCTAAAGCTCTCTCTAACTCGAACTAGTTTTGATATCCCGTGAAAATTCGACTTAGAGGGAATTGACTGCCTACATATAAACTATATTCCTCCCTTATATTATACGAGTGTAAGTACTCATATTATACTGGTAGTACAAAAAAATTTAATTTATTTTACTTGTAAAGTACTTATACCTACTAAAAGAAATTACTTTGGATTCATAAATAAATTTTAATTCATCCTGTAAAGAATTCAAAAAGCCATTTGATAGACAGGGGACAAGCAGTTATAATTTGGGGGTATCTAAAAGAATGATTGTGGATATGTACAAACAATTCAAAGTAAAGTTGGGTTGGGTACGAAATCCCGCATCACAAAATCCCGAATCAAAAATCATGGATCACAAAATCCCAAATAAGGAAATCCCTCTGCCGCCGCCGCGCCGCCGTTGCAATACTAAATTGACAAAAATGTATGGATTTTATAGTAAACGTGACACGATTTGATGAGAATCACCGAGAACGAAGTTTCCTACCATTCCACTTAAAAATACAATATGAAGAAGATCTCTTCTGACTCCACAAGTTATTAATCATGTCGATTACAGAATCCGCAAAACTCGATCCGCAGTTAGAGTTCTGTTTCCCACCTATTCATTTATCGTGAGAAGAAAAGAGAACACTACACTGTGAATCATTGCGGATCGAGTTTTGCGGATTCTGTAATCGACATGAATATCTTTGATTTGCTGAAGTCCGTGACAACATCCAAAAACAGTGTACCTAAATAGAAACTTCATTCCGGAATTAATTAAAATTCTTATTAGAAATCGTGCAGAGCAAACAGCTCTTGAAGAAAAACAATTCGATTTTCGTTGAGGTTGTTGGTCGGCGCGGCGCGGCGGTAGATGGTTTGATGTCGTGGTGGGGGGCTTTTAGGCGTGGGTATGGTTTGGTGTTTTGTAAAGTGAAATATCCAACATTTCAAGCTGAATATGTTTGCCTTTTCTCTACGAACTTTTCTGCATGCATTGGTCCTACACAGAGAAAAAAGAACCAGTAAAATAGAAGGACAACTATTTCGGTATAGTTTTCGTCCAAAAAGAAGGTCATATCAAAACAATACACATAGACAATATCTAACTGAACAAATAAAAATGGCTACCGCGCCATCAAAATATGAATTAATTCTTTATGTATTTAGTAATTTGACATTTTGTTTCATTATATTTTCTTTGTGGCAGTTCTTATTTTTCTGATAATTGAACCTAAATAAAATAAAATAAAATAAAATAAAATAAAATAAAATAAAATAAAATAAAATAAAATAAAATAAAATAAAATAAAATAAAATAAAATAAAATAAAATAAAATAAAATAAAATAAAATAAAATAAAATAAAATAAAATAAAATAAAATAAAATAAAATAAAATAAAATAAAATAAAATAAAATAAAATATAATAAAATAAAATAAAATAAAATAAAATAAAATAAAATAAAATAAAATAAAATAAAATAAAATAAAATAAAATAAAATAAAATAAAATAAAATAAAATAAAATAAAATAAAATAAAATAAAATAAAATAAAATAAAATAAAATAAAATAAAAAAAAAGAGGCTGGGTGCGACCCACACTGATAACTTCCCATATGTGACCTTGAAAACTTTATATTCAGTTTTTTTTTTCCAAATTTTCTGCGAAACAAACTTTAGCTGTTAAATTCAAACAATCATTATTTTAAGATTGAAAAGCATTTTAATTATTTAAAGAGATTTACGAAATGCACATTTAAGTATATTTCAAATATATACCTGCTGTAAGAAATTTTATTATGTATACAATTAAATACCTAATGGCAAAGTCAATATCATTGCTCGTTCTCAAGATATTCGAGTCGAAAAACCAATTTTACCACTTTTTAGTTTATTTTTTTATATTTATTGTCAAAAACTGTCAATTAGATATTTGTCAAAATTTAAAAATTGTACTATGTATAAAATAAAATACTTTAGAAGGCACAATCGTTGTTCGTTCTCAGGATATTCGAGCTGAAATACAATTGTAACTACTTTTCTTTAGAATTTTTAACAGTTTTTGATTTTTTGTTAAAAAACTGCCCATTCAATATTTTTCAAAGTTTTATCAGTTGCTAACAATTATGTTATGTAGAAAATAAAACAAACAAGAAGTCAATATCGTTACCCGTTTTTGAGAAATTTGAGTCGAAAGACAATTTATACCAATTTTTGGTAGAATTTTTTGTAGTTTTTATTTTTTTGTAAAAAAACTGTCCATTGAATTTTTTTGAAATTTTCACCAGTAGTCAAAAACAACATTTTTTGTAAAATAAAATTATTTTAAAGTTAATATCGTTTTTCCACCTAAGGATATTCGAGTTATAAAATTTTTTTTTAGTTTTTTTGATTTTAAAAAATAACGGTATATTGATTTTTTTTCCAAATTCATATCAAATTTGTATGATGTCAGAATGTGTCGAATAAAATTTATTTCAAGTCAATAGCATTATTTGTTCGTGAGATATTTGAGCCCAACCGAAATTTTCACTTCTTTTTTAAACTGCTATAGTAAAAAAACAACAACTTTCAGCTTCTTTCGAAGTTATTATCTGTAAAACAAAATTTATTTCAAGTCGATATCTCTACTCGTTCTTGAGATATCGACGACGAAAAATGGTACCAGAACGTACCGACGTACGGACGTACGAACATGCCTAAAACACTCGTTAGCGAACGTACCCTTTTTGAAGTTTGTAAAAGTCGAAGTGAGGTTTGAGTTACGGTACGGTGCTAAAATCCTTTTTTCAACCTGACATTACTTGAAATTCTAAACATTGTACTAAAAAGAATTAAATTTTGCGCCCATTTGTTTTGTTGCTTTTATAAGATTTCAAGTAGCTTGTAAATCTTACTACTTTTTTATTTTTCTCTGTGTACGATGGGTTGGAATCGAAATAATGTGAAAAGGGGAGCAGCTTAATGTGGGGTGGGATGGGAGTATTAAATTAATAACTTTTTCTCAGATTTACAGTATTGCATTTATTATTTAATTGGTTTGATTATATTTTATGTTAACATATAAAAACTAATGTTTTTAACATTTGTAGCCCTCTATCTCTTCGGGTATGAAATGTAAAAAGTTATAATTAAGACACAGAATGTTCAAAATTGTATGATAAAAATTCGATATTTTTGCCGAAACTTTTTTTCTCCGAGCAGAAGGAAAATAAATAAATGTACCATCCGATTTAATGGTTAATATTGATTGTACTACTATGCTTATGTTATTCATTTTTATTAAAAATATAAGATTTTAAACTTTTACAAAACTACTTACCTGTGAGCAATGAAATTATTTTCATTTATAGTGTAGAAATAAAAATTCTAAAAATTAGTTGGTTTTTACAAACTTCCTTCCCGTAAAATTTATTTTATGTCTCGATTTTGTGAAAATTCTTTTAAATGTAACTTAACTCCGATAATTTATTGAAACGCATTTTTCTTATGAAAAATAATTTAAGAACTCTACTCACTAAATTTAGCTATTTCTTTTAAAAAAAACAAACACATCAAGTTCTATTACTGGCAATTTAAAAATATAATAAACTAACTTATTCCTTTCAACTTTCGATATTGAACATTGCACAATCATATCATATAACCACAAGCACTTCTTACCATTTTCTTCCAAATCATCCATTTAAGTGTAAGAAATGAATGCGCCCTTCTAAGCTTAATCAACCATCAAAGGGATTTGAGGCAGTTGCGTGAAGCCTATCCAATGCATTGTTGATGGTAATTAGAAGCGCAAAAGATAGAATTAGCATTCGTATTAAAAGATAATCAAATACAATTTTGATGACATCAACATGGGTATTATCAAACAAATAGATACAGTAAAACCCATTTAATAGAAATATGCATTATTAAGAAATATTTAAACCTTTAAAAAGGGTACAGTGTCAAAGCAAGGATGAGAAGTGCAGTATCAATGAAATAGACCCATGCACATTGGTGCAGAACTACCCTTTTGATGGCAATAACTCAGGGAATAAAGCTAGGAACCTGAAAATGTTTGGAATTGTTTATGGAATCAATCTATTGATATTTCAAAAGCTAACAAGGGCCACGCCCACGCCTACTTTTTTTGAATCGAAAAATTAATATACCTACCGTTTTCGGTATATAAACAATTGGGGCTGTCAAATTTGGCATACGCCTAATTATATACATATTTTGTTTTTGTTGTATTTTATATATTTGTATTTGTTCTTATGTTCTCTGCAAAAAATAGTAAAAATAAAACACATTTTAATCCAAAAAATAAAACATAAACATAATTGATGTTTCATTAATATTTAAAATAGAATCTTCAAGAAATGCTACTTATGCATTGTGGAAGAAATAACAGGTTTGAATCAAATTTTGCATTCTGTTGGTCAACGTCAGAGCTGCCATAACGAACAAACGCTTGAATGGAATTAAATAGATGACACTTCTAAAATAAGCAGAAACTTCTCAGCCACAAATATTATATAGTATACAGAAAATGAATTTGTGAAAGTGATAGATAAAATGATTGATATTTCCCACGAAGACGCGTTTAAATTAAAAGAGTTTCTCATCAAAACAATGAACTAATTCTTTTTACAGAATTACACTCAGGCGGTTTGAACCCATCTCTAACTTTAGTAGCTCGAAATTATTTCCTTTAATGTGCAAGCATGTACGCTGAGTCCACCATTGTTCGTCTAATGAAGTTTTCAATTGGCAATCCGGAATTGGTTTTGATTCGGAATCCCAATTGAACAGTTTTTTTCGATTCTGAAAAATTTGAAGTTTGGTGTGACTGTATTATTAAGTGTAACATGTGGGCTTTTTGGAGAACTCCTGCAGGAGAAAATCAACTGCATCACTTGCGTCGTCAACACTTGATGAAGAAGATGAGGAAGACGATTCCAACAATGTTTCTTACAAATTAGGAACACTTGTTATGATATTTTCAATATTATTTTCCATTTTTTTATATTTTAATTTTAATTTCAAGCAATCACTTCACAGTTCGCACAATTTGTAAATTAAAAATATGACACTTTATCAAGCGTGACATTTAAATCTTTGAATGTGTGAGTGATTCTGTTTTTGCTTCTGATTTCAAATCCAGAGAAATTCTCTTTTTTTCAGAATCAGAACTGTCACTTTTGCCCAATTGAACGCATTCAGAATGTTTTTTTCTGCTTCCAAATTGCCAATTGAAAACGCCATTAGTTATTGACGATATAATGGATTTGGATATTGCGTATTGTGATTCAAAAGCATTATTGTTTGCAGCTGATATTGTTCTGTTAGCTATATTCTTGAGGTGATGAAAATGGCAAATGAAGGATTAACAAAGAAAGCTGTAAAGAAAACAAGAAGATCCAGAAGCAGTTGGTATGGGGAATGGTTAGAGTTGGCAGACTTGTGTGGAACAGAGCTGAGCCTGGACGTGGGTGAGCAGGAGGCTTGGAAACCATTATTATATGAATTGCATTTGAGATGCAGCGGTAACTTTTTAAGTGTGAACAAGTTCGGTTCACAGGACACTGTACAGTGTACAGTACACTCAATCATATGTATATATTGTTCAATCATGAACAGCTGTAAGCTGTAACTATTTTCGTGTACAACCCAGTGTTCAACATACTTCGATGGTGGTAAAGCTACGATAGAACTCGTTAGCTTATTCAATAACATCCCCCACAGAAAACATCTTCCCATTTTGTGAAGCATCTGCGAGCATTTGCGGGGAACAGAAGATGTTATTCACTTCTTAGTACGATGTCCACGGTTTGCGTGAAACCAGAAGACACTATTATTTCTTTGCTTATGACCAAGTAAAGGGGAGAGCATTTTAAATGAAAGTTTTTAATATGTGTAGATAAGGAAAAATTTAAACTAAAATTATTACATATTAAATCAAATTTTTATGTAAATCTTATTAAAACCTACCGGCAGACGGTAGAGCTTTGCATTATTGTAAATTTTTGCAATAGATAAATAAAATTTTAAAAAATATTAAGCACTTCCGATATTATGTAGAATGATGAAATTTGGTAAAGTGATATGACATGAATGCAAAGGAACCAGTCGAGAGCTTCTGGTTTTCCATTTATGGCGGGACGAGATATCCCGTATCAACTACTTTCTCAAACAGTAATCAATTACATGGTGTATCCGATTGCTGTAGAATCATTAAATTTTGTAAAGCCATAGGGTTTGAAGTGAATACCAATTTAAAAATTTTGAGTGTGAGATTTTGCATTCAGAAGGCACAAGCGTGGGATTCACCCATCTTCTCGACATTTTTTAAAAAGGCATCGTTGGAGAATTTTGAAATTTTGCAGAGAATAAGGCGGCTTTATAGCACACACAATAATGCTAAAATTGAAAACTGGATATTTTCATTCACCGGGCGTGGGATGTATTCAATATTGAAAAATTACAATTTTATGGTTAAAAGAAGTTTTAAGTGCTGCTAGTTTTTTTTTGCTTATTTTGTGTTTTTTCACGATTACCTCTTCCGTTGCCGCCATTTTGTTACCAAATGTAAACTTTTTATCTTCCAAGAATAATCCGTCTTTCTAGTAGACGCAAAAAGCGTAAGAATTTTTCTTACTTAAGACCAATTTAAGATATGTTAGTATGTACAGTACTCGTTTTGAATAAAAATTCATCAAAAACAAATAACGAAAGAGCCAGTGACAAGTCAGTCGTGAAAAGTAATAAAACTAAAATATGGCAAGTTCATATTTGTTTGTTATTTAATGATCACTGACGACAATTTGGAAGGTTTACTTCGCATAGTTTTCATTTTATCACTCCAGGTTTTTTAAATCTTGTTTTATAAGGACTTTTTATTATAAAGTGTGGTTTTTAAGAGGTATAGAATTTTAAGCTGGAAAAACTTTTTTAACTGGCGGCCATTTTAACTGATTTGTATTTATGTAGTTTGGTTTGGCATTTCAACATGAATAAACTGCCGTCTTTGGAGTGAAGACAATCCTCAAGTGTGCTCTGTGGGCTGGTGAAATCAAGATGCTATCCAGAACGTTACAGTCAATGGTGACCGCTATAGAGCCGCTTTATCGTTCCTCGATTGAACAACCATGATGTGTTGACGCTGTGATTTCTACAAAACGGCGCATCATGTCACCAAGCCCGTGTCACATTTATTGAAGGAAACGTTTGGTAACCGCATAGTTTCACCTTTGTATATTTGTATATGAACAGCATAGTACTATCATGGCGAGTATTTTTTAATGTTGCCCGGCCCTTGTGTTGGCGCTGCAAAATGTGAGGTGTAAAATTCGATTTTGGGAGTCTTTAAGCATCGGAAATTGGTAGTAGGAGCAAGAAGAGACTATTTTTTGGAATTGAAAATTGCAACAAAAAAGTATCAATAAATATCGATTGAAGCATCCACAAGCTCTCCGAAAAAAAATTGAGGAAGGGTTGCCCCACTTCTTAGGTGTCGCCTCATTCGACTTCCACCATGATAGTACTATATTTTCCATATACAAAGGTTTCACGTTATGGCCTCCAAAATCATGCGATTTTATGCCGCTAGACTATTTTCTGTGAAGATATGTGAAGTCGCTAGTCTTTGCCCAAAACGATCGACCAAATGGAGGACAACATTTGCTGCATTATTGCCGATATACGGCCACGACTTTTGGAAACAGTGATTGAAATTTCTACCTCCAGGTGGCTCTCATATGTCAGAAATCATTAGGTTTTAGGTATCTTTCGACTAAAGTCAATTTCATGTCAATTTTAAAAATTCATCTTTTTTTTAGATGTTTAATAGCTAGAATAAAACAAACACCCCTGGCTCTTTTTAACATTTATGTTATAACACAGTCTTACTGTTAGCCTCTTTAATAAAAAGAGTCTATCTCTACCTAAAGGCATAATTAAGTTAATAAATAAAGAATGTCAAGCAACTGAAAAAACATTCAAGTAGAATATATAATGCTCAAATAAGTCACTTTTAATTCAAACGAAAAAATACAACTCGAAGAGGAAGATATGGATATTTTTAAAAGAATTTTTTTTGAATCTGCATGAACAAAACAAAAACCAAAAAAAGTCAACTTGTCGTCCCAACAGGATGCAATCCTTTATTGGATCGCAATATCTACCCCTTAATAATGGTTCCGTTGTTGACAAAGTAAGTTGACAAAGTCAAAGTACCTAGAATTTATACGAAAATGTAATAATAAATAAACTCATCCTCAACGGCAGGTCCATCCGGACATGTTACACTTAATTCATCCCTATTGGAACCGATTTCCCCCCATGGAACCTTTGATGTTAAAAATCCTTGGAACTTTTCTTGGAATGGCTGGAATACTATCATTTTTCGGCAATGGCATGGTTGTTTATATATTCTCAACAACAAAAGCTCTCAGGACACCGGCCAATTTGCTGGTTTTAAACTTGGCGTTTTCGGATTTTTCTATGATGGCAACAGCATGCCCCATGATGACAATTAACTTGTTTCATGAAACTTGGGTATTGGGACCATTGGTTTGTGATATTTATGGCATGTTAGGTTCGATTTTTGGATGTGTATCAATCTGGACAATGTGCATGATAGCAGTGGATAGATATGAAGTGATAGTGAAGGGTGTTGCTGGACGGCCAATGACAGTGAAATTAGCAGTAGTAAAGATTATAGTCATCTGGGTTTTTTCAGCTTTTTGGACAGTTGCACCTATGTTTGGATGGAGCAGGTTTGTGAGATAAGAAAAATTATTATTAAACAAAACTACCTTTCTATAATTCTAGATATGTACCCGAGGGAAATTTGACTTCATGTGGAGTTGATTATCTAACTCAAGACTGGAATCCCAAGAGCTATCTGATAGCTTATACAATTTTTTGTTATATTCTTCCACTATTTCTAATATGCTATTCCTATTGGTTTATTATTGCAGTAATGTTTTATTTTTTAATCAACAAATATATAAGTTTATCATTTTATCATCTTAAAGGCAGTAGCAGCTCACGAAAAAGCAATGCGTGAACAAGCAAAGAAAATGAATGTCAAATCATTGCGGTCTTCAGAAGATGCCAATAAAAGCACCGAGGGAAAGCTAGCTAAAGTCGCTCTAATTTCAATTTCGCTGTGGTTTTTGGCTTGGACTCCTTATGGAATATTGAATTTTATGGGATTTTTTGAATCAGATGCTCTAACACCAACAATATCAATTTGGGGCGCTGCATTTGCAAAAGCTGGATCTTCTTATAATCCAGTTGTTTATGGAATAAGGTATTCGTTTGTTGACCATTAAAATTATTATATATTTCCCTCTTTCATTATTTTTTTTAAAGTCATCCAAAATATCGTATCGCACTGAGGGAGCGTTTTTCATGTTTAGTTTGCGGTAAAACAGATGAAATGATCAAAAGTGAAGTGTCTTCAGAAGGAACTATCAGAGAAACTTCTGCATAAAATGTTTTTTTTTTTTTAAATAATACATACCTAGTAATAAAGAAAAATCATCATTCTTACTTTAAATAAAAATAATACTATGAGCATTGACACTCTTAATTTTAGAAACTTGTTTTTTGTTTTAATTTAACATTGAAAGTTGAAAATGTAGTTCTTTCTCTTAACATAACGGTAAGATAAAAAACTAATTTTTCCAAAATTTTCAAGATTAAAAAATATGATTAGTTGCTTTCTTAAATACTTAAATACTTCCCCTTACGGTGAACAGGGCTTCTGTTACTGCTACGCACCATCGTGTACGGTTCCTCCTGTCTGAGTGAAAGGGTTCCATTGGATCGCCTGCCTCGCAATGCTTACTCGTTACCATTTCAAGAGTATGGTCAATCCACTGCCACTTACTTTATCAAAGGGTCCAAGTGTTCTTGCCATATTCTCGCATGAAGTTGAGATTCGATTTGGCCAGAAAATCATGAAGCTGAAGATCGCTGCATCCGAAGTTGTTTTTTCATTTAGAGTTGCAGCTTTCGAAAAGTATCAATGATATTGGAAAATTTTAAACACCAAAATGTTGGGCACAAAATTTGCCAGGGGCGATGTTCGCTACATTTTATAAATTTTATCCCGTTATATTTGTTTTTAATGTGTTTTTAAACTTTTCAGATTATTTTTTTGTTTAGACGTGCAGATAGACGAAACTAACGGTTAAAATAAAAAACAAAAAATTGTATCGTGAAGAGCGTCTTTTACTCTAGAGGCGATGTTCCTTACTTTTTTTTTTTTTACTAAGCGTTTTTAACCATGAAACATAAAAACAAAACTCACAAAACTTTATACCGTTATAACTTCGGATCACCTAACGGTACCAAAAAAAAAAGTACATAGAAAATTAGATTTTTTCAACTCTGGAGGCGATGTTTTTTATTTTTTTTTAATAAGCATACAAATTTTAAAAACAAAACTAAAATTTTTCAAAATAATTTTAAAATGTGTTTCTTAAACCTGTTTCAAAAAATTAAAATAAATTATTTCTTAAGCCTGGTTTCAAAAAATTAAAATTAGTTTTTGAACACTCTTCACATAAAGTACTTTTTAAAGAATTGGCGAATGGCAAAAGTGGTGGCCTAGCGGTGAAGCATTGGAGAGGGAGATTTGGGATCATCATATATAGAAGAAGAAAGTTTTTTTTTTTTTTAAATTGGAGTTAACTTCAAACAAAAATAATTTTATTCAAAATCATTCACAATGGTTAAATGACAAGTTAGTTAAAATGGAAAATTATTGCCGCTCTATTGGCACTCACTTGAAAAAGTACGTATGTATAGTATGTATAATGAATATTTTCTCTAAAGCACACAAGCATGTTCGAAACAAACAAACAAATAAAAAAAAAAAAGTATTTTGTCTGCGTTTATATTTTCAACTACATTTTTGAGACATATTTTCTTTTTAAAACAACAATACATTTTTGTTACACAGTGGTTCAAATCATGAATTGAATTTTAAAATTAGCCTTAACACTTGGTCCATTCTGAAATTTAAAGTAAAACAAATTAGTAGATATGTTTTTTGTCGATTCATTTTTTTCATAACTTACTTCCTCCTTCTTCGCACATATTGGCAGCATTCAATCTGCATGGGCTAGAGAAGATCTTTTTCACGGATCCACGTTTGCCACAAACAGGTTCTTCAATATCAGGACAGTAGATTTGGCACAAACGTGGGCTCTTCGACTTCGATGGTGCTGCAGCACTCAGTTGAACAACAACTAAGATCAAAGCGAAGACCAGGTATAAGAATTTCATTTTGAAAAGTTATTTGTGATTAAACTGAAATTAAGTGACTAGGGGTGCTTTATATAGCAAATTATATCTCTAGTTACTATTGTCAACTGAATCAATAAAATAGACGGCCAGAAGTGCGAGTGTTTGTTTTTAAATAAATATTGACTTAGATAGTCTGGTAAAACACTACAAAAAACACAAGATATAAAAGCTGTTACAAATTAAATGAATGAATAGGTACAGGAAAAAAATAATTTAAATGGTTTGGACACTAGATTCTAGAAAAATAAATATCGTCATGAATCAAACATTCATCTATACATGAGTGTGTTTGTAAAAAAAGTTCACCTAAATCAGATGCAAATAAAAAAATACAATTCTATACGTCGGCTTAAGGCTAATGCATTCAGTTTTTCTGTTAAACCAGAGTTATTTAATCCTCCAAACTCAATGATCGATAGTTAACTCCACTATTTTTATTTTTATCATATCTTAACCTATAATTAAGGTTGCAATATTTAAGTTCTTGTCCTTTTAGATTTCGCAAAACCATTTGATTGCGTTGACCATAAGATCCTTGATGTTCTGTTTCATTTTCAATTTAGCTTTTATAGGTCAACTATCGTACATCTTCTCTTGATATATTGTCTCTTGTTCTTATCTTACCGTTCCCAGTGTGTTCGAATGGGAGATATGTACGTTGTCTATCAGCTTGTTGCTTTCAAAAGGTGTTCCGCTGGGATCAATATTGGGTCCCCTATTATTTATTATTGACTTGGCTGGAATTAATCTTAGTTCTAAGATTTATCTGTATTAGAGATCAGAAAGCTCATCAAATAACAGTTATTAGGAGGCCCATCAAAAGGTTGAGATTTATTTCTGATCTCTGATCTATATGCAAAAGATGTGCAATTATATCTTAGCTATCCTATCGCTTTGACTGAAGATCTGGTTCTTATAAATCATTTGGTAATGAACAATAAACTTTTCATTAACCTAGATAAGTCAAAATGAATGTGTTTCTAAACTTTGTGATTTATTTGAATGTAAAACCTTCGGAGACGACGGTGAAACAACAATAACAATACGTTGTTGTTGTTTTAGTTTCGTTCTGCAGTACACTGTTCTATGAGCGAAATTGAAAAATTCTCCACTCACGCACTTGGTTTTTAAGAGCTCTGAATTATTGGCACTTGGTACCACGTCACCTGGCAGTCAACGCGTGAACTTGCAATTGTAGATAGATTTTTTTTTTATTTGACGTTCATTGTATTTCCCATTAGAAAAAAAAAAAAAAAAAAGGGTTCAAAAACATTCATGCCGATTACAGAATCCGCAAAACTCGATCCGCAGTTAGAGCTCTGTTTCCCACCTATTCATTTATCGTGAGAAGAAAAGAGAACACTACACTGTGAATCATTGCGGATCGAGTTTTGCGGATTCTGTAATCGACATGATTAACTTTACTAACAGAATTTATATGAATGGGTATCAATATATAAAAGAAATAAATAATCCTGTGTAATTTCTCCTCAAACAGTGTTTTGACGTCCAGAGGTCATGGAAAGCAACTTATATGAAAACTATAGTACTATCATGGCGAATATTTTTTAGGGCTGCAAAGGTCCTGGTGGTGGCGCTGCAAAATGTGAGGTGTAAAATTCGATTTGGGAAGTCTTTAAGCGTCGAAAATTGGTGGTAGGGGCAAGAGGAGACAATTTTTTGGATTATTGCATCCAAAAAATATCAATAAATATCATTTAAAACCTCCATAAGCTCTCCGCAAAAAAAAAAGAGTAAGGGTTGCGCAGACACACTAGATGTAGCCCCATTCAACTTCCACCATGATAGTACTATAGTTTTCATATACATACAAAGTAGACGCCAATAAAAATCTGGGGCTGTTCAGACCATGTTCAGAATTCGATCGTCCAGAGCATTCTCAGAATTCGTTCCGGGCTCACGACGACCCAGTGTCAGTGCTACCATCGAACTGACCTAATATTTCCTCTGTATTAAATTAAAAGTGGAGAGACTATCAGCGACATCTATGTGCAAAACAGAATTACAATTCGACGTCTCTCATATTAACAGAACGCATTCATTTTAATTCCTTTTTCTTTATTTTTGGAATATGTACTAGATCAATCATATTTGTTTTGTTTTTGTGCGTTCTTTTTCGGCGTCTGCGAGCTATTTAAAAAAAACAATCAGTTATTTTGTTGCGCTTGCATTGCTTGTAATTTCCTCGAAATTCCCATTTCAGTGCAGAATCAGAAAGTTTTTATTAAGTGAATCAAAGATATTTAAACACATTTGATTGTGAAAGATACCAATGCAGTTCTAATTGGTAAATAAATAAATTTAATGATTTTATAACAAAATCACTCTTATACATTCTAATTCCAGAAAAAGG
Source organism: Syrphus vitripennis (assembly GCA_958431115.1). Taxonomy (NCBI): domain Eukaryota; kingdom Metazoa; phylum Arthropoda; class Insecta; order Diptera; family Syrphidae; genus Syrphus; species Syrphus vitripennis. Next base: position 77,957,151 of record OY288109.1, on the reverse strand, counting down.
TTGTTTTTCGTTTTGTATTGATTAATTTATTGTAATCAAAATCAAGTACATATTTATATTCTGTAATCAACTGCGACGTTTCTTACTTTTTTTGTAAATTGCCATTATGATTATTAATTTATCAGATTAATGAGCTCATATACCAGTGCTTTTTGGTTTTTGCCTTGAGGTTCTTACTTCTAGAAGTAATCCTAGTAGAAGCTATCGATTCCATTTATTATCTTCTATGTATCTCATACCCCAAGCGATTGAAAAATCCTGCAAGAAGAACTATCTTTTGGTAAGCTTTAAATGCGTGAATGGAATATAATGTACTCAAAAATTTGTTTAGATTTCAATGGAAGCTGGCGTTTTATTTACATAGATCAATTACATATTTATTAATTTAATAAAACTATTTGCTATATTGTGTGTATGCACTGTACACATGTTGAAGTAATCCCGAAAGACTTTCAAAATCATGCGTCAGAAATGAAGTTTTCGAGACCTATATTTCAGAATGTACAAAAATATGTGTTCAAAAAATGAATAGCTTCAGGAGGGTTTTTCCGATTAGAAGAATGATAAATTTTGAAGGCCCTAATGGCTTCAATTATTGCTTTCTCGATCTGAGGAAAGAAGAACGTTTTTAGGACGGCCGGCATCATAGTTGAGAAGGTGGTGCTATGGTGTGGTTGCATTCAGCTACTATGGCACTGTTGATTGGATTTTTAAATATGGAATAAAAGCAGTACTTTTTCAGCCCAATTCTAAATATTCCCGGGGAAAATTACTCCCCGGGAAACTAGTTCTCCCGAGAGTAAAATTATCCTAATTTGAATTCCCCGGGAAGACATTTTTCCTTCGAATCGGGAATTGAGAATTTTAATTTTCGTATCAGCTGTTCCGCATTGTTTGACAGGAAAAATAACTCGCGAAAAAAATTATCATCAATTAAAAAGATTTAAAAAACCAGGTATGTTTTCAATCGCAGCAAGAATTTTACGTGATGAAGAAGAAGAAAGTGAACTTGTATGTACAACCAAGGGCTATTAGAAGATTACTAAGAGATTATTCAAATCCCTTGGGGTTGCTTCAATGGTTGTAAGCATTCATAAATTAATTCGGGTTTCGCCTATCATTATTTTTACAATAAATTTTTTCTTAGGTTTCAAAAACAATACTATAGACTAAACAAGGTTTCGTTTACGTATTTATTAGATGTACCTACTCATCATGTCCTGTGAACTAACTAGAAAGCGTTTTGGAATCCCACCAATCATTAAATTAAGTGGATGTTTACGTTTCTTTGCTGAGGGAGGGTATCAGACTGGGGTCGGTAACGAAGACAGTCGTGTTGGTATTGCTCAACCTAGTTTCATACCAATCAAGTCATATACAGCCTGTTCATAATCCGAAAATCTTTGTTCCCGGTTTGGCCCACCGCCAGTACCATTTCTGGCCTTAAGATTCGTAGCAGTCTTAGCTCTGACGTATTTTTTTTGATCACTCCACACCTATAATAATAAAGCGGTCCCTAGACTATCAATATTATTGAACAATATACTACACAATATTATTGACTGGTACCCCACATTAAACAATATTTCGCACAATAAATCATTTGACAGTTCTTTATTTGTGCTTCAACATCATGCTCGATTATATGGATTATTGTTGTTTGGCAATAAATTTAATTCAGGGTGATGTTATATGACTATGAAAATTCAACACAAATGACAAAATATGGTGCAAACACATCCACAGACTATACAATAAATTTGGTTGCACAATAAATATCAAAAGGATTTTGATTTTATACAATATATTGCACAACCCTTCAATATGAGCCCTAGACTCTCAATAATATTGTGCAATATCAAATACTGCACAATAATATTGATGGTCTAGGGACCGCTTAACACACTTAATATTAAATCATCGACCTTTTGTTAGAAAAATTTACTTTTTTCCGTTCTGTAATGTTTTTGCTCGGTGGCCCTAATGAATTCAAATCATTCTCAGCCGAATGCCAAAACATTAACAGCTCCTCCTTACATCTGGGCTGTTTTTATTATTCTTTCTGATTTTTTTTAACCCTCTGCGGCTGACGTGACTTTTTTGTTAATAATAATAATAATAGAGTTTCAGCAACCATCTCGGCAAAAGCCAAGAGTACCTATCTCTGCATTGCAGAAGATTAGGCTCTATATTTGCCCTAGATTGTAAAATAAAACTCAATTTATGAGGTCTGTAAACCTTACAAGAAAAAAAAAATAAAAATTATATTATTAAATTTAATAATTTTTTATATGTGCAATAAGTTTATATTTAAAAACATTCACTCTTGACTCAGATTTCAACTCATGGTAGTCTCACAGATCCTGCAGAAAAAATTTAATCCAAAGGAAAAAATTAAAGACAAGCCGTAGTGATCAACCCAAACCAATCTCATCACAATGCAATCGACATTCAAAGTTTTAGTTTGCAACGATGTTTTGAGTTCCTTTGATCCATAGTAAAATCACCTTTTTACAGAACTATTAATTCTTTTGAGAATAATAAAAAACAAAAAGGCCATCAATCAATATTCCAACAAGTCCAATTAAATAGTGCTAAGTTTTTTACTTGGTTGATTTATTTCAGGATTTTTTATAAGAATTTGTATTATATAAAAAGAATCTTCGTTAAAAATTTCTTGTTTTGAATGTAACAAGTTAAATTTAATTATTATGCGTTTATATTTGATAAAAAACAGCATATTACATTATATGAGGCCGTCAGTGCAATAGTGGCGTAACCCACTTTTTTTCAAAAATGAGTTTTTCATGAAAATGGGTCCCTTAATATATCTATTTTAATACAAAAATAGTTTTATGCAGCTATCTATACTCAAAACCAGATGGCACTCAAAATGGTGTTATTGCATTTTATAATTTGATCCTAGTTTGAGTGCAATAGTGGCGTAACCTTCATACTTCTCTTAGAAACTGCTTGCTTCGTTATAGATTGTGACCATTTGCTTTGGTATACATAATATAGGCAGTGAAAAAGTTTACATGTAAGTTTGGGATGAGTCTTCAACGTCAAGAAATTGGATCTTGTCTTATGCAATATTTAAAGAACGTACATAGGACGGTTTAAAAAATTATTATTTATTCTGTCCAATGTGGGGGCCAAAATAGAAATATAAAACTTTCCCTGTTGTGCCAATTTATGGTATCCCATCCCAATTTTATAATTAAAGAAATGTACCATAAATTTTAAGTTAGTGGCATTCCTATTTGCCATGTGACAAAGATTTTGATTTAATAGAGAAGAATAAAAAACTTTATAAAGATATCTCCGTCCCAGATGATTGGGTTAACGTCAATTCCTCGGTCAGAAAGAGAAACTCATTTGGAATTGTGAAAATGACTTCATTTGATTTTTTTCCACAAAATCTCTGGAAGGAAATATCACAAATAGAAAAATGTCCATTTCCAATTCCAAGGTTGAATGGCTTTAAATTCAGTGGTTAAATTTCGAAAACAATAGGACATTTTCAATTTTTTGTAAGTATTTCAGTGAAATTGATGTTTTACTCAAAGAGGTAAATGTAAAAAAGGGACAATCCGTGGATATTAAAAAAATCAACCAGAGGAACCTAAAATAAATGATAAGAAAAGGAAGACTTAATAGAACTGCTTTAATTTATACCACTACTTTTTTTTTTTAAAAATTATTTAACCTCGTCAACAGGTTTTCCAATTGAAATATTTGACATTTTATTAGACGAGGAGTAAAATCATTAAAAAATATGTAAAAATGTATGTAATTTTTTACTGTTAAAATATGGACTATGAAAGAAATAAAAAAAAAATAATATAATAAATTTGACGTAACCTTTCTTTTTTCGTTATTTTTACAGAAAACCATGAATGCAATAGTGGCGTAACCCACTTTTTTTTCCAAAATAATGTTGAATTTAATAAACAAAAGCTTGCCCTACAAAGTATGTCTACTTTCAAACTCTTCCACGTTTTAAGATTATTCAAAAATGTCAAAGGCAAAAAACAAAAAATGTTTAAAGAAACCCTGGGCAAATTCTTAAACGCAACATTTACAAAGCAAACCACATGCAAAGCAAATGAAGAATGCAGTTGAAAAGGCAAAGCAAGTGAAGCGCGCAAGATATTTTTGACATTTGCCGAAATACGTTTGCATTTGCGCATGAAAATTAAATTTACTACATTTAGGGACAATCTGCTTAGCAGGGATGTTTACGTTTGCATTTTGGAATTGTTTGCTTAGCATAATTTGCGCAAGTTTTGCGTTTAAGAATTTGCCCCCTGTTTCTTAAATCTCTCGTAGCTCTCAAGTGAATTTTATGGGTTACGCCACTATTGCTCTCACGGCCTCATATTCCATCTAAATACCTATACATATATACTCATACTACATTCTCTATATTTTAAAAAATATTTTTTTTTTTTTCAGATCATCCAAATCGCATTTGTATAAAATTGTTGTGAATATATTTCAAACTGATCAAACTACATACCAATCAACAATTTGAAAAAAGATTTTAAATTACTTTCTTCTTACTTTACTGTTCAAAGAACTGAGGAAGATTTGTCGATAAAAATGGCAGGAGAAAAATGTTTTGTATGTGAAAAGGACATGGATGTTGAGAAATCTAGAATAGCAAGAGCCAAAGGAATGAGAACACTGATTGAGAGAGCACTTGCCAAGAAGCGTAAGGACCATGAACAACTATTGCGTGGAGTTTCTGAATTGAGACTTCACTCTAGATGCTATGATCGTTACTCGGATGCAAGACAAGATTTAACTTGGTCTCACTATATTCCTCCTCCTCAACCCCGCAAAAAAGCAACTATACCAACTGATAATGTTTGCCAAAATTTTAACTTCATCGACTACTGTTTCATTTGTGCTAAAAAACTAACCGAAGCTGCATATAGTTATCCTCGTAAACCTCCTTCAGAAAAAAAAGAATCCTTCGTTTTGGTTAGAAATCGGTCTTTGAAACTAATTTCATTAGATGATTTGAAAGATTGTGAACATCCATTTGCAAAAAATATATATAATCGCATTAAGGATATTCCAGATCTGGCTGCGGTTGGAGCGAGGTATCATCGATTTTGTAATTTTACGGCTGCAAATGTAATGGATCCACGGAAACGAATTTCAAATAAGGGCAGAAAAATTATTACAAATAAAGCTATGATTTTCATTGATTCCTACTTCAATGAGCATTGCAATGATACACAATTTAAGCTTTCTGATTTAATTAATTGCATTGATATGGATTATATTCCAAGCGAAAAAACAATACTAGAGAAATTGGTTGAAATCTATGGCGATGATATTTCATATTCTGATACTGAAAACCCAAAAGAGACAATAGTTTGTTACCAAAGAAATGGCCTTGAATCGGTTGACAAGAAGAATATGGCTAGTAAACAACCCAACGAAATCAATAGTTTAGACGACCAGAGTTATACTGAAACAGAAGAAGAAGAAGACAATTTACTTAAAAAAAGGACTAACAATTCCCGGAGGTCAGGTAACAAAGACGAAACGCCAAGAGAAGAAAATTCGCCTAAAAAGAGGTCCAACAAAGCACGTACCATAGGAAAATTGAAGAATACTGAGTCAGAAGGAGAAAAAGACGAAACGCCAAGAAAAGAAAATTTGCCTAAAAAGAGGTCCAACAAATCACGTACTATAGAAAAATTGAACAGTACCGAGTCAGAAGGAGAAAAAAACGAAACGCCAAGAGAAGAAAATTTGCCTAAAAAGAGGTCCAACAAGTCACGTACCATAGAAAAATTGAACAATACTGAGTCAGAAGAAGAAAAAGACGAAACGCCAAGAGAAGAAAATTTGCATAAAAAGGGGTACAACAAATCACGTTCTATAGAAAAATTGAACAATACTGAATCAGAAGAAGAAAAAGACGAAACGCCAAGAGAAGAAAATTTGCCTAAAAAGAGGTCCAACAAATCACGTACTATAGAAAAATTGAACTGTACTGAGTCAGAAGGAGAAAAAAACGAAACGCCAAGAGAAGAAAATTCGCCTAAAAAGAGGTCCAACAAATCACGTACTATAGAAAAATTGAACAATACTGAGTCAGAAGGAGAAAAAGACGAAACGCCAAGAGAAGAAAATTTGCCTAAAAAGGGGTCCAACAAATCACGTACCATAGAAAAATCGAACAATACTGAGTCAGAAGGAGAAAAAGACGAAACGCCAAGAGAAGAAAATTTGCCTAAAAAGAGGTCCAACAAATCACGTACTATAGAAAAATTGAACAGTACTGAGTCAGAAGGAGAAAATTCACCAAAAAAGCGTGCCATTGAGTCCCCTAACGTAGACAGTAATGAATCTGGATTGAATAAAAATCCTAAAACAGAAGAAGAAAATTCGCCCAAAAAAAGGGTCAATGAGTCACGTAATCAAGAGAACAATGCTGAAACAGAAGAAGAAATTTCGCCTTTAAAGCAAATCAATTTGAACTTTAGTGAAACAGAAGGAGAAGACGACACTTTGCCTACAAATCGGTCTAATGAATCAGGTACCCTAGACAACTCTACTGAAACAGAAGGAAATGAAGGTTCTCCTAACAAGCGGCCGAGTAGCTTGTACTACAATACTACTGAAAATGAAAATTCGACTAAGAAGCAGCAAAGAGAATCACGGAGCAATGCTGAAACAGGAAGATCAAACAATTTGCCTAAAAAACGTGCCCTGTACTACCATAATACTGAAATGGAAGGAGAATGCCCTAGTCCCGGACGACGATCTAAACGACCTACCCAAAAATAAAGACTCCGTACAGCTTTGGAAAAAAGGAATTCTATTCAAATATAGCTAGTAGTCGATTTTGCCAAACTCGATCTGCAGTGGTTCTGACTGCATTCATATTTTTTCTTTTAACGATAAATGAGTAGATGAGAACAAGAGCTTTCACTGCAGATCGAGTTTTATGGAATATAGTTTAATCGAGTACTACATGATGCCAGTAAGTTGTTGATAATTTGGATAGTTTATATGAATTTTTATTTACCTTAAAGTTTTAAGTTCATATGAAAATGAAAATAAAAAAAAATCAAATACAGACTAACTTTTTTTTAAGGAAGAAATCAAGAATATAAATATATTGGTTAAGTAAAAGGAAATTTCCAGTGGAGCACTTTATTGATTATTTTCGTTTTTGGGAATAATCAAAATTGAAAGCGGACTTTGAAGATAATAAGATGAATAAATTGTACATTTCTCCAAAAAAAAAAAAATTACAAATTTACTCTGAAATACTGACAAAAACCTATTTAAGTGTAAAGTAAGTATGGTTTTAAAAGTGAAATCATTGATAGTGGCAGTAAATGTCTTGTAAAACATAGCATTGTAATAGAATAGCTTTTTTGAAACATTGCTACAACAAACCACTCGAATCTGTCAAATCTAGCGAAAAAAAGTCGTCCGAATTCCCGCATCACCCGGCCAAATTGAGATTGGATCAAGCGTGTATTCTGTACCTATATAGAAATAGAAACGGTCTAACGTTTTGACTGTATTGAAACTTCTTCATTTATTATCGAATTGATGATGGCCAACGTCATAAATCAGATTCCGATAAGACCAAATTTAATAATTTCTTTGCTTAACACTCCAACAATATAATTTGTTACCACGTAGTATTAAACTATCGAAACCTCTTCTATCGAAAAACAGAAATATCACTCTTATTAACTTAACAGATATTAAAACGACTATGCTCTAAAAGCAACAATTTAGATTGCAGCAAAACAAAAAACTTCAGGATTCCCTATGCTCTACATCCCTGAAACACCAACTGTCGCTTCTAGATCACCATCGTTTTAATCAATCGGCCCTATCGAGGTAACCGTCGGAGCGGAACTTTCTCCGCAACGCATCCTTCGTCGGATATTCTATTTCGCTTCGAAGTAGCTGTCATCGGAAAAAAGAAAAACTTCCGCGCCAAGAACTTGTCGGAGGGCTTCGGAGAAAATATTTTAAAAAAAGAGCGATTTGAAGTACTTCATCGCATGCAAATAGCATGCGTTTAATTTCGTCGGAGAGAATTTCCGATCAGCAAAATCCCTACGATTCGTAGAATTTCGGAGAGAATTCCGCTCCGACGGTTACCTCGATAGGGTCGAATATTTATCGTAATATGGATGATTCATACATATTTCGTTTATAGTGGTTGAAGTTTGGACAGTGATTCGACTTTTAACGAATTTGATCATCCAGTTCAGAGATATATCTCCCATTTTCCTCACAGTGAAATCAATGTTACGAGTGTTTCAATGTTTGCAATTCATCTTCATCAATATCATCATCGGCTCGACAACCGGGGTCCGATCCTGGCCTCCTTCAACAAGTCTCTCCACCTATCCCGGTCTTGAGCCGACGCCATCCAGTTGCGCACCCCAAGGCTTGCAATTCATCTTGGGTAAAAAAATGGTGAGTTTTTTTTCTAAATCTATCGTTTCGACGATAGCTGTCTCTATTTTTCTCCACGATAAGAATAGCCAAAACAAATTTTTGATCAACAGCTACCGTCTTTAAAGTCGTTACGTGTTTTTTTAAATTTATTTTTACAATAAAACATTTTGTGTATTTTACTGCGTCAAACATATTTTTTATTTTCATTATACTTATAACAAAGATGCAAGATAAGCCATAGTCGGTTCCGTAATTTTCAAGATATATTATTATTTAATTAATTTTATCTCCAGATCTCTGACTAAAAATATGGTTTGCATTTAATTTGTATTCATCGAAGTTTTTTTTGTGAATAGGCAACACTTATAAAAGTTGTTGTTGCAAATTTTAACTATCTGGATATCACAAGAAATGCTTACACAAAATATGTTCTCTTAATGCTCACAAAATAAGCTTGTGACCCCTTTTTTTTTAGAGAAAAAAAAAATTAATAAAACAACACAATTTAATTTATATAGTTAAAAAAATAAGTACAAAAATATCTTTAAGGAAATATATGTATATTGTTTGCGTTTTTTTTATAGTCAAGCAAGCTATTTAAATTTTTAATCTTGTATGTTTTCCTTTGTTGAAAATCAATATTAAAATAAAAATCCCATTAATACTGTTGAAATACTGAATTAATTTTTATACGAATTCAGGCTATACAAAGTTTCATCGATTATATCAGATTTGTTTTTTCTTATTTTAAAAGCAAACAGAGATTTTTTTTTTATTTTTCAAGAAATTTGGAATACTTTTTTTAGTTTTATTTTTGAATAGAATTCTTATGGTCTAGAAAGCGTTTTTGTTTAACGCGCTGCCTTTTTTTTAATCTTTTCTAGTTACTTTTATCTTAATCTTATGGTTTATATCTTAAGAACTAAAAATGGTTTAAAGATAATATTAATACATACATAGTAAAAAAAACTTTAAACTTAAAACAATAAAATAAAATTACGCAATATGCGCACATACACTATACATACACTTTATACTTTATGCTACAAGTACCTTAAAATAGTTAAACGAAAAAAATAAAACAAATAATAATAAGTCGGTGCTAAAAAGCTGCGGAATTTACTTCTCGCCACTGTGGAACTCATCTAGGCATAGCTTGCAGCTCCATGAACCTTCGGGGGGTGTTATCAGCGGTGGCGAGAGACAATACATGTGATATCCTCTGTCGCAATCGTCACAGAAGAGCAGCTGATCGTCATTGTCTGAGGTGCCGCATATCGAACAGTATTTACATTCTATGCATTGCCATCGGTAGCGTTTAACGGAGATAATCATGTTCGGCGTGAACTGAAGGCAGGTCGGATGACCAGAACGACCACAATCAGAGCACGAGACAAGTTCTTCGGGCAGGTTTGTCTTTTTGTTTTCACGTGCGTCGCCTAGACAAAAGTCGCAGTATGGCGATGGATGTGCTGTAGCGTCGCGCTCAGTTCTCATTTTACTAGCACCAACTACACCACCAATCGTGCTACCCTTTTTCGGACTTGATTCTGCTTCCTCGGAGGGCATTTTGTCACCTGAAGTTAGCATAGACAGTGGTTGATCGTCCAGATTGTTAAGCGGTGAAGCGCATGAGTTTGTGTTAAAAGATGCACTTGCAATTGCATTGGAACGCCTTTTTGGCTCACCATCAGTATTAACCTTTCGACGTCCTCCTAAAAATATTAAATAAATTTAATTTATAATGTGCTTTTCTAAATTTCTATATACTATGTTAAATTATTAACCTTTTCGCCCTCTTTTAGGGGTAGCATCAGGATTTGCTGGAGGTTTCTTTGCAGGCTTGGCACGTTTTCTTTTACGATTGTTGTATGAATCATCGAAATCAGCATCTGAATCAAAATCTTCTTCGAACTCTTCAACGTGGGTGAGTTCCATGTCTTCGTAGAACCATTCCTTTTCCGGAATCGGATGACCATCTTTGCTGTCGTTGTCAGCAGTTGCTCCGAGTGAGTTGCCATCATTCTGTAGAACAGCCGCTAAAAGAAAAAGAAAAGCAACTTTTTCTATTACGTTCGTTAAAGTAAATTGGAAACTATAGTGACAGGGGCTTAGTTTTGGAAAATATTTTATTTGAGTTTTATCTGGACGTTGTTCTTTTAAATGCACTAAAAAAGTGCATTGAATTGTGCAATTGTTATTTATTGTATAAAGAAGTGATTAATTTTATGATTGTGATCCCTAAATTTTCGATTTCTGTGATGCATTTTTTCGATAGTAAAATTCTTTTCCTCTTTTTTAAAAATAGTTTACTGCCTTTTTAGGATGTGCTGCAAATAAATTGTTGCGTTTGGGGACACGTCATGTTGATATGAAAACGGAAAAAAAACTCAAGGTATCTGAAAAATTTTCCTATTTTTTTCCGAAACATAAGATGAAATTATTAACCGCTTATGTCCGATCGCACCAATATTGGAAAGGCTTTTAAATTTAAAAACGAGGCATTATGTTTAAAAGAAATGTCATTTTAAGACTTAAAAAGCAATTACGTTTTTAAATACTTTTGGTGCAAGGATGCATTTTAGACTAGCTAGATTAAAAAAAAGTATTTATATAGCTGAAATGAATATTAAAAGATAATATAATTGTCATATGCAAAATTTTGAATTTTTAAATATTATTTAAAATAGTCCATTTTTAAAAAGGCGTAAAGAAGTTTCACTGTCACGTGTACTGCGATGCACACGTTCTTTTCGCAAAAATATGTTTTAAAAATGAAATACTTTATGTACTGGGAATGCAAAACAACAGACAAAATTTTTAAGTTATTATTGAAACCCCATAACTTTTATTATTTGCTGTTGTTTGTTTTATTATTATTTTCCGCAATATTGTATAAACAAAGAACACATTGTAGTCTTTAAGGTGCAAAGTATTCTTAAAACGCTTATTCTTAGGCCCCTATTATGTCTCGCGAGTCGAACGTTCGTCTTAAGTCGAACGATTTAGCGAATTACTCTAGTCGAGGTATTGCTAAAAGCAAGCTTCAACATTCGCCTTTCAAAGTCACTTAGAATTGCAGTTCGACTGATTTTGACAGATAAAGGCGAACATTCGCTAAAGATAATACAATGACTTTTCAATTCGCCAAATTTTTTGACATTTGAGGCGAATGTTATTAGGCGAGTCGCAAACGGTAATGCACCCCTTATTGCGATTAGGTGGCTTTCGTTAGGCTTCGTTAACTTTCACTATCTATAGCAAGAGTGCTCATCGAACGCTCCTGCGAAAGTGAACGATAGATACAAAGTGACGGATAGATACAAAAACCAAAATGATGGAAGCACATAATATGGCTGACTTCTCCATTTGAGTGTTCGGAAAGCTAATTTTTGTCCGGTTTTGACATTAGCTTCCTACCACGTTCGACGATTATAGTTCTACCTTTATATTGGAATATATAATTAAATTAATTTAAAGAAAATTTCCCCCATCCGTTTTATTCTTTAAAATACTCATTTCGCCAATCAGAAAATCAGTAGTCTCCTTCCAATAACTTTCTTTTTCTGGAAAAGCGGTCTGAATAAACTAATTTAATTAACTGCACTAATTTTCTTAAATACTCGTAGCATAATTAATTGATGATTTCAAAGTAATTAATTATAATTTAAAATTCAAAAACATATTAAAATGAATAAAAAAATTAATTATAAAAAAGAAATTAATATTATTAGTCCAGTAACTAGATACATACAGATGTTTTACTTATTGGTTTGCTATGTTAAACCAATTGATTCATAAAAATCGAAATATACATAAAATTTGTTCTACGATCTGAAAATAACTAAATATTCTTCAATTTGAGCCTAATACCATTTGAGTAAATCCAATATGATAACAAGTAGTAGCAATAAACAGTATATTAAAAATTCAGATTGTTTTCGATAAAATGAATCTAACTGCTAAGACCTGTAGAGGCACACAAAAAAGAAAAAAAAAACAATTATGAGTATCCAGGTTTTGCATCCCCTAGTTCGGACGGGCGGAAGGGACAGTTTTCGAAAATTAAAAGACAATGGTGCTACATAGAAAAATATCTTTAAGCTTTTCTAAAAACTAGAAAACCATTCTTCATTTTCTTTTTTTTAAATATATTGCAAATTTATAAATTTGAAAAAAAAAGTTCTAATTCTAACGAGTAAGACTTTTTGCCTCAAATCTATTAGCTTTGATTTTTTGCTGAGCTAATTATATTAGGAAAATGTTTAATCCAAGTTTTCGAGCGCCAAACCCAAGATCGGTAAAAATACAAAATATCACAAAATTCTTTTCAATGTTGCCGCTGAAGCAGTAACTAAATTGTTTCAAAAAAATTTAATCCCAATTGCTTCCAAAGAACAACTTTGCTTTTTCGGTATGAAATTACTTTTATGTTAGCTATGTTTTACAAAAATTCCTGAATCTAGAATTTGTATATCAACAGCAACAATGAATAGCACACCAATTCCGGCCCTGAATTTGGTTTTTCTTCTGTATCCATACTCCCTTCCCTTGATTAATTTATGATTTACAATTTTCAAATAAAAGAAGAAAAAAAAAAAAACAAGATGTATGCATGTACGGAATTCAACATTTATAACAAAGACTGAAACAACAGCGAAATATAATCAGTTCGAGTTGTTTTGATTGTAGAGATGGATGGATACACACGACCTTGATGTCGAGTAGACTATCGACCGTGGACTACCGATGACGACGAGGCACGGCAGCAGCAGCGGTAGAAGAACCAGTTCATTCGATCTGGTGGCGGTTTGTTTGCTTGCTTGTTTGTATCACTCATTTTGTGCTTCTCAGTGATTAAAGGGAAAAAAGCGCCGAAAAGCAATAATTGTAACCGTTTAACTTTCAAAAATCTTTAACCGGATTTTTGATTTTTTTTTTTTAAATTTATTTGTTCGTTGTTCGATACTACTATAGATAGATCGATGGCATTGGGTTAGAGTTCCTTGCAGGTTTTATACCTTTTTATAAGTCGAATATGAATAAACACCAACAATAAACGCAGCGGCATGAATATATTCAGCACGGCGGCGGCGGCGGTGCTTTTTTTTTGTGATTTCTTGGTTTCAAATATGAGTAATAAGAAAATACAAACAAAAGAGGTTTGATTGGTGTTTTTAGTTACTTTTGTTGTTCTTATTAGCAAAGAGGAATCAATACTCTTTTTTTAAACACAAATAAATACTGAAATTCATAACCTTATGGTTTGCTTTCATAAAGAGCTCGAAACTCTTCAAAACCAGAAAAACACTTTTGTTGAATTTTTGATGAATTTTTAAAATTTAATGTGGATGTCCAACATAAATTTGGGGATTTTCTTCACTCCCAATGCGGCAGTTTTGTTTATTAACGTAGTAATTCAACCAAAAGTGAGCTTCATCGCCAAACAAAACTCTCTTATGAAAATCGGGATCAGCGACACTCTTGTTTTCATGTTATTTAACTCACCTATGATTTCGGTAGGCGTATTGCCTTTCAAAAATAAATATTTAAATGACCGCTTGATACTCGATTTTTGTTAATTTTACAAAAATATTTAGATCGATTCAGTCAAATAGTTGTAAAACAATTTTATTGGGTAGCTGTCAAAATATGAGCAACCACATTCTCAGCTTATATTGACTAGTGTTTCCATTTTCACATTAAGGTAAACACATTTTTTGCAAATAGTTTCTTGTTAGTTATGTCTTTTGATCTAAACTGTCCTTTATTTAACTGTCTTTTCGTATTTCCATCCATTGTTTGTTGATCACTTAGGCCTTTTTTTCGATTCCTCTTCGCTTAGCTTTCACGAATTTTTTAATATATCTGGTATTTAACCTATAAAAGACTTGGAATTAACGCCTGGCGAGCGACAGTGTTGTGTCGGTCGATTTAGTTGACGCTCTCGTTCCCGGGACACACCGCACCACCACGCCACAACCCGACGGAAATTTTAAATTAATAAACGCTATATATTTTAAAATGGACTTGTTTAAAGAAACTAGTCTTTTTTTCTAGAACGAACTTAAACAGATATCAAAAAAACTCTGTTCCTACAAAATGTATGTTATTTTGCATTTGCAGAAAGTGCTCCCTGCGCAATTAAAATATACACAACGTATCATAGTAGCTTCCGAGTTATAAATTAATTGGTTCCAGCTCCCAAGATAGAAATTGTTGGTACAAAATGTCGGCCTTTAAGAGAGCTTTCATATGCAATTTAAAAATGTTTAAATTTACATTGTAGTTTTCGAGCTATACAGAAAGGTATGGATTCTAATCCACTGCCTTGACAGTACTTATATGAAAATCTGAAAATAGGATAATCGGATCTTGTGTGGATGTGGCAAAGATAAATGACTATAGCCTTTAACTTTCGTCGTTCTTAAGTAGCATTTCAAGAGAACTGAAAAAAATACAAAAAGACCGTCCAACGGCATCGACAGGCCAAAGAAGAGTTACATTATTTAAACTCGTATTATAGAGAAACTCAAAATATCTAATGAGTTAACTCGGCGGTATCTACAATCTCGAAATTTAAAACCAGGTCTTATGTGTAGTTTTATAGTGGGAGATAAAAAATAAATCGAACTAACTGGAAAAATACTTTTTTATCCCTCCACTTTTTTTTGACCGTTAAGCTAAGACCAGATTTCTTTTATTCACAGGAGACCAGATTTCTTTTATTCACAGGATTAGTTTACACTGGTTCAACTCATAACTGATAAACTGGGCGTTAAATGACCTACCACAAATCTTATAACAACACCATGACCTAAGTAATCGAACTCTCAATTTCAAACTTCCTCTGAACAAAATATGCGACACTTTTAAATATTCGAAGAGACAACCAACAAACGGGCGCTTAAATAAACAGATCCCGTCATGTTTATCGGTGCAATATAAAATGAAAAAAAAAAAATAAATTGAAAACAGGTAGACAAGAATTATTGTTAACCGAAACCATTTGAGTTCATTTTTAACAAAAGAAGAAACGAAATCAGCAAAGTTAATGAAAAACCAAACTACCCAAAAATAAAAATATTTTTGATGCCTACCTAATCTCTACTCTAATTTAACATCAAACCCTAAACGATCATCTGTATGGTGGGAAGGTATAAAATAAAGGACGAAGACGCAGAAGAAGGATGACCCCTTATATTGATTATTTTTCTTCTTTCAGTTTCTTTTGCTTGTGTATATTTATTTCTTTTTTTTATCATCTTTCTTCTGCGGTGCTCTGTGCACAACCCGACCACAAGTCGACAATCGAAATGGAATTCATTTTGTGCCCTTGTGTAAATTTTAACAACAAAAGCAAACCTGAGACAACTTTTGCAGAATACAAAGTAGGCATCGGCAATAGTAGAGTGGGTGGGGGTGGCTGCCAATGAAGCAGTCTGAACCACCCCCTGCACACACAAGAAGAGTCTCCCTTGAAATAAAAAAAAAAATATAAAAATGCGAACCCGGCCGAGGGTGCTACACAGCCCGTGCCAATGCTTGTGCACCTGCCGTTTCATTACCCTGAGCCAGACGAAATGTCGTTTTCTTGGCAATTGTGTGTTCTGTGGCTTTTGTGTATCCGGAGCTGGGAGCACAAGTTGCAATTTGACTTTGGAATGTTTTTTTTTGTTCCTTTTTTTGGAATCGTTTTCAAAGAAAACGAAGTGAAAAACTGAGCTCTTACCTGTGCTGTCGGATGATGCTTGAAGCTGCTGTTGCGATTGCTGCTGCTGCTGAGACGAGGGCTGCTGCGATTGCTGTTGAGTTGGATGGTAATGATGATGGTTATGCGTTTGGCTTTCCCTAAACTGGTATGCTTTGTAACTCTGATGATGAAGCAGGTATTGACGTTTTGGTTTACGCCATCGCGCCGACGGATACGTATAGATTTGGCCATTACGGAATCCGGGCATTCGTTGTTTTTGTTTCATAAACAAAGCACAATGGGTTTGTGCAACGCCCGTTTGGGGATCGAGAAATGGCATCCGGAGGCGCCGCTCAATGCAGAGGCGTGTATTAAAGTTTTCGCTGTTCTCGAGAATTTCTTTGTACGCCGAGTCGTTGAGGAAGTTTTGAATTTTCTCAAAGTTTGAGATATTAACAATTTCAATATCGGACGCCATATTTTTCTTTAATATAACCTTTTTCTTGTGTTTTAATTGAAATTCTTTTTTTTTTTATTGCGGATGAACTATGCAAACACGATTGAAAACACACACGAAACACGACGAACGGGCGACGGCGACGGCGAATTTGACGACTGAAATTACAGAAAATTTTTTTTTGCATACATGCACACACATATCCATATACATGAACAGGGAGGTCTGCTTTTTGGTTTGGTTTCCAGTTGCCAGTGAACTGGAAAATCTTGACAGGCATTTTGGGCGCTGCGAGTGATGCCAATAATTTAAGCGCAAATCTTAGGGTAGGTCTACATACATACCTGGTAAAGGTAACGAATTTTGATTTCTTGGAGAAAAAGCCAAATTCAGTAACGTTAGATATACTGAATTATGCTTTTCTCCAGGCATTAGATTAAAAAAAATAGGATAGCTTTCTTGTTGGAAGTAAAACTAATATTAAAATTAGAAAATTGTTGAATACAAAATAATTAAATTAAAACATTTATTGCTAAATCAAACAAAATAATAAACTGTCAGTCTTATTTAAAAACGAAACATAGACCCTACATAAAGTTATGTACTCCTTATAATGCCTCTAAACGCGGAAATGTTATTTATAAAACTTATGCAACGTTACATAGTGCCATAATAAACTAAACGCGTTTAGGGGTTGAATAAATCCTACATAAGGAAATTATAGTGACGAAATGTCATTTTAATTAATGTCCATAATTTGTTTTGAATAATTCAAATTAAAAATAATAAAAATGCCCTTTCAATTTACCTCATTTTTAAATTTTGTCTTCCACAAGTTTTCGGAGGAGTATCTAAAAAGTTATATTAATTATATTCAAAGATTTGTTCCGCTTATAATACTTACTTTATCGGACGAATCCCAATTGGCTGTACGGATTCGTTTAGCTTTCGGCGGTTCCATTATTTTTTATTTATTATTTTCTTTGATACTTCTCCACAAACAGCTGATTAGATAATGACAGTAAAATGAAAAAATGGAATAGATTTCCCCATTTTGGTACTTTTTTTTGACATAAGCACTGCATAACTATAATTTATAAGAACATTTTTTATAAATACGAATTTATGCAACGTTACATAGCGGCTACATAAACCTTTATGCACTGCATAACTATTCATCTGTTTAGCGAATTCTATTAAATAAGACTGTGTATATATAAAACAAAAACAATATTTTCGCTTGTAAATTTGATCGTTTAACAGCACTTAAAACTACTATTACAAAAAAGTGAAAGCCTAATTATTCCAATTGTTTCTACTTTACTCACGCTTGCTGTAATTTGGCACTGAATTCTTCGAAAAAAGAATCAATTCAAGCAATTCAGCTCCAGATAATTATCAGCCCAGGAGTTAGCTGAGGTCCATAGGGACATATATTTCTTGATTTATTTAACGTGTAAATTTCTTGGCTTTGCTTTTGTTTTATTTACACATAGCTTTATTGGTACTTCCAAAAACATGTGTATTTGTGTTTAGACTTCAAAAAAATATTAGATTACATTTTTAGTTTAGCTCGTGAACCGCTAAGAGACTTGTTTAAAATCCTTACTGGCTTAAAATCCAATTTTTGCGTGATCTGCGTACTAGTCCTCAAAAATAAATTTTAACAGCCAAATTAATAAACGTGGAATAGCGAAGGTTTAGGCCTTATTCCGTGGACTAAGCGCAAAGTATTATGAATAAAACAAAATGTCTACTAAGTGACGTTTACTAAGCTAATCCACCGAAGAAGGTGGTTTAGCGAAGGAATAAAAAACCAGATGATTCAAAATTGTTTTAAAAATAAAAAAAATATAAGTGAAAGTAAAAGTTAAGTAAAGAAAATGTTTTGAAAAAAATAATAATAATAATGGCAGATTTATTGCCACCCATTTCACCTACATAGACTACATATCTAACATAACTATCTTTTTCCATCTATATATTTCTCTATATATCTATCTTTCTAAAGGTACACATAACTATCTATGTATATATCTTCCTAATTTCCAACTATCAAAAAAAATTATAGGTACCTAGGTATACTGCATCTTCAATTATCTCCATGAACATCTATTTATTTCCAAACACAATTCATGAAAATAATTTCTTCTCACCTAAAAATAAAAGTCCTTAGGTGTGTTTGGTGACGTGAGTTTTTTTTCGACAAATTTTCATAATTTGCTCTCAAAACCCATACAAAAAAAAATATGTTTGGGAAACTCGGTGAAAATTTCAAGTCACTAAACAAGCATATTACTTATTGTAGTAGATTTTCTCAAGAGATGTTTGGTAGACGTCACTTTACTATTCCACGAGCATTTTGTTTTTATTCATTGAACATTTTAATCCATAGCTTAACTCTTATTCTATCGTTTAGTAAAGTCGTGGAATAAAGGTAGAATAAGCGGTTTTTATTAATATGGCTGTAATTGTATAGCTTGCTACGCAGTTCAAGCTAAACTAAATTGTATCTACACTCGTTTGCTAAACGTCTCTATAAATTTTGAAGTTGATGAGACATAGTTTTTGGTCTTTTAAATTTGTCTATGTCAATGTTGTTTTATTTTGATTAGTTTTTATCAAAACCGCCGTATACTTATCAGGCGACTTTCACGAATTTCAAAATTTTTGGTGTCCAAAAGGAATAGTAAGAAAACAGCTTTAGGCCGTCATTATGAATAGCGAATCGAACGTTCGACTCCAAGCGAACGTTTTTGAAATTATTTATTTTGCGACCCACATTATTATGTTCACCATGAAACAACAAAGTTCACAGCAAAAATGAGATTTGCTCGCGAACGTGTCCGTACACGGCGAACATTGAAGCCAACGAACACGAGAAAATCGAAATGTTTCTCCAACAACGAGCCGTTCGCGAACTAACCCCTACACAACGAACTTATAGCGAGCACGAGCATGTTCGTCCTTTGGGTCCACCTTAATGACAGCTAAAAATTGGGACAAATATAGGTTTACATAGGTTAGTTTTGACGTCTGTCTGTCAAATTTAACCACGTTACGTTACGAAATCCTTACTTATTAATTGTTTATAGAACTGTCAAATTGTTTATATATTGTTAATTACTGACTAAACAAGGGTTTTCCAAATTCTTAAAATGGTTTTCCAAATTTACTGAAGCCATTCCCGATCGATTGATACCAAAAAAGTCCACTTTTGTTTCCATGCTTGCTAACTATACGCCAAAACTTTAATTGTTAATAACTAATTAACCACGGTTTTCCAAATTCTAAAAATGGTTTTCCAAATTTTTCCAAATGTTTTCCAAACTCTGGACACCAAAAATTTTGAAATTCGTGAAAGTCGCTTGCTAAGTATACGGCGGTTTTATCAAACTCTACTCAAATGTCAAAAATTATCTGTGCAAAAAATATTTTACACATAACATAGTGCGGACTTTGAAAAAGAGCTAGAACTAGTATAGGCTAAAAATTCTCGCTTAAATGTACATACGCATCTTTGGAGGAAATTTGTATTATAAATGAATCTTATCATGATCTGCGTACTATAAGCTCATAATTCATAAGTATGTGATAGAATTACTATTCCACAAAACACCACACGCAAGTTATGTGGCTCCGACTTAAAAGTCCACAACATCTCACAAACGCTCCCATGCCAAATCTGACACTTAAGCCACTCATGCCAACAACAAGAAAAAAAAACATATGACATATTTATTAAAAGTTAGTCTAAACCAAAACGAATTTTTTTGTGTGTGCTGTTTGTAATTTTTAGGGCGTGGAATTATTCATCACTTTCTTTCTAATTAATTTCGAATCTCATATTAAAATTAACTAGAATCTACCCAAACGAACATAAAATCTCAATAAAAATGGGAGCTAGTAACAAAAATACTCGAATAGCTCTGGGAATTTCAACAGTATCAGCTCTCTTTATTGTGATTGCGTTTTTCTCGCCATATTGGTTGGTCACCGATGGCAAACTAGCAAAACCAAAATTTCTCAATCTTGGCCTATGGGAGGTATGTTTTCATGATTTCCAAGATGTCCATCGATTCTACGATACACGCTTCAACGGTTGCATGTGGGTATTTGAAGAGGAATACTACATAATTCACGATTATTTGCTAACCGGATTCTATATCGCTGTTCAGTTCTTCGCTACACTTTGCTTTGTTGCTTGTCTAGTAGCGTTGCCAATGACTTTGGGATTCTTACGATGCTCCCGTGATGATGACAGATATGTCTTCCTACTCCTCACTATTGGGGCAGTTGAAATCTTTGGTTCGTTATGTGGAGTTCTAGCTGCTATAATATTCGGCGCCAATGGCGACCGAAGAGATTGGATGCCCAATTGGCAGAATAACGACATGGGCTGGGCATTCGCACTGGCCTGCATTGGCAGTGCATTCCTTTTGCCAGCTGGAATACTTTACATGGTCGAAGCAAGACGTGAACGTTATAAGCGCCTCAATGAGATCGGAAACCGTGAAGTAAACGACTACGCTAACGACTATAACACAAGACGATATGGCGAAGGAGTACAAACAGATATTTAAAACAAAAGTATTCTACGTATACAAATTTTAACCAATGTTTTTTTTAGAATCCGTCCATATCAACATTATGTTTGTTTTAATTTAATACTTTATTTTTAAGCTTAATCCACTAGAGAAAGTGCCTTCACATTATTTTGTAAAGAAGTTTGTTTTATTTTTTTGTAAACATTCCAATGTTTTTTATGTTTTTACTTTTAACCAAAAGAGACAAATAAATATACTTTTTTAAGAACGAAAAATCATTCTTTTTCTGTATTTGAATTTTAAAAAATATTCTACATTTCGAAATCTTTCATTCGAAATGAAATTAAAATCAATTTTTCATTGCCATTTGGTGAAACAAAACTTAAATATTTCAAGTTGATCTTAAGGTTACATAAATTAGATCATATGAGTTTAGGTAGAAAATACTTCATAGGTTTAAGTTTCGTGTCCACAAAACGCTCTCAATTGATTTCAATTTGATTTTGATTGAAAGTTTTATATAGAACCTGGCTGTAGGTTCGCAACGAAATCCATTTACAGGGAGGCTGATTCGTGCAGGTAAGTTCCCATTGGTTTCCTTGAAAACTATGCTAAGTTGAAAAATCAAAGGATCACACATTTTTTTTTTGGAATTTCAAAGGGGATTTCTGAATACTATAGGAGTATGTTCGTTCGATCCAGTACTGTATTTTCTAGGTAGGGTGTCAAAAACAATCATTTTTTTACTATGAGAAGGGGGTATCGAAGTTTTGAATGGACATACAGATGATAGGAACCGTTCTGTCTGTCTGTGGTCATCTGTATGCCGTCTAGTCTTCACCATAATACAATGAAATGATTTTCTTTAAACTCAGGGTTTTAAGATGATGACCTAGGGGAAAATTCAATTTGGTTAGAGATTATAGCACTTAAAAATAACTGTACCTTACAACCGTTAATATTTAAGATATCAACTTCAAAGACTGCTCTAAACGGGTTGTTAGATTCAAAATTTCTCAAGTTTAAAAAAAGTATTTAATATAATAATGTAATCTTGCATATTACTTTTTTCCACTTCAGACATTTTTTTTTTTCATAAATTCACATTTTCTCAATACATCAAATGACATCTTCGTATCAACGGTCCAAAAATATTTGTTTATATTATAATAAAGGACTACACAAATTTTGATCTCAATTAGTTAAAACGTTTATGAGAAACCTGTTCTATAGCAGGTACCGTTAATAAAGCTTTTGAGTTCGAGCCGTTTTCGATGACATTTTTTGAGCTAAGAAAAATCAATTTCCTTTCTGGGGAATTACCTATGTATGTATGTAAAAACCTTGAGTTTGAAGTAATTCGTTTCAGTTGCTTACGCTGTAGGTCGGAGGACAGACAGACAAACAGAATTGCTGGACCCACTTATTTGTCCCATAGTAAAGTACCTATGGTTGGAGTAAAGAACGAAACGGAGGTGAAAGGCGAATCTCCGTTCATTCCAGGGTCATGGAAACACTGGTTAACCACCAGCTCAAGAAATATCTTAAAGAACGAAAGCTTCTTAATGACTTGCAGTAAGACTTTCGCAGCCATAGGTCCACTGGTGATCTTACCAAACAGTGGGACAAATCTGCAAGCCGTTTTGGAGAAAGTTAGATTATTGCACTTGATATTTCAGAGTTTGGCATCCAGCTCTCTTTTCGAAAATGCGTGGACTTGGATTCGATGTATCTATTCTTCGTTGGATTAAAAATTACCTTTCAAGTTGTATTGGATGGTTTTAGGTCTGATATCTACAAAATAAATGCTGGTATGACCCAGGGCTCCGTTTTGTATCTGACCTTCTTCCTTATTTTTATTAATGATGACAAGAGTACTCTCAGCTTTTCATATTCGGTTTTAGGTTAACGTCCTTGTCCTTCGGATGTAGAACTACGGCCATTGTGATGTCCAGACATTTAAAATCAATGTACATCGGTATCGCCTCCTCTCCGCTTTTCCTAACACGTTCGCACTGTGTTTAAACATTTTTAAGTCTAATCCCTCTAGTGCGCACAGAATAAAGACAAAAAAGTATCAAAAAGGTCGGGGCCACAAGCACTTGCTCCCCTTAAAAGTCTTGTCATGGGAATCCTAGCTCCAGTTATATTTTTAACGGTTAAAAAATAATCGAATTTAAAAACAATTATCAAGCTTAATTACTAAAAACTGCTCACTCTTTTATTTTACCAACGATATTTTTCAATTTAATAACAATCACGAATAAAAACTTCGAAAATGCTAAAGTACTTCAGATTTAACGTTATTTTTCAGCCACCCTCCTTGGTTGTAGGTTGAAATCGATGCCCAACAAATAAATAAAAAAAATTATTTTAAATTTTTCTAATGTAGATTTAATTAATTTACATTCAAAGTTTTATCTAAGATATCATTTTTATCAACGTTTTAGAATTATTCATAACTATTTAATAGACTAGAACTTTTATCTGCATCCATTAAAATTTTTAAAGGTAGGTTTATCAAAAAAAAAAAAAAAAAATAGTAGTACAAATTTCTAGTATTTGTGGTTGTTTATAAAAAAAAATAGAAATTACTATCACACAACCTCTTCTCCGACTACTGTAGTTTCAACTACAGAATCTATTTCAGTTTCAGTTGCTTCTTCTACAGAACTAGTTGATGTATTCTTAAGCCATTTTTGTGCGTTCTCACTTTCGTTTGTTTCTACTATAATAAATAGTTCTCTGTCGTTGGACTCAAGTTGCGCTCGTAAATAATTTAATAGGCTGTCTTCATTTCCAATGCAACTGGGAGATTCTAGCTTCGAATCTAGATTGTAATATTGTCCATCATCGATTTTTCTTACCGCTATCCAGTGTCTTTTTTTTATAGGAAGAGTAACATATCCGAATTTGTAGTCAGCAGGTATGTTCAGAATGAAACCAATAACTTCGTCAAAATTAATACATGATGGATCTCTGGAATATATAACAAGAGTGTTTACAACGAATACTACTTGTGCTTAGATGATGGTTACTTTCGTTTATCAAACCAGGCCGCTTCACATCCTTTTTCTTGAAGTGCAGTCATAATCACGTTGACGTCATAGTCGCCGAGGCCAAGGACAGATCGATGTGGATTAATCCAGACTTCAGGACTGAGGTTTTTACATACTTCATCTAGTTGAGCTTTTGTGTATATATCAGCTGGAAAATTAGTTTAGAATATTTATTTGGGATATACTATGTTAAATTTTAATATGTAGATTTAAATACTTACATTGGAATAAATTGTTGAGGGCATGCAGAGCACAGAGTTGACGACGTTGCCTTTCGTGATAGATGGTGTCAGCTGGCATTTTATTAGTCACCATTTATAAATTTGATGTTAATGTTATTAACAAATATATTTAATAGGTATTTAATGTTGAAATAATTGATTTAATTTTTGCCAAATAGTAAGAAAAAACTACCATGACTTTTGTAATTTGTTTACAAAAAAAAAATTGACAACTGAATGACGGATGTCAAATTGTAATAGGTCTGTTCATGATACTACGTAATGGCTTAATGGACACAATGGACGCGATGTAGTGTCGCGAGGATTTGTAGATCTGGTCTGAAAGCCTAAAAGCCAAACCAAACTGATGTGAAACTGGTGCAAAACTGTCGTGTCGACGAAAACACAATGGGGCATATTCATAGTCAGACTTTAGAACCGAGTCCAACTGGCCTCGAGTCTAAATTTAACACACAGGTTAGAAACAGCTGCAGCTCTGTTTAGTAAAAAACAGAATTCTACTACTATTTTAGTACTATTCATTCCAATCCATTTTTTGTCAGATGGATAAAAACAATTTAGTCTAAGAGTCAGCCGTTTTTAAAGTTTGTCTTTATTATCTTTTGGATCTGGGTCTAAATTGTCTGTGAATAACATAAGCTCCAGGTTAGCTTTGAAGAGACAAAGAAACAACTTGTCAGACGATTATGAATATGCCCCAATAACAACAACGTGTTGTTGTCAATCATAGCAAAGTGTTGTTATTGTGTTTTCATCGTTGTATCCGAATAATTCAAATATTTATGAAATTTTTGCCTTCTGCCATAGAGGAAATACTTGTGTCTACTTATAAGTAAGTATTTTCTCTATGGACGCTGCTTAACTTTTTTCAAATTCGTGAAGATATGCTTTGTTAAATAAAAATAAATATAACTTTATTCAAGACAACCTAATCTTGTGTCTAAGTTAGGCAGTTATTAAACAACAACAAACAATGGTTTTGTAAACATTTATATGGACTATAAATAAGACTATTGCTGTCTTACGTTCAATTCTCTGGGAAAAGTGCCTTATGCCACTTTAATTTTTCCATATGGGTCTTAAACAGAACAAAAACATAAATGTTTCAAATAATAGCCAAACTCATATGTAAATAAAAAGTTCCACGTTACGTTGGTATAAGTTATTTGATGTCCAATTTTAGATTTCATTAATTTTTGGAGATCATCATCGTGTCTGACCGGGAAACTACTCATTGCCCAGAACATGGCCTGGACCAGCAGCGCAACAATCAGTCACGATGAAGTGCTTGTTTTACCCCCTCATGGTGGTTCCCAGACAAATAGTAGCGTATTCTTATATATGCACGTGAAAAGGCTAAAATTACGAATGCGAAAGGCCTAGCTCTCTAGGAAAGGTGACGGAGGCCAGTAACCTTCGGAGCTGAATTCAACACCGCTACCGAAACCAACACTACGCCTAGGATAAGGAAGTAGGTATTCATTTTCACAGCTGACTTGTTAATAACAGGCTTTTTTACACAAGCACTTGGCTGTTTTATAACATTTATGTTGTTGTTCTGATTAATATCTCTTTTAAAAGTATTTCCTCTATTTTTCTATATATTTTTTTTTTGTATTTTATGGTCAAAAAAGTACACTTCGTTTTTAATGATAAGTCTGAAACAGGTACAAATTTTGTATATTTTATTAACACACAAAGACGTTAGTTTCAAAATTTAAACCAAAATTAGAGCATCAATTATATACATTTTTTTTTTATTCAAATCGATTTTCAGTCAGTGATTTTTTAAGAAAAATTTAATAAACTTTATTATGTTTTCAACTGTTTGTATTCTAAGCTCTTTTATACTCGATATTCGGTATGTATAATTAATTTTTTTTATTTATGTTTAGTTTTTCACAAGTAAAGCGTTATTATTGCATAAAACATTTACGTTTAGCTATACTGTACAATACATCAAAAGTTTTCGAAATACAAATCTTTTTAGAATAATTTATTTGTTTTTATTGGCATTTTTATATATATCTTCTGCTTTGTATGCATGTCTCTTATTGTTAAAAATGGGACATATAAAGTTCAAGGTTTGATAATATTTATAAATAAATAATTTTTGTATGCTTGAGTCCCCTGTGTTTTACTTATAAATAGAAAATTAGCGCGAAAGGTTTTAAAATTTACCCTTTCATTTAATTTATTACTATAAGAAAAATACTTTGTGATGCTTTTTTTATAATGAAAGGTTTTGAGGCTTTGGAAATGAAATTTACAAAATTATCAAGTTCATTAGTCTTCTCTTACATCATTAATCGGAAATTATATTGATTGCATAGTTGACATTCGCAATAGGGTTGAAAATACAATTCACCTGGCCAATACATGGTTCTTTACTGCCACTTTGAAGAATAATTTTCAATTTATTTTTAAAATTCAGTCCTATTCTGTTTTTGGGGTCCCGGAAGAGGAAAGTATTTTGACGAAAACTAGCATAAGCACATAAATTTAGGAAGGCATTATTGAAATTGACATACGAAACTGTATTCAGTAAAGAAGCTTATTGATTATGTTTACTGTCAAAAGTGCTGCAGCCAAAGCCGGAAAAAAGATGAAATGGTTCAACTCTTGCAGTTACGTATGAGTGGTTACGAAAACCTCAATGCAAGTTTTGATAGCAGGTATAGTTTTTCAAACTAATAATAATCATAATGAAGGATAAATAAAATATGAAAGTATTGGGCAAATCTAATATCGGAGTCATGATAGGAATAAACAAGAAAAAACATTATTTATAATTTAAACTTATCTTGGGGAACAACGCATCACAAAATATATAAAACATACATATAATAGAGAAACTTCGAAGAGCTTCCCGTGTCTCATGGTATTTCCGTGATCATGATTATATTTATCATGACATGATAATATATTTTCATGGGTAAATTTCGAAGCAATAGATATAATATAATTTTATGTTTGATATCGAAATTTTCAATTTCACATCTCTTAATTGTATACGCCATTTTGATTCATAACTATTAATAAAATATTTTTGTTTTTTTTTTTTATTTAAATATTATTTGTTCATCGTTAGCATAAAAATCTGTGAAAATTTAGAACATTGTAAAAATTAAAAATATGTTATTATAATATCATTTGTTCGATTATATAAAAAAACATTGCTGCGACGACGTTTTGTTTAAAATCAGTGTGATAGTTTTATCTTTATAATGTATGTAAATATATTCGTGCGTAAGTAAATTGTGTAGGTTTTTGTTAATTGTTTTTTAAAAAGGTATTTTATGTAATGTAGTGTGGCAAAAGGCGTCTGTGAATTAGTATACTATGTTTTATGTTTTGTAAAGCGGTTACATAAACGTCAACAAAAGGTTTTAATAATATTTATATGGTCCTGATTTAATTACAGTCATGTTTAATTCATTACTATTTGGCATGACCATTGCTTAAAACAACAGGCAAAACATTAGCCTGCTGTACAACAGCATTAATTGCATCGATTTCCTTTTTAAGGAATGCATCGACACGTTCGGAACCTTTGTTATCGTTAGCACCAATGATACGTTTGCGAATTCCATCTTTTGATATGAATATCTTATCGCTGTCGCGCATTAAATCGTTTTTAAACTCAACGATTCCAGACACCGTTTCGTTAACAGTCTTATCTATAAATTCCTCGATATTTTTCGTCTCCATGTCGATTTTTTCTTTAATTTTACTAGACAAATTGTCCATTTCACATTGATCGTGGGCAATGTTGATTGCAGCAAGTGCTGCTGGTACAGTTGTAGAGGTTTGTCGGTTAGGAGATATAATTAATCGTTTTTTAGAAATTATATGTGATGGATCGTCTGAAGTATCAGCTAATTTGGCATTAGACTCTGTCTCAGCCACAGCAACTGACAACTTCTTCTGGATGAGATCATTTTCTGTTATATGATGATTTTGATTAACATTGCAATTTTCCACATTTGATGTGACATTCGATGATATTTTTGAATGTTTATCGCCACCAATGAGTTTTGGTAATAAAACATAAGTAGCAATTGCAATGATATGAAGGCACATAAACACTTTCAGGTACAATCTGACACTGACCTGTAAATGAAAAAAAAAAATAATTTGAGGAAGAATTAAAAAAAAAAATCTAGCACAAAATCTTACCATGCACTCAAGAAGAACAAATGGAAAAGTTGCATAACCCATAAAAATACGAGTAGTCAGGCATGTTAAAATATCGTAGAACATTCGTGTAAATTGGGTTCTCTGGAATCTATGACGGAACATACGTCTAGCCTGAAATTAATTAATATCGTAATTATAATTTATTTAAAAAAAATTTAATTCGAGTAATAACTTACAAATCGTGCAGCTGTTACAAAAAGTGCACCAGTTGCAAATGTTAAGTAGTAGCCAGGATAAAAACCATGCCAAACAGCACTTAAAGCAAATGTAAGCATAGTGCCGTACTTTTTAGGTACCCGGTCATAAACTGTACTTCGGAGCCAAATATTAGTTCCAATGTTCCAGTTGTTAATAGCATCACGGAAGTTTGATGCAAACTATGATACAAAATTAGATAAACAAATTTAGGGTTAAAAATTGTAACACAACAGTAAGGCCTTCTGCACACCAAGCGTCTCGTCTTAGATGCGCAACACGCTTGAGTTCAGTTTATTCCACGTTTTCAGCACAAGTTGCAAATCACTCGATGTATAATGTTAAAATGGTGGAAACATTGCACTTGAAAGTTGCAAGGATTTTTTTGTATGACGAGATGCTTTGAATGCAGAAGGCTTGGCGCAGAGGAATCGTCAATAAATGACGAATCTTTTATGCGTAGTGACATTTACACGTTTGTGAAAAAAAAAACAATTTTTATAAATTTTTTAATCCCTCTAAAAAATAGAATATATTAACAGAGCTGTTAACAAACCTAATTAAAACCATAACCGATTTTATGTTATTTTCTCCCAAGATAATCCTTAATGCAAGAACTTTAATACTCTAGTTACTTTATATAAATAATGAAGATCGGGAGGTAACGACCCTCTCTAAACCAAAAGCATATGACAAAAAGATACAAAAAATTGTTTTTTTAGCAGTTTTTTGTTTTGTTAAAAAAACTGTGAATTGATTTATTTTAAAATATTTTCAGTTGTTGACTTTGTCATTATGTATAGAAAAAAAAACTGGGTTCGAAATCAGTACAAACAATTTAAAAAAAAAAAACTAATTAAATATTACCTAATCTGTAATGTAGAGCAAAAGTTTAGAATTAAATTTTGAGTGATTCTTGGAAATTTTAAGTGATAAAAGCACAAAAGTGCTTGAAACATTATAGGAATATCTATGTGTGTTTGAACAGTTTGCATTGCTCTTGAGAGAGTGGAAGATACAACAGGAAAACATGAATTTGGTATTGCGTTGGGTTTTAGAGCCGGGCCAAATAAGTTGTAAAAAAAAAAAACATTAGCTGGTTAGCAGCTACCATGTCACGGCATTGTGTGCCGTAGCAGTTGTAAGAACTTATCAATCACACTGACACGTATATTATATTCATTTTTAAATAATCTTTGGATCGATTTTTGGGAAAATAGAATTCTTATCGGTTCAAAAAACGCTAATGCATAACAGGTTATGTTCCTGTGGAAATAAAACATAGTTAACAAGTTTAATAAAAATTGACGATCCATCCGATAACTCGAAGCCGATCACTTTGATTTAAAATCTCGTGTTAGATACCAAACTTAATCCAAAAAAAAGTAGATCAAGCGAAAAAAAATGTTGTTTAGGTTGTTTTTCATTTTAAAAAGAAATAGTTTTAAACTTTTGAAGCTTACCTCAAATGACAACACATTAATATTGGTTATGAGATCCCATTTGGAATTTCCTTCTTTATCATAGCCGATGAATCCCAAACCAGCATTATTGCATATAGCATCGGCTAGCAACCAGGCATGATAATACTTAAAACGTATCAATGTTGTTGCCATCATGATATACCACAATTTATAAGGTAAAGCTGTATTTGATATAAATTCGGGATCCTTTAATGTTTTGATAGGATACACTTTGACGAATTTCATGAATATAAAAGCGCACACCATGCTGCCAATAACTTTTTTTATCACAGCTTTTGTTGGTGATGGTTCAATGATGATTTCCTTTGTATTTCCATTATCCAAATTACCCTGTAATATATCAAGGAAAAAATGAATTAGAAATATTAAATTTTTAACTGATTATATGTGAATTGGTACAAACATTTGATGTTGGACTTTTGAGCAAATTATATCCTTCAATGAATTCGATGTAATCTCGGTAGAAAACTAATGGGCCTGCCATCAAACCTTGGAAGTTCAAAACATACGAAAAGTATTCGAGTGCGGATGGAAGTTTTTGTAGTGAATGGTATTGTTGAGCTTTAGTCATATCCTGAAATTATTTTATTTATTTGAGAATTATGTTTGCAGTAAATTAAAAATATGTATTTAATATATTTACCTTTTGCTCACTCAAGAAACCATCATGTATGCTGAATGCCAGACTAGTAACTTTTTGGGTTATAACCATTAGTGGTCCGGTTATGTCCAACGAGCACGAACCATAGTCGTAGATTTGACGATGCAAATGTATGCAGAGTAAATAGGTCAAAGCCACTATCATAACGGCTCTAAGAAATTTTTCTATTAATTATTAGTTTTAAAATTGAAATATTTGTGTTGTTGTTACTTTTGAACAACAGCAGGATTTTGTGTGCGTATTACGACATAACATACTGATGGAAGTCCTGCAATATGTATAGCTTGCTGTCCAAAGCAAATGTAACCGAAGACAAGACCTATTGACAGGCCAAATGTGTGTCGAACAATGGAAGACACCCTGGAAGGATGTAAAACTGATCGGAAGAGCGAAGCTAGAAATAGAGCTGACACTTGGCATAGTATGAAGTTTACCTGTAAATAAAAAAAAAGTTTAATTTGATTAATTGTTTTTGTAAATATATTAACTGAAATACTGACTAAGATAGAATTGAAATTTAAGTTTGATTCACACTATAGTACCGATACATAAAATCGACACAGTAAATTATTCTTAAAGAAAGAATGAGAATCGAGAGTAAATCAGGTATTAGTCCAATTTAAAACATTGCAGGCCATTAAACATTGCAGGGCATTAGGAAGGGTTTAAAACATTTTTTTTTTCGGAAATGGTCTTTGGTTTCGTATTGGTTGGGAAAAACTTTAAGTAAAATTGTCAGAATTTGTTTTAATTAGTAAGAAAAAGGGTAAACAAAATATTTAGTAAAATCTGCCCAATTCCATGTACTATTATGTGTATCAAGCTTTAATAGTACGTCGAAGATGTGGAATAAATGCTTTTCATTATCTCATGAGTAGGTGTGGATGATGATTGACTAGAAGTAAGAAACGAGATTTTCTCATGAATTGAATTGTGTCTCCAAAAGGAAACAACCATTACATATATTCTTATGTATGCAGACGATCTAACAATACTAGCAGAAAATCCTGTAAACTTACGAATAATGATTGATCGTTTGGTGGAATACTGCGATACATGGAATTTTGATGTCAATTTAGCTAAATCAAAAATTGTAATATTTAGGAATGGAAGAAGGAGAGCCATGGGCGAAATATGGTTTTTTAGAGGGTCTGAGGTAGAAGTAGTTAATGACTAGAAATATCTAGGTGTGAAATTTACACACAATATGTCCTTTAAGCCTCATTTAGAAGAAAAACTTGCAATGTCTAAGGTACGCAGTCCAAGCATGGGGATATTTGAGGTATGAAGAAACGGAAAGACTCGTCAGATACCTTATAAAAAGAATGTTCAAGTTACCCTACAACACTCCAAATTATATGCTGCACATAGAAACCGCTCTGCCAACACTATTCCTATCCACCCTACGACTTCGTTTTAGCTACATACGTAAAGTGATGAGTTACCAGGAAAGTAGACTTCCTAAAATATTAGCTAGGGAAATCATGAATAAAAAAAATTAGCTGGGCTAAGGAGTGGATATCACTTTATGAGGAAGTAGGTCTGCAATTTTCATTTGAGGACATAAATAATTGAAAAGCATATTGCATATTGAGGTGATAAGTGAATTGGGAAAAAAAGAGTGGAGAGATCATGTAATAAGAGCAAAGGGTGGTCAGTTCCATGATGAATACAGTAATCTCGAATATGTAGGAGTGGAAAACTATTTTGAAGATAAACATGCGCACATGATTAGATGGATTTTTATGGCAAGAGGGGGTTTGCTAAACTTAAATGCAAGAGCATTTAAAAATCAAACGGATGGTATATGCACCTTATGTAACTTAGATGCTTCAGAAAAATAAATATCATTTTATTGCAATATGTCCGATCTTCAAATCTTTTAGAAAATGTCACTTTGGAGAAGACTATCTTACACGAGAAGTTTTTATTGGTGCGCTAAACGGCCAAAATTATGTATCTTTATACAATTTTCTGAAAAAAGCTCTCCAATATAGAAATTTATTAATGAATGAGTATATATAATAATAATATCTATCATTTAATTAAAGTACCTACTGTTTATTCTTATATTTTAATAAAAGTAATATTATGCAAGTGTAAATAAGAAAAGTTGTTGCATACTTCAATAACTATTATTCTTTTTTTCCTCTCTAGTTTATTATTATTTATAGTTAAGGTTCTATTTAACTTTGGATTGTTTTGAAAACAAGTAAAAATGTTTAATTTAAAAGCCTCTCAGGCTAACGACTTAAAGTCAAAGCCTTTATGTTTTTTTATTTGAAAATGTTATATAAATAAAACTGTATGAATTTTGTATGATTATAATAAAAACTAACTAAACTAAACTAAACTAACATACATACATATATTCCTAAATATTAATTGTATATAAAGTTTTTGTCCATACCTTCGAAAGCACCTAAAACTCACAATAGCAAGCCTCATCACCGAAGAAAAGTATATTTGTATGTATTTTTACATTTGTACATTTCGGATATCTATAAGTATGTACATATTTTCTGTCATGTGGATAACATTATTTTTTTTCTATCCGCTATTTTGCACAAATTGTTAGCCTCATGATGTAGGCAGGTATAAATGACTCAATATTGTCAAATTAAAAGCTTCCATAACCATCATTTCCATTGTCACGGTCATGGTCACGGTATGTATGTATAATAGATATAGTTCATTGAAATAAAGTTGCATAGTGGGCATTTTTATTTTTTCGAAATTTACATAAATGGTTTAAAAAAGGCCCAAATTCAAATTGTCTTCGCCTGGCGTGGTAGTGTCATATTAAAAAGATTTGGGCGTCCTATTGTTCGTTCAATGTCTTAACCGTTTGACAGTTGAATTTTAATGAGTTAATTAAGATTGACTGTCTTAAATTTTCAGTTGTATAAAATTATTCTTTGCAGAAGCTTTTGAAAAAAAAATACATTATTACAGTAAAAATGTTACCTTTTGTGCAGGTGGGTAATTGTATATTGGATAATACACATTCTAATGTCCAGCTATTTATATTTCTTGTTTTTATGACTTCATTACATATTACATACTTATTTTAAATTAGTAATTGAATTGAAATTTTAACCATTTAAATACTCAGCTTTGGGAGAATTAATTGTTTAAAAATTCAATTATAGCAACAACAACAAAAATAAACAGAACCAGACAAATTGGAATATTGATATTCCGGTTTAATAATTAGTAACAAAATAGGGTTTACTGAGCTTTGTTAAACTTACAAGCCTGGAAGATATTGACCTTTTCATAAATATGCAGAGAATTTACGTGAAAACAATATTTTATATGCCTAAATAGCTACTAGTTAAGTGTTAGTTCGAAACATGTCGGTTATTTTAAAATTCTAATTTTATAAGTAAAAATAAATACAAAAAGGGAAGCCAGATAGATTTTTTTTTTAAGCTTCAAGTTCATCTTGCATAGACTTCATTAGGTTCCAGGTAGGACATACTATTTATATATTACTGAAAATAAATAAATTCTAGAATTTTTGATGTCTTTGGTTTATGTCAACAAAATAAATGGTAAAGCTTAGTGCAACATAGCAACAATCAAACCAACCAAGTTTGTATGGGGATGGCAACAACATGTTTTCCCTAATGTTACGAATCAAAGCTTTTTCAAATTAATGCGAAAAATTCGGTGTGGACAAAGTAACAAGAAGAGCAATGTGTCGTTATGAATTACAGCAGCACATTGTTATTATTGTCTCATCGCCATCACCGAATGTTTCGCATTGGTTTGCGAAAGCCTCTAATAATTATTTTTTAAGTGCGAAGCAAAATGTTGTAAAAATTATTTCAAAAATGTATTTTTCAAAAGTTTCTGAAAACAGGTTTGTTTTAAGTGGACCAATGTCTTGGTGCAAGACAGATAAGACAACGACTATAATAAGAAATCGTTTCTAATTATTCGCACCCCACTGTGTTTCAAATATTCGTAAAATATTCTGTCAAATCTTTCATACAAGAAGTTCACTGCAAGAATTTTTGTTTTACATATACATATATATTTTTGTAATCATGAAAGATTTTATTATTATTACTTCATGCATCAAATAAATTTAAAGCAAACACTGTTTTTGGATTCTCATATTAAAAATTGTTTATGCACGTGATGAAGTTTGTTGATATATTCCAATATGTATATGGATATATATGGACAGAGATATGTATGTTTATAATATCCAAGGCCATTCCTCAAAGACATCAATTTGGTTTTTGAGATTTTTTTAAAGGTTGAATCAGAGCACACACAACCGTTGCACAAAAGTGTATTCATGTATGTTTATTTATTTTTATCGGATAATAAAAAATGATGTGTGTTCTTCTTCTAAAAAAAAATTAAAATGCATCAGCTGATGGGTTGAACACACTCATACTGTTTATTATCGCTCAAGGTCATTGTGCTTAAAAAAGTGTTTAGCTCGAATAAAATATAGGTTAGTTTGGAAGATGGTTGTGTCAAATCAGATAACTAAAAATGGGCTCACGTGAAAAAGACGGAACTACTTTTCAAGTCGCGTGGGGAAACCAAAAAATCGTTGAATAGAAAAAATCCTACATTTGTCTCTGGGCGTACTTTTGTTGAACTAGGTCTGGTTATAATCTTACTTGGTATAGGGAAAATTGAAACGTGACATTTATTTGAAAGTCTCGATCGGACTGGGAAACTTGTTTCATCTAAAACATTTACCTTTGATTATATTGTATAGTCCAGGAAAATTTGAATTTCACTATAAAACAATCCGCTGAATTTTGGCGAAGTTTTATTTTGGAGTCTAAAAAGTATAATAATTTTAGATGGGAGCTTAAGTTTTTAATGGGTGCGAAAGGGGGTATAATTAGATTTTTTGCAAAATACTAAAAAACATTTTTTTTTTTGGTTCCTCATTTAAATCAATACACTTTGAAAAATGGTCGGAAACATGAGGAGATATAAAATTTAGTCAATTTAAAAAAATACGTTTTTTTTATTTTCTATAAATAAAATACAAAAACAAGAATGGGCGCATTCACAAAGCTAGTGGCTACGTAGTCGAAATTCAACTAGATTTGTGAATGCAAAACTTCACTACAAAGCTAGTCATGGGCGCATTCACAAACCTAGTGGCTACGTAGTCAAGGGATTCTGATTGGCTAAATCTAACTACAAAAGTAGTTGAAATCTTCCCTCCGACGTAGTGTAAAAATTTCGGCTAAAAAGTTAGTTGGCACTGATTTTGACGTTTCACAATCAGCTGTTGAAAAAATTTACAAAAGATTCAAACATTCAAAATGAAACTTAAAGTTCAGTACTTAGAAATAAACTCATCTTCTTCCGAATCGCTCATACATATCTAATTTTTTTTATTTGTTTTTATATAATTTAAAAATATTGTTCAAAATTCTTATATCTTTCTCAAATGTTTCCGATTTTGCGTTTATTTGCTTTTTCATCTGTCATTAATATGACAGCTCAGGATTGACTAGCTTTGTAGTGAAGTTTTGCATTCACAAATCTAGTTGAATTTCGACTACGTAGCCACTAGCTTTGTGAATGCGCCCAATCCTGAGCTGTCATATTAATGACAAATGCAAAAGCAAACAAAGTGAGAAAGTTTTGAGAATTTTAAACAATATTTTTAAATTAAATAAAAACAAATAAATAAAATAGATATATATGTATGAGCGATTCGGAAGAAGACGAGTTTATTTCTAAGTACTGAACTTTAAGTTTCATTTTGAATGTTTGAATCATTTGTAAATTTTTTCAACAGCTGATTGTGAAACGTCAAAATCAGTGCCAACTAACTTTTTAGCCGAAATTTTTACACTACCTCGGAGGGGAAATTTCAACTACTTTTGTAGTTAGATTTAGCCAATCAGAATTCCTTGACTACATAGCCACTAGCTTTGTGAATGCGCCCAATGTCATTTGAAAAAAAAAATGTGAAAAAGCATAAAATTCATTACTTGAATTGCTAAAGAAAGCCAAAAAAGAAGTTTGAGCTAAAAACTGAACATGGCATGACATGGATTAGACAACGTTTTCATTAGAAATGGGGTAATTCCGTTTACCAGCTCATTATTGTTTCTTCTTTCTGTCTCATCGAGAAGAAATTTCAAATACATGTATGAGGCTGATTCACAATTGAATTTAGATTCATGTTTGGCTGAATGCTTTCATCATGTAAATTTTGTTCAAATTGGAAAAGCGAATTTGTATGAGAAAAAAAGACAGTTTCCGAGTTAATTTGGAAATTATGAACGAAATTATTAGACGCCAAAATAGAGCCTTATTAAAATTCAGATTTGTCGCAATTTTTTCGATGTTTGAGCATTTTATTTGTTTAATTTTCCTGGGCTAGTATGTAAAATTTATCTTAATTATATCAATCAGCATAATGGTAATGCAATTTATTTATATAAAACCTTTGCAACTGGTAGTTTCACCTGTGCTTATGCACTCACGAGTCGCGATAGCCATATAACACGATTCTTAATGACATTAGAAAGAACCACACGAAATTGCTTGCACTGAGAAATATGAAAAAAAAAAATTAATAATAAAAAATAAACCTCAATCCTTTTCTTTATTCAATTTTAATGGTGCAATAAAATTTTTTCTTTTTTTTTTGCAATCACGATTTTTTCAGATGCATATAGATGTATCTACATTCATCTATCTCATGATAAATTTAGCATTGAAATTAAATGAACTATGACGCAATAAATTATATATAAATATATAATATAGGTTTGTTAAGAATCAACCGTTGATTTGCTTTTAATTAAGGCCAATTAAGAGTGCTAGAATAATAAATATTTTTTTTTATTGAAAAAAAAACTTACAAGTAACAAGTTTTTTATAAGAAAGGTGAGTCTACATCATCAACGTGAGAAACATTTCGGAAACAAAAATACATGGGAAAAATTTTTTGAAATTTTTCTTTTGTTGTAGTTATATAGTTGCTTACAGTCAGATAGTAAACCCCAAAATATAACAATAAATGGAAATTTTCTATTATGAAAAGTTAAACTGCTAAAAGCAATTGGAAAAATGCAATAACGACATCATCATGTAATGAAGTGAGCCACCAAACTGCTCAATGGCTAAATATTAAAAGATTTACATTTTTATTTATAAAAATTGGATCTTTTACCCAATGTCAGAATTCAAGCTCAATATTTTGATCAAACTTGAAACAACATCTAGGGGCAGATTGCATGAAAGACGATTTTATTAAACAATCATTTTAACTATTGGCTTTCTATACTTTCCTAAAGATGTAGTAAAGACAGCTACAGTTAAAACGACTATCGGTCGATAGAATCGTCTTACGTGATCTGGGACCTGGTTCTGGTAAAAGACACAGGCTGGTCACTGCTAGGTGGACCACCTCAATCGAGTTTTCAGCAGTAAAGTGAGCCCAATGCCCAATGATCCGTCCGAAATAACAATTTCCTGAATACGAACTGTACCCCCAGTTAAGAGGACATCTGTATCCCCATCAAAGTACCTACTGAAGAGCAACAAAGAGTGTCTTAACGGTATTATCGCAGTGCGAAAATAGGAGAGGAATTTGCGTGCTAGCGGTAGTAGCCAAGGCAATAGCAAAAATCGTCCTAGACAGAATAAAGGACCACCTGGAAGACACACTCCACTCTGGATCTTCCTGTGTGTACCAAATTAACAACTTTTTGATCATCATCGAATAGTGCCGTTGAATATCGATCACCACTTTACCTGCTGTTCATTGACCTCGAAATGGCTCCTCATCTGTTCAAGTAAATATTTCTGGACAACCAGTTGAGATGTCGAAAAATTTCAATTTCTTGGTAGTACTGTCTTTTTTGTTTTTAACTGGTACTTTAAGATTTTTTTAAACGGTTTTTTTTTGTTTGCTAATTTTTGTAAGTTCGATTAAGTTATTTTTAATCCTAAGGATAATTTATGTCGTCCAGAAATTGCCCCGAACCAACACATCTAGAGCGAAAGTGAACTACATAAAACATTTCTAACTCCAAATGCAATTTTAATTATATTTCAGAAAATTACGCATCATTATTCTTCGATTAGTTAAAAAAAAAAACATCTGATGTATACTGAAGATGTTTCATTGCGAATAAAATTAGTCGGTCAAATACCTTTCTATTATAGCATTATTTGTAAATCGAAATACTAGAGCATCACTCGCCAAAAAAAAAAAAAAAAAAAACAGAAATAGCTTTTCTGTTTGAAGTTCAACCTCTCACGAAACAAATCATGCATATTGGTGGTGAGTGATGACATTCGACTTAGAATTCAGTCAGTTAATACGAAATATTCATGAATGCAAATATATAAATAAATTCGCAAAATCATTGGCCTTGCTATGCGCCATCCGTTTGGCGTTTGGAGGCATGATCCAATACAAGCCATTATGTACTGTGGGTGTTTGACTGTTGATTTTGGTTTGTTTTGAGTGGCGTTGTCGTCATTTTGTTTATAAACATGTTCTGCCAATTTGTGACGCGATATATTTATATGTACGAAAATTATCAAAGCCATTGATTAATGTGTAAATATTAAATTGTGGGTTATTATTTTTAAGATAACTGATCGATAATAAAACAAAAATCAGACGCACGCCTATTGTTCTTATTATTTTTTGGAAATTGTATTTTTTTTTAAAAGTTGGGTAGAAAATTCTTAAAAGCTGATTCATATATAAATAACAATGTAAATTTGTTTCAAGTCTTCTTTTTTAGGTCGTTGTTTACTCTCAAAATGTGTTTTAGTCCTATGAACTGTAGAATGCATAGAAATGTAAAAGGTATTTTTTTTAGTGGTATTTATGTACATATATGGCTTTGAAATGGAATGAAGATGAATTTTTTAAATTGACATGAAGTTCAATTGCTTCGAAAGATAGTATTTTGGAATAATAATTTGACTATGATTCCTGGCATATGATCGCAACGGCTGGCTCAGACGTAATTTAATCTGCAGGTCCAATTTTCGATCAATTTTCCAACATTTGTGGTCGTATTTCGGCAATAACGCGGCAAATGTTGTCCTCCAA
This sequence comes from Syrphus vitripennis, assembly GCA_958431115.1. Classification (NCBI taxonomy): domain Eukaryota; kingdom Metazoa; phylum Arthropoda; class Insecta; order Diptera; family Syrphidae; genus Syrphus; species Syrphus vitripennis. Next base: position 77,917,077 of record OY288109.1, on the reverse strand, counting down.
GTGTTCGATGGTTTCAGAGCTATACTTCACATATTCCCACAGAAAAAAGTCTAACGTTATTAAATCACACGATTTTGGTAGCCCATTCACGGGTCCAACAGAGCCTACTATAGTCTGTCAAAGCTCTTCAAATCCAGAAATCTCAAAATAACTTCAAAACTGCTGCTGTACAGGACCATAATCCTGCCAGTACTCACGTATGGATCCGAGAATTTTGTGCTTCGCAAAAGACACTCCGACCTCTTAGCCGCATTCGAAAGAAAAGTCGTAAGGAGAATTGTTGGCCCCATATGTGAGGAGGGACGATTTCGGAGACGGTAAAATCATGAATTGAACGCAATCTACCTTGAAGCAGACATAGTGACAAAAATTAAGCTCGGTAGACTCCGGTGGGCAGGGCACCTAGCTCGCATGAGTGAAGAGGAACCGGCTTGGAAAGTCCTTTGTGATACATTCTAAGGTAGACGGCAGCGTGGTAGACCATGCTTGCGCTAGAGAGATGGCGTAGACCAGGACGCCCGAAGCCTTGGGCTGCGCAACTGGATGGCATCGGCTCAAGAACGGGATAGGTGGAGAGACTTGTTGAAGGAGGCCAGAACTAGGCCCCGGTTGTCGAGCCGATGATGATGATGATGATGATGATGATGATGATGATGATGATGATGATGATGATGATAATGATGATGATGATGATGAGGATGATGATGATGATGATGATGATGATGATAATGATGATGATGATGATGATGATGATGATGATGATGATGATGATGATGATGATGATGATGATGATGATGATGATGATGATGATGATGATGATGATGATGATAGTGATGATGATGATGATGATGATGATGATGATGATGATGATGATGATGATGATGATGATGATGATGATGATGATGATGATGATGATGATGATGATGATGATGATGATGATGATGATGATGATGATGATGATGATGATGATGATGATGATGATGATTCGCGGGTCCAGTTACCAAACGTTTTTCTTCAATAAATCAATTGTGGCACGAGCAGTCACATGCAGCCGGCAAGCAGAGGTCAACTTAGAAGAACTTGAAGAATAACGCTCGAAGATGAATCAGCACAACCGGGGAAGTGTTGGAGGGAACTGAAATACATCTCCTATCCCCGTAAGGGTAAATAATAGAACTTAGAACAAGTTAGTAAATTAGCCAAAATAAAGGTAATTGCATTTAAAAATCTTGATTTGGAATTTTTCCGCAGATTGGCATTTTTTGTACATTTTTATCGTACTTTTCAAAAAAATAAAAAAACATATTACTTGCCCCACGGATAATTTATAATATTCTCTACTCAACTTCAAACTCACTTTTGAATTGGTTTAGTCAGTTTCTTAATTTTAAATGTATCTCTTCTTTTTCGCAATTATTTCTTTTCCTGATGTGATTAGACACTTCACAAAAGACAAACAAGGCAATAAAATAACAAAAGAAAAAAAAAAACACTTGCTTTATCTACAATTCAAATAATCTATTTTCTTAAATTCCAATTAAAATATTGAAAAGTATAAGTATATTCAAAATAAACGGGCACAGTAAATGTTATAGAATTCTCGATCTTGAAGTGCGTTTATATTGTTTACTATGAGTAAATTTATTAAATGATAACTGCGAGTTTGAATAAGTAAAACAATAGTTTTATTTACGCGTTAGTCTACTCGTATATACAACTATAATAAATAAATGCATTCTAGTATTTAGGAGTATATATTTTTTTTTTATAAACAAAGCGATGATGTGATGTTTTGACCTCAACAAACTTAGAAATTTATTGCCGAAGGTTATTTTCGCTATATTGATGATATCAATTTGAAAAGTTTATTAACTTATGAGTTGGGAAACATTTTTTAACTTTCTTTACATTCATTGGAAAGAAGAACGTATGTTAAAATAATATAATATAATACTACAATATAGACATGCAGGTCTTGTTGATATTTACATATATGTATGGATAAACAAAGTTATTAGAATAAATATTTTCATTACTCAAAAAAATTTTTAAACAGTCTAATTATTAGTCCCCTGAATTAGTGTCCCAAAATCTGTAAAAATACATTTATATTTTTATTTCAATCCCTATTAGTCGTAAATAAAAAAGTGTTTAGGATACATTTTATGTCTACGTCCATATTTTTGAACAGAGTGGCCACGAATCGTGCTACAAAAATGAAAAGTAATACCTTTTTTGTTAATGAGAATCTCGTATTTTTTATTTTTTTTTTTCAGATTACTATTTAGATTTATCAAAATAAATGCTAGGGATTTGGATAGTTTAACAGTAACATACTTTGCAGTCCGTCTTAAAAAACAATTGGTTATTTGAAATAAAGTTTAATTTTCTACCCAATAAAAATAAAAATAAATGAAATATACAGGGATTCTTTTTTCAGCCGCACTACACGAATGTGGAATGCTTTACCCAGCTCTATTTTTCCCCCCATTGTAATGTTCAGAAATTTAAAACCAATGTGCATCGGTTTCTCCTTATTAATCCTTCCCTATTTTCCTAATTGCTCGCACAGTGTTAATCATTATAAGGGTATTCATAACCCCTTGTGCGCGAGTGCATTATAAAAAAAAAAAAAAATATATCGATTGAAGGAAGTTATATATAAATATATATAAATTACTTACTATAGCACAATTCGTGTGCCACCCTATACAAATCTGAAGCCAAAGACTGCGCTTGTAATCTTCATCAAAAGAACTTCTTAATAAAAAAAGTGTATATTATTTGAACTAAAATTGTCATAAAAATAATTTTTTTTCAAAACTTATTATCTGCCTGAAGTCATTCTAGAAGAATAAAATAAATTTAAAAAAATGATTATTCTGTGTTTAAAATTGACATGACACAACAATCTCATATTATGAAATCAAGTAGAATACAACCATTTTTAATATTAATCATTAATCAAAAACAAAACAAAAAAAAAACTAAAAATAAAATAGAGTGTGTGGTATAAGTTAAAACAAAAGTAATTATTTTTCGATTGTTGCGAGACTCTGGAAAATAATTAAACAAGACAATCGAGGATGCGGTTATCAAAATTTAAATATGAAAAGTCATCTCGTCACAGAATGAATCTAGGTCAACACTCACTCTGGAGATTGATTGGAAAGTCTCTTTTTAGCATCGAGTAGAATACAAACAATGCATTATGCACCCGCTAGCGATTCTATTGTTTTGTGCTTTGCATATAACAGTTTGGATACCATGTGGCATACATTTTTATTAGATACAAACTCCTTATTAACAAAAAAAAAAAAAAACCAGAAGTGTAACTTAATTGGCATTGAACTGCGATGCAAGTGTTGCACAAGAATTGCTATTTCTATATGAGTATGTCTATAAGTCTTTGAGGTATAGTAAAGAAGTAAGCCCCCTTTTGAAAACCCGTTTTTAAAATTAGAAAAAAAAAAAAAATAATCTTTGTAACATGAATATAGTCCATAGTCGGCAATTTACTATATTATCTAGTCAAGTGAGCTTGGTTGGTATATCTCTGCCATTCACCGCTCATCGGCAACATTGTCGTTAGAGAGCAAAATATGTCTTGCGGAGAAATAAATCTACACTCCATTTCACTTGATGTGAGAACTATTTTCGCATACCTATACATATGCACATATATAAAAGCTCTTCTTAAGCATATGGGGTGATTAAAAAAAATCCTAGAATCGAAAATCTCGAAAATATAAAATCCAAAGAAGCCAAGATTCTTAAAAAAGACAATCTCTAAAACCCAAAATTTAAAAATCCTAAAACCACAAAAGCCTTTAAAAGCAAAAATGTTGCTTCCGATTTAGATTTAAAAATTAAAGAGTTATTTTAAGCTATAGTGATTAAAATAGATATTACTTAGATATTGTACCCATGTAGTGAGTACAAAACACTGAACCCATCTGTGCTTTTAAAAATTGTATGTAATGAGTACAGATTCTTGTACTCACTACATACATAATAAGTACACATTTTTATATATAATTTATAAGTTGATACTCGATAAATTGTTCTATTAAGGGTCCGAGGCGTGTAATAAGTTAATAATTTATGTACTGAATACATTTTGTTATGATTATTATATATATAAACTTTTTATGATGACCACAATTTTTTTTATTTAGATCACTTGGACATTTTAAATTTTTTCTAGTCATAAAATATTTCTCTGCAGACTATGTATATGGCAAGTTTGCTTTATTGTCTATATTCAATACACGGCATGTGGTAAATGTTCTATAATGAGCCTAGACTCCATAGATGCTATGTAATCACACAGTTTTGTTGTGATCTGTGCTCAATACATTTGTGTCAAGATGATGTGTTTTTAATTAATTTAAGTCAGTTCATGGTTCACTCTACATGTAGTCTTTTGCAATGTAATGAGTACATAGCTTATTTATTAATTACACTTGGTAAACTTTATAGAATGTGGCTACATAAATATTGAAACGGTTTCATTAGGTGTACAACCTGAAATGTAACCAGTACATATTATACATACATACATATATGTATATTTGAAACGAAAATTTCAAATTTTAGTAAGAGCTTCATTTATCGGTTATTTGGAATTCTGCTCAAAGCTCCATTTCATTTATACCATCAATATATTTACCTACACTAAATTATTTATAATAAAAATGATTTTTAAAATTCGACCTCAATCAAGTGACATGGATTGTACTTTACGAGTACACAAACTCGTTCAAGAAATTAAAAAGTAAATTTAATGTTTAAAAAAAAAGCAGAATCGTAGTTCAGTTAAGCACCAACTAGTTTGGTGAGTCTCACATTTTAAGCAATTCACCGGCAGCAGCAGTAGCATTTGGAGAGCAAAATACCGCTTGCAAAAAGCCAATAAAATAAAAAAAAAAACTTACAGCTCAGTTAATACAACGAATGAAACAACAATATCCGCTGAGACTGAGATCGCTGCAATGCATCTAACTTGTTTTGCTTTGATGTGATAAAAATGCGGTTTGCATTGCGAATCATACTTTTTTTCTAATACCTATCATTGGTTATTTTTAGGTTTGATGTATTTGTTCGGTTTTTATAGTGGTTTTGAGTTACACTTTTTAATAATCGGGTCACCCTTGTTTGGAAAAATTCATTTGGCATTTTTTGTTTCGCTTAAGTCGATAAATATTTTTCTCCGCAATGATTAATCATTTCGCAATTAACATTTCGCGGTTTTATATTTCGCTTTTTATTAAATTTATTTTAATCATTTCGCAGAATTCTTTTGGCAATTTGTTGTTTCGCTTTTTTTATTCAATTATTTTTTATTTCGCTAAGTGTTTTTTTTCCCGACGGATAACATTTTGCCATTTTTTTTTTATTTCGCAAAAACACACTACACCGTTTGACTATTTCGCTGATGATCGTTCCGCTGTTAGATCGCTTCACCGTATATTTACTTTGATCGTTTTACCATTACGTAGTCATGGGCTTTTTTTATTTATCATTTTTTGGCTAAGTTAAATTTGAATTTGAAAGAATAAAATGCCGAAACAAAATAAAGCGGAATAGACAAATGCCAAACATAGTAATTAAAAGCAACAAAATGCCAAATTCAGATTTTTAATTGCGACGAAAGGTGCTACTATAGGGCAAGTTTTGGATTCCCAAAAAATTAAACTTGTGTTTACGAAAAAGGTGTGTCCCGAAATTTTATTTGTCTGTTCGAATAAAGCCTAAGCACAGTTGTTTTGGGCAAAGATTTTTTTTCTAAATCAATATTGGCTGTTTTGGACAACCTTAATTTTCTCAAAAACGCCTCCAACCATTTTTATCCAGTACCTAACTGTTATTGAATTTTTTTTTAATCGAAAAAAAAAAAATTGAAATTTAGATCCAAAAATAAAATACTTTTTGCGGGACTTCGCCCTGTTGAAAATCACCTACTAATTTGAAAAGTTTTTTTTATCTCTTCATTGTTTCCACTAGTTTTTAAATGATTGAAATTTTTTTTTATAAAAATCGTCGGAGCCATTTTCGAAAAAAAAATTCCAAAAAAGCAAGAAGAAATAAATGGCAGGTAATATTATTTTTGGTCTTTAAAAAATCAAAAGATACGACCCAAAAAACTACACACCAAGTTTGAAGAAAATCCACGCATCCGTTTGGGCTGCAGCTCAACAGACAGACAGACAGACAGAATTTCCATACCCACTAAAAAAAATATGACCACTCAAATAACGTCATGTTCTTACTCATTGTTCTTTGAAGTTGAAGTTGATCAACTTATTTAAAATGACTATCAGTGCGGTTGTTCATTTGCAGTTTAATTTATTTAATTAAAATACAGCACTGATGATGTTAATGAAAATAAGTCTAATTAGGTCTTCGGGCCAACGACTGCATCGTTAAATGCTCTTGTTTTTGACATTATTTCATTTTTGTTGTGAAGTTGCGCTTTAGAAAATTGAATGGCGTGATTTAAATATAAATAAGTATTTTAAACCTAATTGGTTAAGTATTATAAATTAAGCTGAGAAAGACAAAAACAAAAACACTTCATTTATAGATAGGCATTCAATTTAATTATTTTCAAAGAAGCATTTTGTATGGACTTTTGATCTTTTGTATTTAAGTCTGACATGTACATATGAATTACGGTAAGTATACAATTTTATATTTAACTACTGTTAAATTGTTGACTCTACAAATTGTTATTGGAAATTTCCTCCGATCCTTAAAAATTGTTTCCCTTGGTTTTGTGTTGAAAATTAATTTACGAAAACAAAACAAAAATCCCAAATTTTTCTATTCACTTCATTTTTGTAGTACGCAAATCCATATTTTGTAAACAATATTAACGAAATCTAAAAGCAAAACAAAAATATGTACTCAAAAATAACAAAAGCTAATCTATAAAGTTTTTGTGCTTATACTTGTTTTCTCACAAATCTAAGGGAATTCCACGTATACTAAAAAAACGTATCGCTAATTCAAAGCATGAGTAAATTTATAATGACTAATCACACCCAGTACCTATTAAAAAGATTCGATTCAACAAACAAGACTATTTCGAATAAAATACATAGTAGCAAGTCAGCTTACTATAAGGTTTGGGTTACAAAGAGATTGTCTGTTTTTTTATTGGGTAGTTGGGTTTCGTTGGAATACATCCCAACATCACGCGTCAATCGTTCTATATATTTCAACAGTTTGTTTATTTTTTACGTCATATTTTTTTTTCGTTTTCATGTTTTTTTGATAATTTTCCAGGGAATTATACTCAAGTAGTTATGACTCAATTAAATGGTATTATATTTTTATCACATTTATTATTAACACTGAAATATAAATTATAAAAATTAACGTAAACACCCGTGTTGTACGGTAGGGTTTTGTTTTATAGTTAACTATACTTAATGAATATTTATTCAAAATTGGAAATTTGAAGAACATAAATGACTAGATTGATAAAGTGTTTACATCAGCAATGTCAAAAAAAAAGTTATTAATGTAGGTCTAAATAAAGGTAATTTCAGGTTGGCCTTGGAATGATAGAAAAAAAAATTGAAAAATCTGCTTCTGAGACTTTCCTTAGCTTTGAAATGGGTACCTTCCACAATTCTCTATTTGTCTGTCTCTAACTCCCCTTTTAAGCTTTAACCATTGAAACGATTTTCTTCAAGAATTGGTGTTAAAATTTCTTCCCTAGAGAAGAATTTTTCCATAATTCTTTTTTTGAAAATTAATTTCTTGAATCGAACTTTTTTTAATTTTAATTTTAATTTCAAGAATGATTTTGATGATTATTAAACAATTTTATCAAAGAAAGTTTCTTAAATTGTTCAGTTAAAAACGGTTCGACGAATAAATTTGCAAACTTACAAGATATATTTTTCTGCAAGACTTTAAACTTAGATTAGGATAGACAAACTTAGATTAGAATCGATATACATATACAGTGGTGGCCATAGAAATAGCACACCTATTTGTAATTTTTTATCTTTATTAAATTTGAATAAAAGGAACAATTAGACCGTGTTTCGTGCCATTCACGACTAAAAAATAGCTTGTGGAATTAGTTATACAACATTTAATTTGCAGGTTTAACTAACTCAATGGTAGAGTTAAAACAGAGTTGAAACTTCAAGGGTTCCTTTTTGTTAAAATTTTATAAGAGGTAGGTACAAAGTATGCTCAGCTGGTTTTTTTAATTTTTAAAATATCTAAAGAATTTTACTTAAAAATATTCCTTACTTTACTGTCAACTTCACTACTACTACTTACTTACTTACTACTATGTACTTACTTTACAACTTTACTACTTTACTATCAACTAAAAAAATTTTAGGATAAAAAAAACTTTTCATATTGAAGTTCAAGAAGCGGCCACGAATTCTGGTTTCCAAAAATCTGTTTCGTTATAATTTTTTTTTTGTTTGTTCTTTAATTTTTCTGGTAAAACTCTGTTTGAGTGAAATTCTGTATATCAAAATTCTGAATGTACAAAATTTGTATTCCAAAATTCTATCCGGGCGAAATTCTGTTATACAAAATTCCGTCTTGGGTAGAATTTTTTTTTTTTAACGATTTTATTAAAGAAAGAAACAAAAAAAAACTAACTAACAGTATAATTTAAAAGGAACTATTCTTTCGGTTTAATTTCTTAATTAAAGTCATATTTCATATTAAAGCCAGTACATACGTATGTACTTGGGAATTATGACGTGCATCAATACAAATTAATTTTTTTTTTCAATCAATCAACGTGAAGTTGTGTTTAGAGTTATCATTCATGAGCAAAAATATTCAGCTCGTAAAAAAAACACTAAAACATCGATAAAAGATCTTTCTTTTGATTATTTTTTTTTTGACCATATCAATCTAGCAAAAAATAAAATTTCAAAAAACCTACGATGATTTTCGATTTTCTCATAAAAGATTTGACGATTAAGATGAACAAAATGAAAATAATGGTATAACTCAAATAGCGGATTTTTTTAGGGCAGGTTTTTGATTTAAAGATGAAAAAAATAGCTATAAATTTTTTGCCTTTTTAGAAAATCAGATTTTTGTCTAAAACGACTTCGAAGATTTTTTTCAAATTCAATAAATTTAAACATATATTGGCTCACTTTTAATGAAAAACTAATTACAAAATGTGGGGGATAGCGTTAACTCCCATAGAATCATTTTTTTGATTTTTTCGAAATTCGGTTCCAAATGTTTTTTTAATACTACACTTAATAACAAAAATTTATTTTACTTTCTCAAATATAGGTTCCTCCCAGGCAAATGTAAAAAAAATTAAATTTCTCGAAAACCGGGCACACAATTTTGACAAAAAATTTCAAGTATATTGATATTAGTACGACCTATAAAATAATAAACAGTTTGAAATTATATTGTGACTTTTATAAAATTTCGTGTGTGTATTTGTGATAGTAAAAGATATGATTAATCATTTGTGAGGTAGGTCTATGTCCACTTTCTGTGGTGAACAATTTTTCTGTTCAAAGCGCCGGACAAATTTTTTCAGTTAAGTTTTAAGCTATGTACCTGCTCGAGTGAAAATAATATTTCATGTACATTTTTTATCCACAACTGGTAAATATATTTTTCGTTTTATGTCTATGTTATTTTCACTGACAGATATTTTATAAACGCTTGGGGGCTCGTCTTAACTTCCGACTTCCCTTTTTTTGGGTTTTACATATTTAATATTAAAACAACACCCTAGTGGTTGAGTGCAGCATTGCAGTGATATTATCACGCTTTGTCACGTAAGCCAAATCTACCTCACCTTAATATCACACCATAAATTAGAGTTTTTCTAATTAATGAAATGTATTGTAAGTACTCGTATTTTGTTGTCAATAGAAAAGTTTCATTGTCGCATTTTTGACTCCTTTTCAAACATTGTACACGTTAGAGTGTAGGGTGCCCAACATAAAATTTTATACAAAACGAAAAAAAAATAAGTAAACTTCTAATGAGTACAAAATTTAGGTAAGTATGTAAGTCCTCAAAAATTATTGTTTTGTATACACCGAAAAGGGATGATACGTATCTCAAGCATTTGCTGAACAATCCATCACATTAAGTCGTTTATCAAATTTAAATGATCTAATGTTTAACCAACGGAAATGTTATTTTTAGTGTAAATTAGCCTAATTAAGCAGGCAATAAAAAAATATAGTAAAAATAAATAAAAAAAAATATTTAAACAAACACTAAAAATGTCAAAAAATTATACTTAAAAGAAATGAAACGTGCTAGTAGTAATTAGTGAAAAAAAAAATTGTGTTGACCCACAACAACTGTTAATGTCATAAGGCGCTTTTACTTTGATCTAAATTGGCATATCAAACTGACGAATATTTCTACCTTGCTTTCTATGTCTTTTGATAGTAATATTCGTATATCATCTATTTGTGCACACGGTATGTTCTTTATCATTTATTTGACATATGACAAATGAATTAATAATATAATTAACTTGTATAAAGTGTAGATACATTTGTATATTTAAATATACATAAATAGTTCATATTCTTTTTATATATCACAACTGCATGAAACTGGTTATATTTTGTTTTTGGTTGTCCATTAATGAGAATTATATTTGTCTTAGTTTGATAAACAAAGTACATATGTACTTAAAGTTTTTCCCTTATAATGATTAATAATGATAATGGAATTGTCAAGATTGATAACATGCCACTTTAAGGCGGGTAGTTAGTTGATGAAGACTCCATTTTATAATTATACTCTGTACTTGGAGTTAGTTTTGGTTTTTGGGGTTGTTTTTTTTTTATTTATTTAAATTAAAATAAATAAATAATAAATAATAAATGATATTAGTTTTGAATACTCCAGATTGTCACAAATACGTTTTTTTGTTGACAAATACAATAAACAATTACTCCCGAAGTGATGTGATGATATAGAATTTTTTGAACTGTCCCTGTAAATGTCATATACATAATGGGCGCATTCACAAAGCTAGTGGCTACGTAGTCGAAATTCAACTAGATTTGTGAATGCAAAACTTCACTACAAAGCTAGTCAATCCTGAGCTGTCATATTATTGACAGATGCAAAATCAAACAAACGCAAAATCGGAAACATTTGAGAAAGTTTTGAGAATTTTAAACAATATTTTAAATTAAATAAAAACAAATTCAAAAAATTTGATATATATGAGCGATTTGGAAGAATATGAAGTCGTAGGTATGTAAAATAGTTTAATTGTGGTCAATTTGTTTGAATCTTTTGTCAATTTTTTCAACAGCTGATTGTGAAACGTCAAAATCAGTGCCAACTAACTTTTTAGCTGAAAATTTTACACTACGTCGGAGGGGAAATTTCAACTATTTTTGTAGTTAGAATTAGCCAATCAGAATCACTTGACTACGTAGCCACTAGATTAGTGAATGCGCCCAATATCACTTTATGGGTCCCACTGTTGTCAAAATTATAAATTTTTTTTATAAAAATACACGCTTCTAGATGAAAATGCAACAAACAAAATGTTGGACAATCCTAATGGAAGTACCGTCATCCGATGGTATAACGTTTTTTTCTTTACCTTACCAACATTTTTCACCAGCCTTGATAGTCAAATCTTCGCTGGCCGTCATCTCACCCAGCCAAAGTCACCCCACTATTTGGCATTTATTATAAAAAAATGTATTACTATATATAAAATAATTACAATATTTTGTTTTTTAATATTTCCTAATTTTAAATAAATAAATTTCAAAAAATAACTATTCCCAAGCCAAAGAGACCCAGTTAGACTGGCTTTATTTAAAATCTATCCTAATTGCTTAAGAAAAGATTCCAATCATTTAACGATAATTCAAAAATACTTGTTTTCAATTTTATTCTTAATAATTTCAAAATTATTTAATTGAAGTTAAAATATTTGAAAATAAGGCTTTTAATTTGAATGATTGCTGCAAGATAAAGATTACAAAAGTTTACGACTCGGCTTAGAATAATTTTTTTTCAGTTCTATGACATGACGATATCGCTATCATAATTGAGATAGCAACACTTTCAAAATCACCATAGCGCCGTTCTTAACTTTTGAAAGGAATTTATCAGAAATATTATCAATTAAATTCGGGGAGTTAAATTTGGATCTAAATTAACCTCCCAAAACAAGGTTGAACCCACAATGAAAAATTGCACTAAGTTCTGTTAAGGACCTTTTTCTCCTTTCTATTTTCTATTCTTCAGTTTTGGAAACTTAAAAAAATTTTTAAATGTAAACATTTCCAATTTCTTATAAGCGAAAGGCCCGTTAGAAACAAAATGTGAGAAAACAAAAAACAAAACACTTACTAACTTTCTATTGAACGACGAAAACATAAATTAAATATTTATTGTATTGTATTATTGTTCGAATTATTTTCCCAAATCGATATGTTCATTGATGTTTTTGTTCAGTTAATTTAAGTGAAACGCAACTTTAACCTAAAAGGGTCTATGAACTTACTCAATAATCTTAGATGTAAGATAATTGTGTAAGTTCATAGACTGGCTACTTGAGATAAAATAAACAAGTCAAGTTCAAAGTTATTTAATTGAGTGTGTGTTTTATGATAGTACTCTATCACTAGCTGTTGATATAAGTTTCCAAAAAAAGAAAAGAGGTTAATGGTTTTTATTCATAAATATATAATTGGTTTGTATTTTTTTATCAAATTTACGCACTTTGAACAAATAAAATCTTTTATTCAAGTTTCTTCGAATTTTGTTTTACTATTAGTGATATATATAGTAAATTACGGCATTCTTATCGAAGTTTTTCGTAAGTATTTCATGATAAGCAGCATAAAAGAATAGTTAAGTCTTTGTCAACTTAGTCTTTGAACTGACCGCGATCAACAAATTTAATATTATGACATTTTGTACTTGATGTTGAAATGTGTTGGTAAATATCGTTTTTCATAATTTTTATTCGTTTAAGACCTTATAGTAAAAATTCAATAGGGACACACTTTATGGTGTAATTAATTTCAATTCGATATACATTGCATAAGGTGTAACAACATCCCCGTTTAAAAGGGACAAATTAAAAAAAAAATACTTAAAAAAGGAAATTAGTTATTAACAGAAACAACGGCAACGATTAAAACGTCATGCCTCACTTTTTTTAAGGCCAAAGCTCTATCTTTTAATTTGATTTTGAAATCACGTTGTTTCAGTGCATGAATTTTGAAAAATCAATTTTCAATCTTAAAATTTTATTCAACTTTCAAAATAATTTCCCTTCGAAAGGAAATCTCAGATTCAGTGATTTCAGGTCAAATCTAGACTTTAAAGACTTCGAAATTCAAATTTTTTTCAATGAAAACTTTGTGCTGATGATTCCTAAAATCTCTATTTTTTTTATTTTCCAAAAAATCTTAGATTTTTTTCAAGTATCCATCATAATGTCTAGATGGGTTTTAAAAAAAGTTTTGTCGTAACGGTTATATGTATGTTAACAGACATGGAACAATCCCAAACCATAGGCCTGTCAAAACGGCGAGCCACACAAGTGGAGCTCTAGGGTTAATCAGCGGTATGGGAGAGTTTTGATGTCATTCAAAATAGTGACAATCGCCGGTTAATAAAAAGGCAGAAAAAGAAGAAGGTTCCTGTCATATAGGAACTCACCGTTATTTTTGAAACTAAAAATCAATATCGCCTCTAGTGAATTACCTGAAAACCTTAAGTTCAAGCTGTAAGAAAATCGCCTAAGTAGTTTAAAGTGTAGTTCTAGACACAGACGGACCGATAGATCGACAGACAGTCTGATAGACAGACCGACCGACAGACAGAAGTGCGGGACGAATCCATAAAAATGCCCTATAGTACCTATACTCGCAAGGAAAAAGGATCTATTCCTGTTTTTTACATTCATGTTTTTTTTTTGTACATCCGCTATTTTTCAGATGGATAAATCTTTGAAATGTGTAGATATTAAATCGATATATTTATTTAAAACCTGGCGTTGACAAAAAAAGTGCTTGCACTTATTAATTTTATTATGCCTGTACAATTTAATTTGTCATTTCGAAATATTCATCATATAATTTTTCCGGGACCATTTTGAAACTACATAGTGGTTTAGAAAGGACCAGAGTAATCTAGAGAGCAGCTATATATTTTTATTTTGCGAATGCTAAACTACCTCTTTAGTATCATAGAGAATATTGTTAAGTCATATTGCTATAAATAAAAATGATTTTACCTTTTATATTATTAAAATGCACTCTTCTCTAACTAAAAATAAAGTTTGTTACAATCATAATTTTAAAATTCTGATGTTATGGTTTAATGCACACACAAAGTACTCTTGACAATTTAAGTGCTACAATAATTAAACTTCAGTAAAAAGATAAACATTTAATCACAGTTTGCATGTATTTTCAATCTATGATAATACATTTATTTATAATCTCCTATTTTAAAGTGCCTTGCATCTTGTTAGTATCTTATATTAGAATTTTATTGAATTAAAAAGTCATTTACGGTCTATAGAATTCCTTGATATATGAACCTTATTGCAAATGAAACCTATATAATATTTCAAAGTAAAACCACCGCAAATTCCATATAAGACACCCGTCTTTAACCGAGCGTGTGTGAATAAATGTAATCTTGAAAAGATTATCAAAATAAATTCTTTCAAAGAAATTCTCAGTGCTCATTGAGAAAAAAGAGGAATCCTTTTAATCTCTCTTCAGATTCTTCATCTGCATAAAAAGATATATAAAAACAAACACGACCATTATTTTTTCTTCTTTTTATTTGCACAACTAGATAAATGAAACACATTAGACCCAAAAAGTCACAGCACCCCAAATATTAAACCTGAATTAAAGTCTCAAGTGTTTGAAGAAATATTTAAACGAAGACTTAAATGGTAGAAATAAGCCATACGCAAGCTTTCGCGTTTTTATTTCTCTTCGTATACAACACAATTTTATTGGTACTTTTATTGAGTCAGGATGTACGAGTATGTACATATAGAAAAAAAAAGTTATCTCTTGAAAATTTTTTCTTAATAGAATTAAATTTTTCAGTCAAACGGTAATTTAAAACACATACTGCTATAATCATTGATTGATGTACTGTACAATGTACAATACATACATACATAGGTATAATTATATAATATTCAAATTTATAAAACTTTCTTCGTACTTTCCCTTCGTTATTATTTCTCAAATGAAAGTTTCTAATTGCATGTGCACAAAACATTTTTAATTGCATTTATCAATTTACCAATATTGCAATGGATGTTGATTATTTGTAAGCTAATAACATAATAGCTTCAAATTGAAGTTAACATAAATTGTTTATTTCTTTTTTAAATCAATGCAGATTATTTAGTTTTGTTGCAAAGAACTCTAAAACGAATGAATTACAAAATATTTTCTGTGTCAGTAAAGATGATTATTCACTTTGTTTAAACAAAAAAACATAGGTAATCACCTGAATGTATAGGAGTGTAAAGTTCGCCAGTTTATATGATGAATGGTGAAAAAATATGACTCAGCGGCACGCGCAAAATAAAATAAGTCAACAGACGGCTCTAATTCTACCAGCTGATATTTTTCTCTATTTTCAAAACATTTCATGTTAAATTTTATCCAAGATTTTGCTTTTTTTTCATAAACTATCTTGGGTTAGTCGGTAGAGCTTGTATTGTATACAGCAGTTTGCATCATAACCAAGGCTTAGTACATCGAGTAGAGTTTTTTAGATAAAAGACTTGAGCTGCAGTTACAAATTGGTTAACTCTAGAATTTACATAATTGAGAATGTTTTAACAAAATTGTCTATAAAGAGAACATTGCTTGAGCACTAAAAGAAAACATATGTATCTTATATTTACATTTAAGTTTTGAAACATGGATTTATCTTTATCACAACATTTTTTAATGATTTTTTGTTGATCTTAAAAAAATGAACTAATTGTTTCGTTGAAGCCGATAAGAAAGCCACAAAACTTTTAGATTTGGAGAAATAAATAAATCGTTCTCTTTAACATTGAACCAATTGTATGCAACTCAAGATTATGAACAGGGGTACATCTTTTTCAATTACATCTAATCACTTGCTGTTATTGTTAAAGAGGCGGGTCGTAATCTCGACTGAAGCTATAGAGGTGTTCAAGGACTTCCTAAGTTACAGAAATAAAACGATGAATTAATTCTGCGATACGTTGTTTCTTCCGACAATATCTCTGATCCAAATAGGTAATTTATTATCTCTTTTGTATGAGACAGTCTTTACCTTTGATTTCGGGAAAAGAGTAAATCGGGGGTATGGAAAATAATTTATACCAATGTATACCGAGGATAAGCCACAAACTTTTAACACATGAGATTACAAAAAAAAGCACTAAAGGAAATTCTTTAGAATCCTACAGGCCCATATGAACCTTCCTGTACCTTACGAAGCATGTCAATAAATGTATCACTACCACTGGCAATGTGAGGAAGACCAGCAGTAGTAGCAGAATGTTAAGATTGAACATTGTTATATTCGCTATTTTACATATGGATCAGCCAGAACAAGAAAGATCAAGATCGGAGAATACTTTTTTGAATAAATTGAATGACGTCTGACTTTTTATAAACTTGTTAAAAATCCACACTTATTCTTTATAAGTACGCCTTCTATAACCATCGAATCCGAACGAGGTGATGCGGCTTGCTGTTTCACCACTCATCTTAACCTAACCTACTTATTACTTTGATAATATTTTTCTGTCTATCTATTATTCTCATTACTATTTTGTTGATTGTTATATAAAAGAACTTATTATTCAATACTATGTTTGGTTAAATTGTTATCAAACTTCCATCACAAATTCTCAATCACGACTCGTACATAATATATAATTTATTTGCATCATTTTGTAAATACCAATTGTTATTTTTTTTTTGTATGGCTAAAATGTTGATTTATTGAAGAATATTTTCAATTGATCGATTCGATTGCGTAACAAAAACACAAAAATAAAAAATCACGTCGTATTTATTTACTAATTTGGTAAAGCATCACATGCAAACGCAAAAAGCTTATTATTTTATTCATCGACTACAACTGCGACTACGACTTTACTCTTCACTTCAATTAGCGAAAGCAAGGGAAAATGATCACAAAGATCGAAACCACGCGTCAAGCTACGACTTCCTAAAGAAGAAAAATATTTTATGTAGATACCTATTTTATAATTAAATAAATTCGAATTCAAAGGAGGCATCTAAATAAAAGGCAGAAACAACAAAAATCAACGGGAACAGGGCAAACTGTTGTGCGGTCGATTTGATGATCATGATCGTGAATGATGTCACAGGGTTTCATTTATTTCTAAATTCAAATTTTATTTAAATGACCAACTAGATATTATACTCTCCTCGAATTGATGACCCAAGCTATTGGACCAGAAACCAGAATGGACATTTTTATATTTGTGAACAGATTTATATTCCGTTGTTGGTTTTTAATGACCAACAAACAACAAATAATCATATTTTAATTACCCACTGCCATTTCCGATGAAACGATATTCTAAAATAATTGCTATTTTTTACAAAAATTTAATGTAGCGTTTGGTGGTGGCGAAGGTGGATATGTAAATTGTAGAAAGAGAGCCAGACAACTACGGCAAGGGAAATGAAACCAATCCAATCATCCGATTTATTTATGTATATCGTCATTCTGGTGGCGAGATATGTCAAATGTGGCAAGATGGTGTTGCTTTGGCAATCAACTTCGTTCGCAAATCGCAACCAAGTCGCCTGCTTCATCATCTCGCCATCAACACGTTCCCATTCTCGCACGAACCACGAAGTTGAAGAAGAATTTCATAGCAGAAAAACAGAAACCATTTTTATTTTATAAATAGGTGCAGGAAACTTGGGACACATAAGACAGTGAAGAAAGAGTATTCACAACTTACCAGATCAACAGATAGCCCGCTTAGGTCAGCCAGCCATAGGAATGCCCGACTGCCGTCGTAGTAAGATTTGTCTTCCTCCATAGCCGAAGCTGATTGGGTGGGTAAGGGGAACTCTTCGAGCATTTTGCGTGTGGGAGATGTGGGATTCTTGAATCGTGATGATTTGCAAAAACTTTGACCAACCGATTTTATAAATTGTTTGCAGTAGCAAGCAAGTAGGTACGAAAAAAATAGGACGCGATATTGAGACCCTCAAACTGGAGACGCTCCGTTAGCTGTACCTATCCTCCCCCGAGTGAAGGATACTTCGAAGGTTTTTATTAAGGAAAAAAATCGGTTTAGTGACGAGATGGATTCCTTTTAAATCGCCACACCCGGGTCTGGGATTTGCACAATAATAACACACAACACAATCTTTGAACAATGCCAGCGAACAAAGTTTGAACTTCGTTAGAAGTTTCCCTTTACTTTTTTTTTAATGCCTATGGGTATATTTATTTGTAAATTCTAAACACTATGCAATGGTTAAATATTTATTTATATTCTCTTTGTAACCAACAACAATTTGATGTTATTTAAACACTGCACGGCAACACCCACCGACTAGGGCTGAAAAGGCTCGACTGAAGTTAAATGCAAAAAAGAAAACAAAATTTTTGATGTATGAAAAATGAAAATGAAAAAAAAGAACCAATGAGCGAGCGAGATAACATGATTTTTTAAATCAAAAATGTCATTAAAAGAAGAAGTGTAAAAAAAGTGATTCCAGACCGTTCTATAAGGGCAAGTGCTAAGAGATTTGGGAAAGATATAACCAAACTCATTCTTGAGGTAGAACCGTACGAAACCAAGAGAATGCAATTAATTTATACATTTTAATTTATATTTATATAGCTGCGATTTGGTGTCTTTCCTTTAGTTTTCAATAATTTTTGCTTTCGATAGCAAGAGCGCTCATCAAACGCTCCTTCGAAAGTGAAATGACAATGACAGCTATTAGCAAATAAAAATGATGGAAGTTAATTATTTGGTTGGCTTCTCTATTCGAGTGTTCGGAAAGCTACTTTTCGTTGGTTTTTGACTTTAGCCTGTATGGATCTGGATTATCCTTTAATACGCAATACAAAAACAAATTGTATCCTACTCTCTATTTGGGTCTATTTCTAAGATGGGTTTTTTAGGTTTTTCAGTACCTATATGCACTTTCAATAATTTAAAATATCACGTAAGTATAAACAACTACGTGAAATTAAAAAACAATTAATAAAATATTAAGAAATTCCTTTCATACTTACTTCAATTGTAAAAGAAAATTAAAATAATCTTAAAAATATTTTTCTATGTGACGGGCCTTTTGCTTGAAAAATTTCAAAACAAAATCGTTTTTTCTTCACGAATTTTCATTGCCCATTCCTTACCTACCTAGCAAAAAAAATTCAAATAATTCCCCTTTGCAAAAAAGAAATGAAGAAAAAAGTCTTTTTTCCTAACTCCCTCCAACTCCCATAAATTTACATTCCAATTTTATACATCGTTCTCTATCTTCTGTTATTTCCTCAACACTCATATTTATTATTCTTTTTCTTTGTGACTACCCCACTTTCAAGTCTACACTCGTCTCCACTTCAGGTTGGAAAAAGCTTCCGGCCGTCTCATCAGAGGTCGCGTCGTTCGTTCCTCTTCATAGTAGTACTATTCCATTTCATATACAAAGGTATATGTTCTGTAGCGTGAAAAAAAGGACAAGCAAGTATCTGAAAACATAACAGTATAAGAAAAAAAGAGATAAATGTACAGCACACATGTCAGTGAAATGCATATCGCTTTATTTTCATGGTAAGATTGAGATCCACATCCATATAGATCTGCAGATAATAAAACACAGCTATTAGCTTCCGATCACGTCCGTCTGGTATAGTTTTAGCCAAATTTTAACATGTATTCTGAAATAGTACCCTGGAAAAAAATTCTATGACTCGATGGTGGTACTCTTTTTAAAACATGCTAAGTTTCGGCAGGCGTTAATTGAACATCGTTTTAAAATAAATACAATCATTTCTGTTTTTTAAAAATAACGATAAGCTTCTGTACTTGATTTCGATGCTTTTTTAATTTTTTTAAAACGGTTATTTTTTTAAAAATTCAGATTGAAAATTAAACAAAAAAAATTAAAACGCTTTTTTTTCGTTACCAGGGGTTTTAAAAAACAGCAGTTACTCGAAAACCATTATTTAAAATTTTCAAAAAAAAAAAAAAATGAAAACCAATATTTAAACTGCAATAAAAAAAATAAAATAGCTTTGTCGAAATAAAATTAATTTACAGAAAATATATTAAAAGCCATAAGAGTGGGTTTTTTTCAAAAACCCAAAGAATATATTTTTGAAAATTTCGATATGTATTATTATTTTTATTGCAAATCTATTTTGACCAAAATCTGTGGAGCCGTTAACAAGAAAATCATAACCCATGGCAGACGCCATTAATAAATTTTGTGAAAAGTTTGAGGTGACAATTCATTCTAAAAAAGAATATCTAAATGGAACCACAAGTAATTAAGGCTACAAATTCCATTTTGTACACTTATAATAATCATTTTTGTTTTAATTAGATTCATAACATTATTACACGTGAATTTCTTACAGATTTAAATAATTTTATTTTATCTTAATTTTATGTAATTTCAATTTGAATCCTAACATCTCACTAAGCACACCTGATAGGGCAGACAATATAACCACTTTAATTGTAGTATACAAATATGGATTTGCACTTAGTCCTGAAATCTTAAATGGTAATTCCAATTCCTTGAGTAGATCTGCAGCTAGCTTCAATACGCTATTTGATACCATAAGCTCATCCTTTTTCTTGGGTTTTTGTTCAATCTTTTTTTTTTTTTCGGAATATAGAAAAACAAAAAAAATTCATAAAAATATAAATAAGCAAAGAGCAAGCAAAAAAAAACTTTCAATGTTGTCTAACCTGCAAATAAAGATTTATTTGTTCAGTAATCAAAACCGATATACTTCTGTATTTCCGATTAATTTTATTTCCCAGTGTCATGAATCTTAGAAGAAAAATACCCATAAAAGTTGACCACAGTAGAGCTTCTAGATTTAAATGCGAATGTAAACGAACTGAATCCTTCAACCACTCAACACTCAAAAATGCCAACAAGAGTAGTGTCAAAAGGAAAGCTGCAGAAACTATAACATCCACAGATCGCTGAGGGCCTCTTTTCTGAAATAAAAAAAAACACGTTTTATTTTTATCTTTAATCAGAAAAAACGGTCCGAATGTACCTTTAAGTATGATCTCACACTTAGCCATGTTTTGATGTTTCGGACTTTGTTTAATCGAAAATGAGGCAAATCAGATTTTCTAGCACGCCTTGAAGATGTGAGATGAGAGAAAAGCTTAGCATACAAAAATCTGAAAAAAAAACAGTTAACAAAATAAAATGTATAGATCCTTACAAATTACACTTTTTCATTCTTTGGGGTAATGGTGAATAAAGGTATTCTTGAAATATTTACACTCCTGACTGAGGCACGCCCACAATTAACGTTTTGAATTTTCGAAGATAGAAAAAATTCAAATTTAAAAAAAAATCTTACCTTTGCTTAAAAGTTCTTTCTGCCACAGCAAATAACATAAAAAATATCAAAGTAAGTAGTAAACGTTGCATAAATCCAATGAGTAATAAAGATCGTTCCCATAACGAATTACCAAATGCAAAATGAAGTATGGCAATAAAAGAAAAAGAAGCCTTCTCCCATAGAAGCATTGGTATGTCTAAATAATTTATTTCAGTGTCTTCCGAATCAATTGTTTTCTTTGGGGATATATTAAGATATAAAAAAAAATCTTATTAAATATTTATTAATTCTTTTTTAAAAAAGCTTACCTCACACAATCGACAAAAAGGTGGAATCATTGAAAGAACGATGGAGAAACAAATACCAAAGTAAATATAATCACACGTTTCAGGCATTGCTTCTACACGTTCAATTATGCACGAGGAAATGTCCAAGACAGACATTTGAGCCTTTTTAATATCTCTATTTTCCCAAATGGTGCAACTAACTGAAATGAGATTAAAATGTGAAAAAATTAAATCTAAATATACATAGGTTAAAAATCACTCAAATCAATCAACCCGAGGTTTGGTTTTGTAAATATAAAATTGTGAGATAACGAAAAAAGCTGCCATTCACATCTGACCAGTGTACACTTTGTTGTCTGGATTCTGTAATTGATCTTCTTGTTTCTTCATATTACTTATAACATTACAAATTGTCAAATGTTACATTTGTGCTTGGTTCCACTCGAGATCATGAAAATAGGAGGTAATTGAAATGAAGAAGAAGACACTTATTCTAAGTTTTCCCTTGAGCCAAATTGACGAAAAAGTGAATAAGATCTCATCAAAATTAGTCAAGTATAAGTGTGCAAGAAGACAAATATCATTTTGACTTTTAACTGTTTAACGTGGGTGTAATTTTTTTAACTTCCTTCTTTTTAAAAAAAGAACATTAACGATCTCCAAAAAATAATTTTTAAAATCTGTAGTTGGATCGTTACATTTGATATCTGGAGAAAAGGAATGGATAGAAATAATCTAACTCTGTTTTATAACTGCACTTAATGGACCGACTCCGGGTTGACCACTACGTCTCGTAATGTGTTATTTTTTGGCACTAATAGCGTCCGGAAGCATCCTGAAAGCTTCTGAAACTCATTGAGAGTTCTTCTTTTGAAACAAAGATCCATTTGGGATTTGTAGAAAATTCAAAACCAGATACAGGTCCTATATTTTCAAAAATTCTCGTGGAGTATCAGTCCCCGGAGTAATTTTATATCACCGTGTTGTTATTGTAGTTGTTTAATGTCATCTCGGATTGTTTCGAGTATATGGGGAAGCCTTCATGGAAGGAATAGACAGGATCGAAAATTTAATACCAAATTCGAAAGCCTGATATGAAAAGAACTTCTTCATGATGGGTATTTTTGCAATATTTGGTTTTAAGTGACATAATGCTTGAATTGAACTGTTTCTTACTTACAAGCCGATAATTCTAGAAATGCAAAAAATATCTTTTATCACTTACTTCGACCTGTTTTTCCATGAGGGTTAAGAATTGTCGTCGGTGTGAAATCCATGTCATAGCCTTCGTCTTCAGACAGTTGTTTATAATCAGAATTTTCTAATTCCGAGCTGTAACTGCACTCCTCACCTAAAACACAATAATAAATAAATAATATTTATCAACAAGCAAGAAAAACATACTATTTGTAGTTACGCCTAGCCATTCCGTTGCCGATGTAGTGCACTCAGTGTAATTAGATGCAGCAAGTGATGCTGGACTAGAAATAATCTCTTCTTCATCACTTTCTTCATTTGTATCACTATTTTTTGTGGTTTTTGTACTTTTCTTGGAAAAGATTTCTTTAGATGATGATTTAAGGATAACATTTTTGCCCGACCTATCTATATCCGATTCGGATGAAAGTGGATATTTACGTCTGAATACTGGTAAAATTGGTGTAGATGCATTAAAAACTTCTTCAATTGTGGAATTTTCATCTTTTTCTCTTATTATATTCTCGTTTAATCTTAAACGCAATTGATTCTTTCCAATTGGCTGTGCATTGGGAGCTATAGCTGCAGGAATATTATTTTCTTCTCCATTGGAACTTTTGCCATTTAAACTTTCGAAACCATCATCTTCTTCAAGAGATCGTTTCATAACACCATTATTTGCAGCATCTTCAGCTACATATTCAATTTTATTCAAGTCTTCTTCACATCCTTGAATTTTTTTACACGACTCTTCAATGACTTCAATTTGTTCTCGAGGTGAACATTCAACACTGCTGTTGCTGGTTGTGCTAACTTGAGCACTCGTATTTCCTAATAGAGGATTTTCAATTTGAACTTCAGTTGCAAAATTATGAATAGGTGTGTCCCAGTTGACATTACGTTTTTTACATTCAATAATGGAGTTGGCAGTTGTTGTTGTTGACGTCAGATTTGAACTGCAGCAACTTGTGAGATCTAATGTCAGTTTGGATGAGTTTATATTAAAATCGGTGGTGGATGATTTATGTTTAGCTTCTAATAGTGATGCATGTGATTCTAATGAATTCTTTGGAGGAATTATGAACAATTTGTTATCTTTTAAAGGAACAAAACTTGTCTTGGTATGAAGACTTGTGGTAATTTCTTGAGGAGTTGTAGCTCTGCTTCGGTTTGGCTTTAAATTCACTTGGCATTCTGTTTCAAGGCTTCTCATTCTTTAAGAATAATAATGTAGATTATATTTAAAACATCAGTATGTTAAAACAATTTAATAGGATAAATCTTACTTTAAAAGTTTCTTTCGACGTTTGACACGTTCTCTTGGTTTACCCGTTGCATTGGAGTATCTTTGTTGCTTTGATGAGATTCCACTGCCAGAACTAGTTGCAACAATTTGCGAATGAATAAAGCTCAGTGTTAGACTCAGGGCCATAGGGATGAGTAGTTCGGATATTGAAACTATGTGCTAAAAAGAAGATGTTATTGCATCACATTTATTTAACGTGAACAAAATTTCCTGAGTTTTTTTTTTTTTTCTAAAATTTAAAAAGCAAATACTTTTCCACTATTTCTTGTTAGCTCAAATTTAGCCTATTGAAATTATTATCAAGTATCTCAAAAACTAATTAAGGAGACAAATTTCTAGGTACAATTTCGAACATAATAAATCTAGTTGCCAATTTTCGGCGTAGAAAATTATTCACTGTGATTTTTTTTTATCACAATAGCCTCTTTAAGATATGTGTGTAAAATATTGTTTTACTTACCTCAACATCGCTATCCAAACGATGAAGAATTTTGAATGTGTATAGGGCCCAACTTATCATTTGGGTTACATATAAAAATAAAAGCATGCCAAAAACTTTGTTTGATGTCTGTCGAACCCACCATTTTGCATATACTGGAAGGAGAAAGTATCGCAATATAGCCAATCGTATCACAGTCGAAAGAGATTGTTTCGGCTTCGCTTTAGGAAATGTGGAGCCTTAAAGATTTACAAAAAAATATTTGAATAATAATTTAACATAACGTTTACTATTTAGTTTTTATATACTAATAGAACAAACAATTTTTTATTTAATGTAAATCATTCGGAATAGATATGTATATATGTAGATATAGGTACATAAAATATTTACAAAAATATTTGAATAATGAACTTTTTTGGTATACGGGTACTATTACATTATCATATACATAAATATGAAAAAACTTGCCACATAAATACTATCCAGCCAAGCCTGAATAGAAAATCAACAGCTGTTTGAAAGTTTTAAGCGGACTCTTGGTAAAAAAGTTTAAATAAAAAGTCATCATTTAATATTAAAACAAAAAAAACTTTACGCACTCTGGGTAGATTTATCGACAGCGTTTGACAATATTAAGAGAGAGGTATTAATACTACTTATAATTACGATATATCTCTCTCAACCTTCCAAAATGACTCGTTTATGAGTAAGAAATGTATTAAAAAAATGGAACTTTAAAAAATTTATTTTAATTGGTCATTTTAAGAAATTAAAGTTGAAGAAAATCAAGTTTTTGTTTTTTCGAGTATTTAAGGCTTAAGCCAAATATTGCCTAAAAAGTATATGGAAGAATTTTAGCAAGCAGAAATAATAAGGCACGAGAATAGCAATTTTCAGATAAATACTTTAATTCTTGGTAAAGCAAGCTTGATGTTCGAAAGTACAAAATTTATAATTTAACTTTGACATACCTCTTACTAAGTCAACATCAATAAACTCAGTTTTAAGTTTTGCATTTTTCAGTGTAAAACTTGCAAAGCCATCTAAAATTTTTTGTTCAACTGTCTTTTCCCATTGTTGCTTGTCATATGTGCCAATCTTTTTCTGATACCTTTAATAAAAAAAAAAATATAAATGATTTGGAAATATAAAATTATAAACATACGAACCATGTAACGACTTCATCCAGTTTCATAGTATAACATCAAAATTATCGTTTTTATGAACTGAAACACGAGAAATTTGTTTTAATTTTTTAATAAATGAAATTTGTAAGAGCTGATGATTGGAAATATATATTAGTAAGAACTGATTAATAAATCAAGAGTCAAATTATTATGAGAATGATTAATATTATGGTCACAGAAATATATTTGTGCGTTAACTAAAGAATAATTATTAATTACTATGTAAAAATTAACTGACTGACGGCATACGACTTTTCAACACTACCACGGAAGAAATACAGTCACAAAAACTGCATTTAGTTGGCCTCATGCAATTATCCAAAACCGGGAGGCCTCTCGACGTTTACTGAGTTCAACCCGGTAAACCCCACGGGCCTTACGGTGAAGTTGTAGAGTGAGGAAGTTGTGGTCCTACTCGAGATCATGACTATCGCCATTAAATGAAGAAGATTAGTGCCTCATTGTAAACTGCTGGATGTAAATAGGTACATAAGTCGAAGGTCGCTCAAAACAATAAATACTTGCAAACTCGAAGGTTATTACTTTGAATAATGATTATTTTCCGAAACACATTCTTGTGACGGAAAGATTTTTTTCGTTTCCTTTATGCAGGTACTAGGTAGTATAAGACTGGCCATATACGATAGAACCAAATAGCTTGTCGAATTAAACTGTATGGTGTGATTGGGCTTCAAGGAAGCAAACGAACTATTAATAGCAAACAGTAGCCACCCGCAAAGCACAAGTCTAAAATTGTACGCTTTTGCGTGAAGGAATTATACAGGCGCTGTTAATTTATTAACAACCAGTTATTAACATTAACTAAACAACTTGAAGATTATAATTGAATTCCTCAATTGGATTGAAGCATAAAATACAGAGATCTATTGAATATCACGTTGGACGATACGTCTTTAGACAATAGGCCAAAGCAAAACATGAACTCAAAAGTCCTTGAAACATTTAATAATCCCACCTGAAACCTAATATGTATTGCTTTAAGATCATCGAAATGTTTTTTTTTTTTTTTTTGCAAAGTAGAGATACCGTCAAATAAGTAGGTATCTATTGAGAAAAAAGGGAATAGTGGTACTTCATTCTTTGCATTGTCGAGATAAACGAATTTGCATTCATTTGTTTTTCAAATAGCTAAGTTGAAAACAAAATGTTTTCTAAATTATGTATAAACAAATTCACTTGTAGAAAGCTTTTATCACACTTATGAGTTGTGATCGATTGAAATGGCTTTCTTTTGTGCTACTGCTTTCACTTCTTTAATTTTTTTTCTTTTTCAATTTTAAATGATATAGGTACCTATTTTATAATTTTTCGATTAAATTACCTGGGAAAACTACAAAATAACTTTAATAATTTACTTAGCTAAAGATGATAATTATTTTTAATTTGAAAAGCAAATTGCATGCAATAACTTTGAGAAACCAAGAAAGAACAAAACGCTGTTTTATTTCTGCACAGCGAAAATTTTCCGATGGATGAGGAACACCAAACAAGTTAAAAACTATTGAAAATGCGAAATGTCAAAAACATCTGTAGATTGGATTGTTTTTTGTTTTGTTTGTTTTTTTTTCGACGCTAAATTATGTGGATCTTATTTTTGTCTGTTGTTGTTGTTGTGTTTTTATCCGTAAAATATTTTCTACTTTTTTTTTGGCTTGAAAAACTAGGTGGAGCTAGTAAAATTGTTGTTTTGGTAGTGCCATTTTATATAAATTTGCATAGTACTATCTTTGTATATGAAAACTATAGTACTATCATGGCGAGTTTTTTTTTAATGTTGCCCAGACCCTTGTGGTGGAGCTGCAAAATTTAAGGTGTTTTGGGAGTCTTTAAGCGTCGGAAATTGGTGGTAGGGGCAAGAGGAGACTATTTTTTGGATTATTGATCCAAAAATATCAATAAATATCAATTAAAACCTCCATAAGCTCTCCGCAAAAAAAAAAAAGAGTAAGGGTTGCCGGCATACTTTAGATGTCGCCCCATTCGACTTCCACCATGATAGTACTAAAAGGTATTTCTTTTTCCTGATGCTGTTTTATTTTCGATATTTGTTTATTCTTTTTTGACACTACAGAATAACTACTAGAAATATTGGAAATGGAATTTTCAGAACAAAAACTAAATTTTTGAACTTTTATTGTTTTTGTATTGCATGTTAAAAGATAATCTAGACAATCACTGCCTCGCCTTGCCTTTCGTTGAGCTTTGGTTACTTTTAATAGCCAACCATAATCAGATTACGGGAGTTTTAGCTAATGTCAAAATATAATGAAAAGCTACCAAAAGAATCGTCAAAATGAAGTTTATCCATATTTGCATTCCGTAACTTAAACAGCTGGTGACCATTACCTCTTTTCAAATTGACATTTACGTAGGCATTTCTGTCATTCTTGCTTAAGCTAGCACAAATTAAAGAAACCTAACGAAACTGAACAAAATCAAGAAAAGCGTCTATTAAGTGCATGTCAAATCAACGCTGTGTATGTGTGTATTGGCTCTGTTGCTTTGAGTTGATATAATCATATAAGCAAAAGCAACAGAAGCAATTGTAATTGTAGTCGATACTTTGTTTTTCGGAGATGAAGAGCGCAATTCCACCAAATAAAATTGATATTATTTGGTGAAGCAAGAACGAAGATGAGAGAAAGATCATTTAAATGTACAGACACAACAGAAAAATATCAAAAAAAGACGGCAATCCTATTTCACTCAGAATTGAATTATCTTTTCTTTAATGAAACTTTGATGAAAGGGAAAAAGATAAAAAAATTGAAATTCTAAAATTTATATTTTTTTTTTGGGAAAAATGAAAATACTTTGCTACTATACTGTTTTTAATTATTGTTTTTTTATTAATATTTAATTTATATTTAAGTATACGTTAAGAACGTACTGAGATTTCATATTACAAAAAATTGTTTAAAGATTTAAGATTTAATTTCTTAAAATGCCTTTGTTTACAGTTTTTTTTTAATTAGTTATTGTCAGTTGAAATGAAAAATAGTATTTTATTTTTTTAATTGAATTTTCCGAATAAACAAAACTAATAGATATAACAAAATGTTGAAAATTATTAGAAAAAAAAAAATAATAATACATATTTAAAACCCTTTTTGTTGTTTTTCTTTTTTTATTTTGATTTTAATTTAAGTTTACGATTTTTTTTATTTTGAATTGTCTAATTTAGACTATATAGCGTTAGTACTTTTTGTGTTTTGTCGATGTCATTGGTTTTATATATATTTATTTATTTTTATTTTGTTTTATTGATAGCGTGCATGTTGTTTTATTAAAAATAAATTATGATTAATTAAGTCTATCACGTCTGTTTAGGATGTTGAACGGGCGGTGGAGGTGTTGGTTTGAAACATTGCATAAGGAACGCTGTGTACATAACGAAGCCAACACCCAACGCTATCAGGGCATACATGAAAATATTAAGCTCGGGCTGCCGGAAACGATTTTTTCTTAGCCATTCTAAGACTTCATCTTCCGAAAGGAGGTCACCTGCAATATAAAAAAAAAATAAAGACATTAGTTTGCATAAATTCAGCTGGAAAAAGAAATTAAATTATTTACCTCTGTAAATACTTGGGAATCTTCTTCTGAAATAGACCATAGCTGGCAGCTTAGTAACTCCCCACTTCTTTGCATATCTAGAATCAGCCATTTTGACGAAAGTTATATCAAGATTGTCAGTTTCGCTGTCAATGTTTTCCAGTTTTTCCAACGCTGCTGCACTGTCTTGTTGATTATGTTCATCTATAATAAAATATAATAATTTCGAAATAAGAGATGTTTGAAAACTGCAACAAAAAAAAAATAACAGGATTTTATCTTACAGAAAAAGACAGTTATGAATTCATTTTCTTCCAGTAGTTTATCCAACATTTTACGGTTTACTTCTTCGATTTCATTTTTAATTTCAAAAACGTCTTGTGATGTTAACCATGTTATGATTTTATCATGCTGATGTAAATCACCGTCGTATAGAACAGGAACTTGTTTTCTGAAGAGAATGCATTTGAAATATGATCATTTTTGTCCTTGACAAACTAACTAAATATAAATTATCTAATTTTACCTGAAATAAACTAAAGATGGAATATTAACAATTTCATATTTCTTAGCAGCATCAACACTGGCAATTTTAACAAAATCAATGCCAAACATATCAGCTTCCCCATCAATTTCTTCTAATTCTTCAAGGATCTCTTCACATTCAGCACAATCTTCATCATCTAAAAAAAGACGGAAGGTATTTAAGAAAATGTTACTGAAAAACATTCGTATCGTATTTTCAACTAAATGCCTTACAAAAGAATACAACCAAAAGTGTGGACTCTGCCATCAGACGATCGAGCATTCGTTCGTTGACTTCTTCGATTTCATCAGCCAATTCTCGGTTGTCATCATCAATAAGCCATTCAAGGACAGATTGTTCGTTTTGAAGATCACCCTCGAAGAGAAGGGGATTTCCGTTTCTAAAAACAAAATTAAAACTTTAAAATTGACCAAGAATCTGAAAAAAAAATATTTTAATAATCCTAATTTTTACGATTTATGACGCATTTCATGACTGCTTCCAAACGCGTTTCTAGACGCGCCTTATTTCACGGTTACTGGTTACTTCATAACAAGTTTAGTGACACTCTTCAACACGAACTCTATTACTTGCTTCATGAGGGTCTTCATAACGTTCTTCAAGACATGCTATAATGTAAATAAGACACGCTGCATAACAAGATTCATGGAGTTTCTTAGACCAGCTCCTGAAAAACATAGTACTATCATGGCGAGTATTTGTTAGTGTTGCCCCGATTGGTGGCGCTGAAAAATTTGAGGCGTAAAATTGGATTTGGGGAATCTTTAAGCGTCGAAAATTGGTGGTAGGGGCATTAGGAGACTATTTTTTGGATTATTGCATCCAAAAAATATCAATAAATATCATTTAAAACCTCCATAAGCTCTCAGCAAAATAAAAGAGTAAGGGTTGCGCAGACACTTTAGATGTCGTCCCATTTGACTTCCACCATGATAGTACTATAGTTTTCATATACAAAGTATTATGTTATATGAAAATATACGGTAGACAAGTATAATGCCGGCCAGAGGGCAAACCCGGCCACCCCCGTATCTCCAAATTTAACAGGTACCTTAAAGTTGAAATATTTTTAAAATGTGCTTTGACAGCTGCTTATTCTCATGTGTAAACCAAGTTTGCGTTAAAAGTCATTTTCCTGACTTTATCGAAGTGTTTTGGTTTTCAGGGTCCCAGATCATTGTAGGTATATGAAATTGAAAATATGCAAATTTATATACAATGGCCATAGGAGAACATTCGTGACAACACACATTGCAATTGTTGTGGTGATCAACAGGAAAGGGAAACAGTGTCCATTTCCTCTGCAAGTATCCTGATATGGCCAATATGAGAATACAATCTTTTGGGAGGGTATTTTTTGACGACTTAAACGAACTTAAACGATGGGAACACGCAGCAAGCCTGGTTGTGAACAAAACGGGCAATTCAGACTTTAGTGCCAATTGGTTCCTGGAGCGTGGTTTCTTGTGACTTTCCATTAAATCTTATTGTTTTTTTTTTTGTATGTATTTATATACATACATAAGTACTATATATTCAGTGTTCATCCCTCTCCCTCTTTTTCTATTCCTACAGGTTGCAAACTGCTCTGACTAAGGATAATGTCTGATTAAATGATTTGTGAATTCGAGTCAATATTTATATTTTTCCCATGAAACCAATTTTGAAAGATACTCTGTTTGAAAATGAAAAACATCTTTTTCCCCAGTTTCTTAGGTTGCGTAACAACGTGGTTTAATTTTGTTGCAATCCAATTTTAAAACTTTTCAGACATCCATTACTTACCTGAAATAAACTAAGGCAGGGAAAGTTTTTATGGAATAACGTTTAGCCAATTGAGGATCTTGAATTTTGACCATATGAATGCCAAAAACATCACATTCATCATCGATCATTTCCAATCCCTCCAAAATCTGATCACAAATGTTACAGTTGATTTTATCTAAAAAACACATTTTCAAATATTAATAAAATTTCCTTAAAAAACTAAAAAAGAAGGCTCTTTAAAGGCAAACGGAATGGCAAATGATTTCTAAAAACATTATTACATATTAGGATTTTTTTTTTCAAAAATGTTGATGATCGATTGTTAGAAATGCTGTGTCGGTTAAGGTTCATTTAATAGAATTTTAGTATTGTAAGTTAAGCCGAAGAAGACCGCCCAAACACAGGTATTCTTTATTTATTTATATATGTATATTTATTCCAAACTAAAATGATCAGCGTTCAAGAACACATCACAGAGCATTATTTTTGTTGTTGTTTTATTTTAATTTAAATTTCAAAATGTCTATTATTGTGAGACACGTTTTATGTACAAGTTTGTTTTAGTAGAATCTTAAAACTATAGATTTGCATAGAGAAGAAAAGAGAAGATCGCCATAATCTTAAATGATTTTAAATTTATTCAAGCGCTCAGTGTAAGGCTTTTAATAAGTTGGCTTTTTAATAAGAAAAGGAGTGAAATTACTCAGCAGTCTGTACCATCTAGAATACCTTGTTTACGGACACGGTTTCTTTTTTGCGTGATGTAATTCTGTACAAAGGCTTTTTTAGCAGGGTTGGTTGTGGTGATATTGGTCGTATACATAATAGGGGCGCAAAAACTTCGGCAATAAGCGGGTGGCTTTCCATTTCGATCTGAGGGTACTTGTTGATTATAGGAATTGATATTTTTTTTTGTATGTTTATCGGGAAATAATTTTGTTATTTTTTTTATCAAAAAAACATGAAAAAACAAGAAAAAGGACTTATTGTGAAAGGAGGAGCCAAAAGTTTAAAAATAATAGTTAATATTTTTTTTTGTGTTTTGGAAAAAAAATTGTACTTACAGAAATATACGGCTAGGTATTGGGTTTCTTCGACCATAGTTTCTAACATTTGTCGAGTGATAAGTTCTATTCGATCTTCTGTTTTTTGGGTTATCAGCCATTGTAAAACTTCTTCCTCCTCATTTAGTTCACCTTAAATAATAAGCAGTTAGTTAGAACACACTGGTATTAGATTAAATTATTTTAAGTATGCGCTGCACTGACTAAATCGGAAAAATTTTAAAGCAGAGGGTTTTTCTTATCATATTTTGTTTAATTTTTTTCATAGATTCGCATTGGTTTCATAATTTCATCACAAAAATAATTTTAATAATTTTTCTGTACAAAAGATGCTTTTATTAAATACTGAAAATTTTAAAAAATCTGATACTGAACCTTTTAAAAAAATTACGGACATGTTAAAAAATGTAAAATATGTAAAGTTCCATTTAAAAAAAAATTTATAAACTTTTGAGTTCAAACTCACCTTCAAAAACGTTTGGAATCCCTCCTTCGAAATACACCAAAGCTGGATAATCATGTACTCCATAGCCATCCGCAACTGAGAAATCTTTTGTCTTGACAAAAGTTATTCCATGCTTATCGCAGTCATCATCAATGTTTTCCAATTCCTCCAAAACCTTTGTACATTGTTCACATCCATCAGTATCTGTGTATTTAAACATTCAATTGAATTTTTAAAATCCTGACTTTAAAACTTATAACATGGAGGAAACATGTATAAGGTATAAACAAATTTATTGTGCAACAAAAGGTGCAAACATAATGAAGCGCATATAAATAAATAAAAAAAAAGCAAGGAACTACTCGAACATATAATAATTAGGATTATATTCGTAAAATATTTAACAAAACGTTATTTCACACAATAAACATAAACATATAGTGCAACAGAAAAAAAAAAGAAATAAATAAAACTCTGGTAAAGGGTACAACAGGAGGTGTGTTTTAACTGGGGGGAATTGTTCGCATATCCGGGCGCATGGGGGCATTTTTTTTTTCATTTTTTTTTTGTTTAAATGTTTGTTCTACTTTACACAATACCCTCTTCGTGATGTGTTGGCTTTTCAGATGCCTCCAATGTTTCCTCGCCCCCAAAAGCGGCTGCAACACTAGCGCCACCACCTTCCTGCTGTTGTTCGCGCTCTTTTTTCATGCGCGCCTTTCGCATCGCCTTCGAGCTGCAAATGTCGCATTGTGTTTTGTTCCCTAATTTGCACAGTATGTTTTATAATAATAGAGATATGTTTTTTTTGTTTTAAACTTAAAAATGGTTAGTTTTGTTTGATTTTTTTAAAGAATCAGTTAAATTGATCTTTTTTTTTGAGATTAAAAAATAAAGAAAAAATTAGTCACATTTTTTTTGTTTTTGTATAAATCTTGTTTGTAGTAAGTTTACGGCCATGGAGCCAAACTTAACAAACAAAAATGGACGTTTCATCCATTTTGAGTATTATTGACACAGCAGCTGTTGTTCTTGTTGTACATATACAATATTGTGTTTGTTTTTTTTTTTATGAAGAGAATGTCCTTTTTCAGGTAGATTGAGCTATAAAACTTACAAAAATACACAGCTATCGAACCAGATTCCTCGATAAGATGAATTAATCGGTCTCCTTCCAAATCCTCAATAACATCACCGCTTGGATCCTTCTGTGTTAATAGCCAGTTTAGGATTTGTTCTTCCTCATATAGATCGCCTATAAAGATATATGAAAATTATTATTATTAAAATGCTAATATGGGAGAGATAGAGATAAAGACATACCAGCATAAATGACAGGTTCCTTGGAAGTTGGTTTAAAGAACACAATTGCAGGTAACGCAAAGACACCATACTCTTTGGCCATTTGCCTATCGTCAATCTTAACGAAATCAATGCCTGCTTTGTCAGCCTCATCGTCTATATGTTCAACTTCAGCTAATACTCTTGGACATTGCTTGCATTCATCACTGTCTAAAATCATAATCAGATCAAATTAAATTATTTGCCTTTTTTAATTTTTTTTTTTAAATTAAGTTATGGGAATGGGTTTATTTTTATGTGAGATACAAGTAAGTATTAAATATCCTAAAAGATATAAAACATTTTTAATAGTCTTTATAATATCTTAATTCACCTTAAAGTTTCATATTTATGTAGGTAATGGTATTTAAAATGTAAATGGTAAATTTAATAGAAATCAACAATTAATTAAAACTAAATTAATTTCTGTTGTTGTTGCTTGCGTACAAGCTTCTTAGGGATATTTTTATTTTTGGCTGAATTTTTGGGGCACTTTTTTTTAATAAAAATGTGGCCTCTGAAAAATGGAATTAGGGTATTTTTCACTATCAAAAATAGCTTCATTTCAAAATAGAAAAATTACCCTAAAAATTCAACGAAAAATTAAAAAAATTGACAAGAAATAAAAAAAAAAACGTAAAACGTACCTATTGATTTATTTATTTGGTTCTCACAGTTTTTTTTTATTGTGATACTACAATATGAAAAACGACCCCAAACTTTTAATCTTAAATTAAAAACATTTGACCGTAAAAACGACTGAAAAATTTCATGGCTATGATTACTTGGGCACTCTGAGTATGGTTTCAAAAGGTGTGCCAATTGTCGGAAAAAAATCAAAATGTGCACAAAAAAGCTACATTAATTTGCATAATATATTTGGGCCGTCTGTAACTATCATAATCGAATCGTTATAATATCGATGTTCTGTCTGTTTGTCTGTGCATCAGTGCATCCACCACTTAAAATCGAACTAAAGCCTAAAAGCACGGTCAAATTAACCTCAAACTTTGTAAAGAGCCTTTGCTATTAAATTTTTACCGAAAAACATTCAAATTTTTGATGAAGGTAATTTAAAACGGGATCATCCTATATCAACATTTCGGGTTTATTAGAATTTCCCTAAGAACTATTGCCACGATTTTAATAAAATAGTACTCTCTAAGTGATTATACGAAAAATACACTTCTAATTTTTGGCAAAAATGTCACTAAACGAAAAAAAGGATTTTTACGACAAAACTCATTTTTCAGAGAGAGAACTTCAGAGAAACTACTATTACAAATAAAGCTAAAGTTAGTATACTGAATTAAGGACAATCAGGACATTCTTAGATTAGAACTTTAATAAATAATTGTTAATTTTGTAATAACTTACAGAAAATAACAGCCAAATAATCAGAGGCCTTGCGAATTTTCTCAAACATTTTTCGATTGACCTGTTCGATGTGGTCTGTCATTTCCATGTTTGCAGGACTTGTAAGCCAATCGAGAACCTCCTCTTCATCATCTATATCACCATCATAATTTATATACTTTCCTAAATAAAATTAAAAAAAAAAAAATATTTAAAATGATTAATTTTTGAATATTGAATTTTTAAATAAAAAAAACTTGAAGTAGTTCAAGAGGCGGTCGTCATATTTTTTTTTAATTATTGGTTCTCATTTTACTTTCAAAAGGTTAAACTGAATTCAACTTCTCAATCATTTACAAATCTTGAGTACAAACCGGATGTTAAGGTACCAACTTTGAAGAAATTTAATAAAATGAAAAATTGTTCAAAAATTTAAAGAAAAATTATATTCACGAAAATCTATAGAATTGACTTTTTTGTTGTTTGAAAAATGTCGTCCAACATTAAAAATATCAAGAAACAAGTTTTGTTTTTATACGAAAAGACAACTTTTGTCACACAAAAATATCAATTCTACAGATTTTTTTTCTTGTTGTCACTGCTCATCGTTTAGATTTAATTTCAAGATTTAGTGACATTAATGACAAATATGTTAACCATTTACACGATAATGACATAAAGACAGTAAATTGACAAAAACAATGACAATCTGCCAGTAGTGTAAGCGCTACATTAATCTCTATTTGTCATAACTGACAGGCGCCTCTCTAACTTAACCTTAAACACAAACCTTTTCTAAAGTACGTTATTCCTGGAGGATTTCTGAATCCATATTTCTTTGCCATCAAACGATCCTTCATCTTAACAATGCTTATTCCGTATTCAACTGCTTCGTCATCAATCAATTCAATATGTCGAAGTATTCTCGGTGTATCTGCGTCTTCTTCTTTATCTGAAAAGACAAATTTAACCCAAAAAACAAACAAAAAAAAACAAGGTTAATTTAGTTCGGATGTTATCATCTGGGTTGGGTATATGTAAATAATACATATTCAATAAAATAATAACTAAGCAGTTACAGTTTTCGCAAATGCTATCCCTGACCGCTGTTTTAGATATAGAGAATTTGTTGTTGTGCTGGAGATGGGAGTTTTCCTGTTTCCCGGCAACGACTTATATTTTTTTTGTTTGATTATTGCCAATTTTTCAATACTTACAAAACACAACAGCTAGGAAATCTTTTGTGGCAATATAGTCAAAGAGAGTATTTCTTTCGATTTCCTCAATAGTTTCGTCGGCTTTTTGTTCAAGAATCCATTGGAATACCTCTTGATTATCGGAGAGAGTTCCTGTTAAAACAAAAAAAAAAAAAACATTAGATATTGGTTGACAAGAAATTGTTAATTTAAATTTGAAAAAATATTCATACCTGTGTTTGGCAATGGTTTAATCAATCAATTTATCTTCAAAATATTTTAGAAAAAATTATGCCTCAAAATTAAAGAAAGTATTTTTATAAAATCTTTCTTACTAATAATTCGAAAAAAAATGACTTGACCTTGACATCCTTATCTTTTGACACTTAACCAACATAAATTGGGAATGAAAGCCAATTCACAGCATATGTAAGTAAGGAATTTCCTGATAACTTGACGCAACTTTCTAAGTCAGACACATACAAAATTTACAAATAAAAATTAGCCAAATTGATTCAGTCGTTTTCACATGGTGATGGTGCGATGAACACCGAACAGCCATATTTTCAGTTTTATCATATAGATTTAGGTCAGTATTCATCGGGCCCCCATAACTTGAGTAATGTTGGTAATTTTTAGTGCGTCTAGTTCAGGTTTTTTTTTCTTGTAAATATGTTTTTTTTTTGCGTAAAAAAAATCCAACGTTGTCAAATCGCCTATCAAATTATCGTTCGGATGACAGATGAATTTGAAAGTTGCAAATGCCAGCGCTACCAACTTGAAACCCGCAAATGAATGATCCTGTATAATACATATGCAGTAGTTTTTTTTTTGTAAAGTCCGAAACTCATTATTTTGTGTTGTTTTCGTAAATGATTCAAGAAAAAAATATTTTTAAAGTAAAAATTTCAACAAAAAAACCAAGTTGAAAAAAAAAATATACCGAATCTTTGGGTAGAGTTCGATAACTTTGGCGCCAAAAATTGGTAACGGATTTTTGTAGAGGCGTCGAAAACAAACAAGCTGTGGAAGGGGGGGGGGTCAACTTCATGAAAAAAGTACTAAAAGTGGAAAAAAAATCATTAAAAAATAACGGTAATACCTACAATTAAGTTTAATACTTTTTTTACAGCCAATACTTTGAACTAAAAGCTATTTTTTAAATTAGTTTAGATTTATGCATAGTTTTTGACAAAATGAGCTTTAAACACAAAATACGAGAAAAAAAAACACAAAAAAAGTTTAAAGTATAATTTCTCAAAACCACAATATTTAATAGAGGTTTTTTTTATAGAACTCGGTGATCTTATTGATTCCTAACCCAAAACTGAAAACTAGATTATTTTATGTCTTCTAGTGTTCGAGAAAATTACTAATTACTTTTTTTCATGAGAATTTTATTAAAAAAACTATATTAGATATAGCTATTGGTTTTGAAAAATTACATTTGAAAATTTTTTTTTCTCGAATTTTGTGTTTGAAACTCATTTACAAAAATTGTGAATAAATTTTAGCTGATTTAAAAAATGGCTCATAGTTCAAATGGCTGTAAAAAAAAAGTATTAAAGTTAATTGTAAGTATTACCGCTATTTTTCCCGCCCAAATGGGACAAGTAAAATATGCTTGTTTTCAATGCCTCAACAGTTATTGTACTCGTGCCGAATCTTTTTTACCTGTGCATTAATAAATCTAATTGATATTCAATTGAAATTCTAAACAAATTCATTTTTCAAGTAAAAATAAATTGAATTACTATTAATGATTAACTGTATAACTTTGTACTTTTTTTGTTAAAATATACCCTGAAAATATTTTTATCAAAATATTAATAAAAAAATTGATTTAAAAACAACAGAAAAAAAACTGAGACTCTGACTTTGCAAAATACACTGCACAGTATTGTTTAGTTCTCCGTTTTTTTTTAAATAATTTTTTTTTCCATTCTGAAAGAATATTTCTGCTCCCCTCTTAGTGAGGGGAAATGCACCCATCATTTTTTCATTCATCATTTTTTTACGCAAATCAACGTGCATATTTTGACCACCTTAATAAACCTATAGTCTAGTTAATGTAGACAAAACAAGTTATAAGAATTATTTTTTTTTTTCATGTCTAGACAATAAAAAATAATCAAAGCTTTAAAACTAAAATGTAGTTTTTTTTGCACATATGAACATATAAAAAAGGTATTTATTTGAATATCCCTCCTCTTTCGCTGCTTCGTCCTTTATACTTCCGATCAACAAGAATTGAAATAAATCGATTGAACAAAATAAAGGGACAAATAAAGAGGAGTGGGAAAATGGCAAAATGTAGTTGGCTGTACAGCATAATAAATAGAAATCATGCTTTAAGTATAAAAAGTCAAAAAAAAAAAAATAAACAACTATTTAATTAAAAAAAGCTGCTGTGGTATTTTTATATGACATTAAAGTTAACTTTTATTATGTTTGTGATATTTTAACAATAGGGGTATTCATGCGACGGTGGAAAACTCGGATAAACCTCGGAAACCAGATAATTTTATCTCCGCAGAAATGAGCTGTCAAAATTTGTATGGGAAAAATATTCTGCAAACCAGATAAATTTATCTCACAAAATTGATGCAGAAAGCGCAGAAACCTCATAAAGTTTCGAGAAGTAATTTGTGACAGCTGATTATTTCTCACATTTATGCAAGAATTTTTATGGGGTGTTCATACAAACGTAAAGCGGAAAATTATATCTTTCTGCAAAGCGGAAAATTATCTCGTTGCATGAATACCCTTAATGTATCTGATAAATTTGAAATTTAAGACCTTCTTAACCTGATAACATTTTTCCCTAAAAACATTAATCTATTCTTTAGCTACCGTTGGTCCGTTTGTTCCTTTAATCACTTTTGTCCTCCAAAACCTTGTGTTTTACAAAATCTTTTATCTAGTTAAAAAAATTAGCAAGATCAATCGTTTGAATTGATGTTTTTAAATTACATATTCCATTTGTATTCTATATTTCGGAAAATAAAAAAAATTATGTACCTACCTACTAATGTGTGTGTAGCCAAAAACTGTTTAGCTTTCAACATTCAATTTTGACTCAATTCATTATTTCAATTTTTGTATTTATGACTTAATAATTAATAATGAAACAACCAAACCCATTGAATTGTGACTTCTTTATTAAAAAAAAAAAAATTAGACGACTATTAAACACAAACAGAAATAGTGTATGTTCTGTTCCAAAATAACATTTGCAATTCCAAAAACAAAAAAAATTGTAAAAACTATAAAAGTCAGCCAAAAGATTTCCATATTTTGTTCATATGTTTTTTTTTAAAGGTACACAGACAGAATGTGGTTCTATACAAAAAAAACTCTCACATGAGTTTTCACAATTTTATTTTATTTAATTTTTTTTTTATAATAAACTAAAAAAATTCTAAATAAACGAAGTTTAATTTTACAAAACTTAATATATTTTTTTTTTAATTCTTAATATAGATTTGGTTTCTGAACACTTCGTTTTTTTTTGTATTTGTTTGTTATTTTTTGAATTTATTTTCTAAATTTGCAAGTCTTCTCATTATTTATTATTATTATTTTTATATAAACCAAAGTTTTAAGAAATTATATAGCTTATAGTTTAATTGTTTTTTTTTCTCTATTAATAAGATAACATAACATAAATATTTTGTAACAATATAACAACAATAAAAAAATATTTTACAAAAAAATAAATAAAGAGAATTTTTAAACTGTGCAAGAAACAAAAAAAAATAATTATTTGTATTATACGAGTATATTCAGCTTTGGCGAGATTTGTCGAGATTGGAAGTTAGAAAACAAAAAAACAACTTGCTTCATAAAGTTATTGGTTTTAAAGCATTAAAAAAATGTACAAATTTGTAAACGATAGTATCAAAAGTTATTTGTGTTTTTTTTTTGTTTTTTTTTTGTTTTTAATTTATATTTTACATTAAAATATACAAAAATATATATTTTTATTTTTTTTTCTGAAAAAGCGTGCAGCTTTGTGCAAAAATTAGATAAAACAAAAAAAAAGTCAGCCTTATTCGTACTTTTTGTGAGGTTCGAATCATTCGAATCGTTCTCTAGTTTAGCTCGACAATTAGATCAAAGATTTGAATCAAATGATTCGATTCACACAACTAGCAAAATAAGAATGGTTTACATTCTTCTTAACTAGAAAATCAAAACAACCGTTCTTCAATAGCAATTAAGTTTACTTCAAAATATTAAACAACCGTATAACAAAGAAAAAGACTGCACGCTTGTTCTTTACAAAAAATAGGATACAGTAAATGACGAAATGCACTTTGTTAACAGAAGTTT
The DNA here is from genome assembly GCA_958431115.1 of Syrphus vitripennis. NCBI lineage: Eukaryota > Metazoa > Arthropoda > Insecta > Diptera > Syrphidae > Syrphus > Syrphus vitripennis. The sequence continues at coordinate 77,875,440 of OY288109.1, read as the reverse complement.
TCAAGTTTAAGATTTTTTTTTTCAATTGAAAGGTCTGACAGCTTGAACTCAAAAAAAAAAAAATAATTTTGACAGGTGGTGGTAAAAAAAACGGTTAGTAAGACAGTTATTTTGTTAAATTTTGATTTTCTGGATTGGTGTGTTGTACGAGTATTTATAGAGTAAACCTTTCGGGGGTGACTTTCATGATTTTTATGGCAATGTGTATTTTGGACCTGCATCCAGGATTTATGACGTGATGGTTTGATGACATTCTTGGATTGTTTTGACAGTTGTTTCGGTGACGGGATAGTGACAGTCTGATGGTGATGGTGGGAATGTCACTCTTGTGCGAGCAATCAATTTGTCAAATCGATTCGAGCAAGCTCCTGCTGTAAAATTCGTTTCTCTCTTTCTCTCTTATGTAGGGGGAGGAAACCATTTTTGTGTCCTGTTTTTCAAGGATTTTCATTTTGTTACTGAATTTTTTTCAAAATTGATTTGGTATCGGTAGGTGGATCAGGTGGCTTAAGGCTTTTTTTTTTAGTTTTTTTTTTGGTTTTAATTAGGTTTTTTTTTATTTTGTGTGGTTGTGTGTTTGTGTATTTGAATAGCAATTTTTATTTTTTTTTCATTTTTAACTAAATCAAATTCAATTACTATATTGCTTCTTTATTCCCACAGAGAGTAATCCTGAAACATAAGGTCATATAAATTTTTAATTCGATTATGCAAATAATTTATTCCTGAAAGACAGAAAGAGAGAAAAGAATGTGAGGAAAACAAAAGACGTATACAGTATTAATTAATTTCATCGATTTACTGTCTACCAGAAAATGTATTTGCCAATTCCTAACATACCGGATTTGACGTTGATCTTGTCGTCATTGGATAGGGATTTTTTGCTGCTGCCTTTGCCAATTGGTTTATCATCAGAGGGGCTCAATTTAGTATTAGATTTTGTGTCTTTTTTCAATACGGGCAATGGGGTTTGGGTTTTTTTGGATGAAGCACCGGTTTTGGGGGATGCATACGAGACCTTAACCATTGGTGGATCGGAATCTGCTGTCGCTGATGATGATGCGGCGGATTTCTTTGTTGATGATGATGATGCCTTTGGACTGGTGGTTGATGTCTTCGATGATTTTGATGGGCTAAATTTGAAATTTCCACCCTTGTCAAGGGTTTCATGACCAATGCGCTGGGCAGTCATTTGGGGAACTTTCGTTGACTTCTCGAGTTTTGTTGGACAGCACTGGAATGGTTTGTATTCATTGGGAACGTATATATTGCCCTGCTTTGCTGATTGGCCGCCATGACCCAATCCAACATAGAAACATTCGTCATCTGTATGAGTAACAAACAAAAACATTTTGTCAGATTGATATTTTTTTTTTGGTAAAAACACAGAGTAGAAAAAAAAATTCAATTTTCATCTGTTATTAAAACTATTAAATATTTTTTTTTTTATTTTAAAGTGGTTGTAAAGAAAACATATAGAAATGAAGTCAAATGTATACCACAAATGGTTAGTATATTTCTTTATTTTGATCTTTATCATTACAACAATAAGAATATATAAAAAAAACTTAAGCGTGCTCTTGTAGTTGCAAATGGTTCTACATAACACAATATTACATTTCAAAAAAAAAAAAATTATAATATAGAAATTGATTTTCATTCCTATAACTGACAAAATGTTTTTGATGCTGATATTTTTTTTTGTGTATTTTAGTTCACAATATTACAAAATTTCTTATGTAAAGGAAATAATATTTTTGCTTTTGCTTTCGATTTTGAAAATTAAAATATATAAGCATTAACAACTTGGTGGATATAATACTTTTGATTTAAAAAAAAAAAACACTTTTTGATAATAAATAAAATTATTATTGTCTTATTTTATATTAAAATAATGGAATTGCATTTGTTTATTTTTTGGAATGAACACTTTTTTGATATTTTTTTTTTAATTTGAATAAAAATTTTAAAAAAATAATTAGATATATAAAACATTGTGTCAGCTATGATATTTTTGGTTGATTAAACTCTTGGGTAATAGTTGGACCAATTTGATTGAATACGAAAACAAGTTTTGGAATATTTCTTTTGATAATGGGGTCTTCAAACAAATCACACGTTTTTAGTTGTTGAATTATTAATTTATATCATGAGGCTGTGTTTGAAAGTATGATTTTAGAATTTGTTTTTTATTTTCTCTGTTGTAATATGGATGGTGGATTTTTTTTTGTATTGATGTTTAAAGCAATATATATCAAAATGCATTTATGCGTGTTGCAATTTATCACTTTAGGTTTTTTGAAGATATTTAAAATAATAAATATATGGGTTTTTGTGGTGAAAAAAAAAAAATATTTTCCTTATAGCATTTTTCAAAGACACTCTGTTGAAATCGAAAGGGAAGTTTTTTTTTTTTGATAACCTATGGGATATTAAAAAATTTTTAAGTATTTTACCAAAAATTATTTGGTGACTTGGTTTGTTGCTTTGTCCTTTATGCTCACGTAATATTTCCTTAAATTAAATATAAATATACAATTTTTTCTTCGAAATTTTAAGTTTAATAATATATTTTCTTAAAAATTCAATAAAAAAAACTTTTCTGACTCAGAAGGTTACCTACATATACATTTAAAATTGCTAGATTCTATATAATATGTATGTAGATATAGAAGTTCATTCCTCAATTTAAGAGTTTCCTAAATAACTGATTTTTATTTATCTGTCCTACGTCTGATATCTAAAACATAAACCGCTAGTGTTTTTCTAAAAATTTATTTTGTTTGTTTTTGAAAATGCTCATCCCAAAAATAAAAAGATTTTATTTTCTAAATGTGTTTGTGTAGAATATTAACTTGCTTTGTTCTGTAAATATATACATAGATACTTTCCCACTGGAAGTTTTCACACACAAATCGACAATCGTTGATCTAAACTATAAAATGTCAAAAACTGCAACTTCAAATATGAAAAAATCGAGTTTTAGTGGAGACATTTTTTTTTCTGTCTCAAGTGATTTTTTTTAATTAGGTACTTGAAAATTGATAATCCTGTGGGAACCGAAAATATTTAAAAAAAAATTAATGTACAATTCAGAAAATCATGCATATATCCCAAAAGCCCAAATTTTGCTCGAATTTTTCAACTTATAGAACTTTTCAGGATGTCCATTTCGGAAATATAATCAGCTACTATTTTTAATTTAAAGAATGTGCCACAAAATATGAACAATAAATTAATTTCATTTTAAAAATACTACATATTATAAATTCCATTAAAAGTTGTTTTTACTAAAATTGTGACTATTTTTAAGTTTTACTTTTACTGGCTTTCCTTTAAATTCCTTGCTCTAAGGAAGTCTTACTTTAGCCAATTGTTTTGAAACACTCTGTACACCAATTTTGTTCGAAATCAATATTAAAAAGAAAAGAAATTGTAACAATTAATGCTTCCAAAAGCTATGATTTTTGCGACCAAAACATGTGTGGTGGTTTTGAAAGTATTTTTGGGGCTATGAAGGTGAATTTTTGGGTTTTTTTTAACTTAATCGTTAGGGTTTAATGAAACGCTGTGTTACGAATGATAAGACGTGTGTCGATCCACTGAGCCGCCATTTTTTTTAATGGGAGTGAAAAAGAAGAAGGTTAGGACATGAGTGCCCGGAATTTTGGTTTTTTTGATTTTTCTTATTTTTGGTTCTCTGGAATTTTTTATTTCAATATTTTCGCAATTTTCCCATTTCGAACTTGGATTCTTGATTTTTCTAAAGGAGAAAACTGTCATAAAAATTCTATTTTAAACAATAACGATTCAGTAGGAACAAATTACTAAATTCGGAAAGTTCCATTATCTTAGCGCTTTGACTAGGACCCAAAATAATTTTGACATAAAAACCATCAAAATTCAAAATAAAATGTTTTTTTTTTGTGTTTAAACATATAAAGCATTTATACATACGAACGAAAATCTTGTGTGTTAATGAGTGGAATATGTTGTGTTTGAATAACATTTGAGTAGATTATGTCAGTAACATTGAACTACTAAACGAAACGAACTACAAAATCGTTAATTATTATTATTTTTTTTTACTGTAAAAACATATGTTTACCTTTCGAAAAAGGCTTAGATTTTGTTTTTTTAGGATCTGTTGAAATAAATAAATGTATAAATATCTGCTCAAATTTAACTGCATCAATATTTTAATAATAATTAAATATAAACTCCCACAAAATAAAAAATCAACGCACGCAATCTAAGATGATATTTATTTAATTTTTTTTTATTTGAGTTTATTATGATTTTTAGGGGAGGGATATCCAATAGAGATGAGTTTTTGTTTAACAAAAAGCAATGTCAGTTGAATTTATTACATATTTTTAATAAAACTAATTTAAGACAAATAAGAAAATAGATGAGTCCAAGAGAAAAATAAAACGATTCCAGAATGAAGCATTTTTCAGCTTGTGTCATATATTTTTTTTTTGATTTTTTTACTTTAGTTTGATTTACTTTAGTTAGATTTTTTTCATAGGAAATTGTGCCTTCAAAAATTTGTTAAGGTTGACGTAATAGACTAGGATCCTAAGGGCGGAAAAAAAGGAATGATTGTCAAGCTCCATAAGAAAGGAGATCTAACACAGTGTGAAAATTGGAGAGGGATTTTGGTGCTCCCTGCTGTAACCAAAGTAATATCGAGAATAGTCCTAGAACGAGAACACTTCGAAGAAACACTCGACGCCTAACAAGCAGGATTCCTGTGTAGACCATATTGACCCCTTGCGGATTATCATCGGACAGTGCATATCGGACCTGCTGGTTTACTGAGTTAGAAAAGCAATAAAAGCTGCGTTTGTTATGCTTTCAAAAATATGTAGAAACAACTTTTTAAGCTCAAGGACCAAGCTATGACTGTTTCATTCCATTATTAAATCCACGCTTCTTTACGGGTGCAGTACTAGAGAGCTGCGAAGGTTCGCAAATAGATGTCTACCCAACATTTTGAGGATTTTGTCACCAGACCGTGTCTCTAATGATCAGCTTCATGCGAGAACTCTATCATACGAGGACGTAAGTGGCAGTGATTTGGCTTACGCTTCCGAAGGATAACGAGTACAAGCGATGCAATGGAACCCTTTCACTCAGACATGCAGACGACCAGGCCGATCTAGAAGCACTAGGCGTAGGCGAAAAACGGTCGAAACGGAGTCACCACAATTGGCGAAGAGGTGGAGAGAGCTAAAATGCATCCCTAGGAACCGTACACGAGTAGTAGTAGTAGTAGTAGTAGTATAGGGATTGCCATGTAAGGGCACAATAATCCTTTCAATGGAAAAGTTTACCAATCTGTCAAAAGTGACAGCACTGTCACGTGATCCAAGGAAAGCAAAATCAATTTTTGAGGTCAATTTTTGAAGTGTTTTTAAGTAAGAATAAAACAATAATAATGAGATACTCGTAATTATCATTAAACAATCTAAGAAAAATCATCTATTTTAAATTGACAAATCTCATGAAAAGTGACAACAACTGTTTTGCTAAAACTGACAGATGCAAGATTACAAATTGAAACCAAAACATGAACATTTTCAAAGCTTAATTTCTAATTTGTTATATCGCTCACTGTAACCGAGTTTTGTTATTAAAAAAAAGATAAATAATTGTCAGTTTACACAAAGTGAAGTTCTTGGTGCTATTTAAAAAAAAAACTTTATATTGGATGGATTCGCGGTGCTATGGTTTTTTTTAACTTATTTGTCGTAAAAAGTAAAGGCAACACTGTACCTCGAATGCAGTATTCCGAATTCTTCACGATTAACCTTTGATTTGTAATAAATTCAACTAAATCAGGGATTGTATTATTTAGGCGATGAAGTAACTTAAACGGGATTATGTGATCGCTTTGATAAAAATTATAGTTTTATAGGAGTTTTGTATAGGACAAATCCATTACCTAAAAACTTTTTGAAAAATTTTGCTGCATTGAAATCATTCGATCCTTTTGGCTTTTTCTTGTTAGATAGTTTTTTGACAGTTTTAATTTTATTGTTATGGTCATTGTCATTGTCATCGTCGTCGTCATCATCCTCGTCATCGTCGTCATCATCGCCGTCATCGTCATCATCATCGTCGTCGTCATCATCGTCGTCGTCATCGTCATCATCATCGTCGTCATCATCGTCGTTATCATTGTCGTCATCATCGTCGTCATCATCGTCATCATCATCATCGTCATCGTCGTCGTCGTCGTCATCATCCTCGTCATCGTCGTCATCATCGCCGTCATCGTCATCATCATCGTCGTCGTCATCATCGTCGTCGTCATCGTCGTCGTCATCGTCGTCGTCATTGTCGTCGTCATCGTCGTCACCGTCATCATCGTCATCATCGGCTTTTTTTCTTCTAATATTGTCATCATCATCATCCTTGAATTTGTTATATTTCTTTCTGATACCTCCAACTTTTTTTATATTCCCACCATTTCCTATCATATTTAAACAAATTATTTAAAAAAACTGACAACTGAAATTCAATTTACAGACAAAAAAAAAATTAAGTCAAAGATCTATAAACTTCTACCAATTCTGAAAACAAACAGTTCTATAACCAATCATTTCTAATGTCCCTAAAATACTGTTATTTAATTTCATTTTTCCTAAAAAGAACTGCATTGTTAATTATTATAGAGAAGAAAAAAAAAAAAAAACAAAAAGAACAAAATTAAAAGAAAACAGAATGCTCACTTTTTTGATTGACCAACCACTGCAAAACACGGTTTTCGTTTTTGAGATTACCTAAAATTTTCAAAAACAATCGAATAAATTTTTTTTTCCTAAAAGCTGAAAACTTCAATACTAACCATCATACATGATCGGAACTCCAGTTTCATAATACACTAAAGCTGGGAAAGCAAATATTCCGATTTCATGGGCTAATTTGACATCATTGGACTTGACAAACTGAATACCATGTTTGTCTGTATCATCATCAATATTCTCTAATTCTTCGAGAATTTCGGAACATGTGCTACATTTATCGTCATCTAAAAAAAAATGTTCCTTATGAATGCTACCATAGGTCGAAAATAGTAAATGTAAGCTTACAGAAAAATACTGCCAAATGTTCAACATCGTTGATCAATACTTGAAGTGTTTTACGGTCAACAGATTCAATAACATCAGCATTGGATTCATAGAGTTCAATAACCCATTCAAGAATTTCTTCTTCCTTCATCAAGTCACCTTTGAAAAAAAGGATATTAGAATTTTGTTGGTAAATTTTGATTGAAGATTAACTAAAACAAAAAAGTTAACTACAAATTTTCTTCATAATTTCTTTACTAGTCCTAAAGAAAGTTCTCAAACAGAAATACCGATAGCTCTCATTTTCATTTACTAGCTTCTGTGTCTGGAGAAATAAGAGATTCTGTGTTGACTACTAATAACTGTCAGGACTAGTAACAGACTCTCTATGAAAACAAAATTGTATAAGACTTTTTAGCAAACCTTGATAGAATGTCCTAAATTTATTTCTGTAGAATGCAAGAGCGGGCAGTGTTTGTACATCGTATTCCTTATCAACACCATCATCGGAAGTTTTAACAAAATTAATATCCTTTTCTTCACATTCATCATCAATGTTTTCCAGTTCATTTAAGATCTTTTGTGCTTTTTTGTCACCCTCACGATCTAAAAAAAGAAAGTAATTTCTCTTCAGTTAGCTTCAAATTTATTTTTTAGTTGATAGTGAAGAAGTTCCCATGGAAATTCCCAACATCTTATATACTTACAAAAGAATACAACAACATGTTCGTTCTCTGATAAAATCTTCTCCAACATTTTCATATTGACTTCTTCAATTTTGCCAGGAATTTCTAAAGTTTCTTCATCTGTTACCCACGAAAGAACTTCATCTTCATCATCAAGATCACCAGGGAATACCATTGGATCACGATTTCTAAAGAACACCAATTGTGGATAGGCTTTGATTCCATATTTCTTTGCCAAAACTGTATCTTCAGTTGTAACGAAAATAATACCAGCTTCATCCAATTCATCGTCGATACTCTCAAGGGCATTTAGAGTCTTTTCACATTTCTCACCAGGCTCACAATTGCCAGTGAAGAATACTACAACATATTCATGATCGTTAATTAGATTAACCAGAATTTCATCGGTGACTTCTTCAATTGTGGCGGTTCTCTTTTGTAAAATAAGCCAATCTAATACTTCCTCTTCATTCATAAGATCACCTTCGTAGAGAGCTGGAATTTTTTCTTCGAAATAAATCAAAGCTGGTAGATGGTCTAAGCCGTATTCTTTAGCTTCGGCAGCGTTATCAATGCGAACAATGACAATGCCTTCTTTTTCTAATTCATCATCGATATTTTCAAGTTCATTCAATACACGAATGTCTTGTTTGTCTTCTTTGTCGTCTGGAAATGTTTTTTTTTTCGAATAAATAAATAAATTGATATTAGTGTAAAAATATATAGTTACAAAATATAACTGCTAAATGCTCGGTGGTTTCAATTAGTTTATCTTTCATTTCGTCTGTTACTTCTGGAATTTCAGAATAACGTTTCTGATGTATCAACCAGCCAAGAAGTTCATCTTCCTTCATTAAATCGCCTTCATATATATGAGGAATACCGCGTTCGTAAAAAACAATTGATGGAATTTCATCAATACCCCATTCTTTGGCTTCACTATCGTCGTCGATTTTAACGAAAGCAATGTCATTTTGATCACACTCATCATCGATGTTTTCCAATTCAGCAAGGATCTTTTGTGATTTCTTTTGATCTTTGTCGTCTGAAATTATTTTGAAAAAAAAAATGATATTTGTTAAAAAATTTTAATGATTTTTAATCTTGCATTTAATGTTCTTATTATTACTCCTAAGCTTTGACCATTTAATTACAATGTATATATTACAAAATTTTTTGGTGCTGAAAGCTGAAACTAGGGTAATAAATGTCTCATTGATGAGTGATGATGTATAGGTTACTGAACTATTGACACCCAGATTTTTTTTGGTAATTCAGAAATCTACACCCAAACTATACCCTAAGCAAAAGTCTTCTCAAGGAAATTTGTTTCAATAACGTACAACTCATCTTGTTACTCTCATCAATCAAAGGTTGAAAATCAGCGTTCTACAGCGATTAAAATAACTCTATATAATTAAGAGCAATCCTGAGAAAGTGGCAAACTCTCATTCTACAGTAATCTCAAATACTCTTTATTATTGATTACAATTACAATTCTGAGTAAGGGCGTCCGCCTACTTCTTGAACTTTTTCCTTCATATGCACCGTGTGACCTATTGTCACAAGTTTTAAACATGTCGGGAAGAAGTAAGTTGATCAAAGAATAGAAATTTTGGAACTTCTCTCCTTGAATTTTATAGCGCATATTTTGAAGTTTTTGACATAATTAATAATGAAATCAAAGGGGAGTCGAAAATCTTCTGAGTTTGCTCCTGCAAAAACGGTGTAGTGCCCGAACTTGGTTGGACATGGTTAGGATATGGACTTTTTTGGGTTATGAATTTCTCAACGGGCGTATTCATTACTTATTCTCGGGGCCTATTAGATAACCGAAGACCGGAGTCAAATAGGGCATCATCGATATTTTTTAATAATCGAAATGTTGTGTTTTCCCAAGCCTAAAGAGAACTGGATAAAGAAAACAATTATTATGCGTTAACTACATCACATGCTTAGCTAAGCACCGATAGTTTTATGAATTGAAATTATAAGACCGGTAACAAACTGTCATTGTGACTTGTTTTTACTTAGATACTTGTTATCGATATTTCTTATGAAATTTCCGGTACTGTGATATCATTTTTTGTTTCAATTATCCCCGGTATCGGCCGTTCGTCCAATTTTTTCAGTGCCTTTAATTAAAAATGGCGAGCAGAGGATTCACAAGTATTTCACCACCGATGATGAAGGGACGCGTAAAACCAAATCGAGAATTAGAAATTTCATTAAACAAAAAATAAAAATAAAATTACATTTCCAAACAAATTATCTATAAAAAATAGCAATTCTATTTTTTAAGCCTTTTGTTGGAAAAGTTACTTTTGACTAGCACCAACTTCTAATTGTTTTATTATCTAATTTACTTAATTCAAAATGCTTATATGAAATCACTTAGTTCGATCCATCTGAAAGAAAACGGACGCGTTTCATTGGGCAGAAATAATTGATTATTTTTTTGATTATAATAAATTTTGAATATCTAAATTTTTCGAGAGATTTACCCCTCCGTGCACTAACACTAAAACAATTTTTATCTATCGGTTTGATTGAAGTGGCTTGTGATTTGTTTGTTCCAATTTCTTGAAATGATGAGGCTTCTATTTCACAGGGAAAAAAACAACGTGTAAAAGATTTCATCAAGGATTTAATAAATAATTGCTCTGAAAAGTCTAAATTTACTTGTTCATTAATTTTTATTTTGATTTAAATTGTTGTTAAACAATTTTGAAATGAAAAAAAATTTGAATGCATATTTGACAACTACACCGACAGTATTTTCACCGACAAGAAATAACACCAACACAGTGATAAAAAAAATCAATTATTAATTGTGTTCCATTCGTCATGAAAATAATCAATTTTTACTAAGAAATCTTTATTTACCAAAAACCCCCTTTAAATTGACGTTGTAATGCGAACAACTATAGTGATTCTACGTATTCTCCTGTTGAAGCTGCCATTTTCCACAAATTTGACTTAAAAGTTCTGTCAAAGTTCACGGAATTCTATGGCTCTGCCAATTTAAACAATATTATCTGTAATATGAGACTTTAAAATCGGAACATTGAGTTCTGAATGAAAACGATGCTTATGAGGGGTTTAGTGTTGTGCTTCCCTGATTGAATTATCCGTAAGGATTGACTATCGGAGTAATTCGAGAAAAATAAAATTATCAAATCTTCATACATATAACAATTCCTCTCGGAACGCAACCTTTCTATCCAACTACTCTTAGAGTATATATAATATGGAGTGCTTGTTCCTATATCAAATACATTGTAACGCCAGAAGCACAGATAGGGGGCGGGCGTTAGTATCTACTTTCTTACAGTTTCGGGAAGCACCAGCGCGGACCTGTCAAACTTCAATCATAGTTTTTTTTTGTATTTTTTTGAAGAGGGATGGAAATTAAAAAAAATTAAATTAAATTTAATTAAATTCTGAAGAGGGATAACCACTAATCAGTGGGGATAACGCACTCTTATTCGAGGTCCGCGCTTTTGCTTCCCGAAATTAGTGAAACTAGCGCCCCCTATAAAAGCTTCACGTTTGAAATTGAACAAGCACTCCATATTATATATACTCTAAGCCAACTACTCAACGCACAACTCATTTATTGCGGTGTGATCAATCGAAAAAAAAAATAGTAAGTTCGATCAATTCAGGTACAAATTAGATGTTTTTCATCGTAAACAAACACACCTAATATCTCAATTTTAGTTTTTAGTTGTAAATAACCAAAATTAGCATGACGATCTTAGAAAGAAAATTAATTAATTACACTTACAAAATAACACCGCTACATATGACATTTTTTCCACAATCAAATCTAACATCTCATCGGTAACATCTTCAATTTGATCAGAACTTGTTTGATCTTCAAGCCATTTGAGTAACTTCTCTTCATCCTCTAAATTGCCTTCATATATGGTCGGAATGCCTTTTTCAAAGTAGATAAGTTTAGGAACTTTATTAATGCCATACTCGAGAGCTTCATCGGGATTGTCGATTTTAACGAAGGTAATGCCCAGCGAATCGCATTCATCATCGATATTTTCTAGTTCTTCAAGAACTTTTTGTGATTTTTTGTCATTGTTGTCATCTGTCAAAGAGTAAGAAGATTTTGATTGACATTTCAATGTCAATATTTATCTCAAAATTGCGCGTGTTGTATATAGGCACAATTATATTTGAAAAAGAAAATGTATATTTACAGAACAGAACTGCCATTACTTTGCCCTCCTTGACCAGCTTGTCGAGCATTTCGTCAGTAACATCTTCAATTTCGTCACTTTCCAATTGTCCCAGCAACCAGTGGAGAATCTGATCTTCATCCATCAGATCACCATCGTAAACATTTGGAATTTGTTTTTCAAAGTACACAATTGCAGGGATCTGCAAATGGAACAACATTTTGTTAAAGTCTCGACGTCTTTTCGGGTTGTGTGATTTTTTTTTTCAAGCCCCTACCGTATCAATTCCAAATTCAGCTGCGACCTTAGCGTCATCAATTTTAACAAACTGAATGCCATGCTTGTCACAGTCGTCGTCAATTTTTTCTAGCTCTTCCAATACGGTCATGGAGTCATCGTCACCGTGATCATCTGCGAAGTGTGAGGTGTTATTCAACATTAAGATACAAGGAGGGGGGGGGGGTTTGAAATACGTACAGAAAAGTACAACTAAGTTGTCAATGTTGCTGATCAAGGTTCCCAGTGTTTTGGCAGTGACGTCTTCGATGACATCATCTTCATCACCTGTTGATTTATTCTGAACCAACCATTCGAGGACATCTTCTTCGCGGGACAATTCACCTGGATTATTTTTGGATTAATATAGTCATCATCATTTGGGGTTTTTGACAGTAGTTTGACAGGAGTTTACCTTCGTAGATAATGGGTGTTTGATGGCGATAGTAAACCAGTGCTGGTAATCCTCCCAGATTGTATTCATCAGCCAGGGCTTCGTCATGAATCTTCACAAATCCAATTCCCAATTGATCGGCTTCGTCATCGATGTTTTCCAGCTCCTGTAGCGCCTTGGCGCACTTTCTGCAATCCGGTTTATCTAGTTTATATAGAGAAGAATTCGTCAGGTTTGGTTGAACTTTGTATTTTCTTTTTTTGGAAGCAGCTTGGTGAGGTAAAGTTTGAAGGATCGTGGTTGGGGGGGCATTCAATAGTGTTCGTGCGTATTATATGTAATCATTTTGAGGAAATAGTGTAAATATGTTTTGGTGTGTCATGCGTGTTTTTAGGGGAAACTGGGTGTAGTGTAGAGTGTAGGTGGTAGATTTGTTTGATAAAATTTTATATGCAGGTGTATTATTTGGAAGTATTTTTTCAAAACTATACAGATTTAATATTTTTATAAAATAAATTTACAAAAGAACATCGGGGTTTTGATAGATTGAAAATAAGGGTCCAAAACAAAATACAAGTTTTAGGAAGCATGCCATTCATTATATACATTGGAGTAAGATTTTTCTCAATAAAATAATTATTATTCTTAATATTGCTATCGGGATTGATTTAAGATTCGAAATCAAGGGGTTATACTTTTTTGCGAAAAAGAAGTGCGACTTATATTAGTTCAATAGAATTTATCCAATCACACGAAACGAACTGAGATAATTTGAGAGCCAATTTGGAAATTTTCAACGAAACTAGCTCTTTTGGCCTAATGAGAACGAGCTATAAGCTTTTTCGAGCTCCATGCAATTTGAGTCACTACAGAAAATCAATGGGGCATCAGGGGCGATATCTTTTTTCGTTGAATTTTTGTGAACAACAACAACAACTTTAAGGCACTACCACCAATTTTTTTTACGAATTAATTTTATATTAATTACTAAAAGGAGTCTGATGATTGTCTGGCAAGCATGAAATAGCTATAATTTCGGCCAAAACAAAAATATAAACGAATGAATATAAAATTAATTCGTAAAAACAATTGGTGGTAGTGCCTTAAAGTTGTTGTTGTTGTTCACAAAAATTCAATGCAATTGACAGAAGAATGGTTAAGTCTAATAAACTGACATTTTATGTACAAAATAGTACAATAAAAATAATAAATAGTGATATATTTTTTCGCCCAAAGCTATAACTCGAAGATCCATATTTACAGCTTACAGCTTTCTAATCAGCATTTCAACATGAAAAGTATTTTCGTACAACTTATAAAAACAAAGCTATGATCTTTTAAAATAGACAATAACTAATGCTTCGTGGTTTTTTCTCTTTTTTCTGCGAAATTAATTTTTAATTCTTTGATTTTCAAATTTTTTTTATATCCTACTTATTACGGATTGATAATCAATTTAACTTTTGGATTAAGATTCAGAGTTTTTCTTAAACTGCGTCCACATTATGGTTATTTGTGTAAACCAACATCGTTGATCAACAGTGCAGTGTGGATGAAATGTGATCGTGTCGATCAGCAAACCCAATCAACTATTTTATATTTTAATCGAAACAGATTCAAATTGATAGAGCTCAACGATGTTACATAAATGAACTATAGTTTAAGAGTCTGGCGTTCTATTGTTTCTTATAAAATGAGTAAGAAAGAAGAAAGAGGGTTTCATTTGTCATCTGTCATCAACGAAAAAAAAATTTGGAATACGTTCCACAACACAAAGAGAATATGAAATTAGGGATGTTCGTTTTTCGAAACTATTTGTCTATGAAGATTTATACAAGATTTATTCGAAATCTCCTTGAAATCTCAAGATTTATTAATATGGTAAGCCTTCGAGATTTGTACAAGATTTATGGATAATCTACTTTAATCGTGATTTTGCGCTTGGTGAAAACGTAGTATTATCCTGTGGTCAAAATAATTCCATTATATGTGCAAACAAAATTCTGAATATACAATAGACTCGCGGTAACGTGAACTATTAAAAACCCAGCGTGTTCACGTTTGCGAAGTTGTCCATGTTTACGAAGGTGTAGTTCTTTAAATTTTTCTAAATAAATTAGACTCAAATTCATATATTTTTTTATTTTTTGGTTTGTACAAACGTAATTCATAAATGTTTTGTAAAAAAAAAAATAATTAGGTTGGTTGAAATTAGTGAAAAATTCGGTTATCTTTTTTTGAATTTTCTTTTTTTGCAAATTACTGAACACAGCCTCTTCGCGGAGACGTTTAAGGACATACACTTTTTCTTTTAGAGACAAGAATTTCGGTATTTTTCCCGACATATTTCACGAAAAACTTAAGATTAGATCATATCAAATCAGAACCGCACACTAAACTAATAAACTACAAGCCAGGAATCACGAAAAATCATTAACTAGGTTTTCCTCGTTATTTCCACGTTATAGCATCAACTGGGATTCCCCGTTTAGTAAAAATGAATCGGAAAATCGACAAAATGCATAAAAGAAAGCTATTTTTCCTATGCTGATACATTTTAAATTTGTTCACGTTATAGGGCTTTCTTACCGTGTTCACGCTACAGAGTAGTCAGTGTAAGAAAAATTATGTTCACGTTAGCCGTTGTTCACGTAAGGCGGTGTTTTTGTTAACGCGAGTCTACTGTACATACATAAAACTAGACACTAATGCATCTCTCAACAATGAGAAAAACCAATGTTTGAATTCTATTTCAAATTTTTGAATCAAGGTGCGTAAAATAAATGGAATGATATTGCGTATAGTTCGTTATCTTTTCTCTCTTTCTCATTATTACACATTGAAGTATCAATTCGCTTCACATTTTTATTTGTTTCTAAATTTTTTTGAAAAAGTTTTTTTCACAAATTGACGCAAGAATGAAAAATTCTCTGATGAATATTAGAACATTATTTGGGCATTAAATTCATCTGTTTATATTCATCTCATATGAAATTATTTCACCACTGACACCCTTCTATTATTTTGTTTCATTTCACGTTTCTTCTCACGTGCATATAATTTAAATCTGTATGAATTCAAAATCCGCGTGAATTTTCAATTTTTCGATATAAATGGACAGATGGCAAAGACGAAATTATTATCCAGAATACAAAGAATGGAATGAAATAAAACATTCTGAAA
This sequence comes from Syrphus vitripennis, assembly GCA_958431115.1. Taxonomy (NCBI): domain Eukaryota; kingdom Metazoa; phylum Arthropoda; class Insecta; order Diptera; family Syrphidae; genus Syrphus; species Syrphus vitripennis. The sequence goes on along the minus strand of OY288109.1, from coordinate 77,859,626 downwards.
ATTCAGAATGAATAAAGAAATACACTCAATATTCAATCTATTGGTTCATTGGTCAAAAACTGTTTGCAGTTTTTAAATTAATAATGTCTTCCTTTTTGACTTTTCGACTTTGTTAATGATTTGAAAATAGGGTACATTTGGAACCCAAACAGATTTTATTTGTCAAAAGTGATAAATGTTTGAAAAAACCATTTTGTAAAATGGTGAAATACGAAAAAATATAATAATGTGATTAAATTTAGGAAAACAATGTTTTCAAAAGCGATTTTAATCAAAAAGGATTAGAATTATTGCAAAATCTTATCAAATATCTCATAATTTCTAAGCAGGCTTGAACTCGTGTACGAAATGCCCAATAAACTCACTAAGGTTTAAAAGTAAGCTTTATGTAGGTCCTAAATAAAAAATTCATGGTAATTTATTTGGCTTGACCATCGAATAATTATTGCTGGTGTTGTTTGGATTTCTCAATTTATAGAAATAAAATATGGAAACAAAAGAATGAACAATCAATATTTTCTTCATAAAAATAAACTTTTTCTATCATTTATTTCAATCATTATTTTATTAGTAAAAGTATAAAACAAATTTTAAATTAATAAACGTGATATGCATTTTTTTCGGTTTTGGAGAATTTCAAAAATTAAGTTTTTAAACAAATTGTTTGAAAAAACTTGTAAATCAACAATACCTATAGAATTCAAAAGTTTAAAAATAAATTATTACACACGTGAGTGAAAACTAAAATTGAGGTCATGGCCAAATGTATACATAAACCAAAAATCAGTTAAGATTGAATAGAATTATTCCACAGTAGATTTTCAAAAAAAAATAGTTTTTCTTTTTTTATGAAATTAGAAAAATTATAAAAAAGAATTAGTTTCTCTCTGTTACCACATGGCGGCGATAAAGTGTCAACTTTTGCCAAATACTATTTTGCTTCAATTCAATATTGGCATTGAGCCAATTTAGTTCTTAATTCTATCATTCGAACAGACGATAGTCGAATATAGCTTATGTATTTATATCAATTGTACATTATGTATAAAATTCAGTGTGTGTATCTTTTATACACAAAATTATAATAAATAAACTTAGAATATCTTTATATATATATATGCAAAATAAAAATGATTTTCAATTGCCTATGTTCAATGCTGCAATTAATTTTTCTGGGGTTTATTCACTCTTCCTCGGACATCATATTTAGATGGCGCCCAAAAAAAGACAATTATTTTTCGGCAGGAATTTTTATTGTTTTTGAAAAACAAAAAAAAAAAAAGAAATGCATAAATTAAAATTAATTGATGGGGTTTTGTAAAATCTAATTCAAAAAATCGAATATAAAATCCCACAACAGCAGCAACAGAGGTTTTGTGTAAAATTGTAAACAAAATATAATTTTATTTTTACCAAGAGTGGTTGTTGTTTTTGTAGTAGGTATACCTAGTGAATTTTTGAAGATCTGTAGGTACATATAAATTTGAAAAACAATAAGTATAGTATACATGCTTTACTCGCAGTTTCTCTTGATTTTTGCTAAAAATGTTTTGTTCAAATTTAATGAAACAAAAAAAAAAAAAAGAAAACTAAAATAAGAAAAATGTTTGAAACACAATATAACATATTTGTCTGTCCGCGCGACGACTGACAACGACTTGTTTCTAAAAGCTATTTTTAAAATAGCAATTGTAGGTGGAAGGTATTATTTAAATAAAAGCGCATACAAATGTATACATAAATGTTCATGTTTATTTGAATGCAAATAAAATACAACAAAAGGGAAAGCGGGAAAGAAAATGGCCGCCCCACATGGCGGGCATGCATGCATTTGCATTTGCTTATAAGTACTACACTAAAATGAGTAAGTTGAAATACTGGGACGAATCTGGATCTGGGCCCAGACAATTTAGATATTTATTAATGTATAGTGCATATATGTAAAATATATGTGAATAAAAATGGTTGGCCATCTTTTGTTAGAAATTTATTGGTGTTTTGAAAATTTATAATTACACGTGTATAAATTGAAAATTCACATTAAAATATTTTGCATGTTACTCATCGCCCCTTACATATTTTTAAAAAAAAATATTATTTTCTATTTCAATTATAATATTAAACTACCATCACAATTTTTTTTTTGTCGGTTTTCTTTCTTCATCCTACACTCTCTAGTGTTCAAATATTTCTTCTCCATTATTTTTAACAACGTCCATCCATAGATAATAAATCAAATTCCAAGGTGAATGGAATATAACGAAGGCATTAAGTTGGAATTTATGGATACGTTCCATTTTAAAAATACTTTGATCACACCATTTTTTAGACATTATTTATTAATTGGTTACGTTGAGGTGTATGGTTCAATATTGTTTAAGAGAATAAAGCTCTATTATTTTGATTTCAACAAAATTGAAATGTTTATTATTGTTGAAATAATTATTTTGGATCATGTCAAGATGGAAAAGATGTGTAAGCACTGTAAGGTATTCAGCAGAGCTGAGAACTTAAAGCATTTTGTAATTATTTTTTTTATAAAATAAGTGGGAAATAAATTTTCCAACACTTTGAATAAGTAATTGTTCTTTATATTTATACAAGTTTTTGATTTATTGAACAGGCTTATTTGTCACTGTCAAATTTGGAAACATGAAACAGTTTTTTTTTTCTCGACGACTGTTTTTTTTTTAATATTGACAAAAATTGTTATTCAAAAATCTTTGAAAATAAATTGTTAAAAATATTTTGTAAACGTATTATTGTTGACTGTAGGTACATATCTTTTTCTTATTTTTTTTTTCAAGCAGAGACTTTCTTACAAATTTTAAAAAAATAATTGACGTCGAATTGTCTAAAAAATTGATTTTAGTTGATCACGAAACAAATTTTAATAGACACATGGTCTGCTTGCGTCCGAATTATATGGTGACAGAAAGTACTCGGACGCAGACAAGACAATAGGTGGAAAATAAAATCGGTGATTGTTTGTCTCTGATTTTCGTTTTTGGTTTCTTTATAATAGCTAAACACTAATAACGGGTTTTAGCGATTGATTGATTAAAATTGGTTGTAGAACTCGATGGTTTTGAAAATTTGAAAAATTGTAAGATTTAATTTAAATCGGTTCTGCCGATAATGAGAAACGTTTTTTTTTTGGATTTTTTTTGGCAAAAATGTGTCTTAACGAAAGTTTTTAATACCAAAAGCTTAATATTATTTTTATTAATTTAACGCAAATTTTAGATAATATTTAAATTCTTATTTACCAAACTTCAAATGTATGAAATTGTTCAAATGAGTTTTCCTACTATTTTCAAAATGGTAGAAAAATGCTCTATTTAATAAAAATAAATATCAAATTATTCATGGTTAAGACAACCCACTTTTTTGTCCAAGTTAGTTAGCTATAAGAGAACAATAAACAAAGTTTTTGAACACAATTTTCAGAGATTTATATAGTTGTCCAAAGTTAGACACGTTTATTAACGACCCATTAAGTTTTTTATTTGACTGATTTTTTAAAATCAAAACGTTTTAAGAAAAATACTTCTGGTACCGTTTACAATTTATTTTGAATTGCTTATGAAACGCTCTAAACAACCAACAAACAGGTTTTCGGACTACAAAAGGTTTCTGTTAATGTTATTTATTTACTACCGAGTTTTTGAAAAGATAGTAAATATTTTTCCCTTATTTAAAATAACAAATATATCACAAATCTGGCAATTATGGCAAAAGTAAGCGATCATTGAAATCTTTGTAATGTTTGAAAAAAAAATATTAGGGTACTTTTCTACTTTTTAAAAAGTTTACGCTCTTTAACATTTTATGAAATTGCAAAACTCTTTAATATAAATTAAATTTCAATCGGAATTGTTTCCATTTTCGAAAACAAGAAACTTAAATTGCAGTCAAAATTTTCGTCGGAATGTTGGTATGGGGAAAACACATTATAGGGAAATCGACCTTTCTTATTTGGAAAAATTCGAGCTCAGAAGAAGCAGTGGAAAAGTAAATTTTTCGAAATTGTTAAAAAATTTCGATGGGTATTTCCGATAATTCTATTTATTGTTAACTAAAGCGAAAACTATTAAAACAAGAACAATGTTGAAAATTCGTTTTTATTTTTCACCATTTAATACAAATCGTTGGTTGATGCGAAGTCGATAAATCGTAACAAAAGTTGGGATACAAATCTAATCCCAGGGATCAGTTAAACTGATGAGGAACATGGATCAAAACAATTTTAAAATTAATAGTTCATTAGAAATGAGTTCATAATATATGTTCTGACCACTGTACCGTCTGCCTGTATAACCAGCTTCTTACAAAAATTAATTCAATATTTAAATTATTGGTGTAACTACATAAATGTGTAGGGAAATGTGGTTAGGATTAGGAAATATCAACAATAAAGCTGAATTACAGGATTTCATTTAAAGATCTACTCGAGGTATTTATAATTTGATTAAGAGTCGATTTTTCAATAGCCAGTTAAACAGCTTTCAGTTAGCGCAAACTTTCATTCCTGTCGCTTCATCTGATAGCTTAACTTACTATCGAAAACTCATCTCTAAGTGCCGTTTGCTGATACGAAACTTAAACATTTATGTTATACTTAAACTGTCACATAAGTTCGTATAAACAAATTAAATATTTAAGTATCGTTTCAGCAAATGGCCCTAAGTAATTTTTAATTAAAGTTAAGGAAAACAACATAAAAATTATAAAAATACACAAAATATAGAAAAAAGAAAAATTCAATCAAATACACAAAAAAGTAGAAAAAAAAAACACATGGAGTGGAGGAAGGTTGGGTCCTTCAAACATTTTTTTTTTGTATAAGAGAGGCAATAAAAAAACATTTAAAGCCATAACTTACCCATTACCCTTGGAGGACATGTCGCATGATCAGGACCTGCAGTCAATTTAACAAATTAAAATATTGTTGAAGCCTCCTTTTAAGACATAATTTGCGTTTTCCTCCACAATGATGTTAGTCACAAATCTATTTTTTTTTTGTTTTTATTTTTTTTTGTTTTATTTTGTTATCTACTGTACTAAAATTGTAAAGAGATTTTCTACTCTCATTTTTTTTTTTTATTGACTGCTCGAAGAAAATCGAGTATTCAGTCTGAGCAGCGTAGATGTTTGTACGTTTTTTTTTGTTTTGTTTAATCTTCATTAATTAATTTCAAAGTAAAAATCAACAACTAAAACTACTTCAATTAGTTTACCTTTGATTATACCTACAACAACACTAAGAAAACTAACTTCAAAAATATTATTAATATGTTACTAACAATGACTTAATTTTTTTTATAAATGATTATCCTAAATGAAGTTTAGTTGTCGAAAAATTGTTCTACAACTGCAACTGCATTAATTATTATTTATTTTCTATTTACATTTTTTGTATGTAAGATATATTTGCAAAACTGTATAAAACACAAAAAAAAACCCTAAGCAACACGGAAAAAGCAACGTTTAAACTTACAGAAAAGAACAGCTACGAAATCGGTATCCTCGATGATTTTTAGTAAAATCTTTGCGTTAACTTCTTCAATGCGATCGGGCAGGTCCATGGCTTCAAGTGATGTAAGGAAATCAAGGACACCTTCTTCATCCATAAGATCGCCATCGTAGATAATTGGTTCCTTTTCACTGACGGTTATTTTTTGTTGATAATTTATAGTTTTTTTTTTTTTTTTTGTATAAGTTTTTGAAAAATAGAAGTCACGTTGGTGATCTATAAATATTAATTTAAGTGTATTTAAAACTTACCGGAAATACGTGAGTGCTGGAAAAGTTTTAATTCCATATTGTTTTGCTAGTCGTTTATCGTTAATTTTCACAAAATCCACACCAAACGAATCAGTGTCATCGTCAATTTTTTCGAGTTCAGACAATACTTTATCACAGGTTACACAACTTCTGGCATCTGTGAAGGAAAAGAATAGTGTTTAAAATAAATATAATTTAAGATCCATATTTGAGTTCCTGATTTTAAAATTTTATTTCACAGATAAGTCAAATGGTATCGCGTCGGTAGTGTAGGTCTATTTGTTAATTAAGGAATATTGAACTTTGAAGGTTTGGAAATCAAATAGGTTTGGTATTCAAATAGACATTTTTATAGGACTACCGAGTTTAAGAAAATGTAGGTACAAAAACTTAGGTGCCTTTATGAACTTAATGGTGTCTTGGTTTAGTCTTTTTGTAGGAAAAATGTTTCAACGCTGAGTGTTTTAGTTATCAAACAGCAGAAAATGTAAATTTTTTTGATTAAAATATACTTTTCTTGTCTCACTTCTCGGGTTCCACAGATTTTTGCATGTACAATAATCAAGTCCAATTCTAGAGTACTAAATTTTCTATTTGTCTGATTGATTTCCGGGCATTAGTTCCAGGATTAATTTACTGAATTTAAAACTAAAACTTAAAAAATTGTATCATATTGTATTTAATTAACCTCATTGCTAGGAAACGTCAATTCAATTGGATTTAAGTGCATTTAAAACTATTTTGCAATATATTTTTATTTCAGAATTTCTGAATAATTTACTTGTTGCTTTTCTTTCTCGGTTGAAGTTGGAATTGAGCTCTCCAAAACCGACAAGAACATTTTCTGAACACAACGAAACAATAGCAAACAGGTGTTGGTGTCCATCAACACAACGTTTTATTATTTTTGTTTCATCGTCGTCACCAAATGTTTCGCATTTGTTTGGAAGATCCTTAAAAGGAAACTTCGATCCATTTTTTAGCTTTCTATGGTAGAATTTCAAAGTCTTGAATGATAAGGTAGTTATGAATCAAGTACAAACATAAACATAAAAATCCAATTATTTGTTATTGCAATTGAAAAACAAAGAAACTAAAATTGCGATGTGTTCTGGCGTGGTGCAGTGAGTAGTTCATAAGGTTTCTTGTGCTTTTAATTTAAATTTTGTTTTTCTAAATCAGATGAATCATCTTTGAAAAAAGGAGAAAATCAAACAAGCTAATACATACAAATTAGCAATATCGGTTATATTTGGTCTTAAACAAATTTAAAAAAAACCTTGCCCAAACATTTCTTGTCAAAAAAAAAACACCCATCCGCTTAGATTGGAGTGGAGACAAACCACACAGACTCATTTCAAGTCAAGTTGGCATAAGCAACTATACATCAGTATGTATGTACATATGTACATACATATGTATAAGGTCAAAATTTGTAAAAAAAAAAAATAATTATTTTTCCTATCTTTGGCTTACGCAGCTGATGCGAAAAAAAATTTTCTTTCGTCTCTACTAGGACAGCCAAACGCAAACGAAAACAATACAAATAAAAAATTAAAAACACGTTTTGATAAAAAAATCATTACTAAAACTCAAATGTCATTTTTCCGCAAACAGAAACTTCCTAGATTGTGTGCGATCAATGAGTGAAGAGTTTTTATTTCGCTAGAGGAACAACGTAAAATTTTACAAATTAGGCATAAATTCAAATAGAAAATTTAAATACTTCTGACAAAAAGTATCCGCCAAAATCAGGTGCGTGATTTATAAATATTGTAATCGATATATAAAAAATCCATTTATTTCAAATAAATGAAATAGTGAAAAACTTTTGATTTTTAATTATAAATTTCACCCAAAAAATCAAAATTTTTACGACGCATTCAAAAATGTCAAAAAGTCTTAACAAAACGATTTTGATTTTTTCGTATTTTTTTTCCACCCTTGATACTTTTAGTTCTTCGTTTTAGTTTCTAATCTAATACATACATATATTTCAAACAAGTTTCATGAAGATTCAAGATTCATGAAGATTTTTGATTCAAAATAGATTATCTATTTTTTTTTTGGGAATTTCCTCCTTCTGTTTCCCAAACCCCAAAAAACTCTTTGACATTATCTTATTATTGATTTATAAACTAGTTAATCCGTTGCGACCGAAATTTTATTTATCGACTTTTGACGTCTCGTATAGCTCCGGTACCATCAAAATTGAAAAATTTCTGTATCGTATGACATAGTTTCGTCCCAATTTCATAAGAGTTTTTTTTTTATAGTGAATTGGTTGAATACTCAGAGCAAAAGCAAAGAACTGACTTTTGGAAAGAGTACTAAAACTAAATGCGTAATAGATAATTTTTTACTGCCATTTTTATAGAATAATATAACTTTCTTCTTGCATGAAATCTATAGAGAAATTTCATGGTTTTATTTTATTTAATTTAAATTAATTTTATTTTATTTTATTTTATTTTATTTTATTTTATTTTATTTTATTTTATTTTATTTTATTTTATTTTATTTTATTTTATTTTATTTTATTTTATTTTATTTTATTTTATTTTATTTTATTTTATTTTATTTTATTTTATTTTATTTTATTTTATTTTATTTTATTTTATTTTATTTTATTTTATTTTATTTTATTTTATTTTATTTTATTTTATTTTATTTTATTTTATTTTATTTTATTTTATTTTATTTTATTTTATTTTATTTTATTTTATTTTATTTTATTTTATTTTTTTATTTTATTTTATTTTATTTTATTTTATTTTATTTTATTTTATTTTATTTTATTTTATTTTATTTTATTTTATTTTATTTTATTTTATTTTATTTTATTTTATTTTATTTTATTTTATTTTATTTTATTTTATTTTATTTTATTTTATTTTATTTTATTTTATTTTATTTTATTTTAATTTATTTTCTGTGGTTCTTTTTTTCTGTGCATGAAACGTTGGAGCCTTGAACCTCAAAAGCAAGTTTGTTTGATCCTATTTCGAATTTTATAAAATTTTGAAATTTATTAGGCATTTTTATATGTAGAAATACCTTTACAAAACAAATAAATAGTTATAGTCATAAATATTGTTAATCCAATATATAGATTTTAAATAGGCGTTTTATACAGAATTTTATTTAAAAAAAAATTACTCTAAACATGTCAAAAATCATCAAAGAAAAACACTAAATACCAATAATATTTTTCGCACTTTTTAAACAACATAATTCATTGATACAAATACAATAATAATATCGTTTGTTCCAGAATAGATTTAAGATTATGTTGCTGAAATGAAAACATTCAAGTTTTTTTGTTTTATAAACAAACAAATAAACAAGTTTTTTTGTTTTAAGTAAATACACAGAATAAGCATTCTGGATTCAAATCATTTCTATTTAATTGGGCATAGGTGGCGTATACGTAATTTTTATTCCATATTAATTTTTCAACAGTTGAAAGTATTTAAATCATTTTTAATGATAATTTTTTGTTAATGAATGCTTACAGAAACTCTATTTAATGTGTTGGCATTTTTATTTTAGTTATTCCTTTGAAGTAGCACTTTATTTCATTTAATACTCGTACATACTTATATGTACAATTTAACGAAAAGAATTTCATTATTTAACTCCAAATATAATCGTTACATAAATTTAAAGTTAAGTCTAAGGTTCATAGTTTCATAATTATTGTCACTTTTGTTCGTTCAAAATATTCTCCCCTCAACTATCTTTAAATTCGAATATAAATGATTTATCATAATAATAAAATTAAAGAACTGATATTCCATCCACGAAATCAACTAGCCGTGTCGCCAGTAGTATTATAAAATGAATTATGATTTTGTCGCCGTGGCGTGGTCGCTGTGAGTGCGTAGCTTGTCGGCCAAGTTCAACAACGGCCAGTCCTCCCATAACATCTTTCAAAAGCCAAGTAAACTAGCAAAAAAAAAGCAAACTTATTAATAATGCAGCAATTTTGGCTCAATGCAAAAAAAAAAAAAAAAAAAAAAATCTGTGCATTTTACGGGTGCACCAATTTAGAATTTGAACTTCCCACAACATCCTGCTGTCAGCGATCAAAACTGATAGAACATGGCGAGCAGGTAGAAATAGCAAATTTATCAGCATTTAACCTCAAGACGAGCAAATAAATAAATCGAAACAAAACGATGCGATGCAAATGCAAATGCATCTGAAAATGCTGCCACTGCACTGCACACAGCTAGTTACAGCTGTTTTTCGTTCATTTTTGCGGTTGATTAGATTTTCGAATGTTTTACGAAAATATTTGTTTGCCTTTGGGTAGACGAACTATTTTGTGTCACAGTCTGCCAAGAGTTATGTTGTTTCGTGTTTTTTTTCTTTTTCTAAAGTATTTTAACCAAAATAGAAATGTGTTATGTTTTTTTTTTAAGTTTAGTTCAACTGCGGGCATTTAAATAAAATACAAAGTATTAATATATGGCAAAAAACAGACAGCTCTCTTTAGGTGCAAACAACATATTGTGTAAATACATAAATTAATGCATGTATTTATATTATACATATGCATGTACATACAATAATGCATGCATTATTATTTGTTTTAAATCAAACCGCTTCAAGCATTTTATGTTTTTTTTTTTTTTATTTTATAGAAAAATATTGACAAAATATTTGGTATAGTTTTGTATTTAAGTGGAGTGAAACTGTTTTGAATTAATGAATGAAGAAATAAATTTTTCTTTTGAATAAATTTTTTAGAGTTTTAGAACACTGCTTCAAATGGTCTGATTGAAAAATATTCAAAAGAAGAGACTGTTTTTTTCACTAAATTCTTTCCTTAATTTTCACAATTTATTCAAAATTAAAGGATCATGTTAATTAATATACTTGAACTAATTAATTAATTTTAATTAGAAATAACTATTTTATTTTTGAGGCTGTCTAATATTTTCAAATTGAAATATTCAATTGAATCTTTTAAAAACATATTTTTGAATGATTATCTTTACTAGAAACATCACCGAGACTCTTGGCAAGTCTCGGTCCAAAAATTACAGCCTCGTCTCCGTCGCATCCCAGATGCCTAGACAGTTAGTCTCGGTTTCTCAAATATTTTTAAAAAAATGTTTTTGTAATTTTTGAAAGAAAATATTTTGTTTCGAAAATTAAAGAATATGGCCAAAAAAAAAATTGGAAATATTCTCGGTCAATAGTATGGAATGTCTTATGAGATCGATTAATTGAAGTCTATAAATGTATGGGTGCAAAATTAACCTGTTGACCACAGAAGAAAACGTAGAGTAAATCTCATGAACCTATTTTGCAAACCTTCTGACCTTTTGTAAACTAAGTAATATGGGGCCCAAACAATGCAACCGTATTTAATTATAGATCTGAAAAATCATATATAAGGACTTTTAATGACATAAAAGTCTTGGAAATCACAAGCGACAAGCCTTATAAAACCAAGCGTTTTATTAGCTATTAGGTATTTGCAAGATAATTTTAATCTGAAACCAAGGTCTGGAAATTAAGACAGTTTTTCTTAATTTGACGAAATTAACACAAAGTCATGAATGAATAAATTATATATGCATTCAAAATTCACTGTTGTTCACTTCCAAGTTTAACACGTACTCCATTCCATTAATCTTCACAGATCATCTTTTAGTTCGCAATTCTTTTAGGAGTTTCTTGAGCGAAATATTTTCACTTCACTAACATATACTAATGGAATTGAATTTTGCAAAGATTAAAGGGAGATAAAACAAAATATAACAAACAATAATGGACCAATGTGACTCCCCTGAAGTACTCCAAATAAACTTTAAACTAATTAGATTGGTTATTTTTGAAGAAAACCTATTGAAGTCTATGGGATTGGAAAGAAGAAATCTATGAAATGATCACTAAATTAAATCTTCTTCAAATTTCTGTAAACAGCTTTATAACTAAGGTTGTGAATGTTACGTTGGTTTCGGCCACTTAAAGTACTTCAATTTTAAGTAACCCCATGTTTGCTCAATTCAAATGTAGTTTTTCCCATAACATATTTTTTTCAAAAAAAAAAGTATTTATATTTGTAAATTGTTAACTGGTTATTCTTAAAATCATGTTGTTTAATATATTTTAAACATTTAATAAGTATTTATTTTCTTATTCTTTCAATTACAACTGTATTTTATTCTTCACATGATCTGATCTGAATTTATTTTTAAAACATAAAACAACAACAAAATAAAGGGAAATATCTAAAAATTGTTTTTGTATTTATGTGTTAAAAATTGATTCAGATCATGATCAAAATGAAATGGGTCAAACATGAACAGTTTATGTAAATGACATTGATGTTTTTTGTACTTTTACTCCTGTCAATGTAAATATTGAAAACAGCCAAAATTGTAAGCTCATATAAATGGTTTTTTTAGAGGTGCAGAACCTTAAGTTGGCAACACTTTTTTAAATGGCTTTATTTATCAGCTGTTAAGTATTTAGTTTGGTTTGACATTTCAACATTAGAAGACTTACAATGACCCCTGAACAACTCTTCCAAATTGTGTGAATTTATTTTGAAAATCATGGGTTTGTTCGAAATACGTATCGCTCACTACGTAAGACAATTTTGTTTAGCGATGAAGCTCACTTTTGTTTGAATGGTTACGTCAACAAACATAACTACCGTATCAACAAGTATATGTTGAGACACCATTACATCCAGAAAAACTGACTGTTTGGTGTGCTTTATGGGTTGGGGAATCACGATGCTGGCCAGATTGTTATTTTGTTAATCAATGGTGATATGAAGCCATCACTATGACTCTTTCGTTACTCAATTGAACAAGAATGAAGTGTATGAGCTGTGGTTTTAACAAGAAGTTGCAACATGTCACACAGCTTGTGCCACAGTTCATTTACTGAAAGATACGTTTGGCAGCCACATTAGTTATAGACTATTTTCTGTGGAGATATGCGAAGTTGCCTGTCTGGCAATTTTAAAAATTCGTCTTTCTTTTATGTCGTTTCAAAGTTTTATACCTCTACAGAAAAACATCCTTTATTTAAATTTTTGTATGAAAATGAGTCGTGATTGCCGATTGACTAACATGTTAGCACAGCATCTTTCTATGAAATTTTAAATCGCTGTGAACTGTTTTTTTAGATATAAATAAAACTTAACATTTTTTCTTGCATTATTCTTCTTAATTATAAGAAAACAGTAAACGCTGATTAAATTTGACCACAGAAACTTAAGTTTTGAATTATTTTTGATGAAAATCAAAATATAATTATTTTTATAAGTCTATAGAGCCTAATTTATTCATTAACTTTAAATTTAATTGTATTGAAGATGTGTTCCTTTATCTCAAAGTTCAGAGAACTAGAACTGATTTTATACGTAGGTATATTTAGTTTTTCATTTTTAAAAACCTTACTATTTGCACTCGGTTAATGATGACCAAATAAGCATTTGTTATTTTATTTTTGTATTTTCAATAGCAAAACAAATTCGATTTAATCTGTGTTCTACAGGGAATGCTAGCTGAAGTTCATTTAGTTTGTTCATTTAATTGCTGTTAGCAACATTACCAAATTTGGCCAAAACACTAGGTAGGTAGGTAGAAATGACATTCACACATTTATGGATGAGGTGCACCGTTTTTATTAAATGGGTTTATAGAGAACCTCCTAGCGGAGTTAGCAAGAACCACTCGCTTTGAGAAAAAAGATCAAGTCTCCAATCTTCACTTCAGATATGTAGTTCGCTTAAGCTTTTTGAAAAAAAAGCCGTCAAAGAATGCCCTTCCAAAAGATTGTACTCTCATATTAGTCAAAGCAAGACATTTCCAGAGGAAATGGATCATTGTTTCCCTGTCCTGTTGGTGGGCCTTTCGCAGCGCCAAGGAGAATGTTAACTCTTTCCACAAGCTACCAACTCTTCAGTCCGTTCATTTCCCCGGATGGGGAAGATTCAGATAAAAGTGACATCGGGGTTGATGTTCAGAGTCGCAACCTTATCCCAACATTGCTGGACCAATTAAGAGGATTTCTATCTTAAATGCTTCCCTTATTGTCGGTCATTCAGTCCTGAAAACGCTGGGAAAGTCAGGTAGGCGAAACGACCAATCCATTCTGGATGTAGGGTTAGTCAAACCAACAATTTCATTCCCAATATTCTCAATAAGTAGGTTGAGTGGCAAACGATGTAGAATAACACTTAAGACATCCAATGGGAAGGTTCGTAGAGCTAACGCTAGTTGTTCTATAAATCATGGTAGTTCCAGAAACACAATTTTTTTAGCACAACATGTTCTTTAGGTGAAAAAGATGACATTAGAAAGTCAGTTGCATTAAAATAGGGTATAGTATTTTGCTCTTTCAGTAAATAAATCTAAAAGGCCGTGATTGCTAAAAAAAAGACTTTGCTCAAAATGTGTATTTCTAGAAAATACTTAAACCTTTCAAACTCAAACTCTTAAGTTTTTTTAGTAGAGGAGTTTCTTCTGGCAATAACTGCAAAAGAAAGAGAATTGAAACTAATATTTTTTAAAGGTTTGAAGGCCATTATACTCGCATGTGGTCTCAGTCTTTAATCTATTTATGTTGATTGAAAAACTTTTTGCCGTCACCAGGATTCGAACCTAAACCAAGCAGCGTACGAAGCCGCCGTACAATTCGTTGCTCTACGCTAGCACTCACTACACTGTCTGGCCACCCTAATTCAAGTTTTATTGTTTGTCAATTGCAATGGCAGTCTGTAGCATTTCTATTAGTTCTCATACTCGTTCGGTTCTCGTTTTATAAACCAATATTTCGTCGAACATGGAAGGGATTTAGTTTCAAAGGAATTTTTATAAGTTTAATAGTCCGAAATAAAGAGCAAGACTCAAGGTAAATTCCTTCAATTTAAAATTTAAACCCAGGTGTCTGTCAGAAATCTCCCCATGAGGCTTATTAAGACAGAAATTGACATTTTGACAGTACAAAGTCATTTTGTAAATATATTCAAATTGTTGCTCGATAATATTGAGAAGGTTGGAAAATGTTTTCTTCAATATATCACATTTGTTTATCTACAATTATTCAGTTTTTTTTTTCTCAAATTCAAAAAATAGATTTAACGCAGTGATAAATAACAACGATAAAAAAACACGTTAAATAAAATCATTAGCAGGAATTTATTTTCTTTATAATTCTTTTGTCTTTTTTTTTTGGATTGTTGTTGTTGTTTAATTATATTCACCTTCCAAAAATAAGTTTTATTTTTTTTTCTGTCACCATTGAAACTTATTTTTGGAAAATTTTCTTTCGTGAATTTTTATTATTTTTTTTTTTTTTGTAATCGCAACCGAAGAAAAGTATCTAATATCTACAACCATGAAATATATTATTGAACAGCATTTTTTTTTTAATTTCATTATTATTATTATTGAAGTCATGGAAAAACATAAAGACATTTTTCTACATACGCATGAGTATAATATTAAAACGAAAAAAAAAAACAACAAAATCATTTAAAATTCTGCTTTAGAATATCTATATAAATATTTTGAATATTCTGAAAGCAGAGCGATGATTTTGATAGTTTGAAAAAAAAAAATATTCTTAACAGCAGTGGCGCGCTAAAATCAACATTATTCTGCTGATGCTAGTGCTGATGTTTCGACTGCTGGCTTGAGAGCAAAGGAAGTTCTATTTCTAGAAAAAAAAGTTTTTTTTTTACATTGAAATTGTGTAAAATACAGAGCAATTGAGAGTGAGAGAGAGAGAGAGAGAAAGTAAAAGAAAGATGAAGAGATGAAGAAGAACAAGAGGAAGATATTTTCTACCATAAGCCATCATCTCGTAGAACCAGAAAAAAGTAATAAAATTGTCAGAAATATGTCGAATCAGGTCGGTCGGTTGGTCGGTATGTAGAAAAATTAGGTATATGATGTCTGATTTTCCCAGAGTCTGTGTAGATATATTATTATTTTTTTTTTTTGAAAAATGAAAAAGTGGGGAAAATTATATATTTGCCAAAAATTGACAGCACCACTAAAAGAAAGAATTTACGTTATATAATTCGACGAAAGAGAGAGAAAGGAAATGGATTACGTCGATTAGCAACCATATTGGTATCATAGCGGAAATGCCAATTAATAATATCTATACGAAAGTTTAGAATGTTCTGCACAAGTGTTTATTTTTTTTTTGCTTCAAAAGTCCTGGATCACTCTAAATAATCTCTTCCGAAGATCGATGGATGAACGGACGACAACGGGCGTGGGCCGTAAATTAAATTCTGAGTGCACCATGACTAAAAAACCTCATAAAAGCGTAGGCAAGACACAAGAATAACCGCACAGATACAAAAGAATCTCTACGCTATTTTATTTTTAAAGCCCACAAACACATATAAGTACACAGTTTTTTTTTTTTTTTTTTTAATTTTTTTTTTTGTGCGCTCTCACTTTTTCATTTTTGGGTGAAATTATTCATATTTAATTATTTCATTTATTTCACTTTCATTTGAATCCTTTTTGTCACACTCTGGTGAGTTGTCACACGAAACGAAACGAAAACTTACACCAGAACACAGCTACGTAATCCTTTTCGGCTAGGAGCTTATCCAATTGCTTCGCATTGACCTCCTCGATTACGGCTTCTGGTTCAAGAGGAAGTGGTGGTGGTGGGGGGGCAGACGAGCCACCACCCTGTGATCCTTTTTTGTTTGCACAGTTTACATATCCGGGAAAACTAAGTGCCAAAAATGAGCACACTAATATAGTTATCACTTTTATTCGCGAAAATGTCATATCGTTTTGCAAAAAATTTTAGAAATTTAAACAAAAAAATAAAAATTAATTAAAACTTAACTTTAGCAACAACAACTGAGCGAACGTGAGAAACGATCAGAAAGAAAATTATTATATTATTTTTTTTTGTTAACAAAAAATTAACACACACAAGAAAAAAATTATAAATTATAAAAAAAGGCTAAACTTAAATTTAAGTTTTTTTTTTTCTTAAAAAAAAAATTATATGAAAATGAACGTTTTTCGCGGACTATGGTTGGCAAAAGTTCCGCTAATTTCAGAGGTCCGCTCGCAACTGACCGTTTTCTAAATTTTCTTGGGGAACGGAATTTTTTTTTTCAAATGTATAAAGTGTTTTTGTTTTTAGTTTTAAAATAAACTCGCTGTTCCTTTTGACTTTCGTGGATATTTAACTAAAACAGCGGCGAAAAAGTTTATGTTGGTCGTCTTCTCTCGGTGCGATATGTGTATCGGATCGGCTTGGAAGCGAAGGAAAATCATCCATTTGGTCGATTGTCTGCTCATCATTATCGGTCTGTTGAGTTTGAGCATACTCAGACTCACGTATCGTTGAGTTTTTTTTTCTCAAAAAGTTTTTTTTTTTCTTCAAAATTTAGTTTCTATGGTTTTCTTATTCTCACTTATTGCTTTGCATTTTGTGAGCAAAAGTATATTCGTTTTTGAGGAATATAACAAAAAAAAAAAAGTGAATATACAGGAGGCATACAAGCAACACCAACTTGTTGATGCTACATTTTGATTAGGAGACATACAACTTTTTTGTTAGGATAATTCGTTTTTTTTTTGTAAACATTTAAAAATAGATCAAACATAGATATTTGTAGTTTAGGTAGAGAAACTATCAAAATTTTAATATCGTTTTTTTTTGTTTTTATTGAATTGTTTATTATTTTAAATCTTTTTTTGGCATATTGTTTTTTTTTTTTTAATTGGAATTATATGGAAATCATGAATTATTTCTTTTGTGAATGTTAAACAATTCAAAATCATTCAACAATTCTTGTATATAATTTGATTTATTATTGAATGTGCTGATGGCTACTATGTACGCAATCACCTGGATTGTTTTTTTTTTTATTGGTTTCTCAATCGTGCCTGTAGGTCTGACGTCTTTGGTGCGTTAGTGTTCAGCTGTATCTAGAATTCGTACATTGACACATTAGGGTGATCCAAGATTTAGTTTTGATATAAAAAAAACATTGCTAAGTATTTGAGTCACTTTATGTCTATATAAATATTTATAACATGATTTTTTTCAAATCAGCCAACAATTTTGTAATAAAAGGTAACTGCCAGTGTAAATCTAAGAAATCTGTAAATTATGCAAGCCTTTTGTCAATTTCTTACAGGATGTTTTTCTATGAGTGTTTTATGTGAATCAAAAAATATTTTTCAAAAAAAAAACATATTACTGCAGCATATTGCACCGGTTTTCGAACGGGTTTTTGATTTTCGCATACTGTTTGACGGATTTTGATTTGAAAGTTTTTATAGAAGAAGCCCTACATAATTTTAATAATATTGCAAATGAAAATTTTCAAAAAAAAAATATTTCTTGGAATTTTGAAATAAATATAATTTTTTCTTTGTGAAAACACAATGTTTTGAAAATGTGTGAATTATTTTTTTGTAAGCTATGTTATTAAATGCTAAAAATTTGCATACCTACCAATTTTATTTTTTTGAAAATATTTAAGAAAATTTATATAACTATCATTTTTTGAAAAAAAACGGCTCTAACGATTTTTTATTTTTTTTCAAAAATTTTAAATTAAATTTTTACTTAAGAGAACATCATCATCATCGGCTCGACAACCGGCGTCGAGTCCTGGCCTCCTTCAACAAGTCTCTCCACCTATCCCGGTCTTGAGCCGACGCCATCCAGTTGCGCACCCCAAGGCTTCGGGCGTCCTGGTCTACGCCATCTCTCCAGCGCAAGCATGGTCTACCACGCTGCCGTCTATCATAGAATGTACCACGAAGGACTTTCCGAGTCGGTTCCTTTTCGCTCATACGAGCTATGTGCCCTGCCCAACGGAGTCTACCCAGCTTAATTTTTGTCACTATGTCTGCTTCAAGGTAGATTGCGTACAATTCGTGATTGCACCGTCTCCGAAATCGTCCCTCCTCATATATGGGGCCAACAATTCTCCTTAAGACTTTTCTCTCGAACGTGGCTAAGAGGTCGGAGTGTCTTTTGCTAAGCACCCAAGTCTCAGATCCATACGTGAGTACTGGCTAGACCATGGTCCTGTACAGCAGCAGTTTTTAAGTTCTGGATTTGAAGAGCTTTGACAGACTATAAAAGGCTCCGTTGGAATTGAGCAGCTGCCCGTTTATTTCTTCTTCTATGTAATTATCGGCTGGCAGAGTTGTAAAAGACTGCAGTACTTTGGTAATGCAGTCAGTTCAGTCGCAGTTAATTAACTTAACAATTAACTGCAAGTTAATAGTTAATACTGGAGTGGGTACTTTAACTGCAAAAAAAAGCAGTCAGCACAGTCAGCAGTCAGTACTAATATTTTAACTGTGCAGTTAATAAGAGCAGTTAATTGACTAAAAGTTAATTAACTGCAGTACTTTTTAACTGGTCTTAGTCTTTTTTAGTCAGATGAAAGTTAAAGAACTGGCCTGGTTTTGGTTTTAGTCAATAAGTCTTTTAACTGCAGTTAATTAACTGTAAGTTAATTATCTTTTTTTTAGTCTTTTGACTAAAGTACTTAATACTTGTACTTATAAAACAGAGTTGTAAAGACTGCAGTCTTTTGGGTACTGCAGTTAATTGACTAAAAAGACTAATTTCGTTCAGTACTTTAACTTACAAAAAGACTTTAACTGTAATCCGGGCAGTCGCAGTCAGTACTAAAATTTTAACTGTGCAGTTAATAAAAGCAGTTAATTGACTAAAAGTTAATTAACTGCAGTACTTTTTAACTGGTCTTAGTCTTTTTTAGTCAGATGAAAGTTAAAGAACTGGCCTGGTTTTGGTTTTAGTCAATAAGTCTTTTAACTGCAGTTAATTAACTGTAAGTTAATTAACTTTTTTTTAGTCTTTTGACTAAAGTACTTAATACTTGTACTTATAAAAGCACATGTTGTGGTAATTTGTCTGTAGCATGTTGCAAAAGGCATTGTGTGGCATGTGGCATCGGACATGGGGCATGTTGAATGTTACATGATGCATGTTGAATGATGTGTTGCATGTTGTACTTATGTGGCATGTTGTATTTTGCACGTTTATTGATGCATGTTGCATGTGGCATGTTGCATGGTGCAACTGCCACATGCATCATGCACCATGCATCATGCCACATACCACATGCCACATGCCACATGCCACATGCAACATGCCACATGCCACATGCAACATGCCACATGCATCATGCAACATGCAACATGCCATATGCGTCATGCAACATGCCACATGCATCATACAACATGCAACACATCATTCAACATGCATCATGTAACATACAACATGCCCCATGTCCGATGCCACATGCCACACAATGCCACTCAATGCCTTTTGCAACATGCTACAGACAAATTACCACAACATGTGCTTTTATAAGTACAAGTATTAAGTACTTTAGTCAAAAGACTAAAAAAAAGTTAATTAACTTACAGTTAATTAACTGCAGTTAAAAGACTTATTGAATAAAACCAAAACCAGGCCAGTTCTTTAACTTTCATCTGACTAAAAAAGACTAAGACCAGTTAAAAAGTACTGCAGTTAATTAACTTTTAGTCAATTAACTGCTTTTATTAACTGCACAGTTAAAATTTTAGTACTGACTGCGACTGCCCGGATTACAGTTAAAGTCTTTTTGTAAGTTAAAGTACTGAACGAAATTAGTCTTTTTAGTCAATTAACTGCAGTACCCAAAAGACTGCAGTCTTTACAACTCTGTCGGCTGGTACTATCGACCCAAGGTATTTAAAGGATTGCACCACTTCAAATTCGTGCTCCGCTACCTTGATTGTTTGACTAAATGTTCTTCTCGCATTCGACGCCAACATGTACTTTGTTTTACCTTGACTAATGTGCAGCCCCAGATTTTGTGCCGCCTGCTCGATCTGGATGAAGGAATCGTCTACAGCTTGTTCGGTTCTACCGATGATGTCAATGTCGTCTGTGTAAGCAAATATCTGGCTGGACCTGTTGAAGATGGTCCCTCTTGTTGCCGTGCCAGTCTCGGATTGCTTTCTCCAAAGCCAGGTTGAAGAGGAGGCAGGCCAAACCATCATAGATACTCACAGTTTAAAAATTTTAAACAGATAAACTAATATTCAAACTATTTTTCTAATAGCCAAGTATACGACTTTCCTAGACCCATTTTTTTGATGAGAGGTATATTTTCACTGAAAAAAAAAATGTTCCCAAGAACTAAAGACCAAAAGAGTTACCTCTCATTCCAATCGATTTTTTTCCTTCACAGTTGGTCATTTTTCCTAGATTTAGTTAATATGAAATTAATCCCAATAATGAATCCAAATTAAAATACTGGAATTTCATTTATATTGTCTGGTTTTTTTTTTAAGCGAAAGAACATATTTGGACTTAGTTCATAAGGTAGTGAGTTCCTACAATGGGTCATACTTAATTTTTATTTTCAAAAATAGTGGGAATTAGTTTATAAAGAGCCAAGTCCCAATTTTAGGGAAGTCAGTTAATTGGGAATAAACACTTTTAGGAGTTATTTCAAAAAATCTTAAAATCTAAAACAGATTAAAGAAGATTATTTCCAGAGAACTTACAGTTCTAAGGAAACTAAAATTATCATCATTTGGAATCATGGTTAATCAAGAAAGAAATTCAGAATTTTGAAATTCTATACTTTTTGTTCAACAAAAAAACACAAACATTTTAATATTCATATTTTAGTTTTCTTGACAAATTCATAAATTACAAATTTAAATCCGCTCTTGTTTACATTGTGATTGAACTTGTGATAACAACCGCTCAGTAATGGTTGTTGTATGCATTATAATATTTTGTATTTGATTTGGAATCTATGTATTCATGCAAAAAAAACTTGGTATAAAATGTATCAAAGATTATTTTGTATATTTGAACTTATCTCACAATAGCATCATATGATTTATTTTGGGATGGTAACTTGAGAGACATCAGAGTCGAGTGAAACGAGATAGCTTATGAGCAAATATTGTTGCCTATTCAGTCTATTTTCCGAACGCAAAAACGAAACAAATACTTTATTATTTGATAATCTAATGGTTACATATTTCTATTCTGTAGTTTTAATAAGATTCATTTGAAAGGTTTTAGAAATTTGTTCGAATCGGGCAGTGCAAGTTATTTTTTTGGTTCTTGAATAAAAGGTATGTAGTATATTGTTTAAATCAAAATTAAATTTTCTATAATATTATATTTATATAATTATGTAGTATAAAAAACATAGAAGCCTGGAATAAAGTTCGTAGATTGCCCACGTTTTTTTTGTGAGAAAAAAAAAATTTATACTTTTCGAATAATATGCAAATTATTTTCATAGTTTTATAAATAATGATGAGTTCTTATCTCCAAAGATTCCTTTTGAATATTTCAGTTGCTATATATTTTTTTATTTCTATTTTCTATGATTCTCCCGATCGAATTAAATATTGTGATGAAATTAAATAATTCTTTTTTCTAAAGCTTTTTTTTTTAAACAAGTTTACAAACAACCCATTAGATTGTTATGTGTTATCATCGAGTAACTAATCACAAAAACATTAATTAAAGATCAAATTAAATAGTATTCTCAAGGTTTCCAACATCAGAGAATAAAGATAATTCTTATCAATGTTACACTTTGATATTTTTTTCAAATACATAATATATTTGTTTAGTTATGTTTAGTTTATGTTCAGAGCAGAGTCAAAAGATTTATGTATCTGATACAAGTTCATGCAAATCATTTGAAATAAATTAGAATCTATTTATCTCAGAGTGTTTAATAGTTTCGTTCAATGTGAATAACTATTTTTTTATATAAAAGGGCTGATAAAGTTTAAGAGAGCCTTTGAGATTTACAAACTGTCAGTTAATTCAAAAAAACTGAAATACACACCTATTTTAACTGTCAGTAGATTATCATCTCAATCAAATTAGAAAAAAAAATAATGAAAGAAAAAGAAACACAAAGTATGTTTACAGTAAATGGTCTCTAATGCGAATTTGACAAAAATTGGTTTAGACATTAAGGGTGTCTATGTTTAACATTTGGAAATAGAAATATATTTTTGAAGCACATCTAGTAAAATGATAACATTAAATCGTCTGGAAAATATTTATTTAAAGTCGAAAATGTTATTAGTCATACTAGTGATTGGGCTCTTTTTGTTAAGACAGTAGGGTTAGTTGAAAGACATTGTAGAGGATGTTTTTTTTTTTTAGAGATTAAGACTTTAAGTTGGCAACACCTTTAATAAATGGCGGTCATTTTAACAGCTGTTAAGAAATTTGTGCTGAGTTTGGTTTGGCATTTCAACATGAATAGATTGTAACCCGAATAATGTTTCCAAATTGCGCAAATTTATGCTGATACCGATCCTGATTTTCATAAGAGAATTCCGTTTAGCGATGTAGAATTAAGATGAATATAATCCTCAAGTGTATGTTGAGACTGTATTACATCCGAAAACTGACTGATTGGGCTGGTGAAATCGTAATACTGGCCTGAGCGTTACAGTGCTTTAGAGCCATGTTTTTTTGTTTCTCAATTGAACAACCATGATGTGCAGAAGCTATGATTTCAAAAAGACGTTACAACATGTTACACAGCTCGTGCCAAAATTGATTTATTGAATGAAACGTTTGGTAACCGCATAGTTTTACGTTTCGGACCCGTCAATTGGCTACCAAGATCGTGCGATTTGACCGGCATTTAAAATATTTTCTGTAGAAATATGTGAAATCGCTAGTCTACAAGAACAAGAGGACAAAATTCGCCGCGTTATTGCCGATATACGTCCCAAAATGTTGGAAAAGTAATCAAAAATTGGACCTCGAAATTAAACTACGTCCGAGCCAGCCATGGCAGTTACATATATGTATACCAGAAATCATAAATCGACAAACTTCAAATTTATGTCAATTTTAAAAATTTCATTTCCATTTCAAAGTTCTGTACCTCTGAAAAAAACACTTCTCACACATAAAGTTTTGCTCTTCAAAATGTGAGCCTTTTATAGCCTTAAAATATGAATATTATAATATTTAGTTTTGCGTCGTAGTTTTTGGTGTCATAAGCCAATTTTTAAAGTATAATAAAACCGATAACTTTTATTGCGTAACGTTTTTATGCACAAACCAGCATTTTGAAACAGTTTTTTTGTCACTTACATACGTTTATAATGTTTGAAATCAACTTTGTCAGTTCAAAACAACAATTTGATAATTGACTTTTGAAGGGAACCGTGAACAAAATCGTATGATCTAATACTTTTTTTCAAGACGGTATTTGTCCCGTAATCAGCCTTAATTATTTATTTAATTTCAACATAAATAATTGCATTGCGATTTAAAAATGTTAATTAAATTTTTTCTGCAAACATCGAGTTAGAGAACTTTCACTGTATTCACTTCTGTTGTTGCTTCATAAGCCGTTATCTTTAATTCTTTTTTCTTTTTTTTTCTATAGGCTTCTTGTACAAAATAAAGCGAACTCACTCACAGTCTAGCACTTCATTTCGTTTGGTTATGGTATATTATTTTCATTTAATTGCGGTTGAATGTGATATATATTTGGTTTTTGTTTTGTAGGGCTTCTTTTTTACTTAATAATATTTGTCTTTTGTTTTCATTCGTTCTTCAACCATTTGTTAGTGGAGTTAGGTTCTTATATTTTTGTTAAAAAAAAATCATTAATTTATTAATTATCAATATAAAACAATATATTAACTAATTTAAATGAGTGAAGTTATAAATAATTTATTTCATACACCGCAAGAAATGGACATAATCGCACAAAGTAACTCAAATGGAATTAATGCTCATCCAATGAAGGTTGCTGTAATCGGAGCTGGATTGGTAAGTTGAAGAATTTCGATTTGATCTTGGAACAATGTGATGATATTTTTATATTTCAAATACACAAATATATATAATTGAAATGTATCATAAACAACAATATTTATGTTCAAAAAAAAAAAGAGAAAATACAAATCTTTTTGAATACCTAGCAGAAAAAATATTTTGGGAGTTTTTTTTTGTTGTAAAGAATTGAGATGTCTTGATTTGTTATTGTCATTAAATTGAAATACATTTGATAATAAAATAATATCAACAATATCTTTTTTTATAAATTTATAAGATATTAAGAACATTATAAAAATATTTAAATCATTAGAATAATTATAAAACATCAAGAAAAACTTGTTTTTCAAATTCTGAAAGCTTGTCATTGTGAAAAAATCAATTTTTTTTATCTAAAATACCGCGTAATATTTTTGTGTATTTGTTTGATTCATCGCCGAAATTTTCCTCTTTGTTTTGTTATTTTTGTATTTTATAAATATATTTTTTTTGTATGATAAATGAAACGTTTATGTTATATATCACCGGGTTGTAGGAATAGAGTTGTATACGGTAATATTTATTTGTTGTTATGGACATCCATAAATTTTATTTAGCTCTTTACTTGGAATTAGATTCAGATTGCTGAATTTTGTTTATACTAACGTTTGGGGACAATGGGAGAAAAAACCATGTGTTAACAATTTTAAACCGATTAAGATGAAAGAAAATTTAATTGATTAAGTACGAACAGTACTACATATATACTTAAAAAAATAACCAAAACTGTATTTTTGATTAAAAACGTAAAAAAAGTTTATATTTTGAAATAAATATTATATATTTATTAAATATTAATTTTTTAAAACGGCAAAGATATTTACATTTGTAAGAAATTAATAAGTTAAGAATTGTTATATGTGTTACTGTAAAATTCTGAAATGATTAAATTATAGAATTTGCGATAATTGTAAGACCTAGAATTTTTCAGCGGCATTGGTAAATTCATTTTTTTTATACATTTAGTAATTTAGTACTTCGCATTGCGGGTTACAACGATTTTAACAGCCTTTTTACAGACACTGACCCGGTCACGTTCCGCTTAAGGAAGGCTCAGTCGCCCAGTCAGGCGACAATGTAAATAGTTTTTTATTGTTGAATAAAAATAACTTACTTTAAACTTTCATACAAAAAAGTATTTAAAAAAATAATATTTACAAATGCATAGCCAGAGAATGATATTTTTCTAATTATGAATTACCGGTGAACTTTAGAATTTACAGATTTCGGGAACTTATAGTTGCATACATAGAGTGTTTTTTCAGACGTAACTTTGAAATTAAATGAATCGAAAGATAATTTTTTTCTATTAGGATTTAAATATAATTTCTGGTATATGACTGCCGGACGTAGTTTAATCTGGAAGACCAACTTCCGATCACTTTTCCAATATTTGCTGTCGCGAATATTGTCCTTCAAGTCGTCGATTGTTTCGGACTTATCGGCGTAGAATAGCGACTTTACTTATCCCCACGGCAAATATAGTCTAGCAGCGTTATCTTGGAGTTAAATACATGGTTCCAAAACGTAACACTATGCGGTTACCGATAGTTTTTCCTTCAGTAAATCAATTGTGGCACGAACTGTGTGACAGCTCCAGCAAATTATGGTTATCATGGATCTATAGCGATCACCATTGAGTGCAACGTTCAGGCTAGCATCGTGATTCCACCCATACAGTACACCAAACAGTAGGTTTTTCTAGATGTAACGGTGTCTCAACATACATTTGAAGATGATCTTCACTCCAATTACGGCAGTTTCGCGTCGTTCAGGCGTCAGTCTATTCATGTTGAAATGTCAAACCTCAAAGCAAACTAAACACAAATCACTTAACAGCTGTTAAAATGGCCGCCAGTTAAAAAAGTGCTGCTAACTTAAAGTTCCATATTTCTAAAAAAAAACCCTTAACATTAAATATACATACATGATGCCCAAAGGTAGAACTTTAATAGTCGGACGTGGTAGGAAGTTAATGTCAAAACGGAGCGAAAATTAGCTTTCCGAACACTTAAATGTAGAAGTCAGCCAGCCATATTATGTACTTCCATCATTTTGATTTTTGTATTTATCCGTCAATTTACTTTTGCAGGAGCGTTCGATGAGCGCTCTTGCTATCGATAGCGAAAATTAACGAAGCCCAACGAAAGGCACCCAATCGCAATAACGGGCGCGTTATCTTCGTTTTCGCTTCGTTTCTTACGACCCCTTAATCTGACGTTCGACGCTTATAGTTCTACCTTAAGTGGTATTTTTTCTTTAAGCAGAGGTGTAGGATAAAAAAAAGGTCGACTTATCTAAGTCCTGTTTTCTTATCAACATTCTTGAAGATTGAGATGTCACCTTTTTGTTGGAGGACTACTAAAATGCACTACCACCAATTGTTTTGTATGAATTAATTTTCTATTTATTCATTTATATTTTATTTTTGGCCGGAGTTATAGCTATTTCATGCTTGCCAGGCAATCATCAGACTCCTTAGTGGTGCTGAAATTTAATCCAATTTTATTTTGAAGAACACTTGTAGGATTCTAACCCACGCATATCAGATTTGCCAGTCTCTCTCTCTGCAGTCATGTGCACTTACGCATTACACCACTTTAGAGCACTGACTCTATGCGTCGAGATGTGGTACTTGTTCATCAAATGCATTTGGAGTCACAACATTTTTATAAGCGCTATCTTGTTCCGCCTCCATTTTTTCTCCATACCTTACTGCTTTGAAAAAGTTAACTTATTGACATTACACACATATATAGTCATTCAATAGGAACAAAAATTTAACCTTTTGTTTACCTATAAAGTATCTTACACCCTTTTAAATAAACTTAAGTAAAAAATGCTGGTTTTCTTTTTATAGGTAGGCTCTCTTGCTGCATTAAATTTGGCTAAGAAGGGTCATGAAGTTCATCTGTATGAATATCGGGATGGTACGTTAGTACAAATTAAAACAATTTTGTTAAAATAAAACAAATAAAAATCTAAATTACAGATATGCGAGGATCAGATATTGCACAAGGACGAAGTATTAACTTGGCACTATCCCAAAGAGGTCGCAAGGCATTAGCAGCTGTTGGTTTAGAAGATGAAGTTCTTAGAACAGCAATTCCAATGAAAGGTCGTATGTTGCATGATTTAAAAGGCAATACAACAGTTGTTATTTATGATTCTTGCAACCATCAGGTATATAGACAATAATGATCATATTAAAAAAAAAATTATTTATATTATTGAATTTTTAAAGTGCCTCTATTCTGTCGGAAGGAAATATTTAAATGAAATACTTTTGAACGAAGGTGAAAAATATGAAAACATCAAATTACATTTTCAACATAAGCTAGTGGCGGCAAATTTATCAGAGGGCACAATCCAATTTCAGAGGTATGTTGTTATTAAATAATAATTTAGTAAAAAAAGGGTACTTCATTATATCAATGAAGAATTAATTGAATGAAGTTTTTTGCTTTACAATTTCCTTAAAAATGTATTTCTCGTAAAATGCACCTCATTATTACTAACTCCTATGTTTTTAATATTTATGGGTTTGATTAAGACCCTCAAGCCGGTATTCACCAAGCGCTCATAAGTTTAAGAGACTCATAGATACAAATTTCCTTTTCATGAGCTACGAGTAACAAGGCTGAATTTTTTTTAAGCTGTGTGTCTCTGAAACTAATGAAAACTCGGAAAATACCGGCCTAAATGTTTATTACTTAATTTTAAGTAAATTTTAAATAAGAATAAGAAAAATGGTGTACAACTGATTACATTTCCGTGTTTTGGTAGTGTTGTAGTAGAAAAAAAGATCACTCGGCGGCGGCGTTGGAAATGTTTTTTTAAGTTTTTAGGCTTCAACTCTAAAAATATGAAAGAGAATTACGAGTGAGTACCTATTTAAATTTTCTGTGGACGTGTATGTATTCATTCTGAAAATTACTTATGGATTAAGGAACAAATTAAATGACAAAGTCCATACATGATGATGTCAATTTGAAGCAAAATATTCCACAGCATGAAATATGAAGGCAAATACACACATACATATTCAACATTTTTTTTTTTGAATATAAAATGTGTATTCCTAAATATGTCAATAAAATCTTTCTTTTGTGACATTGGGTCACAGTTACTATTACAAATTAATGCATGAATGAGTCGCATGTTTAAATTAGCTCATAACATAAGCTAAGTGCATACGTATACTGTCATAAGAAATCGAATTAAAAAAAAATTCAATAAGTGTTAGATCTGTGTTTTTCAAAAACTTATTTTTAATTTATAAATTTTTTGAGATATTTAAAAAAAAGATTCCAGTTTTTAGTATTTAATAATATGTACTTAAGAAAACTCATCACCATTCACCTGTTTTCAAAATAATTAGTTTAAAAAAAAACACAAAATATGTTTTTGAAGTTGGATATTAGTTGATTAGGTAGGATCGCTTTCATTAGAATTTGTATCGCAATACGTTTGACCGTTTTTCGAAAATTCGTTTTTTTATTTTATTTTTTTTTTTTAGTTTAATTTAATTTTTTTTTGTTTTATTTTATTTTATTTTATTTTATTTTATATTATTTTTTTTTTATTTATTTTATTTTATTTTTTTTTAATTTTATTTTTTTTTATTTTATTTTATTTTATTTTATTTTATTTTATTTTATTTTATTTTATTTTATTTTATTTTATTTTATTTTATTTTATTTTATTTTATTTTATTTTATTTTATTTTATTTTATTTTATTTTATTTTATTTTATTTTATTTTATTTTATTTCATTTTATTTTATTTTATTTTATTTTATTTTATTTTATTTTATTTTATTTTATTTTATTTTATTTTATTTTATTTTATTTTATTTTATTTTATTTTATTTTATTTTATTTTATTTTATTTTATTTTATTTTATTTTATTTTATTTTATTTTATTTTATTTTATTTCATTTTATTTTATTTTATTTTATTTTATTTTATTTTATTTTATTTTATTTTATTTTATTTTATTTTATTTTATTTTATTTTATTTTATTTTATTTTATTTTATTTTATTTATCTGTCCTGACTGCTGAAACAATAACTCGGGAAGTTTCAGCAGCATGTGCACATGTGCAATTTGAATTTATCCCGATTGCAGTTACCAGGCTGGCCCATAGATTCTGTTTTAATCAACACTTCTGCATTTTTATAAACATTGTCGCCTTATTTTATAATTTTCATAATTGCAATATTTCATTGGAAAGCATGTTACAAATGGATTAATTATTTTTCAAAATGTATTCTTAATTTTCTCTTGTCCATAATAGAAATCAAATACCAACTGAAATCGTCAATACCGAAGCTGATTTGATAATTGGATGTGATGGTGCTTTTAGTGCCGTTCGGAATCAAATGATCAAAGTTCCCGGTTTCAATTATACACAGGAATATATCGAACATGGCTACTTAGAGCTCTGTATTCCTGCTAAAGATGGCGAAGTATACAATTTTTTTTAAATTTCAAAAAAAAACGTAATGCTTATTAAAAAGAATATTTTTTTTTTAAGTTTCAAATGCCTGAAAATTATCTCCACATCTGGCCAAGGGGTTCCTACATGATGATTGCACTGCCAAATCAGGACAAATCTTTCACAGTGACATTATCAATGCCATTTACAGTTTTTAGCACAATATCCAATGCTGACGATTTAATTGAGTTTTTCGAAACAAATTACTGTGATGCTGTTCCTTTGATTGGAAAAGAAAAACTCATTAAGGATTTCTTTAAATCAAAACCTCAACATTTAGTGTCAATCAAGGTTTTAATTCTTCAATTTTATATTTTTGTTTTAACTAATAACACCATATTTAGTGTCATCCGTATCATAATTCCAAATCACTCCTGATTGGAGATGCCGCCCACGCAATGGTACCCTACTATGGCCAAGGAATGAATGCTGGCTTCGAAGATTGCAGTGTGCTGTTTTCCATTTTGGAACAACCAAACATAACCATAGATGAAGCCTTGAAAGAATTTACCGAAACAAGATGGCGGGATGCTCATGCAATTTGTGATTTAGCAATGTACAATTATGTTGTGGTATGTTTTTAAGACGAAATTGCTTTTATAATTTTTGAAAAAATAATCTCCTTTTTTAGATGCGAGATTTAACAAAACGCTTTTCTTTCCGCTGTCGCAAGATCTTGGATGATTTACTTTACACGCTGTTTCCAAGCTTTTGGGTGCCACTTTACAATAGTGTTTCATTTACAAACATGCCTTACAGCAAGTGTATTGAAAATAGGAAGTGGCAAGATAAGGTAAATATTTACGAAAAAATGGGCTCCTACCTTTTTTAAATTTCAAAATTGGGTTCCACAACTGGGAACACACATTTCCTATTTTAGGAAATTTTCTAAGTTTAGATTTTCTGGAAATAATTTTTTTGTTAAAAATATGTTTTGTTTTTATTTCCACAGGCCCTCAAAAAAACATTCGTTGCCGTAGGAAGTGTTGCTGTTCTTGTTGGAATAACATACGCAGCAGTAATTTTCGTTCCAGATTTACTTTCTAAAGGCATAATACGATTTTGAAATGTATGTTGTGTTTTAAATAAAGTCATCAAATTGTTTTTGTTACGAGTAAATAGATTTTTTTTACTAAATTTAGGTATTTGTAAATTGTATTACGAGTATGACGTTTGTATCCATGATTGGTAAGAAAATGAATTCCTTAAAATAACTCCATGCTAAAGTCTTAAAAGTTCTAGATAACGTCTATCAAGTTAGTACCAATTTTAACCTAGCAATAAATTGTAACTAAATTAGTTGTGAAACAAAAAAAAATACTTTTTTGAACAAAAATGCATGTAGTGCAAATTTTGATATTGTGAAATCAGGCATTAAAAAGAAATACTTCAAAATGAGAGCCAAAATTATTTTGATAGAGTTTTTTGCACAAAAGCAAAATAAAAAATATCGATATTTTGAATTTGTGAAAACAGCAGTTAAAAATCGATATGAAATAGTTTTTCAAATTCTGCTTTTAAATTGCTGTTTTTGATTTTGTGGAAAAAAAAGTAATCAAAATAATTTTTGGATTTTTTTTCTTTTCACAACTAATTTTTAGATTTTGCACTGGAGTCACTATGGAGAAAGCATATCTAGTGATCAATTAAAGTTCCTGAAGAAATTATTGAGACTGTCCCAGTGGGTCTTCTCGTCCTGCCAAACGGTTCTCTAACTAAATAGATTTTGGGAATACGAGAGTTTGCAGATATGGTACAATGGTAAGCTGTGTGAAGTATATTTATTTTGGTCAGAGGTAAGAAACAAGTCTAGGCTAGGGTGTTGACCTGCATCGTTCCGAATCCAAGTTGGCTCGTCGACAAGCTGAGTAAGTTGGTTTAACTCAACAAAAATCTCAACATACGCTCCTTCGGGTGTTGTTTTTATATTTTTCTTTCAACAACACGTTGACAAGAATATTAAAAAAAAAATGTTTTTAGGGTAAAAATAATGATGTAAATCTTAACTATTTATATATGTTCTTTGTATTATTTACTTAAAAAAAAAAACTTTCTTAAAAACCATATAGTTTCCTTAAAAATAAAATAAAATAGCATAATTTCAAATAATGTCTAGAAATTGTTTTTTTTTTGTTAAATAAAATTTTTACTATTTTGCTTTTTGTATTTCAAAAATTAAACTTAAATTCGGTTTCTCTACCAAATAAAACAAAAAAAAAAACATGTCTGATGTCCATTTGCCTCGCTTCTATTTATAAATGACGATGTCTTTCGCTCATCTGTGATTTAAATGTCATTTTCAGTGGATGCTGTTTTTTTTTTTCATTGAAAATATATATTTTAAAGTAGCTAAATATATAAGGAAAACATTATTTTCAATGAAAAACAAAAAACATTTTTATTCAGCTTCACTATACGCGGCGACCTCATCTACAGACTGACGACGAAGTCGCGACATTGTGACTAGAGAAATGTTTGACTATATAAAATTAAAAAAGCATTCATTTTTTTTTAATATCTTGTTGACTTATAGAAAAATAAGAACAATTATTTATTAATATTAAAAAAATCTTTCCACAAGGTGAAATTGTTCGCAAAATATGAAAATAATAAAATGATCAAAATTGTGACATTGCAAAAGAAGATAGCTAAAGAGGTCAAGGTTATTGTCCATAATAATTGAAAAAAAAAAAAATAAACTGAGAAAATATTTATTTAAGTACCTATACACAGTGATATATTTTATTGGAAAATATTGTTAATTTAAAATTAAAATTAAACTGTGCTTGCCTTGAAAATATGTTAAATTCTGTGAGTCACCGTAATCTGTAATATGTGTAACCATTTTAAGCATTTTGTTTATTTTTATGTTACTTTGAGTTTCCTTTATTTGATGTAACTGAAATTTCTTTAAGGTATAAGTGACCATTGCAGTTTATGTCTGTTTAACGGTTTAAGAGTGAGCCTTCCAACAGTGAGTCTTAAACAAACGTAGAGCTGGCAAAATTTGAGGAAAGTTTTTCATAGATTTAAAAGAAAAAAGGTACGTATACGCACAAGTGTACAACTACTTTATCATTATAATTCGGAGTTTACAATAATAGTTAGCAATTGGTCCCTATAGATTGAATCTATTTTCTTTGTTTGAGACAAATGTAATTAATACAGTAAATAAAGGTTGTTACTTCAAATTTTTGAGAATGATACTTGTTTATGTGTTGCAAGGTTCTGGAAGAAGGATTTAAATGCTTGTATTTTTAAACCTAGATTTTGAGGAATGAAAAATAATTTATTTCACAATGTGAATGTAACCTTAAGTAAATGCATGTTAGTAATTAATTACTTGTTTTAAATGTGTTAAGCAATAAAAAAAACTAGGATAAATCAAAAAGAGGAAGAGGAACCCAAGACTCAATACTTCGAAGATGCTAAAAACGCTCATGAAGCCGAAACCCCGAAAACGCACAAGAAATTTAAGACGCCAAAGACGTCCAAGATGCTTGAAGACACGTCGACAACGCCCAAGATGTTGAAGACGACGAAGATGCTGTAGACACCGAAGACGCATGTAATCTTGATAACATTGCATATAAAAATTTAAATAAAAAAAATATTTTTTGATTTTTGAATTTTTTTTTTTATACTCAATATTTTGTAAACGGAAGGATATTTAATTCTGAAAGTTTGTTTTTAAGCGTATAAAATTAAATACTTAAAATTAGCATTCGATTTTTTTTTCATAATATAATTAAATTAATAACGGGGCACCCTGTGTACAGAATTATTTTTTTTTTTTAAGGCCTGCGATTCAGCAGAATTTTATTTGGGGTGTAAACATGACTATAAATAATAAATAAAATATTTCAAATAAAGAAAAAGCTTAAAAAAAAAATTCTTAAAAATTGGAGTACATAATACCATAACCGTAATAGAAGGAGTTTATTACCTAAAGGTATTCTTTAACTTGGAAAAAGAAAGTTTTAATAATATTCAAAGATTATAAATACAACTTTCTACATAGATAGGTAGGTACTTGCTTCTGGTTCAAATTTTACTATCTGTTAACGTCACTTCAACAAATTGCACGTTCATTATACAGTACACGTCTGTCTACGTTTCTAGAATTGTACTACCTGGTCGGAGAGAGGTTGGAATACTTGACGCATAAAAATGCGTCACTTAAATTAATTAATATTGTTATTTTGAGGTGCATTCTGGGAGTGAACTTTGAATTTTCGTGTTCTTACTTGCTCGAGTAACAGGTAACATAAGGTAATTTTTTGATTCGCTAAATAAAACTAACTCGAGATTAAGAATTAATCAGAATTGGAATCACGATAATAAAAAACAAAAAAAAGGGGATTGCACATTCCGTCGGTCTGTCTGTCAGACTGTCTGTCGATGTGTCTGTAGCACGACATATAGCCTAAGCTTCTGAAGCAATAGCTGTTATATAAGAACTTAATTATCTTAAAAACAGCTCTAGCAGTTTTTGTAGGAAACTTTATTATAAAAACTGTTTTCAAAAAACCGTTAATAACGTTTAACCTGCTATGGTTGGGGAAAAGAAAATTATTTTTGGTTTTTTTTGCAATCAAAATTTTGAATTTTAAGATAATTCTAAATAATGAAATTTTCAAAAAAAAAAATATATTTTTGCTTTTAATAAAAATAAAAATTTTAACAAAAACACAGCAGCAAGTTCATGCGATCCAGTCGTACATATTATAAACACAAACGAAAAGATCATTTGTATCAAATTTATCAATATAAAAAATGCCGACAAAAATCCAGCAAAGTAAAAAAATAACACTGTACATGTACATATGCATTTATTGAGGGAATTCCTATCTGTAAAAGCAACTTCCATTTAATTGCACAATAAATCAACAACATTGTTATCAATATAATTTTGATTAACTCTTTACTTATGCCGGCTTTTGTGCATAAAATGTGATCAGATTTTCTCTCACACTGCTGATCAATTGAAGCTTTTGTGATTTTGTCAAAAGAAAAAAAAAAGCTTGCATACAATCGAAAACAAGAATAGAAAAAAGCTTTGAAAACTTTAAATAATTATAGATCAACAATGAATTAAAGCTTAAGGAAAGCTAAAATAAAATTATACCTGCGTCCTGCGTCGCTCGAAATGCCAGCCAATGTGTGTTTTTTAATAAATAATTTCAATATGATATAAGGTATATCAACAGGAGTCATGGATTTTTTGAATATAAACCTAATTTGTTTGGAAATTTTTTTTTCAAAACTTCAAAAAATTTTGTTTTATTTGAGTCCTAAAATTTTAAATAAAAGCCTATATAGTCATATTAATTTTCTTAGTTCGACTTTTTTTTTCTTGTTTCTAAAAAATAATTTTGACAAAAAAAAAATAAAAAAAAAAAATGGTCCGGTTTTTGAAAAAAATACAACAATCAAACAAATTTTGTTGAAAAAAGCCAAAGGAAATAGCTACTCGTAAATTTAATGATTTTGAACACTGAAATTGTAAGAATAGGACGATAATGGAAAGACATAAACATGTTTAGTTGAGACTTGAAGAAACTCTTTAAGGCTAGGTGTTTTGTGTAGATCTTTCAGCTTTTTTCTTATCATTTGAATTGAAAGTATTGTTATCATTGTCGTACTATTACTAATACACTCATGATATTTATAATTATATTGTTCGGGACATAAAAGTTAAAATTTTTGAAAACGGTTTTTAACATTTGTGTAGTAGGTACCGTCAATTCGAAAATAAAAAATAATATTCTTAAGGATAGTGTTGAAAAACTGTTTTGTACCCAATTTCAAAGATATACATATGTCGAGCCGTTTTTGAAATAATAAATTTTTTAAAAATAATTTATTTTTTTATAAAAACCTACCTACCTACCTACCTACTTTGTCTCCAGTAACTCACTGAAAGCCCTCAACTGCCGATCATCTCTCGCGGAGATGGCGCAGCAAATTAACATTCACCTATGTTGGGTGCCGGGCCACAGGAATATTAAAGGCAATTGCAAGGCTGATGAACTCGCTAGAAATGGAACCATCCTACCAATCGCACCATGTATAGCAAATATTGGTATACCTCACGCTACATGTAAACTCTTGCTGGTGCAAGATGCCATTAGGTTAACAAACCTTAGGTGGAACACCATCACCACTTGTGTGGCGACAAAGCAGATCTGGCCATTGGTAAATCCGAGTCGATTTAAATGCTTGTTGTCCCTGAGTAGATTGCACATTGGATCCGTAATTGGTGTCATAACAGGACACTGTTTAATTGGAAGACACGCAGCAAGGCTGGGTGTTTTCTCCAATGACTTTTGTAGAAGCTGCATGGACGAGGAGGAGGAGGAAACAACTACTTATCTTCTCTGTACATGCCCTGCTCTATCCCAAAGACGTAGGGTTCATTTGGGAGAATACTTTTTCAACGACCCTAGCGATCTTACTAACAATAACGTTAACAATCTCTCACGCTTCATAAGAAGCTCCAAATGGTTCAACGAGTAGAGAGAGAAAAATCTCTAGATTCATGTGGTATCACAATGGGCCTAAGTGTGTCGGTTCATACTGACAGCCACGTCAACCTAACCTAACCTAACCTACCTACCTATTGAATATTTATTTTGTAAATTTTAGATTAGAATGGTTTTTCTTTTCATTAAAAGTGAGACAATATTAAATTTATTGAACTTAAAAAAAAATCGTCGGAGCCGTTTGCAAGAAAAATCAAACAGGCAGCTACCGTTATTTTTGGCCTTACAAAAATAAAAAATGTGTAAAATTATACGCCAAGTTTTAAGAAAATCCATTTACCAGTTTAGTTTGCAAGTCAATGGATAGACAGACAGACAAACAAAACTAATATTTTTGAACTCCCTCTCAATTTTTTTTTACGAAACCAAAACTTGCCTTATAGCACTTATAAAAGCAATTTTTACCATTCTCACAAAGTCAAAACTAATATAAATAGAACTTTTTCCGACAAGCACCACAGAACTCTAAAGAAAAGTTGGATTTACTAAAAGAATTACTTCTAAAAATGTCAAACTACTTTTACTGCTGTAAAAATAAAAAAATGCAACAATAGTTTGTTGCCAATATATATTTTTTTCATAATATTCAATCAATCGTACAAAATATTGTCTCTTTACCAAGACAAGACAGGCCGTTAAAATGGTTTAATGTGAGCAATTGTTTTTTGTAAGACATTGTTTTGTCTTCGCAAAATCTCAATTATTTTTTTTGTTCTTATAAAAAAAAACGAAGTAAAGTGTAAAAAATGTTAAATCAATTTTACTTTAATACAAAATTTTATTTCAATTTAATTTAGATATCTAATAATTTCAAATATACAAATTTAAACTATTTCTAATTGAATTTTAATAAATGGATTAATTAGTTTTATTTAGTTTCAATTCCTTTCAATTAAATTAATTAATTTTATTTTGTGACAAACCGACTTGAATAAACCACCAAACTGTTTCCCAAACAGAAACATGCGACCGTTATAGGTCCCTTTACTATTACGATTTTTTTTTGTGTTATTATAAATATTATAAATTTTTATCTCACTACTGTTTAATTGATTTCATTTTAATTTTATTTTATTGTTATTTCCAACCATCTTCCCACACGTCACCGCTGCCGTCGCTCTTTTATAGCTTTCATAAGCTCTTGTGTTGTTCATGATAGTCGTCGTCGTCGTCGTCTGTCTTTAAAGGTATTAAAACTTTTGCGAATTTATTTTGTGTATTCTGTTATTTGTCTTCATTCTTCAAACAGCTCAACAAAACTATACCAAAAGCAAATTAACAAACAAAACGAAACGCAAGAAAAAAGAAATATAGAAATAAATTCAAAAAAGTCAAAAAAAAAAAAAACATTTCTATAAGCTTTTCAAAGACGTCGTCAGTTGGTCATCACATGCTCGGCTATTTAGACACACAATACGTTTAAATAATTTTTTTTTTAAATATTGCGAAAAATATATACATAATTATTATTAATCCGATAAACTCTTTCGAAATCGATTATACCCACAAAGTCATCCTATTGATAGAAACATTAAACGGCTCAAAGCGAAGATTATAATCAAAAAGCGCATAAACACTACACATAGGTGAATAAAGTCTCCAAGACTTTAAAAGGCTTTTTGAGCTATCGCGGTGTTAACATTTCTCCCGGTTCTTTTTTTTTTGGTTTTGTTGTTGTTGTCATTTAACGAACGGTACCTTCTGTGACCACCTGACGGTCAAGTCAAAGAATTGTGTGTCTCTCCTTTTTTTGTTTGTGTTTTGTTGTTTTTGAACGGCTTGACAATTTCCCGGAAAAAAAAGGTTTTCATTTTGAATTCGAGTAAAAGTACAAGTACTTAATACTCTCCTCTCAAATTTCTCTACGTCTCTCGCTTTTATCATAAAATAATAATAAGAGCACAACCAACCCCCACCATCGCCAGCGCCGCTGCTACCGTCCTCGTTCGTCGTCAACGTTCTATTGGCATATTTCCTTTTCCGCTACAAAATAACGTTAGTTTTGTGGTTGCTGCTGCTTAAAAGCCTTTTCCGCGTGATTATAAGCAGTCCCGAATTAGGTCTTGTCGTCGTCTCTCAAAGTGTGCTCCGATAAATTTCTTTTTTCTTTTACTCTTTATTTTTTGTGAATTTTTTATTTTCTTAAAAAAAACAAAACGTGTGTAAGGTTCGTTCAAAAACTCTTTTTTTTTCCTGTTTCTTGCCTTGGTGCTTGTTTTGTAATTTTTTATTTTTACAATAATAAAACTGCTTACAGACAAAAATAAAAACATTAACTGGAAATTTTATTGTAAAATAAAATCTATCACGCACACAAAAATCCCCAACCTTACTTAACAATAACCTTGACTGCCTTGATCAGTTTTATTGTGCATTTAGGAAGATTCTAATATAATTTAAACAAATAAAAAGAAAAAAAAAAAAAAAACTGTACACTTTTACCTATTTTTGTCGCGTGGTTGTTTTCGTTTCGTCGCTGCTGTTGTCGTCGTCTTCGTTAACCCTGCGCCATCGCTAGATATTTACCCTATCCTAATCTTCTCTATCTAACGTCGATCGTTTCGTACCCGGTAAAATTGTGTCAGCAGTCTTTATATTTCTGCGTAAATTGATATAAACAATTTGACTATAATTATCTTAGAGTTAAATTTAAATAAACACAATAATAAAAAAAAAAACTATTCACTTTGAAACGACAAAAACAACATTTTAAATTCCCCCTAAAAATTACATCATTATCGCACACTATATAAATTCTCACTCTGCGCAAAGCAATTAGCAAAGTGCTACTATTTCACCAACTGAGTGAGAGAAACAAAATAGAAAAACAACAAAAACTAAAAATATAAATTTATAAAAGCTTTTTTAGCACTAAATTGTTGTTTACGCAAAAACAACAGCAAACATGTTGAATACCAAACCAAAAGGAAAGCCTTCTGTGGCCACACCACCGAAATCACAACCTAAAAAGGGTTCGAAAATTCAAAAAACCACTACACAAGTTCAACCACAACAGCCGGATTCAGGTTCCACAGAAACCCCCACCAACAAGACCTCTCCCATTCCTTACAACAGCAAACCCAAAAATAATAACAATCCAGAGGCAACAACTAGCAGAAATTCCGCTTCGGCTTTAAAAAATGATCCCAATTTGTCTAACCTCAGTGCATCCCTAAAACGTCTGAATTACTCCAATAAGAAAGCCTCCACCAAGTCTAACAACACCACCACTAACGGTTCACAACAGCATCAGCAGAAATCACAATCAAACAAGCGAAATCAAAATCATTATGCCTCTTCTTCTGGGACATCACGAAATAAATCACGTGATGAAGATCATAAAAACGATCCAATGGGTCATAAGAAAAATCAATTTGGAAAAATGAGACTAACAGAATTTCTAAATATTGACCAAGACAAAAAGGTATCGGCGAGTAATGGAAATTCTTCATCAGCTATTGTGAATTCTTCAACAACATCCAACAATAAAACTCCCTGTGCCAAATGTTCAACTCCAGCTGGTTATACAAATTATAGTATTATCGATCCAATGATCTTCACAGGGAAACAATTTCAGAAGAAGAATCAGAGATATGGTGGTAATTCGAAGGGAGGATCTTCTAATAACAATAATCAACGCAATGAACCCCGAAATGTTATGATGAATAGTACATTTGTGCCAATTGAACAACCAAAAGTACCCATTTTATCTTCGTCTAATATTGCTGCTGTGATTGCTGATACGGATCGGTTTACTATATTTGAGAAAACTGGTAAATTACGAACCTCGTATCCCATTATGCAGGTGAGTGTTCTTTTTTGTTTGACATGACATTTAAAAATAATTATTATTAACCAAAAAAAAGTGCTGTGTAAAAAAAATATATTTTTTGGTTAAAAACAGAGCAATTCTATAAAGTGATTTTCTATCTATTCAAAACTCATTCAGATTGCCAAGCATAATATGCGATCTCTGTATATTTTCATTGGGAAAAACGTATTATACTATTTTTTTAAACCGCATATACTTGTTAGATAGGGGATTTAATTTCGTGGTTTCAAGCTGGTAGAGCTGTGCATTTGACACCTGTCAAACTCAGCTGTCATCTGATTCGTTAAAACTGTAAAGTTTATTTTTAAACATTGTTCAGCGTGTGGCCGTAGATTTAGATTTCCATGCTTAGCTTCAAATATTTTTATTTAATTTAGTTTATTTTTAAGTTTTTAAATACTGAAATCTTCGAAATAAGAGCATATTAAAGAATATGAGTAAAAAATTGCAATATTAAATATTTGTTAGGTCATTTGAAGTCTTTAAATATCCTTTTCACATTTTTATTAAAGCTTAAATCATTATTAAAACGATTGGTTAAAGTAAAAAATAAATCAAACAGAAAATTTTTAACAGCAGTGTTGATTTTTTTTTTAAAGAAAATATATTTGCAGGAAATGTTAAAAATTTTCTAGATTTTGTTTCAATAACTTTGCTAGTCATGGCGGCTTTGGTGTAGTGAATTGTGACACTTAAAACGGAAAGGGGGTGTTAACGAACGAACAACTCAAAAATATCGTATCGCTTTAATTAATAACAAGTTTAATATTGTTTTGATTTTGTTTTCTATTCTTTTTTTTCTCGTTTCTTTTTGTTAAAGTTCATGGCTAAGTAAATAACATTGAAAGTTCGAAGAAGAAGAAAAAGAAAAAAAAAATTAAAGTAAAGTAAAGCTTTTTTCACATTATTCGATATTTCTTATCGGAATTTGGGGTTTTCGGTGTTTGATGGTCCGCCGCCGCCGCCGAAGGGAAACGTTTTACAGCCGCCCATGTGGATATTCTTATTTTCAATGAGTTGACAACAAAGATTTTGTTCTGTCAGTTTTGTTTTCTTCGAATTGTAAACATTTCAATTGTTGCTATAGCGTGATCTATAAGCATTGAATGTTTTAAATGATGTAAATGTTATCGTAAGCTAATTAAAGCTTTTGTACATTGTAAGAAAATATTGTTTTGTAATTTTCTAGAGAAATTTGTTTGATCAGGCATCAGGCAGTTGGTAGCTATGAGTGTTTTTTTTTTTTAAAGGGAAAACAAGTATAGCAGCACAAATATTGCTTTATAAATATCCAAGGGAGACCTTTTTTTTGTTTTTAGTTATTTTTAGATTATTATTGTAAAAATTAATATTTACAATTGCAACCGACATGCTACAACGGTTAGGCATTTTGTACAGATAATGTTAACAAAATGTTGCGATTTGAATGAAACAACAATTTGAACACGTAGAATGGAAAACTTAAAAACAGAACAATAGCAATTTAAAATTACAGCAAAAGATGGAGCACAAGTAAAACACCGTTATATAATTTAAATTCACAAACATTCAGTGGCGTTTTTTGTAGTAGTTAAAAATACAGCCACTATATCTTGGAGGTATGATAGGATGATTAATATAAGACGTATTGAAGAAAGTCATATTTTTCCTCTTGGGGCGAAAGGATAATTTTTTGGTTAGGGAGAGGTATGTTAATATAACAGAATTCATACTTTTGAAAAAAAAACGAGTTCTGTAAATTGTAAATTGCCCTGATTATAATATTTGTTTTCCACTTCCATTCAAAAATCAATACCTACAATTCCTGAGCAATTTTGTAAAATTTTACCAAAGAAGTAACCAAAATATTAGAATTAAATACGAAAAATATAAAAAAAAAAAAAAAAAATGTTTGCTACGCTTTTCAAGCTTAAATATTATTCTTTCATGAACAATTTGTTTCTCACAATACGTGTTGTAATCATTTCACAATTCTTGCAACCATTTGACCAATTTCACGATTTTTTTTTCAACCTTTTGAGTATTCCCTAGAAGTGAAATTTATTTTTTTTAGCTCAAAATATAATGGTAACTCTTATGCAACCGTTACTTCATTTTTTAATTTTGATGCATTTTTATCTGTGGGCTTTAAGAACCCGTTGTTATAAAGGGTGCCCCAACAAGAACGCAAGATTTAAATTTTAAATAAAACGCAGATATTAAAAAAAAAATCGCGAATTCTTTATTATATCGTAAAGTAGACAGGATGATTTTATATATAGAACACCACTTCGGGCCGCCGCGGCTTTACTGGCACATACGCGATCTTTTAATGAAATTTTCAACGACCGTTTTGCATAAATGCTGCGGTATTTCATTAATGCAGCGTCCGATTTCCACTTTTAAGGCTTGACTCGTCGTCGGCTTATTTGCATAAACCATCGACTTCAAAAAAACCCAAAGAAAAAAGTCCAATGGTGTTAAATCGCACGATCAAGGCGGCCAATTCTGGTCTCCAAAACGTGAAATAACACGACCGGGAAATGACTGATGCAGCAATTTCTCTGGTTGTATGAGTTGTGGCGCCGCCGTCTTGTGGAAACCACATCCCCTCCACAGTCATTTCTTCAATTCTGGGCTGCATAGTGGATTTGGAAACACCAATTGGAGTTTGAGCGACATCATCACATACTGCTGCGATATTTTCGGTCGATCGACCTGGTCGA
This sequence comes from Syrphus vitripennis, assembly GCA_958431115.1. Lineage (NCBI taxonomy): Eukaryota > Metazoa > Arthropoda > Insecta > Diptera > Syrphidae > Syrphus > Syrphus vitripennis. The sequence continues at coordinate 77,816,362 of OY288109.1, read as the reverse complement.
AGGCACGTTGTTGTCTTTACATCAGTGACAGACCCAGTTTCAGCAAATTTTTTCATTAATCGCTTAACAGTTGACACTTTTGGAGCATTATTGTAATCCCAAATTGATCGCAATTTGCGAATTGTAGCCGCAAAACTTTCACCTTTTTGGTGAAACAATTTCACAATGAGAATGCGTTGTTCATTCGTGTAGCGCTCCACTTTTATTAACCTTATACCTTCTACTAACAAACAATAATGAATTGTTCAAATGTCAAACAATGACACTTCGAATGGCGCCAAATTTAAATCTTGTGTTCTTGTTGGGACACCCTTTAGATATTATGTTTTGTCATAGGCAAGTTGACGGATAACGATGTCATATTTTGAAAAAAAAGAAATTTTGTTTGAAAATTCAATTTGTATTTTGAAAATGATAATATGTTTTTCTTAGTTTCTAAGTTTATATTAAATCCTGAATGTCAATTTAAATTTTGAAAATGTTTTTATATACAACTGTTAAAAGATGCAGAGTATGTATATTATGCCTATTTTTTTAATCATTTCATTTTTTTTTAAATTCTCCCAACACGTTTCAAATTCATTTCTTGATATTCCTGTCCTGTTAATTTTGCAACAATTTGCCAAATTTATTCAGATTAAATTTAACTGATTTCTATTCCTATTCCTATTATTTTTTTTTCATCAACATTCCATAATAAAAAAAAAAATAAGATTCGATTTCTTAGCATATTTTGTGGACTGGTTTCACTTTTATTTCAGGATAAGGTTGATTGGTTACTGTTACTAGAACGTGTTGTTATAAATGATTGTTTAATTTGAATAGATTTTTTCTTTCAATGTATTTGTATTTTTATTAATATTTTAAATTTGCAAATGTTAATTCAATGTCAATGAGAAAACACAAATAAAATTATGCACAAAATATTTGTTCACATATTTATGACTTTATAGGATTTTTTTTTAAAGATATAAACTATACCCAACTTGTTTATGATTTAGCTTTAAAATAAATATTAGCAAAATACCTTTTGGGAGTTAATTTTAGATTAGTTCCAATAATTTAATATGATCAATTAATATTATACCAAATTTATAAAAATTTTATTCAATGGATTTTTGGATAATTATGAAACCTATCCTAAAAAGAATGGAAATTGATATGAGTTTTTGAAAACACAAATTGTATTCGCTTGTTTAACGCAGAAGTGATAATATTGTATAATTGAACTTAAAATAATAAAAAAATATCATTTTAAAATATCGAAAAGTCTTTGGATGGTCTCTGATAGATTTTTTAAATTTTGGTTTAATTTACGGCAATCTTGTTTTGTCGAGCCGATGATGATGATGATGAATCTTGTTTTGGGTCCATTTACCGGATCTACGTCTTGCTGTTCAGCGTCAGTCTACTGATGTCAAAATCCCAAACCAAACTTAATACAAATCACAAATCACAACTGTTAAAATGGCCACCAGTTCAAATGGTTGCCAAATTAAAGTTCTATAGCTCTGAAATAAAAACACCCTTTATGTAGGTGTATTTGCATTGTCTGTCATGAAATATTTTAGTTTTTAAGCACAATCCAAATGACAAAACTACTTCTATCTGCAAAAAATAATTTTTTGTTTAGACAATTAGAATGCAAATTTAAATAAGCTTACCACTGCGCAATTCGTGACACACCAATCGAAAAAAAAAACATTTTCTAGATTAACCTGTGTTTAGGGTAACTACACCACGGAATAAGAATTTTCCGAAATCAAATGGAACAGTAAACTATGGAGATATTACCTAAAAAAATTATTAAATCAAAAAATAAAATTACCTGTAAAATAATCGCTACCGTCTACAAAACGTATTTGTCTAGAAAACGGATTTTAATGAAATTTCATCTGTGGGACTTTGTAATTATTTTAAACTATTAAATGAAAACATATCAAAATTTTCAAAAACACTTTGTTTTTTTTTTTAACTTTATATTTTGAGAATCCTGTGGATATTTTTGTTTTGATTTTTTTTAAGTGTATATTATTAAATATTAAATACTTTCAACTCAATTTATTTTTCTAATAATACTTGAATTACATAAAAATATATAATTTTTTTTTTGAAAAACGGTAATCGATTTTTTTTTAATTTTTATGCTTTTTCTTTTAGTTTTTCTCTCAAGCTATTTTTTTTTTAATTTATTTTTTCTTTACTTTCAAGTCCTTTAACATAGGAGCAAGTTCGTGCAATTCAGTTGTGGATTTAATTTTGTTTTTTTTTGCTAATTATAAGAAGGAAATGTTTTTTAGAAACACCCAAAAGATTTTGTTAATAAAATTAACATAATACCTTTATATTAGTTATTCAAATTTACCTATTGTTTTAAAAGCAGCTTGGGTGGGGTGCTGACGTCGTCGCCTAACGCCAGAATGAGTAAATAATAACAATAATGTATATGGCTATAAAAAGAACAGTTAAACAGATTTAACAAATAACGCGTGGTGCAGAAAAAAAAAATGTTTAAATATTGTTTCTCAATTCGAAAATATAAAATTAATATTTCTCTTTAATAACGTACTTCAAATATTCAATATATCAGCTATTCGTAATACATTTGTGAAACTGAGCTTTAACAAGTTTAATTAGATTATTTAATTAGAAAAGCTAAGTGACATTTTTAAAAATTAATAAACACATTTTACATTTTAAATTACTCACTCATTAAGTTACTCATAGTACCTTTATTTTTTTTTTGTTTGATATACTAATTTGAAGAATTTGTTTCCAATTTTTGAAAGTGTCACTAAACTTATTCTTCTTCTAATTGGATTCAAATTAATAAATAAAATATTCACACATTTTACACCGGTTTACATATACGAGTACGTCATAGTTAAACTTTCAATTTTAAGCTCGGAATTACCTTCACTTTTTTTCTTTTTCGAATTGAATTAAATTAAATTGTTTTTAAAATTAAATAAGAATTTTAGTTAATTAATGTTCACAAATAATAGGACAGTTAATTTAGTAAAAAAATTGTGGTTAGTATTTTAAAAATTTGTAACAGGCTGGAATTGTACTTTATATTCAAACCGCCGAAAGTTAGTTTTTCAAAATGGCGGCCGGTAACCCAATTACAAAAAAATATTTGATTAGATAATTACTTTATCTAGTGATTTGTAGAATTCATTTTCAGGAACATATAAAGTATTGTTATATTTTTGTAAAAATTATTTCACAAAATGTGAATTTGAATCTGTGACACTAAAAGTCAATTTGAAGCTAATATTTACTCGTTTTAAATTTTTTTTTTCATTTGCCTATAATAAAGTGAAAAAGTGAACGGCATTATATTGTTTAATTCTGTCTAATAATATTCTGAAAAACCCATTATACCCTAATTATATGTTTATTTTTGTAGATGATGAACTATTATTGACTAGAGCTGCGTGTGTTCTGAATGGAGTTATTATTCAGATACTCATACTTGTACCATACAATTATTGAATTGTTTAATAAGAGTATTTATTAAAAATATTAACATTTTTTTATTAACAAAATCTCTTCATATAAATAAAAATTAAAATCCATAAAAGTTGACGGTACAGTGACTCACAATAAGTTGAATCTAGGGGACGAGATAATTTCACATGATAATAAATTTTCGATGTTTATTTTTTTCAAACAAAATTTGTAAATGTTTATTCTGTTTTTTTTTTGTGATTATTTTATCACGTTTTTCAAAATTTCAAAAACTGATAATATATGACCTGACGGTTAAGATTCAGTACACTTGAAGAATATACCTTCAATGCGAGAAATGTTGTCATGGAGGATGCAAACTGTCAGATTTTGAGGAGGAGATTCCAAAAATATTACTATTTTGAGCAGTTATCTCTTATAAATGGGCATTCGGATCGAAAACCATGTGTCCGTTGATAACAAGAGTGGTCTCATTGAGTTAAGCACATTTTAAATTAAATGATCATGTTTTTCTTTCACCAATCCATCTATCCCACCTTTCAATGGTAAAGTAAGTGCACATCATTTATCAGAGATGCGCTATAAGTTTACTAACATTTCTCACTGCTTACAGATAATGAATGGGGAAGTGGTGGATGAATAACATGTTCCCATATATTTAAAATATGCTTTATCCAAAGAGACCATTCGTTTCATCATCCCATATTCCACTGTAACCTAGCAGCTGAGAAACCGGGTAACCGCAGTATCCTTTAGAAAAAAATAATTTTCAAAAGAAATTAACATTTAAATTTTTTAATTTTAATTTTCATGAACACTGAAGTGGTCCAATTATTTTTATTTCACGTTTTTGCTGTTCTTCGCTTTATAGTGCCATTAACAATACTGACTAAACAATAAACATATGAAATTTTTGTTCCTTAACTGAAATTAAAATTTTGAACTCAACTAGCTCATAGAACTGCGCTTTTTCTTTTAAAATCAATTTTTTTTTAATGTCCCCTTAACTTTCGGAGAAATCCAATGTTAACATTATTTTTGGCATTAAGTGCCATAATTGTTGGTTTCTATATACATACATTATATACAGAATATGGAACCCCGATTATTACTTTGACTGATGATATCTCGAAAAGAGATTTTTTAAAGATTTATTCTGATTTTTCAAAAATAAAATTCGTACTTTTGAGAATAATTAAATTTTTGCCAAAAGTGACGAAATTAATTTCATAAAAATCTAATATTGTTGCCTACTTGCCATTATCATAGAAATCGTGGAGAGTAATAAAAAAGTGTGATGTTTTATTTTGAAATACAATACGTCAATCAATAAATTTAATTCTTAATTTCAATTTTTTTTAATGAATTAAATAGCTCATACCATCTAGAATCCAAAAACACTTGCAGAAAAAAAAAACAAGCAGATAAACTTCGATACTTTTAAGCTATGGAAGTGAATTCATCTGATAATAAAATCAGAATTTCTGATAAGATATTGTGAAATAAAGCATTAGCTTATAAGAATTATTATATTAAATTGAAGACTTCAATAATAAATTTCTAATCAAAGTTTTTTTTCGTATTACCTAATTTCTAGTTTTATAAATATCACTTTTTCGAAAAAGTTCAAAGTGCCTACGTACAAAATATCTCATTCAACTTTAAATTTTAATAAAAATCCCTCTTATCTACAATGACGGTACTAAAAATATCACGTGGTATCATCATCTATCATCTTAATTGATAAAAATAAAACGTGTTACCTCTGTTACATCTGTTTTTTTTTTTGTTTACATTTTTTTTTTATCTTTTTTGAAGTGATACCTGATTATGATCATCCAGCTGTTTTATAAACCCTTGTCCTCTACCTAACGCCCAATCAAGAAAATCCAAACTTTATCTTTCAATGTCAATATTGTATAAAAATTTAAGCTAAAAATTTGTCACTCTACTCTGACCTCCAAAACTAGAAAAAAAAATTATTATTAATTAAACATTAACATGATATTATGTTCTCTTTCGTTTGACAAACGTATTTACGTATCACATAATGAATGTAGACAAAATAAATAAATTTTATTAGATATTTTGTTTTATTTTTGTTTGATTTTGTTTTGCTGTGATTATTCGCACTAAATTTAAGCTTTTTTTCCCTCAACAACAGAACACAACATGTGAGTTGTTGGCACGATCTCGTGTCGAATTTATTTCAAAAAAAAAAAAAAATAAATCTCACCCACTGCTGTTTGAGTTTGACTGGCACTGGACTGGAAATGGAAAAAGAGAAGAGGCGTAGTAAAATTCGAGAATATTTATGAATCAGCCAGGCGAAAAGCTTTTTGCTTTTTTTTTTTTTGAGATTTCTCGAACAAACTCGAACTTCAATGTTAATTGCTAAATTGCCTTTGAATGAAAGTAAGAGCCACAGAGGAAACTTACCATTTTTGGTTTCGTTTTCAAATGCACGGCGCGGCGGCGATAAATTGTTTTTGTTGTTGTTGTTAATTTGTGTGTTAGTCATATTGAATATTAGGAGGATGTCCAAAAATAATCGGTGTTTTGTTGTGAGTATGACAAACCTGCGGATGTACACTATATAGGCACATACATTACACAATTAATGTGTGTAATTATTTAATATTTGTTTTTTATTTTTTATTTACAATTTACTGGTTGTTTTTTAATTTTTGAAATATTTAATCTTACACATTAAGTAATAATTATACCAAGTTTATGCATCAAAATATTTTTGTATTGGTGTTACCAGTTGGCTACAAATAGGCAAGATCGAAGTTGACGAACCCAAGTTTTTTAAATTAAATTTTTGAAGGGCAGGCTGCAAAAATAATCCTACGATTCTGATGTTCTCTTGATAAAATAAATAGCTGAAAAAAAAGCTCAAATAGCTTAGTAAAATTAAAATTCCAATTAAGAAAAATTTCGAAAAAAAAACTGAATATGATTCAAGTTGTTTACTCGTAATTTTGGTTTTCAAAAGTCAAATAGATAGGTTTTTTCAAAATTTTTAAAAACCAGATTAAAAATTGTAAAATTTTAGTTTATAAACTTTTTTCACCAAAAAAAGAAAGAGCTATATATTTTTAGAAAGACTTGTACTACAAAGGGGTAATAAATTTTAATATAATGTTAAATCTTGAAATAATTTAATTTTTTAGAAGCAAAAAGTAATGATATCTTAAAGTACACCAAGTTCTTATTTTTGTAATTTAACGATCAATGACTTGGTAAATTTTGAAAACCTTAAAATGGTTTGATAAAAGGAAAAAAAGTGCAAAATTTCTTAGATTCTACGATATCGGGAAGTGCTCCATAATTTTGATGATTTGACAGATACGGTTTTTATGGGTTTCTAAGCTTTGTATCTCAGAAATGCTAAAAAGTTGAAAATTATTGAGGAACCTGTGTTATTTCTTTGAGTTTTCTGACTCCATTAGTATTGAATTTGGCGGTTAAAAACTCACCTCATACGTTTAAAAACAACACAAACATTACAAGTATGAATTTAAATGAGAATACTAGTATTGATTGTTAGGATTTTTTAGTCAAATATTATTATTTGCTAATTTCTAAGTGCAAACATTTCAAAAATTTTACAAAAACAAATTAAGTATCCAGACATTGTGTCTAAATTAAATAAAAAAAATATTTAAATAAAAACTTGAAAAAGATATCAACTTGTTTGTAAAATAAGTATAGTAATTAATACTAAAGCTGTATTTTGTTGTCTACTGATCTGATCTGGATTAACTTTTAACATGTGATACAAAAACAAAATAATGGAAAATTTTCAAAATAGTTTTTGAATTTATGCGCACGTGCTAATAATTGATCTGGTTCAAAATTTAATACATAATTATAAACAGCTATTATTAAGTTTACATAAAGAGGACATCTTTGATGGAGAAACAAACCAAATGCTTTCAAGAAAATCAAAACCTATAGAACAATTACATTTTGACTTCTGTTTTTCTAACTGGTGGAAAAAGAAGAAAAAAATAATATAGTTCGGTCTTTTTCGTTTTACTCCTCGTATGCACTTGCCTCTGATTATTTAATATTTTTATTTGTTCAAATTCACAACACACTTTTATAAATTCCACAAAATTGTCGATTTTAATAAACCTTGTTTATTTTGTCTGGCAAAAAAAAAAAACTTCGAACTTTTATTTTTAGGTAGGTACCAATAGATATGTTGGTTTACCTTTTTCAACTATACTCAGTTGGCTTGACGTCTATTAAAAACACATTTAATTGATCAAATGAATATCAAAATAAATATTTAGTTTTTTTTTTTTATAAAAAAAAAGAATGAACAAAAACCTGTGCAATGTTATATTAGATAAATTATAATTTTAGTTTACTTATGTACATAAGGTTGGTCCTTATTTTTAAAATTTAAAATTTTTATTTTTCCCGAAAATGACTCCGATGACTTTTTTGAAAAAAAAAAAAATTACTAAGTATAAAAAGATATTGGCGTACCTAATGAAAAAAAAAAAAAACATTCCAAGATATAGGAGGTACCGTTACATCGCATTTTTTTATTTTTAAAAAATGGTTAATCTGCTTCAATGTTCAAATTTTTAAAAGAGAGTTTTTTTCAGTTTTGAAAATGATTAAAGATTTCAAAACGGGTCAATTCTTACTTACTTACTTACTTAAGGTGGTGCTACAGTCCGGGACGGACCTGGACCTCAACCAACATGCGTCTCCAGTCAGCTCGGTCCCTAGCTAACTGTTTCCAGTTTCGCACGTCAAGTTGGTTGAGGTGCTCTTCCACTTGCGCGCTCCACCTGAGCCGCGGTCTTCCTCTACTGCGCCGTCCCTCGGGATTGGTTCGAAGACTCTCCGGCCGGAGCATTGATGTCCATTCGCTCTGCATGACCCAGCCATCTAAGTCGTTGGACTTTGATTCGTTTGACCAGTTCAGTGTCGCAGTACAGCCAGTACAGTTCATGGTTGTATCTTCTCCTTCATTCACCATCTATATTTTTTTTTTATAATTTGCGCGCGCTCAAGGCGATTTTTGGTGTACCCTTTATACGTTTCAATACAGCAGCGCGAGCGTGAAGGAAAGGTTAGGATGGGAAGGGAAAGGTGTATGCAGACGGGACCAAAAATCAGCCGGAGAGTTTTCCTTGAAGCCTCCTATGACGTTCTCATCCTGTCTTGACAAGGTCCAAGCTCAGCGCCATAAATAAGAACTGGGATGATAAACCGTCTTATAAAGGGTCACTTTAGTGGCTCGAGAGAGGAATTACTACTCAATTGCCTTCTAAGTCCAAAGAAGCAGCGATTCGCAAGAGTTATTCTCCGTTTAATTTTAGCGCTGGTGTCGTTGTCTGAATTGATAGCGGTGCCTAGGTAGACAAAGTCCTCAACTACCCCGAAGTTATAGCTGCCTATGGTGACGTTTTGTCCAAGACGTCGCCGTTCTATGTCCTTTCTTGAAGACAGCATAAACTTCGTCTTGCCCTCATTGACAACTAAACCCATCTTCTTCGCTTCCGTCTCAATGCTCACAAACGTGCCACTGACATTACACTTTGATATTCCAATTATGTCAATATCATCGGCGTATCCGAGTAATTGGACAGACCTTTGGAAGATTGTGCCTCTGGTGTTGACGAGTGAGTTTTGCACAATTCTCTCCAGAACGATGTTGAAGAAGTCGCATGACAGTGCATCGCCTTGTTTAAAACCTTTTTTGACATCAAATGCGTCGGTGAGAAAAACGGGCCAATACATATTTTCAAAATTTGGCACAAAATGTTTTACTATCCTCAATAAGTTGAAACAAATTTAATTTTAAAAAACCATTTCAAATTTCTCGAAAACGATTCCGAGGATTTTTATGATTTTCCAATTGATTCCAAAATTAACGAGTAAATTTTGAGTTTGAGACTTTTTTTGGAAGCATCGAAATTCATTTTTTTAAGGCAAAGACAACCCTGTTGTATGTCCATTTAGATTTGTTTTATTCATTGATTGCATACACAGTAAGAAATAAATATTATAAATTAGTGTTCTGCTGTTTAAATACATTATAAAAAATGGTAAAAAAGCTACATGGATTAATTTAATTTTCGGAGAGCCCCACAAGTTAAGCCTTTGGGTGAAGTAGTAGAGTTGAAGAGTTTAGGTCCCACTCGAGATCATGACAAGCGCCACCGGTAAATGAAGGAGAAGAAGGTTAATTGGATTTTTGAAGTAATAAGTCCAACATTTAACTAAAAATACACTAAAACTGATAAATCCAATTGCATTGATTGGCATATTTGATTTCCAAATTTCAAAGCTCAGAAAAAGCCTAGCCTAAGAAAAATGTCATTTAAGATAAAAAATAATCTCAAATATTATGATGTTGATTTTTGTGTTATTTTTCTGTTACAGTTTTTATCAATCACAAAAAATACTATTATCATAATATAATTAATTAATTTAAGAAGAAGGTAAGGTATACACATACACCTGTATGTAAGCCAAGTAAAAATAATCTTGAAGGTTCATCATTTTAAATCATTGCATTTCATGCACAATGTACGTAAAACAAAAAAAAAACACAATTTGTCTGCGTTACAAATCACCAGTTTGTCTGAAAACATTCTTCATCCAATTTGATTGTGGAAAGTTTGCCGGAAATGTTTGTTTTTCAATAAAAAAAAAATAAAGATACCAACACAGTGTAGGTACATTGAAGAAAGAAAAAAAAAATGATACCTATATTAAACACAAATTTTGGCTCGCATTTATAATCTTTTAAACTAAAGTGTTTACGTGTTTATAGATACATTTTTTTATCCGTCACACGAATCAAGATCTGTTTTTGCGTTGTTAAGTTTTTTTTTTATTTTTTTTTGGCAATCCGCCACTTAACACACATGTGCGTCGTTTCAGTTCTATAACTTGATGTGGTGTTGTTTACAAAAACAAAGAAAAGAGTGGTTAAACGTCAAAGTAAAGATAATAAAAAAAAAAACGAAATCCACCAATGGGTCGTACGTACTTGTTCATTTAATTCCAATTAATTCGTGGCTTGTTTTGGAAACAAGTCGAAACAATACAATACAAGCGAAATATAATATTCCAAAGTAATGAAATACGAGATAAAAATTGCGATGTGTTTTTGTTTTTGCTTTTGTTTTAATTTTTATATTTTTAAGATTTCTTCTTAGATTTACACTGAAGAAAGTAAATATGATTTAAAAAAATATTTTTTTAAACCGCTTGTAGTTTTTGTAAACCTTGGTAAAAAGAATACTTTTATTAGGTAATTTTTTTTATTTTTATTGTTCTAAGGGTTTGATTTAAGAAACTTAAAATGTATACATAAAGGTATTTTTATTGTAGATAGGTAGTTACGTTTTTGGGAAAAACATTCAATTTTGAAAAAAAAATATTATTAAAAAATTAAACTCAATTGTAATTTGTGTTAATTTACTTAAAAGACAAAATATAATTTTAACCATGTTTTTTTTTGGTAAATTTAACAGCGTACGTCACGTCGTTCTGTGCGTACCTCGACCTAGTTTTGAACCGTTGTTCTTCAAATTTGGTGATAATGCTTTCAGATGATTCCGCTTAGTGAACATTGATCTTTTTTTAAAATTCCAAAATTGGGCCACTCTGTGTCTATTCTATTCGAAACTCACGTGTGAGTTTAGTATCATTTTTGGATTTAAGCATCTATGCAAACATAAATAATTATTCATTTAGAGAAGACATTTATTCCTATCATAGCAATAATTTCAAATTTGACAATATCGAGATTGATTTTTTTACGAATGCAAGACAGGTGACACAGTGTCTAACATAACAAACATATATATGTATGTATATCGAAAGTAAAACATTTCTATCAGAATTCAGTTTCTAGAATGATAATGAAAGTAGAATTGTTGATATTGATATCGAAGACAAAAGAAAAAGTTATTAATATGATAACATTTTTTGTATCTTTCATGACAATGGGAAGTACCTATTTAAAGTGTTTTAATTAACAAAAAACTGTAATGCGAAAATGAGATAAAGTTATTGCGAACTTATATTTTTTTTTTATTTATACAAATCAGGTGATGATGATGATAGAGACCTATGGAAACATCTATGGATTTTATGGAGGCCACTTTTGAATCAAAAACTTTTTTTTATCATATAAACATACATATATATTTCAAGGACACTTGAGAAAATACTTTTACTATCTTAAACTTAAAACTAAAAGAAAGCATTAGGACATGTCAAAGATTCTTAAAAAGTGGAGTTTATTTTACCACCAAGATTTTTATAGAATCTTGGTGGTAGTTCACCCAAATGTTGCTCTTTCATTCAAAACCTTAAGAAACCAAATATTTTAGTTAAAGTTTCAAGGTGTTTATTGATATAATTAGGTACATTTGTTTTCTTTTAATCAAAAAAAAAAAAGAACTTAATATTGCCACCTTCCCAAAGATATATTTTCTTTGCAATGGAAAAATGTATTGTAATTTTTTTTCCGATTTTTCTAAATTTACGGGATTATTTCCTCTCCAGTAGATGCTAAATTTGTAACTTAAGGAAGACAAGCAATGTCATAACATATGGACTTACATTTGATCTTTATATCAAAATATTTTTCAGTGTTGAAACTTTTCTTCAAGAATATTTTGATGGACGATTTAAAACTAAGAACCTATATTTTAAAACGCTTTCAGAGGTGCCAATTTTCTTAAAGTTGTTGTTTTTCAAAGTGTTTCGTTCTTGGAATCAATAAACTATTCCCGAAATCTGTAATAATCATGCAATATGATGAAAGAAAGGTTTAGATAAGTTCTCTATTTTGAATAGAAAAAAGGGAATTTACTTATTTTTACTTAAATTTAATTTTTCTCATTTTAAACCATAAAGGCAAGTATGTGCAACCTGCAACTGCACTTTAATTTTCATTTTTCTGAAGAAGGAAATTGACACTTCGTTCATCGTTTTTTGCAGATTTAAGACAAATTAATGCATTTAAGGGCTTGATAATTTTTTTTTTATTACTATAGACATTTTTAATTGAATACTTTATAATAAATACAAAGTAGGTATGCACTTGTACTTACTTTAGCTGTGATTTATATTTCTGTTTAACAAAATGATTTCAGACTAAATGAGTTAAATTATATTTGACTTGTTAAATTCTTGTTATTTGCAATCTTATTAAGTGAAAATTAATATTTTATCACCTGGAAATTAATTATAAAAATAATGTCAATAATTTGAGTAATATCAATTGCTTAAGAGACTTTTGGGTGCCAGTTTTGGAATAAATAAAATTGATTATTTTACTGTCATTAAAAAAAATTCAAGACTAGGGTATTAGAAACCAGGCTGTTTCAGAATAAAAAAAAATTAACAAAAAAGAGGGATATTCGTGAAACAGTCTTCTTTTCTTAATTGTTTGTTTTGGATTTGTAAACAAAAAAAAAATCCCCAGAAGCACAGTTACAAGGGTCAAAATAGAGGAAAACCCCCAATAGAAATCTCAGAAAAAAAGGAATTTCCAAAGTAAGCAGTGAATCAAGTAATTAAATTAATTAACGAGACCAAGACCAGTCTCGAGAAACAGTATGGCAGGTACTGTTATGTTTGGTATTAAAAAAAAATCAAAACGACTTCCGCATCATAGTAATGTCTAGTCTGATCAAAATCTCGAGTTCGAACTTTTTCACTAGTTCAAAATTTGACATAAATTACCTATAGCCGAAAGTAAAAACTTATCGAAAAAAAGAAAGAAAAAAAATAGTAAGCGTCAAAAAAATGCCAAAGCAAAAAATTTGTCACAAGAAAATTTTGTAAGAACAACCAAGTGAACATTCACATTTGAGATTTTTGAGAACGGTTTTTTAACGTTTGCATGGGAGGTAACGTTTCTTCTGAATAAACTTTTTTTTATTGTTTTGAGTACACTTCTTTCAAAATTTTTGGTGGCATTTTCAAGAGGTTTAAAATTTTTGAAAACGGTTTTCTAACATTTGTTTAACAATTTCAAAAACAGGAATTTCGTTAAACAAAAATATACAAAAGCATAAAATTCCATATTTGAACTGCTAAAATAATTCAAAAAAGAAGTTTAAGCTCAAAACGACGCTATTTGATGTATCAAAAATTTTTTTTTCCAAAAACAATTTTTTTTTAATAAAATTTCATTTTTAGAAAAAAAAAATTGTTATGTAATTTTTTAATATTTTATATTATGTGTATATAAATACAAAATTTCAAACAAAAAATTTAACCGTTTTCAATTTTTTTTTTTCAAATATTTAAACATTTTGATGAAATTTTAATAGTCAGTAAAAATTTTAATTTTTTTTTAATATTTGAAAATTTTGTTTAAAGTTTATAGATCACATAGGAACTCATTCATAAAAAAATTGATAGTAATCCGTCAAACCATTTATTAGAAAATCAATCATGAAAAACCTTAAGTTCCTAGTTTCATTATTTTATGCTGTAGGTAAACAGACCGACAGACAGACAGAATTGTGGCATACTACAAAGTATTTTATTTGGCAATTCTTATAATGTTGTTTTTTCTTCTTTTTTTCAGGTATGTTTGACTTTTCAAAAGATTAATTCAAATTTTGTCAATAGATAAAGGTGAGTACATTTTGTTTTCTTTGTTTAGTTATTATTTTTCTTTTAATTACCAAAATCTGAGATCGAAGAGATCGAAACTCTTCTAAAGTAAGAGTGTAGTGTTTTTTTCGACTTAATTGACTGGACTTTTAATTAGGTTGTTGTGTTTCTTAGTATTTTGTTTGTACATATTTCAAAACGATCACGAGAAAGTGAAAAGTAAAATAGAAAACCTTTTTCCTAATAACTTAATCAGCATTTCTGGATTAGAAAAAATCCTTAAATGGATATAGTTGGTCTAGATGATATATCAGTTTTAATTTTATATTTTTAAATTAACTACTGTAGATAGCTAGCCTCGAATTATACCAAAAAAAAATAACTTCTGCAGTCTGCAACAATTTAAATTATTTGTTAAAAAATCCTGAAAGTATGCAACATAAATATACGATTATATTTCAAAGCTTTCTAATCGCAATGATACCTTTTTAATATCTCATGAAATTCGACAAGTTGTTATTAAAATAAATATCTAAAGAATTCTGTCAACCTGTTGTTGTTTCCGTTCGCTTATCTAGCGGAAGTTTATTTGGATATGACACAGTAGCTATTTCATGCGGTTTCGGATATTTTGTTTTCATTTTCAAAAAGTTCGCAATTAAATAATAATAGACAAACACGAGATAACTAACTATGGAGTTTATTTTACTGCAATTCAAAGTAAGAAAGCTGGGATGTGTAATATGTTTTTCCAACTGTACATACACTGTATAGTATATACTGTATGTACTCTGCATAAAACGTAGCTACAAATTATATGAAAAAAATAAAATTTTATGAAGTTGCAAGTAGACTCGGTAAATGTCATGAGGTTATCTCTTCTAGAATAAGCAATTGATTAAACTTTATCGCTTAGCTATCTAAAATTTAGAAAGCGTAAACAATAATAATAAAAAAATAATAGCGTCAGGACACGGACAGGACATATTCATTGCAATTTTAATCTTATAGGAAATAGTTCACAGAAGATTTTCTTCTTGTGAGCTTCCTTTTTCTGAAATCGAAAATTTCGATGAAAAAGGAGGAGGACTGGTTCCCTGAATATATTTACAGCATTTTTTTCGGTCATATATATAAAAAAAAATTTTCCTGAAAAAAAATTTATTGAAAAATGAATGCCGATAAGAAATGTAAAGTAAATGCAAAAAAAAATTGGTCAAACAAAAAGTTGTACAAAAATTGTAAAAAAAACATGTCAAATAAGACCTGCATCAGACTTTTCTAGAAAACAAAACGAGACGGAAAGTCCCGGTGGTGTTTCTAGTTCAAAAGTGTTTTTAGAACTGGATATTTAAAAAAAAATGACAAATCCTTAATTTTGTACTTTTATGTGAAAAATTAATAAAAAAAATATCCAAAATCGATGTATACCATGTTTAGGTTCAAGCCATCTGGACAGTAAGACTTGCTCAAACCTTTGGTCACAACAAAAATTATAAAATTTGGAAGGTTCTCTTATCGTATTAATTAACAAATTTAGGGTGTTTCCCATCATCTAAATTAAACTACTAAAGCGTGCAGTTTATGCCAAAAGAATGTTCGGTTTATGACCCCACGAAATCCCCCCTGAGTACGCCACTGAAACATCACATAAATATACCTAGTTGATTTAACCTTGCCTTGTATGACCTAGTAATAATTATAGAATTGAGAATGAGAACCCCTACAAAATTATTATGCAAATGACTGATTATTACAATACCGCTTATCACAAAGAATATTAAGATGAAAATACAATGATTCAAAAATTAAATTAAACAAAAATAAGATGCAGTTTTCTTCTCATTGCTTTTATCTTGCCATGGCCTTACCAACAATATCCTTCCAACAATACAGCACAGCAAAAATAATAAAAGCCAGCTGTGCGTAGTGAAGTGTACTAAATTATATATATTTATTAAAATTTTATATCAATAATCACTCCATACCCATTTAATATTAAAAAAAAAAAATCTGATTAAACTACAATATGATACCGATTTTTAATTAAAACTTTCCACGTTGCTATATCAATAATTATTATTACTTATACTATATGATATAAAGCAATTAGTAAACAATAATTACAATGTTTATCCAAAGAATTGAAAAAAATCAAGAAACAGATTAAACAAATTAATAACAACTTTACATATTGCATATTGAAAAAAAAATATAATTATAACTTTTTGTTTACATTTTTTTTTCATTTCGAATCCGTGTCGTAACGATTTTCATTCAAGTCTTCAAGAATGATTTAAAAAAAAACATGTATAATAATGGGCGTTTGAAGGTCGTTGGCAAAGTAAAGCAGCCATAGCAGCTGGTTCGTGCACTAGTCGGACACCACCTTGTGGTGGAGCTAGAGTAGGGCAAAATGGTCAAGTAAATAAGGGCCGCCAATGGTGGATGAGGTGAGGGCCCCTTTGGTGATATAGCTTCACATTTTATAATTCTGTCAAATTTTAATTGGGGTTTTTGGAAATAGGAGTCACATTATGATTGATAAATGTCAGTTTTTGTTTAGCAAAACCTTTTTTTTCAAATTTAGACTTTATGACTATTTTTAGTGGTTATCACTTTGATTTTTTTTTTTTGAAATTGGAGGAAATCTTAGAAAATACATTTTTAGAAAGATATTGACTTCACGTCGAAATTTCACGTCTCCCAAAATTGACATCAACTTTTTTTTTGAATACTTTTATGAGTAATCAGTTAAATGATTTTTGAAAATCATGAAAAATAAAAATGGACGCAAAAAATGAAAAAAACTAGTTTTCTTCCAGTTGACCTAAAATATTTCATAGTTTTTCAAAAAATGAAAAAAAAAAACAAAAAATATTTTTTCAAAATTAAAATAAATGTATAAATCTTAAGATTCTAAAAAAAATACCTTAAAAACATTTTTTCTAAGAATTAATTTCTTGAAAAAAATTAACACTTAAGTTACCGCAACGGTGTATTACATAGTTAAAGATAGAAACCAAAAGACTTAAAAAATGTATTCAAAAATATGTGTTTTTTTAATGTGCATAAATACATAATACGAAAAACTTATTGTTTTAAAAAGTTTACTTATTGACATTGAATCCATACAAATGCAAAGCTTCGACATAGATAGCTTGGAATAGGAAGGTCCTAGGTTCAAAACTAAAAACTTGAACTGTTTGCATTTGTATAAATTTAAAGTTTGCAAAAATAACACTAAAAAATATATAAATCAAAAACAGTGAAAATTAAAAAAAAATGTTGTAACATTATTTTTAAAATTAAAGTTTTTCTAATTATTTTTAAATTATCTACAATTTCACGTTTCTTGAACCAATCTTTAAAAATATAAAAATTATGAATATGCCTTTCTAAGCTGCACCCCAAAGAAGGCGCCCCATCTATGTTGCTACGCCACTGGTCTCAAATTATATTACTGCTGCACAATATTTATTCTAGACAATATCAAATGATATCGAAACCTTGATGTCTTTTACTGAAAGTCTTAACCAAAAGTTTGTTTGTAGAGTTTCTATATGAAGTTTGTAAGGGGAGCAATTAAGAGGATATATACTCGTACTGTAGTTATGTAGAATAGTTTTGTGTATAAAATATTCTTGTAAATAACTACATCCGAAGTTGGCCGAAAAGAGAAAGGCCTTTTGCATGATGGTATTCTAGAAAACGTACCATAAACCAAGGTCACATTAAAAAAAAAAAAAAATAGATAGCTATGTAGGTATTATAAAATTATATTGATAAAGATTTTTTTTTTTTTGAATGTCTTTAATGCGTTAATTGACTGTGGTATATACGCTTGTGGAACAGGTTCTTAAAGTAAAATAAATCTTTCAATCTAAAACTCATATAATATGATGCAAGATATTTTCGTGTAGGTAATTAGAATTCATTATTTATTTTTTTTGGAATTCGTGTGTTACTTTATAGGGCGACTGAATTAGTATCCAAATTTTTTTTGTATTCATATTTTTATTTGTTGTTTTTGTAAAAGTTAAAGTTAGAGCATTAGCTCTAAAAGTTAAATTAATTTGCTCTGAAATGAATGTAGAATTTTTATTGCAGTTCAAAACAAAATTGTCTTGAAGGAAATTTCAATGATTAAATAAATAAATTGTTTTCTTAAACTGAATATTTTTATGAGAAAAAAGAAAAAAATACTTTTTAAATACTGAATAAGCATCAACATTTACACGAAATTTTAAAGTTTATTGTAAATAAAAGAATCATATTTTTAAATGATTATTAAAAAGATTTATTTTTTCAATTTTAAATGTATTTTTGTTAATAAAGTAAGAAAACAAATTGGGCTTTCATAGGGGAGCGGGTCAGAATTCTGGTTTTAAAAATTCTGTTTGGTCAAAATTCTGGCTGTACAAAATTCTGGTTGACCAAAATTCTGTTTTTCAAAGAAACTATAATAAATATAATATTAGTATAAACGTGGAAATATTGTATTGTATTTGAAAACCAGAATGTTGACCAGGCAGAATTTTGTACAGCCAAAATTTTGAAAAACAGAATTTTGAAAGCAGAATTATGACCCAAGCAAAATTTCGGCCCCAACCCCTTTAATAGCAAAAAGAAAAAAAATGTTTATTGTTGTCTTTTGTAAAAAAGATATCAAAGTTAAATGAGACTAAAAATAGTTAAGAAATGTTTTTGATAATAAATTGCAGGGATCTCGTAATCCGCATAGAATGTTGCCCCCTATATTTTTTTTGGGATGAATAGGGCTGGCCACGAAACAAGACCAAAACGAGTCCGAGACGAGATAGAGACGATATCACGAATATACCGAGACAAATCCGAGTCGAGACTTTTGAAGTCATTTCTCGGCCTCGTTAAAATCGAAAAATATCAGTCTCGTTTCGGTCACGTTGAAGTACTAACTCAGAATTTCTCCGATTAATTTTTTTGTGAAAAATTGAGAAACAATCATTTTATTGTCTAATATTTACTTTGAAATATTCTCTTTATGTTTTAAAAATACAATTTTGAACAATTTTTCTAAAAAACTCGTCTCGGGTGCCTTGAAGTCAATCTCGTCTCAGTATGGTCTCGTTTCTCGAGATTGCTCTCAGTCCAAGGTATTATGAACTGCAGAGAATCCGACTTAGGAGACCAAATGTTCAATGCTGGATATTTTTTGTTTTTTTTTTTCTCCGATACAACAGGAATAAATCGATTTTATGAAGCAAGGTGGCAAAATAGTGGGAAAGTGCACTAAAATTCTTCTGATGACGATTTGTTGGGAGTTAGAAAAAACAATTTCAATTTTTTTTAAATAAGTCGAAAAATTGAATTTAACAAAAGTTTACTCAAAAATATTTATGAAACTTTTTTTTTCTTAGAGCAATAGAGTTTAAGTACAGCTTGTGAAAGCAGCCAAAATTATCCCTTATGTAAAAAACAACTTACAACCACATGTTCTGTTGTAACAGAATTTAAGCACGTTTTTAATTTTTAATTTTACACATTTCATTTATTTTACATCAAAACTTGTAAAGTTGTTGGCAGTTTAACCGTTATTTTATATTTTAATTGATATAATTTGTCAACAAATTGTTTCTATTATTATAAATATTTACCCGTTCACAGGTATCATGATATATTATTTTCAATAAAACACACCTGTGAAAACAAAAGATGTGCATATTTTTATTATGCAGGCAATAACGCAAATGTTTTTCATGCACGTCATAATCCGATTACCTAACAGTTGATTGAATATTTATTCTTCTCCCAACTAAATTCTCAAAGGGAGGTGATGGTTCAATAGAATATTATGACATTCAGCTTGTTCTCGGAGCTACAAATATACCCCAAAAATATACTCGCATAAATCGATGACAAGAATCTATCTAAGATGAACTGAATTTAGCAAAAAAAAAAATGCATATTAACAACGCCCTCGCTGTTGGCTGATAAGTCCAAGTGAGGTTAAAATTTTTATTTCAATAATTCAGCAATAATGCGAAGTTGTCAACTTAGATGATTTGTATTTAGATTCTTCAAATCTTTTACAAATCGATACAATATTGACAAAACGGGTCTTAGAACATTTTGGAAAGTCTGATTTTTGCAAGAAAATGTATGGTACCTACATTATTTAAAAAGTGAAATGGAAGCAGAAAAAAGTGGGTCTCGCAATTTTGTATGTCAGACTATCCTAAACGGTTAGTGCCATAAAATCCGTTTGCCTATTTGGAAAATCAGATTTTTCTCGAAAACGGCTCTGTCTATTTTTTTTTTAAATAAATTCAATAAATATGTACATATAAATAAATGTTGGCTCAATTTTAATAAAACAAAAAATCCAAAATGTGGACAAAACTGTTGCCTCCTACAGAATCAATTTTTTTTCAAAATCGGTTTATCTGATTCTAAAAAATTCATGCGAAGAAATCTAAAATTTATAAAAAGTATTCAATACTTACATTTGAATTTTTATTTTGAGCAACTCTATTACGATTTTCTCAGCTTCGTCTCATTCAACTTTTATTGAATAAAATGCTTTACTGATTTTCAAATATTGATCACAATCCTTATCTTGGTATGACATCTTAAAGTACATAGGAACTTTGTTTTATCATTGTCAAAAAACAAACGTAAGTTAAAATTTGGCACAGATTTCCTTTACTTACGAGTACATACAAAATTGATTGAAAACAAAAATTTTTTTTAAATTTTTATTTTGAATCTATCAATAGCCGTGTTTTATGAACAATTGATAGCAACTCAAAAATGTGCTGATGTTTTTGTAAATAGTTTTTTTTTTAAGGTACAGTGGCGTGCAAATAATTAGAAACGATTTCTTGGTTGTGTTGCCTGTCAGCTTTCTTTTTCAATACTATTGCAATTTTTTTGTGTCTATTTCATATGGCCCAAATTAAATTCTGCAGGATTCTTTAGAATGTTATGGTGCCTTACGTTCAGTAGGCCAACACATTAGTTTTTAAAACCAGTTTTTAGTTACAATAAAAGTATATGACAATAAAAATGAGTTACAAGAAAATTGAAAACATCCCTAATTTATCACAAGAAATTGACGAGGTTTGAAAAAAGAGATTAGAGTGTGCAATTGATAATCGTGGTTATTCTACAGAATATCTTTAAAAAAATTAATAAAATCTCACATAAAAAAATAATAAAAATAAATAAATAAGTGTTTCTAATTATGTGCTACCAGTTCCGGTTATTTTTTCAAATTTTGGTTTTATTTAATGTTGAAAATTTAAAGCAAAACAAAATTAGAAAAATAATATATAAATGACTGCACGCCACTGTATATTATTCGATTCTTGAAGCTTAAACACAATTTTTATTGTTTAAACCGTAAAACAACCTGAAATATAAGAAGAGCAAGCACGTGCGACATAGTCATACATTTCATCCTTGACAAATTTTTCTCCAGTTCCGTTCACTTTCTTATCCATTTTGTGAGATGAAAATAGAAAATTATCTCAATAAAAGATTTGTTTTAATTGAAAAAAAAAAGACTCATATATCCGCCTTGAAGATGACCAATTTATTCCCTTTCATGTATGTTTTTTCACTTTCAACTACCTATATGAATTTTCTTCCTCTTTGACATTAAACTATTACCAAAATTATCCAAATCAAACGAAGGACACCATTGTTGCTGATGTTGATGCTGTAAATTCAATTCCTCTAACTTCTGTTTTTCTCCACCATCAGCTGTTGCTACCACCACATGCACAGTCGTCTTACTTGCACACAACTTACAAAATGAATTTTCCGAATAGTCATTTGTTAGAGCACAATTAAAATGAAGTGGTCCATCACATTTCCAACAAAAAACTTCCAATGCCAATAATAGATTATGACAATTTAGACACCGTTTCGATGGTTCCGCAATCTTATCACAATTATTATTATTTTGTTTCTGAAGAGCTTCTTCGTGACTTTTGCTTATTTCCTTGCGAATTTCAATCACTTCATGTTGTTTTCGTCGAAATACTTCTATTTTTAATCTTAGTTCGTCTTCGGTATGTATTTCAAAATTGACTTGCTTATCCATAAGCAATGAACTTGATTGACGATTGCCAAATAGTGCCTCAAATGCTGTTCTCTTGATCGAAGGATTAAAGCAACGATTTTTCAAACTTTGAATGATCCCCAGACTGGAAATCCAATTGTTTGAGTTGTTGTGTGATATCCAACTGGCTACGGTCTTATAAATATCTTGAGAGATTCGTTGAAAAGAACTGTTGTCTTCCTTGAAATCTCCTCTGACTAGTTTAACATTGCAATTTTCGAAGAGGATCTGAAGAATCTAGACAAAAATACAAATTATCAAACTGGTTAACTCAATTTTACAAAATAATTACTTTTTCACAAAATCCGTTATCATTTGAACACACAAGTATATTTGGCACTCCAATCAAGCAAAATATATCGAACAAAATATCAGCAACTTCTTTCGCAGAATTTGTCCTCAAAGGTCGAAGTATCAGAAATTTCGTAAGATTGTCTTGATAGTTCATCACGAACCTAAAACCTTGATCTGTCTCCACTTCCATGTCAATAATATCAATCTGTGAATTGAACATACATTTTCAAAGAAATGCACACATACCTACATAAAATTAGAATAATCAAATTAACCTGGCAACGTGAGTTCAAATCATCGGGTAAAGCATCAGCTTTAGCACTCGAAGATTTTTCCTTATATTTCTTCTTGAGAGCACATGTTGGACACAACTTCAAATAGATTGCTATAACTTCTCGAGTAATGTTACAATACATCTTCTTCAACTCCAATTCCATACCTTTCTCTTTCTTATGGCCAATTCTCAAATGAGCATCATGAATGGCCTTGAACATATCACTAGCCATGCAATAGTGTATGATGACAGTCTTATTTGCCAATCCTTGTCCATTTTCATTTCGTTGGACTAACTTATCACAACCATCAATTGTGATTATGTCAAATCTTTTTATCCGGCGATAGTGCAACCCTGTCAATTCTAAGCCATAGCGTCGCCTCTCAGTGGCTTCTTTAGTTTCCGCTAGTAGTTCATTGTAACGGCTGTCTGTCATGAGTAGAGTTCGTTCCTTCTTAATTCCCAACAGCTGATTTAATTGATTCTCGAATTCAGCCTTGATAGTTGGAAACGCGCACATTTTTTTTTTTGTTTTTGTTTTAATTATTTTCTTCGAGTTTGCTTCTAACTAAGTTGTTGCTCACAATGGTGAAGATTTAGGACTGCGAAATAAGTTGTCTACCCGCTAGGCGGAGAGTGTTGAGTATTATGTGTATGGACTGTGGAGTCAGGGAGCATTAGCTAGTAGTTGATACTTGAGAGTTGAGATTGAGATTCACGTTCAGTAGTGGATTAGATTAAGTGGGATATTAAGGAAAGAATCGGCTTCAGGCGGAAATTTTTGGGGGGCTTCCAAAAAAAAATGATATTTGTCAGAATTTGTCTATTGGAACACCATAAAATTTTAAAAGGGGATTTTTTTTGTTTTAATTTTACGGGGGAAGGCAAGAATATCAATTTTTCCCGATTTATAGGGAGCATTAGTTAGTAGTTGATTTTTGAGATCTGTTGGAAAATTCCTCTTTTAGAGCATATTTCGAGGGTGTCAAACCGTGCAAACAAAAGTTTTTTTCGTTTTGTGCCCTCCGTTTTTTTTTTTTTTTTTTGAGGCAATTGGTACAGAGACACACTTTTTTGCTACGAGCAATAGATTCCGTGATAAACTGATTTAACAAATAAAAGGGATAAAATAGGGGAATGCGCTTTAATAGTGGATTCTCCAATTTTTTCACGAACATTTTAGGCTGTTTAGGAACTGACTATTTTTCCTCTTTAGCTTTACATTATGAGAAATTTGTTCTAAAATCGTCCAATTACGAAGATCCCCTCCCCATAGATTAACCACTAGTATCCAGTTAGAGTTTTGGATTTTTATTTTATAGACTTTTGTTCATTCGATCATTTATATTAAAATCCATCCCTGGCGTACTTGGCATAATAAACAAATTTGTTTCAATCTCAAAATGTTTAATTCGATTATATTGTCAATTTATGAGCAGACATATCAGAATGTTGGTATACGTATGTGTTGTTTATAGATCTCCCAGATGTGGCGAGACTTTAAGTTAATTGTCAGTGACAACAATAACAAAAATGACCTTTTGAAGTGTTTACGACTCCCTGAGAGGGAATCACGTGATGGATAATGTCTAGTTAACTGATGTTTTATCCATAATATTCAAATTGACATATGATTATGAACTTGAGAATTTGTTCTATTTTTAGGATGAACAGAGATATTTTTAAAAATTGACTACTATAAATAATCCGAATATAAGGAAAATGGCCAAATAGCCGGTTTTTGGTATGCATCTTCCTCATTATGTTTTGACGAATTCCCCTTTGGTTTGAAGTTTGAAATTATTCGAAAAACCTATATTTTCTACACTTTAGCCTTATTGATGTTATGAGTATAAAATGAAAATAAATATTTTTTTTGACAATTTTGAATTAAGAAAATATTTTTAAATTTTTCCTTACTTACAAATTTTTTTTCCATATCATTCACAATTTATAAGTTATACCCGAAGAACCTATACTATTATTTCGATATTTCGATAAGTCGAAGAAAGAAAAGTGTAGTATTTTTTTAAAACTTTCAATTTGCCGTGTAAAAGTTTTAATAACAAATTCAATATATAGAGTGCAATAAAAAAAATACAACTACGAAGATGTCATTAAAGAAACATGAATTTTTTTGAGTCAATTCGATATTTTTTTCAATCGTTACGTTTTTTCCTGAAACAAATTTCGAGAAATTTTTTATTTTTGTCTTATGACATAAAGATTTATGATAACGATATTTAAAAATTTTCAAGACTTCTTAAGCCCAAATTAAATTTCTAAATTTTTTTTTTGTTGACAAGGAAAATAATCATCGAATTTTGACTTGTGCCAGAAAAGTGACGTAGGACCTCTATTATAAAAAAATAGATTGTAATCGGTAAAACCAATTAATAAAAGATCGAAAACCAAAAATACGGTTTGATAGTAGGTACCGTTAGTCATTTTTTTTTTGAAAAATATACTTTGACTTAATAATTTACAAATTTGTTTTATTTTCTTAAAAAAAAAAAACTAGTTTAGAAATAATATATTTATGAAGGATATTCATAAAAGTCTTTAAAAAATTTAAACCGTGTTTTTATTTTATGATTAAAAAAAATCAATAAATCAAAGTTCCTGCAGAAGAACCTCAGAATAATAAACAAATTTCCACTTTCGCTACCTAAGGACAAGTTTTGCATTCGTAAAAAATTATAACTTGAGATATTGATCAAACTTAAAATAATCATGATGTCTGTTCTCAGGCTAACTGGTGGGTATATTTACTTTGAACTTGGTAAATAACGTTTTTTGGACATTCCTCAACGGTTTTTTTATTTTTTTTGAATGATTTTTTTATTTTAAATTTTTTCTCAATATAGTCAAAATTATACATACATATGTAATGCCAAAAAAAAACTTTAATGGAAGTTTTGAAAAAAAAAGAAGATAATATTGATTATTCTAATTTCGAAAAAGATATTTTTTGGATTTTTCAAAAAAAAATCTAAATTTTTCTCGAACATCGAAAATTCAATGAACAGTCCTAACTTTTTTTTCAATGTACGTATGTACATAGTCAGAATAAAGTGTTAAGTTTTAAATATAATTTAAAGGCCAAATATAACTAAAGCTTTAAAAACGAAACAATTTTAAATCGCTCTCTTTGATAAGCAATATTTTTTTAACAATTTTCAACAATAAATTAATAAGTTTTTATTCATCTTTTGATTGCCAGTAAACAACAGATAATGCGGGGCAAATTGAGGTCCTCAGTATAGAAATAAGTAAATATTGAAGGTACATTAATGATAGCATTATATTTTTGCTTAGATTTTGTGATTGAATTTTTATAGCTGTCAAGCTGTGCCATCACTGTACTGTTTGCTGTACTTGCATTTTAAAGCCAGTTGTCAATCAAAACACTTATTTTTTTTTTAATTTCATTTACGTAGATACAAGAGTATGCTCGTGCATCTCATAATTTAAGTCAATAATCGGAGCGAAGTGCACGATGTTGCAAATCGTGCTTTAATTTTTTTTTAAACACCTATTGAATATGGTACCTACTGTAATCGTCGTGTGTTAAAACTCTGGGGTTAATGGACGATAAGCTTGCCATCAGTGGCAGCAAGCTTGTTTAAGTACTTACATATTAATATAAGCAATTACCTACAAACGTATAATATTGATAGCGATAGTTAAGCATTTGCATTTAGAATAAGCTTTAGATTTATGTAGTTCTTGACCTCGAAAAGTCATGTGAATTGAAAATTAAGGCAGTGCGATAGCAAACAGGCAAATGAGCTTTTATCTGTTTATATTTGAATAGAAATTTGATAAACCTACTTTGAGCAAAACTTCTAAATTTATGGTTATAGATTTGAAATTACAAAATGTTTTTTTATATATGTGCACATAAAGGGTGCTTTTTCAGAAGTATAAAATTTTGAAATGGAATAAAAATAAATTGACATATGCAATTGACTTTATTCGAATGGCATTATAATTTAAAAATGATTTCTGACACATGGCCCCCACGGCCGGCTCGGACGTAATTTAATCAGGAGGTCCAATTTTCGATCACTTTTTCCAACATTTGTCGCTTTATATCAGCAATAACGGAGTGAATGTTGTCCTCCAAATGGTCGATCGTTTCGGGCTTATCAGCGTAAACAAACAGCTTCACATATCTGCACAGAAAATAGTGAAGACGCGTGCCGGTCAAATTGCACGATCTTCGAGGCCAATTCACGGGTAAATCAGGCTTCCTGAAACCACAGCTTCTGCATATCATGGTTGTTCAATTGAAGAACGAAAAAGTAGGTAATCATGGCAGTTAATAATTAGATAATAAACAGATAATTAGTTTTATCCTTCCGCTGAACGAATATGGTTGTTCAGGAGTTAAAGCCAACTGATTATCCAATGCGTTTTCGCTTCGCTAAGTGGGCCTGCGATCGACTTAGAGAAGATGCCGATTTTGCCAAAAAAATCGCATTTGGGGCACAGAAAACCCGCACGCATACATTGAAAAGCTGATACACCCAAAACGAGTGAGTCACTGTTTGGTGCGGATTTTGGTCCAGAAACATATTTGGGCCATTTTTCTTCGAAAATGAACAAGGAGTAGCAGTAACAGTCAATGGCGATCGTTATCGGGCCATGTTGAACGAATTTTTGTTCACAAAAATTGAAGAGGAGGATATTGGCAACATTTGGTTTCAACAGAACGGCGCTATTTGTGGGGTGCCGTAAAAGATAAGTGTTACACCGACAAGCCAGAGATAATTCACGCTTTAAAGGACTATATTCGTGAAGCCATTGGTGAAATACAGCTGCATACAATCGATAATGTGCTTAAAAGTTGGACCGATCGTGTAAGCTACTGCATGGCCAGCCGAGGCAGCCATTTGAATGAAATTATTTTCCATTATGAACCGGAACAATTTTACTTTCAAATAAAAAAAGAAATTTGAGAAAATATTCAGTAGTTTTTTTTATAGCATTTATATTCTGTGACTGATTTCACGGTATACAAGTGGTACTAGCACCGGTTAGCAAGTTAGCAAGAAAATATGGCAATATTCTTCAAGCTTCCAACAAAGGTCCGCTAATTCACCTAGTAACATCGCCATTTGCTGTTTCTTTGGAAAGGTAAAAATTGATTAGTGAAATCTTTTGCTGATATATTTTACCTAGGCTGCCTAGGACTAACTTACATTTTAATATTCAATTTTGTACTTTAAAAATACGACTTTCGAAATGGTTTCCTTTCTCGGAGAGACCACTGAAACTTCGAATATTCTTAATCGAATACTTCTAATAAATACGTTATCGTAGAGATCAAGACCTCGGATGCCTAGAAGTAAGTAGAATCTGTTCCTCATCTTGGTCTTGCCTCTCGTGACCGATTCTAGCTTCACCAGCTGTAACCTTTGATATTTGTCATCTGTTCTGCTTTCCAACTTTGTCGCCTTCACCATTTTTATTTTATTCTGAGCTCGGAGAGCAATCTCTAATCGACTTTAGAACTTAAAAAGAAAAACACCAAGGAATGGACATTGGACGATTGTCCCTTTTGAAAAAAAGTAACATGGTAGAAAACTATGAATTATCTGAAAAGCTATACATTAGTTCAGTATATCGTATCATCCAAGTGAATGTCTAACCTTAACTAAGTAAGTTAATTTTACTCTTCCAGTTTAGCACAGCGCAGCAGAATCAGATGAATTCCTCAGGTGGCGCGCACAAGTTAAAGGTGACATCAACTGCCTTGTATTGCAAAACTACATTACACATTGCTACCTACATCTATCTCAAAATTCCAAAAGCCTGCCCAACCGAACTAAAAAGAGAAGGTTCATACAAAAATTTTGAAAAAAAAAATACACACTAACATGAAGATGCACATTGCAAATAGCAAACGAATTCTAAAACTCTGATATAATAATTATGTTGTGTTGTATATTCTATAATCAAAAATGTTCATCTTCAATACCATCTCAATCATCTGTAATATTAATTTATGCTATTCCTTTCACAAGTTTAACTTAAAGATCGATTCTGCAGACTGCATCAATTCCAATAGCAGATATATATTTATAAATAGAATAACTTTTGCAATAGCAAGTAGCAAACGATTGTGGTGCGGTAAAACAGTTTTTTTAAAAAAAGAACAAGATATTGGCAGTCTTCAAACTATTTAGCCTCACCTCGAAAAGCTCATCAGCACTTCAGCACTCTTTAGCAGCACACCTCGACTTCGACTTTGATAAATCAAAACCATAAAAATGCAAGAAATATTCGATTTTTATAACAAATTAAAAATACAGAAATAAGAGTTTCACCTTTTAATAAATTATTATTTAAAGTTTATTAAAGGTATTATCATTATTTTATTTTTTTGCAGCGAAGAATAAAATAATGATTGAATGCATTATAAGTTTGCATTGGTTTTGTGATGTGAGGGAGGAGGTAATAAAGTGGAAGGTAAAGAGTAAATACACAATAAGAAAAGAGAAAGGAAAAACCAGAATATTCGATGGTTAAAGTGTGGGGTGACGATCGATTGGTTAAAAGAAATATGCCTCACACACGACGAACGACGACGACGAAGACTACGGCGAGACGATAAAGATACGACGATGAAGTTTGAAGTGAAAATGAAAAAAAAAAATTACATGCAAATTGATTGCTAGCGTTTTTTTTTTGATGAATTTTCGATTTTTATAAAGTGGTTGCAGTTGTTTTGACCTATGGCAAATTCCGTTAGAAGAGTTACAGGTTAGCTTTTATTTAATGAATTGATAATGTTAGAATAAATATGTTGATTTTATTTAACCAAGAGCGAATGAAGTTTATTAATTTCATATTTTTTTATTTGCATTTTGCATAATTTTACTATTATACATGTTTGCAAAGAAAAAAACGTTATCAATCACATTGGTCGGGGATTTTTTGTCCTTTTTAACAGTAAGACCACAATAAATTGGAACAATGTTGCCCTGAATTATCGATACTATAAAACATATTAAGCTGTAGAATTTACCGTAAAAAATCTTAAAAACAAAACAAAATATTTCTATCTTTTACTGATGCTGCTCAAAAATCCTTACCGTTAAATTCTAGAAATTCCCAATTTCGGGAATTTGCAGTATAATATGAATAAAGTTTGTGATATGAAGAAAATATAACGGCACATTAATAAACATCAGTGAAGTTGTCAGAAAGGGAGAGCAGTACCCTATACTGCTAACTTTGATGTGAAGTTAGCAGCACTTGACCTTTTTTATTAGCTTTCTCATTTATTTGAAAAATTGAAATGAACAAATATTACTCGCTATGCACAATATGGCGATTGATAACGGGAAAGAAATAATAATAAAGAATAAGTTTTCAGTCTTTGGTATATTTCCATTTTTTTTTTTATTTTTAAATTATTTATAGAGAGGGGGATAGTTCTTTATTCTGTATCAGCTTATTTTATTACTCAATATTATTTTAAATAAAATATTAGTTTGAATAAATGCATGATTGGATGCCACGGACTTGCTCCGAAAAGTACACAAAAAACCAAAAAAAAAGAACTGAATACCACGAAATTTTTGAAAAAAAAAAATTAAACCGTTTGCAGCCGTTTTTCAAAAAATAAATAATTTTGATTTGATTTAAAAGAAAAAACGTTTTGCAATTTTTTTTAGTAGGCATTTAAAAACAAAATTCCAAAAAAAAAAATCATTTTCAAAACAATGAGTTTTCAAAAACAAAAATCATTATTGCCGTAACAGTTATAGGTACGACAGGCACCATTATTTTTGGAGGCTGTAAAACAAATTTCAACTTCACTTCCAGGGAATATAAACTTCTTAAATTCCAAGTATGAAGCATGTCGAGTTACAAGCAGGCAGATAGACAGGCCGACAGACTAACAGCCAGAATTGCGTGCTATTATCGTAATGTGAAATCTGATCAATATTTCGAGTTCTAATTTTTTACGAACCCAAAACTTGACCCACCACAAATTTTGCAAATTGCAAATGATGAAAGATTTCAACATTTATGAAGTACCTAAACAGAAAGCTAAACATATTTCTTGTTGATGTGTATTTTGTATCTATTTACATATTTTGCAAGTCACATTTAAAATGAAATTTGCCGCCATTTGCTAATAATTATAATCAACTCGATCCACCATTTTTTCCCATCTGCAATCGACATGTGGCGAATTTCACTACATTATCGGTTCAAAAACTACCCTATCATTTTTTAATTGACACTTATGATTTCTAACATTTAATGTACATATGTAAGTCAATAATATTATTTTCTACAAAATGAGCTTATATTAAAATTTATTAATAACTGTTTTACCTGCTTCTTTATTAGAAGATTATGGTATACAGATACTGGTTAGAGAGAAATGGGAACTAATATGACCCAGGAATAAAATTCCCAAAACTGTAATTTTATGACCAAACACAAAAAGTATATCTTCAAACTTCAATTGTCTGGCTAACTTATTAGTTTAACCTAGAACACTATCAACCAATATTTAATTAAATTGCAATAAAAAATCATCATGAACTTACATTTCCACAATTTTCATAAACAAAGCAATTTATAATTTCTTCACTTAGTAACATTTCACAGCGGAAATGTAAAATTCATTGATCTCTCTCTCTCATACCATATCAGCTGATAGGATTGATTAAAAATTATTAAATAAAAAAAATTAATAAATAAATCTGAAGTAACAAGTTTTCAATGATAAGAAAAAGGCTAATGTACTCTTACGTACTTAAAACCTACATCTCGAACCGTTTTAGAATAAAAATAATTTGCAATAAATTCTATACATTGCATTTGAGACATTTCAAGTTTGTTCAACAAATAAATTGTTCTTAATTTTTGTGTTTGCATCTTTCAAACTTGTTATTAACTTAATTTTGAACTCATTTTCAAAAACATGTTTGTGTCGTCAGTAATTGTTAACACTTTAACAGTGTCACTTCACTTAGTTTTGTGATTGTAAAATTTTGCAGCGGTGAAGTCTTTTAGACTAAGGTAAACAAATTGTGCTCTAATTTTGAACAATTTTTTTGCTTTGTGAATACATTCCATTAAAATTAACTGAATATCTAAGTCCGCTTTAATTAAAAATTGTGAACGTGAGTAACCTTGAAATATAATTATTGTTTTCTAATAAGCCGTATTTGCCAACCTCAAAGAATGTTGCATAATGGTTAGTGTGTAACTCCCCGAGTGTCTGGGTTCTATTCCCAGCCTCGTCGGTCTAAAACACAATAAGAAATGCTTGATTTCATGGACTGCTACCCCTTGCAAGAGATTGCCAAATTCTTCAAGAGTATCATTTGTGAAAAACTGAGTCCTTCTCACACTAACCATTCGGATTCGCGATAAAATTGTAGGTCACCTCTATTCCTGTAATAACTCGCACACAGGAATAATTGAATATTGTAAGTCACTAAGGCCCTGGTTTTTTATGGACTGTCTCTCCACCAAATTTATTTATTTATTTAATCGACAAATGTTTTGGTGGATATTTCTCAATTAATCGCTAATTAGTAGAAACAATTTAAAAAAATTCAATAAAGTGCCCAACAAAGACGCTGGAGCCCGCGCTGCTGAACTATTCAGTACGGCAGGCAAAAAAACTGTCGGAAAAAAGAATACTGATGAATAGAACCTTAGCATTGTTTGCCTTTCCTGGACTGGAAATTGGTGTCTCTGTAGTCGGTGCAAGTTCAGGGATGGACTTCCTTTTCATCCCTGAACTTGCACCAACTACTAAGACACCAGGTTCCAGTCCAAAAAGGTTTTGAATTCTATCACGAGAGAGAAATATTGGCAATAAATAAAAGTCAGGATTTGAAAATAATATAATAAAACTAAATAAAAATGCATTCAATTCGTTGATTAAGTGTCGTGTTGCGAAGTTATTGTTCTTTCTCAATTTTGTAATAGAAAATTTTTAAAACAAGAATTTAAAATGGCTTGGCTTTTGACCAACAATTTAAATCTTAGTCATTTAAATACCTACAACAAAATATGCATTGATAATAAAAACAATACTTGAGCCATAAAAGTAAGAGTTAAATATAATTCAAACTCGATAAACTTGCTTTAATCAGCGAGTGGGAGATATAAACGAAAAACAATAAACCAGGTCTTTAAGAAACATATTAAAGACATAAAAAAAATAACATTTGCAAGCTCGAATGTTCTTTACAAAAAAATACAAGACAAACAACCACAAACTTATGTCTCAACATTTATTACGATAAAAAATAATGTGCACAGGTGGGTCTTATAAACTGACTCAATGTGAACAATAGAGGGTAGTCTGAAAAAAAGAAAGCTTGGGATTTCAAAGATTAAGAGTGTTGCCGATTGAACAAAACCAGTTGCTTAATAACTTTTTTTTTACTTTCATTTTATATTTTCTTCTATAAAACACTGTTTTTTTATTCTACTCCAATTTCGCAACTTTCGATCACTTTTTCCAACATTTGTGGCCGTATATCGGCAATAACACGGGTCGATTGTTTCGGACTTATCGGCGTATTCAAATATCCGCACAGAAAATAGTTTAGCGGCGTCAAATCACACAATCTCGAAGGCCAATTTGCGGGTCCAAAACGTGTGACTGTGCGGTTACCAAACGTTTCCTTCAATAAATCAGTTGTGACACGAGCTGTGTGGCATGTTTCGCAGTCTTGTTGAAACCACTGGTCCTGTACATCATGGCTGTTCAATTGAGTAACGAAAATGTCAGTAATCATGGCTCTATAGCGGTTGCAATTGACTGTAACGTTCAGCCCAGCATCGTTTTTTAAGAAGTATACGGACCAATGATTCCACCAGCCCATAAAACAGTCAAACCTGAATTTAACGGTGTCTCAACATACACGTGGGGATTTTAAATACGGCAATTTTATTTATTGACGTAGCCATTCAACAAAAGTGGGCTTTCTCGCTATTCAAAATTCCCCCATGAAAATCTTGATGCGTGTCAGTATATTGATTTTTAAATTCCAAACCAAACTAAACACAAATCACTTAACAGCTGGTAAAATGGCCGCCAGTTAAAAAAGTGTTGCCAACTGTAAGTTCTATTCTTCTAAAGAAAATACCTTTTACTTAAATTCCAATACATTAAATTTTATTTTGAATATCAATTTTTTTTTTGTGAAACCAATACTTATTCTGGTGACCATAGTGTAAGAATTTATTGCTGGCCTTGACCTTTTTTATAATCACTTTTGTGCAAAATGTTTGAACCAAAACATCGTCGACTGGTTTGGCGAAAAATATTTTATTTAACTGATTTTTTTTTGCCTGGCCTTTACCGTCCATTGTTCACTGATCCTGGTTCTTAAATAATTAAATGAGAGCCCTCATGGAGCGCGCAATATCGTTGGACAAATAATATAATAATAATTTGTGTTTACATCGTGGGCGTGTGTAACAACAACTCTCGGCCTAGTAACCACCATCTCAGCTTTACACTCCTATGTTTGAACATTCGTATCGTAGCCTTACAGTAACTTGGCAAAAGACTGAAAAAAAAATTATTATTTTCAAAATCACAGTAGCGGTGTGCTGATTTTAATTTATACCTAAGTCATAAAAAAAATATGACTTTGCATGTTGCAATTTAAATATAGCTTTAACTAAATAGCATGATGGCTGGACCATTATAGATTGCGCGCGTCTTATCAGAGAAGGCGTTGCAAATCAGATGCTGATTTTAGTGCAGCAGGGCAGGGTAGCAAAAGTCATATAGATACACAATTGGCTGTGCTATGCAGTTGCTGAGCAGTGCCAGCCAGAGTGATTGGCGATTTGGCCATGGCATTATTGTTTGATGCATTCTCTAAAGGTGCGAAATAAACAAATATCATTTTTTCTATTAGTCCTTGATGATTAACTTTTGAAAAAGACCTTCAGTTGCTGTTGTTGTTTAGTAAGAAATAAAAAAAAATTTAAATTGACAAAGAAGTATAGATAAAAAATGTCCGAATGCAGGAATTCAATTCGGCACGCTTCAATTTAAATTGCAAACAAAAATAAATTGATTTTAATATTTTTTTTGTTTTTTGTTTTTTACTTTTGTTTTGTTTTTGCTATAAGTAATGTACTTTTAATGCGAAAAAGTGAAGAATTTTTAAATGCAATTGTAATTATTTTAACATAAAAAAATGCTCTTGAAATCATATTCATTACTAGAGCGTGTGTTTATAAAAAAGTGATTTATGGTCAAATGTCAAAAATACCGATGTTCTCTACGATACCCAATTATGACCCTGTAAAAATATTTAATTCACTCACAATAATATAAAAGGAAAAGGAAGCAATGTTATTGCATTTAAAAAATTATTAAACTGCATTTTTTTTGTCCCGCCTCTAATTTGAGGGCCTTGAAAAAGTAATTGAAATACTTTTTCAAGGCCCTCAAATTAAAAGCCTTTGTTTGATATTTGAAATACCCTTGTAACTAATTACTCTCACAAAAAAAAGTGATATGTTATTTATTGAAGAGACACAAGAGGTAGAAGCCCGTGAAAAAGACAATGTTTTCTTACTTCAAAAAAAAACTCTAATTCTAAAATATTCAAATTCCTATACATTTTAAGTTTATTTTATTGATTCAAAATCATATTTTTTCAAGTTAAATTCAAGAAAAATCCAAAAATTATAACTTCATTGTAAAAAATTTGAGTGTGTTTGAAATATCAAAATATAGGTACATACATTTTCACAAAATTTCATCAAAACCAATCTATTTTCGTCGAACACAAATTTAAAGAACGATATCTATTTTTTGTTAAACATCCATACGAATTTTCATCGAAAACAAAGTGAATTAAAAAAAAAATGGCTGAATTAAAATAATTATATTTCAAAAAAATTTATCAAAATTATATTTCAAAATCATGGTTGTGATTTTTCTTCCATTTTTTGGTTCACGTTGTTGTTTTTTTGTGTATAATTTCAAGAAAAAAATATATTTATTTATTTCTGTAGTAATTTGAACGCGAGTCCTCTAATTTTACATTTTTACATTACTATATTTACTGAGGTAATTTAATTTAATTAATTTAATTTTTCAGCGGGAGAAAATTAAGTGGGAGTATTCCGGTGATATCCCCATTTCCCAATTTGCTGATAAAATTTAATTATACTCTGAGAGAGATTTTTGGAAAAAAATTTACTAGAGGGACTTACTATAACACCTAGATTATTAAGAGTCATTTTTATAAGTCACGAAAAAAGTTTGGAGCATGTAGATTGAGATAAGCCAGGAAAAAAAATCTCATTGGTGGGGAGTCTTTGTTCCCACAATAAGGGTTGAGGGGCATTTTTTTTAAATACTTAAAATATAAAACAAACTATAAACTATTTTTGAGCTAAACCTCCACATGATTCAAGTGTTTTAAACTTAAAACTTATCTAAAAAAGTCAATGTTTTCTTTTTTTTTTAATCTTGAATTTGAAAATTGAATATGCCAAAAGGGCTCCCTTAAAAATTTGATTTCAAACATAACATACAAAAATCGACTTTCAGCTTGAAGGATAGCTTCTTTTTTGGTATCGCCATTGTTTTTTCCTATCTTGAATAGTTTTTCTAAGTTATTTATTTAAAAAAAAAATTCTCTAAAATAATTTAAGCCGATTTTTTGATTTAATATTAACCTTTTTTATTTATTTTTTTCAGGTATGTTTCAAAAGGCAGCTTGGTGTACAATTGCCGTGTTTTTTATACTCATTTAGCCTTTAGGGGCGAATAATAAAATTTAGTGAAACTTTAAATATTTGTGAAATTATTTGATGACGAAACGGATTAAAAAATATGATCTCAATAAATATGTAAGCACGTAATAGATGAACCGTAAATAGTTTGGACTCAAAAAATATAAAATATCACATTTACTGGTCATTTGCTTAAAATGTATAACATAACAAAATCATTATTTTCAATTGGTTAACCTTTTAAAAAGTCCAATATGAACTTTTAATCAAAACTTAATCAAACAAAAAACACGGCACTTCATTTATACAAGAAGGAGGTAAGTTTTTTTTATTAGCTTTAGTTGAAATTTAAACTTTGCAGTATTAACATTAGCCATTTGCTTATCAACAAATTTTTTGTTGAATCTACACATAAAGAACAGTCCTATTTTGGCCTTTTTGCCTCGTTTATGCAGGGAATATTGTGGAAAAAAAATTATTAATTTTTTTGAAAATCAATTTTTTTTTTTTCAAATAAGTGTAAGCTTTCAAGTTCAAAATCTTGAAATCTGATAAATCAGTTTAAAGAAGCAAGAATATTAATGCAACAAAATGTCGTAAAAGAATGAAATAATTTAGAAAAAAATTAAAAATATCATGTACATCATATGGTTAGTGTGTAGAGCAGTCATACAGGATGTCTGGGTTCAATTCCCAGCCTTGTCCATATAAAAACAATTGCGAGAAATTGACAAGCTCTCCAAGATTATCACTTATCATGAACGAAGTGCTCCTCACCCTAGTCGTTCGGATTTGGCACATAATTGTAGGTCCACCCATTCTTGCAATAACAAGCATACACGTTGAGAGTTGTAATTCACTTAGGCCCTAAGTCTTCATTAACTGTGGGGCCAACAAATGTATTTATTTATAGTTTTTCATCGGAGGATTATCATGTTAACCCCGTGTTAATTCAGAGTTAACACTGGATTAACTGGAAAAAAACTTATTGTTTTTATTTATCCTGCGAGTGTTTCAGATCTTTAAAATTGATCGTGAGGTTAGCTAAAGATCATTAAATTTGAAGAATGAACCAACTCTGGAGAAACTCACCTCACAAAAATTGACCTCCAAATAAAATATTTAAAACTACCACATAGATGACAACTTACAGTTAAAAATATAAAACTATTTTACTGCGGGAATATTTTTTAAAAGTTATTACCCCTATTATAAGTTTTAATTATTTTCCTCAAAATTTCAAGCCATATCAAAGAACCTTGAAGGTTACCAAATAATAATTCATTTCAATATTCTCATAAAACCTTTTACCGCAAACAAAAATTCTTGAGAGTGCCTATTTAAACCTTTCAGTAAATTATAATGATTGATTTAGCAAGGTAACATTTCTATCTATTTACACACATATTTGAGCTTAGATTTTAAATGCCTATATTACCAACTTCTAGCCCAACAACAAGCCACAACATTACACTGCAAGTTCTCTCTATCAGTCAGACATATAGGTGAAATGAAACAAGTGTCCACCGTCACATATTCACATCCAGCATTGACTTGTTCTGTTCTTCTATCATTTGAGTGCTATAGTGCCCGCATATTGCGCTGTTTCCATTAAATGGGGCTTAAAGACTGCCTTCGGCAAGGCCGTCCGAATCGTACAACACTTTCAATAACTTTTCAAATCCAACATCCCTTTCAGCAAGCAGAAAAACTGCAGCTGCTGCTGACGCTTGTTCTTGATGGTCAATTCCCCCGCTTCGCCATCAACCGTCGTCGTCATAAGTGAGTCTTTCATAAAAGGCGTGGTAATCGTGTATAGCCCAGAATATGCACTCCAAGCACGTAGGTACCTAACCTAACCTACCCTCTACGCTCGTATACAATATTATATAAAACTTATAGTATGGACTCAAACCTAAAACAGAAATAAAACAACATTTTCGCGCGCGTGGTCTCAGTCACTAAGTCCGCGGTATGCGGTGCTCCACTGTTGCTGTTAACTTACTGTTGCGGATGTGGATGTAGAGTGCATAGACGGACGCGCGTGTAGCACTGCTATATCTACTACTTGCCTAGTAACCCAGAGGCGGTTATTGTATTAATTACCTTGTTAAGAAATTTGCTAAGCGATCAGTTTACGCTATAGACTTAGACACTTTAACTCATATACTGAATCTATTACGCATGCGCATTGTTTTGTTCACTTTCGACACCGACCGCCACGAATGACGATGTACCAATTTGATTTTGTTTTTAGTCAAAACCTCTCTCAAAGCCATCGAATCAAATCGAAACTATTTTCCAAATGGATTGAAACTAACTTGCTGAAATTATTATAAGAAGCCATTAGGATAGATTTGCTAGTCGCAGAGTTAATTTATTGAAATGCGCGCGGTAGCCATCAGGGTATCAAATTTATTTTACATCTTAACGTTTTTTTTTTTTTTTGCTTGTTTGTTGGTTTATTAGCAGGGCGTTGTCAATTTATTTGTAACAAAAAAAAAAATAGATTAATGCATGCAGTTTTTTTTTTAATATTCGATCTTTTGAAAGATCAAAAGTGGTTCCACATTTCAAAGTTCTTAACTTGGTGCGTGGTATTGAAGGTAACACATAAATGTATATATGGCAAAAAAAAAAAGAAGTCAAATTTACGTGAAAGAACGGACAAAATATATAGGTTGGTATGTACCAAGAGACACTATACTTTGGGTGCGGCAATCTGCACTGCTGCAACAAGACATTGAGCGCGCATTTTTGAAAGCAGACCAATGGCCAGGCCACTTGCCATGGCATGACTTAATGGTTAGAATTGAATTTAATCGGATTAACTTATATGGACTATTGCCTTTCAAGACCGGCTTTTTTGTCTCATATAACTATTCTATATATTGGATAAATGTAATATTTGCAAAAGCAACCTTTCATTTATCATGAATATGATGCCTGTTTGGAAGAAGTACTATACTAATACTTATACCTAGGGTAGTACTCTTTGTTTTGTTTTTGCAACGCAGAGTACATAATAAATTTTTAATGGATTGATATTATATGCTTATAAAACTTTTACGTCTTATTTAAATTGAATGAAAACATTAATTTTAAGCCGACTTTGTTGTTGAAGGGTGAATGGAATGACTATGAACTGATATATGCAAATGTAAAGAAAAATTATGTAATATCTAATTGTAATCTAAATTTTAAATCTAGTTCTAAATCAAAAAGAACATTTCTTTGTTAAATTTAAAAATGATATGTACACTTACAATTAGTTGGTAACAAAACACTTAAAGTCGTGGCCCTGTACTGTTTTTATCGATAACTCAATTTTTGGGGACACTACCCCAATTCAAACCGCCGACAATTAAAGATGTAACACTTACTCTATCCAATCAAGGTAAATATCTAGAACTCATTTTTGATAAAAAAAAACTGACCTGGAAGCGCAATATCGACGAAAGATTCAAAAAAGCCAATGTGTCACTCTTTTCATGCAAAAAGGCCATTGGTGGCAAATGGGGTTTCTCTCCAAACAATGCACACTGGCTGTACACCTCGGTCATAAGATCAATAAGGGCAATTGTAGGGCTGACGAACTCGCCAAACAAGGAACAATCACTTCTCTACACCCAGAAAGGAACAACAAAGGTATACCTATCGCTACATGTGAACTCATGCTAAAGCAGGATGCTTTAAAGAAAACCAACCTTAGATAGACTCAGAGTAATACCTGCCTGGCAACTAAACCAATATGACCTAAATCGACTGCATATTAGCTCCACCAAAGGTGTTTTACAGGACACTGTTTAATAGGTAGACGCACGCAATACGAATGGGCGTGTTCTCCAACGATTTCTGCAGGAGCTTCATGGACAAAGAAGAAGAGGAAACTGTTCAACATATTCTGCCTGCTCTCTCAGCAAGAAGGAAACTCCATCTGGGAGAACTCTTCTATATGAGGAAACTAGTTATCTAGTGAAAACGGACGCTAAAAGTCTATCCCTATTCATTTGAAGCTCCGAGTGGTTCGACTAGTAAGTTCCTATCTTGTTAGTTTTTCTCTTTTTATGGTATCACAATGGACCCATAAGGGTCTAAGTGTGTCGGGTTTCTTGCCCACCACCCATTTTAAACCTAACCTAAACCTAACCCCGATGGAGCAACTTCGTTATTCCGCTTTTTTTATTGAAAGGAATTTTCAAATCACCATACATTTGAAACGGAGTTGCATCACTGTTGGGCTCAAAATAAATCACTGTTGGCATAGAATTACCAATAATAATATAATTAGTGGCGGTATTCGGCTTATTTAATAAATTTTGCCGTCGGTAAAAGTAGAACCTTTTATTTTAACATAAAAAAGTACATGATATAAAGTTAACTATCGACTTAAACAGTTTAAACAAGTTCCTCACTATTGGGTATATTTTCCTGCCTATCAAAATAATCTTAAGTTATTTTGAATAAAAAATCATGAATATTTGACATTTTATTTTTTGTTCAAAAATGAGTTTGCTGCGAATAGTGGATTTGTGCACTCCAAAATTTTTTCTTCCAGATTTTTTTTTACCATCTAAATGTGGCCATTTTTTTCTTTTTCTTTACCAGATTATTTTGTATTTCAAAAACATAAATTCCTAAATCAAATTAGCTACAAATCATCGGGTTAGACAACTTTAAAAAAAAAATTAATAAAATTAGAAAAAATACTTTAAAATACAAACATATTTATTGAGTATCGCAATCCATCAAAGTGTTTATGAGAAGATCGAAAGCCAAAATTTCGTCTTTATGGCAGGTACCGTTAATATGGGTTTTTCAATATATTATTTTATCAAATATTTTACGAACAAAAGCACACTGAAAAAAACTAAATCCATTTTTGTGTTTGTTCTAACGGTTATTTGCCAGGTACCTATTGTTGTTTTTGGAGCTTAAATCAAAATTGGCTCATCGATATTGGTTCGATATGCGGATATGTTTTTAACAAGTCGTGTGGCTATTGCACTCCTAATTTGAGCCTCAGTAAGATTCTTGAACTTTATATTTCCATTCAGAAACCAGAAAGGCTTCGAACTATTTGCAAGAAGTAAACCATGTAAATCTTAACCAGAACCAGGTGGCTGTTAAGGCATTAACTCGACCAAAACATCCGCTAAATTGGTAAACCAAAATGTGAGTCTGAACATTAATCTCAGTGTAACTCCTATCTAGGTTCCCTGGGTACAGGCGGCCCGACATGTATGGGACCTTCTGCTCTGATGGAAATTATTTTTCTGTTCATCGGACAAAATCCAATAGAAGCTAGATCATCATCATTATCATCATCGGCTCGACAACCGGGCTCCGGTCCTGGCCTCCTTTAACAAGTCTCTCCACCTATCCCGGTCTTGAGCCGACGCCATCCAGTTGCGCACCCCAAGTCTTCGGGCGTCCTGGTCTACTCCATCTCTCCAGCGCAAGCATGGTCTACAACGCTGCCGTCTACCATAGAATGTACCACAAAGGACTTTCCGAGCCGGTTCCTATTCACTCATGCGAGCTAGGTGCCCTGCCCACCGGAGTCTACCGAGCTTAATTTTTGTCATTATGTCTGCTTCAAGGTAGATTGCGTACAATTCATGATTGCACCGTCTCCGAAATCGTCCGTCCTCACATATGGGGCCAACAATTCTAGTTAAGACTTTTCTCTCGAACTTGGCTAAGAGTTCGGAGTGTCTTTTGCTAAGCACTCAAGTCTCGGATCCATACGTGAGTACTGGCAGGATCATGGTCCTGTACAGCAGCAGTTTTGAAGTTATGGTGAGATTTCTAGATTTGAAAAGCTTTGACAGACTATAGTAGGCTCTGTTGGAACTGAGCAGCCGCCCGCGTATTTCTTCTTCTGAATTATTATCGGCTGCTACTATTGACCCAAGGTATTTGAAGGATTGCACCAATATCATTGCAGAAGCTAGATCACTTAAACTAATTGCATTTTATCTTGAAATATATAACCACAGTCACCTATGTCCTGTTACAATTATCTTTCTCTATATATCCCCAAACCCATTTCAAAAAGCAAGAGTACGTAAACCACGCTCCAACACCATCGTGCAAAAAAGGGCAGGGTAAAACTCCTGGATGAAAAAAATCAAAAACACCGGCATTTAGTTTGCCTCAGACGTCAGACGTCAGACATAGAACAATCCCAAACCGGGAGGCCTGTCGATATTTTCTGTGGTCAACCTTAAATTGGGAGAGTTGTGTTCCCACTCAAGATCGATATAATCGCCCGCCGGTAAATGAAGCAGAAGAAAGAAGATTCATAGTTCAAATAAGCTATGATTTTAAAGTGGCGTTATATGGGTCACGGATTGAAATTGCTTGTGACCACCATTTCTACCTACCTTAACAAGGTTTTTAGCGTGACTATAAGAATCTAAAAAAATCAATAAATTATGCCTAAAAACATTAATTACTTAATCAAGTTAAATACAAACTTAAGAATTTATAAATTATCAAACTTAAGACGAAAACTCTGCTGTTTTGAAATAATCCCCTTAGGAATACATATGTTCCCATACCTACTATTAAAAACACAAACAATTTAAAATAGATTGCAATTTTCCAATCCAGTAAACCGATTAAAGCTATTATACATAATAATATAATTTGAATTGGCATGTCGTTGCCGTCCAAACAAGAACTTTAAGGCCAACAGCGATAAAAAATTATTGCATCTGATCAATTAACAGCAATTCAACTTTACCAGGCTCTATAATATACATACCTTACCTTCTCTACAAACTGCTGAATATGTTGTCATATAGCGGTCTGTGATGTGTGAAGCCAAGCTGACAAAGAAGAGCCTTGATGCCATTTGAAAGAAAAACCCACCCCACCCAAGTGATAACACCCGAACCATTCTGATCCTTCTAAAGAGACTCAAAGTTGAAATACTAAAATATACAAAAATGTCTTGTTAGCTCCAACAAGTGGTGCACATATAGGCATCAAATAAATAAATCTGCAATAAGCGAGCAAAAAAAAAACAGATACATTCACTCCAGATGACAACGAGCGACGAACGGCGACACCATCAAAAGCCAAACAAGCTTCAAATGCAGCAAACATAATAGACAGCCATTTATACCAAAGTGCATCGAAGTATCTATAATCCAAAAGGCTTCGCATCACATCGCATCCAAAGAATCAGCTGTCTTTGAAAAACTACAATCGCTGATGCTGATGCTAGTGCTGGTGGTGGCACTATGGTGGTGGATGGTGGTGCTTCTGATGCACAAACTCAAAGCGATAGTTCCAAAGTTAACTTTATGCAATCTATTCTGCTTTTTATTCTCTCTTTTTTGATTTCATAGCTCAGGTTATATATTTTTTTTTTTTTTAATAGCAGACCAAAAAGTGAATGTCCAC
Source organism: Syrphus vitripennis (assembly GCA_958431115.1). Lineage (NCBI taxonomy): Eukaryota > Metazoa > Arthropoda > Insecta > Diptera > Syrphidae > Syrphus > Syrphus vitripennis. Next base: position 77,772,416 of record OY288109.1, on the reverse strand, counting down.
CGAAAGTCCTTGAAACAAAAAACCAATCTTACCAGTTAGGCGCATGCATATAGAGACAAGACATAGAGAGGCATGCCGTGCTTTCAAAATTGAATGTGCGCGATTGCCATAGACTCTGAAGCTGAAGTCAAGCTGCTAGAGTTGGGGCCTAGCAGCAGTAGCTCCCACTGCACCAGAACCATACCAATGGCATACCACTGAGGCCAGCAACACGAACTCGAATTCGATTTTTTTTTCTATATTTGTATTTGGGATTGCAGCAGCAGCTATACAAGAGTGATAGTCAACCTAGCTTAATCGGTCTGCATGCGATCCAACCAGAACAACATCGGGTTTCTTGATTTGATTGTCATTTGTTTATAACCGACAACGACGACGCCTCAGAATGACAGCTACCAGGTCACATGACAAGTCGGACTTTAAAAAGTTTTGATTTGACGCGCGCACCTTCTGATTCCGGCGCGGCGATGCGTTGACGGGGTGGCAGAGGCCCAGTGACACCCCGTAAGCACTGATGAAATAAACATGGCGGCATATTAGTACACACAACCCTCGCATAACGTTGCGGTGGTTGCTTGGCTTTAAATTATTTTCAATGAGCGTTGATCTGTATAAAATCTTATATGCGTTACACCTCTTGCATTTGCGTAAAGTGAGGGAATTTTGAAATGTGCAATCTGATCTCAGTATCACCAGCACTTGCTCAGATTAGTGGCGCGGCGGCAAGCGGCAATATGGCGTGCGTTCGACATTTCAACAGCTTAAACTAAGTTCTTTGAATTTCAAAATCTACAGGTACAAAGCTATAATACCAAAAAACATAGACACACAACAAAAACAAAAAGCGTATATCTTAATGTAAATTAGGCAATTACAGAAAATGATACTTTTCTGATGCAGTTTAAGATTAAGTAACTCATAACGGGATGAATATAATATTATTATTATTAAATATTCTTGAAAACTTGTCACCAATGTATGTAGAGTTTTTTTTTTTTTTTTTTTTCTTTTGAATGGTATTCCAGTTTTAATATTAGACGGATCGGATGGATGGACGGTTAGATTGGTGGATAAAAAAAAAACATTTTAAACTCTCTATCACCATCCAGCTTATAATGTAATTTATAAATTATTTGTATTTGAGGTAGGTAAACGGGTATTTTTTTTTAAATACAATGTTGCTTTATAAGAGGTTGTTGGATTAAGAACCGGATTTTATTTGTTATACAAATTTGTCAATATATTTACACAAAGTATAGCTGTAGTTTTAACTTTAAATTGAGATTAGAATTAAGTTTACCCAAATGCATTTTAAATTAAAATAATTATCCTATTCAGAAAACAGAACAAAGTTGTAGACCTTCGATTTGGATTTTTTTTTAATTGGCATCAGGCATATGCCGATGTGGATTGAAAATTGTTATGTGAAGTAAATTCTTAGTGAGTTTTGAAACACAAAATTAATATATGCACATTGTGGGGAAAACTGAAATGAATGATTTTCAGATCCTATACGAATTTAACTTCCAATGAATTAAGTCCTATACCAAAATTGAGACACCTTGACTACGCGGACTACGTATGCTTGCTAAAGATCAGTACGGCAATAAGAAAAAGGTTCTGCGTTCTTCATTTGTTCAACTAGATATTTCTGGGCAACCAGTAGAAATTTTCAATATCTTGGAAGTATTGTTTTTCTCACGGCAGAATCGGGAAAGCAAAGGCTGTGTTTGGTAAGCTTAAAGACCAAGGTACGATTGTTCCATTCAATCACCAGCAATCTTTTGTAAATAGATGTCTATGCAACATCTTGATGACTTTCTGGCTAAATCAAATCTGAAATGATGGAATGCATGCAAGAGTGTAAGTATGACAATGGATTGGCAAAATTGGGGAAGAGTTCGAGAGAGCTGAAATCTCCAGGAACCACACCAAACCATAGGAGAAGATTTCACCACTTTTCGTACTGTGTTAGGTTCCTTTCTTTGGGAGCTTGGCAATAATTCCTTTTTCCCACTCTTCATTAAACCTCTAAGTGTCCCAGTCTCTCTCAATGAGTGGGTGCAGTAGCTCACTCGATTTTGTTGGCCTCTGCTTTGCGGGATTACCGTTAAGTTTCAAAGCTTTGTTGTTCTTCAATGCTTTGATTGCAGTTTCTTCTCTACTGGGAGGTACAGTGCGTATTTGGGAAATTATTACTTCGGGAAGGTCATTGAGCGTCTGGCTCACTACACTGATCAAAACTTGGTTTAAAACCGTTGAAAAGTGCTCGCTCGGTCTATTGAGCTGGTTCTCGTTCGAAACTATCAGTTCTACTGTCACACCCACTAGCGGCCTCTTCTGCTTGTGTAGCCGACCGATCATACTTTTAGTGCCGGATATGAAAAAATTTTCACAGCAGATCATTGGTTTTCGAAAGAGGCGGGTTCCATGCAACTGACTGTTCTCAATTCATACAACAGTTGCTCTCCTAGTTGCAAACTGCAGGATGCTTTAACCTATCGGTGTTACACTTGGACCTTCTTGATTTTTCTGAACTGCTGCTGAAAATAATCAGGTGATGGTCTAGGACCATTCCCATGTCTACAACTTTTCTGTTTCGAACGGCTTGAAGAATTTTCGATCACTTTTTGCAAACATTTGTGGTTGTATATCGGCAATAATGGCAGGGAATAATGTCCTCAAAGCTGTCCATCATTTAGGGCTTTTCGGCATAAAAAAGCGACTTCAAGTGGTCTCACAGAAAAGAGTCTAGCGGCGTTAAATCACACGTTAATTCACGTGTCCAAAACCTGAAACCATGCGGTTACCAAACGTTTCCTTCAATAAATCAGTTGTGGTTCAAGTTGTGTGACATGTTGTGCCCGTCCTGTTGAAACCTCAGTTCCAATCAGTTTTTCTGGGTGTAACGGTGGTGTCTCAACATACACTTGAGGATTATCTTTATTCCAAATACTGCAATTTTGTTTACTGACGTAGTCGTTCAATAAAAAGTGAGCTTCATCGCTAAACAAAATTCTCTTTTATGAAAATCGAAATCGGGATCGGAACAAATTTGCACAATCTGGAAGCGTTGTTCAGGCGACGCGTCGGTCTATTCATATTGAAATGCTAAACAAAACTAAACACAAATCACTTAACACAATAACTTAACAAATTGTTCCATCTTATTTATATACCATAAAGTTATATACCTCTAAAAAACACCCTTTACCTTAGACACATAATTGCCTTGACAACAAATTTAAGATTTTTCGTCAAATAAGTCATACAAAACAATGAAATCTGTTCCTTCGCAATAGTTGTTATGAAAAATTCTAAGAATGTACCGCTAAATTTAACCTAGACGCATAATAAATGCTTCCATATGTTATCTTTTTTCCGATGAACCATTCTGTTTTCGCTTTGGATATATTTTGAAAATGTTCCTCATTTTATATATAAATAAATGTACAGATACAGATACTATTTTTTCATCAGTTGCTATGCCTTCCTATCAACTTTGATAAAATCCTGAAAAAAAAACAAACTGTTTTGTCAATGTGGTGTAATACTTACTGATGTCTACAACAGCCACAAAAAAAAACCTTATCAACAAAATGAAGAAGACAAAAATATGTTATAGTAGATACAAAAAAAAATAACACTCAAACCAAACAATTTTTTACCCCTATTCATGCCGCAACAATTCTAAAAATGAATACGTAAAGTTTCCTCATTGTTATTTCAATCTCTATATACTCATTGTTTGCACACCAGAGAGTTAAAACCGTGGGCAGACAAAAAAAAAATCGTGGGCGAAAAATGTTAAGGACTACCCCAACAACACACCACTCTCTCTCTGATGAAACGTCAAATATCAAACAATAACCCAGCAGCCAGCGCCAACAGGGATTGAAGCTAAGCTATTGATTTCATCTATGGCGCCATCAGATTCATTCACACTAGCTTTGTCCTGAAACTGTAATTACTGAATAATAATTATAATTAAAATTCATGATGTGAAAAAAGCATAAGGACAAAAAGGGATATTTATTCAGAAAGTATACTACAACGAGAAGGAGAAGAAGAAAATATATAGAATTACGCTAATCTAACACAACAAAAAATCACTCCAAATCTTCTTCTCTTCCTTTCCAACATCACTCATCGCACTCACAAATACGCACTCAGAAAACGAGTCTGTTGGTATTTGTTGTAAAAAATAAGCTCCATTAAGCCCGCCATCTTTCAAAACTACCATGTGACTTCCTCTTCCATATGGAAGTCAATTTTTATTTCAAAAAGGATTTTCCTTCCAAAACTGAAATAGCGTATTCTTAATCCAACAATTTATCAAAAAAAAGTTAGTATTTCGTGGAAAGTTTATTTTTTCAACAAAAAAAATCAAAAAATTTCTAGAACATTTCGAGCAGCTTCCCAAAAAAAAATACAAAACAACCAAGGTTAACGAAAATTAAATGGGGAAAAAAAAGTAAATGGCACAGCTTCTTCCTTAATCATTGTAACGCAATAAAATCTGTGTGGGTGTAAATGTGTTTATTGTATTAGTGTCCCTAAATACATGCACAAATATTCATATACTCCTTAAATACTATATTTTTTTGTATGCGCTTTAAACTGCCATGAATGAATGGAAACCCTTTTTAATGAATGAATGACGTAGGACAACTACTTATTTACTGGGATTTGATTTTCATGTTGCTGACGTCAATGGGGTTTTTGAAGAGAGCTTTTGTGTTGTCAGCCAGTGGCACTGTACATAATATATATGTAAATAAAAGTGTTTTAAGGTTCCATGTATAGTAATATAATGGCAAAGAAGACGAACGACGTCACCGTAGCATTGCGCAGAAATTATGGTGATTGATAAAAATATAATTATAGTGCAGTGGATTTATAATCTGACACCGCCATTTATCTTTTTTGGATTATGGCGGTTTCTCTTAGTCCCAGAAAGAAATCTAAGAATGTAAAATGTAAAAAATTATTATGCACTTTTTCCTATGTAAAGAACAAAGTTGAAAATTTCGTACTTTTTTTTTAGAAAAATGTTAAAGAAAAGTTTCTTGGGTTGAAAGTTTTCTTCAATTCTGCTTTATGAGTTTATTCTATAATACAATAAATAAAAAATACAAATATGTGTATAAACCTAACTTGCCTTATTTCAAAACAAATCCAAAATCGAAGATAGAATGCCTTTCGTTTCTGATTGAAAACGTTATGAAATATAATTTGAAAATTTCTTGGAGCGGTTTTTCAAAAAGTATTTTTTTATGTTTATTTAAGTATTTTAAGAATAAAATTGATTTGCAAGTAATTAATAATTTACACTTAAGAAAACAATTTTAAAACTAATATCCTTCATTTGCAAAAAATCATTTTCTCAAATAATAATTTTTTGGAAAATATCCACATTTTGATCACAATCCGTCGAAACGTTTATGAGGCAGTCGAAAAGCCAAAAACCGATTTTATTGCAGGTACCATTAATAACGGTATTTGAAAAATGGTTTTTCACCAAATCAATTCAACAAATTGGAAAAAAACTTTATAAGATATCGGTATGGCTACGAAATCTGGCAAATCAAATTTTTGTTTTTGCGAGCATTACAAAATCTAGCAACAACAAAGTCTCGCAGTTAGAAAATCCTGCGAACCCTGCTAAAAACAGAATTTTGACATTGCAAGGTTATGAGAAGCAAGATTATTTATTTGCGAGAATTCGTTTTTCAAGATTTAAAAAAAAAATGGAGGCTTTCAATATTCGAGATTTTGGTCTGAGGGATATCGTAGCGCTCTAGAAAAAATTTCATCAAAATCGTTAGAGCTGTTTTCCAGAAAAATAATTTCTATGGTAACATAAATGTTATATGACAGATATCGTTATTTTTGGAAATAAAAAATTTAATTTTCGCCTCCAGGGAATGATATAAAAAATTTTGGATCCAAATTTGAACAAAACTACCTCAGTTGTTTAGGCTATAGGTTGAAGTAAGACAGACAGGCTGACAGACAGAAAGAATTGTGGGACCGACTTTTTTGCGTGCGGTCTGATTAATATTTCGAGCTCGAGTTTTTTTCTAATCGAAAACTTGTCCATCTAATTTAAATATAATTGTAGAATTAATAAACTTTTCCTCAAGATTTTCCAAAAAAAAAATTATCACAAAAATGTGAAATTCCCAAAAATATTTCAAAAAATTAGTTTTTCAACTTTTTTGGCTTGTAACTTTTTGAATATTAAGAATATCGAAAAATACGATTTTTTTTGTCGAATTACCAGGAACCGAGATAATTGAAAAAAAGAACTATAATCCAAAATGAATGTAAGCAACCTAATGCAGGCTTCTTATAAATGCGTAAATGTACTGGACTATTAACAGTCAAAGAAAGGGTAGATGGGGAGTAAGAGTGTGCTTGTGGACGAAATATATATGTATGTACATTTTATATTTTTTTTTCCGGTTGCAGTAGCTGTACAGTGGCCAATGAATACATATTTTATTAGAAATGTGAGAAATAAGGACTGCGTCAGATTTGGAGAAGCGATTCTTCTTTAGCGTGAATCAGAAGGCTACGAAATAGAGAACCTATCTACAAGTAAAAATGTAGGTACATGCATGATAGTACTTACTTCTTTACTATTGTGAAATGGAAATGATAGGTACATAATGTAACCTATCTACTTTTTTCCATTGAACAAAAAGCCCCAGACTTTATTATCTGTTCCAAGGATGTCATTATTTCCACTGTAGAATTCTGACTTGTTGCGCATATTGTGATGAATCAGTTGTTTATAACAACCTATGATAATAATTCGCTTTTTTTTCGGCTTTTTACCTACCTGAATATGATTTTGGGACAGGAAGTTATGTATCTATAATTTAGATGATAGGTTACCTATACAATTTTATACCTACCCATACAAAATACCTATCTCAAGAATATTATATATTATACGAGTAAATAGCTGAAGGTACTTTATAGCAAGCTTCTCATTCGTAAGAAAGAAAATCGATATTTAAATCAAATATGTGCAATAGACATTCCTTCTGTCTGTTTGCACTTCGACCTATACCAAGCATTAAATGTATTAAAGCGATTTTATATGAATTTTTAGAATTGCTAGAATCAGGCTTAAATAGAGCAAATAGACCCCCAAAACCTAAAATGCTGTTTTATATCAATCATTTTAATTATAACTTGGCAATCTTTTGAAAAAAATAGTAAGCCAATAACAAATATGTTTATTAATTTTTTTTTTTTTAAATCTCAATATGCAAGTTCAAAATTTTAATCAAAATTGTTAAGGGTGTGTTCCATAGAATTTAAAAACTTGTTAAAAATAAAAAATGCTAATACGCACCAGTGTACCAATGTTGTTTTTAACAATACATTTTTGTGTCCACAATTTATAAAATTCAATTTTTTGTTTGATTTTTTTCTTTTTTTACAAAAATAAATTCTAACATCATTGAAAAATTAAAGTTGTGCTTGTAAAGTATATTTACAAAATATTAAACAAAAAAGTGTCAAGTAATTAACAAAGTTTTCCAAACAAAAGATCCATTAAAAGTAAAAAACGACAAACTCCTATTTTGTCTCGTTTCAAAGTTAAACCTAGTAAAAACAAACCCAGACACTATTTTTGTGAGACAAATACGAATTGAAATCAAGCCCAACATTCAAAACAAAAAAAAGTAGGAAAATTCAATAAAATACGGAATAAATGCGTATACGCCCGAGCGTACCAATGTCTTATTTGCACAGTTTTGGGGTATATTGCATATTTTGTAAAAAAAAATGTGTCAAAAAATTTATCAAAAAATTTGTTAGGGAACCAACTGACAATTTTTGAACCACGATAAAAATTAAATGTAAAAAAAAATTGTTAAAAAAAAGATCGTACTCAAAGAAAGTTGTTAAAAAATAAAATATACATATTTAGAAAAAATGTGTCAACAGAATAATTTGTAAAAAAGAAATTAGTACAATTTATATTTTATTTACATACATTTTTATTTATTTGTCAATTCTAAGTAACATGAAAGCAAGTACTTGTGATCCAGTAGTGCAGTTTGTGTTATTTTATTTTAATAAAAATTAATGTTTCCGCAACTCTATCCCATTTTTTTTTGTCTTCTAAACATCAATTAAAATTCTGTCAATAACATGTCACTGAGATTAAGCACTGATTACAAAATGATTGCTTATTCAAGTGAAATGTGTCGGATTCCTACATAATACCTTCTTTGTTTCAAAAATGTTTATGAATATTAATTTTTTTCAAACAGAATTTCCAAAGGACCAACAAAAATACAAACAAACAAAAAATACTTCTACTACGTTGTAATTTTACGCTTGGGCAACAGAAGGAGCTTAAAGCTTAAAAAAAAAGTCTCGTGTCTACAATTATGTACACCCAGCAGGAGTATAACCTTCGTGTTGGATTTGAAAAAAAGATGTCCTAATACACAACATCACCACCCTCGCCCCTCACCCCTCACCCCTCACCATACAACAAGCAACAAACAGCGCAATTGATGCAGATAGTATACTTTTCTATGATTATAATTTCCACAGCATCTCACCACAGCTTGACGTCTGTAAAGGCATGATTTTGGTGGGCGGATGTTGGCTATTTTTAGATTTGCGCTTCTCTATCATTATTATGTAGTATACGAGTATTCCTTGTTTGCGTGCTTGTTTTAGAACGCCATGGATGACGAAATATGTGCAGAGTGTGAGGTATTGAGGCGTCTTTTCATGTTCCACCATCATCATCATCCACAAAACAAGTGGGTGGAATGTTTGAGGTGTCGAAAAAAGGTACTACGTATTATAATGATGGTTGCCGGAACCTCTAAGATTGTACTTTGGTGTCGAGTGAGAGGCGGCCAGACCTCAACCATCTCCATAGGGAACTTCATCAAACTGAATGGAAATGTGTATGGGATAGAAAAAAATGACGATCCGGCGGATTCGTTTGCTCATCGATTTCCTCGAATTGGTTAAGTTATTGTTGGTATTGTGTGTTGTGTTGTGTATAGACTTGCAAGTCTCAAAGCTGCGATACGACACAAGTGCCTAATTTATTTGTATTTGCGGCAGGCAGAGAAGAAGTTACCCGATGTGTTATACAGAATTCAGAATTGCAGAATTGGGCAGGGGGTTAAAGGAGATAGGGGGCCGGGCATGTGCCTGACTGTGTATAATGATGTCGTGCAGTGAAGTTGGCGTCGATGGGCTTCATGTGCAAAATGTCGAAAGATTAGAAGTGAGTGTTCGATGGATATGTTAAAGAGCCATTTAAACTTTGAAAGTTCATCCAACCTTATAGGACAGCTATGTATTTTATTTGAAATCTCACCATGGGTATCTGGATTAAACACGGAATGTGTTTCATGTTTTCGCTTGGATATATGTATGTATCTAAAGTTGGTTAAATTGGTGTTGAGTATTAAAAAAGAGGGAGCTTACGGATATGCAAATAATGCATAATAATACACTGAAAAAAAAGTGACATGTAAAATTGACATTTTTGTCATATCAAATTCAATTTTGTTCAAAAATTTGAAAATAACGGAAAAAAATGTAATACTGACATGAAAAAATGTCCGTTTTATAGTTTTTATGTCAGAACTACATTAAACGCTTACACTTTTGCAGTGTGTAATTAACGTTGCAATATCAAAAATTCTTATCAATTTATTTTTTTAGAATCTACAACATCATTTTCACATTTTTTAAATGTTTATTGTAGATGAGACATTTTTAATGTTAAATTGGCATTTATATCCGAATTGTGAAAAGAACATTAAAATTTTCACCGATAAAAAATGTAATCTTTGCATGAAGCATTGTAGATGAGACATTTTTAATGTTAAAATGGCATTTATATCCGAATTGTGAAAAGAACATTAAAATTTTCACCGATAAAAAATGTAATTTTTGCATGAAGCATTGTAGATGAGATATTATGAATGTTAAATTGGCATTCATATACAAATTGTGAAATGAACATTAAAAATATCAAAGCGCCAAATTTAAGACTTCGAACCGTCACGAAGGCTTGCAAATTATCAATGCACATTTGTATTTAAACGCACACAAGAATGTGTGTGAGATGTTTAATGTACAAATATCTATACACATAGAACTCAACAAGTGGATTTATTTTGACTGCAATTTGTTCTTTAGACTTCTTTGTCTTAAGAAAGAGCGAGATAAAATATCGAAATAATTTTTTTCTTTCTTCATTTCTGATTTTTGATTTTCTAAAATTTGCACCTGTTTCAAAAATCTTCAAAATGTAAACAAATCTGTTCATATGGCAACTTCAAATACAAACAAAATGTAATTTTAACAAGAATCAACGTCGTTGGGATAATTATAAATGTGAAAAGGACATTAATTATATCAAAATCTCTGTAACCGCCAAATTTCAGACGTAAATGTAGTGTTGCCAGAAACATAAAATTCGTATTTCTCTGGGTTCTTAGTTTCTAATTCAAAAACCGAACAAATCCAAAAGAAAACTAGAATCCATCAGTCTGGCAGAGATACAGTGGACCTAGCATCAGTAAAATATCATTTAAAAATATACTTTCCGTAGTATCATTGCCAGACCAATGGATCTTATTGATTATTAAAGGCACACACATGGCTTGTTGATGTTATGTGGGTGGACCAAGCTTCTGGCTCATCTTACCAAAATATATAGGTACCTACTTAATCCGTTTGCTAAATAACTCGCGTTTCTATTCGTTTTTTGACTAAATATTAACCTAACAAAAATTGTTCAAAATGCTATTTTCACAATTGAAGTTTTTTTTCAATAAATTAATGATTTAATTTTCCACTTAGTGAAGAATAAGATTGTGATCATTTAATTTTATTTATTGTCAAGTTAAGCGTATTAGTTTTGAGCATTTTTGTTATAAAAATAAACCTCTTAACTTTGGCCACCAGCTTCATTAAAAATTATTTTTTTAAATATCTCACTCATTTTTGACTTTTATCTAAAAATTATTTATGTTTGAATTTCTTTTGCTCCTTCCAATCCCAAAAATTGATGAAGATACCTGAAAACAATTTATGTTAAAACGCGAATAAAGTATAAAGGTGTGAAACTAATTTTGCACACAATTTTTTGTATGCATCTTAAGATTATAAGTAAGGCTGTAGATAATTGCTAAATTTTCAACAATTTTCGTTAAGTTCATTTTTATCCTACCTATAGGTGGCCAATGGATTAACTTATTTAATAAAAATCTTCATCAGCGAAAACCATTTCAACTAATATTTATATCGTGTTCACATAAAGGGAGTTAACAACATACTACAATAATTTATAATGTTTAAACAAATATACAACTAGCGCGTAACTTGTTTTTATTTTATGCCAACCAAATCTACCAATATTTAAAATGCAAACAAATCTGTACTTATGGCAACTTCACACACAAAAAAAAATGTAATTTTAACAAGAATCAACGTCTTTGGGATATTTTCAATGTGAAAAGAACATTAATTATTTCAAAATCTCTCTAACCGCCAAATTTCAGACGTAAATGTAGTGTTGCCAGAAACATAAAATTCGTATTTCTTTTTATTCTTAGTTTCCAATGAAAAACTTAACAGATCTAAAAGAAAACTAGAGTCCATCGGTCGGGCATAGATCCACAAATTGATGTTCACGATTTACAAAAATTAAATGATGAATTAAATGCTACAAAGAAAATATATATTTTGAAATCTTTCAGCAATACGTTTTCCGAACTAGAATACACTTAACATCCTGAAATCCACCATAATTAGAGTTCAATGGCGATAAACCTGAGAAACCAGGTTAATTATGTATATCTCTGCATAAATGGACTGTCAACTTTGTATGGACAAAATAATCTGCCATAGCATATAAAATTATTTCACAAATTTTAAATAAACTTGATAACTTGGGAAAAATTTTGACGTATCGTTTGAGATTTGACGTTTTATATTGTTATTGGCTTGTTTTGGTGTGTTAAGATCGTCAAAAAAAATGCATATATTATCAGAATATTACGCCTTTGAGTTTAAAAATATAAAAACTATAACTAACGTATGGTGCAAAATAATATCTTATTGGCAACACTGTGATAGGGAGTCACGAATATTTTCTGGAATTTTCTATGCAAACGAACACAAAAATGTTACTTTTACACGAAAAAATGTCGTTTCCATATTTTTAATGTATATACACGCACACAGAAATGTAATATTTACATGAATCAACGTATTTTGTACTCTAACAATGTAAAAACAACATTGTATGCGTGTTGTCTGTTGTGTGCTAACAGGAAATTATAAATTGCATATATGTAGCTCAACTCTCAGTTAGTGTTTCTCTTTCGTCGTGATCAGTCCAGTTTCAGTGCTAGTCCGTGAACTTGTGAAGCGTGATCGTTTTCTTATAATTTTGTAAAAAAAAACTAAAGAATAAAAACAATTACAAAAAAAGCGAAGGATTGGGTGTTTTTCTTGTGCCGCGATCGGTCCCGTTAGTGCGCCCTGATTATTTTGAAAAAAAAACAATAAGTGCTTCCCTTTCGACACCAGTAATAAAAAAAACGAGAACTGGCTTCGGCAGTATACCTACTAGTGGATTTTCAAAGAAGTAAGTACCTACATTTTATAAATTTTTAATTATTTGATTGTGAAAATGAAAAATATACTATCATAACCGCCAAAATTCAGACGACAAAGCGTCACAAATACACACTTAATTTAATATAAAAACTCTCACACAATGTCATTTTTACATGATTCAATGAATTTGGGATACCCAATAATGTGAAAATGACATTGTCTGTAGGTATGCTTCTAAATGAATTCATAAATTCTATTTCCATCCCTCATTTTCTGTTTGTGGCGAGAGACGCCGCGCCGCGCCGCCGTGATCAGTACAGTCTTTTCTTTTGATTTAATGTAGGTATGTATGTATTTGGGATAATCTATAATGTGAAAATTAAATTTTCTGTATTCTTCTATTTTGAATAATTCATAAATTCCATTCCCATTCCTCATTTACAGTTAGTACCTATTTTATTTCACCAAAATTCAGAATACAAGCATCACAAATACACACTTAATGTAATATATACACGCTCACACAATGCCATTTTTACATGAGTCAATGTATTTGGGATACCCAATAATGTGAAAATGACATTGTCTGTGGGTATGCTTCTAAATGAATTCATAAATTTCATTTCCATCCTTCATTTACTGTTAGTGGGGGCAGACGCCGAGATCAGTACCTACAGTCTTTTCTTGAAATTGTTATTTTAAAAAGAAACTAGCAAAAAATTGAAAATATACATTATACATAATATATGAAACAAGACCGTACCGTGATCTTGTTCTTCAAATTGTTGTTTTAAAAATATTAGTAAAACCAAAGCAAGAAGTAGTATTATAATAGAATTGGTGATTAGTATAATTAAGTTAAAGGCAGGGTATTTATAAATTATTCCTTTAAAAGCACACATAGTGTCATTTTGACATTATATTAGTATCTTAAATGGGAAAATTGATTCATGTAAAAAGAATGTCATTTTCACATCTCAAATATATATGTATCTCAAATATATTGATTCATATTAAAAAAAAATTTCGTTTTCACATTATAGTATCAATATCAATATTTTGAAAACGATTTGGTCAAATTCTTAAAAACTTAACTTAAAAAAAATAGGATGATTATTAATTAATATAATCTTTTATCAAATATCTATTGCAAATTTTATCTCAAACTTATCTTAATATCTTTATAACAGATCAATTACGACTTTGGGATTATGTTTCCCAACAAATCCTATGAATTAATAAACAAATGGGATGAATTCGACAACAATCTTTTTGCGTATTACGACGCAAACATCAAGAATAAAAGATTCCGCAGTTTGTTGGATACTTCGAGCTACGAAAATGTCAACAAAAGTAAGTCAGCAATACTATAAAATATTTTTTTATATTTACTAAGCCATATTCATTTTCAGATTCTAGAGATTGTATTTTGACAATGTTGCTGAACGCAATTTTGAAACCAACGGTGAGGTTCGTTGCAAAAAAAGAAGGGAAGTCAGTAGTACATAAGACTACTGTTACCGATGCCATCAACAGTAGTATTATCCAACTGAGAACCATTAACGACTTGGAGCTGGAGAGAGAAAACAAATTGAAGACATCGATTCTCAACAAAAATACGATCCAACCGTACATTTTCGTAGTAGGATCAGAGATAACAACATTGAAAGAGTTTTATGTAAGTTTCAGCAACAATATACTGAAATTTAATTCTTTTTTATCGGCTCTCGATATATGTTTTAAGGTTTTTCAAATATTCCAACTAAAATATCTAAAAGAATCAGCACTGAGTTGGCTTTTCATTAAAAACCATATATTTGAAATTTCGACAATCTTCGATGAAAAGAGCCCGACATTAGCCGTGTTTATACAAGATTTAAAAAACTAAAATCCTTCATTCCTCTCAAATCTAAAATATCCCTACTTTTCAATTTCTAAGAACTATACTTACGTTTCAAGTTCTAAGAACTATCTTTACTTTTAAAAAACTTTAAGCTTTTAATCTCAACTTTGCTATGACAGCATCCAAGTTCAAAGAACTATCCTTACTTTTCAAACCCTAAGAACTATCCTTACTTTTAAGAAACATTAAATTTTTAATCTCAACTTTGCTATGACAGCATCCAAGTTCAAAGAACTATCCTTACGTTTCAAGTTCTAAGAACTATCCTTACTTTAAAAAAAAACTTATTATTACTTGTTATTCAAAAAAGTTTTCGAAATTTCAAAAATGGTTGATATTAATTCTGAATATTTCTTAAAATTATAAAATATTAGATTCATAATGACTTTAAATTGTTTTGTTGGTTATACAAGCTTTCAAGAACTATCCCTTCTTTGCAAACATTTTAAACTTATTCATGGGTTAGACTCTTATAGTGAATTTAAATGCATTTTTGCAGACTCTAATCAAATTTTTTCAAACATAAGTTCATTTCAAAGACACACGAAAAGCCATTTAAAGAATATGTTACAGAGTATTAATGTTAACGAAGAACGAAATTCAGAAAATATAAATTCAGAATGTATTAATTTAAAAAGTGATGATTTACTTTCATGCGATATACCTAAAAATAATTAACTTTATCGAATCGAAATGTTTAATTTCGAAGAAAAGCAAGGAATTTTCCATGAATTTACATAAAAGAAACAATATTACACGAAAAGATGTTTTAGACATCCAACAAGGTGTTTCTTCAATAACTTCGAGTAACAATACAGAAACAATAAAACAAAGAGTCTTAAAATTTATTCCAGATTCAGAGAAAGAAGAGTTCTTAAATTATTTAAATGTCTGTGCAAACCCTTTCGAAGAAATAAAATCGGAATATTAATTATTTCAAAGTTCATTACACCATAATAAGTCAGCCAGTATATCTTTTGTATATACACAATTTATGAAATTATAGGATTTTTCCATTTCCACTTATTATTATTATTAATGATCTTATCCCTACAAGAAATGAACTATAGGCACTTTTCCTAACTTTGTTAAGGGCCAATTTTTCAATAGCCAGTTAAACCTCAGATAGTACTTCATCTTTGTTCATGTTGCTATACTAATTTTTCCTCTGATAGTTTAATTGATGATTAAAAAATCGGCTCTAAGACTCATTGATCTATCTTTAACAAGCAAACTTAAGAAAACCTCAATTTAAAAAATTTTAAGCTTTGGTTAAACTCCACAATTAATCTTTTTAATTCCTTGACATTTAAAGGGTCTGTTCACAAAATTGGATATTTGCCAACAATAACAATAACAATAAATCATAATTTTCTGTTCCGTAAGATGTGATGTAATTTATTTTAAAAACAATTGTTAAAAAAATGTAGATATATCATATTTATAATTATATTATAATAGTTAATAAGCATATTTTGTTCATGACAACAGTAAAGATTCATCTAATCTTATCTTATCCTAATGCTATTCCTTCGAAAAAATAAATTTTGATTTTTTAATTTTAGAAGTTATCAAATTGATTCTGTTTATTACCAAATAAAGTGTTATGAAAAAAATTTAACAAATCCTTTTTTATTTAAAAAAAACTGATTTAAGTAATTACGAAATCAATGTAATCATGAATGTAAGTATTGTTCTTCCTATGAAATGAATATTTGTGTTACCAGACATAAATAAAAGCTGTTGGGGATTTTCTTTGGTCGTTGACGAACAAAAATATCAATCAAAGTAAGTTAACACTGATAGAGCAAGGTTTAAGTAATGTGTTTAAAATAAGAAATTTGCGAAAATTCAATATAATATTCGACATGAAATAACGTCAAAATAACATTTGGTCATGTCAATTGTGTTCATGTCAATTCAACATTTTTAATGTGAAAACTCAATGTCAATTTGATATGAAATAATGTCAATTTAACATGTCATTTCTACATTTTTAATGTAAAAATTCAATGTCAATTTGATATGAAATAATGTCAAAACAACATTTGGTCATGTCAATTTAACGTTGAGTTCATGTCATTTCTACATTTTTAATGTAAAAATTCAATGTCAATTTAACATGAAACAACGTCAAAACAACATTTGGTCATGTTAATTTTACGTTGAATTCATGTCATTTTCACATTTTTAATGTAAAAATTCAATGTCAATTTGATATGAAATGATGTCAAAACAACATTTGGTCATGTCAATTTAACGTTGAGTTCATGTCATTTCTACATTTTTAATGTAAAAATTCAATGTCAATTTGATATGAAATAATGTCAAAACAACATTTGGTCATGTCAATTTAACGTTGAGTTCATGTCATTTCTACATTTTTAATGTAAAATATCAATGTCAATTCGACATGAAACAATGTCAAAATAACATTTTAATATCATTTTTTGACATTGTTCATGTCCGGATAACATTGAGTTCATATCATTTTTACATTTTTATCCCAAAATACAATGTCAAGATGACATTGTTCATGTCCGGATAACGTTGAATTCATATCATATCTACAGTTTTAATCCAAAAATTGTATGAAATGTCAATGTACATTTGACAAGTATATAATGTTGAAAGTACATTTGCAATATCAAAAGTGATATGACAGTCTTATCAAAAGTAACATTGCGCAACATCAGCTGGAAAATGTAAGCGAAAACTATCACTTTTACGGTGGTTTTTTACATTTTTTTTTTTCGGTGTACGGAAAAATGTTTTGTTAATGTGAAAACCACTTGTGGGGTTTTTGGATTCTATATATAGGATACACTTTCGTGTTTAATAGCTTATAGTGGATTAAAAATAAAATGGAAGTTATTTCTTGTTATTTTCCTAAGTTATGCTTATGATAATGTTTAATGCACTTGAAATATGTTGTGTGTGCTTTTATATTTTCCAGGATCTTATGTGGGTTTGGAATTATTGGTATTTGGGAATGGTAGAACTTTTTTTTTATTGGAAATAAGCAAACATTCCATAAAATTGAAGCAGTTCAGGAATTTACTGCAGAAGTTTCCACCCACCAAAATGCTTCTTCAAGGAAAGGAAAGAGTTTTATTGACCTAAAACCATTAAAAATAGCAATATAAAATAGGTACCTACCGTAAAAGGCAACAACAAGAATCTGATACTTCGCAACGTAATTCTGTGACAAATTTAAAAAAAAAAGCGAAAAATGATTTATAACTGGAAACAAAAAAATTTATGAAAAAATGTAAATGATGTTTGAGAAAATTTCTAACAGTACATAAAATTGTCCGCAAATTATGTGTTAACATTTTTTCTCTGCCGTTCGTGTTCAAGTCCTTAACTTTGACTAAAAAACTTTACTCAGAATAGAATCACCAGAATCTATTTTGAACTAGAGTTTGGGCATTAACTTTCTTACAGAGAAATAAAAACTTTAACAAACAATTCATATAAGCAAATTTTGTATACTTCCGAGTATAGTTTGAAGTAAGGAAGGTGACAACACCTAAATAAACTTATTGAACCCAGTCAAGAGCTGTATATTTTGTAATTCCGTTTTGTACCCCGCGCCGCAATCATTTTGAAAATAAATAAACTTGGTGGCGGACAGTCCATGAACAACCAGGATCTTCGTAATTTACAATTCTCAACCACTCCTATGTGCGTGTTATTCCAGAAATGGAGGAGACCTACACTTTTATTGTGAATCTGAACGGCTAGAATGAGAAGCATTCAATATTACGTCTTGAAGAATTTGTCAACTTCTCATAGGAGGCAGTGGCCTGTCAGAAATGATTCTGTTTTTAGATAGACGAGGCTGGAAACTGGGAATCACACTTAGGCCTCCGGCAATACAGTCGCACGCACTAAGCATTATGCCAAGGGCTACTATATGCGTTCATTTTATTTCGAATAAATTTCACTTTAAAAGTTTCTTCCTATTTAGGGATTATAATGGAGACTACCCATTGCTATATTTATATCCCTAGCAGGAGTCATAACTAACCTTACCTCATTTTATAGTAATATCAGATTTTGTAATCTAAAAATTTTCAATACAAAATTCTGGACTTACTGAAATTGGAAAATAAAAAATATTTATCATTTGATATTCGTACCACCAAAATCGGATATCTAACTTATTAAAACTCCAGGTGGATATTTTGAAGAAGAAAAAACTTTATTCTTTTTTTTTAATATTTTGGCCTTTTTCGTACCGTTTTATAAATATTGTATGAGCTATCTTTTTCAAATATCGTTATACTTACTTTGAAATAAAAATTGAAACGTTAAATTTTGATAATAAATCATTTGTACACTGTGACGTATACGCATTTATTTCGTATTTTGTTGAAATTTCCTCCATTTTTATTTGTGTACGTTATGTAAGTTTATTATTGTCAAACCATTAACATATAAAAGTGACTTTGCGAGCGAGATAAAGTTTTCCTAGTTGATAGATAGCTACATAAGTTTATTTTTATTTTTGTCGGTTCAAAAATAAAACTCGCCAACTAACAAAAATTACTCTTGAAAAAAGTTTTAAAAGACGAGACAGCATATCAAAGAAAAAAAAAAGGAAATGGAATTAATTAAAAACACAAACCTTAAAGTTTTCAATCTAGCAAAACTCGAAATAAAGAAAACAGGAAAAACGTAACTTCGAAGAAAGTCCAAAGCTCCCCCAATGCCAATGTGATGCCGAGGTAACATTGCAAAATAATTCCTTATTATATCATAATGAAAGTGTTATTTTCTTAGAGAAAGGTAAAGCAAACAAAATAAATTATTCATCCTATGGGAATTTAACTAAATATAAATTCTGCACAAGAAGGACACAAGGGTTGATTCCTCATTAGAATATTTCTACAAAGAACTTCTTCACTGCGTTGGTGGATGATGTTCCAAAGGGAGAATAAATATAATTTTCGAAGGAACAGAGATTGAATGCTTTTCTGTACGTGTAATGTTTATAAACCAAGCCGGAACTTTAAGCTATAGATTTAGTAAAGGTTAATAGTATTTTTTGATTTGGAAAGCCTTTAAATCTTCATCTTTTTACTTGATGTTCAAAAAATATAATGCTCTCTTCACTTTGTTTTAATTAATTGATTTAATATATTTTTTTATGTCAAGCAAAAAAAAAAATTTCTGAAATGAAACAAAATTTAGTGAAAAAAAAATTAACAAATCCATTTTTAATTTTTGTGAAAAAAGTACGAAATAGAACTCCGAATGAAAAAATATCAATAAAAAGAGCTGGTGAAATCTGGCGTCAATTGCCACCAAAAGATAAACTTGTATATCGCTTATGGGCTCAGAAACACAAAGAACAGCACTTGGCTGCAAACTTTCGAGCACATCAATCGATATTGAATAGATTGAAACGTACTAGAATTGGTTACATATCTTAAGTAAAGTAATGAAAAATTAAATTGCTTATATTTTCAAGCTGTCCACAATTTGGGGAATTGTTGTTGTTAATCATAAAAGAAAATTAAAAGGTAAGTTCCTTTAATTTATAGTTAAAGAATATGTATGTACATTATGTACATATGTTAAGAAAATGTTCTTTGAAATTATTGATCAGACTATTTTTAAGGTGATATTCTTCTTAAAGTAATAAAATAATGCGAAAATCTTATTAAATTTTAGTGAGTTTTTCTTTATTTAATCAATCTAATTTATCTCTAGGTATTATTTAGATAAAACAGTTTGGTGCACATAGGCGTATACTTATTTTTTATCAAATTTTTCTTCCAACTTAATTTTTATTTTTTAAATTACTTTAAAAAAATCTCTTCAGAATCGAATTCAGTAACCCTAAAAACACTAAGTTAATGTAGCGCTTGCCGTAGCAGGTCTGGGTCTGGTGGCCAGCCCAAATATTTGATTTTTCTTACATAAATTGAATGAACATGAGCAAAATGCAGAAGAAGTATAAATAAAAAAATAGGTCTAGCCCCGAGACCGGGATCACTCTTGCTCTTGTTCGACTCCTAAGAAACTTAACGATTGTTTTGATAGTCTTTCCAGTAAAAAAAATATTTCAATGTAAATATTACATGCAGCCCCTATATTCAAGTTGTAGATCCTCCTTTTCCCCCACAAAAATAGACGGCAATGAATCGATACCAACAGTCGGGGCGCTATGAAAACAAAAAAAAAAACCTATACGCCCAAGTGAACCATCCTGTTTCTATTATATCGTCAAAAAATAGGTAAGTTAAAGTTTTGACTTTTAAAATTAGAGCTCTAGAAGAATGCTAAAACCAACAAAATGCTCCCAAAAACTTATTTAGAATACCTTCCGATTTATATGTTCATATTTTTTTTTACCTAACTGATTACCTACTAATTAAGATATCTGATACATGCTTTATGAAAGTAAAAGTGCAGATATTTTTATATGGTAAGGTTAAAGGTAGGTCTGAAAGTTCTAAAGTAACTGAGTTTTTTATTAAAGTAAAAATACATATTTCAGGTTACTTTAAAATAAGTTTTGATAGGAAATTTTTCCACAAAAAAAAAAATTAATTCTCAAACAAAAAAATATAACCAGCCCAATAAAATAATTGTTTGAAAGTAAAAACTCAATGAACCAAACCAAACTTTGCCATTCTCTCCATATGCCATAATACCTATAGTATAACCAGGTCGTCATTAAAATATAGTGCTTATACCACTTAAGGTGACCGGGTGTGTGTGTCTTGCTTGCATTAAACAGAAACAAAAAAAAAACAGCAAATATACCTACAATTCAGTCAGTCAGTACCACCAACTAAACCAAAACCAAACCAAACCAATTGAATGCCATTCAAAGCTTCTGTTTCTGCTACTCAAAATGTACATGCTACTACTAACACTCTAGTACTTGTACAAAAAGTACTCAATAATTAAAAAAAAAAAAAGTTTCTCCAAAAGCTGCACGACTTCTATAATATCTAACAGTGGGATGAAAATGAACTAAACGCATACAAGAATCTTCTTAATATTCAAACAACAACAACAAAATTAATAAGAGCTTTTGAAAGTTGAACGCAAGCAATGCTGTATACGTGCAGACAACCTGGGGAAGTAAGATACTCTGACGTAATAGATAAAGCTCCTTATGTGTGCAAAAAAAAGAGGTTGAAGGGAAAACCATCCCTTAGCACACACTCTCAAAAACCCTTCGGTACCTACTAGTATTTAACCAAATTCACGAAATCCACCGCATCTAGAAGGAACTGCATTCGCTTCTCAAATATTCTACATATGCCCCACCAAAACCAACAACAACAGTAAAACAACGTTCAACGCCGCCCGCTCTAATAAACAACACCGAGAGAGTGTTTCGATGAGGAGGCTTATGGGGGAGACTAGATGGTGGCATTCTAACAAGTATGCAGCAATATAGCTTTCCCCTCCGACTTAACAAAATAAAAAAAGCTCTCATCTATGCGACTTTTATAGCATTACAGTGTTTGATGGTGGTCACTAAATGCCAACGCCAAACCCAATAGAACAGAAGTCGTTCAGTAGACCAAAGTTGGGGAAATATAAATATACATGTATATCCAAATCCACTACAATATAGTATCACGTCAAGCCTAGAGCCAGCCAGCGTCCTACCTACAACAAGACACTTTTGTATCTTTTAGTACTATCATAAACGTCGTTGTCACTCGCTTCGACTATAATACGACTGCGACCGGCTCGACCGACCCGGCGCCGCCACCCACCCCCTTGCGACAAGTAACCGTAACAAGTTTCTTACGTCTATTTATTCTGTCCATGTATAAGTGTTCGCCCCACTCCCCCCTCCACTTCTTGGATGATCCATAAAAGTTGTTGTATATACAACAGAGAAACATATCGGGGAACAAAAATATTCGTTTTCACTCTTCACTCAATTAGTGGAATAAGAATAATGAAACTGGCAAGCAACCAGTCGTTCAGTGAGTGTGACCGCGTACGAAAGTGAAGTTGATGAGAAGCATTTTTCTGCAGATAAAATTTAAAAAAAAAATAACAAAAAAAACTCACAAGTTGATCGTTCGTGTTGTATCTACTTTACTATACAAAAAAAATATTTTTCTTTTTTAATCCATATCATAAAATTGCGAAAAACAAAATCACCTAGAAACACTTGATTTTTGAAATATTTTGCCATACATTTATTTTCAAATATAAAGTTTGTTCTAACAAAAAAAAAATAACAACGATTTTTTTTGAAATTTCAAAGAGAAATATACTTACAATCAGGCGTCGTAGAAAATATAACATAGACTTTTCTCGAAACATTTGGAAAGAGTTTTTTTTTTTAATTTATTTTTTATTTTTGTGTGTGTCCACTCGCAAGAACCATATCGCAGCAGAGTGAAATTGACTTAAACCATTCAGCACTACACTGTACCTATCTTAATTTATTTTTTGTATATTTTTTTTGTATCTCTCAAGTGACGTTGACACGGGGTCAAACTTGAAGCTATTTATACGAAAAAAAAAAAAAATAATAAAAATAAAAATAAAAAATTACAAAAAAAAAAAGAAATTCAATTGAACAGAGTATATACACGTTTGTTGTTGATTTCTTTTCTTCGTCAACATTTTTGTCTGTCTTATGCACCATATTATATTTATATATATATATACCTGTCCTCATCAGAGTGTTGAGCTATTTTAAGAAAGCCGACTAAAGTGAAACCCATTTTGACTATTTCATCGTATAATTACGTTATAACACTATATACCGACTTACCTATGACAAATGTGCGCACTATTACCTGACAGCTGCTGGTAATTAGTAAAAAAAAAAATTTTATGTGTGGTGTTTAGAACTTAGAAAGAGAAGAAATTTAACAAAAAAAAAAAAAAATATCTGCACTGCACCTTTGCTATACAATATCCCTGAACGACCACCCTACAAAAAAATTACAACAGCAAAAAGACATAAAATAAAAATAAGGGAACTCATACAAGTGACACTATAAGCAAAATCAATTCTTGTCCAATTCAGATATCGTCACTCGTTATTGTGCCAAGCTTCAAATTATACCAAGAAGGGCGATATACCTACAAATGTGTATTGTAAGAGGAAGGACATTCATAACCTACGTATAAATGCGCATCTGTGAATAAGAAGTACCTACATTTTTTTTGTTGAAGAAAATAAAAAAAAATTATACCTAAAACTTCGCGTCGTACGAAACATATTGTGATTTTTTAAAAAAGTGCATTTTCTGTTATAAGTTAATTTAAACAAAAAAAAAATAATTAAATCAAAGTGTACTAAATTAATGAGTTTTAAGTGTGGAATTTAAAGACTCAGGTGTGGAAACGCATATTCATTGTTGTTGTTCATCATAATAATATAAAACAGCAATTTGAAAAATCCCCTCGCAACAGAAACACAGAAAGAGGGTTACCCTACAGCAAAAAAAAATAAAAAATAAATAAAAATACAAATCAACATCATTTCGAGCACAATAAGTTCCATCTTCGTTCGAGTTTGTGTATTTTTTTTTATCTATATAGAGGTACATCATAATTGAAAGAGTTTCCATAACTATAGTAGTTATTGTTGGACATTCATCATACACCACGAGCAAAAAGCGCAGTAAATAAATACAATAATTATTTAAAAAAAAAAAAAAAAATAAAGAAGCTCAAAAGCAATCATCTATCTACTAACTACCTACAACGAGAGAAATAATAGAAAAAAATAAAACACAAAAATTAAACCAACAATCTTTGAAGAAAAAAAAAAAAAAGAAAACAATTTTGTTTTTGTGTTGTTTTGCAAAAATTTTTGTTTGTGTCTTCAATTTGTGAAACGTGATAAATAAAACAGCGTTCATATGAAATCGGAAAATTGGATCACATCCTACAATGAAAAGGTAAGTTATACTCGTATTAATTAGGCTCAGTAAAAAAGAAGAAAAAAAAATTAGTAAAATTTAGACTTTCTTTTTGGTTAAAGTGAGATAAAATAGACAGTGAAAAAAAGAATCTAGGGTGTGTTTTGTGTTGAATGGTTTTGGGTGGGTTTTTTGTGAAACATATGGTTGCAATGAAAATGTGTTTCTACTTCTAAAAGGAATTTTTTTTATAATTTCGAGGAAGTTAAATATTTAAGAGGCTTTTTTACTTACCAACACTTGTTGAATGAAAATTCAGTTTTTTGCTAAAAATAAATTGTTGTGTTATTCTGATGAAATCACTATAGGCAACAAATTCTATACTCCTACTTATGTTAATGAAAAGAAGGTGTGTGGGTTTTTTTTCCGGGAAATAAGAACAATTTCAGTTTAATGAAAATTATTTTGAATTCTATCACAAGCTTTGGAAATAAAATGCAACAAGTTGTGGTAAAAGTAGGTATTAAATCTGTGTGTTGTTTATACGGAGCTTGGTGTAATTGCTCTATTTCAATGAAACAAAAATGAATTATTTTTTCTAGGATTATGCTACATTAAATTTGTATTTCTCTATAATTTAATATTTGAACTTAATATCTTTATTGTTACTTTATTGGGTTTGAACAAAGATACAGAGAAAATCGTTTCTAGAACCTACATAAAAAATTTGGTAAACCATATGAAAAATTGTGCGTATAGCTGGAACTATTTGCAAAATCTGAATTTGATCGATTTTTTTACATGTGTAACTATAGCCTTGGAAATTTTCTTAGAGAAGGAACAAATGATCATTTTGTACCACTTTCAGAGCTTACATTTAGATTTTTCATAGGTTTTTTTTGATACATAGCGATACTTACTAGTAACTACCTTTCAATTTGACACCTTATGGCTTAGCATGTAAGACAAAAATTATATTTTATAGCAATATTTAGCCCTCAAATCATTTTTCCAAGCATTTTCAAAGCAAAAAAATTGAACCTGAAAAATTTCGAATTTTTCAGAACTTTAAAATATGACTTTCACGGTTCATGGGTTGTAAGTAAGTGTGTTCAATCTTAGGATCAACCTTTCTATCTTCCCAGTATTTACTATTTTGCTAATGGGAAAGAAAGAAGTTAATTTCAATTTCGATCATAGTTCTTAGTGTACGGCTACCCTTAGGCATTATAGAACATTAGAATAGATCTAAATTTTTAAATTAATTCTAATCTCAGGCAGTATATTACTCGTAAATAATTGCCAGTGCGAATAAAGACACCAAAATAAAAATCATCGTTTAAAGAAAACAAAAAAAATTACGTATACGCCACCCTTATCTTTGTATTATAAAATCATTTACTTCTTTAAAATTTGATTTGAAATACATTGGTGATTCAGTATAGTAACTACATATATGACGATGATAGCCACTATTTAATGGCTCTTCACATCCGCAATAAAAAATGTTTTAAACTTAAAAAAAAACGTTGTTTTATTTGAATTTATTGTCGGAATTCTTTATTTGTTCGCAATGAAGAATACTTGAATACTGGATGACCACTGTATTTCAGTTTCTTCGTTTTCCTAAAATATATAAGACAGTGTCTCAATCATATTCAATGATCTACATTTAAAGCTATGGTTTCTTGAAGTTAAATGTAAAATCGATATTCAGTATTTTCAAATACGTCATTTTTTAAAAAAAATTTATATTAATACAAGAAACAATTTAAGCTCACTTAGTATTTACGGATCATGGTTAGAACTATATCGATGAAGATTTTTAGCAGATGTGCAGAACTACAGATTTCAGGTTTGAATGTAACCTTGAATAGTCGCATTTTAACCATTTGGCAATATTGGTTGAATAACTTTCATATACTTGAAATTTCAAATGCATGTAACTCAAAACTTTGATTTTGGGCTAACGTCTTTTTGACCATTCTTCGTTCAATTTATTTTGTTGTAAAAATAAGCATTTTTAGAATCAAATTATAAAGAAACTAATCTTTTGATCAGAACTTATCAATTTTGGACTGATTTACTGAATGGTTCAAACTATATCGATTTTTTAATTTCAATCAAGATCAAACCATGTTTTACTGTTTCTCTCTTTTCAAAATCAGTGGTTTACTGGAGCGTATACGCACTTTTCCTATTTAAAAAAAAAAACCCTAGTGATGATTGGTTTGGTTTTTATATATTCGACAGTATCACAAACGAGTATAATTGACACTCGTGCACCACTAACTGTAACCTGCAAACGCTAATTTAAATTATTTCAATTTTCATTTGATGATCTCAACATAAAATTTAAACCAATTTTAATTTTAAATTATTTGTTAATTATTGTTTTCTCTAAAAAGTAACAAACCGATAAGAAAAAAAATTTAGAAAATAACTCATATTTTTTCACTCACAACAAAAGCAAAACAACCCCGTTTAAAACCACATACATACATATTAGCATGTAATTAATTTAGAATTTACACAAATTCAAAACGTGATCATATTAGCATGACACACTAAACGGAACGTAATGAGTAGGTTTATGACTGAAAAGTCATCAATTAATTGTCATTCTAATTATACATTATGTACATCTAACAAGGTACTGCAAAGATCCTCTCATTTTCTCATCAAAACTTTTCTATATAAACACTGACAAATAGAGAAAAAAAAAAAACAATACGCCTCACGTTTAGTACCAAATGCCAGGGATAACATTTGAGTACAATACAAATGGATTGGAAAATAGAAGTTTTCAATTTTTGAAATGGGGACCATTTATATTAAACAACTGAACTGATTCTTATTACATTTTCTATTTTCTTGTTTGTCATGAATTCATAACACTTTTTTTGCTCTGTAATTTTTTCCTCTTTTGTATTTTACAATTTATGCAGTCTCTAAGATCAACAATATCTTTGGCCGTTTGCCGAATATTAAAAAAAAAAAAATAATGTGTCACACTTTCATATCTAAGTCATCTAATAAAACAACTAAGTTTAAATATACGAACAACATTGCCAAACATCGTAAGCAGACGCAAAGAGCAAAACATTTTTTTGAGTGACTAACACTCACTAGCTATGAATATGATTAAGGAGACCACAATATTAAATTAAACAATAAAAAAATGTTATATTGCCATTTAAATAGTTATAGGGAAAATAGAAAAAGACATAAATTATTTTAAATTTATTTAATTAATGTAAATAACCTTTTTTATTTCAAATTAAATTATTGCCTGTGTGTTTATGCAAACGAAAAAAAACTTATGTCAGTTTAGTTGCCATAGTAACATTTAATAAACAATAAATGAAATATTATTATTAAAAGTATTATTCACATTAAATAAATAAATTTACATTTAAAAACAAAATTTAATACTTAAATTTCCCTAAAACAAATAAATTCCAATTGCCTTTTTTACCATAATTCTAGTTCCGAATTTGTGATGAAGAAGTAAAAAATTTAGGAGGAAAATCGTTAAAGAAAGCCTTGCCGCAATTTTTAGTTTGTATAAGGCTTGTATATACATATATAGCTTTCATTTTTGTAAAAAAGTTATGGATTTGATAACTTCTTCCTTGTAAACCGTTCAAATATAAGACAAGAAGGCAGTTTTGACTTTCATAAATAAAAATAAATTGTAATTTATTCACTTTAAAAGAAATACTTCGGAAACTATCTGCCAACTTTAAGCTTCCTTAAAACTTGCATTAGTGCTCTAATAGAAGTTTTTTAGAGGTAGTAAAAGCTTCTATAATGTTATCTTTTTTTATGGTTAACGAAATTAAATAAAATGCCTTAACGAAATCAGATAACTTTATTATTTTTTATTGTACTATTTTGTACATAGAATGTCAGTTTATTAGACTTAACCATTCTTCCGTCAATTGCATTGAATTTTTTGTGAACAACAACAACAACTTTAAGGCACTACCACCAATTGTTTTTACGAATTAATTTTATATTAATTCGTTTATATTTTTATTTTTGGCCGGAGTTATAGCTATTTCATGCTTGCCAGACAATCATCAGATAAACTATCCTGACTTTGTGCTCATTCGACACTGTAATGTTAGTTGGGCTACCTGTTATTAATGATTTAAAAAAGCTTCTTTTTTTTAATTTAATATTTAAGGTAGATCAAATTTAACTGATACACATGAATAATTTTATGAGTGCAACATTTTAAGTTGAAATGACTTTTAATTAATATCTTTTTTTAAATAAACTCTATTAATAAAAAATCTTCACTTTCACGACTGTTAAATTTATACTTATTCACTATTTAACTCTATGACAAATGAATGAACGTCATAATAATTTTCTAATTAAACTGTAATTTATTGAGTTTTTAATTTATCTAAAAATCACGAACCAGCTTTACATAGTAATTCAATGAATTATTTATATTTATTAATATTTTCGCACTAAAATGTTTTATATGATTGAATTCAATCAATTCATATAGCAGTCATTTGGATATACATACATATACATATGTATATGCGAAATGTATTGTTTTAAAGAGAGTTTAAAGTTTGCGTGTTTTTGATTGTGAAATTGAATGGAAGTTATATTTACACTAATTTTTATTGAACATTCAAATACATTAAGAAAAAAAAATAAAACAAATAAAACAAAATCAACACGCAATGCATTATTTATAGTTGATAGTTGTTTATTAATTACATACCTAATTGAAAAAGATTTATTTTTAACGTCAATTTTTCATTCATAAAATTATTCATGTGTATCAGTTAAATTTGAGCTACCTTAAATCTGAAATTAGTAAAAAGATTCAATGCAATTTTGCAATATAAGCTACATTTTAGCTTCGAATAAGCCTTACAGAAAAAGTGTCATGACATTTTGTTAAATTTCATTAGCTATCAAAGACAAAACATTGTAGAAGATTATATTACCTTTTACAAACTTCTATTAAGTATAACAAAAGTTGCAATAAAGCTTAAATTTTGACAGATAGCTTCTGAAATGATTCTTTTTAAATGTTCATACAAATTTTAACGAAGTTGAAAAATAATCAAAACAAATGATATTTTACTTTCGAGTTCTTGAAGGTTAAACTTCTTTTTTTTTATTACTGAACTGTTTTTAAAAGCTTTATAGAAGCCTTATACAAACTAAGACTTCCCGCAAGACTATTGTGAACGAATTTCCCCTGGAATCGATTACTTCTTCAAAAATTGAGAAGTTGAATAATGGTCAAAGTGAACATCGAATGAATGAATAAATGAATAAGTGTAGGTAAAATTGCACAGCTTTTTTATATAACATTTTTGGGCGTTTTTAAAAATCTTACATTTCTCAAAAGCAACTCTTTAGACTTCTCTGAAAAAATAATTAGTTATTCTTTCTAAATACTACCCACATTGGCTAACCCTCAAATGAACAATTCCTTTTTGGGTTTCTTCCTTTTCTCAAGAACAATTTCTGATTCTTCTTTTCCACTGGGCTCATATAAGTAACCCTACTTATTATTTGTCTCCTTAAATAAACCTACTTTTATGTGAATATATACCTACTTGACATTTCTATCAATCAAAAGGAAATTCTTTTAAATCCAAGTATTTCACCACAGCAACAACAAGAACAATAATAGGTAATATATCAAACGAATGACATTTCCATCATGCGATAACTCAATTCAAAACCCCCATACTTGGTTTCACTCACATTTACAGTTAACATTCTGCAAATTCAATTTGGATTCTCATTTCAAAAAAAAAAGCCTTCAGGATTGTGTTTTCATCTACCAAAAGCTTTAATCTTTGTAGAAAAAAAAGTAAAAAAAAAAACCAGGCCCTTTGATATTTGAACACATTTTTATTTGGAAAACATCAGAATATTATAGAGCTTAAGGTTAAAGGTTATCTTGATCATCAGTATAAATTGTATTTTTTTTTTCATTTTGTATGAACAAGATGACTTGGTCATATCATATCTCACGATAATTCTCACGAAACAAAAAAAAAATGAAGCCTCATTGAATACAGTGTAACAAAATGCCTTACAACTCAGTTATTTTTATTTTTTTTTGTGTAACATCACGCAGACGTTACATAGGTGGGTTGTACATTAAAGGTTCAACATATCAATGGTTGTAAAAAAAGATCCAACTTATTATACCTGCAAAGACTTACATAAAAGTAAAATATCGACCACTTATAAAACAAAACAAAACAAAAACAACTTAAAAACATTATGCTTAGGGGTTACGGAAACACTTCTACACCTCAATATATGCATATGCATACATGGCTTGTATGTTGTTTTTTAAGAGTAAGTTCTGTCAAATAGGTACATAGTCGTACATAACATAAATGAAGGTACATGGAGATAGATTGTTAGGTTAGGTGTAAGTGTTGAAGATAAAACTAAATTAAAAAATCAATATATTGATTTTGGTTTTATCATGATGAGTACCTATAGTTGTTCTGCTTTAAGGGTAGCTAACAAGGCTAATATGTTCTTACACACATTACTAACAATTGCTTCAGGATTTAACCCATAAAAAATGCATCTTTAAGATAGTTTAAAAGAGGTACATATGTTTCATTAAATCTAAACCACATCAGAGAGAATTTGCTAGCCATTATTGTAAATGACACACTTAATGTTGAAATTTAATATACGCCCACTACCATGCCCATTTATTTGTTGTTATTGAGCTTGATAGTTAATTTTTTAAGAACTGCACTGAGACAACTTTATCTGAAAAGTAAACTTAAAACCGAAATTTTGGCTTTATATGTAAGAAGCTATGGCTTGACGCTTTGGTGTTGTCGTTGTTTCTAAGTTTTTGTTCGGTTTTCAGGACTTTTTT
Source organism: Syrphus vitripennis (assembly GCA_958431115.1). Classification (NCBI taxonomy): domain Eukaryota; kingdom Metazoa; phylum Arthropoda; class Insecta; order Diptera; family Syrphidae; genus Syrphus; species Syrphus vitripennis. The sequence goes on along the minus strand of OY288109.1, from coordinate 77,741,110 downwards.
TTAGAAAACTGTCCCTCCGACGAAAAAGGGGGCAAATACGCATATACGCATATATATATTGTTTAATAAAATTTTTCTGCGGGTTCCAAGTTCAAGTTCATGTTAGCTTTATTGCGGCAAAAAAAATCAGTACAATTTAATTACAATCTTTTTGGTTTTGTTTTTGGTCGACATCTTACATAAAAAAAATTAGATATAATGTATTTATAGGGAACCTTAACAATTGTTTATGTTAGCAACCACTTCATTAAAAATGTTTTATGTTTGTATGTATAATATCACCCTCTATAATTGAAAAGGGAACGCTTTTTCGTAAAACGGGATGGAATCGCGATTTTATTAATTTTCAGACTCAAGGATTTGCTCTCCTTGACCGAAAAATAGTGTCCCTTCCCTCTGACGTTACTGAGACAAGTCAATCCACATTTTCTTGTATTGATTTTCAATCTCCATTTTTTGAAATAATTTTCTACAAGTGGAGGCCTATGCTTAATTTTGTTAATAGCTAAGATTGGTCGAACGTCGCTTGCCAATATGATTGTGTCATCAGCGTAGTGCAAAGAACCAGGTTCATCTGAAATACGGCCTGAAAGAGGAAAGTCTTGCAAAAAAATATTGAATAAAAATGGCCCCAGTATCGATCCCTGAGGCACACCCGTATCCACAGGAAAAAAATTCCGTGTGCTCGGATTTTATAAATATTGAGGTAGTTCTATTCGATAAGAAACTATGATTTTAATGATCCAATTCAGGAAGTTCAACTGTATAAGTTTATATAAAAGACCATAATGCCAAAAAAAAAAATAAAACAAAAAATGAAGGGAAAAATTTGTTTAGGAAAAGACAAACAAATTTCAAAAATTCGTTAAAAAAAAAATTACAACTAATAATTGCAAAGGTTATTTCCAAAATAAAATCGGAAACAAAATGTTGGCAAAACAAAATTTTGAAGGTTTTGAACGCAACAACCAAACTTGGGTGAGTTATCACTAAATTGTTGTATAAACTCGAGTTATAAATATTTCACGACTGCCAGACATAAGACTCCCTTTAGTGGTGTTTGATTTTTAATTATGTATTGAATTTTAGCGGAGATAAAAAAAATTGTTTCAAAAAGTCGTCAAAAAAATTTTAAGCAACATTGTCAGAGAATAACCATTTGGATATATTTTTGAATCGCGATTATTAATTGATCAAAGAATAAATCGTAAAGTTTTCACAAAACAAAAAATGTTCAAGGGACAAAAAATGGTTGAAAAAATTGCGAAAAAAAATTTGTGAGAGTCACCTAATTCAATCGCTATATAAATATTTATTAATTAATGTATCGTCGTTTAGTATTGAAATTTTTAGTTTCAAAAAAGTCACTTTTAAGAAAAAAATTAATGTATCCAAATTTGAAAGGTTAAATATGTAAGTTCTGAGCTACTTTTATAAAAGTTTTTTCTTTGGTACTCAAAATTTAAAAGAGCCGAGCAAAATTGAAATTAACAATTTTTGTTCGCTCGGGTTTGAAGCACACTTAAAAGATTGATCCAATCCTCTATACAGTAAAAGTAAACAAACAGCCAGACAATAATAATTCCCAGTTCAAAATATCTGTGATTATTTTTTGACAAGTAATTATTAATTCCCGTCAAAATGAAATTAATGTAATGGAACCAAAGGTCTCATCAAGCGTAAAATTATCACAATGTTTTTCTAAAACATAAATATCAGTTTTCATTTAGCATTGATGGTGTTTTTTTTTTTGAATTTAAACAATTTGAAAATTTTCAAAAACAAAAATTAAAAAATGCTGCATTGCCATCTAATTTATAATACATACAATAATTTACTTTCAACAAAGCTCCATTGACCGTGTGCAAAAATGAATTATTCTTTTTTTGACGGAAATGTATCTCGAAAAAAAAATACAAAAAAAAAAAACAATTTGAAAATTCATTGTCACCAGCAGATATTAAATATATCTCTCATTGTTCAAATTTTATTCAATGGAAGAACAAATTATTTATAAACCAAATTAAACTGCTTTAATCCTAACATACGAAATTGGGTATATCTTTTCACTGGACAACCATATAATGTATTTGTTGCATGTATTTATTTTATTATTTTCTCCATAATTTTGATGTTTTTTTTTTTAATTTATTTTTCGGCCAAGAACACTCATAAAACTCATCTTACTACCTCATTCCATTCACAAAATATATACATACATATAGTGAGAGATATGCACATCTAAATAAAAAAAAAAATTTAAGTATCTGCCTTTATGCGAGAGATCACAATAATCCACTCTGAGTTGAATGTAAATTTGACCACATTGTGATAAATGAGTGACATACAAGATGACTGAGGTCAGTGGGCTATCTATTTATTCAAACTGAACAATAGAAATGCCACTGTTTTATTATTTTTTTTTTTTCATTTTGTGTTGTTGTTAGTTTTCTTTGCAACAATAATAACTTCAGTATATAATCATTTAAATACAATCAGAGAAACAACAACAACAAAATGAAAAAATGGCGGGCAGTTTTATTCCATCATCATAATCAACTTAAGATACATACTATATACAGTATAAGCAAAGCATCCCCCATGATGATGATGCATTTAAATGAATCTTTTGCTAATCTTAAGCGCATAAATACTTTGACATAGATATCTTGTATTTTTTAGATTCATACTGCACTGCGCCATTTGAAAGAAGATAGGATAAACGAAGGCTTTTATAAAAAAAAAAAGAAATAATGAACAAAAATATGAGTCAACCACTCTTCATTCTTCAATTGTAACAGGTTGCTCCAAAAAAAAAAAATTGTAATAGATTGCTTGTGTAGGTATGTAGGTAATAATAAATTATAAAGTTAAGGCCTATTTACCTACTCATATTTCTCATGATGATAAATAAATCTTTGTCATTAATTTGTTAACTACGCAGTTCATTTGTTTTAGTTTAATTCTCAACAAATTGATTTTTTTTTTCAATTTTATGAGTGGTTATTTATGATTTAAGTCTTAAAATTAATTTTATTCGTGACGAATGGAGTGTTTTATACAATATAAGTTTATGTACATAGGGTGCGATAGGAAAAAAAAATACTTTACATAGAAAAAAAATATTCAGAAAACAACGGCAAGTTATGCCAAAACTATGTTTTTCAATTTATTTTTTTAAAACAAGTTTTTTTGAGAAATTTATTTTCAAAATTTTAAGTTATTAATTACATAATTATGTATTATTTTTGTTCTTAATATTCAATGCTCTTAAAAAAGTTAATGCTCTTAAAAAGTCAAACTCTAAAAACAAAACGGGGGTAAGATGAAGGAGAAGGAGAACCCTTAAAAAAAGTAAATTTGAGTTTTTTTTTGTTTAACCTTATAAGAATTTTGCTTACGATTTCCAAAATAAAGAGTTTAATTTTTATTTAAAGCAGGCATATGACTTTTTAAAAAGAAATTATGTATAGATTCTCTTCACAGTGGATTCTCTTATAAATTAAATTAATAAAAAAAATTAATTTTCGGGACATATTTCATTTTAATTTTTGTCAATAATTATTTTATTCAAAACATTGAAAAAATCGGTTAAATTTTTTTTTGTAAATATTTTATAATATAGTAATTTTTAGTTTTTGTTTCAGTACTACTAAAAAAACAGTTCTTCAGAAAAAATAAAAAAGGATTCCTTTAATTTGGTTAAGGTAGTTTATATCTCAAGTGCTTTAAATAAAACTGACGCGTTCCTGGAACAACATGGCTGTTAAGGTCCTAAATCTTACTACCAGACGGGTTAAACTTCAGTACATTTATAGATCATGCCCTTACATTGATTTTTCTAGGTGTTGCCGCGGTGGCAACCCTAGGATAGAGATTGAATTCTATTTCAACCTGACTGATTGTACGTACTCGCACTGCTCCCCGCCCACAACGCACATGGTAAATTTGTGAAAGAATTTCATTCCTAATCCAATAAACCAATTCACGTGGTAACTTCGTCCACACCCCTTCATGTTGTTGCCACCATAGCAACACTTCTTAAAATTGATCTTAAGAAATTATCTAAAGCTCAAACACTCAGGTCAAAATGTAAAGCACTCTAGTTCTTTTCCTCATCATTCTTCTTCATTTACTGACGATTATCTTGATTTCTACTTTGACCACAACTCTGCCACTCCACTCCTCCACTAAAAGGCCCCCACTTGTGGGGTCCGCTGACTTCGTCCTCATCATTAACTTTTCCACATTAGATATTTATGTTAGAATTAATTATTTAAGTATCGTTTCAGCAAATTGACATATTCCTTCTTTTAAAGAACGTTTTTAAACAAATACTATTTTGCATTTTAAATGCCAAAGTCAGTTTGTCACAAATGAATGAATCAATAAATATGAAGACAATATGAAAATGCAACGTACCTATGAATATTCTCTCTCTCAGAAAATTTGCTATTATATTTCATCATTTATTGCAATCGCTTTAAATATACATTTATATCAGATATAATTTTTGACAGCACTATAATTAAGGTCAATCACGCAAGCATTAAATTATTTATAAACATTTGTGAAGATTTTCAACTTTGGATAACACACTATACTCGGTTTATCTATTTTTTTTTTTTTTGAACGCTATTATAGGACTGACATTGAAAATAAATAATTTCACTAAAATCAGTGTTTTTTTTATTATTTCTGACTAACATACATACCTAGACCTACATTATAAACATTATATTATTATAACTGACAGATAAAATACCTTATTGTCTTCATAAAGTACGGTCAAGGTTATGAAACATTAGTTCGATAAATGACTTAAGCTCCAGGGTTCAGGTCATGACTAAAAAAAAAAACACAACAATATAACGAACATCATGATGAACCATTTCATATAGCCATGATATTAATCAACTTCTTTTATTAAAATTTATGTTTTTTTTCAAATTGAAGTTATTTTTCTTTTGTTTTGTTTAGGAAGTAAATATATTCTTAAGTATTAAATTTCCGTTTAAATGAACAATGCTTTACTTTTCAAAGTTATATTTTTTTCTTGCATTATCTAGACTCACAAACCGAAATTAAGTACCAGCAATTTGTCCATCGAATACCTAAAAGCCATTTTAATTTATGTCATTAAAGGAAATATGAAACAATTAAAAAAATCACCCTTTTACCTTCTATTTCATTTTTTTTTATATTTTCTTCAGGAGAGAACGGAAATCTCCCATCAATCTTTAAAGTGAGAATTAATAACTTTGAAAACAGTGCAAACGTGTAAGTGAGATCGAGATATACTCATTAATGTTTAATGTTTGGTTGAAAGGGATTAAGTCAGAAGTAATTGTTTTCCACAAAATGAGTTCAATGTTTCAGTAATGCATGCAAATTACATGTAAATAAATGATTTTTTCATTTCAATTTCTTGGCAACACTGCAATTGGAATAGAAGTTTAAAAAAAAACCTCAAAATAATCAATAGTAGTAGATACTAAAAAGATAAATCTTTAAAAAAAAATCTTTCAAAAGTCAAAAGAAGCAAAAAGAAAAACAAAAACAAAATAGCAATTTTTAAAGATCAAAGATCATAAAAAGTATTTTTATAAAAAAAGTTTTTTTTTGTAGAAGGTACAAAAAAAATTTCTATACCTAATAAAATACAAAATTAATCATTATTATTGCAGTCTCATAAATCATGATATTATAATTAATAACAATTTTTAAATAATCTTAAATATTATGTTAACTGAATTTAGTTGGTATTTAAAGAAACAAATCATCTTGACATTTCTGTCGTCACAAAGTAAATAAATTTAATTTGAAGATCAGAGGAAAAATAAACTCATGTTTTGACAGATGTGATTTCTTTTTCAATCTGTTTTTATTTAATGATGAACTTTGGGTTATTTTTAACAGCAATATTTAAATAAGCAAATTCATTTCCTTGAACTAAGTGCATAGATTTTTTATAATGAAGTATTTTTGGATGATAATGTAATATTGTGAGTAGTGGATAAAGTCTAACATTTATATATTGCTCAAGAGGTCATAATTATCGATTACCTTTTAACCAACACTATTTTTGTAAATTTTATAAGTAAAAAATTTACTTTTTGTTATCGATAGATTTATTGATTTCCATAGGTGATGGTTTTTAGGAATATTAGTTTTTTGGAATGTTGAATTTTCTGAATTTTAAATATTTATTGTTTCGAAGTTAATATTTTCTTGATAATTTTTGGGTTTTCAAACAGATACTTAAAAAAAAACATCAAATCTCAGAAACTCAAAATGAAAATCAAAATTTCGTTACTTCTGGTTTATCACTTTAAGAAGCAAAAAGCCATCACCAACTATGTAGAAATAAATTAAGGATTTTCGGCATTTAAAGCTTTTCGAATTTTGGGTGACTTTTGATTTTCCGAAATTCAACTTTTGACTTTTTTTAGATTTTGGAGCAGTGAATTTTCATGATTTTTTTGTCCATATTGTGATTTTATGGTTTTCTAAAAACTCTTCGTTCGATCTGATGATATTTTAGTAAACCGAAACCAACATTCCAGAAGAACAAAGTTTCGTAAAAAATATCGATACCTAGAGACAGAAAATCTTCAATCCCGAAGACCCGCAATATTCTGACAACAAAAAATCCGTTAACCCAAAAATTTCTAAAACCATGAATAACAAAATTCTGGAAGATAAAATAAAAAAAAAAAAACAGAAATGGAAAATTTTTTATTACAATTTGAGGAATCTCGATTTTGCGTTCCCTGGATGACAAACATTTATGTTTTTTGCGCTTTCGTGTTTTTTAAGATCTTGGGTTAGTTTTGGAACTTTCTTTTTCGAGACTTTTGGTTTTCGGGATTCTGACCCCTTACTCAATTATCATAAATATATTTTTTTAAAAGTATTATCGATTTCTATTTTAAAAACTTTACTTGATTTTTCAAAGGACTCCTTTTTTAGTAGAATAAATAAATAAATTTCGGCAGCACTGATAATTTGTCCATATTGAATTTGGCCATAAAATTGTTCATTTAGAAGAATTATTTGTCTAGTTTTTTTTAGAAAGATCACGCTCTACCGATGTTTCAGCATTGGATGTATTCTTACCCCACCAAAAGTCTTACAGATCAAATAATTCGGCCTTTTACTATTTTTTCCAAGCATCGGAATGTTGACTATCTTCATCACTGCTACGTAACTCTTGCTCAAAAATGTATTACTAAGTCCTTGTTGTTGATTTATTTTTAATATCCCAATTACTTAAAATCAACAAGTAAAAACTCTTTACATCAAAATATTTCCAAGAAAAAAAAACACAAAGCAATGCAATACTTTTACTTTTGTTTTTCCAAAATTAATATAAACTCTTAACCCAATTATTCATTATTTTGCAAACTTTATACATTCCGTTCATGCGCAACAACATACTTATTGCTATAAATATCATAGCACACTTTTATCGATTAAAATATTTGCCATATACCTAATTGCGTGTACAATGCACATAACATTTTATACTAAATAAGAAAAAAAAAAAAACAATAACAAACCTAATAAAAAGTATAACAACTTATGTAGCATTTATACAGGTAATTTTATTTCTTTTTTCTTTTATTATTATAAAAGTCATCAACCTTTTGTCTTGAGCCCGCTTAACCTACTTGAATAAAACAAACCAAAGCAGTGCAAATAATAAAATTGCAGAATGATAAATATCTCAGAAATAAAAAAAAAAAAATATTATTTTATTTTTACCTGCGGGCATGTGCTCTATACAACTACTCTACCAAACCCAACTATATACCTTCATTTTTATAAATATAAACAATTTATTTGCCTACTTAGACTGTTTCACTTGGTTTGCAAAGTTATTAACCTTTCGGAAAAATTATATATCTATATTTTTTTTTCGCTCTGTGTTTTTGTGTGCTGAACGTTTTCATTTGAAGTATTTTTGTTGTTGATGTTGTTATTGTTGCATTTGCAATGTTCATCTACCTGTTATGCATCGATTCGCGCTAAAACAGAGCACGAACAGCAAATTAACGATGAAATCTTGCCCCTTGCCGTCCTCGGAGAGCAGAGAGCCGTTCGTCACAATGTCGGCGCGGTGCGGCTTCATCATCATCGTTTGTTGTTGCATCGCATCGGTTTTTTTTTTCATCTATAAAACCACAAAATTGCTTGCGGATGCAACGAATTGTTTAACGAGTTCGAGTAAATCTTTATAAGCTATAGAAGTGAGTTCGTCTATTTTAATGGCAACACGAAAAAAAAATTATTTTATTTTGAAATTTGATTTATACTGGCGTAATCTTTGGGTGGTAACAGACACCTTTGCCACAAAGTGCATTTATACAAAAAGATGGATGGATAGCTGCATGTTCATATACCTCTCTGTTTAGTATGAAAAAATAAATAAATTGTTCTTCGGATGAAATACATACTCGATTTTGTTTGCAATGAATTTATTATTAGGATTGCAAATAAGCACCACCTGAGTATAAGGTCGACCCAGTTTAAAATAAAAAAAAATTGAAAATTAAATTGAAAATGAAAATGAAAATCGAGGGGATTGATCTTTATTTGTGTGACTTGCCTTTTTGGTTGTTGTGCTCTTTAATTGATGTTGATTTATTTTCTTGTAAAGTTCTCTTTACCACAATTATTATTATCATATCACCCAGATCAGCATTATATTTGAACGAAAGACAAAACCGATGAATCGCAAGTGGGGACATATTGTGTTTGTGATGTTGAAATTTAATTTAAGTTTGATAAAGTGTGTTAATAATTTTTTTTTTTTTTTAATTTTGAAATTATTATTCCAAACTGTAATAACCTCTGACGCAGAATATATTTCTTTATATAGTTATCTATTGCTTGTGGGGCTCAAAATTTTGAAAACCAAAAGTTCAAAACAAAACACAAACTTTTTACAGGGTGTCCCAGTACCAAATAATAAAAGTATCACGTCTTAATTCGAAAGTTACAATCTAACCCTGAAAACGTAATCGAACATGATACTAAGTCAAACAAAAATATGAGGACTTGGAAGTTTAAACTTTCATTTCAAGAAAAATCAAGAGTTCATAACAATTCCATTTTATCTTAGCTTAGAAAATTCAACACCAAAAAAATTCTTACATTTATTTGCTTTTGCAAAAAGCTTTTCCAAAGTAGAAGTTATTTCAAATTTCAAAAAATTAAATGCTGAAATGTAAGGAGCTGGATATATTCTCATTTTTGCCTTGAACCATTAGTACTGCCTTACCGGCAATTGAGATTCGATTACGGATTTTTCGATTTTTAAAAGGTTGACTTTTTGAGAATTTGGTTTTAAGAAAATCTGGATTTTTCTGGATTTTCATATCTCAAGTTACTAAAGATCTGGTAAACAATTTATAAAGAAGATATCCTTATACCGAGTCTTTAGTCAAGTAAATCTGCGGTTTGGCCGTAATCTTATTGATTTTCAAAGAATTACTTTGCATAAAATTTATAACAAAAGACACAAAAAGAAGTTTTAGCTCAAAACAGAACATTCTATCAAAAGTACCGAAAAATAAAAAAATTTGAAAAAAATAAAAAAAAAATTAGAGCGTATTTTTTAAATAACTTTGTGTACCTACAATTTTACATATGTATGTAGGTACATAGGTATAATAAAATTTCCAAATCCAAATTGATATGTAAGTTTTGTTTTTATGTTTTCAAAATATTGAGTTTTCAAATAAAATTTTTCAAAAACCCAAAAAAATATTTTGTTAAACATTTTGAATTACATTCTTATTTGGAGTATATAAGACTTCGTTCAGGAAATCGAAAATCAAAAATCCAGTTTTATAGCAGGTACCGTTACTTACGAAAACCCACAAAAAAGATGTTACCAAAGTAATTAGAGCCATATTTGAGATATTTCAATAAGATTTGTCTTATGTAGGTTATATCTTATTTTTTGAAATTTTTATTTTGCTTCTAGGGAACCTTACAATCTTAAATTTCAAGCCCAAAGAAGACCGCTTTAATAGTTCAAGGCACAAAAAATCACACCGATTTTCTATGCACTCATTAAAAAATGTAAAATTTTAATTGTATACTTTAACTAATTGTATTTCAAAAAATGTCAGTTTATGTGGGAGTTTCTCAATTAAAAATTGCTGATGGTACCTACACCATAAATAATTTCAAACACGTGTACATTTTCCAACAAAACACAACACTATAATATAGGAAATTTTTCTTACATGACAAATTCTTAAAATATGACAAAACAAAAACTCAAACAATACAAACATTATGTACATATACCAAAACAAATAAAACCCATTTTACACCTCCAAAAATGTATGCAAATTCAAAAAGAAAAAAAAAACACACCCTCAATTCTAATAGTTTATGGGATGGCATTTAAAATGATTCAAAACTTATAAATTTAGAACTATTATGAAACTTTTGTATACACACAGCACACCCACTTTTTGTTTGCAATATACTTTATTAATTCTTCTCTCTTTTATTTTTTTTGTATTCTTTTAAACTTTTGCACAACAAAAAACATATTGCGAACAAAATTACTCTTCTTAAAAAAAAAAAGAGTGACGAAGAAAATTCTTATTAAAGAAATAACAAATTGTATATCGGATTAAATTAGAAGGAAACCAATCAAATGAAACAAAAAAAAAACAATAAAACAAAACTTTTTCCAAAACGTTCTAATGAAATTTTTATTTTATTTTATTATATTTTCGTTGCCATAATTAACTTAAAGCCAAGTGGGAGTACAATCGTGTACTCTTATAAAATACCTTCCTCTTTAAAATAATGTTAAAATCACTCACCAATTTACTCAGAGAAATGGTGCGGTATACTTTTTTTTTTTTTTTAATTAACTGAGTCAAGTCTGATGATGTGCTTCCCGAGAGAAACAAATAAAAATAATAATTATTATTTACAACTTTTTCTTTATTTTACATTATGTACTCTCGACTTTTTCCTTTCTTTCAATTTTTGTTTTCTTTTCTTTTTTCTTTTGTGATTTTTCTTAAGAGAAGACCTTTAAGGAAGCATGGCGCGCGATATACAACCATCATGTGCTCCCATTAAATTCTTTTCAAACGAGTTCCTCAAGTTTTTGTGTGTTTCTATGAAGAAAGTTGAAACTTTTTAAATAGAATCGCACAGCGAATTAATTCTGCGATATAAAAATAATACCCCATGCAATCTTCACATGGTTTTGTTTCTACAAATATTTGTATATATATTTTTTTGTTTGCCATTTTTATGTGAGAAAAAAAAATTGTTTTTTTTTTTCTTTCATGTTTTCTATTTTTTGTAAACTTTTAAATTTAATTATATTATATTGAAAATAATGTACTTAATTTGGTTTTTCTTTTTTTTTCAGGTATGAACACAAATTTTAATAAAAATCTTTAATAAAAATGAGTAAGTTATATATTCCATATTATTAAGTAAAATTCAGAATTACATATTGAAATATTCATTATATCAGGAAATGAGCTTTAAAAAATCAATTAATAATACTAGGTTTTTGTTACAGAAACCAAAATACATTTATTACATATATTCGAATCCGAACTCAGAAAATTTAAATTTCATTATTTCTTTTAGTTTCGAAAGTGGCTTAATTCAAAAATTATTTTTTTCCTACATACATACATACTTACATATTCTTAAATAAACCTTATAATTACGTTGAGAATTATTATTTTTTTTTCTTGAAAACAATAACACCGTGTTAAAGAGTGGTTTCGAGCTCGGATTTATGTTAAGCATGTACCAGAGCTTGGAAAAATGTTCTTGATAAAAATACCCTAACCGAAAAAAAATATTTTTCAAATTTTGATTTTCAATATCTCAAAACTTTGATGCCTGAAAATTTTCTAAGTTCAGACACCACAAACACAAGCAATTAGGAAAAGTCGAATTATGACCTCCTAAGACCATCCTAATGCAAATATAATTATTTGCAAATTAATTTAAGTAAGTTTTCAGTTTCGAATAACTTTTAATTTTTTGAACAAGTATATTAACTATAAAAAAAAAATTTTTGAAAAAAAATCCGTGTTAGCAAATAAAATTAATTTTTTTGAAAATTTTGAGCTTCGAAAATTAATTTTCCAAAAAAAAAATATTTCAAATATCGTGATTTGAAAAAAACGTATTTTTTTGATAATGGAGTTTTGGCTTTAAAAAAGCTATGGCGTGACATTGTAAGCCTTGTCGTTGCTTTTTAAATCAACCTTCACATGACCTGGCCTTTTGACACACCTTATGCCAATCATCCTTCATAGTTATTACGGGGTTTAATCAAAATACCTTTTAAAGCTTTCCATAATATTATAAAAAACTCAAGATGTTCTTTTACACCGCTTTAATCGAAACTTTCGAAGATATTTTAGATATGATACTCGTAAATCATACTCTACGAAGGTTGTTTTTCCTTTTGCAAAACCCTTAGAAGTTAATTTAAGCTTTTTTACAAAAATTGCCATAGATTATTATTTATTACAGAATAAACATCTAAAACCAAGTAAACTTAATAACTTTAAACTTAAAAGTTCAGATTGAATGTTTAAAAAAGTACGTATACGCCATAGTGCATCAGCTTTATTTGGGTCGTATACAGAAAATTTCATATTTTATAAACAATATTTTGGGAAATGTTTTCAGGACATATTCTATAAAGAAATATTAGCATTCAAAAATTGTCCACTTATGCCAGAGGTGTAATTTTTTTTGAATTGAAAAAAAAAATTATAATAAAATACAATCACTTAATTTTTTTTTTTTGAAAGCCAGAAATTCTTTCCTTCGTAAATGTCATAAGAGCATATGATTTTCAAGAGTACGCAGAATTAAAAAAAAATTGCTTTTTGTCACATCTTAAAAATAATACTCTGAATAATTTTTACTTGATCACAATTATATAACTTCGAATAATATAAATAATTACATTTGAAATTTTTATATATAATTATTCTTATAATTATTTATAATCCAAATGAAAAATTCAGTAAAAGATTTTTTTTTTTCTCTATAGGGATCTGTATTCTCAATAATATATTTTTTTCATCCACTACATGAATGAAAAAAAAAACTATACAAAAAACTATTCAATAAACCACTAACCCAATGACCTTAAATACATGCTTCGTTCGTTTTGTATCAAAAACGAAAATAAAATTAAAAAAAACCTTCCTAAATCTGGCTTTTGATTTCAGTTTTCAGTAAAAATGAAGTACGTTTATACTTAGACATAAAATAGCATTCCACTGCAGGCAGTGGAAATTAATGAGAAAACCATAACCTATTAGATACAAATGCACAGAGTGGGTCGGTTGGTAGCAGCGGCAGAGTGCATCTAGCACTACATTCACAAATACCTGCCCACATTTTTTTTTGTTTTGTTTAAATGTTAGATAATATTTTTTTATGAATGTACATAATGTACACTATCTCATACAACAAAAATTATTATAATGATTTTTGCTGGTAAACTGTTCCTCGGTGTTGGAAAACAAAAACCAACAGCAAAAAAGTAAAAGTCGTTCATGTTTGATTGAGTTTACGGCTTTTTTTTGTTCTTCTAGCCTGCAAAGATTTATTGAGTTTTTTTTTGTTTTTGCTTTTGATTTGAGTTTTATAAATGAGCGGTGTGACTTTGAAATATTTTTGTGTATTTTCATTATTATTTTTTTTTTGTTTGGCTAATATGATAGAAGCAAGTGATGGCAGACACATGATTTCATTAAATTTAATTTCGCAAAAAAACAAAAGAAATAAATAATGTTGCAAATAAAATACCTCTACTTGGGTTAAGAAAAAAATAATAATTTAAGACATTAGCTTGAAGAGTTCTGACAAAGGCTTATAAATGAGTTCAATTCCACAAAAATTATAGCAATACGTTTATTTGACTTAAATGCTTAATGGCAATTCAGGTTTAACTAGTTAAACAATTTATTAGTTATTTTATATTAATTGTTAATATAAAATAAAATGTTTTATTTTTTTGAAAGTATTTACACAGACAACATTTTTGTTTGTTAGATTTCCGAAGAAAAATTGGAAATCAAAACTTTAGTGCTTCGCTATAAACAATTTGAGCAATATTTCCCTACCAAAAAACCTGACATAAAATATTTTTGCTATTTGTTTCACTGAAAACTGAAATAAAAAGCCGGATTTGAGGTTTTTTATTTTTCAAAAATTTAAAAAATATTAAAAAAACTTTTTTTTTCTGAGGTCCTTTGTTTCAAAAACGTAAAAATTATAGTATGAGTTTATTTATTCAGAAATTTTCAAGAATAACTGCAGAATTACAAATTTTGTATGACAAATTTTTTTAATAGTTCTTAAAATTTTGAAATAGTTTCTTGCTGCTTAATACTATGGAAAAGAATTGATTGTCATTCAATTTTGTAAAAAAAACAACCCTTAAAGGTATACAAATCTGAAACTGCATTTAAAAAATTGAATTTTGCCTCAATGGGGTGCCAAATCTTACATCTTGTTATTTTCGCAATTTGTTTGATTTTCGAAGAATAAATTTTAAACTTATTTCTTCCCTTTTGATTTTTTTTTATAAACTGTATCTCAAGTATACTACAGATAAAATGGATATGTCAAATAATTTTGCCTATTGTAAATACATGTATGTATTTTTGTTTATTTTTTAAAAGTGTTATGAGCGTTTCTAACGTCAACTCGAAAATTCGTTTTGTTTACATTTATTTGTACAATTTCCTCATAGTTAGTTTTTTTTATATAAATTTATAAGTTGTAACTATAGAAGAAAATATAAAAAAAACTCTTGGTGTATTGAAGCCTCCCCACTTTAACCTATGTATATATGTGTATATTAACATGCAAATGAAACTAATATAAAAATACTTAAATAATCGAAAATTTCCGTAGTAACTTTAGATTCTATACTATAAATCACAACCCATTTTTACCTGTATTTATGAAAATGCAGGTATATTCCTCAAAGCATTATTCATATCCTTCGTTTTAGTTCATAGACCTTTTTGGTGTTGTTATAGTCATATTTTTTTATGGCTTTTATATTATGACCTACATAAGAACTGGCTAGACTCCAAGGAAACATCGTCGTTGAAAATCAATAAGTTGTGTATAGTGAGAGTTATTGTTTGATGTAGGTAAGAACTAAACTATTAGAATATCTTATTTTTTAAATATAACAATGCAATTATGTACATATTCTGATTATATTTTAATTCGTTGATGGCATATTTAAATTTAATAAGAATTTTTCAAATTAATTTCTCTAAATAAATTTTTGGTCTAAAAATTATAATTATTTGACTCAGGAATAAGGGAATTGTATCTTTATACAATATTAAAATAAAGCGCATATATTTATTTATTAAATTTACTACAATTTCTTAAATGCTACTCAGTGTGTCATTCCTGTGTCATCATTTCCTTGTTTTCATCTATAAATGGCAAAGTAATACCATATTTAATTATACTTCTGAGGAATCCCATGACGAATTTAATTTGTATAAATTGTAAATGTGCGCTACGAATAATTATCCCGTCTCTATCCAAATGTCAAAAAAATAAATTAAAATAAAATAAAATAAAATAAAATAAAATAAAATAAAATAAAATAAAATGAATAGAAATGAAGTGAAATAAAATATATTTGGCATAAATTTTCATCATAAAATAGGAATAAGACTCTAACCGCCTTTAGATCGAATAAATCTTAAATTAGAAAATTAGAAAAAAAAAAACGAACCAAAAAACCTAACAAACGGGTTTCGTCTTAAAAATATGAATTGGTCCTGGTAACACTCTAGACCCACTAAAAAAAATTTTGTGTGTAATTCAGCGAATATCTAGCCAATATTTTAAATTTAACTCTATTCAATATATCCCATATAATATTTTTTAAAAAATTTCCAAATGTATTTTTGCATTAATTTGCATAAACGAAACTTTAATCAAAATGCCATTTTCAAATTTAAAACCAGAAGTCATATTTGGTAAAAACCTCATATTGAATACTAGGACATAACATTGACAACCCATTAAACTGCAACTCATCCGTGGTTCTCTTTGAAGACAAGACCTTGGCATCGTCAACGAATTAATAGTATATCTCTTTTTGAAATCTCCTATAGCTCCAACACTGTTTGTTTAATATTTAATTAAGATATTGGCAATATTATTTACATGTCAAATTGTAGTTGGTGGTTGATGGTTATGTCTTTAAATGTCGTTGGTTTTTACCTTCTATTTTTTTTTTGTAAAATAATTGTGCGAAAAAAAAAGAAATAAGTTTAAAATTCAAAGATGGGTTTCCCATTTTCAAACAAATAATTGTAAAGTTTGTACATCGTGGTTAAATAGAAACAACAAAAAAAAAAAAACAAAAACGACAAAAATCCGTCTTTCACTTTTTCTTAGTTTCACAAGATTTGCAATTGTTTAGTCACCGTTATAGCGTTGTCGCATCTATATAAACATGAATTGTATCCACCAAAGACTCAAAGAGGCTTATGCGGAGGAGGCTGACTTCTTCGTTTGTTGCTGATTATACTCGTATATGTAGATGACTAGAAAAATATATATGTACATTTATCTACACTTAAATGAAACGTCTTATTTACTTTTGATTTAATGTAGACACTGGAAGAGGCAGGTTTAACATCCGTGAAAAAATAATTGAATTTAAGATTTTAATGACATTACGATGATTAAAATAAAACAACAACTTCGATCCAATGAAGTACTGCCTGAGGCTTTAAATTTACTTAGAAATTTAATCAAAATCAGTGAGTGGGCTTTGCTTCCAAATTAAAGGATTTAAATTTTATTTTAAAACGATGAACAACGAAATATATGACTTCATGCTTTTTACTCGACATACCTGGCATAAAAAATATATATTTTCCATGAGGTTAATTGCAACCACGACAACAAATGCAATTTTCAAATATAAAAGAAGTAAATTTAAAAAAAATTTAATATAATAAAAAACACGTACACGCCCAAGTGACGCATTGTTAAATCATACCATTCGATTGCAAGGAATTTAATTTCATATGAAAAGTAAGATTTTTACATTGAATACTTGTTCAGAAAAATACCTCAAAGCTGAGTGATACGTTTTTTTTTATTGCAATGGATTCTTCCCTATTGCTCAATTATTTGAATTCTCTTATATAGATTTTTGATAACACAAACAGCATATAGCCTATATTATCAAACATTATTTAATGAATAAAATAAAATAAAATAAAATAAAATAAAATAAAATAAAATAAAATAAAATAAAATAAAATAAAATAAAATAAAATAAAATAATATAAAATAAAATAAAATAAAATAAAATAAAATAAAATAAAATAAAATAAAATAAAATAAAATAAAATAAAATAAAATAAAATAAAATAAAATAAAATAAAATAAAATAAAATAAAATAAAATAAAATAAAATAAAATAAAATAAAATAAAATAAAATAAAATAAAATAAAATAAAATAAAATGAAATAAAATAAAATAAAATAAAATAAAATAAAATAAAATAAAATAAAATAAAATAAAAGAAAAGAAAAGAAAAGAAAATAAAATAAAATAAAACAAAATAAAATAAAATAAAATAAAATAAAATAAAATAAAATAAAATAAAATAAAATAAAATAAAATAAAATAAAATAAAATAAAATAAAATAAAATAAAATAAAATAAAATAAAATAAAATAAAATAAAATAAAATAAAATAAAATAAAATAAAATAAAATAAAATAAAATAAAATAAAATAAAATAAAATAAAATAAAATAAAATAAAATAAAATAAAATAAAATAAAATAAATAAATAAAATATATAAATTATAGAGGTATTAGGTAAGGTACATACATACCTAGTATATACATACAGTAGAATCTCGAAAAAAGATACATAAAAATATTGCATTTAACAAAATATCAATTCATTTTATTTAAAAAAACATAAAAATAACGAAAATAACAAAGATGTTCAAATAGTTAAACAAAATATACACTCATTTAGACCTTTTTCTTAAAAAACTGCTCCATAGTAGCCTGTCGCCCGGAACAAAGAAGTCTCGTCAAAGCGTTCATCTTTCCGAATTGTTCATGTTTTAGAACCGTTTATGTTTTCGAGATTCTACTGTATAATATAAAAAAAATCACCAACTTTAATCAACAACTATCTAATGTCTTGGTAAGCTTCTTAAAAATTTACACAAATGTTGTGAAACAGACCCTTAGAAATTATTACCGACTTTGGTGAGTTCTAACTGTCCGAACTATAAGATACTTTCTCAATTTTTCTTTGACCAATTTGTCACAAGAGATGATATTTTAAAACAAACTCCGTTAATCATGCACTAAAAAAATACTTGACCAAAAAATTAACTATCACGGCACTAATGCTGCAATGACACTGCTCTCATGAAATTTGATTTGAAGTATTTTGTCACTACACTCAACCATTAAGGAATTAAGAAAATCTATGTAAAACAATTCAAAGTGTGATTCTTATTCAATTCATTTACTTGAATGATTTCTAATAAACTAAAGTTATTATGTAAACACAGTTACCTACCAGTTACAACTTAATGAACTTATTTTCAATTTTATTTAATTAATGCGCAAATTCAATAACATTTTCAATGAAATTTGTGTAAGCTTTTACGTACATATGTACCCGTACCTATCCATATACATACATATAATTTTATGTAGTAGGGTGGATTACATTATTGTTTTTTTTTTTAACTTTTTTGCACCCACACTTTGATTGTTTTATGTAAAATAAATAAATAGAACAACCTTGAGAATAAATTAGTAAGTAATCGAAACAAATGTTATTTTGTAAACAAACAAATCAATAAATTAGAGAATTCAATAATACATTTAGAAGACATTTAACGGTCAGGGCCATTTATTGATCTTCGTCAAGGAGAAGACACGTTTATGATTTTGGTCGAAAAAATACGCCACACCAACCATTTCCGTTTTGGATGTTTTTTTTATAGGTATTTAAATTGATTGTTAACAACGATATTTATATGTGCGTATTTAGTTTTGATTGTTTTTTTTAATTACGAGTTTTTTTTTTAATTTGATTCTATGTAAGCCTGATGAACGAATGTAGTGTAAAAACACTGAATTGCTAAAACAAATCCCTACTCCACTGGTTCACTCTACAAAAATCGCCTGGACGTTTTTATTCCCCCAAAAACAAAACAAGTACATAAAATTTAGTAAATTTTACACAGTTGTAAGTTTGCGATTATTATAGGATATTTCAAAGCATTCAAAATCACTTATTGTCATTTGTAAAAAATTTGGAAATCTTAATACAAAGGTTTCTACGATATATCTACGCACAACTCTGATTTTATGAAGAACTTTTTTGAAATTTTTTTTATACTGTTTTTTACTGAAGTTTGTTTTCAACAATTTTTAGAACGAATATGATTTTCGACTTTTTTCA
The DNA here is from genome assembly GCA_958431115.1 of Syrphus vitripennis. Lineage (NCBI taxonomy): Eukaryota > Metazoa > Arthropoda > Insecta > Diptera > Syrphidae > Syrphus > Syrphus vitripennis. The sequence goes on along the minus strand of OY288109.1, from coordinate 77,721,576 downwards.
AAACTTATGCTCTTAAGCAAAGGAAACAAATTTTTTGACTAATTTTCGTTTGAAGAATTTTGTTGGCAAGAAAATGGCAAATTTCTTTTTTGATAAAATTTTATTTTTTTATCAAATTTATTTTCGGAATTTTTTAACAAAATTGATTTAAAAAAATGCTATTTTTTTAAATATTTATTTTGGCATGTAGCACCATTCTTTTTTTTAGTTTAAGGGACATTTCTGTGTTGAAATTCCTTGGAAACCTAAAAATACTTTAAATCAAAAAAAAATAATTATAATAAAAAAATTATCCCAGAATTCTTCGTTCAAAATTCAAAACAAATAAAATTAGAAACGAGGCCCAAAATGAAAAAAAAATTTAATAAATTTTTCTGAGCGATATTTCCAAATTGAGTTGGATACTTTTTTGGAACCGGGATTATAAATTTACATCACAAAGAAATTGAAAAGGAATAATGTTGTTCTGTATTAATAAATCTGCCAAGCAATATAACTCCAAATGATTGTATGAAAAAAAAATTAAACTACGTCTTTCTCTCTATTAAAAAAAAAAGCAAAAACTACTTCTTCGAAAATTGCCCATCGTAGGTAAATTGTATGTTGAATTACAACACCAATTATGAACTTTTGCATTCATGAGTTGCAAGCGGTACTTTAATACTCCTGTTATATCTTACTTAAACAGTTCCCCCTCAACCCAACATATTTTTTTTTTCTTTTTCTGATTTTCTGATATATTATATGCATAACCAATTCTCCTAATCACGATAGTAATCAAATTGCTTCACAGAATATGCTACTATCTATTTAAAAAAAACACCACAGACTGCCCACAGACAATCGCATTAATATCCAAATGTATACAAAAAGCTTAAAATAAAATTATTATAACCAAACAACAACAACATACCTACAACAAAAAAAACAACCAGAAGAAATGATATAAAAACCTTTAATTTATTCTTTGTTGTTGTTGGTCGTTGATATGTGGTGAGAAAAACACCAGACTTAACGGCCACCGCATAAACGTGATGAACAATCAAGTCGTTAGCGAGATCTCTGTCTCGCTGTACAAAAGTGAAAGTTAAAAAAAAAAAAAAAAAAAAAAACACCTCACGGCATGACTTTTGCGCTGCATAGAGACAGCATTTTACTATGTTTTTGAAATATAAACTACTTGCAATTGCTCTTGCTTTCTGCTGATCCGATGACAAGTACAACAGTTACATTAAATATGTGTACATGGTACACATAATGCTAACGGTACATCTCCAAAATTGTACAGACAAGCAAAGCCCCTTAGCAGCCAGCGATACCGCAATGCTGATAATTTAGATGCGACCCGGGCCGTCATTCAATTATTTCCGATTTCCCTGGTTGAAATGCGAGTTTAATCCGCGTGTCGTCAGATTAGGAAAACGGCCTTAAATCCCCAAACAAGCCATTGAAACTCACATTGATTGTTCCCCATCAAAACTTTTTTTATTTCGCTTGTTTTAAAACACTCTTAAGGGTATCCAAGACGGTTGTTTGACCGGCAAAATTATGCCAGACAGTGTCTGCGTTCTCTAAAACAAAAAATCAAAACAACAACAAAAATGCAAATCAAATGTGGCACATTACATGGCTGTCGGTGTATTTTAAACGCCATCAGGTGCTGCCAAACATGGCAGATATACATACAATTCGGAACTGCGGTCGTTGTTGTTTTTTTTTTTTTTTTTTTTTTGGCAATTTCCCTTTCGGACTTTTGGTAAGTTGGGGTTATAGTTATTATTACACATGGGCCAACATGGCTACTTAGTATTACATTTGAATGCTTGCTATAGCATGCGGTTTCAATATTGAGAGTTATACACGGATGCGGACGCAATTTGAAATTCCTCCTTCTCTCTACGACTCTATGGCAGTGGTGGTGGTGATGGCGGCGTTATGGGTGAGGGTTGTGGTAATTATGGCGGAATGCTATTTCTGGCGTTTGGCGGGTGACATCCGGTTGGGAATATTTAGTTTTGTATCCGCCACGCGTATAATTTGATTTCTCTTTTTTTTTCGTTTGTCCAAAACCAAAATTGGTAACAGTTATCAGTTCATATAAAATATCTCAATAATTTGTTGGTTTAAACTTTTTTTTGTTCATAGTTCAAAGAATGTTAATTTTAAACAAACAGGATCTGTTCAGAAAACGATTTTATACCCTGAGTGTGTTTTTTTATATTTTACTGTGCAGCAAGTTTACTTTGAACCTGTTTTCTTTTTTTTTCTATAAGAGAGAATAATTTATTAAATTCAAAAGAGATTTCAATCGTCATATTATTATCTTATGGTTGCTATACATTTCGAAGAGGAAAGAACTGGTTCTTGTATCCGGCAACACACAACACAGGGTGGAGTTTATTTTTATGTTTTTTTTTATTTTATTAAAAAACAAGCAAACATTGTAAGATAAAATTAGAAAAAAAAATATAATATTCATAGAAGTCGGGAGAAGTTAACTGGAAAATGCCAATTAAAGGATGTTAAACTTTTAATATTAAAAAAGTGAGCAGAGTGTTCGTGTGTGTATTACGTTGCAAATGGGAACTGAAGTGATTTATGTAAGTGCCTACAAGTTAATGTTTTGAAATAATAATAATTTCAGTTTCATATTTTAAACGAAATTAATCTTAATTCCTATTTATTGAAACCAATTTATTAAAAAGAAAGAATATAATAGCGAAGTTTCAAGAAGATTTCTTAGGTACTCACTCGTATGTGTAACTTAGTAGGGTTTATATAGTAAAATGAAGGATTTAAAAGATGGAAGTTATCTTTTTAAATGGAAAACAAATTCCAAGTATACATAAATAAAAAGAGGATGAGGAAGCATCCTTCTTAAAATTTTTATATTTAAATACTGTGTACATAGATGTTTGCGCATACCCGTAGATTTTTTCCAGGGAGGGAAAATTAAGGAGAATATTTGTTCCAAGGTGGGATAAAGAAAACAAAAATCGTATTTTTCTTAAGACCGTATACAAAAATTCAAATATTTTGTAAATGTGGTATTTTTCAGAGCCAGTGAATAGCAATTGATCCTCACTGCCCCACACTCCGGGCGCTTGTGTCTTCATAAGTCTTCCCATAGATGAACTAAATATGGTGACTTTTGTTTTCGAAAAATATTTTTACTATTTTTAAACGTTAGTGCAAACTTTGTGCAAAATTCAATGGATTGCCATGTGCAACCATTTTCGAAGATACGATTACTTTTTTCGTAGTCAAGCTTAGAATGAGATCAAGTGGTTTTTTGTAAAATGGAATGCATGAATTCTTGCTTCTAATTAAAATACTTGAAAATAAACAAAAAAAAAAATAAAATACAAAGAAAAATTTTCCAAATACGACTTTGTAATTCTCATAATTCGATACAAATAAAAAAATAAATCTTTTCTATTCTTTAAGATATGAAAGCACAACTGCAAAAAATTCTACTTAATTTATTATAAATTTAAAAAGAAATTAATTGTTTTAAAGAGTAAACGATTATTCTTTTATTCTTAAACTAAGACCAAAAGGCGTGGCCTTTTGGTTAAGTTTAGTATTTGTTTTAAACTCATTCAGTTTTCTAATGCAATTTTAAAAATGGTGAAAAACGTTTTTTTATTAAATAAAAATTTCGCTAAGAGTGGAAAAAAGATTTCTCGAAAATGTACACAAATATTTTTTAAAAAATTTCAATCATATATGTTTTTAGATTTTTTTAAAATAGTTTTTTGTGCAATATACCCGAACTTTAAAATTTTTTTTAAAAACCCTTATTTTCGCACTTTTTAAGTCAAATAGGTCGAAACAAAATCGTGTACTTTCAGCTCAATAATTGGAAAATTACGTGGTGACAATATTTTATTGAATTTTCGTTGTAATCGGATGATTCTATTTATGTATATATCAACGATTTGATCCGCTGCGCCGATTCTTTTTTTTCTCTTGCTATCAACAAAAATTATTGACTGTAGATATCCTAAAAATGCCTTTTGTCGATTATTATCTATTTTTATTCGCATAAGCAATTATACCTAAGCAATTAATGAATTCAAATTATATAAATATACATAGGCTCTTCTTATCTTCATGACACTATTCCATAAGCCACAAGTTTTATCATTGTTTCATGCATGCACAGAATTGTAATTTCTTTTTTTTTTTATAAACCATAATACGAATATCTAGGCAATTATTTATGAGTTTATCAAAGTTGCTTTTCAATCCAAAATATCACAAATTCTTGGGGGAAAATCCGAAATATAATCAACGCACGCCAAATTATATACAACTCACAGTCACAGCACAGTAGGTAGGTAGGTAGGTAGGTACATCGCACATAGGTATAGTAGAGTACCAGTACACTATATCCTATACCAGCAGGTGTGAAATGTGTAAAATTAATTTTTAATTAAAAATGTATCGCATGTGTTGATTATATTTTATTTATTCGCTTTTCATTGGAACTTGTTTAAAATTTTATTTATCGCCATCACCATCCGACACACCGACCGTGTTAATGTTTGTTGTTATACACTAAAATTAAAAGCAGAAAAAAAAAATATAAAATCGATTTGAGGTTACGTTCTACTTTCGGCGCGTCGCCGTCGCGTCGTTGTTGTATTCTTGTATATTCATCAATGCGCTGCGCAACGAGAGTATTTTTTTTTTTTTTTTTTGCAATGTTATTTATGCACATAGTAACACGAGATTTATATTGCTCGTGCTTACTGTACCACAAAGCCAAGACATCAACCAAAATGCGCATGCCTTGATGATGACAATCAACGGAAAAACACAAAAAACAAAACGAAGGAAAACATAAAATAACTTGGCTAACTCAAAATGTTTTTGATCAAAATAAAAGTATTTATTTATTTGTTTTTTTTTTATAAATTTTGCTTTTATGACCATTGCATTGAAAATTTGTATATTGAATATCTATTTCGAAATATTGATATTGAAGAGCATATTTGTGGCGTTTGAGGTCATTGGATTCGATGAATGTTGCAGTTAAAATTATAATTGCAAAACATTAAAATTGAGGAAGCCAATTCTCTGGTTCCTCATAAATATAGATTATAATTCACAAGTTGTAATAGAAGCCAACATTTAAAAATTGTGAAATAATTTAAATTGTTCTAAATTTAGACTAATTCGTACAGAGTGTCATTTATAGTTTTAATATTCTTTTAAATTTTGTTCGTCAGCTGTTAAATGGGATATAATTATCTACCATTGCACCAATCAATGGCAGACATCTTAAAAAGATAAACATTATAACGGCATGTATTTTTACCGCTTGGGAAAATGATGACGATCTTTGTAGCAAACAAAAAAATTATTTTTAACAGTTTGTTTACACTAAAAAGATTATCAATGTTTATGTAGAAATTAAAAAATTTCTTTTGCACCTTGAAATTGTGATATTTTTAAACTCAATCATGCGCGATAACAAAACAAAAATGTATTATTTGTTTTTGAACTTGATTGCAGTGCAGATTTTATAGATATTGTTGTTTATTTAAAATCAGACAGCTGTTCTTTCTATTATTTAGGGATCAGAGATATTTACTTCTTCTTATTGATTTATATGTAGTTATATTGAAAAGATTAATTTTGTTCTTGAGAATATTTTTAAAAAATATTTCGTTCTGACTTTCATTATCACTGTCAATTAAAAGATCATCAGAATCATCGAAAAGCAGCAAGCAAATTTACAATATATTATTTATAGACATTTATTTTGTTTATTAAACTCAATTTGTTCATTGATTATATAGAATTAGCATTGGCAGGTGGTGAATTATTGAATGGTTTAAGTAAATTAAAACAGTAAAATTAAGTTTTTTTTACTTTGAAAGTTTTGGACTAAATTTTTTCTTTTGAATTTCGTAGAATTCAACTTGAATAAGTGAATTTATTTGCTACCCATAACAACCGCATTTTTAATTAATCGACAATGATAAAAATATATGTTTCAAAACAATTAAAATTGATATTCTTTGAATAGTGCAGAATAGTATTTCATGACTCTTATGGGAATCTAATATGGAAATGTATCAAAGTATTTGATTATGAACTAATTGCAGGATTGCCATCATTTTGATTTGATAGGATAACTTAGGTTTCGCTTTTTTCAAAACCCCATGAGTTATTTAAATTTTTCTCTTTATGATCAATAGATTTTGTAAATATTAGAAAGTTTGGGGAGAAAATAAAAAAAAATCAAAGAAAAATTATACCAAAAGCAAATTTTTTATTTATTTATTTAAATATTTATTTATTTATTTAAACTTCTAATTTTATGTTTTTGAAAAAAACTATTGTGGGATATTTTATTTTCATTTCTTGTTAACAAAAATTAGTGCTTACAACTAGACCAAGAAAGCCAAGTAACTGAAACCTGTTCTATGCATACTTGCCATAATAAATTCTAATGTTAAAATTTAAATACCCTACCCCCAAGCAAAAGAAACATTTATCTTCCTGTGCCCAAAGCTAAGGGTCGTCAAAAGCTATTTTGAATCATTAAAATATTTTGTTGAGTTCATAAACAACACATATTTCATAACAAATAGGAGCATAACAGTTAAAAGTGAAAACAAAACATAAAACCATTATTTATGATGTCTGCTAAAATCAACCCTTCTACATTCTACAGGTGGCGACGTTCATAATGTTGAGTAATAATAATAATATCTGTCTAAAAAAAAAATGATAAAATATTTGATGGAATTTTATGATGTTTTTTTTTTAATACTTTTTTTTTAAATTACTTGCAAAAGGAATTTAGTCTCCATTTTTCAATAAACATTAAAATATATTTTGTTACAAACTCCATAATTTATTCCTCACACTACTGTTAGCATAATTTCATGCGAAAATAAAAAAAAAAACACACAAAAATTCCTTCAGATATCAATAAATCATTTTTACATACCATCAACGTCAATCTAACGAGGAGAGACACATACCCATTAAACAATCTAACAAGTAATAACAAAACAGTTAAATTACCTTTCATTTTTACTTGATTTTTTTTTCTCATTAAATGTACCACCTACCTCAACATCACCCTCAAATTATTTCGACATATTATTTTACGAGATAAATAAAAAAAACAAAATTTACAAATATTTCTGAACATTGTGAACCTGTAGGTTTGGTATCGTAAATATATATGTATGTATATGTATATTTTTTTTATTATTAAAATCAATTTAAATGGATAATGGATATGAATCGTAAATCCAATATTATGTAAACATAGATATTCGTAGGTTGATGTTAACGTAATTGAATATAAAGTAATAATTTTGGGGGTGAAAAAGCCCTAAGGGTTCTTTCAAGTAGACGTAAGTTGATTTATTCATCAATATTTTTGCTGATTTATTTGACTATTGATAAGAAGATATTCAGTTCAAGGGTTATAACAACTCACTAAGCATAATTCCATACTTCAGTTAGATTATAGGTTTTGATAATTCTGCTGATGGTTCTTTATTTTAATCTACATAAATTTGAAATATAAATATTTTATGCAGTCAAACTAGATCAAATTGAGGAATATTATTTGAAGAAAAGGTTAAGATTCTGTAAGTAAATACTAACTGCATAAAATGGTCGAATTTAGCTAGTCAAAAAAAAATGTGAAACCCTAAAAACCCAAAATCTCAAAACCCCCACAAAAGAAAAATCGGCAATCCAAGAAAAGTCAATCGTCAAATGAAAGCTAGAAAAATCCAAAAACCTTAAATCCCAAAAACTAAAAATCGGCATAATGTAAACTCAATAAAATCCAAAACCCAAAACCTAAAAATCGAAAAAAACCGAAATTCCAAAAAAATTATTCAGAAGAACAATAAAAAACTCTTTAAAAAATTCTTTTAAAAAATGCGTGTTTAAATGCAACAGCATCTTCTAGACTATAAATCGATAATGAATCATACATCATACATATCACGACTCACGAGTTCATATTTTAGCAGAAAAAATTCTTCTTCTCTTCCACCGTTATCTTATTTATGATGTTGTTTTTTTTTTGGAAATCATCATCAAAAAAAAAATGAAAAACACTCGTGCCTTCCAACAAATTGATTTTAATTTAATTTATGTCGCACACTATTATCACATTCTGAAAACAGCCATAGCTGCCGTTTTTATATTTTTTTTTCATTTTCCATATTCTTTTAATATTCGACATTTTACATTGTTTTTCTATCTATTTTTGCGATCTATAAGAAAAGTGGTTTATTTTTATGAACTGTTCCAAAAATAATATTTTGTTTACGTGAATTTTTAGTTATCCATTGTTGTCGTATCAACAACTGCAACTGTCTTTTAATCTGGATTGATTTATCTTGTCTGACACCTGGGGAAATTTTATTGGGTTGGGGATTAATATGAGTGACTTATGTGATGGAATCGGATCAAATATATAAGCTCGAAAATGGATTAAAATTTCAATGACTAATGTTCGATTGCAACAATTTTGAACAGACTTTTTAATTTAAAAATTACATCTTTTGTACTGAAAAAATATCATTTTAAGACTTAAAAGCAAGTTGAGTTTCTAAAAGCGTTTTATTGCCACTTACCATTGCTTCTATCGCAGGTACCGTTATAATGGTTTTTCGGAAAATATTTTTTGATCTAATAATTTTAATAACTTACATAAATCCACACAAAGTCGTTTTTGAGAAAAATATTTTTTTTTGTAACGGTTATATGACAAGTAGTAGGTTATAGTAGTAGTTTATGTTCCAAGTTTAGGCTATAGGTAGAGGTACAGACAAACTACTCTCGACTCTGATTAACATTTCGATTTCGATTTTTTCCAATCCCAAAGTTTCCCTATTTAATTTGATATTATGATCGCAAGTAAAAAACAACCATTTCTTTTGGAATTCTAAGTCTTAGTCTTAGTTCAAAATTCTGTCTCTCAGAATTAAGGCTTTTAAAATTCACTGGTGATCCTCTCTTTGAGGATCTTGGCATTAGCGGTTTTTGATTCGAGATTTTGGCATTCTGCTTTTTTGAATGCTTTTCACCAATATCTATGTACACTAATTTAAATTAAAAACATTGCGTCTAGATCCAATAATTAAAATCAATCAAACACTACTTACCCCACGAACTATTTAAACTTGAAAACACGTGTCTCACTAGAAAAAAAAATTTGAATTCTTTGGTCACACACCCCAAAGCCCAGCAATAATGGTCACAACGGAATAAGTTATGGTCATCAAAGAAACAAACACTTCTATGGTTTCAGTTCTTCTGCTGAAAAAAAAAAATATATTTGTCCGTTAAAAAATTCTACAAATTAAATTATACCGCTAAAGATAATTAACTGCTTTATGGTCATCACACATTGGCACATTGTTTTTCATTTAATTTCTGCCACTTTAACAGTCGCATACAGTCTGTCGACAGTCACATGTGACATCAATATGACATGATGTTGTGCGATAAGTCAGATCCGTCAGTTGCATCATGTTTCATGTGAATAACAAACACACTCTGAATGAACAGCACAAACAAAAAAGGTCACTTATGAAAAATTTTCTTATCTCTTTTTTGAATTTTTCGTAATTAGATGAAAAATTTTCCGTTAGCAACGGAAGTGGATACAAAAAAAAAAATGTATTGCAGTCTATTTCGCGCATTCACTGATATCGTTGATATCTACTTTTTTTTTTTGCAATTTGTTTTGCAACCAACGTGTTGGCAGTTTGTTTTTATCTATATACTAAGCTTTGATTTGTTCTATTGTTTATTGTTACATTTTGTTTGTATACACTTTATTAAGTGTAGTGAGTAAGTTTTGTTTGAGAACTCAGGAGATAGTCAATCATCTTTCAAGAAGACACAGGAAATACTTCACCGGAAATAACGTCATAAATTGTTGTCATTATGTATTTTGATAAGATATTTCTCTTATTCAAAACAAGTTAGATCAGTAAAGTAAGATGTTGCTATGAATTGAAATTTACTATTTATCGAAGAAGACCTAAACAAATTAAAAACAATATTCATTTTCTATATATACGAGTATGTACTTTCAACAGTTCAATTGAGGAACGAAAAAGTCAGTCATAGTGACTATAGCGTTCTGGTCAGCATCATTGATAAGGAAGTACGAACCAATGATTCCACCAGCTCATAAGTCACACCAAAGAGTCAGTTTTTGTTTTGGATGTAACGGTGTCTCAACATACACTTAAGGATTATCTTCACTCCAAATACGGCAGTTTTTTTTACTGACCAAAAGTGAACTTCATCTTAGCGGTGAAATTATGAAAATTCTCTATTGAAATGACCGCCTCTTAAAAACACCCTTTACTTTATTTATTTGTGAAAACAAAAATTTCTTCTCATCTACCAAAGCTCTTTAAATTATAACAACTATCTGAATCATAAAATCAAAAATTCAATCAATAGTTGTTTCCTCAAACGATCCATAATCATTTAAAAAAAAATTGATTATGTATTCGTATTAAATCCATTAGCAGTTCCAAAAAACAAAAAAAATTAACATATTGTTTGACGTCGTCGAACTCAATTAATAAACCAATAAATAAATAAATAATTTAAACTAAAATCTCCTTCTATTACCACATACCTACCTATGACTAACTAATATTTGTATCTTTTTTCTTTCAGGTATGTTTTCAAGAATATCAAACCAAAAGCTATTGTAAGTTTTTTAACAAACACAAAAAAAATCAAAAACAAAGTAATGCTTGTATTATAATCAGATAACCACATATTTATGTTGAGCTTGTGTATTTTAATTTCTATGATCTTAGATAATTCAAAATTTGCATATCTATTTTTATCTTCTTTTTGGTTTAACTTTTTTTTATTAAAAATAAATATTTATAATGCAAATATTAAAAGAAAAAAAATTAATCCCATTAGAGTCGAATCTTGATTGGGAAGTAAAATTTATTTCAGGGCAGTTAACTTCAAAACAGGTTATTTTTTTTTTAAATCCATCAGGAGACTTTTCAAGGTTAACCAAATAATAAGATCAAACCACACAGAATTAATTTTGAAATTTTAATATAAATTTCACCTGATTGGGTTGTACACAAAGGCCGAAAAATAGTGTTGCATTTAAATAAGAACACAACAAACAATTTAATTAAACAATTTTATTAAATTTTATTATTTCAAAAAGAGTATAGTTCATTTATGTAATTTTCAATCATTCCGAAAAAAAAACGGTTTGTCTTGCCTGATGTTAAATTATCTTTAAGAATAAAATATGTATCTAAAGAACAAACATTATTCTAACAGGAAAAAAATTACACAATTCTGAAACCATTTTTCCAGAACCATTCATTTGCATACCAAAATAATCGAAAGTCTTTTCAGGAAACAAACATCCTTTAAGAATTGTGTTTCCAAACATAAATAAAGTATTTTAATTTAAATATTAGGCAGCTTCTAGCTCAAATTCTTATTTCCGTGGTCTCGTGGCTAGTCGTAATTATTTATGGTGCTTTCAAGGTCAAAGTTTTACTAACTTTAGAACACTGATCTACAGTCTTAAGCACTGAACGATTTTCAACTCAGCTTCCGAGCTTCTGATTTGTGTCTTCATCTTAATCAGTCAAGTGGAGAACCAGGGCCTAAGTGACCTAAAACTCTCAGCCATTCCTTGTGTGCATGTTATTTATTGCAGGAATAGAGAGAACCTACAAATTCATACCGAAACGCAACGGCTATTGTGAGAAGCACTAAAATCTTGACAAGTGATGTTCTTCGAGAATTTTTCAATTTCTCGCAAGGGACAACAGTCAGTTTAAAAAAACCAACTTTCCATTTTCATTAAATCGAGATAACAATTTGTAAATAAGAAAACTAAATATTCACTTTGAAGAAAAGTTAATTTGGAACACCAATCTGTACAAATTTTAACAAAAATGGTTTGAACAGCTTTCGAGACAATTTGAAAATATGAATTTTTACAGTGAAGCCAATACCACAAATTTGAAATAGAACCTTCCATCTTGTAACTCAATATTCAAGAAACTTCATTATAATTATTCATTTTCATTAAAACATCAAGTTTTGTTTTCATGAAACAATTACATAAACCTAAGTTAAATTTCCATCAATTTTTGGGTATTGATTTCACACACATAACTTCCGCCAACTCAAACAAAAATCATCATATCATCCTTTCAAAGTGTGATGAACTCTTCGGTATTCATCTGATGTCAATTATAATACTGCGAAAAAAAACTTGCGCTTTTAATATGTCCATTAAAGGTCATGACATTTAAAATAAACTCAATTTTTAATTGACTTTTATGACCACGTGAGGTGATAATAACTACAATAATTGGATGCCAAAAAAAATCATCTTCCATGGGGGTTTACATTTCGCTGCTGTTGTAATTTGACCCTCTCGGAATTAATTTTTCTGTGTTGTATTAAATTTTATTTATTTTTGGTATTTAAAAATTGCCAAAGGGTGGATAGTAAGGAGGTGTTTTCGTATCCTGGTAATAGCACTTTCCATTAATTTAGCAAATAACACAGGTGATTCATATTATTTGTGTTCTTTCTTTGTTTTTTTTTTTCATTTTTTTTTTTGCATAGCATATTTCCTTTTATTTTTGTGTCCTTCGAACAAACAAACTACACTTTGTTCACCCAGTTTTATTATATTCAATTCGTGTTTTGAATACTGAAATAAGGGTTGCAAAGTACTCAATAACCACTTAAAATGGCATTCTATATATATTGTTTTTTCTTTGCTGTATTTGTCAAACATAATGGCGACAATGAGTGCGATGGTAGAGGACAACAGACGCCATGCCAGGACTCAATAGAGAGGGACTACAAAATAGAAGAAAAGAAAAAAAAACAGGAGTTCTTGATTAGATTCTTGAGGAATTATTTTTGGTTTATTCGTGCTTTGAATACGAATTGCTTTGATGGGCCAGTATTATGTAAAAGATATGTCTTTTGCTATTTATTTGTTTGAGATATATGGAGTTTTTGAAATGAAGGATCGACTGAAAGTCACTTTGGGCGACAAGAGCATCATTCATTTGCTATAAGCTTAAAAGATATCCATTTCATTCAAGCTGAAACAATATTAGCTAGTCAAATAATAATATTCTTTGCAGATAATTTTTTTATCTATAAGTACATTTCATAAAAAAAATCCATTTATCCACTTAATATCTCAAAATGAAAAATATACATTTATGTACTATATAATGTAAAATTATTTTTATTCATTCATGAATTTCAAGGTCAAAGTTTTTTTTTTTATTTTGCAAAATTTTAAGTAATAAAACACAAAACAAAAAAATATAATACCTACGATTGTATCTGCATAATTTAACGACAACAAAATTCAAATATCATATATGCATGCATTCAAAATGAGTTTGTAATGGATGTTAATAGTAGGTATCTCTGAGTTTTGCATTTTACTTTTTTTTTCACATTCGGTTGTTGTTCAATAAATCAATGTTAGTGGGAATGTTGTTGACATGTCTGGAAAAAAAAATTCAATCAAATTAGTCTAGTATTGTTTTGGTGTATAAGCAAAACAAACAAATTAATGTCTTTTTCGGATTTTTTTTTTTAATTCAGTTTAGTTAAGTTAGTCAGACATCTATTAAGGAAAAAAAAATGTGAGATTTTAAAAATTGCAAAATATAAATATTTAGTTTTGTTTATTGACTGTTAACTGTGGCGTATGTGGAATGTTTTATTTTATTTTTGTACAATTTGGGAAAATCGTCATAAAATCACATAGCATTAAATTAAACAACAGCAATAAATGAAATTAGTTTAATAAAACTTGTATTGTTATTTTTTTCCACGAAATTCAATGCCAAATTATTTCCATTAGTTTTTAAAACCAGAAATAACTGTGCACCTGCTGTATAAACAAATACCAACAAGCAAATATTTCTGAAAAACAAAAATTTGTAATTTTTTATTTGCGACCATTGGTGCTATAAGGCGAGTTTTGGATTCGTAAAATGAATCGAACTCAAGATGTTCATCAGATATTTATATTACAATGCTAGCGTGAAATAAAAAAAAAAAAAAACTAAAAAATTTGGTCAAAAAAATTTTTTTAAGGAAACCCGTAATAACGACACCTGCTATTTTTGGTTTTCGAATTTCTTATAAGCGTCTTTGGCGGATTGCAATCAACAAGAAGTCCTTCATAGTCTGAATGATATTGCATAAATGTATTTTTTATCTGTTGCATATTTTCTATACTTAATACTTAATCAATTTTTTTTTAAATTAAAGAAAATTTTAAATATAAAAAGTCAGTTTTTAAAAAATTCAATTTTTTTTTTATTTTTTTACGTCCGCTCATATTTTTCTCTAACGAAAATCTTATTTTTGTTAATTGTTTTGTTTACTCTGTTGGCATTTTATTTATATTTCTTTATTTTGATGAAAATTTTTTTTCCAAGAAATGAGTTGCGAATTTCTCAAAATACAGTTCTGACTTTGATATGATTGTAATCAAATGTTTATACCTAAGCATGAAACAAAAATTACAATAAGAACCCACAAGACAGATACATATATGTATATTATAATGGACAGATTGGATGATTGAATGATTTAATCTGTAGGCGGCTGGAAAAATTTCACTCTGATGTTTCCCGACAAATTGTTTTTTGACTTATTTTTTTCACAAATATATTTTTTCCACATTTAGCACTACGCATTTGTTTATTATCAAAATATATTTCTGTTTGGAAATTCAATGCAACGTACTTTTGACTAAAAACGTCTATCGCAATTATTATTCCTAGGTTTAAAAATAACCGCACATTCGACAGAAATGGTAAAATGTTCGTAAAAAGTCTTAGGTTTTTTGAAAACAGCTCAATAAACCATTTGATAGTCATCTTAATCTTGAATGATAACGTAAGATTATAAAATGTTGCTTCATTCAAGACAATTTAATTTGGTTCATTTTCAAAAGCTTAAGACAATACCATTTTATCTAAATGCGATAGATATAAGAAAGATCTACTAAAATCATATTTTAAGTTACTTTTATTATCTCGAAAATATTGAGATACATTTTGTTACACTACCTTACCTACCCTATCTAAAACATCCTCCAAGTTAAAAGAAAATGAAATTTTTAAATATCTCAAAATTCAAATTGCAAAGTGTATCTTACGTATTTACAGTGAAGACTTCTAAGTTCAAATAAAACTAACTGATCCATGTTGGGTTTATATTTCTAATTTGTAAGCACAGTTATAAAATCTCTTTTCGAATTTTTGTGAGTAATCCTTTCAC
This sequence comes from Syrphus vitripennis, assembly GCA_958431115.1. Taxonomy (NCBI): domain Eukaryota; kingdom Metazoa; phylum Arthropoda; class Insecta; order Diptera; family Syrphidae; genus Syrphus; species Syrphus vitripennis. The sequence goes on along the minus strand of OY288109.1, from coordinate 77,706,231 downwards.
AGTACATAACAAAGAAATGAAAATTCATTTGATTTAAAGCAAACGAAGCAAACGAAGCATTCCAACGTCAGCAATGCAGATTAGTTATTCTTTATCATCTTTACTTTTAACTCTTAGCGTACCTTTATCTGTCATCTGAACTTTAACCTTTATCAAACAAAATTTTGCAAATGAATATTCAAATACTTCAAATAGAAAATTATCCTATTCAAAAATTACATAAGATGTGAATTCATAACAAAATAAACTGTAAACCACATAACTATAACCGTTGTAAAAATTAAGGGGAAGGGCTCTTTGGTGATATATTTCTTGCAATTATTTAAATTTAGCTGGATTTTTTCCATAGTTGAGCAAATATTCATACACGTGGCATCAAAAACGTAAGTGTAGGGGTAACTTGTTATAATTACATGTTAAAATTGATACTGATATGCAATTTTAACAATGAACCATTATATTATTATGTATTAGACATCTACTATGTGTTCTTAATTTATTAAATACATGTCAATATACACTGAGTGCAAAGTGCTTGTATTTAACACATAACTTACTGTAATGACTACAGTTTTTTTTTATTTTATTGTCTTTCGATTTTAAATACTTATTAATCCACTATTTTTGATATATGGTCGATCGATAGATGATGTATTAATTACATATTATCTGTATTCAATATGTTTAGGGAATACATACTACATATATAGGCTTATTTCACTCATTCCACGTTGAAATTACTGTTTACTTCGAGTACTCATTACATATTTTGCTGTAGATTAATACATTATCTTGTGCTGAGTGCATATAGTATGTATTCAATGAAAGTGATCAATTTTGTATTGAATGACTACATACATCTTTTTTTATTGAATCTTTACTTAGGCAATAAAAGAATGAAGCTTTGGTCATTAGAAAGCTTACTGTCTGCTACTCATGTAAGGTTAAACATAAAAACATATAAATAATATAGGCGTAAAATAGTTGCATTTGAATGTATCTGAATTTATTTCGTATTTCAAGCCACAAAATCATTATTGGGATTTAAAAGAATGTCTTCCCATTTATCTATATGGATGCATCATACAGAAATAATTGTGATCTATTGACATTTATTGTGTCCTTACCTTGAATCCGACAAACTCTCATAGTTACTTTTTGATATATATACCTACCTCACCAAAATTCTAACCACATAAAAAAAAAACAAAAACAAAAAAGAATCTCCCCTCATTCAACTTGTGACCTTTTGAAGACAACACAAACAAAAAGTATCTACATATTGTATTTTATTATATCTTAATGCCCTTGGCGTGGATCTTCTTTTCAGTGCAGTGCGTCTTAACAATCACTCTCGCACTATAAAACCATCAATTCACTTGCATCCAAATTTAATTATCCTGTTCACAAGTCATTTTATACTCAATAAGTCTGGCTGGCTAAGACTATAGGCTATTATATCTGCATCTAAAGGTATATCTGACTGCCTGGATGAATAAGTTTTCTCATAATTCAACAACCTATAAACCCCCGCATTAAACAAAAGCCTTAGCTGTGCTGCGTGATGCTCTCGAAACGGAACGTTCCTTTATCTTTTCATCATTTTATATGAATGGAACATTATGCTCTCCATGGGTGCTTTCAATTAATGGCAATTATTGGGTCAAGGCCGTAAAAGTCGTATAGTTGATGTCTTTGTCGTTGTCGTAAACTAACATCTCACTCGCTCAGTCATTCACCAGGGATACGAATATTTTATTTTATTATATTTTAATTTTTTTTTTTTTTTGTCTTCTTTCTAGAACTTCATGTCACATATTGTTTCCATTGTTACCACAAAAGTGGTTGTAATTTTATACCGTACCTATACGCTGTACAACAGATATGGGTACGAGTGTAGCTTAAAGATACAATATAAAACACACGTTTTGTTGGCCATAATATGATGCTGGAGCAAAAAAAAAAAAAACTGGGTGGTGGTGGGTAAAAGATATAAGCTCTTTAGAAGTAAACACCAAAGGTTGCTCCGATCTATAGAGTAAATGCACCTTAGAGGTGAATAGTATTTCACTTTCGTTAGAATATTATATTACCAGCGACAGCAGCGCGGTACGGCGGAGCGGAGATGGCATGAGTTTTCAAAAGAATTTATAGCAAAAAAAAAAAATGTGAAGATACTTACATGTTGATGCTATTTTTATGCATTTTCTTGTTGAAAATATAGTTTCATCGTACTTATGTATCTTTTATAAATAAAATACAAACGCAAAATAAATAAAAATAAAAAAAAATAGACAACAAGAATCATTTTATCTTAAAACTAGTTTTCGAGGTATTTTGAGAACAACAGAAATACATGACTCTATCCATGAATCGTTCGATGGTATCTCGTTTGCTATAGAGCACTTGCTATGGAATCTTATATAGAGTTGATTTTGCAGGTCCGCATTGGGGTAATAAATGATGTACGCCGCCAACAACTTTTACTCCATACTGTTTTATTTTATCCTAAACCCTGTTATTTTAACCGTCCAAACTCCAAAAAAATAGTATGGTGAAAAGGAAACACATAATCTAAAGGATCATTTTTTTTTTTTTTTTTTTGTTCAATATTTTATTTCTTCATACATTTCTGATTTAGTTTCAAAATACAAAAAATGTTTCAATGCAATAGTGAGATAAATTGCACCTGCTCCAAATCCTATAGTGTCCCCAATTAGAGGGTCCAGCATGTCCCCTAATACATAACCACTAATTTGTACATTGTTTCACTATGACAAAACACCCAAATGTTAGGGCGATATTCGGGTCAATTCCAAAAGCAACTTACATCCCCGAGTCTGAGTGCCGATTCCAAAAAGCACTAACACCTACTCACCCACTTATTTTAAAGAAACTTCGAATTCATTGACAAAAATTCCATCAAATCCCAGAATCTAGAGTGACTTAGCACATGTTTGTTACCTATTTAAGATTTTGCGATTTTGTCCTGTTTAAATTGATGTTTTCTTGCTTTGGAGAAATAAAATTTCTATTACATTTTTTTTGGAGCTGTGACAAAAAAATCTTCTACGGAATAAGCTTAAAACTTTTTATAAGTTTGAAAAAATTGCTCAGTGCTACAACCAGACTGACAGAGTTGACGGACTGACCGACCGATAGAATGATAGAAAATACATTTCTTTATACAGACGTCTCTAAAGTTAAATCCTCAAACTATACCAAAATTACTAAAAAGTTACCAGTGTAGCCATTCTTTCAGAAATATACCTTTTAATTTAATGGCATTCTTAGAAAGACAATTTTCCGGTCTATTCAAATAGCCTAGATATCATCGGCAAAAGTTTCAGTCTCATATTATTTTCATCACAAAATTGACATTTCATTTTGACATCTTGCTTTCGACCATTTTTTTTTTTGGGCCCTAAATCAATCAAATTTTTTCAAATCCAACCCAGACTTATCGTAGAGCTCAAACGCCTTTTAGACTACTTGTTAAAGGCAGGTGATCTTAAAACCAAAAAAAAAAAGCAGTGTACTATCATTCTGACAAAGAGAAGTGCTCGGAGTGTAAAGAAAACATTGTGCTAGCTCTGGATATGCAGTAGAAACATACATACAAACATACATAGTTCAGCCACTAGCTAGAGGCTGAAATATCGTAGTTATGGCCGACAATTTAAAAAGGGAAAGGCAACAGCACTCTACAGCAGCAGCAGCAGCAACAGCTAGCAAGTCCAATCCAACATAAAACAGCCGACTTCAAACTCTCAAGGTTTTTAATTGTGTTACTATAATATTATTGCACATTCCTCCATGAATGTGGCAGCTATAGTTGGTGTTTTTTTTTTTTTTTGTTTTTAGTTGGTTTTTGTGGTGAGTTGAATATTTTTTTTTTTAGTTTAGTATATTTGTTGGTGGTAAGTGGGACTGACTTGCGTCGTTGTTGGACTTTCGATTAAAAGTTCTTCTCTGTTTCGGTTATATTTTTTTTTTTTTTTTTTGATTTCTGCATATTTTGGTGTACCTTATATTATTATTTTTTGTATGTGCAGTGCACATAAAATATATATCTTTATGTATTCACGTTATTATTCTTATGGAAACTTGTTATATTAATTGCGTAATAAAATCAGAAAGTAGATTTTTTTGAACTCTTGAATAAATCGTGTGTGTATTTGTTTGAAAAAAAAAATTAAATATTTTTTTATTAGCACAATTTAACGCATTTTTGCTGGAACATTTGAAACAAAAATAGTAATTAAAAACGTGCGATTAAAGTAGATAGTTCGGTCGTTTGTTGTTCCGATTTTTTTTTGTGATAAATTATTACGATAAAATATTAAACCAAAATTTATCAATTATCATAGTGATGTGAATAACAGGCAGCATTTGTTGAAGAGAAAATTAACAAATCTTTAGGCACGTTTGAAGTGGTTTTTTTGAATTATTTTTTTTTTGTTTTGTTTTAATTTATTGAAAAATTGTAAAAGAATTTGAGGAAGTAAAAACAGTGTATATGTAACCAAGTCATTAAAATACCTTTATTTACGTTTTTAATTGAGTGAGGCCAAAATGAATTTATTAAATTTGTTTTCAGTTGCTTAAAGAATGTTTTTTGAAAAATCAATTATAGCTTTGTTCTGTTTCTGATCTCTTCTAAAGAATTTTACCATAGAATAAAAAATAATTAATATTGATAAACATTCTATTTTTTCTGTGAGTTAAGTAATAAATCCATACCCATAAAACAAAAATTGAAGAAGGTTAATTAATGAGTTGAAAACACTTGATTTTATTTGATTAAATTTATTTATCCGTTAACCTTTATATGGCTAAGATCCCTATTAATAAACGAGAATTAAACAGGAATTATCTTAAATTAGTGAATTGAGTGCGAAATTTTATCAATAAAATGTATGTAATTGTTGTTAATTAACAAGGTACACAATTTAAGTTAATTGATGATAATAACATTACTTATTCACCATAAGTGGTGAATTAAGGAGTAACTTAATTAAAAATGCATTCAAGGAATGTAAAATTTGTAAATCAATAAAACGATTGTCAGTGAAAAAAATTGAAGAAATCGATAACGTGAACAAAAATATTGGTGTGAATGAGTTCAAATTTAATAAGAAAGTGTATACTAACTTTGGGTTAATAAATATTTTCTCTTGACAGTAGAGTCTAACTGCAATGAACTGGGTCCTATATATGATTATGATTAAAGTGTCAGTTCCTCCTTTTTTTCTGAATATTGAACCTGGAACCCTATTACTAAACGAAAAAGGATAGAAATGTAATATTTTAGTGGTATTCTTCTCAAAATAATACGTAAATCTTATTGAATTTCAAAACGTTTTTTTCATTGAATCCGTCTAATTTCTCTTTAGAAACACGTATTTGGAAAAACTATTAGATTGGATTAAGTGAGTGAATAATATTTATGTAATTGGATTGAATATATCTAGAAATAAGCTTGAATCTCTATTAAACACTGAATAATGTGAAAAAAAATCAATATTCTACTTTTTAATCTTCGAGAAATTTTTAATCAAATATGTACTAAGCTTGGTTTGGCCCCACTCAATTAAAAAAAAAAAAAAAAAAATTATAAGGCACGAGTATGTATGTATACGAGACAAAAACAGGAATAATTTTCAACATTTGATATCTCAGAGACTAAAAGAGTTATTCGATAATTATTTTAACTAAATCTTGAAGAAAAGAATTATTTGTTTTTGGAACGATGAATAATTTTCTTTTCTTCTAAAATAGCGCAATAGTTTTGAATCCCTAATATCTCAAGACCTTGATGTGAAAGAGTTATTCTCAACTTGTACCTGGACTAAAACCAAAATGTCTTATTTCCATGGCGCTGTTAAATAATCTCAAATATACTAAAAAAAATTTTTTTATTTTTTCAAACGGTTATATATTTCCAAAACATGAATTAATTAACCAAAAACATTAATAACATACATACATTAAGAAAGCAGAAACTTGAATATTGTTGACCAATTTTATTTATCACTGATCCATCTGATAAGCCTGTTGCTTCTTTAAGCTCACGTAGATCAATCGCTGATCGTCCATTATGAAACCATACAAAGTTTACTGACCATTTCTGCCCTCAATTGAGTGACCGCAGTGAAATTAAGTAAACCAGTGGTAAATGTTTCCAATTTCAAGTGAAGTGTCCTCATAACATTTATCAATCTATTGTTTGCTTAGCGTGGTGATTTTTCCTTGAAAACAACAATGTTGCATAAGTATACAAAAAAATTACACAAGTCTCTTAAAGAAACAAGAAAACTTAAACAAAAAAAAATCTATTTAAAAAATTCTATTTCACCTATTAAATCTATCTCTCAAAATAAGTTACCCATCTATATCCGTTTAGTCATCAAATCGTGCAAATATTGTTATCAAACTAATCAATGACTATAATAAAAGTCTCTCTTTCTCTTTACAAAATTCTATTTGCAAATGTATTTTAAAAATAATTAAAATTTTCCTAGGTAATCATTTATCGGTGATTTTTTTTTATTTCGCCATTCTATTCTATAGAATAGCTAACGTCTTTGATGAAAGGCGAAAACAAATTATTATTCGTATTTGCTCATGTTCCGGGGTACAAAAAAAAAACGTTTGCAAATTGCTTCAGCACTTAAGAATATTTTGATAAAATTTTTGTTCACCTACAGGAAGACATTATAGTTGTTCAGTTAAATAATTAAAACAGAAAATAACCCTCTTATCAGATACAATTCTTTTTGCGAAGAACTTAGAGTATGAGACTACACAATAGATAGTTCCTATAGAATCATAGTCAATTATAGTCTGGAAATTTCTTTAGCGAACACAATGTATATTATAGATTAAGATATATATTCTTATCCTATAGGAAAAGAAAAACCTTTTTAACGTTTTGTTATTTTTTGTTTATCTTTACAGTGCGGGACATTAGGAGCACCCGATTCGTATCACCACCAGAGATCAACAAGAATGGACGCTTTTCAAATTGACGATGGTTTCCATTCAGATGGTGGAACAGAAACACCACCACCAAGTCCCAGTTCGGGCAGTTCAATTGCATCGACTTCAGATCATGGCTCACTTGAGAGTGTCGACACTGGAGGAGCTCAACGTTTGGCTGTACTGTCATTTGAACAGGTTCGCAAATTACATGACGTCATGGACGAAACAGTTGCCATACACGGCCGTGGTAATTTTCCCACACTTGAAGTTAAACTTAAAGACTTAGTCAACTCGGTACGCCGGAAGCTCGAAACAGATGTAGCCGCTGGTGGAGCTGGCGTCATAGTCAAAGACATACGCTTGAATGGCGGAGCAGCTAGTCATGTCTTAGCATCCGAGGATCAGCCATACAACGATTTGGATCTTATCTATGCCATTGAATTCAGTTCAAACCGTCATTTCGATCGTGTTAAGACAGCAGTTCTCAACACACTGCTTGATCTCTTGCCAGAGGGAGTATCCAAACGTCGCATCATGCCATGCGCTTTAAAAGAGGCCTATGTTGGAAAAATGGTCAAAGTCAATAATAATAACGATGGTGACCGATGGAGTTTAATCTCATTGGGCAATTCACCAGGACACAAAAATGTCGAACTCAAATTTGTTGACACAATGCGTCGCCAATTTGAATTCAGTGTTGATTCCTTCCAAATTGTTTTGGACTCACTTTTATTATTTTATGATTGTGCTGCTTTGCCAATATCCGAGAACTTTTATCCGACTGTTGTTGGAGAGTCTGTATACGGTGACTTCCAAGAGGCTTTGTATCACTTGCAAAAGAAATTGATCTCAACACGACAGCCAGAGGAAATTCGCGGCGGTGGACTTCTTAAGTACTGTAATTTATTGGTACGAAATTATAAGCCGGTTGATACACAACGAATCAAGACACTCGAGCGATATATGTGCTCGAGATTTTTCATTGATTTCCCCGATATAAATACACAGACGGTTAAATTAGAGGCATATCTGAGGAATCATTTCTGGGGCATTGTTGAGGAGCCCCTACAATATCAGTACCTGATGCATTTACGTGAAGTAGTTGAGACATCAACCGTGTGCCTGATGGGCCACGAGAGACGGCAGACTCTACTGCTAATACAGTCGTTAGCAATGCAAGTGCTCTGTCGGGAATCACAAAAACATCATAATGCACAATTACATGAGCAATATCAGCAACACCACCATCAACAACAGCAACAACAACAACAACAACACCAACAAGCGCAACAACAACAGCAGCAGCAGCAACAATTAACACAGGCAATTGTCGTTGACTTGCAAGCCCAACAAAATGCATCAACAAGCCAACACGTCCTGATCCAACAGGCGCCACAGTCAAATCAAGCATCCACTTCTTGCTGCCTCAGCCAGTCACAAGATGGCCAACAGCAACAAGTGCTGACCGTAACACAACAACAGACTTCAGCGACCATACCTCAGACGATACAAATTCAAGCCGGTCCACCTGGTCTCATCTATGCCAATGGAGTTTATTACGCACCTGTGATCCCAGCAACAATCTGCACATGCAATTCAACTTGGTTAAGCACGTGATTATCACTGCTTCCATCAACAGCAACATCATTACAACTACAACAGTCATCCACAACATCAATATCAACTTCTTCATCGTCATCGTCATCGAATTCATTAACAACGCCATCTACATCATCATCATCATCTACCGCACTAACCACATCAACCGCAACAGCGCCATCTTCATTAATTTCATGTCAATCATCTTTTCCGTCAATTTCAGAAAATATTTCAGCGAATGCTTGCTCTTATGCAACACTTCCCTGTCTGAGCTGTGACTGCAATGAGGAGTTACTTCTTCCTTACTACATTTGGCCAAATACAACAACAACAACAACTATATCGATCGACACCCCCGCAGATTACCAACATAAAGGTACTACTTATTACTCCTCTTCATCATCTTCTACAACGACGACAGTTGATAGCCTCTGTGCAACTTCTGAGACTCAATCTTCTTCCCTTCAAACTTCTTCATCATGTAGGTGATCATCGACGACACCAACAATAATAATAACAAAAATAGCGGAATAATTAAAAAAAAATATGCACCCACATATTATTATAAATATTTAGCACGTCAACCATGATGTTTAACAAAACAACAAAAAAAAAAACAAAAAAACTTTATAACCTAAAAAAAAATTATTTTAATGTGAGATCCTATTAAATTTATACATAAATATAAAAAGATAAGTCTTAAACTAACTGAAAAAAAAAAATAAAACTGAAAAAAAAAATCATAAATATTTTTAAAATTAAATTACTCACATAAAAATGTATTTAAAAAAAAAAAAAGATAAACAAAACATTGGATATTAACTTGAAGTTTAACAGAGATAAAAAGTAAATCTTCCTATTTGTATTTAAAACAAAACAAAACAAAAATTTAAACAAAATATATAATTATCTTATACATCAGACTGTCATTTGTCTTGCGATTCTTTTAATTATTTTTCTTAAATTAAATCTCTATGCAGATTAATAAATAAACTTAGTTAAATCTTAAGGTGAATGACTTAATCAAACTAAAAAATAAAACAACAACAAAAAACCACATTGTTTGTTCTGCTTTTTTTCGATCTTTTCTCATATTACATTTTTTGTTCAATTAATAAATAAGTTCAAAGATAATCAAATCAGAGAATTCCTGTTTCAAAATCTACAGGAATTACTTTATATTTATAATTAAAAAAGAATAAGTTTTTTTCTTAAGTTCTTAAACAACAAAAAAAATGTAAAACAAAAAAAAACATTATTGTGGTGATAACATATTATATTCATGAATATCATAAATTCATTTTTTTAATACTTATAAATACGAATTAATAATGACTTTATACAATATTATTTGTTATAAGTTTTTTTTTTTTTAATAAAAAGAAGATGGAGGAAATATATTTTTAAGTATTCTGCAAAAAAACAAAAATGGTGAAATATTATGTTTTCAGTTCCAAATTCAATGAAAAATAAATAAATATAAATATATTTTAGAATGTTTCTATATTATTAAAGATATCTTAACAGTTTATTGTATTTTTAGTTTTATAAAATTAAAAAAAAAAAAAAAAAACGAAAAAAAACATGTACTTTTCTCTTTATTTTCTAAATGGTTTATATATAAAAACAAAATGGATCCAGAAATCATACGAATCCATAGATCCATGTATTTTATTTTAGTTGATTTTTTTTATATACTATATTATTACAAACCGTCTTACTTTTTTTTTTTTGTTATTATTCGATATTGAAAAGGATAATACAAAATCAATCCAAAATAAAAGCATACATGTAAGCTTATATTCTTATATACATATATATATATATGTATCAAAATGTATATTATGTGTATGTGTAAATAATAAAATATATATTATATAAACCCATAATTTCTTGTATTTTCTTCTCTTTTTTTTTGATATTGTTATATATAAATAGTTAATTAATTAAAAAAAAACTAGTTATTATTATTATTATAATTTAAACTTATAAATAAATACAAAAAAAAATTTAAAAAAAAACATTTCTTGAGAATTATAATAAAATATAATTTTTTGTGAATTGAAGTCATACCACAAAAAAAATAAAAAAATAAAAACGTGTTTCACTGAAGTTACTAATTGAATTGAATAAGAATAATTGAACTTTTAAAAAAGATTTATTGCTTCTTTAAAAAAAAAAATCTTAAGTAAGTATCAAAAGAATATTAGCAAGAGATTGTATATTGTTAATCAACATCAACACTCGTATGAAGCTTGTGTAATTTGCGAAGGAACTAGTTCAGTTTAGTTAATGAATAGGACAGTCGACAATTTTTTAAATACCATCGACGTCACCAGCAATAGTAGGCGCCATTGTTTTAGGGCAATGTATTTCAACCTTTCGACACAGATTATACCAGCACTAGAAACGTCAACATCATCGTTTGGCCAAAGTTCTATAAATTTGCTGTTGTTTTGTTGTTGTGTCAAAAAGAGAATTTTCAAGCAGTACTGGTGGCTGGAGCTGTTGGCAATGAGTTTGAAAAATATTTGTTGCCCAGCGTGCTGCATCTTGTTGACGGCGGCGCTGGTGATGTTGCTGGTTTAATCTGTTCCTCGATTTATGTATAATTAAAATGAAAAGATGGATAAAATAGGCTGTGTGGTGTAGGACAATTTGAAAAGAGTTATCTCGACAACGGCTTATTTTACAAGATAATTTTTTGCAATAAAATTGAAATGTACTTCTTTCTTGTAAACAATATTTTTTCATAGGACTTACACTTTCAGATTTACAATGAGACATAAGCAAAAAGTTTAAGGCGTTGTTGAGATATAATGTACCTAGATTAAATTTTTTTTTTCAAATGACGGCCAACGTACAAAGCTTCCAGCCGCACAATTTTTATTTTAAACTAAGAATTGACGCATCTATCACTTCCAATCATAAAATTTTAGATGAGTGATTTTTCAGTAGGTTAACTTCTTCTTCTACAATTTACTTCAGACATCCAAATCCTTATTCCATTTAGTTCAATTTTTTATATTACATTACTAAAACGAATATGATTTCCCTCAAAATGAATATGAAATGAATGAATGAATATTTTTCTTTCAGAATTTTTAGAATTCAATTATGACATCACAGACATTTTTGCGTTCTTTTTCTCTGACAAAGTCGGTTGAACGGGGTTCTTAGGCTGGACAAAGCATTTTTTGTTTTCTAAATAATAATAATTAAATTAAGTAGATTAAATTTTAAATATAAACATGAAGGTTAATTTTCTTTGAAACCACCTTTGGATAAAAGGTGAAGTTTGATCGATATTCAATTTTTTTTCAGGTATCTGAGCTTATTTTAGATTGCGGGTCAACTTGTGATTTTAAATAAAATAATACATTTTTTTAAATGTTTTTTTTTTCAACTTGTTATAATGTGTACGTATCATCGATCTGCTTAGGTTTTCGAAAATGGTATTTTTAGATTGACTACATATTTTTGAAATTCTACATAATGTCATTGTAATTTTTGGAAATAATAACAGTTAATAATTTAATGTCAACCACAGGGTGCTGCCAGATAAAGTACATCATCATCATCATCGGCTCGACAACCGGGGTCCGGTCCTGGCCTCCTTCAACAAGTCTCTCCACCTATCCCGGTCTTGAGCCGACGCCATCCAGTTGCGCACCCCAAGGCTTCGGGCGTCCTGGTCTACGCCATCTCTCCAGCGCAAGCATGGTCTACCACGCTGCCGTCTACCATAGAATGTACCACAAAGGACTTTCCGAGCAGGTTCCTCTTCACTCATGCGAGCTAGGTACCCTGCCCACCGGAGTCTACCGAGCTTAATTTTTGTCACTATGTCTGCTTCAAGGTAGATTGCGTACAATTCATGATTGTACCGTCTCCGGAATCGCCCTTCCTCACATATGGGGCCAACAATTCTCCTTAAGACTTTTCTCTCGAACGCGGCTAAGAGGTCGGAGTGTCTTTTGCTAAGCACCCAAGTCTCGGATCCATACGTGAGTACTGGCAGGACCATGGTCCTGTACAGCAGCAGTTTTGAAGTTATGGTGAGATTTCTGGATTTGAAGAGCTTTGACAGACTATAGTAGGCTTTGTTGGAATTGAGCAGCCGCCCGCGTATTTCTTCTTCTATATTATTATCGGCTGCTACTATTGACCCAAGGTATTTAAAGGATTGCACCACTTCAAATTCGTGCTCCGCTACCTTGATTGTTTGACCAACTGTTCTTCTCGCATTCGACGCCACCATGTACTTTGTTTTACCTTCACTAATGTGCAGCCCCAGATTTTGTGCCGCCTGCTCGATCTGGATGAAGGAATCGTGTACAGCTTGTTCGGTTCTTCCGATGATGTCAATGTCGTCTGCGTAAGCCAGTATCTGGCTGGACCTGTTGACGATGGTCCCTCTTGTTGCCGTGCCAGAGTCACGGATTGCTTTCTCCAACGCCAGGTTGAAGAGGAGGCAGGCCAAACCATCCCCTTGTCGGAGTCCATTAAAGATGTTGATTGGTCTGGATAGCAATCCGGCTATTTTTACTTGGCTTGTTACGTTGGTCATGGTCAACCTACAAAGTCGTGTCAACTTATTTGGGATGCCGAATTCTCTCATGGCTTTGTAAAGTTCTACCCTGGCTATGCTATCATAGGCGGCCTTAAAGTCTATAAACAGATGGTATGTTGGGATGTTAAATTCTAGACATTTTTCCATCGCCTGCCTAAGGGTAAAGATCTGATCAGTTGTTGATTTGCCTGGAATGAAACCACACTGATATTGGCCGATTATGGTTTTAGCGTATGGGGCTATCCGTTCTTGTAGGATAGAGGAGAGTATCTTATAGGCGGTACTCAACAACGTGATACCTCTATAATTGCTGCACGTTGTGACATCTCCCTTCTTATGTATGGGGCAAATTATACCTTTTCGCCAGTCTTCTGGCATTTCTTCCTGCTCCCATACGTGCACTATAATATCATGAATTGCTTGGCGTAAGGCTGGCCCGCCGTGGTGGAATAGTTCGGCTGGTATGCCATCGGCTCCCGGGGCTTTGTTTTTCTTAAGCCGGGCTATAGCCTTCTCAACCTCTTCTATGCTTGGTGGCGGTAACATAGGGTAATCTTCTTGAAGTAGTGGAGCCTCTACTTCTGCAGTGAGCTGACCATTTAGCAATTCATTAAAGTACACTTCCCATCGCTCCAGTATGCTTTGGGGATCGGTGATCAGATTTCCCTCTCCGTCCTTGCAGTAAGTGCAGCGTGGTGTGTACTGCGTCATGTTTCGAACGGATTGGTAGAACTTCCGCGCCTGGTGCGGACCTCGCTCTCGGCTTCTTTCTAAATCACAGATGATGTTCTTCTCCCAGGCTGATTTTTTCTGTCTGTGAAGCCGTTTTTCTATTCTTCTGAGCTCTTTATATTCATCTTCGCGTGCCCGCGTTCTATGAGATTGTTGCATTGCTCGGTACGCAACATTCTTACGTTCAGTCGCTAGCTTGCATTCATCATCAAACCAGTCGTTCCGACTTCTACGACTGCTGCCTAAGATGGAATTGGCAGTACTAATGACAGTGTTTTTAAGGCGTGTCCACTTCTCATCTACGCCCAGCATACTGGCTCCAGGACTTACTCTCCCTGGATCGAGTGGTTCTAGGGCGAGTCCTAACGCAAGTCCAAAGGTGTTACTGGTGTTTTCATTGCGTAGTGCAGCCGTGTTGATTCGAACCTGATCGGCGGATGCAATACGTCTTCGCAAGGCAATCCGCCCTCGGAAAACCATACCAACAAGATAGTGATCCGAGTCGATATTGGCACCTCGGTACGTTCGTACCGTCATCAAGTTCGAGTAGTGGCGACGGTCTATCAACACGTGGTCAATTTGGTTACGAGTGGCTCCATCAGGTGATACCCAGGTGGCTTTGTAGATATCTTTACGCGGGTACCTGGTACTCGCAACGACCATGTTTTTCGATGCTGCCAATTCTAGGACTCGAAGTCCATTGTCATTAGTGTTCTCATGCAAACTATGGGTGCCTGCGTAATGCCTGAATACCGGCTCCCGACCTATTTTAGCGTTCAAATCCCCAAGGATGATTTTAACGTCATACCTTGGACAGGCATAAACAGATAAAGTACAGTAGGGCCTTAATATTGAAGCACAACGCACATGTTTAGAAATTGAAATTGAAGGAGTAAGTTACATTACAATATTAGAAGTATTTTTTATTCTTATTTTGCAAGTTTAAATAAATAACATCGATGTGAATCATGCTGAACGCACTATACATTTCTTTTATTTCTTCCGGAATGAATAAAAAAAAACTACGCAATGGTTTATCCAAAATATTTTATTGAATAAAGAAACGCAAAATTCGTAATCGGAATATTTTTAATATTCAAAATGAATAAAGAAATATTCAAAACACTAAACTTATATAGTTTTGCACCACCAACGGTCTGAAATCAAATTAATTTTAGCAGAGAGAAGGACCGGTATTATATTATTTACTTCTATATTAATGATTTTAGGTCGAACCCTGCTCGATAGTCCAGTTTTTTCCCAACCTACATTACCGACATTGTAGCAAATTTTCACATAAGATTCCCTTATAATAAAAAATCTAATCCGATGCTTTCCACATAAACCTGAAGGCTTCTGTAATTGGATTAAATTTCCATATTCGTTTTTGGGGGAAAGTGGAAGAATGATAACTCTAAAAATAGCTTTATTCAAAAACACTCCGATTTTTTTTTTTTTTTTTTTTTTAAACACAAACATTTATATGCCAGTAAGACCTAGGGTCTTATAAATTAGGCATTGTTTGAAGGAATAGAAGGATAGGACAGATTTTTGTTGGCACAGTGGATTGAGACATTAGGTTTTTGATTATCTCATTAAATCCCAGGGGTGGCGTTCAGTTGAGGGAATATAGAATAAATTGCTGCCTAGACTGGGGATCGAACCCACACATCCAGGGTAGCAGTCAAGCACTACCTCCACTGCGCCGGGGCCACCCCCAAATGGTTTTTAATGGTTTGAATTTTCAAAAAAAAAAACCGCTTTGATTATTCATGCACGGAAGTGGCCCAAAAAGAACATAAAATATGTCAATAGACAAGCCTGAATTAGTCCTTAGTCCTACGCTCTTAAATCATCTTCAGTATTGGCACGTTTGTACTAAAATAATTTTTATGCAAATTATAAAAAAACCTCATTTAATATAAATGACTTAAAAGATAATGAAATTCAAAAAAATATTTTGGCTATTCATGTCTAGACGTTAAAGGTGTTGCTTAAAACAGACTTCGTACTTGTCAAAGGGTAGACCTGAATTAATCCTACACCTTGAAAGGATTATTAAAGCCTGGAATACGTAGCCCGAAATATAAAAACAACCGTTTAACAGAAAACTTATCAATTATTTCATAAAGTAATGCATGGGAGATTTGAAAATTTTTGGATCTTTAATATGGTCATGAAGGAATAAAAAAAGCAAACGAATGGACCTTTATTTTGTTGATTGAACCGTTTGCTCACGAAGAGCATTTTTGCATTTTCAGCTCAAAAGTCTATTTTTGGTTCTTGCACTGTTCTTACACTCCCCGATTCAACAATTACAGAACCTTTTTCTATATAAATTCAAAATTCAGGAACTTTATTTAATAATTATGTTTACGTATTTTACGACTTTAAAAGTAATGACCTTAAAAACAATTATTTTGGTTATTTTTGCCTGGAAGTTGAACGCATTATTAAAAACCGAAATCAAAGATAAGCCGGTATTTAGGAGTACTTTTTATATCAAAATTTTCAATTCTACAAATCACATCAATCTAACTTACAATTAAAAGAATAAAGACTTTTTTAGATTTTAAGAAATACTAAGTTCCATTCAGATGCTGCACTTATATGTAGGTTTCCCTGGTTTGACCTCAGAAAACGTCGACAGGCCTCCCAATTTTGGATTGTTCCATGTCTGAGTCCAACTAAATACAAGTGTCGTTGCATCCAAGAGTTTTTTTTTTATAATTTGCGCGCGCTCATTTGGATGCTGTACCCTTTATTTATGTTGTTCAACACAGCGCGGACGTGAAGGATAGGGATAGGAAGGGAAAGGTGTATGGAAATGTATGTGGCGAGAGGTACTGAGACTGAAGGTGGTGGTTGTCTCAGATTTTATCTCCAGGGTTGGCGGCTGGGCTAAAGCGGAGAAATGCCGTCTCTTATATCATCAATGTCCCTTTATAATTCGCATTATTTTGCACCTGCCCTTTTCCCAAAACAGTGTTGGATAATGGGCAGCTACAGAAGCCATGTTAAAACAAATGTTAAACAATCACGTCGACAGGCCTCCCTCTTTTGGATTGTTCGATATGTCTGAGTCCAACTAAATACAAGTGTCGTTGCATCCAAGAGTTTTTGCACCTGCCTTTTTCCCGCGATAGTGTTGGATAATGTGCAGCTACCGAAGTCATGTTAAAACAAATGTTAAACAATCACATTTTTTGTGTGCAAAGTTTAAACAATTGCAAATATCATTTGGATTATATTTTGGCAAATGAGAAAGGGAATTTCCTGAACAGATTTATCGCGAATAATCTACACCAAATATTTGCAGAAGCTAACATTAACTTTATAGCTAAAATGGGTTCACGGTGTTCACCTGCAATAATAGCTTATGCAATCTAACCATTTAATATCACCTGAGGGTGATCATCATTCAAAATGTAAATACCTACTTTGCTAATTTTTTTCTTATATTGGAAACAACAAGAAAGAAAAAAACCTTCAGCCTTTCCTCCTTTTAGAGTGGTACCTACAATATTTATCTAATTGTAATTGTGTTCTTTTATTTCATCATTATAAACTGCACCCATGTAATTGTTTTGATTATTCAGTAATGATACGGTTTCGACGGCAGCAGCAGCGCGGTGGCGCTGCACAGCACACGGAACGATGATGAAGAATTCCCTTCCTTCTTTGTGTGAAATTATATTTAGTATCAGAGATAGAGTGCCACCGAAGTTTCTTTCACTTTTCTAAGCATAGAAATTGATTACGGATACTGGTTCGTCTTTAAGCTTGGAGGTACCAGCAGGTTACCAAATGTCCAATCATAGGTCTGGTCTCTGTGGTCCCTGGGTATATGATGATGATGCTGGTTCGTATGGACAGTCAAGAGAGTTTATTTTTTCCTCGTGGTCGTATATCTAGCTTCCTCCTTTCGAATGGTACAAGATTCCAACCAGCCGTTATGACACAATCATCTGCCGAGCGTTGTTGTTTTAGTAAGCCTGATGGCTGATGATGCGATACTCGCGATTGCTGTGTCTTCTCCAGAGGATGATTATTGCCCTCCACCGATTAGTTTGAACACACCAAACAAATCAACCTCAGCAGCGAATAAATTGGATGTTTGCGATGATTTGGACAACTGGTTTTGGTGGTATAGCTTATGAAGATGGTGTTTCGTAGGCATGATGATGATGGTCAGTGGGATGCATGTTCATCAAATTATTGGTTATGAATTCGCAGCAGGACTACAAGTACAATGTTGTAAAAAAAGAATTTGACAAGTCTTGTTTTTATTCTTTAAATCATTTTTTAAACATCTATCATTCAGTTAGCGGATGACATCTATCGATGAAATGGCGTTAAAAAGTAATGCTTCTTTATATTTTGTTCACCATTCAATTTTTTGTAATTCGTTTAAGAACTCTCAAAACTATAAATTAATTGAGTCAAATTGTATCAAAGGAAAATCAATAAAAGAACATCCAAAACTACGAGTCTTTTATAGTTTCGAAATATCAACCTTAAAGTAAAAAAAAACCAAAGTCAAAAATTGTATACGAAACCTGTTTGTTGATATTTAATTTAAATGTTTTGCCTTTAGAGTAATTTTGGAATATATTTTCGGTTTCTTTATTATTTTTAAGCGAGGTGAGATGAGTCACTTTTTATTAAAAATCGATTTAACTTGTAAAAGTGAGTGAATAATTTTCGTTTTGTTGATAACGTTTCCGTTTCTTCCATCAATTCCTTCTTCTCGTAGTACTCGAACAATAATTCGGTTTTACACATATTACTTAATAGCTTAATCACTTTAGCGAGTGAAGTGAGATGAGTCGGTAAATAGCTCATAAGTATTTTGTATATTGACATGAGATCACTTGCCAAAATAGCTATAAGTCTCTAAAATTTTTGAGCGCTCGAAGAACATAAAAATTAAAAACACTTGTCATTCAGCGATAATCAAGAAAATAAAAATTGGTGAACATTTTTTAGACAGTACTGTATAAGCAAGTCATGAGGAATAATTGCGATGAAGTATCAAAGTATACTTTCAACTTTTAGTCGATGGTGCTGTAGATTAAAAGCGATCAAAAAAATGTTTTTTTTTTTTGTTGTTGTCTTTTTTCTCTTATTCATCTTGTTGAAATATGAATTTATTAAGCAAGGCTTTTATTAGCTGGTTATATGATTTTTCTCATTGGAAGATCAAAAATTCCTTATAAGGTGTCGTCAACTGTAAATTGAACTCGAATTATCTTATTAATTTTTTTTTTTTTTGTGTTCAAAGATTCCATTGAGTTAAATGAATATTCATTCTTTTTGTTCAATTTGGATTGTGAGCATACAAAAATTTTAAGCTGACTACTGACTAGGGTATTGAATTAAGTATTGAATAACGCTTTAAAGGAAAAAAATTTATACAATATAAACATTAATGCTGAACACAAATCAAAAATAGACTGAAGCAAAACTCCTGATTTTTAGATGTGAGAATGATAATACTTAACAATAAGTCCAAATAATTCCTCATCAGCAAGTTCCCTGGCAGATAAAGATATGGATGATTATGACATTGATCGATCAAATTTCTAGATTTAACAGCGTTTCGTTGACTAGAACACACCTGTATCAAGATATGTGGGGTATCTGTTCAACTTTGCAATCCTCTGGCGCCAATTTTCTAAAACATTTCAAAATCAAATCATCATAAAAGTTGGTGACCACCACTTACTTGTACACTCTAATTGCAATTGTTGTATTCACAGTTTTAACTATTGTTTTTATGTGAGAGGCATAAAGGTTAGACTTGTTTTGGGTATATTCGTCGATTTTTTCCTGTTGAAAATATGACTCTCCTGGGCTCTTCCACTGGGATGATTGGGCTTTAGCTTCGACGTCATAACCATATACCCATGTTTCGTCACCAGTTATAACCCTTTTGAATAACCAACCAACTAATGATATTTCAAAGAATTTTTTTTTTAATTTGTTAACTTAACATGATGGAAAAATATTGAACACCTTCGGAAGTGTATGTTTTGGTTTCTATGTAAATACGAGTAACAAAACCCTTATTGACCCAGTGAATGAGTTAACGTTAATTTTTTTTAAATATTACTTAAAATGTATATAAAACTGACCAGTTTTAATTACATATGTGAAAGGATAGGTATATACTAGTATACACATTGAAATAGTTTTTGATTAACATATGTGCTTCCAAAAATTTCCTGTTCTGAAATTATCATCATTTAATTGCATCATTTGTAAACATGAAAATTTCGGATAGGTATCTAAAATTCCTCAGATTCCTTTGAGTTGTTGTTGCATTTTAAATCCTACTGACCACCAACTTGTATGAACGCAGCCATGGGTAGGTACCTTTGGGATGCTTTCACGAGTCTCAATGGCTGTTTCTCATAAAGTAGGGTCATAATGTTAAAAACTATGACTTCATTTTTAAATTTATATAACTTTGATATTTCAGTAAATTTCCTTTAATTACCTATCTAATTTAATTACTTATAAATTATTCAAAGGAATTTGACAGTTTTTCGATTTTTCTATCCCAAAGCCCTATATAATCACCCATTTCCGATTATAAGAAATTAATTTGAAAACCAAAATGGAATTTTAAATGCAAAATTCTAGATTTCTTTGAAGTTGTTTAAATGTTTTTTAAATATTTCGGTCATTTGTCTTTTCTATTTCCAATTTTGACATTTAACATCATCATCATCGGCTCGACAACCGGGGTCCGGTCCTGGCCTCCTTCAACAAGTCTCTCCACCTATCCCGGTCTTGAGCCGACGCCATCCAGTTGCGCACCCTAAGGCTTTTAACATCAACAAATCAAAATACCGTTAGTTTTACTACCATGCACATATTTTAAAGTTTGACAGAAGTGACCAAATAAGTTATGTCTACGAACACACCCCTTCACTTTTGTTTTTTTTTTTTTGTTTTATGGCCGAAAAGGCGAACATCAATTTTCTTATTCAAAGGAAGGATAAAAACTAGAATTACATATATATTATAATATCATGTATATAAATACATATTTAGATACATAAATATGTTTTTCATTTTAGTTCAACGAAAAAGAGTTTTTCTTCGTAATTTTAATGCATTTACATTTTTAAGCCCAAAAAAGGATGCGTTTTTTGGAAATTGTATACTGTACTATATATATCCAAAAAAAAACACCTTTATTAGCGCTAAAAAAGTTTTTGTAAAATTTTAACGAAGAGCTATAAACTTAAACCTTATTCACAACAATTTTGTGGCAAAAAAAAGTATTCTTCTGGACAAAAAAAAATATTTTCGTAAAAAAAATTATCTGTCAAACTCCTTTTTTTGCAATATGGCAGTGACATTTCGCCAAAAAAGCAGTGGTGAATCATTTTTTTTCAATTGGGGTTTGTTCACAGCTCGATAAAATTTTTTTGAGCAAAAATCACTCCCATAAACAATACATGTAAATTATTTCTTTTAAGAACTGGACAGAGGACACTAGGCTTGAGGAACTGTAGGTATAGAAAATTTCTAAAAGAAACTTTCATGTCTTGTTTTGGTGAGTAGTGAATTTGCTCTCAATCGTAACGGAAGGTGCAACTGCGTTCCTAACGACAATCAAGGGCTAATTTGACAACATTAAGAAATGACAATGACAAATATTTTAGGTATTACAAAATACAATTAATCAGATTTTACTTTTCATTTTTTAAATTATTTTTTGCAATAAAGAATGTAGTTTAGTATGAAAAAGCCTCTAAAAAGTTATGTAGTTAGAAAGTTGTTAGGATTATTTATTGAAAAATACCTATGTTTGGTTATCGCAATTTTATCTTATTTCTGTGTGAGAAAAGATAAATACAGCAATTATATTCTATTGCTTTTTGCCAACATTTGTCATATAACCAAGCAGGCAGTAAAATAAAAACAAGAAACAAAAAAATCTTTAATCTTTTAACAGTCACATAATTGTGTGTTTCCTCTCTCAAAAATTTTTTAGGTACCGGCTTTTCTATAGCTAAAATTAAATTTATTTGACAAACGCTGTTACATCATTTTACGATAAAGCTTCTGCTAAATTATCTACAGTTAAAAATCTCAAATAGCCATTTGTAAAAGTTAAAAATCCACTCGGAGATGCTCTTGGACAGCACAATGCTGCTGCTGTTGCTGTTGCTGCATTCATTTTCAACAAGGACGCTATTCGCGTGCTGTTTGTACTATACTATAAGCAAACCTATAAAATACACTAAAGCTCAACATCATAATTAACTCATCACTTTCGTTTAATTTAATAGGGTTCCTTGTGGTACAGAAGATAGCATAATGACATGGACAACCGTTTAGTGTTACAGTCAATGGAATTAGATAGCCATTACCTATCTGCTGTGGTTTATCTCAGTTTACGAGCATTGCGAGTTTGCCGGCCATAAATTAGGCATTTCTGCGAATATAGTAATGTAATACGGGTTATTTATTGTTGTAAGTTTGTAATCATACAAAATTGGGAAAGGAGTTTTCCTCGCGGGACAATCGGCATTGCGACATCACTATGGAATGGCGTTTCGATTGTTGAAGTATCTATTCATCGTCGCCGTCGTCGTCCAGTCGCCATATACCTGTAGATGACGAGGTGCGGAAATGAAAACAATGTTGTCGTTAAAATATCTACCATCCGATAATTCGTGCAAATTTTGAATAAAAAAGGCCAGCTGAAGTGTAAGCCAGGTCAGCGCAAGCATCCTAGCACCAGGCTTATGCATAGACCACAGTTCCATTTCCTTTATGCGCGCAAGGTGTAGAAACTTATGTCATTTTGATTTATTGTTTATTTCTGGAAGAAATATGTGTTTAGGCACTTTCCAAGGCATGGAGGAGCTACTTGTTCGATTGTGCTTTTAAATGTCTTAACTGATATATTGGAAATGGACTTTACGAACAGTTTGAACTGTTGATATATCTCACCCAAGTCGGAGTGCAAAGTGGTAAGTATAAAAATAGCTTCACGTTTACACTAGCTTGCATGTAATAATCAAGTGAAGGTATTTTTGGCGCTTGTACTTATAAAACGAGCTTTTGATATACCTACTTTGTTGCTAAGCTTAACATCTAACGAACTAAAGGAAAGTATAGATCAAAGTTCCATTAAGTAAGTTGACGGTAAGTTGGTTAACAAGCCAAGCATTAAACCACTATAGTAGCAGTCTTGTTCATTTATGCTTTACTAAAATTTTATCAAGGAATCTGTGATTTGAGCAGTTAAGTGAAAAGTTCACTAAGCAACACTTTTTGTTGTTAAGCTTCATTTAATCAAAAATCAGCTTCAGTCAAATACAAAAAATCATTAAAATCGAAATATCGAAATAAGTGACCAAAGGCATTAACTATTTCTCTCAGCCCAAGTTTTTATCATTCATCTAAGGATTCATGTAAGGATAAGCATGAATTCAATTTGAAATTTTATTTGTCTGCTTTTTAGAAACTATTCCTTTTCGTAAAAATCATGTATTTAAAAACAGCCCGGCATGGTTCGATCTTCATACCCTAAAAAAAAAAGAAGCAAAGCTTGGATAAGATTCAATCTAAATATATCGAACTGATGAAGCTACTTTATAAGTTACTCTAACTTTCTCCATGTAAGCCTTGTATCTAAAACAGCAAATGATCTAATATCTAATCCACGTAACTTCCGGAATTATGTTAATTCTAAAAAAAAACCTGACGGTTATCTGACGGCACATATGAGTTTTAATAATTCCACTAGCCATTATCCATAGGTTTTTGCCAACATGTTTGCCGAATTCTTTCAAGGTGCCTTCGAAAATGCTTCTATAAATGACTCAAAAAAACTTATTCAATTGATGATATATGTCATACCCGTTGTTCATGCTTTTCAACAAGTCAATTAGTATTGCTAAGCTTTCTTTTATCCCTGAATTGTTCGAATCCATTATGCGTGATGTTCTATCGTTTCATTATACCTCTATTATAAATGTGAAAAACAGCATGGTTTTGTGAAAGAGAAATCTACGGCTACAAACTTCCTACAATTTAAAACGTTCTGCTTAGATACCTTTGAAATGTATTAGCAAGTGGATTGTGTTTTTACTGATTTCAGTAAGGCTTTCGATAAACTTAATCATGAAATATTACTTATGAAACTAGGAACCATTGGACTTAACAATCGCTTTATTTTATGGATTTCTTAGTATCTCAAAAGTAGTAGTATACAGAGTTGTTTTTAAAAATGAACGCTCTGAATATTTTAATGTAAATTCGGGTGTACCACAAGGTAGTCATCTTGGTCCCTTATTGTTTGTCTTATTTATTAAAGATCTTCCTTCTGTTTTGAGTAACTCTATGTCTTTAATTTATGCCGATGACGTGAAAATATTTCAAAAAATTGACTTAGTAGTTGACTTTAAACTTTTACAGGAAGATCTTCAAAAATTCTGGGAATGGTGTAATATTAACCATCTGTCTTTAAATATTGCCAAGTGTAAAATCATACGTTTTACATGCAAACACAATGAGGCATATTCATAGTTCTCTGACAAGTTGTTTCTTTGTCTCTTCTAAGCTAACCTGGAGTTTATGTTATTAATAAATAATTTAGACCTGGATCCAAAAGATAAACTGAACCTCAAACTTTAAAAATGGGCGACTCTTTGACTAAGGTGTTTGTTTCTATCTGTCAAAAAATGGATTGGATTTCAATGCATTGACAGGCAATAGAACTAAAATTGTAGTAGAATTCCGTTGTTTACTAAACAGAGCTGCGAATTTCTTTATGAATAGCAGCTTTTTTTAACCTTTGTGTTAACTTTAGACTCGAGGCCAGTTGGACTCGGTTCTAAAGTTTGACTATGAATATGCCCCAATGTCCTGTCATATAGTTATAGTTTGATCACGTCACAATTATGTAGTCTGTCAAGTTTTCCCACCTCGGTGTTGGCATTGGACTCAAAGCTTTCATTCAATGACTATTACAATTACAATAAGAAAGCTAATAAGATTTAAAAGAAATCAACTAAAATAGAACGATTTTTCAACGCAGATAAATGACAGCAGCTGTCACAAGATTTACATATTTCTTACAAATAAAGGATTGAAAAAATTACATATATGTATAAATACATAAAATTCGAGGAAAAAATGTATTTTGAAATTGTGCAAACTTATGTAGGTATACCTATACCAACCCTAGATTAACAATCAGTCTTTCCTTAAATGCAATTAAAATAAATGTAATTATAAATAAGCCGACTATGCCAATGTTGATTAGGCTGATATCTAGGTATATTTGAATTGGCTTTAACTGCAGCCATTCATATCTACATAATTATTTCTTACATACGTTCACGCGTTTGGCCAAAGCTATGCCTTTCCAACTAAGGTATATACGAAAATAACTTAAATTCGACCTAGCCACGCCAAGACCATTCTCTTCGCTATATAAATTCACTACGTGTGTCTTAAATCTGGTTGGAACACTTTACAGAAGAGGTTTTACCAAGAATTAAATTGATACACATTAATGCACTAGAAATGTAGGTACTTTTGTACATACCTAACCTATACCGCCTGTCAATAGCCAGTTGATCTCTTAAAGTTGTTTTAGTTTAAAAAGATTTATAGAAAGAAAAAAAAACACACAAAAAAATAAATCAAAGGCAATTACATTAAAATAAGCGTTATAAACGAAAAAATGCCAGTTAAACAAATTAGCTAGAGACCCAAAGCCATATAATTAAAGTAATGTGATCGCTTAAGTTGGTTTGGTGCGGCGACAGCGGCGGACGCTGTGGCGCTGCGGAGCGGTAGCGAATGCAATGGTGCTTGGTGAAGGAAACAAGTTACCTTGTCAAGGTGTTCTGCATTCGAATACCTATAGCAAAAAGAACCAGTTGTAATAGATTTTTGGTTAAAAAGTATAAAGAGACTATCGGAAGCACACAGAAACTCCTTACCATGTCAATGCATGGTGAAACCTATTATTTTAATGGTAAATCGTTTAAAAATAGTATAGTATAGTAGTATAATCTATAACGCATTTGTAAATTAATTAATATGTTAAAGCCACAAAGAAAATGCTTGAATATTTTTAAGCACGTATAAGTACTAATCTAATTTGAATTTTTATTTTTAGTGGGGTCTAGGTCAGCTTAAAAGTATATTAAATACCTATGGCATTTTTGATGCTAATCCATTTCATGTGATAAAATATCTTCATAAATGTCAACTAGTTATAAAAAAAACAGAAGTGTTTACAAATATTACGAACGATTCTGTATTACCAATTAAAGATGCCACTTACATGGCGCAATGGTTTTTTACCATTGTTTTTAGTCAATGGGTTGAGGCACAATAATTTGATAACTATTAATCCAATGGCAAATTGGCACTATTAATTCAATGGTGTCGGACTATTGGCTAACTGGCGTGTTAGAACGTATCGGCCTTCAATGTTAGCGAACCACCCCTGGATTTTATCATCGGTATTATTTAAACTGAACGACAAACTAACACCCGTGCACATGCACAAGTGATTAATTCTAAAATGCAAACGTAAACATCCCTGCTAAGCAGATTGCCCCTAAATGTAGCAGATTTTATTTGCATGCGCAAATGCGAATGTATTTGTGAAAATGTCAAAAATATCTTGCGCACTTCACTTGCTTTGATTTTTGAACTGCATTTTTCATTTGCTTTGCATGTGCTTTGCTTTGCATGTGCTTTGCTTTGCAAATTTTTTGTCCCGATAGATACGGTACTGCAAGAATTGTATCATTCATGTGTTATCGATATTTCATATGAAAAAGAATCAGAAAAGAAAATAGTGGACCAAGGCAAAAGCTAAATTACCACTTATTTGTGACTACAACAATTAATCATACCAATTTCCAAGTAATATTCGAATCAGAATTCATTACTTATGCTTCTTTCCCTCCAAATTGATAATCCTGCTTATTAGCATCTGATTTATCAACGTGCTAATCAATTTATCTACCTTGAGAGATGTCAATACACGTGTAATTGCCGATGTATCATACTACTATCATGGCGAGTATTTTTTAATGTTGTCCCGACCCTTGTGGTGGCGCTTCAAAATTTTAGGTGTAGAATTCGATTTGGGGTGTCTTTAAGCATCCGAAATTGATAGTATAAGTAAGAGGGGACTATTATTTGGATTATTGCAACAAAAAAATATGAATAAATATTAATTGAGGCACAAGCCCTCCGCAAAAAAATTTGAGTAAGGGTTGCCCCCACTTTTTAGATGTCGCGCCATTCGACTTCACCATGATAGTACTATGTTTTTCATATACAAACGATTTTGACATTTGGTTTTCTTTTTTGTCTCCAATGACGTAGAAGTGGCGTAATCTTGTATTCTTGTATATTGGAAGGAGTTTTCTTTTCTAAAGCAGGACTGAATGTGACGAAAAAAACAACCACGGTGGCAAACAATTTTAATGTTAAATACAACAAAAACAACTAACTCCCGGGGGTGTTTACTTTGTATATGAAAACTATAGTACTATCATGGTGGAAGTCGAATGGGGCGACATCTAATTTACCTATGCAACCCTTACTCTTTTTTTTTTGCGGAGAGCTTATGGAGGTTTTAAATGATATTTATTATTATTTTTTGGATGCAATAATCCAAAAAATAGTCTACTCTTGCCCCTACCACCAATTTTCGACGCTTAAAGACTCCACAAATCGAATTTTACACCTCACATTTTGCAGCGCCACCACCAGGACCTCTGCAACCCTAAAAAAAACTCGCCATGATGGTACTATAGTTTTCATATACAAAGGTGTTTATCTTGAGCCAGATAATTCTCGGATCTCGGGGCTTACCTTAACCACAAATAGAGATGGGCTGCAAGCGACAGATTTATGCATGTTGTGTTTCTCTATCATTTCGGATAGAGGAATAGAATAGAGGGAAAAAAAACGAAAATATTATCCAGAATATAAGGAACGGAAAGAATAAAGAAAGAAAACTAGAACGAATGTCAGGATAAATTAATTTTAATTTTAATAAACTTTTGTCCCGATAAATACGGTACTGCCAGAATTGTATCATTCATGTTTTATCGATATTTCTTCTGAAAAAGAATCAGAAAAGAAAATAGTGGACCAAGGCAAAAGCTAAATAAACACTTATTTGTGACTACAATAATTATTCATATCTATTTTGAAGTAATATTCGAATCACAATTCATTGCTAACGCTTCTTTCACTCCAAATTATTCATTTAAAAAGTTGAACATTTTTTTGACAAAGTTCATATTAGCTATTAGCTTTCCTTTTGCCTTAGGTCTATCATTTTCTGTTCACATTATTTTTCATACGAAATATCAATAATAATGGTGTTTTCCATGGGTAATCCAGATTTCGATCAAAAAATTGATTTTTTTTCGTGGCCCATGGAATACAATTGGAATTGATTTTTTTTTTTGTTATTGTATTGGTGTAACTTCATGTACGTGTAAACGAATATTTATTTACAACATCCTTTACAAAATCTGGAACCCGATTTTTGTTTTCTTTCTGAAATAGAACTTTCATCACATCAAAAAAATCTCCACCGCTTGATTCGTTTTCAGAAGAAGTAGATGAAGTTGATGAATCTACCAATTCATTTAAAATTGCTTTCATATTTTAAAAAATTATTTATTTAATAGACGAAAACTCAAACCAAAACTAAACAAAAAAAAACCAAAACAAAGTAGAAATAAAAAGAAAAACTTGTATCTGTCAAGCTAACAGCTGAAAGTTGTAATAGTATTAGTACAAAGAGGGGTAAATCTGCCGAAAAATCCAGATCTGCAGATTTGATCTTAGATCAAAAATAAATCAATTTATTTTGCCCCATGGAATGCAAAAACAGGGGAAATTTGATTTTTAACTGATCTGGATCAAAAATAAATTGATTTATTTTGCCCATGGAAAACCCCATAAGGTTAATCATGCAAAGAGATAATTTTCCATTAGACGTTTGCATGAGAACCCCATAAAAATTCTTGCATAAAAATAGGGGCGTTCTCAAATATTGATTGACTCGAATTTGAAAATGTGAACGCTCCATCAAATGGTTTATCAAACATATTGGATGATAATCAAAAATTTTGATATTTTGCTCGTTTGACAAACATATTTGAGAATATCAACGCATCCCCGTCAAACCAGGAAGAAATTTCATTTAAAAAAGTTTTCAACCTGCACAGTTCAAAAAATACAAAATAAAAACTGCTGTTGTAAGCGGACATTGCGATCTTTGGAAAAAATCTTTTGAAATTTATATAAGAAGGGAGTTTTTTGAAATTTATAAAAGTAAAGAATAAAAAAATAAAACAAAAAAAACAGAGCATAATTCTTTTGGACAATTATAAGGAAATAGAGCCAAGTGCAAATATGGGCGCTTTTTCAGCCATTCCTTAATCCTATTTCGTTTCCTCTTATTTTTTTGCCCTTCTTCTACGATTTGAGAACTGCAATTAAAACGTCTATCATCATTAAAATTCTAAATAGATCTTACATTTGACGGCACGTTAGACAAATGTGAACGCTAAAGCCATAAAATTCTCATCAAACGGCGGCGTTTGTCAAATATGTTTGAGAATGTGAACGCTGTCACAACTAAACGTCAACAAATTGCATCAAATAAATGTCATTTTAAGATTTGTCGAAGCAATAAATATTTAAAACAGTTTTACTTTACTTAGATTTTACGCTTTTGATACTGGAAGTCCATATATAATTAAAAAAAGTTCAATAGTCATGTAGATTACAGAATCCAAAACATTCGATGGGTAGTGATTCAAAGTAGAGCACTTGAATTTTTTTCACGATAGATGATTAGATTGGAAGTTTTGCGTCTACAGCCTTCAACTGAACATTCATTATTTTCAGTTATATATTTTTTGCATTTATACCTTATTTTTTTAAAAGAAATAAATAAATTTCGACTTCACGGGGAGTGAAAAAAAAGAGTGCTGTGAATGACCAAAGGAAAACGACAGTACTTATACACTATCTACGTGTAACGTCAGCCTTCACTAATAAACTTGCATAAACTTCCAGAGCTTTTATCCGAAAGCACTTCCATTACAGTTTGAGTCCCCCTGTTTCCATGAGAGAACTCAAACTGTTATTTCCTAGCCATTAGCCAACAGATACATTTCCAATTCATGTCTGTTTTGTTCAGCAATTCACAAATTAAAAAAAAAAAATCAAATGTCCACAAAGCAAAAGCAAAACCGAGGTAGCAGCGTAGCACAGGTAGAAAAAAAAGAAAAACTTTTTCTACTCAAACTCTGTTCGTTTCGTTGCTCAGTCCACACTGACAGTGTTTGGTTTACTATAATTCGTGTATGATTAATTATTATATTTGTTGTTAATTTTTCTTATCTTTTCTATATAAAAATAACAAAAAAAAAAGAAGAAATAATAAAAAAACAGCGGTTCTTTAATTTAATTTGCATTTTCCAATAAGAAAGTTTTGTGGAAAGTGAGACTTTCCGGGTGTTCGAAACGGTGAACTTATAATCGAAAATAATTCGCAGGTGCTACGCGCGGTTCTTCATTAAATTTTTTTTTTATTTTCTTAAATCGCACAAAATCTCAATTCGAATTAGCTAATATTTATTCGAGTTTTGAATTCTTAGCTCAATGCAATTTACACAAGAATCTGTGTTCAAAAATTATCCAATTCGTCGAGTTCTGTGAGAATTTCCAATTGGAATTTCTATCATTTGTTTTTTGTTTTTTTTTTCTTCAATTTTCAATCCAAGTTCCCTTGTTTTTTGTGTTGTTTGTGAAACTGAAATATAAAACAAAAAAAAAAAAAACATCCTCATCACTGATAAAGTTCAAGCCATTCTAGCCAGGTCATCTAAACACTTTGCGGAAACACCAACTTTTTTTTCTTCTAGAATGTGAGTATATACCTACATAATTATTTTGTTAATTTTTTTGATCTTTATAATTCGATGGGGCACTGGCTGGGAGTGCGGTTGGAGAATTCCAGTTCTAATTACTGTCGCTTTTGGTTGGAGGCAGGGGCGGAGGCAGTTTAATTTCGTGCGAGACACATGAGAATCGTTAAATGGATTCGGTTCTAGGTCGGTATCAGGCAAATTTTCAGTGTCATCGTGTGCCTGCCTGTATCGCGCATTGTCTTTGACTACATTTTTTTTTATTTTGAAATAAAGTAAATAAACGTCACGACATTAGTCAGGTACCTACAACAAAATATAAAAAAAAAAGAATCACAAAAATTAAATAGTTGCTGTTCAAGGTAAACCAAGCACAGCACAGAAAAGCACTTCGCTACCCATTGCCCCTTCCCATCCCCCCACACATGACAACAAAATCCGTCTTAGTTCACAATGACGATGTGCGGTTCTCGCTGTCACAGGTATGTTCGGATGGGAAGAGAGATAGCATAGCAAAAGTCGAGATCGTCATAGTCATAGTCATAGCATAGTACCTAACCTAAACACATTTTTTTTGGAATCAACTTGAAACTCAAAGAATCACTGCTAATTGTATTATGTATATTGTTGTGCCAGGTGGTCTCTTTATGTTTGTGGCAAGCTTTCAAGGGACATACTATACGTATGCTAGGTGAAGTACCAACATTATGACCTTAATCTGGAGCTTATGTGCCTAGCTAAGGTAGGTTATTAGAACAGGAAGGTCACAAGTTATTGAAGATTTGCTGGTTATGTTATGTTGTTGCTATCTTCAGATTGCATAAGTCACTCATGACAGAAATTTTTTATGAAGATGCGATTTGAAGTCATCCAATGGCATGTTTCTTTTTTTGTTCTTCAAATGAAGGCTTCTGTTTGTTTGAGATTTATCTCCTTGGTACGTATTCTATAGATTTTATGATAGTTTCCTTTTTTTTTTCAAAATACAGTGCAATCGCAGTTCCGAAACCGGTGAATTCTGTTGCACCGGACACATTTACCTTCCTTATCCTTGGATGGAAAGTTTTCTTTGTTCCGCTGCTTATACTTACTTACCTCCTTATCGTTACAAAAAAAATGCCGGTTCTTGTTTTCTTTTGACCGGTATTTTTTTGTCAGTTTTATTTTTGTAGCGTGACTAACTGTTGTTTAAAAACCCGTTACTTTGTTCTCAAAGTCAAACTTGTGCCCAATTGTATTTTTTTTTATCGGTAAAGAATTCATATAGGTAGGGAATGCATAAACTGCTCTTTTGTAAATTGTTTTTAATTAAATGTTATTTCGGAAACAAGCTTTTATTTTTGGCTTTAACAAAGAAAAAAATATGAATTTCTGTTGGTACCTCCTACATATTTATTTATTATAGGCTGATGATTGAATAACTTTGTACTTTACATGTTCGCACTTAATTTAACTAAAAAGCGTTTCACACTATTCCCACAGAGAAGTTTTTATTATGGCTGGTTATAATGAAAACGATTTTAGTTGGGTTTAATTTTTTTTTTGTTTGGACATCACGCGATGATAGGTGGAAATTTTAAGGGCTAGCATTTAATTTCAATACCCCCTTACTTGAGATTATTTTGTTTTTGTTTTTTTGGCTTTACTTTGCTCTTCAAATAGAGAACTCGAGGACTGTTTCGCATTTTTAGAAGTGAATTTAGGTCGTTATCTAATTCGTTAATAGCAGGTTAGGTACCTATCATCACATTGTTATATCATAACACTAGACTCGCAACAACCGAGAATCGCGAATCTCATTTATTTAGAATATTAATGAATTCGAAACATTCGTTGTCATCGTATGATTCATATTACCAAATAGTACAGAGGCATTCAGATCAGGGATTTTGGAATTTGTGATTTAGTTTCTAACTCGTTAGACCGTTAGACCCCCTCAAAGATGTCAAAACACTTAAATCACAACCTTTTTCTCTAATCGATTGTTGGCACGATCGAGAGAGTCCTGAATGGAACTACAATTATCCCACTCCACCGCTTCACCTTAAGGCTCCTTTTGTAGGGTTCACCGGTTAATGCAGGTGTCGTTGCATGGAGTTTTTGCGACGGTATTTCTTGCGCTATTGTGGTTTCAGTGCATCTTCAATCTTTTATTTTATATGACGGTACCAGCTGTGTTGGTCATGCTGTACCTATTTTGTCCAAGATGGTATTTTTGACTTGAAAGCTTCCCCAAGTAGACATAGCAAGGATGTGGGATCTTAAGTTATGATGGCTCTATCGCCAGCGAAGAATAACTTATTCACTTTGAGGCTGGTCATCATTTCATCCAGCAGGAAGTCAAGACTTGTAATAAAAAGCAAAAAAAAAATATTATACACTAACTTGTTTTTATCTTAAATCAAGTCGTCTATCTCATGAGGCCTGCAAAACTCAATGAAAATCGTATAATAGATATGTAGGTGTTAAAAGGTAATGCCTATTATTTTGAAGAAGGGGAAAAAGTTGAACATTTTTATTGGGTACGATACATCGACCTTTTAAATATCGAACTCAAATAAGCTCGACTTAAAATTTTATCAATCGTTGTAAATGCTGATTATGTAACCTATCTCGATAGATATCGATATTTTCAAATTGAAGAGCACCATTCCCTAGTAGTTACGATAACACATGAATTTAAGTTTTATAAAACGCGTTAAGGATTATCGTTAATTATCTTTCAAATTGCTTACCGGCTATTATGAAATTTCTTTTATGAATGGCGAATCGAACGTTGGGTTCAATGCATTCAACATTTTTGTAATCATACATTTCACGAATTGCATTTTAATGTTCACCTCAAAAGGCATAGGTTAGGCGACATAACATGTTGCTCTTTTCAATTTTTTTTTTCAAATATTCACTTTTAGTCCAAAGTTCGATTCGCTATCCAGAATGTGAGGACCAAAATATCTACTAATATTTTTTTTTTTTTCAATAAAGTTAATGTTTTCATTCGTACGCAAATTTTGGCATACATCACCAGGAAACATATCTGTTGTGGTCTTTGGTGACATTGATCTTATCGCATAAGTATTTTCCCATTGACGACCCAGAAATTGGGCATTTTCAAGATCTCAATTTCGAATTTGCGTAAAGTGATAACACTTAAATTAAGTCAATTTTGTTTCACAGCACCCAGAAATGTTTTTTTAGTTTTCTTTTGAGTACTAAATGATTCTTCCCGATAATTTCTTCCTACTTCTGTAGGATAAAAAACATTTTAATTTAGTATAGCACGTCACGTCGTCTAAGAATTACAAAGTCCTAAGCACATTTTTTTAAGAAAAATGAGGTACGGGTTTCGTAAGGAAAATTTAAAAAATTGTAATAGCGAATTACAAG
Source organism: Syrphus vitripennis (assembly GCA_958431115.1). Classification (NCBI taxonomy): domain Eukaryota; kingdom Metazoa; phylum Arthropoda; class Insecta; order Diptera; family Syrphidae; genus Syrphus; species Syrphus vitripennis. The sequence continues at coordinate 77,671,995 of OY288109.1, read as the reverse complement.
AAATTCTTTAATAAAAAAAAGAAACTATATTTTATTTAATCGTCTCCTATAATTCAAATTTAAATAATAAAAATAAAATCTTAACACCAAAGCCTACAAACAGAATTCGGTGGGCATAGACGACTGTAATTCTCAGCCGACGAGCTGAACGTAAACTTGAAGGAACTGGTGTAAAATCGCAATGGGGTTCGAGTGTTAGGCCGATAGGGTATCTTAGATAGGTTTGCATGCAAGTTAGTGGTCAGCAGGATTTTAGTTACCTACCAGACATTTCTTTGAACGCAACGAATTTCGTACACAAATTCGCTGAAATTGAAGGTGCAATTTCAAAAGCAATTTCGGGGAAGCACAATTTCTTTTGTACAGTGCTGGTTTTATGGCCTTAGTAGCTCAGTAGAGCTATGGAAACGAATTTAAAAAGAAATTTTGTAAATTTAATGAAGAACGATAAAGATAATTTTAAAGATGGAATATATGGCAAATCGTATGTTCTTTTCTGTTACGATATCTAAGATAGAAATAGGTTTTTTTTTTTAAAAAAAAAGGTAAAATTTCAAAGCAATTTTTAGGGGAGTTCGACCATTTTGATATTTTTTTTTTGTGTCAAAATTTAGCTTTTAGGTAGGTACCTATATCACAGTAATAACATGTCGAGTTTTAGAATGGGATCTCTATTTGTTAGAAAATACATAATTTTAAGTACGTGCGTGCCGTGGAAATACATTTTTTTGTATAGTTTTTTTTTTTAAACTATACCTACCTATCGAAAACATGCCATACAAATTCCTCTAAGAATCAATGCAAATAAATTTACAATTTCGTCTCCAGATGCGCTTCTGGTTTTCCTTTTTCATTTTTTAAGACATTAATTTTTTGGCTCGAATTCAAAAGACTTAGATTACACTTATAGAGCGTACATGGATTCAAAAGGTCATAACCATAATTTTTCTTATTATGAGTAGCTCGTGAGTTCGCGGGTTTCGAGAGTAACATTCAAATTGAAATTAATTAATACGATATGAAGGATTTTTATGTAAATATGAGTCAGATGTTTGAATGACAATTAAAGATTTGTGAAAGTTTGTGGTTTTCCCTGGATTTTATTTATACAGTATCAGAATTCCCAAGAAGATTTTACATGCCTTCATAAAATTGGGATTTTGTTTGTGTTCATTTACTTACGTCGTAGTCTGAACATCCGTTATACTTTTTTTTTGTTGTCTGTTCCTTTTTGAAAAACAATAATCCAAGTTGCGTGACTAAGCGTTGTTAAGTTACATCCATTAGAATACTTTGAAGAATGCTAAAAATTCGCAATAAAACAATCGCATAAAATGTTTAGCTTTTATTGAAATAATTTCATGGTTAAAAAGATTTTTGTGTTGTCATTGTTTTTCATTTATCGCATTTATTAGTCTTTTGTTCTACTTGGACCCTGTTTTCAAATTGGTGAAAGTACATATACATATGAACATATATGCTTTATTTTGAATAAAAAATATCACATTATTCGCGGTTGAGACAACCTAAGTCAGGACATTGCCACCTACTGACACGCCCATTAAAAAATAAGGAAGTGTTTTTGTATTTAAAAAAAAAAATCATTTAACCGTCTGTTTTATAAATCTTATGTTGTGTTTCCGCTTTTGAATCTTTGTGCGTCGCCCAGTTCGTCGAAGAAATAATTTCCTAGGGCAGCTTTCTGGTTCTAGCTAAGCTATAGGCTATTCACAAAGAAACCCTCTTCATCAAGTCCTGGCACCCATCGAAGGGCAATCGTGTTCGCTGCGCTGTTCATACAATACCGAATTAGCATAGCAATGCAGACAATAAAACAATAATGTTGGTTTTTGCTATTTAAACAGCTATTTCAGAGAACTCAATAATGAGTGTCCTAACAACAATATAAATATATTTTTTTTATAATCTTTCCAATTTCGTTTTGCATGCAATTTTTAAAAAAAATAAATTAAGAAACCAAAAAGCTGATTCACCACATGTATCCACTTCCTACATTATTTAGCAGTTTGTGGAATATTGTTTTTTTTTTATTATTATTATAAAAACAAGTAAACAAAATAAGCGTCCAAACAAAGAGCTCTCAGCTTAAATCAACGCCCATTACGGGTAACCTGACTTTTTTTCGTTCAAAGCTGGTGGTGTCATTTTGACATTCTCATATATATATTGGCGTCATCAACAGAAGACTTACAGTATACGAGTTCGAATAGTTATAGGATTTCATGTGGTGGAACAGTTGAAGCTCTAAAAGAGGATTTTCATGAGTTCTTAAAATTTCTTTTAATGTACGATTGAGGATGCTAAGAAGTAGGAAATGTTGTGCGTTAAGAATTTCGCATGCTGAATCAATTTAAAAAAATTATATTTTTTTTTTGTTTAACAAAATAAAAGAAGTTTTAGTCTTTCCGCCATCTAACGTTTTTTTTTTTCAACTAGTGCTTATTTCGTGAATGATAACACACTTAGCTCATGTCCGATTTGACGGCTAATTATTTTTATCCTTCCTCTGGCGCTGATAGAATATGGTTGTATATACGCTTGAACAACGCTGGGAAATGAGCAAGGAGTAGCCGTTACAGTCAATGGCGATCGTTATCGGGCCATGTTGAACGAATTTTTGTTCACAAAAATTGAGGAGTTGGATATTGGCAACATTTGGTTTCAACAGAACGGTGCTATTTGTGGGGTGCCGTAAAAGATAAGTGTTACGCCGACAAGCCAGAGACAATTGACGCTTAAAAGGACAATATTCGTGAAGCCATTGGTGAAATACAGCTGCACACAATCGATAATGTGCTTAAAAATTGGACCGATCGTGTAGGCTACTGCATGGCCAGCCGAGGCAGACATTTGAAAGAAATTATTTTCCAATATTAACCGGAAGGATTGAACTTTCAAATAAAAAAAGAAATTTGAGAAAATATTCAGTAGTTTTTTCTATAGCATTTAAAAAAAAAATGTTTTTCGGCGGACCCTTAATATTTTTGGAAAACAAATTGAAACATTTATTGAAAAAGAATGTTCAACTACTTGTTTTATCGATTTACACAAAATTCATTGCATGATATGTGCTTTTCATAAAATGGCTTCCATTTATGACTGCAAATTTTTAATTTAAAGAAATCTATATTAAAAGTTAGAAAACGCTTGGTTAAAAGAAAATTAAACTTAAGCGTTTTAAAATACCTGATTTATGATCCGTGAAATAGGCCATATATAGATTTTCAGTTTTTACAAAAACTGTAAGATTAATAATACATATTTAATTATAAGACTGAAAAAATGAGATTTTCTGAAAACAACAAGAACTCACTGCCAAATAGAGTTTTTACTGTAAATTTGAATCTTGGTGTAGATACATATTTTATTAATTCGTGTGAGCCAATATAAACACTATTAACTCCAAAGAAAGATGTCAAAGTCGTTTTTGAATAAAAATGTTTGTCTTTTTGTATCGAAATTAGCATTGGAATGAGCTAACAATAATCGTTAATAATATGTGAAAAAAAAAATCTTTTCGTATCAGTCGCAGTTTATTTTTTTCATTTTTGTGTCCATCACGATTTTAAATACATGTCTAAGAAATAAGAGTCAATATTGCAAATTTTTCTTTGCTTAAGCAGATACTCGGGTATATTTAGGTGAACATATCGTTTTATGTATGGAGTGCTTTCCTACAAAATGTATTTGTACGGTGTTGGTGTTTGGCGAATTGTTTAAACAAAAAGAGAAATAGGTACAAACAGAAAAACCCCTTATTTTTTTTCCAAGAAAAGAGTAAAAAATAAATTCCACAAATGGATCGCATGCAGTGAAGGTTAAAGGTATTTGAATATGATCTAATCCGTCATATCTACAACTCTACTAGGTCACTTCAAAAGTAAACAATAAATAGAGTTCAATTTTGTAGCACAGCGTTGTTTCAAATGAAATGAATATATACTTCTTCAAGCAATTTAAAAAAAAACTTTTTAAAATCATATAAAAAATTTGTTGGTGGGATCTGTTTGAAAACAATAAGAAAATCGCATTGATAATATCTTTTTCAATCAATTAATCATAAAAAACTTACTTAAATTATGTGACATTCAATTGAAACCTACAAGGAAATCATGCTGACATAAAATGAAATTTTTTTAAATTATTATAAAAATCATTTTCAAAATATGTGGTATTCGCCTGAATACAATAAATAAATCGTTTTTATAACCTGTAAAACATTTACATTCATCAATACGAAATTGATTATAGGGATTCTGTTTTACTATTTTTATTATTATTGTTTTCTAGTGAATATCCAATTTAAGTTCATTTTTCAAATTAGTCTTAAAAGGTTTCCACATAATTTTAATAATATTTTCAACTAAATTCCTTAAACTTAAATAGCATTGTTTTCAGAGTTGAAATAGGCTTCAATTTTTCTTTTACTTATGAAGTAATTCATTAAACTTCGGTACAACCAACAGAAAGATGGTGTACCACAATTAAGTGTTATAGGACCAACCATATTTTTATTTACGAAGTTGGTTTGATATGTAAAGTTATGTTAGTGGGCTGACAGTTAAGGTTGTTGATGTAGACCCCCTGAGATACCCTAATTAGTAATAGAAACTTGTGAAAAATGTATTTTAAATATTTGTATTTCTTAAATTTGATTTTGTAGCTTTAACGAAACTTATTCTAGTATTTATTCCTGTTACAGTAAGTTTTAGAAAAATTACCTATAAGTTAAGTATGCTGCAAATGAAAAATGTCGGTGGTCTCCAACAGCAGAGCGGAATGACAACTATAACAGAACACCATTATATTTTTGGGGATTTCTCCGATTTGTCAAAGCAAATGACTAGTGCGTAGGACTGTCATGCAGAAATTTCGGGTTTGACTCCCAACTTCTTAGATCTGAAAAAAAGGTAAAAATTTATTTCAACAGCAACGTCCTAACTTATTCCATATTCAATATTTATTGGGACTACCGTGGATGCGAGATCTAAACAAAATGCACGACTTAGTCTCACGTACTTGCTCCTATGTGCGATAGCATCTTGGTTTCAAAAAAATTGAAAAATCGTTACAGCTGTTTTTTTCAAAAAATAATTTTTTATACATACATACATATGTACATAAATGTACATATATAATTTTTTAAGTATTTTTATAAAAAAAATTGGTATGCACATTTTTAGTTTTTAATAACATACACTTAAAAGCAGTTAAAAAAAATATTTATTAGTTTTCAAAATGTCGAGTTTTCAAAAAAATAACGGTTTTTTCAAAAACTAAACTATTAAGGTTACCTGCTTGACAAACTTGACGATTTAAAAAATTTCATCAAAATTGTTAGAGCCGTTTTCGTGATAAAAGTTTTGCCTAAACGGTACCAGGTACCGTTATTTTTGGAGCTTAAAAACAAAATTCGATTTCCCCTCTAGGGTCCAAAGTTTGAAGATTGTTCAGTAGTTTAGGCTCTAGGTCGAGGTACAGATAGACAGACACTTTTTTCGCATTCTCTATCATCGTAATGTTAGGTCTGATTAATATCTCGAGTTCGATTTTTTGCACGAATGCAAAACTTGCCCTATAGTACCTATAGTCGCAAGTAAAAATATTGGGTCACACGAACTTGCCTCTTATAAAGTTAGAATATCGTACTGATCACAAAAAAGTAAAAAAAAAAAAAACAGAATGACTTCACTTCATACAAGTTTCCAAAAAACTTTCCATGTCATTGCATTACAACAATTGTACCTAACTTCTTAAATATCAACCATTTTTTTTAACAATTCTTATTTATTGTATACATATTCATTGTATAGTAATATAATTATTGTTTATTAAAACAGGTACCAAAATTTATACAAAAAACAATCTTTTTTAAGTAGGTATCTATATAGTTATTAAAAATAATTGAATTCAATACTAATATCTAACTAGATATAAAATACATTTCAACATTTAATGAACCGGTATTTGTGGCGAATATGCATTTTCTGCAACAAAGCAAATTCTATACTCTTCCTACTCGTAGGAATATATATTGTATAAAATTTATATAAATAAAGATACAGATATAGATACAAAAACGTATGCAACTAATGTATCTTTTTGTTCACAAGTAAATTGATGTCGCTGGCACTCTAAATTCCACAGAAACTTTACAACTTTGTGACTTTATATATTCATTTATGCACAATTTCCATCATAGTTAAAATATGTAGTTGTTGATGAATACATACTCTTAGCCTATACGGTTTTGCATAACAAATTGAACAGAAACTAGTTACACTATCTATACGACAACACTATCGACCATGTGCGAGTCGGGTTTTAAAATCAGGGAGGTGTAATTTTTTTTCTTTCAAGATCATTGTGAAATTTGCGACTTTATGTTTTAAGGCATTAACTATAGAGAGTCGAGTATTATACAAATTGGGGTGCCACGTATTTTGGACCATATTTTATTCGCACATTTTTCTCTGAAAATATAAAATTTTTTAATCGCTTTTTTTAAATGGATATATTGTACATGAAACATGACAATGTGTTCATAAGTTGTTCTACTAAAATATATTTAATTGACTATTTTCTTACCTTTTTTCTTGAGGATAAGGTGATGGTAATCTCTACACGGCAGCTGCTCTGCTCATCCATCTTACAAAGTTCACACTGCTGGAAAATTTACAAGAACTAAATTGACGGCAGCTAAAATGAAAATGCTTCGCGTGATCGAATAAGAAGCAAGAAAATCTGAGGAAGCCTTGAAGTCAGAAATACCATCTTGGATGAAACAGATGAAAGACACCTGATGCATTTAGTTGGCTTCAGGCATTGAACAATCCAATAGAGCTTTAGTTCCTTATTCCATAGAATTGTGCTGTTAATGCTTCTTACTTGATGCGGTAGTGAGTTCTAAAGACAGTTGAAGCAAGGAATCAATCCAGATCCATTTGAATTTAAAAATTTAAGTTCAGGTTGGTGTGTTTAAAGTATATCCGAAATTTGAGAAGGTTTTCAAGATATAGCTGAGCATCATTAGCATACAATCGGATTGAAAAGTGTTTTATAACTTTTGGAAGTGTTTTATAACATTGAAAGAAAAAAATGGCCAAGTATATTGATCCCTGTGAGACACCACTTTTGTTTCAAATAAAATTGGAGAGGACACCTTTATATTCGACCGCTTGCGTTCTTGTGCTAACTTAAGAATGAATCAGTTTGACGGTATTATAAAAACCGCAGAGTTTTTCGCAAGGAAAAGAAGGATTCACTATATCGAATGTCTTTGAAATGTCGAGAAGTATCATTATCGATGGAATTCCTTATGTCCTCCGAAAAACTAATCAAAGCATTAATGCAACCATAAGAAAACCAAAATGTATGTTTTGTACTTCCGATTAAAGTAAAGCATAGTTGATGTGTATGAAGTCTGTGTATTTGAATATTCGTCATAAATAAATTACGGCGCGCCATGTCTGCAACGCTTCCTATCACGTCAGGAAATCTTATACCCACTAAGAGAACACAATTGATTGTTTAAAAAGGCCGTAAGCCACGTTTCGGGTACACAAATAACGTCAACCCTTGAATTTTCAAAAATATAACGGAACTCATAAATTTTTATAAATAAACTACTTTGTGCATTAATATGACACACCTGAAAACCAGTTCTTCGCTTTTGCTGATATCTCTAAAATACATTCTATAAAATTTAATTTTGTTCAACATTAATGGCATGTAACTTTTTCAATACATTATGTTTGGGAAATGTATGCCTTACAGGAATCAATATACGAAAATGGATGGTGTCCCGAAAGTAAATTTCATAAGTTTAGTGCAAAAAATCTGATTTATGATCTTCGAGTTATGTATGCTCCTTGAAAGAAGAAAACCAGATGGAGGGTGGTTCAAAATGCTGGGTCATCCATAATAAAATGCAAATAATCACCACCGAGGGGCAATTTCACTCATTGACGCCTATCTTTATCCGCTCCTGCAACTAAATAAATATACGTTGAGTATAGCCGTGACTTGTGATTATCGTGATAGTATAGTCATAGTTCTATGAATTGGTCTTTTTTTTCCTTAAGAACCTTAAGTTTTATGAGGTTTTGAATAATACTTTTTTATTTCCCTTCATGCATATACATAATTTACATACCTACATAAACAGTGTATAATAGTTTACGTTTGGTTAACGTTACATTGTGAATGATTCGCAACTAATTTCTGATCAATAAACAATTTGTTTTCTTCTTCGATTCTTCGCATTTATCTACTTCATAATCTATATTGTGTGTGGGCGTTGTGTAGGTGGGTGGTGGTTGGTGTGGTGTTGTTGTGAGTATGTTTGTACAGTTAGTTAGATAAATTAATTATTCATAGGCCGGCCGGTAGGTGGTAGAAGTTATATTGCGTATAAAGGTGCATTGTCAAACTTTTAATTATACAATCGATTACGTTATCTATTGGGGTTCTTTATACTATGAATTTTTTTTTTTTAACTTATGTGGAAATTGTCTGTGTTGGACGGATGTGCCCTATTTTTATGGCTTTGTTATATTTTCAATGCATTTTGTATTTTTCTAGAAGTCATTGAATTTCTCATAGTAATAATTTTTTTTTTGTCGTCAACGCTTTTATTGTGTTGATTATTATTTTTATATCTAGATATTTGTTATAACTTTTTTTCTTCGTTAAAGTTAATGAATAGGTTTGTTGATTTTTTTATTTAATAAAATTTATAAAATTTTAAAATATCCTTTTGGAAATTTGTATCTTATTTAAAATAATGTCTATTAAATATTTTGGTGGCTGTCATATAAAAAACGGCAAATATATTTTTTGTAGAACAATTTACGCGACGTAAATATTATACATACCAATAGAACAGTATTCCTGCACAGATTTGCTGAATTTAAAAATTATGGGTTGGGGTCATAATTCTGTATGTGCAAAAATTCAGATTACAAAATTCTGTATTATTATTAAATTCTTAAAAAAATCTATGTTTCAAAATTCTGTAAGTGATATCAAAAAAATGGTTTCGATAATAAAAAAAAGGATTCAATTTTATCATCATCAAAACGATTTTTCTTTTATCATATAGAGAATTTTGAAATACAATTTTTTTTTCAGAATTTTCGAATACAGAATTTTAGATTTGCGGAACTTTGAATGGCAAATATGAAAGCATTCACCGAAACAAAGCCTATCCCAAACTAATCCGAAATATTCACCCGTTTAAAATATATCGATTATTTAGAACTTTAAACAATCGTTGATTAACGGATTCAAATTGACATGTTTGATATTTCTATGATTGTCACTTCAAAAGAATAGATTCCTTGCTTAAAATTGTGATAAAATAAGATATCTTAACAATCGATAACATTTCTGCAGCACGGAGAAAACTGTTTTGCTTGCGATATTTACAAATTATTATCGATAAAATGTGTATGGAAAATCCATACTTTGTCTCATGGTATCACTATCAATAATCATTGACATTTTAGTTATTTCTATGATTAACTAAACTCAAATAATTAGTTTTTTTACTGAAAAGTCTACTTAAAACATACAAAGATTATTTTTTTGTTTACATTGGGTTATCTTTAATCTATGATTATTCTAAATTGAATTTTTTCAGGAAACCCGTAGTTTAAGTTGCTAATTGTCGATTAAAATGAGCAAATTTCGGTTGATAAATACCATTTTACAATTATTGTATAAGAAACTTAACCCACTCTAAAAAAAAACTGGTCCATGGCTAAGCATTTTTATTTCCCAGATTTGGTGACTTGCAATAACCATTGATTAAAGAAATAACAACGTTGTGTTGTTGTTAATCATAACAACGTGTTGGTTTTTTTTATCGTCTTTTATTTTTCACGCGTCTGGACTGATCACAGGATAATCGGCATGACATAGTTTGGTAGTTATACCTAAACAGTAAAAATGTGCCGAATATTTTTTGAAACTGTAAACCCACAGATGCAACATGACAATTAAGACTATTTGCTGTCAAATTCCATAAATAATTAAATCATATTTAGAAAAATCATAAAAAAATGTTGGCTTAAATTAAGAGGTAAAATTATTATATAAATAATTGAAAAAAATAATATTTTCCGTCACATACCCTTCCGAATAATATAATAAATGTGCACTCGAATTTCTAGGACGGGGTCTGCTAGTCATACATACATATGTACATATGTATGTATATGAAATATTCTACAATCTCAGTTTTTTCGATTTTCTTATTGTCCTTGAAATCATATATAATAATAATGATTGTATAATGAGCGCGTCCTGCCCTAGAGCAATCAATTAAATTTCAATAATCAGCCTTGGGTTAGTGTTTGTACAAGCAATCACTCAAATTAAGGCTATAATGTTATTGATTAAATAAAAATATTCATCAAATGGCTTATTATAGTTTAATACAGTTAAACTTCCTTAAAAGGAATTTCGTTCCTCTCCAGTAATTCTATATGCATATATGTAACTCAAAAGTTTTGATCCATGTTGCATAGAGTTGTTGAATTTTGGGAACCAAAATAATTTCACAAACCAATATTCTTCAAAAAAATTTAATGTTTGGGGGCATTGTCTAATTTTTAATAATGACGCTGAACTATCTATTGCTTTAGTGATATTTTTGTATTCATGTTCTAATCCGAAGAAGTTGTCCAATTTTGACGTTTCTCAAAGAAAAAAGGAAAATTTCCTTTCCCGTTTAGAAATTAAAAAAAAAACCCAGATCCGGATTAGAGGGTATGCACTGTATTATTTTCTTTTCCATATTGTTACATCTTATTCTATAATAATTACCCTACTTTCAAAGTCATTGTAGGGCCATTGCGCCAAGAGTGATTAAATTCAGCAACAAACGTACATATGCATGTGCTATTTCTACATAAAATGATTTTTTGCTATTCAAAAATTCACTCAGCCACTATGTGATGTCTAAGTAGTTCAACAAGAGTACCTAGTGTTTACACTTGCAACCACTTGTGTACAACTTAATAGAGGCGCCACTGAAAGTAAATTATATCACAATATATAGTTAAACATATATAACCTAATTCAGTTCAGTAATGTGCGAACTTTATTTGTTGCACATTTGAGTGCATGTGAAAAATAAGAAAAGTTTGTAACATTAAGTAAAGTGGTAATTGACAAAATAATTTGATTCTATTCTAAAATTGCAGGTTAGGCTTCCGTTTAAAATCAATTTATTAAACTAGTAGAAAAAATTAAGGGATCAAAACAGACCTCAAATTTTCACGTTTGCGAAATTTTTGAGATTTTTTAAAACGTTTTTTTTTTTCAATTCTTATCGTAGCCATCGTTCAATAGAATTTGACAGCTTAGTGATTGACAGATGGTCAACGAACTATTTTTTTCTATGTATTTCCTTCCCAATATTCACCAAAACTGATAAGTTACCATTTTTCAACGTTTTAACTCGTTTTAATTTTGTGGGTATTCGGTTCGGTCCGAGATGATGCTAAATCAATAACAGAGTTTAATCCGAAACAGGCCACCGCTAAGCAAACTGGACAAAACATTAATCCGAAGAAGCCGAGTTATTGAAAAGCACCAATTTTGTTTCAAACCGAGTTAGTTAACTCGGTTTACCCAAATTTCAAGTCGGTTTAAAAAATGTACTGTTTGATGCATCACTAACTTATATCTCTACTGCAAGTGATTGTCAGTTATTATATCTAAAAAATTCCAAGTTAAGATCAAAAACCTAGATACTTAGAGCTACAGTTTCCTTTTTTTTAATTTTTGAGCGACATTTTTTTTTATCTTTAATTTACAAATTTTTATTGTTTTCTTTTTCTAATTTTTTTTAAATAATATACTTTTCAGTTTTCATTTTCAAAATCAGTCTTTCGGATTCAATTTTCGAAACTTTTTAAGTAAAATTTCTCAATCGAGTTACTTATTTATAGTCAATTTATTCAACTAGTGTACACTTGCTTTACTTTAAGGGCAAGGTTACATTTTCCACAAAAATTTCAAAAACAAAGTTCATAGATTTGAATGGCTTTACAACCATTTCCAAGGTTTAATGAGATGTCTATTCATTTCGAAAAAAAAAGGATTTTACTTACAATTTATTTACCACAAAAAATAATATAAGGCTTGCCTCTGGAAATTTCAATGAAAAGAAATGCGACTTCGTTTGAAAGACACAAAAGTGTTTTTTTCTATTTTCCTTTTCTTTTTTTTTTGATGTCCAGAGGCAATGTTATAGAATGAATAACCGTCAACATTTTTCATCGCACAGTAATATTTGCTGCATTTTTTTTAAGCAATTTGCCTCCAGAAGAAATACTCGAAAAAAATGTGTTGCCATAAAAATTCTCATTCAATGTTTCGGTTGGCTATAATATACTCGGTATCTAGTATTCCGAAATGCAAAACATTTTTATTAGCTATCGTGCTTTTAATGATTATACGAGTTATAAGGTACATACTAAGTAAACGTGATGAAAATAAAAATGTATAGCTTCTTGTATTTGTTTACATTTTTTTTTTCTTATTATTATTATTTTGGTTGGACAATATGCGTCAACAGGTAATCGTCGCCATCCATCGGACCCGAATTAAAAGCACACCATTTTTTTTTTGCTGTCACTCAGTTAATTTGAATAAACAAACAACATTTCTGGGATACCTTCAAGAATATTTGAGTTCATTTATATAGCAACAGGGTGGGGCAAAAGAAATTCCGGTTGCTGAAATATTTTTTTTTTTTATTATCTAATTCAATAGGAAATGCTGGAATCTAGACCAAAAATTAATTTATTTCAACTGTTCTACTATGTAATTGTATAGACATATATTTTTGAACACAAATAAACAGAGAAAAAAGAATTTCATTAAATAAAAAAACTATGGATGTCATAAAAGAAGAAATTCATTTTAAAACAATAAAGAAAATCTTATTTAGCAAATAAAAATAGCCATTGAAATCTTCTGAAAAAAGTACGAAAGTATATAGAAATGGTCCTCTCAAACTAACTCGCTCCGTGTCCCAATTAGCGCTGGAGTACGCCGTTTTGAACCCATTACTCGTTTTTTAAAAATAGACTTGCACATAAAAAAACATATTGTTTGATAGACTGAAATCACCTGTAAAAATAAACTGACAATTTAAACCCTTCAATATGGACATTTTCAAACACATGCTGTTGCGAGCCACCCTGTATAATTTTTTTTGGCGTTTCAGCATTTTTCGTAAATTTAACCGGTTTAGTAATTGTGTTTGCTTAGGATAAAATTATAAAATGCATTTAAAGTAAGTCAAATAGTTAAATTCGTTTTCTTTTTAATTAAATGTTTAAAAATTCGAGTGGGCTCTAGATCAATTCAAAGCTAATGTTCAACTACAATAGGTCACAAAAATATTGTCATTTGTTGCTTTGTTATGTTTTAAAAATTATCAATTTTGTGAAATCAATAAAGCGCAAAATTTATTTATTAATTTATTTTTACCGGTTTCATGCAGACTCGAAAAAAATCTAGTATGAAGATGATTTTCTACAAAAATAACTTCACAGTTCATATAACTGTTATCTAAAGAGGTGAATGCATTATTTTTTTTTCGTTTGATTGTACTGCCTGATACGCCACCTATTTACTTCTATTTAAGCTGAGGAATGTTGCATAAGAATTTAACTTTAATTTTTTTTATTATTATAATCACGTAGATAAACATATCAGGTAATGGACAAAACGTGCGTAACTAATTGTTTAATCTATTTTAAATATTTTTAAAAAATTTAATTTCAAACATCTGTCATCCATATAATGAAACTTAAAAAGGCATTTTGAAAATTGAACCACCCGACCTTATTTCATTTTTCAATCGTGGGGCTGGTTGATTGTTTCTCCAGCTATGACAAGTGTCAACACTTACATATCTCTTCGGATGTAATTTCACTCTAAGCTCAACTTTAGAACGTCCTTCCAAACTTCCTTTCTTTGTAATAAACTGTAACTAACTTAACTCAATCCAATATATCTATCTCACATGCTAAACGAGTATATAGCGGTCTCTTCTTCAATTTTTTTTTTTAACTTCTTATACTAACCTACTTTAGAAAGTAATGTGAGTTTTAAAATTTGTAACTTATATATTTAAACAATCAAAAAACGGGTTTGAGCTAACATAATAGTTTCTGCTGTAGCCAACTTGCTCCAACAGCGTTTTTTCATGCCTTATTTCCATCCCCCAGTTCCAGCAATCGAGTTCGCTAAAGATAAATCATTTTCTCCTCCAAGTAGAGTTACATTTTGACATTTCTTTTCATTGCCGGAGACTTCCATTGTGTTCACGGGGCTTAAGAAAGATGTCTGTGGGTGGATTTTTCAAAGAATTTTGATGTCTATTTTTTCACTGACACTTGCAGGTAAGCCATGTGAAAATAGTTAAAAAAAAAGTATGTGAGTAACCGTGAGTACAGTTTTAAGAAACAATTTAACTAAAAACTGGAATAAACTTAACGATAAAAGTTGATCTGTTGCGGTAGCAAGTAACTAACTATTGCTATTCATGCGATGTTATTCATCGGGGGGATTTTTCTTTAATTTTCATTGAACACTATTCTACTATTCATTAGCATTCATTCTATACTTATGTTTCATCAGGCAGTTCCATAATATTTTTTTTTTGATTTTCTTACGTTTCTTCTAAGCTTTTTAATTGATAATTTTCGTATTCCACTGTTTGGAAGTGGAAAAAAAAGTCCAATACTATCCATACCTGTTCCTTTACATTTTTTGTTTCATTTAAAATAGTTAACGAAAATAATTTATCCAACTTACCAAAGATTTTAATAAAAAAAAAACAAAATTTTAATGAATTTCATATAAACAGCTGTTTACTTGAAATGTCAGATTGGTTTGAATAGTGAAGTTCACCCGATAGCAGAATGGAAACGTAGTGTAAAAGGGAATCGGATGGGAATCGAATGAGTGAATCGAATTTACGATTCACATGGATAGCAGAATAGGGCTGTAATTGTCATATCATTCACTGATAGTTTAAATCAATTCGTCAATTAAATCGGCAATATTTGAACCTGGAAAATTAAGTTCAGTATTCACTCGAAAACGCGGCATTTACTTGTTAAGTTAAAAATGCATTAAAACCGAAAGGAAATTGTTTAAATTTATTTTCAAATCGGTCTCAAATCCCTCAAAGTTATGGCTGTCTATGGTGTTGTTCTGTCGAAGACGTGCGTCGCGTTAGTGTTGAGTGACCATTTTTGATGACAGCATATACTTTTAAATTGACAACTAAAACCATCTTCTTCGCTTCCTTCTCAATACTCACAAGCCCGCCACTGATATCACCCTCTGTTCTATTAGTCTTATCCAAATAATTGGGCAGATCTTTGAAAGATTATGCCTTTTGTGTTGACATAGAAGTTATAGAATATTCTTTTCAGAACGATGTTGAAGAAGTTGCAGGACAATGCGTCATTTTTGACATCAAATGCCATCGCTGCGATCTTTTGCTACCCTGATGGATCAGCGTGCGTTCCTTTCCTTTTCTCAAAGAAATAATTATTCTCACGATACCTTTTTTCCTTTATGAGTTACATATGATTTTTGTAACTAAACAAGTCAATATGAGCCACTGTAGGCTGCCCGCCGCGTTTTCGAAGTATAGTGCTGAACACCTTTTAATAAACATAACGCGAAATTAAAAATTACTGTTATGTAATTAAAAATAAACACCTTTTTTTGTTGTGGAATTAATGGTACAAGTTTTTTTTACTTCTATCAAATAGTACTTAAAATAAACTTTTTATCAAGTCGTTACCTTGAACACTCGACAATGACTCATATTTTGTGTTTCTTTTATATCCACTGTGTATAATAAGGGACTTAATTATAAGCATCAATTTCAAAATCCATGGAGGTAATTATTGGGTAGTAGAAGTGTAGCTATAACTAGAAGCCTATTTTTCTTCCGGCAACAATAATTTTTCAACGAGATTTATTACACATTTTCACCTATCGCACAAATAACTCGAGCATGTATATTGATTTACAACAACAAAAATACTATTTCAAATACATTTATATAATATACCTACTTGTATTACAGCGTATGGGAAGACGGCCAAATATTTGCTTTTCATTTTGTCAAAAGAGCAGCAATAAAATGACGCACCATTAGCTATTCTCTTTTTTTTTGTTGTTGTCATTGTTTTTTTTTTTTTAGTTAAGATTAACGATTAAATACCTTGCGATGATGTCAGATAACAATGTAAATTTTGATTTTGTTGTACTTTAAAGATTTAACGAATTTATACATTTGGTCTTGTTAAGTTTGTTAAATCTCAAATTAAGTTAGATTTTTTATATATGGACTAATTAAGTCGGTTTGTGAATAACTTGTTATTGAAATACGTATTACTCTTTGCTCCAAATTAACTAATAAATTGGTTTGTTTAGTTTTGTCAAGCCTATAAAAAAAATTTGTTTATTTTTTTTTCTATTTGAAGTAAAGGTTCCCACTTTATGAGTTAGTGTGTTGAAATTGAAGAAATTCGCTTCATATCCACAATCTTTTCTGATTAAAAAAAATAATGAAAAGTAGACTCCGCTTACGATGGTTTTATATATGGTCAATAACTTGCACACAAGATATTCAAACATTGTCTCTCTACACTTGGAGAAAAGATTTTGTTTCCATGTTTCGGGTACTTTCCTTTTTTAAAATTATTTGTATTTTTGTCCAGCGGGATTATTTGTTCCTGTAGTGTTTTCGTCGCTACCGATCGAAGTAAAGTCCGGTGCAGATCTTTCGTACCTGTCTCCTTCTTACCTGAAGCTCGCACTGTGTCTTTGACATATAAAGGGTACATAACAATCCCCTTGAGTGCGCGCTAATTATAAAAAAAAAAAAAGAGATTGAAAACCAGACAGGGAAGGAATATCTGAAACCTGGTGGCTGGAGCTGCTTGTAGATTAGGATTTTGGTCTTTTGGTTCATTCCCATTCTAATTTTCATCAAGAGGTGTAAACGGTGGGAGGCCCAGCTGACTTTTTTCAGCACATTTCTTGAGTGGCTGTTTGAACCTTAGAAATTCTTTAACGTGGATTTCCAGGTACTTAGAGTCACGTTTGGCTGCTATGGTGGATCCGTCAGGAAGTTACAGGACCAAGTCTGCATTAGGCAGCTGTGCGAAAGTCATTTAAGTTTATCCTGAAGCAGACAATTTCCGATTTGGAAGTTATAATCTTGATGCCCTATTTCTTGTAGAGTTAGAAGAGTTTTAATCGAAGCTTCTACTGTTTAGGACTAAGAATCTCTTAAATTTCCACAGGATAACTTCTTCCAGTATTTAACTTATATTGTTAAGAAGCCATTTCGGCATGTAGTTAGACACAAGGTTGGTAGTAAGAAATGCTTTGTCTTTCATTTCTGAGGCAACCGTTTGTTGGTGTGCTGAGAAACATATTTTCATATCCAGTTGCAGGGTAGCCAAGTATTTAGCTTTCCCAAGAAACTTGGGCTAGGTCCGAAGAAAGGAAAGGCCTTGTTATAGCTCGCATCGCGGCGTGGTATTCGTTACAGAAGCAGAAGAGATCGCAAATAGGTTTGACAGTAGGACAGTTTACAGAATTACGAAAGAACTCACGGGTGTCTACAGCTCTAAACAACACCTAGTAAAAGACGAATAGATGTCTGCTAGTATCGGATGAGGACCACCTGAAAAGTTGAAAGGATAATTTGTAAGTAGTTTTAAACTGCGTTTTCTCCAGTGAAGTGAAAAAAACGCCAGTGTCACTGAAGAATTTATCTGGCTTTATTTGAGCATGAGAATAAATTGATATCAATTACCAAGGCTAATACATACATATAATGGATATAAATGTCACGTTCTGCATAAAGAAAGATTGTCATAGGTGTTTGTAATCGAAAGTGGGGTTAGGCTGTATAATGTCACCAATAGTGTTCCTGTGGGTGATATACTGCACGCAGCTTTGTCGAATGCAAATGGAGCCAGCTGGCGAGAGAAGTGGGCAGGAGAAGCTAAAAGGGCTAACGATCAATATGACAATAGCAAAAAGGATCATCATTCCAACTTCTTCATCTGTTCATATCTGACAACCAGTAAAAATTAAAAAAAAAAATTGCAATATCTTTGAACCGAACTAGCTTCAACTCATAAAAACAAACGCTGCGTCTAGATTGCTGTCCAAAATATTGAGAAACAACTTTATAAGATTAAATGACATGTTCCGATCAAATGCTGAATTTCTGCTTCTTGGAAAGTCACATCCGCTATCACAAGAAAGCAGCAAGAGTATGTGAATAGATGTTTGTGAAACGTATTGGGGATTTTCAGGCCAGTCCAGGTCAAGTGGAATGGGTCCTTCTCACACAGGCAGGCGGACGAGTGGTCCGACCTAGAAGTACTTGTCGAAGAACGATCGAAGAGAAGTCAGCACACGTAGGGATATTTTGAGGGACCTGAAATACATCTCCAGGAACAGTACACCAAAGCGCCAAAAAGTAGTGGAGACCCATATGTTCCACAAAGTTAAAATCAGACCTAAGAATGCAGGTATGTAAAAGGATTTGAAAATGTGGAGAAAAAATATTGTTTTTTCACTTAATATTACAGAAAGCCAAATAAACAAAGGATTGTATGTGATATTGAATGTAGTATGTAGTTACAATATATCAAAAAAAAACGAAGCTAATACTTGAGCTCAACAAGATCTCTTTGAGAAGAAGAAATTTATATACTTTACTACTTCGTTCTCTAACCTACTTCGTTTCTATTACTACTCTTCTAAAATCACTTCCTATGTTTCAACAATTATTGCAATACAAATTGAAATGTTTTCAGACAACTTGTTCTATCTTATTACCTACATACCTGAAAGTATCATGGACTTACCTCTGTCTATCATCATTAATTTGTATACGTCCCGGTAATTACAAAATGCAGTAGTTGTCCCAGTATCAATATGAAGCTTTACTTTTATTCAAACCATATTATATAGACCCATCGATGTGAATAGAAAGGATTTAAAATTCTGATGAAGTTCAGAGAAAATGCCACTACACAATTTCAAAGAATCCATTTAAGCATTTCAGATGAAAAAACACTCAGTTCTTTTTTAACTTTCCTTCCCTCTAACCCTCTTCACCCCTTATAGGTTATAAAGTATACAGAATGAAGTGAAGATTAAAATAATAAAAAAAGCTTATACCTACAGTTAGGTGGGAAGACCTTTTAATGTTTATTAAAATCTCAATAACCGCAACAATAAAAGCCTCTTTTTCAATTATGCAAGCCTTCCAGTTAACGGGCCAACAACACCTGATGTAAAAGCAAAACATACAAGTTATATCTATACAACAATTAAAACCAACTATATTCAGCCTGATGAAGAAGCAGACCCCCAACAAAAGGGTGATGCTTAATCAAATTTAACCATCATTCGTCGTCGTCGTTGGTCGCTTCACTGGTAGATATTATGTTGGCTCTATTGGGTGAATCGATTCATAGTAGGCCATTTGTTGAATATTTTAGCATCAAAAATTATTTCCCATTCTAAAGTATTTAATAAAATTTGGTACACTCAATGACTTGGGGAAAATTTAAATATTTAAGATTGGCTTTTTCGGAACATATTACCCATCCTCATCTTAGAAGAATCTAGAAAGGAGGGAGAAAGTATTCGTTGAGTTATATATTTTTCTTAAACTGCAAACATAAATTTCAAAAATGTATGACTTTTTCAAAATGTAGATTTTTCTTATCCTTGTTCGGGACCTACTCACTTAATTACTTCGGTGCTCGGACCTGCTTACGTAGCATAGGGCCTCCACTCCTATGCGCCTCCGTGTACGGTTCCTGGAGATGTATTTCAGTTATTTTTAAATTTTCCTCGTTCTAGACCGTTCTTCGCCAAGTACATCTAGGTCACTCCGCTCGTCGATCTGACTCGTTCTTGCATGAACTTGGGACAGAAAATCCTCAAAATTGTAGGCAGACATCGTTTTACGAACGATTTCAGCTTTCTAGTGACAGCGGATGTAATTTTTCAAATGACGATGCACCCATAAAAAAGGACGCAACCCAATTTGGAGTGGATCACTCCTTGCTTGGTCTTTAAGTTTATAGAGTTGTTTCTCCACGCAGCTGTTATGAGTTCGGTTCTGCCATTAGAAGAGATAATACTTCCAAGATATTGAACATTTTCTACCATCTCAACTAGTTGTCCCGAAATATCTACTAGAATAAATGAAGAAGTTCCAAGACTGATCCTTCTTGTTTTTGCGGTATTGATCTTAAGTCTAACGATCTAAGCTTCTCTCTCCGCCCTTATTCTCATTTGACGGATATTAATTTCATTGTAAAAAAGAGTGGGGTGTTTTTTATATCATATTCCTATACTAACTCTATGTTTACAAATAACTGGAGTTTGGCGCGAACTGTCAAAATAACTAGTTACAGAGAAAAGCTAAAGCCAAAATTTTTTTTAATTTAAAATAGTTAAAACGTTCTAAAAAATCTAAAAATAATTTAATTTGTTTCAAGAAACTAAGTTTCATAGAATCAACTAAAAAAAAATAAAAAATAAACAATTTTTATGTCCGAAAAAAGAAAAAAAAGGGAACAAGAATCACTGTCACCAGATCTCACAAGACCAGCCAAAAAAACGCAATCCACTTTCAATAAAACCATGTCCTCGGGAGAAGAAAGAAACGCAGCCTTGGTATCATCAATGACCGTCATCGAGCTAGCCGCCCTATTAGACGGTAAGATCAGTCATTTGGCATCTAAGACTGATTTTAATGACCTTAGAGAGGACTACAACGCTATATGGCAGTTGAACAGAAAACTGTCCTTGAAAGTATCTTCGTTGGAAAAGAAATGTGAGTTTCTGGAGGACCAAATCGACCAACTTCAAAGGATACGCACGGAAAGCAATGTGGTTCTGAGGTTTAAGGCCCTCCAGGGAGAAGAGGTGAAGGAAAAAGCCAGAAATATTTGTACTAACCTTGTTCCTGGAACCACAATCGAAGAAAGTCAAATCCGCCAGCTAACGCCGAACAATTCCGAATACCACAACATATTGGTTAAACTGAAGTCGGGGCAGGAGGCCTTGAGTGTGCTGAAATCGTCAAATAAATTAAAAAACTCAGGCATCAGGATTCACCGAGATCTGCCATACAATGCAAGGCAAAAAAGGTCCAAGCTTGCGAAGGTGGGTCATGCAATTAGGGAGAAATCGTCATCTATAAAGGTTTCCTTGAGGGATGATAAATTGATGGTGGACGGAATCATGTTTACCTGGAGCTTCTCGACAGGTTTGAGAAGCGGTGGTACCGATGGCTACATAATTCTTGAAAACAAATTTGGAATTCGATTCGATCCTTCGATAAGAATTGTAAACAATGATGACAATGACACTGACAGCAACGAGGTGGAAATGTCAAACGTCTTGGAGACAGCGCCACATTGTTCCACGACGGGGATAAAATCAACTTACTTAGCAAGAACAACAACCGGAACCAAAGGAAATAAATAGGTAATAGCCGTCTGCCATTATAGTATAGAAAATCAGTTAAATTTAAATAGTAATATGAAAATTGAAATATTATCTTATAATATTTGTGGTTTTAAAAATAAGCTTTTATTTAAAGAATTTTTTGATTTTATTAATAAGTATGATTTAATTTTTTTATATGAAACACATATTATAGAAGAATCTGCAAAATATGTTATTGAAAAGAAACTAAATAATTTTGATTTAAAATGGGTATTTGCTGTAAAAAATCACACAGCTGGGAGGGGTATAGGAGGTCTGTGTTTTGGAGTCAAAAAAGTATTGAAAAAAAGCATCAAATGCAAATTCCTAACAGAAGGTGAAATATTGGTTCTCGATTTGGAGATCAAAGAAAAAAAACTGCTGATTTTACCGTTATACTTGAACCCAAACAATTGGAATTCAGATTTTGGCGAACTGTATGAAAACTTGGTGCGAAAAAATGAAACAGAAAATATCATGATTCTTGGTGATCTAAACGGAAGAATGGGAGAGGAAAATGGGCAAGAAAATATGAAAGCCTTTACTACTAGAAAGTCAAAAGACAAAATTTTAAATACAAATGGGAAGAAAATACTCGATTTATGCGACTCTTTCGGACTCCAAATCTTAAATGGGTGTAGCAAAACAGATTCAGATGGTGAGATGACCTACATTGGCCCCAGGGGTAGTTCCATAGTTGATTACTGTCTTTATGGAGCAGGCTGGAAGTCCGCAATATTTGATATGGCAGTAATAGTTGTACCGTATTCTGATCATCTTCCGTTGGCAATCACTATTGGAACATACAGCAGAGAATGCGATGTAAGGGAGTTACAACTTCTTCCTAAACTTTGTTGGCGACAATCGAGAGTAGATGTTTATAAGAGGACGTTAAATATAAACTTGCAAGAAGAACTCGAAAAAGGAAATGGCGAATCAAGTCTACAAATCCTAGAAGGAGTGATTAAGAACACATATCAAGATATAAAAGGGATAGGCGAAAACAGAAACATTAGTAAATGTGCGTGGTTTGATAAAGAGTGTTCCAGGGCAAGACAGACATCTTTTGGTCTTCTTAGAACGTATCGAAAAACTGCATCATATTTTTTCAAAAATCTTTACTTAGAAGCCAATTCAAATTTCAAATCTCTCTGTAAAAATAAAAAAAAGAAATACTTCGAAAGTCTAGCTCAAAATCTGGGAAATTGTAAAAACTCAAAGGACTTTTGGAAACATGTGAGAGAAATAAATGGGTCAACGTTTCAAACTAGTAGTAAGTTGGGTGCCGATGTACTTAAATCGCATTTTCAAAGTTTGTTAAATACGAATACCCAAATGATGGTTCCGCAATATGCTCGACCACTTAATCAAAACGATCTCTTAGATACGAATATAACAATCGCAGAAGTTGAAATTGCTCTGGCGAAAACTACAGATAATAAAGCAGCAGGATCAGACAGAGTGCCAACCGAGTTTTTTAAATACGCCACAACTGAATTTGTTAGCCAGCTTACAAAAGAGTATAACAAAATTTTTGAAACCGGAATTGTCCCTGAAAGCTTTAAGGAAGCAGTTTTGTTCCCTATTCATAAGAAAGGTAGTTTTGATGACCCTGGCAATTACAGAGGTATTTCTTTTTTAAACGCTTCTTTAAAAATTTATACTATAATACTGCAAAGAAGATTTCTAACGTGGCTAAATGCAAATAGAAAAATAAACGAATGGCAAGCAGGGTTCAGACCTGGTCGCAGCACAATTGATCACATTTTCGTCCTAAAAAATATGGCACAAACGTTTATAAACAGAAAACAAAAACTTTATGCACTGTTTGTGGACTTTAAGGCTGCCTTTGACACAATAAATCGTACAGCTCTTTTCTATAAACTGTACTGCTTGGGTGTTTCACATAAATTTGGAAGAGCGTTAGAAGAATTATATAAAGGCACAAAAACGGCAGTCTGGAATGGGGAGGAATTATCAGATTGGTTCCATACTTTTATGGGGATGAAACAAGGATGCAACATAAGCCCATTAAGCTTCATAATGTACATTGACGACTTAATTGATTCCTTATCGGGAGGAGTAGAGTTCGCAGGTACAAATATAAAAGGGTTGTTTTTTGCGGATGATCTGATATTGGTCGCTAATTCACCCGAAGCCTTGCAAATGATGATAAACCGTCTACAAACATACTGTCAGCACTGGGGCTTAACAGTGAATTTAGAGAAGACGAAAGCGATGATTTTTCGAAATGGTGGAGGAAGATATGCCAGAACAGAGCAGTGGGCTTTCAACGGAAATCGGATAGAAATAGTGAAACATTATAAATATCTCGGATTTACTATAGCGAGCAATCTTAATCTGACTCAACACTTAACCGAGAAACTAGCAGCAGCCAAAAACGCTTTAAACACAACGTGGAAAAACTGCTTAGGAAATATAAATGTATCACATCAAGCGAAATATAAAGTTTTCCAAGCCACTATGGAGTCAGTGATGTTTTATGGAGCGCAAGTTTGGGGGTACGAAAAATACGATATCGTAGAGCAAGTACTAAGATACTTTTTAAAAAGAACTTTCCGGCTACCAACTAACACACCCAATTACATGCTACACGTCGAAACAGGACTACCAGAACTTTTTACAAAAACGTTAAAATTACATTTCGATTATGTAATGAAAATTATGCTTCTGCCAAATGATAGACTTCCCAAACAAACTGCCGTTTATGCCCTGCAAAGGAAATCCCTATGGTTTGAGGAGTGGTATAACCTGGCAACATTCTGTGGAATAAATTTGAATCTTAACTTGGAAAATATCAATACGTGGAAAGCACAGTTGTATGAGATAGTTTCGCGATTGGATGAGAGATGGATCCGGGATTGTCAAAGCAAAGCTAATTCTTCAAGTCACCGTTCTATTTATTCAAAGCTACAACACGATCTGATGGAGGATAACTACTTCCAGATAAAATTTAACGTCGAAAAAATTTCAACAATTTTCAGAATGAGAGGGGAGCTCGAAAATCTAAATTACCAGCCTCATAGAGAAGATCTCAAAATACTGTGCTCAATGTGTAATCAAAAAGTAAGAGAAGATATTTTTCATTTCTTGGGCTTATGCCCGATGTTTAAAGAAATAAGGAGAGCGTACTTCAGGAAAAATGAATTAACTGAAATGGAAATGATAGAGTATTTAAACGGAAAAGACTGGGAATTATTATTCAAATACTCTTTGATGGCAAAGAAATACAGACGTCAAGTAATAAATGAAAATTTTTAAATTATTTAAATGCTTAAAAATGGAAAATTTAAACTAAAAAAGAAAAAAATATTTTAATGGTATCCAATAATATTAATTGTATCAAACTTTATAATTATTTTATATTTTTATAATGTAATGTATGTAATAAAAAGCGCAAACTCTGGCAGACGGCTATTTAAGCCATGCTTATATGATTTATGTAACATTATTCTGTAAAACATACAATTCTTTTTAAAAATAAATCAATTATCTATCTATCTATCTATCTATCAAATAACTACTAATCATATATTTACAACAATCGATATCGAGCACCCCAAGCTTTTTTACAATGAAATTAATTTTCTTTTCATGACTTTATTTTTATTTTAGAATTTTTGAAAATTATTGAAACATATTGATGAGTTCGTATACTTCTTATAACCGTTGAATAAAATATAAATTAAAATTTATTTTCTGATTTTTAGTTCGATTTGCTATTAAAGCGTGTTTTTTTAGTTTTTTTAAACTATATTTTATTTTTCACTTTTTAGTTCGATTTACTATAAAACCGTCTTTAATATGTACAGATGTGTTAACAGTTGCATCTCGATAGAAAACTTATTCAAGAATTTTTATGTAGCCAACATAAACAGCGAGACATAGTGATATAACTTTATTTGCGAACAAGTCTTATGAATTATTTCGTAATCGTACCATTTCATTTAATGCTTAAAATCACTAATCCTGACAATCCTAATCAGGATAATAAATTAATTAAAGTGGGGCAAAATTGAGCCCCAACGAGTCAGTTACATACATACAAACAAACAAACAAACATACAGGTGAAACTAATAAAAGCGTGTTAAAAACAGGACAATTCAGGAAAAATTAATGGAAACCGGGATTTTGTAATAAAAATGAAAGAACTCTAAAAAGTCCCCATCGACATTTATAAAGTAGGCAGAACCACTGAATTCTGCATCCCCCAAATCATTATGTTTACTTCCATTTGATTATATTTAGTTAACTTCTAAAAAAAATTGACATGGACAATGTTTATGACAGATGCTGGTCACCAAAATACAACAAATAGGCCACTGTGCGACGGAAACTTTCATATCGCCATTCATCACACATTCAGGTGATATTGATTGGTGCAAGCAACCCCTTTCCCCATGATATATGCTGCGCCACAGACAACGTTAGAAAATTTTTTTTTTTTGTATTGCCACAATTCCCAGCTTTAATTAAAGGCTCTTTTGGCATACTTTCATATTAAAAAAAAAAAGAAATAATACTTATCTAACTGATATGTCAGTGGTTATGGAGTAACAACTTATAATTTATTAACATTTACGTTTTACATTTTAGTCTAACGTGACTTTACAATGATGGAAATGACGAAGTATAACTTGATTATTTTTTGTGTGTTATTGGTTAACAGCACGATACTGACAAAACTCACTGATAACCAACAAGTCACAAAGACTTGACAAGGGGATGTAAATATGTTTTTGTTAATTTTTCCTATTCTAGCTGAACATCATCAGAACTTGTGATATGCGAGCTCTGTAACAACGCCAGGATCCAGCAGTATGATTCAAATTCGCTTCATAATTTTTTATATCATTGTATATCATAAGGAAAAATGAACCATATTAAACAGGCGTTAGAAAACCTAACCATGCAGTAAAAAGGTCTCTTCTTCTTTCCAACAAAATTACCAAATAACGGGTTTAGGTCGTAAAACGAGATTTTGGCGATACAATCTTTGTCAATACGGCAGGCCCAACAAATTCCACCATTTGTCAGCTCAAGTGTATGTTCACTGTTGAATTTAAATAAGTAAACTTTTTAAAACAATAAGTTTTTCAGATTCAGATGGATTTCTGTAAATAATACGAACATTAGATTTCAATAAATTTTTCTTCATCAAATGAATCCTTACAGATAGAAATACTTCCAAAAACTTTTTATTTTCTTGTTTTTAAAAATTTAGTAAAATAGCGCAATATGAGAATCTGATTGTTTTTTCTAACAGTTTTTTTTCTGTGTAGCAACTTTTAATCAACCGTTTAAAGTTTGACGGTTGTAGAATTTTTAGTTTTTAAAATTATGAAAACTTTTTTTTAAAACAAGTTCATTTTTAAGATTTTAATTTAACTAATGCAAATTAATTTTCAATAGGGTAAAGCGTTAGATAGTCATATCATACCGACGCCCAGCCCAGGTGTAGTTGTTGTCCCATTACAAAAAAGAACACGCAAATTCCACAACGTGGCATAATTCTTCACACCAGAAAAACACCAAAATTTCAAGCCAGTTCTACTTTTAATTGGGTTTTGGAAACTGGGCTGGCACCCACCTATTTTATCTATAATAATGTTGATTACATTGTCTAAATAAGTCTTTACATAGTTAACACAACACAACATACACAACATATGATCGCATGTAAAAAGGTAATGCATATAACAATGCACTTACATTTAATATTTTTTTAAATTACAATCAAAATAAGCTACTATGAAATTGTTTAATTACTTTGGCTATAAAGCAGAAGGGATTATGGTTTTACATGAAAATTATAGTGTACAGTGGTGATCGCCATACTTAATTATATATTTCTAATAAATAGCATAACCAGTTATTTATCCCTCAAACTTATTACTTGATGTTAAAGAATTAAATAATTGGCTTAAAAAAAAATTTATAATTATTCTCAAACCCAGTAATTAGCCATACTCAACTTACTTAGGTCCGCGGACCTTTTATTATGTCCGTGCCTTTCACCTTACGGGGCATAGAAGCACCATTTCTCCTTGGTGCCATCGCATCGTGAACAGTCCCTAGAGATATATTTCAATTATCTCCAACTCTTCCCCACTTTTGCTGATTCCTTTAGGTTAGGTTAGGTTGATTGGGCTGACAGTTGGTTTTGTTACCGTCACACTTAGATCAATGCTGATTCCTTTACGAACCTTCTTGAAAGGTTTCAATTGCATAGCTTAACTCGCAATTCATTCGATACGATATCAAAGCGTTTGGCAAATTCACTGCCACTTGGGTCAAAGAGTTCCTATATCCTTTCCTCATACGCAGTTCATAATTGGAGATACAGTTTGGCTAGAAAATACTCAAGATGTTTTGCAAACATCTGTTTCCTAACGTTTAAAGCTTTCTAGTGACAGCGAGTATAACTTTTCAAGTACTGCATTCATAAAGAAGCACAGATTGAATATTGCAGTCGTATCCTGGTCTACTTTTCTATATAGAGTTTGTTCTCCATATTTTGCACAACATTTTAAACGCAGTTTTTGTTTTCTCGTTACGGCGGCGCCTATTAATATGTAGTTCTGTTCCGCCATCAGTGGAGCTAGTACAGTGGATATTGAAAATTTCCTATCACATCTACTCTCCAGAAATATGTGCTTCAACAGATGATGAAGTTCAAAAGCACTGATCTTAAGAGCCCAACGATTTCAGCTGCTCTAATTTGATGGAAGCCCATACATCACCAATCCTAGTACAGTATTGATGACAGTACAGCCTTGCCTAACAACACTGACGATTAGAATTTTTTGTAGACCGTGATATTTGGATCCATCATACGTACCCTTCTGTTATGCTCACTCTTCACAAAGCGAGCCAGATAAATTCTTTATTGACATTGTCGAATGATTTTTATAAAGGCAATAAATAGCAGGTGAAGCGATGGTAATCCTCTAATTGTAAATCACAGGAAGGATCAGTGAGGAATCCTGCTTATTCAGCGTCAAGTGTGTTTTTGTGATGTTATTTTATTCGCCCCAGGACGATTCTTTCTATCAGCTTGGCTGCTGCAGGTGCAAACAGATTCATTTGCAAATAAACAACTTCTGCACTTCAATATCGTTATGTTAAAAATACGCCTTGAACTTAACACAAATTGCATGTGAACTTGAGTCTTTTAAGTGACCTAAAAATAAGCAAATAACTTGAACAACTTCCACTTATCGTGCATTTAATAAGCAATTTTACTATCTGCCGCCAGTTTTTTCCTCCTTCAATAGCACGTGCATAACCTATAGGTACCTATGTACATACTATGTGAACTCAAAAACTACTGCATGTCGCTTTTCAATGAACCCACATCAGTCTACATATATAGGATCATATACTTATGCGGAGGCAGTTCAATTAATGCCAAGCGCAGTTCTTTGAATATGCATGAGGTTAGACAAAACCATAAGGTAGATAGTCCAGTGAATATAGAGCTCGAATAAGAGGGGTTAGTCTTATTCTACAGTAGTCATTAGCAGTTCTTAATCTCTGATATGTTGCTTCGGATGGTTCATAAACAAAAAAAATGTTAAATGCAATAAAAATAGGTTATGGGGAATTTCCAAGATTGTTCGTAAATGGCCAAATTTGGTGATCTAATCTACCATGCATCCCAAACAACATAAAACAAAAACTCCGAACTACCTTACCTTTTGTAGGGTTAAACATCTCTATTTACTGTACTAAAGAAGTTTGATGTGAAACTCTACGAAGGTCAAACTATACCTATAGCCTGTTGTAGGAGCTGTCAAGGACACCTCACTTAAAAATCAATATACAATGCAGCTAAACACTATATACCTAACCTTAATACAATTATAGCTTTCCTATATTGAAAGGGTTACATTTGTGTCTCCAATCTCCCATATCTTAAAAAAAAAAGAAACTAGTTTGTCTGTCGATTTGCGACTTGCAATTGGACTCATAAGCACGTACAAACATTTTGTCCATCCAATCGTACTTTTACAAGAGGCTGAGGGTTTCAATTAGGCCGCAATATTACATAAAATTGCACCAGTCAGCAGTCATTTTAGACAGTGCGGGAGAAGACGACAAGATGCTTTTATGAGAACATTTGCAATTTGGTGAGATGGGTTATCCTATAAACATATATATCCTGGATATTCGGATTGGACGATGGCCAATTCGAAAATGTCGTACATATATATTTGCCTTGGCATTTACCTAACCTACAATTATTTATTGAAGCTTAAAAATTATATACCTACATATATCGAATATTGGAGAAACATATGTACATTCATATTTATTTATATATAAATTATATAATAGGTATGCGAACACAAAATATTTCGATTGAGTACAAGTGCTTTGCACAAACGTGTGGTTAAATTGCAAATATATGGTTTAAGCGAAAAGCCATTTCAAATAATGAGGTTATGTAAAATTGTATGACAGAGTTTATAAAAGAAATTATTGTTATCGTTAAGCCATTTAAGGATTAAATTTCAAAAAATGAATATTTCGAGCATACTTTCTTGCGATCATATTTTGCAGATAAACTGGTGTGGTTCTGCTACGATGTCCCTTTGATCGTCCATGCGAACCTCATTCCTGTTATGGCCCCTTTTCTATCTATACTTTGGTATTACATTCTTTGAAGTCTCAACTCGTCCTGCGATTGAAATTAAACTATAATTATATTAATGTTTTTAATTTAACAATTTTTCTCTATTTTGTACTACTAAATCATTGAAAAATTAAAAGAACTTAAAATAATACATCTCCCAGAGTACCTCTCCTTACATCCTGGGAAGTCCAATGGATCCATTGACATTTAAGGTAATGCGTCTGGCCGTATCACAACCCTTTTTACCTAACCTTTAGTATTCCCCAAAACTGCGAACTGAGCACGCAGAGAATAATTAATTTCTATAATTAGTTCTTTTTTTTTTCTTTGTGCACAAAAGTTCAATTCCTAAAATAAAATCTCTTAAATTGCTTCCAAAAATTTCCCAACCCCCGCCTTTATTCAATTTACCTATACAAATATTTATTTATTTCTATACATAATTTCGATTTCCAAAATCATAATAATATCAATCAAACTTCCAACAACTAATTTTCTATGGCACATAAAGTGTTAGTGTTAATTGGTTCCCTTTATCACGCATGTCATGGTTTAATGACTCATTTTGGCTTAATCAATTATAATCACATCACGGAATATATAGATTCGATTGAACTGATTTCGTCATTATAAACTTTTATATTATTAATAAATTGTTCTTATTCAAGAATTCAATCAATAATAAATAATTATATTTATTATTACAGACGATACAGTCTGTATTAAATGTCTTTCTGAGGTATGAAATATATATGTATATGTAGAACAAAGGAAGATTGTAAATTAAAAAAAGGTCAATGCGCTCCAATTGTAAAAATTGATAAAAAATAACAAAACCACATAAAATTATTATTTACTCGCCCGTTGCAAAATGATCTGTAAAGCTGAATTTATTTCCACTAATCGTGCATAACTCGAAAAAAAAACAACCAGAAATTTGAAAAAATTAATTTTGCAAAGCAGAATGGTAAAAAACATCGCTAAGCTTAAGCTAATTATTTATATTAAAAAACTCCAACCTGACAGGCAACTTGATAAGTTATTGTCAAATAATTTAAAATAAAATAGCTAGTTAAGTAAGCTAAGTTAATATTGTACCAATTATCTTTTGAAACAAAATGTTATCTATCTATCTATTTATATTGAAAAATATTGAAACAGCCTAATATAGAGTTTGTATTAAGCCGGTTATACTTCAGATACCGTCAAAAACGTTTTTAAAAAAAAAATTATAATAGTACTAAGAAAAACGATTTCATCGTTAAAGCCTTACTTACTTCAAAATAGCACTGCATTTTGACTCTCATCAATCAGGAATATAGAAATGAACTGATAATTATATTCTTCCAAAAATGAGGAATATATATTTCTCCCAAAGCTATATAAACAAAGTCATTCCTTTTAAGCATTTTACTAATACTGAATGACAAAAAATTATAAAATTTTCATTATTCTTTTATTTTAGAGAGATGCGACTTGATTCTAACTCAAATGAAGATTTTAAATCCCTAGGTGCTAAAAATAACGTAAGTAATTAAATTTATCTATTATAAAACCAATTTTAAACTCTCTTTTTATTCTTTTTGCAGAAAATAAAAATAGAAACTCTTTCAAAGTGGGGCGGATTGGAAAAGAATCCAACAACACTACCCGTAACCAATTACTCAAGTGTTGTACTACCACGTCATAGCACCAGTCCATTTCCTGTATCCGACAGTATTAATAGTCGTTTAATAATTTGGTATAACGTCATCATTCGTAATTTATTCAATTCTTTTCATCTCGTACTAAACTTTTTTTTTATTGCATACTTTTAGGGATGGTGATATAACACTTTTGGAAGTCGATGCTATCACAAATACTACAGATGAAACTCTGACCGAAAGCAATATCATATCAGATAGAGTACTAGCTGCGGCAGGTAACCAGCTCAAGGACGAAATCCAAAATCATATTAAAGGTTTTTTTTTTTGTTTCGAATATGAATTTTATTGCTAGATAAATCATTAAGCTAAATTAATTTTATTTTGCGCTTTCATGCTTGTTTCACAGAGTGCCGCACTGGGGAAGTACAGGTAACAAAGGGTTACAATTTGCCAGCGCTTTATATCATTCATACTGTTGGGCCCATTTATAAAAACAAATTTAAAACTGCTGCAGAAAACACATTGCATTATTGTTATAGGTGAGATTTAAACCTTTTTTGTGTGTTTTAAAAAAGTATACACCAGACAGACAGACAAAAATTCTCTTCGTTTTGAAAACTAAACTTGTATTAAATGAAACAAAAAAAAATTCAGGTTAGGTATTTCTTTGAACAAAATTTCACTAATCTGAATTGGTGTTTTTTTTTCATTTTAACTGGAGGTACTAGATTTTAACTAACTATTCATCATAGTAGTCAGCCTCGTAAAACTCATTTGCGCTTGGTCTAAATATGTTTTTTTTTTGTAGTGTATTTCATGACTTTGAATGTCGGTCTATTAAGCTGAAGTGGTGGCGTCCTATTTGTGCTATTTTTTTTTTTTTTTTTTGAATTTCACTGCATGGCATTCATATCAATAGGGCGTAAATGGTAGAGGTAAAGAGGAGATTTTCTTTTGTTAGATGGCCTCATTGAAGAGCTCGCAAATGTGTTCATCACAAACTCATGAACTTTGATGCATAACGAAAAGTTTACGGTTCAGTTGAAATAATGTTGGTATGCCCGCAGCAAATTGCACATTTTTTTTGTTATAATCATGTATTACAAGTACAGGCCTTAGATGTGCAATAAGCTTGTCAGTATCTACTTGTTGTCGTTTATATATCTCTGTACCCAAATCAAGTCATACAAAATATTTGAGTTTTCAATTTTCAACATGGAAAACTACATAGTAACAAAATATTCAGCTTAAATTAAATTTCGTAGGAATGTTATAAAATTATTTGTATAAATTTAGCTAGTAATGTTAATCATTTAGATTTTTTTGCTAACTTAGTTCGGAATTAAAACCATTTTTGTGCAGTAAATGGTTTTGTTTAACAGCACTACAAGTTTGGC
Organism: Syrphus vitripennis; assembly: GCA_958431115.1. Classification (NCBI taxonomy): domain Eukaryota; kingdom Metazoa; phylum Arthropoda; class Insecta; order Diptera; family Syrphidae; genus Syrphus; species Syrphus vitripennis. Next base: position 77,638,686 of record OY288109.1, on the reverse strand, counting down.
CAGTGAACCTTTATTACAGAATAAAAATTCAGATCGCTTAATTTCTGGCATAATGTATGTATATTGAGGCTGAAAGTATTTTTCCTCTTCGCTCAGCTTCATATTTATATTCAAGTACATTTTTTTACGCTCATAAACGCGTCTCAATGTATCCAATATTTATTTGAATTTTTACAGTGCCATTATTTTTCAATAGACATTTTTAAATTAACTTGAAAGTCCCCAATGCTATTTAAAGATGGTTAGGTTAGGTTAATGTGGGAGTCAGTTGAAGGCTGACAACTTACGTAAACCACTAGATGATTCATCCTTACTCGTTAAATCATTTTGAAATTCTGACAAAACGTGCGATACTATTTATACTAATATTTGCAATTCTTTCTTCTGCCTCATCATCCGAACAGCTTCTGAATCTAAGTCGCTCTGCGTGTCTGCCTACTGCTGCACCATCTCCATGAGAGATGAATGACAGTTGTCACCTGTTTTAGAGTTTCAGGTTTCCATAGATAGCATATACATATATATGTACATAGCACCTTTATGTACGGAATTTTATATTTCCTTGCAAAGAAGACAAGTCAGTTTTATTCGGATTGACCCGAGCCCAAACCGATCTACTCAAAGTGTATACTTAACTAATTAACTGCGTTTTGAAGAAGTTCCTTCAAGGTGTAAGGATGTTTTCCTAAAATGCCCAATTTATCAATTCAAAATTCTTGCTGGTTAGCATTTGATTGATCAGTTCTCCAATCGATCCATTTGCCTTGATAATTGACTACGAAGATGCAACTGCAGATGTGTCGACATTGTTAAAAGCTGGTGACGATTTTACTCTATTTGGAATTTTTTTGATATTGACAATTATGTCTCTCTTAAGTTCTCCTTTAACTTTATTGTACCGGGATTTATCAGTTCATTGGTTTTTATTTGTGGATTTTTGAAAAATGGACTGTTTACTTAGTTCTTCGAAATTATAATTCCTTCTAGCCAAGTTCTATTTTTTTTTAATTCCGTAACCGACGGCCATTTGAACATTCATTGACTTTTTGTTGTTTGTTCATATTTTTTATTTATTTTTGAAACCTATAAACTTGCATGTTAGACTCTTTTTGATATTTTGTTTTGAATGTTATAAGCATGTTGAAAGAATCACCTAGGTGTGAAATCCTTTCTTGCGATTAAGATATTGTCTATTGTTTTTTTTTGCGGAAAATCTAAATTCTGAAGACATTTAATAGGTAGTCAAAATGTAGCATTGCAATCAGATCCAATAATGAACTCAGCTTTTCTTCTCCAATAAACTCCTTTTCAAAATCGCAAACAAAATTTAACCGTAAATCCGGACCGTGAAGACATTTTTGATGGCGCTCCGTTGAATGCTCGAACTGCTGTATTTGATGTTCTGATGTTAACCGTAAAAAAAAGCTTCGAAGCATTTAAGCAGTTTGAAAACGTTTCAGCGCATTTTCTAGCTATGGGATTTTTCTAAAAACTAACGTCAAGAAATTGATCAATTATTTTTTTTAACAACGTGTTGTTTTTTACATTCCTTCCGAGATGCAACGTTTTTTTTAGCAATTTCAGTGCATTAAGCATGATTTGCTTGATTCAACTATTCTGGCAAATTTTTGGTCTCGGAAGATTGTGGTTAACCATTGCACCTTCTTGCGCCCGTGTCTTTTTTTTACAGCAAATTCACTTTTTGGGGAGCAACTTAGGGTTTTTTCAATCGCCAGCAGACACCGATATTAACATTATTTTTAAGAATTTGCAAACTGCAACGTGTTTTACTAATAAAAAATATGCATGCTAAATGTCGAAATAAAATTGAGGAACATTTTTTGTCGATACAAATTTTCGTCAAAAAAAAAATGCCGAAAAGTTTGGCCAAAATAAAATTTTGTCAAGTTATCAAAAGATTGGAAAACTAAATTCGTCAAAAAAAAAAATGTAGAAAAAAGTAGGTACAACACAAACTTATAAACTAATGCAAAATGTGTGAAATATGGTTAATCCAGTACCTTTTCACTTTATTGTATGGTTCAAGGACTGACAATAAAAAAATAAAAGGTTTTTCTTAGAAAAAAGTAGTTTCTGTTATTTTTGATTTTTCAAAAAACTTTGGGATTCAAACAAACAAAATATTTTGGGATTCGGTTTTTAGTGTTCGATCAAAAATTAATAAGATCATTGAATATTAAGGAAAAAAATAATACTTAATAACGTGAAATTTTGAAAAAAAGTTGTAAAAAATGTATACACCAGACAGACAGACAAAAATAAAAAATTCCTTCGTTTTGAAAACTTAATTTGTTTTATAAAAGATTCAGTTTAGGTATTTCTATCAACAACATTTTACTCATTTGAATTGGTGCATTTTTTTTTCTTCAAAATTTTGACTTTGAACATCAATTTTTCAAAAACTATTTATTCAACAACTAAATTTAAATATAATATTAAAGAATAGGATTTTGGCTTTTCAAAGTACTACAGATAGATAGATAGATAGATAAGATTGATTTTTATTGAATAATAATCTGAATTTAACATTAAATATAACAATGTACAAAAATCTTTTTGACATGGCATAACAAAATACTAGAGTATGACTTTGTAAGTACTGCCGTCATTTTTTAATATTTTTTTTTCTGTTTTAAGGTATTTTTTAACCGTCCGTTTCTGAGAAAATGTTCAGTGTGACATCACTTTTAAATATTATTGGTATAACTGAAAAACTAACCAAATTTGATATATTAACTTAAAAGAAGTTTTGCAGAGAATAAGATTAGTTATCAATGATAGTTGTGCCCTGTTTTATAAACATTTCTTATGTAAAATATCTAATTTACTACAAAAAGAGACCATTTTCTTAGAAATCAACGAAATAATTTAACAGCATTTGGTCCTTAGGTAACCAAAGCTAAAGCCTTAATAAATGCACCGATTTCCTTCAAATTTAATCACTCATTATAAAAAAATAAACAATTGTAACACGTCCCTACTATTTGCCGAAAAATAGTTGAAAATGAATTTGAATTTGGTTCTACTACCTCCATTTTGATTTATTATAACCTCGACCTAGGGTTTCCCTCTCTTAAAAAAGTTTTTGGATAATGTGTTTCTACCGTTATAAATAAATAATATTAAATACTTTTCACGCATAAGCTGCTACACTTCCTTTACCAAAAGAAACAAACTGCGAAACACTTTGGATTTCAATAAAGACTTAAGATTTTTCGCTTATCTCAACATAATCAACAAAGAATACCACTTGATTGCCAGTAGATAAAAAATTTAGAAAAAAATATATGCACATTCTTTTTTTTTCAATTATTTATTGTATTTTCTTGTTTTTTTCAGAAACGTTCTATACAAAGCAAAAGAACTGAATCTTAAAACAATCGCTTTATGTAATATAAGTACAATTCAAAGGAACTTTCCAGCGGATTTAGAAGCTCACATAGCATTACGTTAGTACCAACCATAAAATATTAAGGTTTTTTTATTTTAAAAATTTAAATTAATAATTTTTTTTTTTATTTCAGGCACTATTCGTAGATTTTTAGAAAGATTTCAATCGGAAATTGTGATATTGTGTGTTGATGCACACGAACGTGGTATCTATGAAGTATTAGCTCCATTATACTTTCCAAGGGATCAACTAGAAGAGAGCAGTGCACTTTGGCAATTACCCAAAGATATTGGTGGTGAATTTGGTGAACCTCATCATCCGGATCGACAAATTCGTATTATACGTAATCCACAACACACTGTTAAAATGAGACATAGTAAGTTTGTTTAGGTTATAAGTGATTTTTCTGTCCTCTTTTTCACTTATCAAAGTTTATTTCGATAAGATAAGATACATTGACGTTTTACGATTGGCATTAAGGTATAGGAAACAATTTTATTCAGACGTTTTCACTGTACAGAAACGCGTAGTTTTATTTAAAATAAACAATAATTCAGTTCGTTGTTTGTGGCTCTAAAATTTCTTGCATATTTTTCCAAAAAAGGTACCTATTTTAAAAGTCTCCATCAATATGAAAAGTTAGTGATAATTTAATAACTATAATAATATAGGACACAAACGTTTGAATGTAAAACAATGGTATTATATTTTAGGAATTGTTGTGAATGTACTATCTAAGAAAAATTGGATGATCTCATTTTATTTGCAATTTGTTATCTCTCAACAAAGAAAAATCGCAAAACTTATTTAGCAAAGAGTGACTAAAGAGATACCAATTTTTACAAGTTGTATTTATGAAGGTGCATTTCCTTTATTGGCTTAATTCAAGTCTCACAAAGTGCTGAATGAAATGAAGTATGAAATAAGGTCGCAATTGGTTTTGTATGATGAAAATCGGAGTTTGTTTCATTTTGAAAATTAAATAATTCCGCCGCAAAGATAATGAAATTGTCTTACTTGTTTCAACTAAACTCCACAAAGTCTACAGATGTCCAACATTACAGCCACAGTAATAGAATCAATAACCAGTTTTTGCTGGGAAATATTTTTTTTATTGAATCGCGGCTAGATTTCATTTTCAGAAATGAAGTAAGCGTGGTCAATCTTCATTTTCTAAAATCTCTTCCTTATTTCATTTTTCGATAAGTCCTAATAGTTGTTGTAAATTCATATTCTTAAGTGTCGAGGCTGATTCTAAATTCTACTTTTTTTGAAATTTTAATACTTGCCCTCGAAGAAAAAGAAAATTTTCTAATAAATCTTCATTTTTACATTTATGAACTAACATCCCTATTTGTTTTTTAAATATATACAAACGTACTTTACTTTGAAGTATAAAATAGGCTTTAGCAATGAAACAATGGTTTTCACAAACCAAGTTTTAAGAATCTTCTTTTTCTTTTACCAAAAATTGTTATGATATCGGCTGGGACCACTTTTGGTTTTCCCACTTGACTTTTTCACTTCAGGCTCCACCTAACCTCAGAAAACTTCGTCGGTAAAGCTCCTAGTTTTGTACTGTTCCGTGAATCATTCTTCTCTTTTAAATGACGTTCGTCATGATCCAGAGTCTCTTCACTGACACCCACACTCGCCCACTCCACTGCTTTACTCTAATGCTCCCCTTGTGCCCAATTTTGGATTGTTCCAAGTCTGAGGCCAACTAAATGAAGATGTCGTTCATTTGATCCAAAAGCAACAAGTTGTTATAAATAAATGAATATCTTAAACTTTACAAATTTTGACTTATATATATTTATGTTAATTATACAAAAGAAGTTAGAATAAATAATCATTTAGAAAATATCAAAGGGCTATTCTACTCTAGTTAATGACTCTATGTAAAGATAACTGGAATCCATTTATGAAAAGTTCATCTGGTATAGAAAATATTTTGCTTCCCAAGAAGACAAAAGAAAAAAACATTATATTATGACAAAACATTATTAGGCCAGCTTTTCCTCTCAAATTCTTCAAGCTCCTTCATGCTGATCTTTGATATAGCAAACCAAGCAGAATTGAAGTAAGTGATGATGGGTATGAGAAGCTGCTTTTTGATAAGCAACTTTGTCTGGCTGGTTTCATTTCTGTTCCGCTTTAGGCAGTAGATGAGATGAAAAGCCTTCTTGAATATGGCCATTACGCGAGGGTTATATGTAATTTCCCATCAAAGTAGATACCGAAATCACTGATAGTTTGGTTATCAGTTGCTATTTGTCGGGCAAAGTGAGGATGATATTATAACTGACGGTGTGTATTGTTGTCCTGCGGGTCTTCAAAGCCAACCAACTCCGATTTGGCTGAGTATACTTTGATGCCCGAGATCATGTAGAACAAAACAGGAGATGTCCTTGAGACGTTCTCTTTGTTTGTTCTCTTTTGGTTGCAATGATAAGTGAAATGAATTGGGAAATAGTCAGAGAATCAACCGCATAGAACAAATGTTGTACGGTCCTATCTTCGACCCTTGGGCAACTCCTACCCTGGTGCTCTTGGTTGCTGATTTGTTCTATCAATTTCCACGAAGAACAATCTGGGAATTTATAAAAGAAAATTTTTTAATATTTGTACCTGTATAAAATAAAAAATGCTTGCGTACAAGTCCCTTTTTTCAAATTTAACTAATGATAACATGTTTTGTAGCTGCACTGAATAATATATACATATACAGTGGTGGCCATAGAAATAGCACACCTATTTGTAATTTTTTATCTTTATTAAATTTAAATATAAGGAACAATCAGACCGTGCTTCGTGTCATTCACGACTAAAAAATAGTTTGTGGGATTAGTTATGCAACATTTAATTTGCAGGTTTAACAGAGTTAGTTAAAATTCAAACTTCAAGGGTTTCTTTTGTTTAAATTTAATAAGAGGTAGGTACGACGTGTGCTTCTGTGGCCACCTCGGTATATATGATTCTATTTACTTTTTGACAAATAATTTCATTCTACCCGATGAAAAGAAGAATTTTTACAAAAAATAACTTTTCTGATTAAAAAAAGAAACGGACTTATGCCGTTGGTTCCCTTGGACAATTGATTTATGTTCAACCAACCAAAGATTTGCCTTAAATATAAATCTTTTATTTTGATGATTATTGAATTGTACTTAAATTTTAGTTGTAGTATGTTCATTGTGCATGTTCAAGTATAACTTGTTTTCACTTAAAATGAATCAATTTCGTTTTAATTGGTTTTAATTACGGCAATCAGATAACTGAAATAAATAATTCTCTTCCGATTGTAACGAAATGTTATTTTAATTAATAAAATAATATGTCCTGACAATGACCTCAATGATTTAAATTTAATAAAAAAAAAATGAAGTTCAAATAATTCTAAAAGTAGATATTGTGAAGAATTCATTGACCCATGAATATAATATTATATAACTGTAAAATAATTTAAAAATTAGACATTGTGTTAGACACGGTGTGCGGTATGAATTTCAAGAGCCAGTTCCATAAATAATAAACCTTTATTAGGCAATTTTAAGTCATCAGTTTTGGCGAATTTTTCGAGGTTTAAGTATGGTTCTAAAGTGTATTAATGGCGGAAAATTTTGTTTTGGTGTAACTAGAAAATTATTCCAAATTTGAAAATCAGAAAATTAGAAATTAGAATCAGAAAATTTGAAAACGAAAGACATCCTCAAATCAATAGATTTTGAGAAAAACGGTTGAAAACGGGCTGATGAATCAATCGCTAAAAAAATTGATATTATGTATGAAGGGTCGCAGAGAAAGACGATCAGTGACATTTTTCCCAATGTACAGAAACCTAATTTCAAGATTTTTATTTTAAAATTTTTGACTCAGCTAGAACAATTTAATTTTAAATAAGCTGTTAATAAAAAAAAACATTTTTAATAAAAACCAAAAGAAATATTTTAATTAAAATAAATTTAAACAGACATTTCTTTAAGAATACAGCTGTGCAGTTATCTTCGTTTCATGTCAAATGTCCGTATTATGGAGTTACATTATTGTGACATTGATCGCTCATAGGCGGATTTTGAGGATTTGATCTTTCCGCTATCATGTTTAACCTCATCGTTCCATGATGATATAATCTCGTTTTCGACAAAAAATGACATTGATCGTTATTCCCCACGTTCTTTCAACTTCCTTAACTCGGCAGTTCTTTTGCTTATTAATTAATTAGTTGCTCACATAATTTTACGTTTTTTTCCATATTACTCTATATACTTAAAATGTTAGTTATTAAAAACTTTGAACTTGGAGTAAATGAATAAAAATATTCTATTAAATTTTTAAAAACTCCAAGGGCTTGTTTAAATAATATATTTCTGCTGATTTCGTATAAAAAACGATGTTAATCAAAAATATGACGTTTTAAAATAAACAATAAATAAACTCGAAAATGTTTGGTACACTTTACCTTCAATGAAGATAATCGTCTTATCAGTATTTAATACTATGCGCCATTCCCCAGCCTTTAAAATTAAACAAAATCCATATACGAATTTCATCTCACAAGTATTTATTTCATGACTGATTCTGTGTTCGTAAAAGGTACTTAAAAAAAAATAAAGATTTATCCATCAACTACCACGAACATTGGGGAAATATATCCGCAATATTGGATAAAAATCAAATTATTAAGTCTTAACTAAATATATAATTAAGAGGTCCTCAAAACAAATGTTTAAAAATAATTGAACCATTTAACCATCTGGTCAAATAATAATTTTTGAGGTTTCCGTTAATTCGAAAACCAAAGAATTCTTACAAATTGCTACACTTTGTTTTTCCTAAAAAATAACAAAAATTGTACAAAATTTGATTTTCAGCTGCTTTTGTTTAATACTTTGTTTTTCAAAATTTTGAAAATTTTAAAAGAAATAAGCTTCAAAGTTTTGAATTTATAGGATTCATTTTTTCTTATAAGAATTTAGACGAAAATTGGAAGCTTAACAAAAAATTTAAATAGTCCGTCCAATTCTCTCCAAAAATATTTGTATCATAAAAGTTAAACCAAAACTTGTTTATTTATAATGTTTGTTAATTGTATTTCATTTCAGCAGCATGTTAGGCCAAAGTTAGGCTAAGCATCAGTTATTTATTTTACATTTTATGCCAAAATTATGAAAATGTTCCCCATTGTGCTTATGGTATTGTTAGTTGAACAAGATAAACTTCTAATTATGTAGTAGTTGTATATTGTTGTACGTACCGTACGTAATACGTGAATTAAAACTGGCAAAAGTTTTACACGCGTATAATTATTATTTTACTTTCTCACTTTTGTGTGGTGTTCTGCTGGTGCTCTGATTCTGGGTTTTTTTTTTTAAGAGTGCATCTGCAGCACCAGGGACATCTCGCTGTTGTAACTACACTTCTTGATCATCAGGTTGTGTGTTGTGATTATTTTTCCAGACTTAATTTCGTTTCGTAAAAAATTGTGCAGTCATCTTTGCATGCACGACAAAACAAAAAATTTAAACTCCATTGACACTAACTGGCGTGACGGGGTGGTATATCAAGTTCTTTATGATAACCTTCTTAGATGATTGCCGAAGCGTCAACAACAATCGCAAACAATGATTAACGATTCATTTGAGTTTTCTTGTAATTTTTTTTTTATTTTTATTGACTTGATTTTTGGCATTCCAATATTAATTTATTGTATTCGTTTTTTTTTTTGTAATTATAGCTGACGACGAATCGGACTCAAATCCACATGAAATGGACGGAAATAATTCAGATGTAGAATGCGGACTATCTGACTTGAATGGATTAAGTTTAAACTCCTATCATAGCAATGGACCAAATACGTTTGCCCAGATGCAGGTGAGAATTATTTTTATCTTCTTATTTTTGTTTTAATGAAAAACTTTGTATAGGTATATTGTGTATTAAGGTTCTCTCTTTCTCTTTTATAAAATATACTTTTACATATACGCCCCTGATACGATAGTAAAAGTTAATGTTGTTTTTCTTGACATAAAGACTATGTATATGAATGTAACTCTCCGTAAATTAAAAAAAGTTTATATCGTCTGATTTGATTTGATTTTTTTTAGTTTCAATACACAACTTTGTTACGAAGTTTGAAAATATGTTAATATTTTTTTAAAGCTTTAATTTTTTTTTTAATGCCAAAAGTTTTAAAATTAAGAATGCCTTGAAAAATAATTGAATAAATAAATAAAAATAAAAAAATGTATGAAGGTTATATTTTCCTTTATTTTATATGTACATACATAACAAAACAATAATGTTCCGTTGCACCAATATGTAAAATTCTTTTAAATTAATGTATTTTGTATGTAAGAAACGTCATTTAAAGACTTAAATGCTGTTAAATTTTTAAAAGCGTAAAAAGTGCAACCGAATTTTAAATAAAATTAAAATAAGTAAGAATGTTTTGAAAAATAGCAACAAAACTTATTTTTAAACCACATATGTAAATCCTGCCGGCTTCGAAGGCATCGTCTCTGCTACATAAACATAGCCACTAAAAATAAAATTGTTTGTCTCGACAATTGTTGTTTTTTTTTTTTTAACATTCTTGTTTTCCAAAAACAATTTTTTTTTTAATTTTTGGAAAGTCAAATTAAGATCTATGTTTTTGAATTCAATATATTGAAAACGGGTTGATTTGAAGATTTGAAGAAGTTTAAGCTCACAAGTGAAGATGTCGTGTGTTTATCGATTTTTTATTTTTTTTATTCAAAGCTACTAATATACATAAGAGCAAGCATAACGTAGAATCCAATCCAGTCCCCAGTTTAATTTAAGATACATTTATATTAGCTTAGTAAATCAGTTGAGATTCTCATTTTTTATTTTACATTCTATTACATCATTATGTAAGGCCAATTGTATTTGACTTAGAAGTACACTTATAATTTTACATTTAAATGTAAATTTATTTAGACAATTGTCATTAAATATATTGCTGAATTGTGCAAACGCATAGAATTTCGATGAATCTACTAATGCATATTTAATTTTTGACTAATTATAAGCAATGCTTACATTCCACATTGTTCTGTACGCAAATAAACTTTTCCCATAATAGCTTTCGAAAAAATATTTGAAAATGTTACGGCCATTGTTTTGTACAAAAAATGTCACTTCTTTTGTTATGTGCAAATAATAAAATAAATAAATGGAGTTTGACAGACTTTTTTTTGCGAACATTGTATTTTTTTTTTACCGCATATATTTTTTTTGCAAATTAACTGTTTACCGGGCTTAACTTTAATCAAGGCTACTGAATATTTTTATTCACCACTATATTTTGTTTTACCTCATATTGTATGATTCTTTGTCAATATTTTATTATTTTGTTCCTCAAAATCTTTGTGTATTGGCATTTTCAAAATACTTATATAACCTTTCGGCATCAATTAGAAGGACACCTTTTTTAACTGGATTTAAATTCAAATATTTTTAATATGTACTTTCAAACCACATTATCTATATGTTTTAAAATTTTCTAATATTTTTTTTTGGTTTTAAACTTTTTTCTTAAATTAATTTTAAAAGAGATTAAACGCAAACATATGCAATTTTTTTTTAGAAAAAAGTGTATACTTTCTTCCGATACATATTGTAAAGGGTGTCCCAACAAGTTCGCAAGATTTAAATTTTAAATAAAACGCAGATATTTAAAAAAAAAATCGCGAATTCTTTATTATATCGTAAAGTAGACAGGATGAGGTTATGTATGGAACAACACATCGGGCAGATGACGGCCGCCGCTAATTGGGTATTGGAGAGACAACATAAAAATGCTGATTTTGCATATAAAATCATCTTTAGACGAGGACCATTTTCATCTTGATGGCTTCGTCAATAGGCAGAATTGTCGCATTTGGGTCGCGGAAAATCCTCGAGTGATTCACGAGAAACAAATGCATCCGCAACGTGTCACTTTGTGGTGTGGATTGTGGTCTGAAGGACTCATTGGACCTTTTTTTCATGAAAATGAGTCAGGTCAAGCGCAAACAGTCAATGGTGTTCGGTATCGTGAAATGATAACCAATTTTTTCGTGCCTAGAATTGAAGAAATGAATGGGGAGGGGATGTGGTTTTAACAAGATGGCGCCACATCTCATACAGCGAGAGAAACAATTTATTTGCTGCATCAGTCAATTCCCGGTCTTATTATTTCGCGTTTTAGAGACCGTTTTGGCCGCCTAGATCGTGTGATTTAACACCATTGGACTTTTTTCTTTGGGGTTTTTTTTGAAGTCGATGGTTTATGCGAATAAGCCGACGACGACTCAAGCCTTAAAAGAGGAAATTGGACGCTGCATTAATGAAAAACCGCAGCATTTATGCAAAACGGTCATTGAAAATTTCATTAAAAGATCGCGTATGTGCCGGCAAAGCCGCGGCGGCGGCCATCTGCCCGATATGTTGTTCCATACATAACCTCATCCTGTCTACTTTACGATATAATAAAAAATTCGCGATTTTTTTTAAATATCTGCGTTTTATTTAAAATTTAAATCTTGCGTTCTTGTTGGGACACCCTTTACTTGTGTACATCAGCCTTTGCTTTTGTAAATATTTTTCTAATGAAGAGGGGTAACATTTTTAATTTTTTAATTTATACGTTTGTCGCTCCTTAACGAATTTTTAAAAATAAAATTATGTTCAGTTTGTATATCTTCCTCCATATCTGCGTCATTTTCGAAATGTTTACCAATCTGTAGTACATAACTTTCAATGAACAGTGTTATGCGTAATGTCTAATATTTTATGTATATAAAATAAACTTTATTCTTTCTTATTTTATCTTTCAGCAAGGTGACTTAGATCGGCAACGCCTGCTTGGTGATCGGCAGAGAAGTGGTGTTTATGAAAGTGTAATAGAAGATGGACTTGAAGGTCTAGAACATCAAGAAAGGTATGTGAATATTAATTTTTAAATACTTTATAAAAAAATTTGCCAGGTGTGACCGTTTAAACTGATATTTAATACAAAATTAGATGCAAGTTTTTTTTTCTACTAACTACTTATATCGTTATGATTCTGAACTGGTTGTTTGGTTGCATAATTAGATAATAAAGTATTTTTGATGAACAAAGAAGTAAGTTACAATATAATATTTGTAAATAGATAAATACTTTTGTTAAAACAACAAGTAGGTAATTATACTTCAATAGCATACTAGCTGACCCAGAAGACGTTCTTCTGCCCTTTCCTGTATAGGTGGCCCGATAAAATTGATTTTTGAAGTGCACCATATTTTTCGTCGTTCAAAAGATTTGTTTTCGAGAAATCCATTTGAGAATTGGTTGTGTAAAATAAGTTCACAGCTTTGTTTGTATGGTGCAAAATAGTGGCGTTATTTCATTTTGAAAATGAAATACGGTGGCTATTGATAAAGTAAGTTAGACATTTTCAAAATGAAATGACACTACTTTACTTTTCAATTGCTTGGCCTAATTTTATATTAGGAAAGGTCTTATTACATTTTCAAAACAAAATTTAAATTTACTTTATAGCAGCCTAGAAAGTTTTATTTATTCTAAATTTGAATTAAAAATGTAGGGAGCCTTGAAAAGCCAGATAATTCAAATAGTATACACGAGACTGTGAGTGCAAAAATGACGTTTCGAGTGATTTAAAAAAAAAATGTTTTCCTTGATTTTTTTTGTCTCGAAGTTTTTTAACATATCTAAAAACAGTAAAGTACAAATAAAAATAAATAAATAAATATATTTTTATTGCATGTAATTTTTTTTTCAAAATTTAACTTGACTTTGGAAAAAAAGTCTGCGTTGTTTTCAGACAAATAAATAAAATAAAATGCACGACTGGATTGCATAGTTGCAGAATAAGGAAAAAATACAAAAAAAAAAAGAATATCATTGGAGAAAAATATGAAAAAAAACATAAAATTCATTATTTGTATGCTAAAAAGAAGTTTGAGCTCAAAACTGAAGAGTCGAAAATCAAAAATCGTTAAAGCACTTTTTTTTTATAAAATATTAAAAAAAAAAAAACAAATTGCTATGCAGATTTTTATTATTTTTGCAAATTAATTCCTATTTTTGCAAATTAATTGCAAAAATTTTTGAGCCTTATTTCACTCTAAAACAGTGGCTGAAAAAAAAGCATGCAACTTTACATTGAATTAAGCAATTCAGAAGATTTCAAATTTTGACTGCATATTTTCTGTATCTGCAAATTTGTAGTCATATTTCAAATTCCTAGCTGAAACGGTTATTGAGAAATGAGCATGTACTGAACATGAACTGCAAAATCGGGAATAAAATTGCGGAAACAATGCAAAATACTCCAAATTCTTGTTGGGTCCCGTTAGTCTAGGTGAAAAACTATCTTTTAACTTCACTGATTTTTTTGAAATATATTTCTCATTTCACAGTTTACATTCTCTAGCTTTTCAATCAACTCCGTCTGCTTTGGCATTTTATTCATACAGATTTTTCTGAGCAAATGTCCTAAGCGTGCTGAGTTAAAAAAAAAACAATTTTCATGGTTTTTCATGTACGACGAAAACAATATTATATCAAGAACTTAATCTTTTCTTTGCAGTAACCCTCTCTTACGACCTTTATTTTTTGTACTGTTTAACACCGGCCTTCCCTTAATGTGTAAAATGTCAATTTATGGCCAAATTAATTTATTTTTACAAAACCAAAAAAAAAAAAAAACGCAGTGAAAATAATGGCCTTAGTATGATATGGAAATTTGTCACTTATTCTAATCCTTTATAAATTATCATCAGATAAAATGTAGCTACATACATTTATGTATGTTTTTGTTTGTCTTTTGTAACTTGTCAGTTTTGTAACGGGTAAACAGGAATTTGAAATGGAGCAATGTGTGTGACAGTTTGAAACCCTGACAAGTAAACTTCATATTTTTTTTTTTTTGTGTCAACAATAATATAAATATTATTCTTGTTTGGGGCCTGTGACATTTAAATATACTTACTATACATACATATATGCACCGCAGTTTGGTATTTATTAATTAAGATGACACATGTCACTTGTCTTATCACTAAGTTCTATGTATAAATTATTTTAACTGTTTTAATGGCGATGTACATATTAATTTTGAGCTTCAATCCCCACACACCTTGTTGTGCTTATTTGGATATTTTCTGTTCATAAATATTTTGATATTGTTTCAAAAAATAGTTTTAATAAATCTTTTAAAAAAGTGTTCCTGAACAATAATTCAGTCATAAATGCACAAATTAATCTGAACCTAAATTATGACAACATTTACTCCGCCTGTCAAACATGTATGACGTTTTGCGCTATTTACCTCCAATGTAAGTTGTTTGTATATTGTGGCGAAAACTTGATAAAACTTAGTACAGATGATTGTAAAACCTTAAAATTTTTTCAAAACTTGTAATTGTCAGCTTATGTCAGGATGACAATTACCAAATTTGTTACAATGACAAATTTTGCGTTTGAAAAATTAATTTTTCTTAAAACATTCCCTAAAAAATAATATTATTCAAAAATGCAATAAAAGAATGAATGTTATTGGTATTGCCATTGATTTTTAGTAGTTTTTCCAAAGACACTGCTTTAAAATATTACATCTCAATTTTTTGTTAAAAATGACGAGGAAACATTTCCTAAAATATTGTCTACAAATTAGAACAATATTCTATCGTATTCTTAAAGTTAGAATTTTCTATTTAAGCTTAGATTTAGTAAGGTTTATACCTTTTTAGAAACTGCAGAAACGGTAAGTTTTTAAAATAAAATATGATATTTTTTTCAAAGTTCCATTCTTACATTCAATTAGAGAATTATACTATAAAAAAGGTTGACACCAATAAAAAAATACTTTGACGCACGAGCTCACTATGATTTTTTACCAATGCTCAATTGCAAATATTTTAAAAACCAATTTTGGATGGGATTTTTTAAAATTTCAAAAAAACAGCCTTTATACGTAGGTACTAGGTATATATAAATATAATTTACGAATGGCAACTCCGATACTAAGCAAAGAAAAATAAATTTAATAAAAGTTTTGTTTTGAGGCACCTTTTTTTAAAGTTAATATTTAAAGTTGACAAAGTTAAAAGAAAAACAGAAAACGTGGGGTACATTTGGACATATTTAGGTGCTTGCTCACCATCACTTGGAACAATATATTACTGTAATATATGAGCCGAATTGAATATCTTATAACATGTATAATTTAATTGATTTTAATTCTGATTTTAATTTCATCAATTTCTATTTCTTATGCTTGATTATAGAAACGGAACTTACAAATTTGGGCATCCACTTAAACATTTAAATAAAAAGACTGTTTCCAATAATTTATTAATTATAACGTTGATAACGTAAAATTATTCAGAATACTTCCTTAAAGTGTTTTCTTTTTTTAAGTCCCAAACTGCTCCTAGGCTGTCTAACGTTGGTCCCTCAACGGGGCAGATTAGAAAACTTTTAGGAGAATATTAAAATGAAAAAAAAGTGATCCGGTGTGATTTTTGTAAAAAAAAAAAAGTGGCTTGGGGTGCTCCCTCTCTTTTTCTCGTAAATTGTTATTGCTCGGTTCTCAATTCTGAGAGGTCATGACTTTATCTTCAGTTTGGAAACTACACTAATAAAAGGTGTTATTTTGATATTCAAAGAAAAATGCCATTTTTTGAGATAAAAGATCGGATGTTTATTTGAATATAAAGAGGAAGTATGTCATTAATAATGGAAAACAACATGGACCAAATGTCCGCTACGCTTACACAGCAATGGGACGTATGCATAAAAAGAAGTAAATGCTTTTACTTGGAAATGTCTGCAGTAGCTAATGCAAATTTCCCACTAACTAGCACAGCAATTAACAAGTAAAAGCATTTACTTTTGTATATGCATATGGCTTAATATCCTTTTCATAACCAAATCGCAAAGTGGCTGCTGTATAACTTCATGAATTCCATCTTTGAGGTCTTGGATCATTTTCATGCATTTCAGGGACCCAATCAGCAAAGACACGACGTTCTTGATAATCGGCCGCCTTGAATTCTTGTGTTATCTGAACTTTGTTAGCCTTAAGACCTAAGCCTTTATACAAAATACAGTGTTATATGACGTTTGTGGAATGCCCAATTCCAAAGAACGACGAGGAATGGACAAACCTGGATTTTCTTCAATACTTTTGGCTACAGCAGCAATATTCTCAGTTGTTCTTGAGCGACGCACGTACATGGGTTTTATTCTTAACATCGCTTACTTGTCCTAAAAGCTCAAATTTTTCTCTTGTCAATTGTGAAAAAAATTACAGCTTCAAAAGTGACAACGGGCTATTCAAAATAACACCTTATTGGAAAACCCTTTAGTTGTTGTTAAGATATAAAAATCCAAGTTAGAACTTGTGTCTGTTTTCCATACAAATAATATGGAAAACCGAAAAGTGCGTTGAGAAAGGTCTACATTTTTGAGCTTCATACACTTTTTGTATAGGGTTTTTCCAGAATTATAGAACTTTTAATTGGGATAAAACAAAGATGAATTTTTGAAATTGACATGGAATTGACTATATTGGAAAAATAATCTTTTGGCATTATAATTTAAATATGATTTCTGGCATATGACCTACACGGCTGGCTATTCCTGATTCCACATGCCCATAAAGCTTACCAAACATTCAGTTTTTTTCTGGATTAGCAGTTGTTGTTTATTAACGTAGCTATTTAACCAAAAGTGAGCTTCATCGCTAAACAAAATTCTCTTATGAAAATCAGGATCGGAATCAGGATAAATTTTAACAATTTGGAAGCGTTTGTCTAGCGTCATTCTATTTATGTGGAAATGCCAAAACCAAACTAAACACAAATCACTTAACAGTTGTTAAATTGGCCGCCAGTTAAAAAAGTTTTGCCGACTTTCTAAGTTCTATACCTCTGGAAAAAGCACCCTTTATTTGTTATTAAATTATATTGCAAATGTCCTAAACCGCAGTGTATTCTTTCAAATCGTTCCTTCTATTTATATACTCAAATGTTTAAACAATCGCATTGCACTGTAGTAAAACGCAATAAAACATTCATTTATATAAATGACTGAATTTTATTTATTTTTGTTCAAAACATTTAAAATCAGGTTATACAGTACTGCCATTAATTACATCACCTTAAAATATAACATTCTTAGATCATTGAACTTTGAAATACACTCATTTAAGTCGAGGTACTCGTACCTGGGTAGGGCATATGGGCTCAGTTAATTTAGGTTGCATTGTTTTTTTGGGGCCAAAACACTACAAAAGCAATATACATATTTACGATTTATTTATATTATATTATTTAAAGCACGTTTTATAGCTCATTTGTCACTCCTATATAAATAATAATTATTATAATTTATTTGCAATGTATATTTTGTTTGACATTGAAGCAGAAAGACATTTGAACATCTACAATAATAAATATGCCTACCTATATACATCCTGTGTCGCTTGATTTTGATAGCAATTTATTATTATTTTATTTGAGCTACGAAAAGTATATTTTTCATTTTTTTTAGTTGAACTTTTTCAAGTCTTCCGTAGTAAAAACAATATTCAAATTCACGCCAACTTCAACAATTAACTGTTTTTTGAATAATACTTTCAATAATGTCTTAATTCAAAATTGTTTGGTAGTAAATGATGGCTTATTCAAAGTTTCAAAAATTGCTATGAAGTCGTTCATCAGAAAATTAGATTTTCTAAAACACATAAAAAGTTGAAGGACAGGTGCCATTACTTTTAGTGTTGTAAAAAGAACATGGAAATAATCGAAAACGATATAACTACAAAGTTTCAAGAAAATCCACTCAGCTTTTAAAACTGTAGCTGACCAGACAGTCAGAGTTACTAGACCGACTTTTTTCGTCTTCGCTCTAATAGAAACATCAAATTTGATCAGAATTTCGAGTTCGATTTTTTTCTTAACTAAAAATAAGTGTTTGTCTGTATGTCATCGATGAACTCAAAAACTACTGGACCGATTATTATGAAAATTGGTATATATGTATATGTATGTATTTTCTACATTGATGCCACTCGCCACCAGGTGGCGTAGCAACGCGTACCAGGTACAGCTAGTATTGTATAAAATATATATGTAAATATATTTAAGATTTCTCGATTTAACAAAAAAAAATTCAAGTAACCTTGATCAGAGGATAATGAGTGTATGTATGTATATAAATTTTCTCGCGCACAATTAACTTGGAAATTGGTTATAATTCATTAATTTCACACTTTTCGTGTTTACCTTCCACAAACACAAGGTAAAACTTCATTCACGGCGAAAAACAGCAAAATATTTATTCGGAAGTCTTTTTGCCATAATAAATTATATAAGAGCACATCCAGTAGGTATAAAGACCAAAATATAAACATACATCCAAACCATGGCCCACTATTTTGGGATACTACGCCTCTTGTAAATATAATCAAAGAATAATAAATAAATCTTGTTTTTCATTAAATTCGTTTACTTTTTTTTTTTTTTTGGTCAAGGATAAATTAAATACCAAAATGTTTTTTTTTTGCAATTTTTAAGAGGCAGATGATTGAAAAAACACATCAAGGCGAATAATAAAGAAATTGATTTAATTCGCGTTGTGTATTTAAACCAAAGTACCAATGCATCCATGTAAGTTTATTTAATGAGAATAATATTGTTCTGCTTGAGGTTGGATGCAGCAGTGACCTCAATCTTAATATGTAGTTGGTATCGGCGTAGTGATAAAATTGAAAGTAACATTTTCAAGAGTTTTACAAAATCACTAATTTATATATTAGCACAAATTACTTTTACTGAAGTGTCCGTTGATTTTCAAGTATCTCAATTTTGTTTTCCATTTTTTTCTGATACCTAAAAGATAAAATTTATACATTTCTCGAAAACACCTCCAAAAAAATTTTATTCAAATTTTTGCGTGTACGATGCATCATTTTATAAATCATAATACAAATTTAAATAAAGACATTTTTGGCTAATATTTACTAAACAAAATTAATTTTTTTTTTTTTATAAACTAAAAAATAAAAAAATTGACAAAGCACAATGTCTACACATACAGCCTTACCCTAAAGCCTGATTTAAACCATTGTGTTCGGTAGTACTTTATATTTTTTCTTTAAAGTTAATTGTTTTTTACTCAAACTTTAAAGAAACAAGATGTGATCGCCCATAAGAGCAAGTTTGTGCGACGCAGTCGAAAAATCGATTCTCGTGAATTCTAGAATTTAATGCTAGCGGAATCGATGCTCACAACTTCTGGAATTTCCTTTAGGTACTGAAGAATCTAATTCCTAATGTAGAAAAATCTGGTCCAACTTAATTGCAATTTAAAAGGTTTATACCTATTCAGATAAATCGTAGTGTTGATTAAAGCATGTATAATACATAAAGTATTCGATACCTTCACTATAACACTCAATTACCGACTTTATTTCAACTTGAGTGACATTAATAATATGATTAAATATTTATTAAGAATATTATAGTTTGTTAAGGGGCATGCTTTTAATCGATTTATATGGAGTGCGTGTTAAAGAAAACAAAAACACAAAAGTTATAAATTTTTTACATAGAATATGTCCTTGAAACTAACATTGGCTTTGACATTAAATTGATTATAGGATAATAATATCAATGAAATAGTGTTTGTTTGGGAGCCTTATTTTATGCTAACACAAAAATGCTGAAGTTTATTGTCCTGGACATTTCCTGTTTTTTTTTTTTTATTTCCTCAAAAGGAAAATTATTTTCACGGAAGAGACAAAATGTAAATAAAAGTTTCACCGAGTAACTTTAATGTTTTATTTGTTTGATTACATTTGAAGTTGTAAAAAGTAACACCCCTATTATAAAAATATGTATTGGTTTTATTAAAACGACAAGATTCTGAAAGTTAAATTTCGTGTTTAGAAGAGAAATTATTTTGTTTATAATAATTGGTAAAGTGAAGAGTGGGTAGAGTTTTGAATTTTACGCTTTTTCTTCTCCAATGTAGCTTTTTTTCAAATATAACTTTTTTTAAAATATATCTTTTTCTCAAAATTTAAACTCCATGTGTCGATTCACTTTTAAATTAAATCATTTCAGTCATGAGTTTTTGAAAATTTTGTTTTGAAACTCAAATTATGTATCCCTTCATTAGAAAAGTATCTTTTTGGAATAAAATATTGTCAAAAAAATACAGTTATGCACTGTCAAAAATTCAAAACGTACAAGTATTTTTATTTTATTTTATTAATCAAAAACAAATAAATCGTTTTTGAAAAAAAAAATTAAAAAATGGTACTAGAAAATCTTAAAGACCAAATAAAAATGGC
The DNA here is from genome assembly GCA_958431115.1 of Syrphus vitripennis. Classification (NCBI taxonomy): domain Eukaryota; kingdom Metazoa; phylum Arthropoda; class Insecta; order Diptera; family Syrphidae; genus Syrphus; species Syrphus vitripennis. The sequence continues at coordinate 77,617,897 of OY288109.1, read as the reverse complement.
CGGCAGCAAAAAATATAAATTTATTTATTTTATTTTTTATTAATTTATTAGTTTTACATTTATTTTTAGACATAATTGGTTTCCAATTTTATATTTCTTTTCTGAGTATTGAAATTTGGAACTTTGACAATTAAACAAAATTCCAAAGTTATAAGTTCAATCACAAATTTCTCGTCTATGTCTGATCTTTGCATTTGCATTGAATTTTAATAAGTACACTTTTTTAAAACAAAATAATATGAAAATCTTATTGAATTTCTATAAGATTAACGTCATTAAATTTAATCCGATTTCTCTATAGACACACATTTGAAAAGATTTTTTGTCTTGTTGCTTTTAAAAAGATTTGATAGTTGAGTAGGTCAATATGGGTATGTGGGAATCCACGTTTTTCATCTTCCCGGTCATAGTATTCTAAAGTTTGATGTTTGGATGCAAGGATTGCTCTTTAGTACCTTTAATCGTTAGAAAAAATTTTTATCTTCGTCGATATATGAAAAAGAAAAAAGAAAAATGTAACAATAATTTCTCAAAAAAAAGCTTTCCTTATTCATTCCACTTGATCTCAAATACATCTTGCATAAGCTTTTGAAAATAATTTTAAACCAATTTTAAAAATTCTTATAATTTAAAGCCATTTTTATTTGTTTCATATCGACCCTTAAAAAGATTTATTTTTAAATTTGTATTGATTCATAGCATCATAACCCTTGCAAAAATAATATAGGGCAATAACCATTCGATTTAAAATGCCAATATCTACGAAAAAAAGGCCTTCAAAAGTCTCTATCGGAAAAGTTCAATTGTACTTTTGCTATAGGAAGTGGCAAGATGCCAGTTCATATTCATTTAAAATCCCAAACAAAAATTTTCCATTTCCGATTGATATACACATAATATGTAGGTACTACATGTTTGGCATTTTTTTCTTCTCCACAATTAACGTCAAATGAATGTTTGAATATTTAATTTAAGAAAAATAAAATGTCAACGTGTTTATACTCCTGAATTACTATACAAATCAATCAAAAATATAGCTCGGTGTTGTGGAGGTATTGTTACTGTTATACTCGTGCCCTTCTGACAAAGTGATTATTGTTGGTTTGAGTTAAGTTAACTCAGGTCACTGTCAGGGTAGAAGAATGGAAAGCATGAAAACAACTTCCTAGCTGATAACATTATGAATTGGTGTGTTGTTGTTTTGATTTACTTACTTGGCGGAATGCCACCCTCATCAAAGCACAATAATATTTTTCTTCTAATGAATACAAAATTTTCCACGCGATAATGCTTCTCTTTACGCTATTTGATTAATATTTATAGTTTCTAAAAAAAAATAGGAACCCAACCATATAAAAATTAGTTCATTAGTTTGACATTCAATTTTTTTTTCAAGTTTCGCTGGATACTGAAACTGAGACCTTTACAATCCGATTAACTACTGCACCCTGCCTCTGTAGTACCAATTCGCAATAGAAAATTTCGATGTTGAATGCTAATCACGTTTATCCAAAGACAAAACATTATCTCTGTGTTAGAACTTGCTCATCCATTTGTAAACTTATTAAAATAATGAGTTTTTCGTACTATTGATCTATATTTTAAGTCACGGTCTTCTTAAAGTTATATGAATATCTTATTAAATTTCAATAACTTTTTATCCATTAAATTAATCCGATTTCTCACTGTAGAAATATTTGGAGAACTATTCGTTTTGTTCCTTTAAAAAACTCTTGGTAAAATAGCTCAATTTGTGAATATTACTGTTTTTTTTCTTTTTTTTAAATAAAAAAAGTGTGAAAAAATTCAAATTTTGTTTCCATTGCAAAAAAATCTACCTATATTAAAATATTGTGTTTTTTAAATAAAACCTAAAATTTTTTTTTGGCCTTATTAGAAAATCCGATTTTTTTTCCAAAATGGATCCAACAATTTTTTTAAACTCTAATAGATGTTGGCTCACTCACTTTCAATTTAAAAAAAATTAAATTTACCTCCCATAAAATCATTTTTTTGATTTCGATTTTCTCAAAAACTGTTTGAAATTTTTTATGCAAAACACTATAATTTTTATAAAAAATATTCGATATAAAAATTCTAAAACAAATTTGAGTTTTGAAAAAATAATAAAATGTATTTTGAAAATTAAACAAATATTTAAAAAACGATCCGAAGTTTTTAATTATAAGTTTAAAAATAACGGTATATCCACTACAAATGTTAAGAATCCGTTTTCAAAAAATTTAAACTTCTTTAAAAACGCACTGACAATTTTAATAAATTTTTTTTGACTGAAATTAAGACTATCCTCTGTTTTTGTTTTTGTTCGTATTATTATTAAGATTTTTATGGTTTATTATAGGTTAGGTTAAAGTGATTATTGGTTAGAAACCAACACACGTAGACCAAAGTTTGGTCCGTTGTACTACCACATGGATCATTTGATCAACTTTACTCGTTGAACCAAAAGAAGCTTCGAATGAAGCGCAAGAGACAATTGATGTCGGAGTTCGCTAGATCGCTGGTGTCATTGTAGTAAAAGTCGATCAATGATCGACAATTTAGTGCTGTTAGTGAGTTAATAGAGACAGAGTCTAGAGATTTTAAAGCGGCTTGGCTATCCGAGAAGATACGTATATCGGTTGTAGATATAAGGTTTTCTTTGAGCCAAGAAAGGACTTCTTTAATGGCCAGGATTTCAGCTTGGAACACGCTACAATGATCAGGCCTCCACCAACCCCATCATCCGTTTTAGATCCGATGGTTATTATAATACAATCCAAAAATTAAACTAAATTTTAATTCCCAAAACCCTAAAATTGCTGAAAAAGAGATCCGAAGCTCAATTTGAAATTTAAAAAAAATTTGAAATTTAAAAAAAATTTGAAATTTAAAATCAGTTACATTAACAAAATTGCTTTTTTTTACTAAAATGATACGCTTCAAGTGCAAATTAGTAAAAGGCTATTTTTTATAAAACAAAGTATGTATTCTATGAATATGCAAAAAAAGTTAGTCCGCAATTTATTCCATGTCCTTGAACTGCAAGAACGATTTCGTGCAATCAAGTCGTGCATTCAACTTCGTATGGTTTCTTTTTGTCAGTCATCTTATTGTTGTTATTACCTGCAAAAATTACTAGAATAAATCAAATTAGATACACAAACATAATACACTCTTCAAGAAATACAATTTTTGTCTTACCTGTTAGTTCATTGATACAACTATACCATTAAAGGACAACCAATTAATTTTAAAGTTTGCTCAGACAATCCTTTTTATTCTATAAATATGCATTTGAATCAGATGAATAATGCGAAATAGAAAACTAACATCAGGGTGTGTTTATGTTTTTTTTTGTTCTTTCTGTTCTTTATTCTTTTGAAAAATTAACATTTTATCAGCTTAGTCCTTTTGTCTCTCCTATATCAAAAATATTTTGCTAATGCGAATGAATCATCCGAAATGTTTAAATTTTATGAGCTCATAGGTATATTGACAGATAGCTGATGTAATCGCACAAAAGGAGTGTCGTGTGTCTTCTGAGATGACGCATCATAATATCTATGATAGAAAATAATTTTTATTATTATTATCATCTGACAACATCTTTCATTATACTATCCCATCAAAAATTCATAAAGAAATACTTAAATACAATTATTTTTTTTTAACTACCTTACAGATAAATCCGTTGAACACAACCTGTGTCGGCGTAGAGTGATAATAAATCCATTGAACAATAACTAAATCGTCAAATGAGTTATTCAAAAAAGTTTTACGTGTAAATCAATAAATTCAAAATAACTAGTTAAATCTATTTTATTCAAAGTCACGTACGAACACAAACTAGTAGATTCTTAATTCCCGACACACTGTTGCAATTATGTAATCAAAAAAAATCCTATGTCAGCACTATATTTTTTCCCTCATTTTCTGCAATTAGAATCCCTTCATGAAAGAAAAAAACCCATCAAAGGATTAACAACTCCCACGCTGTTTTTACTATAGTTTCCTTATAGTCTCAGAGGTACAGTTGTTAATTTTTTTTTTTGCATTTTGCAAAGGATGGAAGAGTCTTCCCGTCACCACAAGATTCATTCAAATAGATATGCAGAATAGACCAGTATGAATAAAAAATGGACAACATTGATATTCATTCTTTTTCGCGCTATTCTGATATCCATTTTCTTCCAGATCATTCAGCCATACATCGAGTGCTTGTTGCATTGAACTTCACGTATGTATGATGGCTTCATCACCAGCAAAAACTAACTGATTCACTTGGGGTCCATCACCCTGCCCTCAAGCAGAAAGTCAATGATTGTAATAAAAAGCTAAGGACTCAAGACGCTTCCCTGTTGCACACCTTCTGTAATTGGAAACTCTTCGGTGATTCTTGTGGGGTATCTTACCTTTGTTTTGATTTGCTCGTACATATCAATCATCATCCTGATTGCCTAGGCGCAACCTATATCAGATATCTCGTGGTTATTTCTTCATTCTGATTCTTATACTGTGGATTGCATCAGTGGTTGATCTACTCAAAAAAAATCCGTAGCTTCATTGACCGGTAGCTGTCATGTATTGCCATTGCCCTGATTGGGCATTTGGTTACCATAGAATTCGTAAAATTTTGGTAAAAAAATAAGTTCGAACAAAAAATTAACTTTTTTTTTAATTTTGCTGTTCTCTATGTTTATGTTCAAAAGATGATAGATCCGGGAGGAAAAACGTTACTTACCAGACTATAAGTTTCAGCATACGTCAATTCTTCTCTGTCGCATGTCAATTTGTTAAACCCACACCTACCCGACATATGACTAATATTAATGATGGCCCACAATTGCATTATATTGTTCAGTCTTAATTCTGTTTATCGTTCATTGAAAATTGTTTACTTTCAACCTTGAAAACGAGACTACCCTCTGTGATGGGTGTTTCACAAAACCCAACATAAAACTATGTACCTACTTATATTCATTATCTTATTATCTCAAAATCAAACTTAAACAAAAACTAATACTACTCCTGTGATACTGGAGTGTCCTTTCATAAATAACCCTCACCTTTGGCGCCAAATAATAGGTCTATACAAACATGCTATACGATTACAGGGTGAGTCGTTTTTAAACTAATTGTGCGTATTTTATTTAGGTTTCTCTCTATCTGTATCAATTCATAACACAGAATTGCATAAATTATATTAATTAACATTTTGTGAATCATTCATTAAAACAAAAGCATCAGTTTATAGCCTCATGCAAACAGAAACAAAACAAAAACATAGCAAGTACTATAATGTGCGAACCATTAGTCATCATTTGTGTCTATCAAATTTTCATTTATCGTTATACATGGAATATTTTCAATGCTTATAGATTGCTTGCATTTGAATTTTAAGAGGTATAAACTAATTGATAATGCGAACCTTAAATTCGGGGTCGTTCCAGGGGTAAAAAGCTGTTGATTTTTTGATATGCTTTAATGAAAAATGTCTTTGAATGTTTGTTAAACTTGATGGTCATCCTAATTATGTCATAACGTCAGCCAAACAACTTGGTCTTATTCTATTATTTAAGTTATGGCAGTAAAGCTAATTTGTATATGAGTCCTTTAGATAACTATGTATTAATAACATCTGCAATAGAGGTAACAAATTTGTTAAATTGAAGGAAAAAATATATTTTGAAAGTATCGTTGAAATATGAATTTATGAAAAAAGATTCAAAAATTGTTAGAGACCTTTAATTTTTTTTTATATAATTTTTTAAGTATGTATTTCTAAAAAAAAAATTACAAAGCTATTCAGAAGTATTTAAGAACTTACACTTAAAAACAAAATTTCAAAAAAAAAATATCCACCCCTTTTCAAAATATTGAGTTTTTAACAAAAAAAATTTGATTTTTTTTTTCAAAATTCAAAAAGAAAATTTCTTAAAATTTTATACAAAAAAATTTATCAATCATCAATCAAAATTTTATCATCTATGTAGTGCGCTACTGTTAAAAAAATTCACCTATATTTAGTTTGAAGATATCATCTGGTTTCTAAAAATATGACATTTAATACAGGAAGTTTCACGCCCTGAAATTTATTAATTTTTTTTTTCAAATAAATATTTTTATAAATTATTGGACCTTTTCTTTGCTTGCTACCCCACTGTAATTTTGAATTTTAAATAGCCCCATGCCATTACTTAAATTAACCTACTATAACTTGGAGCTTAAAAGTAGTCTTGAATGTACCGTTCTACCGTCAAAAAAATATTTGTAAACTTACACCCTGTTTACTATGGCGTATGTGGAACATTTTTTTTTTATTTTTTACATTTTAACACTCATTTAACATTATTACTAGCTTATAAATACAATAAACATTCTCTTTGGTTCATTTTTTTTTAACGAAAACTCGAATTCGTATGTTGATCATGTTTAAAATCAAATTTAATTTAAACAAGCAAATCAGCCTGCAAGTTTCCATCAACAGATTTGTTATTCTTTCAATAAAATACAAAATGCTTGTAAATAGAAATAATTTATTAATATTAATTGCTATTTTCGTTATTAATTAAATTGGTAAAGTTAATCCAGAAGAGACTTTTTAGTTCTTAGACATCCGGCAACACTACAATCATTCAAGTAAAACCATCGTATGTTCTTTTACCGAGCTTGCGTACAAGAAGCTTTTTCTCTCTCTTCAATTTGCCTTACTTCAATTCTGATGATGGCAATGATGGAAGAGAAAGTGAAAACACTACCAAAAAAATATGAACCCTGATTTCAATTTTTAAAAATATCAATTAAAAACAAAACAATCTGCAGATAATTATTCAAACAAACAAAATATATGACTGTTTATTTTTATAAATAAATTTAAAATATAAACAATCCCCTTTCAATTTGACATCACTTCCCTTATAAACATTTCACTCTGCCTGCCTGCCTGCCCGACAAAAATTTACTACAAGAAAAAAGAGAAGAAGCATCATCATCGCATGCCTCTACTTCTGCGACTTTGTACTTATTAAAAAAAAAAAAAAAACTGTGGGTGCTACCACAACCAGACGGCAATTCGATTTAGTTTAAATGTTCACTTCAACGCGACGACGTGTGTTCCAAGAAAATCTTAAATGAAAACCGAAAGTTAAAGCGGTCAATAGTAAAAAAAAAAATCTTAAAAGAAAAAAATAAATACACTTTTTCTTCTCGTCTTTAATTTTTTTTTGTTCAAATTCTATTTAAAATTAGAATAATTCATCCGACGAAGACACAACGCCGAGTAGAAGAAAAAAAAATAAATTGAAAATTTGAATATTCGAAAATATTTTCGTATTCGAAATTCATCCCTTGATATACGTAAATAGTGTTGGAAAAAGAAAAAAAAATTTTTTCAAATTTTCTGCTAATACATCGAATAACCGTGTCACGTTCATATAGTTACAATCTCGTAATCGATTAACGAAAAAAAAATCCTTTTTTTGTTGGGTTATATTTTATTTATTGTTAAATTCAAAGAAATTTATTTCGATTGGCGCTCGCAAATAGCAGCAGCAAGTTCATAGTTCACGAAGTAAAAAAAAAAAAAAAATACAAGAAAAAAACACGAGGATGGCCATGGTGGAAGGGATGACGTCTATCGATTTAGGGCCTATCCCACCGACAACACCAGAAACCTCCAGTGTCAGCAGCACGGAGGCTGGTCTACAGGAAGAGCACATTGAAACACCTGAAGAGAGGTTTGTTTTCATTATTTTACATACAATATAATTATTGTCATAAAATATTTGTTGTTGTTGGTGGATAAAAGCCATAAGAGAGTTTTAGATAAATCGTCCTCTTGATCCTGATGATGGTGGGCGGCGATATGGTGCCGAGACCAAATTGGAATGGAATTTAACAAAAATAAATTAAGAATGACGTTTTCTAGTAGATATGTGCTTGCACAAAGAACTCTCATCGATTTATTTTCTATCTTTTTTTTTTTTAATACAAATGAGGGTATACTCTCAATTTATATTATATGTATGTATAGTTTTTGTTGCCACTGAATGGCCTGAATGACAACTTTTGTACTATACCAAAAACAAAAAAAAAAATGAAACCAAAATGTGTGTTCAAGAATGCGTCATTCTTTGTATAGTGGAGTTTTATCAATTTAAGGATACGCCGCCGCCGTCTTACCGTTGTGTATCCTTGTTTGTCAGTGTCAAAACGGGTGTGTAGCTCGATAGTGATGTCATATATTAAGTTGAAAGGACATGTTAGTTGGGAGAGTACGATGAAATTAGCTCGGTGTGTGTCATCGCCTTTTATATAATTTTTATTAGATATTGTTTTTTTTTTTTCTTTTTTAAATTAATATCATAAATAAATTAATAATTGTGAATTGTTTTAAATGTTGATATCGACTTAGTAATTCTGAGACCACGAAAAGTTCCTCTTCGTTTGAGTTTAAGATGTGGCTTCAATGAATTGAAAAAAAAAAGTGTCGGTCCAGTTTTTTAAATTATTATTTTTTAATGAACAAAAAAAAAACTTTTTAATTAAATCATTCATTCATTCACAATATGTTTGATGAATACGAAATTTATCTCACAAATAATTTAAACATTTTCTTTCATTCATTGTTCACAAGCATCGGTTTATTGTAGATACGCGTTAATAATATAATTATTAATTCAATGTGAATTTGTTTATCGGTGATTGTTCATAAGAATTATGGTGGTTTTCATAGATTTTATTATTGTTGTTGTTGTTATTGTTGCCTATTCATTGAATGGAATTGTTTGGATTGATAACCCTTAAAGGTTTCCATATAGTGAACAATTTAAACTTGTTTTCTTATTTTATAAATCCATATGAACTTTATTGTGAATTTGTGAATTGTTATAAAGTTAACTCAATGAATGAATGAATTGAGTTTGGGATTTACTCAAAGCTAGTGCTTTAAATATTTTTTATAAAAAAAAGATAAGAAGAGGTTAAAATAAAAATGATTTTAATTTTATAAAGAACTTCACCTCGGGGGTAATTTTTACTGTGACCTGTTTTTTTTTATATACAATCTATTGTGACTCACCATTAAATAGGTCACTAGTATCTTAAAACTGTCAAAATGAATTCGTATCGAAGAAGAACATCCTGTTTTTTTGTTATCATTTCTGTGTGTTATTTTTTTTTATTTTTAATTCTAATACAGACAATGTTCAATTGATATTTTCTTTTGGAAAATAATTTTTCATTAAAAATAGATTTATGATGGCATTTTTCTTTTTAAACCCTTAAGTAAATGATGACGATGATAGCTTTCAAGAGTACATACATACGAGTACATCTGTAGGTACAGAATTGCGTGTGTTCTGATTTTTGTTGCTATATTTTTTGCATTAAAAATGCAATTGACCTGTGGGCTGGTGGTTCAAGTTTTCCTTTATTTACTATATTTAATCATTTAAATGTGTCATTTTATATGAATATTTTATACCTACCAAATGTAGGTAATATAGTTTGTTTAATTAAACAAAAATAAAAAACAATTGAATTAATCGAAGTAAGTGGGATTTATGTTCGAATAATTATTTATGGTTGCTTGCATAGGCCAAGTTATGGATTCGTGAAAATATTCAAACTCGAGATTTTGATCAACAATGTCAATGTCCATTGAGCAACCATCTAAAATTTATGAAAAGTATTCAGTGCAAACATTTTTTTTTGAGTTTAAAAAAAAGAAATTGAAAATTAAATATTTCCAAAACGGCTGACAGATATTTTTGAAATTTAATACAGAGCATTTTTTTGATAAAATCTTTAATAATTTAAAACAAAAATTAATTTTATTTTCGAAAATAACGGTGCCTCCCATATAAATGTTAAAAAAATTGTCTTCGAAAATCTCAAAACTATCGTAAGTTTTTTAAGTGTATTTTATGAAGCAAACCATTTCTTTTGCTAAAATCTTAAAATGTTAAGAAATAAATTGCTTTTATTTCTCTCTTCTTTTATATCTTTTATAGAAAAAGACATACATAAGCTTTACTGCACATACATTTTTTAACAATAATTATAAATTTAAAATACTTGGCTTTTGTGCATTTAACGATTGTTGCGACCTCTAAATGTTAAAATAAAAACATTTCCGTTCGAATATAGCTAAGGAGTTTTTATTCATCTCATTAATTAGCTACAATATACTCTCATTAGTCAGAATTAGTAGAACGAATGCTTGATAACAAAAAATAATCTTCACATAAGATCTCAAATAATTGCAAAAAAAAAAAACAAATAAAACTCTAAAGACATGGATGCTTAAATGGTCTGCGCAATTCGTTAGAATTTAGTAATTACCATTTTAAAAGTATTTATAATTTACGGAATTATTCCGACTAGGTCAGAAAAAATTGTTTTTTTTTTTTTTATTGAAATTTAAATATTTTAAATTATAATTAACATGACTGTTCTAATTACCTTGAAAGCTGATAATGGCTTGTGAGTGTTGTGACTTATGCGATTGGTGGTCGTGTCGTGCGCCATTGACTTTTGCCAAGTAGCTAATAGTTAGATCATTTTCTGGGTCTAGAAAACCATGTGAATTAAACTTAAAAAAAAAAATATTTTCTCTTGCAAATTAAGCACAATAACCATTTAATGAGTACACACACTCCGTATCACTTGATTGAGATGATTTACTTAAAATATTTTTGTCAGGACAAAAATAGTAAAGGGTTTAATATTTCCTTCATTTAAAAGAAAAAAAATACTTATCATTATTCATAACAGAGAAAAAAAACTATTAAAAATTCAATAAGATTCAAAAATTTTACCTAGATTGTTTTATAAAAAGCAAATTTTTTTTGCGAAAGAAATAGGTAAAGTATATTGAACGCAGTACAGAACGTTAACACTCAATCAAATAACGTTCAAATATTATAATTCTTAACACAGTTTCCTCATCTCCATTGCGCTCGCTGTCACAACAAAATCTCATCAAAGATAAATTTAAATATTCAGCAATAATAAAACGTCACGTGCTAAAAATATGATATGAGCTATGGTTAATCATTTTTCTGACGGTTGCTCCAAAAAGAGATTACGATTTTTGTTTTCTGTTTGTGTCGTAAACTCATATTTAGGGCTTTAAAATTTAAAGCAGTAGCTATTTTCTTTAATATATTATAACCATCACATATTCTCATAAGATAAAAAGTACTCGTATATTGCAATTTCCATATTGTTTGTTGGTTATCATATTTTTTTTTTGTTTTTTTTTTTTTGAAGAAGTAACTGGTTGACTAATCAGATAAATCACTTGAAGACACTTGAGCTGTTTGTAAACAATTAAAAGGCGGCAGGTTTATTTACACTTTAATGCTTTCTCGTTGTTCCTTAAATTTTACTTTAAATAAAATTATTTTTAATCAGATTTAAGACGCATTGAGGTTATTAACTTGAGCAAACAACACGTTGTTTTTTTTTTCTAGAGTATAGTGAACAAAGATGCGTTACGTATATATTGTTTTATGTTAATTAATAATAATGATAACGAGAAGTTATGACTCAGAATTTTGAAAAAATTTACTAAAAAAAGATATGAGTATAAATACCGGCTATGGGGAGTTCAAAATAACAATCTACCATTTTTGCAAAACCTCGGAATTTAATATCATGGGGCAATTCTGTTTTGGAATGAAATCAGTGATTTTGGGCCTATTAATAAAACGGGTGTTAATAGTTTTTTTTTCGTGCCCTGTTGTTCAGTTTAGACCACAAGCTTCCTAAGCAATTTCAGAAGATTTCGAATAATTTCTTGTGAACTTGTTTTAAATGTTCTAGGTTCCCTGTTTTCTTCCCGGAAGATTTCGAGTCAAAGTGTAAGCTTTCGAGCTGATGAAATATTGCTTAGTCATCGGATTGAAAAGAGTAAACAACGAGCAATGTCGTGCCTCTGGTTTATTTCTGATCGCATAACCCACATTTGCGAGCTTTAATACGATAACCTTTTCTTTCACCCTTTGAAGGTTTCCCCCTGGACGTCTCTTATTACATTTACAAAAGCTATAGACTTAGCTCGAAAATAAGAACGTATAATCTGTTATGACATTGTTTAAGTTTTTCTTTCTTTTTATTCATCTCTGAATTTTAAAATATCCGGTTACTTTATCTTTGAAACTGTTTTGCAAAATAAAATATACACAAACAAATTGTGTTAATTTTTTTTTACTTCGCTAAGATTTAGTTATCTTTTCAACATTGTATTGTATGTGTGTGTAGGTATTATTATATCAACTGAACTACGTATAAGCTTTGTTTTTTAAACCACTCCTCTTGCAAAATTTTAACGAAACTTATCGAATATTATTTGAATCGCATTATGGTTTATGAATACAGATTGTGTGTATTCAGTTATAGTTATAGTTATCTTCAAAATTTTAAGCCGAAAATTGCCTCTTTTCATTTTCCTTAAGGAAAAGGGGGGAAGCACTTTAAAAAAGAATTGGCATTTTTCATACAAAAGTCCACTCAATTGGAGAAATTCTAAATTTCTAACAGCCACGAGACAAAGACGAGACCGATATTTTTAAATATTGACGAGTCCGAGACAAGACTTCAAATGTGTCGTCTCGTGGCTAGTCATTGCAAATATGTACATACATACATATATGGGAATACTGACTAAAATATGAAGAAATAACTCTAAAAAGCTCAAAGACCAAGAACGTGCAAGACGATTTTTTCAAGGATAGGAAAATGTTGGACTATTTGTGAAAAACTAAACAAAGACAAAATTATACTAAATAATATGAGTCAAATATCATACTGCGATTTTTTTTTAAAAACTATTGTAAGATCAAAGTGTGTTCACAATAGAGTGTAATTCGCAATTTGTTTTACATACTTATGTTTTTTTTTTCTTAAAAATATTATTTTAAATTCTATGACTCAAGATATTTCAACTAAACCTATTCCCATATATTATCAATATTTAAGATTAAAACTATATAAAAAAAGATACATAGGATAGGCTACCAGTTGGATTAAGATTTATTCCGCTTAAACTATTGCCGAATTGCTTAATAAACAAAAACAAAGTATTTGAATGAAAACAGCTCATTCAATCAACAAGGTCATGTAAATGAGTGTTTCTGACTTACACGATTGTCATTGTTGGCCCTGAAGTAAAAGGGGGTTGTATCTATCTATCTATATGTAGGTGCAGTAGGCAAAGATAATCTTTTTTTCATGTGGTCGATGAGTGCATCTGGGACATATTGTTTTCTTGTTAAAATTTTTTTTATTGGTAGCTGTTTTATTTATTTGAATTTCTTCTACTTTCAATGTTATTTTTAAAACATAAACGAGCAGTTTTTGTAAACAATTTGAAAATTTCATTCTTTTAAATTGCGTAGATACGTACAATTATTTATCTATAACATTTTTGTCTTATGTTTTTTATTATACATTTCAGGAATGTTCTTCGTTAAGTAAATATTTATTCTTTAAATTCCATATTGCTTAAAACATTTACTGAATAAACATAGGAAAGTTTTTCGTGAGCTGTTAATAACTAATGACCAGATATTATATCACAACAATGCCGGAACCCACCCACTAGTAGAATTCTGGAATTATTTTCTTTAACTTGTATTTCCGGTAATTAAATACCTTCACAGCTTGAATGTTTCGATTTTAGCTTAAGAAAGTATTGGACCACCCATTCAAAGTTTCATTACAGAATAAATATTGAAGTCTACATGGATGGCAGATGGTTTTGTAGATGAATTATTCTCGATTCGATTTAACTATACATTTCCGAGTTGGCTTAAATATAATCTAATGGAATTCAAATTTTAAAATATGACTTCATTTCTGAAGATATTTTATGCGTCCCATCGATGGCATCCCTCAACGTAGTCTTTTGGGTCCATTATTATTTCTTTTATTTTTATTAGTAATATGTAATCATACTGTGTCCCTTATATGCGAATTGAACGTTAAAAGTCATTTTAGAGAGTTGAAGCTTTCATTTCTATCACACTTGAGTTCGAATTCAAAAAATCCTTAATCACTGAGGTTGCACTTTTTAATTCTCTTCTTAAATCTGTGTTTTTATAATTTTTTTTTTTTAATGACAAAAATTGAATATACATATTAATTAATCAGATAATTTGAAGAAATTTGGATTCCAAAATAAATAATAAATAAATTTCTCAAAAACGTCTCCAAGAATTCCGACAAGAATTGTGCGGACACAACCTATCATTTAACACCAAAAAATTTGAATTAAGTTCACATTAAATTTTTGTATACTGAAGATGTTAAAAAATTCAACAAATAATATTTCATACCTAAATTTTCAATAAAAATACATATTTGTTTAAATATTTCAAAATCATTTTAAAAATATTTTTTTTCGATAATTTAAAATAAACGATTTCAAGTAATTGCTTTTTAATTTAAAATTTGACTTTATTATAAAAATCTATGCTCTTAATTATTATACTAATTTTTTTTTTTAATTTGTCGTTTAAAATTTATTTTCAAACATTTTTGTCTCATTTATGAAAATTTATTAAAGAAATTAAAGAACCTGACCACTTTTCCGAAACTTATAAACATTTTAAAATTAATAAATTAGATTTTTCGAGTTTGGTCCATGGTATAAAAAAGCAAACAAAAAATATATTTATATATTATTATAACCTCATTAATTTTTTGACGAGGGTGCGAAGCAGCTTTGAAATATTTTATTTTTACGAAAATTGTTTTCGCCATTTTTTTTGGCAAAATGTTGCATCATTTTAAAATTACTAATCTTCAAACATCAGTTTTAATCTTTCCAATATCTCGTTCACTTTCCGACACATCATTTAAGTTAGTTATTTTTGTTGTTCTTACCCTATATATTTTAAGGAAACCCATCCCTAATTTTTCTTCGAGAGTAAAAGAGATCAGTATTTTTATATCTTGAAAAACTTGACTTGATAGACAAAATTACCTGGCATTGTATACCTTAAAAACGTTGTTTTCTGCGGGTTTTCAGTCTTCAAAAAGATATACCTCAACAACCTGACGTGATGAAACAACAAATTACCAGGAAAAAATGTTTTGGTTTTTGTATATATGTACATATTTTTAAGATAAGTATATTTTTAAAGAATTTTAATTCTATATAAGTTAAGAAGAAAAACTTGCAAATATTTCAGAACTTAACTTTTCATTTCATTTTTAATTATGAAACGAAAGATAACCTTTACCCACTATCTCTCTGAAATCTGCAAAATATGTGAAAAGTAAACAATATTGCTTAATATTTTTTTTTATTCTTGTATTTATATCTCGAACTTATAAAAAGTAGGACACCAACTACAAGAAGACCTTCTGGCTCGAAAGAGTCCTTCACATGCCTTTCGTACGTGACATGAGCATTATTTTAGTTTAAATTAAGAACACGCATACCCTCCCTACCCAGTGAAGAAATATTACAAACTGCACAATTCTACAATATTGCCTACAACAACAAAAATATTTATCTTATAAAAATAGAAGAGCGCTTTTAGCCCTAGATGTAATGATTTATTAGTTATTAATAAGTCTAATATAAAATTCTGCTTTATAGTGCAAGGAACTGTAATTAAACTTTTGATATTTTGTTTGTCGACACTGAAGTTAGTTGGTATCAATAATTAAATAGTTCTATGCAATGGTTTCATTCTTCAATAATTAAATTCGTAGTAAATCAAAATACCATCCAATACTGTATGGTTCGGTCAATCGAGCCAAAAATGAATTTCGCTAATCAAAAATGTATATTTTTTTTACTTTTCTGATATTTTTCGCAGACAAAATAAAATATAGCTAGGTATTTTTTTTTTATTTTTCACGTTTTGTATGTAGACTGTTTACAAAAAGAAATATTTCTAACTTAAATTTTGATTTAATATTTACAGATACGAAAGATTACTCCGCCGTGCGCAAGTAGAAGACTTAAATGAAGTTTCTGGAATTGGATGCCTTTACCAAAGTGGTGTGGATCGTCTGGGACGACCTGTGATTGTGTTTTGCGGGAAATGGTTCCCTGCTCAAGATATTGACTTAGAAAAGGTATATTTTTTTTTACATATTAAACAAAAAATACGTTAAAAATAATTAATTTGTTTTTAAAATGTTTAGGCACTCTTGTACCTGATAAAACTACTGGATCCAATTGTTAAAAGTGATTATGTAATAGCGTACTTCCACACATTAACTTCAACAAACAATTATCCCTCATTGCATTGGCTACGTGAGGTTTACAGTGTACTGCCATACAAGTAAGAGATGATTTATTATATTTTTTAATATAATATTGCTTATCATTTGTTTTTTTTTTCAGATACAAGAAAAATTTGAAAGCATTCTATATTGTACATCCAACTTTTTGGACTAAGGTCAGTCTAATATTTATTTGTCTGTTATAACATTAAAGTAATTCTGCTGGTTGCTCAGAAAATTTTTTAAATTAGATAAGATTAGAAAAAAAAATTATAAAATTATGCATATGTGTATTATAAACTTTTCTAAATCTTAAATGTAAATCTATAAACAATTTATATTATTTTATGCTTTAATGCGAACTCATATTATTATAATTCTACTTTAAAATATTATTTTTAATTCATTTCACATTTAAATAGCAAATACATAATACTTACTTAAATTTATTATTGTTAATTTAAATTTAAATATGTACATAATACAAATACCAACTGTCGTAACAGCAGAAATAGAGTACCTATCCATTTAGGGAAATACCCAACTCGTTTCTTTATGAATATTTCCCAAAACAAACAAATAATGTCACATTCAAACATCATCCCGATTGCCCATAAGAATTAATTGGCATGGGGAATAATATTCTATAGAAATATGTCTAATTCACGTTTACAAGGTGCAGTGGGAAAATATCAGGCTTTTAAATTTTCAAAAAGGGGAAAAATTCCGAGGGAAATTTTTCCTTTTTTTAACTTCTCTGTAAAGTTACATTTTAATGTTTTTTAAATTTCAGGATATTATTTCCATTGTAATAATTTTAAAACAGTCATATCCTTCCAAGATGGATAATTGAGACCAAAAAATTGAACAAAAAATACACAGTACTGATATCTAATATATAGCAAATAATTAAATTGGCAGAAGAAAGATGTAAATTGTGTAGATATACATAAAGTAATTGTTTGTATTAATGTTTACTTTCTCGTCTACTCCTAAAACAATTTAAAATAATTTTTGTAATCACACAAAATCTTTCAAAAATCTTAGAGCATAGTTTATATTTTTCCATTAAACAAAGTTGACAGAAAAAAAAATGAAAAGCGTATTGATGTATGTACAAAATAAATACCTATTCATCGCCCTTCAACGACTTTAATGACAATTGCTTTCATTAACAAATTGTTTCTATTACGGAATAGATTTAATGTCGATTTGCTTACGTATTTTTTTCTTTTTTCAATAATTATATTGAAGGAACCTGGTACTTACTAATGATTCATTCATCGTACTCAGCATTATACATTATGTTAAAAGAAAAAGTTCAAATAAATGATAATTGAACTCATTTTCTAACATAGTTATAATAATTAGAAGTACATTGATTTTTTTTAAATTGCTGTTGGTATGCTTTGAAATCAAAAGAAACTCTAAAAAATTTTACACGGCTTATGTAGGTAGATTAGAGAGTTGGCAATTCCGATCGAAATAAAAACAATGATTGGATAATCAAAGAATTTTTCAATGAATACAAATAAACAATCAACTGAATCAAGATTCAATTCTGCATTCCAAAATAAAAACATTTAAAAAAAAATGTAGACAATCTTCAAAACATATATGTAATAAATCTGCAGCACCCTATCTTAACCAACATAATCAGGATGAAATTCCGTTTGACGAGTGATTAGCTTTATTTCTATATCAAAGCATTCAATCATTTATTATTATTTATACAAAATTCAAGAAAATCCTTGAATAAATGACATTACCCACTTATAATCGACTTTTAAATACTGTTTATTTGATGCAAGATAACCAGTTAGGAATACATTGGTGAAGCCCACCGCTTATTCATGTCTGCTAAATGTTCCGTTCTTCTCTTTTTCGTTCAATCAATCTCATAAAAAAGTCACGAAATAATACTATCCTAGTACACTATTTTTTATGTATGTAACTACGTCATTTCTAGGTAATAGGTACAAGAATTTCCATCAAAGAACTCATTCATAAAAACAAAAGTTTTTTCAAGGATAAGTTGAATGAATTAAGTCAATAATTGGGTTCTATTTATAAGCCTTTTCATTTTATCTAAAAATAGAAACAAATTGAAATTTCCAAACAACTTCACGACTCAGTCACTCAATACGAAATAATTTGCTAAAAATAAACTCTCGAAAGTACTTCAAAAATAATAATTAGGATACAAATTGTAAAAGTATTATTTGCAGAATAAGCACCTACATAAAACTATCTGTTTTGTTCTTAAAACTAAAATTACATATTTTATTTTTAGGAAATATTACCTCTGGCTTTTGGGGTTGACGCACAAAAGTATCCGTTAAAATTCCTAAAATTTGGGTATTTCCATTGTTGTGTTTGTAGAAAGTTTTTCATTTGTTTAATAATAGGTATATGTATAACAAATAACAATATTGATAGTGTCTTATTGACCGAAAAATTTACTGTATGCAGTTATATAAATTAAAAAAAAAATTGTTTGCATTAACATTTCTCTTTAATTTTGGTAATTTGTTGTAGATTGGAAATTTTCTAATGGTTTTTGTATGCCTTACTCGACTCCGAGTTCAGAGTTTTTCCAGAGTTAAGGTTTCAACGCAGGATAAATATTTGATGTATTCTCAAATTACTTATTTTCTTCTTCATAATTTATTGCTTTTTAGTCTTTTCTTTTTCACACAACTTTAAAAAAAGTATTTCTTTCCAAATTAATTGAAATATTGAAATAGAAATAGGGAAATCCCCTAAATACCTTTCAATATAACATCGCACTGTCTGGTTATTTGAGCTTCGCGTCCGGTTGTCGGAGATTTTGTATGGATTTACTTACGTAGTAACCATAAAACAGAAACTGTAATGAGAACAGATCTTCTGTTCTTTTCCCTTTCATTTCTTGATACATAAATAGTCCCTAAATAAAGTAATGTGTCCAGGTTCGTTTATTAGACTGTCCGTTTATAGGAAAGTAATTTGTATGAGATTTTCGAAAAAGAAGTTCGTTCCCGAAAATGTGTCCGTTTAAAATAAATAGAGCTTTCACTGTAATTGGATCTTTAATAATTTAAAAACAAAAATATCTCATACCATCATATTGCTTTGTTGATCTTGAAGATGATATAAAAGAATTTTGTTGGTAAACATAAGCACCCAAAACACAAAGCAGGGCGAAAATCAAAACTATCCCACAACTTATCAACAAAACACAATTTAATTGGACTAGTATGGTTTTTGGAATATATGTACGTTTGAAAATGGGACTTATGAAAAATTATATATAATTTTTATTTAATGAATGAAGGTTATTTTTCGTTCTTAAAGGTTTTTAATACCTTGAAAAACATTTACTACGTATCTTTCGAACGACGCACGGCGACTTTAAGCTACATAAGAAAGTCCGTTTTGAGACAACAATAAATACAAAATTTGTTTTCATTACAATTTGTTTTCTAATTCAAACAGTTTATTTTAAAAGAACAGATTATATAATATGCCAACGAGATGAAAATACTGAAATGACAAGCTTAAAACATTTTTTTATCAAAATTTAAAAATAAGTTTTCCCTGGTTTAACTTAGCACTGAAAAACAAGGCCTAATACCACTATCAAAACACGACACATGTTTCAATTATCGTCTCCGGTCTTTAAAAAAAATATGAATTGGTAGTAATAAGTAATGGTTCCTAAATTTTATGTTAAATTCTAATCATTTAATATAGATATATAGAAATATATATTTACACATACAGCACTGTATATCTTATATCTTTAAGGATAGATCATATTTTTTGACTTATTCTCACCTAAAAAAAAAAAATGAAGCGAAAAATCTGGATCTTGTTTATTTTTTGTTTGTACTTAATGATATCACAAGCACTATGCAATGTACAAAAACAATTTTTGTAAATTATATATTTTATAAAATATCTCTAAAGTTATCATAGTATAATAAAATTAATAAATTCCCCTTCCATTTTAGATGATGACGTGGTGGTTTACAACATTCATGGCTCCTGCAATCAAAGCCAAAGTTCACTCTTTACCTGGTGTTGAGCACTTGTATTCTGCTATCTCCAAAGATCAACTAGAAATTCCCGCATATATTACCGAATACGATATGGCTGTAAGTTTAAAATAGAATACATGATTTAATTAATTCCTGTTTTACATACTAAATTTGTTTTTTTTTTTTTTTTTTATGTACATATATAGACAAATGGACTTCACTACTTTACTCCTGTTCAAACGCCAACATAGGCCAGACTACTCGCTTGAAAAAATCAACAAATAAAAATTATTATTTAAATTTTAAGTCAATAATCTATTCGTACTTAGTATGTTTTATGTTTCAATTACGTAATGTTATTTTATTTCTTTAACTTTTATTTAAGTTTATTCATTAAAGCTTAACAGCAAAACAAAAACAACCTAATCTACTAATTTGGATATAAAAATAAATTTATTTAAAAAATAAAAAGAGTAAAAAAAAATATGCTTCTAGGAACAGTGAATACCAATAGATTATGTAGGTGATAAATCATTCTTATGATGGTAGAGAGTACATACTAATTAAAAAAAAAATAAAATCGTTATATAAAAAATTTAAAATTATTATTAAAATAATGAAAAAAAAATTGTTATTGCTAAATACGGATCCATACAATCGAATTGAGATTAAAAAAAAATACACACGTTATATCGTAAAAAAAGTTAACAAAAACAAAAAAAAAAACATAAATAGCGACATTGTTCGATATTAAAAAAAAAAAAACTCCCCACTAGAAACACACTGCTCATCATCTATTTGGAACGAGAACTTTGGCTCTTCCTTTCAATTGCTTACATGTAAATATTAACAAACAAAAAATGACATTGCAATCACAACAATCTCTGAATGATCAATTACCGCAGTAACACTCAGGGCGATTGGTTTTTAAATGAATAACAAATGCTAAACAAAAAATGAATACAATACAAAAATATGTTGACCTATATTTACAAGCGACGTATATATTAATAAACAAATTTAACAAAACAAAAATGTAATGCAATTGAAACAAAAAAAAATTATTCAAATTAAACTGAAAATAAAACATAAAGTAAAATTATATTTTATACAAAACCTTGCTACGGTAGAAAATAGACAAAAAATAACCTAAACATTTTTTCACACATATCGTCAGTTTATTCGCTCAAGTTGTTACATATATTTTGTTATACATAAAGTCCTCATCAGTTAAATGTAGTTTAAAAACATAAACACATTCACTCAGATGTTTTTTTAAGTCAAATTGCTTAACTTATTTAAATAGCAATTGGGAAGTGTTAATAATACTAGAGAAAGCAAAAAGTAAACTTTTTTGAAAGTAACAATTTTCAAAAGAAGATAATTCCCATTTGACTGAATTTAACATTAGAAAATACTGATTACTTCTGACTTTGAATTTTTAAATAAATAATAATACGACATAATGCCAAGAAAGTTCCAAGATAAAGGTTAATTAGAGCTAGGAACAAAATTGGTTTTGTTGTGGCTTGTCAGATTATTCTTCTATTCAGAAAATCTTAAATAAATGTACATGTTCAGAACATTTAGTTACATTCAAATTTAATACGTCGTCGTCGGTCGGGTTTTCCCTCAAACAAATTCATTCTCAACCAAATAACGGGTTCACATCAAAACTGAGAGAAAATGAGGAAAATACCTTCTACCAATCAATATTGTTCGAGCATATTTTTATTTAAGGAACTTTCAATTTATTTTTAAACAGATTATTTTAGCACGTACATATATATAAAATTTTATATATCTTGTTATATTCTAAACCAACTAAAACTAATTTAGCGTGCCAAGTCAATAAAATACAAAAATCTAAAATTAAAAAAAGAAATTATTTCAAATTTTCTTTGAATTCCTAATATTTCTATAAAATTTCGGTTAAACATAAAATTTAGAGAAGAAAAGTAATTTTTGAACTTAGCATTCGATTTAGCCAATCTATTAAACAAAAAAAAAGAAAACAATGCAAATAAACAAATATGATTATTACGAAATTGGCCTTAAATAGAAATATTATGAAAGCATAAAATAAAAATAAATACAAAAATCCCAACGTTAATAGACAAAAATTAAAATAAAATAATAGAAAAACGCAGAAAAAAACATAGAATAACCTTAATTTATCGATAATGAATTTATTGTTGCATACTATTAAATGGTAGTAACGAATCGTTCCACCAAGTATTAAATAAAAACAATAAAAAAAATAATAAACAAAAAATCGTGAATAAAAAATAAAGTTACTATATTTGCATTGAACATAAAAAATTATACTATTATAGTTCTCTCATTCAAAAACAAAAACTTATATTGTATAATATTTTCTCTCATTTAAAAAAAAAAAAACATTTTTAAATGGAACATTTTTAATCGTCTCACAAAAAATTAAAAAAAAGTAGTTGTTGGAAATATTTTTGTTATAATTAAGTTTTGTTATTTCGATAAAAGTAAACAAAGAGAAAATAATACCTTGTAGAAATTTTTTTTGACAAAGCAAAAAAAAATAAAGTTTCGAATGTAAGAAATATATTTTAATTTTTTTTTCTCTAGAAAACTTTTAGCAGTGTTTTTTAATTAAATTATTCCATTTGCACATTTTCATTCTTATTATGCGTACCTAGATAAAATGTGTTTAAACAAAATTAATTAAAATTAAAAAAAAAACGAAAAATTATATGATGATAAGATGCTGATAAGAACTAGCAAAAGTCTATAAGAAATTGTTATGTTTTTCCCCCTTTTACTCTAGCGTAGGTTGTCGATATTATATTAATAATAATATTAATGAAATATAAAAGAAAATCATTGTTTTTGTATATATATACAATTTAATAATAAAATAAACAATTTATAATTCGGTTGCGGAAGTTATTTATTTTGTTTTAATTTTCTTATTGAAAGTTTAATTAAAAGTGTAAGTGATTAGAAGCTTTATTGCAACATTGTCAATCGTATAAAGATCCGTCATTGCTTTCTTCTTTTTTCTGAAATGAAATTTCACTTTTGTCCACCCAAAGAGATCTGATGTG
Source organism: Syrphus vitripennis (assembly GCA_958431115.1). NCBI lineage: Eukaryota > Metazoa > Arthropoda > Insecta > Diptera > Syrphidae > Syrphus > Syrphus vitripennis. The sequence continues at coordinate 77,594,541 of OY288109.1, read as the reverse complement.
AACTTTTAATGTCAAACAAAAAAAAAAACACCACTCTTCCACATAAACGGAACATTTAATTACAAAAACCAAAGACTAACAGACAGCAAATTCATATTCGTACATTTATAGACCGAGAGCTGACAGCTAATTTTTGGTTTGGAGGTACAGTAGACTCGCGTTAACAAAAACACCGCCTTACGTGAACACCGGCTAACGAGAACATAATTTTTCTTACACTGACTACTCTGTAGCGTGAACACGGTGGTAAATAAGCCCTATAACGCGAACAAATTTAAAATGTATCAGCATAGGAAAAATAACTTTCTTTTATGCGTTTTGTCGATTTTCCGAATCATTTTTACTAAACAGGGAATCCCAGTTAATGCTATAACGTGGAAATAACGGGGAAAACCCATTTAATGATTTTTCGTGACCTGGCTAGTAATTTATTAGTTTAGTTTGCGGTTCTGATTTGATATGATCTAATCTAAAGTTTTTCGTGAAATATGTCGGGAAAAATACCGAAATTCTTGTCTTTAAAAGAAAAAGTGAATGTCCTTAAACGTCTCCGCGAAAAGGACGTGTTCAGCAATTTGCAAAAAAAGAAAATTCAGAAAAAGATAACCCATTTTTTCACTAATTTCAACCAACCTAATTATTTTTTCTTAACAAAACATTTATAAATTACGTTTGTACAAACCGAAAAACAAAAAAATATATGAATTTGAGTTAAATCACATGTCTGATTTATTTGGAAAAACTAAAGAACTACACCTTCGTAAACATGGACAACTTCGCAAACGTGAACACGCTAGGTTTTTAATAGTTCAGGTTACCGCGAGTCTACTGTATAGCCAAAATTCATGTATGTGAAGGTACTAGGGCCTTGATTTCAAATTCAATCGTCTGACAGGGTTATTTTGTCGCCGGTGCCGGAAGCGCGAGGTTGAAAACGGCGATTTTCCAGATTTTGGTTCTTGGAAGAGTTATCTTTTTTGGTAATAAAACAAAAATTTTAACATTTTGTGGCATATCCCATCCCTCATTTTTTTATCACATGCTTAAGCATGTTGTTTCAGGAAAAATGTTGTCCCATTCTTCTCTTTCAGATCTCTCGCAGCTCTCATGGTAAGTTTTCTTAGTTGATGGTCTAAATGGTCCCATAAATTTTCAATTGGGTTGTCCTGTTGACTGGGGAGGAATTTCCATGACCTTCGGACAGTTATAAAGCAGCCACATCCTGGTATTATACGCTTTATTCTTTGGGTCATTATAAAATGTGAACTGGTTTTGCAGACCCAATTTTTGTGCACTGTTACTGTCACCCAAATTTTCTTTCAAAATTTCATTATATTTTTTTGTGGTACATTATTCCATCAATAATATGAAGCTTTCCTGCTGCTGCTGCAGAAAAACAAACCCAAACCATCACCGATACGCCACCATGCTTCAGTATTTGGTTTCCGAGATACAATTCGCCGTCCATTTGACCTAGAGATATTAACCTTTGACTCGTCAGTTAAAATGACTTTTTTCCATTAGTCAAAATCCTTGGATTGATGCTCTTATGCAAAGTTAAGCCGTTTAACTCTGTTTACAGCAATTATGAACGGTTTTTCCGGGCAACTCTACCGTTAAAGCCATGCTCCCGAATGCAGTTCCTCAGAGTTTCTGTACAGAATTCTTTGTTGACTCAATGACGCAAATTTTCAGCCAGTTTCGGTGCGGTGCACTAATTCGAGGATTTTTCTTTATTGCACGCATGATAACATGTTTATCATGAATGTTGAACATTCCGCGTGTGGTGTTTCTTGGCTTATTTTCAAATCTATATTCTGAGTTTAAAACCTTTTAACGACTGATTGGACAGTTGAGCGTGGTCTGTGAACCAAGTCCGATATTTTTTTTAACGACTTACCGTCACTATGGTACTTAACAAATATTTTTCGCAGCTCAACCGACGCACGCGACGTTTCTTCCCATTTTGTAATTTTTTTTTAAATTCAAACACACGGAAACGTTTGAATGACGAAAAAGTATTTGGCATTTTTTTAACGGCTCCTTGTTATAGATTTTGCAAATAAAAATACAGTGTACGAATATGAATTTGATTTGATTTTGTAGCAAATTATTTTCAGAAAATTTTGGTAAGACATTATCTAATTTTGAATGAATATTGATTAATTTTAGTTAATGCTTAAGAAGAAGGTTATTCAAATTAATTGCAAAAAAAGCAGTTTTGGTTAGAAAGAGTGTTTAGATTATTTCGAACCTACTGTACGAATAAGAATTTGACTGACAGTAACAGGTTTAATGTGGAGACTTGAAGTGGAGATTGAAACAAATGGTGGCTCTTGGATTTGGATTACATTCACGTTTGAAAATTTAGTCCGACTCTTAGATGTTTTTTTTTAATGAATTTCGAATGAACATTTCTTGTCAGTCGAACATTTTGTGATCAAATCGATAACCCAATGGAAAAAAGCATATGAACAAAGAAAAGTGTCTGAGATCTCATTTTCCTGAATACGTCAAGTGTTTTAGTAAGTATAAAGGGGAAAGCGGGGCATATCGGGCCCCGGGGTATAATGTGCCCGCCTCGTATTTCTTGTTTGTATGAAGTGGGAACTCCGAATTTGCATCTATCATTTTCAAATTATCCCTAGCAATACGGGGGAATCCCCTTTTTAAGTAATCAAAGTGACACTTGTGGAGAGTAGTAAATAAAATAATCATATTTTTGTTTTATCACAAATTGAAGAATTTTTAATTTCATTCATTCTTTATCTTTTTATTTTATGTTAATAATGTTTATTTAAATAAATATTTTTTTTGAACATGAGAAATAAGTTTTTGGTGGTTTAAATTCAAAAATGTTGATGTTTCTTGATTATCCGTCAAAATGAATTTAATAGTAGATAATATAAAACTAATTCGTCTTTTCTTTTTAGTTTTATTTTTTTTTAATTACATATGTGGAATTATGTTAAAATTGTTTTCCATCTGAAAACGAAAACGATTACAAAAATAACTTAATAAATTTTAAATCTTCGGTGTTACCAGTTATTTGTCATTGTAAGTATCATAAGAAATAAAAAAAAAATTAATCGACCCCACAAGACGACGCACGCGACCAAACTTTAAATTTGTATTACTTTGATAAATTAAGTTTACGATTTTTTTTCCCAAATATTTAAGGTTGCTATATCAAAATTAAATAGAACCACCCTACTAAACAATTGTATTTAATAAATATTTTTGACACCCCGATGCTATGCCGCCTCATTCTTCAGATCCCAGATAATCGTCGCACTCGACCTTAAACTGGCCCTGAGACTATCATGTTAATATTGCTAGACAACAATTATGCTCTTTTTAATATTCGTCGTTAAGAAACTATTTTGCAAATTAGAACATTAATCACTGACAAACTTAATGTTATCAACAACTTGAACTTTTTATGCGCTACAACATTGTTGAAAGTGAAATTATAATTGTGAAATTGGTATGTTTTTCAATAGGAACATTTAAATCAGTAAAACCTAACATGTTCAACATTATGATGTATATACATTAAAATAATTTTATTTTTTTTTTAGGGTAACACGAATTTGTTTAGTTTTCCATAAGAAGAAAATATTTTTCAATCATCAAATAAGCAATCAAACGAATAAATACCAGCGCCATGAGCACCCGTAGAATTTTTCCAGAGGAGGGTAACCCAAGGAGATTTTTTCCTAGGTGCGATAAAACATGATCCAACTGAAAAAAAATTCTAGAAAATAGTCGTATTTCAAAAGTCCACAGTAAAATTTCCAAAATATTTGGAAAAGTAGTATTTTTCAGAGGCCGGGAAGGGCAGCTGGTCCTCCTTGCCCCACGCTACGGCCGCCTTTAAATCTTCAATATTGGCAAATTTCATTAACGAATATAAAAGCTTAAAATAAAATAAAAATATTCACTTAAAATTAATTATTAAATAAAGCTATGAGCAACACGGCCCCTCCCTACACTACGATTTTTGTTTGCTTTCTTCCTGTTCACTTAAGTAGCGTAAACAAATCAAATTTTTTTATTGGTTAAGAACAGAAGTTAATAGTTTTTGTTAAAATGATGTCTGACAACCTATTATACCATCAATATGTTTTTTTTTCCGTGATATTTTATCAACTGAATTGCATAAAAAAGTACCTGACTCGGTATTAACAGATCTCACAAAAAAATTCTTACAAACATTTTTTTTATTGCTGATATGATTAGATGTTAATAATCCAGTTAATGGCGGTTAATGTACTTTGAAAAAAAAACATGTTTAATATTTTTTTTTTTTTAATTTAATCGAAAATGTTTGTTCTTATTGGTATCATTATTGATAGCGATACGAAACAAGGGGTCAAAAAAGGCCAAAAGATTTTCGATGTCTGCTGGACTAAGAATTATTAAAATCTTCCAAAGTGCGGGCCATCATTTGAAAACATTATTTCGTCGGTGTAAGACTCTTAGTGCTCGTTATTCCAATCACATCGGTTCAGAAATTTAGAAAATTCTAATAGTCAATTGAGATTTTTTGCATTTTTAATTACATATAATAAATTGGAAGTGACATGCTAAAAATTGAATGGGCTCCAATTGCAATACCGCCACGAAGGCGATTACAAACGCTAACGGTCGGAATTTATATGATTATACTATTTTCTTTGGGACTGTTTTCGTACCTGATTTGTGCCTACCTGCTAGTGAGTTGTGTTTCTTTTTAGAAGAGTTAAGTGTTTTATTTAAAGCTTGTTGTATTAACTTGGTTAAGACTTTGTTCAACCTTTTTTAATTCACCTATTTCTGCTGATTTTCTGTGGTTTGATTTTGGTTCAAGTATGGAACCTTGAACCAAACTTCAACTATCGTGCAGAACTTGGAGGACAAAATGTGCTGGACCTTAGGTTAAATATTTGTGAAATGGTCCTTACAAATGCAAATAGTATTACGTTTAAGGATAGTAAAAAAAATCTACTTTGTAGATATGTATGTCAAAAATATACCGGAAGATAAAAGCTAAAAAAAACATTGATTCGGTGCATCTCTTTACATCGTTTTGTTATTTTTGTAAAGTAAATCATTCCTATAGGATATGTTCGAATATGTGTTTCTGATTTGCCTAGATAATTTTTCGATTTATCTTTCAAAAAGTAAAGTTTAAACAGGTAAATATTTAAACAATAACAATCGGTAATTAAACTTAAAAAAAAAAACCAATGGAGGGGAGAGTACGATAACTAAGGAGAAAAAGTTTAGTGATGGATCTGCATAAAACAGATATTTATATCTCCCCCCATCTAGGCGGGAAAGGCAGATAAAAAAGTTTTTTTTTTTAATTACGCGGTAATGCTAACAGTTAAGTTTCATACATATTTTAAAACCAACACTTTCAAATAAGGTATAAAACTTATAATTTTAAAAATATCACCGTTATTTTTAACACTTTTTTTACGTTTTAAGGACTTTTTTCAAATCTCTTGTGTACTAATACCACACCGAATTGAGAAATCTGACTCTGAAAAAGATACAAACCCACTGACCAACGTCAATTCTTTGCGAAATTTGGTACTCTCCGCCATGACCATATAGACCAGTCCCCTTACATCTTCCCTCAGCTTTTTTGGTCACTGAAAATGGCAATGGAAACGTAATTACATTAATTTGTTCCAAATACACATACGTTCATTGTGTTTTGTAAAAATGAAACAAATTTATTTAGTTTGGTTTTCACCGAGCACTCTTAAGTCTAAGAGGGAGGATTTTTTGATTTTTTAATCTTAAGAGTGCTCGGATAATACAATAATATAAATTATTATTTTTAAATGAAATTGCTCGTGAACAAAAAGGGGAGAACAAAAAACTCAAATTCACGATAAAATTATTTTAAAAAAGATATTTTTGTTTTTCAAAAATAAGAAAAAAAATCACAAAACTTTTTTTTTTGCGGTTTTTTTTATTTTTTTTAATGGATATTTCTTAGGAAATATTTACATAAATATTAAATATAGAAACACAATTCTTTTTATAGCTATAAAGGAAATACACTTTTATTCGTACTTTGTATACTTTATATAAATAACTCAATTGATTAAAAGACAATTTAGAGGAATTTTATTCCAAAAAAAATCTATAAATAAATTTTTTTAAAATGCGGATCCGTGTATCCTTTGTATATGAAAACTATAGTACTCTCATGGTGGAACTCGAATGGGGCGACATCTAATGTATGCCGGCAACCCTTCCTCTTTTTTTTGCGGAGATCTTTTGGAGGTTTTAAATGATATTTATTGATATTTTTTATAGGCAATTATCCAAAAAATAGTCTCCTCTTGCTCCTACCACCAATTTTCGACGCTTAAAGACTCACCAAATCGAATTTTACACCTCACATTTTGCAGCGCCACCACCAGGATCCGGGCAACCCTAAAAAAACTCGCCATGAGAGTACTATAGTTTTCATATACAAAGGACAAAGGTGTATCCCTAAAATATTATCATGACATCAGTAATATTCTCACTTTCATACAATTCCACACTTTTAGCTTAAAGTATTTCACTTTCATGAGATAATGAGGATGTCATATGAAAGTCTTACCATTTTTGCACAGGAAATATTTCAATATTTTTTTTTTATCGAAAGGTTTTCGGAATAAGAAAATACGATTTTTCTTGAAAAGTAATTTTGGTTTATATCCATCATCTACAAAAATGTATGTTCATGACTTGACTTTGTGAGTTTCGAAAAAATATCGAAATGTGAAAAAACAACAAAACAATTTTTTTTAAATTTTGATATGAAGTTTTGATTTTGAAACTAAAATTCTGATTCAATAACAGGTAAAAAATGTCAATAACGGTTTTTTGAAAAATATATTTTGAGCAAATAATTTCAATTACAAAAACCCATATGCCTACTTATAAAATTCTATCACAATCGTTTTAGCCAATTTTGAGATAAATAAGAATTTTCATAACGGTTATACGAGAGCCTGTAGGGAAAACTAAGATTCCAAAAACTAACACTTGCTAGATTTTAAATGCAGATAATTTGCCTTTTTTTTAATAAATTACACAAATAATTTTTGCTTTATTTTCAGTTCTTTGGAAGTATCTATCTAAAAGCACTTGTCTTGACTTATTTAGTTTGGATTTTATATGATAGAGAAAGAGTCCATAACTCCATTCGAGGTTCAGGGTAAGAACTTAAACACCTTCCTAAAAAATAAATTTTCCTATTATAAAAAAATTTCAGTGTAAGATGGATGAGAGATAATTTCTTTTGGAAACTATTTCGAGAGTATTTCCCAATTGAATTGGTAAAAACAGCTGATCTACCACCAAATAGAAATTATCTGCTAGCATGTTATCCACATGGAGTCATAAGGTAATATTATTATAATTTTAACTATCTTAAAATAAACAGTATCTAATTGTAATTCCAGTTTTGGACTTTTCACAAACATGTGCTCCGATATATCGAAATGGAATGAATTATTTCCAAATGTGCGAGTTCATTTGGCAACTCTAGCATTGCATTTCAATTCTCCATTTTGGCGGGAAATCATTCAATCATGGGGAATGATTTCTGTTGCTAGAAACTCTCTTTGTAAACATCTCACAACTTCAAATGAACCCGATGATCCAGTAAATAGAGATGGGTATTCTGCCAGTGCTGTCGGCATTATAGTTGGTGGTTCTGAAGAAGCTTTAGATGCTAAGCCCGGCACCTATCTTTTGACGCTTAACAACCGTAAGGGATTCATTAAAGTTGCCATGGAAACAGGGTACGTAAATCTTCAAATAAATCTATTGTATTAAAAAAAAATATATTTACAGAGCTGCCATTGTTCCTGTTTTTTCGTTTGGAGAAAATGATGTATTCGATCAACTTGATAATCCTCCAGCATCTAATTTGAGAAAAATTCAATCATACCTCAAACAAAAAACCGGAATGCCCCTCTTGGTGGTTATGGGCAGGGGATTTTTTCAATACAGTTTTGGTATTTTGCCACAACGACGACGTATAGTTCAAGTTGGTAAGTTATTTTTAAAACAAATTGCCATCTTCAATATTGTTAAAAAAAAAAAATAAATATTTATTTTTAGTTGGTGCTCCAATAGATGTGCCACAATGCAGTGATCCAAAGGAGGAAGATGTTGAAAAATTCCACAATATTTTTAGAGAAAATTTGAATAAGCTTTTTGAGACACACAAGTCGAAGTACATACAAAATGCAGACGCTGTTAGGCTAAATTTTAAATAAGATAAGAGTGCAGTATTGAATAAAAAATTTTAAAATTAGTGTTGAGGTACAATACGGAAGAGTTTTTATTTAAAATTTGAATGATATATAAGCTCATGATGGAGAACCACAACTGGATCGCACGAACTTGCTCCGACGTAAAAGTACTCCTAGTGTATTGTAAAATGCAAATTTTTGGAAATTTCTGTTTCCAAAAATCGTTACAACGTTTCTTTTTTTAAATATTTTTACTTCCTATAGAAGAAGTGATATAAGTGATTACGGTGATAGAGTACGGGAAAAAAGTGGATCCAGCAATTCTGTTTGTCTGAATTTCGGTAGGCCTGTCTATCTGTCAATACCTCGACCTACAGCTTATACTTCTGAAGCGTTTTTCTTCATAATTGAAACATAAGATTATTAATCGTACATTTCCATAAGCGCCCCCAGGATTTTTTTCCAAGGGAGCGCAAACTTGGATATTTTTTCCAAAGTGAAGCAAAACATGGGCTCCGACAAAATAATGTAAAAAAAACAGTCGTATTTTTCAGAAGTCAATAGTATGGGAACGTGGTAGGATACATTTTTTTTGACGCTTTGTACAATCAGATTTTTCTCGAAAACGGCTCTAATTTTTTTGAAAAAAATGAAAAAAAAACAAATGCCGAAATGTGGGAGTTACCGTTTTATCAAATTGAATCATATTTTTTTATTTTCAATGTTCTCAAAAACGGTTCATCTGATTGTAATCACAATTTTTATTCAAAATTAACTAAAATACTTAAAAAGTATTCGATACTTAAATTCTTACTTTTTTTGAATTTTGAAAAAAAAAAAAATTATTTTTTGAAAATTATATATTCCAAAAATGGCACAAAAATTTCAAATTTCTTGATAACGGTACTAAAAAATGTTGATGATTTTTAGTGTATGCATTACTTTTAGTATTATATATAGACATTACTAACGGTACCTGTTATAAAAAAAGAATATCTAGCTCAACTAAAAATATTTGGTAATGTAATAAAGGTTCACACTTTTATTTTAAGTCTTTTATTTTACCACCTAGGAGCAAACTGGCGAGAGACCCCCTGTGGGTCTATTTAATTTAAGAGATTAATTTTATTAAAATCATGGAAGTGCATTGTTCAAGAAATTGAAGATCAATGTCAAGCTCTAGATGTCAAGTTAAAGGAACAACAAACGATAACTGGCCATTAGATTAAATCGTCTGGCCTTGGGTCTATTATATCAGCTCAAACGCTTTTTAACTTTTTCCCATTGTTTTATTGTATCACTCCAAATCAATTTTCCATAATAATTTATCTTTTCTTGCTCTGCTATCTGACAAAAAAAAAATATCACTTCAACCTATGACAATAATTTTCTAGGTAATATCATGCGATTTGCTTTGAATAGCTTTAAGTTCACATGATTCACTCTACACGCAGGTTAATTTAATCGTCACATCTATGATGCCATTCAGCGCCAGTTCTCCTTAAAAATACATTTTCAACAAATAGTCAAGTAAATACATAGAACGTATATGCAACAGTTTATTCATTAAACTTGAATAAAATTTCATAACAGCTGAGCGCCAGAACACTTGTGAACTTTACAAATAAAATTCAAGTCGTCACATAATACGTTTTGCATTGAGATGCTTTACAAGTAAACAAGTAGTTAGTAAAAAAATACAAATGCGAAGTATTCGCTTCCAATAATAATTAAACTTGCTAAACACTGACCCAGATACTCTGTTTTTTTTTTTTAGTTTTATAAATCGCGGAAGTTTTCCTAAGGGTTGTGCGTTAATCGTCTTGATAAGTTTTACTCAAATGCGAAGTAAAAACCATACGTTTCAAACATTATTGTACTTTTATTTGCATTAGAAGTATCAACTGCGAGCTTGAAATGCCTTGAAGTGGAAAATAAATATTTAAAAAAAATATCGAGCTTTAATCGAATAAGTTATACAAAGCTCAGACTGAAGTGAGTGCATTTTTATTTAATAACAAAAATTAATATAAAATATGGTTTACATTGAACCGGGTACTAATCGACCTAAAAGAAAAATTCAAACAATTTTCGTTGGTATTTACATTTATGGTGGACCGCTAATTGGAATTTTACTATCGTTGCTGTGTACTAAAATCTTGGTGAGTATTTTTTTTTTTACTTTAACAACCAATCAATCAAATTTTTGTAGTTATTGTCATCAGCTCTTTTTTTGAAGTAATTGCTAGTTTTAATGATTCACTTTAATAGTAGGTAATGTGAAGTTAAATATATGAGAAAATAATAATGAGGTTAATCTTTAATTAGCTGTTAGAATTACGAATTACCCAGCAATCATTTTGTGTAGGCAGGCAAAGGCATTATGTGAATTGCACATATTTGATGATTGTTAGTTATGTAAATTGTAATTATTAAATTATTTAGCAGATTATAATTTTATATGATGAATCAAGTGCGTTTTGTTTTATGTATATAAATTCTATTATGTGTAGGTACTTTAAGGTAGTCGTTATAAATTTAAATAAATTTATTTAATTTATAATTTAAATACATAAACGTATAAGAAAATAAAAGAGTAACTATATAAATTCATTACAATTTAAATATTTACTAAGAATCCATCCAATGAGGATAATTAAAAGTTGATTTGAAATAAAAGTGATGTCTGGGTTATTAAAGAGGAAGATTTAACATTTGTATCAAATTATTTAAAAAAAAACTAACTGTTCAAAGAATGATTTAAAAAAGGAAAATGATGATAAATTAGTTGGCGATTTAGGGTGCACACAGAATTAAGGGTGTTCCAACTGTCAACCCTACATATGTACATATGTGCTAGATTTGTGAAAAGTTCTTGAGATACATTTATTTTCAAGCTCAATATTTTGAGAAAAAAAAATTAAGGTGCTAGAGTTGAGTTTAGTCTTGTCACAGGTGTGATGTGACTGTGATTGACTCATTGATCATTGTAGTACAAAAATGTCAAAAAATTTCGGGCTTGGTTTTTACTTGAGCGATTGCTATGAAACTGACACTTGTTAAAGTAAAAGATGACTGACAAAAATGTCACAAAATGTCAAATTCGTTGTTCCTAATGCAGATTTAGAGGTCAACGGTGTACTTCTATTGGGTAAAAAAATAAACTTGGTGAGATGGAATAATCAAATTCTGACATTTTTATTGAAAAATAAATGTTTACATCGATGAAACATTTTACAACACAGGCAATAGTTATCATTCGATTTGAGTTTGTTTGTTGTAGTTCGATTGCCATCACTGTTGTGAATTTTATTGAAATTATTTGAGGAACAACGAAATGAAATTTTTAAACTACAACAATGCAAATCAATTTCTTCGAAAGCTCTAAAAGAAGTTGAAAATATTTTGTTCTTCCACAATTGTATACCACCAGTTAACTACATCAATTTCATGGAAATGGATCAAGCAAATCACGACATTTTTACGAGTCACCCTTCGCTGAAATTATCCTTTTTTTTCATAATCTTATCTTAGCTTTCAACTGTGTCAATTTCATTCAAATCTTCACAATGAAGTTGCATTTTATACCATTTTTTTAAGTCACCCTGTACTGAAGCTATTTTGTCTTTTATAATTCCATATCAGCCACCAAGAATTTGTTCAAAATATTCAAAATTACAAGTCAGTCGTTGTGAATTTATTCACAAATCAATTTATCACATCTCACATTATAAATCACGGCCGCGCATGCTGTTGTGATTTGTGACTCAATTCTCTTGTTGTGATTTTTTTCCCCAGAATGTGAAATCACAGGTAGCACTTGTGATTTTATACTCAAAGGTCAAAAAACACAAGTTGATACCAGATAGAAATAGAAAACTATAAATGAAAAAAAAAACTACTTCTGAATTACTACTAATTAATTATGTAATATTTAGTGTATACTAGTTAAAAAATCAATAAATGTAAAAAGTTAAAAAGTGCGTATACGCCTAAGTGTACCAGTCTGTTTTAATGTCACAACCTAATTGTTTGGTTTTGTGGACAATAAATTATCCGACTACTGATTAACCCTACCCTCTAATGCCTTATTTTTTAATTTTATTCAAAAAATCAGTTTATACTGCTATGGGCACGATGAAAACGAATCTGAAATTAGATTTTAAAAAAATGTATGTTTTTACCTTTTACAGGTAAAAATATCTACTCCGCCTCCAGGCGGGGTTGGGTCGTTGGGTTGGGGGAAAAAAATACAGGTGAAATTATGAAAGTAATAGTTTATTGAATAAATAATCATGAAAATGTATCGAAATATCAAAAAAGGAACTGAAAAATGTTTTGTAGTTGTACATTATGTATATTACCTCCAACATTAACGTTGGTGGAAGTCAAAGAAACACGACTTTGTTGTGGAATTGCAGAGATTTAATTTACATTTGGTGCAAAATGCCTGTGTTTCTGACTTACATCCTGGATTTTTACACAACTTTTTGCCCTTGCGGTCGTGAAATACACACCAATGGCCCACGTTATCGTATCAAACCTCTAGAGGTGGTAAATAACACTTTTTTGGCTTGCGGGTTGGTGTTACTGGGGATGACGGTGGACGACCTCTCGGTTTTTTTGATTCGTTTGAAATCATGCACAATGATTCCGCAACTTCAGAGCGAAAATTTGGCAACTCGATTTTGACTCCCTTGTACAACCTATGAAAAAGAATGTAAGCGTTGACCATTGCCACATCTAACAAGTGGAAAAATATGCGGTTAGTCCATTTTCGTGTTTTCATATGTACATATATGATAACGACCAAGAAGACCATCCATGAGATCGACACCACCCATATGTCGATTATACTCTTTTATTATAAATGGGCAGTCAACTTCTATTTGTTGATGTGTTTTTCTATCCCATCGCGAAGATTTGGAGGGTGGTGGAGCAAGCTCTAGAGACAGAAATGGTTTGATACCAACATAAGTTGAAAGAAGTCGAACACTTTTGTTGTCCATCCACAAAACGCTGCTTATATCTATTCCGTAAGTGTTAGCTACATATTCCTCGGAATATCCTCGCTCAACTCTTCGCTTCATCAATTCAGCATCGGAACGCAGCTGCTGGAACGCATACAAATTCATTTCATCAACCATATATTGCATACATTCATCATTTACAAAGTAATGGAAGAAATCAAATGGTGTTTTTAAAGATTTTACTTCATCCGGCAGCTCTTTTATCCCACGAAAAACGATTTCGTTTACATGCAGCTGCATATTTTTTTTTTCTCCACAACATGGATTTGAATTCCTGAGCATCATTTTTCAATATTTTTGAAGAACCAATGAATTGGCCAGTGGTTGAACAACCTGGGCCCTCTTCTTCTTCTTGTAAGTCGTTGTCATTGAAGTCGCGTTTACGTTTTCTATAACGTGAAGAAGTAATATTAGCCTCAGGTATTCTAGCGGAACTAGATGCGGCATTAGCTCTGGAATTTGAATTCAAAGCAGCAATAGAAGCAACGGATGTTGAAGGAAATGATGCTAAGACTGAACTAGACTCTTGATGTCTAAAGCGCTAATGTCCAGATTTGCGTTTACTGCATCCGTCAGGATCTGACTTGAATTCATCAAACATTGATCAATCTTCAGGGCAAATAAAATCTGGATCGTCAACATTGTCGTCGTCGTCGAAATCATCTTCACCGTCAGTGTCTTCAGAGCTTGAAATTGCATTCATCAATTCAGCTATTTCGTCATCTGTCATCCTTGAAAGGTTCCTCAATGATCTTCTTGGCATTCCTACGTAACCAAAGCACTGAATCAGTTATGGAGAAATGATAAGCAAAAATGTACACTCAACTGCCTGACCCCGCCTCCAGACGGGGTCAAGAAAATACTACTAGCTTATATAAAAAGGCATCACAGCACAAAACTTTTTTCACTCATCGATGAAAAAGACTTTTATCTACTCACCTGTTATTTTTTCAATTTGATCAGATGAAAAATATAATTTTTTTTATAAATGAAAATCGTGTTTTCAAAAAAATATTTAAATTTGTGCTTACAAGGATATTTTTCACTTTGAACAAACTTAGCTTGCAAACGAAACGGACTACAGCTATGATATAAACAGCTATACATAGAATAATATTTAAACTATATGTAAAGCTCAACAGATTGAACAAATGATCAAACCGTTACATATAAATACTTATTAGCTTTACCCCGCCTAGAGGCAGTTGTAGGCATTAGAGGGTTTGTCCCTAAGAAAAAGTGGGTAAGGCTATAAGACGGTCTCGGTCTAGTAAAACTAAATCTCGTCCCGGTCTCTTCTCGGTACGGACTTAACATCTTTTTTATCAATTGTTCTTTTCACCTTTTGTTGTTATTTGATGGATATCTATGACTCTGTGAAAGAGTAAGTATAAGTCGTCTGCTAGTCCAGGAATTAGAGGTTTGATTGCAAAGTCCCCTGAATTCCTCTATTTGCAATCGACAAAGCTGGTAGTTATTGGTGATAGTATACAGCCCTTCCCTGCCTTACACCATTTTTGATTTTAAACTCATCTGATAATCTTCCCTTATGCGGAACGTGACATTTGAATCAAGTAAAGTGCTGAAAGATATTCAACGCACTGTTCGATGTTGTGATGATTGTGATGATGTCCTGCATATTCGGCGTTTCGTTTGGTATTTTTGAAGTCGTCTTCAGAATGATATTGCCATGGCTATTGCAGGTAGCACTCAAATTCCACTCCAATTGTCACTGCGTGCAAAGAGAACTTGAAAATTATTCCTTCATTAAAATTTTCAGGAAAACTTTCTATCCCAAGCTCTCTCATTATTTTTTTCATTGCTTGTAAGTGGTCTGTGGAAAAACCGTCAAATAAAACTGCTTTGTCGTTCTTCAGCGCTTTGTTTGTGATAGTAAATAATTTTCTACTGGGGTTACAGTGCTTATTCCGGAAATTGTGACATCAGTCATTGAGCTGGGATCACTTTCGACAATCGATCCTTACACCTTTTGAACTGACCTCAACCGAATAAAGAAGTGACCCGTCTGTGTCCTTTTCCAGGTAACATTTGAAGCTATGGACACTTGTAAGCTCCTTGGTAATTATGGAGACGGGTTCTACGGCCACACCTATTTGTGACTCCTTTCGTTTCTGTAGCTTATTATTTGATGTGGCTATCACGTTGCACTCTACGATGAACTTCTCTCATCAACATGCGCTATGTAGACCCACGGTTCTCCTTGCTGTTTGAGTAGCTGCGATACGAGCTTTGAGGTATTGTCCAAACTTCTTCGGAAAGCCAATCCTCTGGTAGCAACTATCAGATGATGATCCCAGGCGATTCCTATGTCGAATCATCACGAGCGAGGAGTTTAAACGAGTAGCTCATGTTGACTGCGATTGGTGCGCTACTGAACTGACCCAGGTCAAGTTCTGGGAAATCAATAGCTTCGGTATGGGCTTATGTTTATTTATTTTCAAAGAACCCAGGGCACGTTGCTAACAAAAGGCTTAAGATGAGGATTCGTCACTGCTTTGAATATAATTTATCAATAATTTTCTTTATTTAAAAACTATATGTTTATACTCATGTCGATATTACACCGGATGTGCGATAAATGTATCAAAGGCAACCAGTTATAAAATAAAATTCCTCGAGTCACTTACGACCCCTGCCCTTGTCTTCACATGATAAGAATTGCAGCGATGAAAACAGAAAAAGAAATCGAAAGTTCACATTGAATGTTTGGAAAGTGATTCTAAATATAGGACGAACTAAATACTTATTGTTTTATCTTTTTTTAATTTGATTACTTCTATTTACACAAAAGATAGTGATAGATAACACCTAGGCAATCATATAAATAATAAAGATCCATGCATTCGTTTGATTATTTATTTGGTTCATGAGCCTTGATTATTGGCTATGCATTTCTCCCAACATGATTTATTTTTTGATAAACAATTTAGTTTTATATTTTTGTCTAATCATAAGATTGATATGGAAACCACCTTATCAGTTACTTACATATAAATCTGTCTAATATATAATATGTTTGTTTATAAGAAACCCGAAATTGCGATAGCAGAATATTGTGTGTTATGAAATTTAAAATAAAATAACACACAAGTTATTCGGAAATAGTTCGCCGTCTGTATCGAACAGTATTTAAATTTGTTTGAATTTGTGTACTCTTATTAATTTTAATTCAGTGACGAAAAAAACATCCAATTTAATTGAAAATGGTTAAGATTGATTGGGCACCGGCTATGATTCCAGCTCGTCGGCGGATGCAAACTTTTACCGTTGGCGTTTATTTATTCCTTATGTTTGGTGTGGGAATGTTTTCAAATATTGCGTGTGTTTTATTATTTGTAAGTGAATTACCTTCCTTGCTATTTTCCATAAACAAACTTCAAACAGGGAGTAGTCCATTATATGTGTTTAAATAAAAAGAACTAGAATTAGTGATATTTTGACATTAAACGCTGAAACATTATTACGAATTCTTAGTGAACTTTTGACTTTCAGAATCAAAATGACTAATTAAATTTAATTTAATTTTTTAGCTCCCGTACATTTTGCACGTGGATTGCTCGTGAATGAGAAATGTCCATAAATTTCTATAAGCACGTTCACGGGTGAAAAAAAAAATAAAATTTGTAAAGATTCACGGGATGATTCACAAACACACTCTGCAATGAAAGTTAGGATACGCTTTACTTAATAAATTTATTTAAAATTCGAAAAACGCTGCTGTCTCGTTTGTTACATCTAAAATCTTCCGCTTAATTTCACAGACAGCGTTTGTTTTAAATTATTATTCGTTTTAGTGGATACTTACTTTCGTTGCTGAGTGTATGTACGATAGTCTTCAAACATGTCCTCTCTTTTTCTTCTGATCTTTTAAATGAAATATTTTCCTTTGAAGATCTATGTATTTTGTTTTCTCTTTTTTTATATAATAATTTTTGTTTTCTATGGAATGAAAATAATTCACTTTATTTATAATATTAATACACTACTACAAAAATTGAAGTAAATCTACAACCCGTCGTTTTCAATCACAAACTTCAAATCTCAAAAGTCAGTAAGAGATCTAAAATTTAAACATTTCTGTAAAAGTATCTCATGGGATGTAACCCATGAAGGAGTAGTTTTAGCTGAAGATATGCTTTCAAAATCTGACCACAACGATGTTTAAGCCATGTGATTTGAATAAATTGGCACTGTTCCTATTTTTTTCTTAAGTTATAGTACATACCAAGACATTTCATACCGTCACAGATCATACTAATACACACCATACTAACCCAGTTCACACCGAGTGACACTTTATACTCAGGAACAGTTCACACCAAAAGAGAAAATTCCTACTCGAAAAAGTGTTATCCAAATCAACTTAATTTGAGAAATAGTTTTAAAATTTTTAAAATGCAAACATTTTTTTATGAGGTTGCTGCAACACCCCTGCTTGGACACACTATAGTGTTTGGGTTAAGTGCTAGGTTCTGTGCATTTTGCATTTGGGGTACGTGCGAGTTTGGTATGAAGGGTCCTTGCGTATGAACGGGTTTAGGGGTTTAGTATGGTGTCTTGGTATGGAGTGCAATGACATGCTTTTTATGTTAGATAAAGATCTTCCAAATATTTATATCCAAACGCATAGAATTACAATTTCCTTTTTTTAATTTTTTTGAGTGACCTTTTCTTAAAGTTACTACTTGTTAAAATTTGGATTTTTTTTTTGTTCATCCCTCTATTGTTTCAACTAGGTAGTCTAATATGAAGAAAAAAATATCTGGATTTTTGTCGAATTCCAAACTCTTGCGTCTTATCTCAACTTATTATAATCGAAAGGAAAGCGTAATATGATTGTACTTTTTTTTATTATCAGATTATATTTCATTATCAAAATTCTTAAATATATGTATTGTAGGTATGTATTTACTGTCATATTTTTACTCCGGAATACCCTTAAGCTAATCTGATATATTTAAGAGAATTTCAATAAAAACATTTAAAATATAAGTGGGTTATCGAAATTCTTCTGCTTAATTTTTTGTTATTAGAATCTCTAAAAAATGTATGAATATTGTACTGCAATAATCCGAAATATGAACAGTTTAGAATTTACTAGTATAACACTTTTGAGTAGTATTGGCAGGATTTAGAAATAGAAATTCTGTTTAAAAAAAAATGTAAATTTTTTTTTTGTAAAATTTATAAGCCACGATTTTTAATTTAACAAAATAACGAAAAATTAAAAAAGGACTCTAAATTGTTTGTTGAAATTCAGATTTTTTTATTGAAATTCTAATTTTAGAAGACAATTTGAAATATTTTTGTATGTGTTTTAAAACCACGTTCGACTGTGTTTTTGTAAAAGCCGAAACATAGAAAGTTTTTAAAAGAGAAAACTAGTATCAAGTCATGTTATTTTGTTTTCAGGGTAGGTACTATTTAAAATAAAAAAATTGTGCAAATAATGAAAACAATAAAAAAATTTTAAAAAAATAAATGGAAATAAATATAAAAAATTATTGAAAACCGTTTCTCAAAAACCTTTATGATTCAAAATGAGCAAGTACTGTATTCTGAGAGTTCACGATTTGAGGCACCCTGCATAGGATTACTTATATAATGTAGATTATCTTTACATTTTTTATAGCAATTTATCAAACCATTTGAGAAAAATCGGAAATTAAAACTCCGATTCTAAAAAAGTCACCGATAATAAAGGTTTTTTTTTTTTTAATGTAGACTAAATAATTTAATGAAAATAAAGCTTTCCGTTAAAATTTTGCTTTATCGGATTTTTTTCGAAGTGAAAGTCAAATTTTTCTGGACTACCAACCGAAATTACAAAGTGAATTGTACATGAAAAGTTCCCACAAAAAAAATTTGTTCCCATTAAAAAAAAATAACGGACCCTCCACTATACAGCCTTCCTTACCTACTTGATGTATTGAACAGAAATAAAACCAGGAAAAGACATGGATTTTGATTCGATTAAGATTACTTAATAATTAAATTATTAAGTGTTGTTTGATCATTTATCTTATATTATGTTTTTATAAATTACACAGTTGAAATAAAAAAAAAAACAAACTCTATTTCAGCTTTTTGGAAATATTTATTTAAAAGCCATTGTGCTTGCGTATGTAATTTGGATATACTATGATCGTCACAGAGCACAAGAAGAAGTAAGAGGTGCTGGGTAAGTAAATTTAATGCATATCACGTAAATTATTATTAATAATCGAATTTATTTATTTACGAAATAACAGGTCAAAATTCATGAGAGAAAATTTCTTTTGGAAACACTTCCGTGATTATTTCCCGATAGAATTAGTTAAAACGGCTGAACTGCCACCAAATAGAAATTATCTTTTAGCATGCTATCCTCACGGTGCCTTAGGGTAAATAATAAATATATAACTTAATATATAAATCAGAATTTAAATAAAAAGTTTTAAATAATTCTTTAGAATTGGAGTCTTCACAAATATGGGAGTTGACATTACCAAATGGAAGGAACTATTTCCAAAAGTTCGTCCACTTGTAGGAACTCTTGCTCTGCACTTCAACACACCATTTTTCCGTCATCTCATTGAATCATGGGGCTTGATCTCAGTAACACGCAACTCACTATTCAATAATCTCACAACCTCACACGATCCACAGGATCCTTTAAACATTGCTGATAACTGTACTGCTACTGCTGTGGCTGTTGTAGTTGGTGGTGCGCGGGAGGCACTTGATGCAAAACCCGGAAAATATATTCTGACTATCAAAACCCGCAAAGGATTCATCAAATTAGCCATGAAATCTGGGTAAGATACCTAAGCTTACTGAATAAAAAATTATATGTAATTGATTTTTACGAATTTATTTTTCAGTGCTGCCATTGTTCCAGTATTTTCATTTGGTGAAGTTGATGTATTCGATCAGGTCGATAATCCACCAAATTCTTTCATTCGGAAATTGCAAAATTTTGTTAAGAAATTAACCGGAATAGCTCCATTGATTATTTTGGGTAGAGGATTCTTTCAGTATAATGTAGGAATGCTACCACAGCGAAAGCGTATTGTTCAAGTTGGTAAGTTCGGGAAATCTAAAAATAGATTAATGTATTATATTTATCTATATTTACCTTTTTTTCAGTTGGTGCACCAATTGACGTACCTCAATGCGATGAGCCAAATGAAGAAGAAGTTGATAAGTTGCATCAACAATTTATGGACGATTTGAAAAACATCTTTGAAACATACAAATCTAAATATATTGAAAACCCCGAAGAAGCTGTTCTAATTATGAACTAATTAAAGACTATTTAAAGTTTTTGTAAAACAAACCGTATAGTATTTTATAGCTTTGTATAAATAAAATAAAACTTCCTATAAAATAAAATTAAAGAATAATGTAAATATCTTCTCTATGTGTTTTTTTTTCTTCAGATATTGGCTTCATTTTGTACATTCAAAAATAGACTGGCTTATCTATAGTCTTAGTTCTTAAGGTTGCCAACATAATCTTGGTTTGGTCAACTTACAATATTTTATGCTTTACACTTTAACTGTCAGATAAATAGTCAATATTGAACTTGTAGCTGATAATATCATTATTTATACGTAATATAATAAATATAAGTGGACCAAAATAACAACCTTGAGGAACACTTGTTAATTCTATAGCCATTAAGGTGTAGGTAATCTTTTTCTGGAAACTGTTTCACAAAATTATTAAACTCTAAAATTTCTTGTGCCAAAGCATTTAGTTTTAAAAAACTGCATCTGGGAGTGAAAATTATTTCTTAGACTTATGGCCGGTAAATATTTAGATGTCTGGGCAACATCTTGAGTATTTTCTGGCCAAATCGTATCTAAAATGACTATCATACAAAGCCGTAAGTGACATAGAATTGGCCATACGCTTCTAAAGGGTTACGAGTGCTTTGCGAGTCAAGCTATTCAATGGAATCCTTTCATTCAGACAGGCAGACGACCAGGCCGATCTAGAAACACATAGCGAAGAACTGTCGTGGAGGAATCTGCAAAACAGGGGAAGAGCTTGAGAGAGCTTAAATGTATCTCCAGCAACCAAACACGATGGCGCGTAGGAGTAGCAGAGGCCCTGTGCCCCATAAGTGGAAACAAACGAACATAATATGTCCGAGGACCTTAGCTAAGTAGAAAGTAATTCATGCATTGGAAAAAAATGATTCGAACTCGAGATTTTGATCAAACTTGACATTATTATGTGGAAGACGAAAAACGGCTATCGCAATTCGGTCTGTCTGCCTTTTTGTCACTCAGCCTGTTTGGGGTTCAACAGCCGAAATGGGCTACTGGAATTTCTTCAAACTTGGTCTATACTTTGGGGCAGCACTCAAAACCATGTTGATTTTTTTAAGACCAAAAATAACGGTTACTGCCACGCATTTTATTTTGTTCTTTTGAAAAATCCTGATTTTCTCGAACCCGACTCCACTGTTTCTACTTTCTGAAAAAAAAGTAATTTTTACTAAATGTTGACTGTGAAGTATAGTTCAAACGATCTTCTATGCAGGCAAAGGCAAGACATAGCCAGGGTTGTTGAGGTATGTACCGGATACTGGCATATAGGAGAACATGGAACACGTTTTGGCAAACATGAGAATGCAATCTTTTGGAAGGGTATTCTTTAACGACATTAACGAGGTATCTGTGGTGAAGATCAGAGATCTGATCTTTTTTGTTAATGCGACGAAATGACTCTGCTGTGAAGCTTGTCTTTAAATCTTTCCCATTCAATCATAGGTCAAATGGGTCACAGGCTATTTTGTCTTGTGATTGCCATTTCTACCTACCTACCATTAAATGTTGACTACCTTTTAATAAAAATTTTGTTTTCAAAAAATGCGGGTGCTTATTATTTCTCATAGAATCACTTTTTTTAATTTAAGTTTTTCTCAAAAATGATTTTGATATTTTTTTTTGCTGAAGCACTCAATACAAAATTTTGAATTATTTATACTTCTTAAATCATATTAATTGAATTTTAAACCATATTAGACAGCACATGGGAGCAACTACGTGCAACACAGTGGTGCATTATATTTTTCCCTGAGATAGTATTTTATTAAAACCTTTGAGTTGAATGTTTCTCAAATGCAAACGCGTCTATAAGTTATTATTACTATTGAAATTTTTCGGATCAGAAGATTCAAAAACTATAAAAATTGAAGTTCACGATATAAAATCTGATGTAAATCAATAGGTTTCAATATCAGCAGTTTATCAGCTAAGATAATAAATTAACAAAAAAAAATTGCTGTAGTCGCGCTAAATTGAAAGATCATTGTGTTATTGCTTGTAAACTGTTAGTATAATCTATGAATTCATCAAGTGAATAAGTGCGTTGACACATTTGGTTTAAGTTTTTTAAATAAACTTTTTATTAAATTAAAACGAAAAAACAAACAATAAAATAATAATGAAGATCGCGTGGGCACCAATTAATATTTCACCTCGAAGAAGAATGCAAACTTTTACAACAGCAATTTTTGTTTTTATAGTTTTTGGCGTTATACTAAGTTGTCATTTTTATTTTTTTCTCTTATTGGTAAGAACTTTTTATGTTTACATTTTGTCTTGGAATCAATGCAAAATAAATTACACAACCAGTTTAACTTATTTACATGATATATTTGATAAGAACTTAAGGAATTCGAAAGTAATATTATAAATAATTTATTATATTAAAGAAAAAATTAAAGGCATTTAATTTTAAAATACAATTTTAAATTGATGTATCTTATCTAAGAGGTATATTTACAATCAAAACACAAACCAGCTTGACTAACACTAAATAAATTATAATTTATAGGTACAATTAGACATTTTTAATAATTTAGCTAATTTGTTTATTTATAATCCTCGATATGTTTTGAAGTATCACTCATTGACAGAATAAAGGAAAAATTGAGATCAAAACAATTCAAACGGTTTGGTTTTTTCAGCCTCAAATATTCTTGATCAAATGTCGAAAATCTGTTTCATGTGTCTTAGATTTGGTGACGATTAAAAATGTATAAAATTTAACTTTTTTTTTCTACCTTCATGTAAAGGTGTTTTTTTCAGAGGAAGAATGTCTTCGACAATAAACGAAATTGAAGACAATCCTAAAGTGCATATTAAGACACCGTTACATCTAAACTAAACAAATTTGAATTAACAGCTGTTAAAATGGCCGCCAGTTAAAATAGTGTTGCCAACTCAATGTTATGTACCTCTGAAAATCCCATACCCTCTGATCCCATACCTGCGAGTGAATGAAAACTCAAATCTAGTACCTTCGTCATTTCATGATGTCTTTTAGGAGTGGACGAGAAGATGAAGAAAACAAAAAAAGATAAAATTTTGAATTATTATGCAAGATAAAATAATTAAAATTTTTAACCAAAACAATTTAAAAATGTGCGTCCATTGAAAATAGTTAGTAAAGTACTAACAGGTACACGAAATCACGTATCACTATTGATATTTTTTGGGATCAAAGGGTTGAAAAAAATTTTATCAAAGTTTAAGTTCACGGAACAAAAACCTGATGTAAATTAATAGATTTCAATCAGCAGTTTATCACCAAAGATAATACAAATTGGGGTTTTAACAACAACAAATAAAAATGCGATAGTCGCGCTAAATTCATTAATTGAAAGTCCATTATGTTGCTGCTCTTATAATGTTAGTTTAATTTCTGAAGTCGTAAAGTGAATAAGTTGGTTGCACTCAGTTTTAATTTTTTTATTATTATTCAATGATCAAAAAATAAACCATAAAATCAATAATGAAGATCGAGTGGGCACCAACTGATATTCCACCAAGTAGGAGACTGCAAACTTTTACAACAGGAGTGTTTATGTTTACAATTTTTGGCGTTATACTTAGTTGTCATTTGTATTTTGTTCTCTTATTGGTAAGAATCTTTTACTATTCGTTTTATTTTTGAATAAATAGAAAATAAATTGCAACTACTCAGTCACATTTATCTTTACCTAATTTCCATAATATATTTGATAAGAACTAAAATTCCTGAGTATTATTAAAAATAATTTATTACTTTTAGAGACCAATTAAAAAACAGAGTATGTACCCGGTACCGTACCTATACGTAACATAGGTACAATTAAAATACAAACTGGCTTGACTAACAACTAATAAATTATAGGGACTCATTTTACATTTCAAATAATTTAATCAATTTGTTTTCAATGTTAGAATTATTCAAAGACATCTTTTTTCTAAATTGCAAGACACTCAAGTGAAAATTAGATCGATAAATA
Organism: Syrphus vitripennis; assembly: GCA_958431115.1. Classification (NCBI taxonomy): domain Eukaryota; kingdom Metazoa; phylum Arthropoda; class Insecta; order Diptera; family Syrphidae; genus Syrphus; species Syrphus vitripennis. The sequence goes on along the minus strand of OY288109.1, from coordinate 77,569,948 downwards.
AAAGAAAAGTATGAGCCTTGATGAACATGTGGACACAGCAAAAAAAAAAAGAAAAAAATTAAATAAAAAAAAAATATTTAAGTTGAAAAATTAAGCTTTGAGTAGTTACGAGTATGCAGGGTAGTTTGAAGTGACAATAATTTAAAACGTACATAACAGCGATCTATTTCACGCCGCCGTTTAGGTGGGAGGGGAAATTTTCTATATAAAAAAAATTGAAACGGAAAAAAATATTAGAAACGAACGGCAATACCTTCAATTTCAGGATTCAACTCGTTTTAAAAACAGAAATTTTTTCTTAATTTTTTTCTTAGATCAAGTAGTTTTACTGTACCTTAATAGTTTTTGAAAAATTAATTTTCAAACTCATTTTATTTTACAGTTAATGTCTTTTATTAATTAAAACTACATATTTGTTTTTTTCCAAAATTTGTGGCTGTATGTCGGCAATAATGCGGTTAATGTTGTCCTCAAAGTAGTCGACCGTTTCGGGTGTATCGGCGTAGACTAGCGACTTCACATACATATCTACAGAAAATATTCTAGCGGCGGCGGCGTTAAATCGTATGATCTTGGGAAATCATGGCTCTATAGCTGTCACCATTGAATGTAACGTTCTGGCCACCATAGAGATTCCACTAGCTCATAAAGCACACCAAACAGTCAGTTTTTCTGGATGTAACTGTGTCTCAACTAGCAATTGAGGATTGTCTTCACTTCAAATACTGCAGTTTACTGAAGTAGCCATTCAACCAAAACTGAGCTTCGTCGCTAAACAAAATTCTCTCATGAAAATAGAGGGATTAATTTGGACAATTTGAAAGCGTTGTTCCGTCAGTCTATTCATGTTGAAATACCAAAATTAAATGGCAGCCAATTAAAAAAGTGTTGCCAACTTCAAGTTCTATTTAAATTTTCTGAACAGAACGAGCGATTTGTCCAACAATTTTTATCTTTGATTCTGATCCTCGAAATCCAAGTTCTACCAGGGCATATTATAACTTGAGATTTTGATCAAACTTGACATTACTTGATGGGAAAGATCAAAAAAGTGGCGGCGAGTTTGAATGTCTGTCTTATGACTTAGTGACTTAGTGGAATAAAATTCTAAACTACTTAAAAGTAGTTCATAAATTCTCTGTCAGTGCGTGCTTCTTAAGCTGTGTTTAGACTATGCCAATCAACATTTATTATTTTTGCTGTCAATAAATTTCAATCATCGACATTATTTCCAATCCACATTGTCTCAGTAAGTGTTTACCTACGTGCTTTTCCGTTTATCTCCCCAAAAATACAAACATTTTAATAAGAAAGCCATAGCTTTTTTTTATCTGACAGGAAAAATTAATGGATTCATACAGAATATACTGAATTGTGTTGTTAAGCACCAAAATGATCGTTCATTTGACACAACTTTTTTGAACTTTACCTACTTCAATCGGGTTGAGTTCGGTTCAGTAAAAGTTAACTTGCATTGTTGAGCGACACGCCTACACTTACTCCACACCGTTGATCAACTTCATCTGCCACGTTTACAAGCAGAATTGAAAGCTCGACTTGGATTAGGATCGAATTTTCGACCCAGGTTTTTCGTCATTTGAGTTGAGTACTCCAGTTAGAGTTTAGTTGAAAATATGTTGAGATGACAGCTGCTGGTGTCTCTCAAGTCATTGCAGTATTGTTTGTTTTTTTCATTTAAGTTGGCAAAAAGTTCGGTGATGTCTCATATTATTTACAAAATTCAATAGACCGATCGTTACGAGTGAAAAAGAATGTGTTCTAATTATTTGCACTCACACAAACGTCAGACATTTTGGCAATGCCATACCAACTCCTCAACTCAGGTCTTTCAGCACAAATTACGACTCGACTCCGCTCCTGCAGAGGATTCGAGTCGGTTGAAGCTCATTTCAACTCAACACAGGGGCGAAGCGAGCTTGAAGCTCGCTTCAATACCTCTTGTAAACATGGTAATCGATTTACATGAATCAACATAATGTGGACCCGGCCTTACATTTAACTGGGGTTTAAAATATATGTAGATTATATAATAAATACTCCATTATACTGAAGACGTATCTTTCCACCATTTTGGATAAAATATGCAGCTAGTAGAAGAATTTAAAAAAATAAATAAATAAATAGAAATATTTCAGATAATAATGTACTTTTTATTCAATCAATAAATAGTTTCATTAGGGGTCTAAAAAAGTTTTTGATTTTTGTTGAAAAACATGAATTTTCTTTGATATTTTGAACCATATCATTTACAAGGGATTTTGTCTATCAGAAAAAAAGAGTTGCAATCTTTAATAGTGGCTTACTCAATAGGATCCATTAGAAACTATCTTCATCATAACATAGCCAACAAAAAACTTAAAAATGCATAACTCGAAAACGTGCTCATTTCAAAAATGTATAATCTGAATTGGCAAGCTCATTTAATTTTTTTCTTAAATTCTTCAAATGTAAAAGTTGCCGCCGCCGACGACAACGAGATACCGAATATTTCCATAATACTAAAATACAAAAAAAAGAAACACTGATAAAGTTTAGTTCAGTCGTCCAACATTTTTCTGATGCGTGAATTTTTTTAATCACCCCCTCTTTGAATATTCTATCAGTGGCGGAGCACATATTGTGAGTGCGTGTAAAATGTAAGTTCTTTAAACGAAATTAATCCACTAGTTGTAGTAATTATATCTACATTATAATTGACACTGCAGTGAAAAAAAGAATAGTATGTTTTCCAGTTATTTCGCTCAAAAGTATTTTTGTAAACTTTGGACAAAATCAGTCTAGCAGTTCTTCAATAACTCTCATTTCCCAAAGGGGCCCAATACGAACTGATCTTAATCACATTGTATTTTGTATCTTACACCGCCTCTGTTTTTCGCTGTATTATAGCAACAACAATTATTTCTATATTTATCAACAATGTTTCTATATGATTTAACTCAAGAATGAATGTCGACACATTTAAGCGATAGCCCAATTGCTGAGCAGAAAAAAAATAAATACTGAAATAAATATTAAATAATCGAATGGAGGCATAATTGTTGTCTGTCTGTACTTAACATTCGCGTCGAAAGGAAGTTCAAATGTGGTGTAGATTATAATCTTAAAAAAAAAAATAGTTTAAAGAATTTTGATTAAAATTAAAAATTTTATAATTTAAAATATCTGAGTTAAAATACAAAATCATGGTGAAAATCGAGTGGGCACCAATGAATATACCTATTCGAAGACGAATGCAAACTTTTACGGCCGGCTTTTATTCGTTCCTCGCGTTTGGTGTTGCCCTAGCTTCGCATTTCTACTACATATTATTGCTGGTGAGAGAACTGTTCTCTATTCTATTCAGGTGATTATATTTTAGGGGCGCCTTTTTTATGTCGGCGCTAGGTTTATCTAATCTGAATCAGATCAAGATAACATATAGGCATATCGACAACGTAGAATGGAATAAAATGTAAATTATTTACATTTTAAATACAACAACAAAAACTTATTCCCTAAGAGTTTATTAACAAAGTCCAAAGACAGCCTGGGCTAAGGAGCAACTAAAAAACCAGTGCCGTTTTTTATAACCAAACTCGATTTGTCTTTTTCGAAATGATTGAATTGTCTTCGAATTGACTTTTATTTTTTTGTCTAAATTGTTATTGTTGCAGTTAATACGCAGAATAATTTGTTGACGATAATTATAATTTTGATTACTTAAAGTGACATTTTTTAAAATTTGTTTTTCATGGTCGCTAGTCGCTATATTGTTTAAATTCTACGGTACAATTTGTGTTACTGTGAGCTAACTTTTCTAATTGCCAAAGTAGTGTTTTTGTTTTGTATTTTCGTGGGTGCATCTATGCGTCTGTACACTACTGTGAATCAATTAAATGTCTAAACAGGTAGATGGGGTACGCAATTGCTATAAGAGCTAGTTTGTTCACAATGGTGTTTTTCCAAGACTACCCCAACGTGTAAATTCTAAAACGTGTATGTTTTTTTTTCAAGAAATCCATAGTTTAAGTTGTTAATCACTGATTTAGCTAATCAGCAGATTTTGTTTGATAAAATCAACTCCCATTACATAAACGTTATAGCAATTTGAACAACTAAAATGCAATTTCCACTACGTGTCTCCAGTCTTATTTCCTCAAGTCAATCGGAGTTTTATAGGATTGGAAGCTTTGGGGAAAGCAATCATTTTGACTTCAGTTAAAAGATAACATTGATTCATTTTTTTAAAGACTGCAACTTTAAATTATGCAATGCACATTCTTTTACCTTTAAAAGATTGAAATCAACCGATTGTAATCATTTGGGACTTCAGCAGAAAATTTAATGATTGCAAAAATTTAAAGAATACAAAAGATTCAATGATTGCAAAAGAATGCATGAAGTCCCAAAAAATTGTTGACTGCAGTCTTTTTAATCAGTTGACTGCAATCTTTTTAGGGTTAAAAAATTGGCAATCTTTTTAATGTAAAAAATGCTGATGCATATTTTGAAATGTCAGTCTTCAAAAAATGATAAATGATTGTAGTTTTTCAGATGTATTCAATCAAACATTTTTAAAGAACACCTTCGTAAGGATTACAATCTTTAAAAGGATTAAACATTGACCTATCATATATAATATAATAATATTAGGAAGTTGAGGTGGGTTTCGTGACACTAACTGTTCTCAATACTTGTGAAAGGTGCTCCCCTATAATCGTTGGTGGACTGAAGGTTGCTGTAGTCTATCGGTGTTAAACTTGGACATTCGGTTGAGATCTCTAAATTACAGCTGAACGCAATCTTACTGTAGCAACCATCCGGTGGTGGTCTCGGGCCATTCCCATGTTTGCACCTCTTCTGTTTCAAACGTCCTGGAGAATGCTCCTAAATTGCCGACTGATTGCGAAGTGATCAAATTCGTTGAGATTTCTTTGCCTGTCTGTCGACAACGAACTGACTTTGTGGGACGTCCCATAACAAGGTGATCGGCATTGCAGAAATCAACAAAGCGTTCGCCATTATCGTTACAGCTACCAACACCATGTTTTCCCATAACATGCCTGAGCCCATCGTTGTCGTTGGCAACCTTGGCATTCAAGTCTCCCATCATAACCATTAAGATATCTCCACGAGGTGTACTATCTTAAGCAGCTCTTCGCCGTTATAAAAGGCCTCCTTTTTCTCGTCACACTTTATGATGGTGACCCGAAGTTCTCTAGTCCGGAATCTAGATTTCGGGATGCTGTCATCTGAAAGCTCCTAGGAAATCAAGCTTTTGAAGGCTGTTTTAAAAAGTAGGAATCCGACGTTTGATTCCCGACAGTTTCCCTGTGCCTTTCCAGAGTAAAGTAGTATAGAGTCCAACCAACTAACTTCGCTAATCCCTAAGATGTCCAGTCTATTCTCTAATCAAAGGAATCTGGCATTTTGAGGACCTTCACTTCCGTTGTCAAAAAGCGTAAATTTTTAAAAAATTTTAATGCGCAATATTTAATTTATCATTTATTTTTTTGTTCACTCAATTTATTTTCTTTACAACAATTCATGATACAAAATTGATAAAAATGTCTGTGAACGGATGACACATTACAAAGAAGTTGACGTTTTGCCTATTTTCTCAGAATTTTCGAAGGTCAGAATTCTGATTGTTATCTTATCAGAAAAATAAAAATATTTCCATAGTTGCAGACTTAGTACATTTTTCAACAGAAAAAAAAAGAATAAAGGGAGTTTGTCCAAGTCCAGATGAGGTTGATTAAAAACTGTCTAGCCTATTTGGACATTGGCCAACGCGAAAGCATAGTTAATCAATTTACTAAATTACTTAGTAATACTTACTCTTCAGTCAACTCAGATTGTCTGTATAGAGTGATTTATATTTTTACTTATTCTATATCTCTTGTTCGGTTTCTGTTATCAAATGTGTAAACGAAACAGCAATGAATTCGTTAATGAAGCCTATTTCCGCAGATAGATTAGCGACCAAAAATTATATTGACTGTTTGATTTAATTCAAAGTCAGGGTTTTGGCTATTTTTTTAGACTTCTAGGTATCTATATATGTATTGGTCTCACTTGTTTTTATCTTTATTCTTTAATTCGCTCGGGCAATTTTTAAAATTAATTGAACATAAGCGACTTATCACCACTGAAAAGAGTCTGATGATCGGGTTGGTCCCCGTGAAATAGCTATAACTCCTGCCATTGAACTTGGTGGTAACACACACAAGTTGTTGTTGTTCATTCAAAAACCTTCAATATTATTAAAAACATATTTTGGTTGCTCTTTGGTTCAAGTTTTGGAAAAGATCTCGCTATTTTAACCTCGTGAACAGAATTACACTCTTCTACAAATTCTCACAATGCAGTATATGTTCCAGGTTTTTAAAAGTGATCAAAGAACTGTATAGAACCAATAAAGCAATTTGGGATAGCCAGATATTAATTGGAGTAAAACAAGGTTGTCCAATCAGTACCTAGCTGTTTTCACTCTTCATAATATATGACATGGAGGCAGCATTAATTGGAGAAATCCGAATTTATGAATCTAGAATAAAAGCGCTGCTGAACGAAGTTAATGACAGATCATTTGGCAAATTCCTGTGACAAACGCGGATTGTCTATTAAAACAAACAAAAAAATCCAACTTCCGTGTTTTGTTTGAGTCCCTTTCTTCGAGTAGAAAAAATTCAAAAAAAAAATTCTTGTGATGACCCAAATTTTATCTTAAATGCTTTTTTAAAAAAATATAGCTTTTATGATCCAAATAAAAATTGGCACAGTCAATTATGTATCAGAACACGAGTATACAGGCCTTAAGAAAAAAAAAAATAATATTACGATCTAAGATTGCTAAGTATAAGTTGAATAAGTACCATCTGACAGTTCTTGTTTTCTAAATATGAGTTTTTATTATGATAATGTAAAAAAGAAATTTCCAACACCTGCTTTTCAAATAAAAAAAATTTAAATTTGTTTCGAAGAGATGAATTTCCGAATCTACTTTAAAATATTTAAAATTGAAGATTTTAAGTAAAAAAATATCTTAAACTTCAAATTCTATAGAAATCTATTATTCAAAAACTTTTATAAATAACTATCTTCCACTCGAATATATGTAAGAGCAATTACGTGCAATCCATTCGTGATTTTTTTTAAAATCCATAACACCCCTTTAATTGGCTTTTATCAGAAGCAACAAAAAGTAGGTATTCACAGTTTTTTTTTTTATTGCCAATCAGTTATCACAAATAAATAAAACAGTGTTGATTTGAAAGTGAAGGAATTAAAAACCAATTCTGGCATAAGTTTAAAATGGTTAAAATCGAATGGGCACCAAGGAATGTCCCACGTAAAAGGCGAATACAAACCTTTACCGTTGGTATCTACATATTCCTAATGTTAGCTGTTGGTTTGTGTTCACATTTGGCACTTATAATTTTAATAGTAAGCAAAACCTTTGGCAAAACTATCTATTCTTGTAATACGAGTTTTATTGTTATATTCCGCGAGCATGCCACGGCTAATGTCTTCATCAGTGTCAGAAGTTAAACTTCAAGGCAAAACAAATATTTTGTTGTGTTTTTTTTCTAAGGAACATGCAAATGCTTTTATTAAAGAACTACTGATTTTATATTATTCTTTCGACAGTAATTGTTTTCAAAAGATTCTTGTTAAAATTCAATAAAAACCGATTAAAATACCTATGTAGGTACATATAATCTTAATTCAATTAATTCAAGGTTTTATTTGAAAAACGCGACAGCTATTAGTTTCAGATAAGAAACTTCTTTAGCAATGAACCTTTTTATATTTTATTTTTGATAAGGATGAATTAAAAAAACTTGAATTTCCCAAAATTTATAAGTTCTAAACAAAATTATCTAAAAACAATGATTAGTAAATATAGATAATTTTAAATAGCTATTTTTGTTATTTTATCAGTATTAGCCTTACCTTTTTCTTATGGAAGTGAATATGAACGTTTATGCAGTTTTGAATGGTTCTTTTTATAAAGCAACTTTTATCGATAAATAAGTATATACATATATCGCTGTTTTCCATCTCTATTCGGGCCAAAGTAATGTCCCAAGAAATCTTTACGCTAATCAAAGCTCCAATGGGTTTTTGTTGCATTTAACACATAAATTTCTTTAACCAGATGTGTGTTTTTCAAAAGCCAATTAAGGCCTTAGAAAGAGCAACTATCATTCTAATTAAAATAAGATTTTCCCTAAAAACTTGTTAAAAATTGTGTGATTGGTTTTAGTCTTAAGAATTCGAAGTAAAAAATCGTAGACCAATCGGCAGAGGTAAAACATAATTATTATAATGCATTTGGCCATTTTGAAAATCCCAGAATAAGGAATGGTTCATCGTACAAAAAATTATATCTAAAACTGTTTCCATAGAAAATTTTGTTATCTTCCTCTTTTGTTAGTGACCCTTTTTTTATAAGACTTACTTTCGAACTTGAAGCGCCTAAAAGTATGTTTTTAAGTTTTTTGATTATTTCTCCACAACGGTTAATATTATGAAAAGAAAATCTGGCACAAAGTGGCAGAACACTAGTTGTTACAATTTTTGTTTATCTAATTTTCTTCTTTGACATTTGTTTCGCAAGTTATGGTTCTTTAAAGACGAAAACACAACTTCGCAACTTAAGTTCATAGAAAAAAGTACTACAGCTTTGCATCAGATTATTTTTCATAATATTAATTATAATTAATAATGTGAATAGTATACTTTTAGGCGAATTAGTTTTGAAAGTAGATGTCTTTTGTGTAACATTAAAACCATGATTTTTTTTATTTTTGTTAATTTTTTTTTTTACTTTTTTTTCTAGATATTTGGCAATTATTATTTAAAAGCATTTTTAATAGCGTATGGTATTTGGATTTACTTGGACAAAGAGAAGTCAGAAAATGAAGTCAGAGGCTCAGGGTAAGCAAGCATTTCTATTTATTTGTTTTTTTTTTTTTTTTTTTTTATTAAGAGAAACGAAACAAAAAATATTTAAAGATTATCTTGCTTTATAGATTAAGATGGATGCGAGATAATTTCTTTTGGAAACATTTTCGGGATTATTTTCCGGTGGAACTAATTAAAACAGAAGAACTACCTCCAAACAGGAATTATTTGCTAGCATGTTATCCACATGGAGTTGCAGGGTAATTAATAAATAATATTATAAAATTAAAAAAAAATAATATAAATTTATGAATAAATTTATTATCGCAGGATTGGTGTCTTCACAAACCTCGGAGTTGACATTTCAAAATGGAATGAACTTTTTCCAAAAGTTCGTCCAAAAGCAGCAACATTGGCATTCCAATTTAGCACCCCATTTTGGCGTCATATTGTCAAGACATGGGGCTTAATATCAGTAACAAAAAAATCTCTTTTAAACAATCTAACCACTTCACATGATCCTCAAGATCCTATTAATGCTTCTGATGGATATACCTCTTCTGCTGTTGCTGTTGTTGTAGGAGGGGCAAAAGAGGCCCTCGACTCGAAGCCTGGGAAATATATTATAACTATCAAAGATCGAAAGGGTTTTATAAAATTAGCTATGAAATCGGGGTGAGTTCATTAGAGATCAGGTGGCAAATTTTGGAAGTAGTATAAGCCCGATGACGTCACTGGATTATTATTGACACTATAATTTCAAGTGAATTTTAAATAGCGCAGTAATGCCAAGACAAAATAATTCAGTAACGATGCGAGTATTCTGGCCTATTTAGCTATATTTAATAATCTCCAGATTTTGATCCGGATTTTCTTTTAACACGTAAAATACAAAAAAAAATATAATGGACACTTTCAAAATTTGTTTTTTTTTAATAGTAAATCCTAATCCGAATCCAAAGATTATATAAAAAGTAACAGGTTAATCTTAAAATGACGATTAATTGACTTGATTGATATTTTTCAGTGCGGCCATTGTACCAGTATTTTCATTTGGTGAAGTTGATGTCTTCGATCAACTCGATAATCCACCAAATTCATTTGTAAGAAAAATGCAATTGCTAGTGAAAAAAATCACTGGTATTTCGCCGTTGATAATTCTGGGACGAGGATTTTTCCAATACAATATTGGTATGCTACCGCAGCGCAGGCGTATAGTACAAGTTGGTGAGTTTTTTTTTATCCTGAGAAATTCGTAAATAGAATAGATGTAATGTAATGTATGTAATGTTTTTACTTTTAAGTTGGCGCCCCAATTGATGTACCACAATCTGATGAACCGAATGCCGAAATTGTTGAAAAGTTTCATCAGCAATTTATGGATGATTTAAATAATCTATTCGAAACATACAAAGCTAAATATATTGCGGAACCAGAAAAGGCTGTTTTAGTTATGAAGTAGATAGTTTGAATGTTTTGTACATCAAAGCATCATTTTGTAAATAAAGATATTTTAAATTTAAAAAGTAATATTTTACTTTTAAAAAATAATAAAACTATGTAGGCATAGTTGTTGATCCAATAATTATAATTTATCTTTTGAAACTATGACCAGTTCTAATTAGTATAGGTAACCCTTTGAGGTCATAATTAGAGAATAAAATATCGAGATGTTTTGCGAATGCATTCTTTAAAACTCTTTAATAGAATTGATCTTAAAGATTGTAATCATCAATTCTTTTTTGAGAAGAAGTGGATTAAGAGAGTTGTGGTGCCAGTCTCCCAGACAGAAGACTCTAGATCATGTCCACCGTTGTTATGTTGGTTAAAGGAGAAAAAAAAACGAAGTTTTAGGTTTAAGTCTAAGAAATCAGTCATTTGGGGTAAGTGCACACTTTTTTCATCTTAAGCTCGAATTGTTAAAATAAGAGGTATCAGCTTAAATTTACATCATGCCAAAGAGTACGCACTAGGAATGTAATTGACATGCTTTTAAGTTTAGATTTCAGTATCATAAATGATTGCCTTAAATAAATGAAGGTCCAAAGGTTTTTTTTTAAATGTGTGCTAAGTCTACCAATGTTGAATGTAAAGCTGAAAAAAATTATCTCTTTGGGAAAAGATCTACATCTAATCCTAATCCATGGATTGCAATCCGTAGATGAAAGATGGATGCAATCTTTCTTCATTGGGTAATCTGAAAATGAGTTAAAATAAACGAAAAGTTTAATACGGAGTAAGAATGCGGGCTCTTACTCACAAAAGGACTGCGCGATTTTACCCAATAATAATTAATGAATTTAAAAGAAAATTAAACAAAATCCAACAAATTTTGAACTTCAAGCAAACACAGATGTGCTCTAAAGTCCTGTTAAGTTATTTTTTTAAATCATTACATGAAGTGCTAGTTTTTAAGAAAATACACTAAATACACGATGATTAAAGCATAATTCCTCTCAAACTAGACATTGCAAGATCTTTTCGTTCATATAACAACCTATTTCACATTATTCAACTGAAGAACTACAAAGCATAAGTATCAACGAAATAAATAATTCACTTTTGATGTTAAGTGTACAACAAAGGAATTAATTAAACGATTCAATGGACTTTCCTGATCAAAAAATGAATTGGTATCCAGGGATTCATTCCTTAGCCATAGTTTCTCAGTCTTAATACAATTTTTTTTTTGTATATTTTGTAAATAAATATTTTATTATTAAATATAAGAGCCATCTTAATATTGACATTCGTAAAAGTTATAGTAAATACATATTACGTAAGTATTGTATTTTACGTAGGTATAATTTAAGGCAACATTAAACAATACTTTGTAAAAAAAAAATACATGAAGATATCTAAACTATACATTAAACGCAATCAAATAAAAAATTTATAAAAAATGTGTAGGTATGGAAAATGAAAATCTTATTTGGTAAAATGAAAAAAAAAATAATAACTGCATTCTCAGTTATTATTTTGACGGTTATTGCGCCACGCAGAAAAAGCAACCCCTAGCACTGCTGCTCCAACTGTAAGACCTGCAATCCATGGAACATAGGATGTTACAGCTTCCACTACATCCTTTGCAACATCCCAATAAGTTCTTTCAAGTTCTTGTTCAAGTTGTGGTGGTAAGTCTCCTTGTTCCTCTCGAGTTACTAAAAAATAAATACATAATTTGTTTACGTTAAAATACATAAAAAAAATAAAATAAAATATTAACAACAGATCAAGAGTCAAGGCCGTTGGTGGCTGAAAGTGTTACATTTAGACACATTTTTTTATTCACCCGACAAAACGATTAGAGCCCCCTCTAATCGGAACTTTGAATATGTATCTTCCTTAATTATTTTTTTCATTCTCCTTGCTCTAAAAAATAAATAACACGATAACTATTATTTTTAATTTGACTAGTATCGCCCAGTACTCGAATTAACTTAAAAGCTGTTTTCTGTGCATCTATTCAAAAACTTGACCATGTAGGCTGTATGTAGGTAGTTCCAAAAAAATGTCCTATTGGTTTCTCCCGAACAAAATTTTTTTGACAAATATTTTTTAATGAATTTTTAACATTTTTTTTATAGGTATGTAATATTTTTTTGTTTCGACATTCATTTCAAATTTTACTTTTTAACAATTTTTTTTTTTGAAAAATTGTATTTTTTAACCAAATTCAAATTTTGACACTTTTCTTTGATGATTTTTTTATAGACGCTCTTTGTTTTTGTGTTTGAATTTGTATTTTTCATTTTTGAACCCTCAAAATACTATTAGCCAAAAAAAAAATGTTTATAATGGCGCAATGGAGTTGCGTGAGCGGGTCAATTCCCTCAAAAGATGAGTTAACGTTAAAAAAGTTACGGTCACCGTCAGTGCCGGCCTTAGGGGCAGGCGATCCAGGCGGTCGCCAGGGGCGCCAAAGAAATAGGAGTGCCAAGTGAAAGTGAAAGAGCGCCTCCGCCCAGGAGGCGCTCGATGAAGCGAAAAATTAAAATTATTTTTTATAATCCTCTTTTTTGTTAACAACTTTGGCGGTATGATAATGGGGCGCATAGCAAAACAAAAAGCGTTCATTATAAATTAAACAGTACTTTTTTATTTAATTAAAATTATTAAAGTTATTTTTCGAAAGGAAAATTGAAATTCTTCCTATGCTATTTTATAAAAAAGACGCCCCAGAAATTGGTTTTCTAATAATATTTAGCTCCGGGTGAGAAATATATTTACTTTCTTCCAATAACTGAGACGATGTTCATATTTAGAGAAAATTATACTTGTTCTTACAAATATTTTTTTATTATTCACTACATTACTTAATAATTGTTGCTTGTACTTAGAAAAGTACAGAAAAAATGGTTTTGAACAAGCAATTTTAACAGCAAATGAAATAGCTCTTGAGCTAGGCGTTGAACCTATCTTCAAATCTCAAACAAGACTTAGACGAGTAAAACGCCAACCTGGCGAAGAGGCTTTCGATGAGCCAATAAAAGATCCAAAAAAGTTGTTTGAAGTAAAATTTTTCAATACTCTTCTAGACACCATACTCACTTCTATAAAAGAAATATTTCTACAGACACAAGATTTTTCTAACACTTCGAGTTTCCTCTTCAATCTTAATAAAGTTCAAAATAAAGAAGAGCTGAAAAAGAACTGTTCCGCGTTGCAAAACATACTCACAGTCAGTTCTAAATCAGAAATTGATGGAAATATGTTATGCGATGAAATTATTAATTTGGAACAATATCTGAAGGATGGCCAGGCAACCCCTATTGAAGTTTTAAATTTTATCAAACATCACAGCCTACAAGAATTATTCCCTAACATATGGATTTCGCTCCGTATTTTATTGACCTTACCAGTAACTTTTGCTAGTGGAGAACGAAGTTTTTCTAAACTTAAGTTGATCAAAACATACTTGAGATCAAACATGTCAGAATCAAGACTAACGTGCCTAGCTACTCTTTCGATTGAAAATGAGATTGCAGAAGATTTGGATTTTTCCAGTCTTATTAAAGACTTTTTTTTGATAGAAAAGCTCGAAAAGTTCAATTTATTTGATTTAACAACTAAACGTTAAGTTTCATTCTTTAAAAAAAAGTGAAAAAAAATATATACATATATAAAATCAACCCAAAAAAAACTAAAAACATTAAAAACAACCCAAAAAAACTAAAAAAAAAAAAAAACACAGTGGCACTCTTCTCATGCAAATAAGCCATTGGTAATAAATGGGGTCTTCAACCTCGTATAACGTACTGGCTATACATTTCGAAAATAATAGTATTTTAATAATAAAAATTCCTCAACCTCAACGATAGGTACTGGTACATGTGTATTCAATAGAACCGCATAGAAAAAAACATCTGAAAAGCAGGGCGCTTAAAAATATTTCGCCTGGGGCGCCAGTATGTCTAAGGCCGGGCCTGGTCACCGTACTACTAACTAGTAGGTATATGTACTTAGGTATATTTACGACTATGTAAAATATTGATAAAGTATCATCTTCCGAAATTCTGTATTATTATCAACCTCCGCCCTTTCAATTGTCGTATTTTAAAAACTGTAAAAGAAATGAGAGTATAAATTTTTTTAAATGTCAACCTAAAAAGCACTACCGCAAGCAAATGTATTATGTAAGGATTCACACGATGATATATGTACATATGTAGGTTTTAATCGAGTTATTCACATCGTCCGTTCTCTTGATCGTAATGTACTCACACGTATCTGCATAATTAAGTACTTACAGAAAAGATCTTTAATCTTTTGTAGATCTCCAATATCTGACCTTTTGGCAAGAATTTTTCTTGCATTTCGAACTTCACGGTACATGTTGTCAATTTGATGTGGTGTTGCCTTAAGACTTAACATGTTTACTCTTTTATCCCAAAAAAATAGTATCTCTCCAGCTCCTAATGCATTCTCTAGTACTTCGAACATCTATAAGTAAATACAGATATTTATGAGAAAAATATTTTTATTTTAAAATTTGTAAAAGATAATGAAAAAAAAAAATATTTTGTTTTGAGTCATAAATAAATGTAGGAAAAAATTTTAATTACATGTTTGTAAATAAAATTTGGTGCAACGCCGCGCCGCGCCGTAGATTGTTGGTGGAAAGCTGAGTGACTTGCAACTCGCAACAATTTCTGCGTGTGCATTATGGGCTTACATTGCCATCCTAAGCCAAAAGGGCACATGAAAAATAGTTTTCAAATTAAAGATAACTTAGAAAAAGTAAATTGCTTTTTTTTTAACCTAGTTTGGCAATTAAATAAATTTCTTGAGATTCGCAATGAAATTTGAGTTACATATTTATAAAATTGTATGAATCCGAACGGGTGATAGGCACTCTATTCTGGACAAGAGACACTCGAATTTTTCAATTTCTCGCAAAAGGCAAAAAAAAATTATGAAACACAGGCTGGTGTTGGACCCAATACCTTTTACTTCACAGTCCTACGCACTAATCACCACTCCTGGAGCTCGAAACGTCATGCATTTAGTGCTACTTAAGAAGGCGTATAGATATGCATGAAATTAAGGTAAGGATAAGAAGAAATTGTGATTTTAAAACCTTAAAGAAATGCCAGAAACATATCTTAAAAGCCACGTCTTTAGCTTCTAAAGCGCCATGCTCGTTTTTCCAAAATAAAAAAATGTAGTGAAATTTCCGATAGCAATTTGTTTTGTATTCGACGAATTTAAAAATTAAAAATGTTCATCTATTATGTTTACATACCTCATCCATAATTGCAACATTGGAATTGTTCCAGTAAGTTTGACCAGTTGTTTGATTATGCCACAAAAACAACGTTTTAATAAAGTAGCTTTTTAAATTTTTCAGTGCTGGATTCAGGTCACGAAATTTCTTCATCATACGCAATGCATTCTTAAACTGATTTCGACCACTTAAAAGCCTTCTTTCCGATTCTGTATACGAGCATTGGAATGATGGATTGCTTGATTTTCCATTTATTGGTTTCGGGATAGCTTCCCAACTATCATTTTCCTTAATCAAATAATTCACAGGCGATATGGATTGTGATTTAGCGAATCGAAAGCCAGGAACTAAATCAATTGAAATGGAACAATTGCTGCTGAGAACTTTAAGTGTATGTGCTGGACCTTGTTTAACATACCTTAAAATAACTCTTTCAAAATTATAAGTTAAATTAAAGTCAATTTTAATTAAATATCTAGTTAAAGTTCCTTCGAACCAGCTTTGGAATTTGTCTTGTAATAAATATCCATTCTCATTTGTGATGTTTTTTAAGAATTTGTACATAAATTCTTTTCGTGGGTTCTGCGTGTCCACTGCATGAATCACATTGCACAAGTTCAAGTAGACATTTCCGCAAACTAGTGGATCTTTTTCGATGAATACATCTTCATGAAATGGAAATTCAAGTCTTACTACGAGATCGAATTCGTCAGGTTCAGTAACTTTTAAGTTATCTGCATAGCTTCCTGTGAAAAAGATAAGTTTCTCATTTAATTTATTTATCTTATTATATCAAACTTTTTACATACCACATAAACTTAAATCGGCAAAGAGCGCTTTGAAAGTTTCGTTTTCTTTAAGACCATTAACTAAAGAAATTCTAACGAAATCATATAATTTGGTGTACTCCTCTCGGTTTTGGTCAATGTTAATTGCCTTACTTATTGAATGGTAAAATTGTTCCATCTGTAAAATAAAGTTTTTGTTGTTTGAATTTAGAAGATGATTATATACCTTCAACTACATTTATTTATATCAATTTACATAATAGCAAAATCAAACCCTTTCAAGGGTTTTTTCATTTTTTGATTGATTATGATTTTTTTGGACCAAAAATGCTATTAAATTCAAACGTGCGATTTATTTCATCTAAAACTTTAATTATAACTTCAAATTGAATATAAATCCTTAGTACAAGGCTCTGCCTGCTGCCTCATTGACAGCATAATTTGTGACATGAGTTGTGAAAGATTTTAATTTTTTTAATTTTTGTCCATAGCCTAGTTCAGTTGGCTGTACAGATTTCCATATACTTGGCCGACAGCTTGGTGATGACATCTCGCCCTTGAATATACTCTGCTCGTGCGATGAGTTCATACTAAGGCGATTCCAGCATCCTGTTTCTCGCACATAAATATTTAGCTCATAATAATTGTAGTGCTCACTCCATCCATTCTATATAAAAGATAATTTTTTTTGTCTTGTCTTGCTAGCCACCTATGTGTGGATGATCAACTATAGGTAGGTCCTCCATATTTTGTTATTTAGGTATACCTTTTTTAAGGTGAATAGGTCAAAGTTCAAGTTTCATTAAATTTCAATTTTCTCAAAACCAAGGAGCGATAAAACCAATATGTTGTTAGTGTTTAATTGAGAACACTTTTGGTTTTCTACCAAGGTAAACTTTTACTTTTTCTTTGTTTAAAATGTTTTTTTTTTTTAATAAATACTTTATTTTACCTCACCAAAATCAAAGTATGAAATCCTTTAGTGCCAGTTATATTTTTGCCTAGATGAAAAAGTGCCAAAATGTACGATCGTTCGACATCGGCAACGCTGTTTTCCGACAACAGTGAACTTAAACAACGAAATCACAAATCAGAGATCAGACATCGGACTGAGCTATCCTGTTCTCTTCTCACATCTCTCTCTTCTCTTCACTCTGTAAGATTTTTGTTTAAATAGTTTCTCTTAACTTTGAAAGAGTTTTTTTCTAATGTTTTATTTCTGTTTGACGTTTGTGCTTAATCAGAGACGTGTTACAATTTTTTAATTTATTTAAATTTTTATAATAATTACTTTATCGACATATAATACAATTTAATATTTCAGAATGGGCGTTACAAACTCTTTTCTTTTATCACCACTTACTAAATTCCGATTGTTTATTTCAGACATTCACAATTCAATTTCAATAAACATCACAAAAAGTAATTGAAAATTAAATACCTACGCATGCAAATATGGTAACAGAGAAGAAAATAGGTGCTTACCTTTAATTATTTATTTTTACAGAACTAATTTTTGTAATGAATATTGTATTTGTGTGACAAATAGTCGAAACGAAAATTAAACAAATCTTTGTCTTACTTCTTTGATTGTTTGTATTCAACTAATATATAATTCGTGGATATGGTTCCGTGCCGGTGCGGTACGATGTGAATGAAAATAATTGTGAGATTATGATATGAGTTGTGCATGTGCTTGTGATAGTGATTGTGACCACACTAGTGCTGGGAGGTGGATGAAAAAAAAAACACTTTTTTATGGGAATTGTAGCATGGGGACATTTTTTTTATAGTTTTAAGGGAATTCGATTTTTGCAATGTTTATTTTTCTCACCTATTGCACTACAATAGATGATAAAAAAAAAAATATTTGAAAAACTTATTTTCAATGTAATTTTGCCTTGTATTCAGGATCAATTTTTTGTTTTCACATACAAATTGAAAGTTATGTGCCTTAAAACAAAAATGTAATGCAAGGTATAGGTAACAATACTAGCCATGTTTAATAAAAATGTACAGTTATTTAGCAACATTAGTAAACCTAATCAATAACATACTCGAATGTTAATAGCAAGAGTAAATTTCACTTTCAGTTTTCCTAACAACCAATTGCAAAATTTTTTACAATTATATTTTTTCATTGTTTTTTAGCTTGAAAAAAATTTCTGTTCTACTTCTTATTCCCTCTCACTAAAACAATGATAACTTAACACAAAAATATTAGCATTAAAAATAATCACTTTCAAAAAAATATTACAATTTAAACAGTTTATTGACTTGCAATTAAAAAAAAAAACTAATTTGGTCACATCACGTCAAAAACTGAGAAGATTTTAATAAGCCGTTGGTATGTAGCAGTGATCAGCAATGAATGTATCTATTTCCAATAACTAGTTATCTGCATAAATCAGTTATTACATAACCAGTAATTACTCCTGAACTAATTACTAGCTATCTGAATAACCATAACAGAAAAAATCATGTAAAATAAAAAGAACTTTACCAATTCTCATGTTATTATTTTACAACACGATTGGTCGGGTTAAATATTTAAACAGTAGATTTAGCAAACCAATTGTTGTCGAATTTTTATTCAACGTTTTTATTAGTGAAGTGATCTACATAACCAATTCCCCTCAACTAATTATTATTATTTTTCGATAGCCAGAAAAATTTTCTCTCTAATTATTATGTGAAGTAACACGTGGCGTAATGATTAGTGCTTAGATCTATCATGCCGCAGATCTTGGTTCGATTTCCATATCACACAAAAATGTTTTCCACGGATTGCTGCCTCTAGCGAGTAATTGACAAATTCTCCAATAGTACGAGTATCTCTTTCAATAATAATAAATAAAGTGCATCTCAGCCTAGCAGTTCGGATTCTAATAAATTTTCTATGAAACATAATAAATGTTTGCAATTTTCGAATAGATTAGGATTTCTGTGAAAAAGTACCCCACAACACTATTTTGGAATTTTAAACTATACCTGATAATAACTAGTATGTATCTATAAACGGCTACTAATGAATTGTAGGTAGGTATCTTTAAATAGTGGGGTTCCAGTTTACTTTATATGTAGAAGAAAGAGAATAGGAGAAACATTAAGTACCACCTAAGCTATCTAATAATTGAATTTTCTAGAATAACACAATAACAATGCAAAGAAAATCATAAAATACTTCGATGCATCAATACCGCCTGGTTGGCAGTTTATTTGTAATACGGTATAAATATATTTAAGGATTTGTTTTGTAAAAATTGTGATATTTTTACATGCATTCTTAAGTGAATGAATTTCTAGAAATTGTGAATTCACATATGTATGTACGTACCTCTACCAAGTATATAGTAAGCTCTATATCTCTTAAATCTGCAATCTTTTCGAATGCAAAATGTGTTTTATTTATTAACGAGACCCAGAACTAGAAAGAGGTACACTGCACATCACTTGCTTGAGGCCACTTCTCTTTGTCTTTTTGCAAACTTTTTTAGTGATCTCAAATAAGTCAGTTTTGGAAAACTTAACAAAAACTAAGATATGAGCTGTTATTTAGCGAGTCCTCATGTCATTAAATTAAAATACTCATAATTCAAAAATCATCCCAACTCACGTAATAATATTGTACCTTTCATGTGATAATTAGGGATGATTTTTCATGGGAGCTCGGTGAATACCTGCCGGATAGTTGCATAATAAAAAATTATTACCTATTATTGTTTTGTATTAATGACGCAGGTGACGCTATTTTTAGAGAAATTGAATTTCTCCTCTAGGAAATTACTTTAGAAGCAATGTTTGGAGAAAACCCATCTAGTAATTTAGGCTGTAGGTCTATAATAGGTATAGATAGACAGACAGGCATGCAGAATACTTTTTTCGCGTTCGATTATTTTTACGAATCCAAAACTTGCCCTGTAGTATAGTCTTATGTTATTAAATTATTACTACACAAACATTATATCTAGCTATGTACATATATTTATTAGTATCCAAGGTATAAAATATGCTCCAACATAATTTAATTTCTTAAAACTTTATTCTAACTTATTAACTATGAGGGGTGACCAAAATTGAACCAGCACCACTACAATAATTCCAAAAATTCCTACGATCCATGGATCAAGATAAAATCTTACAGCTTCCTGCGAAACTTGCCAAAAATTCCTTTCAATTTCTTGTTCAAGCGCTGTTGACATCTTTTGTTGTTCTGCTTTGGTTACTTGAAACATCAAATTAAGCACTTTAAACATTTCGAGAGCACGCGCGAGCTTTGGTGCTTTGCTAATACTTACAAAAAAGATTTTTTATCTCTTGTAGATCTCCAATATTTGTGCGTTTGGCCAAAATTTTTCTAGCCTTTATGACTTCATAGTGCATGCGGTCAATCTCTTGTTCTGATGCTACAACCTTTAACAGGGTTTGTTTTGAACTCCAATAAGATAGTGGCTCATGTTGTGCTAGTGCCATTTCTAATGTTTCGAAGATCTTTTTATAAAAAAAAAATATTTTTATTAAAATAAGAGTAATTTTTAGAATTTGAAAGAGTAATCCTGACAAGATGACAGTCCTGTAGGTTAATATTTTAAGATCGCTTAACGCAATTTTTGTTTAAGATCCAGTGACTGTCGGTTATGTAATGTTTGAGACGTATTTATAAGGAAGTTTTCTTCAAAAAAGTTCTTAACTTTTTTTTTGATTTATGATTTAAGCACTCCAATTTTTTCAAAAGTTAAAAAAAAAAAATCAAAAAAATACGTACCTGATCCATGATGGTTACATTAGAAGATTCATTCCAAATATCTGCAATAGTACTATGATTTTGCCACGAAAACAAGCTTTTAATTAAGTATCCTTTTAAATTAACCAGTGCTGGATTCATGTCACGAAATTTCTTCATCATACACAATGCATTCCTTAGCTGATTTCCATCTCTTAATTGTCTTCTTTCAGTTTCCGTGTATGAGCATTGAAATGATGAATTACTCGATTCTCCATTGATTGGTTTTGGAATAGCTTCCCAACAATCATTTGCATGAATAAAATTACTCATCGGACATAATATGGATTGTGATTTAGTGAATCGTATTCCAGGAACAAAATCAATCGAAATTTCGGTTTTATCTCTGCAAACTTCAACTGTATGTGTTCGTCCATGTTTTATATATTTCAGAAAAACTTTTTCATTATTACCATAATCTAGAGTATAATTATTTTTAGATAAATATTTAACTAGAATCCCTTCGAACCAGCTTTGGAATTTGTCTTGTAATAAATAATGTCCATGTGTGTCTGTTATTTCTTTAATGAATTTAAGCATGTAGTCCATTTTTGGAAAGTTATCTTCTATAGCGCTTGATACGACGGGCAATATTAAATTGACATTTCCGCCCGAACATGGTTCTAATAAAACCCAATCGTTACATGGAAACTCAAGTCTCACTATAAGATCGAACTCATTGGGCTTAGCATAGCTTCCTGTTGAGAAAAGATTCACTTATTTAAAATGTATGTATGTACCTATAGAAACAAATTGTACGAGTATGTATGATCGCCATACTTGGACTTTTTTGTGAGGTATCTTTCGGAAAAGTTAAATCTTTTTAAAAATATCAAAAATTAAGAGTTATGACATTATGTACATACCGCTTAAACTTAAATCACGAAAAAGTTCACTGAAAAGCTCATTTTCCTTAAGGCCGTTAATAATAGAATTTTTAACGAAATTATATATTCTGGTGTACTTCTTGTGGTCTTTGTCAATGTTGATGGCCTTACCTATTGAATGGTAGAATTCTTCCATCTATAAAATAAAATCATTTGAAGAGACTCATAAGCAACAAGGCTACTTATAAGACCAAAGTAAAATACGAACAATTTACCCTGGAATATCATATCCAAAATCGGACAAAATTCATCAATGTTGCTTAAAGTTTATATTACATAAATGCTAAAGATGATTAATAATTAATAAAACCAAAACCCACTGTTTATTTCTTGAAGCGATTCCAGCTTAAATCTTATTTAAAACATATTTAAATCCGTTATCGGATTTTCCAACTTATGTATTTCACATTATGATGAAATTGATGGGCTCATACTGGCCTGCCTTCTAACTTCTTAATTGAAGTGGTGAAAAAAGTTAACAAATTAATTCGAATGGTGCAAAATCGACATGAATTATCTCATTCCAACAATTTGAAGCGATAAAGAATGAAATAAGAGAATAAATAAAAATAAATAAATAAAAAAAAGAATGAATAAAAGCATATAATAAGGCTGCAACCATGTTAATGAAATGCTTTATACTTGTATTCACCACTAGAATGTTCTATTAGGTTCACTCTGCGAATCAACAGAGCATTAATTAGCAATTTTCGATAGGAAAACAGCGCTTAATTGGGCCATGGCCTAATTTATTGAAATAAGAACGAATGGCTTAATTTGACTTTTAATTTTATTTTTCTATTACTGCCATCATATTTCACGTGGCCTCTTTTCCATTTCCCGATATATATAATACTACCATTGGAGTGACCATGGCATCTCTGGGACCCAGACAAAAATAAGAGTAATAGTATCTGCTCTCTCTTAATGTTCTACATATTCATCTCTCTTGAATGAGCATTAGCGATGTCAGATTGTAGCATTTATCCCATTTTATCGAATTTTTTTTATTAACTTCCCATAGGGAGTTATTGTAATCGGTCCGATTTGTCAAATTGAAATTTTTGAAATTTCTCAACGTTTCAAGGTCCCTAGAGCCTATATCAATCATTTTTAGAGAGATGTCTGTGTGTGCGTGTGTACGTACGTTCGTACGTTCGTACGTCCGTACGTCCTTACGTTCTGGTACCATTTTTCGTCGTCGATATCTCAAGAACGAGTAGAGATATCGACTTGAAATACATTTTGTTTTACAGATAATAACTTCGAAAGAAGCTGAAAGGGCGTTTATTAATATTCAGTTAGTTGTTTTTTTACTACAGCAGTTTAAAAAAGAAGTGAAAATTTTGGTTGGGCTCAAATATCTCACGAACAAATAATGCTATTGATTTGAAATAAATTTTATTCGACACATAATGACATCATACAAATTTGATATAAATTTTTAAAAAAATCAATATACCGTTATTTTTTAAAATCAAAAAAACTAAAAAAAAAAATTTTATAACTCGAATATCCTTAGATGGAAAAACGATATTAACTTTAAAATAATTTTATTTTACGAAAAATGTTGTTTTTGACTACTGGTGAAAATTTCAAAAAAATTCAATGGATAGTTTTTTTTACAAAAAATTAAAAACTACAAAAAATTCTACCAAAAATTGGTATAAATTGTCTTTCGACTCAAATTTCTCAAAAACGGGTAACGGTATTGACTTCTTGTTTGTTTTATTTTCTACATAACATAATTGCTAGCAACTGATAAAATTTTGACAAATATTGAATGGGCAGTTTTTTAACAAAAAATCAAAAACTGTTAAAAATTCTAAAGAAAAGTAGTTACAATTGTATTTCAGCTCGAATATCCTGAGAACGAACAACGATTGTGCCTTCTAAAATATTTTATTTTATACATAGTACAATTTTTTATGAAAGGTCAAATTTTGACAAATATCTAATTGACAGTTTTAGACAAAAACCTCGTTAAAAAAAACGCGTGGAAGTTTACCTCCTGGGTCACGTGGAAACAACTTATACATCAACAACCTCTATAATATATGTGCATTTCGTAAATCTCTTTAAATAATTAAAATGCTTTTCAATCTTAAAATAATGATTGTTTGAATTTAACAGCTAAAGTTTGTTTCGCAGAAAATTTGGTTATTTGAAAAAAAAACTAAATATAAAGTTTTCAAGATCACAAATGGGAAGTTATCAGTGTGGGTCGCACCCAGCCTCTTTTTTTTTATTTCAAATTGGATTAATGGGAAAATTGAATTAAGAACTATGAGTTAATTTTACTCAATTCAAAACATACATGAAATCACTTAAATATGATATACCTACGAGTATGTATTTTTTAATCGGTGAAATATTTTTGAAAATATAAAAAGAATACTTATCCTCCTTATTATAACGCTTAAGATACGTGTAAATTGTGAAGATTTTTTTTTTGACTTTTATACAAATTTTAATCAAAACTCTAGAAATAATGTACTACTTTTAAGTTATATCAAAATATGAATGGTAAAATTTAAGAAGCTCTAAGTAACTTTAAATATGACGACTATTTCATTTACAATAACGACATGGACATTTTTGGGAATGTGGAAAAACCTAATCCCAAAGTCTGGCATCACTGCTGAATGCCAGTGCACTCACACTCAGTAGTCTGGGCAATTTGCTTATTGTTGTTACACTTTTGAAGAGTTTCTTTCTCTTGACTTTGAACGAGTCTGTCTTTGTTATGGATATGACTGCTTTATTTGTTTATTTTTCCTTTGACGTTTGGTGTTACATTTTCGCTTTCGGTTTGTTTTTGTTTTGAAAATATCTACTTGGGAATTTTTAAGAACACACAATAATTTTAAGGTTATAGATGAATGGAAAAAAATTATATTTTGATAAGCATAGGCATAGAGAAAAGACTTACTTAACTTAAGTATTTTCTCTATGAGCATAGGGATGACTAAAAATAATGAGAGAATAAATGAGGAAGGTCTTAATTTTGTTTTTGTAGGTGACAAGAGAACTAGGTCCATCGATACATGGATTTAATTTTCATGCATTTCAGTCCACAGAGGCACAGACAATAAAGTAGCAGAAAGTACCTTAAAACATTGATCCATTTCCAATATTTGCCTATCCATGGCGAACTAATGTTTTGATTTTATTAATTAGTTAACTGATTTT
This sequence comes from Syrphus vitripennis, assembly GCA_958431115.1. Taxonomy (NCBI): domain Eukaryota; kingdom Metazoa; phylum Arthropoda; class Insecta; order Diptera; family Syrphidae; genus Syrphus; species Syrphus vitripennis. The sequence continues at coordinate 77,544,658 of OY288109.1, read as the reverse complement.
GAGTAGAATTGCTATAAAATGTTAACATAAGCTACGTTCTAACTTATTAGGTATACGCTATTAATTTTTTTTTTTAAATTTCAAAATAAAAGCTTGGAGGTGCGGTATTTTTGATATCAAAAAAAGTGTTGCTTATTTGAGTGTTTGTGTTCAACTAATGTTAATGCATAATTTTTTTCAGTTCTCTTTCAGAGTTGTGATGTTTATTTGAATTTTATATTGAGAAACGAGTTGTGCCCAGTGCTATAAGATGTACATATGAAAAATTTCATTTTTTTTTTGGTGAATGATTGTTTTTGCAGGAATTTCAATTATTTGTTGAATTTAAAAAAAAAATTGCTTTCTACAGAAGGAAATGAATTTTAAAGCAAAAAATTGATTTCTACAGAAGGAAATGAATTTTAAAATTTTAAATTTTTAATTAAATAATAAAATTTATAAAGTTTCGAGTTGAAATTTAAATAATTTGTTGTTTGAATGATATATGTATAATTAAATCAAATATGTGACAAATTTTATGTAGGTATGTCAGATAGGTTTTTAGGACTGTGAAGTTGTTTTTGAACGGAGAACGTCCCCAAGTCAATGAAAAATTAGCAAAAAACTTACTGTAGATTTTTGTTGAATGAATGAATGAATGATTACGGGTATATTTGCACTGCGACCTTATAGATCTATTAGATTTTTGTTAATATGTATATAACATTATTTGCTCAAAAAACATTTTTCAAAAAACTGTAATTAACGGTACTTTAAATAGGACCGGATTCTTGACTTTCAATTTTCTCATAAGCAGTTAAACGGATTGGGATCAAAAATTTTACGAAAGAAGTCCTATATAAATCATAATAATATTGCACAACCAATTTTTTTTGGATTTTTGAAAAAAAAAAATAAATCAATTTTTTATTTTGAAAACATAAACATAGATTTATATTTTAAAAAAAATATGATTTTACAACATTTTTATATTTTTAATCTTAAAAACTGTAAAATTTTTTGTTATTACTAAAAAAATTTATTTAAAAAAAAACGCTTTAACGAATTTTTAATTTTATTTCAAAAAATCGCAATTTTACGATACATTATAACTCCTCACTTATGAACTCAAACTTCTTTTTTAGCTTTTAAAAACAATTCAAATTCAAAAATTAAATGTATGCTTTTTAATATTTTTTCCTATGCGATTTTCGTTTTTAATTGTTTTTGTTTATTTTGAAGAACTGAAATACGATCAATTCGTACTACATTGTGCATTTTATTTTGTTGTGTATATGACTGATTTTTAATATATGATTTTTTTTACAAGAAGATGAGTAGACGAAAAAAAATTATCGAAAAATTGTGGGAATTTTTCTTAAAATACCCCCAACAACACTGGTGGGAGACTTATATGAGATATGAGAGATTTAAATAAACAATATGAGAACAACAAGCTTAAGCTTCACTTAAATACAAAAAAAAAATGCAACAACAAAGACACCGGACGCCGCCGGTTTTCTTAATAATACACCAAATATCTCTTCATACTATCGGTTCTCATTTTCATAACTGTATAGGTTGGGTACTAATACTAAACAAAAGCCTGTTGCTTTACATTTCACCAAGAGAAAAGAAGAGAAGCAGTAGTTTCAGGTTGCAGCACACAAGTCACCAGATAAAAATAAGTAAGCAATACTAGAGTTAACAACTCATCTCAGTGCATTGTGATTACCTACATTGAAATTGAATACCTGTTTTTATTATCAGTTCCTTTCTTATTTTTTTTATTAAGTTCGTCCATAAGATAGTTTTAAAATACCTATTTGATAAATAAAAAGACTGTGAATTTGTGATTTTTTTAAATAAAAAAAAACTATATATTTATGATTGCATTCATTATTTGGTTTCAAATTCTTGTTGCCGCTGTGTTAGTATTATTAATAGCCTATTCACACCAAACTCAAAACGCGGTTTTCAGCTAAAAGTTTTCGAAAACACGAAATGCGTTCACACTGCATACTACATGTTTTCGTTTGACATTTCAATTTTTTGACAACACTACTGTCAAATTTTGTATTGAAAAATTAAAAACTTATTTGTGTTCACATATTTGCAACAATAAATGAATGCTAAACAAATTAAACTAATTTATATACATAAAAAGAAAATTGAAGAAAACATGAATATTTTGTTAAACTTCTTTTTCTTATCTGAAAACACTCTTACATGAGAATCAGAAGAAAGAAATTACTTACCACAAAAAGTTTATCAACATAACAAATTAAAAACTCAAATAATATGACAGTCAGCTGTTTTTAATTTATTTTGAAAGCATTCCATCAATTTCTTTCTTGTCGATTTTTGGGCGCTGAACATTCCATAGGTGTGTTTTGTTTGATTTAGTTCATCTATGAGTTTCCACACGTTTTCGACCGGTTTAATATAAAACTTGTAGTTTATGAAAACCTGAAGCTACAAAAAATGTATGCGAAAACTTGTGTTTTCGATTAGGTTTTCATTGAAAACCGATGTTTTTGCGAAAACCGTGTTTTCGGCTTGGTGTGAATACCGTATTACTGTCGATTATATTGTTTTCCACTTCGACATCATCAGATAGATTTATTTCGTCTATAAGATCTGTTCCGTATCCGTAGTTGATTGAAATGTTGTGCAAAGCTGAACAGACGTTAACGATTTGAGTACCTTTTTCGGGACTGTAATGTAACAGCCGGGCGCTGAGAAGACAACGAAAGCACTTCTTTCTTGTGTAGCTCTGATAGGAGTTATTAAAAATGGCTCGAGCGGGTAGCCTGCATCACCTGTTTTTAATAAATTAAATGGAACATTTTCAAAGTTGTAATTAAAGTAAATTCACTTACCTAATACGGTATTCACACCAAGCCGAAAACCCGGTTTTCGTGAAAACATCGGTTTTCCATGAAAACCTAATCGAAAACATAAGTTTTCACATACATTTTTTGTAGCTTCAGGTTTTCATAAACGAAATGTTTTATATAAAACCGGTCGAAAACTTGTGGAAACTCATAGATGAACTAAATCAAACACACCTATGGAATGTTCAGCGCCCAAAAATCGACAAGAAAGAAACTGATGGAATGCTTTCAAAAGAAATTAAAAACAGCTGACTGTCATATTATTTGATTTTTTTATTTGTTTTGTTGATAAACTTTTTGTGGTAAGTAATTTGTTTCTTCTGATTCTCATGTAAGAGTTTTCAGATAAGAAAAAGAAGTTTAACAAAATATTCATATTTTCTTCAATTTTCTTTTTATGTATATAAATTAGTTTAATTTGTTTAGCATTCATTTATTGTTGCAAATATGTGAACACAAATAAGTTTTTAATTTTTCAATACAAAATTTGACAGCAGTGTTGTCAAAAAATTGAAATGACAGACGAAAACATGTAATATGCAGTGTGAACGCATTTCGTGTTTTCGAAAACTTTTAGCTGAAAACCGCGTTTTGAGTTTGGTGTGAATAGGCTATAAGAGCCACGTACATATTTCTTTCGCCGTTATCGAAGTTAGCTTGCAGCATGTGTCTTATTTCACTTGAATTCCATACAAGTGCATCATGACTAGCTCCTGAATGTCTGGCATCAATGCACCGAATGCGCATTTTATAATCGCAAACCTTGAATGATGGAAATTATCAAAAAAAAAAAAAATACATTTTCTGAATAGATGTTCTGTTCTTCTTTTTTGGAGGTGTAAATTCTAATGTGTGTGCCATCTACACATCCAATGACGCCAGGAAATCCAGGTTTATTAAAGAAGCTAGATTTTGCTTCAGATTCTTCTTCGTCTGTCATTTGAAAACGAAATCGAATCCATTTAAGGCAAACATGAATTTGGTTGAGCTAATAACAAATTGAAGTCGTTTCCAGCACCATGTTGGTAACTTCAACCTCAATATTATTGGGATTGATGATGACGAATCGTTATCTTGTCACTAATTTGATCCAACACATACTTAAATGCTTCCTTGGATAATCTAAAATACTGTTTAAATCTGTTGAATTATACAAAAGTTTCTTATAAAAGCTTAAATCGAATTAAATATGTAAACTCACCTTGATTTCAATTAAAACTCAGTACGATATAAAACGTTCAAATGAAGGAAGCAAAAAGGATGTGATAGCTTGGTTTGTCCAGCAGCTTTGATAAATTTCTTTAATTTTTAGAAAGTTTATCAAAACTGCTAGACAATCCACTTTTGGAAAGCAATTTTGCCAATTTTTTGGTTAAATTAAAAATTGTTTTCAGTATCATCTAGAGGACTTAGATTACGACTCGGAACCATTTCCACAATCCAAATGAATCAAGTAGTATTGAATTGGCACCTTGGTTTGTGTAGCAGTTTTTAGAATTTTTTTTTAAATTTGTTCTTATATTTCATTTCAATTTCCATGTTCTTTCTGTATTTCAAGTTTTCTTAGTTCAAAATCATTCTTCATTTTATTTTCATCCAGCTTGAGTCTCATGTCCTCCATTTCTAGTTGCCTCAACATTTTATCTTTTTTCAGATTTTTTTTTTCCTCGATATTAGCTATGTATGTACGTGAAACAGCTTTTCGTTTTCCAATTTAAGTGTTGGTGTTGTTGCTGGCGTTGGTGGAACGGTAAGCTTATATATCTGGTTTGTAAGTGATTCTACTTGGCTGTAATTAAGGACTTCTATCATTTCGGATAATACGTAAATCTCCTCAAAGGCAATTTGGTCCTTCGACAGTTCGTCCTCAGACATAAGAAACTCTGGGAAGCTCGAACGTAGCAAAAGAGCTTCCTCCTTTACTTTTGTCACCAAAAAAATACTTTAATCAGTAACAGTATGGCCAGATTTTCAGAGTTTTTGCTAGAGAGTGAAAAAATGATTATAGGTGTACATAATTTGTACAATCATTTTCCACCGTATTAGGTCCCAGGTGGCATCTAGGGGTTTCTGGTCTAGACATTTCCGATAGTTAATTTACGCTGTAGGCTTCTTTATGTTTAATAAATTATTTAAGTTAATAAAAATCTAAAAGCTTTATTTGTCGATATTTCGAAAGCTTTTGATATGGTTGATCACGAGATACTTCTCAGTAAAATTAAAGATGCAGGTTTCCGAGGTTTTATATGGAAATGGTTCAGATCTTATTTGACAAACAGAACACAAAGAGTAAAATTAGAAGAGATAAGGAGCAATGCAAGGTCTATCGATTTGGGAGTTCCTCAGGGGTCAGTACTTGGTCCAGTTCTTTTCCTGATTTATATTAACTCATTGTTTAGACTACCGTTTAAAGGCGAATTGACAGCTTTTGCTGATGATGTGGGGTTTAGTTTTAGTGCGAATAGCTACCCTAATCTTACAGATGATATAAATTGGGATTCAAGCTTGTTGAGGATTTGGTTTGCTGAGCATAAATTAGTAATTAGTTCAAAAACTAAGGTTATGTTTTTTAATTTGATAAAGAAGAATAATGTTGATGCTGATCTAATTTTTCATGCTACAGAATGCCAAAAACTTAAACTCTTTAACTGCTACTGTTATTCTAATTTCTACTTTCATACTTTCTGTAGTTCTTCAAACTGTAGTGATAGATGTTTTCGGTTAGAAAATGTGAATGAATTCAAATATTTAGGACTAGTTATTGACTCTAGAATGAGCTTTTACAATCACACAGAAAATCTGAGACAGTACTTTCGTGGAGATATTTTTACTTTCTTAGGAAAGTTTGCTCCTTTCAACTTCTCATGAAAATTTATTATGGAATATTCCATTCAAAATTACAGTACGGAATTTCATGTTGGGGAGGCACCTATTATAATAAAATCCAACCTCTGTAAGTATTGCAAAAGTCTTTTCTGAAAAAGATTTGCCGTAAACCTCGCCTATATCCCAGTTTTCCCCTTTTTAATGAATTGAAGATTCTTCCAGTTCGACACTTATATTGTTTCAAAGTTCTTAATGCATTCTTTAAAAGATCGGGTAACCTTAATTTCAGAATTATTTCAAACGTGTTAATTTTCTAAATCAGGTTTCTATACCAGCATTCCGTACAACCGCTTTTCGAAAGTTTTATGAAGTAGTTTCTTGTCGAATATTTAATAAGCTTCCACACTCCATTAGAGTTCTCACATCTTATAATTTGTTTATAAAACATATAAAAAAATGGCTTCTCTGCTTTGATTTACAGAATATCGAATCATTGTTGAATATTTAATTATACCTGATGTTTTGATGAAAATTTTCAATAATTTTAATCTTAATTGTAAATTTTTCTTGTACTTAATTATGGATTAACAGATGTAGATCTTTTCTTTTCTTTATTTTATTATTTATTTATTTTCTTTTTTTTTGGGTCACCCCACCCACTTCATATCTATAGTGTTCTTATTATTTGCCTAAAAATAGTGACAATAACTCTATTTTTATTATATAAAAAATAACTTTGTCACTTATATTTCTTTCTTTTTTAAATATGTACCTACAAAGTAAATATATATTACATTTTGCAAATTGGATTTTAAGAAATAAAATATTATTCATTCATTATTCATTCAAAACAAATTTTATAATAGATAACCTCAAAGTTTCCTGTTTCCTGAATGAAATCCAGGATAGAGTAGGATATTAATCTCATTTTCACCCCACTTTCCTGGGTTTGCCCTCCGCCGTTGTTTCTTCTTTATCTCCATTCTTTTTTTAATAATGAAAACACCAATTTTTATTTGATTCGGCTTAATTAATTTTCACAAACAACAAATTCAATTTTCAGAAACAAATATAATGGCTCATGACTCATGAGTGGCGATAAGTGATCTGCCATCTGTCAAAAACAATTTTACTCTATTGTATTTTTATGTTGCAATAGGGTCCGGGTATAGCTAAAGTGCAAGACTGTTGTCAGATTTCAATCCGTATATTTTTTTGTTGTAGTGTTTAAAGATTTTACACTTTTGCACTTTTACCATGATACTAGACCAATTGCATCGGATCGTGAATACCCCTAGTATGTAGTGCAAAATACAAGATAGTATTTTTGTCAAGAATGATTTTGTCTTTAAAAAATTAAATAAAAACACTTGTGTACTGGCTCGCTTTGAACAAACGAACATTTACATCTTTATTTATATACATAAATGTAGACAGATAAATCATATTATTAAACTAAAATAATAAAATAATTTTGAATACAAAACCCGTAGGTAGATATCAATGTGATTGCTTTTAATAAAATTTGCTTATTCCCAAACATACAATTGCAATACAAATTGTAGTTATAATAATTATATTAATTAGTATGTTGAAAATATACTCCAATGCAGCAATGAAATTTACTTTGGGGTACCCCAAATTGAACTAATCAAGACTACTGCTAAAATACCTATGGCCCATGGAAGATAAGATCCTGCAGCTTCCTTTGCAACTTGCCAAAAATTTCTTTCAATTTCTTGTTTCAGTTCTGGTGACATCTTCTGTTGCTCTGCTTTGGTTACTTGAATATAAAGAACAAATTAAGCATTTGCGACGTTTCGAGCGTCTGCGCTTGCGATTACGTTTGCGCTTGCGTGAACGTTTACGCTTGCGTCCGCACGTCGGTCGTTTGCGCGTACATCCTTTAAATTAAATTATGTAAAAAAGACAATTCTCTTATACTTACGGAAAAGATTTTTTATCTTTTGAAGATCTCCAATATTTGAGCGATTGGCAAGAATTTTTCTAGCTTTTCTTACTTCGTGATACATGCAATCAATCTGATGAGTGGATGCTCTGAGCTTTAAGAGATTAAGTCTTGAATCCCAAAAAAATGGTATCTCACGTTGGGCTAAAGCTATTTCTAATAATTCGAACATCTAGAAAAAATTTATTAAAAATTGAAGACGGCGCGGCGCACTTTAAATAAATAAATCCATTATAGCTACATTAGAATAATTCCAGTAATGTTGACCAGTTTTAAAGTTATGCCACAAAAACAATGTTTTAATTAAGTAGCTTTTTAAATTTACCAGTGCTGGATTCATGTCACGAAATTTCTTCATCATACGCAATGCATTTTTAAACTGATTTCGACCAATTAAAAGTCTTCTTTCCGATTCTGTATATGAACATTGGAATGATGGATTGCTTGATTTTCCATTAATTGGTTTCGGTATAGCTTCCCAATCATCATATTCATAAATTAAATCATTCATTTGAGGTAATATGGATTGTGATTTTGTGAATCGAAACCCGGGGACAAAATCAATCGAAATTTCGATTTTGTCTTTGCGAACTTTAATGGTATGCGCAGGTCCTTGTTTGATGTATTTTAGGACCACTTTTTTGTTATCATAACCATAATTTAGTTTGTAGCCAATTTTTGATAAATATTTAGTTAAAATTCCTTCGACCCAACTTTGGAATTTATCTTGTAATAAATATCCATCTTTGTTTGTTATTTGGTTAATGAATTTTAGCATGTAACTCATATATGGCCTGTAACGGAGTATACTTTGTATTACTTTGTGCAAGTTTATATAGACATTTCCACCCAAATATGGGTCTGGATGTAATAAAACATCATCGTGAAACGGAAACTGCAGCCTCACTACTAGATCAAACTCATCAGGCTTAGTGACTTTCAAATTGTCTGCATAGCTTCCTGTGAAAAAAAATGAAAAAAATATTTGCATATTGGTTTGCAAAATAGAAGGGGTCATATATAATTTCTCACGGAACTTCTCCCGATTTCTTATATTGATAATACCAGCAATTTTCTACTGTTCACTGTAATTTTATATAAAAATCTTATGGCTTGAGGAGATCGTGAAAAAGAGATCAGCTTGCCGCCATCGTTTCCGTAAACTAGTCTTTTCATGGAGCTTGTTCACTATCACCATGGTGCGTTATGCGTCAATGAAGACTTATTTTAAATACAAAAGAGTCAAAACGGTTAATTATTTCAAGGAATAGACAAGAACTTTCATATTTTCTTCCTACCATGCTAAAAAAATGCACTCATGAAATGTGTGCTTACGGAGAAAAACCTCAGTGAAGTGACTTTTAATCGCAGTCTTACTTTGGATAGCCATATTAATATATGTACAATTATATCAGAAGGTGATATGCATACAATATAGGTACATACCACTTAGACTTAAATCATTAAAAAGTTCGCTGAAAATTTCGTTTTCTTTGAGACCGTTAATTACAGATATTCTTACGAAATCATATAGTCTGGTGTACTCCTGCCTGTCCTTGTCAATGTTGATGGCCTTACTTATTGAATGATAGAATTCTTCCATCTGTAAAAAAAAATATCATTGAATAAATAGTACGAAAAAGTTTTTTATGTAAAAAAATATTATAAATTTTGACTTTCGTTAGTGATTAGCCATAAGTAACAGCTTCAAAATAATTATCAAATATTGAACTTGAAAGCTAAAAAAAAAAACAAAGTTATAAAATTCAGAGACATGATGTATTTTTCAAACCGACTTCAAAATGCTAACATCTCGGTTTGATGGTACCAGCACTAAAATTAAAAATTTTTAAAACACAACTTAAAAACAATCAAATGAAATTAACCAAATTCGATTAAAATCCCGTTTTTTGGGGAATTATTTTAAAAAAAAGTAATTTATGATTTTTAAGTATTTAGGTACATGACTTTCTTACACTGTAAAATAATATCTATGCAGTATCCATGAACAAAAAAAAAATAATCTTGCACCTCCTGTTAAGGATTTAGATTTTCGACCCTTTCACAATTTTTTTTTTCTATTTTTAATTTTTGTCTAAAACTGTTATTTTGAATCCTACTTCATCAGTGGAACCTAACTTTGAATAATTCTTAGATTTTTCGGACCAACAGTAGACTAAGCCCCAAATTACTTTATTTCCCATGCAAATTCACATTTTCAAATGAGATAATTTCGGAAATTAGGTGAACGCATTCAGCTTATCATAAATTTGGATTCGATTGGGAACCAGCCTATATATTTGAAATTATTCTATGAGACAGAAAACGAAAACAACAATGAGCTGTCAAACGAAATTTCCTCATTTGTGAACGCTGTTTTCGTAATTTGCCAAATTACCTCGTTTCAGCTTTTGTGAGAAAGTAGTATAAATTAGTTTTGAAAAATTTAAATTTTTATCGAAGCCTTATTTCATTATGCATCTCGGCCTTACTTCTACACCTGAAATTGAACACTATTTTTGGAGTGACATTGTTATCGGTGGATATTAGGTAAATATTTGAGAAGGTACTCTTTAAAAATTCAATGATCCTCTCTTTTTGTCGATTCAATGTTGACAGGTGACAGTGACAGCCAGTGTGAGTGCACTCAGTGTCACATGCACGTCACTTTCATTGACTGAGCGGTGTTTGTTTTTGTAACTGCAATTTTTTTTTACAATCTAGAAGAGAGTTTCTCTTAACTTGCAGTGAGTCATTTTTTTTAATACGAAATAATTTTTATGAACAAACGGTCAAACCGCTTGGTGTTTTCTGCTACACTGAAGAAGACAGTATCATATGTTATCACTTTTTTTTTATAAGTTTTTCCCACTCCAATATGTTTACAACATTTGGATACGACGCGAGCTACGATGAGACATGAAACAACAATAACAACACGTTGCTGACTGATAATAACACGTCGATGTTATTGTTTCTTCGTCGTAACGAATTTTCGCATTGGTTTGGGGAAGCCTTAAATCTAAAGATGAATGATAATAATTTTAATCGAAGATAAGCATTAAGATCATTAACAAATAATTCACAGAACAGATCTCATTATACTTTTGAAATAAGATACATATGTATGGTGTATGCACATAAATTGGATTTTCATGCATTTCAGTTCATAGAAAAAAAAAGAGTATACCTACCTTCAATAATTCAGCCATTTCCCATGCTTCCTTATCCATAGCGATTTAAATTTTATTTAATATTTAATAAACGAATTTTTGTTCGAAAAAATATTAAGTTGAAATTTTAAACTAAACTCTGTTAATGCTATAATAGCATTTTCTAAAAAGTTGAATTAAGAGCTAAAAATAAATGCTATTTGATAAATAGATACTGACTCGCTTATTTCATTGTTCGTATTCAACTAATTTATAAATTTTTCAGATGTGAGGAAGTGAGAATGAAGTGAATGAATTGAGATATATTGTATAGTGCTATGAGATGTTTGTAAAAATCCCTTGTTGGCAGTTAAACTGGCATAGAGGGATTTCTTTCGGAGGAGTTTAAACTATTTCCACAAAATGTATGGTCGAAGAAGAGTTAAATACAAAAGTATTAAAAACATTTTATTGAAACAGTTTCGAGTTTATTTTTAAATTTTGATACATCTTTCTTTGACCAAAACTTGATTTTTTTTTTGAACCCCCAATCCTCAAACAACACTGGTCGAGACTATAGAGAAAATACTTACCTAGAGAACCGACTCGTACCCGCCTATCGGTGTATACTACATATGGGACAATACTACATGCTCTCACAATTGGGAACAAGCTGGCTTACAACAACAACAAGCTAAATTTAAAGTGCATGGGACACTAATACATGCTCGCCAAGTCGGGAACAATCAGCTTGTAGGGCTAAAGAGAACTAACCTCTGAGTTGGTTCTCTTATTTTTTTTTATAATTTGCGCGCGCTCAAGGTGATTTTTAGTGTACCCTTTATATGTTTCAACACAGCGCGGGTGTGAAGGATAGGTAAGGATGGGAAGGGAAAGGTGTAAGGAAAGGTGTGTGGCGCGAGGTACTGAGACTGAAGGTGATGGTTGTCTCAGATTTTATCTCTAGGTAAGTATTTTCTTTGTTCATGCATCCATAGAGAAAATACTTACTTACTTGGAGTAAATTCTTTTTAAGGCAGTATTGCGAATAAAATTCAGTGCACTCCAATTGCTGTAAAGTATCAACCGTTCTATAGAAAGGGACGTTCCCGATTAGCGGAGAGAAAAAACAGAAATTATGCCGAGTACTGTAGCCTATTGCTACATAAAAAAGGACAAGTTTTGAATTCATGAAAATATTCGAACTCCAGATGCTGATCGAACCTAACATGACTATGATAGGGAAGCCTGAAAAGTGGGTATCGAAATTCGTCTTAATCGAGTGGGTGGATTTTCTTCAAACTTATTGTGTAGAGTGTTTACGGCCGTATCCGTTTTGATTTTTTGGGAAACAAGTTTCTTACGACATTAATTTTTGATTTCTAGGGTGCACTTTCGAAAAAATAAATGATTGGATAATAATGGACACCCCAGTGTGTAGTGTAGGTATGTTAATTTACAAACTGATATTAACAAAAAAATGTGTAAAAATTTATAAGCTATAATTTTCAATCTAAATTTAAAAAAAATTAAGGTACGAGTATTTATAATTTTCAATTATGCAATTTATTTCAATTAAATCCTTACTTGGGGTAAGATTTAAACCTTTTTGGAAATTTCTGAAACATATGGCAAGAGTTTAAAAACAACAGGGAACCATTTAAAATTCGGGTTCAACATTTAGTTTCTTTCAACTTCGAGATTGTCTGTTGTTTTGTTTAGTCAAATTCTAAAAGCAGAAAAAAAATTGGTATAACAATTGGCCAATGTTTAAATGCAGAAGTTTCAAAAATCAATTATGGAATTATCAAAAAAAGGTTCAATATAGGGGTTTGTTCCAATTTCAAAAAAACAGCCGTTTCATGACTGGCCTATCACCATTTTGAGTTTGGACCATGATAACTATAAATTTCTTTGTGTCATTTGAATAAAACTTGCATTAACAGTTCTTGAATTTGCATAACGGTTTTTAAACTGAAGCACTTTTGTTCCCGAAATTCACACTATAGTGCTGGTAATTGCAAATAGTTTTGTCCTTTTGTAAGATAAGTCCAGTCAAAGCGTCATTTGACCTTGCGTGGAGAAGCATCCATTTCATGGATCGATAGGGCCTTATTTGAAAGGCTTAAGTCCAAATTTGCACCACCTGACAACTTTTTTTACCAAAGTTATTTGTAAAAATGTGTTTTTTGCCATTTCTGGGTCTTTTGCGAATATCTCGGCTCCTGTATGTCGCACAGTAAAAAACGAAACATCATTTTATTAACAATTACAATAGTTATTATGTTATGAAAAATAAACAAATAAAAAAAGTTATAGTAAGTTAAAGAAATTTTTTGTTGTTTGAAAATCACTTTTTCGTAATTATTTAGAAAAATGCTCATCTTAAGATACCGTTTTTATTTCTTAGTTTGAAAGCCCTTGTAATTACCTATAACTTAAAAAAAATCAGCTCTCTAACGTTAACACGCAATTTTATGTTTTAATTAATATCTCAGTCCCAGTAAGTCACAAATTAAAGATTATTGCTTTCAATTGTTTATATGAGACTTTCTATCAATTAGGGTTAAATTAATCATTTTTGAACAAATAGATAAAAAGTAACCGTTACTTTAAACTTTTTTTGTTGTTGTTTCTTTTATACCATTTTTCGTAATTATTGAGAAATAAAACTGTATTTAACGGTACATTTTTTTTTATTTTAATTTATTTTTTATAGTCATATTAATTATCTATAAATTAAAAAAAATATAGCCGATGCATCGGCGATGTGAATAACGGAAGAATTAAACATGACACTTCAGTTTGCTGACGTATAATATTTCTATTCGGTTTTTTGTTAATATGTCGGTCCCTGTGCAGACGATATAAAGAAATTATTTTTACTAATGTCCGTTAAGTTTTTAAAAGAATTCTATGTTTTTAAACAGGTAAGTTAAAAAGTTACAAACAATTAAGTTGTGCTGCAGTTGTTTTCAATATAAGAAAAAGGATATAATATTTTTTATCATAACCTTGAAGGCAAATTAAGTTTTTTACAATTTAAACAAAATTCTCCTTTTTAGTAACGGGAATTGAGTGATCTACGAACATCCACACGACCTCCTTTTTATAATCTTGTGACATCCCCTGTGGAGTGTGGACCCAATCCACTTTAAATCTCAATTAAATTGGTCTTGTTCTCAACCGTTTCGGGCGAGATGGCATTTCGCTTTCTTCATAAGAATTTTCATATGGAAGCTAATAGTAATACATTTGCTTTAGGATAAGCAGTGTGGTGAGCTCAAGGTCGTATTTTTGTGTTTTGGTGAGTGTTGAGTGTTGGTGGGATCGTCACTCCTGAAGCAAACACCGGCGTGAAGCCTCTTGGACTTCTTTTGACGTCTTAAATCGCTTTCACGTCTTGACTTGCCTTGACGTCTTGCATCGCCTTGACTTGCCTTGAATTGTCTTGACTTGCCTTGAATTGACTTGACTTGCCTTGAATTGACTTGAAGTCTTGAATCGCCTTGACGTCTTGAATCGCCTTGACGTCTTGACTTGCTTTGAATTGGCATGACTTGCCTTTAGATCTTGACTTGCCTTGACGTCTTGAATCGCCCTGAAGGTGACGTCTTGTTTTGCCTTGACGTCTTGACTTGCCTTTAATTGACTTAACTTGCCTTGACGTCTTGAATCGCCTTGACATCTTATCTTGGCTTGCCTAGACGTCTTGACTTGCCTTGACGTCTTGACTTGCCTTGAATTAACTTGACTTGCCTTGACGTCTTGAATCGCCTTGACGTCTTGGCTTGCCTTAACGTCTTAACTTTTATTTCAGACGTCAAAAACCACTTTTAGATGAGATTTAATCATTTTTTACGTGCGAGTATCAAAATCAAATTTATCTTGCTTCTTTGCGACCTACAAAATCTGCAACAGAACAACACACACTCAGGACATTCCATCAGATTCAAATGTGGTTGGATAACACATAACACCCAGAAGGATGGGGCTGGAAAAGAAGTCCAAGAGGCTTCACGCCGGTCGCGGTGTTAGCTTCTGGAGTGACGATGCCACCAACACTCAACACTCACCAAAACACAAAAATACGACCTTGAGCTCACCACACTGCTTATCCTAAAGCAAATGTAGTAGAACAGAGAACAAAGCTTCCATATGAAAATTCTTATGAAGAAAGCGAAATGCCATCACGCCCGAAACGGTTGAGAACAAGACCAATTTAATTGAGATTTAAAGTGTACTGTTTACACAGGGGATTCCAGAAATTAAAAAAAGGAGGTCGTGTGGATGTTCGTATAGATCACTCAATTCCCGCTACTAAAAAGGTGTATTTTATTTAAATTGTAAAAAACTTAACTTGCCTTCAATGTTATGATAAAAAATATTAGTTTGTTTTTCCTGATGTCAGTGAAACAGTAAAAATTGAAACACATTTAAGTGGAACGAATTGTTCCATTTTATCAGAAATGACAATCAGCTGATACCGAAAAATAATTTTCATCAGTAAAACTAAAAATTCTTTCTTTGGAAAAAATATTTGTGAGAAAGAATTTTTTTTGGTGAAAAAAAAATTTTTCAGTGATTTCTGATCGAATCGTACCATTTTTATGTTTCAAATTTCCATCACATCAGGTTTTCCTGTTGTTTTTTTTAAGCTTGCTTACTTCAATAACTCAAATATAAACTCAGAATCGTTCCATCAGATACAATTTTTTAGATAAATACATATATGGGATGATTGATAAGGCCTTCGAAATTCAAAAATATTATTCAACAGTAAAATAGAAGCTTAATGTAGTTAAAAAAGAGTTCATTCCTTAACAATTGAACAATAGATCAAAATGACAAGAATATATTCACACACACCCTTCCTTCAACAGTGGATATGACTTTAAATTGTTATTTTCTTGAAAATCTTCTGCATAAAAAAAAGAAAATACTTCCATAAGTAACGATAGATAAATAATCCAAAAAGTCATTTCACATTACATATCCATTTATTTTCAATTCCATTATGCAAAAGTTGGTTGCTCGAAAATAAAAAAACTTCTGCTACAATTACTTCTGCTACATCCGGTCGATAACAATCTTGCGGAATTGCTTACCATTGTATCCCACTCGTTTGAGTGACAGCTTGATTCATGACTGTTTCCCGAGTTAATATCGTGCAATAAAAATAGTGACAATGCCAACCATATGTATCTATGAACTCGTAGTTCTATTGTTAAGATATATTGGCCAAAGAATTAACTTATACAAGTTTCAGGGTTCGATAAGTGAATTTTACATAGAAGGGAGAGAAGAGAAGGGCTATGTTTTGTAAACTTACATTTAATAATACATTATATATCATTTAGTAAAATCGAATTCTGTTTTCAAATGTGTACAGGATTGATATCGACTGATTGCTATTGCTATTGCTTTTGGTATTGCTATTGCTATTGCTATTGCTATTGCTATTGCTATTGCTATTGCTATTGCTATTGCTATTGCTATTGCTATTGCTATTGCTATTGCTATTGCTATTGCTATTGCTATTGCTATTGCTATTGCTATTGCTATTGCTATTGCTATTGCTATTGCTATTGCTATTGCTATTGCTATTGCTATTGCTATTGCTATTGCTATTGCTATTGCTATTGCTATTGCTATTGCTATTGCTATTGCTATTGCTATTGCTATTGCTATTGCTATTGCTATTGCTATTGCTATTGCTATTGCTATTGCTATTGCTATTGCTATTGCTATTGCTATTGCTATTGCTATTGCTATTGCTATTGCTATTGCTATTGCTATTGCTATTGCTATTGCTATTGCTATTGCTATTGCTATTGCTATTGCTATTGCTATTGCTATTGCTATTGCTATTGCTATTCTTGTTGTATGTTTTGTTACCATTGAATTTACAAATCTTAACATTTTCAAACCATTAAATTTTTAATGTTCTTTGGCCTTAAAAATATATATGTATTAGGCAATATCAAAAAAATCCATAAATTAAATCTCATTTTAGAGGTTGGTTTTGGTACTCCAAAGAAAAACTTTTAAATAAATGAAAAAATCAAGGTTAAAAAAGTGAATTAATTAAACTAAAAACGAACTCAAAAATCACTCTCATGTGGCCCATTCATCTAATTAAAATATATGTACGAGTATTCAAACATTTACATTTCTATGTCCTTTTTAAGGATAATTACTTCAAAGAATCTCCTTCTTTTTCCATCACTCCCATCATCCTCAAAAATTAACTAAATCATGAAATATTTACGGTCGAGTCAATTAATGTCTTTAATTTAGGTACAGGTATGTACCTATCTACAATTAGATTTTAAGAACAAAAAAGGTACCTAAACGATGACAAGTTTCAAAAAATTCCTTAAAATCAAATTACTTATTACACAGAGATAGGTAGATGTTTCTCTTGAATCCTATATAATATTATATTGAGTCTTGTGAAAATATCTCTCCTTTAACTTAACCAAAGAATTCAACAGGAATATCTATAGGTACGACGCGGCATAAAATGAAAGAAGAAACTTTTTTCTTGATGACCATGGAAAGTTAGTCCTTTTTCAAGGAGGAAGAGAAACAAAAAACCACAAAAAGAATAAATCACATTTTTCCGCACGTATAACAAAGGTAAACACAAATTTTCTAGTTTTTTTTTTCAATTATCATCGAAAGACATGATTGAACTAACACCACAAAAGTTACATTTTGTTTACTTGAAGATGTTTTTTTTTTGTTTAACTACTGCTACAATCTACGAGTGCAAAATGAAGCTCAAAGTTTTGTCCGGAAAACGAAGAAACTTAAATAGCCTACCCGTCAACTTGAGTCCATCATAGGACAACCTTCCGTCATCAAAAAAAATACTGGTATGCGAGTAATTTCTTAGAATCATTGTGTGTATATGGTTTGCCTAGAGAAATGTTCTCAAGGCACAGCTAGGGTTGCCAGCCACACTTTAATGATCAGTTTTAGGTTTGATTAATTTATCTGATCCATCTTAAATATTAACCCTAAAGACCAAGAACCCATTTTTGAAACGGAAAGTAGTTTTTTTGTTGTTTTGGAAATGGGTAGATTCTTTAAAATAAAAATTTTATTAAAATAAGAAAAAAAAAATTTAACATTTGAATCAAAAATAGCAAAATGTGTACAAGTACATATGTATATGAAGCTGAAGATCGCTGCATCCGAAGTTGTTTTTTTATTTAAAGTTGCAGTTCTCGAAAAGTATCAACGATATTGGAAAATTTTAAACACCAAAATGTTGGGCACAAAATTTCCCAGGGGCGATGTCCGCTACTTTTTAAAAATTTTATCCCGTTATATTTGTTTTTAATGGGTTTTTAAACTTTTCAGATTATTTTTTTGTTTAGACGTGCAGATAGACGAAACTAACGGTAAAAATAAAAAAACAAAAATTGTATCGTGAAGAGCGTCTTTTACTCTAGAGGCGATGTTCCTTACTTTTTTTTTTTTTTTACTAAGCGTTTTTAACCATGAAACATAAAAACAAAACTCACAAAACTTTATACCGTTATAACTTCGGATCACCTAACGGTACCAAAAAAAAAAGTACATAGAAAAATTAGATTTTTTCAACTCTAGAGGCGATGTTTTTTATTTTTTTTAAATTCATGTTCTAAAGCCATTAATTTGCATAACAACAAATTATAATAAAGAGAAAAAATGACAAAGAAGATACGAACTGCATAGTGCATATACTAAAGGGTGAGCCTTGAATTTATATGACAACAATATTGGTCTTGTTTTTTTTTTTCTTTTTATTATAATTTGTTGTTATGCAAATTAATGGCTTTAGAACATGAATTTAAAAAAAATAAAAAACATCGCCTCTAGAGTTGAAAAAATCTAATTTTTCTATGTACTTTTTTTTTGGTACCGTTAGGTGATCCGAAGTTATAACGGTATAAAGTTTTGTGAGTTTTGTTTTTATGTTTCATGGTTAAAAACGCTTAGTAAAAAAAAAAAAAAAAAAGTAAGGAACATCGCCTCTAGAGTAAAAGACGCTCTTCACGATACAATTTTTGTTTTTTTATTTTTACCGTTAGTTTCGTCTATCTGCACGTCTAAACAAAAAAATAATCTGAAAAGTTTAAAAACCCATTAAAAACAAATATAACGGGATAAAATTTTTAAAAAGTAGTGGACATCGCCCCTGGGAAATTTTGTGCCCAACATTTTGGTGTTTAAAATTTTCCAATATCATTGATACTTTTCGAGAGCTGCAACTCTAAAAGAAAAAAAAGAAAAAAATGCAGCGATCTTCAGCTTCATATATGTATGTATATATGTATGTTTCAGAAAGTATTTTCCTTCTGTTCATGAAACATTGTGAAATTTTTGGTTATGATTTCTTTTTTTTGAATATAGTTACATTTGCAAAAAGTATTTTTACTTGCGACTATAGGTCAACTTTTGGATTCGTGAAAAAATTCAAACTGAAGATTTTGATCAAACTTGACATGGCTATGGAAGTCGAAAAAAGTGTGTCTCACAATTCTGTCTGTCTGTCTATTACTCCATTGAGCTGCAGGCAAGTGGGTGGGTGGATTTTCTTGAAATATGGTGCATAGTGTTTTTTGGCCATAACTTGATTTTTTTGAATAGGTATCAAAAATAACGGCATTTGTCATACTTTTTTTTTTACTTTTTTGGGTTATCAAATTTTTATGAAAAATATTGAATGAATTTAAATAGATATTACCTTTCTATCAATGAAAAAAAAGTCGAATCAATCTTTGATTTTTTAAAAAACTAGTTTGAGAAAATCAAAAAATGATTCTAACGGTACCTTCCACATTTTTTAATTTTTTTTTTAATTAAAAGTGAGCCAATATCTATTAAATTAAAAAAAAATCGTGGGAGCTTGTTTCTTGAAAAATCTGATTTTGTAAAGATTATTAAAGCTTCTAGGGTCTTGATACCAAGTCTACGATCATTCGAAGCACCAGTCATCATCAAAAAAGTCGAAACTTGAAATGATTACTCAACACAAAAATTACTTTTATCATAATATACAACAAGTGCAGTGCCAGATAAACCAATATTGATAACGATTTTTCTATTTTCAGAAACTTCGCCAGCCTTTACTAACGTTCGTAGATTTCTTTTGACAGCGGATGTTACTTTTCAACCCACCCATACAGAAGCACCGATTTAACATTGGAGCGGAAAAGTCGTAGATTGGCCATTAACCAACAAACAACTCTGTAACTGTTTGTTGGTTCTCCATATTTTGGACAGCCTTTACTTTCTCGATTCAGCTGTTAATATCTAGTTCGGTTCCACCATCAGTAGAGACAGTACTTCCAAGATATCTAACCTTTTCCTCCATATCTATTGGTTGTCCAAAAATATCTACTTGAACAGATGAAGAAGTTCCTTTGAACAGATGAAGTTACTCATTGTGTTTGCCCAACTATTTTAGAGATCCATTTAGGAGATCCATAATCTTATGAGAGAAGCATAGTTTGAGGTGTGATTGGGGAGTCCACTGAAATCCTCCATTTCCAATTGACAAAGGTGCAGCAGTACATTACTATTCACCAACAAGACCAAGAACAATAGTAGTGACAGTATACAGCTCTACCTTACTCCACTTTGGATATCTTAAACTGTGATGACATAATTAAATTTAAAAAACTGCTAATATTTAAGTCTAAGGATCTGTAAAAGGTCTAGGGAAGCTGGAACTAATTAATTGGTTGTAAGTGTAGGTACCACTGAAAGACATCTGTTCCCGGATAAGTGCAAAAACATTCAGCAAACAATAAATTTTCTCTAAGCATACAAAAAAGCTTTTATTGAAAAGTCGTCAAATTTAAAGGCCAACAGAAATAGTATTAGTTTCTATTTCTCATATGAAATGTATCTATTATCGTATCTCCACCACTTTGTCGCTGTCTGAAATTCAAATTCATTTCAAGGGATGGCAGCTATTTATGGCACTTGGAAGGAAACATTGTTTTTCTTTAAAATGATTTTTCCTCTCCGGACCTTGTGTACCTGTGTAGCAGAATTATTCCAACCGAAAGGAAAGCCACAATCTAATTGATTTACAAAACTGTTTGTGAAGCCTCCTTAAGGCTTATAGCAGACCTTAGCAATTCATAATTCCAAATGCTAACTTAAGCCTGTTAAAATTCCAAAAATTTGAATTGTAATAGCCTCAGTAATAAATTTTCTCATTCAGCAGTTGATGGAATTAAATTTGAATAAATTGTATGCATTGCAGTGTTTTTATTATTTCCTTTTTTTTGAAACTAGGTAAGCTTTAAATTTTTTTTCTGAATAATATTAAAATGTTTGTTTAAATTATAATTTATCTGCTCTGGTGTTGACGTTTTTTTTTTTTGAATTCTTCCATTTTATTAGTTCATATGATGACGTTGTTCCTATAATCGATAAAATATATCATGTGCTTGGAGTAATCAAAAAACTTTGTTTTTATAATACAGTACAGGTGGATGAACTTGTTTTAATGTCTGGTCTGAAAAGTTTCCTAGTTATTGAGTTTTCCAAAATAAAGTTTGTTTTGAGGTTTGGGGGAACTTTTTGTTATATGTACCCAAGTCTTTTCCTGCTCCATCAGCAACTTAACAAAATAAGGATCAACTTTTGATTGTAAAATATCGGTTTGATGGGGACAAGTTGATGTTAGTATAGGTTATATCAATTGCCATCCCTCTATGTAACTTTGTTTGATGGAACACGTTTTTCATTTTTATCTTTTAAACAAAATTCATTCACATTCGTCAAAGTCATGTCTCGGTACTTCTGAAAATTGACTAATTTAAACTTTTAATTTTATTTCATTTTGTTAAATTGTGTACATACGCACCTTTATATAATTTCTTACAAAAACTGTATTTTGATTTATGTAGGGACATTTGGAAAAGTTTATTTACTTTTTCTTAGTTTTCATAAAACTTTTTAATATTTAAGAATATAAAAGACAAACTAGAATTAGGAGAGAATCGGCTTTTATATTTATAATAATGAAAAGTTATGAATTTTTTGATCAATAATAATAATTAATTTAAATTAACAAATTTGTTCTGAAGATTTCTTTCACTTTCCAGATTAATGGATTCGATATATCGTTAATATATTATAATATTTTAATATTGGGGTTTTCATAATAAAAGAAAACTAATTTTTTGGCTTACCTATAAATTTAATCAAAAAATCCTTGCAACGAAATTAAACCATACCAAAAATCAAATGATGCAATCGGATAAATAGATAAAATGTACGACTGAGTCACTCGTACTTGCTAATTTGTGCTATCACATGGTTTTTAAGTCTTAGTGTTAAACAATAATTTGATTTAAAATAAAAATGTAAAACCTTATATTTCTGAAATATTTAATATTCAAAAAATAATTATTTTTTTTTTAAATTTAAGTGGGTATTGAATACTTTTTATAAAATTTAAGATTTTTTTGCATATGAACTTTGATTAAATCAGATGAACCGTGGGGGCCATTTTCGAGAAAAATCTGATTCAAGACAACAAAAAAAATTATGTCGGTACCGTTTATTTTAGTAGTGAGCAGGGTTGTCAGATTTAAAATAATGGAATCGCCAAAAGTAAAAAATAAATCGCCAAGAAATCGCCAAACTTTAAAATCTTCCACTGTATAAATCAACAAATTCAAAAATTAAGTAATTTTGACATCACTGTTATTTCAAAAACAGAACGAAGATAAAGTATACAAGTAGGTACATATATCTTTGTTTGTAAGGAACTTTAACCGAAAACAACTTAAGAACTAGAAAAAATAAATAAAATTATAAGGAATTTCAACCGAAAACAAAATCTAGAAAAAAATCAGTACCTATACCTACACAAGAATTAAATATTTAAAAATAATCAGTCTTCCTCAATAAAATCAATGTATGTACATAAGTGTCAATGATTTATCGATTGAATTTTTTTCATATATTTTAGAATTAAATGCCGAAAGCGTTTCAGCAGAGGGCTCAAAATTATTGCAGCAAATTTCCTTGACTTTGGAATGACTCCGTACTCGCATTATTGCATTTAATGTCTCTATTAGCATTCTCGATCTACTTTTTGTTTTGAATTAATATTTCTATCAATCCAATTGACAATGAAAAAGATTAAATTTTCAAGTAAAAAATAAAAATAAAAAATTAATGTTAGGATTTCGATTAGAAGAATAAAATCGCTAAACTCTAAAAATATCGCCTTTTTCTGGGTATATCGCCAAACCGATTTTCGTGTCGCCAAATGAAATTTAAAATCGCCGGTTTAGCAACAAATCACCACATCTGACAACACTGGTAGTGAGACGGCCCATATAAACACTATACACCAAGTTTCAAGAAAATCTTCCCACCTGTTTAAGCTGTAGCTCAGCGAACAGACAGAATTGCGAGGCCTACTTTTTTCGAATTCTCTATAACAGCAATGTAAAATACATTTAGAATCTAGACGCTAATGATTCTAATTATTCTACTATTTGGTTCGGTTTTATTTATACTGTTGAATATGTTTTTTAATTCAACTAAATAGATCTTTTATAAAATCATGAACAATTTGTGTACTTTAATAAAACAGACTTAACTTATGAAAAAAAAACGAATGTTGACCAAACAGAATTTTGAAAACTAAAATTCCGATCCTTCATACAGAAATACACACATAAAATCTACCGGTCTATCAAACCCATCTACTAGTCGTTGCATGAGGCCACTGCCTCTACGGGTCTAGGGGAGGGCTGATCTAACCGGTGAGGCTAAGGAGGGGAACACGCCCAGGTAAAACTTCTTGACGCGTTAACCTCTCCTTACCAAATGTTTGATTCGACTAGACAACGCAGTACACCAAACCACTGGTATACCTATACCGTCCACCAGACGTTGCATGTGGCCACTGTCCCCCCATCTCCGGGCTTGGAGAAGGTTATGATATACCATGCGGGGGAAAGGACGGAAGAAGCCTAAGGCAAACACCCTAAAGCTTCCAACCCTCCTCAACCAGGTGAGCCTGTAAACCTTTTGACTAAGCAACACACCAACCACCGGTCTATCTAACCCATGCACCAGACGTTGAATGCGGCCACTGCCTCTACGGGCCTGGGGGAAGAATGATCTACCCTGGTAGGGGTAAAGAAGAGGAACACACCCAAGAACAATTTTGACGCGTAAACCTCTCCTAACCAAGGTGATCTTGCGATGACAGTAACTGACTTGTAGGCATTTTTCGACCACTCGGGCTACAGCTCGCTAGAAACTCATTCACATACACCACAAATGAACTCTTTCATAGGATTTGTCATAGGTTACTCAATAAGGGTATCACAATGGATCTATATTGATCTAAGTGTGACGGAAATAAGATCAACTGTCAAATAAATTGAAATTGAAAGGTGTAGAGAATATTATAAAAATGTAATCTTGGACAAAATGCAGCATACTCAACTTAGCTGGTACAAAGCATAAACGTCATAGCCTGCAGTATAGAGGTCTCAAAATTATTATTCAATTAGTTGCCTGTAAAGCTCGGACATGGAACAATCAAAAACCGGGAGGACTGCCAACGTTTTCTCAAGGTGAAGCAAAGAAACTGGAGAGTTGTGGTCCCAATATAGATCATAACAATTTTTTTAACTAATATTTCTAGCGACCTCGACGCGAGAAAGAGACGAGACTTTTGATGTCAAAATCGGAAAATGCCAGTCTCGTTAAGGTCTTGTAAGACTTAATCTCGTCCCGGTATCGATCCAGCGTCTTTTCGGTATCGTATTTTTTTTGTGTGGGAAAAATTAGCAACAACAAAAAAATCTAGCGGATGGCTGCTGCATATTTACAATTCAATTTTATGTTTTAAAACATACAATTTTTGAATGATTTTATTGCAGGAAAGTTAAGGTAGAACTATAATCGTCGAACGTCAGCTGAAGTGGTAGTAAGAAACGAAGCGAATATGAGGAATTTATATAACGCGCCCATTATTGCGATTAGATGGCTTTCGTTAGGCTTCGTTAACTTTCGCTGTGGATAGCAAGAGCGCTCATCGACCGCTCCTGCGAAAGTGAATTGACTAGATACATACAAAAATTAAAATGGTGGAAGCACATAATATGGCTGACTTCTCTATTTGAGTGTTCGGAAAGATAGTTTTCGTCCGGTTTTGACATTAGCTTCCTACCACGTTCGACGATTATAGTTCTACCTTTAGACGAGACGGTAACTCTTGGTCCAAAAAAATATATTCTTGACTTGGTTAGTTATAGGAGTTAGTCCCGTCACGGACTCATTTCTAAAGATAACCCCGGTGAGAGACAGACAATGGTGTTGGTCTTTTTGATAGCCCTAGACCCCAGTTCCCACCGAAACAAATCCTCAGATTACATTTCCCCATACTATTTTGAGATTTTGAAATGCAAGATAATTCAACGAAACTTTTTGGTATTCTCCAAAACGAACAACAACTTCAATCAATACTTTAATTGAGTTGAGTTTATTCTAGCAATGGCAATTCTGAAATCTTCTCAGCTGATGAACCACCAGCACGCTCCCCTTAAGGAAAGCTCATTTCCAAACCAAAACCTGCGCACAAGTATGTAAACAAAATCCCAAAATCATAAACAAACGTGGTGAGCAGAATAAAAACTCAACAAAAATTTCCATTTCTCCATCTCTACCTATATGAAATCCATGATGGTATTAGGGTAAGTTTTCGGAAGACTAAATTTTCGCTAAGTTTTTTCCACCTCGTCTACCGGAAAAGTTGCTGCTACGTTCAATTTCAATAGGTATGTCCAAAGAAACTGAAATTGATGATGATTTTTTTTTAAAGCTCCCAGTCATCCAGTTTTTCTCAATGTCCCTCAGTCTGTTTGGCTCTGGCGCCGGGACAAGTCGTTTTTCGTTCTCCTAGCGAAACAATATAATAATTTCGTTCAGTTCTTTCTTGTTTTGTTGTGAGTTATTATTTTTCTCGAAAACGGTCGCACACACACGGAAACGGAAACCTCCATCCATCCATCCGATTATTCTCAATCGTCCGATAGTTGTCATTGTCAATTCAATTCAGTGCTCTCGAAAAGAGTGAGACACTTTGTCGAAACCAATATTCAATTGTTCTCTCGGTCTCCCTAATTTTTTGTTGTTGTTATTTTGCGAAGTCATTTCGAATTGATTGTTCGATTGAATCGTCTGTTTCTGTCACCAAACCTGAAGTGAGTGCCTCTTAATAATAATAATTGTTTCGTCCAAATCCAAATCAATGTCAAAAACGGTTTCTGTCTCAGACACACAGTTACTGACACAGTAGACTGATAACAACAAATTCAGAAAATTCAGAAAAAAAATTGAGAGGAAAAAAAATAAAGCTAAAAAGCTATTTTGAAAATACCTAATAAATAATTCCAATTTTTTATTCGATAGTGCTCGATGGCAAAAAAAAATATAATAATGAGTGTGATGTCGAAAACGGTCTCTCGTTATTGAGATATTCTCGGAAAGCATCTCATGATTGTGCGGTGTCTGAAGAAAAATTAAAGCAAATTTATAAAATTTTTATGTGATTTTTGAAAAGTTGCTAAGAAAAAAAAAAATTAAATATAAAAATATAATATTAATATACTTAAATATATATTTTTTTTTGTGTAAGCATATTCGCATTTGAGTATAGTGTGTTTGTGGTGGGGGGAATTTATAATTTATGTGTCAAGCGAAAATTTTGAATTTTTTTTCAAGGCATATAAAAATAGAAATCTGAGGCTGGGAAAGAAAATTATTGTCGCCACCGATTCAACACCACCACCGCTGGCTCCGCGCGTCGCCACTACTTATCACACCAATCATCAACTTCCCAAGGATTATTTCAGCTGTTTGGTGTTGGCGGCAAAGCGAGGCACGGCGAGGCGATTTCGTGCAACGGTATGTGGACTTTAAATTGTGGATATTGTTTTGCTGAATATTATTGGTGTATTTGGGTTTTTGGGGATGGGATCAATCAACCTGTTGACATTGTTTGGGTGCATGGTGGAAATTATGTCTCTCACACATTCCCTCAAAAACTTGGAGATTGGAATTGTGTTTTTTTAATCGTTTTTTTTTTTTGTTTAAGAAATTATAATTATGAATGATTTAAAAGTTTTTTTTTCTATTTCATATTTTTTTTCTATGAAGTCATTATGAAAATGATATTTTTTGTAGTTTATAATTATTTTATTTGACTTGGGATTTAAGAAGAACTATCATTGATTTTTTTTTTAAATTTACAAATGGAAAGCTTTTAGAAAATTCGTTTTGAGTGTTAATTGATTTATATATTTAAATGAAAATCATCAGTCTTTGAAAATTGTTTAGGTAATTTAAAGGGGTATGTAATTGAGTAGGTAGATTGAATAAATTGTTTTTATATAAATTTTGTACCTGGACGTTTTTTTTTTGAGCTTTGATGATTTGTCTTCTTTGAAGAAACTATTTTTATGTTTTTGTTTTTCCTAATTCCTAATAAATCAAAAAAATTTAGAAGAAAAGTCCTAGAAAAAAATAGCATCCTTGTTATTTTTTTATTAACAGAGAAGTGTATTTTAATTACATCATTATATGCTAGATAGTATTTTATGAAGTTTGTTATTGTTACAGGTAGAGATTGATACATATTTAAATGAGGAAATAAAACCAATCTCCCATCAACTTATATTTCTAGAGACAAAAAATGTATGATTAATGAGTTTTCTGATGATTTATTATATGAAAAATACAAGGCTGATGGTATTTCGACTTTTTATGGCCATTATTTGGTATTCTTATGTTATTATCTGTTGTGCGGGATAGCATTGCAGATTATCCACATAAAATCCCTAATTTATATGGCTGATGGGTGGCACTTATTAGTTCTAAAAGAGTTTAGATTTTACTTAATAAATCAAAATGTTATTAGAGTAATAAAATTAAGATTTTATTATTTTAAATTTCAGAAAAAAGACATTTTAAAAGTTTTTTAACTCAAAAAGATAAACACCATAATATCGAATTTCCAGAAGCATGAATATGTAAATAAAAAAATTGAGAATTCTCTAAATTTCGATATTTTTGAATACTTAAAAAAAAGTCCATAAATTTAATAAAGAATTATAAAAATACAGAACATTTAAAAAAATCATTCATAAGCGTATACTTTTTGTTGTGCTTAAAGTTAGCACCGCCTTTTCAAATTTTTTGTTAAAATGAACTCTGTGGTCTGATGTGCCGGATTTGTGCTGCCGTGAGCCGTATTTGAAAGAAATCTATTATGTGTTTGGAAGTAGTGGAAAGTTAAAACCGCTAATTTTGTTATTCAAAAAACAAAAAAGTTGTGCTAAAATGTGCTCACTTCGAGCTGCAATGTGCATTAATCCTTTTTTTTTAATTTCACAAATTTACAAATCTTACGAAAGAATTTTTTTTGCTAATCTGCGGCCATTTGTAAATGGTTTTGTTTTTTGAAGTTTAGAACTTTAAGTTGGCAACAATTTTGCAACTGGAGGCCATTTTAACAGATGCTAAATAATTTGTGTTTTATTTTGAAAATCAAGGTTCTACGTGAGATAATTTTTAATAAAAAAGTTACGTCAATAAACAAAACTGCCATATTTAAAGTAAAGACAATCCTCAAGTGTATTTTGGAAAACCGTTACATCCAGAAAAACTGGGTGTTCTTTATGGACTGGTGGAAACATGGGTCCTTATCCTTACTTCTTTACGTTACAGTCAATAGTAACCGCTATAGAGCCATGATAACTGTCTAATTCCTTAATTGAGCAACCATGATTTGGAGGAACTGTGGTTTCCATAAGATGGCGCAACATGTCACATAGCACGTGCCACAATTAATTAATGGAAGGAAACGATTGGTTGGTTGGATTATGCAATTCAACACTGCTAAACTATTTTCTGTGGGGATATGTGTAATCACTATCCTACGCCGATTAGCCCAAAACAATCGACCACTTGGAGTTATTGCCAATATACGGCCAAAAAAGTTGGAAAAAGTGATCAAAAATTGGACCTCCAGATGGATCTTGTCCGAGTCAGCTGTGGCCGTCATATGCCAGAAATCATATTTAAATTTAAATAATGCCAAAAGACCGCCTTTCGAATAAGTCAATTTCATGTGAATTTCAAAAATTCAACTTCGTCTTACTCTATTTCAAAGTTCTCCCCGCCCCCCGAAAAAAAAACACCCTTTAATAATAACCATTGAACAACCTCGATTGAGATTGTATATCCATCCAAAGTTGGTATAACCAATATTGGTATCAGCAATTACTCTAAAGACTAAACATTTTATCACCAGAAAAATGAAAACTAAACCAATACAAATTAAAAAAAAAAAACTTGAGAAAGATATTATTTCAGCAGTAAAAGATGAATTCCTTTCTATATACTGAACCAGGGTCACCCACAACTACCTTGAATAAACGCACCAACCCAATCCCTGACTATCGAGTCATGCAATCGTTTTACTTTCAAAATGAATGTTCATGTTATTTTGAACATTCCTCAATAAAATTTTATTTTTCGTATAACAGTCGCCATTAAAGGAAGCAGTATACTTTTCAGAAGAGAAATAAGCTCCTGTTTTTTTTTTGTGTTTATAATACGGGTACATTGCTACATATATTCCCTTTCTGCAAAGCACTTTTTTTGTCATGGTTTGTACAAATTGGTTTATCCTTTGAATGTTTTATTATTCCATCTTCGTTGAACCACTAAGTCCTTATAAGAAGGATTTAGACAGTAATTTGCAATGTGTCCCATATTTAAATTTAGTAACACATGAACAACTTTAGAACGAGCATTATTCCATGATGTGTGAGAACAAGTACATCTGTTGGATATATTAAAATGAGATGAGATGAGATGTACCTATACTTAACTGTTATCCATTTTAAACATTTTGTATAATAATATAAAGTATGTAAGGTACCTTAGCATTTTGGTGTAAAACTTCCTTAAAATATTGTAATTTACACCACATGGTGGTGTAAAGTCAAAATAACTTGAACTTCAACAAAAACTTCACTTCATCAAAAACCTAATAAAATAGAAAGAAAAAATAATGAACTCGTTCGTTGTAATCAAAAAACCGAAAATTTTCAAATGAAGTTAACATAAATTTAAACCACATCATCCAGAAAAAGTTTTGGGCTGATTTCAAGAATACACAGAGTAGGTAGGTACCTAGTTCTAGTTCAAGTTTGCCATCCAATTTGTTCATGAGCAGTAAAATTCCAAATAGGAATTATAACCAAGCCACTAGAAACTTGAAGGATTTCAGTTTGCCTTTCCGTCTATAGTACATAAATGTACATAGATGGGAAGCAATCAAAGTTGATTCAGTTCAGCAATCAGCTCTTCGCCCCAAGTGTTGTATTACAAATGAAATTAGGTCAAAAGTGCATGTTTCGCATCATATTCAGAAAGGGCAAAGGTGAATGCGTTTTTTGTGTATATGCCACACATCACTATAAATTGGAACGCCACCATATTGCCATCACTTTATCGTCATCAGCGTTGTTATGCACTATGTACCGTTGTACCACCATATATACATCCATATCCATAGATTTTAAAAGTTTTATCTGAAAGCATCACGTACATAATACAGACTGTGCAGTGTGCAGTATGAATTGCATATTTCATAAAATATGAACATCACGATATGCATAGCAGCAGCCATTGATAGGAAAACTTCATTAAATTATTCAATGCACACCATATTGGAACCATCCGAACGAGCTGATCGGATGGTTGGATGAATTGTTGCTCCATTCGGCCAGACAAATACGTGTTTACTACTAAATAAGGATAATGGGATTTCATTTGTAAAATAAGCGATAATCGGCCCAACTAGACAAAACATCGTCTTATTATATTGATTTAGCAGGGTGCATTAAGTACTTTATAAGCTTGTGTTTTGCAGCTGAATTGATTATAAAATAATATTATTCAAAGTACAAGGTGGCGCACGAATGTTGCTACAAATCGTGTGAGTTATGGGATTATTTTTTATTTTGCTGGATATTATTTCGAATTATTAAAATGAATGCTTGGGATACTGAAAAAAGGATATCCATACTGGATAGTGCAACGGTACCATGCTTTGCAGTCCATCATTTGCGTCCAAAGGGAATTTAGGCGGGAACATGGCTATGGCTACACTCTCCCTATATAATGAACAATTAATGGAGGCTGGTGAAGATCATTGCCGAGTCTTGAAGAGTCGCACGAAGACCGAGATCCCAACGTCTGGTTCAGCATACAATTGCGGCTGTGTCGGAAATACAAGCATTTCGACTCGAAACTTATCAGGGCACATTGGAGTTAGTAGATGGTCATTACAACAAATACTTCATGAAGACTTAAACTTTATTCAGTACAAAGTCCAAATTGCATGCAAGTTAAAAATGATTGCGATATCGGAAGAAGGCAACACAATGATAAATTATTTCTTCATGTCTGATTAGGCCATTTTGAGCTAAATGGGAATTTGCCGTATATGGAATGACTGCAACCCCAAAATGCTCAACGAGATGATGCGCCAGTTTCATCAGGGTGTATTGTAGGTCATACTTCTTTGAAGAAAACGGGAAAACAGTAATTGTCAATAGGAACCGTTAGGGATGCTGAATGTATTGAATGTATCGCCGAAGACGTATTCCAGCATTTGGATACAGCAAGATGGAGCAACTGGGCATAGAGCCAGACCAATTATGGTGGAGATCGAACGACCAAAAATATTGGAACTTCACTTTTCACTGGCATACAAAGTCATCTGACAGAACTGCACCAGACCTTTTTATGGGGTTGTGTCAAGCAGGAGGTGTACAAAACAAAACCCAGTTCCATTGAGACAATAATTGAGGCGATCCTAACTTTAACCCTTCAGGCCACAATGAAAATTTGATCACGAGCCGCATATGCGTGGATGAAGGTCCGTCATTTTTAAAAACAATTAGTTATTTAAAATAAAATGCAATTTTCTACCCAATAAAAAAAATAAATGAAATACATAAAAGCGTTATTCATTATAGCACAATTCGTGCGGCACCCTGTACTTTAAATCATTTGCATGTGCATATGTGCATCAAAATGCCTGCAGCGTCAGATGTTTTTAGATGGTTTCATAAATCAATAAAGTGAATTAATAGCATTTTATTCAATTGATCAATTTTTGATTGACCAAAGTAATTCTAAAATAAAAGAATACCTACCTTTGATCCGGGGGTAAATTTAAATTTAAGGGAAATGCTCATACTAGTCGCATGGATCCGTAAGTTTTCCAAAACTATTTTATTTTTAATTTTTTATGACATACATAGATTTTTTTAAAGGTGGTTGTAGGCATTTTATTTTTTGTCTGCAAATCTTAAAAGTTGGATAACTTTTTTCTTAATTGTGAAGTAAAATAATTTTTGTATGAATTCGGAAGGACGGCTGGTGGACAAACAAACTAAATTAACTCAAACCACCCAAAACATTTTGTTTTAGACAACTTTTTCTTTATACCTTCAAATTTTTTCTTGAGGGTGGCAAACATTTATTTGGACAAATGTACGCAATCATCTCATAAGGTGTGCAAGATTATTTAGTGTTATTTTCGTTTGAGAAAATAAAAGTTGAATAATTTGATTCGAAGGTGCGGAGAAGTGATTTTGAAAATCGGACAAATGTGGATAAGCTATGGACAATTGAATTAGATGAGTCCTGAACAAAAATTTTAAGGTCGGTGTTCTACTTTACGCATCAGTTGATAATCTATTTTTTTGGGAAGTGGTCGAAACAGTTTTGATTGGGCTATTCACTAGATGAGATATGTCTCGGTTTTGTTGCAGTCTCGATATGGGCCTTATACGAGAATTTATTTTTTGATTTTAGTTTAGTTTTTGTTGAGGGATTTTATTATGAAATTTTTCAACATATGTACGTACATATGTTATATTGGAATCTTTGTGAATGCGACTTGTAATATTTTTAGGGTGTTGAATGCAATTTTTTTTTTTGAACTGTGAACCAATTCTTATTTGTTTTCATTTAGTTCTAAATAAAATAAAACCATGAGTTTTCTTTTTGGTTTACAGTGGATAGGGATAAGGACACTGTGAATCAACATGTGCTTCACAGTCAAGCAGTGTTGTTTATTTACTAAAGCTAAGAGCAAACCTGGGATTTCTTTAACACTTTGGGCTACAGCAGCAATATTCTCAATTGTTCTTGAGCGACGTGGACGGGCTTTATTCTACACATCGCTTACTTGTCCCGACAGCTCAAATTTTTCCACCAATTTCTGAATTGTGGTCCCAAAAGGTGCTTCACGACGACCAAAAAATGTTTTAGTTTTACGAACCGTCTCTGCCAAATATAGATACATATTGCGAAATATGTAGATCGGTCGACCATTTTATATAAAACTTAAGCTTATTTGCCGAACCTACCCCACCTAAGGACAAGAAGCACATTTTTCCAGACTTCTGAAAATTTTTACTTGAGATTATAGGAACTATAAGACAAGTTTTGGACCTGTGAAAAAAGAATTCGAACTCGAGATTTTTATCAAACCTGACATGAATTAGTACCGAAATTATGTATATCAGAAAGTAACAGCATCTGTATTTTTGTTTTGCCTTTTTGGAAAATGTATTTTATTTTCGAAAAAGGCTCCGAAACGAAAAAAATTTAATAAATTTAAATAGATATTGGCTCACTTCTAATGAAAAATAAAATGTGGGAGGTACTGTTAACTGTCGTTTTTTTATTTTCGAATTTTTCAAATACTTTTAATCGCTAAAATTTATAAAAAAGTATTCAATACTCAAATTTTCAAAATCTTCTTTTTCGAGTTTGAAAAAAATAAATTTTAGTTTTTGAAATTTTGTATTTTAAAAACGGTTAATACATACATATCTTCGAAATTTGGAACAAACAGTTTTCTAATGCTGTCATTAATAATTTGAATAAAACTAAATTTCATTTTCGAAAATATCGTTAACTCCTATACAAAAAATGTTAAAAACCGTTTTCAAAAATTTCAAATTTCTCAAAAACTTTTTCGAAGAGTTTTTCATTTATTTTCCGTTTATATTTATATTACTAAAAAATATATTTCTAATCAATGAGAAATAAATAAATTAAGAGATTATTAATGGTACCTCACATACATATGTATGTTAAGAAAGATTCGTTTTCTAAAATCTCAAATTTCTCGTAAACGGTATCGACAATTTTCATTTATTTTTTGGAGTGTATTAATCTATTATAAAACAAGAAAAAATTGAAATGAATACATTGTTAATTTTAATAAAAAAAATCAAAAAACTCTGGACTTTATATTCTTAGATCCCACCTGGTTCGAATATATAATATCACGAGGTCTAAAAGCTAGTTTCCGCAAGTTTGAGAAACAGTAAACACCCTCAAAAGAGAATGTTCATCACTATTTTCATTCAGTTCAAAAAACAGACTTGCCTTAGTTATTGATTGATATAAGAATAGAATACAATCTTTATTTTCATTCATAACAAAATTGCTAGGCTTATCAAAATATAAATTTGAGAGTATATATTAGGTAACTAAATATTGAATACACTTGTCAATATATTAGACATATTGACAACAAGTGACACAACCAATTTATTAGAAAGCCGGATCTTTATGAATCAAGACCATAAAACATCATCCTGCCGTTCACAAGTTCCTTGGAAAAAATAAAAGAAAAAATAGCAGAATTGTATAAATTTGGTGATTTGTCAGTCAGCACAACTGAAATTGTATTTTCCCATCAAAAAAAAAAAAAAAAAAAATTCCAACGAGTTGTAAGTAATAATAATTATTATGATGAGCAATAAGGGAATTCCATGTCATTACACACCTTTCTGGTTCGACGGGCATACAATATTTTTTATGTCACTTACCTGTCGTCCTATATAAAAATATCCTGTTTCATATGTTAACGAGCATCATTAGATTTTATGTGGAAACATTTTTTTATTTTCATTCTGGAAATTGAAACAGCCAGCCTAACGATATGTGTAATGTTTCATTGATAAATAGCTTTGCCCTTGACATAGGTTGGGCTTACAAGGTACTTTATGCAGAGGAATTTTCCCCATGGAAGCATTCAGAGGTGAATGAAATTTCCCCAAAAGATTTTATTATGTCTGTTAAAAGGACAACACAATAGACGTTATTATGAACTTGTTGTTTTTTTTTTTTTGGAAGATTGTGGACACCTTAAATAAATGTGGAACTTGAGTCATATCATTTACTGATTAAGTAAAACAAAACAAAAATCTTACTTCCTTATAATTACAGTTAGTTACTTACGTACATACGTTAATTTAATGAATAATGAAACCAAAAGAACTTTCGATCGAAAACATTTTTGTTTACTGTCCATGATGGTAACTAACCATCACCTGTAACATTATTCCCAGCTTCTTTTTTCATTTAATTAAGATGGGTATATGTTGAGAGTAGGTACCTACGTACGTAGGTACATAATGTTTATTACGTACATAATATTGTATTACATACATAAAATGTAAGTCTCAAATGTCAGACTTCGTAAAGTTTTGGCATTTTGCAAGGGAAATAAATGACGCATGTTTAAGATGTGGTTGGGGGTTAGACATCAAGGAGCAATTCTGTATAGTAGTATTGCCAGACTAGTATTTTTCTTTCTTCAAAATTTTATTGGATTACAAAATAGAAATCAGAAGTACCTTGTTTATTTAATGCTTGCAAATCAGTCCATTTTTATGGGAAATTTCGTGTTGTTGTTAGTTGTTTAATAGGATAGCGGTCGCACGTTTCTAGTTACCAGAAGTTTCGCCTAATGGTGCCATTAAATTAAACGATAGAAATTTTTCTATAAAATACATTATTATACAATTGTTCAATTTTAATTATAAAACTTTTTGCCCAACGGGACTTGAACATTGACTAAGCGCCCTCAGAGCCATACGCAATACGCATTTCGCTACGGAGGTCACGTGATCAGGTTCATCCAAGATAAGGTCCTATTATTTAACAATTGCATTTGAAACTAGCATTTTGACTAAATACACAAGTTGCTGATAGAGAGTACCTACTTACTCCACTACTATAAAGAACTCAAAAAAACTGATCGTATGTATAATCATATTTTTGTAAGTTTGGTCCGTTGTAATACCACAAAGATCAGTAAGATATCCTCCTGTACTAATGAAACCATTTTGAGCATCTCACGAAGCTTGCGATGCTACTAATCTTAGTATTTGCTAGATCACTAGGATCGTTATAGTAGAACTCTCCTAATTAGAGCCTACGTCTATACGCATATACAAAGAAGGTGTGGAATTGTTTCCGCCTCATCTTCATCCATGCAGCTAATGCAGAAGTCATTTGCATGCACGCTTAGTCGGGTTTCATGTCAACCTATAAGACAGTGTCCAGTAATGACACCTAATTAAGGAGCTATTATGCAATCTGTTTAAGGATATCAAACCTCTGGTTTTCTTCATATCCAGTTTTGGCCACTTTAATTGTCATTCCACCTAAAGTTTGTTCTCTGTTTGACATTTTGCTTTAGCATGAGTTTGCACGTAGCGATGGGTATACCAATGTCAGCCCTGTCAGCTTAGATAGGTATTTTAGTTCCCTTTTTGGCGAGTTCATTAGCTTTACAGTTACCTGAAATGTCACTGTGTCCCGGGAAGGAATAGAGGCGATTATTGAACTGCTGCGCCATCTCCATGAGAGATGAACGTTAGTTAAGGATTCCAATAAGTTGATAGCCGCTTCGCTTTCCGAAAAGATGTGGATATTTTTTTTTTATTGATATCACGTTTTCCTTCAGCCAAGATATAACCTCTTTAATTGCAAAAAGTTCCACGCTACAATGATCAGGAAGGCGAAAGTATGGACCTAAGCTAAGTCTGTCAGAGTACACGCC
Source organism: Syrphus vitripennis (assembly GCA_958431115.1). Taxonomy (NCBI): domain Eukaryota; kingdom Metazoa; phylum Arthropoda; class Insecta; order Diptera; family Syrphidae; genus Syrphus; species Syrphus vitripennis. The sequence goes on along the minus strand of OY288109.1, from coordinate 77,507,839 downwards.
CCCCCATCAGTTTTTGATCCATCGGTGTAGAAGTGAATCGATTCATCATCCAAGAATGTACGTTTTCGGATAACATAGATCATTAAAATGAAAATGAAACAAAAAGGTGTGTTTTTATTATTCAAACATAAAAAATGACAAAAATCAAGACCAAAATGTTTGTCATTTTTTATTTTTGTTTACATTTTTCTGACTTTGATAACGGTTTATCATTATTATTTAATCTTCAATTTTTTAAGATTGTAAGATTTTCAAAATTTCTGCAAACTAAATAATAATCCCACTCCGAAAAATGATTTAAAATTGTCATTTTAATTGCTCGAAGAAATAATAATTAATAGATTAAAATCTTAAAATTTGAATAACTCAGTCATTTTTCAATATTTTTTCTTCAAACAAATTTTATTTCACACGAAATATAATAAGCTTTTAGAAAAATAGAAGTAAAAAAAATAAATTTAATTATATAATATATAAAATTGTTGTTAAAAATGACGAAATGACAAAAAACGTCTGAATTTCGAAATTTTTTTGACTCTAAAACCATGATTTTCTTTCTCGACAGTACATGTAGGCATACTTTTCTTCTTTTTATAAAAATTAAAAAAAAATCGGTTAAAAACATATTCTACTAGGTCTCCGCTCAAGTATTTTTTCACTGTTACACAGTGTTATTAATATTAAGGCTCTACTCAAAATCGCTTTTTGAAGCATGCCCCTTTCCATTACATCCGTCGCATTACTTTTATAAATAACATTTTGGTTGAAAAACAATAAATCTGGCAACATTGAAATTTGAGTTCAATTCTATTCATGATGTTGTTCAGATTTGGTTTGATTATAGTCTTCAACCACAGAAATGTTAATGTAAGTATTTGAGGTGGGTTGCTACGCATATTTAATTATTTGATTGACGTTCTATTTTAAATTCATTTTTGATTTCGTCAAAATGAAATAGATAACGAAATTAAATTATGTAAATCCTCATTTAGTTCAAAGATTTCAATTAAATGTAGGTATAAGTATTTTTGGTTACTTGTTAACTTTAATTTTATTTTTCTTCTGGGAAACACTTATGACCGTTAATGATGAAAATTTCATCTTCTTCTTTTAGCTATGTATTTTGTTGAAGAGTTTAACCACAGATTCTCTGTTTTCATGCACTTAAGAAAGTTTTGTAGTAGATAATCGCTTGAACGAGTTGAAGGATCTGCTGCTCCTTTAAGAAAATAGCAGTAGATAATACATATACAGGTATAACTTTTTAATGAATAAAGTTCAGCGTGGAAATTATGGGAACCAAATTTTGCTTCGATAGGTACACACATAAATTCACTTAGGTATACACTCCTCTGAAATGTAAATGTTGAATGGAATGTTAAACCTTGTTTTAGCAGGTTGATTGACGAATAATAACATTATTAAAATATCAAAAAGTTTCATGAAGTTATGTATTTGGACCTACATTAGGGTGGTCTTTAAAAAAATATTCTCAATTTTTTTTTTGGTTTTTCAATCAACCCGCAAAGCTATAATTAATAAATTTTGTGTGAAATTGAAGCAAAGAACTGATTTTACTAAAAAGAAATAATGAAAACGAAATGCTGAGCTGCTATAAAGAACAACTTAAGTAAGTCTCGTTCGTTCAGGCGAGACTTTTAAAGTCACTTGACCGAGTCTCCTAGTAAGTCTCAGTCCAAAAATTAGATACTCATCTTGGTCTCGTCTTGTTTTCGTCTTCCCTAAATTGCTTACTAAGCATTTTTTAAAAGACAAAAGGAGATTTTCTTATTATTTTAAAAAGAATACTAGTTTAAACCTTCAAGAGTAATTCCTTATTATTTTTAAAAGCTTATTTATAAAAATTTAAAACATAAAATGTAAAGTACACAGCCAGAGAAATGTTTCACTTCTTTGCGGTATTAAGTGAATAAGTTGTCTTATTGGTATAACCAAGTTAAAGTATCAGAAAATTCATTGAATTTTTTTTCAAATTATAAAGAATTGTATTATTCACGAATAATACAAGTGACAACTAGAAAAAATAATAAAGCAAAATGTAAAAGCAGTACACTTTTAAATACATAGTACATGCATATTTTTTTTCTTGATCTGATGGGGGCCATTATTATAGAATGGTACACAGATAAAAACGAAACACAATAAATAGAAAAAAAGCTATAAAATTTCGCTACTGTTCTCATCCAACGAGAAGGTAGTATATAATGTTGAACATCTAAAAAGAGGCTGGGTGCGACCCACACTGATAACTTCCCATTTGTGATCTTGAAAACTTTATATTTAGTTTTTTTTTTCAAATAACCAAATTTTCTGCGAAACAAACTTTAGCTGTTAAATTCAAACAATCATTATTTTAAGATTGAAAAGCATTTTAATTATTTAAAGAGATTTACGAAATGCACATATTATAGAGATTGTTGATGTATAAGTTGTTTCCACGTGACCCAGGAGGTAAACTTCCACGCGTTTTTTTTAACGAATGTGTTTCGAAAAAAAAAACGAATGTAGTTCTGTTTAAATTTTTGTTTAAAATGTCAGTTAAGTATATGTCAAATATATACCCGCTGTAAAAAATTTTATTATGTATAAAATTAAATACCTAATGGCAAAGTCAATATCATTGCTCGTTCTCAAGATATTCGAGTCGAAAAACCAATTTTACCACTTTTTAGTTTATTTTTTTTATATTTTTTGTCAAAAACTGTCAATTAGATATTTGTCAAAATTTAACCTTTCCTAAAAAATTGTACTATGTATAAAATAAAATATTTTAGAAGGCACAATCGTTGTTCGTTCTCAGGATATTCGAGCTGAAATACAATTGTAACTACTTTTCTTTAGAATTTTTAACAGTTTTTGATTTTTTGTTAAAAAACTGCCTATTCAATATTTTTCAAAATTTTATCAGTTGCTAACAATTATGTTATGTAGAAAATAAAACAAACAAAAAGTCAATATCGTTACCCGTTTTTGAGAAATTTGAGTCGAAAGACAATTTATACCAATTTTTGGTAGAATTTTTTGTAGTTTTTAATTTTTTTAAAAAAACTGTCCATTGAATTGAATTTATTTGAAATTTTCACCAGTAGTCAAAAACAACATTTTTCGTAAAATAAAATTATTTTAAAGTTAATATCGTTTTTCCATCTAAGAATATTCGAGTCATAAAAATTTTTTTTTAGTTTTTTTGATTTTAAAAAATAACGGTATATTGATTTTTTTCCAAATTCATATCAAATTTGTATGACGTCATAATGTGTCGAATAAAATTTATTTCAAGTCAATAGCATTATTTGTTCGTGAGATATTTGAGCCCAACCAAAATTTTCACTTCTTTTTTAAACTGCTGTAGTAAAAAAACAACTGATTGAATATTAATAAACGCCCTATCAGCTTCTTTCGAAGTTATTATCTGTAAAACAAAATTTACTTCAAGTCGATATCTCTACTCGTTCTTGAGACGACGAAAAATGGTACCAGAACGTACGGACGTACGGACGTACGAACGTACGTACACACGCACACACAGACATCTCTCTAAAATTGATTGAAATGGGCTCTAGGGACCTTGAAACGTCGAGAAATGTCAAAAATTTCAATTTGACAAATCGGACCGATTACAATAACTCCCTATGGGAAGTTAAAAATGGCCACCAAAAAAAAAATATTTTATTGGATTGAAATTTGATTAATTATTTTTTTCCAAGTGCCAGTTCTTTTTTTGGTACCTCTGTGCCAAACTTGCAGTAAAAAAAAATTCTAATGTTAGAAGTTCATCACGTTAAATCACAGACAAAAAAAAACATTTTTCTGCCTCTGCCTGAATTTTGTATTCGCATATGTATGAATTGAATTTTAATAAGTAAACTTTTTAAAACAATAAGTTTTTCGTATTATTGATGTAAATTTCAAAATCAATTGGATTTTTCCAAGGAAATATTTGGAAAAAAAATTTAAATACATACCTCATTTTATTTTTGTTTGCACTAGTTGCCAATTTTGATAGCACAGCAAAAAATATTTTTTCCATTTTTAAAAATCAAATTAAAATTTGGATGGAAACAATAAAATTAAACAATCCTCATTTTCATCTTCGATTGATATTTTAATTTCAAATAAGACAAATTAATCCATGCAGATTATTATTTACTCTAAATAATTTCCCCAATATATTTCTGAGAATGTTCTTAAAATCACTACAAAAATGCAAATGAATACAATAAAAGAATCAATAGCTACTTTGAAAGCAATGCGAAGTAATATCAGAAATATAGACAGGCACCCAAACCAACTGCTTGCCGTTCAGTAAAAAAAAAAAACTTATAATTAGATCTGTTTAATAATTTATGGATATTAGTTCTGAACGTTTAGTATTTTTTTTTTATTATTCAAAATACAATGTTGCTCGCGCCTATTAACTGATTGAATGAACTACCGCATCAGTAATGGCAATTAAGAACATTTCATTATTTAGGTGAATATTAAAAAAAAAATCCAAATGCTTTCATGTGGATTCAAATGTAAACACTGAGGCAGAAAAAAACCCATTCCTTGTGTATCGTTTATTATTCATTACAAACAAAAAAAATCGTAAATATCGTTGGATGCCATTTAAAATATGTAATTATCTCCATTTATTGTTTTAATGCCCGACTAGAAATTTTTTTTTGCGACCTATTGGGCCCTCATTGGGTTGCCCTATAGGGACCACAAATAGGGATGTCACGCAAAGCCCTGTGCGGCCCTAATTGGGCAATCCCATTCGTGCCCCAACGGGAAAATCCCAAGATGGTCCCAATAAGGTTTTCCAGAAGTGGCCCCATTAAGGGTGTCCCAACTCGAGCCCTAAGAGAAATATTTAGATATAAAAAAATTACATGGCAGATGTAAAAACGACATTTACATTACAAATAACTGAATCAATTAAATACTTAAAAGTCACAACTAAATTATTTTAAAAGTACTTACGTTTTACTATTAATAGCCATTGGTAAATGTTTATAATAAAAATTAGTATTAATAATAATCTGAAACAATAAAACTGTTTAATAAAAAAACAAACACTCGATAATTAAAAAGAACCTGTCGTAACTTGTCACCGCGTTTTCTCGATTGTCAACTTAATCCTTTTTTCCGCTTGGTGTCGCACTATTGATACATATTCATATCAATATACACATACACATATGTAGATGTACACTAACACAGTGTGTATAGAGACAATCGTAAGCTAGGGTGTGAGATGTCGCAGTCACTTGACTTGTTCTATATAGGTGTACAATATAGGTGTGCGATATTGAAGAGTTATTTGTTATCTGTGATTTTTTTCTAAATAAGATAGCTTCTTGATAAAAATCATTCATAAATTTTCTTAGTACTCTGCCAAAAATAATTTTGAGACTTCTAAGTGTGGTCGGACACAAAGTATAACGCAAAAAAGCTGACTAAAAATTTTTATTTTTACTTTGGGTTTTCCCACTTAGGCCCCACTCAGATCCCAATTGGGAAAAATTAACTAAAATTTTTTATTTTTACTTTGGGTTTACCCACTTAGGTCCCACTCAGATCCCAATTGGGAAAAATTAACTAAAAATTTTTATTTTTGCGGTGGGGTTTCCCGAATGGGGGCTAATTGGGGCCTTCTTGGGATTTCCCTATTGGGCGTACCTCTTCGGGACCCAATTAGGTCCAGATGTATAGGCTGGGTTATCCCCAAGTCATTTCTAGTCGGGTGCTCGTAAATTCAAAAAAGAACTGATACAAACTGTGAAGGTATGCGAAAAAATGGAGCAGTTTCGAGTTCTACATATACCTATGTGTTTGGTTTTGTTCTACAAAATAAGATTCCATACAGAACAAATATTTTTGCCAAATAACATATTTTAAGAAATAAAATAATTAAAAAAAAAAAAATTTTCACTTTTGCCTAAACATTGAATACTATTGTTTTTAACGAAATAAGTGTTTATGTTTTTATAACAAAAAAAAATTCTTTTTCGTCCTAGCATACCACTCTACATCACAAAAGTGTTGAAAGGTAATGGTACCTCCCACATTTTGGATTTGTATCCTATTTATTGAAATTCTATTGAATTTTTAAAAAGAATCGTCGACATCTTTTTCGATACAAATCTGATTTTCCAAAAGGGCAAACAAAAAATGCAGGTACCGTTTAATGGACTCAAAAAAAAAAGTGTGGATATACGGCCCAGAAAGCAATACATAGCAAGTTTCAAAAAAATCCACGCACCCGTTTAGGCTGCATCTGTATCTGCCATACAACCGTCAAGGCCAAATATTTATCTACATACAGTGGTGGCCATAGAAATAGCACAACTATTTGTAATTTCTTATCTTTTATTAAATTTGAATGTAAGGAACAATTAGACCGTGTTTCGTGTCATTCACGACCAAAAATAGCTTGTGGAATTAGTTATGCAACACTTAATTTGCAGGTTTAACCAACTCTGTTTTAACTCTACCACTGAGTTAAAAATGAAACTTCAGCGGTTCCTTTTGTTTAAATTTAATAAGAGGTAGGTACAAAGTTAAAAAAATGTGTGCTATTTAGTGGCCACCACGGTATATCAAAATGCGAAATCGGTAGAAAAGAAAAGTTAGAAATTTTTTCTCTTAATAATTTATTCCGCACTTTAAGGGTTAAGGCTTTTTAGATATTAAAAAAATGTAATTTTTAAAAAATAACTAGCGCCTGATCAAGCGGAGCAACGGAGTTGTGTGAGCGGGGCAGTTACACCAAAAACAGAGTTTAAATCCCTGTAACCCGCGAAGCAGGCAAGGCAATGTACTTTAAAAAAAAATTACCCCTGATGTGAAATAGAAACAAAATAAAATTAAATTAAAAAAAAAAAATTAAATTTTGGTTTAAGCTTTTAATATTAACAGATTTTACTGCTACACTTTTTGATGTTATGTTAAAAAATTGTTGTAAACACCTTAAAATAATATATTATTTAAGATTATTTTTAATTTTTCAGTAAAACTACAACTAGACGAAGGTAACGGTCAATGTGTGTTTACTCACTGATTTTGAAATTGCGTTTTAAGATGACCGTTTTAGTTAAACACCTGCATTAAAAAATATTATTTAAAAACAACGGAGAGTTGTACAATATTGTGCGGTAGTTTTTTTTTGCAGAGAAAGAAAACCAGTATTTCGGCTGTTCTCAAAACAAGTTGTTTCCATCAATAGTTTGGGAAAAAATATTTTCGAAACAAGAATTTAAAAAAAAATGATTTTACAGATATTTAAGCAGACTTTCTAAACCCATAAAATTTAAATGTCATAGTGGATTTAATAAAAAAATTTTATTTTAATTTTTAATGAGAGGCGGAATACGTAAATTTTAACATTTCCTTTCCTGTACTGCATTCGAAATAAATTTGAAATATTGTCCTTTACCATTTTTACCTTTAACCATTTTTTTAACTAATTTAGTAAAATAGGTGACTTCACTCACTTTTTAAATTCATGAAATTCAATACAACACCAAACAGTCTTGAGGGAAATTAAATTTCAAAGGTCTCCGATTTCACCCAAACATTGTCCCTCTTTTTCGATAATTTTTCTAGGCCCGACTGTTGATACGCATTCCATTCACACGGAAACCGTTAAGGTCCAACAAGTACAATAAAGCGCCAAATCAAACACACCAATTAGAAACACAAGCCCCATTTAACAAATAATGCCAATGTATTTTTAAACTTAATTCATTTGCTAAATGCGTGACTATATGAAGAGCTTGATTAATGTTTCATGTTTTTAGGTTAAAGATGGACCAAGACCAGCAGGATAAATTCTCACAGAATAAAAATTTTAAATTCTCATACGCTAAACCAAATAATCAACAATTATTTTATTTTTTGCCAGAATTTAATTTCGTTCACAAAATAAAGTTCCCTTGGTGTAAAAATAAAAGTTAATGTCACGTCCATATAAATAAATAAAAATAAAACTAAAGATAAAGATAAAATTTTTTCTTACATTATTTACGTTAATAGATTTAAAATTTTTATTTTGATTGAACTGATGGACTTTTTAATGTTTTATGTTGATGGCGATTTAAAGTTTTTTTTTTTTTAATTTATGTTTATTTAAAAAAAAAATTTGCTGTCTTGGTTAGACAAAATGTTTTCAACAAATCGTGGGATTATTAATGCCTCATTTTTTTTTTCGTTTGTTCTTGATGATTTTTGTCGGATTTAAATAATATTATTTATATGAAGACTAAAAGGAAATTGACGTCATATGTTTTAAATGAGAATATTATTGATAGCATTGTATTATGTATTTAGATTTTAGTAAATTCCATTTAACAAACACAACAAAAACAAAATAGATTATAATAAATTGATTTGAATTTGGGGAAATGCCTGTTTAAGGTATATCATTATTATGCTATCAACGGTGATTTAGTTCATGAAAATAAATATTTTATTATTTTTCTAAGGAGTTTGTTTTTTGGTTTAAAGATATTGTTGATCAGAGTGATCGTTAAAAAATGATTTATGCTTAGTTTTTGTTTTGAGAATTAATAATAAAAATGAATTAATGATTTCGTTTTTTGTTTTCTATCAAAAAAAAAAAAAAAATAAGTCAACATGGGCATCCGTTTTATGTTTCTAAATTTTAGATATACAGAATTATTTGAAGTTTAAAACAAAAGTACGAATTATATAAACTTTACAGTTGACCGCGAATATCCGAGTTCATGTTTCATTTTTTTTTTTCTTCCAGTGGAAGGCTCCGAAAATAGTTTGTTTTTAATAAAATCAAACACCACCGTACTAAAACTTTTTAACTAATAATGTTTAAGTTATGGAATTTGTTGAAACAACAGTCACAAGATGTCTACTTAAAAGTTGTATAAAAAAAATTATCGCGTCCGCTTTTGTCGAAAAAAAAGAGTGTCCAAAAATTCATAATTTTTGACCAGATTTTTCGAACGCCATGGTTCAAAGCCAAGTGATTCTATCCTGTGCCTTGGTTATTGAGAATTTATCTTAAAATGAAATAAATTAGATTCAAAAAAGGTACGAACAAAAATATTTTAAAAATACAACAAAATAAAAAAAAGTTAACTTTTTTTAACAAGAGAAAAATATGAAAAAAACATAAAATTCACTATTTGAATTGGTAAAATAAAAAAAAGTTTGAGTTCAAAATTGAAGATGCCATCTGATGTATCGTAAAAATAAAAATGATTGAAAAAATATTTCAAAAATCGTTAGAGCGTTTTTTCCAAAAAAAATAATCTATTATATAATTTTTTTAAAATATTATTAGAAAAAAAGCAAGGTAAGCAAGTTCTTACTAAAAATGTCAGTGTGAATTCTCTAAATTTAAAAATTCCAGATTTACTGGTTTGACTTAGAAATTTTCAGTAGATAATAATAGAAGTTTTCATAATTCATTTCTCACGTTTTTTTGTACTTGTCAAAAGTTTCTAAAGTACATAAATTTCTTTCATCCCTTAAGTGAAGTAATGAAGTTGCTTGGGAAGAGGAAGTTGAGATTCAAATTAATATTAACTTAAAAATACAAATTTAAAAATATTGCTGGAAAGTTTTAAGTCTTACCGATATATTCCAGGAATGAACATTTTTGAAATGTACGGATATACAACATTTAAAATTAAAATATCCATCCGTTTTCAAAATATGTATTAAGTTTTCAAAAAAAATATAGGTATGTTTTTCAAAAGTACAAAAACATATTGTTTTGAAAATTTTCAAATGGAATAGTGTTAAATTTACAATGGATCAAACCACTTATAAAAAAATTTTAATTACTTACCCTACATCAAAATCACTTCCTCAAAATTTTAAGAACCATTTTCTAGATAACTATGTTTTGTCTTAGCGGTTATATGACAAGTACCGTTATTTTTGGATATAAAAAAAAATCAATTTCCATTCTAGAGATTTAGCTAAAAACCTTAAATTCCAAGTTCGAAAAAATCACTTCAGTAATTAAGTTCGTAGGCAAAGGTATAGACAGAAAGACCGATATACAAAATTACGGGACCCATTTTTTCACATTTTCTGCTATCGTAATGTTATGTCTAATTAATATCTAAATAATTTCGATTTTTTTACGAATATAAAACTTGACTTATGGAAATACGAAATCTATGGAATATATTGTACCTATATATGAAATTAAATTGTTTTTTTTTTCAGAAATCATTCCTATTATTTCAACAAAAAGTTTTAGAACATAAATATGTACCTTTTATATAGTTTTTGCCACAAAACTAGTGTTCTCTGTAAATATAAATCCCATTTAATTACTGTGGTAAGCTGCAGGTTAAATTTGTATTAAACCTAATATCAAAAATAATAATTTTTTATATTTAATCATTTCTTCCATTATTTATTCCTTAATACAAAATGATACACATAATCAAGTTAAGACATCACAACTTCTTTGTATTAAATTCTCGAATTAACCTTCCTTATTTTATTTATTTTTCAAATGAAAAAAAAAACATCTCCTGAGGAAATATAATCAGGTTTTGGTATTTAATTTAACCACAAGGTAATTTTAAATATTTAATTTCTTATTTCCCCTTATTTGTTAAACAAAAAAAAAAAAAAAAAAAAAAAAAAGGCGGACGGTGAAGCGCGACTTTTTTCCTGTCGACATTTACAAATCCACCTTCGAAAAAAACTCTTAAAAAAAAAAATAAAATAAAAAAGGATATCTTTCCCTGTTAGTAAGAATGTTCTGTTTCCTCAAAGGCAAATCGAAGAAAAACGAAAAAGGAGCCAGCCAGCCAGCGATATGAATATTGTATGAAAAAATTTTCTGTTGAAAAGGGACTGAAAAGGTTCATAAATACACATTGCAATACCCTTTTGGTTTTCTCTTCAACAACAAAAAAAAACCCTAACCTTACCCCCAGCCATTTCAGACCCATAAAATAAAGAAGATCTATTTCAATTGCCTCTGCATTATATGTATTTCCTTGCAATTTCTTTTCAGTAAAAAAAGCACTTTAATAATTGAAATTTCCATTTAAAATGTAACCCTTTTATCAAAAAAAAAAAAAAAAAGCGTTTAAAAGTGTTTCTATACTTTACCCTTCTTAGTTATTCCATATCTTTAACTTTTAAGAACTTACACTTCATTTTACCCCAATAGGTTTTATTTTTTTTGTTGTTGTTCCTTTTTCAAATGTGCGCTGATGAGCTGTCGTCGTTGTATAAATTTTAGTTGAAGACAAAAAGTTGTTCCATCAAGGATCAAAAAATAAATGGAAACAATATGCTTTATGAACTTCAACTTCAACCCTTTATCATGGGTAAACACATAAATTGGATTATTGTTGACATCGGAAATTCAAATTTTATAATGACAGAGAATGGCAACAGCAATGGCAGTATCCTTACAGTAACAACAACAACACTGGCACTCTTCAAGCTCACCTAAATGATTTATTTATTAGGTACTATTTTGGTTAACATCATGGGCGACAACACTTTTATGCAGTTTTAATTGCACTTTAAATAAATAATTACAAAAGATTTCAAATTTATATAAATTCTTCTTTTCATTACATAGTTTTTGGGGAGTTAAAAAGTTTTGGGGCATCATGCAATTTCTACTATGGAATTTCTTAAATGTAAAAAAAAGAAGAATTATCAAAAAAAGTCTTTTTTAATGAAAAAGATAGGAGTTCCATTAAAACAAAGTCAACAGGAGTATGGCAAATTGGAGTTTGAAAAAAAGCGTACACTCAAGAAACTTGTTGTAAACATTTCATCTACCAAAAGAATGAAGATTGCATAAAAAAGGAGGGTGAATATGTTTTTATTTTTTTGCTGAACAGGGAGGTGGTAGAAAGGAAGGAATAATAAGAAAAACCTGTAAAAATAAAATATAATGTACGACTGGATTACATGGGGTAGCATTGCGGTTTTTTATTGGCAACAGTTCACTGAAGCACATTCCAAAAAATAATACGTAACTTGATTGTGGTACCACAAAGGCTTGAGTTACATACATGTTTCATGAGTCCCACCTCGACTCTTTATCTGGGGGAATTAATCGAAAAACTTTATGCTGTCACCAAGATTCGATCCTAGTCCAATATATACATAGCTTTAGATTTTATAATGTTTTTTCTATTTAAAGAAAAACATATTTTTTGAAACGTGGCAACACTGAAAATGATTTTTAATTAGAAATAATAGAAAAATGTAAATATTTAGTTAAATATGGGCTTTTCAACAAATTTTCAAAATTTTCAAAAATTCAGACTGTCAATAAAAAACGCTATTGAAGAATTTTTTCAGATAGTTTTTGAGCAATATTTCCAAATTGATGTCGGCGCTCGATAAGGGTTAGTTCCTCAACTGCTCACTAGCCCAATAAAACGGATAATTTCAGTAGTAACGTATTTACATTGATGGCATTATGTTGGAGAGTATTGTGGTCACGCAGTGTTATGCCGCAGGTGTGGGTTCGATTCTCAGTGATTTTCTTTTCACGGGCTGCTGCGTTTTTCGAGAAATTGACGAATTCTCCAAGAGCATCACCTGGCAAGAATAAAGTGCATGTCCCCTTCCAGCTCGGTGCCGGTATAAAATTGTAGGTAATCTCCATGCGCACACAGGAATGGTTGAGAATTGTAAGTTGCTTATGCAGTGATTCCACATTTTATTCATAATTACCTTCTGATCAAGTCTGCTAATCGACTCCATTTGGTCAGCATAAACTTCTTCTTCTGTTTTTTTAACAAGAATTCAATTTCTGAAAATTAATTTTGTAAACAAATTGTTTGTTTTTTAGTACAATGATACTCTTACAAGTGAAAAAAATGTTTTATAAAAACAAAAAATTTCTAATGAAAGTGAAAAAAAAATGGTGAGCAAACAAATGACTAGACTCCGAAAGATTCTTAAAGTGGCAATGATTGGTATTGAATGCCCTTACTGGGCATGATTTTTACTTGAGATAAATATTAGACAAGTAAAATACTACTAATATTTAGTTTCATTGAACCCATACAGTAGTTTGACAATGACAAAAATTAAATTGAAAAACAAATTCTGAACTCAATTTTAAAGAGGATTTATTCATTTCAACTATAAGTGACTGAATGTTTAATTATGACACTTTTTCGATTCGCTTTGTGTTTAAGGGCTTATACCAACTAAAAATTACAAACTTAGGTCATCCTTCATTTTTTACTTCTTGTAATTAATTAACAACCAAGCAGTCTAAGTCATTTTCATTTATTATGCTAACTGTTTTTTTTTTATTCTTTTAAAACCCATTAGATTTGTTTCGATGTGCACTAATCTAAAGCTGATTTACGATTAGGTATCAAAGTATCATGTAAGTAGCTATAAAACAGCATATGGCCTTAATCACATTCTTATCTTCTTTCAACAAATTTATAAGGGAACAAAAAAAAGTAATCAATAACAGCAATAGCTTTGTAATGACAAAAGTAAGGGAAGTTTTCTGCAAATACTCATAGTATAGGTATCTATATCGATTCTTTATTCCCACACAAAAAAGATAAAATAAAAAACTAATAATATTACAAGGTAGTGGCAACACAGAGGACAGCGATAAAATAAAAAAAAAAGTTAGAAACAAATTTGATTATAAATGAAAAATGATGTTTCTTTAAGTACATAATACGATATGCAGGTATAGTTATCAAAAAATAGATTTTTCTGTAAAAATAATATCAGAGGAGGTGACTAATTGAAAATAAAACATAAATATTGATGGTTACTTTATCACAAACCTTCAAAAATTTAAGGAAGAGCGTTGCTAACAGAAATTATAGGAACTGCAGTACAGAAGTTACAAGGTTTTTGTAGGGTAAAAACAGTAGGATGGAGTGTTACATTAACATTTGTTGTTCATTAAAGAGCTGTCGTAGAGGAATCAGCACAACTGGGGATAAGTTTTACAGATGTGAAACACATGTTTAGAAAATGTACACTGATTGATGGCGCGTAGGAGTACTACTATATGAACCGCAAGTTCAAACTCATGGACAATAGGTCTGAGGCCAACAATTGCATGTTTCGTTGCATTCGTATTTTTGTGACAGCCTTTCTTCGGCGATAATATTGGAAGGTCTAGTACCTCTTGAACTGGGTTCTGATGGCATCTTCTTTTAACATGACAGTACCAACGTGAAGGCTTCCTCGGAATTTCTTGCTTCTTATTCGATCGCGCTTTGTCATTTCTGCTCAGCTGCGATCAATTTACTCTCACTTTCGTAATTTTTGTAAATTGTCTAACACTGTATAAGCGCTGGAAGAACAACTGCTGTGTAGAACCTTCCTTTCAGCTTAGAAGGCACTTTTCGATAAAAGAATATGGCAGGGTTTCATCACAAGATCCTTTACTATTTATTACAGATCCAAGATATTACAAATTCCGATCCCGCAATTCCTGAATAGAATGATACATGCTCTTCAAGGCGTGCTTTTTAACTTCCCATAGGGAGTTATTGTAATCGGTCCGATTTGTCAAATTGAAATTTTTGACATTTCTCGACGTTTCAAGGTCCCTGGAGCCTATATCAATCATTTTTAGAGAGATGTCTGTGTGTGCGTGTGTACGTACATACGTTCGTACGTCCGTACGTCCGTACGTCCGTACGTCCGTATGTTCTGGTACCATTTTTCGTCGTCGATATCTCAAGAACGAGTAGAGATATCGACTTGAAATAAATTTTGTTTTACAGATAATAACTGCGAAAGAAGCTGAAAGGGCGTTTATTAACGTTCAATCAGTTGTTTTTTTACTATATCAGTTTAAAAAAGAAGTGAAAATTTTGGTTGGACTCAAATATCTCACGAACAAATAATGCTATTGACTTGAAATAAATTTTATTCGACACATTATGACGTCATACAAATTTGATATGAATTTGGAAAAAAATCAATATACCGTTATTTTTTAAAATCAAAAAAACTAAAAAAAAAAATTTATAACTCGAATATCCTTAGATGAAAAAACGATATTAACTTTAAAATAATTTTATTTTACGAAAAATGTTGTTTTTGACTACTGGTGAAAATTTCAAAAAAATTCAATGGACACTTTTTTTACAAAAAATTAAAAACTACAAAAAATTCTACCAAAAATTGGTATAAATTGTCTTTCGACTCAAATTTCTCAAAAACGGGTAACGGTATTGACTTCTTGTTTGTTTTATTTTCTACATAACATAATTGTTAGCAACTGATAAAAATTTGAAAAGTAGTTACAATTGTATTTCAGCTCGAATTTCCTGAGAACGAACAACGATTGTGCCTTCTAAAATATTTTATTTTATTCATAGTACAATTTTTTATGAAAGGTTAAATTTTGACAAATATCTAATTGACAGTTTTTGACAAAAAATATAAAAAAAAATAAACTAAAAAGTGGTAAAATTGGTTTTTCGACTCGAATATCTTGAGAACGAGCAATGATATTGACTTTGCCATTAGGTATTTAGGTATTTAATTTTATACATAATGAAATTTTTTACAGCCGGTATGTATTTGACATATACTTCACTGACATTTTAAGCAAAAATTTAAACAGAACTAAGAAAATTCCAGAAAATTTGGTTATTTGAAAAAAACCAAATATAAAGTTTTCAAGATCACAAATGGGAAGTTATCAGTGTGGGTCGCACCCAGCCTCTTTTTAATTTATATATATCAATAGGGTTAGGGTCACTTTCTGCAGGCAAGTTTCTTCCACAGAGTTCAACATTTCATCTGTCTCCGCTATCTTCATTTGATTGTCTGTCGACGTTTTCATTAATTTTCCCTAAAAGAGATAAACGCTTTTTCCAGATTGTACCACTTGATGGCCTTAGAAACTTCTGTCCTATTTGTTTGTCTTCTTCGTTTCCAACAAAAATTCTCTCAACAGAAGACAGTGTTGTGGGCGATCGGTCGCTTCACCAAAAATCACTTTGCAGTCTTTTACTTCTTCATGAAACTGGGTACCAATTCAACCATTGTTGAGTTGATGATTCTGGGTACTACCCAAATTTTGGTCAGGACCTTAACTTCTCCGAATCTTTTTTGTGTAAAATGAAATGAGGAACAATAAGAACCCACATTATTTTTCAAAAAAGCTTATAGTTTTCGAATAAATTGCAATTGACTTTTATCCCTTTTTACCATCCCCTCAAAAGTTAACCGCCGAGCAAAAATTAGGTTACTCGCTAAGACAACACTAAGCAGCTTTGTCGGATTTTTTTTCGAACTGGAAGTCTAATTTTCCTGGATTATTAAATGTTCTAGATTTTTTTAATAGTCTAAAGTCTAGTCTTATTGATCGAAAATTTCAACCTTAATAGTCTAGATTCTAGATAACAGTTAAAAATAGTCATCCAGACTACTGCTTTTAATTTCACTGAAGTCTACTAACTTTCAATCAAGTTCAGTTAAGTTAAATCGAAAGACAAAATATCCAACTACGACTGAAATGACTGGATTGCCATACATTTCTTACATCATCTCTGATTCCTAAATTAAAGGCTGCTCCATATTCGAATGTTCCTAATTAAAAATGCAAAACAAGAGCCAGACACATTCCTAATCCTCACGACTATAAACTTTGATTAAACAACAATTCAAAACAATGTGACTGCTTTTGTTCGTTTCTGTGAATGTGAACACCGAACACCGAACAGAGGCTTCTACTTATTTTCATTAAGATTAATTTATTTTTAAAAGTCTCTATTGGTTCCCCAACGACATATTTATGCTAATCTTTCAAAACATTTTGTCTCCTTATTAGGGTAATTAGGTTCAATTAAAAAAAAGGACACCATCATTATCGCCACCACAAATCTTTTAATATAATCTTGAAATATTATTCCTTCTGTCCTTCGACACTTTGATGATGACGTTACGAGCTTTAAAATTGTGTCCTTTTTTTCTTATTGTGTATTATGTGTAGCCAGAGAGGATCGCATTTAGAAAGAGAATATCTATTATCAAATTACCAACAGACTTAGCTATTTTGCTCTCTTTTGCCATCATAAAATTAGACTGATAAAGGTTAGGAAGTGAAAGCACCTAATGGAGTTCATTAAATTAGATTTAAGTGGAAGCCCATCACGACTTCTGTCCACAGGGTACGTTTTTTTTTTCTTTTTTATTATTTCTGCTTAAATCAAATAAATTGGTCTTGAAAATGTTCTGTCTAACTGTCAATTTCACTCACCTTAAGGAAAGCGTATTTAATATCAAATTTGATATGAATTGAAATGCGTTTCTTACAGCAAAGCTTTTGATGGTAGTATGGTTTTCATTTATAATCAAGAAGGTTGAGTTGAGCATTATTTGTTGAGCAAAGATGTTTGAGTTTTTTGACTTTTTGTTGAATGACTTATTAAAAAAATATTTCAATGCAAAATAAAATATTTGCATTAAAAAAAATTATTTGCATACAAAAAAGTTTCATTTAAAATAAGCAAAATATTTTTTGAATTTTACTTTGCATTTGTTAATGTAAACACTAAATGTTTTACTTGCGACTATAGTTACTGTCAACAGAACTGCGGTGTTTGTTTGTAGTCTGTCTGTATGTCTATACCTGCACCTTCAGCCGTAACTACTAAAACGATTTTCTTCAAGGTTTTTAAGTAATTCCATTTAACTATATAACCATTGCAACAACACTTATTATGACTTAAAATCTGCTTTTACGATTTTGATAAAATGGTTTCAGTGGCATTTCTTTTGAACAATGCTTTTTTTGTTGACTAGAAAAATTGTTTTGATCATTATTTTCTAGACAATTTTATTTCCGGCATTTCGGCAATTTGCAACAATTTTTTTTTGAGAACGAATAATTTTTATAGTTTATTGGTTTACCAATTTTAATTTTTGGCAATTTTTTTTTTAATTTCAAAATTTTGAAAATTTTTTACTATTGGAATTTTTTTAACAATGTTTTTTTTTAACAAATTTTTTCTAGCATTTTACAGTTTCTGTTTGAAAATTTTGTTATGCAAATTTTAAAAAAATAAATTTTGAAATTAAAAAAAAAAATCTTTTAATAACTTAATATTGTTTTCAAGCATTTTTAAAAAAATTAGATTTATTCAAAGAACAGTTAGTTTAGTTTTTCATTTCAACATTCGTACAACAATATTGATTTTTTTGTTAACAGAACATTTGAAAAAGTTAACTATTGCATCTCTCAGTAAAAAAATAGTTTTTAGGTTTAAAAAAAAAATCAAAAATTTTTGTTTTCAAAATTCAAAAGCGTGTAATACTCTTCTCTTAAATTTCAATTAAAAAGAAGATATTTTCGTGGTTATAATATTTTTTGAAATTGCCTAAACATTTTTTAAAATCTGTTGTGACTCAACTGCGACTTTTACGGAGATAAATTTCTTGACTTGTTTTAAGATTTTACTTCAGATATGTATATTCCTTAGCCTTGTTACTCGTAGAATTGGAAAATTAAATTAAATCAACCTTTTTTTTATTTTTATATTTGAACTCAAAATCGATTATTTTTAAGCACGCTGCACTTATAGGACTCAGCCAAAACTAAATATTCTCAGACTATAAGGGTGCACTTGTGCACTTTAAAAACATAGCATGTCCTTGTGCTCTTACCTCGTCGTCATCGCAGTTTTGTTATTTTTTCTCTATTTTCGTCTGTGTACATAAGCTCGATTGAAATTGCTTAGGAAATCAAGTGTGAGATAATGCATCTTGAAAGGTAGCTTATAGTTAGTTGCTTACATTCATTAAACTTGTTATGGTGTTCGCAGGAAATGGGTTTCATTTTTTGTAAAACAGTAAGAAAACTGAAAAAAGGAAAACGAGGACGACAACGACGAAAAATCCAAGACTCTGTTAGATTAATCAAAGAGTAGATGAGTGTGTCAGGATAGATTTCAGAGGTGTTTACTGTTAAATGTGGCGTGGCACCAAGTGTTTATAATTTAGTTTTTCTTTTTCAAACACTTGACTGTTAAATTTTCTGGAAATACATGAGAAATATTATAGAATAGCTGTCTTCGTGGTGAAATCATGATATTTATCATTTTGACAGCGGTGTGCTTGCTAAAGGTTAAGGAAAAATTCAATTAAAGTGAGCTTATAATATTTAGTTCCTCCACTGACGGCCCGGCGTTGTGGTGGGACTTAAGGTTACTTCAAATATGAAGTCTTAAGCCATTCTAAAAATAAATGGCTAAAATGGTTGGGATACGTTGAATGTATTTGGATAGGAAAACACTAGACTGACACGAACGACCTGTATTCGAAACCAACTGTCATAGTGTTGAGTTATGGGCACTAGGCACTTTTTCCTTAAACAAAATAGAAAATATTGCATTTCTACCAAATAAGTTCAATTTTAATAGTTTTTGAAAATTTGGGCGTTCCTTTCTTGATTTTCAAACAACATTTTGGCAATATGTACTCCCAAAATACAATTCCAGTGGAATTGGCAATTTTTTAGTTAAAGTTTAATTTGGAATTCTCACATTGAATTAATTTTATTAAAACATTTTTTTGTAGTTTGTGGCAGTAGGCAACACTGTAAGAGTAATTATTCTAAATTTTTATTTAAGCACCAATAAAAAAATCGATAAATTGGTCTTATAGGTCTAGTACTTCAATACGTGGATCAAAGTAAACCAATATTTACTTATGGGAAGATAATTTACTAATTTATAATCGATTTGATGAATATAGGTTTTAAGATTGAATTTTGAGTAAAAATGGTCGAATTTCGAGCAATGTGAGATAGTCGAATAACATGAACTTAATGACTTCAAATATGACTAAGACTTTCAGTTAAGTCAAAACTAAATTTATCTATAGTCAAACCAAAAAAAAAGAGGGAACGATTTTATTTTCAATTTTATTTTTGAAGAGCTCTGTCTTGTTGAAAAGTATTTGTATTTAAATGAAGGATAAAGCATTCTCAGTATGCATAGATTAAGTTTTTGAATATTTTATAAAAATAATCTATGTTAAGGTATCATGTAGTGCAATCACAATAATTTAAGATAATCAATTAATCATCTTTAATTTAAAATTATTCTGTTTAATTTTGTCAACTTTTTTCACAGTTTTGCAAAAGTTAAATATTTGTTAGTACATAATTAAATATAAAAATTTCAATTTTTGAACAACGTTTCATAGTTTTTCAAAAACCGAGTTCTTTGGCCCATCAAAGTTCCCCCAGATGGTACTAATAGAGTTCTGGGGTCCAGATCAGTAGTGAGTTTGATGGCTCCAAAAATAGGTAGACCTACATAGTTGTTGAACCGACCGACGATTTGTATAATAAAATAAAGAGCAAATAATTTGAATATTAACAGAAATAGATTTACTCTTCTTACTTGCGACACCATAGTTCAAAATTTGGATTTGGAAAAAATTATCGAAGTCGAGATATTAATCAGACTTCACATTATAGGTAATGATAAAGAACCTTGAAGGAAGTGCTTCTGGCTATTCCTCGCAATTGTCGGTCTATTTGTAAATTGACGTACAACCTTTAGGTACTACTGAAAAAAATTTCTTCAAACTTGCTTTTCCCCCTGGAGGCAAAATTTAATGTTTTTAGCTTTAAAAATAAGGGTATCTGTTATTTAACCGTTACTCCAACGATTCTGATAAAGAAGTCCTTTGAATTTGGTCCTTTATTAACGGTACCTGCCATAGAACCGTATTTTCAGTTTTCGATTTTCCCATAAACGGTTTGACAGATTGGGATCAACATTTGAAAGAGAAACCATATAACTTTGAGTTAATTTTGAATAGAAGCAAGTTCGTGCGTTTCCAGTCGTGCACTATATTATTATACCCTACTCTGTTTGACAAAACAGGTGCTTTTGCGATGATAACTTATTTATAAACCAAAACTACTAATTGAAATACATACATGCACACATTTCCACATTAAACTGTTTTATAGTGACACTCGCATCATGATCCTATATAGATACCTACCTACATGTATGTGTCTTCGTGACTCCTAAATTATTAAGTGCACATTCATATGTCTGATCCCAAAGGAGCTTATACCGCACCATAAATTATAATCCCTGCTGAGAAGATATCAGCGTCAGAGGAAGGAAGTTTTTTTCTGAGTTTGGCCTTTGAATGGTTTTATGGTAAGCATATACATATGTATATTTAACATGTTGGCTCGTGACCTAAAAAAGTCCATATTTAATAACCTTGATGTGTTGTGATAGTCACGCAATAAAATAAAAAATAAAAGTATTTAAATTTTAAAACTCTATTTATTTTGAAGTTATTAGTCTCTCTCACGCTATACTTTCTATTGTACTTCCCAATTGTGCCAAAGGACATTTTTATCCATGCATTACATTCACACATTTTATAGCTTTCATTTGTTCATATTGTTTTCAAACCAAAAGTAAGTACAATTTGCGATAAAGGAAATTGCCGCTGCAAGTCCCATCAGAGATGGTTATTTTGTTCCGGCCAGCACCTAGCACCTAGCACCTAACAGCCAAAGCCAACACACAATTCTTCCATTTTCCAACAATAAAAAAAACCCTTATTTAAAACTTTGTTGTGTGTTTTTATCTCTACAATAATTCAAAGGAATGATACCCGGCATCCCTGGAAGGACTCCTAGACTTAAAGGCTGCGGAATCTTCTATAAAATAGAGAATGTGCCATTGTGTGTAGCCGTAGCGTGGATTGAAATTACAAACAATGAAAGACATTTTTATCGCTGGGATGTTAAAGCTGAAAGGCTCTTCGTTCGATTGTTATGTTTGTTTTATTGAATTCTTTGGCGTACTTTAATATTATTGCGTTTATTTCCAGCTGTGTGTGCATAGATAAGTGCCAGATTTGATGCCTTTTTGTCCATCACGAGCAACTATATTAATTTAAATGGAAGAATAATGAAGATAACTCGCTTTCAGTTTACGTTTAAGTATGAGAGGATAGTGAGCTTCAGCTTTAACTATTAACTTAAATACCGTAAAATTCTGATGGCTTTTCCAAATGGCACGAGTAAAAAAAAAACTATATTGGAAATGACTATGATCGTACACTGGGAAAAAATATTTAAACTTTAAAATAATTCACTTGAGAACTGATAAAAAGATAAAAGTGTATAGGCAATGCTTCATCCTCTTACAAATTTGGCCATTCGACTGAGTTTTATTATGGTAGGGCAAACTTAGGAGATTTTTTTGGGGCAGAACATTGACTCCTATAGAAAAAATGTCAAGAAAACAGACGTATTATCGAAAGCTTATATGTTTTAGAAGCATGGTATTTGTCAGAGCCAGGGGAGGACAACTGGCTTTAAAATAATTGAGTCTTGAGCTCTTAGGAAGTCCCTATTGATTTAAATAAGCTTCCAAAAGTAGGCCAATATGTAATTGGTCTTTTTTTGACCATCCATTTCCTTGCAAAGTCTCCACTAATTAATCGTAATCGTTCAAATTTGAAACACCTGATCACGTGATCTCGTTAGCACAATGCGTAATGCAAATGGCTTTTAGATCGAGCTTCGTCTAGGTTCAAGTCTCCACTAAGCAAGAAGTTTTATAGATAAAATTGAAAAATTAAGGACCAAGCACTACTGAAAGGAGTCTGATGAAATGATTGGCCTGGCACTCGAGAAATAGCTATAACCCCCGCCTATAAAATCATGGTGGTAGCCAAGTGCTGTGGTTTCATGTAAGACTTTCAATATCAATATGAAGGTGAGAAAGCTTGGCATCCTAACTGCTAGTGTGTTATCACACAAAAAACTCCTTGAAAATTCATTTTGTTTTTCAAAAATTCAAACAATTTTATTTTTTAAATTCTGAAAACAAGATTAAAAAGGATATCTTTTGAAGAATTTTGTTTACAATCGGTCAAATTCTTTATGAAAAACTACAAAATCATAAATCCGGTTCCATGACAGTTATCGCGTTAATAACGGTTTTTTGAAAATGATTTTTCATTAAAAATTTAAAATACAATATCCAAAGAAAAAATCATTTTGTTTCAGACATAAATATGTAAATATGATATGAGATAAATATGTAAGTTTTGTCTTAACAGGTAATTACCTTTTTTTTGAGCTAAAATAAATTTTCAATATCATCATTTGGATTCAGTGGATTGGGTTTAAAGGCGAGGCACAGACAGAGAATATTGCTTAAAGTTTTGTACCTTTAAATAAAACACCTTGTATCAGTACTCCATGCTTCTTCTATATTGGAGCAAAAACTCCAATAAATATCTGAGGCAAGCGTTATATCAGCGTTTACTCCAATAACAATTTTATTTCCATTCAGAAGAACCATATGCACCATAGTAAATGATAACACCCTAATGTGGGAACCAGATGAAAAAGTGTTAGTTGGATATGGATCTAGCATTTATATTTAGTTTTATTACTTAGTATCGGAAAAATTTGTATCAAGCTAACCCTTGCGTTTTATTATCCCTCGAAGTCCAAAGTATAGAAAAGAAAGTAAAATATACCCCTTCCCCCATTTTGGACCGTTTACATATTTCTTAATTTGATATATTTCAGTTCTTGGGCGTTTTTCATTATTAATTCAGAATAGAGCTCTGAACAGAGTCTGATTCTGAACACTCCGAGCATACTCTGAACAATCTCCGAACTGAACCCGCTCTGTTCTGAGTGTTCTGATTTATTTAAGAAACCCACTTCACCAGCTGTCACCTATTTCATTTGTCATTCACAGTTGTCATTTTCCGTGTTCAGCTTTTGAACTCTGCTCTGTGCGCTGTGAACATGCTCTGAAAATGTTCAGAGCTAAAAAAGAAACACGTTTTTTTTGACATTTCAGTTTCTGTTCTGAACTTATAAAGAAAAACACCCCCTGTATTTCAGACTGGAAAACAAAGGCAATAGATTTAAATTTTGAACATTTTATAATTTCGATCCTACTCCCTGTAGTTCATACTCAAAAATATAATATAAAGGGCGACAGAAATGAAAACAAATGAAAAAAAAAACAGTTCTTGAAAACTTTTCCGAACTCTATCTTTTTAAACTCAAACTACAGGATGTTTAACTAAGTAATGAAATATTCAAAATTTTAAGCTTCACAGTATTTGCATGAATACTGTATTCATACTCATAAGAGGAGAATTACAAGAATAACCAAATTACCGTTCAAATGTATCCCTTTCATAAATCAAAAATAATAGCTACCAATACAAGCAGTTGAATTTCTAAAAGAAGAACACAAAAACATTTATGCCGTCATGAGTGTCGTCAAGGCTACTAAAAAATAAATCAAAAAATATCTCATGTAAATAAATAGGTAAAAAGTAGTTGCTTGAAGCAGAAAATAAAAGGTTCTCGTATCAATTCTAAAAATTCTATTAAAAACATCACTACGCACAGTACCTGGTTATTATTTTCTAAAAGTACGAAATGTCAAAAGGATTAGATTTCTGAAAATCCAGATCCCATGCCTTTCATAGAAAAACTATGTATAGTCTTTGTTCCGATATAAAAACACCTTTTTTCTCTTAAATTTCAGCTTGATTTTTTTATATTTATTTTAATTGCACCTGAAACTAGATCGATAGCAAATTTCATAGTAGGTATACCAGCTCTGTACTGATGCTATAAAGCTGATATATGCTAATCTGTATTGTATTGTGTATTTTCTTTCACCGTTAACTCACTTTTAGGAGATATTGGGACATATTCAGAGTCAAACTTAAAAACCGTGCCCAACTCGCATCGAGTCTAAAGTTAACACACAGGTTAGAAACAGCTGCTATTCATAAAGAATTGGGCAGCTGTGTTTAGTAAAAAACAGAATTCTAACGGGTCCGCCATCTAACGTTTTTTTTAAACTAGTGTGTATTTCGTGAATGGTAACACTTAGCTGCCTGATTTGACAGATAATTAGTTTTATCCTTCCGCTGAACGAATATGGTTGTTCAGGAGTTGAAACCAACTGACCATGCGTTTTCGCTTCGCTAAGTGGGCCTGCGATCGACTTAGAGAAGATGCCGATTTTGCTAAAAAAAATCATCTTTTCAGATGAAGCTCATTTTGATCTTGGTGGGTATGTAAACAAGAAAAATTGGGGCACAGAAAACTCGCACGCATACATTGAAAAGCCGATACCCCCAAAACGAGTCACTGTTTGGTGCGGATTTTGGTCCAGTGCGAGGTGCGACCGACGTAGACTGTGCATGTGCAGATTTAAATCCTGCACACAAGCAAAATCTCTCAATCTTATGCTCTCAACTCTTTCAAACGGAATGAATGTGGGTGGTTTTTTTTTACTGTCAAACACGGTTTTCTCTTATTGTCTCTCCTGGCAAAAGCTAAATTTTGCACAGGGCGCTCGTTTGGGCTGGGCCGGCCCTGGATGCACACAATCGATAATATTCTTAAAAATTGGACCGATCATGTAGGCTACTGCATGGCCAGCCGAGGCAGCCATTTGAATGAAATTATTTTCCATTATTAATCGGAGGGATTGTTCTTTCAAATAAAAAAAGAAATTTGAGAAAATATTCAGTAGTTTTTTTTATAGCATTTTCAAAAAAAAATTTATTTGGCGGACCCTTTAATACAATTTTAGTACTATTGCCTGTCAATTAATTGAAATCCAATCCATTTGTGACAGATAGAAAAAAACAACTTGGCCAAAGAGTCAACAAACTGTTTAAGCAAAAATTTTAAAAAGTGAACAGACTTAAGACTTAAAATGACGTTAGTTCCATGCTATACGTTACTTTAAAATCCTGTTAAATGTTGTTGCAGCCGAACACAACTGTAAAACAATAATTTGGCTTAAAATAAAAATGTTAACCTTTAATTCATGTCACATATCAGAACTTTTTTTAGGTTAACCGTTTTTGAAATGTTAGTTCTCAAAAAAATAATTTTTACAAAGCTCAACTACATTTTTTGTTTTTTGCAATGTTAAGTATTGAATACTTTTTATAAATTTTAGATGCTTTTGTACAAACATTTTGATTACAATCTGATGAATCGTTTTTGAGAATATCGAAATTTAAAAAAAATGCCTCCCATATTTTGGAATGTTCTTTTAAAAAAAATACCATATTGGAGAAATTTAAAGTCGGTACCAGGATTAAACCGAGACTAGAATTAGTCAAACGGGATCTAGAATGAAATTTTTCAATTTTGACGATACCGACGGCTCAGTCTCGTCTACTGACCAGCCCTATAGATCGAATGACGGACCGCTGGACTTGGTTGTTCCTGACAATTTTTCTTGCAAGTATTTTTCGACAACTTTTTTTAGCTATTTTTTTTGACAAAATTGATTAAAGAAGAATGTTTATCGACAAAATTTTGTTTTCCGAACATTTTTTTTTAATATATGACAGTTGTTAAATTATGGAGCAAGAATAAAATGTAGGTATATTCTCATTCCAAATTGTCTCTATTGTCTAATTGTCTTAAAACAAAATAATAAAATGAGATGCTCTAGGAAACAGGACATATAGCTATGTACATGTAATTTAATTCCATAAAAAATAAAATGGTTACTATCTCATAAAACCTTATCAGTCAAAGGGAAAAGTTTGAAAAAAAGGAAAGCTTTAGGTAGGTTAGGTATACATTCACTGAAATTATTGATTAAACTAATGGACTGAAGAGCAACTTGGTCATGTTATTATATCGCAATATCTTTAAACAAAATATAGTTGAATAAATTGAAAGTCATCTAAACAAAGCTAAACGAAACCAACTAAAAGTTTTAATTTATGATAAAATAATCGTCTGCGTGTCTTCCACTTAGAACCTTTGCATAATTTATCTCTCTAATTCCCTCAAAAACTTAATTAAATTCAATCAATAATAATAATTTTGTCCTTTAAAATTATCTGAAATACCTTAAAAAAATATTTAATTTTTCACTTTCAATTCACTTTTAATCAATTAATTTATTTTTAAAACATACAAAACGAAAAAAAAATGTAAATAAATTTTTGACAAATGTTTTTCTTTTTTTTTTCTTTCAGGTTGCTTCATCGGTGGATGCCCAAAAGATATTGCAGCACACTGTTGCATTCAAAAGACTACAGCATAGAGCGCATCACAGCGCAGCACAAACCGACACACATAATAGCATGGTCAACATTCGTCGGGGTAGTGCTTGCTTTTTACACAAAAAGTTTAACCCCATCATATAGGAGCTTTAATTACGTATATACGCCCAAGTGTCTTTGGGGCCCCCTGAAAAAAAAACATAGCTATGTAGTTTGTATACAGTTTGTAGCTTGGATTCAAAGGACAGACAGTCAGCCGGATGACACTTTCTATACTGGTCGGTCGCAAGTGTTTCGTAAATTTTATAAATTTGTTGACGCAAAAGTGTAGTGTTGGTTACTGTCATTCTCTTGCCTGTTGATCTGTTGATGTATAGATAAAAAAAAAATAAGTGAGAAAATAATTATTATTAATTAATGTCCACGGTTATAAAATACAAAATAAAATATTAAAAAAAGTGTAAAAACCACAGTGGTGAAAAATTCTGTTCTTTGTTTCAATTTTTCTATCTAATAAAAAAAAAATAAAAAACCAAAGTGCCATCTAAAAAAACGTCCAAATTATAGTCATGTACGTTTTTTCCCCAAAAATAAAATAAATATTAATTATTCAAAAAGTGCAAACACACAGCCATTTGAAAAGGATAACAACACACCACCATCACTACTGAAAGTGCTTCGCTCCTTCTGCAGCTGCTGGTTGATATTTTAGAGGTCATAACTTCTGGGATGATTTCAATTTTAGCATTATTTACATAAATCATATTAAAAAAAAAAATAATAATTTACGAAATATCTATGCATTTTGAACAAAGTGAGTAAAATATATTAAAATATCCCAGTAGGTTTATTATATTTAGCTATGAATTTTATAAAGCGATATGTGCTTTGTATTCATGAGAAATATCAAATCAAATTTCGAAAACTTATTTGGTTTGGTTTTACTTTTCTACTTGAGTCCAAATCTGTTATGAGTTTGTCTATGGTGTTGGTGTGTGTTTATTTTTTGTCTATAGAGAGTTAAAACATCAAAGCTTAATTTGAATGCTTTTCTGAAGGGAAATCAAAAATGTTTTATTTTTTTTTTTATGTCGTAAACTCTTCATTCAAAAAGAACCTTCCGCTTGTAGAGGAAGAAGCATGCAAGCAAAGCTACAAAACTATTTGCAGAAACTTGAAGGTTATTTTTTTATTCATTCTGTTCTTTTTTTTGTTGTTGTTTTTTTGTCTGAGGGTAGATATATATGAATGTGCCGTTCTGAAGAAGCGTATAGTGTTTGATATCGGAAAAGCACTTGAGTAGCATTGAAAATAAACATAACACATACGAACGCAGACTGAATAATTCAATTTGCCTTGGTGACTTTTTTTTCTGTTTGCTGTTTGTTGTTTTTTTTTCTTGTGGCAATAATATTAGAAGAAAGTCTTCAATTCGGAGTGCATTTCAGGAAAAAATAATATAAATGTTTACATCTTCCTGTTCGGACTAATGATGGTTCTAAATAGGAAAACATTTTGTTTTTATAAAAGCTCTGTTAAGGCGGACAACTAAAATCTGAATTGAATAAAGATTTTTATTGAATTTAATTTTAATTTTAAATTAAAAATAGAATCAACTCGGTTTCTTTTTTCAAGGCTGTACAGTGTACATATACATCCTTGCTAAAAACTGCCTATCAACTGCTATTTGAAATCAATATACCAAATATTTGTGAACCGGAAGTCTGGGTTCGGTTCCCAGCCTTTTCCATCTAAAAACAGGTATGATTTTGCTGACAGAGTCTACTGCCTCTTGCAAGAAATTGATATATTCTCCGAGAGTATCACTTCTCAAGAATAGAGTGTCTCTCAACATGACTCGGCATAAAATTGTAGGTAGCCTTCATTTCTAGAATAACACGCACACAGGAATGGTTGAGAGTTGTAAATTACTTTGGGCTTGGTTCTTCATGGAATGTCGCGTCACCAAATTTATTTATTTTATAACCTAGCAAGTCCCGTATTCATTAAAAAAAAAAAAAAAAAAAAAAACACACAAACATTTATATGCCAGTAAGACCTAGGGTCTTATAAATTAGGCATTGTTTGAAGGAATAGAAGGATAGGACAGATTTTTGTTGGCACAGTGGATTGAGAAATTAGGTTTTGATTATCTCATTAAATCCCAGGGGTGGCGTTCAGTTGAGGGAATATAGAATAAATTGCTGCCTAGACTGGGGATCGAACCCACACATCCAGGGTAGCAGTCAAGCACTACCTCCACTGCGCCGGGGCCACCCCCATTAAGTTTTAAGTTAAAATATTAGAACATCAATCACTGCTTTCTATATACATACATACTTCTGGAATTTTACTCTTTTTTTTTTAAGTTGTTATACTTGAAGGTGACCATTATTTTTGTATAACAGTTAACAAACAGCTGTCACTGAACGCAATAAAAAAGAAATCCACTTTCAGTTTATTTTTGTTCAAAACAATTACTGAATGCTTTTTCAAAATAAGCAAATTTGAGAATACATTTTATTGAGAAAATTTAAATATTGTTTGAAGTTGACCACCATTTTTTTTTTAGGCAAATGTCAAATCTTAAAGTTGCCCATATAAGTTTTATGTAGATAAATTGCCGAAAGTTGAAGCGGAAATGTCAAAAAACTGTTCACAAATCCTGGGTTTATACGACAGTCAAATTTTTAATCACATTTTTGACAGGAGGCGCATGAATTGTCACAGAACCTACTGACAATTTGTCTTTCGTATAAACCCGACATATGTAAGTGGTGTTGTTAGTTAAATTATAAAGAAATAAAATTTTACTACACACATGAGCACTTTTTACATGCTTTTTATGACATTGGGTCACATGGTCAGTGGTCACATGCATAAAAAAAAAATATTTCTATACAACTCCAACAACTAACTATGTATATGTAGCTTAGTAAATAATGTTTATGACATATGCCCAATTATGTAGATCGTAAATATTTGTACTGTTCAAATAACTTTAACTTCTTTATAGTTCCACGGAATTTATTTTTTATTCCATTTAATAATTATTTTCACTTCTCAATAAACGTTTTTCTAAAGTGTCAGTGGTCTATTTGTTCCTCATGGGATTCATTTCAAAATTATTAGGAAAGCCTTGGGTATTCAAATAATGCTTTATTAAAAGGGATGTTTTTTTTTATGGATGAAGAAAAGAGTCCTTATAACATAAAACTTTGTCACCTTTCATTTCTTGGAAATCTGGGAAAACGTATGTGCACCTTGAATTTTCGTTTATTATTTTATAATTTGTTTTTTTTTTCTGAATAGAAAATGTTTTCCATTTTTTTTTTGTCTTTCAGTAAGTTGTTATTTAAAGGATGAGGTACAACACAAAACGACATCCATACTCAGAATAAAATTATAAATTAATTAATGAGCTGTTTTTCCTTTCGATATTTAAAGTAATGAGTTTTGCGCGAAGTTCATAGACCTAAAATATCGGAAGGCAAAAATGTTTGATTTACTTGTAATCGAATAGAAATGTTTTTAGCATTCAAAACGAGGCCAAGACTCTTGGTGGCGTTTCCAGTGGAGGCAATCATTTACAATTCTGTGATTGTGCCTCTACTTCTTTCTGATTTCTCTCTTTTTTTTAAAAAGACTTAATCAGAGATAAATTCTGTATTTCAATTTTGACGAGGCTACAAATTTGATGAACAGGGCCAAAAATAAATTTTGAAAATATCGAGAGATACATGTCAAAATGTTGCAAATACTCCACACAAATTCCATTAGATTAAAATTCTGAAAAATATTAACGCCTTTTTTGAAGAGGTGTCTCTACAAACTTAGAATTTTTCAAGCTGCAAATTTATTTGAAACGGTGAAATAAAAAAATTACTGTATACCACAAGTAGATGCAAGCGAAATATATTTCCAATGTTATTTCTATTTTAAATTACTTTGCAAACAAAGCTGTCACATTATGCACTTCTTCTAGTTTGAATCGTAAATATAATAAATATTTCAATGTTTCAAAAACTTTATTTCAATTCCGTTGCTGCAGTTGATAAATCTATCGAAAAAAAACACACATAGTGTCAAACAAATTTACCTTCCATTTATTTCAATTTATCCACCCACCAGATATGCATGCTTATATGACACTATCTGCATTCGATTTCATAAACCATTTTTGAGATATACTTTGTATTAGTGCCAAGAAATAATATTAAATTGAAATTTCCTTACAACTGCTGACAAAAAAAAAAACGTTATGTACAATCAATTTAAAGAAGGAGCACATTTAGATAACAAATACTTTTTTATCCTTACCTAGGTTAGGGATATTATTGCAACCATCTGCGAATATGATACAATAAATCTTTTTATTAAAACCACAATAGATGGAAATAGGATAGAACCCTTTTTCAAAATGAACATGTAGATCATAAACTTTCGATAACAAACTAAAATAACCTACAACTCATTTTAACAAATTGTAGCACATTTATCATTTTTTTTTCACAATGCAGCGACCGACGACGACAATATCTCATGAAGGTCAGTGTTCAATATTGCTGCGTCATCATTTTCTTTTTATAAAATTTACGTTTTTGATGATTGCTCTTGAACGGCAGTTTTTCTTTACTCGCATAGAATGTATCACAGAAATAGTATTTATAAAGGGTGTTTTTTGTTAGAGGCATGAAACTTTAAATTGGCAACTCTTTTTTTACTGGCGGCCATTTTAACAGTTGTTAAGTGATTTGTGTTAAGTTTGGCATTTTGAGTAGCAACATGAGTAAACTGATGCCTGAAACCCTTAGATCCAGAAAAACTGACTATTTATGTGCTTTATGAGCTTCTGGAATCACAATGCAGGCAAAAACGTTACAATAAATGGTGACCGCTATAGAGCCAGGATTGCTGTGCTGCAACTGCAACAATTGATTTATTGAAGGAAACATTTTTGGTAACCGCATAGTTTCACTTTTCGGACCCGGACCCGTGAATTGGCCTCCAAGATTGTGCGATTTGACGCCACTAGTCTGACCGAAAAGTCCGAAACGATTAACCACTCTTGGAGGACAACTTTTCATGTGTCAGGTGTCAGAAATCATATTTAAATCATAATGCCAAATAATTATCTTTCAAATCCATGTGCATTTTAAAAATTCATGTTTGTTTTATTCCATTTCATAGTTTTATCTAAGAAAAACACCCTTTAGTTATCAAATACTTTTATTTGACATATAGTGAGTGTACATACTACATTTCCACTCGGGAATTTATACACTGGATTCACATAAACTTCAAATACCTTTTAAAGCCTCAAGCTTTAAAAAATTAAAACCATGTGGTTAGCTTAACAATGCTTTTAATTAAAAATAGACAAATTTGCAACGCGTCTATCTTTAGCCAGCACTCCTTTCAACACTTACACATAATTAAATCATTATCCTTCAATATCAATAATAGCTGGTATATTGATTAACTTTGAGTGGTTACCTAAATAAACTTAAACCCCAATTCAAAAGACCGCAAATTTAATCGAATTTGTCAGCGGTTTGCTGTCACTCACAACTTTTTGTCACATATACATACACAAGTTTACATTATATTTACTTTGCGAGAACCAAGATCTTTCAATTACTGAAACTGAAATTATATTTCAAGTATCAAGTGGTTACGTTAAAGTAGGAAAAAAAAAACGCTGGCGAATAAGAAAAAAAAACTTTTGTGAATTTATATACATACATAGTTGGTTTGGAATGTCTGTAAAAGACACATTTATAAATAGGATATTCAAAGCGGTAAGGATTTAATGGAATTAAAAATGTTGTTTTGATGTTTTTTCGTGTTTTTTTTCTCTTCAAATGTAAGTATACCTCCTCATTTTCCCTTAAAAATACTGTCACTGCCAGCGTAAGTCCTGGAATAAATGCATTCTTTACCATTTCAACCAATACCTCTTTTGTTACATTTACAATATTTGCTTATATTTGAACACTAAACAATAATATTTTGCATCATTAAAGAAATGAAAAATAATGATCATAAGTGAAACAGCACCAGCAACGTCACCAGCAACAGCTGTCACCATTGTTTTGGAAACAATGCATTATTTCAATCGTTTGATACAGATTTGACCAGCACCAATCGTTAGTCGAAACTCGAAAGTCCTAAATTAGTTGTGGCTGGTATCTGGCTGCTGTTTTTATGAAAGGAAATGTCAAGCAGTGCAGTTGGATGGAGCTGTTGGTACCCTCCGTCTCGACTCTCGAGCGACTAAATAATACTTATGAGCAAAAGTAGTTTGACTATATATGTATATTTTATATAATAATTTTTCGCCACGAGGTTTACCATAACATTATCGAAAGAGAATGTCATAAATTACGGCCACTTTTGTACTTTTTTAGCTATCGTTATAATAAGACTAAAGCACTTTTCACATGAGAGCGACCAACGAACGACGAATGAACGAACAAATTGGATTTCCTAGACCAAAATTCTACATAATATCCAGAAAAAATGATAGAAACCTTATTTATTTAAATGTAAAGATAATAAAATTAGCATTTAAATTGTTGAAATCAGAGAAATTTGATAAATAAAACTGTTCGTCGCGAACTGCAATTTTTTGTTACGATTTGTCAAACTCTATTCGCGTTCCACATACCATCCACACTACAACGAATTAATTATTGGCACGTGTTTAACCTCAAATTACTCTTGTTTTGTTTTATTGGTGGTTGGTCGCGACGAGTAAAAAAAAGTCCATGTGAATGAAATGTCAAAATGGACGAATGTTCGTTGGTCGCTCTCATGTGAAAAGTACTTAAAGGTAGAACTATAATCGTCGAACGTGGTAGGAAGCTAATGTCAAAACCGGACGAAAATTAGCTTTCCGAAACTCAAATGGAGAAGTCAGCCATATTATATGCTTCCACCATTTTGATTTTTGTATCTATCTCTCAATTCACTTTCGCAGGAGCGGTCGATGAGCGCTCTTGCTATCGATAGCGAAAGTTAACGAAGCCTAACGAAAGCCACCTTATCGCAATAATGGGCGCGTTGCGTTATATAAATTCTTCGTATTCGCTTCGTTTCTAACGACCACTTCAGCTGACGTTCGACGATTATAGTTCTACCTTAAATCTGTAATAAAAATTCAATTCAATTCAATGGAGCTGTTGGCAAAGTGTTTGTAAAATATTCGCTGGCCACCGTGCTATTCGCTGTTGACGGCTGCGCAACGCTGGTGATGTTGGTGGTTTAATGTGGTTCGGTTTCGTGCAGTTTTAATATACATACATATAGATTCAAAAGTAACGCATTCAATATCTACATCTACAATGCTTCAGCAAATACATAGCAGCTGAAAATCTGGACATACATAGCCATTGCATATGAAAAAAAGGGCGCACTTGTTTATAAACAGAAACAGAAACCAAAAAATAGTTAGGTGTGTGACCGTTTGGGGGCCGACGACGCACGTGTGGAACGTGTTCATGAGAGTACTATGCAAATTTATATACAATTTACAGAGCTTAAAGTCTTGCCGAGACTAATGCAAACTATTCGGAAACGGATACAATAACAACACGTTGTGACGTTGCTATGATTGACAAAAACACGTTGTTGTTACAGTTTTTTTTCGCCGTCACAATAGTTTCGCACCGATTTCGCATTGGTTTGAAGAACCCTTAATGTTGAAAAGTTGAACCCAGATAATAATTCACTTTATAGCCTAGGAAAAACTTACTTTGAACATAGAAAAATTTCAAGTTTCATAGATCACAAATATCTGCCTTGCATAGAAAGTTAAGTATCCTTGCTTTCCAACTTTGAGGTTAAATCCATGGTGCGTTTGTAAACATGGAATCAACTTCTGACATATTCCATTTTCAAGGAGTTACATATTAAATTCTTGTTTTTTCTCTTCTTTATTTTCTTTTCCAGTTTTTTGTTCTTATTTATTGTTACCGCGTAAAAGAAAGTTGATTTTTCGTTTGGACAGATAGAAAGATTCGTTGTCTGGTTCTGATGAATAACTTTTTGTGTAAGTCAAATTCGTGAGTAAACTTTTGCATGCGTATTTCTTATGTTTAAATACAGAATTTTTCGTTGGTACTACCCCAAAAAAAATATCACAAAGCCATCTGCGTTGTAGTGTTTGACAACAAATTTAAAGACAAGTGTTTACAATCCAACATCAAGTAATTGATTCGTAGTTTTGAAAACAAACAGAGCCTTTTTCAATTTATTTTTAAATTTTGAGTTGGAAAGTTTATTTTTTGAATCGATGACTTATTTTGAAAAAAATATTAAAGAACAATTTTACACCTTAGAATAAACAGTATTTCAATGATTGGCAAATCAAGAATAAATCAGACCAAACTATCCCAAAAAATAAAAACTTATTATACCCATGAAAACCCACTTTCAAAAATCATTGCAAACAGTATATGATTTATGTTTCATCATCATCATCATCATCGGCTCGACAACCGGGGTCCGGTCCTGGCCTCCTTCAACAAGTCTCTCCACCTATCCCGGTCTTGAGCCGACGCCATCCAGTTGCGCACCCCAAGGCTTCGGGCGTCCTGGTCTACGCCATCTCTCCAGCGCAAGCATGGTCTACCACGCTGCCGTCTACCATAGAATGTACCACAAAGGACTTTCCGAGCAGGTTCCTCTTCACTCATGCGAGCTAGGTGCCCTGCCCACCGGAGTCTACCGAGCTTAATTTTTGTCACTATGTCTGCTTCAAGGTAGATTGCGTACAATTCATGATTGTACCGTCTCCGGAATCGCCCTTCCTCACATATGGGGCCAACAATTCTCCTTAAGACTTTTCTCTCGAACGCGGCTAAGAGGTCGGAGTGTCTTTTGCTAAGCACCCAAGTCTTGGATCCATACGTGAGTACTGGCAGGACCATGGTCCTGTACAGCAGCAGTTTTGAAGTTATGGTGAGATTTCTGGATTTGAAGAGCTTTGACAGACTATAGTAGGCTTTGTTGGAATTGAGCAGCCGCCCGCGTATTTCTTCTTCTATATTATTATCGGCTGCTACTATTGACCCAAGGTATTTAAAGGATTGCACCACTTCAAATTCGTGCTCCGCTACCTTGATTGTTTGACCAACTGTTCTTCTCGCATTCGACGCCACCATGTACTTTGTTTTACCTTCACTAATGTGCAGCCCCAGATTTTGTGCCGCCTGCTCGATCTGGATGAAGGAATCGTGTACAGCTTGTTCGGTTCTTCCGATGATGTCAATGTCGTCTGCGTAAGCCAGTATCTGGCTGGACCTGTTGACGATGGTCCCTCTTGTTGCCGTGCCAGAGTCACGGATTGCTTTCTCCAACGCCAGGTTGAAGAGGAGGCAGGCCAAACCATCCCCTTGTCGGAGTCCATTAAAGATGTTGATTGGTCTGGATAGCAATCCGGCTATTTTTACTTGGCTTGTTACGTTGGTCATGGTCAACCTACAAAGTCGTGTCAACTTATTTGGGATGCCGAATTCTCTCATGGCTTTGTAAAGTTCTACCCTGGCTATGCTATCATAGGCGGCCTTAAAGTCTATAAACAGATGGTATGTTGGAATGTTAAATTCTAGACATTTTTCCATCGCCTGCCTAAGGGTAAAGATCTGATCAGTTGTTGATTAGCCTGGAATGAAACCACACTGATATTGGCCGATTATGGTTTTAGCGTATGGGGCTATCCGTTCTTGTAGGATAGAGGAGAGTATCTTATAGGCGGTACTCAACAACGTGATACCTCTATAATTGCTGCACGTTGTGACATCTCCCTTCTTATGTATGGGGCAAATTATACCAGCCAGTCTTCTGGCATTTCTTCCTGCTCCCATACGTGCACTATAATATCATGAATTGCTTGGCGTAAGGCTGGCCCGCCGTGGTGGAATAGTTCGGCTGGTATGCCATCGGCTCCCGGGGCTTTGTTTTTCTTAAGCCGGGCTATAGCCTTCTCAACCTCTTCTATGCTTGGTGGCGGTAACATAGGGTAATCTTCTTGAAGTAGTGGAGCCTCTACTTCTGCAGTGAGCTGACCATTTAGCAATTCATTAAAGTACACTTCCCATCGCTCCAGTATGCTTTGGGGATCGGTGATCAGATTTCCCTCTCCGTCCTTGCAGTAAGTGCAGCGTGGTGTGTACTGCGTCATGTTTCGGACGGATTGGTAGAACTTCCGCGCCTGGTGCGGACCTCGCTCTCGGCTTCTTTCTAAATCACAGATGATGTTCTTCTCCCAGGCTGATTTTTTCTGTCTGTGAAGCCGTTTTTCTATTCTTCTGAGCTCTTTATATTCATCTTCGCGTGCCCGCGTTCTATGAGATTGTTGCATTGCTCGGTACGCAACATTCTTACGTTCAGTCGCTAGCTTGCATTCATCATCAAACCAGTCGTTCCGACTTCTACGACTGCTGCCTAAGATGGAATTGGCAGTACTAATGACAGTGTTTTTAAGGCGTGTCCACTTCTCATCTACGCCCAGCATACTGGCTCCAGGACTTACTCTCCCTGGATCGAGTGGTTCTAGGGCGAGTCCTAACGCAAGTCCAAAGGTGTTACTGGTGATTTCATTGCGTAGTGCAGCCGTGTTGATTCGAACCTGATCGGCGGATGCAATACGTCTTCGCAAGGCAATCCGCCCTCGGAAAACCATACCAACAAGATAGTGATCCGAGTCGATATTGGCACCTCGGTACGTTCGTACCGTCATCAAGTTCGAGTAGTGGCGACGGTCTATCAACACGTGGTCAATTTGGTTACGAGTGGCTCCATCAGGTGATACCCAGGTGGCTTTGTAGATATCTTTACGCGGGTACCTGGTACTCGCAACGACCATGTTTTTCGATGCTGCCAATTCTAGGACTCGAAGTCCATTGTCATTAGTGTTCTCATGCAAACTATGGGTGCCTGCGTAATGCCTGAATACCGGCTCCCGACCTATTTTAGCGTTCAAATCCCCAAGGATGATTTTAACATCATACCTTGGACAGGCATGGAGGGCCCTCTCGACTTGTTCATAGTAAGTCTCTTTATCTTCGTCTGAGGACTCCTCCGTAGGTCCGTGAACGTTAATGAGGCTGATGTTCTTGAATTTGCCTCGCACGCGAAGGGTGCATAGCCTTTCGCTTATAGCGTTAAAGCCGATGACGGTAGACTTCATTTTTTCGCTGACCAGGAAGCCTACCCCGAGCACATGGTGTTTTGTATGACAGCTGTAATATAAGTCATATTCTTTCTTTTGCAAAACACCATTCCCTGTCCATCTTATTTCTTGCAGTGCTGTTATGTCAGCTTTATATTTTGACAGGGTATCGGCTAGCTGCTGAGCAGCTCGAGCTCTATAGAGCGATCGTACGTTCCATAAGAAAATTCGTAAATCGTTGTTCCGTTTTCGTTGCAAGGGTTGTCGTCGTGAGATCAGTCCGTTTCCGAGGCTTGTTGACGGTCTCGTAATTCTTTTAGTTTTACGGAACAGGGAATTAACCTGTTGCCAACCTGTGGAAATAGCCTGATCATATTAGCCAAACCTTTTTGGGGTTTGTTTCTAGCGGCCGCCGCGAAGAGGCTATGATCACACTTCCACCAGTCCCGAATAGTTACGGCACGTGCATGTTTTCGTATGCTACATGTTATTCCCCCTATTCGGCTGATGGCTGACCGCCATGATTTATGTTTATATCATAAAAAAAACTCATATTATAAAAATACCCATGGATTTATAAAGTCACCAAAGGTGCTTGTCATTGAATAAAAATATCAATTTGAATTCGCATAATATTTACAAATATAAATATTTATAAAAAAGAACGAAGAACGCTAGCCTTGCCGCACCTTCTAAATAATTTTAAACTCTGCTACATTTGTTTTTGAATCAATATTTTTAAATAAAATTAATTGCTATGATAAAAGCTCAATGTGTCTGAAGGGTAAGGCCCCGTGTGCTGATGACTCGACTGAAATCTTGAATCATTCAATATAGTATTTTCACAATGATGTGCCTTCCTCTTCTTGATGTGCAACTAGGATGATGCTCTCAATTCTGAAGAGCATTGTCAAGGTAAGCAACTGAAGAATGGCACAGAAATAAATTTTAATTTTATCTAAAAATAAATTAAAGCATCCGAATATTGTTGTTGTTTTTGCTGCTGCTGCGATTGACGAATGTATGCATTTAGTTATACTATAGCTACATTATGTACAAAAAATATTCTTCCTCTTTTGCTCTGTGGTTGACAATTAATTAAATAGAGAGAATTTCGAATGATTTGTAAGAGAATTAAAAAAAAAAAAATTATAAACATTGATAAAGACCTTGGAAATGCTTTTGTTTACAGCATAATTTTAAACAAATTTTTAATTTGTAATAATTTATTGAGACTCAATAAATTTGTGCATAAATGTATGTCTAGGTCATATTTTTACAATAATGTGCTCTTTTTGTTTATTTATAATATATAATAATGAGACTTGTGTTTTTTAAATTGGTCGATGGTCATTGTTTAATTGGTATCGATCCACGAATTTATTTCTAACAAATGAGTAAAAAATAAACTTGATCATAGCTTAGACTAGGTTGATGGACTAACGGTGGATCTAGTTATTATTACCATCCTTTTAAAAATAAATATTTTTTTACAAGGCTTAGAACTTTGAAATGGGATAAAACAAACCTAAATTTTTAAAAGATAATTTTTTCGTATTATAATTTAAATATGGTTACTGACATATGACCGCCACGGCTGGCTCGGACTTAATTTAATCTGATCACATTTCGATCACTTTTTCCAACATTTGTGTCTTCAAAGAGTGGTCGATCGTTTATGCTATTCGGCGTAGATTAGTGGCGTTAAATCGCAAAATCTTGGAGTCCAATTCACGGGTCCGAAACGTGAAACTATGCGGTTACCAAAAATGTTTCCTTGAATAAATCAATTGTTGCAGCACAGCAATCATGGCTCTATAGCGGTCACCATTTACTGTAACATTTTTGCCTGCATCGTGATTCCAGCAGCTCATAAAGCATATTAAACAGTCAGTTTTTCTGGATGTAACGGTGTCTATATCCACATACACTTGAGGATTATCTTCACTCCAAATTCGGCCATTTAAAAAAAGTAAACTTCATCGTTAAACGAAATTCTCTTATGAAAATCGGAACGGCAATCTTGTTTTGGATCCATTCACCGAATCTAAGCCTCGCTAGGTTATCGTCAAACCAAACTAAACAAACTTAATAGATGTTGAAAAGGCAGCCAGTTAAAAAAGGGTTACCAATTTATAGTTCAAAGGGGCATATTCATAGTCAAATTTTAGAACCGAGTCCAACTGGCCTCGAGTCTAAAGTTAAGACACAGGTTAGAAACAACTGCTATTCATAGAGAATTTTGCAGATCTGTTTAGTAAAAAACAGAAATCTACTACAATTTTAGTACTATTGCCCGTCAATCCATTGAAATTCAATACATTTTTTGACAGATAGAAAAAAACAAACTTAGTCAAAGAGTCAGCCGTTTTTAAAATTGAGCTGTAGTTTATCTTTTGGACCCGGGTCCAAATTGTCTATGAATAACATAAACTCCAGGTTAGCTTAGAAGAGACAAAGATACAACTTGTCAGACGACTATGAATATGCCCCAATACCTCTAAAAACCGACATGCGTATTTTTTTGTCTTTGCAGCTTCTGCGTAGGTCTATTATAATAGTACTAAATCGCATTTTTTTTTTATTTCCTTTAATAATTCTTACAAGAAAATTCAAGGATCTCTTTTTTTGTGTTCATGATTCTCTTTCTTATTGTAGCTAGTAATCATATTCATTGTCATGGTACAAGTTCGTAAACTTAATACCCGACGCTCTAAAAAAACTGATCTCCCTGAGTAGATTGGCTATTAGCTACGTTATAAGTGTCCTGACTGGACACTGCTTAATAGGCAGACATGCTATTCGACTTGGAGCCCCGGCAAATGATTTTTGTAGGAGTTGCAGGGACGAAGAAGAAGAAGTGACAGTCTCTCATCTTCTATACACTTGTCCTGGTATAACAAAGGATCATACTTTGGTCTACGTGTGTTGGATTTGCCAACCAACAGTCACTTTAAGCTAAACTAAACTAACCATTGTACAAGTTACAAATTTCGTTAAAAAAAATGTATTGTGGCGAACACCATAGGTTCCACAATCCTTACCTTATTGATCAAAATGAGATTCAGTCCTCATTCAGGAAAATGGAATCATTCAGTAGGCCAGATACTTGGTCCAGAATTCCGAGACTCCGATAATTAGGTGGAACATAGGAAAAGTCAATGTGTGGACGAACCTAGGGGTATGGCACACCAAAATGAGTGGAATTCCATGGCGATTACGATGAAATAAGTTTCAAAACTCTTTGACTTGATTCTATGAAAATTAATTTTATGATGATTTTATGATGAAAAGAAGATGGCGGAAACTGTTAAACTTTCCAGATATGAAGAGTGGAGAGTGGAGAAACACTGAAAACTTTCCAGCCCTCATTCAGTGCCCTATAAAAATCCGCTGCATTTTGAATGAAAGGACAAAGTTCACTTTTGGTTATTAACAAACAAAAACAAATAAATAAACCCTCTCGAGAACCGATTTAATAATTAAGAATTGATTTTGTTTTAATTTCTGCACTTTTGATCTTTTTATTAAGTTCACTTTTGTAACAGTATTTAAATGTAACGTGGAAGCAAAAATCAAGGATTATTTGTTGATAGAGGATAGAGCAATAAAAAAAATGCGTATACGTCCGGGTGTACATTATGTTAAAATTATAAGAATGCCACTTGTGTTCTCAAAAAAAATACAAAAATGGAATTATTGTTGGCCACATAGTTTTTACAAAATGGATTCTAAATAGCTACGTTTTGTTATTTTGTTGCAATTTGGGTATGATAAAATTTTATTGTTCACCTTTTTTTTTAGTTAAAGAATCCCAGATATGTGCGTACATATTTGTATACACAATTCCTTCGTAAAGTTTAACCACACATAAAACATCAAAGCTTCTGGTAAATAAATAATAATAAATCATTGCGGTAGGTTAGGTTAAGTGCTTACAGCCATTTTATGCCAATTCTACATTTAATTTTTCCACGAATTTAAATTTGTGTGGTTTTGAAATAAAAAAAAAATGAGCAAATTGGCAAGGGCCGCAGGTTTATACTCGTATGTATGAATAAGGTATGTTCGTAGGTACATGCCACAAATTGGCAGTAAAAATATAATATTTTTAAGTTATGTGCTTGTGGCATTCAATAAATAAATATGTACATAGGAATTATGTGCACAAAAAAAAAAATTACATACCTACATTTTATTTCTAAATTGAGCTTCAGAATTTTTACATTTCATTTCTCAAACCTATTATTACCCTAAACGATCTTTTTTTTTAAACTATCGATTTTCATTTATTTATTTATCTAGCAACTATTAAACTGTTGTAATTTTTTTTTAAATGTTGTTCCGCGAACTGACAGTTTGATTTCCTAAAATGGAATAATAATAAAGGGTGTCCCAACAAGAACGCAGGATTTTAAACAAAACGCAGATATTTAAAAAAAATCGCGAATTCTTTATTATATCGTAAAGTAGACAGGATGAGCTTATGTATGGAACAACACATCGGGCAGATACGCGATCTCTTAATGACATTTTCAATGACCATTTTG
This sequence comes from Syrphus vitripennis, assembly GCA_958431115.1. NCBI lineage: Eukaryota > Metazoa > Arthropoda > Insecta > Diptera > Syrphidae > Syrphus > Syrphus vitripennis. The sequence goes on along the minus strand of OY288109.1, from coordinate 77,465,047 downwards.
CATAAATGCTGCGGTATTTCATTAATGCAGCGTCCAATTTCCTCTTTTAAGGCTTGAGTCGTCGTCGGCTTATTCGCATAAACCATCGACTTCAAAAAACCCCCAAAAAAAAAAGTCCAATGGTGTTAAATCGCACGATCTAGGCGGCCAATTCTGGTCTCCAATACGCGAAATAACACGACCGGGAAATGGCTGATGCAGCAATTGAATTGTTTCTCGGGCTGTATGAGATGTGGCGCCGTCTTATTGAAACCACATCCCCTCCACATTCATTTCTTCAATTCTAGGCACGAAAAAATTGGTTATCATTTCACGATACCGAACACCATTGACTGTTTGCGCTTGACCTGACTCATTTACATAAATAAAAGGTCTAATAATTCCTTGAGCGACATCATCACGTACTGCTTCGATATTTTCGGTCGATCGACCTGGTCCATTTTTCCATTAATCGCTTTACAGTTGACTCTTTTGGAGCATTATTGTAACCCCAAATTGATCGCAATTAGCGAACTGTAGCCGCAAAACTTTCACCATTTTTGTAAAACAATTTCACAATGAGAATGCGTTGTTTATTCGTGTACCGCTCTATTTTTATTAACCTTATACCTTTTACTAACAAACAATAATAATTTTTCAAATGTCAAACAATGACACTTCGAATGGCTCCAAATTTAAATCTTGCGTTCTTCTTGGGACACCCTTTATTATTTGAATGCTTGCAATTAACGGTTGTGTATCGCTTAGCAATCGAATACCGCCCTCAAATTATAAAAACTTACTACTAAAACGATGATGGGAACATAGGCACTGTTCGGGTATCACGCGATGATTAATTGCGAAATTGTAAAGAAATTTTAAGAAAGTGGAAACGTTACTGATGTCGTAAGGCTTGTGCATCATCGTAACACCCGCTCAGTCGAATATATTGCTGCTGCAAGTTTTGATTTGGTACGTGGCATACACCTCACTTTTGGCCAAAGTCAATTGGCCACCAAGATCATGCGATTTGCACCGTTAGATTTGTTTCTATGGGGCTACGCAAAAAACCGTGTTTATGCAAGTAATCCTCGAACTCTTGCTAATTTGAAAATAAACATTACTCAAGTTCTCACGGTATCGCACGAGTTAAAGAAAAGAGTTCTAGATTTTCAATTAATAAAACAATTTCTTTTTTTATTTTTAAACGACTTTATTCTTCGAAGGTATAATCTCGACTCTTTTAAATTTATGTTTTTAAGTTGTTCAATCAGACAAATAAATTTGATATTCGGCATTAATATTATTATGCTGATTGAACAACTTAATATAGGTATTATTTTACAATTCATTATTCTGCAGTTTGAAAATACTCGTATTACATTTTTAAAATATGAACTGATGAATCGAAGGTTAACGCACCAATCAATGGTGATCAAGGTTACCATACAAATATGTAACTTCTCCCCCCTTATTTTTAAGATTCTCCTGAATCATTGGAGTTTCTATAATTTTTACATTTGGTTGGGGCTTAGTAACATTATTTATTTTAATTTTTAATTTACGGTTTGTCTGGTTTAAGAAATATATTACAATAAATATAATTACAATTATTAAAAACATTGTTATGTTACTGATTTGACTTATAGTTCTATGAAATCTTAATTCCTCAATTTTTTGTAGGTTTTCAATTTGTTGTATTTTTAACATTTCTGCAAACTTTAATTTGTCTGTTACATTTAAATTTTTGTCTTCTTCATAGTGAAATTTTTGAATAAATTCTAGTTGATAGTTAAAAATAGTTTCGTTTAATATATTTATTGAACAATTATTTATATTTAGTATAAAATTTCCAGTTAAAATTAATTTTCTATCATCACAATGATTAATAATATTTTCTTTTTCTAAATTTGTACATATTAAAGTATCGTCATCAATTTTTATTATTTTATTTGCTTTATTGTAACGAAAAGAACATGAGTCTTTTGTTATACATGAATTACTTATATTTAAATCTTTCAAGTAAATATTTTTAGGATTGTACTCATATTGAACATTATTTATTTCTATAAATTGTAAATTTTCCATATCTATTTCTTTTTTTTCATTATTTGGTATGGGCATTATCATTTTTAGCTGAGTCAAAATATAGTCTTTTGGTAGTTTCACAGCTATTATGATTCTATCTTGGTCGAGTTTTATGAGTCCTATAGTATGTTTCGTTTTTATGTCGTAAATGTTTATAATTTCTAATGTAGCCTTCATTGCGTTTTTCATTATAATTTTCCCTAGAAATATTTCTCTTTTTTATTATTTTGTCCTTTTTAGCTTCTATTTTGTTTCTTAAACTTGTCTGATTCGCTGAATTTACAGTTTCTGATGTTTCGTTTATTTCCTCTGGGATCCTACTTAAGAAATCTGCTATTTTATTTTCTTTGCCTTTTATATACTCAATGTCAAACTCAAATTCTTGTAACTTAAGAAGTCCTCTTTGAACTCTTTGACTAAATTCCTTTCCATTATATTTTTTAGTTAAATATTTTACAGGCATATGATCAGTAATTATTTTAAATTTGTGCCCCCAAAGATACGGTCTAAAATATGTGGTGGCCCATACTATTGCTAAAAATTCTTTATCTGTGGTGGAATAATCTTTTTCATGGTCGTTTAATGTTCGGGAAGCATAACATACTGGTTGCCCTTCTTGAGTTAGAACAGCTCCTAATGCAAAATTACTAGCATCAGTGAATAGAGAAAATTGTTTGTTAAAATCTGGAAATTTGAGTATTGGATGTTTAGTTAGATTTTCTTTTAATCTTTCAAAAGCTTGAATGTATTCGGGGTCTTTACAATTAATTTTCATGTTCTTTTTTAGATATTTTACCATTGGATAAGCTATTTTAGAGTAATCAGCAATAAATTTTCTATAATATCCAGTGCTACCTAAAAATCCTTGTAATTGTTTGGTTGTCTGAGGCAATGAATATTTCTTGATTACTTCTATTTTATTTGGGTTAGGTTTCATTCCCTCTGAAGTTAGTATATGACCTAAGTATTCTGTATTTTTCTTAAGAAAAGAGCATTTACTTAATTGAATTTTAAGATTATAGTCCGCTAATTTTTTAAAAATTTTGTCTAATGAGGTTATGTGCTCTTCTAATGAAGTCGAGAAAATAAGTATGTCATCAAGATAAACTGTGCAAATTTTTCCTATGTACTCTCTAAGAATTTCATTCATTAGACGTTGAAATGTCGCTGGGGCGTTTTTCAGCCCAAAGGGCATTCTTGTATATTCATATAGACCGTTTGGTGTAACAAATGCAGTCTTATGTATATCATCAGGATGCACCTTTATTTGATGATATCCCTTGGCTAAATCAAGGGTCGAGAAGTACTGAGACCTTCCCAACTTATCGAGAATACTTTCGATATTTGGTAATGGGTATTTATCATCCACAGTTATATCGTTGAGAGCTCGATAGTCAACACATACTCTATACTTAACTTTTCCTTCGCTATCAGGTTTTTTGGCGACTACTACAATTGGTGAAGCATATCGACTGTTTGATTTGCGTATTATGCCCTGCCTTTCCATATCATTAATTTGGATTCTAACCTCTTCTTCATGTTTTTGAGGCAGACGGTACAGTCTAGCATTTATTTGTTGATCTGTAGATAGTTTTATCTCATGAAAAATACTTTCACAATTCGTGAGCTGATCACCATCTCTATATAAGAGATTTTTGTATTTTTCTAGCAAATCTTCTATTTTTTGTTTCTCAAAAATTTTTAAATCGCTTAACTTTACTTCACTATTACCCTCTAACTCATAACATTCTATAAATGGTTGTGTTTCTAATACAATTGGAAGTATAGTTTTATTTTGTAGAAGAACTTCATTTTTTATAAAGTTTATGCTTTCCACCATGTTACTTATTACATCCATTCCTAGCAAGAGACTATATGGTTTATCTCCTAACGACTTTCCATACGCTCGAACAAAAACATTTGATGGATAACCAAATTCTAAAGGTACTGGCAACTGATACATTTTTAATGTTTCCTTACTTTCGTTGTTGACGGTAGACAATTTTACAGTCACCTCTTCGAGTATATTATATGCGCTACAGTCTATTTTGCTAGTATTTATTATGCTCATTGTGGACCCTGTGTCCAATAAGCATATATGTTTCTGGTTTTCCAAAGCAAAAACTACCTGTGTTTTCCTACCAGAGAGGCTACATTCAGAAAAACCGGAGCTTCTATCGAATGGATTTCTTCTTGGACGACTTCGGCAGATCTTTGTTCTACATTATTTATGTCCATTGGTTCAACATTCTGTCTATTACGAGTCTGTCTGGAATAATTGTTATTGTAGTTATTACGTGTTTGGTTGCTGTTTTGTACGGTATTATTTTGTTGGTTTGTCTGACCAGAATTATTATTGGTATGTCGTTGATTTGTGTTATTTGTACCACTAAAATTGAAATAAGTATTTTGACGTCGTTGATTTGACTGTCTTGAGTTATTGTAATAAGTATTATTTTGAGACTGTTCGTTGTTCTGTCGGTATGTCCTATCTGTCGGCCTAAAGTCATGGTTTTGTCTATTATTACTTCTATTTGTTATGACGTTGCCTACATCAAACCCTACATACGAAAACAATATACTCTTGACTTTTAGTAAGTCATATTCGTTTCTTATTTCCCTAGCTAAGTTCCCTATAGCTAATTCTCTGATTCTATTTATTACAACTGAGTACAACATTGTTTTTAAATTTTCCTTATTATTCTCATACATAATAATTGTATGTATGTCCGTTAGTAGATACTCAATTTTATTTATTAAATCTAGCACCGAACTTACTCTCAGGTTTTTTATCCGGCTGGTCACTTCTCCTTGGTCGATGTTGGGGCGGAATGACAGCTTCAGTATGTTCTTCGCATCCTCCCACGTGCTAGTGTTGTTGGTAAGCAGTAGTTCCTTAGCCTTACCTATCACCTTGCATTGCGATATAGCTATCCACATAGCAGCTCTTCTATCTTCCGGCGTCAAGCTCAAGTGATTGTCGACAACATTTATAAATTGGGTCAATTCTTGCCTGTTGCCCGAAAATTCTTTAATATATGAAATTTCTTTCATAATAACTATGGCTCGACTATTTGTTTGCTGTTGAGAATTGGCTTCCAATCTCAACAAAACTTGAGCCATTGTGTTGATAAGAGTTGCTTGGTCGGTTGCCATTTCGTCTCTATCTTCTATTGGCAAATTCCTTCTGGAGTCGTGGAGAATATGTCGCTTAATTTTTAAAATTGTTTTAATCAAACTCGCACAAAACTGATTTTTAGTTCGCACTGCACTGTTTGTTCTTCTTCTCTTCTCTTTTTTTTCTTTGTTGTGACTGATTTGTATAGTTTACAACAATAATAATTGATTTTTTTTTTTTCAAAGCAAAAGTGTGCTTGGTGTTCTTTTTTTTACTTCAACTGATTTTTAGTTTGAAATTAAACTTTACACTTTGGGTGGAGGTGGGGTTTGCGGATGGCAAACAACAAACACTTTGCTTTACACTACTCGGGTGGAGGTGGGGTTTGTGGATGGTTAACAACAAACACTTTTTTTTAGTTTGAAAAAACCGACTGCGCCAGTTAAAGAAAAGAGTTCTAGATTTTCAATTAATAAAACAATTTCTTTTTTTATTTTTAAACGACTTTATTCTTCGAAGGTATAATCTCGACTCTTTTAAATTTATGTTTTTAAGTTGTTCAATCAGACAAATAAATTTGATATTCGGCATTAATATTATTATGCTGATTGAACAACTTAATATAGGTATTATTTTACAATTCATTATTCTGCAGTTTGAAAATACTCGTATTACATTTTTAAAATATGAACTGATGAATCGAAGGTTAACGCACCAATCAATGGTGATCAAGGTTACCATACAAATATGTAACTCACGTAAAAAATTGACCTTCGATGAACGAGTGAGCTAGATATTTGAACTTAGTTAACTTGTCCTAGTTTACTGGACTAAATTAGTTTCTTGAACTGCTTTGTTCACAAGCTACACAAGTCTGGTATGAACATAAGTCTGTATTTCATTATTCTGCATTTCCATTATTCTGTATTTCGAAATTCTGTAAAAAAGAAAATATTTTTCGAATTGTTTTTTTTTTTTAAACTTTACGTTATTAAGTTCTATTTTTTTTAAATATTGAAAATGTTGAATTTAAAAGATATTGTTTCCAAAACTATTCCCTTAAGAAAGTTCCTAAGGAAAATTAAAGAATAAATTAATAATTCCTGTGAAAGGCAGACAAACCCATAAAACGCACAAAAATCATAATGAGGTCATTCCATGTGGAAAATGAAGGGCGGAAGTGAATTATGCGGTAGTTACCACCCCTTACCAGCAGTTAAAATTTAATAGGACTCCAATTTAACGCAATACTCTTATTACCATTTGACTGGACTATCTTTTGTTCCCAAGCTAATATTGCCCTTAACATTTGATTATTAAAAAAAACTCATATAAAAAATAAAACAAAAACCTTTTCATGCTCAAAATGCAGAGGTGCCACCTAAGGTTGAACTTTATTTGAATACACCCAACAGCAGCTATTCATGTTTTGAAGTGGTTTTCGTCGTCTGCATCCTGCATGTTTTTGTTCTGCTCTTCAGGTAGGCGTTGCAAAAGTTATATTCAGAACTTAGCACACAAATTGTTGCACTACTTGTGTTTTGAATTGAAAATGTATTCATTAGTTTTTGTTTTGTTTTGCTTTTCAATGGCTGAAAATCTACTCAGCTGCCACACAATAAAAAAAAAATTGTTTTATATTTACATTGCATTGGATTTGGCTCAAACTCTTTGTTGTGTTTCCATGACTTTGTGTGACAAAACAAAACATTGCAGCTTTAGAAAGTTTCACAATTAATACCAACTTGTTGGCGTTATTTCCTTATTTTAATTTCCCTGGAGAAACAAAAAAATATACATATGTACATAGGATGAAAACAATATTTATGGAAAGTAGTTTATTAGAAATGAAATAGCTATGCTATTCGTAAGTGGGAAACACTTTTGAAATAGTACCATATTTATTACTATCTAGTTCTTACTGGCGATAAAAAATTTGAAAGTTTCATGACACATTTAGCATTTTTTTAAAAAGTCATTGTTGCCATGACAGAAAAATTAATTGACTTCTAAACTGTTTACTTGTTTTTTCACCAAATTATGAATTCATCAAAATGATCACGAGAGGTATTTTTTAGTAACCTTATTGGAGCTTTTTGCTTAGCCAAATTCAATGAAGGTAGGTGCACCATTTTTCATTTTTTAACAAAAATGCCAAAAAAAATTGTCAGAAAAAAAATTATGTTTTAAAAAAAAATTGGCAAAGAATAACGAAGCGGAAATAGTTTGGAATTTGGAACGTTAATAAAAATGGGTCAAACAATTATTCTGGAAAAAGAGCTTTGTGAAATGAAAAAAAGTGGCTAAGAAAATGGCTAAGAAATGGCGAAGGATTATATTAAAAATTGTCGTGGCCGTTTACGGGAAATTTGAGATTTTTAAGAACAATTATTTTGTTTAATGATTTTAAATGTGTTGGTATCAATACAAATTAACATACAAAATCTTATCAACATCCTCGGAACCGTTTTCGACAAATTTGAGATTTTTAACTTTTTAACAAATTAACTGAAATTTTTTATTATTTCTTATTGTTTATAGTATTAAAAAACAGCTCTGTACGAAATTTCAAAAATATAATACTATGTATTACCGTTTTTGAAACATATAATTTTCAAAAATTAGATGCTTCAGCAAACAAAATTTGATGATTGTTTGTGAGACAATTGAAAATCCAAAAAATTATTGCCTGGAAAGTAACATCAAATACCAAGTTTCAAGTAAGCCCGTTTAGCCGTTAGGCTGTAGCTCAATGGACAGATAGACAGAACTGCGAGGCCAACTTTTTCCGACTTCCCTATCATTTTACTGTTAAGTTTGATCAAAATTCTAAGTTCGAATTTTTTGAACTTTTAGTCGCAAGTAAAAAAATGGTATAAAACAATTCTAAAAAAAGTTTGAACAGAAAAATAAATTGTAAGAAATCAAGTTGGTCAAAAAAAAAAAAGTTGTCAAAACTTTAATTGTGACAAAAAAAAACAGAAAAACTTTTCGTCGCGTCCTCAAAAAAATGGGCGAAAAATAAATTAGTCAAAAAAATACATAGGTACGCTCCTCTGAGTGTTATAACTGGTACGACACTTTTAAAAAAATCGAAGTAGCAATGTTCATACGTAGGTACCTGGAAAGTGAATTCTTGTCTTCTTCACTCGTCAATATTGTTTCGGTGCAATAATATTTGTTGAAAAGAGTAGTTTTTCCTAATTTTATCAACAAAAAAAGTAAAAAAATAGTGGTTTAAAAAAAAATGTGAAAAAATTTGTCAAAACAATATTTGACAAAAAAAAGTTCTGTAAAACCAGCTACAGAGTCATTCAGTCCTTCAGACCATTAGGTCTTGATCCGATCAGAAAAAAAAATAATACTGTTGATAAACTTTACAATGTATAAATTATTCCTGGGGAGTTGACTCGTCAAATTTTTTGCGATGTTCGGCTCTCTCTTCATTGCCTCTACCATTTTCTCCAAACGCTCCCGATCCGTTGTTCTTTTTCTGCAAAAAAGCAAAAAAAGGAAAACTATAATCAAAAACTCAAAATTTTATGAACCAAAACTTACTTTTTTTAAGCTATCCATTTTTGTGTTTACGAATATTTTTACTTGAGTCCGCAACAACTTTGGCGCGGATTTGAAATTGTCAAAAGTTAGGTATATGGGGTTCGGATGGGCTACGTATTTCATAACCGAAAAAAAATTCAAACTAGTTACCAACTTTTATCAGTTTTATTACAGCGGATTCTCTAATAGTAAAAACTGAATAAAATTCCGGAAGCCATCCGCACACCATTTATCGGATTCTGTATCGAGGTGATTATGTTTCAAATTAATGTAAAAAATCGCTCAAAATAAAATTGTTTTGTTTTTGTTAGAAAAATGCTAAATTGTTTTTTTTTTGTTGAAAATTTGACTTGAACAATAATACAATCTAAGCTTTTTGATATTTACTGCCGATAAAATGAAACTGAGAGGCAAAACTACTTCAGATGTCTCAAGTGGACTTCATGAACCCAATGACATTCCTCCAGTATCCAACCTTGCCTTGCTCACATTCGGGTCTCCAAAAATCTAATTCAGGCACACGTAATCTCTAAATCTCTAAATCTCGTAAATCTTATTATTTAGGTGAAATAAAATTTTTTGACAAATCTTTTAGCTATCTGTAGCAATTTCTTTGATTTAATAGAAGGTTATTAAAAGTTTTATATTTTTTATGTTTATTTGTCTCTTAAAGTGCTTATCACACTAAAAAGATCTTAATTTATTTTTAATAGCAACACTTAATTGTCGAGGGATCATAATCCCCTTAAAAGCTGTGTTAGTATACCTTCTATAGACTCTGATGTAGATGTGTTAAAAAATACTCTGACATAATATTAAATAATTACTTAATGCAGTATAATCTCCTTTTGTCATTTGAGTAACATGGTTTTGTTTGATGTGCACGGCACAGGCATAGCATAACAACACAACACAACACAACACAATAATTAACTTACTTGCTAAAGGAGATAGTAACCTACATAAATATTGTCAGGACACGTAGATGTACCTGTCTACTAAACAGTGGTGGATTATGACTTTTAGAAAAAAAATCATTCAGAGGGGCCTAGTTTATATTTTTATATTCATAAATTAAAAATTCATGAATAACATTTTTATAAAATAAAAATAAAATTGACTCAGTCGTGGAAATGGAAGGCAAGGGCATAGAAAGTTCATTTTCTACTCAAATTGAACTTCTTTGAGATATTTTAAACATATCACATTTAAAAAAAAAAAAAATTTCCAACTCTCACAATTATTTATAAAACATTTGTACAATTCATACCTAATGGACTGCAACAACGTATACCAATTCAGGTTGCGCCCTTTTAACACCCTGACACACACATGATTGATTTACTCATTTCTGTCGTCAATCCCTCACTGGTTTGACGTTTTGGTGGAAGGGATGGCCATTAAGCTTTTATTAGACAAATGCCAACACGTCACATACACATCACAGGTGCTACATCATAAAGAAAAAAAAAGAAATTTTAATGCTTATAGCTGTAATTATATTTCAAAAAATATGTTTCGCTATATCAACTTTGAGATGTAAAAGTGCTTAAGTGCATTTCAATGTTGTTCGATATCATCATATTTTTTTTTTTTATTTCCTTTTAAAGAATTATTTTAAGGGCGTATAATTTTCCAGTTGATTTATTTTCAAAGAACAAAAAAAAAAAAAAATATATGCCAAAAATAATAAAAAAAAAAAAGCTTTTGAAGATAAATACATAAATCCATTTGATGTGAAATCTTTTTGTATAATTTAATTTTAAATTCATAACCTTCGTTAGGCTAAGTTTTTTTTTCAATGTTTTAAATTTACATTGAACCTAAGACCCATGTCATTGCCAAAACAAAAAAGAAGATATGTGTAAAAGGCAAGTAATAGCACGTGTCTAAAATTTACATGCTTGTTTACTTTTTGTTAATTGAGCTCAAAATATGCACCTTTTTTTTGTTGCCCTTTAACAATAAGTAGCTTTGAATGAAACGCACGACTGAGTCGCACGTAAATGTTCCTATGTGTGATTACTTGAGCATAAGAACAATGAAATAAAAATTATGTAGATTTTTTAGTTTTTTTTTAATTTAAAAAATTTACAAAAATTAAAAAAGTAATTAGAATTTTTCAATGTTTTTGATTCCATTAATAACCTTCATCTATTGAAACAATATTCTATAATCATAATTTTAAGAAATATATGCTTTTTAAATCGAGTCACTAAATATAAGCTTTCTTTTGAGACACCTTATTATTTTACAGAAATAAATTTTGATATTTTCGGATAAAAAAAATATTGTATCGGGTTAGGTTTTTTGATTTCTATGATACCATGAAAAATAATAAAAAAAATTCTAGAATATATTTTCTAAAAGAAAAAAAAAATAGCTTGGGTATAAATTCCTAACAAAAATTTTAACAACTAAATAGGAATGCTAATTGAAAATCAATTATCAATTATCAATTTGAACTACCGGATGTAAAAAAAATATTATTGAAAACTTTTTGAAAAAACAAAAAAAAAAAGAGGCTGGGTGCGACCCACACTGATAACTTCCCATTTGTGATCTTGAAAACTTTATATTTAGTTTTTTTCAAATAACCAAATTTTCTGCGAAACAAACTTAAGCTGTTAAATTGAAACAATCATTATTTTGATTGTTTGATTTGTAATTTTTGATTATATTGAAAAGCATTTTAATTATTTAAAGAGATTTACGAAATGCACATAATTATATTATAGAGATTGTTGATGTATAAGTTGTTTCTACGTGAGCCAGGACGTAAACTTCCACGCGTTTTTTTTAACCTCAAAAACTGTCAATAAGATATTTGTCAAAATTTAACCTTTCATAAACAATTGTACTATGTATAAAATAAAATATTTTAGAAGGCACAATCGTTGTTCGTTCTCAGGATATTCGAGCTGAAATACAATTGTAACTACTTTTCTTTAGAATTTTTAACAGTTTTTTGATTTTTTGTAAAAAAAAACTGTCCATTGAATTTTTTTGAAATTTTCACCAGTAGTCAAAAACAACATTTTTCGTAAAATAAAATTATTTAAAAGTTAATATCGTTTTTCCATCTAAGGATATTCGAGTTATAAAATTTTTTTTTAGTTTTTTTGATTTAAAAAAAAACCGTATATTGATTTTTTTCCAAATTCATATCAAATTTGTGTGACGTCATAATGTGTCGAATAAAATTTATTTCCAGTCAATAGCATTATTTGTTCGTGAGATATTTGAGCCGAACCAGAATTTTCACTTCTTTTTTAAACTGCTATAGTAAAAAAACAACTGATTGAATATTAATAAACGCCCTTTCAGCTTCTTTTGAAGTTATTATCTGTAAAACAAAATTTATTTCAAGTCGATATCTCTACTCGTTCTTGAGATATCGACGACGAAAAATGGTACCAAAACGTACGGACGTACGGACGTATACGAACGTACGAATGTACGTACACACTCACACACAGACATCTCTCTAAAAATGATTAAAATGGGCTCTAGGGACCTTGAAACGTCGAGAAATGTCAAAAATTTCAATTTGACAAATCGGACCGATTACAATAACTCCCTATGGGAAGTTAAAAATAGTTGAATTTTTTTTAAATATTCTGTATAAAAAATAATAAAAATTGATTATGAGAAAAAAAAAATTGAAACTAACTGTTGGAGGAGAAGTACTTGTCTTAATTTAAAATTGTCTTGTAATAAGTTGTAGGTCGTACTTTAAGGCATGTACAAAATTTTATTCGAAATTCTTGGAGGCGTTTTCGACAAATTTTAGGATTGTTCTAATTTTTTTTAGAATTTTGCGTTAAATTTCAAATAAAACAAATGCAAATTAGCCGCTCTCACAGGGTTTCCGTTCATTGCATATTGCAGTAAATCAGAAAACAACAAGCGTATGGTTACCACATGTGCTGTTTAGTAAAACTTAAAATAAAAAAAATATTATTTTTAAAATGTTTCGCATTGTTCTCAAAACACACATTTTGTTCTCAAAAGCTTTAAAAAGAAAAGTACGAAATTTGCAAAAAATAAAATATCACAACAATTCATGTACATTGGGTAGTGGTATCTTTTTCGGTGGAAGTTTTCTGAATTCGTGCGCCATTGTTGTGAAAAAAAGCTCTCCGATAAGTTCTTCATTGACAATTTTTGTTAAACAGAAAACTGTAATATTTGATCACACCGATATTTAACAGGCTTTCACATTTTAAAATGACGTTTTTTAAATGGAACAAGCATCATTTTAAATCTTAAAATCCTATTAAATTTGTAAAAGCATAGGGTGTGGCTGACCATGTTATGTTTATTAAATGTTGAAATTGTTTTGCCAGCAATTTTTAAATTTAAAACTATAATCTACATATCAATATTTTTAATAACGGCGCAAATTTAGCCTTATGAAACTTGGCCTTAAGTCCCGGCACCAATAATTGGTTATTGGTTCGAAATAAAAAAACTTATGGTTCAATCAATAATAAATAAGCTACTAGCTATAACAAATTGCCACTCCCAATGATGAATGGCAAAGATAACTAGTATGCTTACATGAAACATTACTTTGAAGAAGATATCTGTTGAAACAAGAACTCATACAACTACTCCTTCATATATCATATATGTACATACCTACTTCAATTAATTAATACTTTTGTGCGCTATGTACAATATACATACATATAGATAATATAATGAAAGGTATCAACTTCTTTGGTAAAGTGTACCTATTCCAATCTCCATATCTAAATATTTAAATTGGATTGAAATAAAATTGAAATTTATTTCTGAATTTATTTCTTGTTTACTTCAAATGATAAATGTACATATTTAATTTTGTTTTATTGCAATTACGTAGTAGAAGTTATAAATTGCCTGATATTTCAATGATTCCTAATAATTTTTTTATTCTCAAAATGAAATTGCAATGTGCAATACGTAAAATCTAATATTTCTAGTGTTTTGTTTTGTTTCGTTTACTTTGTACTTTGTACTTTGTACTTTGTACTTTGTACTTTGTACTTTGTACTTTGTACTTTGTACTTTGTACTTTGTACTTTGTACTTCGTACTTTGTACTTTGTACTTTGTACTTTGTACTTTGTACTTTGTACTTTGTACTTTGTACTTTGTACTTTGTACTTTGTACTTTGTACTTTGTACTTTGTACTTTGTACTTTGTACTTTGTACTTTGTACTTTGTACTTTGTACTTTGTACTTTGTACTTTGTACTTTGTACTTTGTACTTTGTACTTTGTACTTTGTACTTTGTACTTTGTACTTTGTACTTTGTACTTTGTACTTTGTACTTTGTACTTTGTACTTTGTGCTTTGTGCTTTGTACTTTGTACTTTGTACTTTGTACTTTGTACTTTGTACTTTGTACTTTGTACTTTGTACTTTGTACTTTGTACTTTGTACTTTGTACTTTGTACTTTGTACTTTGTACTTTGTACTTTGTACTTTGTACTTTGTACTTTGTACTTTGTACTTTGTACTTTGTACTTTGTACTTTGTACTTTGTACTTTGTACTTTGTACTTTGTACTTTGTACTTTGTACTTTGTACTCTGTACTTTGTACTTTTTAATTTGTACTTTGTACTTTGTACTTTGTACTTTGTACTTTGTACTTTGTACTTTGTACTTTGTGCTTTGTGCTTTGTACTTTGTACTTTGTACTTTGTACTTTGTACTTTGTACTTTGTACTTTGTACTTTGTACTTTGTACTTTGTACTTTGTACTTTGTACTTTGTACTTTGTACTTTGTACTTTGTACTTTGTACTTTGTACTTTGTACTTTGTACTTTGTACTTTGTACTTTGTACTTTGTACTTTGTACTTTGTACTTTGTACTTTGTACTTTGTACTTTGTACTTTGTACTTTGTACTTTGTACTTTGTACTTTGTACTTTGTACTTTGTACTCTGTACTTTGTACTTTTTAATTTGTACTTTGTACTTTGTACTTTGTACTTTGTACTTTGTACTTTGTACTTTGTACTTTGTACTTTGTACTCAGTACTTTGTGCTTTCTACTTTGTACTTTGAACTTTGTACTCTGTACTCAGTACTCTGTAGTCTGTACTCTGTACTATGTGCTTTGTGCTTTGTACTTTGTACTTTGTACTTTGTACTTTGTACTTTGTACTTTGTACTTTGTACTTTGTACTTTGTACTTTGTACTTTGTACTTTGTACTTTGTACTTTGTACTTTGTACTTTGTACTTTGTACTTTGTACTTTGTACTTTGTACTTTGTACTTTGTACTTTGTACTTTGTACTTTGTACTTTGTACTTTGTACTTTGTACTTTGTTCTTTGTACTTTGTACTTTGTACTTTGTACTTTGTACTTTGTACTTTGTACTTTGTACTTTGTACTTTGTACTTTGTACTTTGTACTTTGTACTTTGTACTTTGTACTTTGTACTTTGTACTTTGTACTTTGTACTTTGTACTTTGTACTTTGTACTTTGTACTTTGTACTTTGAACTTTGTACTTTTCTGATATTTGCTTATTTTATACTTTGAGATAATAGTATAACTCTCTTGCAATCTAATAATTATTTTAGTTCTTATCAATCAACTTTTTGTCGCTCTGTTATCTTTTCCGAACCAAATTTAAATTTTAGTATAGAAATATTAACACACTTTATATAATTTATTAAAATATTCTTTCTTTTTTTTCTCTTTCAGATTTCACCATGATGTCAGTGTCTTTCTGACCCTTAGAATACCAACAGAGATCTAACGAGATTGTGATATTTTACAATAAAGTACGTGTAAGAACTTTAAAAAAGACAAAATACTTTAGTTAAATTTATTTACAAAAGTTTATTTTTATTATTTACTCTTACATCAAAAAAAGTTTACTTTAAAGTTAAAGTTTAGTTTTTTTTTAACGTATAGTATACTTGTAGTAAGCTTGAAAAAAAAGACACTTTGAAACTTTTTTTTTTTTAAACTACGATCTATTTAGTACTTATTTATATTAAGCTGAAATTGACATACGTATACGGTACTTTTTCAATTAATAAGAAACATACAAGGCTGCAGTCAAAAGTCGCCATGTCACATGGAGGCCAGGAATGTATGTAATATTTCCAGCTGATGAACTCATTTTAATGACATACGGTCCAGCATTGCCAAGACTTCAACCGCGACCAACCTTGGACTGCCTCCACGATCCTCTTGTATTAAACTACGGCAGAACCTTGTCCCCAAACGATATTCCCCAACAGCCAAAGCAGCAGATATTATCTTCAAAGCATCAATCCAATTCTGTGCCGTCGTCGTCGTCGTCGTCGCTACAAAAAAAACCTCCACCTTCGCCGCGAAGCACAAAACAGCAGCCACTAATGCACAGCTCTGCACATGATGAGTCATCACGTACCCGTCCCTCATCCAGCCGAATCCGTCCACATGAATCCAGCTCAGCTGTTGAAGCCTATGGCCTAAGCGAGCCCCCCGAAACCCCCGTTGATGATCCCTACCTCGATGACTATGGAATATCCCGCGAACGTAGCCCCAGTATATATTTGGAACCTCCAAGTCCTGATTTGTCGTCGGCTAGTCGTCCGACAACGCCGTCTTCAAAACCTAAGTCCTCACAGGCAAAAAGCAAACTCCGTCCGAAACTTAACATTTCACTGGGTCGTTTAGGCCAAAAGCAGCGTGAAACACAAGAGTCGGCGAGATTGCGCGAAGATCTCCATTTGCACGTCGAAAATCCCACATTCACCCGCGAAAATCTTAGCCAAAGAAACTTCGATGCTTTCTTTGAATCTGGTGAGCCAGTTTATAAGCTGCATCCAAAACCGGCATCATCTAACAATCTTACGGTTATGGATTCGCTTTCTCCATCGGGCGGTAGCTTTGATGGAGCTAGTGGCGGATATGAATCGCCAAGGGCTGGTGGTAGTTCCAAAATGCCCTTGAGTTCACGGTCCAAAAGTGCCGACTATGATAGTGAGAAAAAGACGACTGGTGTGCCCCAGAAAGGTGACAGGTGCCCCCAAAAGATTATTTTACAAAACTTAGTTTGGACATTTTTTTTCAGCTTTTTCATGAGCTTGGTTCAACTAAAATTAAAAAAAAAAAGTTAATTAATTATAATGAAAGCGGAGTAAAATTGTAATATTTTGAAATATTGTTACAACTTATTTCGCGTGGAAATGGTTTTTGTTTTCGCTTAACAAAAAACGAGCGATTTTTGGTTTGGTTTTTTAAAAAAAATTGTGGCTTGGAGTGTACCTATTTTAAGAATCAAAATAAGAGTGATAGTTTTGCATCTTTGCGTAGTAATGGAAATGTATGCAATAAATTTTTTTCAGAGCACATACATACTTCATGCATTTAATTCAAAGATCATAAGTTTTGACATAATTTTTCAGAATTGCATTTCTTTTAATAGCTTTTCTAGGCTTTCTACGTATAGGTAGACGCGCCAGTTGTTGCTTCAAGGTCATCTATCATATCCATTCTCGTTTCATACAAAAACGTGACCGTATATAATAAGCCAATGAAATAAAAAATACAAAGCCTTACGGTGAATTCGAATGCGGTTATTCTCACCGAAATCCACATTAATTCTGCACATCGAATTTGTTCAAAATCGGTCGAAATTATCAAAATTCTGTTTTTTAAAATTCTACTTTTCAAAATTTTGATTTACAATATTCTGTTTTCTTGAAACAATAAAAGAAAAATTTCAAAAGGAATGGGCTCAAAATTCTGCCATTACCATTATTTTCCAATATTTGATGAAAAAAATGATTTAATTTTTCATAGATTTCCTGTCTGAATTTCATCTTTATTTGACCAGTAAAACAATAAATACATTGATAGTTTGCTATCACCCAGTTTACATAGAGTTATGGTATAAAGAGCTACCTTACTTCTGAAAAATAATATAATTCTATAGTTTACAATTAAGTTTGTTTTGAATTATAATAAGGAGGAAAAGGTCATAAAAACCTCCTATTTAAGATCTTTTATAATATTGATTCTTTTTGACAGAAAGAATAAGCTTAAGAAATAATATCACAGTGAGAAAAAATATTAATGCATAAACAAATATTATAAAACAAAATCAATGAACAGAAAGTAAATAGATAATAATTTATAAATCATGAAATAATAAAGAGACAAATAAGCAAATAACAACTAAATAAATAGTTAAGCAAAGAGAAAAACAAATAATAAATAAACAAAGAAATGAATGAACGAGATAAATTAAATAATATCGATAACGAAATGAATAAATAAATAAATAAATAAATAAATAAATAAATAAATAAATAAATAAATAAATAAATAAATAAATAAATAAATAAATAAATAAATAAATAAATAAATAAATAATAAATAAATAAATAAATAAATTAATAAATAAGAAAATAAATGAATAAATTAATAAATAAATAATAGATTTCCATGTTTTGAAAATTTGTTTATTTTTTTGTTTTGTTTACTTCATTTGTAGTGTTTTTTTGTCTTCAGATTCTATTTCTATTGAATGGAAAAGAAAAAGGCTTTTGTGTACATGATTTAATTGAGAAAAAGAGGAGTGGAAATATTAAAGTACTTTTTATAAATGACCTGCGGCACCAAGAAGAAAAATTTAAAAATATTACCATTACTTTCTTTCGAATCGCTCCTCCTGTCTGCAACTACTACTTAATCCATTAAATTGTTTCGCTAACGATAGCACCCTTAGCTTTTCATATTCGTTTCCAGACTCACATCTCTGCTCTTCGGACGTGGAACTGAAACGGCTAAATATGATAAGTACTTACATTAAATTCTGACTTTACATTAGCATTGTACAATTGGAATTAAGAAATCGAGTAGAATTTAATGCTTCGAAAACTCAATGCTGCCTTCTGTCGTTAAAGCGAGACGTACCCCCCCTGCCATTTTTTTTTTTTTTTTTTTTTATAATATGCGCGCGCTCAAAGGGATTTTTGGTTTACCCTTTACATGTATCAACACAGCGCGGGCGTGAAGGATAGGATGGGAAGGGAAAGGTGTGTGTGGCGTGAGGTACTGAGACTGAAGGTGGTGGTTGTCTCAGATATTATCTCCAGGGTTGGCGGCTGGGGTAAAGCGGAGAAATTGCCGTGTCTTATATCTATGACCCTTTATAATTCGCATTATTTTGTTCATTGTCATATTTGTTGGGCATACTAGTATTTACTCAATCACATGTTGTTAGTGTTATGCCTGAACAATATGTAATGAGTAAACCAGCGGCCCAACAATGAAAAATGATAATGGAAAAAAACAAGACATAGAACTACGGTTGGGATCGAACCTGTGACCGTCTGGTTGACAGGCGACCACGCATACCATCGCGCCACGGCCAACCCCCATTATCTATGAGTGGCACTTGCATCGAAGAAACCAACCAGCTTGCGATTTTAGGTTGTGTATCACAAACCATCTTTTGTGGAATGATCATATTCTTACGTGCGTCGCCAAAAATGTCATCGATACTTTTAATTCACTCGAAAACCGGCGTAACTTTTCCTGTCTCTCACTCTTTTACCAGTTGCATTCCTCCCATCAAACGTTTCAACCGTAATACACTCGCGCTTCCAGGCATACTCATCAGTTTACTCTTGAACCCAACTTCGGTCGTACTGTTAAGTACAGGGATTCGTTTTTCAGCCGTTCTACGCGAATGTAGAATACCCTTTAGTGCTCGCTAAATATAAAAAAGGCTTATTTTTTCAAAACATTTTTTTCGGAAGATCGTTTTTAGGTACATAAAATAATATTTTTTTTTTAATTTGAAATGATTAAAATTGCCCAATATTATTTTCTAAATATCGATACACATATTCAAAAAAAAACTTAAAAATGGCTAATAAGTAAACTAAATACGTTTTCACTATTTTTCCATATTTTAAATTTCTTTTCGCAAACATCATTATTAAATCAACAAAAAAATGATTAATTAACAAAACATTTCTCCAAAAAAATTCAATAATTCTGTTCACACCCCGGCTATTTTTTTGCGAAATTTTTATCTCAGATAATAATTACTAATGATTTCAAAAAAAAACTTTATTTACTTATTATCTAGCTAAATCTTTTTTTAACTAAATTATTTAATTGTTTGTCGAATTGGATATGAAAAAGTAGGTGCAAGAAAATAAAATTAATTGTAAATTAAAAAAAAAATTATCGAGAGAAACATGTTTGTAGGTAGTTTTACAATTTTCGTCGTCTTCAATAAATAAGATATTTGAAAAACAGCAACAATTTTTTTTTGTCTGATTTTTTTAGCAGATAAAAAGAAAAATTGAAAGTTTTGTTTAAGTTTTGTTTGCCTTGCTGAGAGATGAGATTCGGTGCTGGTTTTCCTTGTTTTTTTTTTTGTTTGACAATTATGAAGAATAAGTTTTTAGTTTTCAACTTTTGCACGAAGAGATAAGTTGGCATTTTCAAAAAAATGCTACTACTTGAAATCATTTTTTTTTGCTTTGTGAAATCCCTTATATGTACTCCTTTACTAAAAAATAAATTAAAAAAAAAAATCTACAACTTACTCCTATTTATGTTGAAGTAAGTAATTACGAATAAAATTATATTTATTGTCTGGTAAATTTTATTGACTAAAGTTCTATTTCTATAGGAATTTTGAAATTTGGTTATTATCAATTTCGCACTTGTATGTATATCCTTTTTGATTTTTTTTTCTTCTAATTACTATAAAAGATTTTAACCTTAAGTCTTCAAATTACAAAAAAAAAATTAAAATCCGAATTTTTTTTGTCTGGTAGAAGCAAAGCAATCATTTTTCAAACTTTAAAATTCCATTTCTGAGAAATAACTTCAACGGATATGGGGGATTTAAATATTCAGTCGGCAATTTGACAATACCTTCTTTAATGCTGAACTATATGTATGTATGTATATTGGGGTGTTTCAAAACAAAATACAGTACCTGCATCAGAGGCTCAAAAGTTTCGGTTTGTTAAGAAAACACGTCTGTAAAAAGCTCCGTAGCATTAACTTTGAAACGGTTAAGTATTAAGTAAGTTTACAGTAAAAAATTTGAAGGACATTTGTATAAAGCATTAAATGTTCCATAAAAAATAAAATGCACGACCAATAGTTTACGAGAAAACTGAAAATCTGGTTCTATGGCAAGTACCGTTAATAACGGTTTTTTCAAAAATATTTTTTGATGTTACTTGACAAACCCAATTAAATTTTTTTTATCAAAATCGTTAGAGCCGTTTTTGAGATAAAAATGTTTTGTCTAAAGATTACTATGACCGTTATTTTTGGAGTAAAAAAAAAAAATTTGATTTCCCCTCTGGCAATCTCCCCAAAACGTTATGTCCAAAGTTTGAAGAAAATCGCTTCAGTAGTTTAGGCTGCAGGTCGAGGTTCAGACAGACAGACAGAATTGCGGGACCCACTTTTTTCGTATTCTCTATCATCGTAATGTTAGGTCTGATTAATATTTGGAGTTCGATTTCTTGCACGAATCCAAAACTTGCCCTATAGTACATATAGTCGCAAGTAAAAATTATAAGGGTAGTTTGAAGAATGGATTCAAATCTGTAAAAATCATACATCATTGAAAATGTCTGACTCCCCAGATTACAGAAATGCTATTTTCAGCCTTCTAAGTGCATTTCTTTACGAATTATGAGCATTTAAAGTTTTTTAAAAAAAGTAAAAGTTTTTTCAAATAAAAATGTTAAAGAAAACCGAAAAATGCGTTAAGGATGGTCTAAACGTCAATATTAATTTTTACAGATGTGGTTTCTAAGCAAACCGAGCCTGTATCGAAGGAAATCAGAAATAAAAAAAAATATTGAAACAGCCTAATGTATATAAGTAGATACGTCTGTAATCTATAGATAAACACAAAACATCAACTATCAGTCATTTCTAGTTCCACAAACCTGTTGGATTTTTTGTAGATAAAAAAAGCTACCTAATTAGAAATTGAAAGTTATTTTATGCCGGGGTAAAGAAGGGGTGCGATGAGGAAAGGGCCAAGGGCGCCGAATTTAAGAGGGCGATTGGTATGGGTTAGGATACTTCCCTCACCATGGTGATATTCATGACGCGAGATCGCCAATTTGTGCATGTATATAGCCTTTCGTCTCGAGAACCGCTCGATCAATGAGAATGAGTAAAATGAGAAAATCGTCTACTGGTGTCCACGACCGCTTATAAAGTTTTAACGGCTACAGAGGGTAGAATTCTTTGTGGCATTGGCTTTCCAATATCGCTTTCCAAATATCCCAAATTTTGTACATACAATTGTAAATTCTACGTCCACGTCGTCGTTAGATCTGGGTTACGCTTAAGGGAAGTTAAAATTGCTAATGCAACAATACACGTTCACGTTGGTTCAGCAAAAAAAAAGTAACACTCGATTTTTATTTCCTTAAGTGTATTTTTATTTTTTTATTTCCTTAAGTGGGCGCTAGTCCCTCTAACACCGGCACTGGTTGTACGTAACCTTGCAACTTTATTGCTGTCCTTAGAGTGCTTATAAAATAAAATAAAAAAAAAATTACTTTGAAATAAAAAAATAAATTGTAATACAGGTACAAACAGCCATAAAAAAATCCATTATATTACTTATATAGGTTCAATTCTATAATGGAAAATAAATAAAGCAAAAGGACATTTTATTTTTCATCAAAAATGTGTAAATATTTATTTCAGAAATCATTTCATTTTATTTTTACAGAAATCCCTTTCGCTTTATTTTTAAATTATTTTTTTTTCCTTTATTTGAATTCCAAGCACAAAAGATTTTATTAAATTCTCAAAACACAATTGTTTCTGTTTTGCAAATAAAAAAAAAAATAATAATAATGGTATGTTATTGTTATTGCCATCAACACAATAATCCCTAACAATAATTGTTTTGTCCAATTTGAAAATTTCACCGAATCATAACTACAAAAAATGTGATTTTTTTTCGTTACCTTTAAGCTTTTCAAATAAAAAAAGGAAAAAAAAATACAAAAAGAAAGAATTTAATCCCACCATCCATTGCATATGAGAAAATAAAATTTAACGATTTAAGAATGGAGTTTTTCAACTGGCAGATAAATAATATTTGTGTTACCTATATTTCAGATTTTTTTGAGTTTTGAGTTTTGAGTTTTGGTTTTGTTTTTCATTTTAATTTTGATTTGATTTTTTTTTTTTGGAGTTTTGTTTTAAAGATGAGTTTGTTTTTTAAAATTGATGTATTTTAATCTTTAATTAATATTAATGTTTTTTTTTCTTGTTTTTTTTTCTATCCTCACTTCCAAAACTGATGATTCAACTACAACGATGACGACGTTTCTACACAACACGAAAAATATAAAATGTGATCTTAGGTTTCTTGGGAAAATCTTCAGGTGGGCGAAAAGGACGTAGCTTCTTTGGGTGGAGGGGACCACGTGGTGGTTCCCTTAGCCCCCAGGCCAGTATGGCTTCCTATAATGGGGTGCTAAAGGATTACGGACATCCTAATATGACTGAGGCTTTTAAATCCCAAAATAATGTTACCTTCAAATTGATAAAAACAGGTGAGTAAAAATTATATTTTTTTATTAATTAAAATTATAACTTTATCTATTATTGACATATAATTTAGCCTTATTTAAAATTATGGATATTGATTGTTAATAAATTTCAAACTTTTTTCGCGGACATTATACTTATCCCGTAACCACGCGAAGAGTGCATTTTGTTAAAACGTCAGTGGAGAGAGCTTAATAATATTGCTTATAGTTAATTAACTCGAACTTACCGGCTTAGCAAACTAAATTTCAAATTCGCTATATTGATTGTTTCTTCAACTAAACACCAAAACATTATTTAAAGAAAATTTCAGAGAAGTTTTTTCAGATATCTTGTCTGATATTCAGCACTATCATCGTATCCGTTCAGAGAAATCTCCGATCAGAGAGAAGTTCCGATTGGAACGTAGATTTTGTTCATGGTATCCGAATCGTAACAGTGAAATAGACGCATACGGAAATTATTCCACAACAATTTTGCTGTCGAAGACAAACGGAACTTAAGCATCGTCAAGCAAGCATCGCATGTATTTCACATGCGTTGCTCTGATTTTGACATTTAATTGTTAGGCATCGCATGAATTTGTGAAACGTTACTTCAATTTTAAAAGTTTCAACTCACATCTCAATATTTTTCGTAGGAATTTCCGATTTATCAATCGGACATCTACCATGATACAAAATTCGTACATTTCGTAGAAATCGGAGAAAGATTCGTTCCGATCGGATACGATGTTTTTGCATAAATAAATACATTCATTTTCTGTTAAAAACTTAGAAGGCGACCTATAAATGTCATTTTTGGACCACCCATTTACTTTTTCAGAGCAATCGGTTTTAGAAAATTGGGAGCCCACCGCCCCGGAAAAACTATGGCTTGGGTGTCTTGAGGTCATAGACGAGCTTGGGCGTCCTGTAGGTGTTCTTCATTTTGAGGGTCTTGGTTATTTAATCTTCCTTGGGCATCTTGAGCGTCTTTTGTTGTGTTAAGTTTCTTGGACGTAGGTATTTGTTGTCTTAGGTTTCTGCAACGTTTCGAGTCTCGTGTTGGGCTGGTCTAGGTATTCTCTCGATATCAACTTGTATATCTTTTTGGTTTTGAAAAATGATCAAAAATTTGAATCTAGATGCTGCAAAAAAACCTGCCAGCAGGCGTTGCTCGAAGTACATATTTATTAATAATCAATGAATAAATGCCAATCTTTCAAAAAAAAAAATTGGTGAAATTTTCAAAACAAAAAAATGTTGCTAGAACTACGAGGAAAATTCTTGCTTATCAGACTTTCGGTAGCTTTGCTGAATCTTCATGAATTGAGACCAAGCCAAGAATTGCTCGTCCACGTAACACCCGTACGAGTGGGTCAATAAAAGCTTAGTGTGAACGAATTCAACGAAATCCCCTTTCGAAAGCAACAAACAGAGAATTGGATGTATCCACTAGAACCATCTTGAGAAAATCCTGTTTTCTATTGAGAAGATTTTTGCAGTTGAAGAAGTTTATAACAAGCAAAAATTCGGCTTCAGTAATGGTTTGGTGGAGAGTCTCACGAAAAGGTAAGGTAATCCTTTCATTTTTGTGAAAAAGGTGTGAAAATGGGTGCAAAGGCTTACAAGGAAGATGTGTTAGGGGGTGTGGTCAAGGGTTCAACCAATGTCCTTTTCCTTTTTTTTCTGAAAGCACTTATCTAAGAGCTTTAAGAAAAATGAACTGTTGGTATTTTAAAATTTACACTTAAAAACAAAATTTAAACAAAAAAACTCAAACTCGTTTTCAAAATTATGAAATTTCAATACAAAAATATATATATTTTTTTTAAAACCCAAAAATTATTTTTTTTTTGACAATTTTGATACGCAATATTATAAAAATTTTACAGGACCTCTTTCATAAAAATTTCAATTACAATCCGTCAAACCGGTTATGAGAAAAGTAAAAACAAAAAATACTGTTCTATGGCAAGTACCGTTAATAACGGTTCTATAGAAGAATGTCTTTTTACAAAATAATATATGGTTCTAACAAAAACGCATAGAAATTAGTGAGAGCCATTTTCGAAATAACGTCGCATCGGTTATAAATACCGTTACTTTTGAAGCTAAAAAATTTCAAAATCTCCGCTAGAGAATCATCTAAACTTTAAATTCCATGTTTGAAGAAAATCGCTTCTGTAGTTTAAGCTGCATGTCGAGGTATAGAAAAAAAGACAGGTCGATAGACAGAATTGCGGGTCTCACTTTTACTATTTACTGTCGCAGTAAAAAACTTTGAAACTGTCCCAATTTACCTCAAATGACCCTTATATAAAATCATATCTGAAGTCTTCAATTTTTATAAAATTCAAGCTTATTAAATTTGGCGATAATAATAGCCCCTTTTCTTCCAAATAAACTCCTAACTACTTGAAATCAAATAAAACTAAATATTTCTAACTTCCCCAAACCTGTAGAATGTAGCAAATAGGCAGTGTATAGAAAATAGGATCAAGATAAAAAAAGTACTTATACCTTTATTATGATGCACATAACTGTAAGTATTTCACTTGTGGTTTGTTTTTATAGCTACACAGCCTACGAAAATGAACTAAAGGGAAGCCTAAATAATTGTATAAAAATACAACCCCTAGCCTACTAACTTCAATTGCTTTGACTGGAGTAGGTACCAATCAAGAAAACGACCTACGCACACCATTTTCAAAAACTATACCATAACTTTTTGCTAGAACAAACACACTCGCGCAGACCATAAAGTTTGAGTGTGACCATAATAATAAAGATTCACAATTATTTTTATTATTATTGTGCAGAGTTTCAGCAGCTAATTGGTCTTCATATACTTTAAAAAATAAAGGAGTAGCCAGCATGCAATTAGGTAGGTACTGTTACTTTTTGTCAAGTACTATACAATTTCACTGCAGTCATAAGGAAAAGCTCTCTGTTTTGAAAATATTGTTAGCACTCACATTATATTGTGTATTGTGTATTGTGTCGTGTGTGTTTTCTATTAATAAACATAAAAATACCACTCGTGAGTCGTGACTTCGTGAGTGAATGTGGACAAAATTTTCTTTCTTGTTTTTTTTTGAATAAGCTTTGTGTATTATATTCATTAGACTTCCGGTATGCCTTTTATTCACTTTCTGGGTCAAGTGTATTTTTTGTATTTGTGTGCTCGCATGCTTGTTATCCCTGCATAAAAAGGATAAAGTTACCGACTCCTTATATTCAATGTGCCTTTGCCTGCAGTTAAGTTGTAGGACAATTCTGATGACAAGAAGATAGAAGTTCAACGTCTTGTGCACCATTTTTAGCATGACATAGAAATAAATATTCTCTGTATAAGTATATGTATTTTCCTATGGGTTGTTAGTTTTTGGTTTTCATAGAATATTATAGGAGCTTTTAACCACTATTAAATTTATGCGGAAAACATGTAAAATAGGTAAATAATTGAATCGATAATAATAAATAGGAAAACAAAAAAATAAATATATAAGATAGTGTTTTCATAGTGCATGCAGTACGTATAATAGAATAGGATTTTTCATGAAAAACCTTGAGGGTCGTTTCCGCAACGCTAGTAAATGTTCATCTGGTTGTGACATGCTCTTTTATCAGTATAGCTCTCTGTACTGGGGAGGCTTCCTGAACCAGAAAAATATCTTTTGCCAAAGGCGAATTTTGCTTGGAATTTTGCAGGTATGGGTTTGGTATATAAGTACTTTTACAGTCGATAGGTGGTACAAGTTGTTTTCAATTGGATTTTATTTTTTTTTTTGCTTTGATCAAAATCATTACTTTTTTTTTTAGTTGCCTAGATACTTGTAGCTATACCGAGGGCGACTATAAAATATCTTTTATGATTGCTTAAAATGTAATATGTATCTATACTCCTGAATACACTGATTTATGGAAGAATATAACATTGAAAAAATCGATCCTTAAAGTCCAGTTTTAAGCAAAGGGTTATCTTCATATTGTAGAGAAGTCGAGTCAAAATCTGGACCTGTGTTTGGGACACTATCGTAGACAAGATCTTGGCATGTTCGGCGTTCTTTGGCTTCTTCAGTTTTTTCGGTGTCTTGGGCTTCTTCAGCGTCTTGAAAGTTATCCGAGTTTTGGGTGGCTTCGGCAGCTTGGGTGTCTTTGGGATCTTGAGATTCTTCAGAGTTTTAGGCGTTCTTGACGTCTTCGGCATCTTGGGCTTATAGTGAAGACGATTTTTGTTTTAATTTGAAAAGAGAAAATTGCAGCTGCAATGCGTCTTTGGCATGTCGGTTGCCTTCTGGATCATTCCAATTTTTCTTGTTCTTCTTTCATATTTGCATGATACAGATTCTCGTGATTGGGACACTGGGGCCACTTTTACACTTGTCTTTATCGTCGGATCAACCTCAAGACCAACCAACTGTAGGTTTCGTTTTTTTGATCTAGAAGTTATTTCGCCTACCTTCCTTCCGCGGTTGTGTTGAAACGTCGCGTCGTCTTTGCAGTATTGCTTTTTGAACTGGGTCTTCAGGGCATCTTCTTGGACATGATTTTTTTTCAAGATGGTGTTTTTGACGGATTCTTTTTCCATTACGCTTTGATGCAAAAAATCTTCTTATACTCCAAAAACTGTCGAATAATGTAAACCGTATTTAAGCGCTGGGGGAACAACTGTCGGGCAAGATGACAGAGTTTTCAAGATCCTTCGTTATTGGCGACAAATTGAAGATATCCATGTACTTGTGATGTTTTAATTGAAATAGGCCTGTGATAATCAGAAATTGAGATGGTAGTCTTTTTTACGCGGTATGTATTTCCCACAAGAACATTCTTCAGTCATACATCAAGTGCTTGTTACAAGGACGAAGGATCTTCACTTGTGATGGCTCCATAATCATCAAGAAATAACTTATTCACTTTGGGGTCCGTCACCTTATCCTCAAGTAGAAAGTCAAGGACCGTAGTAAGGAGCAAAGAACTCAAATCGCTCTCCTGGTGCACAACTACTCTTATTGAGAACTCTTTGGTGATTCCTGCATCATATCTTTGTTTTAACTTGCTCATATCTATATGGCCATCCTTTGTTTTTCTTTCCTTGTTTTAACTTGCTCGTATAAGTTCATGATCATCTGCTCGTAGACTTCCGGGCTTCGTTCCATAAGTGCATCTGATATCAAATCTAGAATATACAAATCTATTCAGGAATGCCAATGTATTTGTATTTCCATTCCGAATCATGAGTGATTTACCCGAAACAAGCCCGCACTGGTCATCAGACCGCCGCGCCGTATTATTTTTCGTAGACGGCCATCTTATACCCGCTTAACGATCTTCATGGTTTGTGACATCAGCTTAAACGGTAGATGTTGCAATTCCGTGTATACCCCTTCCCCTTGTGGATTCGACGAAGGTAACTTTCCCTCAGCTGATTAGGCATTTGGGTCAACGCAGATGTGGGTACCGTTACTCTCTGCTTCAAGTTGGGTACACTTTATATTTGGTTCTTTCTTCCAACATCTGTAGACCATCTATGCTCATCCAAATTATATGAAAGATGCACATTGACCAATCTTTTAAATCCATTTTACTATTCATCATTCCTTTGGCTTCAACATTCCAAAATAATATGCTTCTTTGAGTGTTGGTAGTTTCCTCAGACAGTTTCTAGCAGTGATTTTGATTTCAGCAGGCAAGTTTCTTGTAGGCAGTCTCACGTGTTTTGTGCTCCACACTCGCCATTTGCATGTCCGTCCTCTAGAAAACTCTGTTTGTTTGCTCAGCAGAAAACATGATGTTGCCCGGCTATCATTTTACTAAAAATCACAACTTTTCGTCAAAATACGTTTTTGTTCTTTAAAAAAGTTCTCAAAAACTTGGCCTTCCCCCATGCTCCACACTGGTTCTGAGAAATGTCAATATAATTTAAAATTTTTTTTAATAACGAGGACGACTTTCCCCCTCTCTTTTAACAAAAAAAAAAATGTATGTTTTCACCCCTCTGTATAAAAGAGTCTTTATATGAAAATTTAATTTTATTTGGAAGTAACTTCTTTTGGCCTTAGCAAGCAATATATATTGTATTAAAAATAAAATACCTTCATACTTAATGTACCTGTACTATACACAGGGTGTCCCAGTAATTATGGTCTAAGCTGAAAATGGTGATAGGCCATGATACGTCATGATCTCTTAGAATACAGTAGCTACATATATAAAAAATCTCATAATTGAGTTTTGAAATATTTGCCTATAAACATGGTCGTTAATAGTTGTACCAACTTTGTGCATAAATTTTTTTTAATTAAATTTTAAGATCTTATTGTGAAAAAGAAAATCCACTGAACCGACACTCTGGTATTCTCTTTTAAAAAACTTGCTATGCTTCGCCAATCTTAAAAAATGTATAAATTGAACATGGTTTTCTTTTATATAACAAAAATATTTAAAATATTCTTTTAATATTGAATTTCAGTTTAAAAAAAAATAAAAAACCTGTCTCAAGCTGTTTTTTCGTACTCTTGAATTAAAACATTTTTTTTAACTTCTGATTGAAAATTGTAACTCATACATTTGTCAATAAAAATGACACTTCTTTCTGTTAAAGCTATTGTAGTATTATAGTTACTATAAGAAAAAAAACGTACGCAGGCGCAAGATTTGGATTTGGACATTTTAACTTAAAAATAAAAACTATTACTTATTGTAGTAAATTTCAACATTTTTCTCAAATTTTACAGCTTTAACGAAAAAATTTAAGAATCATGTTTTTGTAGAAATTTATAAGCTTTAATTTTCCATCTGATTATTTTTCAAAATTACGGTAAAAAAACTGAAATACAAAATACAGAGTACAAACCTTAATTTTCGGTACTTTCTAAAATTCAGCTTGGCACAAGATCCAAAAAAACAAATATTTATATTTCTAATTTTTTTTTTTAAATTAAAATTTTAATTTTACAAGACTATTTAAAGTATTTTTTATTTATTTTTAAAAAGTAACCATGTTCGTTAGCGTTCCAATGCTTATATCTTTCAATTTACGTCCAACTTTGGGTAAGATTTATACATTTTTTTTAAACCGCCGAAGAATAGCAAGTTTTTAAAAGAGAATACCAGTATCGGTTTATGGTTTTTTTTATTCAGGGTACCATTTTAAAATTCAAGTGAAAAATTTTGATATTGTCTGTTTATTTTAAGGCAAATACTGAAAACATTAAAAAATGTTTTTTAATGTAAAAATTTCAAAAATGAATAGCCAATTATAGAAGCGGTGAGAAAACAACTGGACGTTTTTCAAAAATTATTACTCAAAAACTGTTTGAATAATCGAATCGGTTTGAATAAGTGTTATATTGTGAGAGAACATGACTGCGCCAAAAAACTTATTTAGATTGAACCATTGCTTTTGGGACACCCTGTATAATAATATCATTAAATTGAGTTCAGCTTAAGGCTATAACAATGGAAATAACTTTGCGACAAGTTGTTAGCACGAGAAAGAAATTCAATTAATAAATAAATACTTTTCTTCTCAAATAAAAATTCCTCAGTCTTTTATATTGTGTGCCTGTGCAATTGTGCATTTCAAAAATATATACCTACAACACAAATAAACGACGAAGGGTCTTACAAAAATCGTACGTATGTACTTCTAAAATTATACTTAAAAAACTAATTGAAAATCAATTTAAATCTCTTGAAAACGCTCATCATAATTAATAATACCCCCTCACTACTTATTCTTTACATAGTAATTTTCTATCATCATAGAAAATGATTGGCTCATTGATTAAAATTCATAAAACAGTAGATATAGGTACTCTACTCAACTCAATTAATAATTCCTTATTAAAATTTCATTCAAGCTGTTCCAAAGAATGCTGTAGACACAACTTCCATGGCATATTGTTCGACAGACAATTTGTTCTCTGAATTCTTTATTCACTCGCCTCAATCCCATCGATTGCTATTTCTAGATTCTAGCAGAAATATGAATAAAAAATTTCAACTCTCAATCAATAACAAAGAGTTCTGGTTCTATGCGGGATATATTCTTCAATGTACTAGATTATTAATGGCCTTAGCTATGGAAACTCTACTGTAATTGAAGTACCAAGTACCATTAACGTCAAATGTCTTAAATTAGTGTACACACGTTCGTATATCTGACAGTAGTCGGAAACACACATCCGTTCAGGAAAACCCACTAAATCTATTATTCACGATAATGGTGTTGTGATTTAAGGCTGACATGACATAGACTATGGCTACTCTGGCGGGTGCGATGGGGAATATATCGTTTGGGTGGTAGAAAAGGTTTATTGTGTAATCATTTGGACAAATTGGAGTACTTACATTATTTTTTATTTCGTATTGCATTTTATTTATACGAGGGTTTTAAATAGGATGGACCACGATTTGCTTTTTTTTTGTTCTTGTTCGATTTGGCTCTTCAGCGGGAATGAAGGTCAGAAAAAGTAGGTACCCAATTTGTTTGTGAGTTTTAAATTGACATTTGGAGGAGGCATCAATTTATGCAAGAAAGGCAAGTTTTTGAGGTTTTGATTGTTACTATGTTTGTATAAAGGTTTGAAATTTAGATAAAATCTGCTTTAGTATTTTGAAGTTAAATTTTTTTTTATTAAACAAGCGTTTTCATTGAAAAAGTAGGAAACAAGGAAAATTGAATACAATAATATTTTCATCTATTGATTCAAATTGAAATGGCTTCAGTGATTTAAAAAAAAACTGTCCTTTAAATGACTCATAGTGTTGTCGAAAAAATGATTATGAATTGAGGCAAAGTTGACCAATAATCGCCAAAATCCGTTTTTAAATTTATCATTTAGTTTTTTTGCCAGCAAAATTTTGACTTCAATTACTGGGAATGAATTTATTTCTATCTGTCAATTCAATTAAACTGGAAACTGGTCAGGGCATCCATATATGATATTTTGAAGTTTTCTTGTGACAGCGAGTTGGACTTTCAATAAAGAATCACGGTGGGTTCAACATTGGAGAGGAACAGTCATAGCTGGGTCTTTAAGCGGCAACAGTTTTCCGAAAGCGGCATATACTTTCTTGATTTGAATGTCAGTTTCTAGTTTGGTTCTGGCATCAGTTGAGACAGTTACAGTAGGTATTCCCAAGATATTGAAATTTATCCACCATTCTATTTTAATTTTATTTTATTTTATTCTTTTTTTATTTATTACATATTTATTATTTATTATTTATGATTTATTATTTATTATTTATTATTTATTATTTATTATTTATTATTTATTATTTATTATTTATTATTTATTATTTATTATTTATTATTTATTATTTATTATTTATTATTTATTATTTATTATTTATTATTTATTATTTATTATTTATTATTTATTATTTATTATTTATTATTTATTATTTATTATTTATTATTTATTATTTATTATTTATTATTTATTATTTATTATTTATTATTTATTATTTATTATTTATTATTTATTATTTATTATTTATTATTTATTATTTATTATTTATTATTTATTATTTATTATTTATTATTTATTATTTATTATTTATTATTTATTATTTATTATTTATTATTTATTATTTATTATTTATTATTTATTATTTATTATTTATTATTTATTATTTATTATTTATTATTTATTATTTATTATTTATTATTTATTATTTATTATTTATTATTTATTATTTATTATTTATTATTTATTATTTATTATTTATTATTTATTATTTATTATTTATTATTTATTATTTATTATTTATTATTTATTATTTATTATTTATTATTTATTATTTATTATTTATTATTTATTATTTATTATTTATTATTTATTATTTATTATTTATTATTTATTATTTATTATTTATTATTTATTATTTATTATTTATTATTTATTATTTATTATTTATTATTTATTATTTATTATTTATTATTTATTATTTATTATTTATTATTTATTATTTATTATTTATTATTTATTATTTATTATTTATTATTTATTATTTATTATTTATTATTTATTATTTATTATTTATTATTTATTATTTATTATTTATTATTTATTATTTATTATTTATTATTTATTATTTATTATTTATTATTTATTATTTATTATTTATTATTTATTATTTATTATTTATTATTTATTATTTATTATTTATTATTTATTATTTATTATTTATTATTTATTATTTATTATTTACATTTAAAAAAGTTGATTGGACATTTCTTTTTTTCTTATATAACTTTTAAGGTTTTCGCGGTTGGCTGAATTATACATTTTTGGATTTTTCCGGATTAGCTGCGTTATAAATATTTACTATTTAGCGAGTTCAATACAGTACTCACCCCAAACATTTCGCTTCGAATTGCATCGAGCGTGGTCACCGGGAAACTGCCAAAGGGATGTTAACAGCGATTTTGGCTACGCAGGTTGTAACGTTGCGTCGAAGGTTCTGTTTCTTGCTGATGTTGTCGTTGTTGGTTTACAAGTTGGGAGCAAACTATTCTCACTGTATCCTTGTTTGTGTGCAGCGCCAATCGGATCGACCTTGTAGTGTTTAGTATGGGATCCCATGTTCTCGAGAGCTCAAAGCTGTCGGCACGACTCACGATTGAAATTATGGTGTCGTTTAATCTCAATTGCTTCGCGCACCAGACGGGGGATATAATGAGGTTCGTTAGCTAGAACCTTAGCTTTATCAAAGTGAATCCAGTGGTGTTCATCTGGGTGATCGAGAATATGCTCGCATATGGCGGACTTTTCACGTTGGTTTTTGCTAACAGCGCTGATGTGTTCCTTCAGACGTGTCGCAATGCTCCTCTGGGTTTTGGTGATTGAAGGTAATTAATCACCTTTTTGGGTGGTGAATATATGGGTTTTACACCATAACTCTTCAAGATATTCCCTATCCTATCTGTTACACCTCTCACATACGGGAGTAGAGCTTTTTGTCTAAAATCCTATCTTCACTTTCCTGCGAAGAAATTGGCTTCCACGTTCTTGCTTTTTTGAATAGCCATTCGCTTTGAGGACATTGTCCAGCAGAGAAAGTTCAGTGGCAAGATGGTCGCTGTCACATATATCCTGTGGGCACGTTGAACCAGAGTTGAGACAACTGACCTCAGATTTGCCGGATGTGGTGGGACGAAGCGTGTAGGTACCTGTTTATGTGCGTGCTTTTTCGAAAAACTGTGTGTTCTAATGTGCCATTTTGTTTCCGCATGGACTCTTCATTCTCTTTTTCCATCTTTTTTCTTGTTTTTTTTTTTATTATTTTTTCTTGAAATCTTAGTCCTGCTGTATTATTTATATATGTATGTATGTATTTCTATTTCTACAAATATGTACAAAAAATTTTGTTTTCTTTTGATGAAACTTTGATCATTCTGTATGGAACAATCGTTACATAAATGAATATCAAAACTTACAGGATTTGTTTTTGGGTAATTTTTGAATAAAACCTTCGTTCCTGAAATATTGAAATTCTTTAATTGACCTGTAAGACTTAGATACTCTTAGGAACACTATTAGAATTAAAATTCTAGAATTTTAACTCTCTGCGATTGATGAATATAAAATTAAAAATTACTTTTTATTAAAAAAATGTTTACCTTGGGTGGAGTTCGAATTCTTAAAACCCGAGAACCGAACAGTCAAGGTACTTCATAAAATGCTAAGTGTTACCTGTAAATTGTGGGATTAATTCGCATTTCTAGAATTTATAATGACATATACATTGGCAGTTTTATTTGAATCAACCGTCAAAATCTTTCCAAATTCATGGTGCCATTAAATAAATTTTTCTAGCAAAAAATTATAATACAGACATCAGATAATCAGCCTTTTATCTTTTTACTGATTTATTATTTTTGTAAATTTTTAATGTACTTATATTTTCTGGTCCGCAAAAAAAAATATATAATTTTTGAAGTTAGTTAAAATGGTACATCAAAGTTAAATCTTTTTTATACCTATTTTATAACAAAAATAATCAAAATCTTGAAAAAAAGAAAGAAAAGCAAATCTCCTCACTCAAAAACTTATAACTTTTTTAATGAATCATTTCGAAATAATTTTGTGGTTTATCACACTCTTTATTGCCCGTAATTTTCTTTGAAAATTCCAATTTGAAATCATCGATCATGGGGCTTTGAACAAACAAATAAAATAGTAAACACTCCTCATCCTCATCACAAAAAACATCCATACTCGACTATACGCCCGTCCAATATTTCAATTATTGAGAATTATATTTTGTTTATTATCCCGAAGGAAATTCATATAGTTTGGAATATCATAAATCCTCAAACACCACATCAAAAAAACGAAAATTTTTGTGTTAGACATCCCATGTGGTATTAGAGCCATAGCCATCAGAGAGTTTCTCTGATGATGTGTTGTTTTTGGCTTAGTTCCAAATTATTTTTACAATCGACTCGTTAAACGCATTCGATTGTGTAAATATTTTGCTCCAAAATAATCTTTAAAATTGTGATAAGTCATTTTGATATTGCCGAAGAAAATAAAACCAGAGTTTACCTATAACTACATATATCTTATTATACCGTAAGTGAATAATGCTTTGTATAGTGATACTCCGGGGATGCTGCTTCATCAGTTCTCGATTTTGTTTATGGAATGCACGTAGCACCACATAACAAGTACTACATCGGCATCGTATGAAAGTATCTGAGGAATTAAATTAAAAACATTGCACATTTAATTTTATGCATACCACAGCCAATTTCCGTTTCGATGGCGATGGTTTATATTTTGTGCATCAATAAAAAGAAAACATATAAAACCAATAAACGCATTAATTTTAAAATAATTATTTTGATCGTAATAATTATTATAGGACTTGATGGCATTTAATGCAGAAATGAAAACAAAAAAATTCTTTCAGCAATTTATTCTTATAAATGTTACGACCATGGATATGTTTTGCATATTTTATATAGGTGTTGTACAGTGAAGTAGATTAACGCTACTTATAATTATATTATTGTAGCTCAAATGGTTATTAATATTAAAATATGACTGAGCTGCGAAAATATGAAAATAATATTTTTTTAATGTTCACATTTGTAGCTTTTTGTATAATAATTCGTTGCGCAAAAGTCACTTCTACTTTTTTTTATTTTAATTTAAAATTTTAATTTAAAAAGTCTTAGAGCTGACCACCAGACTTTTGACTAAACCTAACGTAACGCATACTTATTTCTTGTTGTCCAACAATATTTTACTTGCGATTTTTGGATTCTTGCAAAAAATCGAACTGAAGATATTAATCAGACCTAACATTACGATGATAGAGAACGCGAAAAAAGTGGGTCCTTCACTTCTGTCTGTCTGTCTGTACCTCGACCTACAGCCTAAACAAGAACGCAAGATTTAAATTTGGCGCCATTCGAAGTGTCATTGTTTGACATTTGAACAATTATTATTGTTTGTTAGTAGAAGGTATAAGGTTAATAAAAATGGAGCGCTACACAAACGAACAACGCATTCTCATTATGAAATTGTGAAATTGTTTTACCAAAATGGTGAAAGTTTTGCGGCTACAGTTCGCAAATTGTGATCAATTTGGGGTTACAATAATGCTCCAAAAGAGTCAACTGTAAAGCGATTAATGGAAAAATTAGCTGAACCTGGGTCTGTCACTGATGTAAAGACAACAACACGCCTTCGACCAGGTCAATCGACCGAAAATATCGCAACAGTACGTGATGGTGTCGCTCAAACTCCATCCACCTCAATTTGACACCGAGCTCAGCAAATTGGTGTTTCCAAATCCACTATGCAGCGAATTTTGACGAAAGATTTGCATCTTCATGCGTACAAAGTTCAATTGACTCAGGAACTGAAGCTGACCATGCACAGCGAAGGGAGTTCGTTAATTGGGTATTGGAGCCAGAGAAACAATTCAATTGCTGCATCAGTCATTTCCCGGTCGTGTTATTTCGCGTTTTGGAGACCAGAATTGGCGGCCTAGATCGTGCGATTTAACACCATTGGACTTTTTTCTTTGGGGTTTTTTGAAGTCGATGCTTTATGCGAATAAGCCGACGACGACTCAAGCCTTAAAAGAGGAAATTGGACGCTGCATTAATGAAATACCGCAGCATTTATGCAAAACGGTCATTGAAAATTTCATTAAAAGATCGCGTACATGCCAGAAAGCCACGGCGGCCATCTGCCTGATGTGTTGTTCCATACATATAACCACATCCTGTCTACTTTACGATATAATAAAAAATTCGCGATTTTTTTTAAATACATATCTGCGTTTTATTTAAAATTTAAATCTTGCGTTCTTGTTGGGACACCCTTTACTAAAGTGGTTTCTTCAAACTTAGACATAAGGTTTTGGGGAGATTGCCTTGGGGGAATCGATTTTTTTTTAGCTCCACAAATAACGGTACCTGGCATAGTACCGTTTTGAAAAAACATTTTTATCTCGAAAACGACTCTAACAATTTTGATGAATCGGGTTTGTCAAGTAAC
This sequence comes from Syrphus vitripennis, assembly GCA_958431115.1. NCBI lineage: Eukaryota > Metazoa > Arthropoda > Insecta > Diptera > Syrphidae > Syrphus > Syrphus vitripennis. The sequence continues at coordinate 77,427,222 of OY288109.1, read as the reverse complement.
CTTAGTAATTTAGTCAAAAAATATTTTTGAAAAAACCGTTGTGAACGGTACTTGCTATAGAACCAGATTTTTGGTTTTCTCGTGAGCCCATCGACGGATTTCGATGAAAATTTTTTAAAGGAGGTCCTAATAATATTGCATATCAAAATTTTCAAAACAATATTTTTTGTATTTAAAAAAAAATAAATTTTTTTTTGAAAACTAAATATTTTGGAAACTAATAAATATTTTTTAAAAATTATATTATAAAATTATATATAACACTAAAACTGTTCATATAAACAAACTTAAAAAAATATACATGTATAACAAATTATTTTTTGAAAAAACAGCTCTAACGATTTTTGTATTTTTTTTTTAAATTGTAATTTTTATGATACACAAGATGGCATCTTCAGTTTTAAGATTAAACTTCTTGTTTGGCTTATTTCATCAATTTATTCAAATAATGAATTTCAGGGTTTTTTCATATTTTTACTTGTGACTATAATCGATGGCAGGTAGTCGGGTAATATTGTATTTTTTTGAGTTGACTTTAAAACCAAGATGTTATCGACCATTATAGGAGCAAGTACGTGCGACCCAGTCGTGCATTTTATTTTGTTAGAGATTTTTGTACTTGAAAGGCAAAATATGGCTTTATGTAGTTTCACAATCCCCACTGAACACAAAAGACAATAAAATTTAATAACCTTGCAGTTATCGAACATCATAGATAGATATCAACTTTTTTTTCGATAAATTTAGCTTCATGCATATTTATAGTTTAAAATTTAGTTTGTCAAAATTAATTCAAAATTTGGTTCTGTTAAAGTATTTTATAAAAGAAATACAAAAACAAGGCTGCCATTAGAGGAAAAAACTAAAAATCTTAAAACGTGTTGTTTAAATTGCTAAAGTAATCTTGATAAGAAGTTTAAGCTCAAAACTGAAGATCCTAACTGATGCATCGTAAATACGAATTTTCGAAGAAAAAAAAAATTCAAAAAACGTTAGAGCCGAGCGGTTTATTCAATAATTTTTTTTGTGTTTAACAATACAGGGTGTCCACTGTCCAGTAATTCGTAAGCCATACTTTGGGATGTGATTCTTGGTTATATTCTAAGAAAAAAATAGTTTTACAGTAAATTCTGATTTTCAACTTCGACATCACTTTTTGACGAGTTACAAAAGGCTAACTTGTTGTACCCTGACTGATGTTAAGTTCAATTTCTCTGTTAATACTAACACTACACTGTTTTTTTAGTAGAAATACTATCCTTTAAAACTATGTTTAAATTAAGCTGATATGTTTTTAGGGTTGCCAGATAATTAAATTTCAAATGGTGTTCCATTTTTCTTTCCCGAGCAAAATTTTGACTTTGAGGTCATTTTTTTCAAAAAATGCGTAATAAACATAAAGTGTTCTTATTTTTATTTGATGAAAATAACAATAAACTCATTCATAAGTCTACCCAAAAACCCATACATTTTATGATACTTGGGAAGATCCAAAACAAATTTTGGGTTTTTTTATCTACTTGTATTGCAGCGCTTGACAATTGGAGTGGTTTTCCAAGAATTGATTGTTTTTAAATAATTTTTAAAATTATTCACTCATGAAAAGGGTTTGAAATGTACTTATTCAATGTCACTATTTTCAACAGTTTTATTATGTAATTTTTAGCAAACGAATGTTTTTTGTTCAAATTCGTGGCTCAAAGGACATGACAAAAAATGGCATTTTATTTATTTTATCTGTGACACTTTTTTTTAGGAATGTTATTTTGTTGAAATAAATCAAATTCCCTTCCCCATTTTATTCAACTTATAAAACATTGCTTTAATTATTTTAAAAGGTATACACTTAAAAAAGAACCTGCTGAAATTATCCGGAACATAGATTTCATTTGATAAACTCGGTTTGTGCTACAATAACTTTACTGATCAGCGGAGTGTAGTGATAAAAAAAAAAATTTAAATAAATACCGTTAAAATATGATGAACAATAATTAAATTGATAATTGAGTGAAACGAAACCATCATACTAGAAAAACCATCATACTAGAAAAATAACCAAACCAAATTAAATCCTTTTTTTGTGTCTACTTAAATTAATACGTATTCATATCGTCATTGCAAAAATGCACACATATCGACTTAATTAATTGGTTAAAAGTATATTACAACCTTATAATATCATTAAATAATTCCCCACAAAAACCATTTCAAAATGACAAAACTGTGAGTTATTTTCATAAACCAATTGATTATTGGGTAAATCCCTCCTCTCCATCAAAATGCGGTTACCCAACAAAAATTATCATATCCCACAATTCTATTTGAATTCGACTCGACTTAACAAGTGTATCTAATATATTGGTTGGTAAACATATTCCCAATTCGGTGATGAGGTAGATAGTCTATCAAACCAATACCCAATCAATATTATTATAATATGAATGAATTTAATACATCAGCAAACATTTTTTTTGTATGCGTCAGATACAATGTGAAATCAGTTGGTGGGGTGTGAAAATTTTACTTTTAAATTATGTTCAATATATGAATGAAAATGATGTCCTTTTCGGTGAACCAATATATAAACAGCTACATATTGATTATGCAATATTGTTTGGGTTTTAAAAAAATGTTCGCTGCGGAATTATTTTCATTATAATTTTTCCTCAGAATTTTATACTATATTATTTTATATGTATATGTGAGTGAAAACATAAAATTCAATTTTCTGACATTTAATTGGATTTGATTCCTTGAAAATTTAATTGGATTTATATTATTTCGCGGGGGAAAAACAACAAGTGAAATTATAATGACTTTAAAATGAACAATAAAATAATAATAACAATTTATAAAAGTCATGATTGAGAAGCCCTTACAAATAATGTTGTTTTTAATATATGTTGTTTTTAAATAGAGTGCATAAATTCTATTTATTTTTTATACTTCTTCCCCTTGTTCCTATTCTTATTTTTTCTTGAACGTCAACAAAGTATTTAAATGCTGATTAATGTTTTTTTTTTTTTGAAAGCCTCACAAATGCAGGAAAATTCATAAGAAAAAGGAAGGTAGCCTTTCTTCAAACCTGAAACTCAGCATTTTCTTGGAATTTTTTTTTATTTTTCATTTCTTTTACAATAGGTACCAAAAATAATCGCATACAATTTTTAACGATTTAGTTAAATAAATCCATACGTTAACAAAAATATTGGCTTATAAATTATGGATGGAGAAAAAGAAGGAAACCAAATTAGCAACATCAAAACTTGCGCGAACTAATAAAATTGCAACTGATGGCTACACACTGGATGGTAGCGTAAAACAGTGAGTTGTTTGCTGGCTTCGTGTCGGTTCGAGTCCTGGTGACGGTAAAATGTTTTTCAACTAAAGGGAGTTTGATAAAATAATCGAGGTGGATTCGTGAAATACTCGTTTGTAACTGTAACCTTTGTGCTAGTATAATCAAGTTGTTGTGCTTAACTTTAAATCTTTTTTAATGTCATATATCTACTATCCCCAACGTCACTTTTGATGTCATGTACATATGTAGGTAGAAATGGTGGTCACAGTAGTCTCACTGCCATTTTGCTGCGTTGAGAAAGGAGATCTTGACTTGGTCTTTAGATCGGAATTCAAAAAGCTCACCTAAAAATATTCTTAGTCCGACCAAAGTAGAAAAATTGTTATGTTTTTTTGCGTGATGCTCTCCTATATAAGCCAGTGTCTAGTACATGTTGCTCCGATCCTGGCTATTGTCTTCTTTGAGGCTTCATAAGAGATCATTTGATCTGGGCTTATTAGTTGGCCCATAGCACCAAAAGAAATGTTAACTCTTTCCGCAAGTGATCTATGAATGGCCGATCTGTGTCGGGCTAGCTCGTCAGCGCGGCAAGATATCATTTACTTTAAATATAGATCGAGGGGTATAAAGTGCAGAAGGACACTTATCAATTAGTGGTGCCAACGCCTTGTAAAAAATTATTTTCAAGTCCTCTTAAAATTCAGTATTCAATGCTTAAAATGCTTAATTTGAAGTTAAACTTTTGCAGATGTAAGCAAATACGTAAAACAAATTCCGTATAAATTGAATACTAATCCAAAATCCAATTAATATGACCATTTCAGACACCTTTATAGTGTAGTTATGTAGGTCAGTTTTTTTTAAAGTTTGTTAACGAAGTTGTCATAAAGGTTTTAATCAAAAATTAATCAAATATTAAAATAAAAACAAAAAATTGAAGTTTTTTTTTTAAAAAAAGGTTTGTGTGAAAATTAGTTCTTCAAAAAATATAAAAATATCTGTTAAAATAATTTGATTTGATAAGCAAATTGAAGAATGGAGTTTTGTTAGTGTTGCCATTGTTTTTTTTAATTCTTTTATAATTTGCTTCATAATTTCACTTACAAAATATGAATTTCTCTCTAAAACACTCTTAGTTAGTTCACAGTGGGCTGAGTTTCTAATATAATTTTCCGAGGTCAAAAATCGATAAGCCATAGTCAAATGAAATTAGATAATTAGCTAGATTCATGATTAAGAACTCAAACTACGGATTCTCCGAATTTTTTACTAAGCATATAATAATCTAACAACAAACCACCTCCAAAACTTTTACTATGTACATTCTGACAGGCTATGGGCTGGCCTTATAACACTCTTATTTTCAGATGTTCAATACAGGAATTCTTCATTATTTAAGCAAAAAAAAATGAATTCTAAATTTATCTAATATCCATCATCTTCACTTCGCTTCCATTTCGTAATCGTTATCAACTTTTTGTTTTCTTCAGCATCTACCATGGGCATTTTTTTTTGTTTTGATATTAATCCTGCTTAAATAATTCACAAACCTTTTTGGGGTTTTCTATCTGCTTGAGTAATCAATTAAAATAACACGATTAGCAAAGAATTTCAAGTTCACATTGTTTCAGAAAATCTATCATTTTGTCCCTCATTTTATTAAGCTTGCGGAAGTCAACAAGGATAGAAGTGAACGTTCATCTAGTTCGTATTTATGATGAAATCATATTCTATAAAAAAATGAAAATTCAATATCAAAGAAGCTCAAGAGAATCTCCCTTTTCCTTTTTAGTTAGTGAAGAGCACTTTAAGCCTTAACGATCTGATAAAAAATACATATATTAAAATTATTATTACCTAACCTAGTTAAAATTGCTTAATATTTGTTTTTGAATTAATTTAATATAATTATGTGAACTTACTTTTTCTTTGGGGTCCTTTTTGAATTTTTAAAATGTTGACTATTGATGAGTGGGATTAAATTCAACATTTGAAATCTAAAATGATAAAATTTGGATTAGGTTGGTTATTCTAGTTTTAGTTTCTTTTATGAATATGTACATGTACATGTGTTAAGTTATCGAAATGAAAAAAATGATGTGTTCAACCCTAATTGTTCTTAAAAGTTTTAATTATTAAGAAGATACATTTTTTTTTTAAATTCAGTACTTGTCTAAATTTTAAATCGAGCTGTTTTAATGATTTGGTTAAGAAAAAATAATTTTGAAAATCAACATTTTGAGTAAAAAAAACTTAATGCATAGAACCTACCATTATTATATTTGCTTATATAATTAAAAATATGGCGTTTGGTTTCATCAATATTTAAAAGGTCTTTGAAATTGCAACGCATTTCGATGGAACAAACGTCAACCGGCGATAAGTCTTTTTAAGACCAACTGATTCTAGTGTTTCATTTTAATTTATAAAGTTTTTTGAAAATTGCAAATAAAATTAGTGCTCGATAAAAAATAAAATGTTGGATAGTTTAAGAAAATACAATTATTTTATTTGTTAAAAAATTGAGTTTTAAATATTTTTTTCGATTTTGTACATTTCTGATAAAGTTGTGCTTCCAGTCTAAGAAGAGGGGGACATAGACCCCCTTTCTTAACATTTATTTGTTTTGTTTTGGTTGAAGCAATTATATTTCAGTTTAACCTACATTTAGTATTAGTACACAAAAGTTTATGAGAAAAGTACATTTTCATAATAACAGCCAATATTTTGAAAGAAAAAGGAATATAAATTGGTTGCAGTACAAAAACTCAGCATAGTGCACTAAAATCACCTCCTCTTTTTCAATGGATTTTTTTTAAAGGAATATCTATTTTTAGCCAGTATTTTTATGTTATCAATGACATTTTTTTAAAACTTTCTTTTGAAATTTTTTGACAAATATTTTTTGTTATTTTGAAGGCAGGGCTACAGTTTTTTTAGGCGACACTTTTTTTGACAAATTTTTATTCTCTCGGTTCAAATTTTTCACTTGACAATATTTTTGTGAAAATTTTCTGTTGAGAACAAATGTTAATTTGTCCAATTTTCTTGTCGGCATTTGTTTTTCAAAAATAATTGTTTTTGAGGACAATAAATTTTTCAACAAGTTTTGTTTGTTTGACCAATTTTTCCCATTACAGTTCTAATAAATTTACACAATTTTTTTTAAAATTTTGTTTCGACAATATTTCTTTTGACAATGTTTGTTTGCTTTTCGGCATTATTGAGGTATTTTGAGGACGACGATAATTTCTTTCGACAAAACTTTGGTCTCCTCACTGGCCATTGTAAACTGAGAAGACATCTTAAGATGAAAATTGTTTATGGAAAAACTATTTTGCACAATTTTTATTTATCTAATTTTTCTACAAAATTTGTTTTTAGAAAAAAAAATTGGCTGACGGAACACTTTTATCGACAACAGAAACAATTTTTGAGATCGTTTTCGAGTACTTTGAGAAAAAAATTCACCCAGAAATTAAAAACCGTTAGTTGGTAGCCTTAAAAATTTTTAAATTTTGGTGAAACGATTTTTTTAACATAAATGTATCTATGTATGACGTATGTACATTACAAAAATTCCCAGTTTTATGTTAGCATTTTTCTTAAGAAAGTGTTGGGCAAAATATTGCGGCTAATTTTGATTACTCGATTCCGGAGAAGTAAATCTGCAAAAAGTCAACCTTGTGGGAAACCTTGTGTAAGTGAGTAGCTTCTTTGGTTGTTTAAAATCCAGATGTTGTTAAACATTTGTCGCGTAGGTAATATTTTCTTAAACATAATCTTTTTCGATCACCTATGGAAGGAATTCCAAAATCAGGGAAAAATAAATGTTCCCCTTTTTCCATAATCTTGAATTATTGAATGGTTTCTCTAAATAAAACAATATATTTACACTTGACCAAAAAGTTCCGGATAGAAATAACTTTTTGGTTAGAAAAACAATATTTACTCTATGCACGGGGTGTTGCTAAGTTATTTTGATATAAAAAAATTACTTGCTCAGAATCATATTATTCAATTTAACGTCAGATTTCAGATCCTCAAATGCCTATCAAATACCATATAAATTATGTGGATGTCATTTTTCGTCGTCCGGACAACATTTTGTGGCTGCCAATACTATACTGTATCATTTTAAGTATAAAGTTCCAAAAACAAAACCAAAAAAAAAAAAAATCCCCTGACATTTTCACTTACTTTTTGTTTATCTTCTTGGAATGATTATTTGAAAAGCTCATTTTGTTCGTATGAAATCAAATTATGGCCATGGGACCATTTTTGTCTTGGTTATATTATTACGCCCTCAGGAATTCATTTTTATATATAAAGCAAAAAGGAAATTAGGTTTATCAAACATTGATTCGTTTATAAGTCTTAACAATTGGATGAGGTTATGCAATGTGGTTTTTTTTTCTCTGTGTATGGCTTAGCATGGTTTTTGTATTATATTAAGCTATTTATATTGATAAGCGTGGGGATATAAAGTTGATCCAGATCAAAAGTGTGGAAAATGTTTTCATCAGGGATTTTCGGTTTAGAAATTGATAGCTTTAAGAAGACGGAAGAATAAATGTATCACTTTAACTTCAGCTACCACACATGACATATTTTATGTAGGTTTGCGTTTGTATATATTCATTGTTTTGTTTTCTGCTCTTTTTAAGCTGCCTCACAGAAATCTTAGTTGAAATTAAATTTGTCTCTGACTGTAACGATTTAAATTTAACTTCATTATTGTATTTTTTAAAGTGATTTTCCCAAATAAAACTGAGTTTCGAATTTTCTCACAAAAAAACCAAAAACAGAAGAAGGTATTGTTTTTTTTTAGTTATTTTAATATGAAAAACCATAAAAATTGTATAATATTTATGTAGGTACTCATACAATTGAAGTCCATATTGAAAAATAATTTTATTTTATTTTACTTTATTTTATTTTATTTTATTTTATTTTATTTTATTTTATTTTATTTTATTTTATTTTATTTTATTTTATTTTATTTTATTTTATTTTATTTTATTTTATTTTATTTTATTTTATTTTATTTTATTTTATTTTATTTTATTTTATTTTATTTTATTTTATTTTATTTTATTTTATTTTATTTTATTTTATTTTATTTTATTTTATTTTATTTTATTTTATTTTATTTTATTTTATTTTATTTTATTTTATTTTATTTTATTTTATTTTATTTTATTTTATTTTATTTTATTTTATTTTATTTTATTTTATTTTATTTTATTTTATTTTATTTTATTTTATTTTATTTTATTTTATTCTTCAAAAGGGTACCATAACACCATTTTTAAAAATGCGTTCATCGCAAAAAGCTCCCTAGCTTTGTTTTTGTAGGTAAATGGTTATAAAATTAAATAATTTTACTTGAGAGAAAAGTTTTGAAATATAGTTGACCAATGCTACCAACTCTAAAATAAGAAAAAAAAGTGACGCCAAACTGTTAGAAACAAGCGAAGAAAATAATTTGAAAAAAATATTAAAACAATTTCAAAACGCAGGCTGTACACATGATGTATTATTAAAGTCATTAAAGCTCTGTGTGTCAATTATTGAAAGGTGCGAACAATTGGGGAGTTTACCCTATTAAAAAGCAGGTGTCGGGTATATTATAAAATATGCTGCTAAATTAAAAATCTTATCACAAATAATATACGTAGTGCCTACATAGTTTTGTATGAAACGCATTCATATGCATGCGTAGGTATTGATTTCCAGAATCCAGAAAAAAAACATACATAAATGAACCTTTTCCAGGTACTTCAAATTGGAACGTATGTACTACCTACCTAGGATGAGATTAAAAAACAAAATGTCACTCATGTTCGTTTGAAGCATTTTTAAAGGAATTGGATACTTTTGATTAAAATTATTTTTGATAAAGTCAAATAAGCTTGTAAAGAGTTGTTCGTTTTCAACTACTATACGTGCCTGCCTTTAAAAAGTTTTTGATGTGTTCACAGCTATTTCCCTATTTTATTTTCCCCCTATTATTATTAAAATAGCAAATAGTTGACATTTCTGGATGTATTACTCATCTATTATATTCTTTTCAATAACATTATCGTTTATATGAGAGTCCAGAAAATATTAAAGCTAAAAATGCTGGGCAACAATGTTTTTTGGGACAAAAGCCAAAATTAAATTTTTAAAAAAATGTCGAAATTAAAATTTGGTTAATTTTTTTTTTTTAATTTAAAAAAATGTCAACACGAGTGTAATTTTTCCTCACCCATTGCAGATCAAATAATAATATTTTTTTCAAAAGATTCTCAAAAATAATTGTAATAAAAGTTTTAGGTTTTTTTTTTTATCAGATTTCTTAAGCTAGGTACCTTATTTCATTTCATGATACCCAAAATGTTGATTCTTCTCATGGAAGTAGCTATGACAATCGTTTCCACGTTTACACAGAACCAGAATCGCAAATTTCAGACTTATCAGACTTTTATTTTGTGGATAGAAAATAACAGCTGGCCTATTCATAGAACATCAGGTCTCAATTAGTGCTATAGTTTTTTATAAGGACAAAAGTTTGTACTTTAAAACAAGAAGGTGGCTTCTTCTTGAATTCAAAGAGGAATTTTAGTTAAATTTGGTATTATCTGATAAAACTTCACTCTTAAGTATTAAGTTTTCACTCGAATACTACAAAATCGAACACAATCTGTTTCTATATATTCTAGTGTGTGAAACAATTTCATTCAACAACAATAATCCTTTATTTATACAAGAATTCAAAAAGCCTTTTGATAAAAAACTTTGAACAATCTACAAGCTCTCTTATTCTTAATAAAGTCAAACTTGCTTGCTTTTAGAATACTATTGTTTGTTTGTTGTTTTTTTTTCCTATGGGTTAAGGGATTATTTTTTTCATTAATTCCAATCTTTTTGTTCTTGAACATCCATATCTCTACGGGATTATTATTTAACAAAAGAGAAATGGGTTTGATGTCAGGATATGATTCCCTATATCCTTATAAATACATAAATATTAAAATATGTACATACTGGCATATACATACGTATGAATGACTATAGATAAAGAATTTGATCCTATATCGAACATGATTTCCATAAGACCCAAGAATTTATCAATACAGTCACAAAAAAATATTCCACGCTCCATAAATATTGATTCAAGAATTTCAATCAATTCCGCTTTTTTTTCATGAAATTGTTCTTTATTCCAATTAAATTAAATAAAAATATCTAAAAAAAGCAACATTTTATATATTTAATACTTATATATTATGTACATAGATGTAACGATTATATTTACATTATGACGTTTACAAAAATGGAGGAGGAAAAAAAAAACTCAAAAATATTGTTTCATCCTTTTATATTTTCAGTATCTGATTTCAACGAAACCCTTTCCCATTTATACGAAGAGCATGCAACCGCACTTCAAACGTTGGTTACCAACTATAGAAAGAAAAACGGAGAGCTAAGAAAAGAAAGGTAAGACAAAAATGTATAAAGTGTGTGTGTTTATTTTTTTTTTTATTTTATTGTTGTGAAAAATACCTTTCAGTTATAATTATGTTATATCAGACAGAAGACTGAAACAAAAGAAAAAATATTTTTCTTTGACTTTCTCGAAAAATTCTCCTTACATCCTAATCATAAGAAACAATTGAATACAATCTGCGTTATTTGGTTGAGTTTGCATTAAAAAAGAAATAAAAGTATAATATTAGATGAAAGATATTATTAGATTTTTATTAAATTCTTGATTTTCTCAAAAGTAAAAAGATATAAAGGCTTTAAACGCTTAACTGTTCGAATGAAAATCACTAAATGTTTAAATTAGTAAAAATATAAATTTTCGGTTAAAAAAAAAAACAAATATCGTTAAAGTCGGTTTTTTGGTTGGGGTCAAAATCTCGAAATTTCCAATTCCGAAAACCCAAAATCTCGAAAATCCAAATCCCGAAAACCCAAAATCCCGAAAGTGCAAAACCCCGAAAACCCAAAATTTCGAAGTCGAAATCCCGAAAAATTATATAAAGTGAAAAATTTGCGCAAATTTAAAAAATAATCCTAAGTGTAAAGTTGAGAAGTAAAGCACCAAACAACAATCTTACTGTTAAGTTCCGTTGATATCTCTTTGGAAATGATCTTAAGTTGTTACTGTCAGTTGTTATAGTGTAGTGTTGTACAAGTGCAAGATTGCAAGTTGGGATTTTTTTTTAAATCAACTTAAATCAATAAAATGGTGATTTCTAATATTTCATTTATAATTTATTTGAATTGTTATTTAAATGGTGTTTTTTTATGTTTAATAGAAAAGTATGAATGTGTCCATCGTAAGAACCAATAAAGGACGGGAGAAAATTTGTATTGATGGCTATAGTTACCATGTACCTAAATAAAAAATACAATGAAGTGTTTTACTGGGAATGCGAGGATTAAGGATTAAGTACAATTTAAATGATTTAGAAACTCATGAAGTGAAAAAGGTCCTTCTGATCATTGTCATGAGCCATTATCATTTACAAAATCTATGTATGTCGGTAATAAGGTGCTTAAAGACAGAGCCAAAACAACTTATTTGCCACCAATAAAAGTTTAATGTGAGCAAACAAGTTTGGGTTTTCGGGATTTTGGATTTTGGATTTTCGGGATTTTTTCCGTCTCCATCGGTTTTTCAAAAAAAATTTTGTATACATTTTTAATACATTAAGGAAATTAAATTGGTTTTGCAAGTTTTTCGTATTCAATAAAATAACATGCACTTAAAAAAATTCAAACAAAATATTAAGCTATCAAAAAAAATTAAACTAATTTTAATAAGAAATTGCGTCTTGACAAGCGCCTTACTGTTAACTGAATATTCCAATTGCATGGCTTGGGGGAAATGCCAAATTTTTGAGGAATAAAGGCCAGCAAAAACAACATACATATTTTGAATACAAATTTTTATCGCAATCCGTAAACCGTTTATGAGAAAATAAAAAATCTGATTCTATGGCAAGCTCCGTTAATAGCGGTTTCGTTTTATATGTTTCGTTTTAATAGCTATACGACAGGTATCGCTATTTTTTGGGCACAAACAAAATTTCCGCACCAGAGAATCTCTCTTGAAGTCCAAAGCTTGAAGAAAATCCAATCCAATAGCTTTGACTAAACTTCTTGCCTTTACTTTTTATTGTGATTGTAGTAACACTGCTCTTCAGGTTTTTTTTTAATTCGAAAAAAGAAACTCGATAAAATTACTTGTTTGATATGGTTTTTTTTGTATTATTTTTGAAAGAGCTCTATGTATGATTTTTGATCTTTAATAAAAAAATACCGTATTATATTTCATTACAAATGTTTCAGCAAATATTGATAGCATTTGATATATGAAGAATTTTTTAAATCAGGATTATTTTTTTCGCCGTTCACATTAATTTTAAAAAATGGCAACAAAATTTGCAGAATGTGTAAATTTTTTTCTAATTCACAAAAATATTAATCTCAATCCTAATCTTCATATTTTATTTCAAAATAAACAGACAAATTCAAATAAATTCCAAGAACCCTTTTTTCCGTACTAAATAATCAAAATCTTAAAAGATATAAAAAAGGGATAATTTATTTTTATTTTTGACATTGCTCTAATCATCATCAATTGATAAAAAATAATTTCGAAAAAGAATTTCAAAAAATTCACCTTTAATTATGAAATTGATACTTCTCAAAAATAGAGCTTGATAATGAATATTTATTTGAATATCATAAGCTTGGATATTCACAGTTGATCTGGCTTGCACTGATCCAATTTAAAAATTTACGATCAATGGTTTCTTGCAACGTTTTGAAACCGCAATAGCCAATTTTTCAATACTGAGTTAAACCGCAGATATTCCTTCCTCAGATAATTCAAAAAAATTGTTGTTATTTAACTGAAATTACAAAATTAGTAAATAGCTATTTAATAACTCAAAAAAAAATGTTAGCTCAATCAAAAGACGCGGAATGTTCAATCGTATGTAAAGTATGTATCTATGTATATTATATTTAATTCATTTCCTTATGTGTGGTTTTTTTTTCTCCCATCTTCCCTTATGCATTTATTTATAGACCTGCGTGCCATTCAAGCATATTCCAAGCATGGGAACAATTCCTTCAGGAGGTTGAAAGTGACGTTCAAGCATCAAATGATGTGGCCAGTGTGCTCTCCAGACAGGTAAGTCACATTATAACATTATAAGCATATACAAAAACACTCCACTTCTTGCAAGTGAGAGTAGGTATTTTCTTTTTATATTGTAGGTAGGTATATCCCAAATTTTTCAAATCAAATCCCATCTGCATTACACCACCTTTAAATTCCTTTTATACAAAAATGAAAAAAAAAAGTAAAAGAACTTAAATTGGGGAAGCTAAGTGCTTGTTAACGTTCTTTCTTTTTTGCGCTCTTTTCTTTGGGGAATTTTAATGTTATTTGTCAAAAAATGTGAAAATGTAAGGGAACAACCAGGGAAGGATTGAATTTGCAGTAAGGTTTTGAGGCTCTATCATTTTTTCTAAAAATTTACCTGGTTCTATTTTATTAAAAAAAAACTCAGCTTAAGAATTTTCCAAATCAAAATTAGGATGTAGATTTGAAATTTGATACTTCATAATTCTCCAGAGTTTTTTGGTCCCTACTTTGAAATTGATAGCACATTTAAGAAAAATTCTTTTCCCCTAAGCAAATCCCTTTTTAGATATTCACCTCACTGCTATCATTCCAAATCTATTCAAGGATTTGTTGGGCTACTCCTACTGACTGATATATTTTCTTTTAATCAAATCCACCCCTGAAATTCAGTAATGGAAGTGAAAAGTGTATCACATCGTTTGAATATGTGACTACACAGGTAGCAATATAAAATATACAAAAAATAATATCATGTGAGTTTCATAATAATCATCGTTACAGACAGCATGCTAATACGTAAGACGATCGCTAGGGGGACATCTAATATGCCTTCTAGCAAGGTTCTCCATTAGCAAAGGTATTTACAAGAGATATGCTAAATGAGTGAGAGTTTGTGTTTTTGTTTCCTTCAAAAAAAAAAAAAAAAAATTATAAATCTGATTTAACCGAGTTTATTTTTCCCATCCCATTATATATTGTTGTTGTTAATATGAACGACTTGACACCGGAAATTATCTTATTTTTTTTTTTTTTTTGACAAAGGAAGGAATAATTTCCAAAGAAAAATGGGAACGAAAACAAATCCGTAGGCAAAGCAAAAATTGCTGCGAGGTATTGACAGTGTAATGGAATTGGAAGAGAATAATGAAAATGTAAGGGAAAGGGATATTGGTTCAGTTAAAAAAAAGATCAAAAATAAAATTCAATTTTTAGTTTTTAAATTCGAAAAGAATTTAATTTAATTTAATTTAAAGGGTGTTTTTTTTATACATAGGTATAGAGTTTTGAAATGAAATAAAACTTTATTGACTTTATTCGCATAGACTTTAAAGAAAGGCATTATAATTCGAATATGATTTCTGACATAGGTCCGCCGCGCTTAGCTAGGTAGTAGTTTAATCTATGTATAGGTCCAATTTTCGATCACTTTTTCCAGCATTTTTTTTTTTTTTTATATAATTTGCGCGTGCTCAAGGGGATGTGTACCCTTTATATGTTGTACAAAACAGCGCGGGCGTAAAGGATAGGGATGGGAAGGGAAAGGTGTATGGAAAGGTATATGTCGTGAGGTACTGAGACGGAAGGTGGTGGTTGTCTCAGATTTTATCTTCAGGGTTGGCGGCTGGCCTAAAGCGGAGAAATGCCTTGTCTTATATCAATGTCCCTTTATAATTCGCATTATTTTGTTCATTGTCATATTTGTTGGGCATACTAGTATTTACTCAATCACATGTCGTTAGTGTTATGCCTGAAACAACATGTAACGAGTAAACCAGCGGCCCAAAAATGATCAATGATAATGGAAAAAAAACATGACATAGAACTACGGCAGGAATCGAACCTGTGACCTGCGAGGTTGACAGGCGACCACGCATACCATCGCGCCAAGGCCAACCCCAACTTGTGGCTAATGTTTTCCACCAAGTTGTCAATCTTTTTGGGTTTATCGGCGGCGTCGCTCGGCGTAAAGACTAGCAGCTTTAAATAATCCCCACAGAAATTAGTCAAGCGGCGTTTTTTCGCACGATCTCGGAGGCGAATTCACGGGTCCGAAACTTGAAACTATGCGGTTACCAAACATTTCCTTCATCAGCATCGTGATTGCAGCACACTTACATTTCAGGATTATCTTCATGAAAATCGAAATCGGGATCGGTATAAATTTGCTCAATTTGGAAGCGTTGTTCAAGAGTCAGTCTTTTCACGTTGAAATGCCAAACCAAACTAAAACCGCCAGTTAAAAAAGTGTATTATTTTTTATTCAACTATACATACTTTAATCATCAACTTAATGTATTTCTTATTTTTTTTAAACATTCAACAAAATAGTTGGTTCAACTTTCAAAAATAAAATAGACAAAAATAAGAATTCATTACATTTATGTATTAAATTTAATATAACCACACAGTTAATGAAATTTATTTACTCATGCTTTTGGTTTTCCACCCAGTTAATCACTAAACATTTTCAAAACGTGACTTTATCTGCACGACTGGATACTTTCAGATGAACGGAATTGAAATTAAGGATATCTAAAATCTACTTCATAGCTATACATTTTTATTTTTAACTCCAACAGGAAATTCCAAACAGTACAGTATATTGTACCTATATATAAAACGTGATTTGTCACCATTTTTTCTTTTATCCTTTTTCAGTTTTGTTTGTGTATCGTGATGTAACCTTGAACTTATTTGTCATTCCCTAAAAATTAATCTCGTTAAAAAGACTTCATGGGGCGAGTGAAAATGGGTGAATAAAGAAAAAGATAAAGCAAAGTTTATGAAACCACTTTATTAAGCAGGATTTAGTTAGGTTTATCTTGAGGATAGATAAATACAAACCACTCACTCAATCAAAATCAAATTGATTCTTTTTTTAGAAATTGGAATTATTGTCCAGATATCAATCCTTTTGTTGTGATTTGAAAACAATTTCATTTTATTTTAAGAACCAGCTAAGCAAAAGGGACAACCCAGAGGAGTAGTGCTGCTGACTTTTTTTGTGTTTAATGGCTATAAAACTTTCTGTGACAAGAGTCTCAAAATCTTTACTTGACTAAGTTCTGGATTTACTCAGTAAAAAATTCACAAAAATATATATTTTTCAGAAAATAAAAATCTAATAATTGAAAACAGTCAAAACCTTACATAGTAAAAAATTTTAAATAATGAAGATTGAAATAATGCCCTTCAATTTTTTTTCCTAAATGCGCTTCAATGTCTTAAAGAAAGGTTAACAAAGGGAATGACGTACAGTGCTCCAAAGTGACTCTTTTGATTGCGAAAATAAAAGTTCTTGAAATAATAAAGATAACGTGATAATTTTTTTTCTACTTGAGAGAAATGTAGGTAAGACTTTAAAGCTTGTGAATTTAAGAAATAAGACTTTCTTCTAATATTAAATTAACTTAATATTATGCCTTAAAAATAACTGAAGTAAGAACAGTGTGTTTCAGAGTTGAACTAAGTCAAAGTGGTGCATAAAAGTAAGCAAACAGTAATTTTTAACTTCCCATAGTTAGTTTTTGTAATCGGTCCGATTTGTCAAATTGAAATTTTTGACATTTCTCGACGTTTCAAGGTCCCTAGAGCCTCAATCTCTAGAGAGATGTCTGTCAATCATTTTTAGAGAGATGTCTGTGTTTGCGTGTGTACGTACGTTCGTACGTCCGTACGTTCTGGTACCATTTTTCGTCGTCGATATTTCAAGAACGAGTAGAGATATCGACTTGAAATAAATTTTGTTTTACAGACAATAACTTCGAAAGAAGCTGATAGGGCGTTTATTAATATTCAATCAGTTGTTTTTTTACTATAGCAGTTTAAAAAAGAAGTGAAAATTTTGGTTGGGCTCAAATATCTCACGAACAAATAATGCTATTAACTAGATATAAATTTTATTCGACACATTATGACGTCATAAAAATTTAATATGAATTTGGAAAAAAATCAATATACCGCTATTTTTTTAAATCAAAAAAACCAAAAAAAAATTTTATAACTCGAATATCCTTACATGGAAAAACGATATTAACTTTAAACTAATTTTATTTTACGAAAAATGGAAAAATGTTGTTTTTGACTACTGGTGAAAATTTCAAAAAAAATCAATGGACAGTCTTTTTACAAAAAATTAAAAACTACAAAAAATTCTACTAAAAATTGGTATAAATTGTCTTTCGACTCAAATTTCTCAAAAACGGGTAACGATACTGACTTCTTTTTTTTTATTTTCTACATAACATAATTGTTAGCAACTGATAAAATTTTGACAAATATTGAATTGGCAGTTTTTTAACAAAAAATCAAAAACTGTTAAAAATTCTAAAGAAAAGTAGTTACATTTGTATTTCAGCTCGAATATCCTGAGAACGAACAACGATTGTGCCTTCTTAAATATTTTATTTTATCCATAGTACAATTTTTTATGAAATGTTTAATTTTGATAAAGATCTAACTGACAGTTTTTGACAAAAAATATAATAAAAAATAAACTAAAAAGTGTTAAAATTGGTTTTTCGACTCCAATATCTTGAGAACGAGCAATGATATTGACTTTGCCATTAGGTATTTAACTTTATACATAATAAATTTTTTTACAGCGGGTATATATTTGACATATACTTAACTAACATTTTAAACAAAAATTTAAACAGAACTAAGAAAATTCCAGATTCGTTAAAAAAAACGCGTGGAAGTTTACCTCCTGGTTCACGTGGAAATAACTTATACATCAACAATCTCTATAATATATGTGCATTTCGTAAATCTCTTTAAATAATTAAAATGCTTTTCAATCTTAAAATAATGATTGTTTGAATTTAACAGCTAATGTTTGTTTCGCAGAACATTTGGTTATTTAAAAAAAAATAAATATAAAGTTTTCAAGATCACAAATGGGAAGTTATCAGTGTGGGTCGCATTC
Source organism: Syrphus vitripennis (assembly GCA_958431115.1). Taxonomy (NCBI): domain Eukaryota; kingdom Metazoa; phylum Arthropoda; class Insecta; order Diptera; family Syrphidae; genus Syrphus; species Syrphus vitripennis. The sequence continues at coordinate 77,408,838 of OY288109.1, read as the reverse complement.
AGCCTCTTTTTTCAAATTATTTTTGAAAAACCACTTTATGGAGCTGTGCTAGATTTAATTTGAAGAAGTCGGTAAATTTTTTTGGAGTTTTTTTGTTTATTCTAAAGGACTTTGGTATAGGAGGAAAGAGTTAGTAATCCAATAGTACATAATATAGATTGAATTTTTTTAATAAAAAAATGTTTTATAAGATTCTGAGTTTTGAAATTTATTTTTGAAAAATTGATCAATATTTATCTTCAAAGCTCAAACAAAAATTATTCTTGTTCACGAAAAATTAAAAAAAAAATCATTTGGGAAAAAAAAACAAATATTTTTTCCCCCAAATTTCAACATTGAAAAAAGTAATAGGGGGGGGGTTATAGGGAAGCCGTTGCCGCTTAATGGGGACCACCCTCCACACTATATATTTATTATCTTGATCCAACCTGCACGCCCAACCATATTTTTACCAATTATGAAAATGATGTGGTGCACTTGGGCGTATACGCATTAAAAACAAATTCTATATTTTCAAATACCTTATTCATTAATCAACTATTTTTAACAAAGGTGCGCGTAAGATATTACTCAATTAGAGCATAGTCATACGATACACCTTGTTTCAAATCAAATAAACTATAATACATATTTTCTTTGTGATATCTTATATTTAACATTTTCAACAGAATATGTTATAGGTGAACAAAAAAGGCAATGTCGATCCGGTCAAAACGTCCAAATTACATATTGACTTGAACATTATCATGTTAAGGTGTATGGTAAAGTATCGATAACAAGACACCAACGAACCAACCCCAAAAATATTTTATAAATATGAAATTAATAAATTGATGGAGACAAGTGGCAATCACAAGTTAGTAGTTCTGAATAAAACGCAATCCCAACCTAAAAATGTTTTACATATTTATGTTCGTAACATGCATAGGTATATATGTACATACATAATATGTACATAGATAACTAATTAGAGATCAGACTGATTATTTAAGAACAATAATTTGAAGATTTTCACAATATTGCTAATTATAGTATCGATTACTGTGGATAGGATTGGGGAGGCTAAAATATTGGTTTCATGTTGGTGGCTTTTTAATGTCTTTAATGCTAGCTTTAATCCATTACAGTTTAATTAGAACATCGTTTATTTAGCAATGAAATTAACTCATGTACATAAATATAACAGGAGTAAAAACAACACTTCTTCTCAACCAACAAAAGATAAATAGCCCTTGTTTACAACCTAAGAGTTTATGTATCTTTTATATTTAATCGTTTGCATAGGTACTTGAAACACCTAAAAGACACACTCTTCACATATCGATTAGTCCTGCTTTACTATAGCAGACGTTCACTTGAAGTTCTGATTTATTTATTTACCTATTCTAGGTTGGTATAACTATAACAATATCTGTTGCATTGAGTTCCAGAAATTCCTTTGTCGTCCTTTGCAAAACTATACTTCACCAGATCCTTTGCATTATTTTATACCTTAGACACATTTCTACAACATAATTATTATTTAACAAGAAATTAAATTGTATTTTCCTTTATAAACATCATTTCAGGTGTCAAGGCCAATGCTCGATAAAACCTTTCATCGTAAAGTTCAAAGTAGGAAAATTTTCACCCACAGGGAGTCTTTTGAAACCATTATTGCAAAGACTGAAGAGAAATTAACAAAGGTAAGTCGTTGTTAGAAATTTCTTTATACATAGTACACACACACATCCTTTAAAAGGACATTAAAAATGTGAATGTCCTTTCAATACCATCAACTATTTAGTAGATGCATACATGCAAATTTGTGGTTGTTGTTGTGTTTGTGTTCAGTCGATAAACCAATTTGATTCCTTGTCGTCTTCCAATCCACACAGGACACACTTTTTATTCATGATATATGTATAATGTATATGTTTTTTTTATGTACTGCAGTGTCGCCAGGATTACAAGCAATGCTATGTGGCGCATCGACAAAGTCCAACTCAGATGTCCTTAACTGAGTACATCGATGCTCACAATGCATACGTACAGCAATTGCATGCTACAAATGCCATGCTGGAGACGTATCATTGCGAAACAGTTCCACAATTGATGCAGGAGTTGGAGGAGATACACAATGACCTTAGCAGTATTATTGCCGAGTCTATTCTGCAGGGTGCAGATGTAATTGCAAACAAGGTAAGTTATAGAGTAAGAGTTTATCAAAAAAAAAAAAACGAATATAATAGAAAAGAAAAAGGAAACTTCTAAGAGTCCTTGATAGGAGTTATACGACTGCATCGTGTTGATCAGTATGTTTTTTTTTTACACAACAATGAAGCTGAAAGAACTTTTGCGCCTATCAACTCGCACTTGCAACCACATCCTCACATACACACGATGAGGACTGTAAAACGAGCACATTCAAGGATATGCGCCATTGACAGCAATCCTTTGGTTTTTGTTTCATTTTTTTTTATTGTCGTCTTTAGTTCAAAAACATTTCCTTTAGAATTTATTTTGAGGCAGGCAAATGGGTCTTTTGACAATGACACGTATCGTAGCTTTTCTTTTGGTTTCTTTTTTTTTTTCTTTTTGTTGTTAATGCTTGAAGAATTTGCAAAACACCTGCATTCACACATGACATGTTGAAACATTTTATGCAGTTTATAAAGTTGAAACTGGTGAGGATTTAAAAAGGGCTTTTTATCGTGGAGAGCTTAAAGGTTAAGGACATTTTGGTTGTTTTCAATTCAACACTACCTATTCAACAAGAATTTAGATGAGGAATTTTCTAACGACATTTTCTATTGAAAAAAAAAACGTATGTAAATGAATAAGTTTTTGGCGAAACTCTTTGTGCACCAAATGGAAAATATGTCATTACGCATGAATGACTTCAAAACACCAATTTGTAATTTGGTTAGTTTCCGTTTAGACATTACATTAGCACCTTTACAAAAAATAATGAAAATAAAAATAATGTTTATCAACTCACGTGCACAATTGCACATGCTAGCATTATATTATTAATTATTTATTATTAACACCAATTGTAACTTTCCAAGTGTTGAAAAAGCACGGATTTAACATTAGAGTGTAGCTGGGTGTTTAAGCTTAAAAAATGTTTTCCTTATTTTGGACAGCACGAACGCAGCCTTTATTTTTTCCGATTCGCCTGTTAATATCTAGTTCAGATTCGCTGTCAATTGACACTTGGTAAGTTGCTTTCCACGCCCCCTGGAAGTCAGCACACGAGGACAAATTACACAGGATTACTAATTTTTTTAAATATTTTCCACGTGATTTGTAAATAAACATATATTAAACATATTAATGTGCTTTTAAATTCATTATAAATTAATACCTGTTCATATAAATTCTATAAGTAAAATTAATGTTTTTCGAACCCTTCTTCTGGTTTTTTCTTATGGGAAACACATTGAACGTCAAATCAAAAAAAAATCTATCTCCAATTGAGGGTTCACGAGTTGACTACCAGGTGCCGTGGTACCAAGCTCCAATGGAGACAATACTTCCAAAATAATAATTATATTTCTTACAAGATTTTCTGAATCCATAAATTATGTTCCAAATTTCAGCCGAAATTGGTTAAGTCAATGAAAAAATGAATGGTTAGTTCGAGGTTCGAAGGTAGTAACAGTGACTGATACCGATGTCGAAAGGTACATATGTATTTTTACGAAATTGTTTACTAAACTTTTTAACATTACATATTTTCCATATGTGTTATACAACAGTATACAAAAAAAAAACACAATGCACTGCCAAACAACAAATGTAACAAAACATTTGCAATAAAACGAGAAGAAATTGAAATGTCAAATTAAATATGAAAGCATTCAGCGAACTATCCCAAACCAAAGCAAATTTTTAGGCTTATTATTTTATGGAGTCGTTGAACAAATTAAAAATAAAAACGCGAAATGACATTTTAGCTATGTTTATTTGTTTTCATTGACAGTTGTTATACTGTTTTCATTGTGGCATCGGTATAAGAACCACGTCGCGCCGGAGGGGCAGAGCCTTTAAGGTTGAACCACACCACTACTCCCGGATGGTTTATCGATATCACAATTTCAGTGCGTTTTATCGGTGTTTCATCGACACAGCACAAACCAAAAATAAATAACTTTAGGCGTCAATATTTAACAACGGATTTTGTTAGAACAGTTGAAAACAAGCATTTTTTTACTACTAGAAGGGAAATAGACTACCCCCTATAGTAAAAAAAATGTTTATTTTCAACTGTTTCACCAAAATCAAATTATTAGACGTGCTTTTGCCGTAATATTGATTAAAGCATTCACTTTAATCTTTTTTCTTTCAATTCCAGGTAAAAATAAATTTCCCAAACACATAAATCCAACCTTTCCAAAATAACTGATGGTAAAATTCTCTTTAAAAATAAACAATCAGTATTTTCATGTAACTCAATCTTCAACAAAGACTCCATCTTTCCCTTACTTTTACTAAATGGGTTCGGTGTACTCCGCAGTCGTTATCACATCAGACATCAAATATTGTAACGCAGAGTAAATATTTTGGTCGGTAGGTATGTAGATGATCTTTGTCTGTTTGATTTTCAGACAGATTTTATATTTTTAAAATACACTTTTGTTTGGCCTTTATATAAAAAGTTTAAACACAAATACATTAAATTTAAGTAAAATTGATGGCGTCATAAGTTTGCCTTAATTAAAAAAAATAGGAGCAAAATAACTCCGTTTCACGTCGCGTCGTCGGTAAGTTAGATGGTTGTGATGCGTTGATTTATTACAAAAAACTTTGACGCGCCAGCCATTCTACTCACCCATTATGATGCATGAATTTAGTATGCAAATTCCTTAATTTAACGGTACTTAAAAAAAAGGTGCGTAAAAGTTTTTTTTTACCGACGGAACGGTTGCAGACAAATTGGAACTGTATAACCGTCGTCGTTTCTACCTATACCAACCTCTCACATTTTTTTCCTGAATATGATTCTGTTTTTCATCCATTAAGCTTCTTTTTTTTTAACTGTATAGTCAGTGTCATGATGTAGGATAAGAAAATGTACATTTATTTAAGTCCTTTGAAATGGATGGGATTACTTCTACAAAAATGTCCTTGTTGTCTCATGGATTACTGGGTAGGGGTATGCTTAAGAATCCTTGATATAGGGGAACTCATCTCAACTAACTACCTCACTTGCTTGCATACCTGATCGAAAAATACCTCCATATAGGTATAAAAGTGATAGCTATAAAAAAGTATATACATACATATATGCATGAAGTCGTAGGTCAGGAGTGTGATTGAGAGAAGATTTATGGGCTTATTGTGTCTGGGTTATCGTAAACAAGGTATCCTTCGTAAAAAAAATAACGAGCAATATTCGAAACACATATGGTTTAGGTACGAAAAAGGACGTCTTTGTCATTGTTTCCTTTTTTTTCGTTTTGCATTTGACACAAGTGGAAAATGTACCTTCAACTTTCAAAAAAAGATATATTGAACAGCTTGATGGGTAGGTTCCCGAGTAGCACAGAACTCGAATGGATTTGTATTTTGTTAAAGTAGTCTGCAATATTATTTGTTGTAACTCAATTTCTCAATTATTGTTCATCGAAAAACAATTATAACTTATTCTTATTAAAGCAAGTCAGTTTTTTTTTCATTGCTAAGATTACTTTTATAAAATTTTCGATTGAGAGGTATTAATGCAAGACGTAAGATTCTGACATGTCTGAGAACATAAATTGTTGAAAAAGTTTAAATAAAATTGGATCGTTAACAATTTGCTGATTACTTGGATAGTCAAAAGAAACCGGGCCCAGCCCTCGAAATTGTATCACTCTAATTTTTTTTGAATATTTTTGATATTCCGAGCTGTTGGACGGACGCCTGCTGTTATTGTTGTAAGTATTAGATAGTTGAAGTAAGTCCTTAATAGTGTCGTGTAAAGAAGAAACAGATGACACCCTCAAAACATAATCACACCTATTCCTGCTTTCGCTTAGGCATAACCTGTTGACGGTGCTGTTGCTGTGTTAAGGATTGTTCAGACCAATTCGAAACATTTGGATATGACGATGAAAGAACAATAACAACACGTTGCTACGATTGACAACAACGCGTTGTTGTTTTAACAGTTTCCATAGCACCGGTTTCGCATTAGTTTGTTTAAAATCTGCAATTTTTTTTAATAATTTTTTTGAACAACTCTTTTTTTTTGATAAGTTTTATTTTAGCGAAATAAAAATTTAATTACAATTAGATGCTTATTTTGGAACAGTGCCCAAAAACCGCTAGATGCCAAGTTTGAACAAAATATGTACATATATAAATATAGTATCATCATCATCGGTTCGACAACCGGGGTCCGGTCCTGGCCTCCTTCAACAAGTCTCTCCACCTATCCCGGTCTCGAGCCGACACCATGCAGTTGCGCATTCCAAGGCTTCGGGCGTTCTGGTCTACGCCATCTCTCCAGCGCAAGGTGGTCTACCACGCTTCCGTCTACCATAGAATGTACCACAAATGACTTTTCGAGCCGGTTCCTCTTTTCGCTCATCCGAGCTAGGTGGTCTGCCTACCGAAGTCTACCGAGCTTAATTTTTATCACTATGTCTGCTTCAAGGTAGATTGTGTCCAATTCATGATTGTACCGTCTCCGAAATCTTCCTTCCCAATTCCTTCCTTAAAATTTTCTCTTGAACGCGGCTAAGAGGTCGGAGTGTCTTTTGCTAAGCACCCCAGTCTCGGATCCATACGCGAGTACTGGCGTGAGTACCACGGCCCTGTACAGCAGCAGTTTTGAAGTTATGGTGAGATTTCTGGATTTGAAGAGCTTTGACAGACTATAGTAGGCTCTGTTGGAATTGAGCAGCCGCCCGCGTATTTCTTCTTCTATATTATTATCGGCTGTTACTATTGACCCAAGGATTACACTACTTCAAATTCGTGCTCCGCTACCTTGATTGTTTGACCAACAGTACTTTTCGCATTCGACGCCACCATGTACTTTGTTTTACCTTCACTATAATGTGCAGCCCCAGATTTTGTACCGGGTGCTCGATCTGGATGAAGGAATCGTGTACAGCTTGTTCGGTCTTTCCGATGATGTCAATGTCGTCTGCGTAAGCCAGTATCTGGCTGCACCTGTTGACGATGGTCCCTCTTGTTGCCGTACCAGATTCACGGCTTGCTGTCTCCAATACCAGGTTGAAGATTAGATATGCCAAACCATCCCCTAATCGGAGTTCATTAAAGATGTTGATTGGACTGGAATATATATATAGTATAAGTCTTATATAATACAATGTCATAATAATAGGTCCTTTCAATGGAATTTATTTATCAGCTGAAAAATTGTTGAGTTGACCTAAAATAACGAAAACTTGAAATATACAAATATGCAAGTTTTTTTTATAAAAAGAATCATTGTACTTCTTTTAAATTAACATAAATCTTAGCAAAAATTTTCCTTTTGATCAATTTTCTTTTCATTTTTTTAATGCTTTTTCGTCAAATGTTTATCTTTCAGGCATCAGACCAATCAAAACGGTACTTAAGTCTAACACAACAATGCAATGTCGTTGCACCACAACAGGACCTTGCAAACTTCGTTCGAATACTTCCGTCGCCAGCGAATACACAAAAAGTTCCTAAACGACCATTCGCTCCACCTCAGCCTCCAGGCGAGGTAGAAGACGTTAACGAGTATAATGTAAGCATCACAGCAAAAATTGTTTTTTTTTTATTTTAATTTTGTATAAGCCTTTGTTGACAAGCTAAAATAAAATAACAAGAAAAAGAACAGGACGAAAAAAAAAAAATAATAAATAAATATTTGCTTACCACCAACAGGACATCACGCCAGTACTAAGAAATGAGCTTGTTTTCGAGCGCTACTCTTCCCTGCAATTGCGTCCAGCGCTGGATTCTCTCAAACGAGAAGCCACCGACTTAGAAATGCAAATACGGCAGCTACAGGTTTGTTAATCAAAATAAAAAGGAAAAATCCTTATAGGTACATAAGACTATAATAAGGATTTTTTTCTTTTATACTTTTCTTTTAAAAATGTAAAGATGAAGTAGGGGAGATATTTCTGTGATATCTGTTATCCTATTTATTTTTTTTTTTATCTTTTAAAGGATTCTGTGGACTCACTGAGTCGCACTCAGTTGAGAGGTATTGAAGGCCAACTTTATAATAAAGTTAATGAACTGCAGGAAGACCTTTCGATGAAAAAGTTCGATTTGAGAGCGAAGCAAATTCACTTTGCGGCTGTTAGAGCACAGGTAAGTACCTTTCAATTTTGTTACATCATGAAAATGCGGAACAAATTTATAAGAGAGGGGAGCAGAGTGTACTCGTAAAATTACATTCAAATTAGAGTTTTTTTTTTGTGATTTCTTGCTGAGGTATAGAAATGTACGAGTACAATGGTGCCATAATGCCATAAAACTAGGAAAAAAGAGGGATATATCAAAATATTTGTTTCGTATAATTTTTAAAAAATATTTTATTTTATTTTTAAGCTTATAAACTGTTACAGTAATAATTATATTATTAAGTTTAAGGTTTTCAAGTTCATTTTGTAAAAGCAATTGATGGAGGGAAAGAATTATCACTTAGGTTGTTAAACAAAAGTCCGCAATTATTTCAAAACAAACTTTGCCATCGAACTTAGGATATTAATCAAACCTTACATCAAAATTGTTTCGTCAAAAATATTTTTCAAAAAACCGTTACCTATTTTAAACGATCCAAAGCTACGGATTTTTAATTTCAATTTCTCAAACATAGTTTGACAGATTACAATCAAAACTTTGTAAATTATATGATCTCAATAATTTTGCTTTAAAAAATTTTTTTAAAAATATTTTCTGATGTTTTGAATAAAAATAATTTTTTTTTTGTTTAAAAACTCAATATAAAAATATTTTCAAAATTTTGAATTTTTCCTCAAAGTTCATTTTATGCTAACGTTGAGTTTAAAAAAAAAACAGTTTTTTTTCAAAAATCCAAAAAAATATTTTTTTTTTGAAAATTATGATACTTATGCAATATTATTAAATACAAATCCTGGTCCAAATTCATGATACAATCATCCCAAAGAAATTATTTAAAAGCATAGGATGTAAATGTAAATCATTTTGAAACCTAAAATTTAAAATAACGATACCTGGCATACAATATTTTTGGAATTAACGAAAATCTCATGTCTCTGAAACGGCCAAAAATGTCTCTAGAAAAAAACCATTGAAACGTTTCGTTTCTTAAAAACGGTTTAAAAAAAATGATACCAAAGCTACTGATCATTTTAAATAATATTCAAGTGTTGTAAAAGACTGCAGTACTTTAGTAATGCAGTCAGTTAAGTGGCAGTTAGTTAACTTATCAATTGAAAAATTTTTATTTTCATTTTCAATATAAATTGAAAATGTAACATCACACAAGCTCAACATTACATTTTCAACATTTGTGACACGTTCCATTTGGCCGCCATCTTGTTCTTAATAAAAAGAAAAAACGAAAAAGTTATAAACACAAATTTTAAAACAATAAATTTTCTACAAAAAATGTTAAGTTATTTTCTTCGATAACTGCTTCGGTTTATAGTGCATTTTGTTAAAGAAATAAAAATTGAGTTGGCTTTTTTGGTTGGTGTCACAAAAGCCTAGGACGTGTAGGTTGGATTTGGGCAAGAAAATAAATATTGTATGGAATATTGTGCCCCCGTTAAGGCGGAAGGGACAATTTTCCAACAAAAATCGCTCAAAACAGAAAAAAACTTATTAAAAAATAACGGTAATACTTACAGAATCATGCTATAGCATTTTAAAAAGCCAAAAATCTATTCTTTAATAATATTTTTCAGTTAAGTTGTTCGACTGAATACTTGAACAGTTTTTGGAAAATTTATTTTCAAAGTCAAAAAATTGTATAAAAACTGATATTAAATAAGAATATCCAATAAAAAAAATTTTAATATTGGTAGGCATAATTTTGAATTTTTTAGCAATTGTTTTGAATATTGTCCCATTTATCAGGATATATTAAAAAAATCAAAAAAATCCCAATCGAATTTTAATCAGAAACATGGGAATTAATCACTTTAAGAAATTATGGTAAGTCATATAAGTTTAACGTAAAATATTATTGTTATGCCAACAACTTCCAGAATCAGAATATTCTATCAAAGTAAAATCAATAGTTTTAAGAGAAATAAATCTTTTAGCTTTTTCCAAAATGACAAATGTTGGCCCTGGCATTCTCTTTCAGCCTTCCTACATTTTGGTATACTACGAGTATCTATTATTTTTGTCACTTTGACAATGTTTGGTGATCAATCAAACTGTATCTAAGTTGACAAATTACAATATAACTTATGTCGGTTCCTGTCTGCGCGGCTGGCGATGCCGCAGTGAATGTAGTGCTGGACTTAACATGTGATTTCAAACCCCACTGTAGGCAGCATTCTTTTTCATATTGCCTCAGCTTCGTGCACTACGATGCCACCCGTGGGATTAAACGATATAAAAATAATAAATACTTAATTTTCCAATCTACTGTACCAGTGAAATTCTATCCTACTTTTTTATTCCTTTTGACTGTTATGTAATTTAGGCTGCTAGTTCGAATATGTTTTTTTTTTCCAAGTCGATTCAGAAAATTATGGCAATGAAACGGTCGGTGATTGTACCGAGGATGTACGCACTTTTTACTTTTTGTTTTTGTTTAGTTTTCTACAAATTTCCTTGCATTTCTATTTATGAATGTTACCTCTGTTCATTCAAATTTGAAAATGTATTATTTAAATTAAATTTTTAATTCTATTTCTTATTGAAAATGTGTTTCTTTTGTGAAGTGAGGTATGAATCTTTGGGTATTCCCTATATAGACATTTAAGGTATTTGAATCAACACCTAAATATTTTTTTCGAAAAGAATAATCGAGTTTTAATACAATTTCGGTATTTTTTTAAGCGAATAAATGATTTTGACATAAAGGGTGGCAACACTATTTTAACTGGCGGCCATTTTGACAGCGGTTCAGTGATTTGTGTTAAGTTTGGGTTGACATTTTAACATGAATTGACTGACGTCTGAACAAAGTTTCCAAATTGTGGAAATTTATCCCGATCCGGCTGTTCATAGATAATTTTTTAGCGATGAAGCTCAATTTTGGAATAGGAAATGGGTACGTCAATAAACAAAACTGGAGTGAAGATAATCCTCGAGACACCGTTGAACAACAATGATGTAACGGAGCTGTATTTTTAACAATACGACGCAACATGTCACACAGCTCGTGCCACAGTTGATTTAATGAAGGAAATGTTTGGTAACCGCATAGTTTCACGTTTCGGACCCGTGAATTGGACTCCAAGATCGTGCGATTTAACGCCGCTAGACTACTATCAGTGGGGATATGTGAACTCGCTATAGTCTTTACGCCGATAAGCCCGAAACGATCGACCACTTGTAGGACAACATTTGCCGCGTTATTGTCGATATGTGGCCACAAATGTTGGAAAAAGTAATCGAAAATTGGAATTCCAGATTAAATTCCGTCCGAGCCAGCCGATGTTTAGTTCCATTTCAAATTTCTATTTCTCTAAAATGAACACCCTTTAAAAAGTATTAACCACTCTTGATTACAAAAACCAGTGAAATCATATTATTTAATTTTTATCAAGTAAAATTATGTAATTGTAGTCAACTTGCTGCTGAATTTCATAGAACTCTTCACGTACGGCTCCAGTGTTCTCGTCGCGTCGGATGAAAAAGGAGAGGGGTTTATAATTTTAATGAGAAACCTCTCATAATGTCTAAAAGTTTTTAACAAACTACGTGCGAAAGTTCTTAATTGCAAAATGTTCTACTTTCTTTTTTCTATTTTCTTATTTGTTTGGAATATTAGCGCGTTTATTACTTCATTATCGAAATTGGTTTGATGAAATAGAAGTTTTCCAAAAGATAACAAGTTTATTAACGAACAACAAAAAACGCTTACACATTGGAGAAGGAATTGATATTTCGAATATAAATATAGAAAAATTAACTGCATAGGTAAACAAATATACATATTTTTTATTTTTTTGAAGATTGAATGAAATCATTAATTTTTGTTTCAAAAACACTTCATTATTATCTAGAACATTTAATCTACTGGAACAATTCTTTCTTCTTTCTGCTACAATTATAATGAGTTTGGAAGTACTTCAGGGATTTTCGGCATTGTTTTTCTGACTAAAAGCATAAGTTTCAAATTTACTTTTTTGGGTTGGGGTCTCTATAGGCTTACCACGGTTTTCTCTTGTCTAATTATTTCTGCTATTGTCAAAATATTTTGTTGTCGACTTGCTTCACCGCGCCGCACTGCCGCGCCACCGCCGCCCGCCGCTCCGGTTGGGGTTGGTGGCGTGATTTAATTAATGAATATAGCATCAAATTTCTTCATAGTGTGTAAAGGATTAAAATAATAGTTGCGGTGTGCGGTAACGATAGAAACACATCGTTGGTGGTGGCAGCTAGCTTCTATGTCAAATTGGGATTTCATGTTTATTTAAGGCAGATATCACTTCATACAGGGAAACAAGTGATGGATTAGAGTTGCAGAGTTAAATTGAATTTGAAAGTTTATTTCAAAAACGCGAACACTGTACAATACAGCTGAATCAGTTTAAATAATTTCAATTTGAAAAATGTTTTGGGTTAGGTATTAGAAATTCAGTGTCTAAACAATGTATGCCCTTATTCTTTATTTCAAGTCTTATTTTTAAGTTAACTTATCCATTGAATTAAGAATTTCGTGGACTCAATTTAAATATGATTTCTGGCATATGACGGCAAACACGAGCTCAGATATAAACTAATATGGAGTTCCAATTTTCGATAACTTTTTCCAACATTTGTGGTCACATATCGACAATAACGCGGAAAATGTTGTCCTACAAGTGGTCGATCGTTTCGGGCTTATCGGCGTAGACTAGCGAGTTCACATATCCCCACTGATAGTAGTCTAGCGGCGTTAAATCGCACGATCTTGGAGACCAATTCACGGGTCCGAAACGTGAAACTATGCTGTTACCAAACATTTCCATCAATAAATTAATTGTGGATCGAGCTGTGTGATATGTTGCGCCATCTTGTTGAAACCCCAGCTCCTGCACAACATGGATTTTCAATTGAGGAACGAACGATTGTAACGTTCTGGCCAGCATCATGAATCCACCAGCCCATAAAGCACAATAAAAAATCAGTTTTTCTGAATGCAACGGTGTCTCAACATACACTCGAGGATTATATTCGCTCCAAATATGGCAGTTTTGTTTGCTGACGTAGCCATTCAACCAAAAGTGAGCTTTTTGATCTATTCAAAAAATCTTGGAAGCGTTGTTCAATATTCAGGCGTCAGTCTATTCCCGTTGAGATGACAAACCAAACTAAACACAAATAACTTAACAGCTATTAACATGGCCGCCAGTTAAAAAAGTTTTGCAAACTTAAAGTTCTACACCTTTAAAAAACAACCTTTATAATCAAATAATTAACATCGGGCCTATATTGTATAAACCGTAAGTGAAGCTTCTCCATCATCTTCTCGTAATCGTAAAATTCAATAATAGGGAAAAATATGTGTTTAACATCTCTGACACTTTGTTGAACAGCCATTTTACTTTTATCGTTATTAGGTTTGTTCGTTGAACTTTACCCAGAGTTGACCCAGGTTTTCTTGACAACCCCAAGAGTTGTCAAAAAACACAGAATTTCATTGTCAGGGTGAGTTCAGGTTTTTCAAAAAACGCTTTAGGGCGACCCCAGGGTGACTTCAGGGCTCAACGAACAAACCTATTGTTTTTTCTATTGAGTTATTACAGTGCCTTCGAGAAAATGTCGGAAAAGCAATAATGGCGGACAAGCTTCACTTTTCAGAGCTTAGTTAGTTATCTTGTTATCTATGGAAAAATATCTCAGAAATTTTTTTTAAAATAAATCCTCCTTCAGATTTGGTCTAAAACATGTTTTTCCTAATAACTAGTTCCGAAGCTCATAATAGCTACTTGAAACATAAATTTTCTTCGTCTTGTCGATTATTCGATATCTCATCTGTTATGGTTCATGTACTTTATTCTATAGAGTCTGTCTATAGCCTTATAACATCTGTGGTGCTGTGATGAAAGCTTCAAAACTACACAAAATTACTCTCCAGTACATGGTAGTTGCACAAAAAATAATTTTATTGCATAGTCCGTACTTACTCTACTTCGGACTTTTACGATTGCATGCAGTAGGTATTTATTTAAGGACTTTAACTCAGTGTCAGTACGGCTGTCCATTTTCATCATGATGAGAAAATCTTTGGAGCCATGACATTCAAGGGGAATTGTCACGTATCGTTCTGAGTGACAGAGTGGTTTACTGAGATATAAAATAGGATTTTCGAGTTTTGAAAGCCCAATAACTTTTTTACTCGTGGCATTAAAGGCACTTCAAACATGTACGAATGCATGCGTTGTTCCTATATGTTTTGTAATGTATTCGTAAAAAAAGAAATAAAATTTCAGATTTGTATCAATCATAAAATTTTATATACGAGTAGAATATATAATTTTTTTTTTTTATTCGAAGAATTTTAAGAAGTAGACATTTACATTAGAAATAGTGAATATTAACTATCATTAAATAATTAATTGAATAATTAAATTAGATTTACTTACTTTTTTACATCTCTGAAGCAAGTATTTGTCCGTTTGTGGCACCTAGTGGCCTAAAATGGTACTTTCTGTATTTGCAAATCCCATTTTTGAAAAAAAACTGGCAATGCTTTCCTGAAGTACTCTTTAAAATGAAACAGTAAAATTCTTCAAAGCAATTATTGTGGCTCAGAACTTTTAAGCAATGCTTGATTTTACTTTTTTTTTGAAACGTTTATATTTTCTAAGCAATCAGTTATATAAAGAAAATTGTCTGGATTTTTTGTTGTTAAGAACTGCATGATTTCTAAACGTTTAAAACCATTTTTCAATAGAATTAACTATTATAAAGGGATAAATAAAAAAACAATTTCCCTACAACTTTACTCAGAATACCATGAGTATATACCAAATCCAATTTTCCGGCAACTTTGCAGTCAAATATCTTGAGTTCATAGGAACAATTATTTGCCAATCAGAAGGTTCAAAATTTTCGAAAAGAGGTTGTTGAAAACCGCTAAAAAACAGTTATTTTAAGCCATAGTGCTTATAAAATCTTTATAGGAGTAAATGCTAATATAATTAAGATTTCTGTATTGGAGTAAACGCTGATATAACAGATGCCTCAGAGATTTTTATTGGAGTACTTGCTTAATAAATTATTCTAGTAAATTCTCATATAATACATTATTGGATTAAATGCTTGTATAAGAAGTCCTCAGGTATCGTTGTTCAAATATGAACATGACCAATCTATAGATAACACCAATGTGACAGGAACCTGTTTTTTATTTATATACTTGTTTTTTGTTTTTCAACTACTCCGATAAGATTTCTTTAATTGAGTCCAGTAGTTTTTTTTAGGAACAACTAAACTTGCTTCATAAGGGTGCAATAAGGGTTGAAGTTATTTCTCCTTTTTATTTTACACAATATTTTTACGGTTGCGAGATATTGTTGTAAAACTTATTTGCTTCACTGTATCAAAGCTTTTCTTAAACTGTAATATCAATAGCTTTTGTTGCAATTAATGTTTACCTTTTAAGTAATTGAATTATACTGATGTCTGGTCGTCTCATTTAACTAAACTCTAACAGATATGGTTATGTGTAGCTTCTTTGGATGAATACAGAAGCAAAATTGTTAGTTAGGAACCTAGTATTATTGTGTATGTATATTATGTATCTGGACAAATTCTCTTGCTTAGCCCTTTGGAGTTAAATAAAATACATTTATCACGTAGCAAGTAGTAAGGGAATTTAGGACGGGTCCAAATCAAGGTTTCAAAATTTTGATTTATACATTTTTCTCAAATCAGAGAACCTTCAATCAATCACTTTATTAATAAAATCTAACTGTCATATTGACGTTGGACTTTCCCTCGATAAGACACCCAATTTAATAATTTTATTAGATTTATCCCTTTTTGTAGATGAAAAGGCTTCATTAAATAAAATTGAGAATTTTCGTATTTTCAATTTGATTGACGCATTTCTGCAACTCAAATTTATTTTATTATTCAAAACTAATTTGGGTATACATACGTACGAGTATATGAAGTGGTAACAATATATTTTAAATTTTCGATTGTTATACCCAAAAATTTACTTAAAACTTTTCTTTTGCCTTTTAAATCACGATTCTTTTCTTGAGATCAATTTTATGTAAACAGCTACATATATAACAAAAAAGTAATACAAATTTGGGTAAATGTAAACATAACCTTAAAAAAGCATTTTATACAAGCTGTTTACATCACAATAGACATGTTTATATAATTTTGTATGCTTTCAAACAGCCACAAGATATGTACAATTATAACTGTAGAAATAAATTGTGTATGGATATTTTTCACCCAACCATAAATAATACAGAATGCGGGATCTCCTCTTACAATCTTGCAAAGTCAAACAAAAATCAAGGATTCTTTTTCCCTATCCCTTTATGTACATATGTATATCTTAACAATAAATAAAATAAAATCATGTGTTTGCATAAGCCTGTTTCCATTTGATTTCCACTATGTTGTGTTTTTTTTGTTGCTATACTAACTTTTTACCCTTACACTTATTTTTTTTTTTTTGTGTTGATGTCATTTGCATTCTCAGACACAAAACAAATCATAACGGCTTTAGTGGCATACACCCTTACATATGATTATAACTCAAGTAGGTAAAGTTTGAAAATATTGTTAAAGATGAAAATTCCTTCTTGAGCAGCTGTGCCAAATCAAAAGTTCTGTTAATATCTTCTTTTTTTCACAATTTTGTATATGATGTATATGTAACTATATACAAAACACGTGTGGCACATATGGTACAGGGAAAATTAAACGTTATATTGAAGTGTTTTTTCTTGAACAAAAATATCAAACTTTAACTTAATTTCAATTCAAACGAATTTTGTTTTTTTCATATCAATAAAAGAATTCTTCATCCCTACTGCAATATTTTTCAAATCGAAATAATAAATTGGTTCAGTGGATTTACACCAAATTGATTCATGCATGCGAAAAAGGTAAGTTTGTTTTTTTTATTGAATAGGTAAATAAAATAAAAACGATAAGGCTTATGAATATCTGTTCGTGTTTTTAAACGCTGAAAAACGTTTCGGAACTAAAATTTTTATTTATTTTAAGAACACATTTTAAAAGTTTCTGCATTAAATAAACAACGTGCCAAGGGTAATTCATTCTACATTATTTCGGTATTCATAACAGCGTTTACTCCAATAAGAATGAATGGGGAATAATTTATATCAACGTTTACTCCAATAAGTGATTCAATCAGTGTTAACTTCAAAAAGTATCTGAGAATAAAGTTTTATAGCAGCATTTACTCCAATAAAAAAGCCTTAGGAAAGCGGAACTATTATTATTTAATATAAAATTAATAAATAAATTTAAAATATCATAGGTATCACAAAATGTTTTAACATAAACATTTCCTTAAAAAATCTGAACTTGAAACTAATTTTCTCAAAAAAACTTTTATTGAACTTATAAAAATTAAGTAAAAGTAGAGACCTTTAATTTTCAAATATTTTTTTTTGTTAAAATAATTAAGTTCTTAAATAAATAAATTAAATTTAAATCTTTGAATACTTGGTACGAGTACGATAACTTTGGCATTAAAAATTGATAACGGTTTTTTTGTAGAAGCGTCGAAAACAAGCATTTTTTATTACAGGAGGAAGGTCTATGTTTCCCCGTTTGGGCAGGAGGGGCAATTTTATGAAAAAAACTTACAATTAAGTTTAATACTTTTGATACAGCCAGAATTTTTTACTATAAGCCACTTTTTAAATCAGGCAAAATGTATGCCCAATTTTCCAAAAATGAGTTTCAAACACAAAATTCAAAAAAAAAGACAAAAAGTAAGTTTAATTTCTCAAAACTATAGAATTTAAGATTGAATTCGGTGCTCTTATAAATTCCTTATCAAAAACTGAAAACTAGATTATTTTATGAGTTCTAGTTTTTGAGAAAATTGAAAATTGCTAATTACTTTTTTATGAATATGAGAATAAGTTTTTTTCAAAAACTGTGCATCAATTTTACCTGATTTAAAAAGTGGCTTATAATTCAAAGTTTTGGCTGTAAAAAAAAAGTATTAAACTTAATTGTTAGTATTACCGTTATTTTTTAATGATTTTTTTCCACCTTTAGTCCTTTTTTTATGAAATTGCCCCTCCCGCTCAAACGGGGCAAGATAGATCCCCCTCTTATAGTAAAAACTGGTTATTTTTGACACCACAAAGATCCGTTATCAATTTTAGCCGCCAAAGTTATCGTACTCTCCCCGAATACTTTAATTTTTGAAATATTATTTTTAAAAAATTGGAAATATTAAGCTGAACATTTTTTTCTTTAAAACCAAAATTTTACTGATGTATTATTTATATTGCAAATAATAAAAAATAACGGTACTTCTAAAAGTTTTTTTTTTGACTTTTTGGAAAATCCGATTTGTCTCGAAAACTACTCCAACGATTTTAGTTAAAATAATTATATAAATTTTAATATAGGTACACTTTAAATTAAATAAAAACAGATATTTTCTCAAAAACGTTTCATTTGATTTGTAATCAAAAATTTAAATTTAATTTAAATTTATAACAAGCATTCAATACTTAAAATAAAATCGTCTTCATGTATATTTTTTAAGTTCGGTTTTTGTTAATATATTAAAAAAATGATTTTATTTTCGAAAATAAAAGTACATCATGAAAACAATTAAAACAATTTTCAAAGTTAAAAAAAAAATCAATTATAGATAATAAATAATTTTGTAAATTTGTAGTTTCTAAAAAAAACTTTAAGAGATACAAATCACACACACAAATCACATTAAGAGATACAAAAACAGCATAAAACCTCCAACAATAGTTATACGCTGTATAGATTATTAAAAAAATTATTTAAATAATACAAAAATTATGTGTTTTCCAAAAACTGGTATAAAAACTTCTGATTAAAAAAAAACTGTTAAATCTCATTTCGAAACGCAAATATAGTTTGAACCTTTAACATTTTTTTTCGGATATGAGCGGATATGATTTAACATTGTGCCTTGTGAAATATGAGAGAGTAAAAGAATTCGGTTTGGTTTCTTCAATTATTTTTTTTTCCAAAAAGTGTTTTTATTATTTTAGTCGAGCTTTTGTATAAAATTCGCATATTATATAAGAAATAATAATTAAAAACATAACGTTTCATAAAACAATATGAGCAGGCAAAAAGTAAGCACTATAACTGTTTCTATTCCCTCCAAAAGACTCAGTGCTTAATGAATATCTCAAAAATACAAATCCTTTGACCATAAAAAATAGGAAGGCAACTCTGTAATCAAATTTAAGACAAATCACGTTTCCGTCAAACATCTTTTTGTATATTATACAAATTGTGAACGAAGCGTTAAATAAAATCTTGTTTTGCAACTCTTCCTTCCATGATTCAATTTCAAAAAAACCCAAATGAAATAACAACAAATAAAAAAAAACACAAAACAAAACCAGCCACATCGCCACAAATAAAGCCTCGAATCATCCTCTCAAAACTACCCTTAAAGCTCTCACTCATGTATAAAAACATTTATATTGCATTCTAAAAGTTTCAGTAAAACATTTTTTTTTTCTCTCTCCTCATGTTTTATTTACCTTCATATTTAATTTATATATGAATAAATCCTTGGTAGCTATAGTCAGGTAGGTACACAACACACAAATCCTATATCCATCGACCATAAAACAAAGATACGACTTTTTACCTTTTCTAGCCCAAGTCACGAAGTGGCTTTACTTCGTCAAAAAAAAAAACGTCTGCTACTGAAAATGTGGTACCTATTCAATTATAATGGAAACTGGGTAGCTATGTGTGGTCACAAAAACACAATATCACAACATCACACAGTAAAGAGACAGGCGGAAGGACATTGTGCTGGGGAGATTAAATCAAGGTTATCTCCTTTCGCATCACATAAATGTTTATCACACATGCATTAGGGTGGACCAGGATTTTATTAAGCTCTTGAATGACTCAACTCTTGACGGTCACGAACATCGAATGAATTCAAAAGTTTTTTTTTAGATATTTATTGTAAAAGAAACTATTTTATGAAATAGAAAAAATCTTGCGTGTCATTCTTTTTCATTCTGGACCACCCTAACATATCTTTATGTTTATATATTTTTTTTAAGAGATAACTGTTAGGGAAGAAATCACATATAGATACGAAGAAAGGGACAATTTTGAAATTGGGTTTATTAATGGATTCATTTCATCTAATAGCATTGAATTATGAATGAATTAATTATGTGGAAGGTAAGTGTATTAAGCCAAATAATGTCAATGACTCTCCCTCATCATTCATAGACAGGGACAGGGACTAGTACTAGGACTCCTGAAAATTGAACCAACATGTTATACTGAGCCTTAAAAATTTATTTAGGATCGATAAAATTAAAATTCGTGGTTTATAAAAGTTTAAAATTTATACAATAGAATAATTTATTTGAGGCCAAAATATATTTCAACTTGTTACAAGATAATGCGTGTTATCCTAAATGTCTGTTTTTCATTTGCAATAAAGTTGCTATATGTACCTCTCTATAGGAGCTATTCTAATACCTGGTGGGAGAGTAAAATTTATGATAGACCTATGTATACATTGTACCTACATCGGTATAATCTTTACATAAAATCGGTTTAATGAATTTTCAGGAGATAAATGAAGGAGTTATATTGACTTGTTATACGAGAACATTTTGCTATTCAATTTATTACCAATGTAGGTTTTGTGATAGGTAGGTATATAATAGAGACAAGACATATATTGAAAAAGAATCATTTGTAACATGGGAGTATATGTAGATAATAGAACATTTTTACATCCTATTGGGCATTGAGGAGAATTTAATCCGGAAGGATTTCATTATTCACCGGTAATTGCTTGGTCTATATACAGTTACAGATGTAGGTATAGAAAGAATTTATGCTTACAATAAAGCTATATGTTGTGGAACTAAATATTATTAATTATTAAGAATTATCATGAAGATATATTATGTTTTTACTTGTGACTTATACATATATCTCTACCTAAAGCGTAAAAAATAGAACTCAAAATATTAACCAGGCCTGTCTGATAATAGAGAATGGCCTAATAGTTTAGGAGATTTCCGGTTTCATATAACCGACAACCGTTAAGACGAATCAAAGCTATTTGAAAACGGTCTTAATTATTCTGATGGAATTTTTCGAGTGGGGTTATTTTTTTATCGGTTCCAAAGATTTTTTTCTAAAAAATTCGTGTTTTTTTCAAACAGTTTTCAGTTTTGAGCTCAAACTTCTATTTTGGCCACTTTCAGACAGTCAAAAAAAATTTTTTTATTATTGTGAAATTTTAGGTTTTTGAAAAAAAAAATTTAACACTTCTTTAGGAAGTACTTAACCCATTAGCTGCCACTGTACTCAATTGAGTACAGTATTTTTGCAAATTTCAGTTAAATTTTTTTCGAATAGTAGGCTTTGATTCAAATTTCTCTTGATTTGAAAGCAATAATTAACATGTCCTTTGACATTTGGATTAATTTCGTTGAGGTTGAAAGCTATTTTCAAGTTATTTGTTCAACTTTTATTTCCTCAGTTTTTTGTTTCAAGTAGTTTTGTGTCCTTGCAAAAGTAAAAGGTTAGTTAAAATTTCAAATTTTGGCACATTTCTGAGTAACTAAATCTGTTCAATAGATTTTTTACCAAAGATCAACATTGCAAATAATTCACGTTTGGAAAATTGTTTTTTGTTCCTGGTAAGTGGTCTACAAAAGTGGTGTAATTTTCTTGTTTACACTCGTAATCTCGTATTAGGCCGTACTAGTGTAAATACACTAAAAAAATTATATCGAAATTGTCGGCACCATTTTTTAGAAATTTGACACATTTTTGAAAACGGTTCTTCGACATTTGCAAGGTAGATACATTTAATTACGGAAATAAAAATAATTTTTGTTCAAGTTAATAAAAATAGTACAAAAAATCGTTTTGCACCTAATTTCAAAAACTTTTATTGAAGGTTTTTTTTGAGAAAATTTTAGTATTATATCTTTTTTTTAAATTTTAGTTGCTTTTTGCTTCAAAGTTTTGATTATAATCTAAGCCTCGAACGTTTTGATAATTTTTTCAACTCAAAGTGAGAAAACATTTTCAAAAAAAAAAAAAATAAACCCCGAAAAATCTGATCTTCCAGAAAGGCCAATAAAACGTATGGAGGTACCGTTATTTTTATTTTTAAAAAATCAAAAAAAATTGTGGAGATACGACCCAAAAAAAAAACTATACACCAAGTTTTAAGAAAATCAACCCAAACCTTTAGGCTCAACGATCAGACAGACAAAACTGCAAGACCTACTTTTTTTCGAGTTCGAATTCTAAAATGCAGGAGTAAGCCCGTACATAATATGTATGTCATTTTACCCAAGAGCTAAAGATAATGCCATTATGATTCTATTTGGTATCTTAAATTTGACTAAATCAAAAAAAGGCATGCCTTATCAAAAGTGTATACTTAATTGAAATACTAAAATATTCCAGTATCACATAAAGTATTTTTATAACATCTCCAAAGAATACAATAAATTCCATAAAAAAGTAATTAATATAGTTTCAAAGGTGTTTCTTTTTTTTTTCTTTTTATTTGAAATAACATCTCAACATTTTTTTTGAACGAAACAAAAATGTACTAGATGTACCATGCAAAGGTGAGTGATTTTTAACTTTAAACTATTTTTAAATTGCATAAATTAACAAAGTCATGTACTCCAACCGTTTTATTTAAAAACCAAAGTTTTAATTAAGCTTATAGGCAACAAAAGCTTTTGGAAAATATGATTCCAACTAAATTTTGTTGAACTTTTTGAGTATTAAAATATTTAACCCACTGAGCTTTTAGTGAACTATTTGGTATCTGATGCTTAAATTTCACCACGAAATAAGCTTTTAAGTATTCTAAGATGATTCAGCTTTTGCCGAAAAGCACATTCTTTTAAAATCAACAAGTGTTGGTCTTAAAATTATTATCAAGAATAAGTTTTAGTTAAATTTAAGTCAAATTACAGTAAACATTATAAATCTAGATTTTAATAACGAGAACTAATTAAGTTTTTGTAAAAGCTCTAAAATATATTTAAAAATTAAAAAAAAATCAAAGTTTACAAAAATTAATAACAGTTTCCGTATTTATCTATTCATATAATTGAAAAAGCTTTTATTTACAAATTCCACAATACAATATTGAATTTATCCATAAGCTTCCTCAAAAGCTCAATCGCGCTAAACTTAAAATTCACTTAAAGTTCCTTTTATTATTATTTTATCCCCCACACTCTCGCTCATCAACTTCCCGTCCCCGACCGAAATCGAGATTGCAAAAACTGTTTGTTTTCCTTTTCTTTTTTTTTTTACTCGGTTGTTATCAAATTATTCCACTGACCTATTTAGCGAATGGCTCGCCATGATTCACTTTCACCCCCACGCAACAAAAATACTGGAAATACCCTTTGCATAAGGACATTACTGTCAATGTAGGTCTCTTCGGGTACAGCTGAACTTTTACTGGAAAGTCATGATTTTAACGCGCATGTTAGCAAAATCCTTCGAAAACATATATCTGTCTCTGTTAGACATTGAGAAAGTCTTTGCGAGTTGAACGCGAAAAAGTATATTCTATAGCTCAGTGCGATGCAGCGCCTATGCCAACAAATTATTTCTTCACATTCAGCAAAGGAATTCCAACTCTCGGATCTGTCAGTTTGTCTAGCGGGCTCAGCAAAGCGATAACTTATTCCTAAAAATACCAGCTGTATTCGGGTGTATAGTTTTGACATAATTAAAAAATATCCTTAATTACCATCGGTGGGATTGTTTCAATTCTTTAAATGTGAATTTTCGCGAGTGTGTCGATAGAGAGTGAGCCGCGTAGCAAAAAAAAAAAAAAAAACAATTCTCAACCGAAGTTCTTGCGTTTGTTCCCAATTTGCTGAGCAAAATCGTTTTTTTTTTTTACCAGAAAATCCTAATTTAAAAATGTGTCGCTATTAGCTATATTATTTCGGGAAGGTGTGTTTTGTGAAAGAAATCAAAGCAGACACTACTTTTGAATTTTCCCATCGTCCTTTTAGTTTTTTTTTGCCCAATTAGCAATACAATTTTCCGACGACGACGTTTAGAAAACGCACAAAAAAAAACCTCCTGTCATTTTGTGAAAGAGCGAGAGAAAGCTAAACTCATCGAAAAGCTGCCACATGAACCCACCCTAAAAAACGTGTCACAGGAGTCACGTGCCAATACCCACTTAGTAGATGGCTTAAAATTTGTTTACATCCTTGACAAGGATAAATACTCTGCATTCATCTTTTCAAAATAAAAATAAAAAAAAAACTTTCCCAATTAAAAAAACAAAAAAATTTAAATAATCATCATAATTTAAAAAAAAAAAATATTGTGATATATTTATCAAGAAGACAACATATACGCACAAAAGCAATAAATATTTTTATTGTTTCCACATTCGTGATTGTTAAACAAATAAATATAGTTGTAAGGGTGTAAATTAAATATAAATTAATACTGTTTTAGAAAATTAAAAAAAATAATCAACTTTGTCGCTTATAAAATTTTTCAGAGTAGTTTAGGAAAGGTTTAATTTAATTGATGTTAGAATTTGAACTTAGTAGTTAGTTTTTAAAATACGCAAAATCTCGTCTCGTAGAAAATAATATTAATCAATTTAATAAAAATTAATTCTTGAAAGAGTGTGTGAATATAAAAATAAGTGTGTGGGTTTGGTGTTTTTTTTTTTAAATAAACTTCGAGCAATAAGAGACCTTGGATGTGGAGCAACCATTGAAGTAAATTCTACTATTGATGACAACATATTTTGAAAGTTGCGGTATTTAACTGGTAAGAAAATAAAATGAAATGACAGTAAATTATAAGTAAAATTATAGATGACAAATTGAGTTTCTTATTGAGGGTTGAAAAGAATTGTGATTTCTAAATTTTAGAAGATTTCAAACAAACGATATTTCTGTGAAAAGGTTCAATCTAAGAACCTCAAAATAATTTTAACGTAGCATGAATGCATAACTTTTTAAAAAATTACAAAAGCACATTTTTTTATACCAATACCAATTTAATCTCAAGACGACAAAAGTAGTTATTTCGAGAAAATACTGAAAAATTTCGTTAAATTTTTGACGCTTTTAACTCATACAAAAAGGCAAACGAGCTTAATACTAGGTATAATTTTTTTGTTACTTTAATAGGCCTATTTTCTAAATAAAATATTTAAATAAGAAAAAATGGTTCTTAAAAAAACAGACCGTTAAAACTTTTTTGAACCCAAGAACCCACTTTTAAGTATGTTCTTTTAATTAAATTTTTTGTCAAAATTTAGATAAAAAATCAATGTTTCGAAAATATTTTTTTTAAATGTCACAAAACTTGTGTTATTTATTTTTTTAAGTGGCGACTTTCAATGATGTGAAATAACGAACTAATAATATAAAGAAAATGTATTTTGAATTAATCTGCTTTCAAAAATTTCGTCCCGAAATTATCATCATTTTATTCCATTTTTTGTAGAATCACCCAAAAAACGAAAAATTCGTTTGTCTGTCCGTTCAGCTACAGCCTAAACGCACCCGTTGGATTTTCTTGATACTTAGATTCCATTTTAATTCGTTTTCAATGTTAATTTGGAAGAAATTGCTAAACAACAATAATTTGCATCTTAGTAAAAAAAAAATAAGTATACGCCACAGTGATCTATATAAAATATTTATCATGCATGTATGGTTTTGATTTTATTGTTAACGTGTTTGGACAAATATTAATAAACTGTCTTATAAAATATAGATTTAGCACCAGCAGAAGTTTAAGATAGATTAAATAGATGCGTAGATTATATTAAGAATGAGTCCACTGCTTTTATAAAAATCGAAATTTTGAAAATTTGACTTAGACTCATTCTTTCTTCTCAAAATTCCCACTTAAGACGTCAGTCATAGCGAACAGAAAAAAGTATCAGGTAAAATTTTCTGTTGTATATAAATTGTGTTATAATATGATTTGAAACATTAAAAAGGTACGAATCGATCAGAAAAAAATTCTTTGAAACAAAATTTTTTTCCAAAAAAACGCATTTTTTAATTTAACTGATCAGCTGCTTGTCATTCCGTCCACTTATCTGTGTTTCAATTTTTTACTGTTTCACTGACTTGAGGGAAAAAAAACTGTCGCCAAAATTCAATTCACTAAAAAATGTCAAAATGAAATTTTTTTGCTGACTGATTTTTTTGTTCGCTATAAACGACCATCGGGTAAATGCATTCAATTTTATTCTGTTGCAACTCTTCCGGATGCCTTTTTCTGTTCGCTATGACTGACGCCTTATCAAATTTTTGTTTTCTGATTTCAAACACTTTTCTTTCCATAGATTTAAAATTTTTTGAGTTCTAAAGTGTATTATAACATTGTTTTCAAATGTATGGCTTTTCAAAACTCTCAAAATGCTGAACAGTTATATCGTCTTTAAATCAGACTCATGACTTTAAATCAGACACAGTGGTGCTTTAGTTCATTTAATTCGAAAATGTATAGTCATTGAAAATCGAACCTCGAAGACGCGGCTTGTGGAGCCAGCGAAGAACTCCTTGTTCTAAGATTTGCATCATGTAGCAATCTCAATGAAAGTTTTTTTGTTTATCAATTTCATTGACATACTCACACAAGTTTCTTGTTGTCAATTCGGTTGCTTTCTTTTTTCTGCATTCTCAATTCATAACCCATCATGAGGAGCCACTATAAGGAAGGCGATTTTTTTCAATTTTTTAAATTATTTTGCTGGTAGTCCCTTAAACTTTTTATATAAGCCAGATTTGTCTAAGGACTTTTTCATATTCTTGAGTCAAAATAAATATATGTACTTACATTTAAAAATCTTCGCTTTGAATACAGCACCAATTGGTCTAACTTTAAAAAAAAAATTCCTAGGCCCAAGGGCACCCTTAAGTCGGGGCAAGGGGAATCAGTTGCCCTCCTGACTATGAAAATACTACTTTTAGAAAATTGTTAGAATTTTTAGTATGGACTTTTGTAAGATGGAGTTTATGTTTTTACCTACCGTTACTTAAAAATCCTGCGGGCACTTACGTCTAAATAATATTTAATTTAAATGTTTAAAGAGCCCAGGACGGTGAAAGAGTTTTTTATTTTAAAATCAAAGCTTTTTATTACAAATCTAGTCACGTTTAAATTATTTAAAATGGCGGCGCCTGAAAAATATTTTTCGAAAGCTAAAAAATTCATTCATTCAAATTCATTTATTTGTTTGGTCTTATTTTCTAATTCAGTCAAATAAGTTTTTTTTCAACATTTAAATAAGAAAGTTATTTTTTTCGAATTCGTTTAAATTCGTTAGATTAAATTACCATTCAAAATTAAAATAGAATTGTTTACTTAATGGATCTTAATGCAGTCATACCTCCTATGGGGAACTAATATTGGAAATGGGCAAGGTATTTCTTGGTTTTCATGGTTAAAATACCTCGGAAAAGCTTAAACCCTTGGTTTCAACCATGACCCTCTTGTGCGGTTGCCACAAGAAACTAATTTGTTTTTCCTAATTTTCAGAATCAGGTAAATGCATATTTCTTTTTAAAAGCAACACAATTTGTCAATATCATATTTTCAAAATCACCTCTGACAAAATTATATACCAAAAATATTTAGATTTCTTTGTAGAAAAAAAAAAATGTTATTTCAAATCATAAAATTTCAAATAAATTATTATCACATTTTGACCTTTGGTCTAAAAACGCATGTATTTGAAGACAAAAAAAAATATCTAAAACAACTTGGTTAGAAAAATTGATATTGAAGAATAGCTTTAAAAGAAACTGTAGCACCACGAATCCAAAAGCCAACCCATCAGTCCGTAATATTGAACGTCTCAAGATTATAATCAAGAAAATGCTTTTACATAAACCGTAATTATATATTGGACACGTGCTAGGTATGTGAGGTATATCATTAAAAAACATAGCTACAAAAATACTCCATTAACTAAACGAAAAAAAAAAAAATTCTAAATAATATACATTTTAACAATTCCCGAAAAAAAAAAATTAGGAAACAAAAAATTCCCCTCTTATACCCCAGCACCTTTACCACATTGAAAATGTTTCCATTTCAAATATAACCCAAAACATAAAAATGCCAAGTTTAATTAAATTTCTTCCTCCATGCTGTTTTATGTTAGTTTTCAGTTGAAGCTTAAATTTTTGATCCTATATCTACATTTCCTCCTCCAAAATAAACCAACAACAAAAAAAAAGTGATAATGGCCATAATTAAAAATTTCTAAGCAATATAAGAAAAAAAAATTATATTATTTTGTTTCGCCATGCGAAAAGCATGATAAAATTTAATTTTAATTGTTCTATGGGAACAATAGAGTCAACATCACACAGAAGAAACAATATCATTACAACAACAACAACAACAATATTGAAGACTATCAAACACAATGGATGTTCATCTTGATTTATTTTTTATTTTTTTTTTATCATGAAACAAACAAAATCAAACGATATTTTTGTTGCCTAGATATGAAAACAAACACAAACATTGTTATTTTTCTTATCCTTAGAAATTCTTGATTGAGTCAAAACAATAGACTGGCATGGAATTTCTAGTTAAGTTAAAGGTTGTATATTTTTGGCAGAAATAAACAACTGCTATTTCGCCCCAAACTTAGGAAATTTTGAGGTTTAATTAAATTCTTAAATTGCTCCTGTTGTTTTTTTTTTTTTTTTTTTTAATTTCGCTCTTCATTCTGCGTCTCATAATAAAGTAGAATGTTAGATGGGCGGAAGGAATGTGCAGCCTCTGCACTGCATCTTGTGCTTGTTCCTTAGACACCATCGCGGAGCACAGCAACTTCACAAAGAAGACTCAATTTGTATAAGAAAACATATTGCATCAACGTAGTCATATAGCGCATAGCTTCTTCGTTTGCAGTATATGCAGAGTGGGATGGTGGAGCACAAACACTCTATAGTATGACGAATTTTCAGTATAATATTAACGCCCCCTCCTCCTTTTGCACACAGTTGCAAAGATACATCTTTTGCCTGGG
Organism: Syrphus vitripennis; assembly: GCA_958431115.1. Taxonomy (NCBI): domain Eukaryota; kingdom Metazoa; phylum Arthropoda; class Insecta; order Diptera; family Syrphidae; genus Syrphus; species Syrphus vitripennis. The sequence continues at coordinate 77,379,452 of OY288109.1, read as the reverse complement.
ACAAAATTAAATCTCAGTAATTAATTGTGTACGAAAAGCGGAAATCTCAAATTAATTCTCGCCTCCTCCCTTTTGGGCTAACAGGATTATGAAACAAACGTGTCGGGCAGACGTTCTGAATTTCTGATTAAAAGCTTTTAATTCGCCCAATCCTGTGAAGTTTTTTTTTTTTTTTTTTATTATTTTTGCTGTTGTTGTTGAAAATTTATCGCGAAAACCTGGCGTCTTTTCATTATTATATTATTATGATAATTTGGAGGAAAGACAACCGCCTTAAAGAGAGACAAAAAAAAGACGGTAATTACGACCAAATAAATATTAATTTAATGCACTGCGATTTTGTCCAAAATCTTAAAATGATTTACAGGGTGCTTTTTGGAGTTTATTTTGTATTTAGCGAGAGTATTTTATTATATTTTGATACAAATTAGCAGGGAAAAGATTTGCATGCAGAAAATATGTCCATTGTATATCTTACCCGTCCATCTGTCGTTTGTGCTCTGAAACATAGAGGGCGTCCAAGCTCCCAACACCAGATTTTTCGTGTTTCCAGTGCTGCCACATTACTACAAATATATTTTATTCTAAATGCATTTCATCGCATTGTAGTTTCTTAAATAATGATAAATAACGGTTTTTAAAGTTTTTAAAAAAATATATCTTTGAAACACCACCTGATCCAAAAACTTGTCGATAACAGTTTCTTCACGTTTGTCTACGAAAGGCCGTGAAAAAATCACACTTAGCGATTGGATTTGCGGAGACTATCATTTTTTTACGGTGAAATCAGCACCTCCAGTTACGGTTTTCAAAAAATAGTATTGTTCTCTACTTGTGCTTCTATGCCGCAAATTTTTATTTTTAAATTTTGGATATTCAAATTTCAAAATTTTTGATTTTCAAAAACCTTTGTTTTGGAAATTGTCTTCTAATAAACTGACCCTAAAGTCAAGTATTCAATTCACATTTTAATTCAAATACTTTTGACTTTGACGATTTAAAACTTGTTTAACTTGGGTCTAATTTTTTGTTAAACTACCAGGCTTCCGTCTACCATAGAATGTACCACAAAGGACCTTCCGAGGCAGTTCCTCTTCGCTCATGCGAGCTAGATGGTCTGCCTACCGAAGTCTACCGAGCTTAATTTGTATCACTATGTCTGCTTCAAGTTAGACGGTACAATTCATGATTGTCTCGGATCCATACATGAGTAATGGCAGGACCATGGTCCTGTACAGCAGCAGTTTTGAAGTTATGGTGAGATTTCTGGATTTGAAGAGCTTTGACAGGCTCTGTTGGAATTGAGCAGCCGCCTGCGTATTTGTTTTCGGCTGCTACTACCACTTCAAATTCGTGCTCCGCTGACTTGATTGTTTGACCAACTGTTCTTCTCACATTCGACGCCACCATGTACTCTGTTTTATCTTCACTATATCTAATGCGCAGCCCCAGATTTTGTACCGGGTGCTCGATCTGGATGAAGGAATCGTTCGGTCCTCCCGATGATGTCGATGTTGACAATGGTCCCTCTTGTTGCCGTGTCAGAGCCACGGATTGCTTTCTCCAAAGCCAGGGTGAAGTGGAGGCAGGCCAAACCATCCCCTTGTTGGAGTCCACTAAAGATGTTGATTGGTCTTTATAGCAATCCAGGCTTGTTACGTTGGTCATGGTGAACCTACAAAGTCGTGTCAATTTATTTGGGATGCCGAATTCTCTCATGGCTTTATAAAGTTCTACCCAGGATATGCTATCATTGGCGGCCTTAAAGTCTATAAACAGATGGTATGTTGGAATGTTAGGATATCACTTAGACCAAAATTTGGTCCGTTGTGATATCACATGGATCAGTTGATCAACCTCACTCGTTGAACCAGTTAGAGTTCGAATGAAGCGTAGGAGACAAGTGGTGTCGGAGTTTACCAGATCGCTAGGATCATTGAAGAAGAAGTCTCCAAGGTGGAGTTTTAGTCTTTGTGGCTGGTCGGGACAAGTGCAAAGAAGATGAGAGATTGTCTCTTCTTCCTCCTTGTCCATGCAACTCCTGCAAAAATCATTTGCAGGGCTCCGAGTCGAAGTGCATGTTCATCTATTAAGCAGTGTCCAGTCACAACACCACTAAGTTTAGTCCAAATTAGTTTTGTCGTTGAACAGGTGGTGATGTTATTCCACCTGTAGTTTGTTTCTCTATAGTATCTTGCTTCAGCATGAGTTTGCATGTAGCCAAAGGCAAACCCACACTAGCTTTGTGAACCAGCAGAGTTAAAGATGTTCCTCTTTTTGCAAAGTTCGACGGCCATCTCCGTAAGAGATGATCCACAGTTTAGGGATAGTTTAGTTTGGAATGTTATTCAAGACATTTTTCCATAGCCTGCCTCAATTTTAATATCCTTATTTTAATAGTTCCTAATAATAATATCAAAAAAAAAATTACTTTATTGATGTGGAAATTTTTGACTTCAAAATAAATTTTCAAGTTAATTCTCCAAAGTTACTGCTTCATCGTTGATTCAAAAAAAAAATAATTACTAGATAATTTAAAAACCAGAAATGATGAACATCCTATTTGCATTCAAGCTATCTACGCATCACCTATTTAGAAAATCAAAAACTGGGCTTATACTTTAAAACATGAATTTAATGCAGACAAGTGTAATATTTTTGCGATTTAAAATTCTTATTCCACAATTCCACCCTGTATCCATAAATTCTATAACTAAATTATGATATGTTTCCTCAAGCTGAAGACCACCAACATGAACGCGATAGGTAGTAGCTAACAAAATCCAATTTTGAAAATTGCCATTCCCCCTATTCCGTTATCCGTGTTCTTAATACAACGTTGTGTTAGATTTTACACCAATAAAATATTTATGCGATTATATTAATGAGATCCGAATTTGAAATCAACTCTGCGTGTAATTTGTAACCGCCATCCATTGCCATTGCCATAGCCATCGCCATTGCTACCGTCATCGTTTGTCCTTTGGATAAACCATCAGCATGTAAAATGTATTAGAAACAACGTTTGTGACAGCTTATCTTGATTTTGTCGGTATAGTCCTTAAGAAAAAGTTTTTCTCGGTTTTTTTTTTGTTTCTACTCAAACAGTTCGAAAGTCCTACTTCATAATCTGATGTATATGTATCTAGTATCTACAACACTATTCTCATGGTATTTGAAATAGTTATTTTTTTTCTCTTCATTTCTTTTGCTTTATATCTCTTAAGCAGATTAGATAAATGCCGAGGAAAATGATCTCTGTGTGATGCAATAGAAAGAATCATCCATTCTTGTTTAAAGCAAAAAAAAAAAAAAACAGTTCAAATATGGACATGTGAATGGCAATGCCAAATGCATGAGATTTCCACTTTTCATTTGATATAAATTATACATTTTCTAAAGTAGGTAGGATTCAGAGAGATGCTGTATGCGGGGGCTTTGTGTTTTATGTTTGCATTATTCCGCTATTCAGAATTTGCTTGAACGTTCCTTATTCATTTTTTTTTGGTTTATTTTCCTTAGATGAATTTATGGAAATATACATTTTCAGAAAGTTTGCGTTTTAGATACTTGCTGAAGAAGAAAAACAGAAAGAGAGAGAAAGAGAAAGAAAAAGACAAAGGGAATGCTGTGAGAAATTTTGAATCTGAAGGTGACATGAAAAAGGGTTTTCGGAGGATTTAGAGGCTGCTTATGAAAGCCTCTTCTTTCTTATGGCTTATAGCTTGTTTTTTTCTTTTCATCTTTTTCTTCTTCTTCTTCTTGCCGAAAAAAGATTAATGGCAAGAGTTTTAAGTTCAATTTTTGGTTTAAAAAAAAAAAAAAAACAAAAATGAAGAAGGTAAACGTGGGGCGCGATAAATGCTTTCGTTATAACAAATCCATTCACTATGAAATTTGGATAGGTTATCGTTATAAATGAGGGTTTTCGAAAAAAAAATGAGACTATGACTAACTTTGTTAGTTTGTAGAAATGTTTTCCCTGCAGAGGACAGTAGTAAATTATTAGAGATTATATTTTTTTTGTCATGATTTTTTTTTTTAAATTTATCATTAAATTTAAACTTAGTTTGAAGAGATATAAGATTTTCAATAGAAATAGTTTGTTTTCATTAGTTTTGAAGTTTGGCAGTGGGTGTAGACTATAGAGGTATAAAGTAAGATTTTGTGCAGAAGTGCTGATAAATGATTGTAACAATATTTCCCCCATTTTAATGTGATGAGTTTGACCTTTTGGAATGGAAAGTTGTTTGGCAGCTGATGTCAGTTATGGGAAATGATTCGTTAGAGATTTTATATTGTTTTCTGTTTAGGTTACATTGAGGGAGCTATATGTATGCCAACCCACGTTTTATATTATTTTTGAGATTTAAAGTGATATAAAACAGTATTTGCTTTAGCTGCTTTAGTTACATATTGTAAACTTTTTAAGGCATTTTCATTACGATGTGCGATTTAAACGATTTTTTTTGTTTAAACTGTTGCAGCAGAAATTGCAAATAAAAATAGATTAATTATCAAAAAATATAGAAGATATTGTTTATTTACCCGCAACAGATTAAACAGATTTTCCAGCTTTTTTGAGATAGATTTGAGTGATTCATCACTAAAAATACGCTGCAATGATATTATACGAGAATGATCAAATTGCGTTATATATTTAATTTCTAGGCGCCAAAAGAAGAACACTTGCACAGAGCGAAAAAACACGCAAATAAAAGAAAATGTATAATATTTCTGTATGGTTTTTATCTAAGAAGAATGTCGTATTAAAACAATGGAGAAAACAATTGACCATATAAATATGGCCAGTAGCAAAAAATGAAAATGTATTTATTTATTGCACATTTTTGTTTTTAAATTTATTAGTTCATCATAGAGTTTTATTATTTTTTTCGAATGTCCGTTTTTTCCTAGTATTCTAGTCTGCGAATTGGCAGCCAAACACTCTACCCCTAAATCAATTCGCAACTGAATATTCCAGTTTTTTAAGATGCAGATAAGAGAAATATTTTATTTTTTGAGCATTTATTGGTATTTAGTTTACAATAAGTACATTTTTGAAAAAATAAAATTTTCGTATTTGTCATGTAAATCTTATTAAATTTCAAAAGCTTTCATCATTAAATCAATCCGATTTCTTTTCAGAAAGGTACGAAATATAATATATTTTTATAGAAATGTGGCAGACTCTTTCAAAATAAAGGCCTAATCCAAACCTTTCTCTGAACACATTGCATGACTGCTTCGAATAACCGGTTTTGCTCCTAGGTTAAAAGAATGAATTTAGTTTTTCTTAATATTCAAAAATTTGCTTTATTTTCCACTTCTAAAAACAATGCAATTTTTCGAAAAGTATGGGACTCCTAAGAGTCTGGTCGAAGCCAAAGAGGTGCGGACTAGGATTCCAGATTTTTAATTTTTATCAACTTTTAAAAATATGTTAATTCAAATTTTGAAGTCATAATTTCAGAAAAACAAATCATATTTCATTGTTAACTTCACTTCACTAGCATCAAATGCCTGTTTTGTCAGAAAATCTTTAGCTAAGTACTTGATATAGAAGTCCACATTTGAAGTTCAAAAATTACGAAGCCCAGATTTTGGAATTCTCTTTAAAAAAAAATCTAAAAAAATGCATTATTTTACCCTCGACTTCATTGTGAAAATAGCAGGACAGGTATTTGAAGCAATCTAGAAATATAAAAAAGGTCCAAAAGTTCAATAAATTAAAAAAAAAATATATTTCATTAATTACCATAAATTACCCGGTTAAGATAGAAACTCAAATTTGCATTTTCCTAGAATTCCAAAAAAATACGAAGTCCAAAATTTTATCTAAACTTTTAAGATATTAGTATATATGAGTACTCGTACCACGTGCTAAATTCACATCCAAGTTCAAGGTAAAGTTATAAGTACAAAAATGTCAAATTCATATTTCAACTACAAAAAAAAACTGAAGATTTGGATTCTAAATTAAAATTTAATGCTTATATCATGGTGATATTAACGATGAAGTATTTTTGAATGACTATTTTAAAATGTGAATTAAAGTTTTTCTTAAAATAGAAAAACTTCAATTTTAGACCCCTTTTCAAGTTGTTCTCTCCAGCTGCAGCGCATTTGCTAAGAAAAAGGTCTGTACGTATTGCTAACTTCACGCAGTATCAACATGAGCACTTTAAATTTTGAATTAAATACTAAATTAAAAACTTATTAAAAAAACTAAAATGTTTAAGCTTTTTTTCAATAACCTAATGACAAAAAAAAAGGTTTATTTCAAATTTCAAAGGAAATTAAAAAAAAAAAAATTCTGGTGTTACCATTTTTTCTAAAAATATTTTTTGCTATTTTTTTCTTGTCTCAACCGTCCGTCCGTGCGTCGCACAGTGGTTAAAATGCGGAAATAAATCAAAAAAATGAAAGTGTTAGTATGAAGTTAGTTTTTTTATTTTATTATAGTTATATAGTTGGTCTATGATTTTTGAAAATTTGAGCAATTTTTGTTCATAAGTATTGAAGATACAGGGCCCCAAAGTTACCCTTTTTTTCAATTTTGAAATTCCTATATTTTCTTGCACTAACTTCTTGGCACGAAAAATAGCGTTTATAAAACTTTAAGTCAGAATTTTTATTTTTATTTCAAAAACATGTACTTTAAGCTTAAAAGAAAACATATGCATATATATATATATGTATATATGTATATTTTAGATAAGTCAGAGCAGAGAGCTCTAAAATTAAAATTTTATTGTTTTTTCCTTAGAGCTACAATTTTAGCTACACTTGCCTACACGCTCTGACTACATTCACTTGAAAGCTACAATACTCACCTACCTAGCCCAAAAAGAATGAAATCCGTCTGGATCCAACCCTGTGACTTATGTTCAATTTTGTTCACCTGAATCAGGTCTTAAAAAACACGGTTTTGACGACGATATATCCCGAAAAATTACAATTTCTTCAAAAATACTTGTCACAGATAACTAGATAAGAGCTTAATTTTTAGAAAAAATATGTACCTTTCTTAAAAAAATAAAATAAAATTAATCCATTGACTAACCTGTGAGATTTTCAATTTTTAGCGCAAAACTTTTTTTTTGCCTGACTTATTTTCCAATTGTTTTCTAACTTTTATTTAAAAATTACAATTAAAATAAAAAAATTATGATGTATTAAACTATATGTAAGTACCTAAATAAAATATGAACAGAAATCACGTATAATCTTTAAATTTTGTATGACATTACGCAAAAAATAGGGACAGGTAAAATAAAAAAAAGGTGCTTTTTGTGGTTTTACCTATATATGGGTTTTTCCTAATACTTGATGTTAGGTATATGAATTGATACCTGTTATATGAATGAAAAACAAACTATTTCTTAGCTAAGTTCAATTGATTAATTGCTTTTATGTGTTGCACAATTTTTTACGACCATTTTCCGGAAAACCCTTTCAGGATAGGTAAGACCTAATAAGAATAGTTTGGTTGTCACTAATATATATAGATAACAAAAAATGGAATAATAAGTCAATATTATACCCAGACAACATAGCAGTAACCGAAACATCTGCGATGGTGAGGCTTCAGGATTTGCTAGATCATACTGCAAGAATTTTAAAAACAATTCCAAGTGATGAGCTGGAACAACTTAACAACCAAACTTTAGAACTTCATACAAAGTGGGGCTGTGATGGCTCATCTGGACAGAGCGAATATATGCAGAAATTTTCCATCGGGAATCAGGAAGCTTCGGATGCACATCTTTTCATGACGTCGATTGTGCCCCTCAAAATGACCTTACCAACTGACGAAAACAATGCCACATGGATCAATTCCCGTCCGTCTTCAACACGATATTGCAGAGCATTGAAATTTGAATACAAAAAGGAAACACTTGACCTCATACAAAACATAAATTGTTATTTTTTTATATGAACAATAAACCCAAAAATTTAGAAAAATCTCAACAACTCATCTTCTAATTGTTATTTTTAATCCAAATTTTGGGGAAATGTGTGTTTCCCTAACCCACACATGTGTGCCAAATTTCATTCCTCTCCAATTTATATTACAGGTTTTATCGATTTATTGCCGCGCTCCCATACAAACCAAACCACTGTGCGTCGTCGTCCCAATCTACTTGCATTCTATAGTTTTTCGTCAAATCTTGCCCGAATCACCTTGTATACTCAAATTACCAGAAGTAAGATTTGAATTTTAAAACTTCGAAAAATATGCATTGCATTTAATTTATTGTGTGTTAATAGGTATACATATATGTTAGAAGCAAAAAAATAAGCTGTAGGATTTAAAAAATATCATTATTCGTTTCAGTTCAATGAAATGTTAACTAAATGTTAAAATATGTCTCTGCTTCTCAAAAACTCGTTGATGACAAAAAACAAAAGCACGACGAAAAAAAAAACAAATGCTATAATAAATCCAAATTTTGATGTACCTACCTACGAACAAAAAAATTCAATAATTTCAATTTATCTGTCCTTGAACCATCAAGAAATAGTTCATGCGTGACAAATAACACCAAGTCATTGCTTCGAAAAAAAAAAATAAATAAATAAATATTATACTCCCATAAATTCACCACTGAATGTTATTTTTTTGTTTTTCTTTCTTTTTTTTTAGAATAATTAATGATTCCTATAAGAAACCGTTTCACTAGGCAATTACGCTTCCATGCGTGTACTTCCATCGATAAAGTGATATAGGTACCATTTCTAACCATTATTTCTACTTGAATAAGGAATTAACTTTTTTTTTTTGAACACATCACCCATATTCGAGTTGGTACGAGTTTATACGGTATTGTGTAACGTAACGTTAAAAAGCTCGTTACATTTAATGAGAAGAGTTTTTTTTTTGTCTTTGAAATTTATATCTTCAACAAAAAAAAAAAAAAGACAAAAAGGAAAAGGAAGGGAAATGAAATGAAAAGAAAATAAAATATACGTTTTGATCCGTGTCCTTCAAAGGAGTGTAAATCATTTGTGATTCTATCATTGCGATTCTGATTTATTGCGATGTCTGAAGGATTAAAAACTGTTTTCTAATCGGTTGAAATTCTTTCGTCTTTGCTTTGCGTGCAAAGGGGAATTGTTTCCGATCGATTTTGTCTTTGTGTTTGTATATCTAAAATTCCCATACACATAATCCAGGGTGACCAGCATGGTGGTACATTTTGCATATTTTATAAATTTTCCTTTAAAGAAAAATAGATAGTGGCTGTATTAATTGGTTCAATAGTTTAGTCGTTCATTTAGACAAGTTTTGATAAGACGTTTTTCATGCGTTCAATATTTTGTTTTCGGCCATGCAATTACTTAGCGGACTTACAACGCTACTATTACTGCGTGTCATCGGATATGTTTTTTGGATAACTTACGCTCTTTTCATTTCTTCCCCAGTTGTGGTGATTCCTCTTGGATCCTATTCCTCCAAGTACTTAAAGGTCGGCCTACTCGTTTGCCTGTCCACGTAAGACGGTTCATTCCATCGCCTACATCGCAATTACTTCGTTTACTTTACCAAGCTTGTGGCCAGTTATTTTCGACCAACGTCTTGGGTTTCTGACATGTAACTCAGTAAAGCCTATCCTTGGACATACGGTTAGGCTAGACCAGATGTTTGAGTTACAATTGCCACTAAATTCCTGAATTACACTTACTAAATACCTAATTTTAAGTCAACTAGTCAGAGAAATTTTCTTTCTTCGGCTTCTAGTTTGTCTTCGAGGTGTTGTTTTATTTGATCCAACCACTTTGTTGTTCTTAAGTGACAGTGTGTACTTGTGAAATAGTTACTTTGGACGTATGGTTGGACTCACTTCACTGGCGGAATACGTTTCAAAACTGCAGAAAAGTGCTCCTTCCACATTTTGAGCTGGTTCTTATCCCAAACTAGCAGTGATCAGTGCCGTAGCCAGGATTTTTTTCGGGGGGGGGGGGGCTTGCTCCTAAATCTTACAATGATTTCTTTAAATAAAAAAAACTAGATATTGTAGGTATGCATTTCAATTCAAAATTAAACTAATGATGATATCAGGTGTGTTCTTTCAAACTCCAAATAAAATTATGCAAAACACAACAAAAAAGCAAAGTAATTTATTACATATTAAACGCAACAACATTTATGTCTATATAGACATTTGTTAACTCGAGATAATTATATGGAGTTAGCTATATACTATAAAAACTATTGTTATTATCTATAATTTGTATGGAAAAGTCAAGGCCAGGGTTATGAGCTATCCTGTATTTTGACGTTGTCGTTGTTCTTTCTGATTTTGACAGATAAAAATGTCGCCCTTTGTTGGAAGAGTAATCAAAATCAAATTCGGCATTTTCACAAAAAAAGACACAAGTCACATCTTTTTTGGAAAAATGGCACAAATCAAACATTGTTTTTTCACTAAAATAATTATTTTAGGTAAGTGTTTTTATTCATGAAATAAAAATTAAAATATGATCTTGGTCTTAGAAAATGATGCGTTACAAACTGTGTTTTTGAATTACATATTCATTCTCTTTTTACCTAATTCTGTATAGGAAGTGAACTTTCATTTTTCACGAAATCACTTTAGATTAGATTAGATTAGTTCTTTTTTTTCAAATATTAAATATTAAACTTCACGGGATATCACTTTAAGTGGACTTGTGCATGTTTAAAAAAAAACAACAATCGGAAGGCAATGCCCAAATCGATAGTTACGTAGTAATTCAAAATAGGTACTTGATTCCTATGGGCTGTTTCTGTTTGTCAAATATCTTATTTTTATTTGCAGAATTAGGTATAATCAGGGATAGGATTTTGTTTCATTCATTGCATATGCATACATCACATTCAAAAAATAGGTCAACAAAAAAATTTTAGTGAGCTTTTTTGTGTGCACTTATGAAGCTTAGAAATGAAGAAAAAAAGAAAAAATATTGGATACCTACCTATCTTGTATGTCCTTACATGTTCCTCAACGGACAATCATAAACTGGGTGCCGATGTGCGCGTGTGCAGCGTCGAAAGAAACTATACTATACCTATTCAGAACCATTAAAATTAAGTTGAATATTTATGTTTCTTCTTTATTTTTTGGAAAATGCTTTTTTTGACTATTTGGGTGCTTTATTTTGCCTTCTTTTTAAATTATTAGGTCCACAAAATCCCATCCCTGCTTATAATAATTATTGTTATTATACTAACTTTTTTCAATTTCTTTTTCTACAATTACTGAATCTCCAACACTAACTAACACAGAGTTTAGAAGCAAAGCGTTTTAATTTTCTACAAAAGTGCTGATTTCATAAATAATCTACATATGTAAATACCTACTTATGATGATATTGGCAGAACAATTCATAAAAGATTTGTACTATGAATCAAAGAAAATATTATAACTTTCATGTCCTAACAAAAACATCAGGCAGTTACATCAAAATTCAAATTTTGTAAAAAGAGACCGAACTATCCTCAAATTTCATTATATTTTTCACCTTATAAATTTCACCTTTAAAATCCTAACTCGAAAAAAATATTTATTTTATGCATGGGTACCTAAATAGTATCTTTTTTCATAACGAAGTGTTCTCAAGTAGTTATTAACTTAAGCTTAATTCAAATAACCAATACATAGGTACCTGCATAGTCTCCTTATTTTTATATATTTGAGTTTATATAAGAAAGTTTTAGTTTTTTATTATCATTTCGGGGGGGGGGGGGGCTTCAGCCCCTCAAGCCCCCCCCCTCGCTACTTGGCTGGCAGTGATCCTTCTATGGCGGTTACCAGGAGATGTTTTAAGCTGGGTACACCTGTAAGATGGTCTTACTGCCACACTTACTTGAGGCTGATGCAAGTTTTAAGGTGTTTCCTTTCTTTGATGCTTGCTTTTCGGACAGCCAAGCAAGGACGAGGTATACGAGGATTAAAAACTATTTCCCGGTTTAAAAAAAAAAGTTATATATTATTACTAAGAGCTTGGTGTCTTGAATTCAAATCAGTTTTATTTAAAAAATTCAAGATTTTAAAAGTTATGCATTTTAAGAGACCTCTTCTGTACCTCTTTACCAAAAAAAAAAAAACAAAACCTGGTCACCCTGCAAATGACAAAGAAACAAACAAAAAAAGGATTACACAAAAATCGAATCTAATGCACGTGGGTGCTCTCATTAATCAATTGTTTTTTTTTTTCTATTGCATTCTATATTTTTTTCCTCGCAAAGATTAGTTCCATGGAAAAGGATACCCAAATGATTACGAGAAAAACCATCTATCAATAGGAAGATATACCTAAATAAACAAAATAATAATAGGGAAGAAAAAAAAAAAAGAAACAATTTTCCATTGGGATTTAAGGATATACAGGAAAATATAATTGTTTGGTGTTGGGAGATTGTCATGAAACCAGAGGCGTCAAATTATCTCCAATTTAATATTTGCTATATCAAGCGAGGCAGGGTTGTACATCCATCTATTTTTTTTTGTATTTTTTTTTGTTGAAGAATCCTAGAAAACACAATAGATTGCTTATATGAGTTCACCCCGATATGGTGTTGCCGGATGTGGGGCTCGGTGTGCACCAGTGAGTGCCATACCTGTCTCCATCTATGAGCATCTATTATGTATGTATACCGTTGTAGATGGCACTGAAGATGCAGTCGGTTGTGCTGTTTTTTTTTTGAGTTTTCTGTGCGGAAAAAAAATGGTTGCATTTGTTGGTAGTGGAATAAAATGCTCAAAAGCCAGTGGGTAATAGTTTTTTCTTGTTTTTTTTTTTGGTTTTTTTTTTTTTTTTTAATCCAACAGTATTGTAGAAAAGCTTACGGCTAGCAATAATCCACACGTACACCGAACACGGAATGAACATATATTTATAGAGAATCCTTACGAATCTGACGACATGAAGGATATAATGGATAATATTAGTGCTGTTTCTCAGTTGCGTTGCGAGCGAGGATGACTGATGCTTGATGTTCACTGTGTTGACACAATGTTCTGGAAACAAGCTTGAACATATAAATATAGTGCATTCGATTGTGAAAGCAAAAATTGTTACGGGATAGCAATCAGTGTTGACAGTTTGGAGAGAATGTTGGAAATCATTCGATATATTGGGGAGTGGGGGAGGGGGATTGTTCTGGTAGGATGTGTTGTGTATGTTTATTAACCAAGCCTTGACTGCCGTTAGGGATTTTCTAGTCAATTTGTTCGATGCTATTATTGTTTTCTGTTTTCAAAATAAAAACAAAAAAAAAAAACATCCACAAATTCGTAACCAATACTGTCCTAGATCTAGATGCAGTCTCGAGGGTTTGGTATTTTACATGTCTGTAGGTATAGGTAAAATATTTAGGTGAAAGTTAAAAGTTGAAAGTAGTTGGAAGTTGGTAACCTACCTAATCACATTTTGTTACTCAGAAATTTAACAAAGTTGGATGCATTTAAAAAAAAAAAAACTTTTCAATAGAGGGATTTGAAAGTTTAATATTTATACGAATTATGATTGAGGTATGACAATGGATTAATTGAAGTACCTACTTAAGTTTAAAGCATGTTTTAGGTTAGGTACTTTAAAAAAAAAAATGCTGCAAGAGCGTAGAAAAGAACAGGGCTCCCATGACGTAATGTCACATATTAATAAATTAAAGGGTTCAATTTTTCTTAAGAAAAATATTCTTATGGTACCTCTTAAGATGAAACATCCAAAACTTTATTCTATTTTTGTATTTTTAGCAAAATCAAATTTTTATCAAAAAAAATATTTGTCACAAAAATAAATTGGAAAATTTTTAGTCGCCATACAGGCACCGCCACGCATTTCTTTTTTATTTCGCCAAGGGTTTTTTATATAAATAAATTTTGCAAAAAAAAAAAACCGAAATAAAATTGTAACAGTCGAAAAAAAAAACAATGAGAGATTTAAAGTTGACCAAAAAATAAGTTGTGAAAATAATTGTAAAATAAAAGTGTTTGCTCCACAAAATGTTTAAAAAAATCAACATAAGCTGAAATTGATGCAAAATAAATTATCAAATAATATTTTTCGAAATAACAATCCTCAAAAAAACTTTAAGAAAAACGTTTGTTTGTTTGTTATAGCTATTTCAGGATTGCCTGAAAAATGCTTGTTAGGCTTATTTCTTGGATTCTAATATTAAACTTAAATTGCAAAACTTCTTGCTCAGCGGGGACTTGAAACAACGCAAAGCTTGATCTGAGCTCATAAAAGAACACTACGCCATTAATTTATTTGTTCTTTCGGTTTGAAAACTAAAAAACCGTTCTTATGTTTTTTTTGAAAAATATTTTTTTTACAAATAATTTAAATTTCTTGCCAATATCCATAAAAATGTTTTTTTTTTTAACGAAAAATAAGTAAATAAGTTTTGTCGTAAAGGTTTTATGATAGGTACCGTTTTTTTGAGTTAAAAAGAAACATCAATTTCTCCACGAACTTGAAGAAAATATCTTCAGTAGTTTAGACAGATAGGCAGACGTACGTTTAGTCTACATTTTTAAGAGAAATCAAATGGCAATACGATGTGAATTGAATTTTTTAGCAGTATTGATAAAATATTTTGTATATAAAGTTCCTTGCCTATTAGGAGATGCCAAAAAACTTTATTTGAAACTTTCCAGACACTCAGTTTTTAATAACCAAGCTTTTCTTAAATCTTTATTTTTATAAATATGTAATTTGAAAACATACCTACATAATTTAGTTAAGCTTTCATTATCTTTGTTTTTCAATAAAAATAGTTAACCAGGTTTTATTGTTCTTTTATTTCCTCATAATAACTGCTTTGGATCGGGATCATATAAAATTGTATCTCCCACAATAATTTAATCTTGATATTGAGTATCTCTGCATATCTATCTTTTTGATTACCTGATTATTTCCTTAGATTTATCATCAAAAAATAAAAAAAAAATTCCAGCAATAAAAATGGTTTAGTTACAACAACAAATAATACAACAAAAAAAATCCCTCGCGTTATCCCTACAAACAATCAGAAGTAGGTTTACTCGAACAAAAACCCATCCGATATTATATCTTTTCAAGTAGTTTCTCGATTCTCCATGATGTATGTATGTTTGTACAGAGAGAGAATGTATAAAAATGTTGTAAGTTCATATTCTTTATTTGCGAATTCATTTGCCGTAGTTGAGCTGTAAATATCAACAATCGTTATCATCCGGAATAAAAATAAAATTACCAAGCCAACATCCGTATTTCGTATACTATAGCTTATACTCGTACGTTTGGTACGATACATCTCTTTCAACATTCATCTCTCTTGGCTCTTTATTCAGAGGATACATGGAATGCTGGGGCAAATATAAACTTTTTTTTTTTGTTGTTGTCGTTTGTTGTTGTTGTTGTTGCTTAAAGGCTGCTCTTTCGCTTCGCATACAAATTAGTCCCTCAGGCTTCAGCACTTTTTACGTTGGATTATTTGCCCTACTTACATATAGGTACATAGAGCATAAATGTATCCACATACTCTATGTACAGTGGGAATGGGAAGGGAAAAAAAGATTGTTGTCTCGGATAAAGTCAGAAAATAAAGCAAGTCAATGAGTTAAAATATATTTGTACACATTGATCGGAATCAAAGTTAAGATTGCCCTCGTACTTTCTATATATAGTGACTTATTATTTACCAAAAATATATATATATACTCCTACATATGTAGATACATATATAAACGAGCAAATGAGTAAATATTTTCATATTTGCTTACAATACCCAAAAGCCTTTCTGTATATACTTTCGTTAAATCTACGTTAACCATACTTTCCCATTATGACAATGTGATTGCAGGTATTATTCTTGGTTCAGTGGTTATATGCATATAAACAAGGAATGGCAATTAGCAAAGCCTGGAAATGCTTCGAAAATTGGTATAAATTTTACTTTGCAGCATTTTTTTTGTACTGGTGAACGGGAAAATTTGTCATGTTAACGGAAATGAGCAGAACTAACAAAATGAATAGAGGGGAAATACTGAAACAGCGTTCAGTTAATTTAAAAATCGGAAAACAAATTCGAACAATGAAAAGACAAAGTCGCAATTAATTGACACATAAAGTCACAGGACTTTTCAAAATTTTGAAAATGAACGCTAGTTTTAAAAATGACAATTACATATTACTATAAACATTTTGTTGCTTAAAAGTATTTTTCGGATTCCTTGAAATTTTCAAACTGACATTTATTTTATAACTAAAAATACGTATGGTGTTAAAAATATCGAAATAAAAATTTAAAAATTGATAGGTTGCCGATAAAAATGTTCGTCTGCAAAATTTTGTTTCTGCAAATAAATGTTGTCAAAAAAACTACAATTTCTCAAAAAAAAAAAAATTGTTAATAAATAAATTTTATGGAAAAAAATCTGGCGTTCTCAGAAAAACTATTACCAAATTTTCATTTATTTTCTAAAAAAATTCTATCAAAAATTAAAAAAATATCAGGGAACACCCAACGGTCTGTAGAGTCAATATTAAAATCCATCCAATCAGAGTTGTGAGTGAATACATATATTTATTACTATTTCATAATTGAGGCAAACATTAAAATATACCTACTATATAAATTTAACGTTCAGGCGAAATTTCTAGAATTATGTAGCAAAAATGTTGTAAAACCGTCGTAACATTTATAATCCATCTAATAATTGATATTTATAAAATTCAGGTAGGCACAAATGTTTTTGTTATATAATTCTTCTAATTTATATGACGATTTTTTTTTTGATCTATCATTTCAACAAAAATGAACAATTTATTTAAAAATTTAAAAATGCATGATTCTTAGAGTATATTAAGCTACTTTTTTTCCTATTCAAATATTCTTCTGAAATTAAAAAAAAATCCGGCAGAAATTCAAGTTCTTTACAAAAAGGCTCTCAAACTTGACTTAGTTTTCGAGTTATGTCAAAAAATAGGGAAAATTGACTAGTGTGACCTGACCATTCTCTTAGAAAGAAAAGGGTGAATTTAGTATAGATTTTTTTATTTTAAACATAAAAACACGAATTTGTTCCTTTCGAAAGAGTCTATTCAATAGCCTTAATATAGGGTGTCTTAAAAAAAAGTTATTTATTTGTCTTACTGCGTATGCGTAACGAATATGAGGGGCTCATTGGCTAATGGTTATGTCAGTTATTGGTAGCCACGCTCTTGGGAATTCGTTGTGCAAACGGTGATCTGCGATTGTAACGCATATAGAAGGTCCTACAGTGTTCGAGGTTTTCGCCACTCAAATGATGCTCCAAGCATTCATCTTATTAGTAAACCCAAAATCCGATAGACCAAGTTGATGAACTTGGTCGCCGGATTTCATCAGGTAGAAAACGTGAAGAGACGAAGCCATCACTAAGTCCATCTACTAAATATAAACTTTCTTTTGAGTCACCTTGTTTTTGCATTGAATATTCAAATTTATATTTAAAATCGCAGTTTTCGAATGATTTTCCTCACTGCAAAGACCACTGAGACTTAAAGTCTCGTTTTGGTCTCGTTGTAAACCATAATTTTGAATCCTGCTTGCACCCCAAATCGAGTATTGTTGTTGTTGTGCTTCGTTGTAAAAGTGGTTTTCTTATCTATAACATTATATATGTAGGCTTAACGGCAGGAACACCCTCTACTCTGTATAGACCCCAAGTCAACAACACTTTAATTAATTAAATTTAAATGCTTTTATAATTTTCCTTTTAAAATCATTCTTAAAACTGTTACTTTTTGAACAAATTTAAATCTATCTCTTCTATCTATCTAAAGCCGCAACTTTAAGATGGTACTTTAATTAACCTAAACTGACTTGAATTCATTTCTTATCAACTAAATTTATACTAATTAAATAAACTTTTAATAAATACTTAGTTGTAATGAATTTACGAGTGTAATTGGTCATTCTTTTTATTTTCCTTCATATACATATTTAAAAAAAATCGTGTTTCGATATATTTTACTATATATCTAGTTACAAACTCACCCACAATTCTCTATTAAAATTATAATTCGAATACCTACCGTAAAAACAACAATTTGACTTCTATTTAAATGAATATTTTATACAACTTCTTTTTTTTTCTTTTATTGGAAATACAAAGGCGCAAGGTACATTTATGTCAAATAAAAAAAAATATCCTCGCTCGTATTTAACACCACTCACTATTACTGTCAATGTTAATGGACTTAATGCAAAAGGTGAAAACAAATTCTAACACTCTGAAAAACTTTAATAGTTAAATTTTTTTCCAATTGTTGAACATTATACATACTTTCAATTTTCTCAACCTTAAATACACAATTTTTAAAGTTTGCTAGATCAACTCAAAAAACACCACTCTAAAATCTCAATAGCTAGTTTGCGCTCTAACCATTCTTAAAAAAATTGATACGGGTTGGTCTCGAGGAAATAAATTTACGATTGAAACTTCTGCTAACTCACACAATTCAGTTACGTCAAATGTGCTGAATTAACAACCCTACAAATATTTTATGTGAGTTCTTTAAAGACAAATATCTATAAATACGTTGTAAGTTTTCCCTTTTGTGCATTGAGCATTGAGGCTGAATATTGATAAATCTTTTAAAAAGAATGGTTTCAACTGATCCAAATTTCAAACTACACAAAACAGTGAAGTAGAGAATTTCTTTTTTCAATGTTATGTTAAATTATAAAGCGAATAAATTGTCCGCATTTTCAGCAGATGAGAATAATTTTTTTTTAACAACAATACAAATCTAATTTAAATTTTTTTCTTTTCAGGTATGTTTTGCTTTCTTATAAAGTTAAAAAAGAAAATCTTTCAATTATTAAAGTAAGTATATTTCACCCATATTTTTACTAAAAACTAGACTATTTTTTTCCAACGTCATATGGCCTTCTGAACTCGGAAATTTAAAAAAAACCAAAACGAATTAAATCGATAACTTTTCGTTTTTGATTCAATTGAACATAGAAAAGCTGCTATCGAAGATATAAATGTAGCATTTGTTTTATTTTCTGATAAAATGAGGGGATTCAGGCAAATGAAAAAAATAAATAACACCAAAAAATGGCAATTTTCAACGAAATTATAAAACAAAATTTAAATTCGTACCAAAAACCAACGAAAAATTTGCAAATGCAAGAATTATCTGTTATCTGAAGCTGTTTTTGAACAAAGGTATTGATGCTAAGAAAATATGCATATAACTGCTTAGTTCTAAGAATAGACATTTCATTTTTTTCTTAATTTTAAAAATTAAAAAAAACCTTACAATACACTTCCTATCTATATTTTTAACCATTAACTGAATAGGGCTTCTGTTTTTTGAGGAAATTGAAAATTAGCAAAAGGACTATTTAATTTTCTAAGAAAAGGTTAAGTATACTGAGTCGCTTTACATATTTTTCTGATTTTTTAAAATAAAAAATAACGGAATGGACATGGCCCATTTTTAATGACTAAAAAAAATTCTAAATTGTTGGAGATACTCGTACCTCCGATGGAATTCATTTTTTTTTAAATGGTTTATGTGATTGTATTCAAAATTTTTATAAAGTATTCAATACTTAAATTTTCAAATAAGAAAAAAAAATTATGTTTTAAAAATATTTGTTTTTTTTTTTTTAAATTGAGTATTTCATAAACTACTTAATATATATTTTTGAAATTCGATACAAAACGGTTCATAATACATACTAGATTTACTACTACTACTACTCGAAAATAACGGTACCTCCCACATTAAAAAAAAAAAAAAACAATTTCAAAAATTTTAAGTTTCTCCAAACCTTTGCCGACAATTTTGATAATTTTTTTTAAGTATATTAGTGTTAGTAGGTATGGCCAGTTATAAAAGAAGAAAAAAATTGATGTAAAGTAATTATTAACGGTACCTCCTAAAAACTTCCTTTATTGTTTTATATTTAAATAAAAAAACAATGTAATTGCACAAAGGAGCAAATATGTGCGACCTAGTCGTGTAGTTTTCAAAAGAAAAATCTTATCGATTTGGCCTTAAAAATTTTTTTTAAATTGAAAATTATTTTAAAAATTTGTAAGAAATAAATTTACTTCCAGATAAATAATAAAATGTTTAAATTCAATTGCATTTTCATGGAATCGGCATTTACGTTAAATTATCCTAAGTTTATATAGGAAAATATATACAAAAACATAATAATTTATTCATTGGAAAAACTCTATAATTAATTTAATTCTAAAAAAAGTATTTTATATTTGTATACGGCATTGACTAAAAATATTCTTACTAAATGTCTACCTCCACAGAATAATTAAATTTTATATGGCACCATTCATTATAATGTAGAACTTCTATGTTCATAAAATAAAAATATCCTTAAATTTACCCATTAAATAAATAAATTGATAGTTAAATAATTAAAATCGATGCAGCTATAAATCCCTTTCGAATTTATTTCTATATTTAAACATAAAATATGAGAGTTGAGAGGAGAGTACAGAGCACAGAGTGTACCTACCTACCTCAAAAAGAACCATGAAGTAAATATACTCCTCCGCACACATTTAAATTTCCCTTTAACATCATGACCATCAATTTGTATTTATTTATCTACAGGTTAAAGTTCAAGCACGTGATGCATATATAAAAGCCAAAATACGTGTGCAATATGTGGGAAGAGAGGTGGGTGGGCCATGCATGATGCTTGGCTGCCTCCTTCCAAAAAAAAAAAAAAACTTTTACTCGTAGGAAACTCCCCTCATACTCCTCCTCATGCTCATTGCTCATGTATAAGGTAGTATAGGTACATATAAACCTTTTAAGGGGAAATCCGGTTTTGGATAGCGTGAAGATACAGGACAGCAGAGTTCAATAATTTTTGCTTCAAGAGTATTCCAAGTGCAATATTCTAAGCCATAATGTCAGTTTAGGCTGGTGTGGTGTATCTGGTGGCCACATGAAATGTTTGTAATCCGATAATAGAGTGAATATACCGTAGGTTAGGTACGGTACATGTGAAGTATACTGATTCTAGAAGGATATCTGCTTTTTATACACATATTATTGAACTGCCTAAACACCCACTCGATAGCTCTTTTGCAATCGAGATGAGGAGTTCAATTAAAATAAAGTGCCTTCTCATGTTTCTGCATTTTTTTTTTTTTTTTTTTTGTATTTTTGACACTAGAGATACTTTGTGTGATAGTGTATACGAGTATATTTATATGGATCGAAAATAACCACCATTACAAAGTTATAGTTCATGTTCATTGAATTTTAAAAAATGGGGTATTGATGCTGTTTTTGTTATGTGTGGGTTTTGGGGATATACAATATCTCATTTATTTTACTCGATGACCAAAAACGAAGAACTAAGTATCACAAACTTTCATTTTATGGATGCATGTTAAATTGGCTTAAGTTACAGATAAAATACACTATAGGACAATGTTATTCAATAATAAAATGTTTTCTAAGCTGATAGGTCACTGAAGAAGTAAAATATCATCGTATTTTTCTGTGATGTGCTTTCGAGACATTGAAATAATTTTTGTGTGTGTAAATTTTAGTACTGTGTTACATTATGATTAAATTGTCCAAAACAATTGTTAACGGCACTTATTGAAAAATACTAACATTTCTTTTAAAAATTAATTTATTCTTTTCATGTCAAGATTGTTTTTTTGTTGAAAAAAACGAAATTCAACATTTAATTTGAAAATGATTTGGAATAAATTGTGTTCTCTTATATAACGTTTTTCTGAGAGAATTTGACATAATATTATAGAAGCACGGAGTATTTACTCAGTCAAGAAATTCGTTATTGGAGTAAACTCTGAAATAACGCTGTCATCAAATATTTATTGGAGCATTTGTTTCAAAATAAAAGAAGCAGAGTATTAGCTCGAATAAGAAAACTATTATCGGAATAAACGCTTATATAACTCTTAACTCTGATCATCATCATTATCATTGGCTCGACAACCGGGGTCCGGTCCTGGCCTCCACCAACAAGTCTCTCCACCTATCCAGGTCTGGAGACGACGCCCGCCATCCGAGTCGGTTCCTTTTCGCTCATGCGAGCTAGGGGCCTACCCAGTGCCCACCGGAATCAACCGAGCTTAATTTTTGTCACTATGTCTGCTTCAAGGTAGATTGCGTACAATTCATGATTGTACTGTCTCCGTAATAGTGCTTCCTCATATATGGGGTGAACAATTCTCCTTAAAACTATTTTTTTGAACGCGGCTAAGAGGTCGGAGTGTCTTTTGGTTAGCACCCAAGTCTCGGATCCATACGTCAGTACTGGCAGGACCATGGTCCCGTACTGCAGCAGTTTCGAAGTTATGATGAGATTTCAGAATTTGAAGAGCTTGGACAGACTATAGTAAGATCTGTTGGAAACGAGTGGCCGCCCGCGTACTTCTTTTTCTATATTATTATCGGCTGCTACTATTGACCCAAGGTATTTAAAGGATTGAACCACTTCAAATTGTTGAAGTGATTGTTTGACCAACTGTTCTTCTCACATTCGACGCCATCATCTACTTTGTTTTACCTTCAATAATGTGCAGCCCCAGATTTTGTGTCGCCTGCTCAATTTGGATGAAGGAATCGTGTACAGCTTGTTCGGTTCTTCCGATGATGTCGATGTCGTCTGCGTAAGCCAATATCTGGCTGGACCTGTTAACGATATGGTCCCTCCTCCCTCTTGTTGCCGTGCCAGAGTCACGGATTGCTTTCTCCAACGTAATAACAGCCTTCCCTTCCTCCAAAACATTTGGTATGAGAACGGGCTCAGCGAATAGTTCCCATTTCATCAAGTGTGCTGAATCCAACGTTTTTAAGTATAGATCTCGATCTATACGCAAATAGAAGTATAAGTGTATGCAATCAAAATTTGAAAATGTTGCCAGATTAAATTAAATTAATTACTAATATTACTTGTGTACAAAACAAAAAACCTATCTGGATAGGCCAATCCATTGATACTCTAAGGTCAAATACACACCATTTATGAGAAAGTGGTATAGTAATATGTACACCTCTCCCTCTCTAAACGCTCACACTCCTCTCATGAACGAGTAATGTGACCCTATTACTCGTATTTCAGATGTGCTTTATTCAACGAGATCCTTTGCGTCATCATCCTATAAATGGTTTGCATTCCAAAGGGAGTATACAATTTAGTTAAATTGGCAACCTACCTCTTTTACAGTGTTGCCACTTTGGACGCAATTCTTTAAGGTTTTTTTTGTATGAGATGTTGCTATTAGTACACAAAAACTCAATCCTTTAGTTCGAAAGGGAAGGTTGAAAACAACTAACAGTAGTTCAAATGCAGCAAGGTGGTAAACCTATTGTTTTGCACAAAAAAACTGCAAGATTTTCCAAAAAATAGTCCCCACTATAACAAAATAATGTCCTTGGTATAACAAACCTCAAATTCATATAAAAATGGTTTGTTTTGAATAAATTGGAAGAATTAGTATATAGCATTCTACAGAATGTTGTTCTTTGTCCTTATTAGAAACCAAAACAACTTTATCTTATTTTTGTGGTATGAATTGAATACCTAGCTATTTTTTAATTCAAAATGGAAGCCACAGAGCAGTGAGGTAGACACAGACACAGACACAAGACTACAAAATAGAAAAATGTTCATTTTTAACCATCTTTTCTTTCACCGTTGTGGTTCTTAAATAATTTAGGATATGTTGAAACTTTGTCCATCAACAAGGAACTAGGATTCTCTTGTGTGCCTTATTGTTTTTTTTTTTACTTTTATTTCCTCTCATCAAAAAACTCTTCTATCACAAAAAACAACACAAATCGTTCATGCTCATGACAATTTTTTTTTTAAAGATTTTTATTGCATTTTGAATGGAATCTTCCTTTTGCCTTTGTTAGTACCTACGCACAAAAAGTCTACCAATTTTATTGGAAATTCCTTTGAGTAAGGAGAGCCTAGATGGAGTGTGTTGGAAAAGCAATCAACACAACAGCTCTTAAATCATTGGTCTGGTTACCTTGTGAGTTTTGTAATCACGACGGGTGGTCTTTGGTTCGCATTCACAAGAAATGATTTATAAAAAGTTTATATGCGTGACCTAGCAGTTTGTGCCAGAGTTCGAATTTGTTTTCTTTCATGGAGTGGAGATTATAAATCTGATTCATCCTTCTGTTGAAATTCACAATTTTTGTTCTCAATATTGGATTTTAGGATTTATTAAATATATTGTACGTCTCTAAATTTAAGGGACAATTGGCTGTGCAATCAATAAACTTTGCTATCTATATTTGTAGCTAATTGAATTCTCGTAATTTGTTTTAGTAACTTCACTTCCTAACTATTGTGGAATATCATGTAGGAAGTCTGAAATTGGCGGTGAAAAGTGGAAATTAATAGTATAATGGAGGCCATGAGAGCAATAGTGGCGTAACCCATAAAATTCACTTTAGAGCTGCAAGAGATTTAAGAAACAGGGTTTCCTTAAACATTTTTTGTATTTTCCCTTTGACATTTTTGATTAATCTAAAAACGTGGAAGAGTTTTAAAAAAGACAAACTTTATAGGGCAAGCTTTTTTTTAAATTCAACATTATTTTGGAAAAAAGTGGGTAATGCCACTATTATAAAGAAAGTGATGGATTGGTGGTATAAATTGAAGCAGTTCTATTAAGTCTTTTTTTTTGCTATCATTTATTTTAGGTTCCTTAAGTTGGCTGAGATTTTTAATATCCACGGATTGTCTCTTTTTTACATTTAGCTCTTCGAATAAAATATCAACTTCATTGGAAAATTGAAAATGTTTTATTTTCTTTTTTTGAAATGTAACAATTTTTTACAAATTTTAAGTCATTCAACCTTGGAATTGGAAATGGAAATTTTCCCATTCCAGAGATTTTGTGGAAACGAAAAATCAGATGAAGTCATTTTCACAAATTCGAATGGGTTTCTCTTTCTGGCCTCGGAAATGAGATTTACCCAATCATTTGGGACAAATAAATCCTTATAAAATTTTTGTTTCCTCTCTATTAAACCAAAATCTTGGTCACATGGTCCTACTAACCTTAAGCTCGCACTGTGTCTCTGACATATAAAGGGTACATAAAAACCCCCTTAAGTGCGCGCTAATTATTAAAAAAAAAAAAAATAAAAAAAAATAGGAATGGTCACTAACTAAAAATTTATGGTCTATTTCTTCAACCTTAAAATCGGGATGGGATACCATAAATTGGCACAAGAGGGAAAACTTTTTATTTCTATTTTGGCCCCCACATTGGTCAGAATAATAATATTTTTTTTAAAACTGTCCTACATTCTTAAATCAATTAATTCATAAGACAAGATCCAATTTCTTGAGGTCCCGTTGACGCTGTATACTCATCCCAAACATATGTACATGTGAACTTTTTCATTACGTATATTGTACCAAAGCAAAAGGTCACAATCTATACCAAAGCAAACAGTTTCCAAGAGAAGTATGAAGGTTACGCCACTATTGCACTGATGGCCTAAATTGTGAATAGAATTTGTATGTTTTCAAATGCCGGTTTTGAAGCGCTAAAATAAGACGGAATTCTATGAACTTTTATATTTTTTAAATTATAATATTTGAAGAAACTGATTGAGATAAGACTGAGAAAAAAGCTTTTGAAGCTTGAAAATGTTTAAAAAACGGTATTTTTGGCAATTATGTTGAGATTTTGTGGGTCAGGCCGTAGCCGATTAGACAGACTGAATTTCCGAGATCTACTATGTTTTGTCTTCCACATCATAAAAAAATCAAGAGGCTTATCAAAATCTCGTGATTGACTTTTTAAGAATTTAAAACTGGCCCAATAACAGGTACATATATGTACCTTAATTTTTTAGAGCCAAACTTTTTTACTTTTTGAATACTAATTTGTTGCGCATAAAATTATTTTCTAATTTTAACTGTTTTTTTTTAATTCAAATCAAAATTTGAAAATTTTGTAAGCAGGTACTTTATGAACCCAAAGCTCCAAGGCCTTCCATATAACCAAAAAATAATTTTGTATCATCACTTTAAATCATCTTGAAATTGAAAAATGCGCGTTTTTCAAAATCTGAAGCTGAAAATTTCGAAATTTTTTCAACATTTCTTTTCTATTAGACCACTCATTTGTCAATGCCAAAAAAAAAACAATAATCGAACCGGAGTTAAATTAATCATGTAGATTTAGCTGATACTTTTCAAATCTTCTGTATACAAGAAACTGATCAAAATAATTGGTTTAGCAGATAATAAGAAAATTAAAAAACAAACTAATTCTTCTATAGAGAGGTAATGCCAATAATGTCTTAATTTAAAATATTTAGTGTTAGATAATGATGATCGTACTCTTACTTTTAGTGATTTTTGAGAATTTTTAGATATTTTCAAAAATTTCTATTACCGTTATTTTTAGTTCTTAGTTAATGTGTGTCCAAAGTATTGAAGAACATATATTAAAAAATCGACAAGATGCCAAATCAAATCGAAAAAGTCGTCCTCGGAACCCTGAAGCATAAAATTGCTGTTTCAATTTTTTGGAGATAGTATGGCATTAACAAAATGGTAATTATTCTATTTACAGAGATATCAAATCATATTGTACTTAAATATTAAAGCTAAATGAGCTGTATTAGTAGAGGTAGACACGTACAAAAACTTTACTTTGCGTTTTTCAATAGCACTTTTATGTTTTTATGTCAAAAAATAATTTAAAAAAATGCTATATCGACAAAATTTTTGTCTTCAATAGAAAATGCCAAAACAAATTATTTATAATTTTTTTTACATATGTATGTATATAATGATAATTTGTGTTGAATGGAATAAGCTATTATTTATCAAAATCGTCCAAAAACTGCGGAAGCAATGAAATTTTTTTTTTGAATATTTCAATTTTTAAACGGGAATATCACAAAAGCCTAAAGTGATACAAAAATTCCGAGATTAGATTTGAGTTTAGCACATCAAAAAAATAAGTCAGTTTGAGTTTTTGTATCGATGTTGTATCTGACCAATTTAAGTTTAAACTTAATATTCGAAGAGAAATGTTCGAGAACGTATATGAAACAAAAATTAGTAACACAGCTACAAATGATTTTAAAATAATAGCTTCTTCAATCAAAAATATATAATTTTTATATTCAATACAAGAACTTACACACCAAAATTTAAATTAAAAAAAGTACGGACACTATTATTGATTGAAAAAAACCGTAAAAAATTGTTGAAATCTGAATACATTAAAAAACGGTTTTTCTTTTTGAGAAAATCAAACACCAAAAACTCGATGCTATACCTGGTACCGTTAATAAAGGTTTCAGAATATTTTTTTTTGACTAGATAACTGGAACTACTTACAAAATCTTTCTGAAAAATCACCAAGTCCTTAACATTTTGAAAGTTCAATTGAGGTAAAACATTTAATGTGATTCTAATGTCAACATTCAAGCACAATTGCACAAATTATCAAGTCTTCAATTAAAAATCTTCACTTTTAAAATTTTGTTAACTATGTTTTTAATTTAGTACAATAAGTACCCACTTAATGTCATGTAATCAATTAGGTAACTTTTCTTAAAATCTGCAAACTGATAATCAGTTTCATCGAAAATGTCTGAATAAATGTACAACAGTAGCTACGTTGAATGTGTTATCTACTAATCGTTCAATTTAAAAAAAATTAAATTTTTGTCCAAAAACTTTTTTATGTTTCATTGAAAGCATCATTTTAATATCATTAAATTTTTAAATATAAACAATTCATATATCTAAAATAATCCTGACTTTCAAACAAATAATTTTCAAAATCATATAGTTGCATTAAAAGGGTATGCTCGTAGCAACTTTTGTAACAATTTCCGTAAAGTTTATAGCCTCAAAATACTTCTAGAAGTTCTATAGGAAGTGTTTGAATCATGCAAACCTTACATCACACTATTTACAACCAGTGATAGAAGTTTCCAATAACTTTAGCAATTTGCTTCGAAAAATGTTTGCCACGTAATGCAGCAGACACAGGTGATATGGTGTGCTCTTATGGAAAAATGAAATGAATAGTTTTCTTCACTACAATGTTGCAAACTAAAGAAAATAGACATAACTTTAACTTTTACCTCAAATTAAAGATACGTGCAACATTTATTTTTACTTTATGCATTCGTGTATCATCATATACTAAAAGTAGGGCATCAGGACTCTTGTTCGACACGATTTTAGTTAGGTACATAAATATTTTTATTTTTCATTTCCAAAATATGAAGGTAGATACACCATAAATATAAAAAAACACAAGCTCAAGCGCAACTATGCAACCCATCTTAATTATTCATCGAAATACAGAGCTCCTCTTTTCTCTCAATGAATATATAGGAAAACGTCCCGCCTTTGCTTTTACAACCCTACAAAAATTGAAATAGGTCGATTTTATCTGCAACTGCAACTGTAACTGTTACTAACTGAAACCAGGAGAAACTATAAATTTTTAATTTGAATTTATATCGAATGCAGTTAACCGCCTATAAATAATTTCATAATTGCAGATATGCAGTGCATATTATATATTTTCCAATTGACCTACACTACTTTCTTAATATAATATCTAAAAGCTTTTTAACCATCATCAACATTGTAAGGGTTTATGTAGATTTTAAATTTTATATAAAAGATATGTGCAATTCAATTATGTAAACAAGGTGAGCATTCCCACTTATAATTGTGACAACAACATTTTAAATGTCAAGCATTAATCCAAAGCCACCACTTAACATATTAAATTCCCCCATTAAGTGGCAGCACTTGGCTTATAGATGCTGCTGCTAAACCCCCCCCCCCTCCTATTCATCCATTCTATACAACCCCTTCCTCCTAATTAACTTTTTCCTCATCATCAACACGACCAAATGACGATGACGACGTCGACGGATCAGATGAGGACATCAAGGATACAAACTGATTATTCTCAAGTGTTATTCAAAAACTGCATCTATGTAACTTTAATGTAGGTATACAACATACGACGTTGTGACTATCTTATACGTGAGTGGTTTTCAACCCCCACGGTCATCCACCCACAACCTTATGGAACACCTTAAAGGCCCTTATATCCGTTAGCCTCGGTTATGCGTTAGTGCACTTTGCCAAACTATGCAACAGTATGGATTTGCCATACTGGCAAATTAAAAATAAACAGTTTAAATAAGGGGGCGGAAAATAAGTCTTACAAAACTGTCAGAATAAAAAAAAAGTACCGCGGATGTTATGTTTTTTTTTTTGTAAGCTATATGCAAGGATTTTACAGCAATTGGAGGGAATATTCCTGGATTGAAGTATTCAAAGGGTTAATTTCAAAACACAGGTTGTTAACAGTGGGTTAAGTTTGTGGCGCTTTGTGAACTTTGAGAGATTCCAGATAAATGTGACTGAATAACTGAAACCGACTCATTATCTAAAACTACATGGGTTCTATGAAAAAAAAAAACAATTAGTTTCCAAGCACATTCTAGGATTTAAGATTTACGAGTTGGAAATTGGAATTTTCGAGCTGTTAACAAAGCAGCCGGTAAAACGCGCCAAATCAATCATTTATACAGAAACTAATAAACTTGGTGCCTAGCCCAATAAGAATCTTGTTCTGTTAATCATAAAGAACTTCATTAGGAGCCCAAACTGCTACCTCCACCCTTAGTAAGAGTATCCGTTGATTTCAGGAGCTACCCGTCAAATATCAAATCTCATAAGTTAACCCGCCTGTGTATTGGTTATCTGGGTACCTGTGCCAACTTTTCTTCAGTAACCTGAACTTAAATTTAGATATCCACTATTTTCAAGTACATACATATATGTATCTGAACTCTTATTCAGCTAACCGCATACTGGTGTTTTCGGATATAACTCACTAACTACGTTGACCTCTTATTTTTGAGTATTAGAAAACCGAGTATCATATACCCGTACAGAACTTCCACATCCAGCTCTAATTCGCACATAATGAGATTCAGATTTTTGGTGGTATTACGCAAAATACGCTATCCCAACAGACATGTTTTATTATTGCAGTACCCAAAACATTCTTCATCTGGTCATTTGACAGAATTGTTATCTGTCTATTCGGTATTCGGTTGATTTGTTATCACGCCATTCTGATATGATCATTTTTAGTTATTCGTTAGTTTTGTTTAAAAAAAATACCTAGTTTTGTTCGATATTTTAGGTACATTTTAATAATTTTGGGTGGAATTCATTGACATGTACATGAAATATGTAAAAGCTAAGATATAATATTATGCAAGATAGTAAAATGCGAAGAAATAGAAAGCGAAATACAGTGGTGGTCAAGTATAACGAACTATATATAATGTGCAGAGTCAATTCATTATATCGAAAATTTGTTATATCGAACTTTTTTTTCATACAAATCTTTAGGTAAATAGAAAGTACAAATTTAATTTTCATAATTGAATTTCATACTTCAATTCAATTCAATTCGATTCTGTATTTAAGTCACACAAATATTTGTACTCATATTTAAGAAAAAAAAAATCGTTAATATGCATGTTCTTTTTTTGGCGTTATTATTGAATGCCTCTGCCCATAAACTTCTTAGAACGAAGACTTTAAAGTTTTCAATGCCATTTTGTTCTGCCCATTGGATGCAAAATTGTAAATTTTATCTTATAATATTAGTTGTTAGTAGATATTAAAACATTTACAGTCACTTTTTTTTCATTTTCTTCGTAATATCGATCATTCGTTATATCGGCATTCTTTATACTAGACCACCACTGTGATACTAAGAAAAATTATATATTGCGAAATTATAAAATGCGATATAATTTTTATTAGCGAAGTAATGTAATAGGATACCTAAAATAAATGCAGATTAATGAAAACGGATATATAAATTATCCGAAGTGAGATCTACAAATTGATAATTTTGCAAAACTATAAAATTGCAAAATAAGAACTTGCCAAACTTTAAATGCACATTTAAATGCGAAATGGTTAAAATAATTTCGCAGGAAATTTCCCAAAACATCAAGATTCAAAACAATAACATACAAAATAATAAAATGCAACGAAATAAAAAACGAAAGATGTATATCTAGTGGAATACAATAATGCGAAGTAAATAAATTGAAAAAAAAATGCAATATAATTACTAAAAGCTAAGTAATGTTATGCGATATGAAAAAATGCAAAATACTAAAATGCCATATCTAACTTGCCCCACTTCGCAAAACGAAATGATGATTTTGCGAAACCATATACATATTAGCGAAATAAAAATATACTAACAAATAAATCCAAATGCAAAAAATTAAAATTTCTAGTTTCATACTGGATGACGAGGCCGAGAGGAGACTTCTGAAGTCTAGACTATAGAAGTTTTTTAATTATACATTTTTATGTCTTAAAAACACAATTTTTCATTACAGGAAACAAAACTGACACTCGATTTGGTGTCTTAGAAGTTAGTCTCGTCTCGGTCTCTTGACAACCCCTACGACCAACAAGTGTGAACAAGTATGGAGAGCGAACTAACTTGGTGAGAGAACTGGCTTTAATGACTTGTTAGCAAATGTCCAAATCCATCCTAGATTGTACCTAAATGCCTTCTTCAGTAAGAAAGTACATGAACATAGTTTCCAATAAATGTTCCATCATGGAAACTTATAGTTTGAACAAGTTAGCTTTTGGTACACCCTAATGTATAAAGTAAACTAGGAAATTTGTTGGCAATTTTATTTTTATGTTGCAGAAATCAGCATAAGTTTATCATGGAACCGTGGCATGTTTTATTAAAAAAAAACTACCATTGCGGTTGAATTTCTAAATCCAGCCCTGAAAGCTTCTCGTCCCTTGCACCGGGTATTACGAGGTGGAATTTAGAATGATAGGATATGTGTGTGTTTGTTTGCAACTAAAAGATAAGATGCACACGGCAGACCATACCGCACTACTACTATAGGGATGTCAGTCGCGTCGTAGCGTAGGTTGGAGTTGCTGGAGGATGGGATATATGCCATGTCAAAAGGACATCCTACGAATATACTCATAGAGAGCATACAAACGTCGTCGTCGGCGTGGCGCTGCTGTACTCGTATATGAAGCAAGGAACGGGGAACATGTTCACTTGGTTTCGTAGGACCGTTTTGTATTTGAGATTAATTATTCAAGATACGTTGGTGTAGTCAGTAGGGATTGTTTGTTGGTCTAATCCCAAATTAAGTTCTTACGAACCAACGAACGAACGAACGGTTAAAGGCCTTCAACGAAACGATACGACGAAACTCTTTGAATGTACATATCTCTGGATTTGGTCTCAGCTCACGAGATACAAACCGTACCCTTTTCTTTGGTGGTGTGTTATGCGGTTAAGGTAATGTCATTTCTATGTATTTGCACTAGATACACTATATTATGGTTCTACTAGTGAATGTATGAACTTTAAGGGAAGTGAATGGTTTCTTATTGCAGAGTTATGGTAATTTACATAAATGACAAGAAACACAAACGTCTTAAGACCATGAAAATGATATTCTTTCCCGTTTACAACCTCCTCTTTCAAAAAAAAAAAAAAACCAAACCTTCCCACTTACATTATAGTCACTGGTACACCAACAACAAGGAAAAGTTTTTAAGTGTTTCAAGTTTTTGTTTTTCGTGTTTTTTTTTTTTTCTTAAAGATTGTTTGAAAAAGGAGTATAGTATAAATTTTGAATATTTGTTATATAGAGGGATAGAAAATGGTGGAAGGATTTATAATGATTTCAATTGAATTGTAAATTTTTTGCTAGGAGAAAGAAAGAAGGAAAATGAATAAAACAAGGGTTGATAATAATAACAAGAATTTATAATGTGGCATTATTTTTGTTGAGGGATTATCTTAAAGCATTTTCGTAATAGTTGTTGCGGGACATTTTTTTTCCCCTGTTACAGATGTTCTATTTGTTTTATTGGTTATCCTACTAAGATATTTCAATTTAATTGCACTAGAGACATTTAGGGACATTATTTTACTGCATAAATAAAAACTGCATTTGCAGGTAGGTAAATCCAAATTAATTATTTTATGAAAATTGTATTTTTGTTGCTTTTAGAAATATTTGATATTCCATACGGTTGGATCACCTTTGTTATATGTGACCGGCATTCAGAATTCGTTTGAATGAAATCCACCAACATTTTTTTTATGAAGCAACGAAGATGATAATTTTATTGAATAATATTAAGCAATTGCTGGTTTGTTATACCTTTGTAACAGTATAAAATGTATGACCCTTTGCTTGAACTTTGTAAAATATACTACAAAAATATTTTTCTAGTGTTTTTTGAAAAAAGTGGAAATCTTCAAATTTTTTTTTAAATTGAATTTTTTTTTAACGAAAATTAAAATTGCAAAAAAAACTGTCAAAAAATTAATTTTTGTTTTTTGTTATAATGATAAGACAATGGTAAAAATCAACGAGATTTCTTCCTCTGGTTAATTTTTTTCATTTTGACAACTTTTGAACTTGAAAATTTAAAAGAATTTATTTTGTTTATTTTTTGTAAAACGAAGTACTAAGTACAATAAGAATTACATACTCGTATATTGGAAAGTCTATAAAAAGAATAACGAAAACATTTCAAAAACTTACTTTTGTACTTTTTTCAAATATTTACGGGAAAGCTACAAAAAAAAACTTTTCTTCATAAAGTTTAAACAAAAATCTTTTAGAAATTTAGCTTTTGTTTTTTGAAATGGCCTTAGATTTTTTTGTACAATTAATATTTCTCGAGATATTGATGATCAAAGACAAAAGACACCTTTTTCATTTAACATCAAAATTCTGTTTTATAAAAAAAACTCGTGGAATCGTAAAAAATTGTAAAACTAAAGCTGAAAACAAAAAACATAATTCATTGGGTTTTATTTTATCTCAATTCGACCATTTTTCACAAAGATACAGGTCTTCAAAAAAATACTAAAAAAAAGTCAAAAAAAATATTTTCCCTAATTTTTTTGTCCAGTGTATTTGTCAACCAAAAACAATCAAATTGAAATAAAAGTGGAAAATGATTAACTGTCGTACTTATTTATAAATGTGTATATGTATGATTTTGTAAAAAAATTTATAATTTTGCGTTCATAATTTTTCCTTTTTTGTAAAGAAAAATTAATAAAACTTTTTACTTTCAACTTTCTGTTGTAAAAATTAAAGCTTGAAAAAATCAAACAAATATTTGTTTTGAAGAATAGCTGACGTTGTTCGCCTTGTTCTAAAGATGAAGGCAATTGCAGTATGTGGAAGATGGACTGGGTCACCTCAGTTCAGACGAATCAATGTAAATTGCACAAATTTACTTTGGATCTAGCAATAATGGCGGCCTGTATGTACCTCAGCCTATGCCATAGCCTAACTGACTAAATTATTTGTTTTTTCTAACTTGGCATCTAGGGTTTCTAGGGCATTGCCTAGAGACGGCATTCTAAAAATGATGGCACCTATCCTATAGTTGTTGAGACAGAACTTATTTAACTCGAAAACGGCTCAAGCGATTTCGATGAATTATTTTCTGTGGGTGTTGCAAGTAACTAGAATTAATCCGTCATTCAATTGATTTTTATTTTCAAAAATTCAAAATTTCGTAATCATTAGATAGGATCCTCATAGTTGAGCCCAAAGTTCTTCTTTGCCTTGTAGTAGCAATTTAAATAATGAAGTTTAAAATGCTTAAAAATGTTGTCGATATAAATCGAAATATGTATCGATATTTTTCAAAAATAAACAAAATGTTTTCAAATACCAAAGTTAGTTTTTTTCAATCTGTCGAAAAACTTTTGATTTAAAATTCGAAAATGAAATAAATTTAATTAAACAAAACTCCACGATTTTTAAT
Source organism: Syrphus vitripennis (assembly GCA_958431115.1). Taxonomy (NCBI): domain Eukaryota; kingdom Metazoa; phylum Arthropoda; class Insecta; order Diptera; family Syrphidae; genus Syrphus; species Syrphus vitripennis. The sequence continues at coordinate 77,344,549 of OY288109.1, read as the reverse complement.
TTAATTTTCACCTCTCTTGCACATGGTCGATACAAAATCTAACCAAAAGTTATCAATTCAACTCAGTATATCATATATGATGTTAACTCTAATTCAATCAGAAATTTAACTGCAATAATACATACCTCTACAGTAGAGTATATTCCTAGATAAAGTACAAAACTACATACAGCTTCATATAAAAAAAAAAAAAAACAAAACAAAACTTAATATCCTGATTCCTGAAATCGAAAATTGAAAATTGGAAAACTTTTAGAAAATACATTCAAGTATAGATAGATTTATCTATTTTTTATATGTGCATGTCAGTTTCGAATACCCGTAAATTTAGCAATTTAAATTTTTCAAAAGAACTGACAGCTTAGACTACACATAAATAACATTCATTCTAATTCAAAGCTTTTTAATTTAAATTTTTAAAAATAAAATGAGAAAAAAAAGAAATGTTTTAAAAAACGGTTTAAAACAAATATCGTCTCTATTAACACATCCCTGGCTTGCTTGCAATAATTTGCCAGTTCATCCGCTTATAAATGCGTTGTATTAAAATAAATTCAAATGCACAAATCGGTTGGTTTAGAAATTTGAATATTAATTCGCGGATTGACCATTCTGATATTCTCTCGCACTATTTTCAAACCCCCACCTCATTCCTAAACCGATAATAGGACTGTGCCAGAATCGGAGGTGTCGAAAGTGGCGCTGGCGTGGTGGTATGGCGTGGTGTTATAAAAACAAACACAAAAGTTTCGAAATGAAAATGTAATCAAAACAATTGAGACAAAAGTCATGATGTGTGTTTTCTGTTGTGATGCCATTATTTCTTCGCATGCACCAGCCTACGTACAGATACGTATTTTACTCTCAGGGGGTTTTTTCCCACAGATTGGGATGTCTCCTCTTTTGGAATCACACACCCCCATAACGCCCCAACTGATGGTCACACTTGGTCCACTCTTCATTTTCCTCTTTACCGAACTGATGCCACTGCTTGAGCTGAATGTGGTCATGTGGTGCTTCAGAGCTCAAAAGGATATATACCTATCACACAGAGGCATCACTGATGCGATGGTGGAACAGGGTGTACAATACTGTACACTGGACAGATGTCGTCCAAAGTATGTACGAGTATATATTGTTTGGCAAAGTTCCCGACCTTAATTGGTTGGCAAATTAAACCCAGTATTGTCTGCACAGTTTTTTCGTATTTTTTTTTTTATTTTTTTGAGTTTTACACACAAGGTGCATTTATATTGAAAAAAAAAACTCTTGGAAATTCATTTCAATACTGAAAAATAGTTACAGATATAAATATATACCTACACCAAGAAGACAGAGCAGACTTCAAGAAACTTGGTTTTAATTGGAATGTATATATTTATAATTTGGCAAATAAACTACAGAGGATTTTTAGAAAACTAATGATCATTTTCGAATATGCAAAATGTTGTAAAGAGATTTAAATTGCAGTGTTTTTATTACCTACAAGTTGACCTCTTTGGGGTTTAATATAAGCTCGGAGGAAAATTAAATTGTCACATTTCACTTGCGAACTCTTCATTTGTTTTTTAGGTAAATCGAAATTGAAATTTGTATAAAATCACCATACGAAAAATAGAGACATCTGAATTTAGCAACCTTAAGTTTATCTTCTGTTTTCAGAAATAATATTTGAATGACTATAAATCAACGTTAAAAATTCATCAGATATAGAAAAAGGTACGTATACGCCTGAGTGTTCGCTACAAGACTACGTTCATTTCAATTATCCAACGAATAATTAATAAAGCACTCGCAAGTTATGATAAATATATTTATGCACAACACTGATTCGATAGACTGATATGGAATGATTCACTCGGTAGGCGGTTCAAAAAAACAAACCTACTTCTTCCTTGAATCATTCTATTTTTGAAGACTTACAAATTTTATCTATTAAAATTAAATATCTATTATAGTTCCCCTGAAATATTGTTACTCCCCGTCCCGATAAATTCTGAGGAAACCTTTGACCATAACTCACTATCTCGCTTTTGAAATATGAGAAAAATTCCTACGGAAATTTTTTATTGCTTGTATTGAAAAGTTGATAAATTAAAAATTTGGAATATATTTCGTTAAATTTGAAATCTTCTTATTTAATGCACAAACAAATTTTAAAGCTTTTTCTTTTCTTTTTGAAAAATCAAAATTTCTTTTAATTTAATAAATTGCAATTCATATGAAGCAAGGACTTGGTAGGTTTATGTTAGTTTTTACAAAAGTACGAGTAGTAACTCATTTATCTCAATTGACAGGAGAACTTTAAACTTAGAAATGCTTTAAACAAAATTACCAAAAAGAGGCTTGGTGTGCGACTTAAACTGATAATAATTTATTCTAATTCATGGCCTTGAAAAGCATTTATACCGGAAGTAAGATGCCATGAAGAAAATATCTGATTTGAGAATTTCTAATATCGGGTGTTCAATCTAATCTGGAGAATACCAACGCAACGTGTCGAGAGCAAACGAATCTCAATAAATTCGAAACAAACATTTTAATCATTTTTGCAAAGTTCTAAATAGTGTTAGGAAATTGCTACTGAGATCTAAATGAGACAAGAACTGAACGAAAGAAAACCTTTCAAAAGCAACCAATTTTAAAAAACACATAAAGCACATGATTTCTGAACAGGGAAATGCACTTTTTTAAAAAGCCGCTTTTGTCAAAACTTCCATTTAAAACTTTTTAATGGCAGTTCAAAAGATCTCAAAATTTCGAAACATGTAGTTTAAACACATAATGTTATAGGTAAAAAATTGAAAATTGACATTTTACAGTTCTTTTTTGAAGCTGTAGTGAAAAAAAAAACAATTAGTTGAATTTTTTTAAAAACCTATTCAACACGTTATGACGTTATATAAATATTCATTGTTGAGATACGGTGAACGAAAACATGACGGATTTTGCTTCTAGAAACATCAAAATGTGAAGATATGTCAAAATTTTCAATTCTTATAGTAACTTCCAGAGGAAAGACGACTAGCACTCGTTTTCCATTCAAAGAGTATACAACTCCTACTGACGTTTTTGTACGATAGGTTCAATGGGTTATTGGTCCGATCTGTTATGAAGTTCATCATTGGAGATCCTGTTGAACCCGAAAGTTGCACGCACATCTGTGAAGTTGACAATCAAAACACTTATTGCAATGTATTGAGTGTGATATACCAAAATATGTGATGAACAACAACTCTCCCTACCCAATGCTCCACACTAAGGGTCCACTAGTGGGGTTCAGTAGGTTGACCTGAGGAAAAACATGCCTTGACGGAGAACTGCCATGTAAAGCTTACCTTTCAGCTTAGGGATACATTTTTCGATCACAGAAAATCGGAGAGTTTTTCAGCCACAAGATCCTTCGCTATTGATTCCAAGATATTTAAACTTTTCGCACTTGGATCACTTGCGGATCAGAAAATGGGTAACATCGGTGTTCGGTTCTATGCGGAAATCATCTCTACGTTTTATTTTTCGGAGCAAAAAGCCGTCCAGATCTAACGTACAATATTTGATCAACTTAATTTTTGGTGTGTGCCATCATTGTCACATATTTATCGAAACAAATGGTTCAACTGATATACATATATCTGTTTCTTCTAACATTACCCAATTTATAGAACATAAGGTGTGTTTTTTAAAACTTCCAATGTGCTTGTTAAAAAACGAACCGTTAAATAAAACAACAACAAACGTCATTAGGAGTTCGCTAAGCCCAGAGATTTCTCGGGGCATCATACCTGAAATGGAATCGCGTAAGGCGATAGTTGACTGTCACTGTTTTGATAATCAATTTTCAAAGTGACACCTAAATAGCTGTCACTAACAAACCATAGCAAAGCAAAGTGGAGCAAAGCATCCATTTTGATGGTCAACAATCAACTATCGCCTTACGTGATTCCATCCCTGTTATCGAAAGTTTTTACGAAAACTTAATTTTCTTTTCTAGATGGCGTCGCTTAGCCATTTTTGACATAATCTGTTTGTTTTTTTGTCTTCAATGTTTTTTTCGAAACATAGGGGTATCTTTCCTGGCTCAATCACTTTTCTTTTATCACCGCAACTATTGGAAAGTATAGCCTTGGAAGCTGCAATTCAAAGCAAAGAATTACTCAACTAAATCAACTATTGATTTTTTCTTCCATTAGTTAAAGACAAATAAAATCAATCCTCACTCTAAAATAATAAAATGTTTATCTTTCAAAACAACTACCGCACATGATATCTAAATTATTTTAAACTTAAACACCAAAAGATCAAATACTCAAATTTCCTTAATGCAATAAATTTTGCAAAATTCTTTAATACTATATGCAGTCTAACGCTTAAAAAGATTATATCCTAATATTGAAAAGCATTTTGCACTCTCACTTTATATTATAAATCAACCACAAGAAGTACGTCGAAGAAAAAGAAAAATATCCTCCGGAGCAACTAAACATCTAAAACTTTTATTTACTTTCAGTAAAGTTATCCTGCAGAAAATACAACAAAAAAAAAAAAAAAAGTATTCCGTTCTCTAAAAGTTACAGAGGAAGGTTCTATATCAAGATACACTTGGACGCGTTCTCATATAATTTTATCGTCCAAAAAGTGAACTTTTTTATTAACAAAAAACAAAAAAAAAACATCCATCCAATGTGCGATATTTTTCAGCGAAAGCCTTTTGCAATTCGCGCCTTTGGCAAGATGCATTTTATAATTCAATCACTTAAATTCGTTGGTCTGAATTTGAATTGGGCAAAAAAAAAATGAATTGAAGTGAGACGAAGTTTGTTTTATTTTTGCTGAACGGAATTGAACAGAATGGAACGCAACGGAACTACAGCGGTAACTCTTTCCACACTGCTGATGGTGGCAGTGATATATTTCTACGGAACTAAATGCCTCCAACGTGGATTCGTGTGCACTCAACTGAAACACCCTGTACTGCTCTGTTATCGCAGCTTGCTGCTTTTCAACCCAGCAGCATGAATCATCCTCAAACGCCCGCCCCATCGCTGATTTCTTGGAGCAATAGCAATTTAAAAGTCAAATTTCAACACGAAAATGCGCTCATGCATAGCAAATAAGCTAAAAAACTTTCCCAGATTTCTGTCCCTGTCCCTGTATCCCAGTATATCAGACGAGAAGTTTCCCGACAGTTGGCGGTGGAGTGGGCTTTGGCGGTGGCACTATAGGAACCGCGTTGTGAAATAGTTTTTGTTAGATATACGATGGATATCCTGGCCCGATTTGAATGAGTGTGACAATATCTCACTTGGCTCTGGGTGCAGCGCATTAATTTTAACGGTTGTTCAAAATGCTTATGCTTTTTATGCTTCTGATGATTGTTTTGTTTAAGAGGGCGTGCCACTGTGTTTACATTTATCCTGAACTGTTCCATACATACTCGCACAAGAACTACATACATATATCAAACATAAAATAGATATGATAATGAGTGCGGTTTTCCAGAATGACAGTTAAAAAGTTGTATTTCTGATGTGGGAAGCATTTTAGGAGTTCTCTGGACTTCTGACTTCTACGAACAAAAACAAAACAGCGCGGTTCACTTGATTGTGCGGATTTAGAATTTTTTAATCTATCAGGACTTAGTAGTTAGTTAAATTTCAAAAACGATTTAATTTTTGAAAATCCTGAAGGATACAACATTGCTGCTTAACTCATAGCTCATTATTAAGAAAAGTGCACCACGTATGTTCTGTTTATCAATTTTTTTACAATTTCACTTCTTTGTTTATCTAAGGAAACTATAAATAAGCATTTCCAACAATCATTGTATAAAACTCCATAATGCATTTTTATGTAGTAAATTCAGTTGCGGGTCTCAAATTTAAGGGAACTTAAAGTAGATAGTACTTGAAAAATAATTGGCGCTATAAAGACTTTGAAGATATGGTCCACAACATAGATACTTGAAAAACTCAAATATCTTGCGAATGAGTTCGGCGTTTACTCTGATAAAGATATCTAAGTAATGATTATATCAGTGTTTACTCCAATAACGATGCGTGAGAAATGTATTGTATCATATCTTACCTGCCTACAATAGTCTGTCAAAGCTCTTCAAATCCATAGATCTCACCATAGCTTCAAGACTGCTGCTGTACGGGACCAGGTCCTGTCAGTTATCACGTATGGATACGAGACTTGGGTGCTTAGCAAAAGATACTTCCTCTTAACCGCGTTCCAGAGAAAAGTCTTAAGGAGAATTGTGGGACTCATATGTGATGAAGGACGATTCCGGAAATGATACAATCATGAATTGTACGCAATCTAGTTTGAAGCTGACATAGTGACAAAAATTAAGCTCGGTAGACTCGGGTGGCAGGGCACCTAGCTCACAAGAGCGAAGAAGAGGAACCGGCTCGGAAAGTCCTTTGTGGTACATTCTATGGTAGACGACAGCGTGGTAGACCATGCCTGCGCTGCAGAGATGGCGTAGATTAGGACGCCCGAAGCCATGGGTTGCGCAACTAGATGGCGTCGGCTCGAGACCGGGATAGGTGGATAGACTTGTTGAAAGAGGCCAGGACCAGGAGAAAGTTATATTAGCATTAACTTCTATAGCGGTGTCTCAGAAATATTGTATATGAGCTTTTGCTCCAAAAACTATGTATGTCTAAGGAATGTATTATATCAGCGTGTTGTTTTTACGAGTATATCGATTGACCTTATTGACCAAATATCCCTGGATTCTTTAGATTGGAGCAATCAATCCATTAAACATTGATGAAAAGAGTTATGTCTAATTGTATTCTAATGATATATGGAGGCTGACTATTGTGCTGACAAAACCTTGGAGGTGGCGATGGTTGTTTCAAAACGAATGACGCGCAAGTAAATGAATAGAAAGGCTACTTCTACGCAATAATGTGGATTGCGATACGTTTCACAGCTGCGTACAACCGTTTTGGGCTTGAGAGATAGGTATCAAACAACATTTTGAGTTAAATAGAATATGACGATTCAAATGTCAACCCAAAGCCCTAAAATTGCTCTTTTCCGGAATCAAAAATAGGTTTGAAAATTTTCGAAATTTCAGAGCAATAATTCAGACTTTTCGGAAGTTTTTAATTCATCGAGATTTTAAATATTTTAATTCAAAAGTTTTTGGCTCGAAAGATATGAAATAAACTTTGAAGTAAGTTGAATACTGCATTTCTGGAGCGACAAATCAAATCTAAAGTTTGGGAATTTCCGGTTTTTTACTAGGATCACAGCCTTAATCGAAGGCAAAACATGATGAGAACGCGTTGATGTTTTTGATTACCTCTTTATCGCGCAATAAATTCCATCGCCACCATATTTCATAAGCAATTTTCGTAAGCAAACGAATTAAAACTCCAAACAATGCCGAAAACGGTCTTGACATAATTTTAAGCAACGGTAATCATACACCTCTTCAATTCGCTACTAAATCTGGACTCTTCTTTATTGTAAGGAAGTCTCTGTACTGGCAGTGATAGTTAGAAGATTAACCATTTTGCTGATATATTAACTTTTGAGCAGTGATAAACGATTTTTGAAGCACAGGGATTTGAATGAAGATAAGAAAACCTTTTAATGTTTTTCCTGCTAATGCTCATATGTGGATATAATGAAATGGGAGCAACGCAGCGTTAAGAATAATTTGAAGTTCTATCAGTTTGAGGCAAGGCGTTGAAATATGTCAATGTTAGCTGAGGAACTGTATGACGTCTAGAAATAACTTCTTCTTGTTTTGAATAATTGTTGTATCCAAGCAGTAGGCTCACTAATGTGTGCCTACATGTATCCGGTTCTGAAATCATCAGTTTTGAACTACTACTATCTGCGCAGATCTTGCTATCGAATATGAGAATTGCATGCATTTTTGACATCAATGACCTTCGCTTGTTTGCCGTTGGAACTCTCCATATTTGCTATCAATCTGCCGAGTGATGTAACTTTACACATATTGTCAAGCTTAACTATTGTAAATATATCAGTGTTGATATCAGTCATCTAAAACTAAGTCTTGAATTGGTGTCGACACTGTATTTTTGCGGTCTCGTCTAGTTTTTGTGGAGAAAATGAGAAACACTAAATAAAAAAAAAACTCCATTCAACTATTCAATTTAACGCTTTTCCAAGAAAAAGATTTCCTTGAATCTCCTGATAAATCTCTCGGTCCATATTCATATTCTTTTGACCTTCAGGCCATTTCAAGAGTCGATTTGTCATGTTTTTTGTCAAAAGAATTATTAATTGTTGCCAAGCTAAGATAGTTCTTGATCTGCATGATATGACTCATGTAGATTTCTTTGCATATTCTTAGGTTTTTTTTCCCGTTACTACAGTTGATGCCATAATTTAGTTTCATTGAAGGGACTTGTTTTTCACTAGTGGTATTTTCCCTGTTTAGCCTTCAATACTTCTTCAATAGTTCTGACCGAAGAGCAACATTTCTTCCCTTCCAAGACTCCCAAGAGCATACAGACGACAAACGGCCTATAATTGGATGCAGAATCTAGGTGTCCTTTTTATTTGGTGATCACAGTAGTAAGTTTTGTTTCTGTCAGCTATTGGATAGACTCCATCTTCCAGATACAACATATTAAGCAGTAATTAAAGAAATTTTTGGGCCCTGTCATCTTCATCATTTCCAACAAAATTCCATCGGTCTTGTCGATATTTTCTTTTGCAGTGCTTGTTGTTCCCAACTCTTCTTCTTCTATACCATGAGAAAACCCAAATTGTTAAATTTATGTTCTGCAATCATGTAAATTTACATCGTAATTTTATCCTCAAATTGTCAATGAACAACAACGCTATCTATATCAACTGACTGCGTGCTAATTAGGCATTGGTTGTAATGGGTAAAGTTTGTAGTTACAAAAAAAAAACAACTGAAAAAAAAAAAAAAAACCCTCAAGTTAGCATAAGTTTTAATTAACACTCCGTACAGTTAGGCACCAACAACAAAAAAAGTAATAGTCAAAAGTAAGTTATCTTATAGTTCTGAGTAAACTTGCTGCTAATACATACAGCTAGTTGAATTACTCCATTTAAATATTGTGACAGTAAATATTTACAGATCTAAAGAATACAGAAAACCTAATTGTTTTGAATTTAAATGTATGAAGAAGGAAAGGAAGAAGCAATAAGTGTTGTTGTGCAAAGGGACAGGACTCAGTTACATAAACGAGGTTAGGGGTTCTTTCCACAAAAAAAAATAATATCTACGATTGTACATGCATACATTACATAGCCATCTATATAACCTACAGGATCCCTCTTTTATTCTTGTCGTTATGCTGCCAGAGTGTTGAGTACTTTCAATTAATTTCACAAATGTATAACATTATTTTAAACTATGCATCTTATCTTTTTTTTCTCTGATGGAAATTTTTGTAGAAAGAATTTTGCGAATAATAATAACAATAAAACCTTGGGCTTTTATGAAATTATTTTCAAAAGAATTATATAGCTTTAAGGAATTGCGACATAGGAAAGTGTGAAATTTAGTTGATTACTCAAAAGTTTTAAGGAATTTGTTGATGAGCTGAAGAAGGTATAGTGTTTCTTGCAAAATTAAGAAATTCAGTTTGTGACTTACTGTATAAAATGTAATGACTATTTTTCTACTGGTTTTTTTTTTTTGCAAGAATTTTCAAAATCTGTTCCAAGAATAGCAGAGCTCTGTCTTTTATTCAACGCACTTTTTGTGTTAATGTGGTACACACACGAAGTTCCAGTGCGGAATCCTGCTATTCCCTTACATGTGCAGGGCGATTTTTGCTATTACTTTGGTTTCAGGAGCACGAAAATCCTTCTTAAGTTTTCGCGCTGCGTTAGATTTCCCTTCTTTGGAAGCTTGACAATCATTTCCTTTTCCACTTTCAAGAAAGCTCTTTGTTTCCCAGACTCTCTGAATGAGTTTGTGCAGTAGATCAGTAGATTTTGTTGGGGCTGCGATGTTGTTCTTCAGCGCTTTGATTGCGGCAATGATTTCTTCATAATGGGGGGAACATAGCGTACTCGGGTAGTTGTTACTTTGGACGGATCATTGGGCTTTGGGCTCACTTTACTGGTGAAAATGCGATTTAAAACAACAGAAAAGTGCTCCTCCCACCTTTTGACCTAGTCTTCATACAAAATTAGCTGTGATCCATCTATGTCTTTTGCCAGGCGTTGTTTAGAGCTCTAGACAAAGCTGTGAGTTCTTTAGTAATTCTGTAGATGGCCCTACTGGCACAGATGGTCCTACTGGCACATAACCCACTTGAGGCCTCTTCTGCTTCTGTTGCTGTGGTTACGGTGAACTTCAATAGACAATAGCTTGCTGCTGGAGTTCTTGCGGTGCGAGCTTTGAGATTTTCCTTTCTTCGGTCCTTTCCCCTGTTTCTCCGGATAGCCAAGGACTATGATCATTGTACTGCAAGCGTTGCCCTTCCAAACTTTTGATAGCATATCGGAAGATAGTTTTGCTTTGTCGATTCGCCTTAACCTGCTGTGCCGTTGGATAAAGTTTACCACAGCTACCAGAAATGTTTAGTATCTTCTTCTTGAACTTCATATTTTTAACCTTAACGGCGATTGTTATGATCTAGGTACTAGACTGAGCCACAATTTTCTCATTCTTCATAACTTTAGAGTAAGAATAACCTGCATTGTTTATTTAGTTGATCTTATATAAAGTTGATGGCAACCCTACAAGTTTGAGATTGCTCCATATCTGAAACTAATAACTTTCATTCGTCATTGCTTTTGTTTTTTTCTTCGATGAGATTTTAAGGCTTAACACTCTTCTTGGTCCATTAAAATTCAACAGGTCCAGCCAGATACTAGCTTACGCAGACGACATTGACATCATCGGGAGAACCGAACCAGCTGTACACGATTCCTACATCCAGATCGAGCAGGCGGCACAAAATAGGGGAGCACGAATTTGAATTGGTGCAATCCTTCAAATACCTTGGGTCAACAGTAGCAGCTGATAATAATTTAGAAGAAGAAATACACGGGCAGCTGCTCAATTCCAACAGAGCCTACTATAGTCTGTCAAAGCTCTTCAAATCCAGAAATCTCACCATAACTTCAAAACTGCTGCTGTACAGGACCATGGTCCTGCCAGTAGTCACGTATGGATCCGAGACTTGGGTGCTTAGCAAAAGACACTCCGACCTCTTAGCAGCGTTCGAGAGAAAAGTCTTAACGAGAATAATTGTTGGCCCCATATGTGAGGAAGGACGATTCCGGAGACGGTACAATCATGAATTGTACGCAATCTACCTTGAAGCAGACATAGTGACAAAAATTAAGCTCGGTAGACTCCGGTGGGCAGGGCACCTAGCTCGCATGAGTGAAGAGGAACCTGCTCGGAAAGTCTTTTGTGGTACATTCTATGGTAGACGGCAGCGTGGTAGGCCATGCTTGCGCTGGAGAGATGGCGTAGACCAGGACGCCCGAAGCCTTGGGGTGCGCAACTGGATGGTGTCGGCTCAAGACCGGGATAGGTGGAGAGACTTGTTGAAGGAGGCCAGGTCCGGACCCCGGTTGTCGAGCCGATGATAATGATGATGATTCTTCTTGGTTGTGATGGAGCATTAGTACCAAAACGTGTTGTATACTTCTTCCCACGTTTACTCGTTACTCTAATTTTTGCTGATTGGGTTAGCTAACCCGTGATTTCGTAAACAAATTGATCAATTTTTCAAATATACCCGATGAGTTCTTCATTTTTATTAGACTTAAATCATTTTTGGAAGCTTATAAAATTATTATTTTTGAGTTTAGCTAAGCTATGAGCTTAGTTTAGCTGTGATTATGACAATCTTCGACTAAAGAAGAGGATTCCAAAACAATCGAACGGAAATTATTCACGCATTCGATCACCCGGTGATATGTCCATTGTCCGGGCAGGTATGAAGGTCCGATGTCTCCAGTGCTTTTCCAAAATATTCTCATCGGCACACTTACTTCCCAGACTAATATATATCTGACTTCTTCGTTGTTAGGGGAAAAAGTTCTGCTTTCTGCATCACTCCCCCAACATAAAACAAAATAAAATCAAATTTAAAAAGCAAAGATTCGTAAATGGTACTTAGGAGAATGCTATAGGAGCAGAATTCTTTGAAAAATGCACTTGCAACATTTCAAACATCTCAATTAAATAAATTTATTATATTCTTGATGTTCCAAATATTTTTCTTTGTATACAAAGAAAATATGACTCAAAATTTTTTACTTCTTCACGCATCGCTTATTCTGCAATAGAACATCAAAAACACTCCAGGTCCTTGTTTTCAAAAATATATAAAAAAAATACAACAACAAAAAAAAAGTGTTCCAAAAAACATTCTCAGCTCAGCTCACTCACATTCTTCCATGCTATCCCGAGTATTATGAGCGCACTTGTTCGAGAAATTTCTCATCTCATCATAAGAATTGCTTTTGATATTATTTCAAGAAGCTCCCTCAACAGCTCAGCTAAGAGATACTCCAGAACACAGAAAATTGCTGTTGATGCTTCTGCTGCTGCTGCTGCTTTTCCTACTCCTTATGATAACTTCACACCCATAGAGAGTATCAAAACATTCGTCGAAGGAGGACGACAAATATATTATATCCATGCTTAGTTGCATTTTAGAAAAAAAAAATAAGAATCCCCTTGGTGATGGAAGACGAAGGGAGCAGGGAGCAAAAAAACTGGAACAAGAATAAAATTGTCATCAGGCTTTTAACTAAATTGTGGTTTAATCTTTTTCCAGATTAGATTCTGTAGGATAAAAAAAATTAAAAAAAAAAAAAAACATTATAAAAACAAAGAACCGCACAGGATAACACTGCTGTGGGACAATTAAACATCTAAAAACAGAATTGAAGTCCATCCGAATCGTACGGATAATGCAAAAAAGTTATCTTTATAGTACCTTCTAGTACTTGGAGAGAAGCACACGTACAATTCTACATCCACGAACTATACGACCGACGACGACGACGTACACACAAAGTACGCCTACTTCAGTTTTCTGTTTTATAGCAATTCGGTCCTTGCTCACACAATCAGCGAAATGGATTTCGAGCATGAGGAGCATTCCTATAGCTTAACATTTGTTTTTTCTTGTGTTATTTTTAAATTGAAAAAAAAAAAAGATAACTACTGCTCTCGCTCATGGAGGCCAGGACCGAGGAGCGGCGACCATTACTTTTATTGTGCCGAAGCAAAAAGCGCCACAGGACTCTGCCATTCTGCTATACACTACACAAGCCGACCTCCAGAGAACCCAGAGAGAGAGAGCGACCGAACCGAAGACCAAATGGAATGGATCGTCTATTAGTAAATTTCTTTGTTTGGTGAGGCGTGATTAAAATTCCCTGTTCTCGGTTGCCAGGGTTGTGTGGATTTTGCGACAATCCTTTCAAAATGCAGCACAGCAGCAGCAACCTAGGCTCTACAGATTGCTCGTCCTCGTCATAAGGGCATGTTTGTTAAATGGAAGGAGGGGGTTCTGCTTATCGTGATGGCATTCACATGAGTGGCTTGTGGTCCTTTTGAGGGTGGGTGATGAGGGCGACGAGCAGTATGGTTGGCGAAATAGGGTTTAACATACCACACCTATATACTCGTAGAAGAGCCACCAGTTTCGTAGACCAGATTGAGGACTTAATTTGTTCACATACCTTTATGCAAAGCAATATGGCTTCAACAAATTATATCTCAGGTGGCTGGCAGGTAGTTGGTGGTATAAGGACCTTGTTGTAGGATTGGACATTCCCCCTTAGTGTTTTTTTTTTCGGAACTATACAGTATTTAAATCATTTTAACTTACTGGACAATGGATTGTTTGGTGGAAAGTTGAATTATGGCTACGGAGTGCGGATAAAATTTTTAAGCAGTATTTCGGAAACTTGAATGTAACTTGTATCAATCCAACCAACCAAGCTTCTGATAATTATATGTATGTGTGTATCCTACTGTATCGATTTTTGTTTCTCCTTTGGGAATAGAAAGTTCTTGCTGTCTACCTAAAAACTCTGTTTATCCTCTGAAAATTGATTAACAAAGTTAAGTTCAATAGCCCATTGAAATTCATTTCACGAGAGTGTACGAGTATATTCTAATAAAGGAAAAACTTTTTTGCTTTTGAAAAAAAAAAGAAGTTTTTCTTTGATACAGACTGATATAGGTAAATGCCCTCGGATGACCGATATTCTTTTGTATGGAATGGACCTAAGTTTTGAACATATTTACAGAAGAGGGATGAATAAAGTATGATGGATGTTAGATAAGTTATTTCTCTATACATGATGGTTATTAGCATAAACGGACACCTCAGATTTGTAGTGAGTATTGTGTCTAACTTGGTGTTTTAGTTGAAAGAGAATGTTTTAAAACTTTTGTTATTAATTTTGTTAATTTGAAAGCATGCATATTTAAGCTGATTTTATTAGAAAGATTTATCATACCGTGAATAAATTTCATAAAAAGAAACCCAGCCACCGATACTATTCCACTACGTCTTGTACCTAAGTTCAAATTTGGCTTATTAGAATAACAGGTAAGATGCCTCGGAGCAATCACTGAAGAGTTCCCAATTAGTGTGGGTGTGCATCAGGAAAGCATGTTGAGTCCTTTGCGCTTTATTACAGTTCTTCAATATCTGTTTGAAGTTAAAGTGACGGACCCCCTTTGCTGTCGATGGTATGTGATAAATTGCAAAGAATCTCGTGATGATCGATGATGACATAAATCTTCGTGTAAGCGTTGCCGTTGGTAGGAACATAACCTACTTACCATAAAAAGAAAATGGGGCTCAGTACCGACGATCTCTGCAGAAGCTGTGGTGACGAAGATGAGCATGAAGACACTGCTCACTTTCTTTTTCACTGTCCATCACTCTGCCACACTAGGAAAAAAAACCCTAGGCAACTATGTACTTCTTTAACGAATTAGAAGAACTATCAGAACTCTCAGGCAAGATCTTACTGAACTTTGTCAAGATCCCCAAATGGCTAGACAAACCTTTGGTTAACATTTTCAAGAAGTTATAATACTTCAGGGTATCACAATGAATCTATATTGATCTAACTGTGACGATAACAAAACCAACTGTGAGCCCAATTAACCTAATCTAACCTAAGCGTTGGTAGGATGAAATGACGGGAAAACTCTGCAATCTTCTGTTATCGAAAAATACACCCTAAGCTGAAGGACAGTTGTTCGTCCAGTGCTTATATACAGATCATTGTGTTGGACAATAAACAAGAAGAATGAGAGTAGATTATGATAGCAGCCGAAATAAAGAAGCTTCGCATGACAGCAGGAGTGACAAACCGTACTTGTATAAGACCCAAGGAAGCCTTTACGTCAAAAATACCATCTTGCACAAAATATAGCATTACCAAGTTAACTGTTACTGTCATGTACAAAGAAGATTCCCTGAGAACTGTCCCAATGAGACTTATGTATCATTTGAGTGAGCGATATAAGTTAAGAAAAAGATGTGGGCCTTACGTCTCACCCAAATGGGAAACAGCGTTCGAGACAAAAGTCTTAAAGAGAATTGTTGGCCTCATATGTGAGGAAGGTGATTCCGAAGACGGTACAATCATGAGTTGTACGCAATCTACCTTGAAGCACATATAGTGAAAAAAATTAAGCTCGGTAGACTCCGGTGGGCAGGGCACCTAGCTCGCATGACCGAAGAGGAACTGGCTTGGAAAGTCCTTTGTGGTACATTCTATGGTAGAAGTCAGCGTGGTAGACCATGCCTGCGCTGCAGAGTAGGCGTAGACCAGGATGCCCAAAGCCTTGGGGTGCACAACTGGATGGCGTCGGCTCCACACCGGGATGGGTGAAGAGACTTGTTGAAGGAGGCCAGGACTGGACCCCTCTTGTCAAGCCGTTGATGAAATGATGAAATAGGAAATAAGTGCTATTGGGAGTTATGCAACCGTTTGCCTAGTTTAAAGCAATGGCGCACAACGTTCTAACAATATCGCGAAAGGAAGGTAGTGGCAAAATCTCCTGGATGAAAAAAATGGACCTTTACCTGCATTTAGTTGGCCTGAGTTATGGAACAACTAAAAACTAGCGAAGTTTCCTGCTGTGAACCCGCCGAACCACACAACTAGAACCTTAGTGTAAATGAGGGAAGTGGGAGGGTTCTGGTCTCATTCTTCTAGATAGGTGATGCTGTGATACTGTAGCCAGTTTATAAGATAGATATAAGAAAGTCTCGAAATGCATCAAACTAAATATAGTCGGATCAAAGTTTGAACGATTTTAATTTAATCAGTAGCTCAGCAATTTTAGCTCAACAACTTCGATGAGATTCAAGCATTAAATTTGCTACTTGAACCTTGAACCATCCTTGAGCCCCAGTGAAACCTCTGAAATCATTTCTAACTGATGAACCGCCGATAAAAATTTGAACCATTTGGCTCAAACTTTGAATAATGGTTCAGCAATTTCGGCCTCTTCAATTCGACGGATTAACTGAGTTTTAAAGATGGTTCAAGATAAAAAAAAATAGTACATTAGAATTAACTTGCCTTACAAAATACTGGTCCCACTTCGTCTTTAAGCTATTTTTTATAAAAAAAAATATTCACTGAAAATTTGGACACCTGTCTACAAATTTTTATTAAATTTTTGAATAATATTTATTTTGAATATAAAATATACAAGAATATCTGACTTGAAAACAACAACATCAAAAAAAAGATGGTAGCGTTAATTTAATCTTGATAAAATGTTAAACTTCCAAAAATTTAAATTTTTTTTATAATATTTACCGATTTTAGCAATAAAATTAATTTTTTCTTATTTTTGTTTCAGGTAAGCCTTTTGAATATTCGCTACATATGAAACCTTTTGGTAAGTTAACTTTTTCTAAATCCACATCAATATCAGGTTTACTTATAAAATGCGAAAATCCAGGTGTTGTACGTCGTGAGAAAGTTCTCCAAAACGTCCTCCCGCTCTTAAGCTACCTTTGACATCAGCAAACAAATTTTCAGTGTTTGGAGGTTTTGGGAACCATACAGTTATCTAAAAGTTATATGATCTCCGTTACGAATATTTATTTCTGCCTTGATGACAATCAGATATCCGCTGTGTCAACTATTTTTGAAGCCAGGGGAACTCGCAATAGGTCCAAATTTCGGTGAAACTCCTACAATTCTGATAAGACTTATACAGTTGCTAATTATGCTAATATATGTTTATATTTTTGCTACAAAATTATGTTGTAACATATTGAACTGTTTATGATAAATAAAGAAACTGTTTTATGCATGTTTGTTGAAAAATACTTTTGACCAAATAATTTGAAAACCTCGAGAAATAAAATTCTTCAAAATTGATTCGTCTCAACGGTCATTTATAATTGTTTTTACGAACTCACTTTACTGGTAAAAACCCAATTAAAAACCGCAGAACAGTGCTCCTTCCAGATTTTGACTTGATCCTCATCCGCTTAAATTTTTTTGTTCATCAAAAAACTTGCCCTCTAGTATCTACCGAGAGTCGCAATGAATGGATATATTTCTGCCGATTTCTGCCTTTTCTTTTTTAAAAAAAATAATGTCTTATTGTGTCAATCCTTTTCCAAAGAAAAGATAATAAGATTGTGCAATATTTCGATGTCATGAATTTTCTACAAAAAGTAGAAAGTAGGTAGAAAGTAAAAAGTAGGTAGAATTCGACTTAGCTTTCACGTCGCTTTAAGTTTATTCTACGAACAAACAAACAAATTTAAGCACAAACAAAAAATCTCAAAAACACAATATCTTGCTGTGCAAGCTTGTGATTTATTCCTGAAAATATTTTACCCCTCCAATAAATAATATACTCAATTCTTTTTACAATAAATTTGGTTCAGCAGATCAGAGAAAATCTTGCAGATATTTGCACTCTCGTCGCTTCTTTTGCACACATCACATCAAAGTCATCAAGTCAAATCGTTTAACCCTTGCAAACGACCTCCTGCCACTGACTGCCAACCTCACCCACAACATGCATAGATAATATGCAAAATTTTTGCTGTAGCCACTAGAATTTCACATTAAAATTGAATACCCCTTGGCAACGAGCGCATCCTAAACTTTAACCTGAACAACACCCCCCCCTCCACCTTCCACAGAAAATTATTATAACCCTTCCCATATTGCCATGCATTTTATCTATAAAGGAACAAAAACAAAATGTCTATACTCGTACCTACAACCAACCCTAGAACCTACATATAAAAATAAAGCTTACGTTATTCACGATTGGATGCTTTTATCTTGTTACCCACAAACTGACAAGCTGAGGAAGGTATACCCTATATTTTTCCATCCAAATGGGAATTATGTTCTGTGCATTCCCAAGCTGTCTTCCAATGCGAAACATCGCTCCTTCGTCAAGAGTGTATAGAAATAAGACTCTTTCTACACTTTTTCAGAACCGCACAAAAAAAAAATTTATATACCTATGAGAAAAAAATATGCATGAAAAGAATAAAAAAAATATAAAAATGTCAAAGTGTCCGGGCGACACAGAGGGGCAGAATAATATCTAACACTTTGCATCCCCACACCTTGGATTTGTCACAAAAAATCTACACTTCAAGTCAGTTGATTTAGGCTTAAAATGTTTTTTATTTATTTCAAAAAAAAAAGCTATTAAACTGACAATTTTCAGAATTTAAATAATATTGTTTTCAAATGTTTGTTCAGTTAAGGCTTGTGTAAATCGGACTCGGGAAACACTTTGATTTTATTCTTTTCCCTCAAATTCCTAGAGGGTGGCCACCATCTTGAATTGTATGCCTTTTAAGGTTATAGTTGATTATCTCGGTAAATATTGGTTTTAGAGAAAAAAGTGTCAAAGCAAAAATTGTTCACTTAAAAATTTCCAATAATTTTTTTTAATTTTTTTTTTTTTTAAATTTTGAATATTTAAATGTGAAAGCTTTCAAAGATTTAAATTTAGCTGGGAAACTCGCCTTTCGGCTTTGTGAAAAAATTATAAATCGGAAGTAAAAATAGTTTCGATAAAAAGTATAGCCCATGCATACGCCTATTAATTTTTAGCGTTCTAGAGAAAGAATGCCAAATCCTGGAAGGTCCTAAGCCAATTTTCAGTTTTCAGATTTTCGTAGAATAATGGAAGTTTTTTTTATCACAGGAGAGACACCAGTGGCCATTTTAGACTTTTGTTTCCAATCTAGTTTAGAAAATGGAGTTTCAAGTTTCTATAAAGCTTTTGTTAAATTTCGTTAACCACCATTAAGAAGAATATTCTTCTATACAACTTTTAAGACTTCTATTAGATTACTAATAGAAGTTTTGATGAAGTTTAAGTTTTGACATATAACTTCGGAAATGCTTCCATTAAGTCGTTATAATGAAAGTAAAAACACTTGTTATTTAAAATAGATCCAAAATATGATTTTTTTAATATTATTTATTATTTTATTAAATTTAAAATATTTATTTCCAAAATACCTTATTATGAAAATTGAAAATTTATAAGCAGATGACGATGCTTGTGGAATATGTCCAATAAATCATAGTTAATGTTAAATATTCTGTACTAATTTAATTTGCACCTAAGTCTTGAATTCCCCAAATTAATTTTATAGTTGTTCCTTTTAAAGAAAAGTATAAAGAAAATTGTAATGTTCATTGTTTTATAACTTTGAAGGAAGCATTTCTTAAGCTCTGTAAATTTTTGGCATTACTGTTTGTGACTCGCCTAATAACATTCGTCAAAAAGTTTGGCGAATTGAAAAGTCATTCTATTACCTTTAGCGAAGGTTCGCCTTTATCTGTCAAAATCAGTTGAACTGTAATTTTATGTGACTTTCAAAGGTGAATGTCAAAGCTCGATTTTAGCAATTATCGACTAGAGTTATTCGCTAAATCGTTCGACTTAAGACGAACGTTCGACTCGCGAGTCATAATAGGGGCCTAAGCTTCTACTACAGCTTATTTAAGCTTCATATAAAATTGAGTATTATTATCAACACTTCACCATTTTAACTCTGAGTATTACATAGAAGTATCGTCAAAAACTTCAATTTGTTTTATGTTTTCTTTATTTCAATGTGACGATTTTAAAAACTTTTGTTTTATTTTTAGGTATTATTATAAATTACACTTTTTACGTTTTGGAAACAATCGTTAACTGTTGTCCGAAAGTGAGGATTTGCTATTAAAGTTCACCAAAGAACTCTGTTGGGCTCCTAGAAGTTTGTTACAAAAACTTTTTAAACACCTCGCTGAATGTTTTTTTCATAAAGTGAACTGTATCAATACAATTTATACTTTTAATAATTGCATTTACAGAGGTTTAAGAGAAAAAGTTATGATTTCGGTAAATCTTCTGTATTACTAAATGGTCCTTACAGAAGATGTTATCGAGGCTACAACATCTTTTCAAATTAGTATGCGTGTTGTAAAAATTGAAACTTGCGGTATTATAATATTTCAAAACTAGAATAAGCTGAAGGAAGTTGAAATATTAGTTGGACAGGGATAAGTCTCAAACTTTCTTCCTTATATTCATTAATGATCTTTTGTCTTAAACTTCTTATCCATTTAATAAAATGTTACTCACGACTATACGCTTAATTGTTCAAATTCGTTACAAGAAACACATCCCTGTTCTTTGGATGGAAGTTAAGTCACAGATCTCAACAGCATTGTCAAATCGGGGTTCAAGAACCGTGTAGAATTTACCGCTTCGAAAACTCAATGCCGTCTAATGGCATTAAAGTAAAACCTACCCCAATTATCAACCACCTTCGTATTCTAAACATTGCATTGACCACACATTCTACATTGCTAAAAACGACCGTTTATGGCTGTTATTTACAAAGCTAACTTTAACCAAAACTCATGAGCCACTCTCACATTTGGGTAAGTGCTCTTTAAGCATGTGTTTCACTCCAACTCTGTAACAGTCATTTATAAAGTCATTACCAAAATTACAATCACTTATCATAAATCACCTTACCCGATTTGGCCCCTTATTTACCGCTATTTTTATTCAGTGTTTCAATAAAACAGTAAGTTGAATTCCTCCCCTGAAACAATTTAATCGTAATACTAATCCTTCTAAGACTGCCCATCAGTTTACACTTGAGCCCAATTTCGGGCGTACGGTTAAGTACAAAGTACACCATTGTAATATTCAGAAATTCAATAACTTATGTCCATTGGTATCCCCTTTTAAGTCCAGTCCTATTTTCTTAACACTCGCAAATGAAGGGTAGTCATAACCCCCCTTCAGTACGAAGGTAGTTAAACTTGTGATATTTTTTCAATGAACGAAAAAAAGTAATACAGTTTTATTTAAAAAAAAATGGGATCTCAATCCACTGACTCTTGGTGTGAATATAACATAGGGACAAACGGATATACTGGAAAAATGTCAGATTTTTCTTTTTTTTTCTTCTTTCGGTTACCATACCGTGTCTGTCCGCAAATGCAATAAAACAACCCAGGCATGAAGTCAGTATATGGTGAATTTTCCAATTGAAATGGAAAATATGTTGCTAACAATTGCCACATTTTTGGGATGTGGTTAACATGGATATTGGGGCCGCGTGATGTGTATTGGAATGTGTACAATAAAATGTTCCGTTTTTTGTCTTCTTAGTATTTCATTAGATACATATAAATTTCAAATTGATATCCAACGAAATATCTCCAATATTTTGTTTATTCAAATCAAATTTATCAGAATAGGTAAATAGAATGAGGATTTTTTTTTTTAATTTTTGGGAATAATAATTTGCAAGATTTAAGAATGAATTCGAAAATTTCGGAATGAGTGTAAAAAATAAAATTCCGATTTACTTACATTATTAGTAGTTAAGTCAGTTAATGTCTGTAAAGGAAAGTCTTTACTTCTTCTTATACCGGCTATTGTCATGGTCTTGACTGGGACCAGCCTTTTGTTCTATAGATCAGAAAAATGTATGAGGTCTTCGAAGAATATTGTGTCTACTAATTTTTTTTAATTAGCGCGAACTCGAGGGGATCTTATGTACCCTTTATATGTCAGAGACAAAGTGCGAACTTTAGGCAAGTGGGAGGGGATTTGAAAGGAGATGTCAGTGAATATTAGTCTTGAATTTCAGTACATCAAAATGAGAGCGAAAGACAGAGCATTGAAGTGTATTCCACATTCACGTAGTACGGCAGAAGAACGAATCCCTGTACTTCACACTACGACCGAAATTGGTTTCAAGAGTAAACTGATGAGCATTCCTGGAAGCGCGAGTATTACGTTTGAATTGTTTAAGGAGAGGAATTCAACTGGCTATTTCATTAGAGCACTTACCGCAAAAGTAAGTTCGAGTGACGTAAAAGTATCGATGATGTTCATGTCTCCCATCATTTTGAAGGCTCGTCTTTATATACTGTCCAAGAGGTTCAAGTAGGTTGCTGGAGCACCAGCCCAGAGATGGGAGTTATACTCAAGCTTTGGACGTATGTAACTTTTATAGATAATAGCCAGATCAGACAAAAAAGAATTTCACGCATGTCTGAAGGAAACCTAAACATCTTGTGGCATTTGGCTCTTATTTTGGCCAAAACGACATATTTACAGACAAAATCAAAGATTGCTTTCCTACAAATCTCCACAACTAACGAAATTAAGTTGGGAATGTAAATCTGCATGTTCTCCTTCTTATTGAACAGTTTTTAGTGCATTTTTCGAAATCTCCCACTATGCCTTGCCTAGATTAATCATGCACGTAGTGAAGCTGGTTCACCTATATGGTTGAATGCTGTACGAAAAATTAATAAAAATGTATCCTTCTTTCCACGTGTGAGTTATTAAAGGCTGAGTCTAGCCTAGTTTGGTCATCTTGGCAGGCCGTATATTATGTCTCCAAATGCTACTATCGGGAATCTAGATAAGAGTGATCTGGAGTTTAAGGTTCAGCGGATTTTGTCGCCGAATTAATGGCTTGAACATCCAAATTACTCTCCCCGGATATAGCCGAATTTCAATTCTGGTTTAGATCTAGTTTTAGAATGCTTCATGCCTTGCGTATAGCCAGTAATTTAGTTTGAAGTACACTCTTGCAAAATCAGGAATCTGAAAAGACTTTTTGGGACATTTAATGACTCAGAGTAAAATCGAAACCAGCTCGTTTTTAATTTTCATGCAAAATCATGCCCACTCAGAAACTGGTGCGGTGGTAATGGCGTCTTACTGGAAAATAGATTTCGGCTTCTGCAATACTGTTAATAATATCAATCAACTTTGTTGAAGTCTGTATAAAGATAGAAAAGTTGTATATTTTCAGACCCAACGGAAGACAACGGATCCCCTTGCCCTACTTTCCAGGCGATTACATCTTTGATCATTTTTAAGCTACCTTCAATTTAATTTACGCATACGTCTGGTTCAACATTCTTAACCGTAGATATGTAAGCGCTGCAGAGAATTTTTCGATTCAGAATTTTCTCGGCAGGCAACTTCTTGATTTGATGGCGATATACAACTCTCAACCATTTCCGTGTGCGTCTTATTGAAGGAATGTGAGGTGCAGGAGACTTACAGATTTATGTCGAATCTGAACGAATGGATGAGGCTGGGAATCGAACCCAAACCTCCACCATGACAGTATACACTATTCAGGCTACATCACTTTTTATTTAGTTTACAAAATTTGAACCGAGATAATTGGAATCCAGTTAAAAAATTTGCATTTTCAAATTAACAAGATTTCTGCAAAATGCTAAATTCAAAATACTATCATTACAGAATTTGAGGACAGACAAAGTTTCAACACAAAACCAAACATTTTAAATTTAAAGGTTCAGTTCATGACATAAATCATCAAATTAATACTTAGAAAAATACAAATACAAAATTAGAAAAAAAAATTGCGTGTTTTTCCTCCACGAATATTTTTCTTCTTCTTCCTCAAAAAAAAAAAAAAACTTTGATCCCTATTCATTTCTTTTTAAGATTTTCTTCTGCTACAAAACAAGCTTATATACATATCTTTATTATTTTAGAAAAAAAGGCCCAGTCTTAGCGTCGTTTAATTTGTCTTAAAATCCCTTTCAATATTCCAAGAAATTTATCATCGTATTATCTTGTGATTCACTTTATTTTTCTTCAGGCTCACCAAAACACACAAAAGTCAGTCATTTCCTTTTTAGGCACATTTTTATACGCATAAAAATGCCAAAAGCTCCCCCCAACGAAGATAAATCGAGGCATTAAGGCGCTTTTACTTTCAAAGGCATTCAACGGAGACCTCTTCGGAGATTAATCAATCATATTGGCCTGGATTTGGGGTTTGGGTTTTTTTTTAGGTTCAGGGTCCAGGTTCGTGTTAGTTATGGGTCTTGGTCTGGGACCGGGACCGGGTCTGGTACCGGGTCCGGGTCCGGGTTCCTAGCCCACACACAAGCTGCTATGAATTTGTAGTAGATTTAACTTGAATGTGGGACGTTATATTATTATAGGTGTGTTGAGTGTTGCTTTGCCACAGTGGTAATTGCCGAACGAATGGGGATTCGTGACGCGAACCTTTTTGACCATGATGTTTATATTTAGATGTTTTAACGTTCCTTCTACCCACCCATGGTCATAACAACAACTGGTGATTTATCTTAAGACATGCTACTATTCGAATTTTTATATACCGGATAAACTTTTATATATTATTATATTAAAGAGATTTTCTTTAAGAAAAAAAGGAAAAGAAAAAAAGAAAATCGTAACAAAATTGGAAGCACAAATACAAAAAAAAAAATTGACATTGATCATCTCAATCAATTAAGTGCTGTCAATTGTGTTATGTGAAAGAAGAAGAAAAATTCGATTTGACTTTTGTTCAAGGATTATATGCTTAAGTTTAAGAACACAAGATTGATTTTTCACATTGTCATCTTGAATGAAGTGCGGAAAGGAGAGAATAAGGATAACTATAGGTACTTAGGATTGACTTTTATATATCCATATATTCACTCTTGATGATGAAGATTTTTTAATCCAAGAATGTTAGCATTTATTTTATTTCATTTGTGTGAATTAGATTTCGTGGAAATGAAATTTTTTGTTTTCCAAGAATATTTATTTACTTACCTTTTTACTTTCTTTGATTTTGAGATGTTCTTGTTATTGTTAATTATTATTGATTTGTGATGTTTGACATTTTGTTAAATTGTTTTACTCGCGATAAAAATAGAAATAAGATTTGTTTAGTGAAGAAAAGTTCAGAGCAGAGCAGAACAGAACAGTTTTCATGAGAAATGTCAGACAAGTTAGAACAGTCAGTCATGTGACAGATGAATTGTCATTTCTGGGTTGAATGAGCTCAAAGTCCCTTTCCTCATCTTCCCTGAGCTTGGCCATAAAACGAAAATGTAGGTACTTACTCTGTTGTATATTGCTACTCGTATTGGGACTTTCTTTTAAAGTGTCCGCCAAATAACTTTTTTTTTTGAAAATGCTATAAAAAAAAATACTGAATGTTTTCTCAAATTTCTTTTTTTATTTGAAAGTACAATGCTTCTGGTTAATAATGGAAAATAATTTTATTGAAATGGCTGTCTCAGCTGGTCATGCAGTAGATCGATCGGTCAAATTTTTAAGCACATTATTGATTGTGTGCAGCTGTATTTCACCAATGGCTTCACGAATATTGTCTTTTAAAGCGTCAATTGTCTCTGAATTGTCGGCGTAACACTGCATCTTTTACGGCACATCACAAATAATAGTCCAAAGGTGTCAAATCGCAGCTCCGAGGTGGCCAAACGACATCAGCTCTGCGGCTGATAATATGCGATCTTCAAAAACAGGGCGAGTGCAGCTTCGGTTGTGTGGCACGTAGCGCCGTCCTGTTGAAACCAAATGTTGCCAATATCCTCCTCTTCAATTTTTGTGAACGAAAATTCGTTCAACATGTCCCGATAACGATCGCCTGTAACGGCTACTGCTTGCTTATTTTCGAAAAAAAAAAATGGCTCAATTATGCCTCTGGACCAAATTTCGTACCAAACAGTGACTAGTTTTGAATGTATCGGCTTTTCAATGTATGCGTGCGGGTTTTCTGTGCCCCAAATCTGACAATTTTGCTTGTTTACATACCCGCCAAGATCAAAAACGATCTTCATCTGAAAAGATGATTTTTTTTTTGGAAAAATCGGCATCTTCTCTAAGTCGATCGCAGGCGCACTTTCCCAGCGTTGTTCAAGCGTATACACAACCATATTCGTTCAGCGGAAGGATAAAACTAATTATCAGTTAAATCAGACATGAGCTAAGTGTTATCATTCACGAAATAAGCACTAGTTGAAAAAAAACGTTAGATGGCGGACCGTGTTATTTTCATCAACATTTTTCTTGAACCCAATTTCGGCCGTACTGTCAAGTACAGGGATTCGTTCTTTAGCCGTACTACGCGAATGTGGAATTCCCTTCCACGCTCTGTCTTTCCCTCTCATTGTGATATACTGAAATTCAAGACTAATGTTCACCGACATCTCCTTTCACATCCCCTCCTACTTACCTAAAGCTCGCACTGTGTTCCGACATATAAAGGGTACTTAAATCCCCTTGTGTGCGTGCTCATTATAAAAAAAAAAAAAAAAAAAAACATTTTTCTTATACTTCCTGTTGATTTGTACAAAAAAAATGTAAACAAAATATTAATTGCAGCTGATTCTGACAGTTTTTATGAATCTGTTCTAGTCTACTCTTACTAAGAAGCAAGTGCAAGAAATTTTGTTTTAATCTGTTCTAAACTGTTCCAGACAGACTCACTGAACAGCAAATCAGAACAGTTTGGAACAGAAAATTTCTCACTGAACAGCCAAAAGTTGTGATTTTCTTTTCTAAACTGTTCCAAACTATTCGGAACAGCTTCACTGAACAAACCTATAGTTTTAGGTTCGTATCAGAACTAACATTGCAATTACAGGGAGAGGGACTCTGAGAAAAGTGTGTCCTACAGTATAGCTCGATTTAGAGATAAAAATTTATTTACGAAAATGATTTTGTTTGATACTTACCTAGACATACATTGCAATTCAACGTCTTGACTTCAGTACTTGATTTTGTAGAATTTTGCTATAAAATAATTTTCATCTTTTAAAAAATTTTGATTTCGAAAATTATTTTTTCAAAACCATTCGCCAGTTTTGGAGCTAAATTTTTTTACAAAACTAAAATCAAGTTTTTATATCTTAAAACGCATCAAGTCATTTTTTTTATTCGACTTTAAAGGGCATCTGCTCATCAGTGACATTTCTAAAAGCTCCACTATACTTTTAAGGTACTGAATGACATTAAAAAATATTTAAAAATAACAGTAACAATGATAAAAAAGTTGTAAGTTGCCGATACTAAGCTCGATTGCTAGTTTCACTCTGATTTTTTTGTGTCTCTCTGCGAGCCCCATTTTATCGACAAAACATTCAATAATAAAGTCTGAAGTTTTTTCTTTACAATATTACAACAAAAAAAGGAAGGTTTTGAAAACAAGACAAAATTTTCATTAAGAACATTTTAATCATTAGAAGAATACATTTTTAACTGTCAGGTGATTTTCAGATTTTTGAATTCAAATCCGCAAAACAAAATCGAAACGAAATGAAAACGCTTTTAAAAAAATTCTCCTTTTTTAGTAGGGCAGTATTGCTTCTAAAAACAAAAAGCAGAACAAGGATGTTGAATCGAATTTGACATTAAAATGATGGGGAAATGGACTTCGAAACGTTGTCTGTCTGTCTTTCCGGCTACATTCTAAGTGGGTGGGTGGGATTCAGTTTTCCAGGCCATTCGGGAATTTCACATTTTGTTTATTCTCTCAAATGATTTTGATCAATTTTTTATGCAGAAGCATACATTTAAAAAAAAATGTACGTAAGTAGGTTGCAGGTAGACTGTAGCGTATACGTATTTTTTTAAAATAAATGTTGTAATGTGAGAAATAAAACAACAATCATATCTTCTATAATTTTTATAATTTTGAACTAATTTGTAATCTCAGTTCCCAAATTACAGCGGTAATAATTTTATCGGTTATAAACCTCTTTTAAACCAATTTTTTTTCTTCGGTTGTGGCAAAACGGCAGCTGCAAAATGATATGATAAGTGTTTTTTTAATTTGTTATATTAACTTGTCTTGTAATTTCATTTTGTATTGTTTTGAAATGTTCATTTCAATAAATTAATTAATTAATGAAAAAATATCATGAAAAAAAAAGATCAAGCTTTGGCTGGCCATGCAGTCCATATTTCTGCCAGCTGGACTATCGACATAAGTAAAATCTGCACTTTAAAAATACTGATTAAAAACTGAAAGAAATTTTTCAATTGCTATCAATTCTTATTTTTTAGCGCCAGAAAAACAATATTTATCCACTCCGCTAATTTATATTTTTTTTATATATTTTCAAAAATTAATTTTTTGTACATAGGTGATTATGTTAAATGGGTCTGAACCTGAATTAAAAATTCTTTTTTCTTTAAATTCTAATTTTCACAGTTCTATTGTTCGAAATTAATGCTTTTCAAAATTCTGTCGTATAAAAATACCTTTTAACATTTTTTAAACTATTGTTTTATTGTTTCCAGAATTTTGTAAAACAAAATATTGTAAACTAAATTTAATATCAATGCAACTTTAAATACGTATTTAAAAATATGCCTTAAATCGAGAGTTCTATTTTTAATATTATTTTCTATTAAGGTCGGGACTTCAGAAGAACTCCCATAAACCTTTGTACACCTATACAATAACCAAAGCAATGTCTCCTGATGCATGTGCTTGAAATATGTGCATATAGAAACATTTTGGCTGGCTAGCTTTTCTTCTAAAATAAATTCCACTTAACCGTTAGAGAAAGAAAGACAACTCGCCTCGAGGACAACTTTATAATGCGAACGTCACGCGAAAAATTTTCTTCGCAATTTCTACACAGAAGGGAATTTTGTTTTTATCCTTTGGATGCATGCAGCACAGATGCAATCTACCTAGATAGATATTTTTGCAAATTTATATCCCATGTCGAGTTAACCTGGGGTGAATTTTGAATTTCCACCACACCACACCATCCCACCCCGCATTGCTAAGCTGTTCTATCTTCTATTGTTTGGTCGTGGTATTTTTTTGTGTTGCTGTTGTTGTTGCATTTTCTTCTATTGCAGTTGAATTTTCTTGAATTATTGTCCTCGAAGCTCGAAGAATATTATACTTTGTTAGTCTTGGGGTGATGCGCTTTGTTTTTGACCCATTTTTGTCAATCCTTCTATTATCCTTTATACTTATAAAAAAAAGCAAACTAGAATTTTATCGCTTTATAGCAAAATAAATGTCATCATCCAATAAACTTCTGCGGATATAAAATCCGCAGGAGATTCATGTTGTTTGCTTTGTTGCATGTCAGTCGAGAGTTGTCTCAGATTAATACCTCCAGCTTGAGGCTGTGTTCATGTCGTATAGTTTTATTTTTTTTTTTTTAATTTTCAACAAGATATTAGTTTTGTTGTTGTTTTTTTTTATTTTTCTTAAACATCTTTAAGGCCATAGACGGTTTATTTCTTTTAATAAGAACATTGTTGATGGGTGACACGTTTTATCCTTTGCACCACAGTCGCGGTGTTTGTAGCAATCTACAAGAGTTTATACAACACGCAAAGTCTGTATATACGACACGACAGCAGCACTGAATGAAAATGATGCCTCCGTTTCCTCTTCTTGACTTAAGAGGATGTCTTAATGAGTTTATATTCACCTCATTATTCGTTGTATTTTATCATTTTTTTTATTTTTTTTTTTTTTGATGTATAAAAAGATGACATCCTGGAAAAATAAAAGTTTTATTTTCCTCCTCAAGCATCATGGAGATGAACTGGTTAAAATATTTAACTGGATCAAACCAGATATCGTATAAGGTACTTTTATATTATGAAATCGTTCGTTCATCAACGAGAGGATTTATATAAACTTTATGATTTGCCCACTCAAATAAAACTTTCCTCAAAATATTTTTTTTTTTTTTGTTGTCATTAAAAAAAAAGTGTAATAAACTCAATTTCTAATCCTAAAGGTATATGTATATGACAAAATAAAAGATGATAGATATGGTTTGAAAATGTGTTAACGACATCAAGTTTTTTAAGAATCCATTTGAACTGATTGAGGAAGCTCTTGGGATTCTTTAAATTTAATCCTTGCATAAATGACACAGAACTGACAGGATCTGTTGATTTTTTATGTCTAAGAATATGTTTATTCTTACAGATGATAAATGGTACTCAAGGAATATTTAACTTTGAGTTTTGATAAAAATATCAATAATAAACAAAGGAATATAAAAACAAGAATTAGAGACAAATTTCAAAAAGATTTAAGTTAAGTTTTTGAACTGCAAAAATAAGAAAAAAAATTAATTTGATCTGAAAAACGAAGGTAATAATATGAATCTATATATATAAAAAAAAACAAAGATTTTAAAAATTAGTTTTTTTTTTTTTTTACAAATTAAGTTCTAGTGAAATAAATGTCTCTTTTATCTAAACATATGCACAAGTCAGCGGAGAGCATGCCCTAGTTGAGTGACCCGATTAAAACTGATTTTTAAATAAGTAGATTTTTACTTTTGAAACTGATATTTGTTTTGAAAAATATTACCCCATAGAAAAACTTCAAAAACGATGGAAAAAAATGTATTAATTCTTTTTAACGTGTATGTCTTGAAAACCCCAACCTGATAAAGCGATTCTGAGTTTGAGTTCGAGTTTCTCGAAATCTTTAGAAAATTGAGTTGAAAAATTCCCTCGCACTGTTACATAATATTAAATATGTTGAAAAAAAGTTATTTTTCAAGAGTTTTTCATCGAGAATATTTCAAAAATCAGGCGTTATTTAATGTTCTTAAAGCAGAAAAAAACAAATAAATGAATTGTCGCTTGTTTATGTACTTTCCAAGCACCTTTTGAAAAAGAAGTGAACACATCCTGAAGGGAAAAGTTTAAGGCTTAAAATATTCTTATATGAATTAATTGAGATAATATCAATTTTGTAAAACTTATTTAAATTAAAAACTCCAATATCAATATTATGGAAAAAGTTATAATAAATTGAATTTTTATACTGAACCAAAATTCTTGAAAAAATCGTTTCCAAAAAAACCTTTTTTTTTCAAAACTTCCATGCATTTTATGTTTTAAAAAAAAAAAATCTATTTAATTATGATAGTTATAAAAAATTGAAAATTTCAATTTCTAGCGAATGTATTTTTGAACCTTGCATGTTCTCAATAATTTTTTTTCACTTGTTGATATTGTTACGAAATAAAAATAAAGTTAAGAAAAAAACCTAAACGCACCAAGCCACAGATAAAAAATTATTATTCAAAAGACAAATTAATTATTACCAAAAAAACTGATTGAACGTGATAAAAATAGAATTTCAAAACCCGAAATTACTATAGATCGTAGTTTTGAATGAAGGAGAAAAATTTGAAAAATGAGATGTAAAAAAATTTAGTAAAGTGAAAAAAAAATACGTTTGCTTACTAAACGCAAAGAACTTGTAAAGTTTTTTAGTCCAGTAGTATTTTTTCTAGTTAACAAAAATTAATAGTTAACAAAAGGGAATGTACATACATATATGGAAAAAACGTGTCGATTTTTTGAAAACATTTTTACTTTGTAAAATTTTATTTTATTTTACTTTATTCTTTTTATTTTTTTTATTTGGTTTTAATTTATTTTATTTTATTTTATTTTTTTTTTAATTTTTTTTATTTTATTTTATTTATTTTATTTTATTTTATTTTATTTTATTTTATTTTATTTTTTTTTATTTTTTTATTTTATTTTATTTATTTTATTTTATTTTATTTTATTTTATTTTATTTTATTTTATTTTATTTTATTTTATTTTATTTTATTTTATTTTATTTTATTTTATTTTATTTTATTTTATTTTATTTTATTTTATTTTATTTTATTTTATTTTATTTTATTTTATTTTATTTTATTTTATTTTATTTTATTTCATTTTATTTTATTTTATTTTATTTTATTTTTTTTTTTTTGTAGGGCTATCTTAAGCTTTTGCGCATTTCTTATTTTGATGAAATAAACGCAGCCCTTGTCGTTAATGTCGAATTTTAAATTATCAGAAAGCATTTCTGATTTTTTCCCTAAAAAAAGGAAATTATAGTACATACAAATTGTTTGAGCTTTGGTGTGGGTGTGGTTGTCAATAATTAATAGCTTTGAATTGATTTTCCTCCAACACTGTAAGTATTAAATATTTCTAGCTAAAGGTATTGCTATCTATCTAACTATATAGTTGGATGTTATTATAGTTTTCGTGGAGTAATGTTGGTCATATTAATAAATCATATCTTAAAGTACCTATGGCAGTAAAATTGGGTGTTTATTTTTAAGTGCCACTTTGCCACCCATTTTAAAAGAGCTTCAAGTGTTTTCTAGAGAAAGGTGGGTGTAATAATGTTTTGTGTTCAATAATAATAATAAAGACGACGACGGTAAACTAAGCTAAGAAACTGAAAAATAAAATAAAAAGAGTGCAGTGCTGCTTGCATTTATTTTATAAGAGATTAAACACAAGCAACATCCTTGCTTGCTGCACGATATCGATATTTAAAATGGACAAGTAAAACTTTTCCTGAGTATCCTTTTTTTTTTATTTTATTTTTTATTTCCAATGAGCTATTTTACCTTAAGAAAAACTAATTTAATATTAACGTTGGAAGTGCTTCTCTTTTTTTATTTTAACTATTTGGAACATTGTAACGACACAGTGTCAGCAAAATAGCAGCTAAGTTTCTATTGAGAAGACAGGAAAACGATTTTAATTTTAAGAATTAATTGATATTGAATATCGAACGGAAATGCTCCAAAGTGAAAAGGTTGAAGTAATGTAGGTTATATTGTTTTTTGTGAAGTTTTCTTTCTTTTTTTTGCAGTAAAACTTTCAACACAACGGAATGAAGTGATGGGTTGAGTTGATGCTTATAGTAGATATTATTGATTAAAAAACTAATTTTTAAGTCTTATTTCACAATTTTAAGTTTGATGATTTCTTATTGATAAGAATGGTTATGTATTTATGTATGAACGAAAGGGTATTGAAAAATTTTGAATCTGGGGTATATAAAGGTAAATAAAATGTAAGAAAAGACAAAAATAAAGGAAAAGAATTCTAAAGGTAACTAAGAAAAATAAATTATCCTTAAACTTTTAAAAACAAGAAAATTATGATTTGCTTTAAAAAGTTCTTTTATTTTTATTATATTTTTGACATAAGTTTTATTGGAAGTATTCTCGATATAATCTCCATTGTTTAGAAGGCATAGATTACATCTCCTTCTAATGGTTTCACATAAATTTATGCTTGAAAAATTTTCCTGCAATTTGACTCCAGTGACTTCAATTCGTTCCTTCAGTTGTTCCAAGGATACTATTTCCACTTCGTAAACATAATTCTTCCAATGATGCAAATTGTGGAAGTTAGTAACCCCGTCCTTGGCAAACTGTGCTTTATCCGTGCGGAATATCCTTTTAAAAAAGTTTTGTTCAGTTTCATTTACAAGCAGTAATGTTTGACAAAATTCTGTTCTCAATAACTTGTCGTTTGAGGTGAGTTCCTGAACAGGCGTAAAGTGGTACGGGTACGGGTCAGTATGAAGCACTCTGCATGCTCTAGATTGGGACACTCCAAGTAAAGTAGATATATTTCGGACTAAATCCATAATTCATTCATCTAAGATTCTTGACTCATCTGCAACTGGCCTATCGTTTCTTTGATGATCTAGCACTCCGTGTTCTTATAGACGTCGCCGTGGATTCTTGAAAACATGCTACAATGGGGACACCTCCTATTGAGAAATATTGAAAGGTCAGTTTTCAGACGTTATTAATAAATAAAATATTAATCCGATGGTTAATCAACTACTTTCCAGGGTCAATCCACTACTCTGTTTCATTTTATTACGTTCTCAAAAAACTCCCATTTAAAACAAAGAAATACAACCAAGATTAATACTTCATAAATTAATTAAACTTTAAGTCCAGCCTCTTTAAAAAAAAAGATTTTTCTTAAAAAAAGGTGTTTTATTTATTTTCAACAACTATTTCTTAGAATAGATTTATTTCAAAACAAAATGAAAAAAGAAACATATAAAAGTTTTCAAATGAAAGGTAGCACTGGAAGGAGGAAAACGTCCATTTTGTTTTATTGTTTAAACTCTGAGGAGCAATAAAATGCGATGTCCAATTCGTTACAAATTTTTGTCGAAATTGACTATAATTCTGCATAAAAGGAATGAAATCATGTATGTTCACTGTGACGTATACTTAATTTTTTTTTTTAATTTCAAATGTATTTTATTCCAACCTAATTTTGAAACAATCTAGATTAAACATCTTTTATGGATGAATAACAGTACCTTCCACAAACCTTAAAGTACTTGACTTTTGTTTGAGTTCAAAATTTGCGTCTTGCAAAAACAAAATAATAATTTTTCAATTCCTTGATGAAAGAATCCAATCTTTCAACTGCCACCCGAAGTACCGGACTACTTTTTTTTTCATCAGCTTACACTCAACATAACATATTGTATTTATCACACATGCCATTGCGCAATTGAGTCTAAGCCTACCTATACCTACTTCCGTCACCTTTCCTTAATATGCGTCTTTCGCAATAAACCTATTAACATTTTTATAAGTTGCGTGTAAAGACGACACGATGACGACGCAACACAACAAATCATTCCAGTCAATTTCATTTTAAGTCCTTTCCAAGGAGCACACGCAAGAGAGTATACTAATTTTCATTCTTCTTCGATACGAGAAAAACAACAACAACACCCAACTACATATATGTCGGGTACTTAAATACATCTCTCTATACTCTGCTTCTATAATATCTGAGGTGATGGTGTGGAATAAAATTATCTAGGCAATTACATCAATTTCTTCAAAGTCGACCTCCGTTCCGCATAAAATGACGAGGAGGACGATGATGATAATGATGATGATGGTGTAGGATTGTGTTGATAAGGTGGTGGTGCACCGCCTCTCATTCTTCATCCAGATATAGAAAAGATTGGAGGCCACATAAAAGGTATGAATATAGGTATAACCTCATACTTCTATAATATGTAGAAATAATCCATCAGCACTTAACGATAGCTCTGCGCGACGACCTTCTTCCTGGGGAAGCATTCGTATTCATGAACATGATTCCCGCTACGAAAACTCACATCACATCCTGAATTTTCTATATTATAGGTTTTTAAAGATATGGATGAGGTTGAGGACGCTGTGCCGCGACGGCGTTCCTACCTACAATCACTATATATACATAGCCATACGTTGATGATAACTACCTAAAGCTTACATTACAAAAGATCAAGGATTCCTCTTTTCGCTCCAAAAAATTCATTAATCACTGTCAAGTGATATTTACAGATACCATCTGCCATGGCTTCTATTGCTTTTGCTTTTTTGCTACACTACATATTTTTGCAAGGATCATGCGATGTATGTACCTAGATATTCCAAGGAGTATTATAGTAGTGTGTTTTGCTAGGATACTCTAATACTACTCGCTTAGTCAATACTCATAAGACCGTAATGGAGTTTGCATAATTTCAAAGCGTTTTTTTTTTTCTTCTTCTACTACTACTTTTAATAGTCATGTACGCTTACGTACGCAATTATGTCGGGACGTGGAAAAATCCCTTTCACATTTTTTTTTTTTTTTTTCTAAAACGATGAAATAAAATATTTTGTTTGAAAGGATTGCATAGGGCATGAGTTGGAGAGAAGTCACATGATGTGTGTTTGTGGTGTAAATTATATTATTAACAGAAAAAAAAAACTAAGCTTAGAGAGTACACACAAGTATTTATATAGAGTATAATAATTAATAGAGAAAAAAAAAGTACTATAACTTACCTACCCATATAAAGGACCCAATTAGCTAACATGAATTCATTGCTTTCCTGCAATGTTCAGAGGTGCAGATTTTTTTTTTTATTTAAAAAATAGTTTCTAACAGATATATATGGTTCTAAAGGATACATTTTTATGACAGAAAAATAAGTTTCTTTTTTTTAATGAAAAAAAAAAGAAGAATAAAATAAAATATCAACTCACCTCTCATAGTGAAATGTGCTAGAGTTCTATCCAGCTGTTGCTCTCTCTCCAAAGAATTCTGAGTGGCCTGTTTTTAGTTGAATTTATTAACATGCTCAACACATGGCCATCCATTATTGAAAGTTATGCCACAAAAACTGTTTTATGCAACCTTTTTGATGTACGTATTTTATACGGATGACTTTTTTTCAATTATTTTTATTTTTATATGGGACAATGCATTAGTTTGTCTGTTTGATGGTACTTACATAGGTACTTTAAAATATTTAATATAAAAAAATTAGGGTTACATTTTTAAGCAATAAGGATGTTTTTTTACTTGCAACTAAATGTATACCATTCCTGAAAACGAGGAATTTTTTTTTTTCAATAGCAAATTATTTAAAAAAAAAATATGAATGATATGAATCGAAACTATTTTAGTGACGTCAAATAAGTTGTATTTGATCATCAGTTTGCTAGTGACAAACAACTAACGGTTTAGGGTGAACAAAGTCAGGTTTTCAAAATTTTTTCTCATTTAAAAAACTTTTGTTATAAAATTGCAGAGCTAATAGGATATTTTACGATACAGAGAATTTTTGTAATAAATATTTTTTTCTGGCAGTATTTTTTTTGTAATTCTTACGCACTTGTTTCATTTTAAAAACGGTTTTTTTTCTAAAACAAGAATTTTTAAAAACTGACTTTTTATAAGAATAAATTATTTTAATGTAATAAAAATCTTTATAAACTAGCAAACATAATTATGTGGACAAGTTTTTTTTTCCGATTTTGTAAAAGTGTTTTCTGAAAAGCAGTATCTTGTGAAAATGGTGATCAAACATAAAATATTCTTAATATTCT
The DNA here is from genome assembly GCA_958431115.1 of Syrphus vitripennis. NCBI lineage: Eukaryota > Metazoa > Arthropoda > Insecta > Diptera > Syrphidae > Syrphus > Syrphus vitripennis. The sequence goes on along the minus strand of OY288109.1, from coordinate 77,307,516 downwards.
TTTTATATTAAAAAACGTAAAGATTTTTATGAAAAAACAGTTATTTTTGTATCCAAAAAATGCAGAATGCAGCAATAGAACTCTCATTAATTTTCTTATGCTTTTTTATTTTGGTTGAAAATCTAAATGTATTGAATTTATCGAAAATGCCTCCGAGAATATTATCAATAAATTATTTTAGGTGTGGCATCTGCTACCTATTGCATTTTCACTTCAAATTCATATTTTACATTGCAAAAGTTGTAAAATATTTTTATTTAAAAAAAACCAATGTCTATATTCAATCAAAGTAGTTGCGGCATTTAAAGTAAACGTTAAGTAATAAAAATAAAAATATCATAAACACAGAAAAATCAACATATTTTTGTGCTTATTGGATAATTCTTCATTTTTCTTTCAGCTTCATAAAGTCTGATTTAATACATCCAATTACGAGACACCCTATGTATATTGTTAAAAACGATACTTTTTAAAAAAATAATTATAAGTTTAGATTCATGGATCAACATCATAGCTTACCTTAATGTCTGGCATGTATTGAACTTATATTTGAGAATTTTTGGTTAAGTTTTTTTTTTCAAAAAACGGAAAAAGTATTTTTTTTTTTGGAGATTTTGATACCAAAATTAAGTATAATCTAATTTTTTAATTCAATTAGAAAATCTATTCTAGATTTCAAAACTGTGCTTTCTTCATTCTGTGATAATTAGATTCTGAAATATCGATGATCAAAGAAAAGCAACCATTTTCACTAAAAACCTATTCTGCGGCGAAGAGAAAAAGATTTGCAGTGTGGCTTAGTATCCCTAGTTTTGGCTCAATGGTTTTTTTTCAGAATGGCCACATTTAAAAAATAATTAAAAGAGATTAGTTTTTGTATCCCTTTATCTACATATTTTACTCTGCCGATAGTGATGACCGCAGAATTTTGTCTTCCCAAAATATCCAAAGTAAACTTTTTTAGCTTTGTTTCTTACGTCTTTTTTTTTTATTTTTTTTCAGCCCTTTTTGTAAAATCAGATTTTTCCCGAAAATGGCTATGAGAATTTTCTGGAAAAAAAATAAATAAATTTAAATAGATATTAGCTCACTTTTAATGACAAAATTTTAAAAATGTTTGAGATACCATGCATTCCATACAATAAATTCTTTGACTTTCAATTTTCTTAAAAACGGTTCACCTGATTGTAATCAAAATTTTGTATGCAAGAACATCTTAAAGTTATATAAGTATCCAAAATATTAATTAAATAAAAAAAATTTAGTTTTGAAAAAAAAATGATATAATTTATGATATAATATTTCAAAACGACTCTATAATTATATGTTTTTGAAATTAATTATAAAACAGGTTTACAATACTATCTATAGCACTTTAAACAAAAAATCATTTTATTTTCGAAAGTAAGGGTATCCTTATAAAAATGCCAAAAAAAAATGTTTCAACAATTTAAATTTTCTCGAAATGGGCACCTAGAATTTCAATAAATTTTTTTTAAAAGTATTTGTATTGGCACGGCACATTATAAAACAAAAACAAATTGAAATTTAGATTAAAATCAAAAAACCTAGACATTATCTTTTTAGTTAATTTATTTTCATAAAAACATGCATACGAACAGAAACATGAATTCCACCATCAGCCTCAACTAAAAATGTTTGTTGCCACAGCCATAAAATAAATGTTCACATTTTTATTTAATGTTAAATTATTGTTTTACTTAAAAACAATGTGATAGCATATAAAACAGCAAGTCGTGAGTTGAATTTTATTTTCGAGCAATTTTCAGAAAAATGTATTTTAAAAAATGAAATTAACAAACAAAAATAAATCTTTTCAATTTTTAGCCAATATTTCTGAAAAATTCTAATTCTTACTTTTCGAATTTTGGATTTGTGCATGAACATACAAATATACTCGAACTTTTGTTCCTGAATTTTTATTTTATAAATAAGACCAAATTTAATCTTAAATGGTTGTTCAAATGAGGCCATGAGAGCAATAGTGGCGTAACCCATAAAATTCACTTTAGAGCTACGAGAGATTTAAGAAATAGGATTTCTTTAAAGATTTTTTGTATTTTCTCTTTGACATTTTTGATTAATCTAAAAACGTGGAAGAGTTTGAAAAAAGATATACTTTGTAGGGCAATTTTTAAATTCAACATTATTTTGGAAAAAAGTGGATTATGCCACTTTTATAAAGAAAGTGATGGATTTGTGGTATAAATTGAAGCAGTTCCATTAAGTCTTTCTTTTTGTTATCATTTGGAAATGAGATTTACCCAATCATTTGGGACGAAGATATCTTTATAAAATTTTTGTTTCTTCTTTATTAAACGAAAATCTTGGTCACATGGTCCTACTAACCTTAAGCTCGCACTGTGCTAACAAGATCCAATTTCTTGAGGTCCCGTTGACGCTGTAAACTCATCCCAAACATACATGTGAACTATTTCACTGCCCATATTATGTGTACCAAAGCATAAGGTCACAATCTATACCGAAGCAAACAGTTTCCAAGAGAAGTATGAAGGTTACGCCACTATTGCACTCAAACTATGATCAAATTATAAAATGCAATAACATCTTTTGAGTGCCATATTATAGTTTTGAGTGTAGATAGCTGCTTAAAACTGTTTTTGTATTAAAATAAATATACTAATACACCCATTTTAATGAAAACCTCATTTTTAAAAAAAAGTGGGTTACGCTACTATTGCAATGATGGCCTCAAATATAAAATGATTTAAGCTTTTAACCAAATGACTTTATATTTTTTTAATATCTTTCAAATTATGCTTATATTTTGTTTAAACTTGCATCATAATAGTTGTTTTAGTAAGTTATTAGATAAACAAACTTTATGTTAAGAATTCTGATCTAATCATTCTTGTATAAGCTGATGCAATCTATAAAACAATAAACGACAGAGAGATTTTCTGGAAAATTATTTATCCAATTTACCAGAACACTTGCCTTATCACTCTCACTCTCAGAGTCTGACATTTACCTTTCATAATTGTTCAATAAAATATTAGATATAACTGATTTTATATACAGATACCCTGAATCACGTTTCTTACTTGCAAATCATATTTAATTCATAATAACTGATAAAATTTTGATTCATAGTACTAGCAGATCAAATATTTGCATATAAACCAATCAAAAAGTCTCTCAAATGCTCCAAGTTGGCTATAACCAATTCAAATAAAACCTCAGGGTTTTGACTCATTTTGGCATATTCTATAAAGTACATGATGTCTTCACTACATGGTTCCCAGAACTCTTAAAATGATATACACGTCCACAAAATAATCTAGAATTGTTTCCACAGCAATCTGACAGTGATATCTGTTGCAACGTCTACAAACTGTTTCCCACATCCACAATACAATGTTCCCATCAGGTGCTCTTCTGGATCTAAAACAGTTATCCTATACCTTCTATAAATTTGCAGATAAATAAATTTTGCATTTTCGAATAGACAAAACAACACAAAAGATACAACAAAGACCATTAGCATGAGCAAAGAGCGAGAGCGAGACAGAAAAGATGGAAAAACGATTATTATTATCCTCTGGATTGATTTAAATCACCAGTCCCTATCAAGAAGAGATTGAAGCTGCTTTACATTTTTATGCATTAAAATATCCCGACAATCAGGTTAGAGCTTTTTGTTGATGGCATTTAGTTTAATTGAATAAAGATGATTTAAAATAAATCTGTATAAGAAGATTTTGAACGGAGAGCAAAGGAGAAGGGGAGGACTAGGGCGAGGACGAGCAGAGCGTAATTTCATTTCCTAATTGAAGGGAAGAGCTTTGTTGCTTGAGCTTGTCATGTGATTTATATTATAATATGTATCTATGAATGTAATATCGTGTACCAGAATACATACATACATATATATTGATGAAGGATTATTTCCTTTTGCTAAAATCACTTAAATTTTACAACGATGCGGGATGATGACATAATGAGTTAAGCTAAGACTTTGTCGTCGTCTCTCCCAGAGATGGTGCCTTTTCCAAAGGATTAAATAAGGTTTTTTATCTTTGATTTGACAGGAATTAAAATTAAATGACTTTTACCAAAATAACAAAGTTACTGTTTTTTTTTCGTAGAATTTCAAACTTTATATAATGAGAATATAATTGAATTTAATCCTTAAGCAAACATGAGTGATAATTTATTTATTTTACTTTGGGGGGAAATTCACGTATAAATTAAGTTGTTATTTTGGAAATCGTTTACGGGTTTGGAACAATTTAATTAGCTTCAACGAGCTTGTGGGTATTATTTCCGTGAATTTAAAGCATATAACAGGAAATCGAAATTATAGTTTTCTAAGAAGAAATTTTTAGTGTACCCCACAAAACCAAAAAAAAAATAAAGTTTACAAAATACTATATCTCTTATTTTACAGTACCTAAGTACTTACTATGTTCATGGAACTTGTTACAATAATGTTTTTTTTTTTTTGTTGCTGTTGTATCTTTTATCATTCGATCTGTTCAATTGACCCACAGAACCACAGGGCATGAAATGCACTCAAATTTCAACAAAAGCATATACAATCATCGTTGGTTGCTCTTGCTATCCAATCAAAAGAAAATGATATTTTTGGATTATCCTCTATTATATCCTGCCATCAGGAAAATGACACAGTTTGACTTGGAACTATGAAAGAGCTTATAAAATGTTTAACTATGAGTGGCGTTGTGGAATGCATAAGCGCTTTTCGGTGATGTCATTGAATATAGAATTTATAATATTTGTGGCAACAGTAGTTTAAAATGGATAAAGAAAATCGGCAAATTGAAAGCATTTTAAAAAAATTGAAAATCCTTAAAAAGTAGGCAAAAATTAATTGGTTTGTAAAATAATCAAATTAATTAAATTATTAGTATTTTAAAAAAGTAGATTACCCAGTTTTCAGCGTTTTATTTGAAAATTGATATGAGCGTTGAATATTGAAATAACAATGAAATGTACATAGTTTCAAATTTTATTTAAATTTTTTTTTAATTTATTATAAAAGTTTATCAAAGACAAGGATTCTGGTACCCATACCTTTTTTAGGGAGATCATTTTTTTTAAATACTTTTCTGCGCTATTTGCACTGAAAAAAAAAAAAACAATTCAAGTCCAATAGTTAAAAAATAAATTCTATCAATTTGAGGCCTGCAGCAGATCAATGAAAAGCCTTCAAATAACAGTGTAAGTGACAACTGCAACATAACTAGTCCTAGCAAAGAATGTTCGATAAGGAAGATATTTTTCAAAATCGCGGCCGGTCCAGAAAACCTCAAAAAAATCACTAAGCACCAATTGCAAAAATACTTAAACCATGGTTTTATCTTCCCAATTCGGCAGATATTTCATTTGAGTACCTAACCAGATATACACACTAGCTTCAAAATAGGCCACCATATTGTATAAATTCAGCATATTGGATTAACGCGATGTCATAGCCCCATAGACTTTTCACTGTCCGTCGTGTTTTAGGAAACATTTCCAGAAAACCCCACACACAGAATTAGTATAAGTTATCCGGTTTTTTTTGTTCTACCACAAAAAGTGTTGAGAAATTTCTTGTGCGCAATTTAATGAGCTATAATTTTTGTCATATAACTTTTCACCGATTAATTCATAGATTTTGAGACATGAAAAAATAAAATAAAGGCAGACTCCCTTCAAAATTTCAGTTTAATAAAAAATTCTGAGCCTCACCAAAAATTAAAAAAAGGTCAATATGTATTTCAATTTTCTGCGGTAATAAAATTAAAATTAAATTTCATCGCCTGAAATCCCACTGAAAAAAAAATTAAAAATTGGTTAGACGAAATTTTCACTGCTTTTGAAAAAAAAATATTATTTTTCAAAAAATGGGTAATTTCACGAAATATTTTGGCCATTTTTTTTCGACAAACATTTTTTTCTTAAACAAGAGTTTTTTTTTCGACATGAACTTTTTTTAGACAAGAATTTTTTCCAACAGTTTTAATAATTTTTCTTTGCACAAATTGTTTGAAAAGGTATGTAAAATTTGGTTACTCTCATTGGAGCTGTAAGAATACTTCCAGTCATTTGTTGATGTGGGTCATTTAATGGTCTTCAAAATTGAAAATTTATCAAGTACTGGGTAAGTACTGATTACTGCAAAATAAGTAGTACGAATATTTTAACTTCCATCATTAGAGGCAGTTAATATGTAGTCAATTTGAAGTCTTTGGTATTATTTTGGTTTTGTTTAAAAACTATTTTAATAGTCTTTAAACATAATAATTTCAGAACTGTAGCATTTCGCTACATGCAAAATGTAGGTATATAATTTATTGACTGCAGTTAAGTCTTTTATTAACTGAAAATTTTAGATTAAATTGAGATTAAAAAAAAGACTTAACGTCTTTTTGTAAGAATAAAGGCTCAACTATAATGTGATTAAGCTCACAGAATCAATATTCATGAACCATAATGCAATTCTGATGCAATTCGTTAAAATTTTCTAAGAGCATTTTTCAGTCGCTCGAAGAAACATAAAATCATTTAAAAAAGGAATATTATTTTGATACGTCGGTTACGCGAGCATAATTTCAATGTGGCTAGGGAGGCTATTTTTGCAAAAGATAAGTAAATATTAAGCTTATGTAGTTATTGTTGTTGGGCTGGAGCTAGTTTTTTTTTATTCAATTAACTGCAGGACAAAAAAACTGCAGTAGCGAAAATACTGCAGTGTTAATAATTCCAATTTGCATGAATTTGTCGTTTGTAAAGAGTCATTGACGCCCTCCTGAAGAATGGACATACCATTAGCAGAGTTGCGTGCGTTTGTCACCGGACAAACTCATATCCGTTTTAAGGTTATCGCTGTGTAACAGAACGCAAATTTGGATCCAACTTTACCTAAAATTAGCTAAAAGCTTTCAAATATCTATGTTTACATTTAAAATTAAATAATAGGGAAAATTTCAAAAAAGTTTTAGCAAACTGATAATCATGTACATTGTTCAGGTAATGTGACGATAGTAACTGCCAATTACTTCCAACAGGTCTATACTTATTTAAAGACCACCTCCATGCACCAAGTCGAACATACATACATACATAGAGGTATATATTATAAAAAGTAGTTCTATTTATTTTTAGAACTTGCTCCCAGCTTTCGCCACACCTATTAAGTCTAACAAACTACAAATGTCTACTCAGCCAATTAAATTTAATTTAATGACAACCCACTAGTCATATCGGTGTCCTTCCATTTTGTCCATACACAATATACGCTATGATGGTCATCGGTCGGTCAATTGCACAGTGTAGCGTTTGCTATATGAGCTCAGGACCAAATTATATAGGATTTGCGTCGTCAGCAACTATCATTATTTTCAGTAGCTACCATACCATGGACCAGCTCGCTTTATCTCCTCGTCGGCAAATGGAAGAAATTCTTGCACAAAAATATGTATGTATAGTACTTCACACCAAACTATACTTTTCTCCTTAGGGCACGAAGTAAAAAAAAAAAAAAGGAAATAAAAAGGACCATAGAGGTCAGAGAAGCACTTTCAGGAAGAAGTTTGCCATTTTTCTAATAAAATCTAAGAATAAATTCATCCTGAACTTTATCTAAGTTTTCTTAATTTCAATATTAAATCTTAAGTTTGCGCGAGTCATGGTTTTATGTGCAATCTTTCGTCCTTATACAAAATACATTACATATATATAAAAGTCCTTTCTTCCTGTTTCCTTTAATTAGAATTTTTCATCAAATGCACAGAACCTATACCTATATAACTGATGCAAGTGTAGTTCTCATTTCATAGTTGACTAAACTCACAATGGCCAATGTTTATAACCAAACCCAACGCAAAATCAATGAAAAATCGAATCCAACCTCAATTTTTCAATCATTATGCACAACATTAAGCGTTTTAATTAATCATTGAATGTGGCTGGCTCGGAGAAATAAGGATAATGAGAAGGTATTATTTTTAGCTTTGTTTGTCCTGGAGAAATGTTCCGGAAAATATTGAGTTAGATTTTGTTGATTTGGCCCTGATGTGGTGAAAATGGTGAAGGGGACTATGTCAACAAATGGATCTCACCCAAGTGGGAAATAAATCCATTTTATTGTATGTGATTTAGTTAGCATGCACGGTGGGAAGGAAGTGCATTTTGTTTTGGGAACCAAGTAGAGCATTCAGAAATATGAAGTGGAGACTAATTTCCAAAAATAGAATGACAAGAACAGAGACTTAGATTTGAAATCATATTCAGTATTCGGATATGTTTCATAAGATATTTATTACAAATAAAGAAAAAACAGTTTCTTAACATTTGAGATCAAAAATTAATAATTCAAAAGCCTGCATCACAAATTTTTGCATCACTTAATCCAGTATTACAAACCCTCGCTCAATTTGTACTAGATCAACATAACTCATTGACTAACAGACTGTTATACGTTAAGCCTAGTAATCAGTAAATTTCAGTACATGCTGGCATCAAATGCGAGAAGAACAGTTGGTCAAACAATCAAGGTAGCGGAGCACGAATTTGAAGTTTCCAATTCTTTAAATATCAATAGTAGCAGGCGACAATAATATGGAAGAAAAAATATGCGGGTGGCTGCTCAATTCCAACAGAGCCTACTATAGTCTGTCAAAGCTCTTCAAATCCAGAAATCTCACCATAACTTCAAAACTGCTGCAGTAAAGGACCATGGTCCTGCCAGTACTCACGTATGGATCCGAGACTTGGGTGCTTAGCAAAAGACACTCCGACCTCTTAGCCGCGTTAGAGAGAAAAGTCTTAAGGAGAATTGTTGGCCCCATATGTGAGGAAGGACGATTCCGGAGACAGTACAATCATAATTGTACTCAATATACTTTGAAGCAGATATAGTGACAAAAATTAAGCTCGGTAGACTTCGGTGGGCAGGACACCTAGCTCGTATAAGCGAAGAGGGACCTGCTCGTAAAGTCCTTTGTATTACATTTATAGTAGACACTAGTCGGTAGCGTGGTAGAGCATGCTTGTGCTGGAGAGATGGCGTAGACCAGGACGCCCAAAACCTTGGGGTTCGCAATTGGATGGCGTCAGTGGCGTGAGACCGGGATAGGTTGTTGAGTCGATGATGACGCTGATGAAATGTCAGTTTGGTGTCAAACAATAATTCCAAACTCGTAGAAAACAGTGGCGACGAATCAAACAGACAATTCAAAGTTATAACTTGAAGTTTTACACTTTTTGACATAAAACAATGAAATTTTGTTTAAAGTAATTCCAAATTACAATATCATCTGTAAACTTAAAAAGTAGGTGAGCTTATAATAGTTACGTATAAAATGAATAATAAGGGACCAAGATGACTGCCTTGTGGAACACTGAAATTGTCATAAAATTGAACAGATTATTTCTTCAATTATTTTGTGGAAGAAATGAGAAACAAAAATTCCCGACTTAAACATCTAATGCATATTCATTTTTGTATTATCAATTTTAAGCCACTTCCAATTTTCGGTTTTTGTAGAGTTTTGGATTTTATTTTGGTACTCATTAATAAACAAAGTTACGAAAGAATTTTTCGTCTATCCGTTAGTTAGATGCGGTGACCCTAATATTAAAATATTCAATTTAAGTGTTAAAAAGACAATTTTTGGAACACCACAAGTCCCTCTGTAATTCAAAATACCGTTTGGTCTCGAATGCTAAAACTTTAGTCTCGTCTTCATTTCAATCCGAAAAAACAGCACTTTCCACTTTAGTGGTTCGTTATTATTAATTTAAAAAAAATGTATAAGATAATTCACAAAATCATTAATTTTCTTATTCACAACTTTCTTTTAACTCACAGCCAACAAGAATTCGAATTTCTTTAACCTGATCTCTTTCTTACTCCATAACAATAGTATATGGTTGTTGTGTTATAGTTCCCCCATTTATTTCTTTTATACAAAACATGACAATTAAAACAAACCTGTTGTGTTATGGTTTATAGCGGAAACTATAGGTTTATGTCCACCCTCAAGCTGTATAGTACACCTAAGTTGTGAAAAGTCGAAAGAAAATCGCTTGATGGTTTTAATGCAACTCTGACCTTTTTTTGTTGTAGGTACCTATATTATGTTGTACCACCTTTTATAAACAACAACAAAAAAAAGTTAAAAGGAAACCCCCTCATTGGATTGAGGCCATTCTTGTTGCTGGAAATTCATGAAACCCCATGCACCAATCCAACCGACAGCTACAGCTACAGCGACCGACCGACCGAACCAACGACCAACATCCTCTCTGCGCGCCACCATTTCCATAGTAATAATGTTGAAATAATGGCGGTTATCATACACGAACAACGATACAGGGGGAGGTACATAGGTAAAGTATATCTGGAGCTCTGATGGGAGTACAGAACACAAAATTCATCTTCACTTTTGGTATTGAGTGCTTAACCCATTTTGTTCATAAATTACTAGAAAAAAAAAATATGCTTTTTGCCCACTTACATGCGAAGCTTGCAGTCCGGGATATTGCATTAGTGAATCCATCACCAGGCTTTTGCAAACCAGGACCCAGACCGGTATTGTGTGTAGATGTATAAAAACCTATACCAATGCATATTTTACAATAGGTATAACATGACACGTCGTCGTAGTCGTCCGTTGACGTACAGAAAAGAACCCTCTTAGTGCTTAATGTACTATGTGGGTTGATATTGTTTCTTTAAAGGACAGCAAAAAAAAAAAAAAAAGTGGATTTTAATGGCAATGGCAACGCTGTGCGCTATGAACTACTGGTTAAGTACATCCAACTAAAGGACTTCTTTTCTCTTGTTTTGTATATCTAGGTAAATCATGTCTTGAGAATATAGTGTGTTAATGAATCCTGACACTGAGACACAATTTCTTGATAAATTTATTATTAAAGCAAAAAAATGCTTTTGCTTTTATCTTTTATGCAGTGTCTTACTTTGTGTGTATAAGGGGAGAAGGCTTCTTTGTTATCGAGGGTTGGTGCACTTATTGCAAGTTCATAATTGAAGTAGCTACATATTTCGAGATATCAACTTACGGAATCTTTATCGAGTAAACTGTTGGGGGGTAGTTGGTTAAGGTTATAAAGTGTCCATTAAGTGTTAGGAGAAAAAAAACGGATGTATGGTTTAAAAAGGTAATTTAACGATTGAGCTGTTAACTATATGAGTACTTACTAAAAATAAGAACTTAAGTTAAAAGAGCTTGTACAAAGTTACAGTTTTTTTTTGAAGAAACACAGTGCGGTATGTCATTTTGTGAAATAAATACGTAGACGTAGAATTGTTTCACACCGAGCCTCATTTTTAAGTCAAGTTTCAAGAAGATTAAAGATGATGGTAGAGGTTGTTTTTGAAAGTGTCTATTACGCGAAGAAAAAAGAAATAAGATTTCTTTTTGGTTTTCATTCAATAAGAAGTTCGGGTTAAAACAATTAAAAAATCTTATTGACCATGCGATAATAATGTGTGCGTTTCATTACTTTTTCGAAGGATCAGTTCATTCTTTTTTTCTCTAAATATTGAATATAGGATTTTCCGATTACCAGCCGACCCTCTTTTTCATTTAAGTTTCAATGTTAAAAGTTAGAGACGATAAACCAGAGCCGAAAGAAACTTTTCTCTGTCTGTGTCTGAACTGTGCGTTCGTAAGGATTGATTTTTTTAAGTTAACTTTTGAAAATAATAAGTTGATATATACTTTAAGTAGTATTCTTATTAAAATAATACGCAAATCTTAATAAACTTCATTACCCGTATTTTCATTTAATCCGATTTCTCTATGGAAATATTTGGAAAAACTTTTTGTTTTGTTGCCTTTAAAAGAAGAAGATATGAAATTTTGTTTATTGTTTAAGTTGTTTTCTTTGTGTAGATTAATTTATACGATTTTCTTCATAAGAAGAATACTGTAACGTGTTTATGTTAGAAGCAAAGTGAACAATAAAATTTATTAAAAACAAAAATATAAAGAATTATTATAAGGTTACAAAGCAAACTTCTTTGTAAACTAGAACTCTTGTCTGCCCTTTTAACTCAAAACCTTGACCAAATTAAGTAATTCCAATTTCGGATTCTGATTCTGATTCAACGTACGAAAAGTATTTAGAAAGTAGCAGCCATCTACAAAAAAAATAGTTCATACTCGTACATAGCAGATTCTTTTTTAAATATATTTTTGTGTTTCACAACCTTGTTTCTAGCAAAAACGGAGTTACAATTTAATGTACGACTAGATCACACAAACTTCCACCCATGTTAAAATATTTTGGGAAATGTGAAAATGAATAAATTCGTTTCTGGAATTGCTGAAACGATGTTTGAGCTCAAAATGAAGATGCCACATATGAATCATAAAAACAAAATTTTTTGAAATAATTTTTGATAAATCGTTAGAGCCGCTTTTCAAAAATATTTTTTCAAAATTTTTTTAAAGTATTTTTATAAGAAAATTGGTATTCAAGTTGTTAATATATTATAATAAAAACATTTTTTTGTCCAAATAATTTAAATTATGTACTTTCAAAACTCCCCTGCAAGAATTCCATAGAAATTGTTAAAGGCGTTACCGTTATTTTTGGAGTAAATATCCAGTTTCCCTATTAGGTAATCTCTTTAAAACTTTAAGTCCAAAGTTTGAAGAGTTTTAAACATTCAGACATAGAGACGGACACAATTTTATAGTGTTTTGGAGCTTGATTCTATTTTGCGAATCCAAAACTTGCCCTATCAGCAGTTAGACAAACAATTTCGGTATCAGCCAGCAGATAACGAATTGTTGGACAATTTCGCGAAGAGGCCATTTGAGTTCCAATGAGACCCATCCGATATGAGTGAGAGAAAGCCTCAAGCATTTTGGCGAATTAAAATCAAAATAAAAAAAAAAATATTGAAAAAAATAAAAATTTGAATTTTCTTATAGATGACGGATTTCGCTATCCTCCGCTGCACCAAAAACTGAGTTTATTTTATAGAAAATTTTACTCCATTATTTTTAGTTTTTTTGTTTCCTGTCAATTTTCTGAAAATCTTTTGATTGTGAAGAATAACATCGTGAACAATAATTATTGGTTCCTAGAACTTTTTTCCAATAAAATTCAAAGTTTTCAAGTAATAAGCAAACAAATTGAATCTTACCCATTTTCGCCTTTACTCTGCTTAAGAAGCCCACCGTTCAGCTTTGCAGAAATTTTCACGAAGTCTTTAAATCTTAAAATCAGCCCGACTATATAAAGGGTGTCCCAACAAGAACGCAAGATTTAAATTTTAAATAAAACGCAGATATTTAAAAAAAATCGCGAATTCTTTATTATATCGTAAAGTAGACAGGATGAGGTTATATGACCGTTTTGCAAAAATGCTGCGGTATTTCATTAATGTAGCGTCTAATTTCCTTTTTTAAGGCTTGAGTCGTCGTTGGCTTATTCGCATAAACCATTGACTTCAAAAAACCCCAAAGAAAAAAGTCCAAATGGTGTTAAATCGCACGATCTAGGCGTCCAATTCTGGTCTCCAAAACGCGAAATAACACGACCGGGAAATTACTGATGCAGCAATTGAATTGTTTCTCTGGCTCCAATACCCAATTAACGAACACCCTTCGCTGTTCATGGTCAGCTGGCTTTAGTTCCTGAGTCAATTGAACTTTGCGTTGTTTATTCGTGTAGCGTTCCATTTTTATTAACCTTATACCTTCTACTAAAAAACAATAATAATTGTTCAAATGTCAAACAATGACACTTCGAATGGTGACAAATTTAAATCTTGCGTTCTTGTTGGGACACCCTTTACATACGTTTTCTCCATCATCACTTGATCTGTCTCTCTCTCATTCAGTTGCACATTTAATCATCTCGGTAACACCACCAAATCAAAACTAACCCACAACTACGAGTAGCTTTAGATTTTAAGATAAATTTCAAGACTTACGAATATTTAATTTTTAAGTTGGTGCACCAACCCATCTGTCCCCTAGCTCAAACACTGGATCCTGGATCTACCCTTGTGATTAGGACAGGCATATCGGTTACTTATCTCCGCATAATCAAAATTAGACAATTTATTTTCTGACCAGCCTGGTTGGCAACATTAATTTCATTTATATTTGCATAAGCCCATTGTCATCCCTGGATAGCAATATATTTCCAACTTAAAAGTCTCCCCATTGACACTCTGACTCTGATTGCTCGGTTCAATTAATTTGAGGGTATAGGTATATATATTTGTTGTTACATTGCATTAATGGTCAAAGCCACTACCACATTGCACTCCTCACATGGTGCTGGTGTTCATAAACTAATGTTAACGAGGTGGTTTCTGCAACTTTTGTTCTGGCTCATTGAGTCAGCATCAGCATCATCATCAGTGGGGTTAGCTGGGCATCACAGATGGAATTTAAATAAATAATTAGAAACGGCACAACACTGCTGTCGCAAACCACACTGTGTTCATTGCCAACTAAAGCAATAATAATTCCATAAAGGAAAAAATACCACATCAGCGCCCGATCTTATAATAGCCAAATGTGCTTCCGCGGCCCCTCTTCTGTCCCCTGATAGTTCAATTAACATTTTGACGGAATGCCCGCCATGCCAGAGTTACAGTGGATAACACTTATACCAAAGGATCCGATGCATTCAGTCCCAGAGACCAAATTCAGCGGATATTAACAGGAACGCTTTGCATTTCCCAGCATTTTACACAATTTTGTATACAATTATTACTGTTATAGCCATATCTCTGGTCTGGTCTGGTCAGTTGGGTTTCGACATCATGGTATAGGCTATAGGAGAGGCGTGCTGGTTTAACGTTTTGTTTGATTGAATACCGATAGTGAATAAGGATATCGGAAACAAGACTGGGACGCCACGCCGATGGATGCATGTTGTGCTGGAATGAACGGGATGTGGTATTTATGGGAAAAGTGGTACGTGTTAATTTGGACGTCGATTGTTATTATTTCCATCACAATGTGGTTGAATATATCAAAATGAAGGGAAATTATAAATCTATCTGCGATCGATGAGAACGAAAGAGTTGCATTTGACGGCAGCAAAAAAAAAAGGATGCAAGGACGCATGTATATTTTGGTTAAATGATGAATTTGATTTTGTAACAAAAAAAAAATCATTAAATTCTTTGGGTGGTTTTGAGAAATAATATGCTTTCCATTGTTGAATTGAATTTTGATTTAATATATTCAACTATGAAAATAATAAAGAATACAAATATTGTGATTTATTTCGTTATTTTTGATGATAATAAGCTTTGATTTGGTACTGATTTTCTGTTGTTTTTACCAAGTTCAAAAATATTGAATTTATGATAACCAATTATTTAAAATATCAAACAATGCAATTAAATAATAATATAATTAGTGAAGTTTTCAATTTAATTTTAACTGTTATGGATACCGATTAAATTGTTTAAAATATTGTTAAATTATTTTATTTATGGATTTAAGTTGGACTACTGCAAAATAATGAAAAAAAAAATAGTTTTTAATAATGTACGAGTACTTTAATTAAATACACTGAGTTACAAAAAAAGTAGTGCACCATGAAACAGCAATACTGTATTAACATTTAGCATAAGTAATTGATATAAAAAAAATAAAAATACATAAGAAGAACTTTGGAAAAAACATGAATTAACGAAAATGGACAAAAACTTCATAACTTAATATTTTAAGGTTTTATTATTATTATTTTTTCGAAACGAGTTTTCGTTCTTTTAGTTATGGGTATTGCCACCCCTAATATCTATCATATCTACAATTCGCCTTACCATACCTTGAATAAGGTTTTTTGGAGTTGCGTCATTCAAATTATCCCACTCCTCGATCAGAGCAGCTCAGCCCACCGAGTGCCTCGGGAAGGGCAGGCCGCTGTCGTATAATTTTTCCCAGCAGGTCCTAAACGTGTTCGATGGGATTCATGTCCGGGATCATGGCAGGCCAAGCAATCACATCGATTTCAACTTCTTCCAAGTAGTCCGTAACGCACCTGGCAACGTGAGTTCTAGCATTGTCGTGCGTCAGCGAGAAGTCTTCACTAATAAATGGTGCGAACGGAACCACATATTCCTCCAGACTGTTGGTGATATTATAAATTGGAGCTTAACAATCCTTCCACGATGCACAACTCAGTAGATAAAACCTGGTCTCATCAGTGAAGAGAACTCTGGCCCAGTCGGCGTCCGTCCAACCTTAATGAAGGCGAGCAAATTCCATCCGAGCAGTTCTTCTTGCTCTCAGGCCACTCTCCGCTAAACTTTTTTTAAAGAAAAATTTTTTAAAAGTTTTAATCTGGTTTTTGTTTTACTAAATATTCCCTTAGCTCTGAAAGAGTTGAGTTCGCCCGCCGGGAAATGAAGATAAAGATTCAATGAGCTCTAAACAGGTCATTAGTTATTTCAATTTAGTTATTAAAACTGATTTCATGACTTTCATTTAAAAACAAAACTTTTAACAATTATTTTTTTTTGAAATTTTTTTAATTTTTGAGGTTTACTTGTTCCCTAACAATTCGTTTCCATAATTTTTGCTGGAAACATTTTTTTTTGACATTTTTTCTCCGCTATTATTTTCCTTTTTAAACAAACCTTTTTGTTTTAGTTTGCAAAATTTTTATTTACCTAGAAAAAAATTATTTTCGTCGTTCAAAAAAAAAAATTAAACTCAGGTTTGGCCTGAGAATTTTTTTTTTATTTTGTTTGGCAAAGTTTATTTTTAGAAAAAAAATATTTGAAGGCGAACATTTTTGACATATAGTACCATGCATTTTTTCAAGTATTAAAATATAATTCTGTTTGAAAATTTCTTGGTTTAGGAGAAATATTTTCAATAAAAAAAGAAAAATTCTTATAATGACGCCTTTCTGTCGACTTCAAACTCTTAACCGATCAGAGCTGGTGCAACCACCAAAGTTACTTACCGTTAAAAAAGATACGGCCATCTTGGGAGAACTTTTTGATAAACAATTTGTTATCAGATAGAAACTTTACTAACTTCATAAGGTGATACTGGTTTGTAGAAGAGACGTCAAATCGGTAGATGGGAGGTCTCCAAAAAACATAACATAAAATAGGAGAACGAAATTATTAAAAAAATAAAACAACCACAAAACTATAGGTATGATCAAGCCAATAAAATCATCATATAATTTTATTTTTAAATGTAGTTTCATAAATCAAATGTTTCCAAAATATTTAATCTCAAAAGGCTCCAAACTGATTTTTCACAGAGTTTTTTGGTTTGTAATTGTCAAAAACTCTCCTGATGAAAGCATCATTTTTCGAATTCTAAAGTGTTTTCTAATTTCAACGAAGACAAAAGGTATTAAAAAAGAAAAGCATCAAAATGGAAGAAAGTTTTCCGTATTTTAAAATTAGAAAAGCATCTTTGGAAATACCTTCCCTGTAAAATTTATTTTATAAAATCAATTTTATAGATAATAAAAAGAAAAAACAAATCACAGCTGTAAAGAACTTGAAATATAATCAATTATTTGCCCTAAATCAAAATGGCTACCATGTAGAGGTATACAAAAATAATTCTTCACAGTAAAAAACATAGATTTATTTTCAGAATTAATTTTCCAAAAAGTCAGTCAACTTCTTCGAGGACAAATTTAATTTCCTTGAAAACCAATAAAACTGTCATCCAACCCACAAAAACCACCATTTCAACATGATGCACAACTAAAAACCTTCCCCCACCCCCTCCATCGTCATTCCGATACCATTAGCACATCCAATTGACTTGAAACTTAATCCTTTTGGTTAGCAAGAACTTTTACTCAAAATGTCATCGGTTGAACACAATTTTCGATGTTCAAAACTTTCCCACAGGCGTTAATCGTTTTCTATAATTAGTGTCACCCAAAACCTTTTCACGTATAAATTTATGTCATTATATTATATACTAGAACATATGTACCTACTATTTAAATGTACATATTTGTAACCTAGAAGTAATATGAATATATATTTTTTTTTTTATTCACAGAAAGATTTATTCCTGAGCAAACTAGATCCGGGGTCACCACGAGGGGAGCGTAAACTTTCTGCTGCAAGTGCGTCTTCGATGAAAACAAAGTGGCTGAAAGCATTTAGAAGCCTAAAGCCGGCTTCTGGTTCCGCAGCACAGCCAGATAGGTAAGTAACATTTTTATACCAACTTTGTATATAACTTTGATAGTTTTATCGGCCATAATATTGAATAAAACTTTTATATAGGATTAGGTATACCTACCTCCTTTTTGAATATACGAGTATATATCCCCCCATAGTTTATCGATTTTATCGTTTTCAATTTTCATTTCAAATTAATTTTTTTTTTTTTGTTTTTGTTTTAATCGCCTTAAAAGTGTGCATAGAGTGCACTTTGTCATAACAATTTTACTTTGTCTTTTTTTATGTATATGAAATATATCTACTTAATGTATATAGGTACCTGCCTAGATAAAGGAATATAAGAAGAGTTTTTAGCGAACTCACTTTAATCTATCAAATTGGATTAAATATTAAGATACGTAAAGGCAGAGAGTTCTGTAGAATTGATATCAAGGATAGCAAACAGGATGTATATAAAAAAAGGAAAGAAAATGAAATCAACTTTTTTGAACAAATTGTATCGATTTCTTTATTTTAGGTTGATTTTTTTTTTGTGCATTTACTTCAGATTTGTATGTATTGAGTTAGGTTATTTCACCATTTTTATTTTTATTCTAAGAGTAGGTATATATTTGGGAAATCATCATGTAAGACAATGAGATAATTTCGCGCTGATCGAAGTAAACCTAGAAGTACACTGTACCATTGCCTGAGAACTTATCAGGACATCTTGTTTTTTTATGACAGTACCTGTGCAAGACGGTGTTTTTGACAAGAAGGCCTCCTAGGATTTTCATGCTTCTAGTGCGATAATGATTTGTTTCTCCTGCTGTCATGTCAGTTGCCATCAATTTACTCTCATACTTCTTGCACATTGCCCAACACTGTGAACCGTATGTAAGCCCGGGAGAAACACCTGCCGTATTGAGATTTTTCGTTCATTGAAGATGGAAGAGTTGTCCCGCCACTCGATTTTTAATGTCGCCATCACAAAATCATTCGCTTTGATCACAGATCCATGATATTTAAACTTTGCGCACTTGGGAAGCACTGTCCAGCATAAGTATTCCGTCTTTTTCGCGCTAATGCTGTATCCATTTCCCTCCAGAACATCCATTAATGCAACAAGTGCTAGTTCGGAGGACACAGAATCTTTACTTATAATGGCTCCATTGTCAGCAAAGAATAACTGATTCACTTTGTGTTTCGTCACCTTATCCTCAAGCAGAAAGTTAAGGTCTGTAAGAAAGAGCAAACGACTCAAAACACTTCCCTACTCTAATTGGGACTCTTCGGCAATTTCTCTTGAGGATTATAGGTATCTTTCCATTCTGATTCTTATACTCTGGATTGCATCTGTTAGTGATTTACCCGAAACAATCTCGACGGCAATTCAACACCCGTGTGACATCAGATTGAACGGTAGCTGTCGGACTATCGTCCTTTCCCTTGTTGATTTGAAAAAGGTCACTTTTCCTCCGCTTATTGGACGTTTGGTCACCGCAGCTAAGTCTGAAGATCGAAATCATCTAGAACCGATGACTTCCATTTTTTTTTTGCAGAACTCAGAGGATATCTCGTCTGGCCCGGTTGCCTCTCCCTTTTTGGAGTTTTCCTCGGAAAATTAACTTATTCGACTGTGATGTCGGCTATTTTATTGTCTCTAGGTGCAGCTATGGGAAAGTATATAACCTCGGAAACTTGTAATTTGAAAGTCTTTAATAATACTTTAGCGATCTATGAAGAATTTTGCTGTCATCCACAAGGAGTTGGGCTTGAGAGTTGTTTATTAATTTTGGTGACCGAATCTCTTGAGAGTGTTTCCTTCTATGTGCGGCAATTTTAAAAATAGTTGCACCCTTTTTCTTGTTACCATGTTGGAGTTCCTGAAGAACACGATTTGTATAAGCAACCGATGCGGTCCTCATTGACGGAAACGTTCTGGCCAGCATTGTTTTCAAAAAAGTACGGACCAATGATTGCATCACCATCATCATCGGCTCGACAACCGGGGTCCGCTCCTGGCCTCCTTCAATAAGTCTCTCCGTCTCCACCTATCTCGGTCTCGAGCCGACGCCAACCAGTTGCGCACCCCAAGGCTTCTGGCGTCCTGGTCTACACCATCTCTCCAGCGTAAGCATGGTCTACCACGCTGCTGGGTAACATAGAATTCACCACAAAGGACTTTCCCAGCAGGTTCCTCTTCCCTCATGCGAGCTAGTTGCCCTGCCCACCGGAGTGCTTCAAGGTAGATTGCGTACAATTCATGATTGTACCGTCTCCGGAATCGCCCTTCCTCACAAATGGGGCCAACAATTTTCCTTAAGACTTTTCTCTCTAACGCGGATCGGAGATCGGAGTATCTTTTGCTAAGCACCCAAATTTCGGATCCATACGTGAGTACTGGCAGGAGTACTGGCAAGTTATGATGAGATTTCTGGATTTGGAGAGCTTTGACCGACTATAGTAGGCTCTGTAGAATTGAGCAGCATATTTCTTCTTTTATATTATTGTCAGCTGCTACTATTGACCCAAGGTATTTAAAGGATTGCATCACTTCAAATTCGTGCTCCGCTACATTGATTGTTTGACTAATGATTCCACTAGCTCACAAAACACACCAAACAGTCAGTTTTGCTGGTTACATCCGGTGTCTCAACATACACCTGAGGCATTATCTTCACTCCAAATACGGCAGTTTTGTATATTGACGTAGCTATTTTACAAATAGTAAACATCATTACTAAGTTCTTATGAAAATCGGAATGAATTTGCAACATTTTGGAAGCGTTTTTCAGGGGCATCGTCAGTCAATTCATGTTAAAATGCCAAACCAAACATCAGCTGTTAAAATGGCTGCCAGTTAAAAAGTTGCAAGCTTAAAGTTTTATACCTCTAAAAAAAACACCCTTTAGATGAGTTAAGTTAAGTTTTTCCCCCCATTTAACTAAATTTTACAGAGTACATAAAATACCATTCCAGAAACAATAGTTAAACTTTAACTCCCCCATTATGAATAATTATTTGCAAAAAGTTGAAAGAAGATTTTAACTTAAACCAAAAGTGCGTAGGAAAAATATAAAAGCTAAAAATACAACAACAAAAAAGGACAAAACTACATTAGAATGATGAATGAATGTCTTATGTTAGCTATTATTATAATCCAGGAAAAGTTATTAAGATAAGTGGTTGCCTTTGTCTGCCAAATTTTCTCGGAGGAAAAAAATTAAGTTTTTTTTTTCTTGAAGATATTATAAAACAATTCTCTTGTTATACACATTTAGTTATGAGATTATAATTTGCGTTTCATATCCCTCTTTGTGTAGTTTAATAATTACTTAATTTAGTTTAGTCTTAATACTTTTCTGCAATTTCATTATGTATTCGTGAAGGATTTAACTTTTAATCTAAAATAATAGATGAGTGAGTTCTTGTGGTTATGCGGTTAAGTTCTTAAAATATTTATTTTTTTTTTCGAAAAACAACAAACTATGAAATAAGTTTTTTCTTTTCGCAATGATGTTGCTGATATTTTAAATTATATAATGTAATTATTATAACAGGGCGATTGTGTAAGACATATTCAATATAATCTTCTTTTCTGGTTCATAGAAATGGTATAGTTTTAACCGCAAAACAAGAAGAAGGTCATCCCATCCTCCTCGTTGCAACTTCCTACGTACATATATAAAATTCATATAGGGTTTTGCTGACCTGACAGTGAAAGCTCTTAAATAAATTAAATTTACCGCGAAAAAAAAATAAACTGGAAGATGATGGTTTAGTGGTTTTCATTTCATTTTCAGATGAATACAGATTCATGTGATACGATTTTATACAAAATGGGTCAGTCAGGATTTCGCAAATGAAGTAAATGTTTTTTAAGGGAAAGAATTTGTTTAATTAAAAAGTTGTAACAAAGTGAATTTTGGTATATGAAATACATTTAAAAATAGGTCTTGTCATAAGACATAAAAATATCCTTTCAACAAATTTTGTATCAATAAACTATATCTACTGTCTTAGTAAATTATTTACTGCCCCAATAACGTATTTATTATCCCAATAAAGTATTTATTAAACTAGGAAACCAATTTAGTTTTCATTGATACAGTTCACATCTGCTTTTGCATGTAATATTTGTCGAAACTTTGTTAATTTTAATTACTATCTGCAACGAATGTTGTCCGTTTTTCTATTTTGCCTTTTCTATATTTTAAAAAACCCAGACGTCACCCAGTTCGATACTTTCGAGTCTCGACCTGTCTACGTCGCTCGTCGGCAGCAAAAACGGGTTAACATGTGCTAGTTACCTAATGGTTCGGTTTCACTTAGGCAAATACAAGGTGTAGTGCCAAGGTATTCATATAAGTCTCATTTCGACATATTGATATTGGCGGGTATAATTTTGGAACCTCTGTTGTTGTCAACGAAATAATTTACTGGCACAACAAACAGGTTTAATCAATCCGCCTTTAATCACATGAATTTATTTTTGTATAAAAGCTTCAGTCAAGCTTTACAAAATCCATGAACTTCCAAATCATTTTGTCTGTGATATGTAGGTAGGTTTTTGTTAAAATGTTCTTGTTTTGTTAAAAATGACCTTATATGGTGAAATAAAAAAAAAGAAAATAAGTCACGTTGAGATTTCTAAAATTCTGATAAGATAGTGTTTTCCATTTTAGCCTGCTGTTTCAGACCTTCGAGTTTTATAGGTACAAAGTTTTGGTGTATTCCTTTCAGAAATCATGGTAAAAAAATTAACGGTTAATATTTAAAAAAAAACACATCACGTCAGCGGTTTTGATCGTTCTACTCGTGACATATTTTTTTTTTCATAACACCATTCTTGTGGGCAGGATTCCAGTACAAACAAAAAATTGATGCAAATGTTACGTTTTTTGATTAAAAAATAATATTAAAAAACACAATAAAAAAAAGGAAAAAACATCACGTCTAGAAAATTTAATGCTCAATATAACGATTTTTTACAATTTTGAAAAATCATTTCAAAATACCTCTAGATTCCAGTTTAAAATTTTTTGGATATTTCTCTTCTGCAATCTTCAGCTTCATGTTTTTTATTTGTGTTTGGAGAGTTTTCCTCGGATTTTGCAATAAAATGTTATCCTACTATTTAAAAAAATCTAAGAAAATTTCCCCTTTTATAAACGCGTGGCCGTAAAGGTCATTTTGAGTGATTCCACTTTGCTGCAAAGTTTCTTTTGAAATAAAAAACTTAATGAAAATTATTTTCCAAATTAAAAGCAAAAATGTTTTGATTATTATTCATGCATATTTTAAGTTAAATGTATGACATAAAAATGTAATACAACAATCAAAAGATACCCCTGAATTGGACTTGTACTTCAATATCACTTTATTATTTCCACTTTTCAATTTTTTTTGCAGTAGAAAAGATAAGTTCCGGAATTTAAACAAAAAAAATTGGTATAGTTATTCATGAATGGATAATTTTATCACTGGTTTGAAGACACAATTTCAAACTATCTCCTATTGGTTTTTGGTATAAATGCATTAAGAAAAGGAGTAACATTTCTCGTGTTGCACTTGAAAAGTTCATCTTTGAGAGCATTTAACTTCATGCCGTCCACGAAACATTGTTTTTATTTGAAATAAACAAAGGATCAACAAAATTAAATAACGACATTTTATGCCTAATCATATTACTTGAACTCCAATTTTTTCTAGTCAGTTCACTGAATTTTCTTTGAATTTTTAAATAAAAAACTTTTTCGACATTTCTGGAAATTGTTTCAATAAAAATCAATTGTGTGAGACAGATAAATGGTTTTTATTTTCTTTTTGAACTTCTAGGTACGGTGACTTCCTTTATATTACTCGTCCCGAAAACTATATATGAACGGATTTTGTAGGAAAATTTTATTGGCTTTGATTTTGAAGTGTCAATTTTATGGCTAACAGTCTTTGTTTAAAAAATAATCAACGAGTCTAAAAAATGTAGTCATGCGGATCAAGCATGTTTGAACAGCATGCCTTGAAGTAAGTGTTTTTTCTGAGGTCTGTTTTTTTTTTCAATTTATGTATTTATTTTGACTCCCTGAAAGGATGTTATACTTTCATATATGGTTTATCATGGGATGACTAATTAAAAAAAATACTGTTCACACAAATTTGTGGGCTCGTAGTTATTAATCTCCCACAACTTCTATTTCACTCAAAATTAATTTCAGTCAGATACAATTTTTTTGTGATACTTAATAATTTTAGAAATATGGTAACTAAATTATGTTCTATTTGTTTTAAATCAGATGCCAGTTATATACATACATAAATCTGAAGTTAATGCACAAAATTCACAGAAAGTTTTTGTTTATCAATTTATAATAGGTTCTTTATTATTTTAACTAAGTTCCAAATAAAATATAAGATTTCGGTTATAACAAGTTGTAGATAGTTATTGAACAAAAAAAAATATTCTCTTAGAATTATATTCTCAACCAATAATAATAAGCCAAAACTTTGAACAAATTATAAATAGTCGAACCCCTGTAAAACTGTGAAAAATAAGTTTCCCCAGTTTCCTAAATTATTTACATATTTATATTGCACTGATAGTGAAAATAAATTTAAGCTTTTTAGATATTTAAAAAATAATAATTTATATTATAATATATTAAAATATTCCCTTTACGCTTTATAATAAAAAAAAAAATAAATTTAAGTCACTCAAAATATTCGATATTGCAAATATTTTAAATTAAATTAATTTTATTCAATCTCACCCCACATCATTTTGCCACAAAAATCAAAAAAATCAAATCAAATTCGTTACCAAAAATATCAAAAATCAAAAATAAAAAAATCTAAAGTCATCCCCGATCAAACCAAATGTATCACGCCGTTTCAACCGTTTTAACCCTAAGGTAACAATCGTATTATTATTAATTTCTCTTCTTTTCATATAATAAAAAAAAATTTAATGAAAATAAAAATTTAAAAAAAAATTTACATATTGATACATTGATATTTTTGCATTCATATATTGCTATATATTATATTTGTTCATTGCATTTGTTTTGTAATAATTTTTATGTTATGGATTCGCAAAGATAACATAAAACAGTTGTAATAATAATATTATCCAAAAGCTATATAAATTTGCATAATGATTTTATCACAAAACGCTTCCACACATAGCTTAAAGTTAAACGTAGTTGCATTTTATAATATAATTTTGATATTGGCTCTCCTTATGTTTGTGTTAAAAATTCTGTTCAGTTCGGTTTCAGTGCAATTGTTTCAAGTAGTCCATTTAATTTGCCTCGCATTCCCAGTAGAATTGTCACATTTTGAATCCGACAAGCCACATGTTTTTTTTTACTGCATTTCATAAATATTTTTAAGAAGATAAAACTCAAATTGGATAGAAAGAGAGAGAGTTAGTGTGTGATGTGTGCGCGGACGGAATTTTTGTTGATAAATAAAAAAATTAACCAATTTGTAAATAAATGCTTAACCACGAAAATGGCATGATAGCGTGTCTCATGTTCATGTGCATGTACCTAAAAAGAAAAAAAAAAAAACATCACTTAACCATTCCAAACTCCCTCATAGCAAAATTGGCAAATTTAAATATTGGAAACAAATTTTGTTAAAAAAAAATAATAAAAAAAATTATCAAGTGCACTTTTATTTTAAGTGCACTTTAAATTTAGAAACTAAAAAGTATTGTATAAGTTAAAATTATGTAAAAATATTAGCAGAAAAATTTATTTATTAAATTTTGGGAGCAGGGGAAATTGATATTTTATCATCTTCCATTTTTAAGTTTCTTCAATTGCTTATTAATGCAGTATTAATAGGCCTAGAAAAAAAAAAAACCATTACCTCCACCGATATTTAATTTACCATAGATGGGGCTCACTATACGTAAGCTGGCCAAGGACTCAGCAATTAAGCATTTCCAGCCATCTTTGTCCGTAGCTAGCTGTCTCCAATTACTCAATGCAAGTGGGTTTAAATCATCTGGATCTTTCTCTGTTGCTTAGCTGCTCGTCATACTTTGGTTTGATGGAACAAAATTTGGTTCATTGGTGGCTCATACGATCCACGCTATCCCTCTAAGACCCTCTAAGACCTCTAACCACGAGCTAGATCGCGTAAGACGATTCCATTGAACGATAGTCTTTTCGACTGTAGGCTGAATAAACCGACAATTGGATGAAATTCGTTCTAGGATTTTTATGTTTTTTTTTTGGAACCTAAGGATACTTAAAAACAAAAATGTTAATAAATTCACCTATGCATTTTCTAAGAGAAAGGTCAGACTGGTCAATTTTCTCGAAAAATTTAAAATGCTTTTATCAAAAACCATAATTTTAACATTTTTTTTTAATATTTCAGTAGGAAAATTTGAAAAAAAAAACAAACCTAAAATTGCTCATGATTTTTTTTCATAGAAATGAAAATTGATATTAATGTACGTGTAGGTAAATGTCATTATTCAAAATATAAAAATTTCCAAAGAAATTATTGGTTTGGTTAATTTTTTTTTTTTAATATTTTGATAAGTCAAATTATTGATAATATAAACGACTTCCTTCAAACAAATTTTGAAATCCGAAAATTTAGTTCTATGACAGGTATTAATAAATTATTATTTGAACAAGGAATTTAAAATGTTTCCAAACGCCCACAGAAAAAAGTTAATTAACATCGTTCTAACCATTTCTGAGAAAAATTAATTTTATTCCTTAACGGTTATTGATGGATATGTTAGTTATAGATAAAAATATTATCAACCAAAAAAATTAATAACATTTTTACAATAGAGTATTTCTAAGAATATTTCAAAACTTGTGTAAACAAAAAAAAAAACACTAAGTACCAAGTTTAATGAAAATCCCTCTATCCTTTCAGTCTGTAGGTGTGGATTCATACAAATAGACAAATGGCCAGTTAAAATGAAAGACTTTTAACGGGTGTTGTGTCATGGTAATTTCATATCTGATCAAACACTATTAAGCAAGTTTTTTTAACAAAAGCAAAACAGTTCCACATGAATTCCAAATTAAAAAGAGACTTCCAAACAAATTAAAAATTCGTTATGTTTGGAGGAATATTCCAGCCATGTCTTTGTCTTATGTCTATCACTTGAAAAAAAAATAAATGATTTTCGACTTTTTTCCACGCTGGTTTTTGGAAATTTCTCCTGTCTAAGTATTTTTGCAAAATTTTTGAAAAAATATGAAATCTGATTCTCTACAAAAAGTCTCTCAAGTAAATTTCACAAATTTTACTTAGTTTTCGAGTTATACTGAAAATATTGAAAAGCCACAAGTTAGTGTGACCATTCTCTCAAAAATCGACGTTTGAATTTAGTAGCATTTCCGAGTCCCAAACAACAATAGTCATTTATAAGAAATCCTTTCACTTATTTGTTCCTTTCTTCGTCCATTTTTCTGCTCTTTTCAATAGCGGAACACGGAACTTAAATCCTTATATTCTCTAAACCTCTTATGATCTCTATTTTGCACATCGTTAACTGTCACATAATCTCTTACGATTAACTTAAATATTTAAATTTTAAACTAGAGTTTAAAAAATTCACAAAAACAATTTATGACTTGGTCCGTTACAGCTGCTGTCTGTCTTCCATAAAATGCTTCCTTTAAGAAAAAAAAATATATTGTGCATCGTCTATTATCTATTATCTTGATATATTAAGCGTTAAAAAAAACAATACTTATACCATACTTTAAAAAAATAAAATTATATACAAAAACTCAACAAAAATATATTCAAAAGGATCTATTTATAATTCTACATTAAATTGGATGAAGACAAAATTAAACCTCCTTTCCTTCTATATGTATAATCATCAGCACTCATATATTATATTTTGATGTCCATCTCCTCCCCCCCCCCTCCCCCATCGCCACAAGCCCAAATGCGATATAATTAAAAGATTAAAGTTTATGTATGTTATTAGACAAAACCATTAGCTTATTCATTATATTTTATGTGTAGAATTTATTAGATATGACCTACATTAATTTAAATTTATTCAGTCCTAAGTAAAACCAACAACAGTAACAATAAAAAAAAAACTCCCTTAAATTGCCATATATACCTAAAACAGTGTTAACACACAGTAATAGAAAAATTAAAAAAAAAATCGTTTCCCTCTTTAATTTGTGTAGTTTGTTCTCACATTTAGCATTCATTACATATTTGTTATATATTAGCAGGTTATTTCCGGTGTAAAATTTCGTTTTGTATTGTATATGTCGCCCTAGTTAAGCGAGTAATAAATTGTTAAAAAATAAAACACAATAAGTGTAATTTTATTTTTCTTAATTATTAAAAAAAAAAACGCCTGTGTTATGTCTTTCTATATAGAACAATAAAAAAAAATACTTTTTTTTTTGAAACAATTAAGACAACACAATAATACAAAAATAAATTACAATAAAACAAGCACACAACACAACCGAACACAACATCACTTTACATTAACCCAACCAAACTTGAAGTATGCAACACTTTATTAGACACCTGCCACCGTTAACTTGAAAGAAACCATTGGTTTTTGTTTTTAGTTTTCCCGTTTCCTTCCTTCCCTTTGTTCCTCTTACTGCCCCCACCCCCACTATTATACATGGCACAAGTTGTATTCCTGTTCCTGGCGATGCGATGCGATGGATGGAGACTAGGCGACTCTTTCTGCGTTCTCTGAGCTATATTCCACACCAAGACGGACTGGTACTTGGAGCTTGGATGGGTGGTTGGTGGTTGGGTGTTTGGAAGGTTTTAAGTGGGTGCGACTCATTATTTGCGTGTGCGAAATTATACACAAAATGAAAGAACACTTCTTCCGGTGGTTGTGTTGAGTGAGTGATTTCGCTTCAAGGATTTCATCCGCGTTAAGTGTTAATTTTTTTTTTTTTTTGTAATTTTATGTTTTGTAGCTTAAAGCGACAAAATGACAATGACGTGTTGTTTGACTGTTGTTAACTTACTTTTCAATTTGTTCTTCCATCATTTCAAATTTGAAGTACGAGTATTATGGGGTGGTGGAACTTTAACTGGGAATATGTATAAATACTTATGGTAGAATATGAGAAAGGAATTTCTAGCTCCTTTAAAATATAGAACACTGATGCTTGATTTATATGTAACTATAAAAGGAGTTAGCACGTTTATAACTCTATGAAATGAATAATTCAGTAAAAAGCTGGAATATATAATGCATTAAACATGAATGGACTGGAATGGAAGAGCAAAAAGGGATTTTGTTACAAAATTGGAACATCAAGAAAAAGTCGTCCTTAATGCTATTCAAATAAAAATAACAAGGAATATTGAAGTGAAAAATATTTTTTCTATTTTTTTAACTTGAACAAAAAAGGGTTGCTTTTTGATGGTTGTAGGTATTTGTGTAATTTATCTTAGTTTTTTTTTTTAAATCCCTTTTTTCAATTGGTAAAGCAAATAGAAAGGATATAGAAATTTATCTTAAACAAAGAAGGGAAAAAAAAAATTAAAAGCATTTTAATTTCTTAAGCGATTGAGGGGAAAATAAATTGTCATCAGTTATCTAAGTTAAAAAACGAAATGAAAGTGGAAAAGTC
Organism: Syrphus vitripennis; assembly: GCA_958431115.1. NCBI lineage: Eukaryota > Metazoa > Arthropoda > Insecta > Diptera > Syrphidae > Syrphus > Syrphus vitripennis. The sequence continues at coordinate 77,277,744 of OY288109.1, read as the reverse complement.
CTTAGTGTTTTGGGGTTATATTTGAGTGAATATCAGATGAGAGTTTTAGTTTAAATTTATATTCAAATGAATGGATGAAAAACAGAAGTTTATTTCCTTTATTGATGATTTACAAAGTCTCCACTCTATTTAGTTTTAAACATTTTTTCAAAAATAAAATTTTGACATTTGAGTAAAGTTGAAATCAAGTCGAAGCAATATAGACAAATAATTAAAGCAAAACAATTTCATAATTAATCGAGATTTTGAGCAAACTATAGTATAAATAAAAATTTAGAAGATAGAATTTGGATTAGATGGAACCAGATGTTTTATGCGAAGTAAATAAGTTATAGTGCACTAAATATTTACATACTAAGTAAATTGAAATTTATTGAATATGCAATTCACTTGTAATTTTTGCATCATCTCAAAGATTGCAATCATTTATTCTTTTTTGAATAATTCGATTTTAAATTATGCAATTAACATTCTTCTACTTTAGAAATATATGTAATCGCTAATCATTTTTTTCGACAAAACTTATTCACAGTTTATTTTTGACCAATTACTATTCTCATGGTTCATAAAATTGTAACTGGTTCTTCCTTCACAAATGTTTTTGAGAAACTTTTTTTTAATAAATTTTTTTTCCTGATTTTTTTTTTGACAATACTATTTATTTTAAGAAGCCAGAAAAAAGGAAATAAAAAAATTAAATATTTTTGTTTACAAATTCCCTGAAATTCGTTAAATAAATAAGGCAGAATTTTCCGATGTCTGTTTTGGCTTCCACAATAAGGCCTTTCAAAGTGCCTGATGATGTTACTTTTACTGGCCTTTGAAAAACTTATTGTGTACCAATTGTAGACTGTCCTGTGAAGTTAATCATTACTCTAATATGGATATGAAGAACCAATTTTTGTGTTCCCATTGTTGGAGGATCTTTTAGGAAGTTTATGTACCTATATTCAAGCTTTCAACCACAAATTCTATTGCAGAGTTGTCACCATTTTGATTCAAACATCAGTGCACTATAGGGTCTAACTATTTCTTAAATTTAATGAATCAGATGCTTTTTCGACAATTTTCTTTAAATATTTTATAGAAAAGACTAAAAAATCTGCAGAAGTGAATCTGAAATGTAGCATATGAAAATATTTTATACTCTACCGACATTTGAAATTCTTGATTTTTTCTAAATAAGGATAAAGCTAGCCATGACTATCCATGAGACCAACTTTAAATGTTTCTATTCGTGAAAAGTGATAATTTTGGCGCATTTTTCAATTTCTCACAACAGGCAGCATCCATGAAACGTTTTGAAATTTAATAAAATAGAACTAGTTATTTTTAATATTTTCTGCAAGCAGTCCCTAGCAGCCTAATTAAATATAGTGGACATAGAAATTATTTTGTGATTTTTCAGCGACGAGTTTAAAAATTGCAAAGATAGCTGCAAAATATGACAATCAATTTTGGTACATAAAAATAAAGCATATAACTTTTTGACACAGTACAGAAACGCATTAATGTATAATTTTTGAAAACTAAACTCCTAATTTTGAAAAAAAAATCGATTCAACATATTTCAAACTATTCTTTGTTCTCAAAATACTCTTATCAATTTTTTAATTTAAAACATGAGATTTTTGACTTATATTGTTAAAAATATTCAAACAAAGAAAACATAGCTTATTCTATTAATCCTAGTTACTAGTTATTTTTTTCTTTTTTTATGACGAATTTAAGAAAACATTAAAAATTCCATGAAATAAAAAAATGCGTATACGTCTCAGTTCACCATTTTCATTTTTTTTTTTTGTAATAATTTTATGGTGTCACTTAACTTAACAACAACATGACCACCGGCTTTAAGAAACCCTCTGAATGGAATTGTTTTGTTTTTGCCTATAAGCCAACAACGTTATTTATTATACCTACTTATACATACAAAGCGATGATAATTTATTTTGAGCTATAAATACAAAATTATCATATTAGATAAACCGATTTCCCTTTGTCTGTTTTGGTCATAAATATAAGTGGATTATGTATTAATAACCTAAGGCGCCATTTATCGAATCTGCATTTCTGCCAGTATATCCTCTATGAACAATGGCACACAATGGCATCCTGCACACATAATATTTCGTGGGCAAAATGAACTTGTGTTAAAAATCGCAGAACATTTTTCAATTGGATATAAAATTTTAATTAGATTTTGCAAACTGTCACAACAGAGCACATGGCCAAAAAATTCAACCGTTTCTTTATAAATTAAAAAAAATATATTTTTAATTTCATTAACGGCTAAATGACATTTCTCTTAACACATATAAATGACAAACAACAAGTCACACTGTAAATGAATGTCAAATTCATCTCTCAAAGTGACAGTTAAAGTAACATATGTCACCCACTAAGAGGCCACTCAATGACATGACACAAATCAAACCACACGACATCCCCAGATGTGAATATATCTATACCAAACCTAAAGGGTTCCCTACGGACAAATTCCATTTGTGTCCATTCGTCCAGCAGTACAGTTTGGTGCTGCGGGAGAGATGAATCTGTAGACAACATGTCCTTTGTCCACACAAATCCACTTTGATATGACTTACACATATGTACATCTAGGTATGTCTGTCAGATACACAAAATCAGATATTGCAATAAAACAAAAAAAAAAAAACAGAAGACCCAATTCTCGGAAAATTTTCTTGATATGAACAACCAACAAAAAAAGAAAACAGCGGTAGGTAGGAAGGTAATTTAATCCTTTCAACAGACGAGCTATTTATTTATATTAACACACGACTATGTAGTATGTACATATGTATATGTACAGCAAACAGAATAAATCGAGTCCTCCCACACTATATGCAATATGCCAGTGCATCTACAAGGAAAACAAGCTTCACTAACGTCATCATCATCATCATCATCATCATCATGCTCATGCTAGAATCGATTTTTGTTTTCCTCTTTTTTTTCTATAAACTCCATCGAATCCAATTAAAACAGCTTAAGCACTTTCCTTTGCCTTTTCCACAAGCTTATTACTAAAGACCAAAAACAAAAAGCACCACTTTACAGCCAACGCGCGCCAACCCAACAACCAAAGGAACAATAATTAAATGTCTGACATTCCTCCAAGATCCCATCTCCCACTAAAGCCATTCGTTCGTTTATCTATCCCCACTACCTACCCTATACCCAGCCATTATACAATTTATACCTTTTAGATAAATTTACAACATCTCAAAAACTTAACTATAAACGAGAGATATAAATCTATCTTTATTTCTTGTATCCGTGTATCTGCTAAATGTTAAATATGAGCTCTTCTTTATCACACATTGATTTTTAGTAATATTGACGAAAAAACTACTATTTTTTATTGTACTTTTGGCGTTTAGGCGAAATGGTGCCACAGGAAGTGCACCCTCTCAACCACTACGACCCAACGAAGACGGAAGTCATCACCTGCAAGAGTACACGTACAAGAAAATCACTGCATGCGACGTCTGTTCACAGATACTTCGAGGTAATTATTACCAAAATGGGATGTGTGATTCATGTGCACAATGTACATCGTAAAAAAATATATGGTTGTAAAATTGGTACTTGAATAAAGTTGGTTGTTAAAATTTTATACAATGCAAGTACTTATGTACTTTTGCACAAAATTTTGTCCAGAATGAATTGAAAGGTAGTTTAAGAATCCGTATTAAGTTTAAAATAAACCAGGGGACATGTCCAACTTTTAACTTACTTTTGTTAGCAACTATATTTATAAGTATAGCGATTTTGTTAAAAAGAAATATTACAAAAACTCTAAGAATGATGATGTAACGCTAAGAAACTTCGCAAAATTGCGAAATAATGCTTTTTTGTTCGAATTTTCGAAAGCAGAAGACGCCTTAATGTGCCGCCTTGTAACGAGAAAATATTTTTAAAAACTATAGAAACGCATTTTTTTCGAAAATCTTAGTTATTATAATTTTTTGTGGTTAGTACTCTTTTTATTCACAGTTCACAGTTAATTTCAATTTCCGATTTGTGTAAAATGAATGAAGTTAAAGAGGAAGGAACATCGCAAATTTTGCGAATGAAAAATGAAAAAAAAACTGCGAATGTTTTAGCTTCAAATTAAAAATCCATCCACATTACAGCAGGACTTTATTTGAAAATAATAAAACCCTATCATGTTTTTTTTTTTTTTTTAATACGGTAAATAGTTTTATTATTTTCCATTGAAATATTAAATTTTTGAATGTTTTTCTTTACTGGTAAGACCACACAGATATTCGTTCTAAAAAGCGCGCTCTGGTGTCGGATGGTTTTTGAGTTAGTCTCTTGTAGGCCTCGGTCTAGTTTGAGTCTACTGTCATGGAAACGAGGTCTAGTTTGAGTCTACTGTTATGGAAACGAAATGAGACTGAAACTGTTCTCTATTCGTGATAATGCAGCCCAGAAAAAATTAGCTTTATTTTTTTTTCGAAACATCGCGCTTTTTAGATAAAAGAAATTTAATTTGAAAAATGTTCATTGCCTAGATACCTTTGTGATATAAATTATAACAAATGTAAATTCATCAATTCTTTTCATGCTTAAATTATATACATTTCATCACCGCTTTGTTAGCATAGTAAAGGGTCATTCATTTTTTGGTTTCAAAAGCTAAGCTAAATAAAACAAGAAAATTGTATTTCATTATAACCATTTTCTTGCACATTTCGCGTGTCAGCTCACTTAAAGCATAAGTAATTTTGAACGTGTAAACAAGGTCTTTTGAGCTGTCCCTGAGAAAAAAATGTAACGGTGTCAAATCGCATGATCATGGCCAAAATGTGAAACTACCGACCATGAAACCTCCAAAACCCAAGAAGCGTATCCATGGCGTTGTAAATGGTCAGCAGGTGTAAGGATCGAGATAGACGAAAATCTAAATTCAAAATACGCCGTAGTGAGAAGTACGACACGTTAAGTTCAATCGCTGCGAACAGGGAAATCGTTAAACTCGGATCATCAGCATCACTCGCACTTGAAACCGCAATACTTTCGACTGAGCACTTATTACGACTAACGACATCAGTAACGCTTCCACTTTCTTTGAATTTCTTTAAATTTACCGGTCGGTCGGTTATGGAGGCCATATCACTAAAAGTAACTACGTTTAAATTACCACTTTTGTGAATAATCTTAACGCATTGTTTAATTGCTAAGCGACCCACTATCGTAAATGACATTCAAGTAATTCAGATGACAGCTGAGTTTGACAGATGTCAAACTCGATACCAAGAAATGAATGACCCTCTGTACCAAACTATAGATCTTTCCCAACTTTATTCTAGTATCAAAAAAAAAAAAAACACTTTACAACCATCATCGTTATAAATCACGCTTCCTGCAATTAAACATTAAAAAATGCATCAACCAAAGCCAAATGCTAATAGTCTACACCCAGCTAGAGCACAAACGCCTTGCCCATTTGTTTCGTCATTATGGCCAGATTTATGGTTTGGTTCTTGGTCTTACCTCAAGGCTCATCACATCATGCATAAAGTCCTGTTAAAAGCGTTGGAATATCTCAAAAACAAAAAACGAAGGAAAATCTTTGAAAATTTATTCTCGTATTATTACATTTTTTATCCATTTGCCATTCCCTCGTCCTGGTCCTTATGCTTTTGCTTTCTGCAACAGATTTTTTTTTTTATTTTGATTTTCTTTTTAAATTTTGAACTGACTGCAAACTCCTTCTAAATAATGATAAAATGTTTTATTCTTTTCTCTCTTATTTTTGAATGTGTGCATATTGTATCTTATTGCAATAGGACACACAAGACAAGGATTGCGGTGCAGGATATGCAAGTTGAACACACATGGAGATTGTGCACCTCAATTACCACGATGCCAAGCTAAGCAGAAACTCCTAAGACGCCAGAAGAGCACTTCAGAGCTAGAGAATCGTGTTGATGTCGAGGAAGAAAGTAAGTTGAAATTCCGTTTTGTTTATTTCAAAAGTGTATACAAATTCAGAATCTTGAGAGATTTATAAATATGTGTATGTTGGTGTGGATGTATGAGTGGATGATGCAAGTGTGGATACAGGGTGAGGTGGAAACTATTAATTTGTTCTCAAAAATGTTTTAGCTATCATCGAGGAAAAATTATGACTTTCACGATAAAAGTGGGCCTACGAAAGAATTTTTCTTGAAATTATAACTCTAATTCTTGTTCTTAGGTCCTCCGTCCTATTATGTTCCAAAGTTTTCCTTTCCAGGGTATAGGTCGTCCAATACTCCAACGCGCCATCGTGAACTTTTGCTAGAATCATTTTTCGCCAAGTACCGCTAGTAAGAAGGTTCCATTATATCGCTTGACTCATAATGCAGCCGTTACTATTTCAAAGCGTGTAGCCAATTCACTGGCAGTTTCGTCTTCGCATGATAGAGAATGAGGTTCCTGCCTGTTTTCGCATGAAGTTCATCATTGGATATACGGTCGTTCCTTACAATATTTCGCAAGACTTTATTTACTTTCTTTTGATAGCAGATGTGACTTTCCAAGTGCTGTAGTTATAAAAAAGCACGGATTCATATAGGATTCTTTCTCGTTTCTCCATGTTTTCTTCCATCTCTATTGGTTGTCCAGGAATATCTGCTTGAACATAATGGGGAAGTTGCAAGGCTGTTTTTGTGTTTGTCGTATTGATATTTAGCACAACGACTCCAGCTTTGTTCTATACACTTGTTGCCATTTGATGAAGGTCCAGGAGTTTGACATGTGATTGCAGAAACCAGTGAATCCCTCCATTTCCAGTCAACGAAACTGGATGCAGTAAATCGTTAGTCACTAACAGGAACAGCATTGGCGAAAGTACACAGCCTTGCCAAACTCCAATTTGAATTTCAAGCTCCTCTGACAAACTTTCTTAATGGACCCTTTTCATTTGGGTCCATCATAAAGACTAGCAATTAATGTGTCTGGAATACCCTTCTTGCAAAACGCAAGCTATTGAAAATATCGAACCTTTTTCCGAAGTCGTCGAACAGAATGTTTAGTTTTGACCGACTTCATGCACTGTTAATGTGATCCACGATGTTCGTCATCGAGTGTGTCTTTTTGGTCCTTTCCTCGGGCAAAAAAAGACAATTTTGAAAACTTGAACAAATAAGAACACCTTTTATATCATTTGAAATTAGCTCAACATATTTTACTGCTTAGAATTTTGGCTTAGGTCAATTTTTCTAGAAGAAGATCACGAAACAAATATCAAATTTATAACTTGTATCTATATCTGTTTTTAGAGGGTGCAACAATCGCCATGGCAAAAAACGAAAGAAAAAAGTATCGAAAATCTAAAACTCATTGAAAATCAATTTAGCTAGTAAAAGTGAAGGAATGATTTTCTGTCCTGTTCTCAAAGTTTTTTTTTTACTCACTCATACATATGTCTCTCAAAACGAAGATAAAGCCAAAAAATTATCTCTTGATTGTTTCGACTTTAAATGGACCCAGGAACTCTTGGGTTTTCTCTACTTTAATAACTGTTGGAGAACCTGTGTAATTTATACAAAATGTTTCACTCAAAATATCTTAAAAAGTGGATTTAATCGTTAATTTATTTGAACTCCTTTTGGTTTAATTTTCAAAATGTTAAAAAAAAACTAAGGTAGGCTTTAGGTAGGTTTTTTTGTTTACTGAAAACACCATCAGGACTATCGGTAAGTCAAATTTCAAAAAATCAAAGTTCAAAAAATCGAAATATGAAAATTTCAGAATTTACAAGTAAAACTTAGAATTATCAAAAGTACCATACCTGTCCGGCTTTCCAATGATCTTAGTTCCCATTTTGAAAACAGACCCCCGCTCACTCAACTTCGTTCCTCCGCTTAGGGATTGATAAATTATTAAAACGAAACATTTCCAACTTTAACTTTTATGTCGATCAAAAATTATATGTAAGTTTTTCACGTACATTTTAGAATTTTCGTATTCTGTGTTTCTACAACATCGTACTCGTATATGAGTACAACTAAAAGGAAAAAGAAAGATTTAATTAAAGTTCAATTTCAATAATACGAAAATCATTGGATGAATAAAATCATTAAAATTCTTGACACGAAACCTCACCCTGTATTACTAGATATGATTGTGTGACTGTGTGTGCAAGTGTAAATTCGAAACAGGATATAAAACTTTCTTCCTACAAAGGAAACTTCCTATTTATTTTATATTTTTTTTCTTTAATTCTTGAAGATTTCTTTCTGTTTTTTTACTTTGATTTTGTGTTCTTTTCCATATATAATAAATTGTTTTTTGCTTTTTTGTTTCATTCTTTTGTTTTTGGCATACTTACCGAAAAAAAGTCAAAAGTGCATATGGCTTGCTAACGGTTTTAAGTTTTTATTTTTCTTGGCCCCTTCAATAAACCGGATGCTGAAGATTTTTCCATTTCTATTTCTGTTTGTTTTATTTTTTATTATTATTTTTTTGTTTTTAAATTTATTTCCTTGTCTTTTTTGTTTCAAGAGTCCTTGTGCAAAACTGAAAAGAAATCAGATTGTCAAATTGTTTGTTTTGTTTTACTATTAGATCTATATATTTTTTTTATTTTTCTGTCGAACAAAAAAAAATACCTATAATACATCTTTATCTGAAAGTCTATGTCTTTGATTCAATAAAACCAAGAACAATAACAAAAAAAAAAAAATACGAGGTAATTGAAAAACTTTTTGAGATTGCTGTATACGGGTATAATGTTGTGTTATGTTGGGTTTTGAAATGTATTTTCGTTGTAAATCGGATTTCTCATTTAACGAGAGCATTCTTAAAATAAAAAAAAAATATAGACAACAACAAAAAGTAGAAGAAGAAGATGAAAGTATAGGTTTTCGAAATTTGTATTATTCTGGAAATTGATATGCCAGTCGATAGCGAAACGAAAGACTCCTTTATTGGTCGGGACATAACGAAGGTATTATAGGTAGATGGATGTTTTTGTTCAGAGAGATACATTTTCCGATGATATTGTGTTGTCTGGGGATCAATTGATAATCATGGTTGACATTGTTAGAGGATATTATTTCTGACTTAAGAAGAAAAAAGTAACTTTTATAATGAAAGCTTTGTTGTGGATTTAAGCTTATTTTTTGTTTGTTATATTAACAAGGTAGGATAATATACATGTATTCGTATTGACAATGTTTGCTAGATTTAGATTAGATTTTATACCGTAGGTAGGTAATCCGACAATTGGGGATTTTATTGCTATTTTTAAACATACATTGAATTTCCTTTTTAAAAAGCGAAAATTATTTCGATTTGAATTAAATCTCAGTTTATTTATGACAACGCGCTAAAAGAATTTTTGTATTTATGTAATTTATATGAAAAATCTTTTTTGAGTTAGAGGGACTTGTAAGACATTGGCATAAATTGGATAATATATTATTATTGAAAAACAATATGGTAATATTTAAAATGTCATGATATAAATGTTTTCCAAGTCAGAAATATATTTTTAATGTTTTTTTTTTTCAAATCAAATTTTTAAGTAAATCCTGTAAGCCCTTATTCATTCACTTTTGTACAAGTATTAAAAATTTTCTTTAAAAATAATATTTATATTTCCCTTCTTCTTTCTGAAGTGCGAATATTTATTACCATGAGCCAGTGAAAATTTATTTTTAAACTCAGAATTAAGAAAAAATAAGGTTTACTTTTGACATTGATTTTATTTTTAAGTTTTTAAGAAAGCCATCACGGCTTTCAAAGTTAGATGTTCTTATAAAATTTAAAATGGTACATTGGAAAACAACGCAAAAATAAAGAACGGAACTGAAAATTTTCGTGTTTGAAATTAAATATTTCAAAAACTTGATTTTAAAAATATGAATGAATATATTTCTGAATTTACGAGAAGCTTTAACCAGATGTTTTAAGTGTCGTCATTATATTAAATATGTATATGTTACCTACTTTAACGTAATGTTTTATAAAATTAACTACACATGGAAACACTTATATCACAGAGGACTAATTTTTTTTTTCATATCCTAAAATACTTTTCAGATGTTAAGGGGCACCCTGTAGATAAAGTGTTTTTCCAAAAAAAAATGAAAAACAAACTTTGTCTTTTTTACCATAAATACTTAAAAGTCTTTTGAACCAATTTCTCTCGGAATTTCTGCAATCTTCAAAAATTTCAAACGTCAATAGTTCTCCACTGTTTCTTGTTACCTGGAATTTGGTTTTTCAATCCAGTTTCCTTCAAATTCTCGGAGGCCGTACATTCTAAGATAGAAAATCCACAATTCCACACTCCCAATTTTCGCAGGAAGGGAACCATTACAATCGCATAATTTTAAGTTTTAAAATGTATGGCCTTTCGGGATTTTGAGTTTTCAAGGTCTTATAGGAGTTCAGGATTTTTGATTTTGGCGTTTCATTAGATTTCATGTGCACCCCAAATTTTTCCCAAACATAAATTTAACTAAAACACCGTTTTGAATTTAACAATTTTCAAAGAACTCAAAGGGTAAATGAATATCGGGGTTTTACTGTAAGAAATAAACGTATGTACCTATATATTTAATCTGATGCAATGATTCACTCTCACCAATTTTATAAAATTTTTTAAAATTTTTATTTGAAGGACGCTTTTTTACGAAAAAACTTTTTTCCCAAGTTGTTTTTTAAAAAAATTTAAAAAATTAAAAAAAAAATGGTGAACAAGACATTTTTAAAAACATTTTTAATTAACCTAAACATGCGCTATTAACATAGATGGCGCTTTTTCTGCCTATTTAGTTTCAACACTAAAAAAAAAAAAACAGAAAATGTTCATTCCGTTCTATCACGCATGAACTTTCAAGGGCGTTTTGTGTTGATCGATTTGAAAATTTGTGTGCTAAATGGCATCATATTAAAAAAAATGTTAAGTTTCACTCCACTCTAATGTTGGCATATGAATATTTGTATTTCCCAACACATTACTAAATACGTATCCTATTTATAAATATATACTCCTACTTTAATACACTCGTACATGTATACAAACTATTCCTGAAAACGAACTTTCTGCAATTTTACTCTTCGCGTGTGACGTGCAATTAATTTGAAAGGTCAAATTTAAATGCTTTTTACATGCATCAGAAACAAAAGTTTCCTGCTGTTGAATTTTTTAATAATATTTTAAAATTAACTTCATGCTTTGGAGCAATTTAACTCTATAACCAGAAGCAGAAATAATTCTATAACCTCTAAAATTTAAAAGAGCTGTTTTTTTTTGCAAAATAATTATTGTTCCTTTTAACATTTTAAATGTTCTGGAAAGGGGAACTATTCTTTTTTTTAAACTAAGTACATTAAAGATATTGATTTGAAGCTTCAGTTTGGCCTTTGGCCCGGCACAGTGGAGGTAGTCCTTGACTGCTACCCTGGACGTGTGGGTTCGATCCCCTGTCTAGGCTAGTTCGTGTTGTACGACTAAACAATGAATCTCTATATTTCACTTTGCGTCCGAAGTTTAAAATGTAAAGATAAAACAAGGACAGGCAAGAGACATTTCGATTAAGTACATTAAAGCTTTAAACCTCTATTTTGGATTCTATCTAGATGGTGCAAGCAGATTTTAGATGCACCGGACCATATATGGGAATTGTACTCTAACTTAGGACGTATTTATTATGCCTTATAGATTGTAGTCAGGTCAGAAGAAGAAGAAGAAGTGAGGTAAGAAAAAAAGTTCTTAGGACTTCGCTGCATTTTTGGCTACATCCAATATATGGCCGTTCAACAATAGGTTGTCATTATAATGCACATACCTAAAATTGACAGCTTTTCCGTTTTCTCAATGCAAACACCATTCATTAACAATGGCAACCGGGGAATATTTCGCTTCAACGACTAAAGAGAGCTGTGTGTTTTCAAAGCATTAAATTCCACACGATTATTAATATCAGATGTAACAATTTTACTGAAGTCGGAATTAAGTGAGCTCATCATGTTCTGCCGTTGAAGTTCCACATTCGAAGAGCAGGAGATCGAATCAGGAAATGAATAAGAAAAGCTGATGGTGCTATCGTCAGAAAAACAGTTCAACGTATTAGTAGTTACAGATAGGAGATCATTTATAAAAATGATAAAAAGAGTAGGAGACAAAACAGAGCCTTGAGGGACACCAGCATTTATTTTATGGACTTCTGATTTGAAACCATCCAAAACAATTTATATTGAACGTTCAGAGAGATAATTACTAATCAAATGAATGAGAGAACTGTCAATACCGAAAGCACTCATTTTTGATAACAGAGTTGGTCACCAAACTTTATCAAATGCCTTAGAAATTAAAATCTAAATACTTGGTTTTTTTTTACAGTCGAGTAATTTAAGAGATTATTGGCTATGTACAAATTGCGGCAATAGAGCCTTTCGTTCTGAGGAAACTGTAAAAAGTCGACATCAAAAGTGTCGCTAACTATTTTCAGGAGTGAGCCCACAAATTGATTTTAAGGTATAACTGTTGTAACGTACATTCGATTGAAAGTATTCCAAAGATAACATGCAGATCATTAAATTCTCAAATAAAAAGATTAACTAGTTTCTAACTCCGACTTATGGAGCATTTCAAATAAAAACTTAATTACAAAAATTTCGCTTTTTAGCATAAAGTATAATGTAATTCAATTTAAATATTAATTTAATAATTTATCGAAAACATGTTTATCCCAGAATTGTACAGGCACTTCCAAACAAAATTTAATAATTATTGTTCTTTTTACTAGCGATAATTTAAAAAAAAAATTGACAAAATGCTACACTTGCATTTCAGAGAGAATGGTCGCACTGCTCACTTTTAAATATTTCTTTTGTAAAGATGAAGAGAAATAAATTTTTTTTTAATCCATCTTGAATGAATTGAAATAATTCAAACTTCACAATCAAGCAATATTTATTTATAGGTAAATACTTGAATGATGTAAATATATTAGCGTCCGGAATTGAAGACTCTCTTCTTTCCGATTATCAAGCGAAAACGAAAATTCCATTAAAAAATCCTTATAATTCACAATTTCAATACCACTCATCGAAATCATTTGACAGTCACTCTGTTTATCGATGGTGACTCGAAAAATGTATATTTCAATTTAAAATGAACTCGATGTCAATAATAAAGAATGCTGAGTTCAAACTGCGGATGTGGGAGAAAAATGTGCTTCGAAGTTACGTGAAAAAACGCAAGAAGAAATAGTTGACAACATTTATTCTAATAAATTGATCTATGTATTCGAAATTTTTTTTTTCATCGATAACTCCGATAAATTGTTTTTTTCTCTTATATTTTCATCTTAAACAATTGAGGAAAAAACAAATCATACAAATCAAATAATATTTAACATTTAAACTGTTTTGTGTAGCCAGATCTATCGAACGTGACAGTATAGAGTATACCTATGCCTATGTAGTTCTATGCCCATACATACAAAAAAAACGTTTAATCCTAATCGAAAATAAACCCCTCTTTTCATAGAAACCGCATAATTTATTCAGAACATTTCCTTTTTGTATATTCAATCGGCGAACATCCCAGACAACCCCAAGGATAAAAGATATTGCAATAAAATTTATCTTTTTTTTTCTTGTTCTTCGTCTTTAAGGAAACACAAAGTTCGTTCGTTCGTTCGTTGGCAGATAAAAATCGATAAACTGAGATTAGTTAATGTTAAAATGAATAATAAGTTATTTCGGATGAGATAAATAAGGAAAACAATCTTCACCGTTTCCCTAAAACGTGCCCAAAATAAAACTTTAATCAACATTTTTTTTTTTATATTCGCAAAAGATTTTTGTTTTCTATTTTATATTTTTTTTTTTCGCGTAACCTCAATATTGTACAGAGTTCGTGACAAAAAATTCAAATAGCTTTGAATAGAGGGGATAGAAAAAGTTATTTTGATAAAAAAAAATATTCATCAATGGCATCAGGTGTGTCGTTACTATTGTGCTATTTTACGAAGGACTTTGCGATAGGTCAAATCCGTTAATGGTCCTGGGAAGTTTTTTTTTTGTATAGAGAGTTTCCAAACTTGGATGAGATGAGGGTATACCTTGATTGATAAAATGGGAGGAATATGATTTTAAAAATTTCGTTAGCTTTTGAAAGCTTTTATTATTAAAGATAATGGGTTAGAGCTAAGGTTTGAGAAAAATAAATCTAACTAAAAAGTTATAGGGTAAAATGGGGTCAACCCAAAATAATTATTTGTTGTTTAATATGTTTTAGAAGATAGACCGAGGAAAAGGGTTAAAAGCTTTGTAGGCACGAGTATTTGATAACTTTTGCGCCAAAAATTGATAACGGTTTTTTGTAGAGGCGTCAAAAAGTATTCAGTAATTTACAATTTTCTTAAAAACAAAATCATAAAATGATCTAGTTTTCAGTTTTTGATTCAGAATTAACAAATGCATTGAATTCTATAAAAAAAAAATTATATTACATCAAACCTTTTTTTTGTGTTTTTTTTTTCCCGAATTTTGTTTTTAAAATAAATTTTTTCGAAAACTGTGCATAAATTTTACCTAATTTAAAAAGTGGCTTACAGTACAAAATACTGAAAGAGAAAAACATTATTAAACTTAATTGTACCGTTATGTTTTAATGATTTTGTTTCCGCCTTTAGTACTTTATTCAAAATTTCTAATTTCCCCTACCGCCCAAACGGGGCAAGATAGACTCTCCCTCCCATAGTAAAAAATGCTTCTTTTCGACGCCAAAACCAAAAAACCGTTATAATTTTTTGCACCAAAGTTATCGTACCCACCCTCCCCCCTTTGTAAATGTTTCGCAAACTAATGTCATTCATAGGGTGCAATGAGGTAAAATGAATAAAATGGAACGTACAGGTTTTAAATTTTTGTCCCTATATTTTAAAGATTAAAGAAGGGAAGGAGGAAGAAGGAAATGATACGATGCATTAAAAACATGCATTAAAATATTCAACATACATATATATTATAGGGTTAGATAGAGTACACCCAAAAAACTAATGTCAGATATAAAATAATATTTATTATAATATTTTGAAGACAGACTAAAAAATCCTGCCAAACAGCTAGATCTCAAACACAATTAAACTGTTACTAGGATAACCCCAAAAAATCATCCTGTCTTTAAAAGATAGATAAAATAAAGAATGAAAAACGAAAAATTTAATATTTCCTTTTTTGTTAAACAGATTGTACTTTAAAAGAAAAATAAGTGACAGATTTTAAGACTAAACTTTTAGCCAAATGAATTTTATTTAATGTGGAATGGGATAAACCTAAAAAAAAATACGTTTTTAGAGAAACGTTTCCAAAAAATGGTATCAGCTTAAATAATAAAACAAATTTTTTTCCTAGTTTCCATGTTTGCATAAAACTTTAAATTTATAGGGTATTTGGAAAAAGAAGGTCTTAAAAGCCTTATAATTTTCAAAAACAAAATGCCAATAAGGGTAGGTTGGACCAAAACGAAATAGATTCACATGTTAAAGGAAGTTCTTAACTTTGAAAGATTCTATTTAAAAGACAAATATTGCTAAGTGGCTAATATTTTAGCAATAGACTGAAACAGGGTAAAAAATTACATCCAAATTTAACATTTCTTTTCTGTTTTAAATGTAAAATTTAGAGATTAAGCCAATTATAGGGTAAAGTGGGGTGACAAAATTTTATAGCCTAAATAACTATAAACATTTTTTTTTCTGATACATTTGTCTTATGGTAACAGAATTTTTTTGTCAAGTTTTTTCACATTTTTTTTGACAGTGAATCATTATAGCAATTTTCTTTTGGCAAAATGATGAGATAATTTGATCTTTAGGCGGTTGAAAAATATTTTCGGACAAAAAGATTTGTTGACAGATTTTTTTTTACAAATTTTTGTTTTTCATAAACATTTTCTTAAACTATTTTTTTGACAAATTCGCTAACCATTTCTTTAAGTATTTTTGGGGAAAAAAATTTGAGAGGACCATTTTGTATTCACTAAACTTAAAAAAAAAATAATATTTTACAATTTTTTGGAAGCTTTTTTTTAATTCTTACTTTTGGATAAGATAGATTTTATAGATTAGATTAAAATTAAACTTGAGTATGTTAGTTAAAATGGAGTTGAAACTGTAGTTAGGGTATAGGGTAAAAATTGAATTTGAATTAGAACGAGAAAGAACTGAAAATAATAAAACAATTTATGTTGGAAAATTATGGCCACACAAAAAAAACTGATATCCAAGAAAAAAAAATTATAACGTACAAAATTTAAAAAAGAATTAATCCAGAAAACAACGAAGAACTTTCAAAACCCCATAACTTATAAATCCGTAACCAACAAAAATCTCATAGGTAATTTAAATTTTCCATCGCTGTCTCTATGTACTATTATTATTATGTTTTTTTTTAAATAAAAATTTAAAAATATTTGACTTCTCTATTTTATATATTCTTAAATTTCAAAAAAAAAAAAAATCTATTGAACAAATTTTACTATACAACCTATACCTACCCTCAATATGTGTTATAGGAGATGAGGCCAGTCCAATGAGTGTTTCTATTCGTCCCAACCTCCCTCGAGTTGAGCGCTTAGAAAAATTAGGTACACACAAAAGTTTTATTGGAGATATTGATAAAAAAAAAAAAATTAAAATTTTACATTTAAAATTAATCACATTTAACATCAGAGCTTACATACATAAATGTGTTTAAATAAAAATATTTAAAAAAATTAAATTCAAAGCCTGTCTCTTAGTGCATGTGCATTTCAGACAGGCTTTTGTTTCATTCTAGGTCATCACACAGAATATTACATTATACACATTTCGTAGAGATAAAACACAAGAGTTTTTTTTTTTTGTTAAAGATGTTCAAGTCCATATATAGAAACATTTAATAGACCAATGGTTTTCAGCACGATTTGATTTTTTTTTTATATATTTTTTTTTGGTACCCAGGGAACTATAAAAAATAATTTCTTTCTTAAATCAACTAATTTTTATAAAAAAAAAAATACTTGAAAATGTTATGTTGTGTGTGCGCGATATTTATATATATATAGAAATCACGGACATCGATCAAATCTATCGAGTCCTTAAGCAAGCCGGGGACGCTGGTAAATCCAATGCAGAAAAATCATCCGTCCAGCTTAAGCCCATTGGGGCATTGGATCCAAGTATAGCCCAACAGCTTCAAGCCCAACATGAGATACCAATTGTTAATGTTCCCGAATGTCCCGAGAGGTCAACGCTACCTGTACCATCTCTATCTGGGAGTCGCCGCGGTGGAGGCACTTCGCATCGGCCAACTGCACCCACGGCACCGAGTGCTCCTTGCGGATCGAGGGGTCTCGCGGCTCCAGCCCAAGATATCTCTAGTTCTTCAGGTCCGACATCAAAATCGCTTACTTAAACAAAAAAAATTCCAAAAAATAGTACTTTAATTTTTAAAGTCTATTATTATAAATTTCTTCTTTCCCTGTTCTTGTTTTATGTTTTGTATTGTTCGAAAAAAAGTATCTCTTTCTTCTTATTTTATTTGTGTTACACAAAGTTTATTATATACACGCATTATGAAACAACAAACAACCACAAAGTTAATAAATTTGAATTTTCAAATCTATAACCTCAGTAAAAAAAAAAATAGCAAAAAAAAAATCGTAGTGTTGCAAATTTTCTTTCTGATGTTTTGTACTTCTTCTGTGCGCAGCTTTTTTGTATTACTTACTTAATTAGTTTTTTGTCTGATTTTTATTTAAGGCATGTAACTTTTATTTTCTTTTAATTTTTACAGTACAGACTTAAAAAAATAACTGATTGCATAAGTATACCTTCCCAATGAAGTTGAATTTGAATCTTAACACAATACTTGAACTATTTGTTTTAAAATCAAAAATATGTACGTACATCAAGGAAAACTATTTTTTTTTTTTCAACAATTTTTGATTAACAATATTTACAATCAACATCTGAGAAAATTTTTTCTTCAATTTTCAAATTTAAGGATATATTAAAATCAGTTTTTGGTGAGTAAAAAACAAAAACTCTTTGAACTAAGTCACGAGGTGGTTTTCCGTAAACTTTGGAGTGAGGGTTGTCAGGTGATTCGGCGCCCCATCCCTGGAGGGGAAATAGATTTTTTCATAGTCTCAAAAACAACGGTTTCTGCTGCTTTGGTTGAACAAAACTTATTTATCTTGCAATCAGTTATAGTTAATTCAAATTTGTCTGTTAATGTGTCTTAAAAAACTGTTATTAATTTATCATAAAATGGTTCAACGGATTTGAAATATGTTCGGAAAAAAAATGAAAGATGTTCCTTATGATCCTGTGCATATCAACGTTTTCAAAAAAATGTTTATTTTGGATTTAGAAAAATAATCTAAATACTTTTTTTAAAATCAATGTTTTAAAGATCGGAATTTTATTAAATTAATTGTATCTTTGAAAGTTAGCAAAAGGTTAGCATAAGGTCTCCTGAACTAAATTTTCATATTCGAAATAGTTTTCGAGTTATACCAAGTATATAAGAAAATTACAATTATCTATTTTCTCAGAAACGAACGTCTCAAAAAAAATAATCGATAATCGAATAAATGAGATATTTTTGTTGACGAAGATTCGTTTTTGAGAAATCATTAAAAAATTCATTGAAAATGCTAATATTAAAGTTCACACGTTGTATCAAATGAGAATTACTATAGTGACTCCAGCCAGATAAAGCAATCATATTTTAAACGGATCATTTTGTTTGCTTTAAAACTAAAGTCGATAGTTCCATATCCGTACAAACAAAATTACAAAAGTTCTTCTAGAAATTCACCAATATTCTTAAAGATATAATGCCAAAAGAAAAACTGTTTTACTCATTTGGAAATATCGGCAAAAATTATTTTTTCATAGCTCAAAACCAAGAAATTGAAATTTGCATAACATCTTCCTCAAAATAAATATGAGTTGAAAATATCACCAAAATATATTGAGCATAAATTGTTTTAATGGTGTTCTTCCTTCAATTTGGGCGATATTTCAAACAATTTTTTAATACATTCTAGGCCATATTTCTAAATTGAAATTTCAATCAAACATAATATTTGTTTTTGAAAGCTTTGAAAAATCAGGTATGATAAAGACCATCCTTGCGTGTGCTTATTTTAAATAAATCACGTGTAAACATATCAAGATTAATTCCTGTCTTGTTCTTGATAAATTTTATACTTAAAAATAAAAATCAAATAAGTATTTATAAAACTTAAACCTTAATTATTAAAAACTGAATAAAACTTAAGATTAACTAGAGTTTCTATTGATTAAAATAATTCTGCCATAAAAGGACACAGCCATTTTTTACAATTATCGTATCGCATTTTTATAAGATCTTTAAAATCAAAATTTAAAAATATAAGGGGAGCGGGTCAAAATTCTGTATTTTAAAAAAACTATGCACAGAATACTGTATAATCAAAATACTGTTTCTCTTAATACTGTATATGAGCAAAATACTGTATCTAAAAAAATTAATTATCATAGGTACACGTTATTGTTCAAGGGAATATTCAGAATATTATGCTAATGAAAAATTATCATGATATATTCTTAAAAAATGACTTATTCTGTTTTCAAAATTCTGTATTTGAAAATACTGTAAATAGGCTGAAAAATAAAAATTGTTTTGATAACTTTTTTTATCATTTTATTATTATCATTTTTATTTTTCAGCCTATTAACAGTATTTTCAAATACAGAATTTTGAAAACAGAATAAGTCTATCAAATACAGAATTTTGAAATACAGAATTGTGTTCAACCAGAATTTTGACTTACAGTATTTTGATCATACAGCATTTTGTACATACAGCATTTTGAAATATAGTATTTTAATAAACAGTATTTTAATTGCAGTACTATGACCCATACAGTATTTTGACTCCAACCCAAATATAAGATTTAATTGAAATCTACAACAAATCATCAGGCTTTAAAAAAAATATCAAAAAAAGTATGTTCTATCACTCAGAAATCTTCAAATTTTTTTAGCCAATATTACTCGATTTTATTTGGTGGGAACAATTTTTTTTTGCAATTTTTTTTCTTTAAAGTTTTGGTGTGATAAAATACCTCCTACTTTTTTTCTATTTAAAAAAATTAAAACTTTTGAGCGATATTTCCAAATTTATTTAAACGCTTTTCCTTGAATTTTAGTGTCTATCACCTTTTCACAACCTTTGTGTTAAATAAAAATTTATAAAATTTGCTAACATTTCATAAACTTAAAAAAAAAAGTTCCTTACAATCCAATTATTTTATGATTCCTCATTATTTTTCATGTTCTGTTTCATAAAAACCACTTCAATTTACAGGATATACAAAACTATCATGGTTTCCTAAGTAGAGAAGTGTGTGGACGAATTAATTTATATCAACATTAATTGTTTCCTCAAACCTACAGCTGAATTATAATTTCAAACCTCTTAAAACTATTTATAAAAAAAAATACCTGAAAAACAAATTTAAAAAAAAAATGCTTTTTATCTTGTTAAATACCACAGCAAACCCAATTTTCAGATTATTTAATTTAAAATATTATAAAAGGATAATGAATAATTACAATGAGTTCAGATTTTAATATCCTTTCACCTACAATACCGGGGGTTCACTTTAATTTTTGTTTAAATAAATCGCTTGTGTGCAGTGGATGCACATCTACCATATTAAACTTACTGTATTGAAGTTGGTAGCTATGTATAATTTTGTTTGCCGTACCTATGTATGTACTGTACATTCATATATGTTATATATTATCCTTTGTTTACTGAGAACAAAATTGAAATTGCAAATAATTTGCAATTTGTGTACATCGACCTGTATAAAAATAAATATATAGGTACATATAACATAACAATATTTGCCTTAACTATTATACCGTACAACTACTGTGTGGGTTGACTTATTGGGTTATGCATTATAATTAAACTCGTTATAAATTATTTTTAGCTACTTTAACCATTATTTATTAAATACCTATCCTGATTATGATTAAAACTTTGTTAATGCCAGATAGATGACTTTACCTGCATAATATATGTACTCGAATAATGTAAACGTATGTTACATAAAATAAACAAAAAATTGTATTACATGAAAGTTCACCTGAAATTAGTTTGCTCTAATTTCGGTGATTAATTAATTACTGAATATGTTTAATTTAGCTCAAGTTTAAAGTTTAAATATTTCAAATATTAAAAATGGAATAATATTAATAACATTGTGCTTTTGTTTCCTACAGAGGGCGCACATTTATGTTTCTATAGTAAAAATTGTTCACGTGTATTGGTTTCAGTGCAGGTATTAAATTTTTCTGAATGAAGTCATATAAGAAAGATTTTGGTTTTTGAAGTCTTTTTTACCAAGACCCAAAATACACAAAAAAAAGTCGTGTTCGAGTGAATTTTACCGTCTGCACCTTAAAACACGGGTCAGCGCGGAGCGGACTTTGTGTAGCCCGCGATTCGTAAGCTCGGAGTTGTAGTCGGCCGACTTGTACCCGAACAGGCCTTTTTTCTCAGTCTTTTTGCCTTCACGATTGTTAGCAATGCGAATACTGTTTTTTTTTTGTCTTCCATCGTGGAGGCAAATTGAATTTGCTAACTACATTTTATTTTCAATTCAATTCCGTTTTTGGCCATAAAATGTGCCGAACAAGTCGAAAATCAAAAAATCTTTTTTCAAGTAGGGACTTAAAATAAGACTCAAAATTTTTCAGTGAGGTAATTAAGAAAATATTAATTTTAAGTTTTGAAGTCCTCTTAAAAACAAAATAAATCCAAGTGATCATATTTTATCTCCGACTTCACTGTAAAGTTTGCAGCAGTAAATAACATTTTTGGTACTGATTGAGCTCGAAACTTAAAATAGAACTTGAAACTTGCAGTTTTTCAAATTTTGAAGAAGAATTTTGAAACTACAAAAACCGAAAAGCAGTGTACTAATGTACTTAAAAAATTGGGCTCCATATTTGCTAGAACTGCAAAATGAACTCTAACTTTAGAATTATGATTATTTATTATGAATTTATGAATGAATTGAAATTAAATTGAAGTTTTCTAAAAGTAGATAAGGAACTGCAAATTTATAACAGTACATATTTCAATATTTAAATATTTAAATCCATGCTTCAAGTTTTTCAAAAAAATGAAAAAATGCAAATTTGTTTGCCAGAAATGGACATGGGCATGGACTGCTAACTTCACAGTAATCTTAGCAAAACAGGCGATTACACCGATACATCCATATTTTATGAACTGCAAGATCGAGAATAGATACGCAAAAAAAATTACAAATTTAGTATTTGTTGATGAATGTAAGTTCCGTTTCTCCACTAAATTAATTTTTAGGATATTAATTTTTTGAGGATATGAGATGAAATTTTATCTTTGGAGTAATTTTAATACATAATTTCTTTAATATTTGTGTATAAGAACGAACATTATTAATTTTATAATTAAAAATCTTAAGAATCAGGTTCTAAGGTTAAAATGAAAATATTTTTATATAGGTACATAAGTAGAAAAATAATATCTTACTACGTACATATATGAATTTAATAAGATCTAATTTATAATCTTAATTTATGTGCTTATGACAAAAAATAAAAACACGAAAAATGTTATCTAAGTATTTTGCCAAATCATCCAATATTCATTGCATTTTACATCTGATGTGTTATATAATATTACTTTAAGATTGCCGCATCCCATCAACGGCGGGTGTTGCAACAACAGTGTTATCATCCAACCAATCGGTGGCCTATCCAAATGATTCTGGACTACGGCGTCGCTTGTTTGCAGGATTTAGGCCTCTATCTGGCCTTGGACGCTTGCGCAGCCGATCATCCCAACATCGATCAATATCATTGCCAGAAAGTAATTACCTGTCCACTGACGATAATTGTAATAATGCAATAATTTTTCTATCTCTCTTTATATATATATATCTCTCTCTCTCTCTCTCTTGTCGTCAATTGTTTGCCATAATTTTGATGCAGCTCTATATTTTAAGAAAATCACTCATTTTTTTTTTCAGTGTATTTTTTTTCGAAGAAATTATAAATGTCTTTTTTTATTCTTAAATTGTGAATTTTGCATCAAAATGGTATAAACTTTTATCTGAAAAAAATAAACACTCTACACGAAACTCTACACCGATTAAAAAACAGACGAGCAGGTGTCATGTAAAATAAATCACAGCCATGTTGAAATAATCACTTTTGGTGTTAATATATTTGATGGAAATTATTTAATTTTTTTTAAATCCACTAAATTTCTGTTTTTCGTATTCAATTTTTATTTTATTGTAAACTTTTTAAACAAAAAAAAAATAAAGTCCACTCCTAGCTCGCGTTTCCAATTATTATTTTATATTGTGTTTGTTTGCGCAAGGTAGTGAAAGAGGCAACCATAGAAATGTTGTTGTTTTTTTTTTAGTATCTGCAGTATATCCGTCTGCAGTGTCATTATCCTGGATTTATGTTTACTTATTATTTTTTTTTATTTTTCCGGCCATGATTATTATGATTTTTTTTGTTTTTGAGTAATTTAAAAGCTCATTTACACTTTCCGGATTGTGCAACAAAGATGTCCTTTTTATCCTTTGTAATATGCAGAACTGTGTTTGTTTGGTTCATTTTTTCCGCTCACTGAATAAACACGGTGACCTTCCGGAAGTGGAATTTGAAGTGTCTAAAAGAGCTCTGAGTGGGCAGATGGCGTTTGTTTGAAAGTGTAAATGAGTTTAACAGTTTTTTGTTTCTTGTTTTCGAATTATGTTTTTTTTTTTTATGTAGATAACTATGGAGTATGAATGCGTTGGTGTGATAAGTGTTTTATTCTTTAATTTTTTTCCATAAAATCTGATTGTTTTCGTAATTAATTGCATTGGAAATTATTTGTTTTTGTCTTCGATGTATGAATATAAGATTTATATTTTTTTTTTATCTAAAAAGAGATTTTCGAATATGTACAATCCTAATTAAAAATAAAAATTGGGATAGATCACTAAATAATAAAATCTATATCTGTGTTATTATGCATTTATTTATTTTTACTTTAAATTATATAACTTTAAACCGAATCCATTAAAACTTACTGATTGAAATTTAAAAATACAGTATTTGTGTTAAGTTAAAATGATACCATTTACATCTTGAGGACTATTCGATACAACTTAAGTGATTATAGGCGTTCCTAGTTCAATACTTTTCATGCATTAAAATTTTATTGAGATAATAAGACATAAAACTAATCACAAATTTCTGCATTTTCTTCAATAATTTGTAAATACAAGTTATATATTATAAAAAAGTTGTTCATCTACCGAATGAAACGAAGCCGATTTTATTTGTTGATTCTGAAAGGTTTGTGCGAAGGCAGTATTAAAAAAAAATTATTTCCCTGTATTATAAAATTGGTATTTTTTTTTCACTTTTGCAATCACCTAGTACAGGTTCCGGTTCCATGATAACTGGAACTGGATATGATAAGTTTTTTTTTCATCATCTGATTTCTTAAAACTACCTTATTTCGTTTTTTGATACCCACAATATGTATCCTCGTTACACAATGATGCTACTTATGATAAATAACATTCCTTCTAATAAGTTTTTGACAGAAGTTTCCACGTTTACATCGAACCAGAATATCGAAATTCAGACTTACCTATCGTTGAAAAAAACGTTTAAAAAATTCAGTAGGCTTTAAGTTCTCTTGATTTTTTTATGGAAATTATTTTCACATTAAATGTCATTGAACCGCATAAAAATTTCACAATTTCGTTAGGCAAGAAAATGGAAATTTTAGTTTTAGTTAGTAAATAAGTAACTTAACAACACGAAATTATAGGCGTGTTTTGGTGACAAACTGCAACCCAGTCAGTCGAAATTTAACAAGAGATACAACACCAAAAATTAACTCGCATTTATATAGAAATCCAACAAAAAGTTTATATTCTTTTTTTAAGAAAGTGACTTCAAAATGCAGCCATTGTTTTTTGCTTAAAAAAAAAATTTTCACAATCAGTTGACTGCAATGAATTTTGGACTTGATGCGGTCTTTTCAAGTCTTTTGAATTCAATGCATATTTTAATGTCTTTTGCACTCTTACAATATTTTAACTCTTTTGATTTTTCTTAATTCATAACCAAAAATATTTAGCCTCACGTGAAACATTTGTGTAGATTTTATTTTTAACAAGCACTAATTATTTACCAAACCAACTCTTAATATTCAAAGACAAGGCGACGCGAAGGCGAAACAAAAACAACAACAACTGTCACACCGAATGTTTTACATTGGTTTTGGAGATCCCTTAATCTGCCTAGAACTTCGTTTTAGATAAGATACGTGAAATAAGCTTCTTTGCTTTAAAAACCTAAATACAGGTCTTAAAGTTTTAATTTGTTCGACAAAATTCAAAGAATTAAAAAAAAAAATAGAATGCAATCTTTTGCATACAATAGGTTTGTTCGTTGGACTTTACCCAGGGTTAACCCAGGTTTTTTTGACAACCCGAAGAGTTGTCAAAACAACTTGGGGTTTTCAGTTCTGAAAAAAAAAACTTAAGGGCTATCAATTCTCTTTGACATTCAAACCAGAAAAAAAACATGAATTTTGCACTTTGTGCTGTAATCGTTTAAAGAGAAATTTATACGGATTCACACGTTGCACAGTCGACAGCATCAAATATTTCCTTTTCTACTTCTATTATTGTTTAATTAAATTTATTTGTACTTAATTAATAAACGATTACCTGCAACAAGTAAATCCACAGCAAAAAAAAATGCTTCAAAACTCTTGTCACTTTGACAGTTTATTCTTTACCTCAATTCGCCACAGCAAAAAACCTAGTTCTTCAGGGCTAGTTCAGGACGACACCCCAGAGGCCTTACTCTGTATTTGGTTCCGAAGGTCAATCCTATTCGAAAGTGCTTTTCGTTCGTTCGGCTTTTGATTTCGTACCCTGTAAAACATTCGAAACGGAAAAAAAATACTTAATACTTTTCCCTTTTACGGATTAGTTTCATACGGGACAAATCAAATATAATGGAAATGTCTGATAAAAGGTAAAATTTCATTTGTGGAAAACAATTAATTTCAGTATTTAAACGACCCTTGGCCATTGTATATAAATTTACATAGTACTCTCATGAACACGTTCCTCACGTCCGTCGGCCCCGCAGCGATCACACACCCTTTGTATATGAAAACTATAGTACTATCATGGTGGAAGTCGAATGGGGCGACATCTAATTTACCTATGCAACCCTTACTCTTTTTCTTTTGCGGAGAGCTTATGGAGGTTTTAAATGATATTTATTGATATTTTTTGGATGCAATAATCCAAAAAATAGTCTACTCTTGCCCCTACCACCAATTTTCGACGCTTAAAGACTCCCCAAATCGAATTTTACACCTCACATTTTGCAGCGCCACCACCAGGACCTCTGCAACCCTAAAAAAAACTCGCCATGATAGTACTATAGTTTTCATATACAAAGACACACCTAACTAATTTTCTGGTTTCTGTTTATATACATACAAGTGCGACCTCAAATGACCACAGAACACAGCTGTGTGGAACGCGCTCATGAGAATACGAACACATAAAATCGACCAACATTTCGAACTGTTTCTGTTTTGTGTGCATATTTTTGCTCGAAGATTAACTGTAATTGCATTTATTTGCTTAAATTGTTATTTTAACTAAAATTTTCAAAAAAAAAACTTACATTTTCAAACATTCGCATTCAGTTCCGTTAACACATTTGATGTAGGAACAAATTTTCCGTTTTAAAATGCTTTTGAAACGAGTTGCCAGGTACGAAAATTACACTTTCGGAACGAAATAGAGAATAGGGCCCCAGGTCCCAAAAAACACATACTTTCATTGTCAGGGTGAGTTCAGGTTTTTCAAAAAACGCTTTAGGGCGACCCCGGAGTGACTTCAGGGCTCAACGAACAAACCTAATGATTGAATGACACTGAAATCAGGTGACGAGCCAAAGATTGGAAAACAAAATGCAAACTCTTTGAAAAAACAAAAAATGCCGATTGGATTTTTTTAAATGGAATAATTGAAGTCTCTAATACTACATTTCACCAAAGGTTAATCGTTGAGATTTAGTAAATCTTCTGAAGTGTTCCCACCACATTAAAGAGATTTAAACAAGATTAAATTTGACAGCTCCCTTGAAAACGCAAATGGCGTTTTCTTATTTCTTATGAAGTGAGTGAGATAGAGGGTTCCATCTGTGTCAAACAGAGCAAAAAAATTGTGAAATACGTTCCACAACACAAAGAGAATATGAATTTAGGGATGTTCGGTATTCGAAACTATTTGTCCATGAAGATTTATGCAAGATTTAGGTACATATTTGAAATCTCCTTGAAATCTCAAGATTTACTAATATGGTAAATCTTCGAGATTTGTACAAGATTTATGGATAATCTACTTAAATCGCGATTTAGCTCTTGGTGAAAACGTAGTATAAAGATTTCACTCGAAAAAGATTGCAATCTTTTTTAATTCTTTTAAATAGTGTACATATATCTTATATCACCACAATATCTTGTTTCTCGATATAAGACTGAGACTTATCTAGGTCTCACAGCCTGATCCAATGCCAATGTTGTGAGCATTCCACTCTGTTTCAGTTATCCATAATTTAAAAATAAGTACAAATTAAAGTGTTATAAACATAAATTATGATGTATAAAACTTTTCGGCCATTGCGAATCTTACAATCTACAAACATCCCTGCTCGTCTGTTACATTTTCCGTCCCGTCAAACATACCTAGCAAAGGTCTATTTTTCAACATATAATTACATACCTAAACGAACTACCCATCAACCCATAGAAAATTAAATTGTTTGGGTTCTGAATCATTACGACAGTGACAACGGCAACAACAACATGACCGCCATTAAGGTCTTTGAATGCCATCGGCCTATAATAATTTCAATGTCATCACATCAGTATAGCATTAAACAAAACAACCAGATGTTTTTTTTTTTTTGGTTCATTTGTCTATGCGATTCTCAGGAACTACAAATGCAATAATGATAACAATTTTATTATTCCATAATGAAAAAATAAAAAAAAAACCTTCAATTCAGAATGTCCTTTGTTTTAAACTTTTTTCATTATTTTCATATTTTTTTTTGTTTTCTCTTTATTTCTATTGTTTCGTTTGGTTGTAAAGTATAAGAGTAAGTTTTTGTTTCCTAATCCTCTGTCGAGGACGTGTTTAACTAAAATATTTCAGTCCAGTTTTCAACATACACATACAACTTCAATTGTTTAGGTTGACCAAAAGAATTTATATTCCAAAATTCTCCCTTCTCCCTCCATTCTTCTCCCCCAACCATCGACCCTAAAACAAGAAAGAAAGAAAAAAAAACAAGTTGTATAAAATGCCTAAATGTAGTGTAAAAATGCCAAGCTGTTACATGTCCTTTCTATACCCAAACATCATACACAAGAAATCAAGCCAATTGTCCTTTTTTTTTTCTTCTTGTTCTTCTGTATAGGATGTCGAGTCCAGATGAACAATAAGAAAATAAAATAACTATACAACAAAAGCGACAACAGAAAAAAAAACAGAAAGTTGCAAGTTGCCTTGTATAGTTGTTATAGATTCCATCAAAAGAATAGGTCAATTTATAACAAAAGGTCCTGGGGAGGTTTAGCTCTCCTCGTAAAGTTTGGTTGGTCTTTCAGCAAAAATGTATTATTAAGATTAAATTTGGAGATTTTGTTTGAGTCATCATAACAAAAAAAAAAAAGGTATTTTTGGCCAAATGAAGCTCTGGTGGCAATTTTACTTAAGAAATAAACTTTAATTTCTTACCTTTGATTCCTTTTGATAGAGCTATGGTACACTTGTGGTGCCTTTTTGCCTTTTCTTTTATTAGATAGATTTATATTATTTTTAAAGGTAGGTACCCAAATGGGGCTCTATTTAAAAAAAAGGGTTTTCCCATTCAAAAAGTATTTTTATTATTTGTGTGTGATTTTCAGCAGAGTGCGGAATATGAAATGGAAAGGATGTTGTGCTAACTGATTTTGTTTTTCTAGGGCTCTGGAAAAACAAGCTTGTTTTGATTTTTGGCATTTTGAAAGCAAACCCCAGCTAATTTATATATTTTTTTTAATGAAACTTTTAGGATTGCAATTCCTTTTATACTTCCTGTAAAGCCTTGAAATACTTACACTCACACCCCTAAACCCCCCCCCCACAAAAAAAAATGCAATGATGTTGGTGAGTGTTGGTTTGGCATGGTATAACAAAAAGAACAAAAAACAGAAAGAAACCAATTAAAATTTTTTTTTTTAATATAAACATTCATTTCATACAATTAATTAAGAAAAAATAACTGCGATGATATTTTTTATTTATTTATGTGGCGGTAAATTTTTGTTTTGTATATATGTACGAATTATTATTATATGTTCATAGTTTCAGAAGATGACACAAAACGAAGTAGACCATTTGGTCAGCCACTTTTCCTGCTACCAACAGAAACTAATTACGATGAGGATGATAGTAAATCAACGTCTGCCACCGACAAGGGAGCACGTAAAAAGCGACCAAAATAAATTCTTCTTAAAATATTATCCAACCATAAATTTTAATTAAAATTGACTCTCTATAAACTATACCTACTTAAAACCAAAAACAACCTAACCTAATTACCCTTTAATTATTTTATTTTTAAACTGCCAACACGAAAAATATTGATAAATGGTGAAATTGCTATATAATAGAAATGATGTATTAAGTGAGAGAAGAGTTTTAATCCAAACTTTTTAAAATTATTATGTCCCTTCGCAATAATTTTTAATTCAAAAAACTTGAAAAAAATCTCAAACAATATTTTATACGAAATTTTAAAATTAATTAACTCCATACAAAAAATTATTAACGAAAAGCCAAGTCAGTGAATAATAATATAAATTATTTTAAATTATTTGTTATGCTTCTTAATTTATTTGTTTGATAATTTTTGTTTAAGTTTGCTTTTAAAATTTAATTTATGTTGCTATAAATATAAATATCCATATTTTATTTTTGTTATAATACTTAAAAGTTAGCTCTATATATTTTAAAGTTTTATTGTATTAATTTGAAATTAAATAAAAACATTCTTAAATTATTGTTAAATGTAAATTTTTTGTGTTTTTATTTATTTTTTGTGTTTTTTTATTTATTTTAGGTAAGAAGAAACATTTTTCATATACAGTTGGAGTACGAGTACCTTTCGAATTTTTATAATTAAATTATTATTTTATTTAAAAAAAGGAGCAGATAATATTGAAATTGTATGCTTAAAATGCTTATGGGTAATACAGTAGGATCTCGTTAACATGATTTTGTATTGATTTGGTGTAAAAAATTTAGGTATTTTCATGTGAGCAAATTGCTATTGTTCTTATAAAAAATATGGCTTCTACATTTTTTGGAAATTTCAAAAAAATTATTTTTTTTCCGATTTTTATTTCAACGCAATGGATTTCTGCTTTTTTCAAAGGGAAGTTCTACTGTGCATTCTGGTGGAGATATCACTTTTATAACTTAATTTTTGTTTATGTTAATTGAATTGAAATAGTTATTGGTTGAGACAAAAACAAGAAAAAAATCTATGTTAGGTTTAGGACAGGAAGAGAAATTTACTTGAAGTGGGAAATCAAACTATAGTAATACAGATTGTTTTGAATATATTTTGAAAATATATTTTTAGCATATTTGAAAAAAAAGTGTTAAAAACACTTTTTTCAGCATTTTGTTTTTGGGTTTGATTTTTTGTTTCAGAAACAATTTTATTTAAAATGTACTATAGTCGAGTTGAGGAATGTGTATATTTTTACAGTGCGCTTACAAAAAATAGTAAGTACGAAAAAAATGTTCATAAAAAAATAATTTTTTTTTCAGATTTGCAATGATGAAAAAAATTTAAAGAATTTTCAAAAAAAAAAAAATAAAATTTAAGTAATTGTTTTTACAGCGCTATTATTGACTAGTTCCAAGTATTCTTCGAAACATTATTTGATGTCTAGTATTATGAATTTTGAGTGCTGATGGTTCTATTCAAAACTAGTTTCAACATTTTGATTTCAAAATATAAAAAAAAAATTTTGTGTGATATCGATCTGAGCAAATCTTGAGACTCAAAAACCGCTGAGAACTAGTTTTGTAGTAAAACTAGTCATAAAACTAGTTTTGAAGCGAGTCAACAATAAGGCTAACAATTTTGTTACTTTAAAAATATGACTTTTGTTTTCGAAATTTTAATTGCAAGTACGCAGTTATGGTAATTAAAAAAGAAGTAAAATATTAAAAATTAGAAAAAAGAAGATGAATTTTAAAACAAAACCCAATTATGTGTCTTACTGTGTTTTGTTATAACTATATCCAGTGTTGAATTTAATTTTTTATATATCAAATGAACTCGAAAATCTAAACCAGCGCGACGGCCGGCTGGCGCGGCGGGTGACCCTACATCTAGTCTTAAAAAAAAGTTTTGAATAAAACAACAACACTTGGATGAGTTACCACTAAACTTTTATAGGCTGGAGGTATAGCTAATTCACAGTTTCCAGACCAGTCAGGCTTCGATTTTTTTTTCAAGTCCCAGCTGATGGGCGAAACAGTTTTTAATTAAAAATTGAACAAATAAACCCCAAGCAACATTAAAAGGAGTCTTGCAGTCGTGAACTAGGTAACTCACCCGAGTGTTGTTGTTTCTTTCAAAACCTTCAATATTATTATGATGCAGGTGTGCACGTGCATTATCACAAAAAATTAGGGGATTTTTTAAAATTATTTTGAAATAGGTTTTCCATTCAAGAACTTGTTAAGAAGATAGGAGGGTAACTAACTCCTCTTACCTCAACTTCTGGGTGCCTATGACCTGAGTATTAAATAATCAATTGAAAGTACAATACAAATCTGTGGTATTTGTTATCTTGTTTGAACTAACGGGTGATTTTTTAAGAGGTTTAGAACTTTTTTTTTTTTTAAAATACAAAAAATTCGAAAAAATTAATGAAATATTTATTTGAATCCATAGTTTGAACCTTGCAATTTAATGTTTAAAGATAATTTCATGCAAATGTTGACCGCGGCTGCGTCTCAGGTAACCCATCCGCTAAGTCCAATTTTGGCATACTCTTTCACACATATCGGCCGGTATCTCACGAATGAATGCATGGATGTTGGCTTCCAGTGCGTCAATCGAAGCGGGATTGTCCCTATAGACATTAGCCTTGACATACCCCCACAAAAAATAGTCTAATGGTGTCAAATCGCACGATCTAGGCGGCCAATTGACCGGCCGAATCCTTCCGCAAAATTTTCCACGTAGTGCTGTAACAAAGGCCTAACTGCTGGGAACGGCGCCGAATCGACATTTCGCGGTCTTCTGTCACACTAGCTGATACGGCCGCAATATTTTCTTCACTACGCACAGTACGTAAACGTGTTGGTGGTTTAATGTCCAACAAAGTAAATTTGGTGCTAAATTTGGTCACAATCTTCCGAATGGACTGCTCAGAAGGTCGAGAATGCCGACCATAAAATGGAAGCAGCGCGCGATGAACATTTCGAACCGAGCACGAATTTTGATAGTAAAATTCAATAATTTGCAAGCGTTGTTCATTTGTAAGACGATCCATGGTTAAATTGCAAACCAAACTGAAGCTGTTTGACAGTGACACAAGGTACTAAATACACGTCAGCTGTCAAAACCAGTGTTGCCAAAACCAAACCAGCTAAAAAATCACCCGTTACTTTTAAAATGATGTCATCGCTTATGAAGCAAATTTGAAGTAAACTGGTCAGTCCATTAAGACTCTGGCTCAGTTTTAATATGGTTATACTATAATACCAAAATTTCAATGAAAAAAAATTAATCTTATGTAAATATTAAAAAAAACTGTACAAACCTTTTTTTATTTCGTATTAATTGTAATAATAGTTGGCAACTCTTTCTATTTATATTTATTAAAATAACACAATTTTAATCACTTCATAATGTACTGAGATGCACACTTAAATTTATGCGGAATGTAACCCACAAAAAAAACGCTTTTACGTGTATGTCTTTTGTATGCATAATGTGTTTCATATATGCATGCCTAACATACAATAATATCTTCATACACTTGGCCTGTTCTATTAACTCTTTGTTTTTTGTGACAAAACTCAATTTTCAAAAACACAAACCTATTCAACAAAAAAAAAACACCTTCAAAACACTGCACAATCCTCCATATG
This sequence comes from Syrphus vitripennis, assembly GCA_958431115.1. Lineage (NCBI taxonomy): Eukaryota > Metazoa > Arthropoda > Insecta > Diptera > Syrphidae > Syrphus > Syrphus vitripennis. The sequence goes on along the minus strand of OY288109.1, from coordinate 77,244,389 downwards.
CCTACATAACATTTCTTTTTTTCTTTAAACCTTAATCAATCTCACAATCTTTCACCAAAAACTTAAAAATCGATCTACACTCTTAACAAAAATATTCTAAATAAAAATCTAAAACTTTAAACATGAACATACAACCTAACAAAACTTTTTTTGTCTGTGTCTAAAAATCACATAAAAAATCTATAAATTAAAAAAAAAAACTTTGAAAAAAACATTTCAATAACATTGCAACTTCATATAAATAATATCTAGCTCCCCATTCACCACGACGCCAAAAACTTAATCTCCGCATGAAATCACTAAGCTTGGACTCACCCGAGTCGTCAGAATTGCACGGCCAAATGCGTCGCAGGCAACCAGTTGCCGGAGCATCATCCTACTACCATGGTGGATCTGGAGGTCAATTGGAACATAGTACACCACCATCAAACAACAGTCGATTGCATTGTAAGTACACCCTAACAAGAAATATTATTTTTTTTTTTATTTTTTTTTCTCATTCCTCTGTGTCCTCTTGTGTCCTGTAAAAATCCTTCAAGTAACGAGAGCAGAGATATAAAAATAAAAAATAAAAAAAAACTGAAACAAAATTAAAACAGAAAAATTTTGAGCTCAAAGGTGGATGATGCTTCAAGCTTGAAATATCAGATAATTTCTTGGTGGTCAACCGCGTACTGGCTGCCGAGGTTTCCACTGTAAACTTGAAAAGAAAAAAAAATGTAAAATAAAACTTTAAGCACTATAATTTACATTTTTTTACCGCCACAAGAACTGTTAAGATTTGTTTGAATTTCATAAAGGAAACGGAACTACATGGTATACAATGTGGTATACGAGTACCAGTACATACATAAATAGATATAAATGGAACACCAAATGAATATTTTCCCAAGCGAAACATCAACTACTCTCAAAACAAACGCAGTTTCAACAACAACAACAAAAAACTTAACATTTATTCACCATACCCGCTTCAACAAAACCTCTTTAAACTAACCTCACTGCAGGACTGACCCACCAACACCCACTATATACCACCCACCCACTGCCACCCTTACAACTATCATAGACGAATAAATTTAGGACAGTATACCTACTACCTACAAAATCCAAACAATTATTTTTTTTTTGTTCAAGTCATAAAGTACACTGTGTTTACTTGTAGAGTTTTTCTGTTTATTTTTTTTTTTGTTTTGTAAATAAATGAGACTCAGAAAAAAAAATTACTTTAATGAATTCATCCTTTAAGCAAAATAAAATTTAAATAACGTAGATTTTTCAAGCTTTAAAAATAAAACAACATTTTTTGAAAAATTTAAAATGCGTAACAGTAGAAACAGTACAAAAGAGACGTTTTTTGCACGAATTGCAAATTAGCTTTTTTTCTTAGATAATAAAAAAAACTTAGAGTTTCTTTTCCTCTTCCCTAGATTGTAGATAGAGTTGGTAATTATTTAATTTATGTCTTTTTCTTTAGTTTATTTATAAATTAAGACTTAATTAGTATATAAATAAGAATTCTTTTTTTTTGTTAAAATTTTCAAAAATTCTTTTTACAGCTCCATCGAGTCCATCTCATCAGCGAAAACTTTTGTATGCCAATCGGGGAATGAGAACTGGATCGGTGGATTTACCAGATGACATGGAGAAATCATTGTCTTCAGCAAGCACTTCACCGTGTCCATCACCCGTAAGACAAGTACAGGTAGCTTTAGTGGCTTTTTTGCACACTCCATTTTGAAACCATTTACCTACACATCACAGTTTTAACAAAAAAATTTTTGTATATAATTAAGTTTTATTTAAAACCCATCGACCAGCAGGCCAACAGGAAATCGTTTCTCGAACCACAATCGTTAGATATAGAAACTGTAAGAGCGGTCACTTGTGGCGCATGGGCTCCTAGCTAATACACCAGCTATTGCCCCTCTTCTGTTGAACACCAGCGTCAATAAGCTGTCTCGCTCTAAAATTTTTAAAATCCTCTCAAGCTATTATTATGGCTTATTCAAACGAAGTGAAAAAACAAAACAGACACCTTCACCAACCACTGATCTAAATATAGAATTCACCTACCAGACCTTAAATGGTGCCACATGCCCATCATACTCCTACGGGCCTAATGGAGGGACAATTTACCCTATGGGGGTAAAGAAAATATTCTTAAAATAAAAAGGTGCACCCTTAATACGGCAGGTGCTTTCAATAACTTGTATGCACCCTCCGACAATTCGGTGAAGCAACAGCTCGTTGAAGCTTCACCAACGCCATTAAAGGACTATGACAGGTTCCTCTACTTGGGGATTTAATCTGGAGGGTATTCCTCCAGAAATTCCAAGAATGTGGGATTTTCAATTTCACGCTTTCACTTGCGAGTCTAACACTCAAGATGAAAGTCAATGATTGTAACAAATAGTAAAGGACTTAAGACGCATCCCTGAGGTACGCTAACTTTGATTGGGACTGCTGCCCTGCAGAAGTGGCTTCCTATCTTAGATTTGACTTGCGACATTTTCAGGTGTCAAATTTGTTCTCTCTATATTACATACGAAGGTCCTAAGTATTTTTCAAAGACATCTATTTACAAAATTTTTTATTAAGCAATATGGACATGGACAATTGTAGCATGGTCTTCGTACATATTATCGATGTTGAAGTTACTGTTCCAAATCTATAAAACATAATGGCGAAATCAGATTTTGTTTTCTTGAGCTACTTGGAGCTTTTGAGAATGTGGTGTGTTTTTGGAGTCTTGAGCTCGTTGGTTGTTTTGAGTGTCTCGTGCATTTTTGGCATCTTGGATGTCTTGAGCGTGTTTTGCATTTTCGGGACCTTGAGCGTCTTTGGCTTATTCGGCTTCTTAGGCGTTTTTCTACTACTTGAGCGTTTTGGTAGTGTTGGATGTTTTGAGCGTTTTCGGTATCTTGGGAGTTTTTGTTATCTTAAGTGCCCTGAGTGCCTTGGGCTTCTTGAGCATTTTGGACGTTTTCAGGGCCACGTGCATTAACGGTGTCATGAGTGTTTAAGGCGTCTTAAACGTCTTGGATGTTTTGGAAGTCTCAGGCATTTTCGGTGTCTTGGGCGTTTTAACTTTTGAGCTTAATGGCTATTTTAGGCGTCCCAAGGTGGTCAGGGCATTTTATGCGTTTTGCGTGTTTTGAGTGTCTTCGACATCTTCAGCGTTTAGTCCTCTTGCGTGTTTGAGTGTCTTTGGCGCTTGGAATATCCTGGGCATTTTGAGCATCCAGGCGTCTTAGGCTCAGCTTTAAAAAAAAAAACTGATTAAAAAAAATTCAAATGGTGGCTCATGGTAATCTCAATCCAGAAGTTTGGAAAACTGATTTATTGATTTACTATAGAATTTAAAAAAAATTCGGAAACTGAACTTTGACTTTTACGTAACTACTCGCATAACTCAAAAGAATTTTGATGCTTTATTTAGTAAGTAGGTACTTTATTCCTTCAATAAAATACTTCACCTTGCACCTAAAGTTCCATTTTTTAGTCTTAGAAATATTCACCTGACAATCGCTGCATTTTTTTTAATATTTCAGTTTCCTTTTGTTTTATTCGAAAATATCATTACATCGTCCAAGATTAATATTTTCAAATACGCTTGTTTTTAGATAAGATTAAATAATTTAAATCCACACTTAATGTGTTCAACCACGTCGTTTTTAATTATTTGTAAATTTAAAAAATATTTGTCGCCTCATTTCCTAAAACATAATCCAAATCAATACCTAATTGCAATTGCAGCTTATAGCTTAGCTAGTATATTGAAAGAGATTGAAAATGCTCTTCTTCGAAAGCATTTTGCTATTCTTAAAATTGGTAATTCTTTATTTTCAGAAGTCTCACCGATTATTGCCAACAAACCTGTACGTGATTCTTTATAACTTTAAAGCAAGGCATGCGGACGAACTGGACTTGAAAGCTGGATATAAGGTAATTTGTTTTTATTAGTGTTAAAGGTTTAAGAATTTTATTTTGAAGATAAAAAGTTTAACCATTCAATTTATGCTGGGACTTTTTTCATAAAAAAAAAAGAAAATAAAAACATCTTAATATTGAATTGACCTCAATCGTTTAAAACGGAAACTGTACATACAAAAATATCTCCACAATTTGTCTTTTATATGTACAGTTTTATAACAGTTAACTTAACATACTCGTATATAATGCATATTTTTTAGGTTAGGTATATACTTTTTGTCTCAAAAGGTTCGTATATAAAAGATAACAATACAATCCGATGATTAATGACTCCAATGCACATTTTTCACTTTTGCATCCGGATCACAATTGAAGTAGTTGCATTATTTCATGAGTGTCCTGCCAAAATAAAAACAAGAACACAAAAAAAAAAGTTCTTTTGAAACTATATTTTTATAAATCATTTTGACAGACATTTTATGACGGAGAGGAAACAACTTTTCTATGGAACCATTTTTAATGGATAAATTGCACTCTAGCGTAATAAATACACACATTTATTAAAAAATATTAAAAAAAAAAAAAACAAATGCAGTCTAGCATAATGAGAACAGAAATAAAGAAAAGTTCTTTTGATCCAAACACATAACACACTTTTTGCTCAAAGCCTTTTATTCACATATATCATAAAGGTTGATTTCGCATCGAATAAAAGTCTCTCAGAAAGTTTGCTTTCAAAAATTCTATGTTCTTTATAATATCAAAAGTTGGGTTATATAGAGGTGAACATTTGGCTTTGTCGTAAAACGTTTTGCTGTTAAATCTTTGTATGGAGAAAAAAATTAGCAAAAATATCTTAATACACTGCAGGGTCGTACGTATTTGCTTAAATGGACGGTAATGTCTAACCTAGTTTTGGAAGTACTCTAAAATCAATAGGTATTGAAATTGTTTTTATTAATATTATACAATCATCGAAAATCGAATACAGATTTATCAATTTATTCATTAGGTATTAGACGGAAATTTTGAGAAAAATTATTCTTTTAAATGATATTTGAATAATTTACCGCTTAACTTTAATTAACTTTTTTTTTATTTGTCTAAAACTAATTTTTTATCAATGCAATTTGACAGCCAATTGTGTTAATTGTCACTTTGCACCTGTGTGTCGAGAGCTCCGAAAAATATGCAGTGTTTTTTTTTACTGTTTCGATATATGTAGCTTAAACAACCTTCTCCCGCTGTTCATCATTCTCTCACAGTGGGTTAAGTTTCTAATACAACTTTTAGACGTTGTGGTTTAATAGCGGTTATCGACCGAAATTAGCTAATTAGCTAAATTTAAAAACTCAAACCATGGATTCGGTGAAAAATTTAGAATATTCGGGGATTAAAGATAACTCACTGTGAAGAAATTAGACAAGGGAGCCTTAAATAATCGTAATTTCAAGGAAGCAATCCATTGTTTTAAAAAATGTAAATACTTTTAAGTAACGAACTTTTTATCAAAAAAACTTATTATTTGAGTTGTTAGTCATGGAAATAGCTAAAAAATCGATTAATTCAATGAATGCAAGCGTTGTTAAATAATCGTTATTTCAAAGTTAGCAATTCAAAATAAGAAAATATATGGGTTTTCGATACAAAGTATCGATATTATATTTGTAAATATCGGCTGTAAACAGTTGAAATAGTGTTATCGAAATGAGATTTACCATGGTTTATGGTTCAAATTATCCATAATCGATTATTATTAATCGGCTTAAAGGGATAAATATAATCGAAATTGTAAGTATTATATTATTTGAAACGATAACCAAAGATGAAACTTGTTTTTTTTTTTAAATCTTCATAAATGTGCAGGCTAAAAAAACACCTATGGACTGAACGACCCCAACTTGGAAAAAAATGAAGTTCCATACAAACTATCGATAACAATTATGAAAATATAATTATTGGTGCCTCATTTCTCTTCGGGATAGGTGATGATCTCTAGGCAAATCGATGGTAGGCTTGTTATTGTTTATGCCCATTTCAATTTAAATTGAACAACTTTCTTCGTCGTGAACGTGTTATCGATATTTGCTGTTAAAAAGGCCTACAATGATGAACATTCAACAAATTTCAAGCAAGAAAACCATCATTTGAAGTGATGAAGATAATAAGTAATAGCCGCGTATTATTATCGACAAAGATCCATATGGATCATCCCGTGATAATAAAACGATTCAGATCCTACAAAAAAAAATTCTGGATCTTGAATTAGATCAAGATTGAAAGAAGGATACCAAATTGTTTTTGTATTGCGTGTAAAAGATAATCTAGATCCATATCCAAATCCCGATAACAGATAATAAAACACAGCTAATATCAAACATGATGGTTTTGAATCCGCTTATCAATAATTATTTGAACTTTTTTTTCGATTCCAAAATAATCGGAATATTTTGTAAGTTCTGAACGGACTATACTCTCAGTTTTTCATATTTTTTAATACAATTTTGTTGGCAAACAACAACACAAAAAGGGAAAAAAATAAATTTAACCTACAATTTGCATTAAAGAAATAACTCGGTTATGTTATTGGTTCACAGTTTTATAAAAAAAAAAATTTGTGCAAAAATAAGAAATATGTACATTTAAATTTTTTGTTATAGAATTGTAAAGTAATCTTCAAACATTTTACACAATTTTTGTGATTTTACATTTAAAAACGTATTTCTCAAAAATTATTCAATAAAAATAGTTGACAAATAAAATAAAAGAAAAGAATAGATTCCTGAGCTTGAAAAAAAAGATGGCTGTTTTTTCAAATAATTTTTTTCTTACAAATTTTCTACACCGCACCGGTTCAAATGAGAACTCACTCACTACTTTTGGATCAATTGTTTGCTTTTTTTTTAACGCACGCGTAACTCAAACTATATAAATAATAATGTTTCCAGTCTTAAGGCTCTTTAAGATGTTTTTTTTTACGAATCAAGAACTTGGCCTTATACGAATTTTCTTTATCAAAAACGCAAAAGAAATGAATGTTAAATTTTTTTTTTTTGGTGTTCTGAATCGATGCAATGAAGGAACTTTGAATGTTGGAATGATTGCAAAAACAAAAAAATAAAAGAGAACATTTTATCCAATCGAAATCACTCGACGTAAAGTGGGGATATTGTGTTTTGTAGCGAATATTTTTTTTTTTCAATTAACCTTTAGGTGTACTGTTAAAAGTAAAAGAGAAATTTAGGTTAAAAGTTTAAAAGAGTAGGTATTAAAATAAAATATAATGGGTAGCGGTTAAACATTCATCTTTTGTCCGAAATTATTTTGTTATTGTGGACTCTGGTGGCATGATATTCAAACAAAAATAAAAACAAAGAAGTTCGTGTTTATTTAAATGAAAGCGTCAATAAAGCCTCTGCTAACGTTTTTGTATTATTTTCATGATTCACTAGGCTTACTTTTAAATTTAAAGTGATAAATAAATTGGTTGAATTTACAATTTTTTTAAATAGCACTTTTTGATAATTGGAATTAGATGAGAATGAAACCTTTAGAAAATTGGAAGAAGTGGGCACATTAGTTTCCAAATAAATAATATATTTCTACTTCCAAACGAAAAGAAGTATTTTGTTTGCTTGATTTTTTAAGAAGATTGTTTTAATACCTAATTTTAAAATCCAACAATTTTTGCAGGTGACCGTTATTGAAACCTCTGACCCGGATTGGTGGAAAGGAAAGCTGCTGGGGCGTGTGGGATTCTTCCCTTCCAAGTATTGTGCCCGCTTAAATGCTGGTGAAAAGCCTCTCCAAGTAACCCACAATCTTCAAGTATCAGATGGGGAACGTGGTGAAAATATGACTTTACTAAGGGATCAAATTGTTATTCAGGTAAATTACCATTTCAAAAATCCTTGAATCGAATACAATTTTTTTTTTTTTTTTTTCAATTTTTCTTTTCAGACTGGTGATGAAGTCAATGGCATGGTTATGGTTCGTTCCGCTGACAATCGTCAAGGTTACTGTCCAATCAAATATTTACAGGAGGTGTGACAGCCAGAAGAGCCGCCAGCGGTTTACGATCGTGATCGTGATAAACCGAAATCATCTCTATCATCGAAATTGCTCGATAAGACCAAACGTAGAATAAGAATAGTTGTCACCGATAGCGGTGGCAGTACCACTAGCTATAATCATACCAACACTAATGGTAAAACTAATAATAATATTAATAATAATAGCACTAGTAATAACTACAGTAACGATTATAGCTTAAATAATAGTAGTAGCTTAAGTAATAGCAATAAGTGCAAAAATGATAAGAACTGGGAAAACTGGGAACGAATTAGGGAACAAAAGCTAGAACGAATGAAAAGTATTTGTTTCGAAAGTTATCGCCAATCGAAGAAAGAAAAGCTACTCAATGCCAAACCAAAGCCGAAGTCACTTGATCCGTCCTGGTATACCGATAATATCTATTCGAATAGATCAGAGGACCTGGACGATGATTATGTGCCAGATTGTCTCAAATATGGAATGTATCGGAAGTTGAGAAATATTCGAGAGTTGGATGAGACCTATGACAGTCAAGATGGTGGAGCTGGTCATAGTTTGCAGCGATCTTCTAGTTGCAAGGAATTTAAGTATCCCAAGTCGAAGAGTTGCTGCTTCGGAGGCTATGACCAAGCGACTGTAACGGCTCCGGCAGTGCCTAAATCATTTTCTTTTAGTGCTGGCACTTCGAAGACTATGCCTTTTGATGTGATTGACTACGAACCACCACCGCCGACCCGGAAGGACAAGAAAGCAATGCGCAAATCTATGGACTACCATTGTACCGATTCTCATACTCGCTGTTGCGCTCGGGATAGGTGCACAAGTTCCAAGTGCCTGTTGGAAGAAATCTACAACTATAATCGCCGGACTGTTCGGGATCGTCGTAATATCGATCGGGGACCGAGTACTAGCAGACGCAACTTGATCGCTGAATGGGAAGAACGGAACAGAAGGCCTTCGATTCGGTATCCGGCCTGCGATGAGTTCTGTCACCGTCATCAGCAAGCAAGGCACAGACCTTGCTATGGGTCAGCTCCGGGATATACTGAGCACTTCGAAGATCACTACCATTGCCGGGCAGATCCATATGATACCGACTTGGATCACTTTATCCGTGACGAACGGGAGCGTTTGATGTGTCAAGATAAGTTTCTCGATGAAGATGAGCACTTTCTGTCGAACGACTATCGACCCGTACGAAACAAATCAATGCTGGAGGTGAAGCCTCCTAGTCGGTACGATGACGACACGTGTTCAGACTCCACCGAAATGGACTTGGAAGACTTTAATATTGACCTAGAAAAGTATTGGGAAGAGCTTGAAAAGCCCCCAAGTCCCATCGACCTCGACATGCAACAGCGCAATATGAATAGTAATTTGAAAGTGAAGAACGTCAATGTTGGTTGCTATAACAATGGCGCCCCCATAGATTCACATGATCGTGAACAAGAACGCATGATGATCAAAAAGAATCTTCTCGAAGGAATGCCTTCACCACCGCAACAAAACAATAGTGAGTTTCATTTTTTTGAACATGCTGGCTCGCCCCTTCATCGTTTTTCCCAAAAAATTTATCCCGAAACGATTCCGACTTATAAGTACAACAATTTCTATCCAGAACACAGTAGCACCGGTGGCCATCATCATCAAGCTGGTGGCGGCCATCACAGTGCACTGAGCCTTATCAATAATATCTTTTCGATATACAAACCAAACAAGTATTCACCACTTAACTGCCAACTTAATGAGACCAAGCCCGAGCCTTGCAAGAAAATGAATGTCCCCAGTACAAGACGCCCATTGGGTGCTCCGCATAGTGAGTATATGCATTCCATGAAACGCCCCTTAATTGTTAGCACCGAACAACCGCATTTTAAGATTATACCCGAAAAAACCGGTCTCAAGATATCACCGTTGTATCGTTTTGATTTTGGCGACAAGCGAAAACACAAGTTAACTAGTACGGCTAGACCGCTGATGTTTCCGCACTGATGGTGCTGGACCTTTCCTTGGTAGGGTATGCTTCTATGGGGGGCTGCTTTTACTGGGGGGAGAATGCACGAATGGAAGGAATTTATTTGGATGCAGTTTGGATCACATCCATTGGATGGTGATTTGGATTTGTGGTGTAGACTGTGGAGTGCTTGAGAACTTTTACATTCTTCTGATTTAGTGGTGACTGATGGTAAAATAAAAGTTGAATGCTACGTTGAATTGGTTAAAATGTGGGATAGATAGGGAAAAACACGTTTCCCATCTTTTCAGAAGATTCTTGGTTAAAATTAAACTTTTTAGCTGTGATAGCATACACAACGTTTTCCGTCTTTAAAACCGTTATCTTAAAATGGCATTTTTAAACCGCTTACTGTTGGTAGACATTGTAAAATGTGGTATGTCTTATTGATGAGAGTAGCTAAGTTGACTAATTTTTCGGATAAAGACTGTTTTAATAATAACTAAATTCAAATTTTAAAGTCGTTATTAGAAAAAAATCATACTTCATTGCTGCTAACTTCGCCATGAATTTAGCATAAACTGCGTTTCTCTCAACAATTTCTCTTAGTGCTATGAAATTGAAGTATGGCTCCAAATTTGCTGTCTACTTTTGGAAAAACTTCAGTTCAAATTTTGAAGTCGGCAAAAAAAAAAAAAACTTCATACAGCGATTTCCAAATTTGAAGATAATTGCGTCAGTGGTTTAGGATATAGGTCGAATTGCTGTCTCGATCTCGAGCTCGATTTCTTACCCAAATAGATCAATATCTAAATATTTAATTTTTTTTTGTAATTAAAAAAAAGGATTGAAAACACAACAGATATTTTTGAAAAATTGGTTCCAAATGTATTTTGGACAGAAATTAATATAACATTAACAATACCTTCCACATAAAATCGGTCTCAAAAATTTCTCGAAAAGTATTAGGCTTTACATTAAACGATAATTTTCATTTTCGGTTAATATAATTTCGTTTTTTTTTTAACAGTAAAATTAAAAATGCATAATTTTTTTTAGATTTATTTCGAAAAATTTCAAAAATATTTTTATTTGAAAATTTTACAATATTTTATATAAATTTAAAGGTTACAGTAAATTCTAAAATATTTAACTTTTTTTTTTTATTAATTCTATTCCTTAGAAATAAATAATTATTACACAAAAAACAATTTTTTTTAAATAGGTAACCATTCCAGGGGAATTCAATATTTCCCACATTGATTAAAGACTGGAAAAAAAAAATATCAATAAACTCCACAGATTATCTTCTTAGCTCATTTATTTCTTATTGATAAATATCTTCATAAATGGAAGTTTTGCTTTAGAATTAATCCGGTTAAGGATATTTTTATATACTTATGTATGTCCACAATTAAGGAATGCGGTCAACCTTGTTAGTGTGGAATTAAAACCATATATATCATTGGTGGTTTAATTCTGTGCATTTATCTCATTTTATAATTTTACAATAAAATAATTCAAATATACCAAATGCTATATGTTTAGAAATATTTGTTTTTTGAAAACAAAGCAAATGCTTTCCCTTTTTCTCTTCGTGCATTTCATTTAGATAGATAAATGTCGCGTATTTCCCCTTTTCAAATTGTAAATATTATTTACATTCAAAACAACAAGAGTTTTCCTAATTTTATGAAAACCAAAATGAACAAACAAAAAGAAATAATAATTCTCTTTTGAGAAGTCTACTTAACAGAGCATCCATAACATATTTAACACACCGGAATGACACAAATGCATGTACATAATTTGTAAAGATAACTGCTTTGAAAACTTGGAAAATCATAACTTCGCTTTCATTTCTTTTTAAGGGTTGAAAATATTTTTCACAAAGAAAAAAAAACATACAAAAGTACATGAATGTAACTGTTTGCTCATATTGCGCAAATGAGTTTTTATTTTAAAACATGCCACTTGTGGGTATTATTTAGGATCACTTTAGTGAAAGAGCCTTTTATATATTTTTTTGTAGGTAGGATTTGGTGAAAGAAAATTCGTTTTTAACGATGACAAAGATTTAAAGATATCTACATAAATACTTTGCATCATAACAATTATGTTCTTTTCGTAAATAGTTTTCTTTGTTCCAAAATGATTCTTTTGAAGAAGAACAGCTAATATATTATAAAAAAATTTATTCAATTTATTTTTCTATATTTTTTTGTTCCAAAATTAAACTGGGATGTTAAATTGAAAAATAAAATTTACAAAAAATTAAATCAATCAAGGTTTTCTATTTTTGTTGTTTTAAAAATGTTTTTTCAAAATGGACTGTGATGTTAAGATACCAATTCAATATGGCGCCTATTTTTCTGTTACACGATTTTAAGAATTTCTGACGTCTACTGATGTGGTCAGGTCTGATATTTTGTCTTTATTACCAATCCGACGACTAGCATTCAACTGAAGTAGTTTCCATTCGTTTTAGCTGAAAAAAAGTGTTTTTTTTCTGGGGAAAATTTAAATAAATAGATGAGCAACAGAATTAAACAAAAGTCTTGGTTCGCTTTAATAAAACTAAATTCTAACATTAACAGCTGCAGATAGAATAAATATTTGTTTATAATATAACAACATCATCAGGCACTACCTAAGCCACACATCATACACAACAAAAAAAAAAAACATTTTATGTTTGTTTTAAAAAAATATTTTTTTTTAACTTAAAATTAAAATTATCAACAGTTTTTTCTATTAATTCGTAAAACAAAAAAAAAGTATTTATAAAAAAAAAAACATAAAAATCTTTCGTAATTTTTTAAAAACCCCTTTTCTATTTTTTATACCAAAAAAAAAAACAATGATACAAAAATTAAATACATATACATACATTGTATGAAATAATGCAGAAGTATAAAAAAAATGTATGATTAAATTTTATAAAATTAAAGTTTTATAAGAAATTTTATATAAAAACAAAAAAAAAACAAAACTGTTATTGCATTTCAACTAATATAACTATATAAATAATTATTTTTAAATTAAAAAAAAAATGTTCCCCGTTCATTGCAAATATACCTACCTAAACATAAATCACATTATACTATTTTTATCCGCTGAAAGTAAAATTGAAGAAAAAAAGTTAAAACTTATAAAGAAAATAAATTAAAAAAAAAAACCTGTACAAGCATCACTTAGTGTGATAATAATGAAGTACTGCTTTCATAAACATATATAGTATATCCACGGGCCTTATTTTATTTTTAACTAAAAAAAAATTTATTTACTTAGCCAGAGGAAGAATAAAAAAAAATACAATGAAGAAAAACCAACATTTTAGTAGAGAAAAATATCAGAGAAAAAAAAATATAGATAAATGAAAATAAAATATAATAAATGATTGAAAATAAAATTTTATGAACTTATACATTTTTAGTAAAACAAAAAAAAAACCAAGCCTTTGAATAACTATTTAACTAAACAAAGATATGTATAGGTATATACATAAAAACATATTTAAAAAAAAAGAGAAAGAAAATGATATAAATATATAGAAAAATTGATATTTGAAATGCAAGAGACCACTTTATTAAAAAAAATATTTTGATTTTACATTGATTATTTACATCACGACTTACAAAATACTTGAGCAAAGTATAACTAGTAGAAGGAATAGAAAGAAAAAAATAACTTAAAAAAGTACTTTTAAAAAAGCTTTTAGAAAGGTATAGCTAAGAAAGAAAATTTGAGTATAACACTTTAAGATAACTGTTTGAAATAAGAATTATTTAAGTTAGCTATACTATTTAATAGTTGAACTACTTATCATTTTATCAATTTGACGTGGACTTAGGGCTTCTTAAACATTTATTTGTTAAATTTAACCCTTATTGAATGATAAACACAGTTACTCACAAAATTATACCGTATCTTTGAGGTTATATTATTACCGTTGATGTTTGGTTTTTTAATTAACTAATTTTTTGTTATTTTACACAATTCACTAAGCAGTCTGGAAAACAACATCACAAAATGTTTGGAAAAAGAAATAATTAATTTATGTTTATTCATAAATAAAACAACCCCAATCAATTTAAAAAATTAAGAACTTAGTATGTATTCTTATTCAGGATAGTTTAGGTAAAAAATTGAATTTTTTTTACTTTTTAATTTCTACTAAATTTCCTCTAGCATGAATATTCGATTTAATGAAATTTCAAAACTGTTGAATACAAATAATATCTAATAATTTCAAGGTTGGAGAAAAAATTCAAAGGCTCAAAAGGTAAGGTAATTTCTTTTGTACGTGGCTTACAATTTTCAATTTGGCAGTTTCTCCTCAATTAATTGAGCACATCAGTCTTAATTAAGCAAATGAGTCTTAATTTAGCAAACATCTTTTATGGTAGTGATCTTTTCAAATAATTCGTGTTTCCGATAAAGCTTAAATTCAATTTGATCCTTATCGTTTGGGCCGTACAATTCTTCATCCCAACTGTTAGCTCCAAATATTTAACAGTTTTGAAAACTGCAGTTTGGTTTTCTCAATGGAAATATGAATATTACAAGTTTCCGTAAATAAAATTAATAAATCTTTAATTTTTCGACTTTAAAAATGTAGTAAGCATTTCAAAGAAAATACTGTCAGTTATTGAACTTGTTATATTAAGTGTCCTGAACAGGAATAGAACTAATTTTAATAAAGTAGCGACTTCTGGGTCAAATTGTTTTGCGAGTGTATTGTCTAAAAAAACGGTAAATTAGTGTAGTGCAAATTTAATCACAAGAATACAATCAATAAAATAAGTGCAATCAGTTCAAGCCTGTATTGGGTTCAAATTATTTCATTAAGAGTTAATTTTCTTGTCATTTGTGGCATTTCGGATGCGTTTGCATACCTACTTCTTCAGTTCATTTGTTTGTTTCTTATCAATTGATAACTTTTGGAATATCTTGAATTAGACGTTCAAACATTTTTTATTTGTTTTCTATTCGATGTAAGAACATTGGAAATTTCACATCTCCAAGTGACCTAAAGTTCACTAGAACTTAGTACCATTTTGAAAAATAATAAGGTCACGTAATAGGAAATATTTTATAATCAGCTTCAAATACTTTATCTTAAAAATTTATCAAAAATTTTGTTATTAGTTCAAATTTTCTTTTTAATATTTAAAAATTTAGTAAAGCTTAAAAGTATGCAAGACTAAAAAATTTAATGGATGAGTGAAATTACAAACGTTTTTTACAATAATTGTTTTTTTTTATAACATCGAGAGCTACATATATATTTTTACTACTACTGTAGTACCTATTAGATACCAATCTATTACAATTACCAGTGTAGTTTTTTGTTTTCAAAAATACTCCTCATTTAGATATCATGCATGTACATGTACAAAGTACATAAATACATACCGAACTTGAAAACATTTCTTAAACATTGAATTGCTTATCCCGAAAATCAAAAAAGTCAATTAAATTTTTTTTTCTAACGATATTATTTTTCCTTGATTATGCAGAGTGTCCCTTAATTCGTTAATAATATTTATGGACAATATTCTTGGTACATTATTATTTTTTTATTAGTTTTGTTTTTACTATGGTTCTCACCGTTAACCTCAAAAACGTCAGTCGGCCTCCCGGTTTTGTATTGTTCCATTTCGGAGACCATAACTTAATGCAGGTGTCATTGCATTTCAGGAGTTTTTACGCCTGGCTTTCTTGCGCGATAGTGTTGCAACGTCGAGTTTTATTACCTGGGTTTTCGGGGTTTCTAAAGAGCAAAAGACTCAAGACAGTTCCTTGGTGCACACTTACTTTAATTGTGAACTGCTCGGTGATTCCTAAGGGGCATCTTACTTTTTTTAATTTCTCGGGCATGTCCATGTCTACGGCAAGTTACACGGAACTTCTCATTGCTTAAACGCAAAAAAATAGAACCCCTCTTTGAACTAAGAGCAAGCTTTCTCGAGTCATTTGCACCACACATTGCGCTGCCGAGGTCAAGTAATCAGTCTAATTCCAAATTAGGTTTTATCAATTGATTACTTGACAATTGACATTTGAAAAAAATTTAATAAAACGATTTAAATCAATGGTTTTGAAAAACAACACGTTTTAACCAACTTTTCAGCATTATTTTTTCAACAGTTATTGGGTCTTCATTATTTTGAGAGAATTTATTTCATGAGAATATAGAATTTTTGCTACTTTTAATTTAGATTATTTTTATAAAACAAAAATAAATTTAAAACGGGCAGAAATTCAAACTTTGTCCAAAAACTGTTTGGATGAGTCCTTTGTATAACATTTTATGAGACAAAAAGTATTAACGCACAATCTATTTAACATAGCTGTACAACCTCAATGGTTAAAATGATTCATAACATGACTCTCAAAAACAAAAGTTCCTTTTTAAAAAAAAACACAACTTACTTACAAATTCTTATTTCAAACAGAACTCTTAACAAAATTAACAAATAATTAATTTATACTTTAAAATAAAACCCAAGCTGATAAAAAGTAGTTAAAAAAAATTCAAATTCTATAGATTAATTAATATTGTTCTTACAGTCTAGGTAACTTGAAAAGAAAAAAAAGTGTGTCTTTGTAAGCTTAGGTATATAGAATGCATATCTATGAATAAAATAGAAACAAAACAATTTATTTTTAATTCCAATTAAAAAAACAAAAAAAAAATAATAATAATAATTGTTAAAAATAGGTAAATTTAAATTAAAAATTAATTATGTTGAAATATACATAAAAAAGAACATAACATGCCCAAATCTTATGAAACAAAAATTAACAGATTTAAACAAAATTTCTGCAAAGTATTTTGTGACAAAAAAAATGAATTAGTATTAATTATATACCTATGGTAAGAAATAAATTAATTAGAACATCAAAAAAAAAAAAACTCTTATCACAATCATTCACGCATTTATAAAATAGAAGAATTTGAATATTTTCTATTATAATTTTAATTGCAAGAATTACCTACCTGTTCATCATATCACCCTCTTCGAATGTTTGTTATTAAAAAAAAAATATATCAATTTGCTGAAATTATTTATGTATTTTCTAAGGATTGTAGTAGTACGTAAATTAGAATATTATTTTTTATTAAATTTAAATGACAAAGCATAACCGTGGCTTATTTTCAAATGTCTTACAAAACGCTTTTTCTAAGTTTTTGCACATCGACAAAGAGTTATTGGCTTTAAATGTTTGCATTAAATATTAAAAAATTATTTGTTGTATAAATTTTAATATCTCTACCAAACTTGTTAAGTTTTCACTTTGTTAAATCATAATATTCATAATTATTTATGAATTATATTTATCTAAAATCCTGATGTAAATAGCAATAATTTATCAAATTTTGTATATTGTATTTGTGTATATTATGTAAAAATGTGCATTTCATTGTTAATTTTATTCACTTCTTGAAGAAGTTTAAAGCTATTCCTATTATATAATGATCATTTGCTAATTTGTGAAAAAAAATGAAAAAAGACTCACATTAAATTAACAAAAAAAAACACATCAAGAACACAGATACACTATAAGGCAACAACAAAAACAATTAATAGTAAATTATCAGATACATAATAAGAACAAAAATTCAAACAAAATCATTATTTGTTTAAGTGCTAAATAAATGTAATAAATGGAATGAAAGAAAAATTATCACAAATAATAATAATTTTATTGTTTGTTTTGTTTTAGTATCATACATGGAACGAAGTGATTTTTTACTATAAATTAGGAAGGTAAATCATAAATTTCACGTGATTATAAAAATATGTAGCTATTGCTAACCAGATGTTTCAAGATTCTGAATGGCTGCCATATTGTATAAATATCCCATAGTGATACCTGGTTGCTTTTAGGGTGTTTTTTTAGAGGAATAGAACTTTGAAATGGAATAAAACAAAGATGAAGTTTTAAAAATACATGATGAAACTCTTCTTCGTTGGATTAGTAACTTTCTTTCGAATTGTGCTTTACATGTAGTATTAGACGGATTCAAGTCTGAAACCCACAACATAAATGCTGGTGTGCCACAGGGTTCCGTTTTGTCTCCGACCCTCTTTCTCATTTTCATTAATGATCTCCTGTCTGCAACTACTAATCTATTAAATCGTTTCGGTTTCGATACCCTTAGCGTTTCATATTCGTTTCCAGATACACATTCCTGCTCTTCGGACGTGGATCTGAAACGGCTAAATATGATAAGTACAATAAATTCTGACTTAGAAAGCATTGTACAATGGGGATTAAGAAATCGCGTAGAATTTAATGCTTCGAAAACTCAATGCTGCCTTCTGTCGTTAAAGCGAGACATACCCCCCCCCCCCCTGCCATTATCTATGAGTGGCACTTGCATCGAAGAAACCAATCAGCTTGCGATTCTAGGTATGTATATCACAAACCATCTTTTGTGGAATGATCACATACTTAACGTCGCCAAAAATGCCGCAAGATGTCTAGGTTTTCTTTGGAGATGTAAGAAATTCTTTTCCCCTTCTGATCTGGCTTTTATCTATAAAAGTTATATACGTCCAAAGCTTGAGTATAACTCCCATCTCTGGGCTGGTGCTCTAGCAACTTGCTTAAGCCTCTTGGACAGTATACAAAGACGAGTCTTCAAAATAATCTGAGACAGGAACATCATCGATACTTTTACGTCACTCGAACACCGGCATAACGTTTCTTGTCTCTCGCTCTTTTATCGTTACTTTTACGGTAAGTGCTCAAATGAAATAGCCAGTTGCATTCCTCCCCTTAAACGATTCAACCGTAATACTTGCGCTTCCAGGAATGCTCATCAGTTTTCTCTTGAACCCAACTTCGGCCGTACTGTCAAGTACAGGGATTCGTTCTTTAGCCGTACTACGCGAATGTGGAATTACCTTCCACGCTCTGTCTTTCCCTCTCATTGTGATATACTGAAATTCAAGACCAATGTTCACCGACATCTCCTTTCACATCCCCTCCTACTTACCTAAAGCTCGCACTGTGTTTCGACATGTAAAGGGTACATAAAATCCCCTTTTGTGCGCGCTAAATATAAAAAAAAAAAAAAATGAAATTGACATTATTCCAACGATAATTTTTTGGCATTATAATCTAAGTATAATTTCTGGCATAACAGCGCCACCACGTAATTTAATCTGAACATCTAATTTTCGATAACTTTTCCCAATAGGTATGTGTGGCCGTTTATCGACAGTAACGGGGCAAATGTTTTCCTCCAAGTGGTCGATTGTTTCGGACTTATCGGCGACTTCACTTATCCCAAGGAAAATAATTTACCGGCGCATTGTTAAATCGCACAATCTTGGATGCAAATTCACGGGTCCAAAACGTGAAACTATTCTGTTACCAAACGTTTCCTTCAATAAATCGATTGTGGCACGAGCTGTGCGACATGTTGCACCGTCTTGTTAAAACACAGCTCCTGCACATCATGGTTGTGAACAAAGGTCAGTAATCATGGGTATCTATATAACGGTCACCATTGACTGTAAGGTTCTGGCCAGCATTGTTTTTAAAGAAGTATATGGAACAATTAATGAAAAATTTAATCATTATTTTCAAGAAAATAAAATATGTACAATTTAGAAGCGTTCCTCAGGTGTCAATCTATTCATGTTGGAATTCACAAAAAATCACTTTAACACTTTTAAAATGGCTGCCCGTTAAAAAAGTGTTGCCAGCTTAAAATTCTATACCTCAGAAAAATTTCCGATATAAAGATCATTGCAGTCTTTTTAATTCCGTTAAATGAAACTTAGCAGAAATAGTCTTGTCGGAAATATACCACGCAACACAACATTTTTAATCTTATTTTTCAAGAAACTCTTTCAAGAATATAATTTCCAATTTTGTACTCATATAGCAAATTGACGTGGAATTTTGGTGATTTGGAGACCCTCAAAGACAAGTAATTTAACGTACCCAATGCAGTAAGTATAACAATGTCGTCTAAGGAATTTAATAACATCTACATTCAGAAGACGAAGAGAATTTAGGAAAAAGTCAGACAAGGCATTAATAAGTATCAGAAAAAGCCGAGGACTATAGTGTCTTCCTTGTGGAACACCTGAAGATACAAAAACTGGATTTGAAAGAAGATCATCAATAAAGACAAATTAAATAAGTGAACCAGGTACTAGGCAAGCAACTTTAAGCTATTGGAATGAAATTCTAATCTCTTTAACTTGGTTATCAAAAGTTACTGTATACTCGTACATATACTGCTTTAAAGCGTTTTAAGAATGGCTATAAAGAGTGCCAAAAGTTGAGAGCCTTAAAAAACAGCATTCGATTGAAAACAATATTTTTTGTAATTTAATTCAATCCTGTCAAAAGCGTCGAGCTTTCAGTGGTTGAATGGAAATTGATACTGATGGTAGCCAAATATTTAAAACAGTTTTAGTCTTATTTAAGAACAAAAAATAACATTTATGCAAACTTAATTTTGAAAATTCTGATTTCGAAAGTAGTGTTCTGTAAAACTTTTCATATATTTTACTTGATTATAAAATAAGATAAAATAACCATGTAGGTAAGTGTTTTTATGATGTTTTTAGTCGATTTTTGAATACAGCTAGTTTCGGTTTGATATTACTTAGTCTCGTCCAGTCACGGTGTGGTCTGGTCGTGGTACCAACTAAAAATTTCTCCATTTTATAACTTTTTGGGAAAAAGTGTGAAACAACCGTTTTATTCCGAAGCCTGTCTAATATTTACATTGAAGTATTCAATAATTGTGTGTCTTAAAAACATAATTTTAAATGATTTCCGTTTTCGAAAACTCGTATCGACCTCATTTCGGAAGTCTAAAAGTTACTTTCGTCTCTGTCTCGTGGCCAGCTATTATTTTGTGCCACCTTATCTATCGTACTTGTACCGCAAACATGGAAACTATTTGCATTGGCACCTCCGATTTATAATTTCGTGACAAAAACAAAAAAAACCTTTGAAATACTTCAATTTAATTCTTGGAATGCTTATATCTTTTAAAATTTTAGGTACATAATATACTTTGAAAAATCTCTCCAACGGTTATCGGCTATCACTTAATAAATTACAAAAATAGAATATCTACGCAATTAGCCTTTTACAGTTGATTTATTTTGACTCAAATTTCCGTGACAACTTGCTACAAAAATATTTGTTACGGCAAGCTAAAATATGTTTAAAAGTTTTTTATTAATAATACCTCACCGTCACCTGTGTTAATACTGTGTTTAGCACTCATTACGCTTAATTTGATTTTTATCTAAAATATTCTTGAAAATTTTCTTTTCAAAACGATTATTGGGCTTGTTAGTCAATGTGAAATATTAATTGCTCCGCTTTAAAAGTAAATACTAAGCGGAAGTATTTACGGTTGATATAATCTGTTAATTTGTTTCCTTATGTGCTTAGGATGAGCTTTAACATTGATATTGATTAGTTCAAAACACATGCAAATTAACAGCTCACTTTAAATTTTTTTTAAAATGTAAGAATGTTGTTGAACAAAAAAAAAATTGAGCGACTGAGTCGCACATACTAGCTCCGTTTTTTAAGTCTAAGTACGAAACAATAATTTTTTTTATGTCCGTTGTCGGGAAATTTGAGACTTTCGAAAACGAACTTTTTCATCATTTGTATGGGAGTTACCGTTATTTTCGAAAGTAAAACTAAATTTTGTTTAAAGTATTAAAAAAAACTGTTTTGTACCAAATTCCAAAATATGCTTGGAATCGTTTTTGAAATATTTAATTTTCAAAAAAAAAAAACAATTCTAATTTCTTTTTAAACTCAAAAATTTTTCTTTTAAAATTTAAGTATTGAATACTTTTTTATAAGTTTTAGATGCTTTTGAATAAAAAAAATTGTACTACAATCAGATAAACTGATGATTCTATGGGAGGTAACGGTATCTCCCACATTTTGGAATCTTTTTTCATTAAAAGTGAGCTAATATCTATTTGAATTTATTGGTTAACTCTTTGACTAAGTTGTTTCTTTCTGTCTATCAAAAAATGGATTGGATTTCAATGGATTGACCGGCAATAGTACTAAAATTGTAGTAGAATTCTGTTTTTTACTAAACAGAGCTGCCAAATTCTTTATGAATTTAACCTATGCGTTAACTTTAGACTCGAGGCCAGTTGGACTTGGTTCTAAAGTTTGACTATGAATATGGCTCATTGATTTTTTTGAACAAAAATTGTTGGAGACGTTATTTTTGGTCTTTAAAAATCAGAATTGAATATTAATGTCAAGTTTGTTAAAAAAAAAAAACTCAAGCACGAATTTTTTCACGAATCCAAAACTTGCCCTAAGGTACCTACATTACAAATATAGTCGTAAGTAAAACTATATTTAGATAAACTCAAGTCAAATCTTTAAATGAAGTATACAAACATTATGATTGTAGTTAGTTGTTATGCTAACATCAGTCTACATGACCTTTAAAATGTTATTTGTACAGCTTGTTTAATGTTTAATGCATAAAAATAGTGAGAAAAGTAAATAATATTGTATGGCCCTCTTGATATGAAAACACAGGTGCCGTAGTTATTTATAATCTTTTCGGAAATGTGTGTGGTCTAAGAAAGCCCTAGATATCAAATAATTTTTCCATTTTTTTTTTAAATTCAAAGTCAACAAAATCAGTACTAATTTTTTATATATAAATTTATTTTCACATAAATAAGTTCATTTTCTTTTTACTCTAATCTTTACAATAATTCATTCAATTTTTTATTTGTTTTTGCAAAAGCCATTTCATCTTGACTCAGCCATAAAATTGTTTACAATAAAGTTAATAAAATTATACATAAAGACCGACTTAAAAATGCAGGTCACTCTTCAAAACTTCGAAAAAAAGTAACTACTAATAACTAGAGAACACAATATTTTTTACATTTATGTATTTTTAAAAAAAAGAAAGAAAAAAACGAGATGTATGTACATTCCCAGACACTTTAGTCATATATCACATACAATGTTTTTTGTTCATTTTTTTTTTATAGAAAAAAAAAACAAAAAAAAAACTTTTACAAAAATTAAAAATTAAATTTTGAAAAGTATCTGAGAAGACACAATTTCGAATTAGAGAAATCTTTCAATTCATTCACACTTGCAGATTCATAATAATAAATTTTTTTTTTCATAAACAACATCCATACTCAACGCGCATAGCACAGCTACAATCTACCTTACCTACATTATAGTGTATTAAATTTTGGTTCTTTTTTTACAAAAAAAAAATTACTTAAAAAACTTTAATTATAATTAGCTGATGAGCATAATAAGCATAAACAGTCAGTCATATAAAATCATTCATTACAATTATTTTCTTTTTTATTTTAATAAACTAAATAAGGCAGCAGGCTAGGAGGTCACTGTAATCTCGGTGGTTGTTGTTGATGTTGACGTTGACGTTGGTGTTGTTGTGATTGGTGGTGCAGTTGTTGGTGTTGCCGTTGAGCTAGTATTTGGCTCGGTACTTGTACTTGTTGGCATTACAGATGCTGAAGTGACTGCGGTAGATTCCGCCTCAGAGGTAATAGCTTTTTGGTTGGGAAATAGGACGGAATAGGGTGGTGGAGGATCGAGTTCCTCGTAATTTGGTGGCGTCGACTGATGCTCGATTGTAATATTACCTTGTTGCATAGAGGCTTCAGAATCATTATGGGCTGATTGTGATGCAGAAGCTGTAATTGTGTGATCGGTTTTGTTAAGGAAACAGCATTCTAATTGTTGTCCAACAAATATATAAAATACAAAATAGCACCCTTAGCCAATAGAATATTTATACCGAAAAGCAGATATTGAAAAAAAAAGCCAAAATTTTTATTTATATCTTACCCCATAAACCACATATTAGCAATGCCCCACCGCATAGGAGCATGCCCAGCATTAAATAACCCCAAGGGCCGTATTTCGAGAGGTCACTATTTAGGCCTAGACGTGTTGAATTATTACGTCTTGTATAACCACTGCCACCGGGCATGTTAACACCGGCGGCGATTGTTTTGTTTTTTACAACATTATTGTCGTCATTGGATTTGTCTGGGATTGTTGGATTTTTGGTTGTGTTTGGGAGTGGAGCATCGAAAGCGAAGAGATTTCGAAAAATTTCTATCACCCAGTGTTCGAGAATGTCACTTTCAACGACACCGTCGTCAGTCTTTTTACGATTCCAACACATATCATAGTCTTCGTCACTGTCGTATTCATTGCTGTATGGGCAGTGCCGTATGCCATCGCATACGAGGGCTTTGGAAATACAAAGTAGAGGTTCCACGCTGCAATATAGGAAAATAAATTTTTTTTTGTTAAACTGTTTTTGTTGTTAAATTGTTTAAATTATAATCAAAATCATATTATTAGCCTAACTCTATCAAAATTCTATGAGATTCAAGTTCGAAAAACGACATTTTTGCCTACAGTAAAGTGTTGTACTGGCCAGTAATTTGCCATTTAGGTATTGGATTCAAATCGATCGATTAAATTTTAAGATTATTTATTATTTGGTTATATTGATAAAAAAAATTAACGCTCTTGGTTAGTGTGACCAATGTTTAAATGCAATCATTTCAAAAATTCAAAAACCAATGACCAATGATAAAACAAATTTTTTTTTTGGAAAATTAAATTTTCTTAACCATTATTTTCATCAACCTAAAGGTTTGTTTCAAAATGTAGGTAGGCGGGTAGGTAACAATGGCCATCACAAGCTCCAAGTTCGTTGTTCCAACTAGTCTCGGGTGTTCCATTTTGTACCATAAACTCAAAATTCAACCTTATACGTTTTTCTTGAAGTAAATACATATATTTAATATATATGTCCCCCCATTTAGCCGGGAGGAGCAATTTTCGAAAAAAAAATTGACTTAAAACGGAAAAAAAATGTTTAAAATCAACGGCTTCGTCCACAATGTTTTGCGATACCTTTTTGAAAAGCCAAAACATTCTTCTTTCATTTTGTTTTAAATAAATCTGTTTTAAGAAATAGTTTTTGAAAAATTAATTTTCATATTGAAGAAAATAATGAAATAAAAATTAATTTATGAAGCATTAATCATTTTTTTTAATTGGATTTTTATGAGAACGTAATAAAATGAAGCAGGATTAATATTAATATTTTTTTCATTGATAACGTCTGAAAACTGAACAGTCATAATATTTTTGCCTTGGCCAGTATAGCCAATGGGTTCTACTTGTTACGGCCTTAAGACAATAAAAACACACTTTTTCTTAAATAAAAATACTATAACAAGAAAATCAAGTTTTCAATACGGTTATCAATTATTACTTTCTTCATTATTTAGACTTTGAAATATTGTAAACTTTTGAACTCATAAGAAACTAAACTCTAAATAATAATCCGAGAAGCACTTATATTTGTCCGCCTGCCAAGTCAAGGGTCTTATACAAAATTTGGAATAAATGTTGAAATTAGTTGAAATTGAATAATTTTTGTTCAAAAAATAATTATTACTTCAATTCTATTTCTTTATTTAAACTTTTGACTTTTATTTTTAACTTCCCATAGGGAGTTATTGTAATCGGTCCGATTTGTCAAATTGAAATTTTTGACATTTCTCGACGTTTCAAGGTCCCTAGAGCCTATATCAATCATTTTTAGAGAGATGTCTGTGTGTGCGTGTGTACGTACGTTCGTACGTTCGTACGTTCGTACGTTCTGGTACCATTTTTCGTCGTCGATATCTCAAGAACGAGTAGAGATATCGACTTGAAATAAATTTTGTTTTACAGATAATAACTTCGAAAGAAGCTGAAAGGGCGTTTATTAATATTCAATCAGTTATTTTCTTACTATAGCAGTTTAAAAAAGAAGTGAAAATTTTGGTTGGGCTCAAATATCTCACGAACAAATAATGCTATTGACTTGAAATAAATTTTATTCGACATATTATGACGTCATACAAATTTGATATGAATTTGGAAAAAAATCAATATACCGTTATTTTTTAAAACCAAAAAAACTAAAAAAAAAAATTTTATAACTAGATGGAAAAACGATATTAATTTTAAAATAATTTTATTTTACGAAAAATGTTGTTTTTGACTACTGGTGAAAATTTCAAAAAAATTCAATGGACAGTTTTTTTTACAAAAAATTAAAAACTACAAAAAATTCTACCAAAAATTGGTATAAATTGTCTTTCTACTCAAATTTCTCAAAAACGGGTAACGATATTGACTTCTTGTTTATTTTATTTTCTACATAACATAATTGTTAGCAACTAATAAAATTTTGACAAATATTGAATGGGCGGTTTTTTAACAAAAAATGAAAAACTGTTAAAAATTCTAAAGAAAAGTAGTTACAATTGTATTTCAGCTCGAATATCCTGAGAACGAACAACGATTGTGCCTTCTAAAATATTTTATTTTATACATCGTAAAATTTTTTATGAAAGGTTAAATTTTGACAAATATCTTATTGACAGTTTTTGACAAAAAATATAAAAAAAAAATAAACTAAAAAGTGGTAAAGTTTTCAAGATCACAAATGGGAAGTTATCAGTGTGGGTCGCACCCAGCCTCTTTTTTTTAAATTGTTTTTCAAGTGACGATATACATAATATTTAATACTGATAACTTGCTTTGATCTTTTCTAAGGCTCACTACTTTAAAAACAAATGAAAAAAGTCATAATTAGATTTTTGTTACAAATTTTATCAAATAAAATTTTTATTTGCTACTAGTCTAGGATGTAGGCAGAAGAGGTACAGATAGACAGGTAGATTGACAGACAAATGGACCTAGAAGTAGGCATAGATTTTGAGACTCACTTTTTCAAGCACTCTATCATCGTATGACTCTAAAGCTTGCCATATAAATTTTTTTGGGGATTTTGGAACAAAAAACCTAAAAACTAATCGTTTTAATATGTTGTTATTTGAAAATGTTCAAATATTCATATTTTTTTTAATACATTTTAGACATCTTCAGTTTCGAAATCAAACATCATTTATTTTTCTCTGAAAGTTGAGAAAAAACAAGTTTTTGGAAAAAAGTCAATTTTTTTTTGTCTTTTTACCTATCATAACAATAAACCACCCACTCTATCAAATTCGTTGATGCTATGAAGGCCATCCTGAATTTTTGAACTTAAAACTTTTATTGGTTTTTTTTCTAAAATTAAAACCCTAGCAGTAAAAGGACTCCAAAAACGTCAATTGATTTTAAGACCCTAAACACGGAAATCTTGTTATTGCTATTTTTATAGATTACAATCAATAAATAAAAATTCAAAAATTCTTTGAAGGTATTGGAGTGATCTCAATAGCTAATAGATTTAACGGTCTTATATAAAGCAAATGTGTCTACTAAGTATCATAAACGACTTACCCAATTTTTAAACAGGGATGTTTATTATCCTCCTGGCATGCATCACCTTTACCCAAAACTGTTATCATCAATTTCGATGACAATTCATGTCCATTATGTTCCCAAACTACACGAAGTCGTCCTTGAAATAACTTGACTGGATCTTCCATATCAACTGTGCTGTCTTCTAATTGACAAGGATCAACCTGCCAAGATGGTATCTGTGGTTCCAATGAACTAAACTGGAATTAAACATCAATAAAATAATCAACAAAAAAAAAATTAATAACCATGCTGAAGCAGAAATATCTGATGATAAAAAAAAATAAATATTTGCATAAAATACAAAACAATACAAAATTAGACCGTATGTACATTGTACATATACTTATATTCCTGGCTTAAAAATATTTTTTTTTTATTTGCAACAAAAAAAGCTTAAAAAAAATTTATTCAGTCATATCACGTATATACAGATGCGCGGAATAAAATTAAAAAATAATTTCAACAAAATTGTTGTTGAATACAAATCAAAGCATATAAAATGTAGGTAGGTAAAAAATATAGGTATCTGTGCTATGTTTTTTTTTTTTGAAGTCGCACAATATTATTTTATATTAATTTTTAGCTGTATTTTTTTTTATTTTTTGTAGATCTGAGATGAGTTGAGATACAAATAATGGCCAATACGAGAGTGGATTTTAAACAGTTTGATTCAAAATATTTGCATTTTTATTATATCATATTGTTCGCTTCTTGTTTTTGTTGTTGAAATTTTTTGATAAAAAAGTCAAAATAAATAATATTTCTAATTGTTTTTTTTTTTTAATTGAAGTCTTTTTCAGTAAGAAATAAATTAAATCGCAATAATGTTGAGAAAGGCTTCAGACACGGTTGACGCCGTGGTCCATCTTTGGGATTGAATTCAATCTGAAGATGATCTCATTTTTGGGTATGAATGGAATTTTATTTTTTTTTTTTCAATATTTTATACAACATACTCATAAAATACTCCCGAATGAAAAATGCGCTTTGAATTTGAATTATTTGTGCCGGAAAACTTAATTCAGTAGCATAGGTATGTGCACCTATACTCTATGTCTATGAGCTATTTTACTTATTCATTAAACGTCTTCAATTTGATTTTTTTTTGTATAAAAAATATCCAAAATTAAATTATATTTTCACAAAAGCATAAATGGAATATCATTTAAGCGCCATAAAATTGTTGTTTTAACTAATGACGTCTGTAGTGACGGGTGACAACTCGATTTTTATGTGAAAACCTTGCGCCAAAAAACGTGTTCAATTTTTTGCAGCACACGTTTTTCTGTCCATAAGTGTGTGCCCTGAACAAATGAATGCGGCAAATAGTTTAATTCATTTAGAATTTATTTCCTGAAACATGGTTTTGAATATTAATGTTGCCAATATCTATAACATGTTATAAGGAAGTTTTTTTTTTTTCTTCTTTTCTTTTATGTATTTTAAGTTATTCAAAATATACCTACGTTTGCGAATTAATCTTTAGCCAAAAATAAACGATAATGCAGATTTAATTAGATATGTTGAATAGTTACATGTGACTATATACAAATCTATAATATTATTATGAAAATATAAAAAATTATATGCCACCGTTAACAAGAAATTAAACATTTTTAAATATTTTCTGACTAATATTTTTGACTCGAAAAATTATTGGTGTACGTTTCAAATAACATCACGTATAAGCCACCACATCTAACAAAAAATTGTTCAAACAATTTTGTCGGTTTTTTTTAAGTATTTTTAAAAAGCTTTTTTTTGTTCAAAATGTTTTTTTGTTTCTTTATAATTAGCGCGCATTAAAGGGGATTTTATGTACCCTTTATATGTCAGAGGCACAGTGTGAGCTTTAGGTAAGTAGGAGGGGATTTGAAAGGAGATGAAAGGAGAAGAGGTCCAAGTAAGTTGCTGGAGCGCCAGCCCAGAGATGGCAGTTATACTCAAGCCTTGGACGCATATAACTTGTATAGATAATAGCCAGATCAGAAGAGAAAAAAGAATTCCTTGCATCTCCAAAAGAAACCTAAACATTTTGCGGCATTTTGGCGACGTTAAGAATGTGATCATTCCACAAAAGATGGTTTGTGATACACATACCTAGAATTGCAAGCTGATTAGTTTCTTCGATGCAAGTGCCACTCATAGATAATGGCAGGTGGGGCAGCATTGAGTTTTCGAAGCATTAAATTCTACGCGATTTCTTACTCCCCATTTAACAATGCTGTCTACGTCAGAATTTAATTTACTTATCACATTTAGCCGGTTCAGTTCCACGTCCGAAGAGCGGGGATGTGAGTCTGGAAACGAATATGAAAAGCTAAGGGTGCTATCGTCAGCGAAACAATTTAATGAATTAGTAGTTGCAGACAAGAGATCATTAATGAAAATGAGAAAGAGGGTCGGAGACAAAACGGAACCCTGTGGCACACCAGCATTTATGTTGTGGGTTTCAGACTTGAATCCGTCTAATACTACTTGCAAAGAGCGATTTGAAAGAAAGTTACTAATCCAACGAAGAAGGGTTTCATTGATACCAAAAGCACGCATTTTTGATAAAAGAGCAGGATGCCAAACTTTATCAAATGCTTTAGAAATATCAAGTGCAATTATCTTACTTTCTCCAAAACGATGGAAAGATTTGTTCCACTGTTTGATGAGATTGCTGCGAAAGCCGTACTGACGGTCATTTAGACGCTTTCGATCTTCGAAATATTTCTTGAGTTTTTTTTTTGGGATAGGTTAAACAAACGCTGTTTTCCAACTGCTCGGAACAAGCCCAGAAGAATAGGATAGATAGAAAAGCCTACGCAGGAGTTTTGACAGCGTGGAAAAACACCTCTTCAGAACAATGGCGGGGATACTATCCGGACCAGCGGATTTATGGTTGTTGAAATATTTTAGGACTCTCGCCACAGCTCGAGTATGAAAGAAGATTTGTCCCATAGAATCATTTAAGCACTCAAGAACTGGGGGAGTCATGACACTATTAGACAGCGTAGAGTTGGCGGCGAACTGCCTAACGAATAAGTTAGCCTTCTCGAGAGAGCTAACGAAGGGAGTGTCATTGGCAGCGAGTTGAGACCGTCCCAGTTGGATTTCTCGTATTGCCAAACGGTTCTTCCAGGAGCTCTTTCTCTAACTGGATTTTTTTTAACGAAAAATTTGCGGATATCATACTATGGTCAGATGTGCCTAGAGGGGTTAATACACTGATTGTGTATTTATCAGGGTCAGAATCAGGGTCAGAGCTAAGAAACAAGTCGAGTGGGCTCGTTGAGAAAAATTCTAGAAATGTTATTCAATTAATTCAATGTTATCAGATAATTTTTTGCTTTTTTGAGCACTAAAATGAAAAGCGTTTTTTGTCTTGATCACAAATATCTGAAAAATAGTTATGACGTATAGATTCGTTAGAAAAATCGAACCCGAGATATCAGAAACATTAGATAAGGCGAAAATTTACAACACCGAGAGAAGACCAACTACATGGAGACGAAATTTCAAGCCCCGTCTCGTGGCCTTAACAACTTAAGGTTTTAAGTTCCCTAGCTAGGTTTGGTTATGTAGACATTGCGGTCAGTAAAACGACCAACACACTTAGACTAATATTAGGTTTATTGCGATACTATTCTAGAAGAATGTGGAGATTATCCTCATTAAGAAAATCATTCGGAGCTTTCTAATGAAGCGAGAACAACTGAATTTGTCGATGTTGATCGTTTGTTTGGATCGTTGATAAAAATTTGTCAATTTGATGCATACTCGCCGCTGGTCTGACTCATAGCAAGTAGATTGGAGGACTGCCTAGAATCAAGATCGATTACCGGCATTGCATTCTGCCTCTATCTGTACATGGTACCATTTCTCCCGCAGGTACCCGCTCCAGAGTGCAACTTTTTATAAAGAAGAGGCAGTATCAGTATCACCGTATTTCACGGTGCTACACTATCGCCGAGTTCAGCGAAGAAGCGAAGCACCAGCTCCAGCAGCCAGGTTCTCGAGCCGTTCTTCGTGGGCCTACCACCGGAAGAGGTACCCACTTTAGAGTGCATCTTTTTATCGGGCCCTGATTATATTTCGCTAGACACTAGGGATCCGTACGGCTAGGGTGGGGGACATTGTGCCCTCTTAGAAACAAAATCGAGCTTTTTTTAGTTCCGAAAATAAGATTTAGAAAAAAATAAAATTAAAAAATCGTCTTGTGCACATCTGATCGTTGAGCTTCTTGTGCGTTCTCTACTTACATTTCTAATTTCAAGAGTCTGACGTAACCGGAAAGACAGTTTAGATGTTAAAAATTTAAAAAAGATATTAGAAACACATGACAGAAATAAATTTTCTTTTATTTCAAAAAAAAATGACGGAACCCAGAAAATAATATTTCAAAATACTAAAAATTTATAAAAAATATATAAAAAAAGAAATAAGCATCAAAATATTCCCACACATTAAAAAACTAATGCCTGCCGCGCCGCCGTAGTATGTTCGTGTCCAAGTTTTTATTTTTTTTTGTATCTTTCATGGAAACACAATCTGCATGGAACATGAAGAAGTCAATAGCCTCATTTAAAACCGACTACTAGACTACCTTGGAAGAGGTTATTGGCATGCAATTATCTCCAACCTCACTTTTCGAGTCTCTGTGAATAATCCAAGATTAAAACTTTGAAAATATTAGCATGACCTCATTGAAACAGATATCGACCAATCTTTCTGTATGATTCATTTTAATAGTTATTTTTTATGAACAATGGTTTATCGCAATCAGACACAAGTCATATTCTCTACCTACGTATTTTTTAACTCTTACAATTTCATATAGTTCATAGCAGAGCTCAAGGTCAAGAATTCAAAGCCATGGTCTAACACACGTATTGTTGTAGAAAAGTTAGTCTGCAGTTACAGTTTTTAATGTGCTCATATAGATAGGTAACCACCCGGAAACGTTATGAGGCGTCAAGTCTAGCCAAACGGAAAATATATAAAATTGTAATTAAAATTCAAATAGCAGAACAATAAAGAGAAATTCATAATATAGCCATTTTTGTTGGCAAATAACTTTATTCCTCGAGTTGGTTTAACTGATTATGTCATTTTAAGCTAATTACGGGAGCCACTTGGTGTTAGTGTTAACTTATGGACTCGCCGCTTAAAAATTATATGGGGAAATAATTAAATATTAAAACATAATTTATGTACTTACAATTTTAAGAGGACATGTTCGATTCCTTTTCACTTTGTCAATATCCATAGGAGGTGGACCAGCGTGAGCATTGTGAAAGGTTTTCCTAAGTTTTGGTCTAATTAATCTCACAATAAAACCATGGAAGTCTGGAGCAGTGAGAATACGCACACACGATTCCTCTTTAATTTCATCAGGATTGAATTCCAATATCAGACTAGATTCTTTGCCTTCGCTCTCAATGAAACGTTCTTTTTGGCTTGAGCACATTGGCTCGAAATTTGGCTTCGATAAGAAGTTTACATCTGAAAAGAAAAAGAATTATAATTAATTGGTGTTTTTTTTTAATTCAACTTAAATTTTTTACATGTCTGTCAAAAATTGTTTTTCATTAACAGCTTACTGACATTTCAGTTTACAACAAAATACTAAAAAAAATTGTAAAAAAAAAGTGTTAAAATGTATAAAAAAAACAACATCGCTAAGAAATCGTTTACAAAAAAAAAACAATGGCGCATTTATAATTATATATTCATAGTTAGAGTCCAACTGGCCTCGAGTCTAAAGTTAACACACAGGTTAAAAACAGCTGCTATTCATAAAGAATTTGGCAGTTCTGTTAAGTAAAAAACAGAATTGTATTACAATTCTAGTACTATTGCCTGTCTATTCATTGCAATATCAATTCCATTTTTTGACAGATAGAAAAAAAAACAACTTAGTCAAAGAGTCATCAGTTCTTAAAGGTACAACTGTAATCGTCGAACGTCAGCTGAAGTGATCGTACGAAACGAAGCGAATAAAAGGAATTTATATAACGCGCCCATTATTGCGATTAGGTGGCTTTCCTTAGTCTTCGTTAACCTTCGCTATCGATAGCAAGAGCGCTCATCGACCGCTCCTGCGAAAGTGAATTGAAAGATAGATACAAAAATCAAAATGGTGGAAGCATAATATGGCTGACTTCTCCGTTTCATAAAGAAAAATTATTGGAAAAAATTATGTCAAAAAAATTATCAAAAAAAAATCTCACTTGGCAAATGAGGTAATTTTGTTTGACAGCTCACTATTGTTTTCTCTTTCTGTCTCATCGACACTTCACAAGCCAAATTTATGTTTGACTGAATGCGTTCACCTAATTACCAAGATATATTATGTGTGTGATTAAAAGTCACCTTTTATAATTATAATTCGAATTATTTAACAAATTCAATAAAATAAAAATAATTACAAAAAAAAATTAGGTACAAAATAAAAGTTAATAATTGCCTATTGTGAATGTGAAGTGAAAGTTACGATGTGCCGAGCTGGGTGGAAAAGAAAAGAGAGCGAGCTCTATTCTGCATCTTCTTTTATAAGGTAGGTTGATAGCTGATGGTAAGGTAGTTCATGGTAGTGCTACAAGACCATAAATGGTACCAAATTGATCCGACATATGTATATGTACATGCGTGCAACTTTGGTTAAAACTAACTTTTTTTAAATATGAATTTGTATGGGAAATGAGATAATTTGTAAAATCATAGCAAAAAAATATGCTGGAAAAATTAATTATCTTAAATAAAAAAATTTTTTTTTTCTGTAATTTTAGTTTTCGATTTTTATCTTTCTGAGCTTTGGTTTAAGAAACTTTAGATTTACACAATATAAAAGATATCTTAGCCTTAGTGTTTGGAAAAAATGTAAAACTCTGAACTGATTCTGATTTTAAGGTTTTTGCTTTTAAATTTTGAAAAAAATTATTTGGTTAGAACAATTTTTGTTGTGTTATTTTTGATAATTTTCAACAATTAACAAAACACCTCGCATCCGTCTCAAATCATATAATGTTTCAAAGCAGATGGTTCATGAATCCCCTTCCACCCCCCCCCTCCCCACCCGGGCAATTGTTTATTGCCAGAAGACAAAAATTAGAGAATGCAAATAAGCCTCTACATTTGAGGAGTTAATCAATGATTTTGGAACTAATTTTTTGTTCCTAAATACAAGCATTTTATATAATTTTTTGAGAGTTTTTTAATTTTTAATTTGTTGAGTTATTTCGCGGAGCGTATTTGTCGCTAAATATTGAGCATAGAGGAAACATCTACGTGTATGTCACAAAAGCAAAATGTTGTAATATTCTTACCCATTATAAACCTCTTCTGCATTACATCAGATTGTAATGAGTCAAAGCAAAACCTACAAATAATAATAAATCGCTGTAAAATATTCGGACATATTACTTGCAATGCGGAAAATCCTAACTGACATGATTTGTTTTTATTATTTTATAAATTATCTTAATTATTTTATTAATGCTCTAAACGATGACTTCCTATATTTAATAATCAATTGACACATTTTTGCCATAAAAACACAATAACCTCAAAATAATTTTGGATCACTATTAAATTCTTTAAGTTGATAAATTTGAATTTAAATTGCACCTGCAATTAACCTTTAAAACAGTAAATTATTATTATCCGTATGTCTATTTCTAAATGTTCAACATCCAAGGAGACACTGATGTTGTTGGATATAATAGCCACAAATCCAACATAGCAAACTTCTGTACATAATTTACTCAATAAATCTAACCACTTCC
Organism: Syrphus vitripennis; assembly: GCA_958431115.1. NCBI lineage: Eukaryota > Metazoa > Arthropoda > Insecta > Diptera > Syrphidae > Syrphus > Syrphus vitripennis. The sequence goes on along the minus strand of OY288109.1, from coordinate 77,209,253 downwards.
TAATTGAAAAGCCACACGTTCATTATTTAACCACACGACTAACCCCACAGTTCCGTGGTTGTTGTTGTTGAAGATATAAATGTAAACTTCATAGATGCATCTACGCCGCGGCGGTGACTATCTACTACATAATATCTGTCCATTTCTATACCTTGTTCAAAAAGAATAAATATATCTGGCTGTGTTAAATATGGTCCAATGCAATAACTCCAATTGATCTTTTAATTGAATTTGTCTAGCTGCACTCACGTAATTGGGTCAACATTATAAATGGTGTCACGCGTTAGAATTACTGTCGACGCCTGGCCCGTGCGTCGTCGCTCGTCCGTCGCATTGATGCAAGAAAATCCAGGTAGATTTAATTACAAACAACCTGCAACACTTGAACTTAAGGAAGTGCAAAATCAATTCGATTTATTTTTTTTTTTTGGTATAATATCATTTCTACTTCGTTTGTTAAAGGTTTACAAATGCTGCTTTGCCTTTAGCCTATGCGATGCCATATCCCCTATTATTCATTAAAAGCCTGCGTTGGTAAAGTATCTAACAGCAATTTGTTTTGAACAAGCTCTCAATCACTGCATGATGCGTATCATTCGTCGTCGTTATTTATATTGTATTTTATAAGTACATACCTATATATCAACACTGTAAAAAAAATTGTAAGAGTACCCAACGATGTCAATTTATGAAAAATTCGGACATACCTCAGAAAAAAAAATCGAGAAATAAAACAAAATACTTTTCTTTTTTTATAACGTTTGTGAAGCTAGCAAAAAAAATTCAGCTGAACTAACGGAACCTTTACACTAGTTGCAGATTTTTTAATTTTGCATTTCTATTCCCGATTTTGGAATTCATTAAGCTCAAAAATTTGCAGTAAATTTGTAATTCAAGAAAATATCAAAGTGAAGTTCTCAAGTCTTCTCAAAAAAAAAAAAATTAAAAAATTACTCGATTTTTTTCAATCGTGGAACTTAAGATAGATAGATTTTTATTTTCGGTATTTAGATATACATTTGGTAAGCTACCGCACAGTTTACACACAGAGATTTGATATGCTATAGTAATATCTTTCTACTGAATAAGTATTTTAATATAAATAAAGTTTACAAAAAAAATAAAGAATTTACTTTGAAGGAAAGTACAAATAAAACCTTCAATACAAAATAAGAACAAAAAAAAAAAAAAATCAGGTACATTTGGACTCGAATTAGAAATTCAACTTCACAACTATAGTAATGAAGAAGGTTAGTATGAATTGGGTTAGTGAATAATAATAATAAATTAATTTATAAATGTATATTAGTACTTTGTTAGTAGATAGATGAATACATATTTGTATGAAATATATAATTAAATAAATACAATAGTTAATTAATAAGAAAAACAAATGAGTAAATGACTAAATAAATAAACAGTATGTAAATAAATAAATAAATAAATAAATAAATCGTGGAACTTAAGGTTCTTAGAGGCGCAGTTTAAGTTTTCTTTAGCATCAAAAATAACGGTTCCTGTTATGCCAACGTAAAAACCAAACTTATTGCTCTCAAAAATGGCTTAAACGATTTTAATTTTTTTAAGTTTTTGCAGTAAGTATTCAAAATTATTTGGTCAACAAATATTTTACAAAAAAAACTGCTACTGTCATGGAACCGGGTTTTTAATTTTGGATTTTGTTTTAAAAGGTTCTATGAATTGCGATTTTTATGAAAACTGTCCAAAAATCAATTTTTTAGATTTTTGAAAATATCATATTTTTGAGATTACGTGTTAAGGTGTTTTTTAATATGCCATCAAATTTTCTTTCTAAAAATATATATGAAGTGTTATAATCAGGGTTTCCGGAAACCGGTCGAAAGTTTAGTTCAAATTTATTTAAAAAAATTGAAATATTTACATACAATATCATGAGATTGGTTTTTTAAAAGCCAATATATTTTTTTTAATGTTAACCGTCATTTTAAATAAAATTATTTTATTAATAAAGTTAATTTTCTGACCAATTTGTGTAATTAGTGCTGTAAAGTGGAAATGTTGTTTTCCTTCGGCTTTACGTTCCAACTTTAAGTGACAACTTCAAGAAATCCATTTCGAAAAATCTGACAGATGTTCGCCTTGCCTTCAAATCAAACAAAACACTCAACCAATGTTTTACAAAACTCAGAACGAAACGTTACAAGGACAAACAAAAAGATGTAATTTACAAAATTAATTGTAAAGGAAAACCAAACGATCCTTGCAACCTGTGTTACATTGGGACCACAAAACAACTTCTTCGACAACGCATATCAAACCACAAATCTGATTTATTGAATTAAATTTTTTCCCAAAAAATTATGGCACCTGTCAAATAACAGTTGAGACAAAATACGTAGGTCCCCAAAACGACCTTAAGGATTTCGAAATATTTCAGTATTGCTTTGAAAGTAATGAAAATTATTTAATCAAAAAATATTTTATTAAAAAGCCGCTATTATAATAGTACCTGTGATAGAACTGCTAAACGAATTCTGAATTCAAATCAAATTTTTTATAAAAGAGTTGCTATATAATCTTAATAATATTACATTTCAAAATTTTCAAAAATATAGTTTTAATTTTTGAAAAAAATCTCTTTTTTTTGTGATTTTTTCTTATGAATTAAACAAAATTTTTGAAAAAACCGCTGCATCAATTTTGAACCTTAGTCTTCAAAAATGTTTTTTTTTTATATTTTTCTGTAATGGCGTATTATTTTGTTGGTTCTAAAGCACTCAAACAAAGGAGCAAGTTCGTGAGAGCGAGTAGTGCATTTTGGTTTTATTTAGTTATTGTTTTTTTTTTGTGTTTCGGGCTACTGATTAATAAAAATTAATTTTTGGACTCAAAATAATACCGATTCAATTAAAAGCCAGAGTTTTCTAATTTCCTAAAAGATATTTTAGAAAATGTCTCAATCGTAATTGCATAAATGAAATCTGTAAATTTTTTACAGTGTGGTATCTCTGCTCCATCTAAGTACATTATTATGATTTGTTAAATTGTGTAGTCGAACTGATTCGCTTTTCCTAGATTGTCGATGCCATATTACAATAATGTTGTGCTGGACCAATTTATTGTCGATGATACGAACATCGAACAAACTGAATTACATTGTCCCATCGTTTATTATCGGCTCTATACGCCTATTAGGAGCCTATAGCAGGAGGGTCATTGGCAGCCGACCTCAAGTCCACCAAGAGTCACTATCTGCATAAATTTAATTACCGTGATGAACGTTTTGAGTGAGATAAATGGAGCATTTCTATGGCATAAGGAAAAGAGATATCTATAGACGCTACGCTATGAACGAGAGCCACACGCGGACTCACGATGACGTTGAGTGTGAGCTGAACGCTTACGCTATCTCTGTGAATTAATGGTTTTTTTTTTATTATTATTTAGTAGAACTTCATTTCCAGAGCTAATTGTTCGTATCTATTTTCGTTCGATTTTGTGATGATTCTTCAGCGTGGGTGTAAGTCGATTTATGAACTGATGATGCGATATGGCCAGGATCTTTCGTAAAAAAGTACGACAGTAATTTCACCAAACGTGAGACGATTTAATTAACAGGGTTAAGGTTAAATGATGTTTAATGAAAACTCTGGGTGAGCATTAATAAGTGGTAGATATGATGAGAGTTAATTAATACTGGAAAGTGCAAATTAACAGCACGGCGTAAATTGTCAACAATATTTTTTTTTCTCAAATTAACACAAATGCCAATGAAATGAAATAAATATTTTTATTCTTAGGGATTCTGGATAAATAATTCGTATTTGTTTTTGTTTTTTTTTAGCATTTTCATAGTTACAGTACAGGAATATGTATTTATCCAATTAGCTGGCATAAGGGAGATATCAAAGTGACCTAGTTAAAAATAATATATTATTATTAAATAAATGCATACATTTAAAGTTATATAGATCAAAGAGCAGACTAAATAGCCCTTTGGTTTTGTTCAAATTTAACGGTGATGGAGAAAGCAGTCATTTGTTACATCCGTTTGAAAGCAACTAGGTACCTATTCAATTTGTATAACTAATCAATTTAATCTGAATGAACAACTTTATGCAGGTAAATATAATGTTATAATGCATTAATATTGTTTGACACAAAATACGTTATTTTTTTCAATCTCTTTAGTGACGGGAAATTAACTTTGAAGAAATTATTGTAATTGTTATAGAAAGGTACTTGCATTTTAATCTGAAAGGTAAATTTAAAATTGATATATTTTACAAAAAAGCCTTACAATTATGTTGACATTTCACACATTTTGAAAGTCGTTAAAAAAAATATAAATAAAATAATAATTGAGTTGAAAATCTATTATGAAAACAAATATTCATCCATACTCAATTTTGAACCATTATTTTTTAATAGATTTGTTTTTATTAAAAAAATCAAAAATAAAACAAAAAAAATAACGTTCTGTGACAGTTATTCTTAATTTTTTATTTATCTACCTACAGACACCAATTAACTTAGGTTTTTGGTAAATAATGTTTTTTTTTTGACAAAATGTAGAACTTACAATTTTAAATAGCACACAGAAAATTGTTTTATCAAAATGTTTGAATCTGTTTTTGAGACAAGTAAAATCTTCCTTGTATTACAAGTAATATAGTGTTTAATATAACAATCTCTATTTACTTTTAAATATAAAAAAAAAAAATATTTTTATCCAAATTCGTTAAACTTTTCCCTCAAAATTCAAATATTAAAAAACATGGAAGATGCTATTAATAACAGTTTTTTGAAACAAAGTTGAAAAAGTAGTCATTAAATTTAATATATTAGGATTTAAAGTAATAGGTAGTAAACCATTTTTTCATAGGCTAGTAAATAGATCGTAAAATTGATTATGTTTGCGTGGAGCTTGAGAATGTTTAAAATAAAAAAAATCATACTAAACTTCCTGTGTGTTTCTTATTCTAATTTTTAATATTCTTGGTATTACAACAAAAATGGTTTTATGAAAAAAATAAATCTTTTATTGTTTGTGAAAATTCCATGTTCCTATTTCCTAATTTAAATTGATTCTAAGTTTTGATAATTAAAATTTAATTTAAAATTGCTTTAAAATACAACAAAAAAAGATATCAAAGCTTACCATTTTTTACGTTAAAAAGTAAGGACTTTAAACAATTTATATTGGAATTAATTGGCTGAATAATCTAAATTGACTTTCAAACAATAAGCTGATGATATTCTTTAAAACTGGTGGATAAATCTTTTTGTTTCTAAAAATTCTAAAGACAATTTATTAAGATACATAGGTACATTCATACAAAAAAAAATATTTTGTATAAAACTACTTTGACGATAGTTTATTTATTTAAAAATTTTAGTTATTGTGACATCATTGTTGTTTTGACTTTTTGTTATGAATTTAAAAAAAAACAAACAGTCGTTAATTTTAATACCATTTTTTATTTTTTTTTCTCTTTTAACTATAAAGATGAAATTACAACGATATATGTGCATATTTCTAATATGAGCTCGACATGCACTCCACTGACCCAATTGCAAAGATGTTAATTACTGTTATCTATTCAATTCAACTGAAACGATAAGTCAATTATACACAATGAATGACTAGATTATTCTCCCACTAACAAATTGACATTGAGTAAGAGTATGAACCTTTAGTTTTTTATTTTTTTTTTACAAGGTAACACCTCCAATATTGGATAATGAATGAAGCGTTCCGTTCTTATAGTCTGGGAGATTGTGTTAGGAAATTTTACATTTTGAATAACAATAGCTGTTGAAGTTTGAGGATATAAAATATGAAAAGTAAAATAACGATAGTTGAATTTTGAAAAATATATTTTCGTAGAATGTAACGCGATTTCAAAAAAGTGAGAGACAACTTAAAAAAGAGATCAGTAAGCTTGTGTTTCATATCTAAAATGAGGTTGAAATACAGTTATTTTAATTATTGAAATAGTATACTTATTACAAGCAAAGTTTGAAAAGTTTACTCAATTAACTATTTTTTAGTTTTTAAAACCGTACATATTTCAAAAATGTTAACTAAATTGCTCAGGATAGGGACAAGATATATTTATAAAAAAGAAATGTTAAGGCCTTTAATAGGATAGGTCAAAAACTGGAATTCGATACAAATTGGAAATATCCATTCAGACATTAATATTTATTTTCAATTACTTTGCTCATTTTTATTTTTTTTAAGTGGTTTTGCAAATTTTGAATTATTCAATAAAATACACATAAAAATATTTTTTTTTTTTAAGTAGGTAATATGGTTTCTCAAAAACAAATGATTTTTTATTAAAAAGAAAAAATATTGCTCAGAAAATTTTAACTAAAAAAATCTAAAATTTTCTCCATAACTGTTATTATTAGTAAAGTTTTTTTTAGCAATTTTTTTAGGACAAATCTGAAAAATTTTAATAGAAATCGTAGGATTCTTTTTCGAGATTATTTTCCTTTAACTTAACGGTTGTATGGCAGAAGCCGTTAGTATGTGGCTAAAAAGAAAGAAACCTCAGTTACAAAGATAAAAACCACTCCTATTGCTTTATGTGCTATGTATTCGTACATTGTATATAGCTTAAAGGACAGACAGACACAATTGCAGGACCTACTTTGTTTGCAATATATCTCTATCATCGTAACGTCAAATTTAACCTGTCTGACTGTCGGTCGGTCTTAAGCCTAAGCAAGGGAAGCTAATTTTTTTCAAACTTCGAATTTTAAGTTTTTGAGTAATTTCGTGGAAGCAAAATTAAAATTTAATTTTGAATCCAAGAATAACGGACCTGTTAAAACCAGACTTCGATATGTCTTAAACGGCTCTAACGATTTTTATGAAATACTTTCTATACTTATTAGTCAACTGGTACCTGCCATAGAACAAGATATTTATAATTCTATTAATATTGCATATCAAAGTTTTGAAAAAAAAAACAATTTTTTTTTTTAAAACTCATTATGCATTTTGAAAACTTTTGAATATTAGTATTGAATACAAAGAACCTGCATGCAATTTGTTCTCCTTAAAAAAATAAAAAATATTTATATTATTATTTATTTATATCTTTACTAAAAAAAATACGCTGTAACGGTTTTTGGAAAAAAAATGAAAATTTCTATTTTTTTGATATATTAGTTTGCATCTTCAGTCTGGTGTCAAGCTTCAAATATTGAGTCATGTGCTTTTTTAAAATTTTCTCTGATTACGTTCTTGTTTTTGTATTTTTTTTTTTTTTTGTTTTTCGTAAAATAAATTTGTACAAAAAGCTCATAACAAGATTTTTTGGGACTTTTGATATTTCGATAACATACAAAATTTCATGAATTATAATTGTTTGCACCTTATATTTACAATTTTACACTGAACGAAATTAAGCAATAACAGTTCTATAATTTAGAGACTTCAGAGTGGCGGACAAAATTTTACTGAGATTTCGTGAAGATTTGAATCAAATCATCAGATTTCAACGAAATGTCAAAAATTTTCATCTGAAATAGCTCATATTTTTTCGGTGCGATCATAATATTTATTAAATCCTCTCTTTCCTAGACTATTTATTGAAAGATATACTCGTATGTAATTATTTCGCCGGTGTTCAATGAAGACGCTTTGAAAAGTAAAGACAGTCGGTATATTGACACTACGTTGCCAATTTGCAAGCAAATGTCAATTATTTGTTTTTCACAATATATAATATGTTGTCACTATTGAAGTTTATTTATAAAGATAATAATGTCAACATGACATTGTGAATAACTAAATGTGATACTTATCATTGGGAACAAAATCTCCCATAGCAATCATGGTTTGACCTTAGATCTTGAAAAGCAATAGCGTAATATAATACCCAATACTCATGATTAATAATATTTTTTTTGATGTTGTAATTTTTCTTATTTTCGTAATAAATACTCAACGACAACAACTATAAGAACAAATTTAAAGACTGCCACTCGTAAATTTAGATAGTGACACAATTTTTTCTAAATAGGCTAAATATCAAGAAGAATGACAAATTTTATGATGAAATAAGAATAAAATTTGTTTATTTCTTTTGTTTAACAAAATCTTTCTTTATCTATCTCAGGATGAGTAAAAGCACAATTATGTTATAATGTTGAGACGAAATCTAGACAAAAAAAACCTCGGGGCGGCGCGGCGGCGGTAGAGCCAGCACACAAGTGTTAACAGTAATTAAATTACTGTGTGCTTAGACGAAATTCTCACTAAACTGGGTTAGTTGTTGTTTGAAAGTAAACCGACAGTTAGGGTTTAGGGGTTGCAATTCAAGCATTGTTGGTTTTATGTTTATCTTTTTAGACCAAATCTGCTACAATGTACCCTTAGCCACCTTTGTGCATGAAGTTCCAAAGAAACATACAAAAGCAATTTTTTTGAGATAATTTTCTGATTCATAAAAGGTATTAATTGATGAGACGCAACTGGGCGACAGATGTGTTTGTTTAAATAAATTGGCTTTTATTTCGAAAAAATATTTTAGATTAGGCGATGAATCACATTTGACCTAGACTCTTTAAGTATCGACAAAAAAAAATGAATACAAAGCACTGTTGGAGTGTTTTATTTTAATCTCATTGAAAACCACAGTAGAGGTCAATAGTAGATGGTATTGGTCATTTACGTAGCTGTAGAACTTTGAATTATTTTAAAAAAATTTATAGGCCCAGTGGGGTTAAACCAAACTTAGTTAATCCTGTAAACTAAACGGTCGATAGCTTAAGATCATAAAATTTTTGTTTGTTGTGGATGAATGCAGAATAAAGAAGAACGACCTAAAAAAAACCTCGTTAGATAAAGAAAATACAAACTTTTTGCAGTTCAGAGTTTCCTCGGGCTTAACTTCAATCTCGCACTGAAAATAATGTTTTTTTTTTATTGTACGTAAGAATTATAAATAACACGAAAATATTTTTGCTTTTTCAATACCACTTTTTTTCAAAAATAATATGATTAGGTATGGTTGAAGTGAAGCCAAGTCCAAGTAGTATTGAGCTATATCACAACCTAAACTTTTAAGATAGAAAGATTTATAGATCAATGTGGGTAATTGAATATTAAATCCTTTTTAGTTCTTAATTCTAACTCAAGATTTCGATTGAACTTGGCATTACTATGATAAGAAGTCGAAAAAAGTGGGTCACTGAACCACTAGGCTACACACTACACAGATATTTGAATTTTCATGAAACCTAGTGTCTATTGTAAATTTGTTTAAGACCATAAATAACTCTACCTATTGTATATTCCATTTTTTGTCCCCTTGAAATTCCGAAAAATTGGAAAGGTTACCAAAACCATTTTTTAACTTTCGAAGACGGTTTAGTGGAAAAAAATCATTAAAAAAAACGGTTATACAATGAAGTTCAATACTTTTTTATATAGCCAGTATTTTGTACTATAAGCTACTTTTTAAATCATGCAAAATGTATGCACAATGATTTTTTTTCCACTTTAAGTACTTTAGAACAAAGATCTGTTATCGATTTTTGGCGCCAAAGTTATCGTATTTTCCCCACAAGGGCCGCTGTTGAATGTGGACCACACCTAAATGTCATGTTTTTTTCTGCATTTCTTTTGACATTTCTCAATTTCAGGCTAACTCAATATGAACCATGGAAAGATACACAATCGAGCAACGCGTAAAAGTTATTCAGGCTTATTATGAAATGGCCGTTCAAATCAAAATGCATATCGTGCACTTCGTGATTTTTTCGGTCTATTTAATCGTCCAAATGTGCGTACAATCGGAAATGTATCGTGCAAACATTTTAGCAAACCGGAGATGTGAAAAAGCCGTCCAACTCAACTAGAAAAATTTGATGGCGGAATAGTTTCACGTCACGACGATGTCCATTGGACTCCATGATCATGTGATTTGACACCGTTGGACTTCTTTTTTGGGGGTTATTTGCCAGCAACAAGAGCTAAAGGATGAGATAATTTGGCACATTAACGACATAGGACCTCAATTATAATCATAATATTATCATAATAAAAAGAAATGTCAATAATTTCCTAAATAATTTGTATTTTATTCAAAATCACCATCGGCTCTTAAAATTTAATTTTGCTATACAGAATAAAGACTATTTTCCCCTTTTTTATACAGAATCTATAAAAAATCAAATTGTATTGCATTATATTTCTTTGTATTTCAAAACTTTTAAAAAGTTTGTTATATTTATTTAATTCTGAAAAACTGAAATATCATGAAATTCCACAAACCATAGTCTTTACTAATTTATTTCTATCGCACAAAATTATAACTACTTAGAATTTAAAATACTAATGCGAGTACCTAAATCATATTATTTCTTACCTTACCAAAACTGAACAAATTTTGGAAAAAAGTATTTTTTTTCAACTCTCAAATGTAGAAACCAGTATAAAGGTGAGTAGCATCATTCATCTGGCAAATCTGGTTTTGTTCTGCAATCTATTTTAGTGACACCAACCACTTTTCTGAAAACTGGTTAAATGTTAACTAATGTTTGATTCTACAAATATGTAGAACCTTGTTTGACATTAAATTAACAAATATATGTTAAATATCTATATAATATGTAGACAGACACATAATTTGGGTATTCTACATATTTTTTTTTTTTTTTTGTGATAAATCTACTTTTTTGGAAAGAAAAATGACTCATCTTTTTTTTTTTGTTAAATTGATTATTTTGTTAACATAACATAAATTATTATTGTGAATGGCAACGAAGAAGTTATGTGACTACATCCGAGTGTATATTATTTTGTTTATAATGGACACGCGATTTACAACAAATTACCGTCATAATGAAATTGGCATGGTAACGTGATGATGCATTATTGAGAGATACCCACCAAAGGTGCTGTGATTCATCTGATCAGCTTAAGCAATTTCATGGATTTTTGAAATATTTTTTTTTCTGACTTATTGTGAATCAGTCAAAAAGAATAAAGTATCAACAAATAATCATCATCAATTTGTATTTGGTAAATAATTACCAAATATGTTTAAGCAATAAATATGATGAGTTTTTAAATATAGTAGGTCATTTGAATTAACTTTCACTTTTGGTTTATGTATTATAGCTACAAGTGAAATAAATTTGCAAATTAAATTTACTTCAAGTTATTCAAAATCATTAAAGTGAATTGTTTTTATTTTAGATTAAATATCTAAATAGATTAAGGTGGAAGAACTGTAATCAACTTTTACTTATTAAAAGTTGTTTGCTTTGGGATACTAAGGAAGACCTCTTAGAAAACAAGCCCTTATAATATACATTTCGAGCTAAGAAAGCAGCTAACAAGTTATACTGAATATAATATTATGTATGTATAATAATTATTTGTTGATTTAAATGAGCGGAAAGAAATATAAAACTAAACTAGAAAAATAATACCTTTTGCTATTGATCTAGATTTAAACCTTTTAATAAGCATCCGAAGATCAATTGGATTAATTGAGAAAAAGTTGGCTGGAACTTAAAGGATGAATTAATATCGAATTGAATTCGGATTACAATTGAATTAAAAATACTATCTATAATAAGCAAATAAATAATGTGGCAACTATAAACTCTGATTGTATAATTTGTAAGCCAATTCATTTTCTTACTAGTCATCAAGTTGAATCTCCCCAAATATTTTTGGAAATAAAAAAATTGAGTTGGTTTTTTTGGTTATATCAACATTCTTTAACAAAATCTACTATAACTCTTAAACAAAAGCATTTATCAAAAAAAGTAATTGGACATTTTTTGTAGAAAATTTATTGTTTTAAAAGTTTTGTTTAATTTTTTATTCTAGGATCAAAACTACGCGAGTTATGCGCGAAAATCAAAATTTTCATTAAAAACAAGATGGCGGCCAAATAAAACGTGTCAGAAATGTGAAAAATGTGGTGTTGAACTTGTGTAATGTTACACGGGTACCCGTTACCTGGCCTGGCAATGTGTCAGATAAACGGGTACCCAATCATATTTTGGGTACCCGGCTACCCGGGTAATACCCGGAAATTTTGTTACCCGGGTACCCGTTCAGTGTACCGGGTACCTGGTCGAAATCAATAGCTCTAGAACCTACACTCCACGATCATTTGCACAAATAGGTCAGTCGGCAGAGGACTTTTTTTTTGCAAAAACATGCATCTCAAATTTTATGATGAACTTATGGTGCATTGGCAGCCATTTTACAAAAACGCTCTTTAATTCCTATCTCGAAAACGGCTCATATAAGAAATTTGTAAGTATTTCTTTGATATAAAATTCTAAAATTTGCCGGAAAGACTCAAAATTTTTTATCAACATTGTTAAAAATTAGAAATGTTTTGTGCAATATACATATAAACTGTTTCAAAAAGTGCTTTTAATAAAAAAAAAATGTAGTTTAAAAAATCCTTAAAAACTACGAAATGGGCCATCAGGCAATGTACTTTTAATAATAATTAAAAAAAATCACTAGTGCCGCCGGGAAAATTCTAAGTCTTACCGGTGAATTCTCGAATTTCAGCATGTCGGGAATTTACAATAACATATACATAAATCATTTCAGAGTTAAAGCGCCTTAACAATTATTATTAATATTATTTCAATACAAATAAACAATCATTAAAAAAATTCTCGTTTCTATCTAATTTTTAAATTTGTTGTTAAGCATATACTAATCGGTCCAATCAATTGATTTAACAACAACAAAAATATCTCAAAAACACTCAAAAAAAATTTACAAAAAAAGTAAATGGAGCTCAAAACTTGTTTCGTTTATAATATGGATAAAATAAATATTCCTAAATGGACGTGTATAGTGTGACACAAGTGAAAACTTGCTTAAATGTCATTTTGAAACCGGAATTGCAAAAGGTTATTTATGGTTAAAAAAAAAGTTAAGAGTAAAACAGTCAAAACAAAAACATTAATAAATCCACTAAAATATAATATTATCACTCTTATTCCATTACAGCAAAAAAAAAATAGCCCAAGTAAAATATGTTGAACATACATACTCGTATCTTGGCACAAATATATCATCGACCTACTTCATGAGCATCAGCATCCAGTTAGAACTACTCTAACTGCATTTCGAATTGAGGTAATGTGCATCTTCTATATACGCGGGTTCTGATGCATTCTCTGGTGACCCACAAAGGAATGCGACCCACACTGGTTTCGAGCATCCGTGACTCAAAAAATGTTCACCTACTTCACTTCTGGTATTTTGTTTCTTTTGTGTTTGTTTTTTTCCGAAAAAAAAGAAGACATTCTCGAGTCTTAATTACTCTCTGGCAGATGGCAGATTTTTTGTTTACACTTTGAGGTTAGACATTGTCATTCGTTGTCATCATCTAGAGCGCCTGCATGATTTAATTGTTGTTGCAATGGGCGCTTGAGACTTTGCGCATGCTGGATAAGATCTGTTGACCCCAGAGTTAAGATGAAGTGGTGGCTAATTTGGTTTGGAAACTGTAAACTGTAAACTGGATACTTTTGCTGTTACAATTATAGTTGTAATTGCAATAACTACAAGTAATTAAGATTTAATTGTGTCGTTATTTAATTTTTTTCTATGAAAAAGATTTTCAACATTATTGACACAGAAATGCAAGTTGTTGTTGGTCCAAAGGTAAAGTTATAATAATTGTAGGAATGGCAATTTCATATGAAACATAGCAAAGACCAAAGGCAAGGAAATTAAATGATGTACTCTAGCACATCTTCCATGGTAACATCACTTTTGCTTTCTCAAAAAAACTTCTCTAATCAAATAATATTTTTTATGTTTTACAAAAAATAATTAAATATTTTATCTAATTTGGTTCTTATTTTTACAAAAATGTCCCACATACGCCACCTCACACCGTCCAAAATGCCGATTTTTTTTTACCTTTGTCGAATGGTTGAAATACATTTTTAAATGATAAAAATGAGAAGAGCTCGAGTATCTAAGTAAATCTTTTGATTTGTGACTACAAGAGACCAATAAAATTAAATATTATTTTATTTTTCAAAAGAGTATTGCTTATTCCAATTTTTATAAATAATTTATCCAATTAATAAAATTCTTGTTGGACCAATGAATTATTTCGTTGATTCAAGCAAATCTATTTGTTAAGCTTATGAAGTATTAAATTTGACAAAATTGATCAAAAGTTCCGTCTTCAAAAAAATTTGTCTAAGACAAAATTTTGTCAAAAAAAAATTGTGAAAAAGGTAAGAAATAAAATTTTGACAAAAAAGAAATAAGTTGCTATCAGTAAAAACCAAGTTCAAATTTTCTGAAACACGAGAGTAAAAATTGTGAAAAAAATTAATTATGAGCAAAAAAGTTTTGTCGAAAAAAAATCATCGTCACTCAAAGAATGCCAAAACAAAGAAATCCTCAAAAAAAAATTCAGAAAAAAAGTTCTCCAAAAAAATTTCTCAGGAAACCACTGGATTTAAAAATAAAATAAAAATCGGTCAGAGTATAACAATTGAAAAAAAAGCCAAAAAAATAATTTGTCAAACAAAATGATCAAATAAAATTTTTAGTAAATGAGTTATCCAAAAATATTAAAAAATTAAAATTTTTTTGTGAACCAAGTGAAAATTGAACAAAGTACATTAGCCAGACAAATATAATGAAAATTTTGGCCAATTTGCTGTTACGACACATAAAAATTTAACTAAAAAAGTACAAGCGCTTATGTGAAACTGTACGAACTCAGGAAAATGTAGCCCATAAGCTTTTAAGTAGATCATAAATATTTAAGTTTAAGCAAACGCGTCTAAGAGTGCACTGAGTAATTTCCAAATTCATTAGTTTCCGTTTAAAATTTGATAATTATTTTTGCCGCCCAAAATTCAAAGAGCCACGCTCATTGTGTTATTTTTGTATTGAGTTTTTTTGATTTGTATTTTTGATTTGTACATGTTTTTTTTATTGACTCGGTTTCTAACAAGATGCAATTTCAAAATGTGATTAGTAAACTTATAATAATGATTCACTGATCCGTGATAAAAATAATATATCTCATATCTTTACACGGATTTGGTCCGAGCAAAAATAAGAAAAAAGTTATTTAGCACGGCGCAATATCGTATAAAAATGAAAATGAAGATAGCTCGTAGGTACCTAAAATTTTGTTCTCTCACAAAAAAAAACAATAATTATTAATCCAAAATATCAAACCGGGCTCTCCATTGAATAAAAAATCAACTACATTTGATTTCCATATCAACAAAGTCTTTAAATCAGTTAAAGCTTTCGTTATAAGACAAAGCCCTGACCCTGAAATAATAACCAACAACAATTACAAAATTTTGAAAAAAAAAAACAGTAATTAAATTGAGTTGACCATTTATAAGCAAATGAAATTAACTCAATCGTTAACTTCTTTCACGGACTTGACTTCACCTCGAAATTAAAACGTAGGTCAACTTTAAAATAAAGATATGGGGTTAAATTTTCAAGACAACAAGTTTAATTTAAATCAGTTGAATGCGTTTTAATTTTCAATTAAATAGATTTGAAATGTTACTTTTATTCTTGCGCTTGACTACTTTTACCACGAAAAATATAAAAACAAAAGAGCTTATTCGAATGACTAAACAAAAAAAAAAAACAACAGTTAATCATTTTTAACAATCTTATAATCATCAATGTCTTATAGATATAAAGAAATAAAAATAAAACACTAAAATTGAATATTTGTTTAAGTCTTAATTAACTGATTGTTCTATTTCTGAACCAACGAGCAAATAGATTTAAACTCAAATAAACCCTGTGCTGTTATTAAAAAAGACAATCTACCTTCATATAGGTACCTAGATAGACAAAATGATAATGCCCGATGTTTCTTTCATGTTATAGCTATCCCATAAATAATATTGTATTGTATTCTACGTCTATATTATCTTCCGCAAACGGTATTCCTAATTTATTCACATAAAACCTTACCGTTAAAACGGCGAAAACAAGCAACAATAAAAACAAAATCGTATACTTATAATCTGTAACAATTCCCATCAATCTATCTTTAGCTTTTCATCATCATCATCATCATTTTCTATACCGGCACATTCACCATAGTTTTATTATTAATATCACGGTACATTCACATCCGTCCCGTCCCGAACTCCCGATCATTACCTATTCCTAGCTTAGCTTAGAGCTGTGCCTTGTCTTGCCTAAGATGGTACACTCTCTCAAACGAGCAATGAGGTATTGTTTGTAGACAAGAGGATTTATTCACTGTTACCACGCGATCGGAAGACGTCAAATTATGTGCAGTTAGGTTATTTTTCGCATTATAGCCATTATTATTTTGGTTAATTTTTAATACGAACTATACAGGTTAGTTTAGGAACCTCTCTCTCGCACTCTCTATAAAAAACCTAGGTAAAGCCAAATAGAAAACAGCTTAAAATCCGGAATTGGCAGCATTTCTGAAACTGAATTTTTAACTTTATGTCCCCGTTTCCGTTAGCGCGTTCCCCAGTTCGGGTTTTGTTTTTCACTTTATGCGCATAAGTGGTCGTGATATAAAACCAGTTTAACTGCATAAATTTATTACTTACACTGCCGTCGTCACGTCGTCGTCGTCGGCATATTGCAATAACAAATATCTACTCTATACATTTGGCCAAAATGCAAACAACAATCCGCAAACCAGCTGGGCAAAGAGAAGACTCCCGTACCAGCCAGCCAGCAGCGTCATAAATTTGACACAGGGGCAAAGGAAGAAGATATTTGTCTCCGGTTTTCTATCGATAACAGTTGTTGTTTTGTTAAACTGATCATGATGGTATTCAACACAACAACAATATTAAATTAGAAAGAAAAGAAAAAAAAAAACGGTACTACTTACTTGGATAAACCGGGCTGCAACGTACTGCAACGCATAAGGTCAATAGAGACCAACAAGCGATCGTTAACCTAACAAGATGGATATCCATTATGTGTGATGTTGTATAATTTCCGCAGAGATTTAGTAGCTTCAAAAATAAACAAAAAAAAAAGTCCTCAGACTATCGAACTGCGTTGTCAAAAACTATCAGCATCAGCTATTATTTTCTTATCACGAATTATTGTTGGCCTTCCGGAAGGACTTATCACTAAACTTCTTTGCACTCAGGGTGTTATAGTGGGCGAAATTACAAATCGAGAGCTCGTCGATCTGGCTTGCGCTAAACTGATGATCATTCTGGCACCCAGCAAAATCACTTCACTAAACTTTTTTATTTTTTTTTTTTTTTGTTGTATTCTCTTCTTCTGAGACGAAAACCGAGGGAATATAATTTTTTTTTTTTTGTTTAACACCTTCAATTTTCAAAACTCAGGGACAGAAATTTTAGAGTTACTAGATAATAACTTGAGATTGGAGCAAATAAAACTCAAGACAACAGGTTATTTGAGTAAAACTTAGATTTTATATCAAATTAAAAATAAATAATACAATATCAATTTTATTAATGATCTGTCACTCCCGAAGAAGCGTGTGTCGTCTAACTTCTCACTTGCGTGCGATTCGAATTTGAACTGATCTCCATTGGCATAGGTTGGGACTTGGAAGTGATGATGGTATCTGACGGGCGCCACCACAGAGTACAGAGTACGTTGAGTCGTATCCAGTGACGGATTAAGTTCGTTTTCTAAGCCAGGTAACAACTTCAAATTTAAACAGAGATTGTAGTTTAGGTGGAACAAATTATATAGAATTGCCGAGAAAGATAAAAGTAGTTAGTATTAGCGCAGCCATCTTATATTGATATTTTTGTATGATTCTGTGTGTAACTTGAAAAGTTAATCCGCCGCGCCGATGAAACAAAACAGCAATTTGTACACCCGGGGTTCATCTTCGGATCAAAGTTTGAACTTGGTTAAGTTTTATTTTCTAAAGGTGATTATATTAGTCTTTAGTTACTTCTTTGAAGTTGAATTTTTAAACTTCAAAACTAAATGCAAAGTTAATCTGCCGATAAAAACCTGCTATCTACCTTAACTCATGTTCTAATCAAGATTTGAACTTGTGATTAGAGTAAATCACGAATTAAGTTTTCAAATTTAGTAATTCAAATTTATACTTGAACCCTGGTCCGATCACAAATAATCTAACGAATTAGTGGATTAAAATCTTAATCCCAGGATTGACTGTGGATTTAACTCAGCATTAAAAGTATAATTAATTCCCAGTTTTAAAATTACAAATACAACTTTCAAAGGTTCTGTATGAATGGTGCTAATCGACTTAAATAAAGCGATTAACTAAATCTTTGATTAGCAGCTACAACTATGTTTGTTGTGAAAAAATAAGAATGTTCTAGGATTGAAGATAAGCCACTGTAGACAAAATCGCCTCTAAACTTTCATATTTTAATTCTAGTTAAACCTATATATAACAAAATCAGTGGGTTAAAATCTTAATCTTAAGATGAACTTTAACTGCACAACCTCACCTAACTTAATTCAATTTAACTCAGCAACAACTTTCTTTCAATTTGAGATTTAAGTTAGCCTCGAGTTAGTATCCAAATTAAAAAATTAACCCGAGTTTAATTCGGAAACTCGTATGTTTTTGAACTGGAAAGTGCGACCTTCAGTAATTTACATGCACTAAACATAGCTAGCTAAAAATATCTTTGATCAACCCTCATCGGTGGGTTAAGAACTTAATCCTAGTATGAAACTGTTTATAACTTATTCTGTATTAATTAATTCACAGAAAATTGTTGTTTTTAAATATTTAATCTCAGTAAATCTCTAGCTTTATCTATAAAACTTATAACGATTATTTCTATATTTCTACAAGTGTGTTTGTATTTAAAAATTTAAGTAACCCTGAGACTCATATTTTTTGTACGTTTCGTCCACAATACAACACACTCCGGCCCTGATCTTAACTCACGCTCCATTCAGAGTTGGGTTTATAAAGTAGGTGTGTAGTTATTTAGGAGGGGATTTGAATGATGTATGATAGAGTTCGAATGGCTGTATGATTTGAATAAGCTTCTCTTAAAATCAAAGGGAAAGTTTTTGTAAGATGCATTCTCTTTATTTATTATCTATATTTCAACAGCTGGATTATGATTTTATGTGAGTCATGATAATATTGATTTAGAGAGAGAATCTTGTGTTCTTATTGATAAATTAATTAAATAATAAAAGCCCATGAGAATCATAATATTGTTTTGATTATTTTTTTTTTTAATATCATTTGAACATAACAACAATATTATTTTCGTCGACACGTGGGTATGTATAAAGATTAGGTTTCTAATTAAAATCATAAATAAACATTTATTTGAAGGTTTAATATAAAACTTTAGTGGGTGAGATATTCTGTATTGCAAAAGAAAAAAAAAATCATAAGGTTTAATTCAAATTGTTGAAAGAAGTAAAGATAGATGAAATAATCTATCTAGATAATCGATTTCCTTGAGAGGAAGCTTAACACCTACAAAAAAAGCTAATGTGATTTTTTTTCTCGGAAAATTAAAAAAAAAAAAACAATTAAGTTAAGTTTTTTTATTTAATATAAAAAACTTTTATTTACTTAACAAAAGAAAACCGGCAAAAATGTATGAAGGTTGGTTCAATCCAAATGTCTGACCGTGATAAAAAATATTCGTTAATTAAAATTGGCTTGGCTGCACCAAATCATTGCCTCTATGAGCAAACAACATTTTTCACACTCTTTTCTGAATTAAATTCCTATTTAATAAAAAAAAAACATGATTTAAAACCTCATGTTTGTATTCGTACTCTTGATATTGGGGACAAATTGCAATTTTTACTGAAAAAAAAATTGAATTTTTAGCTTTAAGACTCTCAACAAAAAAGATTGAAACACTTTTCTTGTTTTAGCTATAGATTCATAGATTCTGTAAAAAAAAAACGTGTTTAAGGTGTGGAAAATCTTACATTGAAATAAAAACTATTTTTAGTATTTTTCCACGTTTTTTTTTTAAATCTATATCTTTTAAAAGAAAATGTGTTCTAATAATCTTTTTTGAGTAAAAACTTCGTAATTGGTTTAGTTTTTAACCAAATGGTGACGAAAATAAAAAAAAATACTTTACTAAAAAATACCATAGCCAAAAGCCTTTATGATTCGGTGTGAACAAATTATAAAATCTGAGAGCTGATGACCTGGCCTATTATTATAAACCAGTTTCTAATATGACCACTAAGACAATAAAGTCGATAATTGTATAATAGATTGGGTTATGTGCATGTTAAAAAACAGACAAATTAATTCAGAACTAGCAGGTATAAAGATGAGAGTAAACACATCTAGAGGTACCCCACAAGGAGGAGTCCTGTCGCCACTTCTTTGGGTGCTAGTAATGAACTCAATCCTACTCGATCTGAAATACTGTGGAGTAAAGGTAGTAGCCTACGCTGACGACCTTGCGTTATTAGCAACAGGAAAATTCAGCGATCAGATTGAATACGCCCTTTCTAAGGTTAATAGATGGACTAAGAAATGTGGACTGATGGTTAACCCGTCAAAAACAGAACTGGTCCTCTTCACAAATAAAACGAAAATACCAACCTTCAGAATTCCTTCAATCGAAGGTACACCTCTGAAGATTTCAGATAAAGCGAAGTATCTTGGTGTGATTCTAGATAGGAAACTAAACTGGAGTCTTAACACTAAGGAACGAGCCAAAAAAGGAATGATTGCATTCTATTCTTGCAACAGAATCTTTGGGAAATCCTGGGGACCGAGTCCAAAAATTATCAGGTGGATGTATTTGGCAATAATTAGACCAATACTAACCTATGGTAATCTGGTCTGGTGGAATGCAATTGAGAAAAGCACAAACCTAAAAACTCTGACAAAGGTACAGAGACTTGCGTGCATTGGGATTACAGGAACCATGAAATCCACTCCAACTGCAGGGTTGGAGACGATACTCGACCTGAAACCCTTAGACCTCTTCGTACAAGAATCCGCAGCATTTAGCGCCTTGCGGCTGAACCAGACAAATTCATGGAAAAACAGCACAAAAGGACATGCTCAGATTCTTTACAGATATTCGAGTGATAGTATCATCACGGACTATAAAACACCCGAATTTGACTTTCATAAACCATTCAAAACTGCTTTTCCAGGCAGAGAAGAATGGTTGAACAATGAACCATACACCAGTGAATCTGCAATAGCAATATATACAGATGGCTCCAAAATGGACACGGGTGTAGGTGCAGGTTTCTTCTCAGAATCTCTTGAGCTAAACAACTCAATTAGGCTCCCAAACTATAGTAGTGTCTTCCAAGCGGAGGTCATGGCAGTGACAACAGCTGCTAGACAGGTATCAATGATGGCGATACAACGGGCTGATATCACCTTTTACATTGATAGCCAAGCGGCAATAAAAGCGATTTCTGCCGATATTATTAAATCGAAGCTTGTTACTTGTTGCCGCGAAGAACTGAGGGTTCTTGGCACGCAGCATAATATTAGACTCTGCTGGGTCCCGGGGCACAGCGAGGTACCGGGTAATGAAAAAGCCGATGAGTTAGCAAGGCAAGGATCGGCGCTTGACGCCAGTCAAGCAGAGCTGGTCAATATCCCACCCTGCGAAATTAAAAAGAAAATTTCAGATTTAATTCTAGAGAAATCCAATGAAAGGTGGAACCTACTGGACACCTGCGATACAACTAGGAAAATATGGCCCTGTTTCAATAAACAGAAAACGGACAAAATTATGCAATTTAGTAAGAGATCCCTTCGCACTCTTACGAGCATAATCACCGGACATAACTTACTGAAATACCATAAATTTAAAATGAAACTCAGTACAGACGACCTATGCAGGGGATGTGGTGACGAAGATGTGCACGAAGACACAACGCATTTTCTCTGTCACTGCCCTGCGCTCTGTCACCAAAGAAGGAAATTTCTTGGCAGATACTTCTTCGATAATCTCGAGGATCTATCTGATACATCAGAAATCCTAATATTGAACTTCATCAATGCCTCTAAATGGCTTGATTGATTATAGAACACATAGGTTTTTATCAGGAAAAGAGTAACACACTCAAGGGTAGCACAATGGATCTACATTGATCTAAGTGTGACGATAGCTACATCAATTGTCAGCCCAACAACCTAACCTAACCTAATATGACCACTGGGGCATCCTGCATATTATATAATTATCAATACTTTGGTTTTCGAGTCTAAATGAAGTAAAATAATTTCTGTTAGACGCCGTCAATTCGTGTACTATCATTACAAAACCCCTTCAACCCCTTGACGACATACAGTGTTGAAAGATTTGCTACGACTTTCCGTCAACGTATTGTCTTGGCCTGCATTGACAAGCCTGTTTGATGGTTTGATGGAGTAAATGACCCGGTAAAGGGTTCATTTGTCTATTGGTTGTCTCAACAATTTTTGTAAAGATTTTTTTTTTAAACAAAACGCCGAATTTTTTTTTCAACAATTTTTTTTAAAACATTTCTTTTGATATGACTTTTATTGCACAAATTTTTGAAATTTTTTTTTCAAATTTTTACTTTTGAAAAATGTCTTTCTCGGCGTTCGAAAGAAATTGTACTTGGTTGTTATTTGAATTTTTTTGACCAATTTTAATCCTCTTGTTTCAAAAGAATTTTAACCTGGTTGTTCCCTAGCAAAATTATTTTTTGATAAAATTTTTTGGAATTCCTTTTTTTGACGTGCCTAACAAAATTTTGGTTGAGAAATTTCTTTTCAGCCATGAAATCTAAGTAATTGCGTTTTTTTTGACTACTTCTTTTTCGATATTTTTGAAAATAACTCCAGCGAAAATTGTAGAAATTTTTAAAGAATTCAAAAATTAAAGAATTAAATTAAAAATTGCTTTGAAAACTTTTTCATAAACTGCCCATATCTTTTGAAATGTTGAATATTTGTAGATATGTATTCAAAAATTAAGTAAAAATATTCAGAAATAGAAAAATCTAAACAACATTTAAAATGTCAATGTGTCAATACTTGTTAGCGGTAACATCCCATCTTCTGAAGATCTGTTGAGAAGGAAAACAGATGTTAACAAACAAAAAAAATTAACCACAATAAATATACCTTCCCACCTTTGTATTCATAACCCTTTTACTTTCATGCAGGTGTCGATTAATTTTATTCCTTTGATTAAAAAAGTATTGAATTTTATTTTGGTATATACTGTTTTATTGTCAGTTTAATTTATTAATATCTCCTCCAAAGATGACATTGCTTCTTTCATCCATAAACGGATTTCTTTGTAAAATTGCAACAACAAAAATAAAGAAAAATTGTCAGACACAAAATAAGTATTTTAAAAATCTCCGAACGTAGTTATTTTAAACCTACATTGCTATATTTTAAGATGTATTTTTATTTAGTCAGGCAATCGATTTTACGCACGCATCAACATCAACACCAAAGACTGAAGACCGAACTGAGAGAGTTCATAACATTGCAGTATTTAAGCCGTTCAGCCGGTTTACTTGGGGCTATAAATAGAGAGACAGACAAGACAACAACTGCCACGATTTTGATGTTGCACAAGATTATCTCTATGAACAGTTGAAGGTGGGTTTTGTGGGTTTGCCTCGGTTGTTGTTTACTTAGGTGGAAAGTTGTTTTGGTTACAACGACGACGTCGGCGGCGACCGACGACGACGCGACGTGACGGGGATTAATGCAGTGCTCCAAGCAAAAGAGATAATACTAAGAGATACACAAACTCAATTGCTCTTAATTGTCATTAGAGAACTTAGTTAAAAGTTTGAAATAAATGTAAACATGCCCGCGATCACGTTCATCTGCATTATTTATTTATTTCGAAAATGAGAACAGCATTGGATACTAATAAGCTTAGCCCAGTTAAGAAAAAAAGCGGTATAATAATTCATTTCTTAGCTGCAAGGCACACAATCTTTTTTTGGTTGTTTAAAATTAAGTTAATTGTTTTCTATTTTTAAATAAACATAAAAATGTAGTTAGTTACATAAATGAGCTAATGACACTTCTTTTTGTCCACTTAAATTTTTTAAAAGTGTTTTATCGATCATACATGATTTACCTGTACAATTATTTGTAGACAAAATACCTATGCACTTTCCTTCACATGTCATACATATCTACTTTCTTGAAATAAAAATAATTAAATTCGAACATAAATAATCGACTAGGTTAACATGACTTGTTTTTTCATTTTAACGATTTTAACGTCACATGACATTAGGTCATTATGGAGCTATGTCCGACTTGTGTGAGTCATAAGTACACAATTTGACTATTCACTTATGTTCAATTAAAGTGGGAATTCCATAAAATTAGTTTTTTGACAGTTTTTTTTCGTTTTTATTTTCCTAAATATCAATGATCAATATTTGCGAATTCGAAAACGATGAATAAAAGACTACAAAAACCAGTTTCTTGGTAGTTTTTTATAAAAGCATCGCGAATAAAGTTCTAATAAAGTTTAAAGAGTTTCCTTTAGGAATTTTACTCCGGTTGAAAAAAAAAAACTATCTTTTTGTAAGTAATTGGGTATGGTCATGGTACCGGTGCAATGGGATTAGTACTTGACTGTTAACTTGGATGTTTGGATTCGATCCCAAGTCAAGGCAGCATTATTTTCTATATTCCCCGAACTGAAGATCCACCCTGGGAGTTAATAATTTAATCAAAACCTGATTTCTCAATCCACTATGCATCATGAAATAAAAATTTCTGAAAAAATTTCAAAAATCTTTGGGCCCTTTTTTCAAAAAATATTTGTTTGTAAATAAAATTTTTTGAAAAAAATGGTATGTAAGTTTTTTATTTTTAATTTTATACACTTAAAATCCAAATATCATAAAAAACCTTAACCTGTTTTCAAAATATTGAGTTTTCAAAAAAAAAAAATGGATTTTTTTTCCAAAAAACTCGAAATAATTTTTTGAAAATTTGTTAAAATATGTATTGCAATCCGACAAACCGTTTATGAGAAAGTCGAAAACCAAAGAACCAGTGCTATGACAGCTAACGTTAATATCGGTTTTTTGAAAATATTTTTTGTCGTAGTCTAGGCTGTAGGTCGAGATAATACAGACAAACCGACATACATACATACATACAAAATTCTCTATCATCGTAATGTCAGGTTTGATTAATATCTCAAGTTGATTTTCTTTACGATGTTAGAAAATTTTGTAAAGCAGAATTTTGAAAAAAAATTTTTTAGGGTTTTCCATGGGCAAAATAAATTTATTAATTTTTGATTTAAAATCAAACCTGCAGATCTGGATTTTTCGGCAGTTTTACCCCTCTTTGCACTAATATTAATGGTACTTTCAGTTGTTATTTTGACAAATACAAGTTTTTCTCTTTATTTGTAATTTGTTTTGGTCGGAATGATTTTTCATCTTTTAAACAAATAAATTTAACAAAAAAAAAAGGAATTTTAAATAAATTAGCAGATTCATCAACTTCATCTTCTTCTTCTAAAAAAGAATCAAGCGGGATGAAAATTCTATTTCAAAAGGAAAACAAAAAAATCTTTAGGTAGAAATTTGACAGCTTCACCGAACTCGTTAACACGAACACGAAGTAACACCAATACAATGACGAAAAAAAATTCCATATTTCCATTTGTATTCCATGGGCCACGAAAATCTTTATCTTTATCGAAATCTGGATTACCCATGGAAAACCGCATTTGTGTACTAAGGCACAGTTTAAAAAAAAAGTATTATTAACCCCGAATATGAATCCATTCTCCAGGTATTGCCATAGCTAACATATGAATGTAGTTTCAAAAATGACAAAAATAATTATAAAATTATTCGTTTACAATTTTATACATATGTGTACAAATTGTACATATGTATATTTGAGCAATAATTCTAAGTTTTATATCGTAAACAGCGAGCTAAGTGTTTTTTTTTTGTAATTTAAGTTAATGATCAACCGTGTTGATAATATTAAAAATGGCATTCCGTATTGGGGCACAAAAGACTCGGTAGATTATCTGTGCTCCCTATACAATATGAATTAATTACCATAAAAAATTGCCAAATGTTGTCTACAATAGTGTATGCACTTTAATTTTTTGGCATAATGTTGCAAAAATATTAATTTAATAGCAGCCCGCTCCTGCTTTGCACGGGTATAAAAAATATATCCTAGTCACTCAGTTAAAAAAATGATTGAAATCGATCCAGTAGTTTTGATTTATACATATAAACCTTCTTGTTCAATCACTCTATCTGTTAAAAAAAACCGCATCATAGGGGACATAGGGACAGACAGAGAAAGCGACTTTGTTTTATAGTATGCTGTGAATAAATTTCAAATTTCTTTTTTTGTTAAATATATTATAACAAATCAGCAAAATCGGCACTGTTGCGTATGCGTAATTTTTTTTTTCATTTGTATAAGATTTTTGTTATTTTAATTTAAAATTTTTTAATTCAATTTTTTGAACTCAACTGATGATTTACCAACATGTAAGCCAGTTATTACTGTCTCAACATAAATCAATCATCTTGCTTCTGCGGCGACATTTTTTTTAGATTAAAAAAAATTAAAACTTTTTAAAATCAATATATTTAGGTGTTTCCAAAATCCCATATCCTTTCCTCTATCACTCAGACCGCAAGCAATAGTGACGTTGTATGTGAAGAATTTTGACAAATAAACGATAAAGGACTGATAATAGAATCAAAATAAATTATTTTATTTATCAACTTCAATGACTGTCAAAAATACAATATATTTGAAAAATACAGGATATAATAGCTTAAATACATTTTTTAAATATTTTTTGGAAGCCATAAATTCCATTTGAAAGCTTTCTCACCAAAAATATTGACATTCCATGGACACAAACCAATCACTCTATAACTTTTTCATTTAAATGAATCTCTTTAAGAATTCACTTGGGTTTTGTTTGAATTCATTTCCAAATTTGCCAAATGAAACTGAATGATTATTATGAGATACGTTGTAACTGCTGCAACAATCTAAAAACAAAAAAAAAACTCGTTATATTGAAATATAATTTTCAAAAATAATTTCATTGTTTCTCACTGACCGATGTGAATAATTTAAAATTCATTTCAAAGAATCCAGCTGCTGTGAAAGGCTTTTTTCTATGCATAATTTCCATTGAAAACACTTGCACCTAAAAATATACTTTGATTTTTAATTCTTTTTTTTCGAAAAAGTGTTGTTGCTCTAAAAATAAACAGTTAGATGTGTTGTTTAGTTTACACGTTCATAAATATATATAAAAACTTTAAATTATATTGAATGCATAACATAATGTTGGATTAGTGTTTTGGTATCTTGAAAAAAATGTCAAATTAAATTCGAAAGTTAGAGTTACTTTTAAGTACAAATTACCATTTGAAGAAATAATCCATAATCATCTCTTGGCTTGAGTTTGTGCAGAAATATACCCGTATCGGCCATCTGGAAAAATAATTAGAAAATAAATATAAAATTCTTATTTTATGAAGAAAAAAGATGAAGAAAATTGAAAATTGGTCTGAGAAAAGTGAATTCCCGATTGGCAACAGGCTGATTGGAGTAAGCGAGTGTGTGGAGTCAAACATAGAATTCTTGTTCAATAAAAATTCCCTTCGCCACAGCTGAAAATTGGCAGAAGTGATAAGGAGCATTGGTTGATTGACGTAGCTGTCTGCATAAACACACACACTTATCCCAGGATTGGCCCATTGTGATACCACATGAATCTAGAGAAGATGAGTAATTGTTTTTTCCTCCTCTCCATCCATGCAGCTTCTGCAGAAGTCGTTAGAGAAAACACCCAGCCTTGCTGCGTACTGTAATCACACCTATAACGGAGCTACTGTGTTATCTATTTAGGGACAACAAACGTCTAGATTGCCTTACAATTATCAGTGGCCTGATCTGTCGCCACACAAGTGGTGATGGTAATACATTTAAGATTTGTTAACCTAACGGCGCGGCCGGTCCTGCGAGTTCATCAGCCTTACAATTACCTTTTATGTTTCTGTGGCCCGGCACCCAACAAATGTGAATGTTAAACTGCTGCGCCAATTGCGCGAGAGATGATCGGCAGTTGAGGGCTCTCAATGTTTTTGTGGAGACAGAATCAAGATACTAACATATGTCGTTTTCCATTGGCAATCTGGAAGCAGAAAAAAGCATTCTGAATGCGTTCAATTGGGCAAAAGTGACAGTTCTGATTCTAAAAAAAAAAAGAGAATTGCTGTTCTGGATTTGAAATCAGAAGCAAAAACAGAATCAATCACACATTCAAAGATTTAAATGTCACACTTGATAAATGTCATATCTTTTTAAATTTACAACTTGTGCGAACTGTGAAGTAATTGCTTGAAATACTAATACAGTCACACCAAACTTCAAATTTTTCAGAATCGAATTAAAACTGTTCAATTGGGATTCCGAATCTAAAACCAATTCCGGATTGCCAATTGAAAACGACATTAATGGCAGCTTGGCTGTCAGAGAAAATACGGATATCAGTAGTTGATATCCGGTTTTCCTTTGTATATGAAAAACATAGTACTATCATGGTGGAAGTCGAATGGTGCGACATCTAATTGTGGGGGCAACCCTTCCTCTATTTTTTGTGCGGAGAGC
This sequence comes from Syrphus vitripennis, assembly GCA_958431115.1. Taxonomy (NCBI): domain Eukaryota; kingdom Metazoa; phylum Arthropoda; class Insecta; order Diptera; family Syrphidae; genus Syrphus; species Syrphus vitripennis. Next base: position 77,180,616 of record OY288109.1, on the reverse strand, counting down.
TTATGGAGGTTTTAATTGATATTTATTGATATTTTTTGGTTGCAATAATCCAAATCATCTTGCTTCCAATTCCCGATACTTAAAGACTCCCCAAATCGAATTCTACACTTAAAATTTTGCAGCGCCAACACAAAGGTTCGAGGCAACATTAAAAAATACTCGCCATGATAGTACTATGCTTTTCATATACAAAGGGTAAACTAAAAATATATTTTCTAAAGCTAGCAAATAGCTTTTTGAAAAATACTTTTGAGTTAAAAATCTTCATAATGTCGAGTTTGAAAATTAATTTACAAGAATGTAATAGAATTTTAAAACGCCTTCGAATTTCAGTTCGAACTTCATTTCCTTAACCAAGTGAAAAGATAAAATATTTTTGTTGCTGAAATAATTTCTGCAGTTAATATTTTTGGCAAAAAAAATAAACCCATCAAAAGGCCCAACTGAAATTTAGTATTTATTCCATAAAGGACATCAAGAGTGATTTTTATCATTATTTTGTTCATACATATTTAGATATTTAATGAAGTAAAAATATTTTATTAATAAATTAATTAGTAGATAAAATTTGGCAAGGCTTATCTTATTACAACAAAAAAAAAAATCTAATAAATTGGGAATAATATTAATTAATTAATTTATTTATTCTTAATTTGTTGAACACGTGCAATAAAGAGGATCAGAGTCTACAAGTGTTACTTTGTTAAATATAATAAAATACATATATTTAAAATAAAACAATGAATGATAGTTAGGTTCCTTATGAATTCAAAAACAGGTAAAATAATAAACTTTTTTGGAATATGACATATACAAAATTTAAAAATCCACAACAGAAAATATGAACGTTTAAAAGTAAAAAATGGCAAAATACATGTTTAAGAAAATATTAACCTTACTTAATGAAAATGGTCGACGGAAAATAATGAAAACTAATTTATTTAATTTATTAAATTGCAATATATGTAGTTTTATAATTTTTTCCAAGTGTGACTTCTTTTTTTTTAGTATTAAACCCGGAACCTTCTCATTCTCAGGCAAACAATCTATATCTGCTCGAATTCTATACCCGAAGTTTGCATTTGTAGGAATTGGATTTCAATAAGTAAATTTTTTAAAACAATTAGTTTTTCATATTATTCTTCTTAAAATAATATGAAAATCTTACTTAATTTCAAAAAGTTTATAGTTCATATTTTATTTTTTCTCCTGAGCAGAGAAAAATATATTAATTTCTACTTGTTTAAATTACAGATACACTCAATATCAGTAATATTAGATTCCAATTACTTTTATTTATTTATTTTAATTTTTACTCAATCACATGATTTAGGAATATCAGGACAGAGTTTTTGGATTTACAAAAAAACCTACATACTTCAAAGTATTGTACAAATATCTATTGATTTTAGCTAATTTGTTTGTACCTGGTAAGACAATTTCCCCTCTCTCCTATGTAAGGCTACTTAGATCCCACTCCCTGAATAAAGTCCTGAATTTTTTTCGTCTCTTATACTGTTTTTTCATATTGCTCAACCTAACCCTTACAAATTTTATTTTATTCGTTAACTTAAAACAAAAGACATAAGGTACAAACATTTACTTAAAGTTTCAGCCAGTCTTGTGAAAAAAAACGTTTTGTTCAATGGAATTGGTTAAATTTCTAGTCCTAGTACGTTAAGGAATCCAAATAATCTATTAAAACAAGTATCAGAGGCTGTTCCTCAAAAGTTGGAAGTAAAAGCTTGTCCGAATACTTTTTTCAAATTTTCATAAAAAGAAGAGAAATATACCCTTTCAACCACATACTGCATGTCCTGCCGAGAAAGAAAATCATGGTCAAACGAATTTCAAAACTTAGATGTTTTTTCTCATTTCGTCAACTTGGTTTTTTTATGAAGCTGAAGATCGCTGCATTTTTTTTCTTTTAAAGTTGCAGCTCTCGAAAAGTATCAATGATATTGGAAAATTTTAAACACCGAAATGTTGGGCACAAATTTTCCCAGGGGCGATGTCCGCTACTTTTTTAAAATTTTATCCCGTTATATTTGTTTTTAATGGGTTTTTAAAATTTTAAGATTATTTTTTTTGTTTAGACGTGCAGATAGACGAAACTAACGGTACCAAAAAAAAAACAAAAAATGGTAGCGTGTATAGCATCTTTTACTCTAGAGGCGATGTCACTTATTTTTTTTATTTTTTTTTTACTAAGCGTTTTTAACCATGAAACATAAAAACAAAACTCACAAAACTTTATACCGTTATAACTTCGGATCACCTAACGGTACCAAAAAAAAAAGTACATAGAAAAATTAGATTTTTTCAAATCTAGAGGCGATGTTTTTATTTTTTTTAAATTCATGTTCAAACAAACAAGACCAATATTGTTGTCATATAAATTCAAGGCTCACCCTTTTGTATATGCACTATGCAGTTCGTATCTTCTTTGTTATTTTTCTCTTTATTATAATTTGTTGTTATGCAAATTAATGGCTTTAGAACATGAATTTTAAAAAAATAAAAAACATCGCCTCTAGAGTTGCAAAAATCTAATTTTTCTATGTACTTTTTTTTTTTGGTACCGTTAGGTGATCCGTAGTTATAACGGTATAAAGTTTTGTGAGTTTTGTTTTTATGTTTCATGGTTAAAAACGCTTAGTAAAAAAAAAAAAAAAAAATAAGGAACATCGCCTCTAGAGTAAAAGACGCTCTACACGATACAATTTTTTGTTTTTTATTTTTACCGTTAGTTTCGTCTATCTGCACGTCTTAACAAAAAATAATCTGAAAAGTTTAAAAACCCATTAAAAACAAATATAACGGGATAAAATTTTTAAAAAGTAGCGGACATCGCCCCTGGGAAATTTTGTGCCCAACATTTCGGTGTTGAAAATTTTCCAATATCATTGATACTTTTCGAGAGCTGCAACTCTAAATGAAAAAAAAACCTCGGATGCAGCGATCTTCAGCTTTATGTTTTTTTTTTGTTTCTATTTTTCTAAAAAATTATTATATTCTACGTGAAATAAAATTTGTTTGAAGAAAAAATATTGAAAAATGACTGAGTTATTCAAATTTAAGATTTAAATCCATTAATTAATATTTCTGTGAGCAACTAAAACGGCAGTTTTAGATCATTTTGGGGAGAGAGATGCGTGGAATTATTATTTAGTTTGCAGAAATCTTGCAAATCTTAAACCCACTTAAATTAAGTCAAAAAAGAATTTTTGAAAGCAGAATTTAAAATTGTTTTGAAGTATTAAAAAAAAGATTAAATGATAATGTTAAACCGTTATAGAAGTCAGAAAAATGTAAAAAATACAAAAATGATAAACATTTTGGTCTTGTTTATTGTCATTTTTTTTTATGTTTGAAAAATTTTAAAATATGACTTAAAAAGGTGGGTTCCTTTTCACTTTCAGACCAAAAAAAAAAATTTGAAAATCGAAGAATAAGCAACAAAAATATAAGTAAATCTTCACCTGACACTAACAAAAAGGGGTTTTTCCCCCTAAAATGAGATTTTGGTGGTGTATTGGAAATTTGTTGTAAGTAATAAGTATACCAGTCTTACAAGACCTACAAAATGTGCTACGTCTCGGGAAAAGTACATTATTTTTTTTTTAACACAGTGTAATTAATCTGACTAAGGAATAGTAAATCAGTCTAAGGAATAATAACTTTTAAGCGCTTAAATGAGTTCACACAACTGTTTATTACGCTTGCCAAACCTACACGTACGAGCATGTCTTTTAATTAAGTTAATGACAGAAAACATCAGCTATAGATTTTCATCAAAATCAACACATACTCAGTACTCACCGCGTTTGATGTCTGTGTACAAGCGATTACATTCACTCCAATCACCATTATCTGAACAACAATCCATGCCATAGTAAACAAAATCTCATGCCACTGCATTGCCAGCGAATGCATAATCAAAGCAAAGAGATTATAACTCTGAATGGTAATGACCGCAAAGGAAGTACATGTTGTCATAAGGAGATGATAAGCAAATATATCCAACACCTCATCAACACAATCCGCCACATCAGAATAAATTCCCGCCAAAAATCGCATTTGTTCCACTAATTGAGCGTCAGTTTGCACTAAAAGTTCCTTCTCATCAGAACACTTCGAAATATTTACACTCATTGAATCATTTTGTAAAATTTTTCTTTCACAAAGCTTCTCAATTTGCTTATTAATTTTTCCGAACTTTCCTTTCAGCAGGAACATAATATTATAAAATTGGAGCTCCTTTAAGGTCAGCAGGAGCATGGGTGTGAAACAGATGAACCAGTAGCAAGGGGAAGTTATTCGAAACTGGGTGTTTATCATGATACAATTTACCATCGACAGACAAGTTGGTATCAAAAAGGCCACTGCTGTCTGTATAAACAATCTCCTTCTCATGCTCCCGTAGGATATTCCAACACCAGTCATTTCCAGGGCAAAGTCAATTTGTCGAACCTTCACGAAGAAGTTCCTCAATTTATCCAAATTTGTCCACGATGTCACCAGGGATACACAAGCCAGCAAGAAGAGTGAAAACACTTGTGCCCAATTCGTGATGTACGATATGATTGTGTTAGCATCGTGCAATCCAAGACTCTCAAGATGACTCAACACGTGAACTCCGCGGCAAAATCCAGCTGAAATTATTCAAATATCATTCAGCTTTTGACTTTCAAGCTTACAACTTAACCCACCGGTAAATCCAATAAAACAAACACCTGTTAGACACTCAAATATCCGATCCCGTTGGAAACTCACATCAGGATAACTGTCTATGGAAACTCCAACCGGACAAAAACCGGTGTATTTGAAAAGTTTGAAAAACGGATAAACAACAAACCAAATATTGCTGTCCGCAAACCGGCCGAGGAATAAATGTTCGACCGGAAGCTTAAACCAATGTGTGATCAATTCAAAGGACATTGTTGCACTGTGTTAAAACTATGAACCGGTGTGATATACTCTTGCAATGTTTGTGGATTATGAGACATGCGTTCTAGGGGATAATCAATCTACTTCTAATTCTGTACGTTACATAAAAGCTATATTGAATTATGTGGAAATATGTGGAAATATGATAATCAGAAATTCACCAGCAGCTTAGTTTTTAGTTTTGAGTCTGATAAAATGTTTAAAAAGAAAAACATAATTCTGAAGGAGCCGAATTTCCTAATTTCTTTAAATCTAAGACTCTTCAATCACAAATTCTATAATTCCAAATTTATGTTTTCTAATTTCGAATTTCAAAATTGTATAATTGAACTCCGGAAATGATACTCTTAAAATTATTTTAATAGTTAAAAGAATTTTTTAAAACAGAATACGGATTTTATAGAATTTTTGAAAATAGAATTATAGAAAAACAGAATAATGGAATAAAGAATTATTTTCATATATTTTTTTTATTTAAATCAAAATTTCGGTACCGTTCCGTCAGAAACACACAATTCCCCAAAAATTTTCTTCGTGAAAATCCAAAAGAAAAAATAATATTCACAATTCACATATTGAGATATGATTCACATATACCTACAAACTTACGAGCTATTATAATTACAAACATTATAATACTTGTGTCTTTATAATTATGTTTGTAAGTCTGTAGAAAATATGCATTATAAAAAATATTCCGTAACCCAAGTTACTTAACGTTTTCAAAATCAAACATGTAATTGGAATTATTGACTTAATTATTGAATTAATGAAAAAAAAACTTATTAAAATTTCAATAGTGTTTCCCATTGTTTTAAGGAGAACACAATTTAAAACATAAAGTAGGTAATAATACGAAAAACTAATTGCTTTAAGAAAGTTTTCTTGAAACACAGTCCGTGCAAATCGAATTTTTTTTCCAAAAAAATTTTGACACTTTTTATTTTTATGTTTATATGTATGCAAATGTCAAAAAAAATTTATTTTCGCCACTTTTTTATGCGAGTTATTTAAGTGTGATGCAAGTTAGAAAAAGTTTAAAATTAATAAAAGTTTAGTAAAATTGATAAATTGTTCAGCACAATATCAGTATCTTTAAAATTATGCGCCAATGGCTATTAATATCTTTAAAAACAGAATGACAATATGACAAATACGACGGCCACCATAAGTCGTTATATTGTAATCTTTTTGGAGGGGTTCATATTGCTAATGTGTAAAAAACATATGTTTTTCAAATATTGATCAGTACGTAACTTATATAATTCTCCTTATTGTCTTTACTCTTCAATTATACACACATACGACGTTTACTAATAAATCTAATTGACAATTTATCACTATCGGAAAAAGAGTTTGTCTATGGTGAATGATCATTGTTTTTTTTATAATAAATATTATAATGACAAGTATATATGTAGTATCTACCTACCTCATAATAGAAATCCATATATGTAAGCCTGAATACATATTTGACTGCCATTTTTTTTATCGTTTTTTGTGCGATTACTTTTCTATAATACGATATATGTACCTATGTACGTACAAAAATGTATATATAATACATGTATTTTAATGTACCTTTATATTTAATAAAATACACACAAAATTTAAAAAAAACATAAATAAAATTAATTACCATGAAATCTACATAAAAAACAATTAAGATAATGAAAGAATGAGAGAGTTAGAGTACATTCCGGTAAAAAAAAAATTCTTATAGATGTGCCGAAAAATTTGATATTCCTATTTTTTTTTTGAAAAGTTTGAAAAAGGTATGATTTCGAAAATCTTTATTTTTTTTAAAAGTAACGTTTTTTTGTGATTTTCTCACGGAAATAGATACTTCAAAAAACGAGATCTGAACAAAAAATTTCTAACTTCAAAAAAATTTATTTTTGTTTTGATACAAAAATGTTTGATTTTGTTGAACTGTTTTTATTTTCTCAACTTTGACAATTTGTAGTTACATGTATTCGTTTCTTCAGTGATAAAAGCAAAAACATTTCCAAATTTTAAAACAAGAATCATATGCTGCTGAAAAATATCACTATCGAATTAATTAAGAATGGTACACTGTGACGTATACCTAATATTTTGAATTCGATTTTTTTCGAATTTATTTATACTATGTATTTTATACCATATTAAATCATCCAAACTAAAACCTTTAAAAGGACAGGTAATGAAATCTCAGAATTTAATTAATTTCTCGTACCGTATCAAATGTTTTGAAATACCGGAAAACCTTCCATAACTAATATTTTATTTTCTACTTAAAATTTTTGAAAAAGTCATGCAAATTGTATGCACATATTTTTACTTGAAATGTTTTGAGATTCTAACAAGTCTAATTCTTGACTTTAATTTAAATATAAATCAAATGACAAAACACAGCTTTCTCATTTAAACGTTTTCTATATTTGTATTACAAGTTTGATCTCGTACTTTCAATATTGTGGGATGAAAAGTTGTTAAGAGTTTCTCGGAATAAAAATAACCAGTAATTTGCTAATTTTTTTAGAACACATAAATAGGTATACAATATATGTACATCCATCTTCATTTAGCTGATTAAATAATTATTATTAGCGACTGGTAATTTTTTGAATATTTTAAAATGGACGTTCAAAATTTTGTTCTATTGTTTTACACAGTAACATTTTTTAGTAATAATTTTTTACGCGCGTTTCGGATAGAGTAACCAATCTTACTATCCCTTTGCTATTTCGTACAGTTTTCATTTAAAAAACTTATAATATTTCAACTCAAGGTAATGTAGGATTCATTCTCATCCAATTAATATAATTTTCAAAATCGATTTCGTAATTTTTTTATTCACAACATTTATGTTTCTAGAAGTATCATAAATTAAATATCTAAAGAAATTTTACTTCATTGTAGTAACAATAGTTTCTAATCCAAATCAAAAAGAATTTGTATTTTTTTTTTATAGGTATAGGTATAAACATTAAGGAAATGTAAGTTTCGTACATTGCACAATGCAAATGCCTAAAGCTCAATCTGGCGCTATTGTAATGATATGGAAGTGTTATATGCAGGTTAGTTTGATATTGTGATGGCTGATAGATGCAGATAGTTTATAAGTTCAATAGTACCAACCACCTTGATAGAATGTTTCAGCAATATCTAGACAAAGCCATGCTACATATTCATTGAATTTGGTGTTGAACAATAAACCAATAACAAAGAATATATTACAACAATATAGAAAAAGAAGTGCCTTGAATTATTAGGTTCTAGTACTCTCAGAGATAAAATTATTAAAATCAATAAGACAATTTATAAAATCTGAAAAGAAAATCATGAAAACGAAGTTTTCTGGTACCCAACTTTCAAAATTGATCAAAACGAAAAAATTTAAAATAACATTCTGAAATGTCAGTCCCCGAAGAATTGATTTCTGATACATGATTTAGAAAACATTCGGAAGATATTACCTTAAATATGTGTACTTTGAGAACATAATACCAATTGATTGAAAGTGAGGAAAGTGGCTTCGAAGCAAAAACTACAAAAACAAATTTGAAAAAAACGCTACTGAATGGAAATATTTGGGACGGTTTTTTTTTGTTCCCACCGTCACATTGAAGGCTTTAGTCTCTCCTTCTCTTATAAGAGAATTTCTTAATTCATCCATCCTCTTAAAAAAAATAAGAGCAATTTATTCAAAAAATTTCAGGTACATATGTACATAATATGATTTTTCAATTTTATACCTTGGATTTTACTAGTTTTTTCAAACTTAAACATTTTTTAAAAATTTTTGAATCGTCTATTTTGATAAAAATCTTATTTAAAAAAAAATCTCAAAAGTTTAATTCTCAAATTCAGTTTAGCTTTCCAGCTATTTTAAAAATGTTAAAACGTACACATTGTACCCTTTCTCTCAGAAACGCATAGGTGAATTTAGTAGCACTTTTGATCTTAGGCATTTTAAGAAAGACATTGCAATAATTATGATTGCATTACTTACTAATCTTTCAGTGAATTCAACTTAATGATTGCATTCATTCGTTCATTCTCATTCAAACTATTTATTCAGCATTCTTGCATCTTGAAAATATTGCAATCACCAATTCCTTTATTTTTAAAATTGCAATTAACTAAATGCAATCTTTTCACGCCCGCGCTGTGTTGAACAACATATAAAAGGTACACCATCCCCTTGAGCGCGCGCAAATTATTAAAAAAAATCTTTTGGGAATTCATGCTCTTTACATTCTTTTGTTTTTTTTTTGGATTTCTTGCAAACTTTTTGCATTCTTTTGCACTCATTTTTGAGTGCAATCAATAGATTTTGTAATGTGGCAAAATTTTTAATTTCTTCTGTCATCATTTTAGGTAAACATAGAACTATAATCGTCGAACGTCACTTCAGCTGACTTGTAAAAAATTAAGCGAATACGAGGAATTTATACATACAACGCGCCCAAAATTGCGTTTGGATGCCTTTCGTTAGGCTTTGTTAACTTTCGCTATCCATAGCAAGAGCGTTCATCGACCGCTCCTGCGAAAGTGAATTGATAGATACTCGTAGTTCGTAGATACAAAAATCAAAATGGTGGAAGCGCATAATATGGCTGACTTCTCCATTTGAGTGTTCGGAAAGCTAATTTTTGTTCGGTTTTGACATTAGCTTCCTACCACGTCCGACTATTATAGTTCTACCTTTAAGCTTTTATTACGGACTGAGTCTTACACGATGCAAGATGCACAATGTGACAGCAACAATGTGAAATGAAAAACTCAATTTTTTATATTTTTTTTCAGTATTATTTTAATTAATATACAAGAATATTATAATTATTATATAATATATTAAGCTAAATTTTTCATTATGTACAAAAACATTTTTATTTTTTTCTTAAGTAAATTTTACTCAAATTTCTTAAATATACCTACAAAAGTTTCAATTAATATAGTTAACAATTTCGTTGTTTTCATTGAATTAATTAATTTTTTTTTAATTTATTTTTCCTTTCTTATTCGTAAAAATAATTCTTATTCAAAAAATTTAAATTAAAAATAAAAAGACTAAAAAAAATTTATTTAGCTAGCTGAAGGTTTATGGTACATAAAATGGCGAATTTTTGATTAAATGAGCAGTGTTTTGTTAGCAAAATGTTTGTTTTCTTTTCAGTTTTTGTTTCTTTTATTTTAATTCAGTCACACTTTTTTCATTTTTTCCATCATATTTTCAAGAATACTAGGATCTAAAGTTGATGCATGATCTAGATTTTCTGAACTTGCATTTTCTTCAGCAACATTAACAAATGCACTAGATAGTTCTCCATTTAGTTTGTTAACTGCACCGGTTGCGATATCGTACATAAAGATTTCTTGATCATCAGCTGAAGATCTGCAAAGAAGAAAATAAGTTTAGGGTTATTTATATTTAATAGAAAAGTCATTTTATTTATGTCTGTATGTAATTACAATTACGCATGAGTACTGGCAACTCTTCGATCGATGATTTAACGTGGGAGGTAATTTCACTAAAATATAACGAAAGCTTTTAACGAAGAATCGGTTTAGTTCTCCGAACTTACCGATAAGAAAGTTTAGTCTTAACACTCTTAAGGAAGGATTCGAAGACGAAGGTTGCCAAATAAAGATAGTTGGGCATATTCATAGTCAAACTTTAGATCCGAGTCCAACTGGCTTCCAGTCTAAAGTTAACACACAGGTTAGAAACAGCTGCTATTTATAAAGAAATTCGCAGCTCTGTTTAGTAAAAAACGAAATTCTACTACAATTTTAGTACTATTGCCTGTTAATCCATTGAAATCCAATCCATTTCTGACAGATAGGAAATAAAAAAAAACCCGTTAACCTGGTTGGATAAATGATTCGTTGGTCCTATGTACTAAAAATGTGTTCGGTACACAACTTATTTCAAATTAAAATATGGGAACCCTTATGGTTTTTTTTCAAATCGAGTAGTCAAAACTTCTCTAGCTGTCACCCATTCTTCTACCTAATCTTACCTTAATATTGATCATACTAAAATAACTTACTTCGCAACTAACAGTACCACTGATTGGCTCTCCACATCCGTCCTTGATTCCTTTTCCAGCCATTTCTTGAAGTTGTCCTTTGTTGGTTTCTTAATAAGCTGCTTAATGATATCACCCGAAGCAAACTTCACTTCCTTTGAATCCGTTGTGTCTCTTTCGATTCTTTCATCATCAGAACTTGTTCTCTCATTCTCAAGAGCCTGTAAGTTATCAACTGGTGCAAGCACCACAACACTAGCAATCTTCTTTCCCTGTAATTCCTCTACATCGGGTATGGGAAATTGAGCACCATTTATTTTGAGCGGTAGATATCTATTATACTGTTTGTCGGCCAAATCAATTGACGGAACAACTGTTGAATCAGTCTTTATGTGCTTATTGGTAATGTTCTTCTCATTGTTGGCATTGAAATGGACGACTTTTAAGTCGACATTTTGTTTTCGTGGTAGACTGTTTGATTCTTTGACTCGATTGATATTTTTCTGAGAAAAATCAACACTATCTCCATTTGGCTTGACAACTGTCAAAACCTTATTTGACTCAGATATTTGTGCTCCACCACCTGCGCCATAGAAATGTTGCAAGTGCTGAGCTGGGAGATTCTCTAAGGCTACATCGCCAACTTTATCGTAATCCAAAATGCTGATGTCAGCATTATCCAATATTCCAGAACTCAACAGTTGCTGTCTCAGATCATCAGGAACTTCATCAGGAAGTTGTAGAGAATTCTTGGCTGCATTTTTACTCGTTGTTGTTGGTGCAGCAGTGGTTGAGGTTGGACTTGTCTTCTTACTTTCTGGTTCGCTTGCGAAATTCTTGAAATTTTGCTTTGATTGTATGTTAACGTTTTCCTGGCTCAAAGTATTTTTTCGATGCTCGAGCTCCTTGAAGACATCTGAATGCAAAGTAGAAACACTATATTGGGAGGATTCCGATTGACGTGGTTGTTGATTGCTGTAGAAAGCCTGTTGCTTGGGTTGCGAGTTGGGAATAATTTGCGGTTGTGTTCCTGCTCCCGACGATATGAACTGTGATTGAACTTGACCTTGATGGTTGTAGAAACTGGTCGATGGCATGGGAGTGACTATCTGAATCTGTTGGCCATCTTCAGATTTCACATATTGTGGGGCTTGAGTTGAAGGCTGGTATTGAACAGGGTTTGGTGATGTGACAAAATTATTGTACTGCTGCTGTTGCTGTGGCTGCTGCTGGTGACTGCTTGAGCCAGTATTGTACTGACCAGAACTGGCGGAATGCCCTGAAGTGGGGGTTGTTGGACCCAAATTTGGTGCTGGTATGTCATGAATGACTTGATTTCCTCCAGAGTAGGTCTGGTAATTATTGTAACGATTGCCACTCACAGTCTCTGTGATATGCTGTTCAAACTTAGGAATAGCCTTCAGTAGCTCCGTTTCCTTTGAAGGTCTTACATCAAACAGACCATGCAGTTGACTTAGAGTTGATGGCTGACTTTGGCCAAAAGAATTGCTCTGGGATTGCTGTTGCTTTTGATTGAATGAAAATTGTTGTTGATGGTTGTAGTTCTGTTCAGTTCTGTGGTGTGAGTTTTTCTGAATCTGAGGTTTCTGGTAGCGATTTACATTCTCATATTGAGATCCTGATTGTTGAGGCAATGTTGAGAAAGTTGGCTGCTGCTGGACATATGATGGAGGACGGTTGTACTGCTGAGCTTGGGCTAGCGGAGGTCGATTTGGAGGACCTTCTAACTTTTGAACGCTTGGAACTGGTGTTGGGCGGAATTTGACGGGTTGGTAAGATGTTGAACTTTGTCGGGCCGGAAGGTCTTGAGATTTTGGTGGAGGTGTTGGGAAGAAAACATTTTGCTTTTGAGCTGGTGCCGAAGGTCTTTGTTGATATTGTTGTTGTTGGTGATGATACTGTTGAGGATGGGCAGAAGGAACTGGGTGCTGTTTCGGTTGTTGGTTGAATTGGTAATATTGTTGTTGTTGAAGTTGTTGTTGTTTTTGCTGTTGCTGAAATGAATTTTGCTGTTGGTAATTTTGGTATTGTGAAGGAGGGGCAGCAGGTGGGGAAGGAGTTGTTGCTGGTGGACGCTGATACTGTGGTTTCTGGTGGCTTTGAGTATTTGCTGGTCCTTGATTGTAGAAAGGCCTCTGCTGTTGTTGCTGTTGGTGTTCGTAGTGCTGCTGTTGTTGTTTCTGCTGCTGATTTTGTTGGAAGTTTTGGAAATTTTGATGTATCTGGGGTGGTTGTTGTTGTTGTGGTTGGTTTTGATGCTGTGGTTGAGTTTGATGTTGCAGTGGTAATTGAGGTCGGAAAGATGTAAACGATTGCGTTTCTGGCAGCTGTTGCTGCTGGATTGCTGGCTTATATTCCCTTTGATTATTTTGATTCTGATAGAAAGATTGATAAGTATCCACTCCCGCACCACGAGCACTATTGAAATCAGCCCGAACATTTGCAGTCGGAGGAGGTCCCGAACTTAGTGGCAATGCCACAACAGACCTTTGAATACTCTCTGCATTATGCTCTTGCAATTCATGGCCTGCCTGGGATTTATCTTCTGAACCAAAAGTCACATGAATTCCACTATTACTGTGAAACTTCTCCGAGTCTGGATGAATGACTGTACGCAGGGTGGTTGTTTTCAATGGTGGAATAGGTGTAACAATGCTAATTGGATAATGAACAATTTCTTCACTTTCATCAGTAGAAGCTTCATTTTCACTTAGCGAAGCAATTGGTTCGTCAAGTTGAAGTTTATTGTTTTCGTCTTTCTTGTATTTGACATAGTACACATGGACTTTCTCCTTTTTCTTTTTTTGTACAATTGGCTGAGGTGGTTGTGTTGGAATGGTTTCATTGCTGTCCTTGATGATGATTTCTATTATTGGCTCAGGAGCTTCAAAGTATTGGGGGTATTGGGAGAATTGATTATAATCTGGCAGATGATTTGAGGTGTCAGGTAGTGAATATTGACCTGAAAGAAAAGAGGGATTTAGTACCAAAGGAAAATAATCATGAAAATTCGAAAACTTACCAATAGCACTTTGACCATTGTAGATACCATCTGGTGAGTAGAATGCTCTGGCATCTGAATAGCCTTGTCTTCGATTAGCGAAATCAAGACTGTAGGAGTAGCCAGGATATCCCAAATTAGTAAGTGTTCGTTTGCCTCTAGTTTCACCTAGACTTTTTGCCGCTCTAGATGTTTTGTTTGTTGATACTTTTACAGGACTGCTTTTACTTGTTTCCTTTTTGGCAGTTGCAATTGATATGGAAATCACAAAAACCTGCAAAAAAAATGTAAGTGGTTAGGAAAAATGTTTTATTTTCTTGGCTTATTTTTGAAACAACTCTTAGCTATTAATAAATTATATAAAATAAAAATTATATGTAGATTCCCTTATTTTTAAAATGTTTTTATTTTGTATTGCTTTTAATGAAAAATTCTATTAGAAGAATTTAATTTTAGTTAAATAAGGAAGGAAAAAAAACAGTAATGCGTGTTTTTCCGAGAAGAAGAACGATTAGGAAAACAGACTTTTGGCCCTTTACAACGATACTGAATGGGTTTTATTGGATCTAGAATACTGCTAATAAAAGCCTATAACAACAAATGAAATTGAAATAAATGTTCTTTCTTTTCTCTTATCCGTTTTACTCGTTTTAAAAAATTTACCTTTCTTTCCCCTTATTAATTAGGACAGATCTGGTTTTTACTATGTGCAAATTTTGGTGCCGTAGAAGTTATGAACGTCCACCACTGTATACCGTTTTTGTTTAATAATTTGCCTATAACTTTTAACCTCCATTGTTTTTTTTTTTTTTTTTTTTTGGTGCCATACTAAAATTACTCCTTTTTCAGCGGACTATCGAACTCCATTGGTTTTGTTCATGATGGATATTTGGACCAAACTGCCCATTCTACTTTATTTCTTTTAGCAGGTAAAATCAAAAGAGTTCGTTTTTTTATATTCAAGTGCATATTTTTAGGATAGAAGGTGGAAGGAGATTGGGGGAGGTGAAGGTTTATCAATTTGAAAAAAAAAATATTTTGGTACAATCTAATCTAATATATATCTAATATAACACATTATTGTATATACTTTTTATGCTGGGTCTTTCTAAATTAACAAATTATGAACTAATTTTAAAAACTAATCTGCGACGCAGGGAAACTATGTGAACCTAAATACCATACTTATGGAGGTCATTGTTTCAAAGCTTCGTTTAAAGCAATTAATTCAGCTAGATGCAATTTTCTACACAAAATTATGATTATAGTCAGATTTTCTTCATTAATACAATTTTCATCATTAAAAATTTAGTAGAAAATGCAAGATTCTACTAACTTAATGCACCAAATTTTCTCTAAAATATCGCCGTAAAACGTTTAACATGTTAAAAAAACACATGTTTTGAATAGAACTCAAAAATTACGCTGAAGCAATTAAGTATGAGAAATTTGGTCCCAGTTGAGGTCAAAACAATCCTCTGTAAAAAAAGAAGTAGAAGAAGAATTTCCACAAGTCACAAAAATTGTCAAGACAGAAAAAATTCTAGAGCTCAAATGGCTTAAAAAGATTTCCAACATGTTTGAACAAAGTCTAAGAAACGAAAATGTATAGGACTGCTCACGAGACCGAAACCAGTTGTCACGATAGCGTAATGCATAGAGCGTATGGCTATGAGATTGAGCTTGATCTAGGTTCAAGTCTCCACTGGGAAAGAAGTTTAATTATAAAAATTGAGAAACTATGGCAGCACTGAAAGTAATCTGTTGATCGGCCTGGCAGTCTTGAAAAAGCTAAGACTCCATTCAATAAAATCTTGGTGGGAGCCCACTCAAGTGTTGTTGTTTCATTCAGTACCTTCAATATAAATATTATGATGCAAAAACTTGTCAGCCTAGATGTAAATGTGTTCTCAAACAATACCCCCTTATATGTTTTAACCAATAATCTTTCCGTTTACAAATCATGTGCTTAAACTTTTAAATGTATGGAATCCCCATTTGGATAATAAGTATTTTCCTAATAAGTAGAGGAAAAGGTGGTAATATGGAACCTGTTGTTAAATCGGAACGCCCTTCTGAAGACTCAAACCAAATGTTCATATTATAAAATTTAACCGCTTTCGCCACGACTATTTCACCGTAAAGCTACTTTTAATAAACGAGGGAAATAGAAAACTTTTTTTTAATTGAAAAAATAATTTTCAGTATTTGGATGAAAAATTTTTCAGGTCAGAATTTTCATTTTTTTTTTAACAAGTTATGAAAACCAGTGTTTTTACCGAAGTAGGCAGTATTGTAAAAGGGAACCCATAGAGGCACCTTATATATAGATCCGGGTTCCATTATACCATGACTATAACATATTGCAATGACTTTTTTAAATAAACATCAAAATTTAATACAATAAATAATCAGAATATGTTTTTTTTTTTCTTATTTATAACGTAAAACTAAGTTGGGCACACTAGTATTTACTCAATCACATGTTGTTAGTATTATGCCTGAACAACATGTAATGAGTAAACCAACGGCCCAACAATGATCAATGATAATGGAATAAAAACATGATACAGAACTACGGCAGGGATCGAACCTCTGACCATGAGGTTGACAGACGACCACGCAAACCATCGCGCCACGACCAACCCCTAATTAATATCTATCGAAGTAAGGTATGGAGAAAAAATGGAGGCGGAACAAGATAACATACTTTAAGGCGTTTGTAAAAATGCTGTGACTCCAAATGCATTTGATGAACAAGTACGACTTCTGGACACGTAGCATCAGTGGTCTGAAGTGGTGTAGTGCGTAAGAGCACATGACTACAAAGACTGAGCAAATCTGATATGCGTGGGTTCGAATCCTACAAGTGTTCTTCAAATAAAATTGGATTAAAGCTCAGCGCCACTAAAAGGAGTCTGATGATTGTCTGGCAAGCATGAAATAGCTATAACTCCGGCCAAAAATAAATATATAAACGAATTAATATAAAAATTAATTCGTAAAAACAATTGGTGGTAGTGCCTTAAAGTTGTTGTTGTTGTTCACAAAAAATTCAATGCAATTGACGGAAGAATGGTTAAGTCTAATAAACTGACATTCTATGTACAAAATAGTGCAATAAAAATAATAAAGTAATATAATTGAACAATGTTTGATGTCTTTAGGTAAAGGCTATTGACAAAAAAACTAAATGGGATTCCATATTCCCACCTTCTCTTCTACCTTTCTTTTGAATCTATAACTAGTACATTTTCTATTTGTATAAAAAAATAACAGTTTTCAAACATGGACGACCTTCAAATTGACCTCTGTCCAAAAAATATTTTTTTATATTACCTAAACTATCATCAAACAAGTCGCTTGCCAATAATTTTTAAATTTAAATTGATAATAAAAATAAGAGAATAGGGAAAATACTGAATTTCAATTTGTGTGTCAATAGTCAATATTTTGTATTGTCAATGTTTGACACGTTCTAAGTTTTGTCTTCTTTGAAAAGAAAACAAAATTAAACACTGCACCTTTTACTTTCATTGTTTGTTTAACAAGGTAAACTTTCTTTGGTGATACGTGACGAGCTAAAAAAAAGGCTTCTATACGTACGTGCTTTCTGCAACGATTGATTGTTATATTTGTTTCATAAATGAAATGGTTACACCTTGAAATAGATATATACAAATATTTATTTCATTAAAATAATAATTATTGTTACTATTTGAATACTCACGACCATAAAATACGAGTATGATAGCACTGTGTTTGAATCAAAAATAAATTTCACTTTGTCATATACATATACGAAACGCACACGAAGTTCATAAGACTCATCACCCAAATATTAATTAATGAACAAGTTGTTTTGGTGTCAATGGATATATGTATTTTTGAAAGAAGTGTCATAATTAGTCATAAATCAAAATTTAATCATTGTAAAATGCAGACAAAAATTAATTTTATTGTATAACAATCAAAACTCTGAATAATTTCGATATAGCAAACATAAATAGGTACGTAATGGATTGTTGAACCTGTTCGAAGTGAAATTTTTAATACAAAATTAGTAACATTGAATATGGATTTAACTTTGTCTGTTAATCAATCTTATTAAAACAAGAGTATTTCATTAGCAACATAAGAGTTAAAACAATAAATGAGTTGATTCCAAAAATATTTTGCTTTTTATTTGAGTTCAATGTAAGCATCTACATAACAAAAGGCCAAATAAATCAGACAATGCTCCAGATCTGTCAGATTTAAAACAAAGATACTAAAGTAGATTCGGTTGGGATTCGGGAAGTGATGGAAACCTTTTAACCTTAAGAAGAAAATACCAATTTACATATGAACTTAAGTTAAGCCATGTTAATTCCAAATTTATTAAATATTCTGTGTAGCTTGTTGCTGTCAACAGAACATATAGAACATTTGTTTACCTACAAAACCTTTCGGAAAAACAGTTAAAATAAAGATTGATGTATAAAGAACCATTTTTAAAGTCATCTTGGGATTATATATTATAGAAGTCTTCGAAACAGGTCATATAAGAAATAAATATAAGCTTTTATTAAAACTTTCTAACTTATATTATTTGGAATGATCTTTCTATTCTATTTATCTATTTAATGATAAACAGGAAAAAGGCTGCTGGTATTTTTCCAAATGGATCATTTGGTATTGTAGACAAGTGAATCGTAGACATCGCGCACCAGAGCTGAAATTTAATAAAGTAATAGCTAACACCAAAAATTGCCACCTCAACTTTGAATCGTTGTTATTCCTTTAGAAGAAATTAGCAATCTTGACTTGGAAAGCGACCATGATAAATCAGGCGATGAATCCGAGGAAACCGTAGAAGAAGAAGAAGATTATGTATGTATTGCATTTTCTCGTTTGTCTGTGCACAAAATCTCAGCTTTCGTAAAATCAATTTTTCAATGTTTGTATGATATTGTGGCCAAACTCACAGCTTTTTAGCGTTCTGTTATCTGCGATGAAAAGAATAGCTTTCCTTAAATCAATAATCCCAAACCTTTGCTGGCTCCCGGTCTACTTTAAGAAAAGAACATATTCCTTACAAAATTTGTGTTATCTTATAACCAGAGATCAGAAATAAATCTCAACCTTTTGAAGGGTTCTCTAATAAATGTTATTTGATGAGCTTTTCAAAAATGCTCACTCAATAACCTTTATTTTCAACCAAAATAAATATCGGTCAAGGTCTGAGAGAAACCTTTATTATTTTATTTTTTAGGTTACGGTTAACCACTGAGTTTTATTTTTGAGAGAAAAAAATAAATCTCATCTGCAATTTTTTGAATCAGAACGCCCGTTAGTATAACCGTTAGTATTTTGTAAGCTATGATTCATGAGGATCTGCATAATGTACGAGTATCATAATGTATTTATTTTCAAAAAATAAACACGTTCTCATTAATCGAAGTAGTTAATGCAAAATTAACCATTTTTGATTTATTTTCAGTTCAGCGAAAAAGGTTAAAGGTTGACCTTTTCCATTAATTTTTTCGTAAAAATCTCAACCATTGAGAGATATTTTTGAAAACAAAAAATAAAGGTCAATCGACAACCTAATTTTTTTTTTAAATAAATCTCAAACCGTAACCAATTCTTTCTAAAGAAATGTGGTTACTCTCTGAGAAAAACCAATTGAAAATAAAGATTGACAATTATTTCTGATCTCTGGTTATAACCTAGAATCATACACGAAATTGCAATAGCTCCTATTTAACCAAGCTGATGTCATACACAACCATGCAGATCGTTAAGAGGATTTAGCTCTTCAAAATCAAACAGATGCAATCCAGAGTACAACAATCAGATTGGAAAAATATCCGGATTCCTCAAAAGATTTGCCTATTGTATAAGCTGACTTTGAAAAAACATCAGAGACGGGTTGCACCAAGGCAGTGAAGAGTTCTGGATGATCATAGATCATGTACAATTTCCTTGAGATTTGTTTTTAGTGTTGGTTTTTGATAATTTTTCTGCTTGAATATTTTTATAAAATTTCTTAAATTTGTCTCAAAATAAAATTGCTTAATATCGGAGCCGTAATTCATACTTCCAAGTAAGGCCACTTACTTACTTTGGTGCTCGGACCTAATGATGACCGTGAGTTTCCCCAGTCGGCACAGCCACAACTACTACGCTCCATATTTATGCTCTCACCAACTCTTACCCAGTTGTACTGATTACAATTGGTTCAGCCGAAATTTCGGAAGTAAACTAGGGTATAATTATGAACAGTTGTGAACATGTAAAATTAAGGTACAAGATGTCTTACAGGAGTCACCAAAGAGTAACCAATAAAAGTTGGAGTCTACCAGGGAAGCGTCTTCACTCCTTTGCTCTTTATCAGTCTTTTACTTTTTGTTTAAAGGTAGGTATGGACCCGTAAGTGGGTCAGTTATTCCTTGACAATGAATCTATAACCAGTAGCTAAGGATCTTGTGTTGACAATATCAAGCATTGCGTATGAGCACTAAAATCAACATGGCAACTGAAATAAAGGTGCTTCCAATGCGCAAGCAAAGCTGGATTGAATCAAGAAAATCATCTTCATTAAAAATACCATTTTGGACAAAATGCATCATGCAAGAACATAAAACGTTCCAGCAATAGGTAAAGCGGTAAAAACTGAAACGTTAAAACTTCTGAATCAATCAAATGTATAACGAGACATTCATTTCTTTAGTTTCCAAAATAAATCAATCCAAAACCGTTAGGACCCTATTTTTTCTGAAAGGTGGAGCGCTAATGCATTACAGTTACGTCTCCTAGTAAATTAGGTGAATTTATTTTTCATTTCTAGTAAAGCATTTTCTCATACAATTTACTATCTTAGGTATAAATAGCCAGTAAGGTCTTTCAAGAAATATATGAAAATAATTGTAGTGGCTTGAGATGTACTATCGTGTTTTTTTTTTAATTGCTGATTTAATTTATTATTCCGACTTCATTCATTTTTGTCTCCTTAGTTTTTTTTATTTTTAAAATTTTCAAAAATTTGAATCACAACCACAACTAACTTTTTTTTTCTAGTAAATTACGAGCATACTCCGATATTGTATGAGAAAGTATTTATAAGATTACTAATAAAATTAAAAAAAACAGTAATCATTATTCTGTACCTATTATACCTGGTCATTATTTTCATCATAATTTGAAACCACACCGCCGCCGGACCACGCAATATTTAAAAAAATAATTACATATCTACAAGACCGGGAAACAAAGTATGTTCATAACTTTTTATGTTTTCCACCATTAACATTGATTAACAAGTTGCAGTACACAAAACAAAAAACTCACATTTGTAACACCCTAGAGGCACACTTATGACAATCGACAAGTCACTATGCGCCTCCCATTGGCCTGACTTATCCTACAACACAATATGATGGTTGGTATATACCGACTCTGACGCAACGACAATATTCAAACAATCTCTCACCTCAGCATCATCGGCACACTTCCTGTTCAAAAAACCGACCACCTTCGATTGCATAAGCTGCAATTTTTGCTAATAAATATCACCAAGCAAATAACTTGAAACGAAAAAAGGATTTAAGACCATAGAGCGCTTGGTTTGATGTATTTGCAGTACCGGTGCGGTAGCAGAAGAGGGGCGATTAACCTGTTAAACCACTGTGCGCACCCCGTAAAGTGCTCATCTCTGGCTGCAACAATATCAGCTGCTACTGCTGCAGTAGGTTGCATCTTCCATGTTCCATCAGACAGAAGAAGAAAAGTGAAAACCAGTCACTTTTCCTTCTGTTTCATTGGCTTGGGTTACAAGTGTGCAACTCGGTTCATTAGCATGCATTTGACTCCTCGCCGCCCCCGGGTTACATAAGGCCTTAAACTCTTCGATACTCGTACCTAGGTACGAGTGTAGGTATATAAAGAAAAATAAGATCGGAATTAACCGTCTATTTGGCCTGCAGCGAGATATCTTGCAACCTTTGCAATATGGCATACGACGAGATGTCTTCGCCGTACTTACTCAGGCCCGCAACTTGTTCCTCAGAAGATACATGTACAGGTGCGGTACGCTGTAACTGCAAATTGTCTTTTGTTGACAATGGGTGGAGAAAGAAGCATGATGGCGAAATTGATAGCAAAAACCACATATTTTATATGAACGTATACTCTGCTCCTTTCTGGGGCAGCTATGATCCCCACGCAAACTTAATTGGATCACGAGTTGTGGTTATTACCTGAAATCGTTGATTTCAAAAAAAAAAAAATATTTGTATATACATATAAAGATAATGATACCTTTAACAATGGGTAACTTAAGAGCTTGAGACTCATGCCTGCCCCGGAGTATGTTAGTTTTCTTGTATCCGCACTTCATGAAATTGGATCTGGGTAAAGAGTGTTAATTGAAATACAGTTTGGGTCTATTAATATCTTTAACATCAACTTCATCTTTGGAAATGATTAAGTTTTGACGAAACATTGTTGGTGTTCATGTTAGCGAACATTAAAAACAAAACAAAATTAGGAAAACTTGAAAGGCAAAAGGAAATTTTTTTTCTTTTTTTATGAACAAAATATAAACATTTGCATAATATTGCAATTTTAATGTGACATTTATTTTCGAAACTGGAAAAAATTATTTGAGAGATAAAAGGTAATAACACAAAAATAAGGCCGAGAAAGCAAGTAGACAGAACTTCTCATTGAAACGGGGTCGTCAGGGCATATAGATAAACTGCAACTGAACAGTTCATTAATTTCTTGATATTTGGAACTGATTAAGGGTATCGTGTTGTGCTAGTAAATAAATGGAGCTTAGTAACGTCGTCACCCTTAAGGTAAAACAGGATCTTTTCCGGGCGACTTCTGAAATA
The DNA here is from genome assembly GCA_958431115.1 of Syrphus vitripennis. Lineage (NCBI taxonomy): Eukaryota > Metazoa > Arthropoda > Insecta > Diptera > Syrphidae > Syrphus > Syrphus vitripennis. Next base: position 77,157,745 of record OY288109.1, on the reverse strand, counting down.
TTTCTTGCATAACAATTTAAGAGACCAAACGGCACCATCATGCCTTTTTTTATTTTCAAATATAAAACAAACAACTTTCAACCCTTCGCAAGTATATAAAATACGGTGTGACGGTGCTGCATCAGCTTTGGACCAAAAAGTTGGTGCTAGCTTTGACGTTAGCGTTGACGCCATTGTTGACGCCAGTGTTCCACCAGTATTCCAGCATTGCACCACTGGACATGCGTCAGAGTTGACGCAGTGCGTACAGCTGTTTGTTTGCAAAATATGTCGAAGTATTACATTTCCGTATTATAACCTACATTTATGTGACCCATTTATTCCTAATTGTATTTTTAGAACGAAAAGAGACCCACTTTGACCATTTCGTCTAAAGGGTGTCCCAACAAGAACGCAAGATTTAAATTTGGCGCCATTTGAAGTGTCATTGTTTGACATTTGAACAATTATCATTGTTTGTTAGTAGAAGGTAATTCTAATTGTGAAATTGTTTTACCAAAATGGTGAAAGTTTTCCGGCTACAGTTCGCAAATTGCGATCAATTTGGGGTTACAATAATGCTCCAAAAGAGTCAACTGTAAAGCGATAAATGAAAAAAATTGCTGAAACTGGGTCTGTCACTGGTGTAAAGACAACAACACGCCTTCGACCAGGTCAATCGACCGAAAATACCGCTGTGTGGTGTGGATTTTGGACTGGAGAAATCATTGGACTTTTTTTATGAAAATGAGTCAGGTCAAGCGCAAACAGTCAATGGTGTTCGGTATCGTGAAATGATGACCAATTTTTTCGTGCCTGGAATTGAAGAAATGAATGTGGAGGGGATGTAGTTTCAACAAGACGGCGGCACCACATCTCATACAGCCAGAGAAACAATTCAATTGCTGCATCAGTCATTTCCCGGTTGTGTTATTTCGCGTTTTGGAGACCAGAATTGACCGCCTAGATCGTGCGATTTAACACCATTGGACTTCTTTCTTTGGGGTTTTTTGAAGTCGATGTTGTGTGCGAATAAGCCGACGACGACTCAAGCCTTAAAAGAGGAAATTGGACGCTGCATTAATGAAATACCGCAGAATTTTTGCAAAACGGTCATTGAAAATTTCATTAAAAGATCGCGTAAGTGCCAGCAAAGCCGCGGCGGCCATCTGCTTGATGTGTTGTTTCATACATAACCTCATCCTGTCTGCTTTACGATATAATAAAGAATTGGCGATTTTTATTTTAAATATCTGCGTTTTATTCAAAATTTTAATCTTGCGTTCTTGTTGGGACACCCTTTATACTCGTATATATCAAGTTTCTTATTTAACTTTTCTTATCAAAAATACAACCCACAAATCAGACTTTGCATTGCACAAATATTTAAATCTTTTCACCTTCTAAATTCTTCAGGTAAGTTGATGTAATTCAATCAAAAAGGCAAGTGAAAAAGTTAAATCAAAGCTGAGCTACGTTTGTACAATTGCCACTCAATGCTAGATACAGAACAGTCAATATAAAGAATTTTGAACTTCCTGGGGAAAGTGATTGAGATCTGTTAAATTGGGGGTTGACAGCTAGTCGACTGGGGAAGCAACGTTTTGCAGTGTAAACTTTTTTTTATATCAAATCGGTGAACTCTTCAAGTGAAGCCTTGGAGATCGATTTCTACCGATTTCCATTTGCAGTAAGCGTATTGGGATTGAAAAATGGCCTTTTTCAATTATAAATTTCAAACCAGATACCTACCGTTAATTCCAAATTGCTCGTATCTTAGCTGATTTCATACCTACATATAATAAGTGGTCAAACAATAATTCTCCGACGGCTCCATAACACTAATTCATAATCTTTTATGATTTTCATTGATTGTTTCATGTTTCTATTTGCTAAACAAGCAATTCATTTTTATTTTTTGTTAGATTAAATAATTCTTTTTATGCTGGTCTGGTCGGCTGTGCTTTGGCTGCCCACATGGTCTGGAGATTTTGCGCCAAAGACCTTTTCAAATTATCCAAGCTTGTTTGTTTGCGGGGGGGAACACAATCAAATCCATTTAAATGAAAGTAAAAGTTCGTCTTCAGGCAATTTTACCTCTATTACCTTTTCTTCCTCATCTTCTTGTAAAAAATAATAAAAAAATTGTACCAACAAATTTAATTTCAATTCAGATGTGTATTTTACTTTTGTTGATCATCATCGAAAAAAAAAATAAGTGGGTCTCACGCGGATGTGATCAGCTTGAAGTCAAAATGGAAAGCTAAAGGTAGGTATGAGGGTACCTATAGCAACTTCAAGGCTGAAAGAAAGTAAAACTGCAAATGACGATTTACATAATTTATAAAAAATGAATAATATGCGGTGAGCAATGTTGGATTCTTTGAAACAAGTTTTTTTTTATTCATTCTAGAGGAAAGAAAGACGTTGCATCATACATTATATACTTTCGATTTTAAAATTCGATTGGTTAATTTATACATCAGGTGTGCTTTTGATTAAACACTTTTTTTCGCCTCATAACATATATAGTAAAGATATAGAGTACGAATTAAGTAATAAGAAAAAATAAAGTGCTCTTGTTCGTTTATGTTAGTTCGACAAAGTTTTAGACCTGTCAAATGGAGATTTCTGCCAAATATCGGAATGCTGCCTTTGAGAGACTTAAAAACCTTCTGTAACACCCTATGCAAAACAACCTATGGGTGCGTACTTCTTTGAAACGATGCTGGCCAGAACGTTACAACAGTCAATGGTGTAATAGAGCCATAAGTTATGAAGCCGAGCCATAATTGCTGATTTTATCGTTCCTCAATTGAACAACCATGATGTGCAGGAGCTCTGGTTTCAACAAGATGGCGCAACATGTCACACAGCTCGTGCCAAAATTGATTTATTGAAGGAAACGTTTGGTAATCGCATACTTTTACGTTTTGGACCAGTGAGTTGGCGTAAAAGATTTAACGCCACGCAGCTAGACTTTTTTTAAGCAGATAGAAGAGTACCACAACAGGAATGAGGTTCGGGTTATAAAGCCCGAGCCGAAGCCTGCAAAGACGACCAAGGGAACATCTTGGTAGAACCGCAGTCAATGCTGAGGATATGGAAAGATCACTTCTCCAAAAGCTCTTTAACGGTGCGGCGATGATGAATTCTCTTCTGCTGCTAGAGAGACCATTCGATTCGTAGACCAACAATACCGCCAACCTGACCTGAACGAAGCTAAAGTCCAACAAAACAGCTAGAACTGATTAGAGTATGCACCAGCTCATTTTCAAAATATGATCGGAAGAAAGCATGCCCGATGAATGGAACCTCAGCATTGTTTCCCCGGTCCTCAAGAAAAGAGACTGCGCCAACTACAGAGGTATTATCTAGTCTTCTTAATATCGCTTCAAATCGATACCTACCATCTTTTTATCGATTTTAAAGCCGCGTGTTATACGCATCTATAGAGAGGAGCTATATAGAGCCACGTCTAGTTTTGGCATCTCTACCAAACTTGTTCGATAATGTAGGACGACGATGGAAAACGCACGCTGCTTCATCAGGGTCAGAAAAGATCTCACCGATACATTTGATATCAAAAAAGGTTTTAAACAAGGTGATGCACTGTAAAGCGACTTCTTCAACATCGTTCTGGAAAGAATAGTGCCAAACTCCCACGTCAAAACAAGTGGCACGATCGATCCGTCCAGCGTGATGTCAATGGCGCGTTTATGAGCATTGAGATGGAATCGAAGAAGATGTGTTTACTCAAGACCAAGTATATGCTGCCATCGAATAAGGACACCCAACACTGACGTCGTAGATAGAACTTAACAATAGGCAGCTATAACTTTGAGATAGTTAAGGACTTTGTCTTCGTAGGTGCCGCTATGAATTCAATCAACGCCACCTGCGCTGAAATCATACGAAGAATGTCTTTTGCCAATCGCTGTTTCTTTGGACTTAGAAGGCAATTGAGTAGCAAAGTCCTCTCTCGAGCAACTAAAGTGTCCCTTTATAAGACCCTTATCATCCCGGTTCTTATATATGGCGCAGAGGCATGGACGCTTTGGGATGCTTCGAGAGAAAAATTCTTCAGGTGATTTCTGGTCCCATCTGCATAGATGGAGAGAGGAGAAAAAGATTTAACCATGAACTGTACGGGCTGTACAGCGACACTGACCCGGTCAAACGAGTTAAGGTCCAGCGGCTTAGATGGCTGGGTCATGTAGAGCGAAAGAACCAGAACGCTCCGTCCCGGAAAGTCTTCGAAACCAATCCCGAGGGACGGTACAGTAGAGAAAGACTGCGGTGGCGCACGCAGTTAGGAGAGGACCTCAACCAACTGGCGTGCGAAACTGGAGGCGGATAGCTAGTGACCGAGTGGTCTGGAGAAGTATGTTGGTTAAGGCCCTGGTCCGACCCGAACTGTAGCGCCACCTTAAGTAAGTAAGTAAGACTATTTTGTGTTTGAATATGTGAAGTCACTTGTCTACGCCGCGCAGATAAGCCCGAAACCATCGACCACTTGGAGTTGGAGGACAAAATTCGCCGCATTATTGCCGATATAAGGCCACAAATGTTGGAAAAGTAATGGAAAATTGGACCTCCAGACTAAATTACGTCTGAGCTAGCCGTGGCTGTCAATTGCCAAAAACCATATTTAAATTTATTCAATCCATCTTTGTTTTATTCTAATTCAAAATTCTATCCCTCTGAACAAACACCCTTAATGTTAAGTTTATCACCAACTGTCTTCATAACCTTCATTTTTTTCATTTCAGCAAATGAAACCTAAATATTCTTTTAATTATTTAGTTGAATAAATTTCTTAATTTCTTATGTGTTTTAAAATCTACGAGTATCTACCTAAAATTACTAATTCCGGTTATTAAAATATAATAACTTACTTAATGTCCAGTCATTATATTTATCTGCATCAACAAAAGTAAAGATGAAAAAATAAACTACAATAGGCTTTACCTAAATTTTTTGAATATTGTCAATTAAATCCCTATTTTAATGTCTTTTTGTACAACCTTATGAAGGCTATACTCTGATTTTGCTCGATTAAATTCATTATTATAAAAGACTATAAGATGAATCGACCTTTTGATTAAATGTCCACTAAATCTGTTTAAATTATACCTACCTATTTATAAATCGGATTTTCTTCAACTCAAGGCCGAATAGACAAGAATTCATAACAGCAAAAAAGATGTCACAAGCAAATTAAAAAAAAATCAAATTAAAGAAAAAAATTATTTAAAGCCGCTTGTTGATACTAACGAACATAGGCATTTCGTTACAAAGAGCATAGGGTGTGCAAAATTTGTGTGGTAGCGTCGTTGTTTTTTTCCATTTTTTTTTTCTTGTGGGCGAACATTTTTCACTGAAAAAAAGCTTTTTTTTCACGATTTATTTTTTCTCTAATTTTTTATTCTCGAGGTTTGAAAAACAATTTTTTTTTTGTTCATTCATTTTTTTTTTGACAAAATTTCATTTTTGCTGCAATTTTTGACAAGATTAATTTTTAGAAAAAAGTTTTTGCAAACGAAAATTTTAACGATATTTAGGACCATTATTTAGATATTTATGACCATGAATTTTTTTTAACAATTTATTTACTTTAAATAATATTTCAATTTTTTTTCGAAATTTGACACCAAACACGTTTTTAACATTATCTTAGATATTCGGTAGTACATCCTAGGGGTGGCCCCGATTTCGTGACCAGTCTCAGTCTCGTCTTTGGATTTTTCAAAAAATAATTTTTTTTTAAATAAATTCCCATAATTTAAAGAATACCGAAAAAAGTTTTTATTACTGTTTTAAATTGACATTTCGATAGATAGTGCCCAATTTTTTCATTCGGATTATATAACTTCATAGGGTATAACACTTACTTAGCGAAGTTAAACAAGTTTACCATGTTTTTTTTTGTACCGTTTAAAAGCAAATATTATAAAAAGTCAAAGTGGAATCTTCTTTCTCACGAGCCAAAATTTAACGAGTAAACAACAAAATATATCTTCACCATATATTTACCATCATCATCCATCGTTAGTCTTCGGCATCATCACCAGCTTCATAGCACCACAGTGCAGCACCAGGCAAAGATATACCTTTCACTTTTTGGACATCTGTTAATCGTGGTATCGTGGTGTTGGCATCGAAGAAGATGAGCCATGCTCTTTTGGTTCAGATGGTCGATGTGCATTGTTTTTGACGGATGCGCGGTGGTGGTGGTTCGCTTGGGACTTCAGTAGTTCATTCATGATGTTTGTCTGTTGTTATAAAAGCTATACAAGTTTGTAAAAGTGGCTTAATTGGCAAGAGTCAGCTATTAATCGAATCCGAGTGGATTAAGCAATATTTCTTCGAAAATAAAATCCGTAGACAATACACAATTCTTTATGTTATTTTGGATTTGAAAACGTTTGATAGGTTGAATTAATCCGAAGCCGGTATATTACTTTTGCTTTTTCAGACAGTTTGGGGGAATGTAAAGTTTTATTACTCCCTCAGGACTGGTTTGTAAATTCGTTCGATTCCTTTAGTGTTGAGAGAAAGTTTCCATTTAGAGGTATTTCTTGAACGGATTTTGAATAGGTACTCATGTGTGTTCTACGGACAATGACTTACTATGGATTAAAATGTCCGTCACCATTGCGTCGTGACATAATGTTTAATGTTTGTAAACAAATATCTAGGTACTCGTAGAATTAAGTACACATCCATTAAGTAGACAGATTCACGTGGAATTTATTCGTACATTACATATATCAATTGTATGAGTCAATCATTATTTCGTGTTTGTCAATCAAAGTGTTAACACCCAATCGAAAGAAAAGTTTTTGTTGCTGTCACTTTATGGGCTTGTTTGTCAAAACAAAATTAAAAGAAAGTTTGATCGAAGAGAAATTAAACATCTATCGAAAATTGTTTGAAAACTTTTTTTTCTACTTAAACATTCCAACACGTCCAAGATTTACTTCGAATAGACGCTTTAAGGGGACTTAAATAATTTGCTTTTTAATATTTAGCAAACAAACACTAGCAATAGCATTTTTGAGGTTTGAAAGTGTTCTTAATTTACCGATCCCTGAAATAATGTAACAAGAACCCATTACCTACCATAGTATGCTTTAAAGATTTCTTCATGCTCCTATGGTTATGGAATTCTGAATTAAATTCGGAATAAATTTTTTTATTTTATTTTGTCCTTCGAAATAGTTGCAGAGTCTTGAAATAATTGTAAAGCAATTTATTTGCATTTATAAAACTTTTGTTTGATTCTTTGCTGGCCATGGTTTCATCGAATACGGATAAGTAAAAATATAGAAATATTTAAACATCGTTCGAGTTAATAAAATATTTTCTTATGCTCCTTTGTAGATAAGAAATGGTATACAAGTTTTATTTATTAAATAATATCCTCTCAAAGGACGTCGTTGGGCAATAATGCACAAAGCATACCATTCACTATATTTAAATAAATCAGAACAAAAATTGTTTGAAAAGTCCAACCCTAGTTAAATGTAAATGAAAAAAGACGCGTTATTTTTACGGTTCAGATTATTTAAAAACCCATTTTCTTATTAATTATCAATCGGTATTAAGAATTAAAAACAAAATGCACAAATGAGTTTAATATTTAAAGTATTAGATTTTGAAATTTTAGAGTTATCTTATAAGATTTTTTAATATTTTCAATATTACAACATTTTTCCAAATTAGAAACAAATTAGTACTTACAATAATTTTAATTTTAAAAAATCTGAAATTTACCGTAGATTAGACTGTTCAGAAATGTATGTCACTAAGTTTTATTGAAATTGTACGTTAAAAATATCATCCACAATGGAAGACCGTTTTACGAAAAATTAAAAAAAAATAACTTAGAGGACATTGGCACAAGGCTCAAGATGTTTAAATAAGAAACTGAACAAACAATGAAACAAATTAGAATAAGAAATTGTTTGAAATAAAAAAAACACGCTAACTTTTTGAAAACTTATTAAAATAAAATGGCGGTAGTTCTAATGAAAACATTTCCAGGTCCAAGATGTCAAAGGGCCTACTTTAGTTCTTTGAAAAAGTGAATTAAATAGATTGTATTTTAATTCGTTGATAAATATTGTTTTTACTTTCTCGATTCATTTTGCCACTTTGTAAAGAATGCGATTCTGGTTCAGTGAATGAAACAGTACATTACCGAAGACACAACATTCTTATCAACAACTAATACTTGGGCAAACGTTTCTTCCAATACTCTACCTCGATACCTAGATTAGAATCAAGATTTATTTTAATTTCTGGAAAAAGTTTTTTTTATTTTTAGTTGAACGTTAACGGAAATTATTCTGTAATTATCAACACTGATTTTGAAAACCTAACAATCCTGAACATTATAGTAAAAAAATGTTGTAAACCCATATTTCCAGGATGGTGTTCACTCGGGGGCCTTTCACTCCAAAAACGAAAATCAGCTAATACAAAACCCTTACAATTTAAACAAAAATTTTAATACGAATAAGCAGTTCTATTGAAATACTGTTCTTGTATTTAAGAAAATCTTAACTATCACAAATTTTTAAATTAGGTTGCTAATTTGAAAATTTGTGATATTTTTATAAAATTGTTGTTATTCCGAAAAATAAATAAATTGAAAAATTTAAATTTGTTAAAAATTTTTCCTTTTTTCTGAAATTAGACTGAATATCTTTATTTTTATTTCAAAATCAAAAAATATAAATAAATTAAAACTTCGTTGTACTCATCAAAAAAATTGTTCTTTCGTTAAATTAAAACTATTTTACAAAAAGAGTTCAAAGAAAAAAATAAAAATACAATGAATTTTTTTTTCAGCTAATTCATACATAAATAATACAAGTTAAAATTTCGAACTTGAAATCTCTCATTACAAAATCTCACATCCAAAATCTCGCAATTACAAAATTCTGCTTTTTATAACCTCGCAATTACTTAAACTCAAAAAGTAAAATTTTTAAAACTAAAATCAGAAATTCAAAAAAAATGTCACATTTCGATATTCAAAATGCTAGTTGGATATGAAAGAGGCTCCGCCTTTCATTAATTCTTAGATTTAAAAAAATAAAGCGGGTTAATTATTTTAATTGCTTAATTATTTTATCTTCAACTTTTTATGACTTTCCCAGTTTAAAAAAAAAATGTTTCTTTTTCAATTTACGGAAACTTACCAATAGGATGTAAATCCTCATCTTGATGCAATATATCCAAAATAATCCTTCTGTATAAAATTAACAATATTTTTTTTTCGATGTAAGCTCCTGTGTTTATCTTTTAATTAAAACCACAGCAATAGAAAACTATCACAAAATTATTATAGATATTTATGCGAAAATACTTTCTTTATCCATTTGTTATAAATTCAGCGAATGAATTTTTTATTGTATTCGTTTTGCACTTTATTCAAAATCACCCGCGTTAAGTATATTAAAAATGCCTTCACATATTCTTCACACCCACTCTATAAGTTTGAAATTATAATATGATAATATAATTTTTACCACTAAAACTACTAAATTCCGACCGCTCGACGGTTAAGCTAGTGGTGTACTGAATATTTTTTTTTTTTTTTTGAAATCGAAAAAGTTTCCAACACCTTAAAAAATAACGACGACAACAAGAAGGCTAAAAATTAAAATATATGCAATAGAAGAAAGACAAGCGAAGCGACCCAACCGATCTAGCCAACAGTCCGACGAAGAAGATCCAATCCCATGAGTGACTTTACCATATCCAGCTAAAAACCACAGCGCACACAATCGACAAAAATATCAAGTGAAAAGTTGTTGGGCAAAGTGACAGCAAAATAAGCTTGATGGCTGCTATAAGAAGTGAAGAAGTAGAAGAAGAAAAAGAAGAAGAAGAAGTGATCCCAACGGAAGCTTTGCGCCAGTTGCCCATATCAGCCAAGTCGTCGTGCATTACATTACCTTTTGCCTTTGCCCGTGCCTCCCGTTGGCTCAGTAGTCAGCGTCGTCGTGTCGGTCGCAATGATTTTACTTTCTTTCCACGAAACACAAGCGCTTAGCATTCCATGATTGTCTTATGAGGCCCATACAATCAGACATATCCGACTTGGAAGGGTCCTAAAGCAGACACAAAATAAACAAAACAAAAAGAAACGTACAAAACCGTTGCGGAATTACCCCTTACTCCCAGAGAGACAACATTGCCGCATCGCGTCGAGACGTAGTCGATTGTCGGAGAAAGGTAAGAAAACGAACGCGAAAACCCAACGCGCCTTTAGTAAGCATAGTATCTAAGACGTATCTCCATCTTTCAATGGCATTAACAGTGACTTACAAAAAAAGAAACAAAACTGGATAAAAAGTATCTGCGAGCTTGAATTCTGTAGGTGAGCAACTATTTTTTTGGAAAACCCGTTGCTCGCCCTTAAATGAGGCTTGAAATGTGTCATGATCGCATTCATATTTATCTGTAAGATACAAATTTCAAATGCAATGGTTTTTCTTTCTTTCTTTTATTCCTTAGTATATACATCTTGTGACAAAACAAAGGCTTTCTCGTAGCTATATGAGTTTAATTGACCTCACCTACCTATCAAAGCAACAGACATAAGAAAGAGCGCGTAAATTGCGAGTTCATTTTTCATTCCTTGCTTCAGATTTAAAATTCAAATATTGTCGTTACAATAAAAAAAAAAAACTTGGAAGTTGATGCACTTATGCGAGGGATAGAGATACTGCACTTCGTGCAACAACTTTCGCTAGTGTTACATAGCGATCCAGTTTAAGAGTTTTTTTTTTGTATTTTAATTTATTTTCTACACCATATTCGGAAGTTCAAAATTCCAATGCACAATGAGATGACAGTACCTATATACTCTTGTTGTGGCAAAGTGGCAATAAAATCGGAATTGGAATCGCAGCTAAAAGAAGCAATATATTTTATTGATGGTCAAGATTATTAAGTCAGTACTTTGTCTATACTCTAACTCTGTATAATATGCGAAATTGGATTGGAATCGGTGGCAGATCAGATGGAAAGTGGGATGATTATTGGCTTTAATTGGCGAGAGAGAAAATCATGAGCGTGTCAAAAATAATATAGTATAAAATGTGTGGCATATAAAGTGTGATCCATGGAATATATGTGGGAAAATTTTTACTATATTTTTCCTATCCGCAAATGGTAATGCTGACGGAAATGCTCGTATTTGTAGTTAGTACACGAAGATTCTCTATAGAAAGTTAGTTTCAATTCAAATATTATAATAAAACGAATATGGTCTGGTCGGAGGGATATAAAACTATCATCTAGTATAAGTAGTAATGCAATTGACAAATACTAATAAATGAATTGCATTTAGATTTCCATAAAGCTACAATTGGTATTAATCGTAGAAAATGCCAAAGTAATGTAAAATTTGTGAATTCGGTGGGATATTTAAACACTCATAAGTATTCCAATTAACTTTACCCTATAGGAAACTACTTCTTCAATGAATTAGAAGAATTATCAGAACTTTCAAGCAAAAGCTTACTGAACTTCGTCAAAACATCCAAATAATTAGACGAACCAGAGGACTCATAGGTTAATATTACAAGAAGTTTACAACACTTCAGGGTACCACAATGGATCTACATTGATCTAAGTGTGACGGTACCAAGACCAACTGTCAGCCCATAAAACCTAACCTAACCTAACTCCACTTAACTTATAGAAAAATTAAATTTTGTCTTTGATCGCAAAGGTTTTAAGATCACTAAATTTTTGAATACGAAATGACTGAACGTCCCTTGCACAAGATTTTAACATACACTTTGTTTTTATTTTTTAATTTGGACTTTTACAAATTACGACTGTTTTGTCTCTTAATCCATGGCTTTCCAAAGTTGGAACCGTTTGGTACTTGTGGGCGTTCTTTTTTGAGGACTACAAAATTGAAAATTTTCTAATGTACCTACATAGTTTTGATGGCAGTTGATCTATGTTGTCCCAGCTGGGGGTTTCAACTAAAACTCAACAATTAAATTTAAAATTTTAGTTCGCTATTTTTTTTTTTTTAATACGAATTTTCAATTTGAAATCAACCCTTATTTTCATTTTATGGAAAAACTAAAATTCATATTTAAATAGACCTTTCTTGGTGGACTAGTTGTGTCCAATTTTATGAAAAAAAAAAGTTAATCATGTCGATTATGGAATCCGATGAATGGTCTGCGGATGGCTTCCGACAATTTTTTTCAGTTTTTACTATTACAGAATCCGTCGCAAGAACCTTCATAAATGTCGGTAACGTAGTTTAAATTTTATTCGATTATGAAATACTCAGTCCATCCGAACTCCATATAAATGCTGGCATTTCAAATCCGCACCAAAGTTGTTGCGTATGCAACAAAATACAAAAATGGAAAGCTTGAAAAAGTAAGTTTAACATTTGAGTTTTAGATTATAGTTTTGATGTTTTTGCAGAAAAAGAACAACAAATAGATTCCAATTCGAGAAAATGGTAAAATTGTCATTAAATAATTAATTAATTAATTTTATTGGTGTTCAGTACAAATATCTACACCAAGCATTCTTGTGTTTCTGTCTCCATTAGCGTATAGCGATTTTTAGTACAGGCATGCACCCAAACAAGTGAGTCGTGACTCGAACCAGGAAATTTAGCGTTCTCATACCAATATTTAAGGTCAAAAACTGTCAGCATCGATAAGAAAGTTTGAAAATGATAATGAAGTTTTAAGAAACGGTAATGTAGATCTTCCGCCGGATTTACTAATAGATGTTTACCGCGGACGTGAGTGATATGTGAATCGAGTGGACCCACGGGGAATAAAATTTTTCGGATTCCATAATCGACATGAATATTAATATATCGACGAGTCGTTGTTATATTTAAAGAAGCATAAATTGCTTCGCCATCTTCATATTAAATTCCCATGGGAAATGTCCTTTTGGTTGTTTTTTATTTTTTTTTTTCATTTTTTTGGAAACTTTTGTTAAATTTTATTGTAAAATATTCAAATAATAAGTTAGCAGTTTTTCCCGCCTGAATTAAACTAACCAAAACACGTATACATAGATAAAAAATATAAACAGATTGTATTATTAAATTAATTAACTGAATATAAAATTTACTACATTCCGGAATTATTAAAATTGGACTTTGTTTTTCACAGAACCTCTTCGGTCTGTAGTTACTGTTTTTTTTTAATATTTTTATTTCTTACCTTTTTGTAGCTATTCTTGTTTTCATAAACGTAACTTCATAACATAGTAAACATCAATCAAATAGCGATTTTTAATAACAAACTGCTTTACCTACTGCCGAAGCGTCAATTCCGAATGGCTTTATTTTTGTAGGAACTCTTTGTGTGTTTGTGCTGCCAGGTAACAGCAACAGGTAGGTAACATAAACATTACGCTACACTTGTTTTCCATGCTTCCTTCCGCAAATTACATTGTTTCGCTCGTGCAACTCGCTTCGTCATTATGCTGTCACGCAGTTTATCCCAAAAACCAAAAAAAAAAAAAATCAAAATGTTATAGGTACTCGCATCATTTGACTCATATACCTGCAACAAGAGTTAAGACGAAATTATTTATAGTTATGTGTTGAAAATTTGTAATAAGGCTCCATGTTTTCATTAATCATTCTTAACTTTGAAGGCCTTAGTGCAAATATTTTGTATACAAAGTTTTTTTTATTTTAGAAATGAAAGAAAACCCAAATGAAAGGTAAAAAATGGTTTTTTGTATACATACTACAATAAATGCCATCATTATAATAATAATAAGTTATGTCAGGTGTTGATATACATATATTCATTTGTGCTCGTCGGATGTTCATTAATAACATGACAAAAAAACATGAAAAAACAAAGATTTGTTCATATTTAAATCCTGTTAAGCATAATCGATAATTTTCTTTTCTCGAATTAGAGTTACCAACTAAGTGGTCGGTGTATCAATGTAATAAAATGATATCATTTCAACTGTCAAATATACGTGAATTTCTTTGACAAATAGTCTTTTTTAATTGAAAGTTGTAATAATATATGATAAGGTAGTAATTATATAATTTATAAAAAAATTATTTCTAAATTGAATTTATAAGCGCTAAAAAATAATGTTTGTTATGGAAAGAGTGTTTTTTTTAGCTGTAGACGCTTAAGTTGACAACGCTTTTTTAACTGGCGGCCATTTTAACAGCTGATGAGTGATTTGTGTTTAGTTTGGTTTTGTACTTTCACGTTACGGACCCGTGAGTTGACCTCAAAGATCGTCCGATTTAAAGCCGCTAGACTATTTTCTGTGAAAATATTTGAAGTCGCTAGTCTACACTGATAAACCGTAAGCATTCGATTACAACATTGATCATGGTGGTGATCATATTATGTCAGAAATCAAATTTAAATTATAATGCCAAAACATTATCTTTAGAATAAATTCAATTTCAAATCAGCTAAAAAAATGCCTCTAAGAAAAACAACTCCCTATACTTGCACCACTCGGCATGCCCATCAGTTTATTCCTGAGCCCGGTGGACGTACTGTTAAGTGTAGAGATTCTTTCTTTAGCTGCACTACACGAATGTAAAATGCTTTGCCACGCTTTTCCTCGCATTGTGATGTGTGCATCGGTATTTTTTTATCTCATCTTCATTTTCCCTAAACGCTGCTACTGTGTTAAAACGTTTTTAGGGTAATCTTAAAAAAATCAGGTTAATTAAGAATCTGTCTGCTATTTTACATGGAAAAGTACACCTTTTAACATTTTACTCTCAGTGCAGGATATATGTAAGTACTTCAAAAATAGTAAAATGTATAACATAAATGTGCATTTTTTTCGGTTTTGGAGGCCTATAATGGACCCTAAATTTGAGGAGGTTAAACACCAACATTTAGCTTTCTGCAAATTTTGACTTTATTGTTCTTTTTTTATATGCATTCTCACTGAACAAAATAAAGATAATAATAGTTTCACTCCAAATCTTTTAAGATTTCGCTTGAGACTCTATTCTAAGTTGTTTTTTCACTCCCAATTTACACTAACTCCATCACAGCTTTAAAAGTATGTACTCTATCATACGAAGAAACGCAACATTAAACAACACTTAAATAAAATTATTTTGAGTATGGTATAAATTAAGTAATTTATATTGTTTGCTATATAAGCACCATAACACCATCCACACAAATAGGAGTTATGATGTGTAAAAATCATAAACACACGACTCATCAAATCCACAAAAGGTAACGCATTAATGTGTGATTTCACATTGCAATCAATGGTATGACATCGATGTCAATTTAAGCGACCTTAACATGAAGTGTCATTCAAATATCAGAGTCATCTTTGTAACTGTTACCTTTCCCGGTTATCGATATAGCCGTTTTTAACGGTAGCACATTTGTATTCATATCAAAATACAACGCACATTTTTTTTATTTTTGCATGCATCAGCATCGTCAGCGTCACATCAATCATAATCCAACTCCTCTTCGGTGTTACGTGAGTGTAAATAATACAATAATAAACGCTTTGTACATCTCGCTGGGTTTTGACCTGAATTTGGTTAATGTGCAAAAAGTAAAACCTCGCACCTTCTCTTTACTCTTGCCACTGCACATTAAAAATTATTCTGCAATTGGCAAATAACCGAAATTTGTTAAGCGTATGAGTTTTGCGGTAGGTGTATTAATTGTAAAGCTGTTTGGTGCAAAGCTATTTCCACACCCCAAGCCGGGATTTCAAGTCGATTAAGTTGTAGGTAGGTAATCTGTGATTATCGAAAATATTGGCCATCAGATTTAAAAATTCGAAAGTTCCGTATTGCGTGATGCGTTTCGAATAGAACCATATTAACTGCGCAATCATCAACTGGTTAGGTGTTATTAAACTGTTATTAAAAGATTTTTTTGTAGATTTAATGATAGTTAATGTTATTATGTAACGATTTATTAGTTGTGCAGCTTTCATTCGGATCTGCAGTCAGATGGCATTATAAATCTGCGTTCATGGGCATATTATTTAATTTTACGCAATTTTTGCATTCGGCAGATGACTTCTAGAGAGCTATTTACTATACCCCACCATGACGACGAAGCGGCGCCAATTTTCACAGTGGGCATTTTGTTAATTGGGGATTATATTTTGTTAATTTTCGGAATTGAATTTAATCTTCCCACAAGCAAATAAACCTGATTAAAATGTGCGTCCCTTTCAAAAGCATTCCATCATATTAAAAAAAAAAGTACATACGTGTGTTACGTTACGCACCAATCACGTATGCGTTCCGAATTCTTTACGTATCCATAACGTGTTTCACATGCGTTGCGAATCCGGTACGTTCGCGTTACACACTAGTTATTCCACGAGAAAACCAAAAATCCGGCTATGTGGCAGGTACCGTTATGAAAAAATTTCATTAAAATTTTCTCTTAACTGTTAAATGACAGGTACCGTTACTTTTACTAAAAAATGCTAATTCTAAAGAATCTCTCTAGAACCTTACATAAGTTCAAAGTTTGAAGAAAATTCGTACAATAGTTTAGGAAGTCAAGGTACAGACCGAATTTCGGGACCCACTTTTTTCGCATTCTCTATCATCGTAACGTAAGGTCTGATCAATATCTTGAGTTCTCGAGGATGAGCTGAATTTTTAACCTATGCTGTCTTTACTCTTTTTCACCATATCGGTCTATATTATTGGGTTTAACAATTACATAAGTCAGATTTGTCAGTATGTGCTTTGTATATGAAAACTATAGTACTATCATGGTGGAAGTCGAATGGGGCGACATCTAATTTACCTATGCAACCCTTACTCTTTTTTTTTTGTGGAGAGCTTATGGAGGTTTTAAATGATATTTATTGATATTTTTTGGATGCAATTATCCAAAAAATAGTCTCCTCTTGCTCCTACCACCAATTTTCGACGCTCAAAGACTCCCCAAATCGAATTTTACACCACACATTTTGCAGCGCCACCACCAGGACCTCTGCAACCCTAAAAAAAACTCGCCATGATAGTACTATAGTTTTCATATACAAAGGTATGTGTCCCACTGTACCCCACGCAGTCACCATTTGAATCTTCTTTTTTTTTCGACGCCATGATCTGGTGTTGTGATGATACTTGAAGCCTTTCGAATTTCATAGCAGTCACCACCGAACTGAACTGCACTGACTCTTCAGAAATATCAGTAATTGTAAATCTGTTGCGAATTATAACCTTGTAAAATCTTTTGTAAAGTGCAACTTCATAGACAATCTCCATCTTCATCGACCGATAAGTCCATCATCTTCTGTGAACTGAATGTAAAATAAATTATATATACTATGTATAAAAGCGATAAATTGCAAGAAGTGAAGTACATATAATTTCAACTTGATTATTATGCTTACTTATTGCAAAATCGATTAGTTTTCCTGTCTCAATTGTGCGAATGTATATTTGAATTAATTGAAGATGAAAGTGGTGACGAAGATCAGATGAATTGAAGACCAAGATAATTACTTTTTCGTAGGTAGCCAGTCGTGTTTATATATGTATACAAATTCAAGCGACATTTGTGAAATTTGTATTATGGTCTTATGACTTCTTGTATTTGTTTTAAAGTTAAATTAAAAAAAAATAGAGTTATCTTGAAGTACATAATTAAAAAAGCCTTTAAATTAAGGCATAACAGAATACCTTATAGGTAATAGATGTAATGAACTTGAAAACGAACATTTTTGATTGTAAATAGGGAATAGAGAATTTCATTTGTTATAATAGTTTGAAGACGAATTCAATTATTTCAACAAAACTCTAGAGCATCTACATTAGAATACTCCTTTTTATTAAAACACTTATTCGTTGCAAAACAAATTTTTCAAGAGCATGTAATTTATTTATTTTTTTTTTCCGAGAAGTTAAAAATAAAATTTATATTTTAAAGAATTTTATAGTAACAGCAATCTTCCCTTTTTAAATAATACAAAAAGCGAGGAATTTGAACTTTTTTTATAAAAATTTCTATGCGGAAAGAAATTATTCCATGTGAAATACTCTTAAAAGTAATCTCAATTTTCCATCACACCTAAAATCAGTATTTACGTGACATTATTTGCAATAATACATTGTTCGCTTCAGTAAATGTTCTGTGACCAGATAGCAGATTAAATTTTTTAAATTACCAAAGGCAAACAAAATTTATATTAATTATTGAAAATGAAGTGTCCCATTAGCTTTGCTTTTAAAGCGTTGGGGAAGCCTGATGAAATATATTATAAAGAAGTGTTATACGAAGAATTCAAACAAAAAAAATCAGAATTTGAAAAAAAGTATCTTCCTTTTGATTTCTGAGGTTTGGGAATTGGAACCAAGTTCCAGAGTCAAAATAAAATATAATAATAAAATAAAATAAAATAAAATAAAATGAAACAAAAATATTAATAGTAAAAGTTAAAAAAAGCATTAAAAAAATATAAATCAATAATATTTGATAAAAGGAACTGACATCGCTCCTGGAAATAATTTTGCCCAACATTTTCTGCTTATAATTTAAATATGATTTGTGGCACATATGACTGCCAAGGCTGGCTTTTACGTAATCTAATCTGGAGGTCCAATTTTCGATCACTTTTTCCAACATTTGTGGCCGTATACCTTCAATAACATGGCGAACGTTGTTCTCCGAGTGGTCGATCGGTTCTAACTTATCGGCGCGCGTAGACAATTGACTTTACATATACAAACAGAAAATATTCTAGCGGCGTTAAATCGTACGGTCTTTGAGGCTAATAAACACAAATCACGTGAAAGTCAGTCAATTTATGTCAAAATCCGAAACCAAACTAAATACAAATCAATTAACAGCTCTTTAAATGGCCGCCAATTAAAAAAGTGTTGCCAGCTTAAAGTTCTATACCTCTTAAAAAACACACCCTATATAAAAATATACGTATGCCATGACTTAAAAATTAAAGCTTATGGCTGATGGATGGGTTTCATTTTGAGATTGAGGACGTCAAATACCCATACAGAAAAATCAGAAAATCTGCAGAAAATTTGATGAAGCTAAAGGACCATGGTCTTTTTGGCCCATTGTTCAACACTGTTCAAATTGAAGTCATATGACAGCTAATGAGCTGTACATGTACATACTTTATTTCATTGTATGGCAGCTAAGTTAAAATCGAACGCGAAATTGGTATTTTTGTGCTTTTTATTAAAAAAAGGTTAGAATTAAAAAAAAAAGTTTTTGAAAGTTAATGACTCATGACTTTTTATATGGAACATGTCATCACTGTTGAGCAATTTTCAAAATTGAGACCAGGGTCCATGCAAATGTGCCCATGGTCCTTTTATTAACCAGTGTTAGCAAATGGCGATTTTTACCCACTTAACTTTAAATAATACCTGGTTAAATATTTACTATAGTATATAATTATTTATAACATTCATTTGAAAGTTAAATGTGATAAACCAATATTTTCTACATTTGACCTCTAATACACAACTTGTTTTAGCATTAATCAATTGTTTATCTGTTTGTTTTTCTTTCTTTAATAAGACAGTTCATTTTGTAAGGGAAACATTAAAGATAGCCTTTGTTTCATAACATCAAATTAAATTTAGTCTTTATATTGATTAATGATTTTATCTAATAAAAGAAGAATCATATGAAAATAATTGCTCCCTTTTCGTATAATCGAAGATCTACAAATTGGCACATCATGGACACGACCTAATTGACATGCAAAATTATTGAAGTGAAGAAGCAAGTTTATTTTCTTCACAAACAGTAATTGAAATCTAGCTTCATCTTTTGTAAAACTTTAAAATGAATCCGTGTTTAACATCACAATGCAAACTGTGATTAATGGAAATTGTAACACTTCGAGTACAAAATTTGCATGTTCAACACCATTAAGCATTTAAAATTTATTCGAATTAAAAAAAAAATTAATTTTCAATGCTATAGTAATAATTTTTTCGTGGGAATAAAAATAATTTTGTTTTGTTTTCCTTGTTAATTTTTGCTGTCGAGTTATCAAATGAGAGGTATCTGTGACAAAATGGTGATGATTTTGACACACAACTCAATTTCAAGTTTATGATGCTTGGAGATGTTAAGCATTTGCCCTAGATTAACTTCGCTCAGTTATATTTCTTGCATTTTAAATTCAAATCATATATGCAGCAAATCTTAGGGGCCTATTAAAATATTTAATTTCCGTCTTATTTGAATCAATTAATCGATGGTTAAATAATTATTGTGAAATAAAAAAATGACCACAGAGATGCGGCTGAAGTTTTAAATACTAACTTACCTACATTTGTTTTTCAATGCCATATTGTTTGAAGTTTTAGAAAGTATTTTTGTTTATTTAATTCAAATTATTATTATCTGTTGATTGGTTTACGAGTATCTACAATTTGATTTTTAAAATGGTTTTAATTCGAGTACATTATTATGTATGAAGGCAGCTACTAGACGGAAGTTTTGAAATGTTACACAGAAACTGATATCGAGATCTTGATTAAATATGATATTACAAAGATATTGAAAACGCCTTGATTGTCTGAGCCTCGACCTACAGAGGTCACTGGTAATTTTTATCAAACTTCATTTCTACCAAATAATAAAAATCCTTTTGGTATCTACAAATATACATAAATTGAAAAAATAATAAACCATTGAATGAAGGTATTTTCATAATATTGAAAAGAACATTCAACCTCAGAATCTTGTTGACCAAAACCAATATATTGCCATCATAGAGAAAGCAACATTTTTTAAGACACTGTTCAATCGACTTACTACTATTTTATGTATTGAAAACTTGTGAGGCTTACCTTGTTATTGCATTCTAAATATGTATTTTTTTTTAATGAAGAAGGTTTAATAATAAATTAATTTAATCTTTGTGTTCTTGCTCTAGGTCAATTCAAAATGAAAGCTGTACACCCAGAATATCAGAGAAGATGGAACACCAGAAATACAATTAACATTGAACATATGAATCGCATTAAAACTACTTTTTGCATTATCTAATACATTTATCCATTCATAAAACAAAAACAATTTTTCAAAATCAATAACAAAATGTATTGAAAAAAAAAATTGAAAAGTTATGTGAGGTAACTTTGTGGCGCTGACGAAAATCTTAATATGTTTTTTTTTTAATGAAAGTTGTATTGAATTCTTAACTTTGAATAATGACTTGTTTTTCAGAAGGGTACTACAAGTAGAATGAAAGAGATTGTAGAAAATTAATGAAAACTTTTAAAAATCTTAAGCAGTGAATACAGATTAAAAAAAAGCATTTGGGGTAGTAAGATTTGTTTGAACAGGCATGAAATTTAAACCACAGCCTGAAATTACTTGACTTCTTTTTTCTTTAACCGACAATTGTCATGGTCAAGAATCTGTTAACTGGGACCCTAGGGCTCCACTAACGGGGTTCGTCGGGTTGACGTCAACAGGCCTAATGGTTTTGGGTAGTTCCATGGTCTAAAGTCAACTAAAAGTAGGGAAGTAGGGGTCCGAGACAAGATTGGAATTTTTAGATTGAAGCTTACCTTGAATATTGGTTTTATTTCGAATAACGAAAATCATTAAATAATCACCTCGATTACAGAATCCGATGAATGGTCTGCGGATGGCTTCCGACAGTTTTTTTCAGTTTTTACTATTAGAGAATCCGTCGCAAGAACCTTCATAAATGTCGGTAACGTAGTTGAAATTTTATTCGATTATGAAATACTCAGTCCATCCGAACTCCATATAAATTTTGGCATTTCAAATCCGCATCAAAGTTGTTGCGTATGCAACAAAATACAAAAATGGAAAGCTTGAAAAAGTAAGTTTAACATTTGAGTTTTAGATTATAGTTTTGATGTTTTTGCAGAAAAAGAACAACAGATAGATTCCAATTCGAGAAAATGGTAAAATTGTCATTAAATAATTAATGAATTAATTTTATTGGTGTTCAGTACAAATATCCATACCAAGCATTCTTGTGTTTCTGTCTCCATTAGCGTATAGCGATTTTTAGTACAGGCATGCACCCAAACAAGCGAGTCGAGACTCGAACCAGGAAATTTAGCGTTCTCATACCAATTTAAGGTCAAAAACTGTCAGCATCGATAAGAAAGTTTGAAAATGATAAGGAAGTTTTAAGAAACGGTAATGTAGATCTTCCGGCGGATTTTATTCTGTAATCGAGATGAAAATCTAAGTCCGGTGCACCGGCGTGAAACCTCGACTTTTTTTCCAGCCCCATCCTTCTGGATCTAATGTGTTAGCCAACCAAATTTGAATCTGATGGAATGTCCTGAATGTGTGCTGCAGATTTTGTAGGTGGCAAAGAAGCAAGATCAAATTTGATTTGGATACAAAACTCGCTCGTGAGAAATGCCTCTCCGTGATTTTTGGCTAAAGTAGGCATCCGAGAGAAAAATTGCATATTCGTGATCTAGGGAGTGCTACCTTCCACTCGATGTATCACATGAAGCAAAAAACCGATTTCAATCTTTAAACGCGATTTGCGGATAAACTAAGCGTCCTAGACCCCCCAAAGTTGAAACCCTCAAAAGTGATTTTTGGCTAAAGTATGTGTTCGAGAGAAATAAAAATTGCATATTCGTGATCTAGGGAGTGCCACCTTTCAATCGATGTATCGCATCATGCGAAAAACCGATTTCAATCTTTAAACGCGATTTGCGGCTAAACTAAGCGTCCTAGACCCCCCAAAGTTGAAATCTTCAAAAGTGAATTTTGGCTGAAGTAGGCGTTCGAGAGAAATAAAAATTGCATATTCGTGATCTAGGGAGTGCCACCTTTCAATCGATGTATCGCATCATGCGAAAAACCGATTTCAATCTTTAAACGCGATTTGCGGCTAAACTAAGCGTCCTAGACCCCCCAAAGTTGAAATCTTCAAAAGTGATTTTTGGCTAAAGTAGGCGTTCGAGAGAAATAAAAATTGCATATTCGTGATCTAGGGAGTGCCACCTTTCAATCGATGTATCGCATCATGCGAAAAACCGATTTCAATCTTTAAACGCGATTTGCGGCTAAACTAAGCGCCCTAGACCCCCCAAAGTTGAAATCTTCAAAAGTGATTTTTGGCTAAAGTATGTGTTCGAGAGAAATAAAAATTGCATATTCGTGATCTAGGGAGTGCCACCTTGCAATCGATGTACCGCATGAAGTGAAAAACCTATTTTTATCTTTAAACGCGATTTGCGGCTAAACTAAGCGTCCTAGACCCCCCAAAGTTGAAATCTTCAAAAATGAATTTTGGCTGAAGTAGGCGTTCGAGAGAAATAAAAATTGCATATTCGTGATCTAGGGAGTGCCACCTTTCAATCGATGTATCGCATCATGCGAAAAACCGATTTCAATCTTTAAACGCGATTTGCGGCTAAACTAAGCGTCCTAGACCCCCCAAAGTTGAAATCTTCAAAAGTGATTTTTGGCTAAAGTATGTGTTCGATAGATATAAAAATTGCATATCGTGATCTAGGGAGTGCCACCTTGCAATCGATGTACCGCATGAAGTGAAAACCCTATTTTTATCTTTAAACGCGATTTGCGGCTAAACTAAGCGTCCTAGACCCCCCAAAGTTGAAATCTTCAAAAGTGATTTTTGGCTAAGGTAGGTGTTCGAGAGACATAAAAATTGCATATTCGTGATCTAGGAAGTGCCACCTTTCAAGCGATGTATCGCATCATGCGAAAAACCGATTTCAATCTTTAAACGCGATTTGCGGCTAAACTAAGCGTCCTAGACCCCCCAAAGTTGAAATCTTCAGAAGTGATTTTTGGCTAAAGTAGGCGTTCGAGAGAAATAAAAATTGCATATTCGTGATCTAGGGAGTGCCACCTTTCAATCGATGTATCGCATCATGCGAAAAACCGATTTCAATCTTTAAACGCGATTTGCGGCTAAACTAAGCGTCCTAGACCCCCCAAAGTTGAAATCTTCAGAAGTGATTTTTGGCTAAAGTAGGCGTTCGAGAGAAATAAAAATTGCATATTCGTGATCTAGGGAGTGCCACCTTTCAATCGATGTATCGCATCATGCGAAAAACCGATTTCAATCTTTAAACGCGATTTGCGGCTAAACTAAGCGCCCTAGACCCCCCAAAGTTGAAATCTTCAAAAGTGATTTTTGGCTAAAGTATGTGTTCGAGAGAAATAAAAATTGCATATTCGTGATCTAGGGAGTGCCACCTTGCAATCGATGTACCGCATGAAGTGAAAAACCTATTTTTATCTTTAAACGCGATTTGCGGCTAAACTAAGCGTCCTAGACCCCCCAAAGTTGAAATCTTCAAAAATGAATTTTGGCTGAAGTAGGCGTTCGAGAGAAATAAAAATTGCATATTCGTGATCTAGGGAGTGCCACCTTTCAATCGATGTATCGCATCATGCGAAAAACCGATTTCAATCTTTAAACGCGATTTGCGGCTAAACTAAGCGTCCTAGACCCCCCAAAGTTGAAATCTTCAAAAGTGATTTTTGGCTAAAGTATGTGTTCGATAGAAATAAAAATTGCATATCGTGATCTAGGGAGTGCCACCTTGCAATCGATGTACCGCATGAAGTGAAAAACCTATTTTTATCTTTAAACGCGATTTGCGGCTAAACTAAGCGTCCTAGACCCCCCAAAGTTGAAATCTTCAGAAGTGATTTTTGGCTAAAGTAGGCGTTCGAGAGAAATAAAAATTGCATATTCGTGATCTAGGGAGTGCCACCTTTCAATCGATGTATCGCATCATGCGAAAAACCGATTTCAATCTTTAAACGCGATTTGCGGCTAAACTAAGCGCCCTAGACCCCCCAAAGTTGAAATCTTCAAAAGTGATTTTTGGCTAAAGTATGTGTTCGAGAGAAATAAAAATTGCATATTCGTGATCTAGGGAGTGCCACCTTGCAATCGATGTACCGCATGAAGTGAAAAACCTATTTTTATCTTTAAACGCGATTTGCGGCTAAACTAAGCGTCCTAGACCCCCCAAAGTTGAAATCTTCAAAAATGAATTTTGGCTGAAGTAGGCGTTCGAGAGAAATAAAAATTGCATATTCGTGATCTAGGGAGTGCCACCTTTCAATCGATGTATCGCATCATGCGAAAAACCGATTTCAATCTTTAAACGCGATTTGCGGCTAAACTAAGCGTCCTAGACCCCCCAAAGTTGAAATCTTCAAAAGTGATTTTTGGCTAAAGTATGTGTTCGATAGAAATAAAAATTGCATATCGTGATCTAGGGAGTGCCACCTTGCAATCGATGTACCGCATGAAGTGAAAAACCTATTTTTATCTTTAAACGCGATTTGCGGCTAAACTAAGCGTCCTAGACCCCCCAAAGTTGAAATCTTCAAAAGTGATTTTTGGCTAAAGTAGGTGTTCGAGAGACATAAAAATTGCATATTTGTGATCTAGGAAGTGCCACCTTTCAAGCGATGTATCGCATCATGCGAAAAACCGATTTCAATCTTTAAACGCAATTTGCGGCTAAACTAAGCGTCCTAGACCCCCCAAAGTTGAAATCTTCAAAAGTGATTTTTGGCTAAAGTAGGCGTTCGAGAGAAATAAAAATTGCATATTCGTGATCTAGGGAGTGCCACCTTTCAATAGATGTATCGCATGAAGTGAAAAACCTATTTTTATCTTTAAACGCGATTTGCGGCTAAACTAAGCGTCCTAGACCCCCCAAAGTTGAAATCTTCAAAAATGAATAAAAATTGCATATTCGTGATCTAGGGAGTGCCACCTTTCAATCGATGTATCGCATCATGCGAAAAACCGATTTCAATCTTTAAACGCGATTTGCGGCTAAACTAAGCGTCCTAGACCCCCCAAAGTTGAAATCTTCAAAAGTGATTTTTGGCTAAAGTATGTGTTCGATAGATATAAAAATTGCATATCGTGATCTAGGGAGTGCCACCTTTCAATCGATGTACCGCATGAAGTGAAAAACCTATTTTTTATCTTTAAACGCGATTTGGGGCTAAACTAAGCGTCCTAGACCCCCCAAAGTTGAAATCTTCAAAAGTGATTTTTGGCTAATGTAGGCGTTTTCACAGAAATAAAAATTGCATATTCGTGATCTAGGGAGTGCCACCTTTCAATCGATGTATCGCATCATGCGAAAAACCGATTTCAATCTTTAAACGCGATTTGCGGCTAAACTAAGCGCCCTAGACCCCTCAAAGTTGAAATCTTCAAAAGTGATTTTTGGCTAAAGTAGGTGTTCGAGAGACATAAAAATTGCATATTCGTGATCTAGGAAGTGCCACCTTTCAAGCGATGTATCGCATCATGCGAAAAACCGATTTCAATCTTTAAACGCAATTTGCGGCTAAACTAAGCGTCCTAGACCCCCCAAAGTTGAAATCTTCAAAAGTGATTTTTGGCTAAAGTAGGCGTTCGAGAGAAATAAAAATTGCATATTCGTGATCTAGGGAGTGCCACCTTTCAATCGATGTACCGCATGAAGTGAAAAACCAATTTTTATCTTTAAACGCGATTTGCGGCTAAACTAAGCGTCCTAGACCCCCCAAAGTTGAAATCTTCAAAAGTGATTTTTGGCTAAAGTAGGCGTTCGAGAGAAATAAAAATTGCATATTCGTGATCTAGGGAGTGCCACCTTTCAATCGATGTATCGCATCATGTGAAAAACCGATTTCAATCTTTAAACGCGATTTGCGGCAAAACTAAGCGCCCTAGACCCCCAAAAGTTGAAATCTTCAAAAGTGATTTTTGGCTAAAGTATGTGTTCGAGAGAAATAAAAATTGCATATTCGTGATCTAGGGAGTGCCACCTTGCAATCGATGTACCGCATGAAGTGAAAAACCTATTTTTATCTTTAAACGCGATTTGCGTCTAAGCTAAGCGTCCTAGACCCCCCAAAGTTGAAATCTTCAAAAGTGATTTTTGGCTAAAGTAGGCGTTCGAGAGAAATAAAAATTGCATATTCGTGATCTAGGGAGTGCCACCTTGCAATCGATGTACCGCATGAAGTGAAAAACCTATTTTTATCTTTAAACGCGATTTGCGGCTAAACTAAGCGTCCTAGACCCCCCAAAGTTGAAATCTTCAAAAATGAATTTTGGCTGAAGTAGGCGTTCGAGAGAAATAAAAATTGCATATTCGTGATCTAGGGAGTGCCACCTTTCAATCGATGTATCGCATCATGCGAAAAACCGATTTCAATCTTTAAACGCGATTTGCGGCTAAACTAAGCGTCCCCCAAAGTTGAAATCTTCAAAAGTGATTTTTGGCCAAAGTAGGCGTTCGATAGAAATAAAAATTGCATATTGTGATCTAGGGAGTGCCACCTTTCAATCGATGTACCTCATGAAGTGAAAAACCAATTTTTATCTTTAAACGCAATTTGGGGCTAAACTAAGCGTCCTAGACCCCCCAAAGTTGAAATCTTCAAAAGTGATTTTTGGCTAATGTAGGCGTCTTCACAGAAATAAAAATTGCATATTCGTGATCTAGGGAGTGCCACCTTTCAATCGATGTATCGCATCATGCGAAAAACCGATTTCAATCTTTAAACGCGATTTGCGGCTAAACTAAGCGTCCTAGACCC
This sequence comes from Syrphus vitripennis, assembly GCA_958431115.1. Classification (NCBI taxonomy): domain Eukaryota; kingdom Metazoa; phylum Arthropoda; class Insecta; order Diptera; family Syrphidae; genus Syrphus; species Syrphus vitripennis. Next base: position 77,130,152 of record OY288109.1, on the reverse strand, counting down.
CCCAAAGTTGAAATCTTCAAAAGTGATTTTTGGCTAAAGTATGTGTTCGAGAGAAATAAAAATTGCATATTCGTGATCTAGGGAGTGCCACCTTGCAATCGATGTACCGCATGAAGTAAAAAACCTATTTTTATCTTTAAACGCGATTTGCGGCTAAACTAAGCGTCCTAGACCCCCCAAAGTTGAAATCTTCAAAAATGAATTTTGGCTGAAGTAGGCGTTCGAGAGAAATAAAAATTGCATATTCGTGATCTAGGGAGTGCCACCTTTCAATCGATGTATCGCATCATGCGAAAAACCGATTTCAATCTTTAAACGCGATTTGCGGCTAAACTAAGCGTCCTAGACCCCCCAAAGTTGAAATCTTCAAAAGTGATTTTTGGCTAATGTAGGCGTTTTCACAGAAATAAAAATTGCATATTCGTGATCTAGGAAGTGCCACCTTTCAATCGATGTATCGCATCATGCGAAAAACCGATTTCAATCTTTAAACGCGATTTGCGGCTAAACTAAGCGTCCCCCAAAGTTGAAATCTTCAAAAGTGATTTTTGGCTAAAGTAGGCCTTCGAGAGAAATAAAAATTGCATATTCGTGATCTAGGGAGTGCCACCTTTCAATCGATGTATCGCATCATGCGAAAAACCGATTTCAATCTTTAAACGCGATTTGCGGCTAAACTAAGCGTCCTAGACCCCCCAAAGTTGAAATCTTCAAAAGTGATTTTTGGCTAAAGTATGTGTTCGAGAGAAATAAAAATTGCATACTCGTGATCTAGGGAGTGCTACCTTGCAATCGATGTACCGCATGAAGTGAAAAACCTATTTTTATCTTTAAACGCGATTTGGGGCTAAACTAAGCGTCCTAGACCCCCCAAAGTTGAAATCTTCAAAAGTGATTTTTGGCTAAAGTATGTGTTCGAGAGAAATAAAAATTGCATATCGTGATCTAGGGAGTGCCACCTTTCAATCGATGTACCGCATGAAGTGAAAAACCTATTTTTATCTTTAAACGCAATTTGGGGCTAAACTAAGCGTCCTAGACCCCCCAAAGTTGAAATCTTCAAAAGTGATTTTTGGCTAAAGTAGGCGTTCGAGAGAAATAAAAATTGCATATTCGTGATCTAAGGAGTGCCACCTTTCAATCGATGTATCGCATTAAGCGAAAACCCGTTTTTTTTTTTAATGTGGTTTGTGGCTTAACTAAGACCCCCCAAAGTTGAAATCTTAAAAAGTGATTTTTGGCTAAAGTAGGCGTTCGAGAGAAATAAAAATTGAATATTCGTGATCTAAGGAGTGCCACCTTTCAATCGATGTATCGCATGAAGCTAAAAACCGATTTTTTTTTTAATGTGGTTTGCGGCTTAACTAAGACCCCCCAAAGTTGAAATCTTCAAAAGTTATTTTTGGCTAAAGTAGGCGTTCGAGAGAAATAAAAATTGAATATTCGTGATCTAAGGAGTGCCACCTTTCAATCGATGTATCGCATGAAGCGAAAAACCGATTTTTTTAATCCGGTTTGCGGCTAAACTAAGCGTAGACCCCCTAGAGCTGGAAACTTCAAAAGTGATTGTTTTTCTTCTTCTTCTTCTTCTTCTTCTTCTTCTTCTTCTTCTTCTTCTTCTTCTTCTTCTTCTTCTTCTTCTTCTTCTTCTTCTTCTTCTTCTTCTTCTTCTTCTTCTTCTTCTTCTTCTTCTTCTTCTTCTTCTTCTTCTTCTTCTTCTTCTTCTTCTTCTTCTTCTTCTTCTTCTTCTTCTTCTTCTTCTTCTTCTTCTTCTTCTTCTTCTTCTTCTTCTTCTTCTTCTTCTTCTTCTTCTTCTTCTTCTTCTTCTTCTTCTTCTTCTTCTTCTTCTTCTTCTTCTTCTTCTTCTTCTTCTTCTTCTTCTTCTTCTTCTTCTTCTTCTTTCTTCTTCTTCTTCTTCTTCTTCTTCTTCTTCTTCTTCTTCTTCTTCTTCTTCTTCTTCTTCTTCTTCTTCTTCTTCTTCTTCTTCTTCTTCTTCTTCTTCTTCTTCTTCTTCTACTTCATCTACTTCTTCTACTTCTTCTTCTTCTTCTTCTTCTTCTACTTTGAAAAATAAATCATAGCATGCCTTGAACTTTCTGGTTGCCATGGTTACCGGGGCCAAAAGTCTATATATAGGAGTGCCGCCGAGCGATTTTTCAATCGAAACTAAGTTTCAAAATATAAAAAAAAATAAAATTTAAAATTAAATAAAAAAATAAGAGAAAAAATATAAGAGAAAAAAAAAAAGAAGAGAAAAAAAGAAAAAAATAAGGGAAAAACAAAGAAACAATAAGAAGAGAAAAAAAATAAGAGAAAAAATAATAAGAGAAAAAAAAAAGAGAAAAAATATGAACTTTACCTGGAAAATTTTAAGTTCTTTTGGAAAAGGTTTTGGTGGCTTAAGCCGAAAGGATGAAGAAGTGGTGGTATTTTCGGATAAGCCAGAAACTGAAGTAAATGTTGAACCAAAATCAATTCCAAAGAAAAAAGTAACATGGTTGGATGAAGTTGTGGAAGAGAGAAGAAAAAAAATTAGATTTCAACCAAGAGTAAGGTTTTTTGGTGGTTCTGATAGCAATCAAAATATAACAGTGAGTGAGATTGAAATGTTATTGATGATTGGTTAGGATAGGAGAGTATATAAGTATTTTTTAAAATACTTAAATATATTTAGTTATTTGGGTATTTTCAAAAGTATTTATTTATATAAATATTTTTAAGAATATGTAAATAATTATGTATATGTAGGTATTTTTTAAAGTATTTATATGTGTTTTTGTTAGTTAGTTAGTTAGTTATTTAGTTATTTATTTATTTATTTATTTATTTATTTATTTATTTATTTATTTATTTATTTATTTATTTATTTATTTATTTATTTATTTATTTATTTATTTATTTATTTATTTATTTATTTATTAATTTATTTATTTATTTATTTATTTAAAAAAAAAAACCTCCTCGTGGTTTTCACCTTGACGTTGGTGGGGAGGCTTAAGTTTGACTTCTTGTCAAACAACAAAGAAAACCAAAACAGAGATAAACTTTGTTACTCTATTCTCAAGCTCAAATTTATGCACTAGTTCTAATTGCTAATAGCTTGCAATAAAAAAAAGTATTTACAATAATCACCTCGATTACAGAATCCGATGAATAGTCTGCGGATGGCTTCCGACAGTTTTTACTATTAGAGAATCCGTCGCAAGAACCTTCATAAATGTCGGTAACGTAGTTGAAATTTTATTCGATTATGGAATACCTTTGTATATGAAAACTATAGTACTATCATGGTGGAAGTCGAATGGGGCGACATCTAATTTACCTATGCAACCCTTACTCTTTTTTTTTGCGGAGAGCTTATGGAGGTTTTAAATGATATTTATTATTATTTTTTGGATGCAATAATCCAAAAAATAGTCTACTCTTGCCCCTACCACCAATTTTCGACGCTTAAAGACTCCCCAAATCCAATTTTACACCTCACATTTTACAGCGCCACCACCAGGACCTCTGCAACCCTAAAAAAAACTCGCCATGATAGTACTATAGTTTTCATATACAAAGGAAATACTCAGTCCATCCGAACTCCATATAAATTTTGGCATTTCAAGTCCGCATCAAAGTTGTTGCGTATGCAACAAAATACAAAAATGGAAAGCTTGAAAAAGTAAGTTTAACATTTGATTTTTGATTATATAGTTGTGATTTTTTTGCAGAAAAAGAACAACAAATAGATTCCAATTCGAGAAAATGGTAAAATTGTCATTAGATAATTAATTAATTAATCTTATTGGTGTTCAGTACAAATATCAATACCAAGCATTCTTGTGTTTCTGTCTCCATTAGCGTATAGCGATTTTTAGTACAGGCATGCACCCAAACAAGCGAGTCGAGACTCGAACCAGGAAATTTAGCGTTCTCATACCAATTTAAGGTCAAAAACTGTCAGCATCGATAAGAAAGTTTGAAAATGATAAGGAAGTTTTAAGAAACGGTAATGTAGATCTTCCGGCGGATTTTATGATTGTTATTCATCGCGTAAGTGAGTTGAGTGTGGATCGATTCAAGTTCGCGGGAGTAAAATTTTTTGGATTCTGTAATCGAGGTGAATAAAAAAATATTAATATTCATTCTGCTCCATTTAAAATGAAAGCTTTTTAGATATTCACCTAGATTACAGAATCCGAAAAATTTTATGCCCGCGAACTTGAATCGATCCACACTCAACTCACTTACGCGATGAATAACAATCATAAAATCCGCCGGAAGATCTACATTACCGTTTCTTAAAACTTCCTTATCATTTTCAAACTTTCTTATCGATGCTGACAGTTTTTGACCTTAAATTGGTATGAGAACGCTAAATTTCCTGGTTCGAGTCTCGACTCGCTTGTTTGGGTGCATGCCTGTACTAAAAATCGCTATACGCTAATGGAGACAGAAACACAAGAATGCTTGGTATGGATATTTGTACCATTGAATAAATATAAATAGAAGTGACACCTCAGAGCTCAAAGCGGCATCGACTACGTGTGGCAAATTTGAGAAACAAAAAAAAAAGATGTGGGGTTTTCATGAACACAAACCAATTTTCAACGGGATATTTATTTATTGTATTTTTATATTTGTGCCTTTCCGTATCCATAGAGATTTAGATTTGTTTTGATTTTTTTTCAAATTTCAATATAGGTTCATGGATTATAAATGTGTGTAGGTAATTTTCTTTAGGGGTATGGGTTGTTTTTATATTTTGTTTCATGTGTCGATATTTCTTTGTCGGGTAAGTAAGAAACATTTTTGCCTATTGAAATGTGAACATAAGAAATTAATTGAAGATTGTTTGTTTATTTGATTTGTTAATATGTTTTTAGAAACCTAGTTTTTGATGTAGATTATTTTTCGAACAAGGAGATTAAAGCAAATCGAATACTTACATCTTTTACTCAGAAAAATACCTAATGTTAAAATAACGTTTAAATAATGCATTATATTCAGATACTTGTTGGAAATAACTATAACTCAAAATTGAAACTTAATTGTTAAAGCAATGAACTCAATACGGTATTTTATGGCTTTAGGAAACACTTACATACATATACAACGAGCCTACTTTTATACACTTTTAAAATCTAAAAATGTATAATTCAACCAACCGCGAAAACCTTTAATATGAGGTTACCTTTATAAGAAAATCTTTTGTTCCCAAAAATCTATCTTTTTGTTAAATTTTCAAATTTCATATGAATAAACAAGTTAACCGATGAATGCATTATTTGATTTACTGAAAAAAAAGTTCAAGACATTAGAGAACTTTTTTTTGTTAGTTTTTGTTTCTTTGTTTTTTTTTTGACTAGTTTGTACACCTCCTGTTAGGCCAAAGGACAAAGAAAGTAGGTATAATGTTTCCGACTTATAAAGGTTTTTTCATTTTTATTCTTTTTACTTTAGCTGGTTTTAACATTGCAAAAGCACAACCGATTTTTTATTATTTTTTATTTAAACAATATAGGTCAGAAATTTGTATGTACCATACACCTGTTTTCTGTGTGGACAACGGTTTCCCGCAATTTATTTGCTAAAATAACTTGATTTAAGTAATGTTAAATATGAATGAAAAGAGAAATATGATGTTTAAAGTGATGTAACATATACATAATTGAATCATATACCTAGAAAAAAGCTTTGGTTAAAATGTAGGTATAGTAAAATAATTGCTCTCTTAAAAAAAAATTGATTCATGTAAAAGTATTTGCTAGATACGAAGATATGAACAAGAAAACAATGTTAATATTCTTTAAGAAAGATGCCTTAGATGGAAGACACTTGACTGTGCAGGATGGAAGGCTTAAACGTTATTAAAGTAATTATATACGTAATTACATAGTTAAAAATAAGTTCTTCATTTGACCTTAACTTATGATAAGTTAACTTTTATTATCAGAAGAAAATATAGTTAAATATTTGTATTTTAAGTAATAATTTGCATAACGAGCATTTTGTATGGTGTTCCTTTAATAATTCATATCTTTTACACTACAAAAAACTTGTTCAAATCGATCTTTATTTTCGTGGCCTATTTCAAGATATATATTCATTTACTCTAATGGACACAAGTAAAAAAAAATTGAGGAACAAGAGGTGAATATTATATCGATTGCGAATTATATTCAGTGGTTGGAAAATGTAAAATCTAAAAGAAATAAAGAAGAGAATAAACTCCCATTCAGTAGGGTTGCCTCCATACCTTAGATGGCCCTGCAGTTGACTGCCACCATGGGATTACTACAATTTATACAAATATCAAAGACCTTCTTTTTTCTTTTCTAGTATAAAAATCAAACACAGATTATACAAGTATGTATATTAATATTAATTATATTTTATCTTTGATTTTCATATTATATATGTCTCATTATGTCTAACTTTTTTAGTTTTTTTTTTGAGCACCTGGCCCTGGCATTAATTTTTTTAATTTTTGCCCGCAATAGAACTTGCATTGTATGGCAAATTAATTTTTTTTCATGGTGAATTTTTTCGAAATATTTAAGTCGTTGCTAAATTTGATTATTGGTAGAGCCCATTATGTCCCTACCTGACTAATGTAACTTTCGTATCAAAAAAAAAATCAAGACACAAATGCAACCCCTCTGTTTTGATTTTTAATTTAGAATTAAAAATAACGAAAATTTTCATAGGCACATATTCAAATACATACATATGTACATACATACCTACATTCATACATATTTGAAAACAAATTATTTTGAAAAAACAAATAATTTGAATAATAGAAAACAAATAGAACAATCGTTGCCGTAGAAACGTAGATAAACAAAAAATTTTCAAATTGAGAAAAAATCCCTTTCGAATACACAACTCATTTATAATTAAGGAAAAATTTTCTTATTGAATATCCAGACCTATTATATTTTTTCAAGCGATGGTGGCGGCATCGACCACCCATAGTGGCGATTTTCTGTGTGAGACCTTCTATTTATATTTATTCAATGTTTGTACTGAACACCAATAAAATTAATTCATTAATTATTTAATGACAATTTTACCATTTTCTCGAATTGGAATCTATCTGTTGTTCTTTTTCTGCAAAAACATCAAAACTATAATCTAAAACTCAAATGTTAAACTTACTTTTTCAAGCTTTCCATTTTTGTATTTTGTTGCATACGCAACAACTTTGATGCGGATTTGAAATGCCAAAATTTATATGGAGTTCGGATGGACTGAGTATTTCATAATCGAATAAAATTTCAACTACGTTACCGACATTTATGAAGGTTCTTGCGACGGATTCTCTAATAGTAAAAACTGTCGGAAGCCATCCGCAGACTATTCATCGGATTCTGTAATCGAGGTGATTATTATTGTTATTTTTTTTTATTGTTGGTCGTGTTATTTCGCGTTTTGGAGACCAGAATTGGCCGACTAGATCGTGCGATTTAACACCATTGGACTTTTTTCTTTGGGGTTTTTTTGAAGTCGATGGGTTATGCGAATTAGCCGGTTATGTGTTGTTCCATACATAACCTCATCCTGTCTACTTTACGATATAATAAAGAATTCGCGTTTTTTTTTAAATATCTGCGTTTTATTTAAAATTTAAATCTTGCGTTCTCGTTGGGACACTCTTTACTTGTGCGACATTGTCCAACACTGTGAACCGTGTGCAAATGCTGGACGAACAACTGCAGTGTATAGGCTTCCTTTCAGCTTAAGGGCGATCACAGAAGATGACAAAAGCGAAAAAAAAAATTAAGGAACTTGATGTTTTGGTTCATGCAATTTGCTAACTTTTTGAAACTTTACTAAACATTTGATCACTGACAGTGTCTAGGGAATGGACCTAGGGAATGGACCTTTAGATTTCGAACTCTCCTAGCAACCTTTCATTAAGCAGAAAATGACATTTGGATCTATTATAATTATATAATCTTGAAAATAGCAATCTGGAATAACTTCTCTAACTAACTTCTCTCACTGTGGAACCTCTTTTTTTTTTGAGTCGGTGAATATATTCAATGCATTGATCGATGATGATCCGTATGAAATATGCCTTCGAAGTATTCTTCTACTCTCTCCAGTACAATTCTTGCATTACTATGGAAATCACGATAATTCCTAGACAATTTTCACACTGCATTACCTTGGGAACTTGACATTCATTCCTTTTTTAGCTCCATGTTTTCCAATTTCTCTCAATGAGTGGGTGTAGTAGGTTACTCGTTGTTGACAATGCTCGTAAGAACTCAGCTGGTGTAGGTCTAAACCCTTTCTTGTTTTTCACATTTTTGACAGCACAGCAATCATTATGGTAGGTGGTGATCCCCCCTATTGTTAGACATTCCCAAGTTTGCTTGAGATCTCTGAGCATAAGTTGGTGGTCTTCCATGTTTTGAAGACTGCTTTTGCAATTATTACAAACTTAAATAAATAAATAAATAAATAAAATAAATCAAAGGGGGAACAAGACTGACATCGTGACTGAAAGATTATAAATGAACCCCGAGACATTTTTTTAGTATTTATCACAGCTATGTGTTTTTTTTTTTTTAATTTATTTTCAATCTTTGACGATTTCATAAAGCCAAGGTGTAAAATTGCACAAAAAAATATTTCATAATTATTTTTTTTAAGCAAATTTAAAAACACATGTTTAGCAAAACATCAAAATTAGTCATAGTCATTTTTGGTTGTAAATTAGCCAGTCGGATGTAACACTTTTAATCAATATCTTATAAAACGGCTCCAGTGAGAGATCAATCAATCAAAAATTGCCTGAAACAAAACAAAAAGAAACTGCTGGGAATCAAATAAAACAAATTAACATAAACATCGAAATTTCAAACGGACAGAGTCAAAGATTTTCTTGCTGTGGTAAAAAGCCATTTAATTACTCATAAACATAAGACATTAAAAACAAAAACAAAAACAATTTGCCATTAATTTTAATAGAAAAATATATTTATCTGCAGAAGAGTGTGAATCTTTCCCATGACCAAACACCGAACCATGTTATATAATCATCCATCTCGATTGTCTTAGATGCTATATAGACAGACGAAAGACGACCCACTTTTTGTCTACTATATACTGTTACCTGAGAGATAAATCTGCCAAAAAAAAAGTGTTAATGCTTCTTCACTTTGCCACCTGTTGACTGAAAGTACACAAATTCCCTATTGACATGGCAATTTGATTCCAAAAACAAAAACTCATAACAGAGTGTACTTTGCCTAAAGGGAGGTATGAAAAAGCCTCCGAAATTCGCTTTAATTTAGAAACACCAGTATACCTAACCTAACTATTATAGAATTGGCCTTACTTTCGCTAATGAGTTTGACACGAACCAAACCGTAATATTATAATAATTGATGTCTTAAGGATGGTGTCATGTTTTGACTTTTAATAAACAACAAAAATATTGCTTTAGTTTTAATGCAACAAAAAAAAATGTAGGTAATATGACTTAACAAGATCATTATGCATCAATAACACTTCGAAAGTAGGTTAGTAATTTGATTTTTCATTTTACATAAGACTGCGCGTCTAGGAAGTTTTTTTTCTGGAGAATAGTCTTGGTAATAGTCCTTTTTTTCAGTCATGCAATCGATCGTTAAATAATTAACTTTTGATTTAATATGTTTTTGTTGCATAAAATGATAAAAAATAGAAATGCTTCGGGTGTCTGGTAAATCTATGCTGATAATAGACAATTTGATTTAATTATATTGGTCTTGTTTTTGATCGGTCAGCAGTTGTGATCGGTTAATTGGTATAGTTGGAAATTATTGGTCTGAAGATTGAAGAGACAAAAAAGTACTTATGGTACTGTAGATTATAAAACATAATATCATGTTTCCTATGTAATTAAATAGAAAGTACCAAACGGATAAAAAAAATGGTCTATACCTCTGTTCACACGTTTGGGTGTTTTAAAAATATGTAGTTGATTTATTAGGTAAATGTCTTGTCTTGTTTTTATTTTTCAAAGCACCTGCTGAAGTAATGAACGTTCACAGTTCATTGGATGTAATCAAATAATCTATTCGATGATTAATATTATTTTAGAAAATTATATCTGTGTTACGGTAGTTATATGAAGTACGCATTTTGTGTTTCTAGCAGTTTGACTTTATAGTTTGAATTTAAAAGTTAAAAACTTCTTATTTTCACGACAAAGTGAAATAAGTCGGGGATTGTTTTGTGTGATGGAGCGAAGTTAATTTTGTTTGTGGCCAACATGAAACTAGACCGCGTTCCATAACGAAGTCAATTTCAAGAATTTTAGTTCCAAGAACAAAGTGTCTGACAATTTTAATAGAAAAAAAAGTTTGAATTAACGCTTGTCTAGTGCGACAGTTACGACAAATCATTTGTGTCTTGAAAACTGCGATTTTGATTAAATTTTTTTCTGTGCGTAACATTACCGTTATTAGGTACCTGCCATAGAACCGAATTTTAAGTTCTAGATTTTCTCATAAATGGTTTGAAGGACTACTGTCAAAATTTTTATTAATAAAGTCCAAATACAATCTTAATACTATTGCGTCTTGAAAAAATCATTAATTTTTTTTTTTTTTTGAAAACTCAATATTTTCTAACAGAGATATTTTTTTTAAATTTGGTTTGTAAGTATATATTTTTTTGAAAAACGGCCCGAACAATTTTTGAAAATTTTCTTCAATTTCCAGCTAAACTTGTTTTTTATATTTTTCACTAAGATAAAACGTTTTTTCAAAATAGCTCTTGACCAATTTTTTATTCTTGGTTGTTTGTTTTGGAGATTTTTGTTGACAATATTTTTTTAAAAAAAATTATGACAAAGCTTTTGTTTTTGATGTAATTTTTTTTTTTGGTGTTTGATTTGACTTAGTTTGTTTTTAAAAACAAGATTCTTTTCTGTAAGAACATTGAACAAATTTTTAAATTTTTATTTCCTTATTTACAATGATGCATTTTTTGTTATTAAAATACATTTCTGTTGGAAAATTTCTTGGAACCCGTAAAACAGTTATAACCAAAAAAAAAGTTAATAACTACGACTGTCTAGCGACTAAACAAATCCCGAGCAAAGCAATACCTACACCTTAATTGCTTTGCTATTAACTATAGTTCTAGTTCTCAAGTACGGAACGAATAAATTAAAATATTTTTAAACTTTTACATTTTTCAAGGAATCGGGAGGACCTAATTTTTTGCAGTTCTTTTAGCAATTTTTTTTCTGATTTTTAAGTTTCTGATTAAATTTATGCTTTTCCACATAAAACACTTATCAACCTAAATTATAAGAGCAAAAATACATACATACGTGGGATTGTTTAAACGTGAATTCAATTTGTTTATTTCATCAGTAATCATAAATGTATACCATTTATCATTTTTATCTAGCACTCATCTCATTAAAAATAAATAAACAAAATTTAAAAATTAATTTTTCAAAAAACTACCGAATTCATTAGCTACTTGTTGAAATTTTATTCAAGATGCGTTTGTTTGCCGTAGGCGTTTATGCATTCAATAAAGGTAAAAATACTCCTACTCAAAAAATAATTTTTAATATTAATACAAACTTTGGTAAAACGATTTGTCATCAAAGACTTATGAGGTGAGCATTCGAATTTTTTCCCATCCCTGTACCCTTCCCCCGATTAGATGAACTCATTAAACTTTATAAAAATATGATTTTTAGAAATCTACATATTTGTGAAAGCTAGAATCACTGAAAATGGATTTTTACTAGGCATTAAAGAATTTTAGAACCGCAGTGACAGTTAGTCTGGTCGATTCCAATGCATTAATTTCAAAGAGTTTGTTTTCTTCTAGGTGTGGCTAATCTATTAACATATTATTATTTTTGATATTAGATATTAGTTGTGTTTTTTTTTTTGCGAAAGCTATCCATAGTATAGTAAGATTTTATATGAAATACAACAACAACATCAGTAGTATTAATACTAGCGATAAATGTTAGACTAACAGTGATTTGATATTTTTGGGAACTTGTTTTTTAGCTGTTGGTATCAGTTGGATGCTTTCGCGAGTCTCGATTGCTATGTTCATTTATTTTAATTATTTTATTTAATTAGTAATTAAGTATTCAAAAGAATTTCCCAGTTTATATTTCGACAACTTAGTGACAAAACTAAATTTTTGACGTAAATAGAACATTTCGTTCCAAATTTTATCCCAAAAAACTAAATTTGAAAAAAATCGAGATTTCTCCTTAGAGTATACATATATAATATGGAGTGCTTGTTCCTATATCAAATACCTACATTGTAACGCCAGAAGCACAGATAGGGGGCGCTAGTATCTACTTTCTTACAGTTTCGGGAAGCACCAGCGCGGACCTGTCAAACTTCAATCATAGTTTTTTTTGTATTTTTTTGAAGAGGGATGGAAATTAAAAAAAATTAAATTAAATTTAATTAAATTCTGGAGAGGGATAACCACTAATCAGTGGGGATAACGCACTCTTATTCGAGGTCCGCGCTTTTGCTTCCCGAAATTAGTGAAACTAGCGCCCCCTATAAAAGCTTCACGTTTGAAATTGAACAAGCACTCCATGTTATATATGCTCTAAGGATTTCTCGGAGATTTTTTGATTGGACTTTTCCCGCCTTTACTTTTATCTTTCGTCTTTCCAATTTTGACGTTTGAATAATAAAAACTTTTCAAACTATAGTTTATTTTTCTACCACACGACTCTAGTAACTTCCACCAAGGTAATATTTTCCACCATATATTTACTTTGAAGTTTGGGAGAACTAACCTATTTAAGTTAAGTCTACTTACTTACTTTATTCATAATTTCAGTGGTTTTTGGAAAAGTCTATTTTTTTTTCAATTAATAAATTCAAATAAAAGAAAACACGATACTGAATTTTATACTGTACTCCCTATAAAATCCCAAGAAAACACCACTATTGTTTCTAAATAGGGGATATGTAAATAAATTAATTAACCTTTCTAACATTTTAAACAATTTATTATTGTAACCTAAACTCGTCATCATCCTGTCGGTCGTTGACTAATATTTAAATGCTTGAATGAGCATTTTCGGTTATAATCATTAAACCTATACTAATGGTTCCACTTTCATAAAACTATGTATCGAGTTATATAAGATGACATATGACCCACGGTTTAAAATATGTAACCCAAATTATGGCAAATATCTTATTTGATGGGCTTCATAATTAGAAAACCGCGCATGAATATTTAAGTCTGATGAGTATGTTAATCAATATCTAAAATTTGAATAAGTGACACAACACAATCCATTTTTTTTTTTTGTTAAATGTTTACATTTCTAACTCGATTTTACTTTCTTTTTCTTTTTGCTGATGGCCATAAATTCATTCTGAAATTTCTTTAAAAAGCTTTTAAGGAACTTGACTTAATACGCGTATAAAATATAAACGCTTTAATAACTCTTTATTTCATTAAGCCTTTGTACCTTTACTGGGAGAATAATTGGTTTTTAGTGCAAAAGACTTCGCTTAATGTGTGAACTTTTTCTATCTTATAAGACAATCACCGGAATTCGTCATAAAAACACACTCTATTTTTAACACCCGAAATAGCCCTTTGAATTATTGTAAAAAGTTGTTTTTGTCCGTATCTAATTAAAGTTGAAAAAAAACCTCTTACGTTATTTTCTGGTTATAATTGGATCAGTAGCAGTCTACACAGGTAAACTCGTTTAATGAAAGCTCTTATTAATTAAATAATTAATTTATGATGTCGTTCTTTTGTTTTTAGTGTTCCGCGGGAAAGGGTGTTAACTTAAGAAAGAAAGTTAACCACCTCGCATACTTCTTATTGCCTGATGGCATTTTAATGAAATTCATCCAAAAGTAATGATGAAGGATTTTGCGTAATATACTTGATTCGTAAATAAACTATTTTAACCCATATCTCAGATGGAATGCAGTTACCTATATTATCTATGGGTATAACATCAACACTCTATATTGGGAATTAAGTTGCCGGATATTTGGATCATTGCAATAATAAATTAATTATATTTTGTTGCTAGCACTAAGAATAGCATATTGCCTGCTAAATGTAACTTATTTTCTTAGGGACGCCTCGTCTCTCACGCGACCAATGGTGTAGAGTTAATGGAGATATATGTATTTCAACATTTCCCCAATTGTGCTGATTCCTCTTCGACCGTTCTTTTCCAAGTACTTTCATGGTCAGCTTACTCTTGTATTGGCGCGTAGGGTCCCCATCATTAAATAAAAATAATAATAAAAAAAATAATAGAAAATAATAATAAAAAAAATTAAAACAAAACCAAAATATACAAAAACAAAACAAAAATCAACAAAAAAAAATAGATTAGTGTCGCAACAAAAAACAACAACAAACAATGTCAATATATTATAAGAAATGTACCCACAGAGCGCAGTGAGTATTCCTCTTTTTCCTTTCCAACCTGCAGTTGTTTGGCTTAGCAAGTGCATGAATTGTAATGAACTTATCTAAGCTCTCTCAATTGATGTACTTGCTGAGCAATCAATAACAGATGCATAGAGAAACACTGTTTTGACTGTTAGGGTTCTGATCAATTCACATCACTACTAACGCATTCATTTGATTTTATCATATATGTATGATGTTTTAGAGCCAACCCAACTAAGGGAAACCGGAAAAAGTTGAAACAAGCCAGGAAGGCCTGCAACACCCATATTCGAAGGACCAAAGTTTTGCATGTCCAAAAATTAAGGCAAAAAAAAACAACAATGTCTCACAGGTAGTAAAAATTTTTGGTCATTCGTAAAAAACAATGAACAAAATATATTCCTCGGTCCCAACACTTGTTGGCAATGACTCTCCCTTCGGACTTCGGAGTCATGGCTATTCCTATTCCTCGGGCTTGTTCCGAGCAGTTGGAAAACCGCGTTAGTCCAGACTTTCCCGAAAAAAGCTCAAGAAAAACCTCGAAGATCGAAAGCTTCTAAATGACCGTCAATACGGCTTTCGCAGAAATCTCACCAAACAATAAAACAAATCTTTACATCGTTTTGGAGAAAGTAAAATTATTGCACTTGATATTTCTAAAGCATTTGATAAAGTTTGGCACCCTGCTCTTTTATCAAAAATGCGTACTTTTGGTATCGATGAAACCCTTCTTCGTTGGATTAGTTACTTTCTTTCGAATCATTCTATACAAGTAGTATTAGACGGATTCAAGTCTGAAACCCACAACATAAATGCAGGTGAGCCACAAGGCTTCTTTTTGACTCCGACCCTCTTTCTTATTTTCATTAATGATCTCCTGTCTGCAACTACTAATCCATTGAATTAGCTTTTCATATTCGTTTCCAGATTCACATCCCCGCTCTTCGGACGTGGAACTGAAACGGCTAAATGTGATAAGTAAATTAAATTCTGACTTAGACAGCATTGTAAAATGGGGATTAACAAAAAAGCATAGAATTTAATGCTTCGAAAACTCAACGCTGCCTTCTGTCGTTAAAGCGAGACGTACCCCCCCCCCCCCCCCTGCCATAATCTATAAGTGGCACTTGCATGGAAGAAACTAGTCAGCTTGCGATTCTAGGTATGTGTATCACAAACCATCTTCTGTGGAATGATCACATACTTAACGTCGCCAATCAATCTGGCTATTAATTTTAAAAAGTTATATAATATTATGTACGTCCAAAGCTTGAGTATAACTCTCATCTCCGGAGTGTTGCTCCAGCAACTTACTTAAACCTCAAAGTCCACATTTGTTTCCATGCATGCTAACTATACGCCAAAACTTTAATTCTTAATAACTAATTAACGGTTTTCCAAATTTTAAAAATGGGTTTTCAAATTTTTCCAAATATTTTTTCCACCATTTATTTTTTTACCAATTTTTATTCCAGGCGTTCAAAAACGTTTCCCCTTCCTTTCCACAATAACTGTTATAATTTTTGTTTATTCCAAGTATGTACTTTTTTTATACAATGCACACAAGACAAATTTCGAGCTGGATTTCAACTTTGTTGCAATAATAACGAAATAAAGTTGAGCACATGACTATGATGCAATTCAAAGATGTTTTTCTGCGTTGCTAATAATATCCGTCTTTTTTCGTGCAAACAATGTCATTTTTCTTAATGAAGATAACAGAAGAGGGCATATCCCAATTGATTTGCAAGTGATGACAGCTATACGATATTGCAAACTATCCCAATTTTCAGAGCGTTTTCTCTTATTTTGTGTATCCATTATTTGATTTCTCCAAAATAACCCAATTATATTTGTTGAAATGAAATTTGTGCATATCAGCTGTGGTTTGTTTACTATTACAATAACCAGAGTTTTAGATAGGTCATTTTTATATGCGATATTTAACTAAAACGGTAGAAATATACTTTATAAATAAGAATTTGTTTGACGTGGCGTAAATACGGCGTAAGTGCTACTACTAGGTTTAACTTCTCTGACGTTGAAAGGAGTATTAGTGAAATCTAATAAATAAGGCTGTTGTGTTTAAGTGTTATAAACAAGGTTTTTGAACACATTTTCCCAGGTTGAACTGTCATCTAAAGTTAAACAGCCTTTATAAATCCGACCCCACATGTATTTGTTATGAAAATTGATTATTGCGGGAAAAAATCTAGTTTGACTTAAAACATATTTTTATAGCACCGTCATTGTATATAAATTTGCATAGTACTATCATCAGCACGTTCCACCACGTCGGCCCCAAGCGATCACAGCGCATACTAATTTTCTGGTTGCTGTTTCTGTGTATATACAAGTGCGCCCTCAGACGACCACAGCGCACAACTCAAAAATCATCGTGACGATAGTACTATGCAAATTGATATACAATGGCACCGTGAAAAAATTTATTCACCACAGCTTTTTGACAGTTAATTTTTTTTTACAATTTTTTCTTCACCACACATATTTTGCAAAATAATCGCATGTATACTTAACTATTTTTTTTTCTCGCCACATGATGCCAGATGATACACATCTACCATGTACTAAACTCACCAAGTAGTGATGGCAACGCCCTTGCCACTTACCATGCACTTCTACCAACGCTCACAATAAAAAAATTGTTTCGAAATTGCCGACGACACCGCATCAATTTCCATTGTTGGTATCACTGTTTAGACTTCGATTGACTCAGCGCGGTGGAAGGACGACGGTAAAGAAAGAAAAAAGTTCAGCAACCCAGAAGCTCCGTGCATCACGTTTATACCTACAAAAAAATAATTTTTAAGTGATAATTCACCTAATTTTCATTAAAGAAATTACCTACCAACTATGGCTGATTCGAAAAAGTAAGTAATATCGATTAAATTAACTCAATGCGAGTGCTAAAATCATAGAAAATCAACTTTGCCACAAAGCCGACACAACCAACCAAGTACCACCTTCAATTTTGCTTGTCATCTTCATGAAATTCGGTATTCAGCAGCAGCAGCAGCCAGCTTTGCACAAAGAATTAATTTTTTTTTTTGAAGAATCGAAAATATGAAGTCGGATAAACTGTTTACAATTAAGTGAAACTGTTTAAATAAAATTAGTAATAATTTGTTTGCCAAAACGATTTCATCATTTTTTTTCTAATCTTTGTGATGTGGAGTGGCAGTGCAAATAAACTAGAAGCTTCTCTGGCCTTTGTTTCCTGACCAATTTATTGGTAAAACTCAATATGGCCTTCAAACTGTGTTTTAAATAAAAAAAAATATTTCTCATTCTCCAAACAAAGTGATCCTTGAGAAAATCATTTTCATAAATTACACAAAATAATTTTCTTTAATCACTTTGCCGCTGTTTGCTCGTTTTTTCTTTTTTTTGCTTATACCTTCACGTCTGTAGAAAGAACTAAAATGGCGTTCACAGAAAATGAAATACACCAAGCAAATAGATGGTCGTATGTTTTTTTTTTTTGTTAATTCTTATTGTAAAATGTATTTCTTTCATTTTTCTGAATTTATCGTTGAATAATAAATTTTAATTTATTTCTAGTGATGATCTAGCTACCGCAATCCTGAAGAGGAAGGATCGCCCAAACCGCTTGATTGTCGAAGAGGCCATCAATGATGATAATTCTGTTGTTTCATTGTCCCAGGTAATTTATATTTTTTTTGTACAAAAATAAATACTTTTAATTGATGACTTAACATAAATATTCATATTTAAATGGAGCTACATAGATTTAAGTATACTTAAAAGGATTGCGTGCAAATGAAGCTAATAATTAGGTCATGAACCTTTGCGTTGAGTTTTTTTTTCGGGAATCTCACCTAGATACAATTATGTTGGGATGAGGAACTATTTTGTACCTATAGCTGCGGTCAAAATATTAGTTTATAGATAAATTTTTAACAAATAAATGTTTATGGGATTTTCAAATTCATAAGTTCTGATTTCCAGAATTTTTTTTTTTTGAAAATTCATATTTTCAAAATTTAATTCAATAGCTTCCGAAAAAATAGTTCAAACAATTAGTAGTGCATTGAAGATAGGTCTTTAATATAATAAAAAAGAAAGGTTAATGAAGTTAAAGAAATTTATTTTATCAAAACAATTAGTTGAGATTTTGAACCTTAAACTAATATTTAGTTGCATGTCCTTTGATGGGTATAACGGTAAACACAACGACGATACATTGAATTCATCAAATTCTTGCATCTATCTATTGGTGTCCGTATCGATGAATGCCGTATAGCTTCGCAAAGTGCTTCATTGTTCGTTGGTCTTATTCTAGAAACATACATAAGTTTTGTCATCGTACCAAAGGTTCTCAATCGGGTTAAGATTAGGAGACTGTGCACCCCATTCCATTCCATCACTTCACTTTCACACTTTACTGATGGACCGTTATTTTGTTGAAAGACCCATTTCAGCAGCATTTCATCCTGCATGGTTTTCACATACAGATGCTGGTTCATATGCCTTCAATTCGGTGTATTCGACTTACACCATAGTACGAAAAACTTTCTAAAACCGTTATGCTCAAAGGTTTTTGCAGTGAAACGTGGATTATATTCCGTGATCGTTAGCCGCCTTTCCATCATACAATACAATCATTAACTCGTCTGGCCATAGAATGTCTCTCCACTTTGATATTCTTTTTTGGTATTCTTTTGCAAATTTCAATCTTTTGTCAACATGTTTTTCCGTCAGTACTGGTACCTTTCGTGGACTGGGTTACTTGACCGTGCTCTCGTAAGCGTCTGCGAATAGTTTCGATACTAACTTCAATGGAAAGCAAGTCCCTAATTTTAGTTGCGGGCGTAAAGGGATTGATTTTAGAATGCCTTACGACCCGTTTTATAAGTTTTTGGGACTTAACATGCTCCTGCTCGCGAGTTTCTGGCTTTGGCAAGTAATTAATGGCATTTCTTACTGTTGTTGGAGAGCACCCAATTAAATTTTAAACCACCGAAAAGTCTCCTTCGAAAATTAGTAATCTTATAACGTCACGCTGTTCAGAAGTGCAATGCTTTTCTCTTGCCATTGTTTTAGAATATCTAACGAGTTTCTAAATTAAAGTTACATATGTGGATGTGATGAAATTAAACTTTTCCAAAACTTTAAATTTTTATTGAAAACGGTTGTTTATTTGTCATATTCTTTTTTTGTCAAACTGTTACAATTTTTGGCTATTAACAGCAAAGAAATGGTCAAAAAAAGGAAAACATTTGTTTGGTCAATTTCATTTAATGTTGTTTTGTTGCACAATAATGAACAAGTCACTAAATCAATAAAAAAATAAAAGAATTTATAATAATCGGTGCACAAAGTTAAAGTGGTCAAAATTTGGAACAGATTCACAAATTCTCCTGTTTAAAACTAACCGGATTTTATTGTTATAAAAATGAAGTTGATTTGAAATTATTGGCTTTAAAAAGTCCCTGTGTTGAAAAATGTCCATAATTTCAGTTGTTTTGTGTACAGGACAATTGCCTGCGCCATAGAAACCGCCCTAAAGCCTTAAACGTGACTTTCTTGAACGCCGCTTTTTACTTCAAAATTGTACAAATAAAAGGTGTTTTTTTTAAGAAGTGTAGAACCTTAAAATGGTATAAAACAAAGATACATTTTTGAAATCGACATGAAATTGACTTAATGCGAAAGATAATCTTTTGGTAGATAATCAACTGAAATATTATTTCTGGCATACATATGACCGCCACGGGTAGCTCGAATGTAATACAAATGTGGAGGTCCAATTTCGATAACTTTTTTTAACATTTGTGGCCATCGGTTTATCGCCGTAGACTAGCGAATTCACATATCACCACAAAATATAGTCTAGCGGCGTTAAATCTCACGATCTGTTGCGCCGTCTTGTTGAAACCACAGCTCTTGCACATCATGGTTGTTCAATTGAGGAACGAGAAAGTCAGTAATCATGGATTTTTAGTTGTCACCGTTGACTATAAAGCTCTGGCAGTATCGTGATTCCACCAGCCCATAAAGCTGGTGGACAATATTCACTTGAGGATTATCTTCACTCCAAATACGGCCTTTCAACCAAAAATCAGATTCATCGCTAAAAAAAAAAAAAACTTTGTTTCTTATTGTCGATAAATGCAAATTCAACATGTTTTAACAAAATTTTGAAGAAAATCACATGTAAAAAAAATAATAGAATATTACTGTGGTTCTGGGTGTTTTTTTTTGGCATGATCGACTTAAAGATGTATCACTCTTAGTTATCTAAGTAAGTTTACTTATTTTGGCAAAATTAACATAATTTCAATTGGATTGAAAAGTGAAAGAATAGTGTTTTGAGCTGAAAATGCTAAAATAAAAATCCAATCAGCAAAATAACAGTCCATCCCACAGCCGAATTCATACAAAACTCGATTCGTTTTTCTTGGTTGAGTGTAAAAACAGTATACAATCACTACGATTTTCATTTCGTTCAAAATGCATTGTTACGTCTTTAACAGTAACGACAATAAATTGAATTTCCATTGTTCCATTAAGTTAAAAGTATTAAAAATCATAGGTATTATTTATACGTTCCTCCCGCCTAAATGGGACTTTTTTTTAAGTGCATCTTGTGTAAATCATCCAATTGCTTTGGACAGTTGGAGGCCATTTTGAATACTTCTACCATTTTAACATGGTAAAATTAACGTAATACGCAGCTAATTTTAATTGTACATTTCTTGTATTGAGTATAAGAACAATAAAAGTCCAATGCATCAATGCCTCAATATTCCCTTTCCATACAATATTTTTCATTTTTTTCTTTCGTGACAGTATTAAGGATCCAAAGAACTTTAAATCTCCCTTACATTATTTTATTAGGTTGATAGGTTTTCTGTTAAACGGCTTTTTTTTGTTTTTTTGAAAACTAAGATTTAGTATGCACATAATATGTACGTACTGCCTTATTGGAAAAGATTAAAGATTTCTCAATTTAAATATTCGACTTCTCTTATCAAATTTAGGTTAAGATTTATTAAAAGAACCGCATGCTGCGTATCTTCCTCACGATCGAAAAATAAAATAAGTACGCAATTAAAAAATTATTTTATTTTAAAAAAGAAAAATGAGGCCGTAATCGAAAAATGAAATTTGACGCGGCGGTCTTATGATACTAGGCATGATCGGATTATTGTGGTTGTAATGCTAAGCAAAATCTGTGGAGTCGAAGTAAAAAAAAGTACAAGACATTCCCTTAGAATTGCCTTGTTTCAAGTTTTTTAAATTATCGATTTCAGAAGATTACCTTTTCGTTAAATATTTTTTAATAATTTTAATTATAATAATAATTAATATTTCTTCAAAAATCGTTAAAAGTTTATGGAAAACGTTCAAACTTGGTAAATAATTTAATCACTTAAATAGTGTTCCGGGACGATTAAAACTAGGCATTTCTTAATCATCTATGTATAAGCAAATATCTAAAATAACTTATTTTTGCCATTTTAGGTCACGTCAAATAAAATTTATTTGCCATTTAATGTTTCTTGCACAAGAGGAAACATATACTTTGATCTAAGAAAAGTTGTAAACAGATTTGCTACATCTTTGAACGTTTTCTTTTTAACAGAAGAAAAATAATCGATATTCTGCAATTTCTTAAAAAAAAAATTGTAAATTAAAATTTGAACCAAGCTTCTTATACAGACAAGCAGCGCCATCACAGTCACTTGGAAATTCCAGTTCTAAGTGTAAGATTTCCTCTACTCACGGCGTGAAAACTATTTTTTTTCATAGAATCCATATAGTTAAGAAGTTGAGTTCAGTCGTAGATGTCAAAAGGAGCTTGGTTTATGTGGTACATGTTCCATCTCAGGATGAAGTCAGATAAATTATGAAATTAAACTGAATGTATTATTAGTAAGCTCCACTTACGAAAGGAAAAGAATCTTTTAGGCTTGGGAACCTTGAAACAGTAGTTCATTACAGCCAAAATCTTGTTGGTAGAACATGAGGTTGTTGTAGTTCATTCAAAAAAGTCCAAAAATATTGATATAGTTATGTACATTATGGACCGCCTGTTTCCTCCAATGGTTTAAATAAATAAATATTATTGATTTACCTTTCCTATATTCGGTTGCATCAATATTTGACAGGCTTTTATAGGAATCGTCCAATTTAATATGTAATATCAACACCACAAGTTAATATTACCATTTTACCTCATTTTAGTCCTTGTTACTGTCAATTTCCGTTTTTTTTTACTACATTTAACCCTTAAAATTTTTTTTTTTTCATTTTACTCTAGTACAAGCATCCAAAATAGGAATGCGTAAACAAAAACAGCCGCTTTTGAGTTTTTATTAATAGATTTATCCTTTGTACCTATACACATATAATTTTGATAGCAGTGGGAAAAATGTTAATAAAATGAATAATTACAAAAAATGAGAAATCGTCATAAAACTAGTATGTACTTTTTTTTATAAGTAAAATGCCCCGTTTTCAAAAAAAAAATTGTTCCAAAAATAATGATTTATTTTGATTTATTTTTGTGAATTGCTTAATTCTTCATAGCTTTGTTTCATAATAAAATTTCACCCTAGACGAAGAAATGAAAATAGGGTCCTATGACTATGAATAATAACCATAAATTCAATAGTTTAAGAGAATTTTTGTTGTTTTGAATAAACATCTTTGGGACAATTTTTTATATTTATTTTGGGCCCATTAAAATTTTTTTCATTTAATTTAGGGAGATACATATTTTCATTTAAAGTTTGGGGACTTTTCTGGACACATCATTTTTTATTCAACATTAAAAATGTGGGGCCATTTTCCATCATAAATATAAAATATTACACAAAGTTAAAAATGGCAACAAAATAATGAAAAATCCAGCTGTAATTGTAGGTATGTTCAGACGGTTGTAAAACACTTATTATAATGTTTCTACATACTAACAGTTCCGACAATCTATTGTACTAAGATTTACAATAATTAAGAGTAATGAAAATCTAGTGATGCACAGTACACATATAGAAGGTAATATCATTAGAGTTTTCATTTTTGTTCTCTACTGCGCATCTGGCAAAATCGTAGCCTCATTTGTTGTTGTTGGATATTGTTGTTTACAATATCACCTATTCGGCCATATTGAACTTTTGTTGTTATGTTATGTTTTGCTGGCCGTCTTTATTACCCTTTTGACAGGTCTCGTTTTTGACAACCTGCGCAATATAATACCTTCTATGTGTGTACTGTGCTAGTGATGGGCTTTTCAGTTTATTATCTGACATCGCACCATTTATTCACGAGTTTGTCACACGATTTAAAGTCTGAAGGTGTCCTGATGCGTGCTTTGACGGAATCCGATTCTAGTTTCATTTTAAAGCAGAATCGGAAATAACTTCAATTTTAATGAAAATTATAGATCATTGTATAAGGAATACATGGTATAACGTTGAATTTCTCGTTACAAAACCATAAAATAAGAAACAAACACAAATCTGAAGCAAACTACGTCACTCTGTGGATATGCCAGATTCATACCATGCATATATACCTTGGATTCGAGTGACATGGTGAGGCCTTAACCGAATACGGTTTTTTTTTGTGGCATTAAATAATTTGATTCCCAAGATCTGCAAAAATATATAATATTTATTTTTTATTTATTTACAAAAAAAAGTTGAACTCATGTTTTATTCATTATTTCCAGACTAAAATGGATGAATTGCAACTATTCCGTGGTGACACTGTTCTCTTAAAAGGAAAACGTCGCAAGGAAACTGTTTGCATCGTTCTGTCCGATGATAGCTGTCCCAATGAGAAGATCCGCATGAATCGTGTTGTGCGAAACAATCTGTGTGTTCATCTTTCGGATGTTGTTTCTATTCAATCATGCCCCGATGTTAAGTACGGAAAGCGTGTTCGAATCTTGCCATTCGATGATACCACCGAGGGTGTTACTGGGTAAGAAATTTAGAAAATAAACAAAACAAATTATCACAATTTTCCTAACCAAAAACCTTTTCATTTTTAGAAACTTGTTTGAAGTATACTTGAAACCATACTTCCTTGAAGCCTATCGCCCAATTCACATGGGCGACAACTTCATCGTACGCACTGCTATGCGTCCAATTGAGTTCAAAGTGGTTTTAACTGATCCCGAACCATATTGCATAGTCGCACCAGAAACTGTCATTTTCTCTGACGGAGATCCAATTAAACGAGAGGTAAATTTCAAAAACACATTCTTATTTTGGCATTCAATAATTAATATTCACATGATGTTTTAGGAAGAAGAAGAGTCCCTCAACGCAGTTGGCTACGATGACATCGGAGGTTGCCGAAAACAACTGGCTCAAATCAAAGAGATGGTTGAGCTACCACTTCGTCATCCATCGCTCTTCAAAGCGATTGGTGTCAAACCACCCCGTGGTATTCTTATGTACGGTCCACCCGGTACCGGTAAGACTCTGATTGCCCGCGCTGTCGCCAATGAAACTGGTGCATTCTTCTTCCTCATCAATGGTCCGGAAATCATGTCCAAATTGGCAGGTGAGTCTGAATCAAATCTGCGTAAGGCTTTCGAGGAGGCTGAGAAGAACTCGCCGGCAATTATCTTCATCGATGAAATTGATGCTATTGCCCCCAAGCGTGACAAGACTCACGGTGAAGTCGAACGTCGTATTGTATCGCAGCTGTTGACTTTGATGGACGGTATGAAGAAGAGCTCACATTTAATTGTCATGGCCGCCACCAACAGGCCGAACTCAATTGACCCTGCCCTTCGTCGTTTCGGGCGCTTCGATCGTGAAATCGATATTGGTATCCCCGATGCCACTGGACGTCTAGAAGTACTGAGAATCCACACCAAGAACATGCGTCTGGCCGATGATGTTGATTTGGAGCAAATTGCTGCCGAGACACATGGTCATGTGGGAGCTGATTTAGCTTCTTTGTGCTCAGAAGCAGCTTTGCAACAAATCCGTGAGAAGATGGATTTGATCGATTTGGAAGATGACAAGATCGACGCCGAAGTGCTGGCTTCTTTGGCCGTCACCATGGATAACTTCCGTTATGCCATGACAAAATCAAGCCCATCGGCACTCAGGGAAACGGTTGTTGAGGTACCAAACACAACTTGGACCGATATTGGTGGCCTGGAGAACGTCAAGAAAGAACTCCAAGAGCTTGTGCAATACCCAGTCGAACATCCAGATAAGTTCTTGAAATTCGGCATGCAGCCCAGTCGTGGTGTCTTGTTCTATGGACCACCTGGTTGTGGTAAGACTTTGCTGGCAAAGGCCATTGCCAACGAATGCCAGGCCAATTTCATCTCGATCAAGGGTCCAGAATTGTTGACAATGTGGTTCGGTGAGTCCGAGGCAAATGTACGCGACATCTTCGACAAAGCACGTTCGGCTGCACCATGCGTCCTCTTCTTCGATGAATTGGACTCAATCGCAAAGGCTCGTGGTGGAAACGCAGGCGATGCTGGCGGTGCCGCAGATCGTGTTATCAATCAGATCCTCACTGAAATGGATGGTATGGGAGCCAAGAAGAACGTCTTTATCATCGGAGCAACCAACAGGCCCGATATCATTGATCCAGCAATCTTGCGTCCCGGACGTTTGGATCAACTTATCTATATTCCACTTCCGGATGATAAGTCTCGTGAAGCTATCCTCAAGGCAAATCTAAGGAAGTCACCTCTGGCGAAGGAGGTCGATCTCAATTACATTGCTAAGGTAACACAAGGATTCTCTGGCGCTGATTTGACTGAGATTTGTCAACGTGCTTGCAAGCTAGCAATCCGTCAAGCCATCGAGGCTGAAATCCGCCGAGAAAAGGACAGAGCTGAAAACCAAAGCTCAGCCATGGATGTAAGTTCTCAGATTTAGTTTGATGATAGAATTTTATTTTAATTTATTTGTCAACGTTAAGCAGATGGACGAAGATGATCCAGTTCCAGAAATCACTCGCGCCCACTTCGAGGAGGCAATGAAATTCGCCCGCAGGTCGGTTTCCGACAACGACATCAGGAAGTACGAAATGTTTGCGCAGACACTTCAGCAATCTCGTGGTTTCGGATCAAACTTTAGGTAAGAAGATATCTTGTTCTTTTCTCTCAACTTTATTTCATTGTGCATTTTCATACAGATTCCCATCAAACTCCGGACCATCGTCCCAAGGAGCTGGTCCAAATGCTCCCGTGAATCCGCCAGGCGACAATGGTGACGATGACCTCTACAGTTAGATTTTTTCTTAGTTTATAATTTTTTAATAAAACACAAGTAAAAGTATAATCCCAATTGAATACAAGAATAAAACGAAAACAATATTTAATAATTTGTATGTGGTAAGGCGGTCATTAAGGAAACAATATTTGTTATAAAAATAAGTAACGGAACAAAATACATTCTACAAAACACCATAGTTAGAAAACAAAAAAAAAATTATATTAAACATTTCTACTAAGCATACATTCATTCAAGCGCTGAAACCCAATAACATTCAATTGTCCTTCTCCCATTTGGTATGCAAATGGAATATATTATTTAATAATTAAACAAAATTTAATGTATAATTATTATAAAGCAAGACAAAAAACATTTTGGTAAAATAAATTATTTAATTTGAGAAGAAAAAAAAATAATCATTGATGATGGCTTGGTAAGATGTTCTATTTCCTTTCACAATTCCCATCGCTGCGCTGGATAGTTAGTTGTACAAGTGCCCGCCCTGTTTTGTTTTAAAATTAGTATTTTAATTTTAATATTATTTGAAAATAAATCAAAATGACGCCGAATGTGTGCTTCATGATGAGAAAAAATTATTGTTTTAATTAAATTTATCTTGGAAGTTATTGCCCCGATGATATATGAAATGATTAAGGACAACATAGAGAAATTGTTCTTAAGTACGTGTTCAATGGAATCAAAAGTTTGGCGATTTTGTTAATTGAGGTTGTAAAATAGTCAAAGCCGAATGGAATTAAAACGGTAGACATAAGAGTCCATAATAAAACAATTAATCCAATAATTAAATCAACAAAAGTAAACACTGAAAAATCAGATGAGATCGCAGATAAAAAGTTTAATTTGTTGCGCATAAAATATGAATAGTGAGTCGACTGAAGGCCCGTTTTAGAAAGCGCAGCGAATCTCTTTCAGTAGCGGATTTGTATTTTGCTTTTCTCAAAAGCGAATCGAGAATTAGGAACAGGAATATCTTGTTACTTTTGTTCCAGTAAAAAGTAAAACTCAACGAAAACCTTGGTTCATCAATTGTGTTTTCGGTTGTAACCTTAATCGTTTTAGGTCCAAATTGAAATATAATAGCTTTCGATAGTTTTTTTTTTTTGGAGTAGGCTCTCTTCGTTAAACATTTTAGGAAAAAAATGATGAATTTAGGGTTTTAATTTCATAAATCGAGAGGTCGTTTTCTATCTCATATTACGGGCTCTAGAAGCGAAAATTGCATGGCTTATAATCATAAGAGGGGTGCAGAGAGGAGGAAATCCTGAAGTTTTTGTTTTGTTTTAACCTATATTGTGGTCTTAGAGCCTGGTCGTTTCAGCTAAACGACTAATAAGAGTTAATCGCCAAGAATTAACTTAAGAAAGAAAGTAAGTATCGCTATTACCCTTGAATTTGGTATTTTAAAAAATAAATATCGTTGGTCTTGACTCATACTCTTTGATTTTGAAGGGTGAAGCAGCAAAATCCAGTTTTTTCTAAATTTCTCGAAAACTAAATTTTTTTTTAAATCAGATTAAACATTAGTAGCTTATACATTTCTAAACAAAGGCAATGAAATCAATTTTTTTTCTAAAGGTTAAGATTAGTTAAAAAACGTGCCCGGACGAAAAACAATCGGGCGAGTAAAATTTCCCACGGAATTTCTCCCATCTTCTTATATTGTAAATGCCAACAATTTTCCACTATTCTATGTAGGCTCAAATTTGGTCGATCAAAAAGATAGCACAGGTGCCATGGAATATTCGTTTTCGATACCAATAAATGCCGATAGGAATTCACGTTTGTTTCTCTAAAACTGCTTTTGGATGAAAAGGTATTTTTCTGCTAATAAAATAAATTTTGAAAGTTTCATTCACAACGAGTCTTAAAAATGATGGGAGACAGGAACATCATCGATACTTTTACGTCACTCGAACACCGGCGTAACGTTTCCTGTCTCTCACTATATTATCGTTACTTTTACGGTAAGTGCTCCAATGAAGTAGCTAGTTGCGTTCCTCCCCTTAAACTTATCAGTTTACTCTTGAACCCAATTTCTGTTGTACCGTCAAGTACATACAGGGATTCGTTTTTTAGCCGCTTAGCAGCCTAACTTTTTTACTCTAAGGGTCTACAGTTCGCAAACTGAGATATTAGTTTTTAAATACCACCAACCACTGAAAAATTTTAGCCTGCCCTTAATTTTTGATAAAGGCATTTTAAAACTGCTAGCATGATTCCGCTAATTTTGCGTCAAGGAAAATGCCCCGAAGACGTAAGCGGCAGTGGATTGGCCATACTCTTAGAAAGGGTAACGACGAGCGGGCCTACTTGGCCTAGAAGCAATTGGGGAAGAGTAAGTAAGCACAGATATCGAAGCTCTTAGAAGACTTTACATTTGTGATAACTGAGAGCACCATAACTGAAACAAAAATATTGTGATAGTTCTTCGACTTTTGAGTGTTAAGTATTAAATTTAATATCGGTCGGATCAAGATTAATGGGACTGGAAAATTTTAAGCTGGTTTTTGGGTAGATTATACTCGTAGGATGGTAAATAACAAAAATTAGAATATTATAGATTATGTGGTCATGTGGATTATGTAGTTGCTAAAGCCAGCTGATGCTTGGGTTTATTTCCAGAAATTCGAAAGAATTCTCTGACCCTTTTACCCTAAGATTACTTTATTTTTCTTATGTTAGATCAGTTTATTTATTTATTTATTTATTAAATCAATTGCCCCGGTTTGCTCTCATTAATAAATTTATATACATCTTTCCATGGACTAAGAGAGTATCGCCTCTTTTTTTTGTCCCTTTTCTTAGAGTAAATTACGGAAATAATGAACCCATAACACGTTGCTTAAGACAGGCAAATTCTGTTTGTAATGTTCTAGATTTTAATATGTTCTTAAGCAGGAAATGTTTTAAGAAAAAACTACTATTATATATGAACACTGGTGGATAATCTTTAGGTATGTTATCTATTGATTGTTAGTATTTTTAGTATTCTATAAGATGAAAATCTGCTTGATGAAGAAGAATAAATAAATTAATAAAAATTAGAATAATATTGTTACGGTTATGGATATTTACAAAATAGGTTTCACATCTGCCAGGTGTGTGATGAGGATGATGACATTTTTAAATTTTTTAGAGTGGAACCGGATTGATTTATATGCGTTTAAATTAAAAACAAAGACAGAGCCCATGTGACTTGTTTTATTTAAATTTTTTTTTGTTACTAAGCGTTCTTATAGCCTGTTCTCATCAGGCCAAATGAGGTAATTTCGTTCATAATTTCCAAATTACCTAATATCCAATACAAATACACATTTCCGAAATGTGATAGTTTCAACCAGAATGGCAAGAAATTATCTCGAAAATTAGGAGAATTCATTTAGCCAAACATAAATTTAGATTCTATTGCAAGCCAGCCTCATAAATTTTTCCTGTATAAAGTAGAAATAGAATACAACAATAAGGTGTCAAACGAAGTTACTTCATTTGCAATGTGCACCATACTCTAGAGCCGATGCAACAATCTTCAGCTTCATGCATATTTAGATAGTTTGTATTGATACTAATATACTTTCGAAAATGACCTTTTTCAGCCCTGCCGTCATTTTCTTTTAACAAATCTATTGGGACTGAAAAACGCACCCAATTTAACCAAGTTAAATATTTTAAAGTTTAGTTTTCCAAGTACATATCAACGAACGAAGAACAATCTTACCCAGTAAAACATCATAAATAAATAGTCATAATAGCCATTTTGTATATTTCTTTTGTTTTCATTAAAAACAAAACATCCACATTTCATTAAAATAATATTTTATTGCGATTGGAAAATAGGTCATTAAGTGTCGAAGTTGAAAGTGCATTGAATTTTGCTGGTTGGCAGTAAGGTTATATAATGTATATTTTCTATGCTTTTTTTGTTTATATTATAATTCTGCACCTCATGTAGTTTGTTTTTGTTAAAATGTATTTCATACTTCATTACACTAATAGTAAACAATTGATATTTTTTTTGTTTATTTTTTATTTATTTTTTTTTATTTAATTCATAAAAATGAATTTTCTTTTTTTTTTAATTATTAATTCTAAATGGCAAGATGGACATGATCATCATTATACATCTAAAAACATATTTAATACCATGTTCATATTTATTTATTTTTTTTAGAAAGGTATATAAACAAAATCTTTGATGATTGATGGTGTGATAAACGCATTATTATTGTAATAATTATTACATAATAGTTTTTTTCTTTTTTGTTGAATTTATGTTGTGTATGTAATGATTTTTGTTTTAAGAAACATTTAATATTTTGTGTTTTAGTTTTGTTTAGCTTCTACAATTTTGCTGTTTATTTTTTTTCTGTTTTGTGATTAATTTTACTTATTGTTTAACACAACACAACAATACATTTTTTTTTTTGAATTCTTACAAAATAAAATATAATTATATCGATATAATAATTTTAACATAATTTTTCTCAAATTTTATATTGTAACTTTAATTACATGATTTTTTTTTAGTTTTTTTTTAGTGAATTTTGGAGAAAATGTCCAGCACTTTCTTTAATTCTTAAGTTGGTATGTTGTGATTTTTTTTTCTTTTATTTTAAAGTCCCACACAAAGACTAGACACCAAAGAATAATTATTTTATATTAGTTTTTTTTTTGTTAATATAAATATTTTTGCTTTATGTATAATACATCATTATTCAACATAATATTTTTAAATAACACTTGCACCGATAAGTATTTTATTAAGAAGATTTATTTTTGTTTTTTTTTTATTGATGGTTAAGCTCTTTTTTGTTAAGGGTGGAGAAGTTTACATACAAACATACATATTCTATTCCTTAAACTATACACATACCGTAAGGCTAGAAAAATGTGTCTTAATATTTTTTTTTTATTATTATTTTCTCTTTTGCTTGCATTCTTTTCAACTTTTAATTTTTTTAAATTTATAATTGATTGCTAAGAAATGTATAAGAATCAGTACATGGATGTATAAAGTAAATAAAAATAATTCACTAGGGAATTTGATAATAATTAAAATTGTATGTTGTAACAACTTATTATGAATATTGCTTTAATTTACTGCAATTATTTCTTTTTCTAATTAGTAATTATGTATTAGGATTTTTTTTTAATTTGTATAAAAATAAATAACGTAAGGAACAAAGGTCATAGATTCCACCCTTTTTTTTTGTTTAAATAATAACAATAGCAAACAAAAATAAAACATAAAATAACAGTAAATTAACAATTATGACGGGGTGTTGATAGTTTTTTCTTTATTTAATAAAATAATAAACAATACAAAAGTACACACATACATTTATCATCATTTTTTATGGCAACTCTATTATCTATACTACAAAAAATTGGTACAGCAAAATTTTGAGCCATGATTGTTTTCGTTTCAAGTTATCTGTTGTTCTATTTTATTAGGTTTTTTTTTAATTATTTTTGAAATAGGAAAATTTCGCAAAGTTAGTACCTACATATAATGAAAAAAAAAAAACTATCAAGAAAGAGAATGCAAAAATGGAAGCTAATATAATCTTACACTTTGGTATTCAACAGACTTTACAAATCAACAATGAAAAAGAAAATTTTTTTTTCTTGAGTAGTAGTTGGAAGCTTTTTGAGAAACCCACGCTTGTAATAGACTTTCCCAATGCTTAATTAAAAAATCCCTCGATATAGAACAGCCGGGCGACAAAGAAAACTAAAAGTCCAAGGAAAATGGAATGAACAATGTAGAATTTAGATATGCAATACTTGAGGACCTGTTTTACATTTTTTAAATTGTTAGAATAATTGTTACTTTCACAAATGATAACAATCAATGCAAAAGACTTAATGCTTGCACGGTTGATGAATTGATTTGGATCCGGAAGAACTAGAACACATTGCGTTCAGAAACTTTTTATCATTTGCTGAAATTCTAGAATTTTTCTAGAAATTTCCATTAATTGATTCAAGATTCTGAGATTTGGAATTAAAAAAAAATATTCGTATTGTTATATATCAATCTTTGTCTTGTCTTGAAAATCAAAGTTTATCTTTAGAAGTAACCGCAAAATACAATTATTCCTTTTTTCGATATACATTTTAAATGAAATTACGCTTAAACTTTATGAAGTTCAGAATTAATCTCAATCTTGGTATTCGGCTACATACTGAAAAACAAAGACGTCTTCATTTCTAATAAACAAATCATGCGCTTATTTGAAATGAAAAGCAAAAGGCATAACAGTACATCATATTCTTGGTGTCTTCCGCCTAATTCGGATGAATGTATTTTTGCCAAAGATATTAAATTCGTATCTGCAGAACACTTTTTTTTCAATGACTGAAGTCTTTTACTAAGAACTGATTTTTTCATAAAAGTTGACTCCATCAAGGCTTCCCAACATTACATGATTTTATTTGTCAACTCCCGGAATTGTTTGAGCTCGATCAATAGTATGGCTTTGGAAAGAGATTTTTCTAGAAACGCCAAGAGTTTTCATCCGCTATCTGAAAGCGGAATGCCTTCAAATGTATTATGGTAGAGCATTATACATAGAAATCTTTGCTCATGCCATCTCAATTATTTAGTAATGAGAAAATCAATAAAGCCAATTTAAGTGAACGGCGGATCATGGTTCTTACATTTGCTTAAACCAAGAACTTACATTTCTTGACACTGCTTGGCATAGATTTTCGAAAACGTATTATTTTCCAATTATTTTTATGTTGGTTTTGTCAATTAATTTTATTTTAATAGAAAATCAAAATCTCTGCAAAAAAAAGTTGTGTAGAAGTAATGCAATTGCCAAACTATTATTTTAATTTACAAACAAAAGAATTTTTAAGTTAAAATTAAACAGAGGAATAGTGTGTTCTTATTTAACTCTGAAAGCCTACTGAATGTTAAATTGGTAATTAAAAAATCGACAGTTCACTATGCCTGATAACGGCAGGGTCATAACTCTTACTGTCCTATTAATAAGAAAAAAATGAAATTTCAAACCTAATTTTCAGTTTAAAATTTTCTGGTCCCAACCTAAAGGCAATTGCTTTCTTTTCTGACTGCCTTCAACTAAATTGAACCCATGAATTAAATAACCTGAGAATAAGGTTTGAAATATAAGTTTTATTTTTATTAAATGTAAGTTAGTCTTTTTGTAAATCAAAAATTTAACATTTTCTGCTTGTGGACTTATTTAAACTATCTCCAAAATATACAAATACAAGGCATTTCTAATCAAAACTTTTCGCAAATTGTGAAACATAGCATAGTTGTTAGGTATGTATGTATATGACTCATTCCTTTTTTTTAAACTACATATCTTTATACGATACATTAAATAAAATGTCTGTTATACGATTCTTTTACATGTAAAAATGGCTCTTAAAAATTGTATATAGAATTTTTGCAATCTCTTCTTTTCTATTTTCTTCCATATCTTGCATCTTTTGCTTGCACATTAACATATTAACTTTTTTTTAAAACGCTTTAAACATACACATTTAATAAATAAGAAGAAGAAAAAAACAAAATAAATATTTTTAACATAAAATTAAATATTTTCTTTTTTTGTTATTTTTCTTTTTAAACTTTGCATTGCTTTTGTATAATTAGGTATAGGTATAAGAAAAAAAATTATTGTTTTTATTTTTTATATAAATATGTTTGGGTTTCTTTTCAGTTTAATAACAATTAGACATTTATAACAATATAGGACTACTATCCTCTGCAGTTAGCTTTTAATTTATTCTTTTAAATAATACAAAACAAAATTAAAGAACATTTATTTTTTTTTTTAACTTTTATAAAACTATATTATGCATAATAAAACAAAAAAACCTAAAAATCTTCATAAATATTTTTATTATTTTCAGGTAAAATGAATTCTAAAACTAGTTTACTTTTTATTTTTATAAAAAAATGTTTCTTTTATTCATTTATATCTATATTTATATATATATATAATTTAGTTAATGTTTTTTGTTTCATTTTTAATTAATATGTATATTCACTTATTGTTTACTCTACTTGAAATTCACATTTATTTAATAAATTAGTCAATATGTTTATTTTTATTTTTTTTTTGTATTTCCTTTTGTTTTATTTAATATCAGAAAAAATGTTCAACATTATTTTTGTTTATTTAATTTAATTTATCTATTATTTGTTCTACAATATAATAAACAAATATCATTCTATATTATATAGATACCTTCTTGCATTGTGAATAAATATTTATGTATTAGTTGTGTTTTATTTTACATTCACATAATTTAGATTTTAGTTAAATTACAAAATTCACGATATAAGTAACCATTTTTTATTTATCTTTCTACATTCAATCCCATTTTTTTAAATGTTTAAATCGATATAATAAGTTGTTCCCATGTCTAAGCATATTTTTATGGAACAATTTCACTTGTTTCTTCTCATTTTTTTTTTTGTTTTGATGTAGATATTTTGTTTTTAATTAAATTTCTTTTTTTTTTTTTAAATAACTTTTAAAGTGATTTAATACGGTAATTGAATTTACACCCGCTAAATGGAAATTTATAACTAAAAAGCGTTGTAAATTTTCATCTTCTTTTTTTTTCTTATCTAAAAAGTTATTGAATGATGATTTTTGATCCTCTTGTTTTGTGTGTGTCAATATTTTTTTTGTTTATATTTTATGCGTGAATAAGTTAATACATTGTTATTTTTTTTTTTTATTTTTCCTAAGACTTCGGAACGGTTCCTAATTGTTGTTTGGTTTTTTTTTTGCGCGATATTACAATAAATACTTTTTTGTTTTAACTTACGCTTAATAAAAATATACATTATAGATTTGAAATGTTTTCTTTTTTTTTTAAGAAGAATCATACTGTTTTGTTGTATAGGTGTGTTTTTTGTTTCTTTTTAATTTTTTTTTTCTATTTTTCTTCAGACTTATCATCGAAATATGATTTTCTTCTTTTTTTTTTTTGTTTATTTGGATATTTATCGTGTGTCAGTGATATTATTTTTACTGCCGAATATTTTAATCAGCTGTGTTTCATAGTCATCAATGCTGCGTTTCATGATCTCCATGCATGGTCCTAAAAGACGTTCAAATGCATCCACATCCAAGACTGAAATTATTTTTAATTAATTATAATTATATTTAAAATTTGATAGAAGAAGTGTTTTTTTTTTTTTTTAATAACATTATATTAAAGACAAGTAAATAAAATGTTGTAATTGTTAGTTTAGGGGTTGCTTTAAAATATAAACGTGCATCATACATACTGGTAGGTGCTAGGTACATGCTTCCTACACATAATTGTTAAACAAAAAAGCGATCAGCTACATTAAGGTTGAAATGATTCGAAATTAAAAAGGATAAAGACAATGTGGTGGATCAGTTAGGTAGGTATGGTGGATTAAAAAAAAAATATTTCGCGAAAAATTATAAAATAATGAATGGCCAGTTGCACTAGAATCAACTAAAACTAATGTTTGCTAAAATCGTTATAAATTGCAATTAGTTGAATCAAGTTCCTTTACTGTTTGTGAACATTTATTTCATAATCAATTTTAAGAAGTGAAAGAAAAATTTTCGCCAGAAAAGCTCGTTAACTTTAAGAAATTGTTACGTGTTTAATACTCAGTGGAATTTATGTGGTAAGTTATTTTCGTTACAACTCACGTTTAAAATGTATCTGGAGCAAAATTGCAGTTTAGTTTATTTATTGGTTCGATTATGATCTCAGAACTCAGACCAAAAAATATTTGATGCAAACGAAAAATATCATTTGAAAATGTATCTAAACAATAAATATAAGAGCATTTCGTGCAACTGGGCATTAGAGATCTAGCCGAAACAAACTATATATTTGAAAAAATGTCCGATTTTTTTTTATAATAGTACATAATGTTATTTTAACCCTGGATTAGTTTTAAAGATTTTGTTGATTTTTTATGGTTTTTTTTTTTTCAAGTCCATTTGCTAAATAGATTGTGGTGTACCTTTGGATCGATCATTTAATTTGAAGAATGAACTAACTCTTGCTGAACTCACCACTGAAAAACCGGGCCTTAATGACGTATTCTTGTGGAAAACCCTACATTTTTAGGTTAAAGTCTTTATGAAATCGGCTCAAATTACAAATTATTTTCTCGTATGGTTTCCTCGTATGAAAGTAAGCGCCTAAAAGTTTACTTTATTAAAAGTATATTTTTAGGCGTTCTAACTCTGAATATAGGTCCTATGGAGGATTTTGCAAACTAAAAAGATAAGATACATAATAATCTTTTTTATAAAAAAGGGCGTTGAAATTTGTTTTTGGTACGATAACCCGTTCTCGAGATAAAGAAGCATAAAACTTGAATCTTGACTGTTCAATCTGGACAATATGCTAAGAACCAGACGTAAAATGAACAAGAAAAAAGTACATTTTTAGTACAGATTAGGCCTTAAAGAATTTTGTTTTTAATTTCTAAAAGGATTTCGATTTTAATTATAGCTGAAATTCGAAGTTCCATTTTCATTTTTGTTACGTTAACCTCAATATGGTAACTAAATTTATAAGAAAATCATTCCACCAGTTATTTCTGTTATAGAAAAGAATTACATATATTCAGATTACAATTACAACATTTTTTTTAATTAAATAAAATATAATAAAACAAAAACTGTACGAACCTAAAACATAAATTACATTTCCTCAAAATAATACTTCATCGAAGCTAGTTGATGTTAGTTTGGGATTTTCTTAGCAGATATAAAACATTTACAACTTGACAAGCACATGCGTTAACGGTGATTTCATTTCTTACACATTATTACATAATAAAAAACATGCTTTAGGAAATAAAATATTAGTTTTAGATAAAGGTGCATTACCTTAAATTATATTTTGTGATTATGAATTTATTTTATAACAAAAATTTAACTTTATGCACAGCGAAATTGTGTTAATTAATTTTATAAAATAAAACATTTATAGTTTTTATAAACCTGTCTTTCCATCGATTTTTTGTTAATTACTTTTATTTTAAATTAAATTTTTAATTCAGGACTTTTTAAACCCCGAGCCCCTTCGCATATACCTTGGCATGCGGTTTTGATTTCATTTATGAAGCAATTATCGAGATCTTACCAATTAAATTTTGAATTTAACTTCGTTTTGGCCAAATAAGAACTCTTGAAATTATTGAAAAGTTATAAATTTGTGGTAAATTGGGTTTTTGTAATGTTTTTTTACATCACGCCGCCGCGCCGCCATGTTTTTATTTTTAGTAAAAGTCGTGATTTTGTTTTTCTTTTTAATACTAAAATTGGATTTTTATTGATTCAAAAATATAAATGATAAAAAAAATCAATTAAAATAGTAAATTTCAAATATTAGCAACAAGTATTTCTCATCATTAAATTTTCCAATGTCTCTTCATATACGTCAATATTTCTTTTCATTACATCAACAAGGAAGCCAAGCAAACGATTAAAGGAATATTTATCTAAAACTAGATTTAAAAGTTTAATTTTAACCTATTCTTATAAAGCTAACTTTTTTTTTTTTTAAATTAAAAATGAAACAATAAATTGAAAGCTGTATCAAAAATTTCAAAGCATAAATAAATAAATAGAATTATGGCGAAAAAGTTAAGTCAATTAATATAAAAAAATATTTTAAAATCACTTCAAAAAAATTACGAATGGTCTAATTAATCATTTTATTTCTTACTAAGACCGAAGTCATTTTATTTCAATGATTTTGTATGTATTTTTTTTTAGAAGACTTTCAAATGGATTAAGAAATAAGTTTCTGATCTTTAATATTTTTATTTAACTGTCGCTTTTTATGTGAAAAGCTCCAAAATTTTAAAACCAAAGAAGTTATTAGGACCTGTAAATTCTAAAACACTTATTTTGTGTTTGCAAATTTTTTAATGTTCTTTAAATTCATGAACGAGAAAAAAATACTTCTTTACTACAAACTTGTTAGTAATTAATTTTAATAATAAAAATATCTACTAATAAGACCGTAAAGTTATTATTCCTTACCCGCACGCGCCGCGGCGGGAAGTGAAGTGTAGTTTTCTAAAATGTATATCAAAAACGAAATGCCATAGATTTTTAAAGCCAAAAATGCATTCTCTCATTTTGTTTTAAAATGAAGTTCATTCAATTCAAAATTTTGAAGAAAATGCTATTGAAAATGAAATTGAGGCACCTGAGAAAAAGAACTATAAAATTAAAAAAAAAGTTTGGTTAAACATATTGGAACAATTAAATTTGAAAAAACAAAAACAAATTGGAACTTAATTAGTTTTTTTTTAAATTTTGAGAATAATATTTTTCTCTAATCACCAAAATATATTTACCTATGTACTATGAATAAATAAAAGTACCTTAAAAAAAGAACTATATAAAAATTAAAAAAAAGCCTGTATTCCTTGTATAATTTTAATGTCATTAAATATTTTTAATTTTTGGTTTAAATCCTGTCATGATAAAAAAAAATAAATTAAATTCTGCTAGGAAAATTATTTAAAAAAAAACTGTGTTAAATTTAAGCATTGTCAAAATATTATTGTTAAAACTTAATTCTAAATGACTGTCTTGTTTGTCTTATATTCTGTTATTAGCAATATCCAAGCGTAATTCGTCGTCAATATAAGGATAATCGCGAATACCACGTTTAATTAAGTTAATACATTTGCCCAAAAGTCGTTCAAAGCATCCAGTCTCTAAAACTACATAGGGTGTGAATTAAAAAAAAATAATATATTTATAATAAATTAAAAGAAAAAAAAAATGGAAAGGAATAATAATACAAAATTATTAGGTAATTAAATAATATAAATCAAATTGGTATAGTTATATTTTTATAAAGCTTGAATAAACTAAAAAAAAATATAAGCTGAGGATATGGAGTGTTTGGTGGATGAAATAAATCAAATTTGTATAGGCGTAAAATAAATTGTGCTACGATTTACAAAATTTCAAAACACACACGATGTTGTGTACAACAAAAAAAAACTCCATATCAATTACGAAACAACTTTTAAAAAAAACGCCACATTATAAAAATTATACAACTAGGTACATACATATGTAGCTATTTTTTTTTTTCAAAGCAATATGAAGCAAATAAATAAGATAACTTTAGTTATTATGTTTTTATACTTACATGCTACTTTGATGTCATCGATAGCATAAACAGATGCTGCCCTGGGTCGATGTGTAACCAAAGCCAATTCACCAAAGTATTGACCTTTGCTTAATTGTGATACCTCAACTTCACCGCCATCTTGTTCTATTCGAACAGAAACTTTGCCCAATTCGATGAAGTACATGCCATCAGCAACATCACCTAAAATAATAATATTTTTATTAAAATACACTTTTTTTGTAGTAAAATTTTAGACAGAAAGTTTATATCTCTTGAGAATCATGTGATTTTTCCTCTATTGCTGTCAAAAAGCTGATTTTCAACTAAGTGCCAGCATTGCAAAATTCCGAGGCCTAGTCCAGACCTATACTTTAACGCATCGTTTTATCTTAAGTCAAAAGCTTCTACTTGCTAACTTGCTTGCTACAATTCTATGATTTCATCTTAAAAAATTATAAATACTAAGGCGGCAATAATAAAATTCTAGAATTTTTGAATGAAGGCCTAATTTAGACCTTTATTTCTGGGGTTTAGTTTTAAGTCAGGGTGTTGCTTCCAGGAACGAAAAATTGTGTTTTTAAAACATAGAATAGCCATTAAAATAAAATGGTTGTTTCTCTTTTTCTTCCAAAAAAAAAAAAAAAAAAAAAAAAACGGAGAAATTCTGAGTTTGGTACCAGGACTAGACCGAGACGAGATCAAGTCTAACAAGATCGATACGAGATTGACATTTTTTTTTTAAATTATGACGATACGACTCTTAGTCTGGTCTCGGTCTGGTTACGTGGCCAGCCTAATTTTCTATTTTAGAAGTACTGCTTTGGTTTTAAAAAAAAGTAAGTGTCCTAAAGAAAGTTTTCTTTTCGTTTCAATTTTGGGTTATGAATTTGAATCATAAAATACAAAAACACGCCTGTCATTTGACAGTTGAATTAAAGAAAATACTCGTATTTGGTCTGTCATCACTGCAAGACAAATCCTTAATAAATTTAGAACACTACTTTCAAATCCGTACGAAAATCAATTAAGAGGTGATATTGTATGTTTTTCAGGCGGTTGTTATAGCGAGTTGACTGTTAACAAAGTATTCATACAGAAGTGCGTCACTGCAAAAATATCCTTTTTGCTAGTCGACATTGCGCATTGTCGATAAGGTGAAGTTTCAGGATTAAGACCTTATCGACCTATTTTGGAAGATTTAGAAGCAAGCGACCTTGCCTACCTTGAAGAAGAACAATCGAAGAGGATTCTGCGCACCTGGGGACGGACGTGTGGAATGTGTGAAACCTGCTTAGGACTTAGGAGTAGTGAAAAGTGAAAGGCTCTAGTGAAAACTAACGGACATAGAAGATCCAAAGAAGTAAGTAAGAAACACAACTGAATTCAAAGAATGCATAAACAGAAATAGAGAGAAATGCCAAGATTGCTTCAAAAGCTACTAGTATTTTTAGAAGATCAGTGGAAATACCTGAAGTTAAACCGCTTAACTTCGAGTGAATGAAAAAAATAAAAGAAAATAAAATAAATAAAAACAATTATAAACTTAGGGAATGAAAATACCTCATTTGTGTTTAACCTTGACTGAATAAAATCTGATTAAATCAGACGAAATTGTTGGATTACTATCTTTTTTCCAATCTAATTTAACTCGGCAATGAAAATGAGGCCCTTAGAAAAGCAGGAGGCCCTTAGATGAGATTCTACCAACTAGCTGAACTTACTTTAATATCTTCATCAAAATTTAAACTACTTTGTAGTTAATTCGCTTCATAAATCATATTCTAACAAAACCTCAAGATAACAATAATGAACATAAACAACATTTCAATTTCGTTTGACCACTTAGTTAAAAACAAATCCTAAACAAAGTTGACCATCCCCATATACTTATAACATCTTAACTTAAGTTGTCCGGTTTCACGGACAATATTTAATGAATCTAGATGGTTTACTACCGCCCACCTGTCATCAGTCCCTATCCCCATCCCCATCCCCTTCTTCAAATACGTACAATCTTAATGGTCTCCATTTGTCTGTAACATTTGTTCTTTCCACAACAATAAGCAACAACAACAACAACAACACTAACAACTTACCCTGCTTAATAACTCTTTCGTCCTTTTTGTAATGCTTTGTGATAAGAGCGTCAGCCAAGTTCATTCGTTCGTAACTCTAGAAACGACAAAATAGAATAGAATTAGATTTTAAGCTTGTATATGTGTATATAAATGATGTATGTAGGTATATATGTATTTGTATTCCGTATATATTTGAATCTGTGCAGGTGGTTTATAAAGGAAAAAGCTATTTATATATACGAACAAATGCACACATAACCAATAACCGTATCTATTTTTTTTTACCTGTAGTGCCTTTAACATAGGAACACTGTCCAGCAGTGTTTCATACATTTTTCGCTTTTTAAATGCGGATTTTAGCAGGATACGACGGAACGTTTGACGGTCCATTGCCCATAGTCTTCCTTCTGTTTCTGCTTGTATGGAAGCAGCTCTATTTTAAGCAATACGTATGCAATAAAAAAAAAAACATGAAATATAAAAAAAGGAAAGAAGAAAGTTATTGAGAACCACAACCACGGTTTTATGTAGACAGTCATAAATATAATACCATTAAGGCTTTGGAAAATTGAAACATATTAAAGAGAGTAAGAGAGGTAATATAAAGTGATAGGCAATGTTTGGTTTGACCAGCTTTATTTTTTTTTCTTGTAATATTCTAAATTCAAAGGCTTTAATTTAGAACTTGCTTATCGTCAAACTCATAAATTTTTTTTGGCTAACCAAAATTAATAGATATGCTTAGGTCCTCGGACCCTTTATGTTTGTGAATTTCCCCTTACGGGACACTCACTGCTTTCCTACGCACCATCGTGTACGGTTTCTGGAGTTATTTCATCTCTTTCGGCAGTAATGCTGATTCCACTTCGACCTACTTCTTTTTGGTGAAATAAATGGGTACATCCGAGGAAGTCGTAGTGGTGCACGCTCTTAAAAACCTTTATGTTGCCAGCCTGCTCAATGATGTCTACTGGGCTATTCTTCGATTGTCCTGTGTGCGAGGAGGGCGAATGGAGAAAATAATCCTGGCGTGAGCTTTATTTGTTGTATAAGGAAGTGAATGTAGTTTATAATGTCTCAGTACTTTAACTGTATTCACTCGGCTTTATCGAGTTATTGAATTTCACTGTTCCAACAAATCCAACAAGCTTCAAGAAATACCGAACTTTTCTCCGGTTTAAAGTTTAAACCGCAGCGAGCTTGAGGTCATACAAGATAGAAACTGATATTCGTCAACAAAAAAACCAATTGGATTAAGTGCCATATACAAAGAAGATGAATTTTTGATAGAGTACTAGCAAAAACTCTTCGATTGTAAATGTGCAACAACACCTGCATTTTGTTGGCATCGGACACAACCCAGTCAAACTTACAGGTGAAGCAATAATCGCCTTTTATTCTATCCAATTTTTTGTTCTAAGTATGAGTCGATTTCAGTATTTCTACGATTCCTCTACTTTTGGAGATATATTATAAGAAGTTACGAATTCGATAAATAGTAAGTTGAAGCGTAAACAGCACATCTTCCTGATTATTTTAGAAATTTGCAGGCAAATACTTCTGCAATTTCAAAAGCTCGTTCGGAAGGAAAAGTAAACACTGGAAAATTCCGTACACAAAATAGTCCGTAAGCAGTGTCTTGGACGTTGACCGACAGTATATATCCCCTTCTTCCATTTAAATGTGAATAAAGGCATATGATTCAGGCCAGCACGACTGCGACGTGTTCGTCGGCTTTCTGGTTCAGCTTTGTGGACTTTAATCTTTCAATAAATGGAAAAGATTTGCTTTACGTATACGATCATAGGCTCATCTCCAACAGAGTGTCCTTGACTTCTAAATGAAGTTCATTATTTATTTTAGCAAATAAAATTTTAGTAGTAGCCGGTCCGTGGCGTGATGGTTAGTGTGAAGGCTATTTATAGGTCTGAAGTCCAACTATGTCACCTTAAACAAAAATACTTTTTTTAAGGGCTACTGTGCTTTACGGCAGTCTGGCAAATTCTCCCTTGTCAAGAATAGAGGGCTTCTCTCTTTTGCCCCTCGAACTTCGGATTCGGCACACAATCGTTGGACCCCTTCATTCATGCCATTCCACGAGTTGAGTTTTGTGAGTCACTGGTTCTACACGAGCTGTCGGGCCATCAAATTTCAGTATTTTAACAAAACTCATACATTTAAGATTACAGAAACGTATTTTAATTTTCTGAAAAAAGCACATATTTGGTGAGGGTTTACCAAATGCTGAGGATTATAGTCATGCCAAGTATGTATCTGTGGAAACCTTTCCAGCCTGTCATTAAGAAGT
This sequence comes from Syrphus vitripennis, assembly GCA_958431115.1. Classification (NCBI taxonomy): domain Eukaryota; kingdom Metazoa; phylum Arthropoda; class Insecta; order Diptera; family Syrphidae; genus Syrphus; species Syrphus vitripennis. The sequence continues at coordinate 77,085,912 of OY288109.1, read as the reverse complement.
AAAAGATTTTCCAGTAAAGTAGAGAAAATGTATATTTTTGTTCAGCGATTATCAGCGATTTGGTCTGAACCAAAAATGGTTTTTACATAATATTGTTGAGTCCCTTTTGCAAAAGAAATTTGAAGCACTTTTCTGACGTCTAGTCTTTTCAATAGTCAGAATCATAATACATAAATTTGGCAACATAATATTTTAAAAAGCATAAATGGTCACACTGTATTCCGAGATGTGTGTGTCTACCTCCGGCTGACTGAATACAAAAAGGATATTCCAAAAAAATGTAGTTTTCCACGTGAATTCACACAACATTAAAAAAAAAAATAAAACAAACAACAAACTCATATCTATCTACCTTTAACCTCTTCCTCTCTTTAATATAAAATTTTCTTTTGTTCTTTTGTATCGTATATTAATGTATTCTCTTACCTGGGCATATTATACAAGAGCGCCAATTCACCAAAGCTTCCATTGCTATTATAGCTATGGATGAGTTTATCGTTGACGAAAACGTTATACACCCCACTGTAATTATAGAAGTAGAAAAAAAATCGATTATTTATTGATTTTAATTATTTATATTTACACTTTCCTTGTTTAACACAGAAAACTCTTTGACAAAGGACTTAATAGCTCTATAAGAGAGATAAATATACTCCAATGGGAGCATTTCAGAAAGTATAGAGGCAAAGAGGTATAACCAACCAACAAAGGGAATATATTAAATAACTAGGATATTGTAGTAAACGGCTCCTTCCTCACAAGGGATAGCAAATTATAGTCAATTTATTTGGTTTTATCAGCTCTATCTACCGTAATAGAGGTTATTATTCACCTTACTTTTTAATTAGAGAGATTTATTGAGAACTTTAGATATATATAAAGTACCAAATTCATGGTCTAATTTGTATATTGGTCGGGGGTCAACCACAGGGATCAGTTCATTATGGAAAAAAACAAACAAAAACAAATAAGATTACCTCAATACTTTCAGAAGATAAATTCATTCCGATTTGTTTCAATAGTTCGTTATTATTGGCATTGTGATAAGATTGTTTGTTACCTTTAGATAAGTTTGGTTCAAGACCTTTGAGTTTGAGAGGGTATTCATAATAGTTTAGTAAAATCGTCGAAACAAGAGTTCGCGTTAAGTCGTTGGCATTTTAACTGTAGGTAGGGACCAGAATACTCCGAATTAGTTTATCACTTTAATTTTTAACAACGGGTGTTGTCGCCATCTTGACTCTTATGCATTATCTCAGTAATTGTTGCTTTTATAGAAAAAATAGTGTCATAAAAAATCTCATTGATCTCTGGCATTGGATATTACTTACTTACTAAGGTCTTTGGAGCTCGGACTTATTTTGCCCAATAGTTCCTCCTTAGGGGACAAAGGGCTTACTACTCCTACGTGCCATTGTGCACGGTTTCTGGAGATGCATTTCAGCTCTCTCCAATTCTTCCTTAGTTGTATTGATTACTCTTCGATTGCTCTTCACCAAGTTCTTCTTTGGGCGACCTGCATCGTGCCTGATCGGGAAACTATTAGAACTTGGCCTCGGCTAGTAGCGCAACAATCAGTCACGGTGAAGTGCTTGTTTTACCTCCTCATGGTGGTCCCCGGACAACTATTTGCGTATCCCTATGCACGTAAATAGGCAAAAATTACAAGTGCGAAAGGCCTAGCTTCCTAGGATAGGTTTCGGAGGTTAGCATTCTTTAAAACTGAAATAATTTCCCGCTAACGAAACCGACACTACGCCTCGGATAAGGAATGTAAAAGACCACCTAGAAGACATGCTTGACGCCGAACAAGCGGGTTTCCGCACTGGATCTTCATGTGTGGACGGCAAAAACAAAGAGGATCAGCCTTGGAAATTCCTCATCTACTCAAATGCATAGATATTTCTGGACAACCAGTAGAGATGGTAGAGAGTTTTCAATACCTTGGGAGTATTGTCTCTACTGATGGCGGGACCGAACAAGATATAACCAGCCGAATCGGGAAAGTAAAGGCTGCGCTTCGAAAAGGCTACGAGTGCATTGCGGGTCAAGCGATGCAATGGAACCCTCTCACGCAGCGTGGCAGAGAAGTTGGCCGACTTAGAAGTACTTGGCGAAGAACGGTAGAAGAGGAATCAGCACAACTGGGGAAGAGTTGCAGAGAGCTGAGGTACATCTCCAGAAACCAAACGCGATGGCGTGTAGGAGTAGTGGAGGCCCTAGGCCCCCGCAAGGGGAACCCCACGGACGTAAAAGGTCTGAGGACCTAAGTAAGAAAGTAAGTAAGTTCTTCTTGGTGGGCCCACTCGTCCGCCTGTCCGAGGTGAATGGGTTCTATTGCATCGCTTGACTGTCATGCACTCGTTACCCTTTTGAAGCGTGTGGCAAATATACTGCCACATACTACTTCGTATGATAAAGTGAATGGGTTACGATTTGGCTCGAAAATCCTCAAGACGTTGCGCAGACATCTGATTACAAACATTAGAAAGCTCTAGTGACAGCAATTGTGATTTGCACCTACAAAAAGGAAAGTGTATATCTTTCATATATTGCATATGACTTCGACTTCGGCATACCAAACTTTTATTACTTAAGACTAAGAAGTGTACCGTGGTATAGTACCAACAAAAAAATTGAAAAAGTAGAATAAAAGTGAAAATAATTTAAAGAGTATTGACGCGCTATAATCGAAATGTCAAGTCTAATAAAAACCTCGTTCTAATTAGTACTCCTACTTCGGTCTTATTATTTGACACACACTCCAATCCCTTAACAAAATCGAATATCCTTCCTAAAATCGGTTTTTATAGAATTGTTTTTATATAAATACATAAACGTAGATATCTTTTATTGCCTTCAGATATTTGGGGGGGGGGGGGGGGGTTGTGGACTCTTAGGATGGTTATAATAAATTTTCTTGTGTATAATACTAATGTTTTGATATTATGAGCGTTCCTTCCTTTCTTTTTTTTATATTAAATCCATTTTAATCCTGACCAATTGAGTATGTATCGAGGACTTATTTTACTTTGACGATGGCAACAAAAAAAAACCCCAGGTGAGATGATGGTAGGTATAATATAATATATTATAAATAAATCGGGTGTAGATTTTCTGAAACGTGACTAACTGATTTTCGTAAATAAAATGAACCACACAATATCCCAGTAGATGTTTACAACTTAAGAGTAAATGTATGTTAAATGTGTACGTGAGTCTTTATTAAGATTGAGTCACACGCAAAAAAGGGTCATATCACATCATACTCGTACATTTATTTTATATATAGTTAACTTTATGTGAAATAAGAGAAATAGAATTATTGACGCCTGTTGTATATAGTAGAGTTAAACCAGAGTTTTAACGACCCTAATATACATATATTATGAGATAAAAGCAAGCAATGAATAAAGGATGTTATATTTATGACATCATCCAGAGTATGGTACTTGAGTAGATTTCGAGTGTTAATCGAATTGGAATAACCTTTTCTTTTGTATTTCAATTATAAGTTATAAGCAGAAAATGTCAGTTTAGGAAAATGATACAAATGAAAAAGGATTTAATGTCAATAGAACTGTAATGCGTTAAGATAATATTAGAGTAGATTAAAATTGATTTTATTTCAAGATATTCATAAAAAGCTTTCTCTATAGATGTCATGGGCCATCGGTATGGCGTACGTCACCAGCCAATTGTTTTATTTTTATACAGATTTTTTTAATCTCGAAAAATCCACTTTAACAATTATTAGTTTCCTGAAACAAATTTTACGCATGTATTTTTTTCAAATTTGGGGGTTTCCAAAAAAAAAAATGAGTTGTTTTCATCTCAAATAAAATGCACGACTGCACTGCACGAACTAACAGTTATGTTAAAGTAGTCAAGAATAAACAAACAAATATAAAAAACAAGAATATCATTTTAAAAAAAAGCATAAAATTCATTTGAATTACTGAAACAAATGAAAAAAGAAATGTTTAACTAATTTTTGAAAAAAAATGTCAAGAATCGTTAATATTTGTAGAAAAAATTGTTATGCGAATTTTTTTTAAATAACTATACGCACTTAAAAACAAAACTTTCAAAGTATTGAGTTTTCAAAAAAAAAATATTTGTTTGAAAATTAAAATTTTGATCAAAATTCGTTTTTTAGGAAGCTACCGGTTTTTTTTTTTTGAAAAATTTGTTTAAAAAAACTCTAAGGGTATTCATGCAACGAGATAATTTTCCGCTTTGCAGAAAGATATAATTTTCAACTTGACCTTTGCATGAGCAGCCCATAAAAATTCTTGCATAAATGTGAGAAATAATCAGCTGTCACAACTAAACGTCACAAATTACTTCTCGAAACTTTATGAGGTTTATTTCTTCGCTTTCTGCATCAAATCAGTGAGATAAAATTATCTGGTTTGCAGAATATTTTTCCCATACAAATTTTGACAGCTCGTTTCTGCAGAGATAAAATCATCTGGTTTCCGAGGTTTATCCGAGTTTTCCACCGTTGCATGAATACCCCTTCTATTTGAAAAAATACAACAACCCCAACGAAGCCGTTTTCGACATAAATATGTTTTTTACTCAATGCGGTTATATACTGATAATCTTAGCGCTAAATTTTTTCAGTTTCCCAAGGGTATTACTTAACAATCTTAAGTTAAAAGTTTGAAGAAAATCGTTGCATTAGTTTATACAAAGACAGGCAGACCAACAGACAGAATTTTTTTGTTTAATATTTAGATAAAGTAACTTGTTTTAATATTTTCATAACCCCAAGCTAAAAAATACCAAAAATAAAAACATTTTTTAAACAATATACATATATACTTACGATTCAATTACATAAAAGTTATCGCCATCATTTCCTTGTCGAATAATGTATTCTTCAGGTTGAACTCGTTTCTCAAACATTGCGTCCAGCACTTGGTTCATCTACAAAAAAAAAAATAGAAAAAAAAAACAATATGTTAATACCATTCGCAAAATCAATAAATACTAAAAAAGGTCTCTTAAGAAACTATAAACAACCTCATATACAATAACCCTAAAATGTCTTAACATCATAATTTATTTAATCTTTTAGTAGAAACATTTTCGCTACTTGTGTATACTTTTGTAATTTCTTTTTCTCTGATGTTTAAAACTCTTCAGTCGTAAATGTTGTGAGTAAAGTTTTATCCATTAAAATCCCATTTTTAACACTATCTCTAGCTACTCTTTTCAACGAAATAAATAAAAGAAAGAAGAAAAAAAAAAAATAGAAAAGGAAAAGGAAAAAAAAAACAAAAGTTTCTAATTGGGAATTAAGAGTAAAAACATTTTTGTTTAAGTTTTGAGGAAGGCATAAAAAAGACCAAAAATTTATAACTTTTCTACTTAATGAAGTAATGGCATAGCATTTCTTCATCCCTTCCAAAATGAAAGGTCTTTTTTTTTGTATCTTTATTTCTTTTATCTATTTTATACAGGTTGTTTTTCTTTTGCTTAGGAATTTTAAGAAACACGAGAAGATAAAAGTTCTGCAATTTTGATTTAAAAACAAATTTTAAGAATTAAAATAAAAAAAAAAAAAACTTCAAACAAATATCAATTATAGAAATTATTGAGGAAATGAAGAAGAGATGAAACCACAATTTTGATTGCGTTAACATTTTGGAAGAAGAACGAAAAGTTTAAAATTAAAAAATATTGAAAAAAAAATGAATGAAATCACCTACACCAAGTTGAATGATGCTGTAACCTTAAGGCCAAAAAACATGAGTGTTTGGCCTAAAGTTCAGTCAAATGGTTGTAAGGGTTTGCCCTGAAAACGGAGACTATTTAAATTGTACCTGTAGGTAGGTAGGAAACATCACCAAAACGGAACTCCGACTTGGTTTTTCCTACTCGTTTTATATTTTTATATAAAGGGTGGTCCATCTTGAAGCTTGCATTTATCTCATTCTCATATGAGTGGTTGAAAACAAATTCAACAGCAACTTTTATAAGATTATTTCGGAGTAAAATTGCTATTAAAGTAAAATGTTTATGAAGGTGTTTATGGGTAGACAAATTTTTGCTGTTTAAACATTTTTTTGTTTAATTTCATTTTTGAATATAAAATACCATTTGAAATACAAAACTGTAGTAGAAATTTTTAATTTTTACCTAATAAAAATTTTAATAAGACAATATAAAATTGCATATGAACATTGAAAAAGAGGTATTTTGACAGTGAATCTTCAATACGAACCGGTATGTTTTATTTTTTTTTTAATTTCGTTTTTAGAATGGTAGTGGTCCATTCGAAATTATGACAATACGTCAGTAAATGAAAAAGAAGAAGAACATAAGTTCAGTTCTTATTAAAGTTTTTCTACGAATTCTTGTTGAGGTTATGTATTTATTCAAATATAGTGATTGTCCCCAGCCTGTTTTTTTTTAAAGACAAAAAATCAAACAATAACGTTACATACTTGCCATATATTTTTTTTGCCGAAAACGGCTCCGAGATTTTTTTGAAAAATGTTCAATAAATTTAAATAGTAATTGGCTCACTTTTAATGAAAATAAAATCCAAAATGTGGGATGTATCGTTATTCCCCATAGAACCATTTTTTTGATAATCGATTTTCTCAAAAACGGTATATGTGATTGTAATTAAAATTTGTAATTGTAAAAGATTTCAGTACTTCCTATCCTTTAACATTTTTTGTCTGTTTTGAAAAATAAAATACAATTATATATTTTTTGAAAATTAAATACTTCAAAAACGGCTAGATAGACATTTTACAGACAGTTTTTTCATACTGTAGGCATGTATCTTTTAAACTTTGAATAAGAATTAATTTTAATTTCGAAAATAGCGTACAAATTTTAAAAAACTGTTTTCGAAAACTACAAATTTCTAGATTCTGTAGCCGAAAAGTTGCTTTTATAAAAAAATTTAGTTATTTTAATTCTAAAATTTATGGAGAAACTGCAAACTTAGCGAAAATTGTCCCCTCTCTCTCTCTCTCTCCTACAAAGAGTTTTTTCTTTAATTAACTGTCCGTCCGTCCGTAACGTCAGATATATAAAAAAATATTTGATTTGATATTTTCTGTTCCATTGACTTGTTTATTTAAATACCGTAAAGTGGGGTTACTTTGCGCCTGCATGGGTAACTTTGCGCCACTGACGAAAAGAGTTGTTTTCTTTATTCACGCTCAGACATATTACTTTCTATAAACCGAACCTATCGTAATGAACACACACATACATATACATCTGCCACATGTTGCACCGGACCGTGTACCGGCAGTTGATAAAAAGTAATTCACGTGAGAAGTTAACGCAGCAATTTCGTGAGATTTTTTAAGTGGAAAATTTGGTGTGGTGCAACAGTTGTGTTAACTTTAAAGAAGTAAGGACCGATTTTCTTTTTATAATATTGTTTTGCTTATAACTAAAGCATGTCCTTTGTTTGTTTAGTTAATAAATAATAATTATTTAATTTTTTTTTCTGATACAATGCAGTTTTTTTTGATTTTGGGGTTACTTTGCTCCTGGGGCTTACTCTATATTTTCTTAAAGCTTTTTATTTTTATCATTCACTTTTTTGTATTCTTTATAAAATACTTTTCATTTTTTGTTTTTTAAAGTGAATTATTTTCTTGTTGTTCTGAAAAATATAATTTATGTTTATTTTTTTGTTTTTATACTTAAATTTTTAAGTTTTTAAAGCAATAAAAGAGGCTGTTGTGTTTAAAACAAAAAAAAATTGGTTTTTGAATTTTTTGATTTTTTTTTTTTACAGATATGATCCGTTTGATCAGGGCTATTGAAATAAAATGCAAACTTTTACCCAGCTCTTAAGATAAAGAACATATAGTCAAAAGTTTCATATGGAGCAAAGTAACCCCCTCCCTTGGACTACTTTGCCCCACTTTTCAACCACAAAAAAAAAGTACTTTAAATGTTATTAAAACAGTTTTCATACCAAAAATGCATTGTTTCACATATTATTAATGAAACGGCGTTGAAAAAAAAAATAGATAAAAATTATTTGAGTACCATTTTTAAGAGGTTTAAAAAAATAGTGCAAAAAACGGAGCAATGTAAGCCCACTTTACGGTATATATTATACTTTTTGAATTACAAAAACTAATTTAAAATTTATTAAAGTCAACTAAGTATGTGCAATTTTCTGATTATACAATTCACTCTCCACAATAAAACTAATTTAATCAAATGACCGTGAATAAGACAATGTTCATCATCAGTTCATATTGCATTATTTATATTCCATTTTTTTTTTTATTATTATTACTTGCAAACAACTATCTCCGTTTATTTTAATTTTTTTCTTTCCATACGCAAAACTAGTAGGTACGTGTATATAATGAACTCGAGTGGAACAATTTATTTATATGCAAAAATCGTACTCGTATATACGCGCCCCCTGTTTTTTTTTTTTTTTGACGTCACTTGTCCCTCAGAGAGAAATATGTACGAGTATATTGAAAATTATTTTAAACCAGGTTCATCATCGTCATCATCATCATGCAAGCTCGCTTCGCTCGTTGGATGCTCTGCTCTCACTAATTAATTTAATTTCCTCAATCTTCTCTCATCCAGATTTATTTATGCTCCCATGTTGGATGTTTTAATTGTAAACATCATTACATCTAAGATCTAATACTTGATGGTTGTTGGTTCAGTTCAACAAGGCGATATTCTATTCTATGGGAAGGTACTAAACCTGCACTATGTATACGCACGTCTGTCTTAATTGACTTTCCCAAACTTCAAACCCAACAACATTTTTATACTAAAATAACAAAAAACAACAACAACAACAAGAAATATAAATATAAAACTAACGATGATGCCTGTTATAGAACAGGAAAACCATGAAAGAGGAACAGGAAGGGGCCCTTATCGACTTTATCAGCTTATAAGGGTTGGGAAGAAGGTGCAAGATAGGAACGACTAGTAAAGTCAGTCTATCCGGCACGGCAGAAATAAAACTTTTCACAAATAGGTTGAATGTGAACCGCTATAATTGTATATGTACTAAGGTAGGCATAGACACTGCGAATCATTTGATTGAGGTAGTCCCATGTAAATTTGTTGAAGAGTTGCATCTTATGTGAATAACTTATTTCTATATTTGTGTATGTAATTGACTTCCAGTTTAAAATGGGATGTAAGAAAAGAGTGAATTAATCCCTTTCACAGCATTGGAGGCAAATACAACGCCCCTTAAGTGGAAAATCTCAAATTTTCAACATTCTTTCTTTATTTGCAATTAAAGCAATCGCAAATGCTCCATGTAATAAACAATAAATTTTAAGAAGCAGGCGGATACCACGCCCCATATAAGCAAAACCTCAATTTTATTAATTTTTCCCTTGTATGCATATTATTATAAGGCCTACCGTTGGCGTTGCGCAGAATTACAATGTTTTACGATGTCAGAAAGTGCTCCATACTGTGCTGATCTGTTAGTGAGTCAGGTACAGTTTTGGTGATTTTTTTGGAAGCCTCTCAGAAGCCTCCAACTATAAAATATTGGAATTAAGTGATATGCTCTTGATCAGTTTAGCAAATCTTCCAAAAGTGAAGTTTCAAAAGGGTTCTTGTAACAAAAGCTAAAATCAACTTTAGCAAAGACTTTTTTTATGTAAAACTTAGATTCATGATCAGAAAGTTGAATTTTGAATATTTAAAACCGATCTTGTTCGTGTAACAGCTCGGCGAATTTTTTCCAATAATGCTTTGAGTCACTCCTAAAAGTTGGGTAGGGCGTGGATAGTTCAACCACTTTAGTGGTTACATCGAAAATTAGTGGTCCTAGGTGGCTACCTTGTGGAACTCCAAGACCCCATTTGAAAGGACCAAAAGACTGATATTTATTTTGGAATCACTTGTAGTTGGACAGTCTGTTTTTTGCGACATTCAGTATTGGAACTGGATAAAAACCAATTATGCCAAGTCTAGGATACTTGTAATAATTGTTCAATTGGAATTCTTAACGACACGGAAGTTCGCTTACAAATTTTGAGCTACAAGTGATTTAGGGTTAAATAAATTGAGGCTCAGATGCTGCACATATGTATGGAGGCTGATAAGCACGACATAAATATAACGTAGAAGCTTCGATAAATATCTTGGAATTCATGAAATCATCAAAGGCGGGAAACCGAGTTGTTTAAGCTTATATAAAATTATATTAGATTTTGGATATTTTGTCGAAAATTTTGCTAAAGTCAGTAGCTATCGCATTGACTTCTTTTCCTGATTCTAAAGCCTACATGGATAATAATCAAAAAAAGAAGTTTGATGTCAAAACTGAGGATGCTTTCTGATGTATGCACTGGTGTCTGGTGGGACTAAAAAACTTGTGATATAAAGAAACAGAAAAGTTAATCCAGGGTCTAAGAAAATCCCAATAGCCTTAGCCCAGTGTATGAATTGGTGAATACCAGTCCTAGAGCCGTTTGCTAATACGAAGCTTTTTGTTCTATGATCTACAAACTGTCACATAAGCTAATCGGCCCTATCGAGGTAACCATCGTCGGAGCGGAATTTTCTCCGAAATTCTACGAATCGTAGACATTTTGCTTCGAGGTAATTCTCTCCGACGAAATTAAACGCATGCTATTTGCATGCGATGAAGTACTTCAAATCGCTCTTTTTTTTAAATATTTTCTCCGAAGTCCTCCGACAAGTTCTTGGCGCGGAACTTTTTCTTTTTTCCGATGACAGCTATTTCGAACCGAAATAGAATCTCCGACGAAGGATGCGTTGCGGAGAAAGTTCCGCTCCGACGGTTACCTCGATAGGGCCGAATATATTGAGCTTTAATATTCAAGCTAACGCACTTAAATGCAATAATAAAATTTATAATAATGGAAAAGTATTTTTTAGTAAACGTTCACAAATTGAGATTTTGCGTTTGAGTTGCGTAGTTTTTATTATTAGTTTAGTTACTACTTACTTGTTCCTTATCTAACGAACGGAATAATAGAATATTTTTAACGGCATCGATCAATCGTGATCGCTGTTCATCTGTTTTTGGGAAAATAGCGGTAGCACCTTCATCTTCATCTGCATCATTTTCAGGATCATACGCTTCGGCGAACACAGATTTGCGTCTACCAGAAAATCTTTGTACGACGGGTTCTAAAAATAAATAATTTAAGATGTTTGGTTATTACAGAATCAATTGAATTGAGATTATTTTCATTTTATTTTAAAATACCTAAATACTTTGATATTTAATTTTAAAATTGATTTTATTTTTTGGTTGTATGTAGGTAAATCCTTAAGTTAAAACGAAATAGACATAGATAAGTATACGGATTTTTTTTTTGGTTAGGTACAATAATATAAAATGAATGCAAATGAATAAAACCCTAGAACTTTAAAGGTCACCTCACCTTATTGATTTTTATTAAATGATGCAATTTATCGTGTTCCAGAACAAAAACAAAACAAATTGATTTTCTATTTAAATCATAGAAACTAAAATTAATTCAATCACATTTTGGCAATTTGAATTTAAAATATTCTATTGATTGCATAGGTACACTCGAGTGTTTTTTTTTTTTTTTTAATTTTAAATCAAATAACATCAGAAATTGAAATTTGGCATCAACATCACAGCTCAGACGCTTTTCATATTTAACTGTAATTGTAATTCATCGAGTGATGACGTAGTTAAAAGTATGAAGGCCGATGTCAAAAGGCACACAAGTTGTATTGTTTACAACATCAAAGGTGTACACCCGGAGAAAACTAATTCTGCACTCAAGTCTCAAGCACAAGGATAAATATAACAAATCTCATTTGCAAAATATCAAATGGATTATTTTAAGCGTTATTATACTGCCTGTGCACTATATAACAAACAAGAAACAGACAGCGGGACCAGGCGAGGCAGAAGCGGTGGGATAGGCGTCAGATCGTTTCCATTACAAAGAAACTGCTGCAAATATCTGGAACTATGTACATATATACCGTGTACAAGATACACAACACATAGATTCAATTTAATTTTGTGTTATTTGGTTCGGCCATAATCGGATTGATGATGATTGAATGCTGAAATTGGAATATACTACAAGAGATGCTGGGGTGGTTATATGGGGCATAAAGTATAAAAGAAGCCTTCTTGAGCTTTAGAGAAACAAATCTAATAAAAAACATAATTTCATATAGTTTGTGAAGTAAGGTTGAAAATGGAATTTATCGATTTTTCAATCATTACATTGACAATATCTAGTACACTGACAAGTCAGGGGCCTTATTCCGATTATATGTTAGAATGAAATGATAATTTTTGTTTATCATCAGAAATTTCAAACTACTTTTTCCTTTTCATTTTATTCAAAATGTTAGTTCCCGTTCAACAAAAAAATTATCGGTGATACATAATATTCTTCCTGATAAATTGTTAACTGAAATTTGCATTACATTTTTTGTGATCCATCTATATAATGTCATTAACTAATTTTGAACCAGGGGAATAAAAATTGGTAAAATAAATAAGTTTAATTTTTGTCGGAAAAAATGGCTAAACGTTTTTTTTTTGGAAAAATAAAATTAAGTAAAAAAAATTATTCCCTGACCATGTGCATTTTTTTGAACTTCCTATAGAGTAGGTTTGCACCAGGGAAGCGTCTTTAGTTCTTTACTTTTTATTACAGTCCTTAACTTTCTATTTGAGGACGAGGTGGCGATGGTGAATCAGTTATATTTGGCTGATGATGGAGCACCATAAGTGAAGTGAAGAAGTGCGTCCTTGCAACTAACACTTGATGTATGGCTGGTTCTGCAGGGAAATCGATACCGCAAAGTAAAAACAATACAAAGCTTCGCGTCTGGGTTAAGAATAAAAATTCTGAATGTTTGAAATTTTGTTTTTTGTTTAATTCTTTATCTTTCTTTATTTACAGAGCTTAAAAAAAACTCACTTCCACAATTTTGAGTTACAGAATTTTGCGCATATCTACAGAATGAAAAAAAAAAGCAATGCAAAATTTTAAAATAAAATTAATTGCGTTGGTATTATTCTTTATTATCCCAAAAAAAAAATCTGTTAAAAGACGAGAACTTTGCAGTACTAAAGATTTCATTGTAATATTGAAGTATTTTGATTGAACTGAAAGTATTCAAACGGACTTAAGTAGGCAAAACAATATTTCTTTAAGATGATGGATTATTAATCGCTAGTTGCACTAACATCCACTAAAAAAAGTTTTTACTAAAATTTATCTGCCTGATAAATTTTCTGGGTTACACCAATGCCCTTGACTGTTTGCGAACCATCCCTGGATTTTAACATCTGTCATTTTAAACTGAACAAAAAAATTTAACAAAATGTCAAATTTCACTGAAAGGCCCTTCCACACTTTTTTTCAGAGTATTAACACAATGTCAAGAAAGTAAATATAAGAAATTGATACATGTGTGGATACACAGTGGCATTGTGTATTTTTGTTAAAACTAGCTTTTAAAATTTAGATATATGCTTAAAATTCATCCATTTTTAATTCAGAACACTGAGATGAAGTTATGGTACTTTAAAATAAGTCCTTTTATTCAATTGACAACAGTGCGAAAAACTGAATACAATGACACATGTGCGTTGCGAAAATGACAAAAAAAAAACAGGAACAAGTGTTTTAATGTTGTTCTTCAATACCTATTTCGAAAAATAAGTAGTGTTACATTTCCTCTTTCCATACCCAATTAATTCCAAGGGCTCGCACTTATTGAATTTTATTTAACGAAATACTTACCGACCTACTAAGATATTCCCCAAAAAGCAAGGCTACCTTTACCTTCCGGTCAATTAATTGAGTTTAACAGATTTTTGGGCGTCGAAAAAAATAGCCAACAGCAAATATTGCAATACATAATTTAAACATATGTATACAGTGAAGGGATTTGTTCAGCCAAATATGACTTTATTTCCATGAATATCTGTGCGCAATTCATTGCATATTATGCCGTCAATAAAAAAAATATACACATGGTTCTAGGTATCCACTATATACATATTTTAAAAGCATCAGATCCGTTCCAAATATATATGTACATATATATTTTTTTTAACTTGTTGAAATCATCCACTACTATGTACGTCAATGCCATCACGAGGTCGGTTCCTCAGAAATAAAAAATATTTGTTTATTTATTTTGAGGACATAATATGGGATATCATCACAATATATGTATACAAATAAAATTCGAGGTCGTGTGTCAGGAAGGAGGACGATGAGCGACCGACGACGAGGGGCGCTTAAAAAAAAGAAGATTCAAACGCCTCAGGAGCAGATCTGTAATTCGATTTTCAGTTCTTTCCTTCAATTTTCTGCAATGAATGTGTTTTTTTTTTTTTTTAACTTTGGCGTTGCCACGGAAATGGGTCAGTTACCTGAATATGGTTAAAGGCATTGGTATGTGCTTTTACCTATATATGTACCATATGGAACTATGTTTGTGATACTGACGATAATTAAATAACCATGGCTACTGGGGGCTTAAAAGAACGGAAATTCTTCGCATCCTCAAGTGAGATCATGGGTTCGAAAGTAAGTTGTTGATATTGGACGGAAGCTTGGCTATAGTTTTACTACTGGATAATTTTTTTGTTGTTGTGGAGATTATGGTTAAGGTTATGAAAGAATGAATAAATTAATTTCTTTGTTTTTTTTTTCTTCTTCATTTACCGACTCCACTGCTTCACCCAAGACTCCACTTGTGGGGTTTCGCCTGTTTGACCTTATAAACCGACGACAATCCTGTTTTGGATTGTTTGTCTGAGGTTAACTTTGAATTTGTTTGATCAATGAGTTTTTTCGCCTGTCTTTCTGCTGGAATAGATTTGCCTTTTGCACTGGGTTCTCAGGGCATCTTCTTTTTACATAACAGTACCGGCTTGGTTGGTGGTGATATTTTTGACGTCCTCGGATTTCCTTGCTTCGATATTATGCAGGAGTTGTCATGCGAAGTGTCTTTATTTCAGCTGCTGTTTATTTCCTCTTATACGTCGCTTATATTTTCCAACACTGACGATCATGTAAAGGCTTTACATTCTTTTCAGAATACAGTACAAAACAAATAAAAAAAATACATTTTCTCCATTTTTTAAATACAGTAGATTCGCGGTAACGTGAACTATTAAAAACCTAGCGTGTTCACGTTTGCGAAGTTGTCCACGTTTACGAAGGTGTAGTTCTTTAAATTTCCCAAATAAATCAGACATGTGTTTTAACTCAAATTCATATATTTTTTTTTGTTTTTCGGTTTGTACAAACGTAATTCATAAATGTTTTGTTAAGAAAAAATAATTAGGTTGGTTGAAATTAGTGAAAAAAATGGGTTATCTTTTTCTGAATTTTCTTTTTTTGCAAATTGCTGAACACGGCCTTTTCGCGGATACGTTTAAGGACATTCACTTTTTCTTTTAGAGACAAGAATTTCGGTATATTTCCCGACATGTTTCACGAAAAACTTTAGATTAGATCATATCAAATCAGAACCGCACACTAAACTAATAAATTACTAGCCAGGACTCACGAAAAATCATTAACTGAGTTTTCCCCGTTATTTCCACGTTATAGCATTAACTGGGATTCCCCGTTTAGTAAAAATGATTCGGAAAATCGACAAAACGCATGAGAGAAAGCTATTTTTCCTATGCTGATACATTTTAAATTTGTTCACGTTATAGGGCTTTCTTACCGTGTTCACGCTACAGAGTAGTCAGTGTAAGAAAAATTATGTTCACGTTAGCCGGTGTTCACGCAAGGCGGTGTTTTTGTTAACGCGAGTCTACTGTACTACCTTTATTTTGGATGAAAAGCACAGAAAAATCATTGTTTTGTTTTGTATAGTTTTTTTTTCCGAGCACAATTTTTCAGGGCAACCAAAATATAGGTTTTTGAAAATTAAAAATGCATTCTTAAAATTAGCAAGTTTTTTAAAACAATGATTACATGGTTTTTTATTGAACCCCCTAGATGGCAGTGTTAGCTTTAAACTTTGAAAACATCATTTTACACCCCGCTAATTTAAATGCTCCATTATATTTCTTTCTTTGAATATGGTAAATGATAGCACAAATTGATCACAAAACAATAAAAGCAAATTTGGTTTGATAAATCGAAAATTACAACATAAAAGAATTATTCTTAAGATTTGCAAAGTTGTTAAGCTCTCAAAATTATTCAAGCCACATGGCAGCAGAAGTTCAGGACTTTTCAGCACAACTTTTTTTTATAAATTCTGTACCATGGTGACGGTCTCCTTTGACTACCTCTGATGGTAGAGTTAATAGGTTATACATCAATGGATTCATTTTACAATAATTAATTTTATTTAAGTTTTAAAAAAAATTGATTTAATTTATTAAATTCAAACACGATTTTTCGATTAAAGAAAAAAAAAACGATCAAGTCAGTCGCAGATAATAACAACCCAAAGCAAAGACGAGCAACTTGCCATAGTCATTAATATGTATATAAACGTACCTGTATCATCAAAAATACTATAATAATTGTACTAATTAATTTCTAACACTTTACTTTTTATATTATTACTTCAATAACATAAATAAAAATCCACCAACGTGTGAGGCAAATAAATAAATTTATCATTTTTTTTTAAAGTCAATAACTTACCAATCAATAAGGCTATCGAAGGTTGTAAAGTCATCTTATCCAATTTAATTGTTTGTTTATGATTTTAGTTTATCAAAAAAAAAATTCTTCGCACGTTTTTATATTGATACCATCAATAATAATAAAATAAAGTTTTTTTTCTTTTATATTTGAGAATTTGAGAGTTTAAAAATAAAAAAAAATATTTTTTATTGTATGCTTTACCATAAATAGCCAGCAGCGATATGCTGGAAATAAAACGAAACTACCTAATTAATTGCAACCTATTTAATTTTTGAGTAGGTACTTCTAAAAGTTATAATAGCAAAATAAAAAAAAAACTGCCAAAAGACCATATTGTATAGGTACAATGCCATACTCAAACTCTTTATACCCTACCCTATTTAATAGTAACAAACAATGCATTTTAAGCAGCCAACCCCCAGAGACTAACTTGCACTGCTGCATACCCCCACTCCCACAATAATACTTCACTTTAACTATAACAAAAAAAAAAAGACAACTATATACACATAAAGGGTGAATTCCATAAGGTGCGATAAAAGGATAGAGCGTACATGTTAAACCGAGACAAAAAAAAAATGCACGATTGGAGCAATTGCTCCTATGTAGGTACAAGTACTTTAGAAAATTATGAAAAAGCATAAAATTCAATATTTGCGTTTCTAAAATAAGCTACACAAGAAATGTGATCCTTAAACTGAAAATGCCATCTCATAAATCATAAAAATACACTTTGAACAAAAAAAAAATCAAAAATCGTAAGAGCAGTTTTTCAAAAAATTATTTTTTGAAAATAAATCCTTTTAAGTAAGTATTTTCGAAAGAAAAAAATTGGAAGTACATATTCATTATTTAATAATAATTAACTATACAAAATTCCAATTACTTCATTTTCATGATTAGAAGTTTTCACAAAAAAAAAAAAAAAAATTGATATGAAACTATATTGAGATTGCATAGGAACTCTTTCATGAGAAAAATTGTTTATGAGAAAATCAAAAACTAAAACTCTGGTTCTATGGCAGGTACCGTTAATAACTGTTTTTTAAAAAATATTTTTTAAATATGTAAATAATTTCAATTCCTTACAAAACCCAGAGTTTTTCAAAAAATTTAAACATTAATTTGAACAATCAAAGCCCAAGCACCACTCAAAGGAGTCTGATGATCGGCCGGGCAGTTGTAAATATGTAACTATAAATCCAGCCTGTACAATCTTGGCGGCAGTTCCGCAAGTGTTGTTGTTTCATTCAATACCTTCAGTACTTTTTTATGTTCCAAAGAAGTTGTAATTTTGTTAACAAGCAAACAATTTTTGAATGTTTTGCAAATTCTCAGTTTAAAAACGAGTAGTATTTAAAAGCCAAAAATTTACATTTTTTTTTTGATTTTTGATTTTTTGAAAACTTTTCTTGTAATGAAAAAGCACACTGCTTTTACGGAAAAACATTATCAAGAATGAAGAAAAAAAACTTTTTTTTAAAGTCCAAATGCCAGTAACTCTTCATTTAAATTTACTGTTTTGAATGAATGTAAAATTGTGAGTTGCGAAATGAGTGTTTTGAAAAACGTTTGCTTTGAATCGATCGTAAGATCAATTCGCTGTTCATGAATATGGGTCTGAACAGCTCAAATCCCAAGTGTTTAACAAATAATTTCAACTAGAAAATGATTAAAATCATTATTTTTAAGAAAAAATATATTCTTCCACACTAATAGTGGGTTTTTTCACACTGGTCTTAAAAAGAGATTTCAATAAAAAAAAAGTTGTATTCTAATTCCGTCAAAATAAATTCCCAAAAGTTACAACTTATTTGAGAATCACTTATGAGCATTTTGACCAAATTTCGAATTATTTCTGTCGAATAAAAAAGTGAAAAAAAAACAATTTTTCTCAACATTTTTGAGGTTATAGGTACATATAAAAATTCGAAATAAAAATTTTCGACCTTTTTATTATCAATCGAGGTTTTTGATTAAGTTCAGATACCTAGAAAGAATAACACTTTGGTGTTGTAACTATCTACAACTTTTAAATTTTACTTTTTTAGATTGAAGCTCTAATTTTGCCAGAAATCGATAAAAGATCTAATCTGCCAAACATCGTTTTTACACCCCCACCTTTCGCACCGCTATCCCACCGGTCATCTGTCAAATTTCCCCAACACCCATATGCTTTTAAAGTTTTTCCGACTTTTCCCATCTAAACGGTGTTTAATAGATCTTCCCATGTAATATTTCTTTTCTCGTTTTAACGTCCTTGCCTTTTGTCACACCTTACGCAAATCACCCTGCACAAAAAATTTGCTCAAATGTATATGTATATAAAACCAACTTTTATAATTCATTTACATGACGAGCAAATGCTTAATTAAAATTGGATTACATCTACAAAAGAATAAAATAAAAAAATGTTATGTTATATACATATATTGTGTATATCCATATATACTATTCATGTACATATATAATATTCTGCGCATTGTACATGAATATTATGTTTAATACGTTTTGTTTAAATGCTTAAAATTAATTCCAACAAAACCATATAGACACACAAGATGGATTCGAAGGGATATAGGATGCTGGGATTACCCTCTTTTGGTAGTATAATTTTTCCACATAAAAAAAGAGATAGATACATCTCTATTTAAATCTATGATTTATTATAAAAATCGCCTTTTTCAATTTTAACAAGTTTTAATTTTTTTTTTGTTTAAAATGTAAATGTAATCCCATATCTGGGACGTAAAGATCGATGAATCTTTAAAACAAAACAAAAAACATATATAACGATACTAACCCCGAATTTACAAAGAATGTCATTAGTTTATGTTTATTGGAAATTGTATGATCTGAATAATATTCCCCAAAACTCAGCACTTTTACAATACCTGCCAACCAACGGAAATCCAACACAATTGTTTTCCTAAACATTTTTTTTTCAATTTGGCATCATGATTTATATGTACATATTTTTCTAAGTACTTACGCTAGGTAGTCTTGTGAATTGCAACGAATAATACCAACCTACACAAAATAAAAAAAAAAAAAAACTGGATTTTCTTTTTGTACAATATGAACAAGGTTTAATATTTATTTCCTAGAATTTTCAAATTGCGTGGGAGTTGTGAGCGTGGAATTAAAAAGTTTTTTTTTTTATTCAAGTTGACTTGATGAGAGAGGAGTTTACTTTTTTTTTCTCTATAATTCAAATGGGGGATAGGATAAAGTTTTCAATAAAAAAAAAATACCTGCATTGATTTTTTTTTCGATTGAAATGGTTTAAAAAAACTAATCAAGTGGGAGACTTTTTTGAAAAACGAACTTCACGTGTCATTTTATTTTAAATCTGCAAAAAAAAACTGCGATGTTTTTGCTTAAAACTGATTATTACAATGAATTTAATTGAACATGTGCATGGCTAATAAATCAAAGTTATTTGCTTATTTTAATAATAAATATAAAATCAAGACGAAAAAGATTTTAAAATTCATAAAAGCTTAACTCTTTTAGCGAAAAAATACATATGTAGTAATTAAAATAAATGAAAAAAAAACAGAGATGGATTTAAATTTTATTTTATTTTGTTTTATTATATTTATATTTTATGAATCACTGACGTTACGTTATAATAATGAATTTTTTTTTTTGAGGTAATGAGATTAAATTGAATGATAAGAAATCTGCAATCGGTGAAAGAATTTTTTTAATGATGCTTCAGGAAAACTATTGAAATTTAAGTAAGACTACTACTCAAATTGTTGAGGATTGAGGTTTGCGATAAATATTTGTCCAATAAATTTTTTATTGTAGGTTGTTTGCAAGATGTGACAAAAGACAAAAAATATTCAAAATTGCTTTAACCGACAATGAGAAAATGAAATACAAACAAAGAAATGTTTAAAAAAAAATTTAAAAAAATTAAGAGTTGTATTTTTTCAAAATTGATTAAAATTCGCCATATAAATTGTTAATCAGCTTAGGTGGAACATTTTTTTTTGCTGTCCAACAATTTTTTTAAATTAAATGACAAAACACTATTATTGGTGACATACAAATATTAATGGCAGTTCTGAAAATCTGAGTAAAGTCTTAAATATTTCTTGTCAGAATTAATGTTTTAAACCATTCGCCGTATTTAAAAAAAAAAAGTAGTTTAGAAATTCTTTTTTTTTTTTTTTTGATTAGCAAATATTGATCCATACATAGTTCGTACAGAAAAATAAACCAACAAAAATCGTGCAAATGTTCAAATTGTGTCTTAAGGTTTTTCCATCCTAAATGGTCAAAGTCATAATTATTAATTACTAAACGAACTACATAATTGTTTAATCAGAATCGAAATAAAAATTTTCTATTTTTGAAAAATTGATTTATTAACGTTATAAGGGAATACAAAATTTCAAACATTTTTAAATTTGGCCTTTTGGCTCAAAAACAATTTCCAACTAATTACCAATACCAGGGCCTATTTCATAAAAAAAATATGACAGATATTAAATATTGTCAGTTAAATAAAAAACAATGGCATGTCAATTTTATCAGTCATATTTTTACAGTTTTAGCGTCATAGATTTGGGCATGACAGGTTAGGTTAGGTTAAAGTGGCTGTTGGCTGGGAAATCCAACACACTATTTTGATTCCACATGGATCAGTTGATCAACCTCACTCGTTAAACCAATTTAAGCTTTGAATGAAGCGTAGGAGACAAGCGATGTCGGAGTTTACTAGATCGCTGGGATCATTGAAAAGGGAGTCTCCAAAGTTGGAGTTTTCTTCTTTGTGACAAGGCGGGACAGGTGCAAAGAAGAGATGAGAGACTGTCCCTTCTTCTTCTTCGTCCCTGCAACTTCTACAGAAATCATTTGCAGGGGCACCTATGATGTAGCTAATATACTCAGGGAGATCAATTGTTTAGAGCGTTTGGTGGCACTAAGTTAAGGCCAGATAAATTTTGTCGCTGATGGTGATGTTGTTCCACCTGAAGTTTGTTCTCTTTATGGTATCTTGCTTTAGCATGAGTTTGCATGTAGCCAAAGGCATATCCACACGAGCTTTGTGAGCCAGCAGAGGTAAAAAGTTGTTCCTCTTTTTGCAAGTTCGTCGGCTTTGCAATTTCCTGGAATTTTTCTATGACCCGGCACTCAGCAAAGGTGAATACTGAACTGTGTGGCCATTTCCGTAAGAGATGATCGACAGTTTGACTTTCTTGGTTATTTTATGTTGCAGTTACATTTCAAAAAATTATAAATTTATGACAGTTCACCAAAAACTTACGACAATTTTTTTAATATTTATAAAACTTGACAATTAATGCCGATGAGGATGTTATCGCAAATAGGATATAAAATATACATATGTATATACGGCATATACTCATATATACAAATGTAGATATACGAGCTTATCAAAAGATAAAAATAAGATAAATTAAAAAAGAGATTAAGAATGATTTGAAAATAATTCCATATACGCCCTAGTAAACATGTTGACTCACAAATTAATGATTTAAAGGTTGTGTCAAGTGGACAGAAAAAAATGTTATGCCTAATTTCCGACTAATTTCTAAACAAAAAAATTATATTAAAATAAAAATGAATGTTCAGTTCATGTATAACTCTGTGTTTAAGAACCCAGAAGTTCACTTTTTATTTGAATGATTTAAAAAAGAGATAAGAACAAATAAATTGTGTACTATTTTTTCAACATTTGATGTAATCCAGTAAATTTTTTCACACTTTAAGACATTTTTCTTAGACCAATGTCACTTTTAAATTTTGTAAAAGAGGCAAGTGAAGGGCACTAACAGTGTCAGAACTCGTTTTACTTAAAACAGCACAAAGAAAATTTTTCTTTCAAAGCGATTACAGTCAGTTGAGAATTATCACATCATAAAAAAATACATAGTTTTTAATACCTATGAACATGCTTCTTAATCTTTTGGCAGTTTTTATCGTTTTTCAAAAAAGATATACCTAACAAATAACTTGAAATGAAGAAAATTCTTTTTGTTAAATACGTTATTTATATTTAAATTATCGATCAACCTATCAGAATTTCACTTTTCACAATATAAAAGAAAAGAAAAAACACTTCAATTGTTGGCCAAAAACGCCCACATCCCTGACTCTTAACACAACTCAACTAATACTAAGTGTCGATTTTAAATAATTTCTACCAGGAAACCAGTATTATCTAATTGAAAATTTGCCGCATACATATGTGTGTTTGGAGTTAATTAAAACAAAAAATTAAAAGCAAAAATATTCTGTTGGTAGCTGATAAAAAAACATGTACAACTACCTAAATATAAAAATACCACCCACAATGAACAAAAAAAAAATATAGTTTAAATGTCACCACTTTTACTAGTTGCCGCACAAGGAGTTCGTTTAGTATTTTATCAACGTTATATAAATAAAACTTCTTATGCCCAAATGTGAAATTAATTGTAATTTGGAATGCAATGAGGTAGTTAGTTAGTTGTGTGTGGCCCGATCCGTTTCTAACAACCAGTGCGTGCGAATATATAAATGTACACTCCTCATCGTTTGATTGTTTCGATTTCACTTTAGAACTACAAACAGAAAAAACTATTAAAAAAAACATTAACGGGTAATTTCTTCACAGAGTTCTACAATTAATTTAAAACTTGTAGATCTAAATGTCAGTTTAAAAAATATTCAGAACTCGATTATTTCTTTTTAATTATTTCTGTAGAGTTATTGTTGAGTTTTAACTTTATCAAGAAATTAGCCTTAAGATTATGAAATCTTATTACAAGCAACATAATAAATAGCATTTCCAAATATTTCTAAAGAGAAATCGGATTGATTCTATGATGAAAAACTTATTGAACTTTTAAACTAGAATACCATTTAGAAAGCAAATAAATAAAACGAAAAACTTGTTTTAAACGGTTTACCTATTGAAAAATCAATCCCATCAAATGGAAAAGCACAGACAAAGAATTGTTTCTTTCACCCGTGTTTTGAATTTTCTATTGCAAGTTGGCAATCGGAAGACCCCAGGATCAATACTCAGAAAAAAAAATTAATGAATAAATTTTTATTTTTTACCGGCGGCGACCGATTTTAATTTTTTGTAATTTTTCTTTTATTTTATGTGGTCCTTTTTTCCCTGTGTAGAATTAAATAATTAAAAAAAAAAAACGAAGAATTAATTTGATAAAAAAAAACTAGACAAACCAGCTGTTTCGACGATATCTGGGTAAGTTAAATTATACACTGTTTAATTTAAAAAAAATATATATTTCTCAAGTAAATTAATCTTTGCGATCGTTTTATTTGAATTCGTTAATCGTGTCAGATTTTCAATCGGAAATAATAATAATTTATTTTAAGTCGTAGGTATATGATAACGAAAAATAACTGCCGATAAAGTTATAATGCTTGAATGAGAGCGCTCTTATTTGATTATTTGTGATTTTGTTGATATCTATATAAGTTTTTTTAGATAGCTACATGACACATTGGTATTGCAAATCAAATCATATTTTAAGCTTACGTTTTTTGTTGGACATTTTATCTACAAAACAAAATGTCTGCGTTTGGAAGATAATCCCGTGATCTAAGGAAAACAAACATACGCCAAATTATAGGCTTGCACAGTCCTAATTTTTTTAACATTCTAATAGTAGATACCGTTGTTTCTAAATCAAAAATTAATGTTTGTTCAAAATATTTAAGAAAGTATTTAAAAACCGTTGAAACAGAAAATCGATAAAAAAGAATTTTTAAAGAATTTTCAAACAGATATGCATTTTAATATTTAAATATTAAAATAAAAATGCATGGTGCTAAATTTCGAAATAAAATTAAAAAATAAAATTCAGAAAAATTGTGGGCTCAAAAAATAGTATTCTAATAATAATTTTTTGTCAAAAAAAATCCGGAGAACAAAATTGGTTACAAAAAATTGTGAAAAAATTGCCCATAAAGAACTTGTATCAAGAAAAACTTTTCTCAGCGAACAAGATCATTTTTTGGAACCGTGAGTTTCAAAAACTCAAATTAAAACGTATATGGAAGGTACCATTATTTTTTCATTGACAATACATATAAAAAACAATAAAAAGCCCAGTTCAAAGAAAATCCGGCCACCTGTTTAGTGTGAAGCCAAACAGAGATACAAGTATTTCCAAACCCAACTTTTGTCTTTACCACCAAAGAATGCAAGACTTGTCCTATAATCACACGTAAAAATTGTTAATTAATCAAAATATAACACACAACATTTTTGATTCCAATTTACTGTACAGTAATTTCTTTCTGTTTTTCAGCCCATTTCAGACAAATTTTTTTTAACAAACTCGTACACTTACACACAAACTTTTTATTTTTATAAGTGAAACACCAAAGCACTTAACTTTTCAATAAAGAGTTCTGAGTTATAAGAACTTTGCAATTTAAAGAAACAGTTTGCTAATTTGTACGAAATAGTTTTTGTTATAAAGATTTTCATTTGAATCAAAATTTAAACACAAATTTAAATTAATACAATAAATATCTACTGACACATCTTTTATTTCTCTAAAGAGTTCAAGCTTTACTTCAAGTTTTGTAAAATAATATTCACAAACAGATTAATTACCTGTAATATTACGCTAAACGTTAAAAATAACTATTTAATATTAATTCGTCTTACCGAATGAAAAATTATCACAACTGCACATCATGTTATATGTATATTTTTTTTTTATCACCAAAAATATTAAAACATTTGAACTCAATCAAATCACACAGAGTGTATATCAATGTACACAAAAAAAAAATATATATAAAATAATATTTAAATTTGCAAATTAATTTAAATTTAAAAAATAATACACGTCAAAACAATTAATATATAGGCTGTCAAATTTTAATTGTTGACATAACTTCGCTTAGTCAAACATAAATAAAATAATTTCCGGCGAAGAAAACACACGAATTTCAAATCTATCCGAGAGAGAAGATCTTGACTGACTGGCACACCTTGTTAGTGTGGCGCTTTTAATTACAAAAAAAAAAAAAAACGAAACAAAAAAAAAACCACTAATACCACTTGGAATGACACAGCCAGGAGCCACATCAGCCAGCCGCCACTTGGTAGTAGGTAAAAGGTAAATACATATTCGTTCGTCCTCCTTTTCTCGTGGCCAAAGCCATTATCATTAACCAACATCTACCATCCACTCATCATATATTCCACTATACACAAAACAACTCAACCCTAAGGGTGGGCGACAAAATTGACAACGACAACACCGACAAAGATCTCTAGTTCTTCATAGGTAGGTATTAGGTATTGCTGATGCTGGACCATTTTCTTTCCCTCACATCGCTAAACATCCACCATAGACAGAGCTTCACATTTCAGGGCCGCACCAAGTCACAGCTCTTGGCAATGCCATATTCAAGGCTCCAGATAGTCTCTTAAAAATCCATAAATTACTCAAATTTTTCGCCATACGTCAAAAAATAAGATTTGAAGAATTTATTTCTTCTTCAACGTTCATAGCAAACATATCAAATTTCGTAAATAAAATTGGACATTTTTTTTAACTGATGAGCAATTTGTTGCATCCGAACCTGGTTCCATTGGTTCTGTCACCAACAACAAAGCACTCTTCGACTTACTTGATTATTGAACCTTTTATAATCCAATATAAAGAATCCTTTTGCCAACAAATACATTTAAACACCCAACTGGCACAAGGAAGCCTGCGAGTTGAGGGACCTACATATAACGGAGATGTAGGATAATATTGGAACAAAGGCCATAATACCTGCAGCATCGGCATATAGCCTTGTTGATGGATTCAAAGAAGAAAGGGTTTTTTTTATTCAACTCAATAATCCACACGGACACGTGTGGGGTTGGACAAAGTAGAGAGTCCGTTTTGGAAAGACAACAAAAAAAAAAAAATTATAGGAATTCCTTCCATCGAATTTTAACATGACAGATAGAAAGAGAGAGAGAGAGAAAGAGAGTAGGTAGCACCACCTTTTTTATCAAATTTGGTAGGAAGCTGTTTGGCCAAAACAAAAAAAAAAAATCAAAATTCTCGCCTCTGATGGTTCGGTTCGGTTCGATGGGCTGTTGAGTGTTAAGTATCCACACAACGATGTACGATGCGATGGTGGCAGAACCATCAGCCAGCAGCAGACTTGTTTGAATAGGTTTAAAATCCTTTATTTATTGAAAATAGAATGATGGTGAAAATATAGCTTTAATGCAGTTTACAGGATATCTGGGTTTTGGATCAAAAAAAAAATTCCGGAAACAGCCTTTTGTCTTATTAGCTTTTCAACATGTTGAGTTGACCTATCCGGGATTGAAATTTGGTTATGGATAGACAGAGAAAAAGAGATAGAGAGAGTGAGAGTGAGATTGATGTTGTTATAGATGTGAATAAATAGAAATTGATGATTGGAATGAAGTTAAGGAAATGATTATTTGGCATCGAACAAGGATTTTATATATCCTCTTACTAGCGAATGTGGATAAGTACTTGCAGGACAAACTTTACCCTACCACTTCCCCTTCCCCTTCCGTTTTTTTTTTGAGTTTTCTCAATTTTGTGTATGATTATTCTCTTGTTAAAAGTTTTGTGTAAGTATATGCAAAGTAATGTCATTTCAATATAACCATACGATTTTATTTGTGCCAGGGACGTGTCTAGAGGCTAAGGAAAGTGTTGGTTGGATGGAACAAATTTAATTACTTGTACTTCACACTTTCTTTAGACTTAAATTACTTCAAACGTTATTTATGTACACTTAGAGAAAAATATCAGATAATTTTTTTAATCTAAGTTTTGTTAAGTTTATATAGAGCCATTGGAGGTCAGTGTGCGAACTTTAGAGTCTGAAGCAGAATTTTAAATGAAAAATAAATCATACACAGTAAATTTTAAATGGAATATACACGATTTAAGCAGCAAGAAAATAATATAGGTATTATGAAATAATAAATTCAACTACCAAGAAGGTAAAACTTTTTATCAAATTTAATCAATTTGAAAAATTAAAGTAATTTTAAGCTAAAAATTTTAGAAAACCGTTTGTTTGAAATAGTTTAAAATTGATTTAAACAATTTAGTTAGAGCATGCTGCTTTAAAAACACACGGTCTTGAGGCCATATACAAAAATAGTCTGTTAATTAATAAATGTTCATAAAGTTACAAATGGTTCCTAAATTTTTAACTTCCCATAGGGAGTTATTGTAATCGGTCCGATTTGTCAAATTGAAATTTTTGACATTTCTCGACGTTTCAAGGTCCCTAGAGCCTATTTCAATCATTTTTAGAGAGATGTCTGTGTGTGCGTGTGTACGTACGTTCGTACGTCCGTACGTCCGTACGTTCTGGTACCATTTTTCGTCGTCGATATCTTAATAACGAGTAGAGATATTGACTTGAAATAAATTTTGTTTTACAGATAATAACTTCGAAAGAAGCTGAAAGGGCGTTTATTAATATTCAATCAGTTGTTTTTTTACTATAGCAGTTTAAAAAAGAAGTGAAAATTTTGGTTGGGATCAAATATCTCACGAACAAATAATGCTATTGACTTGAAATAAATTTTATTCGACACATTATGACGTCATACAAATTTGATATGAATTTGGAAAAAAATCAATATACCGTTATTTTTTAAATCAAAAAAACTAAAAAAAAAATTTTTATAGCTCGAATATCCTTAGATGGAAAAACGATATTAATTTTAAAATAATTTTATTTTACGAAAAATATTGTTTTTGACTACTGGTGAAAATTTCAAAAAATTCAATGGACAGTTTTTTTTACAAAAAATTAAAAACTACAAAAAATTCTACCAAAAATTGGTGTAAATTGTCTTTCGACTCAAATTTCTCAAAAACGGGTAACGATATTGACTTCTTGTTTATTTTATTTTCTACATAACATAATTGTTAGCAACTCATAAAATTTTGACAAATATTGAATGGGCAGTTTTTTAACAAAAAATCAAAAACTGTTAAAAATTCTAAAGAAAAGTAGTTACAATTGTATTTCAGCTCGAATATCCTGAGAACGAACAACGATTGTGCCTTCTAAAATATTTTATTTTATACATAGTACAATTTTTTATGAAAGGTTAAATTTTGACAAAAATCTAATTGACAGTTTTTGACAAAAAATATAAAAAAAAATAAACTAAAAAGTGTTAAAGTTTTCAAGATCACAAATGGGAAGTTATCAGTTTGGGTCGCACCCAGCCTCTTTTTTAATTTAGTTTTTCGATTCAAATATTTGCCCAAAAAATTGTATTTTACCCCCTTACACGTTTTAGTAAATTCTTACGAAATAAAAATGAAGACCCTGACTTTCCTGAGCTATAAAGCTGTGCCATAGTCGGCAATTTGTTGCATCATGCGTACAAGTATATTACAGATTGCTTCTTTGAAATGTAAAATAAAGTTGCATTTGATTTGAATAAATTTGACCACAATTTAAAAAAAAAACACACGTATATGACTATCATATAGTACGTAGTAGCTTACGGAAGATAAAAATGAATACCTAATATATTTAAAACTTTATATTCCTACTGAAAATACACAAATTGAAATTCAGAACTCACTTACAGTCTGATGGATTATTCAATTAAAATCAACAAACTAACAAAAGTTAAACTATAATTATTATTTTATAAAAGTAAATGTTAGTTTTGAAGTTTTTTATTCAAATCAGGATTAAAATCATCTTCAGCTCGAGTAACTTATGCAAATCCCAACTTTTAATTTTGTTTTTAGTAACTACATTGTATATTTTCAAATTAATTAACTAAGTTACAGTAATGATTTTATTTTCCGGACATAATTTGGATGAATATCTCAAGAAACACAAGATAAATCTTCTCAAAGTACATAAGTGCTCGATAAGAAATTTGTTAAGTGAACATACCTACATACAAAGCATGACATTTTCAAGATATTTTATCTTTAACTTATGATGGACACAAAGTGTAAAGAAAATGGCTTCTTCATGTCTATCTTCAGGACGCTGCTGTCACTGTTTTGGTTTCCTACCTTTATCTTTTCAGTTGAGAAGAATTTGATTGAAGTTTGTTAAACAAACATTTCGAATACAGGAAACAACCTTATTAAGAGTTATTTTGTTGTTGTCAATTTTACTACAATCTAAGGATGTGGAATGTGGATATTGATTTTAGAAGATTTTTGTTTGTGAATAAAATAAAAATTGATAACAATTTACAGACAAAAGAGTGTACACATTTGAAGCAAGAAGACAAAAAGGTACAAGATAGATATGTACTTATGTTTACTTATAGTGAAAGGACTATAATAGCTCTCAACATGGTATTTTTATAAAATCAGATGAAAAAAGCGTAATGTTCAAAAATCAGCACTCCCAACCGAAATTTTTTTTAAACTTGCACAAATTTATTTAAAATCATATTTTTAAATTTTATTTTGAAAATTATTATAAATAAATGACACTTGAAAGGTTAGGGAAAAAAATAAGTACCTAAACTAAAACCCGCTTATGGTCAAACGAAGCGGCTAGATAAGGTCTTAGCTTCAAAAATAGACGCCTTCATGTCAAAAGATAGACCTGGATTAGGACTACTTTTAAAAAAATTATTTTTAGTGTTGCAATGTTTCTCAAACATACTTTTTTTAAATGGAAAAAATTTTGGACATTGAACATCAACAATAAAATTTATAAACATAGCTTTAAGTAGGGTTTACGGTACTTTATTATTTTTTTAATTGCATATGAATATTAAAGACATTTAAAAGACTTTTGGATTTTTTTTTTATCTATTAACAATTATGTATTTTTAAAATAATTTTATTTTTGTGACTATGAGGGGGTTTTACTGTACTTTTTGCATTACTAAATTAAATACAAACATAAGCTACTTTTTAATTAACTTTTGGAGTGTGTTTTATTTATATAATATTATATATTTTTTCAGTTTTTCAATTTCTGAAATTAAAAAAAAAAAAATATCAAAATCGGACCAGATTCCTCGAGTTCTTGAATTAAAATTAGAAAATTAGACCAAACCATGGAAATAAATAAAATTAATTTCGCCTCCAGATAGACTGTACTTAAATGCTTAATTTAAGATGTAACTATGTATTATTGTTTGAGTAATTTTTTTTTTATATTAATTCGCAATTCCTTATTGCGAATTATTTGTACGCTTGAATGGTATTCAAAAGAACTTATAGGCTGATTTCAAAATTCTCTAGAAATTTAAGCAAACTATTTTAGTAAAATCTTCAACTACTATTAAAAATAAATAATTTTTTCTTAATTATAAATACCTGCACAAAAGTATTTTCCGGTACTGAAACTTGAATATTATGAAATATAAATTTCCAAGAAATTCTACATGTACTTAAAAGATTTCGAGTATCTACAAGGTACTTACTTCATCTACTTATACTTAAGCTTTAAGTTCACAGGTATGGTTGCAACTATTTTTATGCAAATTATTTGTTGCTTCCATGAACTTATGAGAAAATGTCTTCCTTTAGCCACAAGGCCATAAATGATGTTTGTTATCATCATTGTTTGGCGTTTATTTTTTTAATTATAAACATTTCTATTTAACTTTTTCCAACTTCTTATACTAAAAGCATTTATTTACAAACAGATAGAAACAACTTCTGAGAAATGTATTTTATTTTTATTATTTCGTTTTTGTTTTCAAACGAAGCAATAATGTGTAGGTAGAGTGCGTTTTTTTATTTTATTTTGTTTTTGTTTGATGCGACACGGTTGCCTGAGATAGCATCTTCTTATTATTCAACCCACTCTAAATAATGTTATTAAAATGATTATTTTTTGAGGCTAAGGAGAGCAAATGTATACGTATACTTATATGTACGTACTGGATGTGCTGTGATGGCTCTATTCGGTTGTGTGCATCCACTTTGTCCAGCCAAAGGTCATAATCAACTAAAGTCTAATTAACTAAGGCACCAGCAAAAAAAAAAACAACAAACAACCTTACGTATAGGTTGATACTCGTAAGATACACCCGGACCCGTTACTGTTCTATCTTTAAAAATGTAGGTATCTATACTTTTCTCCTTTCTAATTCTTTGCTCTTATTTTGCTGAAGCAAAAATTCAATTATATCTAAAATAATAGTGCATCATTGAGTCGAATGAACTTGCTCAAAAAATATTAAAATGGCTAAGTACTTAAATATTATGCAGAGAAAATATCAGAATTTTAAAAAATAAATGAAATAAAATATAGTAAGTCGCGTTTAATTATCTTCACTAACCATACATAGTTAAACCCAATATAAAAAACGATCTGGGTTTAAAATTTCATTTCTTTCCTTTTTTTTAAATTGGTTTATATTCCGTCTTCTTTCTTTCAACCATTTCCAAAAACAAAGAAAGCATTCAGAAGTCCTAGTAAATCCGTCTAAGTTTTCAATGTGAAAACTAATTTACGGGTTTCAGAAAGCTTGTCTTAAATTGGAAGCCATAGCCATGAATGCAATAAATAATGATAATATAAAATAAAAAATAAACCGATTCGGGTTTATACTGATAGCTGTATTGTTTGTAACTCCAACAGTATCGATTGAACTACTGCACAAGCTCATTGGGCTCAGGAAACAGAGATCCTAGCAAAAGACTGGAAAAAATAAATAATTGTTGAGCTCAGAAAGAATATTTCGACATCTAACAGCTTGCGGAATATCATCGAACACGTTTAATATCGATCACCACTTCACCTACCTTCATATTCAAAAATGAGTTTTCCAGATAAATTGATTGCTATCATCAAGACTACATGTGATGGATCTAAATTTCATTTTTTGCACAACCACGACAACCAGTTGTGAACGTAAGCAAAGACAGCGTTCGGGATGATGCTGTTCAAAATATGGAGAAACAACTCTTTAAGCTTAAAGACCAAGCTTCGAGTGTTCCACTCCAATACTTAATCCCTGCTTCTTGATGAATACAGCACTTGGGATATTTTAGCCCAAACCGTATCTTCAATATAATAATAAAACACGTTTAGGTTTATGTTTTTTATTCACCGAACTTCAGCGTTCTGTTCGTTGGAGATATTAATACAATCTGCCCTGATTATGGATTTGTCTAGAGCTTAAATAGTATGCGGATTCTTTCTTGCAGATGCACATGCATAGTGCACTAGGTGTATGATAGAGAATTGGCTTAGACAATTCTCTAGAACGAAATTTGATCGTTTTGTTTGTCGAAGAATTGTTGAAGACAATTCTTCGGAAATTAAAATTAAATTTGAGAAGTTTGTTTTTCTAAATGATTTGACTTTAAGAGAATTGGAGACAATTCTTTAGAAATTATATTTGACTGATTGTTTTCAAAGAATTGTTGATGACAATTCTTTGGAAGTAGAATTAAGAGTGTGGGAAACTATGTGGCGTATCATAATTGTATGACACCTCCCCCCTTTCAAAGTGTGCAGTCCCTGCAATTCACTTACTTAAACTCAAGACAGTTCCATTGTTACAATATGACATTAAAGTTTTACATACTGTTATTTTTCATTATTTAGGTTATTACAATATAACTTTTAAATTTTTCATTATTTACACATATTTTCTTATTCTATTTTACACAGTTGTGGAATTTACTTCATTTTTTGAAATAGAAAAAGGATCTTTTAAATTTGTTAATTGAATTTTTGTTGTTACAACATTTTTCTTTTCTTTGAGTTTACAACAAAGTATAAATAAAATTCCAACAATTATTATTATTACAGATAAACTGAAAAAACTTGTAGTGACATTATTTTGAAATTGTATGTACTCGATTTTATCTCTATTTTTTATGTTTTCCATTTGAATATTTTTTAAAGATATTTCATTAATAAAGTTCTTAGTAAAATTTACATGAACAATTGGAGCAATAACATTATTTGTAAAATTTCGCTCTCTGTTTTCAAAATTTAAGTTTTTTATTTTCAAGTTACAATTTGCGAATTTAATTATGTTGTTATTTTTTATAAACATTTTTTCTGAATGACAATTTTGAATTATTTCTGTAAATTCTATATTTTTGGTAACCACAAGCCCTTCTGTAATTTCTTCTATAGCAATCATTTTATTAGTTCTTAGATTACAAATATTACTTTCTTTAAAAGCGTTTCTAATGCATTCATTTTTGTGTTCACGTATTTTTTTCACTTGAAATTGATTATTAGCTTCGTATACTTTATTCCCCTGTAATATTACTTCTTCTATTGGATGATCTAATTCTTGAAATTGTTCATTAGGGAATGGAATTACTAAAGCCTTTTCAAAAATAAGGGAAGAGAAATTAGGAACAAAAATTACTAAAATTAGAGTTTCTGAAGAGAACAAAACGCTTGTTTTCATGTACGATAAATGCTCTAATGTTATGTTGTAGGCATCTTTCTCTTGTTCAGTTAGGATATCATGAGGTAAGACGTTAAGTCTGCTTGCTAGTAAAACATCGATTAGTTTTTCTAATTGCCTATTTATTAGATTTATATCAGCGTATAGTTGAAATGTCAATTGAAATTTTTCCGGAAAAGAAACTACTTTGTTAATTTTGTTTGTTATTTGGTCGAGATAGTTTTTCAAATTCGATTGTTGGTTGTTAACGTGATCCACGACCATTTTCAAGTTTTTTATCAAATCATTATTTATTTGAACTTGAGCATTGGATTCTTTTATTAAAAGTTTGTTATTTGATTCAAGGTTCCTTAAATGATTATAAATTTCTTCGGCGTCATCGCTGTCCATATTCCCAAATAAAAATTTCAAGGCTTTGCCTCCGATATTTATTAGACCCCGCTTAAGTCTTTTGTCTTTGTAAATGGAAGGAATAATAAGACTTAACTTGTGTTTAGCTAATATTATTTCCTGATATAAAAAGTCATAATCACTACTTTTAACCTTATTTAAAACATTCAAATTATTTTCTAATTTTATCAAAATATTCTTATATTCCGTTAAATTACAAACATGAAGAATTTTAGTGTAGTCCTTAACAATATTTACTCTTTGTTGTTTTAAAATGGTGAACCCATACTCCGTGTTGATTGGTGTGATGGTTATTTCCTGTGTTTGTGTTTTCTGAATCAAAAAGGCCAGAAAAATTACCCACATAATCAACATTCTGGAATGTAAATTAATTATTTTGATAAGCATTTTTTCTTTTCATTTGATTTCGTGAGTATTTTGTATTTCTTTTATTACTAGTATCTATAACGTAATTATCTTCTACTCTAAACTGATTTAACTTTTTATATTTAGGTTTAATTTTGGCGATTTCCCTATTTCTAACTATGTTATTGGTCAACTCATAATTTCTATCCTTTGATTGATTAATTTTATTAATTCGATTGATTTTGTCTTGCTTATATTTTTCGAATAAAGTTTCAATATCCCTACGGTCATAATTTTTTGTTATAAAATCACTAGGTCTTAATTTTGTTGTTGTATGTATAGTGTTATTGTAAATTGTTATGACGTTATGTATTTTATCGTCTAAACTCTGAGTTTTGTTAATTTTATCTATTTCCATTATTCGCAGGTGTTCATTCAAAGTACCGTGTAGTCTTTCAATATCTGCATTCCCGGTTTTATTATGAGCTGTTGTCCTATGAATAATAATTTTATTTTCTTTTAAGAAAAGTTCTACCGCACTATGCAGCATACATCTTTCATTGTCAAATATTATTTTACTCATTTTCCCTAAGAATCTAATTCTCTCTTTAATAGAATCTAAAATAGATATCCATGTTCTATCATTTAGCTTGTGTATAGTTGCATATTTTGAGAACTTATCTATTGTTGTAAGATACATTATATTTCTGCATGGAAACCAAATATCCATGTGGACAATTTCGTTAAATTTAGAAGCAGTCTCACTTATATCGAAAGGAATTTTAACTGGATGCCTGTCATATTTAGCAAGTTGACATGTTTCGCAATTATTTATTAACTTTGTAACAAGTTTAAAGAGATTTGGATAGAAGTATTGCTGCTTTAGTTCAAGAAACACTTCGTTTATACCACGATGGTTCTTATTAAGATGTTCACTCTTAATTATATTTAGTATTTCATTTTTATCTGAAATATCAATTAATCTAGTATTAGATTTAATAAGTGTTAAAGTAGTATTTGGAAAATATTTGACGTAATTATCTTGAAATTTAAGAAAAATTTCATCTTCTTCACAGTAAATACACATTATTCCTTTATCTATTATGACCCGCTTCATTATTTCAAGTAAGTTTGAATCTTTAGTAAGTGTTATATGGTTTTGACATTTTTTATTTATAATTTTTGTCACTACTTTCTCTTTTCCGCCATACTTTAAGTATATTTGATTTTTATAAAGATTAATACATTTTTCGGTTATACCTATGTAATTAATAGAGTCTTCAACTCCGCTATGAATTGTATCATCAGTAGACATGACTTCGACGTCCATGCTAGTATTATCGCCATCGTTATAAAAGATTTCATTAAAACTTTTATTATCTTTTTGCCTTTCGGTATTAATGTACCTACTAAGTCCATCCGCTACGATGTTTTCCTTGCCTTTTAAATAATTAATTTCGAAATCATATTCGTTTAACACTATCTTCCATCTCTGAAGCTTCATATTTGGCTCCTTCAGGTTGTGTAGCCATACGAGTGGTTTATGGTCAGTGCGTATTAGAAACTTCCTACCGTAAAGATATGTACGGAAGTACTTAACAGACCAAACTATCGCCAGGAGTTCTTGTTCAATAGTAGCGTATTTCTGTTCATGGTCGTTGAGTGTGCGAGACGCATAACACACTGGGTGACCATTTTGGCTTAAAACTGCTCCGATTGCAAATTTTGATGCGTCGGTTGTAAGCACGAATGGTTTCGTAAAATCAGGCGATTTTAAAATGGGATCACTTATTAGCAAGTGCTTAAGTTTTTCAAAAGCTTCGATATATTCCTTATCTTTTAAATTGATCTTTGTATTTTTTTTCAAATATTTAACCATAGGATAGACTACTTTTGCGTAGTCCCTTACGAATTTTCTATAATAACCACTGATACCTAAAAATTGTTTTATCTCTTTGGTATTAGTGGGGATTTTCATTTCACTTATAGCTTTTATTTTGTCACCATCTGGCTTTGTCCCATTATTTGTTATAATGTGCCCTAAAAATCTTGTGGACAGATCGGCAAAGCTACATTTTTCAGTTTGAATTTTTAAATTGGACTCCCTTAATTTGCTCAAAACTTTCTTAATGGAAAGTAGATGTTCTTCGAAGCTAGTCGAAAATATTAATATGTCGTCCAAATAAACTACGCATATTTTATTTATTAATTCCTTAAGGACTTCGTTAACTAGCCGCTGGAAGGTGGCTGGGGCATTTTTAAGCCCAAATGGCATTCTTGTAAATTCAAAATGCCCATGTCTAGTCGAGAACGCAGTTTTCGCCTGGTCTCTTGGATCCACTTGTATTTGGTGGAATCCTTTTACAAGATCTAATGTGGTAAAATAGTTACATTTACCCAGTTTGTCAAAAAGTTCTTCCATGTTAGGAAGAGGGAACTTGTCATCAATCGTTTGTTCATTTAATTTACGATAATCAATGACTAGCCGCCATTTTTTATTACCATCACCACTTTTTTTCGGCACCACCCAAAGTGGAGAGTTGAACGGACTATTGCTAGGTTTTATTATTCCTTGATGAAGCATTTCTTCAACTTGTTTGTCTACTTCTTCGCGAAATGCCTCGGGATACCTATACAATTTGCTATATACTGGTGATTCGTTTTTCAGTACAATCCTATGTTTGGTTAGATTTGTACATGTCAAAATATCACCCTCCTCATAAAATAAATCTTTGAATGAATTGATTAAATTTTTCAGTTTGAAGGTGTCCTCAGAATTAAGATGAGAAGCAAAAGTGTCATTAAAATGCTTGTGTTCTTCATTGATTAGTAATTCTACAGAATAATGTGTCAAAAGGTTTTCTAGATAAGATTCTTCATCTTTATTTAAAAATATTGAAATATTAGATTCTTTTGTGATTAGCGATCTATTTTTGTAATCTATAACGGCTTCTAAGGCTACTAAAATGTTGTTTCCTATAATGCCATCGAAATATTCATGGAAATTGAATTCTAAGAAATTAATTAAAAAGTTTGGTTTTTTGAATTCTTTAAATAAAGGAAATCTATATTGGATATTTGTTTGAACATTTCGATTTAAAACTCTTAGCGTACGCGTATCGTTATTTGTTTTCCATTTTGGATTGCAAATATTAGGGTTTATTATACTAAATTCAGCTCCTGAATCTATAATAAACCTAAGTTTTCTTACTGGAGTGTCAATTACTATATAGGGTAGTTGTTTGGGCCTGATATATGAAAATTTGGTTGATTTTCTTCTGCATTTACTGATATATCCATAGGTTCAGGATAAGAATTACTAACGTTTTGGGAGTTGGTTGAGTTATAACCCCCTCTTTGTGTATTTCGTGAAGTTCCTGAGTTAGTATTACTTTGGTTAAATTGTTTATTTCTAAAATTATTCCTTGAATTATTTGAGTTTAGATTCGTCTGTCTAGAATTTTCATAGTTATAAGAATTCTGGTTATATGGTCGGCTTGAATGTTGTTGGTTCACAAAATTCCTGTTCTGCCTGTATTCATTTTTTGAAAATGAATTCGTATTTTGATTTTGGGGCCCAGGTTTATAGTAGTTAGTTGTTGAAAAATTGTTTTTGGTTATATTTTTATGAGTGTAATTCAAATAACCGTTTGTTCTAATGATTTCATATGCGTCGTGCAAATTTGAAGGGTTTCGACTAACAATTACACTACGTACAGGTTCTGGTAATCCGTATTTAAAGGTATGAAGAGCAATTCTTATGTTGCTTGCAACTTCGTTACTTACGTTTGGTCCTATCAAATGAGCACAGTTTAGTCTACAAAGCAAATCATTTAATTTTTTATAAAAATTATTTATAGTCGTGTCGCACCGACAAGCCCTTATTTTATCTATAATTTCATCAACCGATTCTTTTTCCCCATGAGTTTTGATCAGAACAAGTTTAATATCTTCCCACGTTGTGAGATGACTATGTATCAATAGGGTTTTTCTCGCGTTACCAATTATTTTGTCTTTGATGGTTGACATTATTAATTGCTTGTAGATATTATCGAAGGTATTGAAAATTGGTAAAAATATTTCTACCTGACTGATGAAATTTGCTAAAGCATCCCTATCGCCGTCAAATGGTGTCATTCGACTTAGGGTATTAGTAACTAATTTGAATCTTGCATTTATTTCTAGCTGCTCCATTTTGTTAAAATAAAACAGATTTATTAAAAAAAATTTTATGTAAACAGAACTTTACAAAACGATGAACACGCGAATTTTGATTGATTTTAGGTTTTAAAAGCAATATTGCGATATTAAAAATTTTTTTTTCAGAAGTGCTTGTTTACAATATGTGAAAGTTTTTTGATTTCTTATTATCTTTTTAAAAATTTTTTTTTGTAGAACACAAAAAGTTTCATATAAATTTAATAGTATAAAATGTAATTTTTATAAATAAAATAAAAGATTAATAATAATTAAAAAACTTATCTTCCATCAGAACAATGTTCATAGTATTTTTGGATTTGGATCTTTTTCCGATG
Organism: Syrphus vitripennis; assembly: GCA_958431115.1. Taxonomy (NCBI): domain Eukaryota; kingdom Metazoa; phylum Arthropoda; class Insecta; order Diptera; family Syrphidae; genus Syrphus; species Syrphus vitripennis. The sequence continues at coordinate 77,046,562 of OY288109.1, read as the reverse complement.
ATGATTCTCTTCGGATGTTGTAAAGAAGTCCACTGTGTCGTCGTTGTCCAATGTGTTGATAAGGTTCTTTCGATTTCGATATAACTCTTGCCACATTAATTAAGAAGGACGTAACACTTATTTTCTTTACACTTATATTGGTTTACCGGTGTAATTATTATTTAAGTGTTGTCATTTACGTATAATTTTTTTTCGATTCCGACTTGTCCACGTCTGCGATCTTTATTCGTAAGACGCGATACTTATTTATTTGGGTTTTTTAATAAATTTTTTTTTTTATAAAAATTTTTTTTATAATTTGGTATAAGGTTGTTAAAATTATTTTTTTCAAAGACCACAGTAAGTAGTCACTTATCACTTAACAAGGAAACGGAAATTATTTATTTCGATTTTTTTTCGAATTTCCTTCAAAATTTTTTTTCTGAATTTTCTTAAAAAATTTTTTTTTTTTTTTTTTTTTTTAACTCATTGCCTTTACTAACGGGAACGAGTACCGACTGCGCCAATAATAAAACACGTTTAGGTTTATGTTTTTTATTCACCGAACTTCAGCGTTCTGTTCGTTGGAGATATTAATACAATCTGCCCTGATTATGGATTTGTCTAGAGCTTAAATAGTATGCGGATTCTTTCTTGCAGATGCACATGCATAGTGCACTAGGTGTATGATAGAGAATTGGCTTAGACAATTCTCTAGAACGAAATTTGATCGTTTTGTTTGTCGAAGAATTGTTGAAGACAATTCTTCGGAAATTAAAATTAAATTTGAGAAGTTTGTTTTTCTAAATGATTTGACTTTAAGAGAATTGGAGACAATTCTTTAGAAATTATATTTGACTGATTGTTTTCAAAGAATTGTTGATGACAATTCTTTGGAAGTAGAATTAAGAGTGTGGGAAACTATGTGGCGTATCATAATTGTATGACAATATGAAGAACTATACGAAGGCGTAAGTGTCAATGGAAAGAGACAGACGAAATTACTTGGCGAAGAATGGTCGAAGACGAATCAGCACAACTGAGAAAGAGTTGGAGGCAGCTGAAATACATGTCCAGGAAACGTATGCGAACCAGGAAGGTTACGATATGGCACGTTAGAGTAGTGTAGGCCCAATGCCCCTCAATGAAACTGACAGATATTATATCCGAGGACTAAAATAAGTAAGCAAGTTGACAAATCGATAACGTTTTTAATTTTCAATACGTCAACTCAATTTTAAGCCATATTTTCAAGTTAACTAATCCATATGGCATTTACGTATACAAGTTTTATTACAATCGTATATTTTCAAAAATGTCATGTCCACTTATTGTTTACTAAGAATCATCCATTGTTTACATGAATCCATAACATTGCCCTTAAATTATCCATTTAGTAAAGACAAAATGTAGCATGTTTTATATCTACCCACAGTTATAGAGTTGATTACAAAAAAAAAAATCATGGTTTGACGATGCATAGGACGACTTGATTAATAAAAGCTTTTACATCGGTTGGCTTGGTGTTTTTTTTTTCTTTCCAGGTATATCTATAACTTTATAACTTTAGGTGTATATGATGTGAGAAACCAAAGCAAAAGGGTCATTTATATAAATATAAGCTTCAAATGCAGAGGTAAACGTTGAAATAGGTATCAAAACAAAGATCGTAGGAAATGAAAAAAAAAATTAAATAAAATAAAATAAAATGCAATTTGCAATGACATCATTTAAAGATGAAGAGTTAAAATGCAACATGATAATATTCAGTGTTTTATTTTGTTGTTTATGTTTATTTTATTTTTTTCATAGATAACAATGTTTTCATGTTATTTTGCGTCAGCACTTGCATAAATATATCTTAGAGAATTTAGCATCAATTAAGAGATTAAATTTTGTAGGTTTAATCAAGATATGTTCAAATCTTCACAATAAATAGTGATGGTTAAGGCGAAACAAAGACGTTAATTTTTTCTTAGCCTAGCCAAGATAAGTCCGTCTCAAAAAATAAGACGAAGTGTATACTTATGATATAATTGTTCCTGTCTCATGGAACAGGAATCAAAGGGGCTCATGGGGTTACTTCGTATCTAACATAACATTAAGTAATTTAAAAAAAACGCTCGATTTTTTAAACCAATAAAAAATCTTAGGCCGAAGGTTAGAAAAATTTTTATTTCAAGTACTTGAAGGTTAATTTAAAAAAAAAAATTTATTAATTTTTGTTTAATATTTCTGAATTTTTTTTACCTAATTCAATACTTTTTCAATCTTATTTGATATTTTTTAACTGTAACAGTCTTGAATAATCAAAATTTATCTTTATTTATAAATACCGACATTTTTTTTCACATAAAAAATTTATATAAATCTATGAAACGGCAGAAATAGAAGTTAAAATGTAAAATGACGTCTTGACGGTTTATATGGCAAGGGTACCAATTATTTTAGAACCGACCAAAACAATCAACAGCAAAGTTTTGAGTTTCACTTTTAAATGCGATGAATTTTGTTTAAAATAAGTGTATTTATTTTTACAGTGAGATTCACTCGTAAATGAAAACCGCATTCAAAGTTCAAAGTTCAATCAACGTAGATTCAAAGTCCCGCATTTTTTAAGGTCAGATTTTTGAACTTGAAAATTAACCGAAGAATTTTTAACAAATCTATTATATTTGTAGATTGCAGCGAAGACGGCTCTTAAGAATGTAAAGTAAATAGAATCAATATTTTTACATGGGATGGCATTGATAAAGTTCGGTGGATCAGTTGGGTCATTTTTGTTGGCCAAAAGCTGCAGGTAATCCCCCCAAAAAACAACGAAATACTCCAACTACTCCACCGTAGTCTTTTTGTAGTCTTCTTCTAAAAATAAATTAAAGGTATTTTTACTCACTTTATTGTTAAAAATATATAATTAATGTTAATGCTTGCATTATTGAAAATTTGTTTTTGTTTAATTTTTCAATTTGGAAATCTGTTCTTGTTTTTAATTATCAGCTGTTCCAAAAGTCACAAAAAAATTCACCTTTGCTGTGGTGAGTTTCGTTGTGAGTTTTGTTGTGACGATTAGGGGGAGAATACCAAAATGTTATCGAATCACAACAATCCTCACAAGGAATAGTCACAAGAGCTTGTGACTTAAGAGTTATGACTCCTCACAAGGGGAATAATCGGGCTGTAAATGTTTTTCGTTAATTTAACTTATTTTCAGTGGGGCAATTTGCATATATATTCAAGAAGTCAAATATTACCTTTAATATTCCATATTTGGCTCTGTTTTTTTTTGTTCATTTTGTGCTTGGAATAAATTTATTGCATAAAATAAATCCCACAGCCCTTAAAACTCTACAAAAAAAATACCCAAGTTACAGAATATTTTCATGGTAACCGACCGCTATTTTAAAGAAAAAGTCTGGGGAAGACTTAACCAACTAACTGTATAAAAAAGCAATCTTTTGTTGAGACTAATACATTTATTCGTCCGTCTGTACGTCAGTCCTAAAGAAAGAAGCATCAAATTCACAAATTTTTTGAAAACGATAAATGTATGTAGGAAGGTAACCTCAAAAGGATTTTTGATGTCAAAGAAATTTGGTATCTCATCAAAACAAACGACGCAATTTGCCACATTTCATAAATATACAACGTCAGATGTTTTACTTGAAAAGCTTACAGTGATGTGTTTTGATAAACAAATTATTCACCCACTCAATTTTCAAAACACAAAAAACATACATACATTTATACTTTGATATAGATCGATTTTTAAATCATATATAAACCTCAATATGCAAACGGTTTTTGTAAGTGAAATGCAAAACCACTTGAGCTTCTTTGATTGAAATCATGAAATCATTTTCATATGTAGACAGCCTTGCAAATGCAATGTACCTTTATGTGCTTTTTATCAAGGAGAAGTAGATATGTATTACAAACTGCATTCTAACTCTGACCTACATCCAAACAACCAACTCTTATAGATTTCTGTATACTGTCTGAATAAAAGCATGAAAACTGAACAAAATTCCAAAATCGAAAACAAAAAAAAAAACCTCTTCTCAATTGCATTCTTAATTCCAACTTCAATTTTAGTTGTGTTGGGCATGAAATTCAATGCTGTGTATAGCCAAATATTCGTCAATTAATTATACTTGACCAAAACCTACGAGTTGTACTTTATGTCTAACGTTGATATGGGTAGATACACTACAAGTCATTAGATTGATGACGAATTTTTTTTGTACATTTTTTTATTTAAATGATACATTGAAATATTGATTAATAATTAAATTCTTGCCACACCACATGTGAATCACTCTGTATGAGTGATTTTAATATACATTAGGATAACAACATTGCTCTGAAAAATAAAGCTTGTCCGCCATTTGCAGTTGCAAATGCAAAATCCCATAAGAGAAGCTCATCGGCCATTTTAAATTAAAAAAGCTTCAATTTCTGTTTGTCCAGTGTTAGGTATCCATCAGAATCGACAACGGGCGGTGTCCGATCCTGGCCTCTTTCAACAAGTCTCTCCACCTATTCCGGTCTCGAGTCGAAGCCCCATCACCATCCAGCTGCGCACCTTAAGGTTCGGGCTCTTACATGAACTGGCATAACAACGGACCTGTACAGCAGCAATTTTGAAGTCATGGTGAGATTTCAAGATTTGAAGAGCTTTGACAGACTATAGTAGTTAGGTATCCAGTTATGCATTAAAATCTTTAGTACCTACTATACTATGGTGATAGAGCTCACTGGATGTGGTCTTTTTTAAGTTTATAATTCCTAATTTTGCTTCTTTCTATTTATGTAGTTCCTAAATATGTTCATTAACTGCCACTAACGTCTTCGTATAATAGAGTCAATCGGTTGGTGTAGACATACTCTTTGGCCAGAAAATCCGCAAGATGTTGCCCAGACATATGTATATTTATGAACTATTGCAGCTTTCTAGTGACAACGATTGTGACTTTCCAAGCGATGCACTCATAAATAAGCACAGATTCAAAATTGGAGTGGAACATTCGTAGCTTGGTCTTTAACAGTTGTTTCTCCATGTTCTGGACAGCATACCAAAGACAGCAGGTAGGTGATTGCAGAGTTCACTGAATTCCTCCATATTCATTTGACAAATGTGCGAGCAGAACATTATTGATCACCAACAGGAACAATATTGCTGAAAGTATACAGCCCTGTCTAATTCCATTTTGGATTTTAAATTCCTCTGTCAACCTTTTACTATGCAAAACGTGACATTTGAATTCTCAGAGTTTAAGGTGTTAATCATGGATCTAGGCAATCCACAAACAAACTTTGTTTGTTTAGCGCCATTTAGCAAGAACATTTGAAAGTTGCAACTAAAACTTAATCTTCTGTGAACGAACTGACGAGAAAAGCATCGAAATCCACCCATTTTGAAATCGATACAGTTTATTGAAAATGTTATAGCCATCAGTAATGTAGTTCTCCTAATAAAGTCTGATTCTTTTCAGAAAAAGAATTTCACACTTTAAACTTTAATATCGTGTGAAAAAAATGTTTGTACAAATATAAATGTAAACATAAACATGTCTGACCTTAATCAAGTAATGCGTAGTGTATGAACTATGTATTATTTATGATCGATATTTAATCGATTTGGTCTTGTCCTAAATGTCTGAAATTCTTTCCAATAGGAATTTCTTTGGAATACAATATTAGAACTAGTATACTCTTGGGGTAGGTTCGACGACGAACCGGATTGGGGGACGCAGAAGGTTAGGCGATGACAAAGCTTACTGTAGATAAATTTATAATACGTCAGGAGAGATACTTGGATAAATATTGAGAGTTCGTATCTATACTACGTATATAGATATAATATTTATCGAACTTGGGCATATCGGTTTAAAAACAGAGACATATAATATCGAAAGCCAAACACGCACAACCGTTGTAACCGTATATTTTATTATATAGATGTATGTTTAATACTTTAGTTGCAAAAAAAAACTTTTTTTAACTTTTGCTAACTTTGAAAGTGAATCTGTTTTTGTACTATGTACTTATTTATGTTTTATTTTTCTTGTTTTTTTTTTTCTTTGTTTTAGAAGAGACTTTTGAGAGAGTTTGTAAGTATAATGTTGGTATAATGTCGAAGGAATATCAAAGAGAGTAAAAGATCTACAAAAAAAAAACAGCTAGATTTATTATTGGAAAATATTATTAAACATTATAGTGTACTTGATTGCAAATGAATCCAGATGGAAATAACGATTGGTTTTGAAAGGACTTTTTACTATTTCTATAAGAGAAAAAAAAAACTTAGTCGGTGTATACAAATGTTGGAACATCGGGTGGAAAGTATTGTTTTAAAAACGGCCCGCATTTTCAATTTAATGAAAGAAAATTAAAATTCAAATGGGAATACCGACCAAAATAATTTTGGAATAAAATAAATTTTCAATTTTTCAATAAATTTTCAATTTATTTTATTAAAGAATTTCCTCGATTTAGGGTCGAATTTTTAATCATCTGTTCATCTTTCTTTTAAGAGTAAGTACTATCTGAGTTTTAATTGACTATTGAAAAATCAGCTAAAACTGTTAAAGGATAGCTTTAGGAAATAAGGAATGACATCACGTTAACGAAAACACCCGAACAAAAATTGGTTTCTGGAATTTGAGACTGAATTCATTCATTTATACAAATTGAACATTGAAAATTCACAGGGAATTTAGGTGAAAGTTTAAGTCTACACCTCGTATACTTAACTTCATATTTAGTTTCGGAAAGGCACTTGTAGGCTGTGGAAAGTCTGGCCTCGGGTTTGCTATTTTTTGGTACATCTCTCAAAAGCTTAATTTCTTGGTAAACTTTAGTTGGCAAGACTTCCGGGCTAGATTACGTAGCGGCACTGTTTTGATGTGGATTTTTTACAAGCGGTTTGATGCTGCTTATGACAGTACATCATCTCCAGACGTCATAATGGTAGAAGGAGACTTTAATGATAAAGTTGGAAAGAGAATGTCGCAATAAAAATGGCGAACGCTTTGTTGATTTCTGCAACTCTAACCGTCTTGTTATATTTTTGAACTTAAAACAAGCCACAAAGTCAGTTGAGTGTCAACCAGCAACTTCCAATGAAATCAGCTATTTAGACTTTATATTTGGCTTTCTGAAAAAGCTTGTGCAAGAATCGAAGATAGGAAACACCTCAAAGCTCGCATCTCAGACACTCCAGCATAAGGGAGAAACGAGCAATGAAGATGAGAGAAGTTCACTGTAGAGCGCGGCGAGATAAGCGTAACTATATCAGAGCTTTCGCTACATAATATTTGTGATATTAGGACCGTCCACAGAACAAACAATGAGCTCCCATGTAACCACAACTCTTAACAAAACTTGATACGGATCAGTGCTAAATTCATATGAGGACCATTTCAAAAAGGTAAAGGCAGCACTTTTCTGAAGTAAAGAAATCTTAACCGCAATCGAGGCACTGAAGAACAACAAAGCGGTTAGAATTGAAAGTATTCCCGCAGACTTCTTACGTGCAATGCCAACATTGATCAATTTGATTGAGCTACTGCAAATTGCACCTGCTCATTGAGAGGATCGGAAACAGAAAGCTTTCCTGAAAAGTGGAAAAAAGGAATGATTGTCAAGCTTCTCAAGAAGTGAGATCTAACACAATGCGAAAAATGGAGGGAAATTTATGTGCAGGAATTTTCCTGGAACGAGTAAAAAAAAGTCGAGGTGCACTATTGACGCCAAAACTGCGTTGAATATCGATCACCAATTCACCTGCTGTTCATTGGCTTCAACCTTGCTTGCTTTTAGCAAACGGGGCGTCCCAGATAAGTTGATTGATATTATCAAGGCTACATATAATTGAACCAAATTTCACGTTCAGGTCACAGGCAGGGCTGTATACTTTCAACAATATAATTCCAGTTGGTGATTATTTATGTTCTGCACGTAGCTTTGTCGACTGAAAATGGAGGAATTCAGTGGCCTATCTCAACAGTCTCATAGGATCATGGATATCTATTTAAATGATATCAAGGGTGGTGAATGACGCTCAAATCTTAAGTCTTATAGCTTCCTCATATGTTTAATTAAACATTTCTGGACAGCAAGTAGACATGTTAGACGAACTTGGAAAGCATGAGTATGCTCGAAATGCTGTCAAAATATTATGAAGAAACAGTTCGATAAGGTACCTACCTAAAAGAACTTGGCGAAAAACGGTTGAAGAGGAATCAAAACAATTGGGCAGGAATTGAAATATATTTCCAGAAACTGTACACCATATACAAGTTACGTGGGTATATTTCCGCAAGAGGAATCTCATGGACGTAATAGGTCCGGGAACTTCAGTAAGTAAGAATCTTAATATTAGCTCTCATACTGTTTCTTCTTTTTACGTTTAAAAACATACCTTTACCTCGGAACACCCTGTCTTTACTACCCCCAGAAAATCCATGTTCAATCAAAGTTCTCTAATAGTTAAATCAATGTTTTATTTATTCGCTTGGTCACACTTTAGGGGTGTTACTTGAATACAAATTGACAATATAAAGAACGTTTCTTTGCATCCGTAACACAATAAAAAAAAAAATAATGAAAACAAATAAAAAAAACACCTCGAAGCAAATAAAATCAATTTTGCTATAGATGGATAGATAGATATGCGAGTAGATACATCATTCACTATGGCACCAAGCAAGAGGGGACTAGCAATTAGCATTACCTCGATTATCCAATGCTCAATGTTGCACACGTTCGTTTCGGAAATTTAAGCTCACTCGCTCGGTCGAGATAGAAACACAGAAAGTTTCACACAACTCGAAGGAGACCAAGTGTCGAGACGAGACGCGCGGGATTTCACAGCGCCGTAGTGTCCTTAACCCGTTTCGTAGTTTTTTTTTTTTTTTTGTTGTTCTTCTTGCATTTAGATCTGAAGCTTGTTTTGTTATTTGTGTATAAATGTTCGACTATGATTATTGAGTGTTTAAAATAGATTACGGTAGGTGGTAGTGCGGTATATAGTGGCGCTCGATCTCTCTTTCTTGCTCCCCAGTGCTTTTTAGAGCTCCTAATTCATATAAACACAATCAGGCAAAGATATAGTACGTAAATAAGTTAAGGCGTAATTTATGCAAACAACTTGCATTGTCACGAGACAATAACCACATAATGTACTTTATATTCAACAGGAATTCTAATAAGTTTGCCCTGCTCTCACACTGGCTCTGTGGGGACATTGGGAGTTGTCTGAACAAACTGAAGGGCGTGGGTTGTGTTGTTTCCCAATGCGTAGGTTAGCTATGTATCTACTCTAATGTAGAGAGAGATAGAGAGAGAGAGAAGTGCGAACGTGCCAAAAAGGGTGACCAGACCACAACAACCAATTGATATGTATCTTGAGAACTTCAGATAATAGCTTTTCTAGCATTTGCATGCGATGATTATGAATTTATTTCATTTTGGAAAATTCGTTCGTTGCCTCACACAAAATGTGTTTATTTATCGACCTACTTATGTACATTATTATTTTGTATAACACAAAGGTCTTTGCATATAATTTTCTAGTACGAGGACAAATCGCATATACTCGTATCTATACATATTATGGAATTCCAAACATATTGCACGCCTGCCGCAATATTTTTTGTGTCTGAAAGAAAAAAATTCAAATTTTGGCATAAATATTTTAAGGGAAGATATTTTTCTTCTTTTTTTTAAGGACTTTTGAGACTGGTTTTCGTTAACAACTTGATAAGAACAGAAAATTGTTATGGGAATAGGTATTCCGGCGAAATCGTTTTATATGTTTGGTTTTATATTATAATAAGATGACTTTAGAGATTGTGGCTTTGGGACAATAACTTCCCACCAACGAATAAATATTTTTACGGGAAAAAAAATTAAACTAACATAAGGCTGATAATTTCGATGAGAATTTCCATAATTATCTCGATGTTTTCTGAAAAATAAAATCAAATCAAATATAAAAAAAATTTCACGGAAATTCGATTGAAAATTATATTAAAATAACTCGCAAAACAAGCTCCTCAACTAAAATGTAAACCTTTGATGAATTAAATCCATGAAATCTTATATAGAGAGGAAAAGGTATATAGGAAAGTATATGAGCATCAAACGAAATTAACGAACCTTTGAAATGAAAAGATATACATTTTCTGTGAATCTGAAAATAAGCTCATTTCAGCAGTTCTTATTATAATGTAGTTTAAAATAGTTGGTATCTGTAGGAAGAATATTGTGAAGAAGTTCTTCGTCTGGAAGTGATGCTGATGACTTTAAGGATTTAAATAAAATTAAATTGAGTTCAAAGTTCAAACTTTGTATGTATTATATGTATATGTTCGTTTATTTAACTACCTACATTATGTGTCTACGAGCAAATTTATTAAATTTGATTTCGATTTCCTCACACTTTCGTGTTTGCCAACAACCTTCAAACAAAAACAAGCAGCTTCAGGCGTATTCTGGGAATGATGGTATGATTTGAAGCGATTGTAAATGTAATAGAATGACCAATTCGCGATTATATCTTTTGAAGCACCTACTATTTACTAGGCAGGAATTTTTAAAATAGTTATATCTCAAAAACTCGAGTTGATGGAATGATTCTAAACTTGTATTTGAACTTATCATTTCAGGGAGCTTTAGAAAATTGGGAGACCAGTCTCACTATCGTCTATAGTTTCTCGAGACGATACCGAGATGAGACACTCATTTTTGGACCGAGACAAGCCGATAGTTTCGCTGTTTGGCCCGCTACCCTGCTGGAGAAAAAACTATGATTTAGGTCACAATATGTTTCATCCATTGGACGTACTCTATACAAAAGTGCTTAAAGGTCAACTATTCTTAAAATTAAAATGTATAATAACAAAATATCTTGATTTATGTCAACCATTGACAGTTGATCCTTAAATTACCTACAACTATCTTCATTAACAAAATATAAAACAAATAATTCTTTCTATTCCGGTTGCAAATTCTGAATAGAATTTTACTTATTCCAGTTTTGAAATAAAACATATTTAACATCACTTGAATTGGACTCCTAGCTCAAAGGCTTCATACAATAATTTGGCACATTTTCTTATAGTTTTTAAAATTTATATTCGGCCCTATCGATGTAACCGCCGGAGCGGAATTCTCTCCGAAATTCTACGAATCGGAGACATTTTGCTTCGAGTTAGTTCTCCGATCAGCTGATCGGAGATTCTCTCCGACGAAATTAAACGCATGCCATTTGCATGCGATGAAGTACTTCAAATCGTTTTTTTCTTTAATATTTTCTCCGAAGTTCTCCGAAAAGTTCTTGACGCGGAAGTTTTTCTTTTTTCCGATGACAGCTACTTCGAACCGAAATTGATTCTCCGACGAAGGATGCGTTGCGGAGAAAGTTCCGCTCAGACGGTTACCTCGATAGGGCCGATTATCTTTAGATTTAACAAATCACTTACCTTCATCTTGGGACATAACACTTTCATCAGGTGATGGAAGATCAGATTGTTTTAATAATAAAGCCGCTCCAGAATTTCGGCTTTCTTGCAATTTAGTAAAATATTCAACAGCATAATTAACAACATCACCTGGCTGTTCTATAAGATATGCTATAGAAAATTCCAATAGGACTTCTCTCAAAGCATCTGGAACTTGAATTCTTTGCTTTTGTGTGACAGACATTTTGTATACAATTCTGAAAAGAAAAACATAATTTATTATTTTTTTGAAATTTCACTAAAAAAAAAAAATTATTATTAAGTAAAGTAATGCCTGGAAAAGTAATATATTTGACATTTCTTTCGTGGAATTTCTAAGTAAAGTTCAGGATAATAGTCAAACTATATACATGATATTTTTCTAATTATTTATTGATTGAGAACAAAACTTCATTTGTAAATTATTATACTCGTAAATGTGGGCAACATCATCAGCCACCAATCATCACATTGACCTTTACCTTTATTTGTGATGGAAATCAATGCTTGATCCAGTATGGTTATTGATTACAGCTTCAACAAAATTTTATGAAAAACTACTAAACAACTCCTGATGATGATGAATAGCAACCCTACACACAACTTCTATATAATCCTTTCGTTTTGAAAAACTAAACAAATCCACGTCACGTGTTGAATTCAACCAATGTTTTCTTGCCTGAAGGCTTTTTTTTAACGGAACATGTTTTTGAAAGTCATTTATTTGAATATTTCTATTGTTCCATTTCTAATTGAAATAATTTTTTTTTTTTTTTGTTGAAGTTCGATTTTATAATTAAACTCAGAGATGTAAATGTTAATTAAAAACAACCTCCTTCATGCAATACACGGGAAAATAGGTAACTGACACGTTCATTTTAATCAGTTTTAAAGATTAAAAAACATTCCGGTTATCCAATCAACAGATAACTCCTTCCAAACATTTAACTGAATGTAACAGTGCTGTAAAACGCGAAAAGTTAAACTTTTTTGAAACAAAACAAGACCAAGAGAAAAAAAAGAAGATAAGAAATTATTGCAAGACTGCTTTCCAGTAGTGAGGAATCAGAGGGTACTAGATTTTTAAATTTTAGAGTGATAAATAGGTATTCTCAACTTTGACTTAAGAGTTCAACGCACCAACTATTTAAGTGTCTATTCGATTTCAAAAGACAATTCGAAATGTTTTTTTTTAATGACGAACCCTGGACTTTTTTCTTAGCAAACATCAAAAAAGAACTAAAGAACTATTACCGTATCAGGTTTGGTAACCAATATTTCGTCCTGACGCTGAAGCTATGTACCTACTACCTGTATTTCGATTCATAACTAAAAATGGTTCGAAAGTGTTTGCTGTAAATAATAATAGAATACTTTTAACTCGAATTAAAGGTTGCAGGTTTGCTAATCTTCCCGCTCACATCCTTTTCATCAACTAGTGTAGATCGGGCTAACAACACCAAACCAAGTCATGTTTGATCGCACTGTCAAACCATTTCCAGGAATTTCAAATACGAATAGACGAGACTGGAGAAAAATCAAACCTGTACCAAATAATGTATCTACTGCATCCATTATAGCTGAAAAAGGTAGAAGAATATTCGTCAACCACCTTGAGGGAAAATTCAGCAATTTTTTGACAGTTCACTGCCAGACTTCTTAAAGGAATTCAACACAAAAGTATATCAAAAGCAGCTCTCGCTGCGACAGCTACCAATCATCAGAATTGGTAACTCACAGAAAACAACAATGGTAAGAAAGCTGAGAAAGGTTTTTCAATGTAAATTCCATTACTTTACTGCATAAGTAGAAACCTGAGTCTGAATTCCCGTATCAGTAAGTGAGCCCCTAGTAAACAAAAATACATCATCTACTGGGACTTATTACAGGAATGAATGTGGCACACTTTGTAGACATTGCGAAGGCCTCAAACTGATATGTATAACCCCGTTTTCCAGTTCTAATTGTCAATATAATTTAAACTTCTTTAAAATAAATAATTTACTGTACAGGTTCTAAATGAAAAATCAGACATGGATACTATAAGAAAAGGAGTACCTCAAGGATCACAGCTAAGACCATTTCTGTTCACTACTTATAATTCAGATTAATTGAAGAACACCAAGAATATAAAGCTGGCCACGGAGCGGGACTTATTCGTCGTCTTGCAAGCGGACAAGTTCAACAAGATCTTATAGGCGATGTTAAAGGCTGATACCCTGTTATTGGCGCAGTTCTAATTTTATGAGGACTGGAGAAACGGAAAAAATATTCAATGAAATATTTCAAGCTTAACTTAAAATCAATAGCAGATTTGTTTTCATTAAATAAAGCATATGTCCACCAATTTCAAAATAGTTAGACAGTGTCTAAGTAGACAAAAATGTAATAAATACAACTTTTAAAGTCCATAGATATAGATGTCAAAATCAGTAATTCTCTGGTCACAAGTCACAAAACACAACAAACAAAAAAAAAAAAACTTGTGAGATATGAGCCCGATTTCGTTAACAAGATAACATTTTCTGTGATGAGAGTGAGAGATACATTTTATATCTATGATGTGGATTGTGCGATTTATTGTGGATAATTTTTTTTTCCTTTAGTACTAATAAACAATGTGATTTAAATGTGTATATGTTGGTACTTAATGGAGGTTTTTTTTTTTGTTTTGTCACAAAGTGTAATTCAGTTTGAAACATTTTGGAGACACCACCAAAAAACACGTGTTAAGTTTTACCGACAATTTGCTGTTGATCCTGCTTGATGCTTTTATTTTCATCGTTATAGGTACATTTGTAATATATTTTATTTTTATTACAGTGTGTTTTAGCTTTATGTATTTTGCGAGATGTATGTAATGTTATTTATTTTTATTGATGTTAGGTGGAGTCATAAAACTCAATCACCCATGTACGCTAATAAATTGCTTCATGTAAAAATTAGAAAAAAAAAAAGATTTATGAAATACTTTTTTCTTCTTTTTTTTTAAAACTAACTAGAGGGACAAAACTAAAATTATTGCTATGTTGAATGGAAAATTTAAAGAAATTTTTGTGAAAATCAAAATGGCGACTATACAGTGCAGTGGTTTATCCGACTATACTCGGTCAAAAAATTAAATGATCCAGCATTAAATAATATACTATACATATAATAATAAGCAATTTGAAATATAAATTAGGAAAATGATAAATTGTAAGAAAAATAGTGAAACAAAAAGTTATTATTGTTAGAAATTGATTTAAATAGCCACAAATACGATCCTTTGTTTCTTACTAAACTTTGGAAATTTTGCGAAAAGAAAGTCCAACATTAAATTGGTATTAAAATACAGTTCAAAGCAAAACAGAATGCACGACGGTATCGGAATTACTTGCTGCTTTATTAAAGTAGATAAAAATCTTATTTTTTTTTAAATTTTAACTCTTGAAAAATGCATTTGAAAAACAAACCGCGCCTGCTTGTTTTTCTTTTTGGAAACCCATTCGAGACTCGTAAATCTCGGTCCAGAAACTAGAGTCTCGTCTCGTATGCCCAGAAGTTACTTTAGTTTAGTTTCTCGAGACGACACTGGTTTGACTAAGTCAAACAAGATCAAGACGAGACTGAATTTTTTCAATTTTAATGAGACCCAGACGAGACTTCAAAGGCCTCAATCCCATCTTGTGGCCATAACAGAAATGCCGGTAAAAACTGGTACTCTTCCAAGCTCAGTACCTATTGAGATCCTTTCCAAATGTTTTAATTATTTTTGTCTCGCTAAAATGCTATTTCATTGTGGGATGAAGGTTCTGAAATGATTTAGCACGTCTGAAGGAACTTTACTGTCTTGAGCCTTAATTAGAGCAAATATAAAATTTCTAATGAACCTTGACTCATAAACCTTCTTCGATTTTGAAGATCAAATAATTATTACAAAGAAGTAGAGTTATAAAATTCCAAAGCAAACTATATCGGCCTTTAAAAAATGCTGTTTTGTGTCCAAAGGAACTTTTCATTTTGGCATTAGAAATGTAAAATTTGGAACATATTAAAATATCTTTTCCTTATACTTGTTTAATCAATTCAAAATGTTTTGATATTTAAACAGACTATTGGAATCTCAAAGATTTATTTAATTATTATCATCTGATGATAAATGAAATTTGTGTCAGAAGTGTCATTTAAAACAAATTCCATTACAATAATTTACTAAACTTCCAGGAAAAATTGGTTTTACATAATCTACACTTAAACTTATGCTCTTAACATCAAAATTTCAAGTGTTTTCTATGTAATGACCTCATAATAATTTTGTTCATTCATACATTCCATCCACCCACCCAATCGATTTTTGTTATAAGAATATAGTTTGAATTCATAAAATGAAGACATAACAAAACCATGCATAGATAATAATCTTTTGATTCAAGTACGAACAAAATATGCTGTCTCTGCGTTCTCGTTGTCATCGTGTCGTCGTCGGGACATTCTACCTAACACCCCTTTCTCTCCTATTTCCTTTTTATACTTACACAAAGTGTAACTCAAAGACTAATGATGAGGACATAACCAAAGGCGTTTATTAAGCCATTCTCTGCATTCTGATCCAGAAAAATAAAAGGAACAAGAAAGAAGGCAAATTTTCCATGAAAACGCTTAAGGAGAGTAGAAGAGTATAGTAGTTGTATATTATTCCCATAAAAGGGAAATGAGCAGCAAATGAAAATATAATAAATTATGTCACACATCCTTTGGTTTAAAGAGTCTCAAATGGAGTTGTGTTTCTCCAGACTGTAAGTGAGTAGGTTACATCTGCTAAAGGAAAAAGTTTACATTTTTTTTTCTGTTTTTTGTAAACTTGTTGGACGGTACCATTATAAGTCACGAGAGATCTTATATAACGACTTGATTGATATTCATGGCTAGAACAAAAAAAAAAAGAAGAAAACTTCGAGTCAGTTGAGTGATTTTATTTCCCAGACAGCAAAGACTTTATTTTATGTGTGTTAAAAGTTATCCTTTACAGTTTGGAAACAATGACACTTTAGCTATTTTTTTTTTTTTTTTGTCAAAGCTTTTTGTAGCCCATTAAGTTAATCCCTATGCGGCCAATGATTGAATAAAACTGTCGATTTTATTGTTATGGTAAAAGCTTAGAAACAAAAATCATAAAGACATACATTTTGAAAACAAAGATGACTACTTATCTTAACTGATAATCACTTCAAATATTTTATTTCGTTTTGGTTGTATCTTCAAGTTTTACTAATTGAATTTGTATTGAAGTCCAAGATATAATCAATACGTGGGATCACTGTTAATGCACTCATAATAAAATATCAGTCCACAAACGACAGGAGAGAAATATACGCCCACTGACACGCCTACACAAAACAAAAAATAATTGTTAATTACGACAAAATTTTGGGTTGAGTTCTTAAGAGTGTTCGGCAAATTGCGATTATGTAAGTTCTAGTAGAATAATTGTGTACTCATCCAACTAAAATTAATTTAGGAGTCTATACAATGATAAAAATATGATAAATGATAAAGCTGAACTAGATCAGCGGTTTGCTCATGGTATAAAAAGACAAAATTTTAGGCTTGTGTAATTCGGGAGTGAACTAGTTCAGTTCAGTGAACTTCGTTCAAACCTATGGTTCCCTGGTTCATTGTACATAGTTCAATTTATATTCTGCGGCGTTTTCTGCCTTGGGAATCAACAATCAGTTTCTTAGATGTCTGGGAAGTCTTCGGAGCGTCTTGGGCATCTTTGGTGTTTTAAGCGTCTTGAGGATCTTTGGCGTTTTGAACTTCTTAGGAGTCTTGAGCGTCTTCTGCGCCTTAGAAATCTTCAGCATTTTCATTGTCTGCGGCGTATTCAGCGTTTTGGGTATCATTTACTTGAAAAGTTATTATATAGACATGAATGTTCGGATTTTAGTTTTTACACGTTTTGCTAATTAAAACAAGTCCTTTCAAATCGCTATGGCTGTTTCATGGAAAAAAAAATAATTTAAAAAAAAAACTATCCATTTTTCCAAATTCAGCATTATTTTTGTACATTCCGACTGGGCTATACCCAATATTAAAAACTTCTCAAATATTTTCCCTCCTACATTTTTCAGTTTAAGTCGTCCATTATTTACGTTATTTGTGTGTTTGCCGAATTTGAAAAGTTTTGTCATGGTTTTGTTGGCTCCAAGGCTCCGAGCGTAAATTAAGGATAAAAACAAAACAAAAACTTTCCGAAAAACTGCCCACAGGTCACCAATGTTCATATACCTAGAAAAACATTTTTCGAATTGCAGACCATATAAATAAAACTCTTAACAGACACGAAAGTTAAGTGATGACTTGTTAGTGGTTTACAATAGAAGTAAGACTGTAGTGTTTTTTTGTTATATTTTTGTTTTTACCCTCTTTTAGTTGGGTATCCTTCTGAAGTTGAATATTTTCCTGGACCTCTTCACTACAGTTTTGCAAAGTATTACATACATATGAGAAACAATAAAACCTAGAAAACTCAATTAGATTTTAGGGGGTTTTTGGCTCGTAAACTGAAAAGAAGCCATTAAAGTGGTCTCGGTTCTAAAATACATTATTCAGTTTCAGGTAAAAAGGGATGATTCGATTTGAGTACCTACTCCGCAATATGATGTAACAATTTCCTAGATACATTCATATACCTACAAGCCTACATAAGTGGAAGGATTTTTAAGGTAACATACGTTTCTATGTACATTTTATAAAAAAAAAATCCTTCCACTTAACTGGCTACAAAACAATATTACCTTACATACATATGTATTTAGAGCCCATGGCTTTATTTGTGAAATAAACATTACCATAACCGTGGGTTCCGCAATGCCGATTGAAATGGAAACATTTTGGGTTTATAGGCACACAAAAATAAAGAAAGCCACATTTTACTATGGTTATGTACAAGCCCACCCGTCCTGCGAAAGAAAATGGGAAGCAAAAAAAAAAGTTGCTGACATAGAAGTTCATTAAAAGTTCAATAATAACAAGGAGCTGTTTGACATCATTTGACACTCTTTAGCACTTACAGCACAGCTCAATTTCAAATGTCAGTTAAACCTCCTTAAGACTATGGTCAATCCAAATTTACAGACAAAGAAAATGAAAAGAAAAACCGTGGGGAAGATTGATTAAGTAATCCAAAGTAATTTTGTTCTTGGATTTTTCTTTTGGTATGTTTGGAATATTGTGACTTGTACTTGTATTTTTTAAACATTTATATATTATCTACATTTTAATTTATCCGGAGCTCTAAACAACACCTGTTTAAAGATACAGACGGATGTCTACTATTTTTGGATTAGGACCTACTCAAAAGGTGGAAAGAGCACATTTCAACCGCTTTAAACCGCGTTTTAACCAGTAAAGTGAGCAAAACACAAATTGACCTGATTGAAGTAACAATTTCTCGAATACGCACTGTACATTATACAACCCAATAAGAACGAAATATTAACAGCAATCAAAGCACTGAAGAACGTAGCGGTTGGAGTTAAGATATTCTCGTAGAGCTCTTACCAGCAGATCCAATGACAACAAGTGAACTAATGCACCCAATCATTGAAAGAGCCTTTGGGAAACTGAGAATTTTCCTGAAGAAAGGAAAAGAGGAATGATTGTCAAGCTCCCCAAGAAAGGAGATCAATCTGGCTTGACTTACGTAGAAGGGGCAACCCAGATAAACTAATTGATATTCTCAAGGCTTCGTCTGATGGATCAAAATGTAACGTTCTGCATTTTAAAACGATAACAGATGAATTTAAAATTCAAAGTGGGGTTACACTGGGCTGCATACTTTCACCAATATTGTACCTGTCGATGATTAGCAGCTTTGTCGAATGGAAACGGAGGAATTCAGTGTACTCGACAATTATACCTCAAAACACATTGGCTACGAAGACGACTTATGTTTTGTCTTTCATATGATCATGAATCTCTATGGAAACGGGAAAGCAAAGGCTGCCTTCGGTATGCTGTCCAAAAGTTGGAGAAACAACTCTATAAGCTTAAAGACCATTGGAGTCCTCTACTCCAATGTTAGGTTAGGTTAGGTTTTATGGGCTGACAGTTGGTCTTGATACCGTCACACTTAGATCAATGTAGATCCAATTGTGGTACCCTGAAGTGTTGTAAACTTCTTGAAATATTAACCTATGAGTCCTATGGTTCGTCTAACCATTTGGATGTTTTGACGAAGTTCAGTAAGCTTTTGCTTGAAAGTTCTGATAATTCTTCTAATTCATTGAAGAAGTAGTTTCCTATGGTTTTCTTTCTAGTCTGGCAGAGTGATGGAAGGTGACAGAGAAAGTGAGCAGTGTTCTCATGCTCGTCTTCGTCACCACAGCCTCTGCAGATGTCATCTGTAATGAGTCCCATTTTCTTTTTGTGGTAACCAAGAAGGTTATGTCCCGTTATAATGCCTATAAGGCATCTTAAAGAACTTTTATTAAGGGTTATAATCCTATCAGACCTTTTCTTTTCGTAACTAGGCCATAGTTTCCTGGTATTAACACAGGTTTCTAGGAGATTCCATCTTTCGTTGGATTTTTGCACAACAATGTTATCGAAGTCTTGTATCAGTTCGCATAGTGGGATCAAGTATTGAGCCTTCTCTCGCCAGTTCATTTGCTTTTTCGTTACCTGGCACACCGCTATGGCCAGGAACCCAGCAGAGTCTTACATTATGCTGCGTGCCAAGAACCTTTAGTTCTTCGCGACAGCAAGAAACAAGCTTTGACTTGATATGATTGGCATAGATCGCTTTTATTGCTGCTTGGCTATCAATGAAAAAAGTGATGTCCGCGCGTGATATCACCATCATGGATATGTGATTTGCAGCTTATTTTACTGCCAAGATCTCAGCTTGGAAGACGCTACTATGGTCAGTAAGTCTGAAAGAACTGCCTAGATTCAGGTTTTCCGAGAAGAAACCTGCACTCACTCCAGTATTCATTTTTGAGCCATCTGTGAAGATGGTAATTGTCGACTCGTTAGTGTGTGGCACACTATTATCCCAATCCATCCTGTTGGGGAAGCTAGTACTAAAAGATTTATTGAAATCTAGGTAAGGGGTCATATAATCTGTATAGATACTGTTGCCTACGTATTTTGTGAGAATGGCAACATGGCCACTTTGACTAGTTTTCCATGTGTTGGTTTGACTTAGTCGAAGGGCGCTGATTGCTGCTGATTCTTGAACAAATAGATCTAAAGGGGGGAGATTGAGGATTACTTCTAAACCCGCAGTAGGGGTGGTCCTCATCGCCCCAGTTGTGCTAATACAAGCCATTCTTTGTAATTTAGTAAGTGTGCTTAAATTCGTGGATTTCTCCAGAGCTTTCCACCACACCAAACTACCATAGGTTAGAATTGGCCTGACAATGGCAGTGTACATCCACATGATTATTTTAGGATTAGGTCCCCAGTTTCTACCGAGAATCCTATTGCACGAGTATAATGCAATCATGGCTTTTTTGTATCTTTCTTGGATGTTTGGACCCCAGTTAACAACGCTAATGTTGCTTCTTTATGTGTGCAGCACTTGCTAAGTCAACCGCTTTCTTCAACTTTCCTGCCATATACTATCTCGAATGATGAATCTCATTCGAGAACAGGAACCCATTGACTCCCATCGTCCCAAGGAGCTGGTCCAAATGCTGCCGTGAATCCACCAGGCGACAATGGTTACGATGACCTCTACAGTTAGAAAAAATTTATAATTTTTAATAAAACACAATTAAAAGTATAATCCCAATACCCTGTATATTACTGCCTCAAAACAATGGGACAAATAACTGCAGTAAAATGTTGTTAGAAACACTGCAGCCGCAAGTGTTGAACAATGTTAAATATCACTTTTGACATCTATTACGGTTTCGTCTGCGGCTCCGTTGGGTTGCATTGTATTCAGCCAGTAAATAAACTAAACCACTTTATATCATTGAATAACAACAGCAAGTTTATAAGATCCAGCCGTGCATTTTATTTTATTTTTTTAGAGTGAATAAAAAACATTTAATTTCTGATTTATTTATTCACTGACTCATTAAATATTTGGTTCGTAAAATGGAGCTGGTTTCTATAGAAAGAAAACAAGCCAGCGCAGCGTCTCGCCACATTTTAAATCATCTTGCAGCAAAAAAAAAGTGTATACATTTCAATTAGCTGTTCAAATCACCTTAAAGTTGATAATTCGCTATAAAAGTCGAACTTAAATGAAAAGAGCTGTACAAAAGTAAAGTAATTCGCATCGTTTCATTTGGTTTACATTTGCAGTTTTTTTTTTTTTTTTGCATAAATTGGTTTGCTTTGCGCGTAGTTTCGTCTCTTTTATATTCTATACTTTTTAAGGAGCATTTTTCTCAAAAAGGCTTGCAAAGACTTGGGGCTGTTAATTAGCTTCTGTGTTTTTTTTTTTACAGTCTTTCATCGGAAAAGTCGACTTTTGTAATGCAGCAGCAGCAGCAACAGAAGCAACAAAAGTATACGTTTTATGGTATTGTATGTCGGGTGCAATTTGTATCGCCTATAGGCATTGCTTTATAGTAGGTATCGTCCAACGTAGTTGCGTATCGTCGCATAAGCTACAACAAGGCATCACTGAATGGGAACGAAACAAATCGTTGTTGTTACAAACGCTTTTGGCGAATGGGTTAATGATTTTTGGCGTAGCAAAGTGCAATTTGAAATGTGCCCCAGGATGTTGCGTGTCTGTGCTCAGGTTTAGATTTATGGCTTTAATGTAAATTACATTCGCAACAAGCGAAGCAATGAGAGCGGATTTTAGAGAGATAAAGCATTAACCAATGTTGTCAATTGTGCATTTGATTAAATATAGAAAAAGAACTTTAGGGTAAACTAAAAAGGACTACATATCCCATGTTCCAGAATGAAGCAATTTTGTGCAAAAAAAAACAATTATTGAAAAATTAAAAAAAAACAAAAAAACTAACCCAAAGTTCGCATTTAATTCAGTAACGTATATTGCTGACTTACTGAGCCGGTAAATTGAGTCCCAGATGGTTTTTCTAAGAAGGTCCTGATTTCTATTTCTGAAAACGTAGTAGAGCAGAAAACAAGACCACAATCCTATACAAAAAAACTCTTCCTTTGTCATAAGCTTATATTTCATAATATCCTTATGCCACCCAAAATGAGAAAGAAAAAAAAAACTATAATAACTGTAAATAAACCTTCCGCAAAAGTGAATAAGTATACATCTCTGTTTCATGTATAATACACTCCCATATAAATAAAAAGATTTACGTCATATTTTTCTATAATACCTTATGGCAAGTTTCACATCACAGAAATTGTTTATAAAGCCTTTTATTTTCGTGGCGGGCCTAAAAATGCAAATTTAATTCATCCTTTTTGATAAATTTTTTTTTTTTACCCTCTCGGCATTATAATGACTTCATAACATAACACAGTGCGTGCGTACGTGATATTTTACAAATACATATTTACGTATATGTAGATATGTGTGTTTTGTTTTTGAAGTTTGTATGTGTGACAGAAAGCAATCTCTTCCGTAAAAGGAAAAAAAAAAAACTTCGCTACCCAGTTTGGTGCCGTTTTTTTGAAATAAAGACTCTTTTATTGAACCCTTACATAGAGATGTGGTAGCCAAAATATGTTCCATCGAGTGTTCTGAGAAGTTCCTTTGTTTTTTTACGCACTGATACATAAAAATGGTTTGCACAAAGAACCGTTATCTGTGAGAAGATATCAATATTATATAATGTAACACTTCATTGAAGAATAATGAAAAAGAGATACATTTCAACTTTAACCTTATGGACCCGCCTGTTGTAAGGATGGCAACAAAATTGATTGAGTCCTAATGTTTAGGAGCCAGGGGCGTATATTTATGGTGGGGGCTACTTACTGGACTGGATTTCCTAAATAAAAAGTTTTTACGTTGGGGGAGAGCGAGTATTAATATGCATAGAAAATAAAACATAGGGCGGGGAGAACGATAATTTTGGCGCCAAAAATTGAGAAAGTTTTTGTAGGAGGTTCAAGAACGAGCCTTTTTTTTCTATAAATCAGGCAATTTAAAAAATAAACATTCTAAAAAATTATTGCTATACATTTGTTTAAAGCCAATGCTTTGTTCTATTTGTCTGTTTTTAAGTGAAATCTATGCATAATTTTTGAAAAAATCTATTTTCAAATTCAGAAAAGGTAAAAAAAATGTTTTAATTAAATTTTTATTAATTTAAACTTATTAATTGATCAAAACAGAAAATTAGATAATTCTATTTTTTTGCAGAGGGGAACATACCCTCATACCAACGCCTACGCCATAATGGTGTAGAACTATATTTATGTAAACAAGCAATAAAACAAAAATCTCATAAAGGTAGTAATAGTAATCTTCAATTTTCTCAAAAACTGAAAGATATAAAATCATCGAATTTTTTTAAATGTAAATAATCGATAATAATCAATGCACACTTCATCAAAAAAAAAACAGGTGTAACCACATATTTTTTTTTTGGCCGGAGTTATAGCTATTTCATGCTTGCCAGACAATCATCAGACTCCTTTTAGTGGCGCTGAGCTTTAATCCAATTTTATTTGAAGAACACTTGTAGGATTCGAACCCACGCATATCAGATTTGCTCAGTCTTTGTAGTCATGTGCTCTTACGCACTACACCACTTCAGACCAGAAAGCAATCCGTGACTCTGGCACGGCAACAAGAGGGACCATCGTCAACAGGTCCAGCCAGATACTGGCTTACGCAGACGACATTGAAATCATCGGAAGAACCGAACAAGCTGTACACGATTCCTTCATCCAGATCGAGCAGGCGGCACAAAATCTGGGGCTGCACATTAGTGAAGGTAAAACAAAGTACATGGTCGCGTTGAATGCGAGAAGAACAGTTGGTCAAACAATCAATAAAAAAGAATTTCTTCTTTTTTCTTAAGACTGCGACTTCAAAACATGCATTCAACATTTTTTTATCTTATAGAAAGATTGATCCAGGAAATACTTTTAATTACGACAGCTCTCATTACAGATCCAAAGTTTTGGTTCGTTAAGTAGGGAAAAGGCGTAATTATGATTTTTTGGAGTCCTTTTTTTTCGATTTTCAAAATTACCCAGAAATAAATTTAAGAGAACAAAGCTATTAAAATAATTGATTTGTTATAGATAAAAGTACGCTCTTGTACAAATAGTGGGAGTGAAATGAAGTTTTATTTAAGATTCTTCGCTTATATTTTTTTTTTTTTGGATAACACATCTGGAATTATAATAATATAGTTATCTTAATTACATGTTTAAAATGAGGTTTTGATCTTGATTGTGGTTCATTTTTTTGTATGAGTTGTAAAAAAAATAAAAATTCCCATTTTTTCAAGACAAAGAGAACTGCCTTTACAAGTGGTTTTTCGAAAAATGTTTGAAAAAAAAAAAAATAATTTTTTTTTTTTCAAAACTAACAAAAATATTTTTTTGAAAAGTTTGACATGACACTTACAAAACGCCACTGAAAAGACGAAGTCATTGGAGCCATTTTGGAAAAACAAGTTCTGTCGTAATGCTTGTTTGATAGGGGTACGTAACGTAAACCTTAATTTTTGAAACTAAAAAAACCTAAAAAAGTTAAGTTACAAGTTTGAAGAAAATCGCTTCAGTTGTTTAAGCTGTAGGTGGAAGCACAGACATGCAGGCAAAATAGCGAAACCCATTTATAAAGTCTTATTAATGCCTGAAGTTTTTTTAATTGATACAGGACAATAGTCCAATAATCAAGTAAAAGTTTAATTCGTTACATAACAAGATCCTATACAGGCGATATTGATTTTTAATATTACGGAATTTCGGAATTATCGTTTAGTGAAATCCAGTAGCAAAATTAATCACAAAAAAAAGTGAGTCAATGGTTTTTACATTCAATATCGCTTGTTACCTATAACTTTTAAACAAATGCAAAATTTTTCATCATCATAATGTAGTTACCATAACTTAATTAACAAACATGAATGCTGCCGTTGAGCAAACGGGACAAAATTCAAATTAAAGCCTCGTTTATAACGAAAAAGAAAATGAAAATTTTTTAATAAATAATTTCAGTCTAAAAAAAATTATTAAAAAAAGGTAACAAACAAGTTTAAGAATTTTTAGTATTTATTTTATTTGCCAATTACTTTTTGTTAGAAATTCTTTAATTTTCATCCCGACATAAAAAAAATTTCATCAGGAAAATATGTAAACGAATTTTTATAAAAAAAATTAAAATATTATTTGCAAACATTATTTTTAAAGTTGGATGTAATCGATGAGTGTCTTTTTAGTTCAAATCTATAGCGAACATCGAATATTAAGTTTTTCATGATTCATTTTCTTTTTCGCTATAACCGACGCCTTAGTCAAAAAAAAATGTTCCAAGAGAATGACGGATCTTCAATTTTATATTTCTTTCTAAAAAAATGTTGACTCTTTCTCTCTTTTGCATTAACGACACATCTTAAAAAAATTGAAAAAAATGTGAAAACTAGAAATATGAATCTCGATTTTTGAGGCTTATCAACAAAAAAATGCTAGAAATATTCGTGGGCCGAATCGCCAAGGTGATTTGTGATAAGTGACATCCCAACTTATTTTTCTTTTTAAAGTCTTTATAAATGACTGTGACTTATCACAAATCACCTTAGCCGATTTGGCCGCTGCCAAAGCCTCTGAAACCAATATTTACCGAGATATGTAGATATAATTATTGTCATATCTTTTCGATTCAAGATGGCAGGCTTATCTCTGAAAAATGAGTGGGGAAAAGTAGATGTGATATTGCGATATTGCTTTCCTATCAATATTTTCTTGGACACCCAAATCTTATCAATACTTATTACGAACATAACTCAAAACATTAGAACAACTATGAATTTATTAACAATTCAAGAAATGCTCTTTCCCCTTTATAAATAGGTAACCCACCTAGATCCGCACCTGTTGAGAATGGTGTTATAAAAGAAAAAACTAGGTCGAGACCACGTCAACGGCGAAACCAAAAAAAAAAAAATTGCCCAAATAAAATACACCAAAGTATATGTACATCACAATAAGTATTAGATGTCATAATAAAAATATTTTATAGACACATATTTCGTTTTGAGTGATAATTTTTTTTTTTTATTTTCTATTTCACTTTCAGTGTTCAGAAGCAAAAAATGTATCAAATAGCAAAATATGGTTCCCTCTTGGAGAATCCCGTAAAATTTTGTTGATTAATAAAAAAAAAATTTACAGAAAATATTAAATTTCTTTGGAGGTTCCTTGTTTATTTTTTGAGTCCTATTCGCCTTAAGCAAATACAAAATGTTGAAAAAAAATTGGTGAGATAGATTTTCGGCGTAGGTGTGACATTTTTTTTTATTTACTCGGCACTTTTCTCAAATATCTTTGTGGCTAAAAAAGGTAAAGAAAAAAAAAATATACCAATCTATTTTTTTGCAATCATCAATTTAGCCAGGTTGGAAGACAAAATTCAACAAAAATGAAATATTTGCAACTTTGGCATAAAAAAAAACTATACACTGGAAAAATACTTGTTTGACAATATATCTACTGAACATTTATGTGCTTTAGATCTCTTGTACTTAATTTTTTATTCATGTCCTTGAAGTAAAATATGATTTGAATTTCAAAACACTTAACCACTGGAGAACACCTTGTGCTTAAAATAAGAACCATAAAAAAAAATATGGAGAGTAAATATTTGTTCTATCATAGAACAGTAATTATATTCTTGTCTCCCGTCAATAATAATAATAATAGATTTTGCGATTCGAAAATGTATAATGAAAAGCCATCTGGTTTTGTTTAAAAAACAAAAAAAAAACGAGTCAATTTAATCAAAATGCACACAATAAACACATTGAGAAGCGTGTTAAGACATAATATCAATTTATGTAATGCCAACCAGAAGGTGCCCCAACAAAGCGAAACTCTTGGATGTCATCCAAAATAAAGAAACTTCTCGGAAACTTGTCTACCAAAACATCTAACCATGTCGATTGTCGAGTCAAGAAAACAGAATGCAGTATTATTCTTGAGAAATGGGGCATTGCAGACGACATTATAAACGACATTTTTTTTTTTTTTTTTTTACGAAAAATCGATAGGGGGAAAATGTTCTTGTTTGAAGATTTTTTAATTTGTAAATTTCAGTATGATGTAAGAAAAGTATGTTTGTAGGAGTTAGGTTTGTATGTGAATTCTTGGTCCAGAAATATTGATTAAATTTTTCATTTTTAAATATTTAAAATTTTAGTAGAAAATAACAATTTAGAGGAAATGTATATTTTACTAAAAGTGTATTTTTTTTACTTACACATCCACAGTAGCCTTTAAGTAGACAAAATGGCGAAATAAATAATATTTGGGTATAATTCGCTGCAACTTTTAGGTACATATATTGAAGCAAAATATTAAACAACCTAATATTAAGGCATAAGCATTACACTACTTAGCAATTTGATAAACGATGGACACTACACTCAGAAAAAAATTCTCATGTCAATATTTTTGAACACAATTGGTCGTGTTACAAGATACAAGATTTTGGAAAGATTTGACTTTAACATTTTTTTATGTTAAATTAAGTTCAATCAAAAGTGGAATATGGTTAGTTTAACAAGATATTTTAAAATAAATTAAGGCACGGCTCTTGTGTTGAATCAACTAGATCTTTTAACAAATTAATACTGGGTACCATGTAAAAATTATGACTTTGTTATTTTTAAACCGACTAAACTCAACAGGTTAATAATAGATGATCTGCTTAGATATGTATATTTGCATTAACCTTGTGACAATCTGCCAGAGTTAATCTAAAAATATGCTAAAGTTTAAAAAATATCGAATAAATTGGAATTTGTCTATTTTGTGTCCTATAATTTTAACAAGCCCCTTGTCAAGAAGTTTTTCTCTAAGTGAACATATTTTCAAAATTAAAAGAATAAAAAGAACGATCGATTTTCGACCAATAGGAGATAATACTTATTTTAATAGTACATACTCTTAAAACACAAAATTCAAAACAAAATTTTTTGGCCGTTTTCAAAATATAGAATTTTCGATAGTTAAAACACTTATTTTTTTGAAATGATTTAGGTATACATATATGTGATACAATTTGAAAAACAATTTGAACAAAAAAAAACACAAATTCGTAATTTTCCGATATTTCTTTTCCGGCTTAGGTATTTTAGAAAATTCAAATAATGAAATTTTGTAATTTTGTAGTTTTGTTTGAGAATAATAACCAATATCTCAAACTTTGAGACCCTAAAACTCAATTTCAAAAATCATATTTTCGGTTTTATTTGATAGAAGCCTTATGACGCTGTGGACTTCTTTAAAGATGATAAATAAAAAACACTCTATATAAAAAAAGTAAAGAATTTCTTATTACTATTAATAACTAAATAAAAACTTTTTATGATTTTTAAAACAAAAAAAAATTAAAGCGCTGAACTGATGGAATTAAAAAATGACCTTAAAAAGGACCAACCTATATAGCCTTTATAATCCCATTTTTCATCAAACTAGAGCCTATAAACGTTTAGGCGATTTTCTTCAAATTCGATACATACAAATTAAGAAATTTTGTAATTAAATTAAAGCTTTCAATATCTCAATAATATCTAAACTGTCGAAAATTCATTATTTATTTCTTATTTTTGCTTATCTAAAGTTATTTTCGTCTCAAGCATCATAATCATATTCCACAAACAAAATGAATAATAACAATATTGATGTTGGGGTTGGGGTTGTGGTTAAGATATTTTCTCTTTTTTTTTTTCTTTTTTTAATAAATAAAACTGTTCAATCTAAACCTTATCTTATCTATAAACAAATGCTTAAATATTATTATTTTATTTTTACTATCAAGGTATGATTTTTATCGTTAGATAAGAATTCATTTAACGTATTCCAACAAGAAAGAAAAAGATTATAGAGAGTCGAGTCGCGTCGCCATAAAATTATTAATTAACTTTTATCGAAAGTTGTATGACAAAAAAAAAATAACTGACCTAATTAAATGAAATTATGAATAAAGTTGATCAAAATATAGTTTTTAAATCTCTATAATTTATAGGTTTTTTGTGGGTGTTGAAAATTGATTTAATTTTTAAAGATGTATTATAATTTTTTTGTCATGTCTGAAAGTATGTATGTTTGGTTAGCAAACTTTTTATGAGGGTATACTTGGGCTAAGAAACGAAAAACCAGCCAACCACACAATTTTTAAACTTCTTCCTCAAAATTTATAAAGAATAATTTTCATACGAGTCCAATAAATTAAATTAACTGACGTAACGTATAAATTCATTGACTTAACGAATGAATCATTAATCAAAAAATTTCTTATATTTCGGTTAAGACTTGGTTGTGACAACTTTACTAAAATGGATTTTTCTTATTTATTCTTCTTTTTATGAATTTATGTAGGTTCAAAAGAAGACAACAAGCAATACATTTTATTACCAAACTAAACTTTTTTGCTTGCGTTTCAATTTGGTTTTACTTTTTTTTTACTTAGCTTGTTCAATGTTTTTGGCTCTATTTTTATGTATTATAACAAATTATCTCATAAATTTATAATCCCTTTAAAGCCAATAGCATAAAATATATTTTTTTTTTTTAATTTGTGTAACTAACCTTAATTTTCTACACACACTAAAATAAATATTAAACTGAAAAATTCCAGTTTTATGGAATATAATTCAGGTTTGCATGCTTATAGTTTGACGACAGAATTATTCATTGAATTTGAATATTATATTTTTTTACATGCGACTGTAGGCAATCGATATTTTGATCAAACTTTACATTACTATGATGAGGAAGGCGAGAAAAGTGGGTCTCGCACAAAGGAGCAAGTACGTTTGACTGAGCCGTTCATTTTATTTTTTAGTCTTTAAATTTTTTTAAAATCTTTAATGTTTATAAAAACGGGCAAAAATATCTAAACATTATAAACAACATTGATTTTTTTGTTCGAATTTTGAAAAACTTTAGAGTTAAAAATAATAGGCTTGTGTAGTTCACGAACGAACTAGTTCAATGAGCTAGTTCAGTAAACTTAGATTACTAGTTCAATTTTTATTTGATTTTTTTTCCTGAAGTCAACAATATATTGCTCTCAAAGAAACAAGAGAACAAAACTTCACAAACTTCAGAATTCAGTCTTGACATGACCGAAAGTCTTGCTTAATTTTTCTCAAACTGTGACTTATAGACTAAACATTCTAAACAGAATGCGATTTGTAAAGTTGACAATTGTTCCACTTTAGCGGCTCCGGTTGCAGCATTTTCCCACATTCTGTTCAGCAAGTTTTCAGACTTTCTAGATTTTAAAATTTTTTTCTTTCTTGGTAAAACTTCAAGTTCTTTCCAAAAAGCAATACTTCCTATTCCTTATTGTTTGCATTCAGCTTGTAGTTGAAAGGACCATTTGTGCAAACGTGGTTTAGCGTTGGCTGAACTTTTTTAATTCGCAGATTTCAGCTGTGCTTAAGGGCTGGTTTAAGCATGGAATTAGCTAGAACCATTGCTAAGCATCAACTAACTGGCCTAATTCGAATGATAAAAATTAAATATTTGTACAAATGGCTTGAAATAAAATAATAAATTTTTGTTCAAATGTTTAGTTGCCTGACTTTGAAATTTTTGAACTTTATTTCTTGTTTAAATTTATTGACATTACCCTTATTCAAATACGTTTTTTCTCTGTGTTTAGTTTTTTGTTCTTTTAAAAACTATGTATGTATGTATTTTGAATTGAACTAAAATGGACGACACATTTTAGTATGGTTATTTGAACTACGTTTATAGATCACTCAAGTGCCTTATTCTTAAAAATAATAGTACACGCGATATAAAAGTTAAAAAACTTACAACTGAAGCGATTTTCTTTAAATTGTGAATTAAGTTTTTGAGGAGATACCCTTAATCGATTTTTTTTTTCTTCAAAAATTCGTATTTTCAAATAGTAACTTCGGTTTTGAGCTCATTGGCTTATTTCAGTCTTTCAAATAATGAAATATATTTTTTTTTTATATTTTTCTTGTTTTTGTAATTTTTGTTTTGTTTATTTTTAAGTACTTAAGGGTAGTTTCGTGCGATTCAGTCGTGCATTTTATTTTATTTATAGTTCTGAGCTTCTTTGATATAGCGGCAAGTATAAGATCCATTTTATTTTTTCAAAAACATTTAAAATCTATGCAAATTAGGGAATTTTGGATTTTTTTTTTCTGAACATTGTTTGAAATTTTTAGACCGTTTGTAATGAATTTTAAATTAACAAATACAATAAAATACACAAGATAAATTTCTAACAAACTTCAAGTTTGAATGTGCTTATGCATTATTTGATGCAATACGTTCTAGGGTACTATTCTTAAATAAACCTTGATAAAGCATTCATTTTTCAAAGCAAACACAAAAAAAAATTGTGACATAAACTCGTAGGACAACTTATATTTTTGACGCATTGCTTTTCATAATATTTTTTTTTTTTTTGTGTTTTGTATGTACAAATATTGCGGTACGTTTAACTCATTTGTATTTTATTTACTGACAAAACAATAGCGCTGTCAATTCAATGGCTTTTGAATAATGGTGTTACGAATAGATGTATGGATGGTTTATTATATCTCATTGACATAAGTTTAATTAAATATTTATTCAAGTGTGTTGAATCAGATGTCATTGGAATACCAAATGATAATAACAATACAAAAAAAAAAATTTAGAACAAAATTATTGAACAACAATTCTTAACTTAATTTTAAGTCTAATGAAAAGTATTATGAGAAAAATGTTTTTGAAAATGATTTGTTAAAAAAGGCCTTGATTAAAACAGAAACAAACTTTGTAATATACAATTTTTAACAGAAATTAGGAATTTACCTGTTCAATTTGTATTGAGTAATGAACTTTTATTGTTTTTTTTTTTTTGTTATGTTTCATTTTAACTTCATTTATATAGCAATTAATAATTTTTCAGATTCTTTCCGAATTGGCAATATTCTGAAAAGCAGCAGCTGCTATTAAATTTCAAGATACTAAAATTTTTTGGAATATTAGCTTTTCCACAGAAACTATCGCCTCCGCTTTATATCGTTTCATGGAAGAGGCAGGACTTGATCCACTAAAACTAAATGGGCTAGGGTATGATGGTTGTTCAACTATGTATGTCAGGAAAAGACAACGGCGGCGTGCAGGCGATTTTGAGAAAAAAGTATCCTCATGCTTTATATTTCCATTGCGCGAGTCACAAATTAAAATTGGTTGTAAATGATTTGAACGAAGTTCCGAAAATACGTAGCACAATAGGAACTATTAAGGATATAATTAATTTTGATTACACCGAAAAAATATGTTCCAAGCATTCCAGCGTTTTGAGAGACTCGACGTCGGAAAAATATAAAAGTATTGCAATCTTCAAAGAAATTTTTCGCAGTATTGTCAATGGACTGAAAGAGCTTTCCGTTGAAGGCAACACTTCAACAAAAACGAATACTTTTTCAGCTCCATAGCACGCAATTAATATTCTGCAGTCCCAAAAAAAAAAGTTAGGCCTCCTTGCATGTAACAATCAATACGAAATATCATTAATGTGGCAAAAGATCATAGAACTAATGTGGACTGAGACGTAGCAGAACTAAAGGATAACTCGAAATCGGTTGAAAGGACTTTGTTGACCAGTGTTATTTTTATTTATTTGATTAAAAAAAGTGACAAGCCTTACATAGTAATCTTTCAATTGAAATGAACTTTAACTATTCGAGTCTTGCACAACTTTTGAAACTTCAGCTTGAACTTACCTGAAAAAAAGAGAAAAATATATATCATTATTAAATCAAACACAAACGGTTTAAAATTAATAGTTAAATAATTAAAGTTATATAAATAGAAATACAAATTATTAAAAATTGAAATGAAGAAGACACAAGTTTAAAAAACAGATCTTTGACCCAGGCAGAGTTTACACCCTAACCATTTAAAAAAAATATCAGAAATAAAAAAAAAACCATGACAATTTAATTTTATCTAAATAAAATATAAACACTCAATATCAATTCCTGAACAAAAAACAAACTCTTGAAGAAAAGAAAAATACCAAACATAAAAGGAATTTCCTTCTCCCCAAAGTGAACACTAAATCAAGAATATTCTTTTTTATAGACAGCTTTTCCAATAACCCATTTATTTTCTTTATTGGCTGACATTTCAAGGTATACCTTTATTATTAAAATACCGTTTTTTCTTTTTAGCGGCGAGAAAAGAAAAAAAAAGAAAAGAAGTTTGACCTTTTGAAAATCCATGGAATCCATGAATCGTGTCGTACTATGTGACATATTTGCTTTCCGCCCTTTTGGCAAAAGAAAAATCCTCTCAAACTAAAATCTGTCAAGCTCCAACATGATAACTCACTTTCAAAAAAAAAAATAAATAAAGTAAAAATAAAATCAATCTACATACACGATTAAAAAAAAAAAAAAAACTGACATCTTTTATAACAGCTTCATTGATATCATAGCGTTCAGAACTTTAATAAAAAATAAAAACCAACAAATTGTGAAGAAGTAGATTATCGGAATTGAACTTTTTTTTAGAAAGTAATTTATTACTTTTAAAAGCTTCTTTTACTCATGGTATTTATTTACACTCGTAGAAACTTAAAGAATAAGATATGAAGTTTTTTTAAATGGATTTGATAAGATTTTAGATAAAGAACTCAAAAAGGTAAATTTTGTGTAACTCGATTGATTCTTTTTTTTTTTTTACTAAATTCTTCTGACCTTTGCAACTTGATCAATTAATTTCAATTTGTTTGGGTTCATCTATGGTTTTCAAATGCTTGTATATATGTATATACAGATACTTTAAACCAAGCATCAAGATATGTCCAATCTTTTTACAGGAAAATAAAAACGGTATTGATTAAAGAATATCCCCTTACAAACTTTGGCTGCTGACAATGTTGAATTAAGCTTTACCAAAATAAAAGTAGAAAGTTGGTAAGCTACGATTTCTACGGAAATTTAATATGTAATTGCTTTAGGGGAAGAACTTTGTTTTTTCATCCTTTGAGTAAATTTAGTTTCGACCATCAAACAATTGTTTTAATGAGTTTATTCCCTTTTCAATCTATTATTAAAAATATTTCTCAGGCAGGTAGAGCCCTAGACTCGTTTTTAATAAATGTCGGATACAGCTGGGTTTGAGGGGCTATTTGGTCCTTAATGCCTGCCGCCTTATCGGTACTTAGGGTTTTCCATCAGTTTAGACTTATCACGCACAATTTAAAGGAATCAAACAATCAATGAAGGTAAAACAAAGTACATGGTGGCGTCGAATGCGAGAAGAACAGTTGGTCAAACAATCAAGGTAGGGGAGCACGAATTTGAAGTGGTGCAATCCTTCAAATACCTTGGGTCAACAGTAGCAGCTGATAATAATTTAGAAGAAGAAATACGCGGGCGGCTGCTCAATTCCAACAGAGCCTACTATAGTCTGTCAAAGCTCTTCAAATCCAGAAATCTAACCATAACTTCAAAACTGCTGCTGTACAGGACCATGGTCCTGCCAGTACTCACGTATGGATCCGAGACTTGGGTGCTTAGCAAAAGACACTCCGACCTCTTAGCCGCGTTCGAGAGAAAAGTCTTAAGAAGAATTGTTGGCCCCATATGTGAGGAAGGACGATTCCGGAGACGGTACAATCATGAATTGTACGCAATCTACCTTGAAGTAGACATAGTGACAAAAATTAAGCTCGGTAGACTCCGGTGGGCAGGGCACCTAGCTCGCATGAGTGAAGAGGAACCTGCTCGGAAAATTTTTTGTGGTACATTCTATGGTAGACGGAAGCGTGGTAGACCATGCTTGCGCTGGAGAGATGGCGTAGACCAGGACGCCCGAAGCCTTGAGGTGCGCAACTGGATGGCGTTGGCTCAAGACCGGGATAGGTGGAGAGACTTGTTGAAGGAGGCCAGGACCGGACCCCGGTTGTCGAGCCGATGATGATGATGAAACAATCAATTCATGACGAGCCGAATGATACGGAAAATGTGTGAAAATTTTGAGTGAAAATAAATAAAACAAAAAAGCCTTAAATTGTTTATCAACTAGGAAGTTACCCTTTATATAAAATACTTAACATTGCAACTGGCATCAAAATCCACTTAAATCAGTTTATGCTAAAATCTTTATAATATTCTTCAATATTCTCTTTTTAACATTTGTCTATAGACTGAACGAAAAAGTGATATAGCAAAATGAGAGATGCCAAATAATACATGTTGTGTTAATCCGCAGTCGGATGGTGTATTTTCGTTAAAACTAGATTTAAAATGTATCTAGAGGAAAATGGCAACTATTGGTTTTGTTTATTGGCTTTCATATGCATCTGATAAATTTAAATGTAAAATTTAACAAACTAATAAAAGTTTAAAAACGTTTTGTGCAACTGGGCATTATAAACATTAACTAAAATGCTTACGGAAGATTTTGCACTTGCATTATATTATTTGTATAATATTCTAGTTTACACATTTTTTTAAGTTTGCTTGCGAAATTTTAACTCGCCAGATTTTTGAATGTGCCATGTAAGAGGGAGAATTTTAAAAGTGAATAAAATCTCGCAAAACAAAATCTCGAATTTAAAATTTCTCTTTTCAAAATTTCGCTTTTCATAATTTAATTATAACACAATAACTGCAATTGTACATTTTTTTAGTTCACTTACCAGTTTTTTTTTATTAATGCGAGATTAAAATTCATAATTGCTACTTTTTTTGTGCGAATTGTAAATACGAAGTTCTCAGAATTGTCAGAATTTCGAAATATATAGTTATGCAAACCATAAGAATGAAAAAAGAAGCTTTATGAAAAACTAGAATTTTGAAACCAGATTTTCGTGAAATATGATTTTATATCAAAACACCTTATTGACTACAATAGTTAAACAAAACAGATTAAAAACTTTCTTTATAAATATTAAAACAAAAAAAACATTTAATTTATTTAAACAAAATTGAATGCATTTCGAGTCATTCGCGGCTCATCAGCAGCAATACACAATTAGTTTATATTCATTGCGTTTTTACGATATTTCGGAACTAGTTCTGCTAACTTAAGCTCAAGCAACAGTATTTGCTAATTAAAGCTATTAAAATAAGTTGATCTGTTGACTTTGGTGTGCTATACCAACATGATATTTTAAGAATTCTTGAATGTCTGCAGATTGGCATTATTTAATGCTTCTAAGCTATCCAACAAACTTGTTCTTTATTTATTTGAAAGTCGAAAGTTAAGAAATCACCCCTAGTTCAGTTTACGGGAAAATTTCATCTATATCTTTCGAGACGTTTTCGAGAAACAAGATATGTACCCATGTATAAGAAAAGTTGACTTCCCAATACTTAAAGCCAGCCTTCCACGAAAGCCTAGACGAAAACTAAGATTTATGCCCTTTCACCGAAAACGGCATATAAAATTTAAACTTTCCCCAAATGTCTTCTTTATTTAAAATCTGAATTTTGCTGGACAATAAAGCGATTTAAATTTTCATAACTTTTGCTATAAGAAGAGTTTTCAGTTAAAACTTTCCAATACACATTTTTTGTCATAAAAAAAAATAACATAATTTCATATAACATCACTGATTGCTTTACAAACGTTCTTTTTGCAGGAACCACTTTTTACCATAATACAAAAAAAAAAAACGTTAACAAAACTCTATATGAGTACGTGTTTTGCATGAAAGCTGTGGCTATTTCCGAAACATCAAACAAAAGAAAAATTATAAACAAAAATGAAAGAAAAAAAAAATTAAATTATTATTACCAAGTGACGCATTTTGAAAGATAAAAATTTGCATAATGTTTTATAACAAACGATAGTAGGTATTTTCAGTGCAGTGCTTTGACAAAAGCAGCCAAACACGTAGAATAGGTCAATGTTATTCACCTCAACTCACTTCATCTAAAACTCGCAAACTTTATGTTTTTCGTTGGCCCCGTAAAGTAACAATAGCTTTGTTAAGTAGATCTAGATATATATGTAGATACGCGATAGGAATTGAAAAACGCTCTACATTTAGGTACACAAATTAAGTGCCGTATATTTAGTAAACGAGTACTACTTTAGACTCAAAAATATCACAGACCAGTTTGATTTAAAGTAGGTTACACCACCCGATACGCCGCCGGCCGCCATGGTTGTTTCTATTTTTATAAAAATATTTCTCCCTCTATACTTTTCGCTCAGACAATGTATACATTGTCATTCATTAGAAATGCAATTATGTATACCTAAGTAACCCAGGTTCTGGAGATTGAGGTGTCTATAGATATGAAGATAGGGATTCACAAAAGATTGTATGTAGGTTCACTGAAAAGGAACTCTCTCCATTGTTCGTAAAACAGTCGAAACCCAGTATACCTACTTTTAAATATTTTAAAGTCTGAAATGTTAGAGTAAGGGTTTTCAAAATGTCATAGATAAGTTCGGACGACACATACATTTTGAGGCAGGGCGTTTGATTTAAAACATTGTTCCTTCCTATTTACCATGCATTCATTCAAATAAAGTTGAAAAATATCAGATACTAGATTTTTACTGTTTCGAAAGCAATATGTTCTACTTTTAGCTTGCCACCAATCTTAGTTAAATTTGTGTTGCACATATATATATATATTATATACGTACTTCTATACATATACACATATATATATATGAATGTATCACAAAGCAACAACAACATGGCACTTGGGAAATACTTTGTTAGACGTTATTCTGTTTTGCCAACCACCACGCCACGCTATTGGTAAGAAGACTTCATCCTTTTTTTTTGTGCACTTTATTATAAATGTAGAACGTTATTGCTTTAACACACAAGTCCTCGATCTCATGGACGAAAAAATTAAAAGGCAAAATGGTGATGTGTTTCCTCAACATTACGTTTATGCATGTACCCACTGTTACCTGGTATACATTTCTTTGACAAGGACGATGTGATGTGTAAGTAGTGAGTATAAATAAAATGCACATCACACACATGGTAGGTATGTATGCCATGCACTGGATGCGGTTCGCGTCTCGCAATTTTCCAGTAAAATTCACAGCTTTAAACTAAGTCCTTGTTGAACAGTGGGGATGAATTATTTCATAAATTAGAAAAAAACTCTTTTCATTTCAAAGGAAGTTGTGAAAATTTTATGTGATTCAATGAAAAACCACGATTATAACTTATGTGATATATAACTAGAAATAATGTGCATTACTGAATTACAAGTAGTTTTTAAGCCTGAGTTTGGTCACTATATGTAATCCGTGGACTGT
The DNA here is from genome assembly GCA_958431115.1 of Syrphus vitripennis. Classification (NCBI taxonomy): domain Eukaryota; kingdom Metazoa; phylum Arthropoda; class Insecta; order Diptera; family Syrphidae; genus Syrphus; species Syrphus vitripennis. The sequence continues at coordinate 77,007,674 of OY288109.1, read as the reverse complement.
CTGTCATGTTGGAGGTCTGAGTTCAATTCCCAGCCTCGACCATCCAAAAAAAAAAGAACTGTTTTTCCCGGAACGCAGCACTTCTTGTCAGAAATTGGAAAATTTTCCAAGAGTATTACTTGTCAAGAATAGAGTGTGCATTTCACGCTTGCCGATTGGATTCGGAATAAAATTCTAGGTCTCCTACATTTGTGAAACTTTTGAGAGTTGTGAGTCACCCGCCCGGGTTCTTCATTTTACATCAAAGCACTAAAGAACAACAAAGCAGTATGACAGTTGACGGTATTCCAGTATTCCACCACTGCACCCACTCAATGAGAGATCTTGGGGAACTGAGGACTTCCCTGAAAAGTTTGGTTCATACTCAAAATATCATCGAATACCAATCTCTACCACAAAGTCCAAAAACTACAAGATATAAAAATACGTGCAAATGTTCAAAAATTTGGCAGAATGAAGACTTATTCAACATGCTAGAAATCTCATCCGATCCACTTTTTTCTTCCTTGAGGCATGTAAGAACCCAAAGAGATCTGAAAGCCCAATACTCACCAGATTTGATAAGTTTATTACGCATTTCCTCGGACTTATTTTTTAGTATTTTTAGAAAAGAATTAGTATGCAAGTTTTTAGTGTTTAATAAATATACACTTAAAAACAAAATTTCAAAAAAAGAAATATATGATTTTGAAAATTGTGATTTTGATTGATATTAGAAAGACTATAAGGACCTCTTTCATAAAACTTTGTATCGTAATCCATCAAACCGTTTATGAGAAAATGAATCAAAAATCCGGTTCTATGGCTGGTATCGTTAATAACGGTTGATTGAAAAATATTTTTTGAATTAACTATTTTAATTTATTACCTACTTAAAAACCCAACATAATAAATTTCATCAAAATCGTTAAAGGTATTTTCGAGAAGATATGTTTTGTCTTAATCATTATATGACACGGTACCTATATCGTTATTTTTGGAACTAACGAATTTTAATTTGCCCTCTGGGGAATCTCCTTTAAACCTTAAGCTCACTGTTTGAAGAAAATCCTTCCCATTTTTTTTTTTGAAACCCAACACTAGATCTATAGAATTTAAAAAATCAAAAAATTTAGAGCTGCTTCCTTTGAGTTTTCAAAAAGGAAAGTAATTTTTTTTTTTTGAAAATCTAAGAAATATTTGAAAATTTGGATATTTGATATTGTTCACATCATACAAATTTTGATTGTAAAGCGTTGAAAAATCAAAAACCCGGTTCTATGGCAGATACAATTAATAACGGTTTTTTTTTTTTTAAACATTTTTGATCAAATACATTTAGATTATGGCAAAAACAAACAAACAAATTTAATCAAAATAGTTATAGCCATTTTCGAGATAAATTAGTTTTGTCTTTAGGGTTTCATGACAGGTACCGTTGTTTTGCGACTAAATAATATTGTAGTGTGACAGAACTACCAGATCCATTTTTTCGCGTGAATCATCATTTATTAATATTTCGAGTTCGATTTTTTAAGAACCCAAAGTTTGTCCTACTATATAATGGTCTCAAGTAAAAACATAAAGACCAAAGGTCAGGTTTATATGCTGTTAACTTTTTGTCCGTTGATTAGAAAACGAATTAAGAATATAATATTTTGTTGTTTTTTTAGGATGAAGTTAACTTAAAGGTTATGAGATGCGATTAACCCCAATTTAAATTCTAACTCAAATTAAAAAAAATGATGATAAGATACAGAGAGAGTCTCGATTATACCCTAATTTAATTAAATTAACCTGAGACACCTTTCACTACAAGTTCAATGGTTGTTGACATAAAAGAAAACCTTATTTCCGCATAGACTTTACATGTTTGCCTCTATATTGCCAACATTAAAAACATTCTGTCCTACTGTGTGATATCCTATTTTCACATCTAGAGAACTCTTTTTACGTCACGATACGTACAATTTATGAGACTCCAACGACGATGTCTGTTTATGTTTGTTTTTCGATGGCATTTGCATGCAGCAGCAGCAACAAAAAATTACTTGGAGCCTTAGAGGTATATGAGTGGGTAGGACAACGACGACGACGACGACGCCGGGTCCACCAATATGATGGGTTAAAAACCCCAAGTAGGAACATGTAGGTGGCATCTGAGATATTATGTACATAAGAAAAAAAAAAACTCAGCACCCACAATGCCGGTTTAAATGTTTGAACGCGCATATAGCGTGTCGTTTTGGGTATAGGAGTTCTGATTCACCAAACACACCGCCCGCCCCTTGTCCCCTCCCACTCATCTTTCATAATGAATATGCCCGTTATCCTTTTGAATTGGGTCTACAATTTATTTTTTCAGGCTTTGCGATTCTGATGTTCATTCAAAGCCGGCCCGGCATACATAAATTGAAAATAAAAATAAATGATACGTGTAATAAAGTCGTTGACGCTGACACGGCTGCCACTTGCCACCTGCCTCACCCATAGCCAAAGCCATATTGCCCGTATGTCACATGGGTAGTGCTGTATAGGTTGGTTGTTCTGGATATTTGAACCGCGCATAATAAGTGGCGAAAACCTATTCAACTGTATTCAGTAAACTGCTGCTCATGTTTTCGAGTGATATTAAAGCACCTGGACAACACAACAACAAAAACAACAAAGGAGGAAGTGACGTGCTTTCCCTGAAGAAAGTAATGACATTTTAATTTAAGCGAATGCATTTTGGACATTCAAGTCCTTTGTATAATGAATAATGAGCATAATGTACGCCGCGCCGAGGATGATATGATATAGCGTGCAAAGGGCTTATTAAATATTTTCCTTGAATTGAAATTCCAATGAAAATATTTTCCTAATGTAATTTTGTTTGACATAATGGAGAAACCTTTTCGTGTTCATTTTGTGATTTCTTGGAATTATTCATCATAATACAAAAAAAAAATTAAGAGGACGATTTTTTTCGACTTTTTCGTAGTGTTTTTTGAAGAGCTGTAAAAATAGTCCTATATTGTGAAGGAACAAAAACCTATTTTAAAATGTATGTCTCTAATTTTCATTAATTTTTTTTAAGATATACCTCTCTGCGCAATCTTAAAAAATAGCAAAACCAAAAAATTTTTAAAAACGTTAACAGGCTTCCAGTTTTGGCAATAATAAGCCAAACAAAACAGATTTAAGTGCTCCTAAAGATTTTGGTTCGAAACCAAAATTCCGAAAGCTAGAATCTTGAATCCCAAACCACCGAATCACTTGGATTTTTTGTTGTTAAAAGCGGCGTGATTTTTCTGGAATTCAAATTTTAGAAACTTATTTCTACACTTTTTTCAATGTTTAAAAAAAAATTTCGTTAAATTATTTGTTTCCTAATTTAATATATTTCGCGACTTATTTCAATTTTTTTCCTAGTAATCTTAAAAAATTGATAAGATTTTCGTGTTATTTAATAAAACAAATATGTAATATTAAAAAAATATATATTTTTGCAAGTATTAAATTTCAATCCTTACAAATTCTTTTTTAGGTTTGAATTTTACAACAACAACTTTCACGACAACAACTTTCACGAGTGCCAACTTGATCATCATACTTCTTGTGTATAGTACTTTGTCTATATTCTATTCATATTAATTGAACACTTTTTTGCAGTCACCAAGATTTGAACCGAGATTAAGCGGCGAACAACTCGGTGCGCTACACTAGTACACATGGTCTGGTCACCCTAGTTCAAGTTTTTTTTTTTGTTTATCAATTGCATGATTGGTGCATATACGGTTTTTAGCGTTCCTCCCAGATTTTTTTTTTTCAATTTTTTTCTTTTCTTAAACACGAATCCACAAAGTTATAGAACTACGAGTATCCTTTTCTACCATAACCACAATAAATAGCCGTTAAAACAAATCTTTAAAAAATGGTGGTCATAGTTATAATCATCATCATCGGCTCGACAACCGGGGTCCGGTCAAGTCAACAAGTCTCTCCACCTATCCCGGTCTCGAGCCGACGACGCCATCCAGCTGCGCACCACAAGGCTTTGGGCGTCCTGGTCTAACACGCTGCCGTCTACCATAGAATGTACCACAAAGAACTTTCCGAGCCGGTTCCTCTTCACTTATGCGAGCTAGGTGCCCTGCCCACCGGAGTCTACCGAGCTTAATTTTTGTCACTATGTCTGCTTCAAGGTAGATTGCGTACAATTCATGATCCGGAATATTCCTTCCTCACATATGGGGCCAACAATTCTCCTTAAGACTTTTCTCTCGAACGCGGCTAAGAGGTCGGAGTGTCTTTTGCTAAGCACCCAAGTCTCGGATCCATACGTGAGTACTGGCAGACCATGGTCCTGTACAGCAGCAGTTTTGAAGTTATGGTGAGATTTCTGGATTTGAAGAGCTTTGACAGACTATAGTAGGCTCTGTTGGAATTGAGCAGCCGCCCGAGTATTTCTTCTTCTATATTATTGTCGGCTGCTACTATTGATCCAAGGTATTTAAAGAATTCAAATTCGTGCTCCCTTATCTTGATTGTTTGACCAACTGTTCTTCTCGCAATCGACGCCACCATGTTCTTTGGTCACAGTTAATCGGAATTTATTGGCATCGAAATTGAATACTCCATGAAAATTGGGTTGTCATTTTGGTCAGCCAATTTTGAGTTGGCATTTCTAATTCTACCAAGGGGAATTGGATGTTATACTTGAAAGATATTAGGACCATTTCTCGCCATTTCTGTACGAAAAAAAAATACATGAAATATCCAGATATCTTGAAAAATGAATTTTTTGAGAGGCCCTTACTCGTAGAGATCAATTTACAAAATTTGTCGCAACAAATTTATCGTTGAATTCAATCTCTCAAACGATGAGCAAAAATTTGTAAAATAAAAATATATATTTGGACAAATGCAATACAGGACAATTAAAACTTTGCACTCTTATACAAGAACCATAAACCTCAAGAACTTTGCCAAATATTTTACGCAGCGATAATATCAAAGTTAACTTCATTCAATTACTTTTTCTGTCATCTAACATAATTACTTCTTTTTAATATTGAAGTATAAGAATTAATTTTCTTCAATAGTGCTCGTAGATTCTTTAATATAAACAAAACTTAAGCGCCCAGTAAAAGTCATCAATCACTTTAAAAATATCATCAGCCTCAACATTATGTCAACATTTCAACAACAATTATTATCAAATTGAGATAGAAAATGAGAGAATTTAATTGCGAGTTGATATTTATTAGTATAAGGATATTCAAAGTGTTCAAAATTAAGAAGCATAAAAGAGGGGTTCATTATAATGTAGCTAAATTACTTCTGTCTTCTATAGAGGAGTAAATACCTAGGTATAGTTGTACACATTTAGGGGAATGTTGTATAAATTGTCGCGACATAGTTTTTTTTTTAATGAAATTCTACTCCTTGAAGTGTATTTTTTTCTTCTTAAAGTTTAACGAGAAGTAGTCAAACTAAATTAAGTTTCTAATGGACAAAATTTAAGCAAAGTATTTGTAAGGTAGGATTCCAAGTAAAAGTTTTATTAAGGATAATAAATAGCACATAGTTGGTTGTCAACAACACTGAACAAATTTTGGATTCTTTAATTGAGAAAACAAATCTAATGATTTTAATTGAACTTCTTGTCTGCAATATTTTTTTTTGTTGTTTATTTTGTGTTTTAACGCATTTCGAAAATAGGACTGAAGTTCTAATGAAGTCTCGTCTGCAAAAATATCGGTTTGGTGTTTTTGGTCAGATATCTCGTTAATGGCTTGACAAAATAATATGATTAAATTTTTCATACAGGCAACAGCCTGCGAAGCACAACTATATTACACAGTATTGAGGTAAATACTCGTATTCCAGAATATTTGTGGGTTTTGTTATTTTTCACAATAAGAAGTTATTTTATTCTTATCAAAAAAATCTTTCTGAGTCAATTTAAAAAAAAATACTCTCATAATTCTTATTTCGTCTTGAACATTACCATCACGTGTACTATAAGGCTTCACTTATACCTACGTCAAAGGGTTTTACAAATAAAGTAAAACAACAGTACAAAAAATATAATGAAAAAATCTGAATATCTGATTAAGAAGAAATAAATGTCATTAGAGTAACATGCACGACTGGATCGAACGAACTTGCACTTATGTTACAGAGTAAAATGTTCAATGGCAGGTTGTACATTTTCTAGAAATTTGAAATTTTTGAGAACCGTTAATAATGTCTTTATTTTGATTTTTTGTATTGTAATATAATAGGTCACACTGGAAACCGTTTATGAAAAATTTGAGATTATTTAAAGTGATGTTTTTTAAACATTTGTATGTATGTAAGGTACCGTTAATAACATCTTAATTTTTATTTTTTTTCTTGTTTAATAATATGCCGTACTAATACTCATGCGCTCAAAAAAATGTATTGAAATTGTCGGTTGAGATATTTAAAATTTTTGAAAACGGTTTTTAACATTTGTATGGTAGGTAACATTATTTTCGAAAATAAAATTAATTTTTGTTCAAATCATTACAGATATTATTAATACCCGTTTTGAACCAGATTCTAAAAATATATGTAGGTACACATATCTATTTGTTTTTAAAATATTCAATTTTCAAAAAATAATTTTATTTGTTTTCAAAACTCAAAAAAAAATGTTTGGAAAATTTAAGTATTGAATACTTGCAACCACATCAAATATTTTTGAGAAAATCGAAAATAAAAAAATTCTTTATTCCTCCCACCTTTTGCAATTTTTTGTTTCCTTAAAACTGAGCCAATATCTATTTCTTTAAATTTATTGATTTTTTTTTAAAGAACAATCTGATTTTCCGAACGTGCAAAGGCTTAAAAAACACTCTACACCAAGTTTCAAGAAAATTGATCCATCCGTGTAGGCTGTAGTTCAACGGACAAACAGTTTGCTCGACTTCCCTACATAGTAATGTCAAGTTTGATCAAAATGACAAGTTCGGATTTTTTACGAACCCAAAAAAAAAAAAAAAGCATTAGACAATATTTTTTTTAATTTATAAGTTCCACAATTAGTTCCATAACTTGCTCCAAATGCTAGTTTCTTTTTTTATTCCGAGTATTGAACCTGGGACCTTCCGATTACTCTCATCAAGTACCCAGTCTTTGTGCCAATTCGGAACCCGTTATCGGTAAACAGGAGACAAAACAGATATATTTTGGATTGAATTTCAATAGGTAAACTTTTTAAACCAATCAGATTTTCACATCACTGATGCATGTATATTTTAAAATAAGACGAACATCTTATCAAGATTCAATAAGTTTTTCACTCTGGAAATATTTGGAAAAGCTTTTTTTTCCATGCTTTTAAAAAGATCTTATAGTAAAATAGCAGTGCATTTTTTTTTTAAAATAAATAAAAATAATATCCATCACATGAGATCTACTCGCCTCGTATTCAATGTTGTTTACTTTGACGAATTGAGGAAACTATGTAATAAGCTTTAACTTATAAAACGTTCAAGCTTAAAATAGTTTTCACTAAATGTATTAGCATTGCTTTGCTAAACTGGATTACTTTATTTTCCCCCCTCCTTACTTCGCCTTAATTATTTCGCAAATGCACCTTGCTACATTTTCGCATAAGACGCGCATCGCTTGTGCTGCAAGTATTCTAATTCTGTCATATACATATATTATATACATTATACAATTCGATTACACTTGCAACTTGATTTGCCATATAAAAACCTCTTAACAGAGGGGGACTAAGGTGAATCACATAGCACATCTACTATATGTAGGTAGGTTCTTCTATGGCAAAGGCTTAATTATGCCATTATCATAGCGCCAGTCAGGCTGACAATCAGAAACTCGGTCAACCATCAAAGAGCATCACCGCAGCAGAAATTTAAGCTTGTAAGTACCTACGAGTATATGGTGCTTGGCAGTATAAAGCTTTTACAATTCAAACATACTCTCCTCCCAATTTATTGTAAAAGCCAATACTTATAGTTTGCAAAGGAATGTTGCATATTAATGAAACAATTTTTTAATGTTTCATCGAAGTCTTTAAAAAGAAAAATTGAAGAAATACATTTTTGATTTTGCACAGGTAAAAATCTTATCTAAAATGATACGATTCCTTTAATTTGGTTTTAAACGATAATATCTTAAAGGACACAAGCAATGCTGTATTTCTATATATTTCAATTGGGAAATCTGATTGAATTTTTGCAATTTGAAATATCAAAATTGATTTTCTGCCATAAAACAAAAGTAAAAGGGTGTGTTCGTAGACTTAACTTAAATTGGCCAATTCTCACAAACTTCAAAATATGTGCATGTTGGAAAATTTTACTTTGATGAAAGTTACCGTCGTCGTCGTCAAAATTGGAAAGGGAAAAAATAAAGATAAATGAGCGAAGAGCCCAACTAAAAAACCCACGCTCATAAAATTATTTCATTAATTTTTTACTCTGGAAATAAGCGATTATAGGGCTTTGAGATAGCATCTGAAACGAAATTTTCTATTAACGTAAAAATTAAGTTCGTCGCCCACTTTTCAAGCTATAAACTGTTAAACTTTAAATAATTAATTAGTAAATAAGTTTTAGACGAAAATGACGTAATAATCTTTTACATGATGGCCCTACTTTATATGAACATAGTAATCGAGATTCGTGAACTCTTTTTCTGAAAATTAAAAATCTAAAAACGTCAAATCTCTATCCATAGTATGGTTTTACTTTTACTGTTATCGCTAATATCCTTACTTCCGATGTTGTATTTGTACTTCATATAAAATCTTACTCTACTATGGATAACTTCCCAAAAAAACACGACCAATTTTAAATAAACAGAGTAGAAATTGCAACTTCACATCCCAGACTATTATAATATGTACCTATAAAACTACTTAGTTATGTTTATAGTTCTCTATAAAACCTCCCAGAAAGTGAAAACCATTTGCACCAAGTTTTCTATTTGTCTTGTAGCTGTAGACGATACGATGTTGTCGCTTAATTTATTGCATCGAATTGAGTTTATTTAGTTAGATAGACATGCCGACGACAACGTTTTTATAACAACAAAAAAAAAGGAGAAAAAAACAACCAACAACATTGACCGGCATTGCTTTTGTATCAATTTCAAGACTTTATTTTTCTCGTGCACAGAACAGAGCAAAAGATGTGAGCAGAAAAAAAAATAATATGAAAAAAATAAATATCCAAACGAAACTAAATTGCTGGCAGCGAATTGTATCTTGATTTATTGTTGCTTGATTATCCTCTTGCCGCAGATTAGTTAGGTAACAATGTTCTGTATACAATATACATAGTGTAATGCAATGAAATATATACAAAACTATATAGGAATATGATTGAGTGTATCTTGATAGGTTTTTGTTGACTTAAATTTTAAGCAAATAAGACACAGGTCCTTGAAACTTAAAGCTGGCAGAGAAAAAGTTTTTTTTTTTCAGTAATAGAGATAAAGCGAGGGGTTTCAAAGTTTAATATTTCAACTATGTGGCGACGGACATTGGATAAAGTCTTCAAAGATCTTTTTCAAGAGTTAATCCTACACTGATATAGGGACACTGCATCAAGTGGACCACCTACATCCATAAAACACACACTCGATACTTTTTTTTAAAGAATTCTTTTCTATTCTTCATGGTGGTTTACATTTGATGTCTGCCTTGACTTTTAGATTTTAGCATAAAAAAAAGAAACAAGATAAAGTAAAATTCAAGACGAACATTATCTTGAATCTTGAGGTTCAAGGTTATGGAAAATTATGCCAAAATAACTTAGGGAGTTTTGGACTAGTCCATGTGACAACGACAGGTCTTGGTTTTATAAGTTTGTTCATGGATAAAGTAAAGTTTTTAGGATTTTCACAAGGAGCCTCGGATCAAACCTGGGATATTAAAGCTAAGGTTCAAGAACAAATATACAAGCAAAAAAGTATACAAGTACTTAGTACTTAAACAAAATCAATCAAAACTTAAATCATTATTTGCTGAAATTTTTTCTTAACCGTTTTTTACATTGGATAGGTTAGGTTAGGTTAGGTAAGCGGGCTGACAGCTGATCTTATTTCCGTTACACTTAGATCACTTAGGTCCATTGTGATACCCTTATTGAGTAACCTATGACAATTCCTATAAAAGAGTTCATTTGTGGTGTAGTAAATGTAAATGAGGTTCTAGCGAGCTATAGCCCGAAAGGTCGAGAAGTGCCTACAAGTCAGTTGAATTTAGGTTTCTGTCGTCGCAATCACCTTTGTTAGGAGAGGTTTACGCGTCAAGATTATTATTGGTTGTGTTCCTCTTCTTTACCTTTTCCAGGTGAGATCATCTCTACCCCAGGCCCGTAGAGGCAGTGGCCTCATTCAACGTCTGATAGATGGGTTGGATAGACCGGTGGTTGGTGTGTTGTTTAGTCAAGAAGTTTACAGGCCCACCTGGTTGAGGAGAGTTCGAAGCGTTAGGGTGTTTGCCTTAGGCTTCTTCTGTCCTTTCCCCCACATGGTATATCATAACCTTCTCCAGGCCCGTAGGGGCAGTGGCCCCATGCAACCTGGGCGTGTTCCTCTCCTTAGCCCCACCGGGTAGATCAGCCCTCCCCTAGACCCGTAGAGGCACACGACTAGTGGATGGGTTTATTTAGTTAGTTAGATAGACATGCCGACTAGGGATGAAACGATACAAGTAACTTCAAGTACATACTCGATACTTTTCATTCGATACCAAGTACTTTTGGAATCGATACTTTTGGTTACGATACCAAGTAGGTATCGAATGAAAGTACTTGGATCGAATGGAAGTATTGTTTGAACTAAAGTGTATGGCTTCTCGTGAAGCGGCGAAGCTATCAAAATTGTTTTTTTCTCAAAAGCGGGTGCAACAATCAGCAAATCAAGAAACCGCTTAAGTGGAAAACATCTATAGAAAAACTTCTTTTTTTATCAAATATTAAACAAACAGAATTGTTCGATTCTTCTTAATTAAAAATAAAAATTTGAAAAATAAATATTTGTTTATATTTTAATTCTTGAACTTAGAAATTTTGATTCGATACAAGTACATACTCGATACTTTTCATCCGATACCCAAGTAGGTATCGATGCTTTCATTCGATACAGGTATCGAGTACAAGTACTCGATACCTTGGATGTATCGTTTCATCCTTAATGCCGACACGCTCAACACTGATGGGATTATGGAATTGATAGGTTGATGAGCTCAGTGACTACGTACTCAGACTTGGTACCACTTGGTTGTTTCCAGGTAACATTTTTTTACGGAACTTTGACAATTTTTTTAACTTTATCATTTAATTTTCATTTTTTTTTTTTAATTTTTCAAAACTTTGTTGAATTCTACTTTCAAAAATTTGTTTTTGAGTTAAATCGTCCAAAAATTGACAACCCATCTCTTTTCCAAAATAATTTTAAACTGTCATTTTAGTTGCTTATGGAAATATTAATTAATGGGTTTATCGGCAGGACATGTAGTATGTGGTTGAAAAGGCATATTTCTCTTCTTTTTATGAAAATTAAAAAAAAAATCGGCTTAAAAAATGGCGAAGTTTTAGACTAGTTTTTTTTCCAAATGAACGAAACAATAGTTTTGTGGCCCTAAAATGAGATTTTGGCGGTATATTGACAATTTTAATCATGCTATCTTATTCAGTTAAAAAAAAAAAAACAATCAGCCCTATTACGGTTGTCAATTATCAATACGCTAGTTGACATTTTTCAATGAAATTGATGAATTGGTATTATCGTTGTCCGCAATCAAAATTTTTGATAAACTATGGCTCTTCAGAAATCAGATCTATTGTGAATGATTCAAATTAACAAATTCCTTGTTGATAAAATATTTTACGAATCGCGAAAGCCAAAAGCATGTCAACCGCATTCTCTACCCACTTCTTACTCATGGGCGGCTTTGAATAAACACCTTTGGCGAAGTATGGGTTCTCTTCTATCCGTTCTACCAATCTGGTGAGCTGGTTTTTGTTACTCACAATTTTACTCCTACGTAAAGAAAACACTTAAAATTGAATAGCACCATTAATTTATTGCAAACTACTTACATTTTTAATCCAAATCAACCAAAATAAAATTCCTGACACGAAACAAAAGCAGTCCGTTGTAAAATTGTAAATGAAATTGAAACGTCAAAAGTAAATAGGCACTATTTATAATAGATTTTTGATCTTTGTTCACAATGAATCAAAAAATGATCAACTCGCGTTCATACATAATACCAATGTATCAATTAATTGATAAAATGTTTCAATTGTCAATTAATTGATCTTTGACAACCGTAATAAGGCTGAATATTTTCCACCAGGTTTCCGCTCAAGTAATTTTTGACTGTAACAGAGTTATTTTTCAAAAAAAAATCTATCAATTTAATGAAGAAAAATAAAAATAAAAATAATTAAATTCCAAAAGTGTTGCATTTGAATTCCGAATGTTTACTTATTTAAAGTTGATTTCCTTTTTTTCAAATTATGTGTTCAAGAAATATGTTTACACAAACAAACGAAAGTCACATCTAATGTAAAGAAACGAATTTATTGAACCGATGTCAATTGTAAGAACACACATATAAGATTTCAAAAAAAAAAAAAACCTATACCATTTGTCCCTGACATTACACTACAAAGTTTAAATGACCTCGAATGGCAATGATGACGATGACAACAAACGATGACGGCGATGTGTTGACACTGGGCCTTATTGTACTCGCTTGACAAATTTGCTGTCGGTTTTCCGTCACGCACGAAAGGACTTTTCATTTGCACAAGGCCGAAAGAAGAAGTGTGAAGTGGTAAAAGTATATATACTGAGTTAGTGTGGTGTGTGTGCTTTTTAGTGCGGACACTTTTGATGAAGGTTATTTGGCAATGATTGGAGTCTCCTCCAATGTAAAATGGACGTGACATGACCTACGCTACGCAATTGCATGTACAGGACATGCCTTGATTAATTACTTATTCTATGAAATCGTTGAGTGATTCCGGACTAATTATGATAAATTTTCGCATAATAAAAAGAGATTTTTATTTGTTTATTTTACTTTAAAAAAAAAAACAGTAACATAAAGGGTTTTTCAATAAAGACGCTACAAGAGCAGACCGATAGGGTAAGCAAACGATGGCATATTTTTTCCGCTTTCTCGACATTTCTCTTTAGTAAGGTTTACCATTTCATCATGGAAAGACATACGATCTAACAACGAGTCGAAGTTATTAAAATTTGCAATCGACGTTCGGAGTTAGTGGCCTCAACTTTAAGAGCGCTACGTCTAATTTATAGTGGTCATAATCGATGGGGCTCATTTCTGGATGAATGGCTTCGTCATTAAGCAAAATATGGGTTATTGGTCAGGCAGCAATCCACACGTACTGATTCAGTCACCATTGCATCCCGAAAAAATTACGGTTTGGTCCGTATATAAATCAGAACATAAAATATATATGCCAAAAAATCATTTGAAATCTCACACTTGGGTTATCTATCTTTTTCCAAAGTAATTTTTTCCGCTCTCAGACCACAGTGCGGCGCCACACAGCGAATGTCACAATCAATTTATTGGAAACCAAGTTGGGAGAACGTGTTATCTCACGAAATGGTCCAGTTGCTTGGCCGCCTCGGTCGTGCGTGTTGACGCCGTTAGACTATTTCATGTGGGGCTACGTCAAGTCTATGGTCTATGCCAACAAGCCAGCGACGTTTGATGAACTTCTTACGAATATCGAACGTGAAATTGCAGCAGTATCGGCCGATTTATGCTTGAAAACCGTCGAAAATTGGGTTCAGCGTCTGGACTTCTGCAAGCGTGCCCGTGGTAGCCATGCAAAAGAAATCGAGTTCCATACATAATGGCATAAAATTTACCTTCACATGAATAAAGAATTTCATTAATATTCAAAACCGTTTTTGTTATATTTAAAAAAAATCTTTTCTAGCCCTCTTATTGAAAAACCCGATATTTATATAACTATTGACTTTCAGATTTATTTAATAAAATATTAATTAAAATTAAATTTATCTCGAAAACGGCTTTACAGATTTTGATGAATTTTCTTCTGTCTGAAATTTCTTTCTTTTGTAAGAAATTAAAATAATTTGGTCATTTTATTTTAACGGAAATTGAAAAACTGAAACTATCTACTCGAACCACATCCTACGACAAAATATAGTAAATAGACAGATAAAGAAACAAGCCCCTTTCTAAAAGTTTGCCTGGGAATTTTGCCTGGAAAGTTGGAAGTGCTTCTTAATTTAACTTGAAATATAACTGAGTTCCAATAAACGTGAACTAACTCAAATTATAACTAATTGTGCTTGTTAAGTTTAATGATTAGTTAGGTAAATAATAGTTAAATCGAATTTTACTGCGTGTGAAAAAATTAATCTAAGACACTAATATTCATCAAATACAAGTTTTATAACAATATTTAATTCTTTTATTTGAAAAAAAGTTGCTAAATTCAGTAATGACTGATGTAATGCCGATGCTATTTTCGGGCCTATTATCACATTTGAAAATTAAATAAAATGCTTAATTTTATTATCCTGTTATTTTTTTTTTTTACTTTGCAAAGTGTAATGTTCTTAAAAATTTGTTTATTTAAATATTTCATGAGTAAACATTATAAAATTGTAAATAACTGAGTTCTTACCACCTATGAATATGCATTTTTTTAAGTATGACTTACCTGCAAAAAAAGAGAAAAGACGATTTAGTAAAAATTGTTGTTATTTATGATTATTATTAATATTTCAAAAATTATACAATAGTTTTTATTAAATAATTTTTTTTAGTATATTGAATGAAACGAATAATTTTATTTCTTTTTAAAATTCACTTTCTCTTCAACCTAAAGGTGTCCCAGCTTTATCTTTTTTGTCTGGTGAAAGCAAATTTTTATAATGCTCGCGAGGACCTAAAGCTTTTTGTTACCTTACCCCTAAGGCCAGTCTAAATCTGTTTAGAATCTGGTTTAAAAAAAGACTCTACTTTCATCCAGATTGAAAAATTGATCTCAAAGTAAAAATGCAAACACGAATTTTTTTGTTTTAAATTCAACTTATCTAAATATAGTATTTGAATTGAAACAGATACATTATACTACTTCTCATATTATATATAGGTACATTTGTATACGCATAGATGCCTTAAGGACTAATGTAATTTGGAATTCATCACCATACCTTCCACATCAGCTTAAGATTTTCTTTTAATTGATATATAATATATTTTGTAAGCTGCTTATTTTGCCATTTTTCGTTTTCTTGGAAAAACAAGAGTTAATATTGTGATAATCATCCAATCTTATACTTTATATACATTTATATATTTTTTTAGATATGTATATACGAGCTCTTAGTACTTACCGCTAAGAAATAACAAAACAAATAAAAAGATTTAAAAGTACTGAAAGGTTAATTTTCCACCCCTCCTCACCCATTCAGCCCTGTCCATCCCATTTTCGAATATTTTAAATCACAGTTGGTAGGCACATGTGTAGGCTTGTTTTTATTTTGTTATTTTGTTTCTCTGAACTTTAGCGAAAATGTCTTGAGTTTTCGCAAAAGAAATATAAAAAAAAATATGACATTTAAATCCGGAAACAAAGTTTAAGGCTTTTGACGGAGTGGAGTTTTTATTTGTGTCTGCATTTATAAAATGTTGAAGAAAATATTTGTTTTTTTTTTTTTATTTTTTCAAAAATTTACATAGATGGTGTGGTTTTTAAGAATGTAAACAAGCATTAATATTTTTTTAGAATGAAATTCAATTTTGCGGAAATTAAATTTTACTTACTGAAGAATTTGTTTTCTTACAGCTTTATTTGTTTTATTTTTTTTTTTTTGATGTAGAGAAGATGTTAGATCTTTCGATTATTTAATATTTTAATTTCTTAAATATTTAATACATATTTGTTTAAAATGTTTTTAAAGTTGCCTAAATTCTGAATATTATGCGCCCTTAAGGTAAACGAAAAGAACAATATTCTCATGATATTCTCTCAAAGAGACTTCAAATCCTTATCCTTTTTTTTATTTATATACATATGCATATATTTCTTTTTATTGTACACAACAAAAGAATGTCTTCATTCGTATAGCATTGTATATATGTATAAAGCTGTCGCTGAATGAAAAAAATAAATTTAAATAAATATTTCAAAGATAAATCCGGTTATAGGTAAAAGTATATATATATTTCCTTCTTCGGTATGCAATGGACCATGAAGATTTCCTCACCTCGAGCATATATATAGGAAGGTGGAACATAAATGAAATTTTTCTTTCTTTTGTATTTCGTTTTTTTTTTGTATTATTATTTTCAAGAAATGCATCCTTAAAATCCTTTAAAAAGTTGAGATTTTTTCTTAAGAAGATGTTTGGTAAAAAAGACAACCAAGTAAAACATATCTACGTACATATGTACATACATACAAAATGTCTGTATAAAAAGTTTTTTCCCAAGGTACATACATAGGTACATACGAGTATTTATGATTTACAAAAAATTGTATCTATAGCCCCAAGTCAAAAGGAGTTTCTTATAACTCGTGTTACTTGTGTGGTTTTTTTTAAACATATGAAGAAATAAAAAAATCGGAAAAGCTGTTTTTTTATATATTTGCAATTCTTATATATCAAAAATAAGGATATTGATAAATTTACGGATAAGACTAAGAATTTGTCAACAACATGGGTAAATGTTTGATATTGTAATAAAAAGTACAAGATATGAAAATTTAAGAAAAACGTTTATTGCTTCCATCCTTATTTACTCAATTTTTTTTTTGTTGTTGATTTTGTCATCATTATATTATAGAATTTGATAAACCAAATAAAAAATTATAAAAAAGGTAATAAAATCTCAATTATCATTAAATTATTGTTTATTAAGCAAGAAACATAGTCCTTTAATTTGGACTAAGCTTTTAAAATTTGGGAACGGCAAACGGTTCAATCGATCAGCTTCAAAATTTGCAGGATTTATTGAATTTAAACAGAAAAAAACAATGATAATATTTTTAATATTTCAGGAAGTTGTTTAAGTCAATATGTATTCATGAATATTTTTCTTGGGTATGATACACATACTAGTTTTTAAATTGTTTTTTTTTTTTTTTTTTTGTTAGGTGATCAATAAGATTCTGAAAAATCAATGATCAAAGAAAAATCCCTCATTCGCATTAAGAATCGTCGGTGAAAAGAGACAGCAAGGAGAAAAAAAAAATTGGCGTTAACTAGGAACTCAAGTATACCTAAGTAGCTCTGGTTTAGTTAATTATGGGGATTTTTCGAGTCAAATAAAACATTTCAAAACATTAAAAAAAGTGTAGGCAACCACAATAAACTTATTTGAAAAAGTGGTTCTGAATTTTGGAAACGTTACTTAGACTCCTTTTTCTCTGAATTTTTCAATGAAAACAATAACTAGAAACTCGGCAATATATTGCTTGACTGTTGATTCTACACTGCAAACATATAAAATTAACCCTTTCACATTATTATAAGTATTTGTATGGTAACCAGTATGAATTAACCAGGTAAAGTATTGTTGACTTAACCCTACTTACCTGCTGTTACTTTAAGGACGCTGTGATAGAGTTCATTTAATATGATTACAGTGTAGAATCTACCAGCTAGTGTGAAATCAACACTATATCTGGCTAATTCATCCTGGTTGCCGTATAAATGTTCCACGGTAATAAATTGATTTTGAAATGATTACAGTGCAAGATCTACACATAAGCTAGGAAAGATAGTTCCTTCATCCTGGTAAAAATAACAAGCAGTCATGTACATTGTGCTAATATCTGGTGTTAATTTAATATGACAACCTATTTTACAGAACATACATTATGTAGCTATGTAGAAATCAGCTAACAATTTTTTGTTTCAATACTTCAAGTAAAACTCTATTTCTCAAACATCATAAGAGTTAGTATTACTTTATTAAATGATGACATTGATTTTTGATTAAACTAACTTTTTTGGTTTAAACGAAGAAACAAAAAAAAATTATCAAAATCGTTCGATCTTTTTTTCGAGATAAATAAGCGGTGTTAAATCAACACCTGACCATGTTAATACAGCCTGTTTGCCTAGAAAGTTTAACACTGTAGTAGGTTTAATTTTACATAATTACAGTGTAAAGTCTATAGGTTAAAATTGTTGGCACTGGTGAAAGTAACAAGATGCAGAATCATTAATAAACAGTATCGAGTACATTATTTAACATGCAACATGATTAATTATATCGAAAATTTAGAACATGAGTGATTTACTAAAATACAAAGAAGGTTCAATAAGTCCCTGAAAATTAATAAAATGAGGCAGACTTTTTATTTTTGAAAGAAAAAGATGTATTTCTCAATATTATTTTCGTTGAGCTCGATACACTTCGTCTAACAATTATGCAATTTGTTGAAGCGCTTTAAATAATTGGATTTCTTATACTTCATTTAACTTTAATATTTAATTAAATTTTGTCTTTGCAGATTGAACTACTATATAATTCTCTTTCATTCTATTTTTTTTTTGTGGGAGTAAAAGTATTTTTTTTTTAATTTGTATTCTATCTTTTTGTTACAAAAGTAATACAGACAACATTTTCTTCTTTTTATTATATTTATTTATTCAAAAATTATTCAATTTATTTAAAGATGATTGAAAAACCAAATACCAGCACATTACACTCATAAATAAAATCTTTTATAATAAAAATATTAAAATAAACTACAAATAATAAATTTAATTATGTTTCCATAAGTCGGATTCTCATATTTTTTTTTTGTTAAAGAAAACAAAAAATATCAGTCTAATTAAAATGGCAACCAAATATCTTCGCATTTATACACCCATAGATATGTATAAGAAAATCGGGCTAGCATCAATCAGTCGATAAAATTAAAACCCCCAAATGCTAATGAAAGCTGGAAAAATAAAATTAACAGATACTTTCTCGTGTCTTCAAGGCAGCACACAACCAGCAACGAGATTTCCAAAAATTCAATTATAGAGTTTGGAGGAGGGTGTGAAAGCCACAATCATGATGTCGATGTGTGTATCTGAATTGAACAAAGTATAGAATATATTCCACATACGCCATAGCATTTATATAGAAAACATGAAAATATTCGCAGACGCAAAAATCATGTGTCGCCTTGAAGAGTTCATTAATTTTGCAAAACACCAACAAAATTCAAATGTAGAAACTTCTTATCCAAATTGCCAGAGTATAACACTTTTTTTTTTTTGTTTTTAATAAGTTATCATCATCATCAGCCGCAGTTATATTTTTAAACGTTAAAATTATCGAAAAAAATTTAAATCGTTTCCAATTGAAAATATACCTGTTAAAAATAGATTTCTTTTAATTAATATAAACAAAACACTTTTTAGAAAAGTAGTGTGTGTGTGTGCTGTGCAAGTAAATAAGTTTTTGTTTTTTTTTCTCCTTTAATTAATTATCTTTTATTATTATACTCAATGAGATATTCTAAGAGTGTATTCCATTTGTTTCAAGTGGAATACAAAAAAAAATAAACAGAAAGAAAAAGAATTTTCCTTACGTAATTTACTCTACATTCGGTTGAAAGCTCTTCAGTTTATTTCTTTTGGTATATAACTGTAAAAAAAATATAGTACAGTATAAAAGTACATAGATGAGTTTCATTAATATTGTATATGCTTTGAATAAAATTTGTACTTGCTGTTTAAGTAGGCAACTGCTCTATGCAAATGCAAATGAAAAGTCAGATTTATTGGGGATGAATAAAATTTTCTTGTTCGTTTTTAACATCAATTTTTATGTAGCCGCATTTTTTTTAGCCACATACTATGTACAGGTATCTAGCTTTGTTTATATTGTAATTGTATATATATTAAAAGGAACTTGACACCAGCTACACTTACTGCCCAATATTTAAATTTTATTTGTGATTTCCAAAATTGTTTGTAGTGTAAGGTTTTTTTTGTGCACTGCATTTTAATTGCACTGTATGTCGATCAGTTGATGTAACAATTCATAACTTTTTTTAGAATTTAGTACCTGTTCATACCGAATCATAACGGTTTTCGACTATAGGTATGAATGTGCCAAGTTTTGATTTCGTAAAAAAAAAACGAACTCGAGATATGGACCTGAAATTACGATGATAGAGAACACATGAAAGTGGAACTCGCATCTGTCTGTACTTCGACCTGCAGCCTAAACTACTGCGTGAATATTCTCCAACTTAAAACTTATTAAGGTTTTAGGGAGATTCTCTAGAGGGAAAATTTTCTTAGCTCCAAAAATAATGATACCCGCCATATAACCGTTAACACAAAACTTAAAGTAGTTAAAATTTAAAAAAATACTTCAAAAAACCGTTGCTAACGGTATCTGCTATGTACATATATATGGAACTGGATTTTGGGTTTTCGATTTTATTCTATAATCTTGACTATATCCCATATCACAATTCTCTAAACATTCTTTCGAATTTTTTTTCGAAACAAGTGAATATTTTTTTTGGTTATTTTGTTTTTAAGTGTTATTATTAAATACTTAAAATTTGTAAATCAATTTTTTTTAACATTGATTTTATTGAGCTTTGAGTTCGAAAATCTTTTTGGCTTTTTTATCAATTCAAATATTGAATTTCATGCCTGTCCATATTTTTTACTTGCATTTAAAGTTATAATTATGTCCCTGATGGAAGCTAACAGTGACCAAATTCAGCAAAAAATTTTGTTGAACTCCTTTAATTCATGCTGAATTAATGCTTTTAAGTGGTAAAAATAAAAATATAAAGCTTCTTCTGTTTTGGTAAAAATTCAAAGATATTTCTGGTCTAATGTTTCTTGATTAATTAATAGATGCTAGCTGAAATGCTGCAATTTCAGAACTGTTTTCATCATCATCGGCTCGAAAACCGGGGTCCGGTCCTGGCCTCCTTCAACAAGTCTCTACACCTATCCCGGTCTTGAGCCGACGCCATCCAATTGCGCACCCCAAGGCTTCGGGCGTCCTGGTCTACGCCATCTCTCCAGCAAGCATGGTTTACCACGCTGCCGTCTACCATAGAATGTATCACAAAGGACTTTCCGAGCAGGTTCCTCTTCACTCATGCGAGCTAGGTGCCCTGCCCACCGGAGACTACCGACCTTAAATTTTGTCACTATGTCTGCTTCAAGGTAGATAGCTTCCTCACATATGGGGCCAACAATTCTTCTTAAGATTTTTCTCTCGAACGCGGATAAGAGGTCGGAGTGTCTTTTGCTAAGCACCCAAGTCTCGGATCCATACGTGAGTACTGGCAGGACCATGGTCCTGTACAGCAGCAGTTTTGAAGTTATGGTGAGATTTCTGGATTTGAAGAGCTTTGACAGATTGTAGTAGGCTCTGTTGGAATTGAGCAGCCGCCCGCGTATTTCTTCTTCTAAATTATTATCAGCTGCTACTGTTGACCCAAGGTATTTGAAGGATTGCACCACTTCAAATTCGTGCTCCCCTACCTTGATTGTTTGACCAACTGTTCTTCTCGCATTCGACGCCATGTACTTTGTTTTACCTTCACTAATGTGCAGCCCCAGATTTTGTGCCGCCTGCTCGATCTGGATAAAGGAATCGTGTACAGCTTGTTCGGTTTTTCCGATGATGTCAATGTAGTCTGCGTAAGCCAGTATCTGGCTGGACCTGTTGACGATGGTCCCTCTTGTTGCCGTGCCAGAGTCACGGATTGCTTTCTCCAACGCCAGGTTAAAGAGGAGGCAGGCCAAACCATCCCCTTGTCGGAGTCCATTAAAGATGTTGATTGGTCTGGATAGCAATCCGGCTATTTTTACTTGGCTTGTTACGTTGGTCATGGTCAACCTACAAATTCGTGTCAATTTATTTGGGATGCCGAATTTTCTCATGGTCTTAAAGTCTATACATTTTTCATAAATTTGCTTCAATTCGATTTTTTTAAAATTACAAAATTAATCAAAAAGATTTTAGAAGTGCAATCTTGTAATTTTTGTTACATCAAAGATTATTTTTAATCCAACTGGATAAGATTTTCATTTTTCAAAAATACATACAAATGTTGAAAAAAAAATTATGAAATTTTAATTTTTCAAGATTATTTAAAAAAAAAAACGTTCAATTCAGATAATTAATGTTTAGTCAATTTTTGGAAGAATTTTTGAATTCTCCTTTATAATCTACCTAATTTAAACTTTGTATTTTATTAGATATTAAAGCAAACAATAATAATAACTTCCGGTCATACCTAGTTTATATTCCACCATAAAAATTAACGCTAAAAATAATGAAAAACAAAAAAACAGAAATATGTACCTTGTTATAACCCTAAATCAGTAAAAAAAATTAATTTCGTTGAGCAATAAAAGTTCTTCTTTATAACCTTTACAATTCCAACTATACATAAACATACATAATTATTATCTTGGGCAGCGAAAAAAAAAACAGTAAAATAAACTCGTAAAAAATAACACTATTCAAGACAAAAATACATTTTTTTATAAAAATCGAATATGGAAAGATTTTTTTTATATAACCTTTATATTCAATAAAATCCCTGAACAATAAATGTCGGGTATTGACACAAAAGCATACAGCAGAAATCCTTTTGAATTATCATTCAAAGGATTCCCTCCATCATGACATCTGTTTGATGTTTTTTTTTTTTGTTTGTGATTATTCTTTGAATGCTCAAAAAAATCAATTTTATCTGCGATGAAGAGAAGAAAGCCTTCAAGGTATCAA
The DNA here is from genome assembly GCA_958431115.1 of Syrphus vitripennis. NCBI lineage: Eukaryota > Metazoa > Arthropoda > Insecta > Diptera > Syrphidae > Syrphus > Syrphus vitripennis. The sequence continues at coordinate 76,984,897 of OY288109.1, read as the reverse complement.
AACTTAATTAAATTGATGGTAAGTATACACGTTTGAAGTATTAAAAAAATAAAACAGTTTTACAGTACACGTTTGAAGTATTAAAAAAAAATATGTTCATTTTTTGTTTGTTAGTTTTTGTACTGCCATTGGTTTTAGTCTCTGATTTTTGGTTTTAAAGTAATTAAAAACTAATTGCAGCAGTTAGTCAAAATGGTAGGTAATTTGAAAAGGATTCAAGTGAGGGAGGTCTACTTGTTTTTAACTTTCATAATTTCATATCTCAACAATGAAAAAATTTATGTGGCCAATATTAGTGACAGTAATAGTAGCAAGGCACTGACGTGACGTGGCTTTCTTATTGCTAATTTTTTGGAGCACTCCATTTCTCCACTTAGGTATGTTCAGACGCTTTGCGGGCTTCATGGAATTTTCAAACAGAAATTTATTTTAAAGCTAAAAAATGGGTCGAAATAAAAATTTAAAAAAAAAAATCGAAAAATTTGTCTACAAAAAATTCGCTTAATTTTTTGTCAGGTCGATTTTTTTTTGTCAAAAAAAAATCATCAACAAAATGTCGCAAAATTTTTGACTGGCAACAGCCAATCCCATCAATAATATTGTTGTGCTTAAACAATAATAGATTCATTCATATAAGGACACACTGATAATTTCGTAATCAACTCACAGCCATAAATTGAACAAATGTTTTTATTTAATAGGGTAAACAGGGATCAATGGGCAGTAAGGTCAAATTTCTTACTTCTAAGCGGCAAGGGATAGAAAAATGAATTTTTTTACATTAGATTGATATATGTATTTATTAATACATAATAAATTTCCTGACCTTCTGTGGTCCAAACATTTTCGAAAAAAATTTATTTTGAAACCAAACTTGTATAGGTAAATGTCCTTGAAATTTTTAAAAGTTATTTAAACTCATTCCTTTACACATATCGTTTATTTTTACTTTACTTTACTTCACTAAACAAAAAATGCTATTTATTTGAATTCCCTTAACCCCAGAGTACCAATTTAGGTGTATAACCAACTCCTTTTTTAAATGGCTCGGAATCGAAGTCCTTTTTTTTTCTATTTGTCCCACATCGGCAAACAACGATTGTTTTGCATGTTTCTCTCTCACTCGTCCGTCGTTGACGTCGTCGTCGCCCATACTTGTTTCGCTTCATTTTTTTTTCCTTTCCTTTCTCTAATCTTTTTAGTGTCCCTGAAATAAATTCAACAGGATTTGTCATCCCCTTTCTTTATTGTAAAACCATTTCTTCGTGTTCTCCGCCTCTGCTGTTGCTGGCATGATGATGATGATGATGACGACGATGATGGTGATGGGATTCGAGAAGCTCAGATCTACGTATAACTTAAGTGAAAAATGATGAAGACTGGCACTGGATATATCGATGTGTATCTATGTACATTCTTTGACGTTGCTCTGAGTATAGCTAGCTAGCTGTATGTCGGGAGTTGTCTGGTAATCACTTTTCCATCAAATGAATCAAAAACTCGGGCTTATGCTTGGGGATGTTTTCCTACCGTATTACACGATTATTTTTTTTTTTTTGGCTTGAAATAGCAGCAGCTAGCCCCCAATCTCACACATGTATACAATAAAACATCATCCCCACAGGAATATGATGTTGTTTGTGTATTGACTTGACACGCACCATCAGGATACGCTCGCTCCCTTGTTCCGTCACTTTTACGTGTGTCACTCACTACTACTAATCCAATCATGCCAATCGTTCTATACTTAGATTGGGATTTGGAGATTTACGAACGTCGTTTTTTTTATTTATTTTTTTTTTGCTTCATTTTTTTTCTCTACTCTCGTTTCCTTTCCTTTGGCCCTTTCATCTTATGGCCTTTATATTGTGTATATATTTTCATCCGTTTTCTCTACGCACTTTGGAATTACTTCCTCTCTGTTTCTGATAGTCATCAAGGATACCTTTATGGGTTTGTACACCTAAACAAGGCATAGAGGAATGGAGATCCTTTATCTAAACACTCAATGCCAGAGTCGGATTGTTTATAAGGAAAAGCGGAAAATTGCCTGAGAGAATAATGTGCCTCTAGGGGGCTCCAGTGCGTGATATATGAGAAACAAATTTAATTTTGTTTTATTCCAAGGTTAAACAAGCTTGCGGGATAAAATATAGATTGGCTAAATAGGACCAAGTATTTCATTTGCTGGGATCAACTGATTCATTGCTCAAAAAACAGATGGTAGGGGTAAGGATATCGAATTATCCTTCGGCAACGAATAGTCATATTCCAGTCACCGATTTGCCTGTTTGACTTTGAAAATGTTTTTTTTTTTTCTTAACTTATTGCAGAAAGTTAACATCAGAAGTAAATATTGACGCAAAAGTTCAAGTATGGAATCAATCACTTTGGTGCTTGTGGAGCTAGGGAACAAATTAGTTCAAATGGCAGCTCCTCTAAGATAGATGAAATTAGTTCATCTCTCACTTACTGCGAATTTGTGTTCAAAAAGATTTTTGTTCTGTTAACACTGAATTCTCTTGATTAGTTAATCAGAATAATATTAGTGAATCATAACAAAAATAAAGGATTTGCGCTCAAATTGAAGTAATCGTCAGCAATCCGTGGGAAATCAGTTGTTCTCACATCTAGCAGTCTCTGTATGGAGTGCCACAGAGCTCCATCCTTGGACCTCTATTATTTTCGTTGTATGTTAACGAAATTCCTAGCTGATTTATGTTATTTACGATAACAGATTTTGACCATATTTCAAATTTATCCTAACCGACTAATGGGTCTAACTTTCAAAAACTTTTAAAAATAAGAACAAATCGATTTTTGTTTGTACAAATCGTTAATGGACAATGGCAAAAAATGTATGGACGCTGGCGCCGCCGCCGCCGGGAAAATAATTTCTATTTTAAACACAACACTAAGTTAACGGATGTTTAACTTCTTGACTTGAAGAATTGTGGTTCAGCTAGAGCATGAAAGGAGATGGGCTACAAGACGTATTTTCGATAGTTTTATCGATAGTTTGTATGGAAACTCCAATTTCGTTTTTTTCGTCAATATCTCGGGGTTTGGTAAAAATTCTACTTTTTTTTATTAAAAGCAAACAAAAAAATAACACACTTTTTGGCCAAATATAGGGCAAGGGCATAATAATTCAAAATAAATTCAAAAATTTTTCTTCGCAAGTAGAAGCTTAAGAAACCCGTAATTCAAAAAGGACAAACTCTTTTTTTTTTTTTGCTTTGGTTTATTTTGAGATGCCTATTCCCAAAACAGTGGAAAAATAAAAATAACCACATCCTCAACAAGAAATACAGTTTTTAATTTTATTTTTATAAAAACATTTTTTTTTTAATTTTGTTTATTTTTCATTTAGGCTTATTTTTTTATATAAGCTCTGTAATGCAAAATTTTCCAGTGCTACCACTTTTCTGAAAACACATTTTTTTTGGTACAATTCACTTTTTTTGAATTTATTTGTTCCTTAAATCTTTACTAAGCTTTCTTTTTGAAAATGTTTTCAGGGTTTGTTTCTGGAAATATGATTGTTTTGCAATAGAAAATAAAGTATTAACATTTTTTTATAAACCAATTCTAAACGAGATTTACGTTTGGCACCTGGAAGCTTATGTTATTCAGAAATGTCGTGTAAAATATCAAAACTTTAGTGGTAGTTAAACAAGGTTTGTGATGTTTTTTACTATAATTTATCCTAGGTATAGAATAGAAGCCACGTATTTCATTAAATTTTTGATTTACTGGCTTATTTTCAAACTATATGAATTTCCCATCATTATTTTCTAGATTAGATTAGAATTATTGTTCTGCAAAAAAAAAAATTGTTTATTATTCAATGTAACTGCCCGCCATTTCTTTTTAAGGTTACTTTCTGTAGTTCTATTTAAGGTATTTTTTTTTTTGCTATAGTCAATCGTGGCTTTATTTTACTCAGATCTTTTTCTCTATGGACACAAAGAGTTTCCTCGAACTTTAGAATGGCTTTTCTAGTAATAATTTAATCTGAAATGCTGTTATAGCGTATGCGTTGAGAAAGTAAGACATTCTAATAGTTCATCCACAATTTTCCACATAATTGATGATTGATAAAACTCCTATCTCGAAAATAAATTTTCCGGGAAATGTTTCCCTTCCCCCAACATTGGGAACGTAAACAACGCTCGAAAGTTTGTCTCCTAATTTATTTATTGGCATCGCGAATAAATTTTCTTTTGGAATTTAGCTGAAATGTATATATTACTGGGATAGCTGAATAAAGCTCCTCAGAATGAAAAATTTCGTGGGAAACCCCTCGAGATTTCCGGTATCCCGTTTTATTTAGTGAGGATTTTTATTTATTAAGGCCCAGTTATTCAGTGCTGAGTTAAACCAGAATAAGTTAATCCTGCAAGCTAAATGATAGATAACTAACTGCACAAGCAACTTTTTAGTGGAGGATGAATGCAGAAGTGTCTTAAAAACCAGGTCTCCCAATTTTTTGATAGTTCGAAGTTTCATCCAGGAGTTTTTGCGCCTGCCTTTCTTCGGGTTTTTGTTGGAACGTCGTGTGCTATTGCTTGTTGAACTTAATTCTCAGAACATCTTCTTTATACATGACAGCACCAGCTATGTTGGTCATGCTGTATTTTGTTTAAGATGGTATTTTTGACTCGAAGGTTTCCTCGGATTCTCTTGCTTCTTATTTGATGAAAAGCGACTACTTTTCCGAAGTTGATAAATAAGAAGCACCCTGCCTAACTTATGTATTAAACTAGTGAACCAGAAGAACGAAATAGTTCAATAAAACAGTTTTAAACTAAATAGAATAATATTTAAGTCGAACTAAAATGCAAATTTTTACAATAATTATGCAATATTCAGTTAATTCACAAAACAAAGTTTGGAGTTACGTAATTTTCTTCGATGAATTGTGGACTTCGAAAAAACTAAATCTTTAAATACTTAGTTGAAAAAAACGCACAGGACTAAATCTTTAAATAATTGAACAAAAAAAAAACCCAGAGGACTTCCTATGCTGTTCAATTTATTCCAGCCCTGTTCAAAACAACTCCAAACACTCCCACAGCACCATCATGACATGTTCGGTTTGCTGAACACTCGATATAGGATGAGAGCGGATGTTTGACTGTAAATTGAAGACTTGAAATTGGAGATGTAGATACATCTCCTTTTTTATTATTAGTTGAATACCAAGGCTTATAACACTTCAAGGAATATGCACACAAATAAAAAAGACCAAATGACATACGTACATATATACCTGATGGGTAGGAGGAATTGAAAACCGTTGCGTTGATTGCCGTCTCGCATTTCTTTCATTTCTTGATGCTCACAAGTTCAGAACAGAACGGGAACGTATATAGATATGCAAATATCTATAATAATTTTGAACAGAAATGCTTGATTTTCCAATTCGATAATTTGATTGCGGTCAACATCAAGAATCGAATTGTGTAGATACATACCAACGCTCATGTACTTGTCCATATTACTTGTTCTAGGTAAATTGTCGGAGAAGTAGCAATTGAAAAAGCAGCCACAAACTTTGATCAGTTTAAGAAAATCAATCAATTTCGTGATTGAAATTGGTTACGCTCAAGCTAATAAAATTACTAACATACTCGTATATGTACATGGGGTGACATGCATCTAATTTTATTGAATAATGTACAATTGATAAATTTGTTGTTCAAAATGACCTTTAAATTTCAATTGCTATCCTTTTATCTTGAACATTTGTTTAGACAGATCCAAAAACATTCTGGGCATTCGAATGGCAGTTTAACCTTCAAAAGCTGGTACACAATTGTAAAGTTAAATAATATCCTTTGAACCGGTAGCAGCGTGCGTCATGAATATCAAATAACACGGAAATTATACCACCTTAACATTTGGAGCGTGTGTAACCTAGAATAATATCCGTATACGTAAGTCATTTTGACAGAGATAGACATTTTAAAAATGTATTATGTGTATTCTGGGTAATATGACATAAATAAAGACACATAAATGGATGTTAAATTGATATTACTTACTTTAGACTAGTCAGTTCTTTTAAAAAAGAAAATGGGTCCTGGTGAATCGCATAATTTGTGTTTTACCTTTTTTTAGCTGTATCATGTGGGACTCATAAACAAATCTAATTTTAATAATTCATTATGGATGATCCTAAACTGAATACATATTCCAGGAAGAGTTTACCTTAAAAATTTGAACTGACGATTATTAAACAAAGACGAGAAGATTAAACGTTTGAGTGGAACAGTGCTTCCCGTATGCGAAAAATTTAGATGTCTTGGATCTTGTGATCACCAGATCAAACATCGGGTGAGCGTCTGTCAACTCTTATGATCCAAAAATGTCCATAAGATGAAACCAATGCTTTTCACGGCAGTTGTTTGTACAGCACAATGTTCACATTGTTGGAAGACGAACAAAAAGTATGGGAGTAAATATTAACGAGACCTGAAATGAAGAATTTCTAGCAAGTCTTTTACATCAAAAATACCATCAACGAATTCGAAAAATAGTTCCAAATGTCACGTTCTGTGTAATGGAAAGTTGACAGAGTTTGAAATCTAAAATGCCGTTAAACAGGGCTTTATACTGTCACCAATGTTGTTGCTGTTGGTGACGCAGCCTTTTCGACAAAAATAGAAGAATTCCGAGACTCTGTAATCACACCCTTTACTACGCGGGAGACGTATGCTTACTTTCTAAATAAATCATGGATCTCCTTAAATGACAACAAGGGTGGAAATCTCTGGGCTAAAGATCTACAGACAAAGCAAAAAGCGATCAGCTCTGGAACTTCTTCATCTGTTCAAATAGATATTTCTGGACAACCAATAGATAAGAGATGGTTGAAAATTTTCAATATCTTGGAATTATTGTGTCTACTGACGGCGCGGCGCGGAGGAACTGAACTAAATATTAAGAGCCGAATAGAGAAAGCACAGGTTGCGTTCGGAACAATGTCCAAATATGGAGAAACAACTATATGAGCTTGAAAGCCAAGTCCAATGTTGAATCCATGCTTCTTTATGAGTGCAACACTTGGAAAGTCGCAACCGCTGTCACTAGAAAGCTGCAAACGTTCGTAAATGAATAAGAAGCATGAAAATTCGAGGAAGCTTTAACAATCGAAGCGAAATAGTCGTGACGAAGAAAAAACAATTAAAACAACGAGTTGTTGGCAATCAGCAAAGTGTTGTTATTGTTGTTTCATAGTCGTATCCGAATGTTTCGCATCAGTTTTAGGAAGCCATCCGTTAGTGATGATTCATTTATAAACATAATAATAATTTTTTCTACAATAACATTTTACTTGAAGCTACATAATATAATGTACACTTTCTTCCAACTTTTATTTACGCAAAAGTTTTTCTGGGAGTTTATAAAGAAGAAAATTACAAAGCTAAAATATTGTTTGTTACGACACACAGTGGGGAACCCCTTGGGACAGCCGCAATTAAATCAAAAAAAAAATAAAAGAAATGAGTAAACCATGTTTATTTTGCGCTCTTGTACTTTTCAATTCATTATATTTCTAAACCACTTTTTTTTTTATTTCATAGAAATTCGCAGCATATGTATGTAAGTAGAATTTTAATTCTACCGATAATTTGTAGCTAAAGTCGAGTTATTAATTAATTATATGTTTATTGAGCGCACTGAGTTATACTTCCAAAAAAACAAGTACATATGTTGTTTAGGTGGCAAAAGAATTAAACCACTGCCCTGTGGACATATTATTTAGGAAGTATGCAGTGAACTGGGACTAAGAGTAAAATTGGCTTAGACATCGCACCATTTGATCGAAAATGCAGAATTCGCCGCGAAACTCTTGACGAGACTAACTTTTCAAATCCCTTAACTCGTCAAGTTAAAATTTCAGAATTTTTATTGTAAGTCTTTCACTTTTATCTTTTTATAGCCGAAAACAGGCCGAGACTGAAGTGGGTTAGTTTTTAACCAGACCAAATTAAACAGAACCATACTTAACAAAAGTTTCAAGATGATTTTTGAAATTCTGTAGTTAGAGACCCACAAAAATTAATTTAATTAAAAAAATAATTAAAAATTGATAAAATCAAAACAATTTTTTTTTAAATTAAGCAACAAAAACCAAAAAAAAATTCAAATTTATTATTTATAAATTATATATTTCAGTGTTTTTGATTTTTGTAAGTCTTTTATGGTTTGGTCGATGGCCGTCTATCAGAAAATGTACACTCAAATTACTTACTTGTTGTTTAATTTTGAAGTTTCTAAAATCAGCCTTAAAAAGGATAAAAACCAATAGATTGTCTTTTTTGAAATATTAAAAAAAACTTATTTTTTTCAAAATTTAATTTAATTTTTTCAAAAATGCTCTTCAAAATGTAGACCAAAATGCAAACCTAAAGGTTCTAACAACTACCCTGAAAGAGATAAAAATCAACAATTTAATTGAACTAAATGAAATCATATTTGCTTTTCAAAATTACATATTCGCTGCATAAATTTTAAGTTTGTCAAAACAATCCCAAAACTGTTTAAAAAAAATATATTAAAAAATAGGCATCTTTTTGACTAGTGGAAGGTTGTCCATTAAAGGCGGGCACCCTGTATACATTCATATCAGTAATTTTTATTATAACTTTAAGTAACAACTATTTTCAACAACCTCATGTAAAGATTCATTCATAAATCAAACGAAAAAAAAACATAAGATAAATTCAGCGATACTCAAATTTCGTACTTATGAGACCAAAACTATTTGTCAAAAATTTTGTAAAGACCTAAATCGTCTTTTAAAATTCTAACAAAAACATTAAAAATGCCCTTTATTTATTCCTTCTTTTGATGTATTTTGCCCCACTGTGCGTCGTCGTCATAGAGTGAACTAGTAGTAGTTGTATAATATGCATACATAATCGTATACAATTATATATTCTTTTTTGACATTTTAACAAATCCTTAAACCTACATTTTTTCCCCATTTCCCAATAAATTGCGAACAAGTTTTCCATCGATTTTTCATCTTTTGCATTAAAGTAGTATAGGTACGGTACGAACACAAACTTTCATATTTTGTGGAAGCGAAACTCTATCCTATGACGAAACCACAAAAGGTTTTTGTTCGATAGTAGTTTTTATTCATGTTTCCAACTTTTTCTTCTCCATCACCATCAGCAGTCGTCCTCATTAATAACTTTATTCCTCTTTCATCTGAATTATTGATCTATGTACTAGGTACAGATGTTTTTTTTTTTATTATTTTGCAAGAGTTATAGATACATTTTTTTAATAGCATAATTTATGGGTATGTTTTCAATTGAATTAATTTTGCATGTGTATACTTGAACACTTCGTTTTTTTTTTAACGAACTAGTATCATACAATTTATATCTGTGCGTATACATATTTATAATAGCGGTTTTTTATTTTTAAAAAAAAGTTTATTTTTTATGGTCGTCAAACAATAACTTGTCGCTCAATTAAATCGAAGACCTTTTGTGTCAGACCTATGCCCCAAATGATCGTTATATTGCCGGTCGTAATAATATACATACTGATTACTTTCGCTCGGCCAGGCAACCGCGCGCCGCGCCGGTCGACATGACAGCTTCGTGTGGGTACATTTAAATCATTTTTTTTTTTTTTTGTCATTTATGATTTCTTTTGAATATATAATAATAATATATAACTTGTCACGTTTTTCAAAATATTTTCATACCATTTTATTTTTGTATCTTCCTACATACAACCAATTAGTTGTGTTGTAAATAATAATTTACTAAGGGGAAATAAACGTCATTATTGTGATGGAAAAAAAAAGATAACGTTAATGATAGATTAGTTAAGGGTTCAATAGGGCCCTCGTTTATTATTAAATATATACAAGCTCATCAATCAACCACAAGTAAATCAGGAAAATATAAGAAGTGTAAAAAAATTTAAACACTGGTTCATTGGTAAATATAACTACACTTCAACACGTCAATTTGACGACATATAAAAATGCTTTACGGTAACCATAGTTGATATTTATAGATACAATTTACTTTTCTAAGCAAATTTCCCCGTTTCTCACCATACCACCGACATACATACCTGGGTTATTTTCAAATAAAGCTTCATCGATCGATAATTTGAATGTGTTAAATAAAATATGATACATTTACTTACATATATTATATAAGTTACTGTAAATTCCCGAATTGGATGAATTCTAGAATTTACCGGTAAGTTTTAACAATTTATTCCGCACATGCGTTTGTTAATTTTAGTTTATAAAATACTTTTCTGTCCAAAAGTTCGTTGGAACCTGTGAAACATCCTAAACAAAGAACTTCTAATCAAAAAAAAAAAACTGCTCACATTGCCGCCTGCCTTACGATTGAACATACCCTAAGCGCAGCAACAGAGCTCCGTGAGCGGGAAAGTGCATCCGAAAAGGGAGTTGAAATCCTAAGAACCCACGAAGAGCGTCAGACAAATTACTTTAAATTAAAAAAAAAAGTTCAAACGTTGCTGAAAAATTCTACGTCCAACCGGTAAGTTCTAGAATTCAATTATTTTGGCTATAGGGGTTAAAACTCCACCATACCCTGTTTCTTAATCAATCCTTAAAAATAACTTACAATTAGAATAACAATACTAATTAGAAAAAAAAATTTACTTACAGCTTATGGCGAAGGGAATTATTTCACGTTACTTGGCTAACTGTCTTTTTGCGCAAAAACAACAAACTAGATCTATTAGAATTGTCTTAACAAAATAAGCAATTGGCGCCTGGCACAGCTTTAAAAGAACAACAGCTATTGCACTTGCTATTACAAAAAATAAAAGTCTTACATAAGGCGCGGAAACAAGACAATAACTACACGTTAACACGTTGTTGTTATTGTTTCTTCGTCATGACCGAATGTTGTACATTGGATTGGGAAAGACTTTAATGTTATTATTACGAATAGGCTTGAAAATAGTCAAAATAACATAAAATTAATTTCTTCTAATTTGTTTTTACATTAAAACAAAAGCTAACAAATTGTAAAACTTGACTGAAAGAATTGTGAGAAAAATGTTAACAAAAAAATAGGTAGGTTCAGTTAGTAGCATTTGAAAAGTCTATCATAAAACTTGATTTTAAATGAAATAAATTTGGTAGCTACCTTTTTTAATAAGGTCCTCTAACATAAAAATTGTATTCCCAATCATACTCTTCTAAAGCAGGTACAAAATAAAGATTTTTTGCAAAATATTTGCCGACTAAATAATTTGAATTATTTTCAAACGCTCACAAAAAAAATGTAATTAGATAACAAGTAGAAAGGCAGACAGATAAACAGCCAGATAGACAAACAGAAAAAAGAATTACGTGAGCCATATCTTTCCAGTTCTGTGTCTTCTTATTTCATCGTATCTTCATTTTCGACAATTTTTACAAATCCAGAATTTATACCACTCAATAAACATTTTTTATATAATAAATGTACAAAAAAAAACAACGTTTGTCAATTCAAACGCCTATTTTCGTTAATCGATTTTTTAGGAATAGAAGTTTTAATACAATTATTTAAATTTTTCAAATGCAAAGTTTAATCAAAATCGTAAGAGTAGTTTTTCAGAAAAAATAATGTAACCACAAACATTTTTATATGGCATCTCTAGAAAAAATCGAGTTTCTCCTATTAGTACAATCAAACCAAGCAAACAAACTGAATAAACCTGTATTTAGATGTCTCTAAAACTATAAAAAATTTGGGATCCCAGCGCTATTCCTACTTACCCAACTGTGTTCAAAAATAAATAAAGCTGTTTTGCATTACATACAAAACTTCAAAAAAAATTTCAAAAAAAAAAATATTTTGCCATATAAAAATTAATTTTTCCATGTTCTGCTAACTTTAATTCTTAATTTTAATTCTTTTTAATTTAAAGTCGTTCTCTGAAAATGTTTACGATTCATTATATCGAAGCTCGTCCTAAATACAATTGATATATGTAAATGGTTAAGTTGATCCTTTAAACTTTAAAATATGAATTTTGCTCATTATATCTTTTGTTGCTGTTCCCGAAATTTTGTAATTCCGTTCATCAAAAATCATGTTTTCATGATTTTACCATTCAATTAATTTCTGAAAAAGTTAACTTTTTGATTCACAAGAAAAAAAAAAATGTTTTCCGTTAAAATAAAAATACTTTTGTACATTTTTATCAATTTTCGTTCATTTTATGAAGCATGATTAATATTCACACGGAATTAGTTGCTTTCATGACTCTTATCACTTACTTATTTTTAATGATGATGATAATTTTTTTACATATAATTAACAAGTCAAGGGTGATGCAGTCAGCAGTGGAACGTACTATGTATGTACATATAATGTTTGGGATTAATTGCTACCGATTAACCTGCATTCATAATTAATTAGCTCGCCTTTAAATTAATTTCTTATCTTCCAGCACATACACCGTGAGTAGAGTACGTAACATGTGTTTCACTGAACACTGTTCAGTTCGTTTTTATAAATGAAATTGCTTTATAACATATCGTACATCGTACGTCATATTAAAATTTCATGAGAATTATGTTTTTATGTAGTTTATATTGCAATTAAATTGAAAAAAAGGGAATACACTTTTAATAGTTTTAATTAATTGAACTCCCAATGGCTAAGGGTGGTACTCACTCATGTTTTAAGTTCCTATTTCGAAGAAGCTCAAAACTTATTTATAATGAAATCGTGAAAGTCCATGACTTCCAACGATCTCTTCCTAAATATTTCCTTTTATCTTAAAAAAAATTAACAACACGCCTCCCAAAATGCCTTAATCTAATATTTTATTTTAAAATGGCTTAACATTTTTCTAAAATTAATGACATTATTAATATATTTTAGGTAAATTACTAATTTAAGTATTTAACTTTATGAGATTACGCGTGGCAAACAAAATTCATTGTTTAGTCTATATAAATAAGTAATAATAACTTATGAGCAATGGGAATGATATACTCTATCATGAAAGATAAAAGATAAAGGTTTCGGTTTTTAATCTTTCTCAAAGATTCGGATGCGTCGTCCGTGTGATTAACTAGAAATGATCAAAAGAATCGGAATATTCGACCTTTGAACAGTTAAAGTTTGCGAGATTAAATTTATATACATAGGTACTCGCCCACCATTTAGTAAAAATTATTTTCTGTGCCAAACGTTAAAAAAAATCAGCATTATAATATTTTTGTTTTCATTTTTGGTGCCAACACCGAAACACGTGAAAACTGTTGATTTATTTAATTATTAAAAAAAATAATAAAATTAAAATTAATAATGCGATACATATTTATTATATTTTGCGAGGAAGTAGTGTTTATATTTTTATATATATTTTGTGGTAGTCGTCATGATATGATGAAGACGTCTCGTCGTCGTCCCCCTTATGCTAGAAGCATGAATGACCGAAAGTACAAATTTTATGAATGAATGCTCTCCTAGATGAGAATGAAGTTTTCTTTATTCAATAAGATAATTGATAGTTTTAAATATTATTTTTTGTTTGTTACTCGCACGTTAACATTCGATGACTTGGAATTTGAATTCACATTCATTTTTATATATTGTTAAAAAAGTTTTGAAATTTATAGGTTAAATTTTATGTTTAGTTTTAGCTACATTAGTTTTAAAAATAGTTTTTTTTAAGTCAATTTACTTAAAAATAGAGGTGATTAATTATTTGATCTAATGAGAAAAGTATTAATAAATAAGAACAAAACGTTTCCATAGATATTATCGTATGAGAATCACTCCAAAAATTTCAAAATCGAGATTTTTATGCAGAAAGGTTCAAATAATTTGTTTAGCACCACTTTTTTCACTATTGTTTTCCCACTTCATATCAATATGAGGTCTGATAAATATCTAGAGTTCGATTTTCTTACGAATCTAAAACATGCCGTTTAATATCTACAGTGACAAGTATAAAAAAATAAACAAATTTACAATAAACAATAACATCACAAAAACATGCGCAGACCAAACGAAAAGGAAAGCTCGGAAGATGTTAACTTCAATAGGTGTTATGTGGTATGGCCAGTATTTTTGGATTAGTTTTAATTTTTCTAGTACCCAAAAGGCTATGCTAAGATAACATGGAGCTTAAATATAAATAAGATAGGCAACACTCTATAATCTAGGAAAGAGCTTCAACAGCAACTTGTTGGTAATTTCCTATTTGCTTCTATTTTTGTATTTTTATAACAAAAAACAATTGGCAGTGTGATATTTGCTTTGGTGGGCCTTCTTTTTAGTCTTCTTAAAATTCTTTTCTGAAGCTCTAGCTTTGAACAAAAATGTTGTTCCACAACTCAAACTCTTCATTAAACGTAAAAATAAATCGTAGCTTACTACTACGATTACTCATCATATTATGTTCTTCAACTAGGTATTTGAAATATTTATTGGTGGAATTCACGAGCACTCATAAGTTAAGTGGCTCTAAACTCATAAAATTCTCGCTCATTTGGTCACAAATGTTCTATTTTCATAAACTAATGAGGAAGGAAATTTTAAGTTAAGAATCTCTTAAACTTAACCGCTTAGTAAATAATAAGTCTGTTTATTGTTATCCTCTGCAAAGGGCCAATCAGGTTTTCATTTGACATCGAATACGTTCAAAGCTAAAAGTTTCATCCGCTGTGATCTTGGCTATGTACAGATATTCCTTTGCGATATTCTTTTGTATATTTTGTGTGCTATATTTATTTAAGAATTTATTAACAAAATATATATTTGTAGTAAAAATTCCCAAAATACCTATTCTGCTTCACAGAACCCCAAACAGTTGATTTGTTTTTTTGACAGCTCTGAATTCGTAATCCAAGAAAAATCTTGGGGTGGTTAAGAGTGAGCTCAGATTTCGCTCCGAGCGCAATAAAACACTTCAGAGTGAATTCAGGGCAACCCGGTGGTAACATCGAACAGACCTGCTAACCTCTGAAGAATTCAACACTATGGACAGATTCCAAATTAGGTTTATCAAAACAGAAAGCTGGCAATCACAAAGGATGATTGGAGAATAATAACTGAATATTTACGAATGTTAATTTTAAATCACAGCAAAATTGCAATTTGCGCGCGCAAATTGAATTTAATAGATACTTAAATTGAATATTTCGCCAAAAAAATAAAATGAACATGAATCATCTGTGCTTAAATACGATATTATTCCAGAAAAAAATATATTATTTTGAGTTCATGAGTTCCGTATTTAGAAATCATGTACTTAACCGCTACATAATAAGTTGGTAGCTACTTCTATTTAGCAACACGCTAATTCTTCCTAGAATCCAAATTATAATTGAATTTCAAGCTAAAACAAATCACAAGAACGTCAAAAAAAATCATACCACCAATTTAATAACTCGGAAAAGCAAGACTGCTCTATACAACTAAATGGCACAAATATCCATCCATATATTTATCTATCAAGAGCAAACTTATGTAGGTATATAAAAAGTCAACTCTGGTGATGAATTTATAAACCAAATTCAAACAAGCTCTCCGTCATGTGCAAATCTACTTAAAGGAAAAAAAAACACAGTCTTCGATCTGTCCTTCCATTCCCCCTTGCTGCTCAGACGCACAAAAACTTCTTGTGGGCTGCGAGAATTCAGAGAGGAGGGCACAAAGATGGTAGGCAGAAGACTGGCAATCTGGCTGGCAGTCAGGTGAATATAATATACCAATGTACGGAGCAAGTGAGTTACGTTACACATCAAACAGATACAAATCGAGCAGCAGCAGCAGCAACAACATCAGATAAAGGCCCCCCAGGGGGTGGTAGAGAATTTGTGTATGTATATAATTCAGAGGTATCTACTATACACAACCTACATTCAACAATTCACCCAAAAAAGCGTGAAATCTGGAGCGTAGCATTCAAATAATGGAATAAGAAAAATATAATCATTCGACTGTGCAAAATGAGAGGAGCAATAATTTGGGCAACTTACGTTTTTGTGCGATTTTAATTCAAGGAATTCTTTTAATCAATCAACAGCAACAACAGCAGCTATCAAAAACAAGCACCACCACCAGGCACCGGAGAAGAGACCGGAGTGTACCTTTTAATCCGAAAATAAAAACCCGAACCGAATGGAATCGAGTGGCACCAAACTAGGAAAGTTGCTGCGCCAGCCGCAGCACAAATAGAGCTCGAGATGCAATTTATTTTTGTGCGACACTTTGGATGCACGATGTACACGCACTGGGACACCTTTTACGCGACAGCGGGAGTCTGTCCGTCCGTCCAACTCTGCACTGCACCACCAACACGGAAAATCAAAAATGGAAAACTCACGTAAAAGACGCAAGGAGGCGGACACAGCAGGAACTCACTGGCAGAGCGATATCGTTTCGTCAGCCAAATCCTACACACTTTTCACTTCTTTTTCTTTTCCTTAAACTTTTTTTACTTTTTTTTCTATTTTTGCTTATTTAATTCCAAAACTCGTCTTTGGAGTTATCGTTCGTCGTCGAGGTAGTCGGTTTGTCGTCGTAGTGCTCGGCGATGATGATGATAACTGGAAAATTCATGTATCGATTAAGCCAGGAGAAGTAAAAGAAGAGGAATACCTATTTTGAAAAACCTCGATCCGGGGGAGTCACAGAGTCACGCGGCGACGAGGGTGATAGTTGGTTTCTTTTTTTGGGGGGGTTGGGCGAATTCAATTCTATTTTTTTTTTCACTTTAATGGAGACTGAGACTGCAGCAGTAGGCAAGCAGGAGCAGGAGCAGCAGTAGAATGATATAACTTTTTATCGATTCACAGGAAACACGACGATCTGTCGGATGTAATTTTTTTTTGGTTTTGTTTAGTTTGTTTTGATAATAATCAATGTAAATAGAGATTTTGATTTTTCAAGAGTTTGATATTTTTTTTTTAAATTTTAATGATCAAGTGATTTATGATTTTGCTTTGAGAAATTTTTCTAATTAAATTTTTTCACTTTCACAAAAAAAAAACTAACAGACGTGAAGTACAAATGCGGCCGCTCTCTCGCTCGGTATCTCTACAATAAAACAACATGGCGCCCCAGATGATAATTTTCCCATCATATGTGTGTGGAAAAAAGGGGGATGTCAAAAAAATCTTATTGGAAAATGGGATATTTTGTTTTTGTTGGATATTTTTTGTTGGGACTGGGAAGACTGGTTGGAATGACAGTCGATGACAAGTAACTAAGTTTGAGGGGCTGTGGTTATATGGTTTGTGTATCAGTTGGTTGTTTTAGGATTTGTCAACACTCTGATTTCCTCGCGTTCAGGTGTATATGCCATAGTTTTTGGAATTTTAAAGTCATTTGCACTTATATAATCAAATATGGTGATTCTTGATTCACAATGCAGCGAATCGATGAGACGTGAGCAAGCCGAGAACCGTCGTATTATTATTGCCCGGTTGTACAAAAAAAACTCTGTTACTGAAAGCCAATAAACGAACCAATACACTCAAATGTCATTTTGAACTTTTCAGTGAAGTTTGACATTTCTCTTATTCATATTTCACTTGCACTCGTTCAAATTTTCGTTAAGTTTAGATAACAGATAATAATATATCTAAAAGTAGAACTATAATCGTCGGACGTGGTAGGAAGCTAATGTCAAAACCGAACGAAAATTAGCTTCCCGACCATACAAATGGTGAAGTAAGCCATATTATGTGCTTTCAGAATTTTGGAGTTAACGAAGCCTAATGAAAGGCACCCAATGACAATCATGGGCCCCATCATATAAATTCCTAGTATTTGCTTCGTTTCTTAGCGTTATATCTTCGACGACATTTTAAGTATTTATGACGTCATTTTACAAAACATTTTGAATCTTAAAATTTATATTGATCAATTCAAGTTGAGTTGTTGTAATAATTTGTATACTTGTAGAGTATTTTATTTTTTAAGTTTTCGAATTTCTTTATTGTTTTTAAGATTTTGTGTAAATTAATGACATTTAGTATTACTTCATAGAATAAATGACATTTAGTATTACTTCATAGAACTTTTTCAATACGCTGAATGAGGTAATTTCATTGATAAAAGTTTGCAAATTAGCTCTAAATGAGGTAATTTCAACCGAATTTGCTCTAAATTATCTCGGAAATTAGGTGACGTTAAGTATGCAACAATGAGTTGTCAAACAAAATCAACTCATTTTTCGTTAGTAAGAAGGTAGAGTATCATTTGGAAATGTGAATCTTTATGGAAATAATATATAGAATATATTATATATTTGGAAATTATTAAGAAAATTATATACGAAATATATCAGATATAATATCGGCATATCTTTCGAATGCGTCCATTTTATATCGCAACTAATGTGATTAGACCATTACACTTTTTTTGTTAGGAAGAAATTATTAAAAAGGCATTACTTATTCAGCAAACAAATTCAGCTCATCACTAGACACCTGTCAAACTACCACCAGTGGTTTCAGAAGACGAAAAAATTCGTCTTTGTCGCTTGTGTCACTTTCACTACGTCCTGCAGAAGTAAATATGAAAAGGCATCGATACTTTTTTGTTAATTATTATTAATTAAGTGAGCCAATTTCTTTTCAAACAACAAAACCTAAAAAAACAAAATACAAAACCTCAACACGACATATCCCCTCCAAGTCATACAAAAAAAAAAAAACACCAAATGGGTAACTACGACAGGAAGAAGAGCACACCCTGCACTGATTGCATGCGTTGCCTCAAGTGGATTCCAGTAATATTTATAGTTGCGATCATCGTCTGGTCATATTACGCCTATGTTGTCCAACTATGCCTATGTAAGTATGATCGTTTCTGAGATCCTATTTAATTCAAGTGTCCCATTCATTTTTGTTTCAATCAACAATAATTCCATTTAATCTTCTTTTTTTTTGCAGTTTCAATCGATAGCACTGTGCAGAAGATTATTTTTATTGGTTTGTATCATGTTGTTTGCGTGCTCTTCTTCTGGTCCTACTGGAATACAATTTTTACTCCTGTTGGCACAGTTCCTCATAAAGTAAGTATAATAATCAAACTAAATTAGAATGTAAAATTAATAACAATAATCTAAAAGATAGCCTTTCTTATCTTTGTGTAGTGAGTTTGGTTGGTTATGAATCACACCATTGTGGCGAGAACCATGAGAAACTTATGAATGTTCATTAATTGAAATGTTTTCATTTCATACCATCATCGATAAGATTAAAGGGTCTTTTTTTTAACATTGACACTTAATTTTGACGTTGGGCAAGTTTATTTTTATTTATTGAAGTAGATTTACGTTGTGATATAAAAAAAAACCACAATATTGGTTGTTGAGCGTCTAGTAGAACAATACAATTTTGTTAGTTATATTGAATTCCACTTCAAATGTGGTTGCATTGTTTAAATTGTTCATTGACGACCATACAAGAATATATATAAAAATATGTATGAATGTTTATAAAAAAATGATTTTGAATTTTTGTGATTCAGAAAAAGAAACAGAAATACAAACTGGAACAAGGCGAGACGATAAAACTATTACAAAATTCTGGGAATATACATTTAAGGCCAAACAAAATTTTGAGCCTCCTCAAAACTTGATGTAAAACGATAGATTTTGGCTTGAGTAACTTGGAAACTTGGAATTCGGGAGTCTAGTCTTTTGGGACTTATAAAATTGACCACAACTCTCCCACTCTACTGCTTCACCCTAAAGCTCCACTCGGCAACGTCGATAGGTCTCCGGTTTTGAATTGTCCCAGATAGTATAAGAACGCCGTGTGTTATGGCCTTTTGTTCTCAGTGCTTCTCCTATTTACATGATAATACCAGCCTCATGAAGTTAACGTGAATGCTAACGCGAATGCTAACTATTTCCTTTTCCATAAAAAAAGATAAGATTTTTATAGGTATTTAATTTTGGTAATAAATAATTATACATAATGTCAATAATATGCAAACAGGTAAAAATGGGCTCCAGCTGAAATATCGCTCCGTGATAAAAATTATCGCTTGAGTGCCCCGTTTTGATACCATACCTTGTTTGATGGATTTATAGAAATATCGTACTTTTAACGTTTTACTTATGTAAGAAATTTTGTATTGTACTTGGGTGATTTTTTGGTTCAAAAGTTTTCATAAAAATATTGAGGGTGGAAGGACTTTTTTTTAAGGAAGAAAGTGTTGTATAATTTTCATTTGTTCAAATAATATTCGCAATGTTACGTCAGTGAATATACAATCCAGTTCTTTAGTTCTAGTTTTGCCTTAATCCTTAACCTTATCTACAAAAATGCAAATAAATACAATATTTATTTTAGATTTAAAGTTCAAAGTTTATGAAAGTTTGCTAAATATATTCAAATAGAGTGGTAGATTGCAGAAAAGCATATTCGTTAAAAAACCATAAGATTTTGTATGCGATATTCCAGAAAAAAACATTCTTAAAAAAACTGAAAAAACAGCACCCACCCAAACATGTTAAAAATGATGATAAAAAACTGATTTGAAGAAAGCTTAGATTTTGTGTACATGTGGATTATGGGCAAACCAATTTTAACATATTTCAGGATACCTGAAATGGTAATCTTAAAGATGATTTATTGACCAATTTAGAGTTAATAATCGAAAAAGTGGAGAAGATTAAAATCTTGTTTTCCTTTGGCTTTTTTGGTCGCAATGGTTGTAGCAATGAAACAATTAAGTAAACATTAGCTTTTCCCGACGTTTCGTTTGTTAATAAATTATTAACTTCCCATAGGGAGCTATTGTAATCGGTCCGATTTGTCAAATTGAAATTTTTGACATTTTTCGACGTTTCAAGGTCCCTAGAGTCTATATCAATCATTTTTAGAGAGATGTCTGTGTGTGCGTGTGTACGTACGTTCGTACGTCTGTACGTCCGTACGTCCGTACGTTCTGGTACCATTTTTCGTCGTCGATATCTCAAGAACGAGTAAAGATATCGACTTGAAATAAATTTTTTTTTACAGATAATAACTTCGAAAGAAGCTGAAAGGGCGTTTATTAATATTCAATCAGTTGTTTTTTTACTATAGCAGTTTAAAAAAGAAGTGAAAATTTTGGTTGGGCTCAAATATCTCAAGAAAAAATAATGTTATTGACTTGAAATAAATTTTATTCGACACATTATGACGTCATACAAATATGATATGAATTTGGTAAAAAATCAATACACCGTTATTTTTTAAAATCAAAATCAAAAAAAAATAAAAAAAAATTTATAACTCGAATATCCTTAGATGGAAAAACGATATTAACTTTAAAATAATTTTATTTTACGAAAAATGTTAGTTTTGACAACTGGTGAAAATTTCAAAAAAAATTCAATGGAAAATTTTTTACAAAAAATTAAAAACTACAAAAAATTCTACCAAAAATTGGTATAAATTGTCTTTCGACTCAAATTTCTCAAAAACGGGTAACGATATTGACTTCTTGTTTGTTTTATTTTCTACATAACATAATTGTTAGCAACTGATAAAATTTTGACAAATATTGAATGGGTAGTTTTTTAACAAAAATCAAAAACTGTTAAAAATTCTAAAGAAAAGTAGTTACAATTGTATTTCAGCTCAATACGATTGTGCCTTCTAAAATATTTTATTTTCTACATAGTACAATTTTTTATGAAAGGTTAAATTTTGACAAATATCTAATTGACAGTTTATGACAAAAATATAAAAAAAAAAATAAACTAAAAAGTGGTAAAGTTTTCAAGAATGGGAAGTTATCAGTGTGGGTCGCACCCATCCTCTTTTTTGTTTTTATTTTGATAAAATAAAGGACCCTTGAAGAAGACAGCAACTCCTGTCGAAACTCGGGAAAAGCTAATGTTTACTTAATTGTTTCATTACTACAATCATTGCGACCAAAAAAGCCAAAGGAAAACAAGATTTTAATCTTCTCCACTTTTTCGATTATGAAATGGTAATCGCCAACAATATTATTGAAGGTGCAAAGGTCATGTCACAGTTAAAAATGAAGTGCATCGTCATAGGTAGAATCATTGAGCACGATCGTCATCATTGTATGTACAAGAGAAATACTGACAAAGTTGTATCTGGCGTATATTAGCAGCTAACAAGTAGTTGCAAATGTAAAAGTGGAAACATTTTTGGGTTGAAGATTCTTTGCATAGATCTAAGTGCGTTTTTTAAGCTTGATAGTTTGAATTTGTGTCTTCTTAGAACTAATAATCCTTAGAACAATACGTCGTGCCTAGACCCAATCTTACGAATTTTTTATTTTATTTCTGTTTGTATTTCAGTGGCGTATACCTGAAAGTGAAATCGATCGATTGTTTCGGGCAGAAAATCAAGAACAACAAAAGAGAGTATTAGAAAATTTTGCAAAGGATCTGCCAGTGTCTAATCGGTATGTACTTGTACTCAATATTATTTGCTTATTTGATTTCAATCACTAATATCAATAACTACTCCCCCTCAAAAATAAAAGAACACTCCACGGCGCTGTAAGATTTTGTGAAAAATGTCAAATTATAAAACCAGACCGAGCACATCACTGCAGCGTTTGCGGTACATGTGTACTAAAAATGGACCACCACTGTCCCTGGGTTAACAATTGTGTCAACTTTAAGAACTACAAATTCTTTGTTCTGTTCCTGGGATATGCCTTGCTCTACTGTTTATATGTAGCGCTAACATCTCTAGAATACTTTATAAAGTTCTGGCGGGTAAGCACTGTATGATTTTCGTATACCATCTTAAGTCCTTCTTATGTTCACTGCATGTTTATATTTTTGTTTGCAGGGTGAGCTTAACGGCGGAATGGGACGATTCCATATACTATTCCTATTTTTTGTATCTCTAATGTTTGCAATAAGCTTAGTCAGTTTGTTTGGCTATCATATATATTTAGTTCTAGTTAATAGAACAACTTTAGGTATAACAATAATCGATATCTTTTGTAAATGATTTGCTTATATTTTTGTTTCTTTATAAATTTTTAGAAGCATTTAGGGCACCCGTATTTCGTATAGGTGGACCTGACAAAAATGGATTCAACTTAGGAAAATATGCAAATTTCCAAGAGGTCTTCGGTGATAACTGGAAGCTCTGGTTGATTCCAGTTTATACCAGGTAAGATTTTGCCGGTATTTTTGTATTTTGTACCTATTTGTTTTCATAATAACACATGTGTTTTGACGCCTTTGTTATACTACCTGGCATAACAGACAAAAAATGCCTGAACCTGATAATTTTTGGCATATTTGGCAAATTAAAAACATTCAGATTCTAAGTGTGTGTCTATTTAAGTTTAAATTTACTAACAATTTTGTGTGTTTGAGCATTAATCAAACTTTTTGGAGAGCTATAATTTCGTTTGAATGAAAAAATTGTTGAACTCATTAACTTGATTAACTTTTTGTTGAGGTGTAATAGAAAAACAGTCATTGGTGAGGTATTTGTTTGATGTTTTCATTTATTGTTATGGGTTTGAAATCCTTGAGACTATTGCATGTGGGTGGCACACTCAAAACGGTAACATAAAAATGTAAAAAAAAACACTAACTTTTACTTCAATTTTTATAAAACGGCATTGATGTACATAATAACTTATGTACATTGTACTCTAAATTTTTGAAATCTAAGGGAGTTATTACCATACCCTCATAAGTTTACCAGGCTCATAAGTGAAATAGTTTTTATGTTATTATTATTATTATGCTATTGATAAAAATTTTATTTCGAAAAATTTCGGTCTAACTTAAGGAAAAAGTTTCACTTCATGGGTGTGTACAATCGAGGCCAAAAGGAGCAATTTACAATTTTTGAAGGTGGGAAAAATCAAACTTTCATTTTGTTGTATTTGTCCTATCTAGACGAGAACGCATTATTAGCGGTAAAAACAGCGTAATTATTTGTAACATGAAGTCCAAGTTAATTTCTTTGCCCAATAATTAAAAAAAAGTTTAGTAACTGACAAAACCCTACCCTGAAAAATTTATATTTTAAGTTTTGGCTAAAAACAAGTGCATAAGTTCTACCGATTTGCTTTCTGATTGAATGTGAATATTTTTATAAATAGCCAATTAAAAAATAATACGAAGAAACAGACAGCGGACTCACTGTCACTACCCTCGGCAGGAGCGAATATACGGAGAATCACAATATTTCCTATAGGAAAGTCAGTCGTTTGATTGACAATTCCAAATCCCTTTTTTTTTATTTTAGTTGAACCAAGTAACAACAACAACAACAACAATAACAATAGCAATTCATTTATTAACAGTTAAATACAATAGTTTGTTACAAAATTTGAATCTTAAAGCTATGGCTTAGCCGTCAGCCTGATTGACAAATTTATATTTTAATTTTAATTAATGACTATAAATAGAATAAATTTTCAATAAATTCAAAATGGTAGGTATTTAAATGTATTCAGATATTAACAATTTTCTGTATTTGTAAACTGTTTTCAAGAAATTGCTAAGGGTTTTCCATTCACATTCGTTTAAAAGTTGTACAGATTCTTGTAATGTTAAAGTATATAGATATATTTATTTCGTAATTAACAAGCCTATGACCGCACGTTTTACATTTCAGAGATATGACAAATTTTATCTTGCTTCTGAGACATTATCTTATATTTTGATGAAGAATTTAAAGATTTATATAAGTTTTATTCGAAGGAAAATACGACAAAAACCTGCATTTGAATAAGAAAAAAAAAAAAAAAAAAAGTATTTATAATAATTGAAAAAGTTAAATAGTTTATGTTTACTAAATAGATTTATACATAACATGAAAATTGTTGCAAAGAAAAAAAAAAGATATATATATATATTTATAATAAACATGTATATATACAAAAAAAACAAATAAATAATTTAATAAATAAATATATGTATAAAAGCATAAATAAATTAATGATTGAATAAATAAATAATTTAATAAATAAATAACTGAATTAATATGAATAAATAAAAAGGTGTTAGAGGACGAATACATGTGTTAATAATAAGAAATAAACATAAATAAATAAATTAAATTAAAGAAATTAAACTAGTTAATAAATTAACAAATAACAGTAAACAAAAAGATAACAAATAAATAAATAAAAAAATAAATACATAAATAAATAAAGAATAACTTAATAAAAATATGGAATAAAGCAGACGAAATAAATTGACTTGAAATAGTAATGTTAAAGTGGGTTTACCAAAATGCATAATTCTTTGTGGTCTGAATATAGGGCATATACTAATAATATGAAAGCAGTCTTCTTTTGCTTTAAGGTTGCACAACGAACAGAATTGGTTAAAGCTTCCATTATAGGGGTTCCCATTGAGGTGAAGGACCTCGCACCTTGCTTTGAAGATTATAGATATTTCATCATATCTCAACGAATCATGGAAGTAGTTCCTTTGTTTTAGATTGTAATCCAATTGGCTGTATAAGACTCTGTTATCAGACTCTCGCGCCTTAAGGATGAACATATCACGAGATGCGTCTTCATTCTTCTGAATAATGTTGTAGAGATTTTCTTTCAAATTGCTTAAGTTGTTAGTGTCAATGAACCAAGTATATAAATAGAATTATATTTAATAAAACCAATAGCGCATTAAAAAAAAAATATTTTATATGCATAAAAAAAATGGTCTACAGGCGGCGCTACATATTTTCTTGGTCATTTCATTGGCCACAAAAAATAAAGAAATAAAATATACCTACTTGAAAAATATAATCGCAGTGCTTTAATAAAATTTCCCTTAAATCCGTATATTTAAGTACTATAAAAGACTAAGTCTTACTTGTACATTACTTTGAATAAATTGAATAAAAATGAATTGAAAATAAAAATCAATGAATATTCTTCAATGTTCGTGTGGAGTTTTTCAACTGCCCTGCCAATTAATTTGTTACGCCTAATATTATAGCCTCGATCTAAAAATTAAATTGACATAATATTCCTCTTTTATATTGCACTTCAAATGTAATAATTCCATGTTTATATAATTTGAAACGCTTATATAGAAATTATTTTGTTTTCAACTAATGATGTCCATAGACGACGCGTCATGACAATATAAAAAAACTTGTTTTGATTGACCTAAAGTTTATTCGAAAAAATTCAAACTATCAACTAAAAAAGATCGCCAAAATTCCACACAGGGTGTAAAAAAATGTTACATATGGTTTGTGTTGTATAATTAGCGCAACAACATATCTCAAGTCTCCTTTTGTATTTTTTTTTTTTAATTACTCATCCAGGTCAAATAAATCTAGTGAATCCATAAACTAAACAGTTTTGAAACAATTAAATTAATTATGAAATTAATATTATATTTCCGAGAGAGAACAATACGATGTAATAATAATACATTTTAGAAGTTAAAAATTGCAAAAGGAAATCATCTATGAGAAGTATTCTGGAAGAAAAATTTAAATGATATTTTAAAATTTGCCATCCAAATAATTCAAACGGAATCCAAAAAATAAATTAGATATTTGAAACCATAATATTCAAAAACTTCGATATATTAAACTGCAATAGCTCTCATTTTAAGTTCTTTCAATATCCTAGTTTATATTATATAAAAATATGTTATATTTTATGTATAAATTGTATAAAATGTATTTAATTCCAATAAATAAGGTCACGTGATTTATACGCTAGCAGTAATTTGTATGTAAACAACGAAAGAAAATACATTAAAAAAAAATACACAAAATTTAAATGTTAGCTTTGACTTATCCTCTTTAACCATGGCTACCAAAACAATAATTTTGTTTCCTTTGTAACACAAATATTTTATTATTTTCTTTGGTTTATTTTTAATGAGTTCAACTAATTTTTTTTACTAGAAAATATTTTTCTTATGCTAAAACTATTAGGTTTTTTTTGTTACTGAATCCCCAAGTACTTAAGTACTAAATATATAAAACACCCGTGTTTATTTATTTAATATATATAAAAAAAAAACTAACAAACATTCAAAGTTTTATTTACTACACTAATTATTATAAAAAAAGCAAAAAAAAAAAACAAAACAAATACCAACATTTTGTTTCTAGTTTGGGTGATGGTTTAATATACCCAACACAAGGCCACCATCAGAGTTCCTCATACGAATCCATGGGAGACACCCAGACAAGGTTAGACCAACCAACTGATACATTTTTAAATCAACCGATAGACAATTTGCCATCATTAAATAATGCGTATGGCAATGCGAATGCCAATGCTAGCTTATCATCAACTAACGCTGCCAATATCGCTAATGGTAATGTTATCATAGATATGAAGAGTAGTAATTATAGCGATCACACTGATTCCCATGTTTTTGTTGTGAATGGATTTGATGATGCTAGCGTATTGAATAGAAATCAATTGACAAATTTAGACGAGAAAAATGAGCCAACGAAAGTGGCTGTAACGCCGGTAACGGTTGTGACAATGACACCAGCGGATGTGGCAGACGAACAAAATTGTGCTAGCATTATTAATATTTGATTGAACCTGATTTATAAACCATCATTGATGTTTGATTGTTTATTAGTTCACTTTTTTCTGGAATAAGTTTACTTATTATTATTTTTTTTACAATCATATAATTATTATTTAGATTCTTTTTTACAAACAAATATTGTATTATATTATATACATACTTATATTATATAAAAAAATATTTTTGATATGTTAAATATATTTTTGGGTATTTTTGTATGTTTATTTTCTTCTTGTTTTTTTTTCTCTCAATGTTAAGTTATTCTGTAAAAATTAAAAATACAGTTCAAAATGCATTTGATTGTTGTAGAAATAGAGTTATATATTTTGAATTCTATTTTTTATATTGTCACATTCTTTTGTTCGTAGATTTAAGATTTTTCTTAACCATTTGATATAAGCCATTAATGCTAACTACCTACATGCATACATAAGTGCCTTCATCTTATTATTTAAACAAACGCAAAAATCGAATAAAGAAAATTAAGAATTCTTACTTTTGAAATATGTAATTTTTGACGTTTTACAATGATTTACATTGGTTCTTATTACCTTCGGCATGAACGATTCGATTCTGTACGTTGTGTTTTTTCTTTCTTAGTCTTGTTGTCTTGAACAAATATTTGAAGTTTATTTAAAATTGTTTTAAATTGCTTATTTGTTTTTTTTTTTTTTATTAATTACTGTTTCGTATTATATCGATTTTCTTCGAGAATTTTATGAGTTGTAATGAAAGATTCTCAGGGATCTTGAATGTTTTCTCTTGTATTTCAACAATGCTTTAAAAAAAAAATTAAAATATCGGATTCCAATTAAAAATTGTCTACCATGGTTATTAACCATATTACTTAGTACTGGAGATTTCATACTTCAAACTGTTCAACAGATGCTTTTCTTAAAATATCACTGCCATTTCCGATGCTGTATAATATTGTCAGTTGGTCCGCTAAAACTTTGGTAAATCTTTTTTTCGGTGAGATAGACTGTGTGTTTTTTCTCGGCATTTTTAAGTGTTTGCTCTTAAGACTAGCGAACTTAATTTTTTATAACAACATGTATTTTAAAGCTGATGGTTCATAAAAATTAGCATTCAAAAAATTTCTTAAATATTCAGAAATGCCCTTCATGTCCATTTTTCTAGTCTAATTTAGACATCAATGCAAAGTTAAGTTTTCATATAAAAAATACATTTTTCATTGGCGACAAATATCTAGATGCAACTACTTTTGCAGCATACATTCATGTTAGTTGTTAAGTATTGTTAAGATGAAAGTCCTCTGATTTGGTGGCATTTTAATTCCGATTGAACATGTTCGGTTGGTGACTGTTCACTGAAGTCATGTGTCGTTACCGAATTTTTATAATAAATAAATCAAGAAGTGAACAGAAAATACATAAATCGAATTCCATTAAAAAGAAATATCAATAAACACACTGG
Source organism: Syrphus vitripennis (assembly GCA_958431115.1). Taxonomy (NCBI): domain Eukaryota; kingdom Metazoa; phylum Arthropoda; class Insecta; order Diptera; family Syrphidae; genus Syrphus; species Syrphus vitripennis. Next base: position 76,955,938 of record OY288109.1, on the reverse strand, counting down.
ATCACAGTAAAAGAAGTTTATTCATTCTTTTTTTTTCTATAGGCGAAAACCAAAGGAGTATATATTTCTAAGTTATTGTAATAGTTCCAGATAAAACCAGGATAAAGTGCTGTTTTTGTATTAATATACATATTATAAGTTGATCAGATAAGCTTGTTTTGTTTAAAAAAAAAAATACACAGCGACGTTGTGAATGACAAAAAGTACAAAATAAAAATAGGAGAGTACCTACATACACATTTTTTTTTAATATTTGATCAACTCCCACTTATTTTGAGTAGAACATCTACTTGCCTAGTAAAAGACAAACTACTTTTGCCCAGTAACAATTGACTGCAAAAAAGTAAATGCAAGTAGTTTTAAGTTGTTGTATCTCTTGTTCAACTTTGATCGACTTGGTTGCGGCTTTCAACAAAACTCATCTAATAGTCACTATGTGACAGAATATAAGCTCTTTGGATGATTTTTGTTGCACTTTCACGTAATGTAAACTGGTAACAACCAACTCAACTTTTGTTTCGAACAAAAAAATTAGGGTATTTACATCTAGGAAGTGAAAATAGATTTCACATCTTCTTTAACCGACGATTGTCATGATCTGGAGTCTCAAACAAACAAACTGGAACTACAACTCTACTGTTCCACTTGTGGGTCTTGCATCATAGAATGGGAAAGTCACGTAAGAGAAAACAAATAAGTAATCCAACCTGAAATTTAAAACAAAATATTATATTATATTAGAAAAAATTTAATTACTTATTTTATTTAAAATTTAAATTTTGGTCGATTACAAAAAAAAAAACAATTCATTCATTCTCTAAAAAAATTGTTCATGGGTTTCACTTCATGCTTGCATAATTTATAGAAAACACTCATATCCTGTATTGTATACTCACAGAGAGAAATGACATTTTAAAAATTTTGAACTTTTTTAATTGTAACTACATACTTTATTGCTTGAAGCCATATTTATCACTCAAGGTTTAAGTGAGATTAACGTGAATTTTAAACCCGTCCATCAAAATATATAGCATGTGCTCATGTTAGCCTTATGACAGTATTTCACTAGTAGCAGCTATCGTGAATAAATTTCCCACGGAATTTCTCCCTTTTTCTATTATTGGAAATGCCAACGATTTTCCACTGTTCTTTGTAGGCTCGAAATTAATCGATAAAAATGAGAGTCCAGTTCCAATAATCTTTGAGGCAAATCTGACCATATTTCAAGTTTCCAATTTTGAAAGTGGGAAAAAATTTCGTGGAAAACTTTATTCATGACAGCTCCCACTATCATATAAATATGGCAAATGGCTCATAAAATTTAAAGCATACAAACATTATATGATAGTGTAATACTGCCAAGTTTTTGATATGAATATCAGTTTTATGCAAATTATGTTTATGTCAAGGCTTAAGGAAAAAAAATTAAGCACTTTTGTTTATTATTTTCATTTAACTTAATTTTAAATCACGTGTAATTTAAAACTGGATTTAAGTGAGTGAAAAATATGGCTGTAAAATACATCTAGTTTATTGTTTTGAAATTGTCTCGTTGTTATACTGAATGTACAATTTTTTTTATCAAATGAACCATAATAAATTTATAAATAATTAATAATGTTGTTTTTATTCTCGAATGATTTTTTGCTGATTTTTTTATGTAGCGATGATTATTTTTACTGTTTTTTTTTTTAAGTACTGCTATGCTCACTGGAATCCTTTTAGTTAAATAAGTTATATTGGTGTTAAAAGTTATGATGGAAAGCAGAAAATGAAGATAAATGTTTTTAATTTGCCAAATATTAGATACATTATGTATAATATAAAATTTATTGCGTGTTTGCATATTCATGTTTCTTAGGAAAAAAATTTATTTGAATTGATGAGTCATTTAGAAATCAACCAATCAGGATATTTAAAAAATATACAAAGTTTGAAGAGAAATCATAAATATCTTTAAGATGTAGATTCGCTCTCGTTTCAAATAAAATGAAACACACGATTGGATAGCATGCACTTTTATCTATGTTAAATTAGCTCAGAACACAAAAAAAATGTGCAAACCACGAAGTCTTATTCTCCTACTTTTACCCGACGATTGTTATGATGCTGGGACAACAACACTTCACTGCTTCACCTTAAAGTTCTACGCGTAGTGTGAACGTCGTCAGGCTTCCCGGTTTTGCATTGTTCCATATCTGAGTCAACTATATTTAGTGTCGCTCTCGTGTTTCTTCCGCGATAGTGCTGGAACGTCGTATGCTATTTCCTATCGAATTGAATTCTGAGAGTTTCGTCTTACAGGACAGTTTGTCATGCTGTATTTTAGTGGTTGTGTAAATTTGCTTATTTGATCTACTTACCATCCCAAGTAACATATCAAATTTTCAATAAATATTTAATGCATAAGAAGATATCGTTAAATATTTGTATTAAGTATTTTGGCATTTAGAAATAAATTAAAATTTTAATTTCTTAATATTTTGTTCTTTCAATTCCACAATTAAACTGAATATGCAAACTTTTAAATAAAAAAAACTACTTAACCATGCAAATAAAATAATTGAAAATTTTGCACTCCTCCAAAGTAAACATACTTATTTTCATTTTCAAAATATTTATCCAACCATATATTTCGCAACCTATATATTTAGCTTTGGCGATGGATTTAGTTATCCAATCCGACATCTGGATGAAGATGCCGAATCGCTACTGGGAAGTGAAACACGAATTGATATCGAAGGAGACATCTACAATGATACCAATTTTCTAGACACGACCATCCAATAGAATTTAATTTATTTTCCAAAGATTGCAGCAATTGAAAATGTAACTTATAGTTAATTTAGTTTTTAAATTAAATAAAAAAAGATGTACTTTTGCAAAACAAAAAGACAAAATAATACATTTATAGAATGTAAAAGCCTAGGTATTTATAAAGCAGAGTACAAACTAGAAAAGCAGTTCTAGTTTTAGAAATATAAAAAAAAAAAAATATATTTACTATAGAAAAAAAATACACCAAGTTAATGCTTGAAAACAATTTAGCAGTTGCGTGTGACTGATTTTTTAATAAAACAAAAACAAAAACTATTTTTGTTTTGCATTATGTTTAAAAAAAAATTCATGTAGATATTTTAAGAATTATTTTAATAAAAAATAATGCATATTTTATAGGTCAAAACAATCGTAGTTGATTTATTGTACATACGAAAAAATTTAAAATTAAATTTATATTTTAACCGAATGCGCAAGCTATTGAAAACAATTAAGCAGCAATGGCAGAAACCGTATTTTGTATAAATGAAACGAAAAAAGTAGAATATAGTGTAGGTGTTATGAGTGTAAAAACTATAGTGTAAGTAACCCACAATTTTGTTAAATTATATATATATATATATAACAATTATATATGAAATAAAACGGACTTGCGTATATGTATGTATGAATGTAAGCACGTTCTTGTTTTTTCTAATTTATAAGTAAAAATGCAAAGGGCATTATCGGTAATCTTGTATTCTTAAGAAATTTGTTTCCAGCATCGTTAATCTCTCAGGGAATAAATGTCGCTCGAAAAAATAATGCAATGCAAGGTCAGCTGAATTCTTCTTTCTCATCTCTTCTTCATTTACGTTCCCAATATTTGAGAAAAATTTTCTGGGAAATATTTTTTTTCCGATATAGCAATAGAAAAGTATCATGAACAAAATTTGTCCAGAAGTTTCTATCTTCTTTGAAAATTAAGAACGTAAATAAATATTTAAGGAGCCTGTATTTCGTTTCGAAAATGAAAGTCTTATCTCTAATTTTTTATATACCTATGTATATATTTATTTTGGGCAATTGAAAAGTTGCACAGAGTGCCGATTTAAATCAGAGCGCAAAGCACTTACAATTTTCAGTGGAAAAGTTTGGGCTTTTAAATTTTCGAATAAAGGAACAATTTCCATTCGAGAGAAATTTAATTATATTGGCCTAATATATTGGCTTTTACTTTGGCCGACTTGTCGAAACTAATACATAATATATATCCATGTTCAGTATAAATGCTTGTATGAGGAATTGAGTAAAACAATTTATAATAGCTAAATTTTTCAATAAAACATAAGTTCCAGTACTATTTCATAAATTATGATTTATTTCAATCTTTTTAAATGAATAACGAAAACTAAAATGTACATCAGTCTTATACAGTTAGTATTCCCGTTGCAATATAAAATCCGTTTGTACCAGTAGTATGCATTTGTGATAAATGAACTTCGCTCACAGTGAATGTTCCAAAATCATAATCAGCATATTTCTTCAAAATTAACCTCGCATCGAAAGTTTTCGAGCTTGCCGGATCATTCTGTATTCGACCTCGAACATTCATGAGTGTCATATGCAATTTTGTATTATTTCGAAATTCATCGTTGTTTAAGTGAGCATCTTTAAACTTTTGTAATATTTTATCAGCAAGTACTTGAAGATCTGGTGATTCGATGCGAGCATATAGAACAGCAACCGAGCTGGGATCATCATTCATTATTTCTAATCCGCGTACGTTTACCTTAATTGGAGGTATGTTCGCCAAAAATTCTCTATAAAAGTTAATTAAAAGGCATCATTAATGTATGGCACATATGTACGTATCATAAAAACTTACCTGCATTCACTAAATATTTGTGCAGCTTTAACACGTTCCTCATCGTCAAGTAGTGTACATGAAGCAAAAGTTATGTGTAATTTTTCTGTGCTCAAAAAAAGTTGTTCATCGATACCAGCGAGATTATCGCAAAGGATGGATTCCTGAAAATAAAAATAATTATTATTAAAAAAAAAATTTATTTATGAAGGCTGATTTTAAAATTAAAATATTAATATTAAAAAGTAGCAGTGAGCCATAATTTCATTATAATATTAGAGGACTAAAATTCTACCCAACTGATTATTTTCTCAACTTTGCAGCATTGACAATCTAAGTAATTTTACCTAAGTCTAATACCAGAGGCACACTCGGGTTCGTCGTAAAGCACTAGTGTTATGCTAGTACAATGTTAGATTTTATCGTATTGCTTTACCATAGTCAAGATATCTGTATCACTGGTATATACATAGTTGACATAGGAGAAGAGAGGGTAAAGACTTGTAATAGAGAATAGTTTATTGCTTAGGAATTTTCTGTGAGTTATTTGTTGATGTACATATGTCTTGTTTATTTTTTACCACACCTTTTAACAAACCTAGAAAAGGGGTAAGATCGGATTGCGAAGTGCTTACGTCTTAGAATTCAATATCGCATCGTGTAGCCTTATTACCGATCGAATTCTTATTTCTTCTTATGCCTTACAGGGTACTGGAAATGTCTCCACTATAAGTGACCTCTGAGAACTGTCTCTACTCCAGGAAACATCGAAGGGGTTTAAACTAGAATTAAACATTCTTCCAAGAGTTCAATTCGAAAACAGGTTGGTGGCCTTGTTATTTTCGAGCCGTTACATTCAACGAATCGTTAAAGTACTTCATCATCATCATTTCAACGCCTACAAGATGGTTGTCTTCCAAGAATTTGAACTAGACATCTAGTATAGTACTGGCCAGCGCACTCTCCAGATTTAGTTTTGTGTGATTTGTTCCTTTAGGGATAAAGAAATATTATTGAATAAATGGGGCCTTTTCACAATCCCAAATATTCATATCTAGCGAAAATTTTCAAAGCGGATTTATTTCAAACTCAAACATTCTATAGGAAGTTTTAACCCTCTTCTAGGTGCTACTTCACTAACTTGAATTAAAACAGTTATCAAAGCAAAAACAAAGAAATAGAAAACAGAATGGTAAAATCTTAGCTTTTTGCTAAAAGACATACCTTGAAGTAATTAAACGCTTTTTTGACTGCTTCGGTGCATGCAGGTACACAAGTAAAATGCGTTGGTTGGGCTTTCTTTCGCAAAGATTCAGTAACTAATTCAAGACGTCTTCGTGCAGCACAAACATCTCTTCTAGATTTTCCTATATTTATTATATTTTTTGTTGAATATTAAATTGAATCTAAAAAAAAAGAAATAAATGATACTGACCTTTTATTGAAACCAAAGATTCTCTTGTATCCCTTACACCTGGAACAAAAATTTCGGTTTTTGTTTCTGATTCAATTCGCCTTTTAGTCATTCCTTTTTGTCCAATTAATCCTCCATAAAATACTCTAGATATAAATTAACATAACAATACCGGGCTGGCTGAAAGCAATTACTTTGATACTTTACCTTGGAACATGAAACGAAGATCGAAACATAGAGTTTTCAAGCTCTTCAACTTCATATGCATCCTCATCGTCTTCGCCAAACATATCTTAATAAGGAGTTTGGCACTTATTTATGGTTTAAAGTTTTTTTTCTTAAGTGTAATTGGTTTACCTTCTTCCTGATAACCTGGCTTTGAGAAATTTGAGCTAGGTCCTCCATAACCATCATGAATTGCATTTATACGGTAACGACGTGTCCCCAGAACCACAATGCATGGTGATAAAATGTCACGGCTCATTTTTTATTGATAAATATTAAGATCTTTTACTCAATTCTTCTAAAAGTACTTAATTAATTTTTATAATTTACAGATTTACGTGGCTTCTATTGAAATTTAAAATTTTTAAGACCCAAAAGGCCAAAACTGTTGAGTTCGATGTAAACAAATGAAATACCACAGGAAAAAGTTTCATATCTGTCAGTTTGATAGCAACGTAAAGAACTACGTAGCTACTTACGTGACTCATATCAAATTTAAATAAATAGGCATAGGGTGGTTTCGATATTATTTTCCATTGAATATTTCAGATTCTCGGCCCGACTATGGGTTTTGTCAAAGTACACATAATATCTAAAGGCTTACCCAAATCAATTCGAAATTGTCGTAACAACGAAAAAACAACAGCACGTTGTTGTCAAGTCAATCATAGCAACGTATTGTTATTTCATATTCGTATCCGAATGTTTCTTGATATCCAAGCTCCATAAAGCATAAATAGTTTTAGATACGAAAACAAGAAAAAAGAAATAGTGAATTGTTAATTAGGTATATTTTTTTACATTTATTTTACGATAAATCTTGTACAGGCCCGTTCGTAACACGAAAATGAATTTCCATGAATTCTAAATTAACAGTAAGTTGTCTAATCTCACATTTATTTAAACAAGGTGGTTTTAATTTTTACTGATTCATATTCAAGCAAAATAGTCTCCAAACCCTGTTTATAGTTTCATACTAAGTTCTCATGAGATCCAAAATTTCCTTTCGCAAATTACGAAAAAAGCATTCACAAATCACATTACGAACCAGATATTTGGCAGCTCATTGTTGTTTTCTCTTTCTGTCTCAAGAAACGATCCAGTGTTGGTGGTGAGTTAAATTTTTTTTTGAAAACAACTACGATACGGCGGACAAATGGTGCACGCTGAGCCCAGTCATACGACTTTGAATGTAGAATGTGTTTGCAATCCACATAGCTTGTAAATGTGAATCTTTCCAGTGGTTTATTCATCTATTTTGTACTGTGATCGCTCCACGTGGTTTGCATTCGCGTTCACAACCACGATCTCCTGAGTTTACACATAGCTTTATTTTCTGAAGTCCGAAACGCCGTTTCCCACATGGTTGATAGTTCGACCTGACATATGTCAACCTTGAACTGTCATAACAAAAATATTGCTCCACACTTTTATTTTATCGTGTTGACTGTTGAATGGAAGTTTTAAAACAAATTTTAATTAAACATGTCCTCAAAACCAGAGCAAACAAAATCTTGGAAAAAAATAAACGAAGAAAGGAAAGCCATAAAAAAACAAAGAAAACAAGAAAACATTCTCAAACAGTTGGAGAAAGCAAACAAATTAGAAGAGTTGGCAAAATCAGCCCTATTAGAAAAGCCAGCCGAAGTTAAAAAGCCTTTATCAACAGTGAGTATTGCTGTACCTGGTTCGATTCTGGAAAATGCCCAGTCTTCCGAATTACGTACATATGTTGCTGGACAAATTGCTAGGGCTGCTTGTATATTCCGAGTTAATGAAGTAATAGTGTTTGATGATATTGGAATCGCCACGGCAAAGGAAACCAAAAAAACCACAGGCGATGATGGCCAAGATCAGACGGTGAGAGGTAGCTCTTTGCAACTGGCTCGTATCCTACAGTATTTGGAGTGCCCGCAATACCTTAGGAAGTTTCTATTTCCTTTGCATAAGGATCTGAAGTATTCTGGTCTTTTGAATCCACTTGATGCACCGCATCATATGCGAATGCAAAATGTATTCATCTATCGTGAGGGTGTAGTGTCTGACAAAAAAGCCAAAGATGGACATTGTTACGTTAATGTTGGACTTTTGAATGATGTTCTGGTAAACAAGGCAATCGCCCCCGGAGTTCGAGTCACAGTACGATTGGATTCTCTGAATGGTAAATAAAATATATTTTTTTTAATCACCATTTTGACACAACTCTCCCACAGAAATTAAAACAAAGAAGATTAAAGCGACTGTTGTCAGCCCTGATGAACCGCGTCGAGAAACTGGTATCTATTGGGGGTACACAGTTCGTGTGGCCCATTCGTTTTCTGAAATCTTTACAAAGTCCCCCTATAAAGAAGGCTATGATCTAACAATAGGAACTTCTGATAGAGGAACCAATGTGGTTGAAATTCAACCTAAATCATTACATTATAATCATGTTTTGCTTGTATTCGGTGGTCTTAAAGGATTGGAAGCAGCCGTTGCTAATGATGATAAACTTAATATGGAACCGAAGCTTCTATTCGATCATTATTTGAACGTATTGCCATCGCAAGGATCTAGGACTATTCGTACCGAAGAAGCTATTCTGATTGCGATGGCAGCATTGCATGAGAAATTTGATCCTGAAGTTCCAGATATCGACAAGGATTTCAAAGAATTTATTCCGCAAAGTGAGGAAACTTCTATGCAACAACAAGCAAACGGTGTTACAGCGGGAAATGTAGATTTAAGTAGATTTGACTAAACCTTTTTTTTTTTAATAAAACAAAAACTTTAAAAAAACACAAGCTTTAATCAAAAACATTTAAAAAAAATGAATCACATTCGTTATTCCAGATTGCGAGCAAACGATAATTGTTAGGACGATATCGTATGATTGCTTTCTGGAATATGCCTGGAGTATGTAAGTCTGAATCTCTTAATTCCAAATGCCCACAATTTCGAATTAATTGGTAGTTCAGTTGTTAGTAAATTTTTAATACTATTTTTATACTTTAGCGTTGTGAGTTCTGCAGAACAATTCGTGGCTATTGCCATGTACATATCACTAATATGAAGCTATGCGCGGGAGGGAACGACCATCTCGCTGGGTGGCTTTCAGCTATAGAGTTTGAGTTCAAGTTTCTCTACAACTCAGAACTTTGTGCAAAACTTCTTTATTTGAAATGAAACTAGGCCTCGCGAGTGTGGTATTTTAACTTTTAACAGTTCATTATGTTTAAATCAATTTTAAATAATGGCAACAAAATAAATTTTGAATTGAAAAGCGAATTTATTTTTAAAATAGGTAAACAGAATGTTATTGTAAAATATTTTGTATATATTGCCAACATTTTTCAATAAAAGTTAGTGGTTTTTCTTGATGATAGATCACCGATTTGAAAGCCCAAAAATAATTTAAAGCAATTCTACAAAATTCAGCAGGAATTTCAACGTCCAGGACAATTGATGTAAGCCAGAATATTAAAATTACCATAAGGAGAAATGATAAAAATTTTCTCTGATTTTCTGAAATAAAAAAAGGTTTAAAAATAAATTCTCTAACAATTTCAATACATTTTTCGTAAAATATTATACATTCAAGAAACTTTCAGAATGGTGTTGCAAAATTTAGTTTTTGCAAAAAACAAGCTTTGATATTGTGAACATAACTTGGATTTTGCAGGCATTAAGATAATGGACAAAGAACCCAATTCGCCCAAAACTAAATGCAACGCAAAAAGTTATGAAAATATATAAATTTATGAATAAACAAATTTTAAATTTTAGATTAATCGTTAAGACAACTTCTAAAAGTAAATATTATTTATATATACATATACATATGTACCTACAATAGTTTTGAAAACATTGAATTTTCTGAAAAAAAATATTTTTTTGAGCCCGAAAAATATTGTTTTTTGAAAGTTTTGATATGTACTACTATTAAGGATACTGCCAATAACGTTTTTTTAAGCTTCCAATCAACTTTAACAAAGCAGATATTTTATTATTTTGAGATATTTCCCGTCCAAGAGGTAGCCTAAAAACCTTCAATCTGAAGTTTGATGAAAATCGCTTCAATTGTTTAAGATCTAGATCAAGGTACTTTCATAATTTTTGTTTGAGTTATTTCAAATGTACCTGATAGATATTGACTATTTGAAAGATTATGATCTGAAATGATGGCTTCCATTGTTTGTGATGATGTCAAATTCATGCAACTTTTACTAAATCTTCTACCATCTCCAATGGCTTCTGGATATTCAATTAAACTCATTAATGCTTCTGTTTGTACGGAAGCACACTTGGGTTGATTCCGAGCCGTTGCCAAATTCTGTGTTAAAATTATCTTTGCAGCTTTTCTTCGATTTCTAATTTGAGTTCTTTGACGATTATGGTACCGAGATTTCTCATGTTTCAATGGTGTTTTTGGCAACAAGTTGACTTCATCTAATTTAGTATCATGAGGTATAGAATTCAGAAACGGGTTGGTTTCGTCCAAGGAACTTTCCAGATTTTCAACAGGACATGTTATACGCTCTCCATCAGGAGATACCGTCATTGCTGTTGGCTTAATATGTAATTCGCTTGTGTTTGATAAATTTGCGATCATTTTACTTCTTGGCGAAGCTAAAGTTGTTTTTGAAAGCTTTTCTTTAGTCCACGGAACACTTTGGTCATATTGCTCATAATCTGAATTCGATCTGAAGAAATTAATAAGAAAAAAATAATAATATTTTTGTAGATTAAGGTAATGGTAATTTATAAAAGTTTTACCTGTAATTCATTGTTTTTATTTTATTGATTAAATTTTTTTAAATGAAAATAAAAAATCATAGTTTTGACGAGTGAAAAACAAATGATGTGTAAAGCAAAGTTTCTTAGGACCAGTTGAACAATCTTGGATCAATCGTGGTTCAGGATTAGTTCAATGATTTCGGTGGATCAGCTGTGGTTCGCTGGTTCAAGCATGCAATCGGATGTTATGATTATCATACACAAAAACCTTTAACCGGAGTTGAACGGCTCATTTAGCTTCCCCATTCATGGGCTTAGATTAATGCCAATTCATTTCATACGATGCTTTTCAGCTTATCATTTGTCTGGGACGTGTACGGGCAGCCTTAAACATAAACTTCAAGTGACCTGCCGAATCTAGAAGATAAAAGGTGCTGAATCACGGAGCAGAGTCGAATCTTGTGATTCGGCTTAAATCCAAACCTATACATGCATGAGGAAGAGAAATAGGTCGCCAAACCAAATTTATTGTGTGATTGGGCTCCGCGGAGCCATTTGGATTCTCGGAGAATCAAAATACACAGCTCAAATCGACTCTGAGGTTTTCGGCTAGGTCGTATAGGCCAGCTTTAGTTGTAAGCCTCCTTGAAGTGTTTTGCACATGAGACGCGACCTGCAAATTGCGAATGACCGTGAATTGAGTAGGTATGCAAATCAACTGAGCGCTTGAAAATATTTACGAAAACAATAAGATTAGTTGGTAGGTACTTAACCCGTTGGTTTTTCAGCTAAATCTTAAAAAAAACATTTTTGATTTTCCAGAAAATTCGTTTTGCGAAACGGTCACGGAAAATTTACTTCTTAAATTTTCTAAAAAAAAATTAAATATACCTAGATAGATACACTTGGTAATGAAAAAAATTAATGAAATTTAATAAAATTAGCAAATATTTACAAGATTAAAAATCGACCATAAAAAATATTTTTTTTTTTTTCAAAGATTAATAAAAAATTAAAAGCAAAAACATTTTTATCAATTGGTTTTTAATGAACTTTCCTCTTATCTGCCAGATAGGCAAGTCTTATAAATTGCGTCAAAATTATTGCGGCATATGAATCTTTGTTTACCTGTAATTAACATTATTTTGAAAAATTTATAATTTCAATGAAAATATTTAGTACCTATTTCAAAAATGCTACCTCAAAATTTCCAAAATTTCGTATTTTGAAGATGCAAAAACAACATGAAAAAAATTTCGTGACGGAACATGAAATTTTGACAGCCGACTTGGATAGGGATACAACATCCCAAAAAACATAAAGGAGGAAACAAATTAAAACTGCCAAATGACTTTTTTTAAGACAGTTTCATAACACTCAGTATTAAGTTACTTACTAGATGCGTCTAGAAATAGCGAACATAATATGGACATCAGAATAAAGAAATCAATATCCACCTTCCCCTTCTTCTTCGCTTGCTTCCCGTTTTAAAATAGGTACCTTACAGATTTTAGCACATCACAACACACAAGTAATAAATTACCGGTACCAACCATAAAAATCTCCTCCATACAAAAATGAACCAAAAACGAAAGGTAATCAAAATTATTTTCATAAAAAAAAAATAAATAAATAAAAGTAATATCATCCAACACACAAATGAAGCATCCATTTCCTTTTGCTCGAGCAGCATCCGGGGTGTTAAGTATGTACTCATATAATGGTCGTTTATTACGGGCGGCGCGGCGCGTCTCGGCTGAGATGCATGAATACGAGTAGATATGGTGAACACACGTCTTTGGAACGTGTGCGGTGGACCTTATTAAATATAGCATTGCGTCTGGATCTGAAATCGGTGCTATGCCGCGGCAGGAAATTGCCTTAAAAATAATGACAAATAAATAACACAAACGCTCGCTATGACTGGTGGGTGAGGGAACTCATAAAATCGAATTCCAAAATGCCAAAGCATTCAAAAAAGAAAAAAAAAACAATAAATAGAAACCAATAAGTATGTTTATTTGCATAAACGGTAAGTGATGCTTTCCAAAATAAAGTACCGGCACTTAATTAATTATACGCAAAGTAATATTGTTTTTGTTTCTTATTTGAAAAAAAAATTAAATTGAGGAAGTACTTTATTTAATATTAAAAAAGGAAAATACGCAGCGAATATAACGATGCATTTTATACACAATTAACAAAAATATTGATTTTGTTTCTGTTATGACTGCTATAAATTAAATTCAAAGAAGATGTTGTTATTCTAGTTCTATTTATTCGCCGTGGTTTCCCTTGTCAAAATCTTTGATTTAGTTTTGCAGTAATCGCGGCAATTTAAAGAAGAGTAGAGTGGGTTAAACAGGTTTAAATATTTATTAGGTTCACTTTCACACCACATAAAGCAGTGTAGTTTCGCCAAATCTCGGATGGTGGAAAAACATTCTGAAGATTCTAGTTTTTGTTTTTGATTTTCTTATTATTTTGTTAAGCCATTAGAAATTGAACGAGACTAACAAATAGTTTTTTTTAGTAATCAGATGTATTGGTCCAATAACTTGAATCATGCGTCTTGAATCATTTGCGCTTTATTAAAGTCCTTGACTTTCTGCTCGAGGATAAGGTGAAGGACCCCAAAGTGAGTCAGTTATTCATTGCTGACGATAGAGCCATCATAAGTGAAGAACCTGAGTCCTTGCAACAAGCACTTTATGTGTGAGTGGATGTTCTGGAGGAAAATGAATTAGTGCAAAAAAGACTTTCCATTTTCTGATCCTATTCCGGACATATTGGACAATGTATAAGATGGATGAGAGTAATTTGAAGGCAGCTGAATTGAAAATGTTTTGCCTGACAGCAGGAGTGACAAAGCTCGATTGAAAAAAGATCGTGAAGGAAGCCTTCACGTCATTGACAAAATACAGCATGACCAAATTAGCAGGTTCTGTCACTAAGAAGTTCAGGTGCAAAAGAAATAATGAAGTGTATTCCCAATTTTCCTCTAAAAAATTATCTGTGTATTTTTTTTTTGTTTATAAAGTACAGTTGAGCAATTTATTTTTTTGAAGATGACAAAGCGATGTTAAAAATCAATGAAGGTTTCTTTTTAAGACTTTGAACATGTCGTTTGGAGATCTCTTCTGTTTGTTTTTCATCATTTTGTATTGAAAATTTATAAAACTATTAAGCATCCGTTTTTTTTTTTACTTTCAATAATAATATTTTAATGAATGTTAAGCACCTTTGGTAACATGAGCTTCTTGCAAAAATAAAAAATATTTGTTAAAAATTGAATAAAATAAAATAAAATAAAATAAAATAAAATAAAATAAAATAAAATAAAATAAAATAAAATAAAATAAAATAAAATAAAATAAAATAAAATAAAATAAAATAAAATAAAATAAAATAAAATAAAATAAAATAAAATAAAATAAAATAAAATAAAATAAAATAAAATAAAATAAGTACGTATACGCCCCAGTTTACCACTTGTACATAGATATTTGCTTAGTGATGAAAGAATACTTTTAGTAGAAAAATAATTTGATTTTAATTTTTTATTTTAGTTAAGTTGTTCATTGATCTTGTACGTTTATAATGTTTGTGAATGAACACGTTTTCAAAATATTGAAAATTCCTAAAATTGCATGAGCACAATAATACATATTAAAATCTTGAAATGAAATACTTGACAGATGGGCAACAAATCAAATTTCCTTGCACATGTCGGCTTAAAGTGTTAAAGCTTCTAATCTTTTATGGACCACCAAATTTATTATGACAAATTAAAAATAATAGTGTAGCCATTATCCAATGGAATTTGAAAGCTTATGGTCTAAAACATGCGCGACTAAGAATATTCTCAAATAATTTATCAACTTTGTTTTCTATTTTTTGACAATTTTGATGGCAGCTTTAAGGATCTCGCAATCGCTTTGATGTGGGAAGATTTCCGATAGCCTTTTCATCCTGTGATGATCAATGCCATTATCACCCCAAAGCAATCGTCCAAGCGTACAATTTTGCACCTTGCTTAAAGCGACCTCAAATTATTTCTTACTATCTATCTGAACTGTTTGATACTGGTACTATTTTATATTACTGATGTATCATATAGAATACATGAAATGATGTTTTTAAAGGGTAAATTAAAGGAAGAGACAGAAAACCAATTCCAAAAGAGCAGTGTTTCTTAGCATTATAACACTTTTCGTCGTTTTTAATACCTATACATTTATGTATACATTTTTAAATATTCTTGAACGCCAGTGTTTATAAAAATGTTAAGAACCAATCTATTCCTGCCTAGCCAAACTTATTCTTGGCCCATGAAAAAGCCCGATAAATATAAGAACGTTGAGTTGTTATCGAGCGCTTGCTGAATGCCCGAGCGAAATTGGACAGGACCAGCTAGTATTTAATAACTTCAACAATTCAATACAATTAAATTATTTTTCTTTCTTCAAAAAATTAACAGCACTATTGTATTGACTCACTTATGATGATGGTAATTCTGTTGTGAATCAACCTCCCGACAATGAACCATATACCATAAACTTTATGGTTCAACAATTTCGATAAGGAACAACCATCAATAACATCATGTTTTATAGGTCTTTTTGAAAAAAGAACAGAAAAACGTGTCTAACATCTTATAACGAATTTAAGTTGTTACCCATAATTGTTAACAGATTGAAGTTATTCCCAGACGATCAAGGGTCGTCGTTGATTGATAGTCTCTTAGCGGGCGAACAACGAAAACCAATCCGACAACTCTATTTTTATGCTCATATTTTTTGTGTCTGTTGAGCATTAATCAGTGCCGTATTTGTCAACAAAAGGAAAAGTAGGCTTTTCTGCCTGTATATCTTGCAGCGAAGTGGAAGCAAGAAGTGGATATAAGGCCCTTCGCTTTGGAGATGACGAAAACGGTGAAGTTCTTTTGAGTTCTTTTGATAGCTATTTTCAATAGAATGCACTTTTTCATTGCTAGTATGTTGGATCAAAAACCATGATAAACTTTGTCAGATGTCCCTGACGGATTTGAGAAGTATAAATGCTGGGCTCAACTACTCTCAAAGGATATCAATAAAAAAATTTAAGTACTAGATATAAGTTTTAATCTAGTCATAAATGAAAACCCTTGATCTAACAATTAACATGATAAATTCAAACAACAATAAAGCATATTGAGGGTTCCTTTAGTCCAGAAATTAATCGGGGCTTAAATTTAGCCATATTCTTATAGCAGTTATCGATACTTTATAACTCCATTTTTTCCAAGATGGCATCGTTTAACGCAGACATTTTTAACATGCCCATTTGAACTTTTAAAAAACGCACCAATATTCCAGTTCCGCAAATAATACCTCTTCATGATTTAGTCCAGCCATGAACATCCAGGGAAACACAATTAGCACCGTTGTGAATCTTGTAAATCCATTTTCGAAGGCTAGACAATAAAAACCAGAATATGTAACTCAGAATCAGAAATGATGTTGTGAACCGAAGCCCAAGTGACAGATACAAAGTGCTTAATATTCTTTTCCATCTATAAAAAAAGACATACTCGTACATATTCCAGATCTAGTGAGTGCATTAGGCTGTCAATTTTCTTGGGTGACTCTCTGACTGCACATATAGCTAACCGGGGATAATATTTTAAATTTAATCCATGGGGCTGGATAGGTACATTCTATCACTATGGGAGGGCACGAGGCGAATATAATGCAATGACAAGACACAAGCAGAAGAGATATGAACCACCCGGATGGATGGGGTTGCCTTTTAGTTGTTTTTTTTTTCTAAGTGCGCTTATTATGAGCTAAATGCGGCTTTCAGCACCGCGCCGCTGACGACGACGACGTCACCATAAAATATTGATTTATGCATTCAGTGGTCTGTGTTTATATTCGCCACGCAACAAATTATATAAAACTAAATTGAGAGATAAACATATAAACAAACTGTCTTCCCCACTCCGATTTGCATGTTTATATAGTTAGAACGACCGTTAAGACGCAACATCAGCAGCAGCAGTACCAACACGCTTATTAAAATAACGAAAAACGAAAGTCTTGATGAAATAGCATGCAATTTTTTGTGATTTTAGGGACATAATGTACACAGTTGTAAATAAATTGACACTATAGTGAAGCCATCCATTTGTCTATTTTATGGATTTCGTCATGGGCAGAATAGTTTCATCAAGAAATTTGGCTTTTTTTGGACTGGTTGGGCCAGAGTTTTTGAAACAGTTTTTGAGATGCTTGTATTTCACCAATAGTAAATCCCATTAATGTTACAATAACATTCAGTGCTAAATAAATTTTGATGAAAATTTGGTCAAGTTGTAAAGGGTGTCCCAACAAGAACGCAAGATTTAAATTTAAAATAAAACGCAGATATTTAAAAAAATCGCGAATTCTTTATTATATCGTAAAGTAGACAAAATGAGGTTATGTATGGAACAACACATCGGGCAGATGGCCGTTCGTTAATAATAGGGTATTGGAGAGACAACAATGCTGATTTTGCCAATAAGATCATCTTTAGTGACGAGGCCCATTTCCATCTTGATGGCTTCGTCAATAGCCAGAATTGTCACATTTGGGGCGAGGAAAATTCTCGAGTGATTCACGAGAAACAAATGCATCCTCAACGTGTCACTGTGTGGCGAGGATTTTGGGCTGGAGGAATCATTGGACCTTTTTTTTATGAAAATGAGTCAGGTCAAGCGCAAACAGGCAATGGTGTTCGGTATCGTGAAATGATAACCATTTTTTTTCGTGCCTAGAATTGAAGAAATCAATGTGGAGGGGATGTCGTTTTAACAAGACGGCGGCGCCACATCTCATACAGCCAGAGAAACAATTCAATTGCTTCATCAGTCATTTCCCGGTCGTGTTACTTCGCGTTTTGAAGACCAGAATTGGCCGCCTAGATCGTGCGATTAACCACCATTGGACTTTTTTCTTTGGGGGTTTTTTGAAGTCTTTGGTTTATGCGAATAAGCCGACGACGACTGAAGCCCGATGTGTTGTTCTATACATAACCTCTTCCTGTCTACTTTACGATATAATAAAGAATTCACGATTTTTTTTTAAATATCTGCCTTTTATTTAAAATTTAAATCTTGCGTTCTTATTGGGACACCCTTTAGAAACGCGGTTCAACAACGGCTAATGGTTAATCAAAATATCTCTTCGACTTCGGTGAATTCACTGAGGTTCAACGTTGGTGCCATTTTAAAAGTGGCTTTTATAATAATAATAAATTTATATAATTCAAGAATAGATACAGCCCCGGTTCTACTACACATTTTAATAGATTAAGTGTGGTTCAACGTTGGTTTAAGCGTCTTAATTGAATTGAAATAGGATTGAATTAGCTGGATCACACTTCAAATGTTTATGCAAATAGCCCTCAGTAGACTCAACTGAAACATCAAGGATGATGTTTACAACAAAAATTGGACATTTAAATATGCTGTTGAAAAAAATTGTGCTTAAATTATGTGATGCAGAGTGTAGACCGAAACCCAAACATTTAAACAGACATCCAATGAATTTGACGTTAGTAACGTAAACTATTAAAGATAAAACTCATAAATTCGCTGACCATGAGCCAGTAGAAATCTTTAAAAACATTTTATACAAAATGTATTGTAGTCTATCACAGAGTCAATTATAATACCGAGGTGTTAGAATAACAAACACCACGCGTCTATCTTTAAGATAATTAAAAATATTTTTGAATATTTACAGTTTTTGCTTGCTTGATGATGCAGATGCAATACAATGATTTGGAATAAAGTAAACACAAACCGCAATTGTGTGTTATCTACCTTTAAAAAGTTTGTAATAATAATGATGGCATTATAGTATGTGAAAAGTTATTTAAACAAGAAAAATGTGCTAATTGTTTATTAATTTATTAATGAAAACAAATCAATGTTGTTGAGAATCGTAGAAATGATTGTTTATGAAAGATTTGTGCTAACACTATTAAGGAAGGTACTTTTAACTAAAAATGATATAAAAATTATTAAATAAACAATTTTAATATAATATTTGATAAAATCAAATACGCAGGATTAAGAAGATCATCAATAATAAATAAAATACACGACTGTGTCGCATGAACTTGCTCCTATAACAAAGTGCCTCAGAATAATAAAAAAAAAAACAAGAATAACAGAAGAGAAATGTGTGAAAAAGCATAAAATTCATTATGTATTTGAATTGCTAAAATAAGTAAAAAAAAGATAAATAAATCTTTTAAAAATCAAAAAATTGTTACAGCTGTTTTATCAGAAAATAATCTTTTATATACATATTTTAGAAAAAAAAATTCTTTGCCTATTTTACATATTTACTCTTAGCTGATGAAAGCTACAATAATTTGGTTTCTGACATCTGGAATTCAAATATGTCATCTTGTCGACTTTATATCACTTTAGGCAGATCACCTATGATGCTTTGTGATGCTAAAAAGATCTGGAGCTAAAATATAAATACTTCTAATTAGGTATATATTTTGTACTTATACATTAGTCTGAACTCTTAAGCATAAAGAAGATAAATATATAAGAAAGTCTGTTGGTCGGTCTGCTAACTTTTATGCTTATAATTATAATATAACAAATGTCAGAAAATTTTTTTCCACATTCCAACACATAAGAATTACCTTTTGCCTAAATAAAGTCGCATATGAATCACTATCACTTCCACTTCAGATTCTAACAGTTAACAGTCATTTTCTTTTTTTTCATTATAATAATAAAATTAAAAGCTTCCGGAATAATTAACTACAGCTTTAAATTTTGCACTAAATTCAACTATAGCGCAATCTTGTGATGACCAATGGAATACGGCGTACCTGTACGAAAAAATAATCAGAATGTCTTTCCGATGAAATTCCAGCACCAAAATTTAAAGAGGAAACGACATAATGACAACAAGTTGTCAAAATATTAAGACCATACAAGTTGTATTGATTCATCATCATCACAATGAAAGTCGAAGGCATTTCCGGATTTGTCATTGCAAAATATTCGATATGAAAAATATACAAAACTCAGTTCCCCTCCTCCTGTTGAAAATATGTACATATTATCACCTAATCTGACTGCAGATAAAGATAACCTTGAAGTTGAACACCATATTGTTTAGATATGCAAATTTTTCTTAGGGTCTGGTGATTGCCCCAATAAACCAATAAACGGGTGTCGGTCAGCGACAGCGACGACCAACGACAGCAACAGCAACAGCGGTGGCGCCCGGATGAAAGACAGTATTTTGTTTACAAATAGAAAAACAATTTACCACCGCACCGTATTTATGCGGAAAGAGAAACAACACACAAAATAAATATAAGCAGCTATAGCAGCCGCATCATATTATAAGCTCATCGTTATTGACGATTGACACAATTAAACCGGAATTCGCTGTTCTGTTGTTTGCGGTGATGATGGGCGAGTACGCTATAGTATGGGAATTCGAAGCCCCGCTTACACTGCGTTTTTATTAAATAGGTATAACTGATAAAACTTTATGAGCCATATAAATAAAGACAGCAAATTTGTCTTCTAATTCTTCAATTAAAAATAACATTGATTAAAAGTTAATGTATGAATAAATATAGACGATTTCATAAACCACACATAAATCACACTATCTATTAAAAAAACGCATCAAAACCCGTTGCATAATTTTAAAGATTTAAGCATACAAAGGAAAATAGGGACAGACAGAGAATGTAGTGATAATAAACGTAACTTAAAAGTGTGAAACCGGACATTAATAATGAAGCCATTAACGCCCTACAACCTATAATAACTAATTGACGTGTAGATGAAAATTCTTGCGGAAATCTAGTACAATTAGCAAAACATCTGTCGTAATCACAAATAATTATATATTGTTTTGTTATACGCTTTCTAATCAAATCGGAACTTTGGCACACACTTTTTCGTTGAATGTTATTAATGTGTTGTTTGTCTGTCAAAAATTGTTGTGACGTTTCCAAAAAGTATCGTCTTGATCTTGGAACAGGGTATACGAACAAAAGTGGTGGCGCCTCCCATAGAGAAAGCGATAGTCCTCTCATTGGATCTGAGAAAATCAAACGGTGCTTACATATTGTTTTGTGTGGACTTTTGAAAAATACGACTGTTTTCTTGTCATGTTTGTTGTAGTTAATAATTTGAATTTGACAGATTATGATTTGACTTGACATATCTATTGATAAACTATATTTTGACATTTTTCGATTATGTGTCTTATTTTAAAATAAAATAAAAAATAAAATATTTTTTGGGATTTAATAATATCTTTTTTGGTAAAAGAAAACATTTTATGTTAAAAATCGGATATTTTGTAAATGTGATGTAAAAATCATATCTCGATTTTTTGATTAATTTTTTTCATCAATATTTTTATTGCAATTTATGAATTTAATAGATATGTACAAATAATAGGTTCACCCCTGCAAACTGTTTAGGAATTTAAATAATAGGTATATAAAAAACGCTTAGCTCAAAAATCATTAAAACTGGAGCTGCATCAACAAAAAATCAAAATTATAAGGTCTTTGGCTTCTTTGACTACACTATTAAAATCCTACTTAACAATTACATTTTAACTTATTATTTAAGAAAATTTTGCGTTCAACATTCTATATGTATGTATTTATTCGGTTGAAGCGCGGTGTAGTTATGCACTGTTGTCTAGCATGCAATTGATTTGATGACGTCTCAATACAGAAGAAACAATCACCAAACAACCAGGGAAAGAGAACAATAAGGAGGGAAACATTTCAATCGCTTTGGCCGTTTATGATTAAAATTTTTTTTTGATGGTTATGTTTTGTTTTGTTTCGAAAAATGCACAACATACCGACTTCCTAAATAACTACCTACCAACCTAAGCCTATATCTTAGTACATCATACTCGCACCGAAAACAAAACAAACAAAAATTGTATGTTAAAAAATGAGAATGTAAAGTAGAATATCCGGCTTCGATTTGAAGCGGATATAGTGAGACTACCGGTCGCCCGACGCGACAACCGATGAGAGATGGACGGACGGAAAAACCATGCGCACACCGATATATTATAATCGCATTCGTAATTTAGTAATTGTTCACCGGCTCAACGGATGCGTATAGTTAACTGATATTTTAATTGCAATTTTATTTGTATTGAATAAATTAAAAAGTCGAGCGATTAACGTGGTTTTATAATAGATAAGATAATAATATGCTGGTTAATGCTCCGAAAGCTCGAATATACCACCAAGCTGGTGATGATATGTATAAGATATAAGGATGAAGGGCGAATAATTGTATCTTACCCCATGAGTTTGTGGTATTATTAAAGTTTATGAAATAAAAATTTTGATTGTAGTTTTTTCCTAAACTCAAGGGCGTTGTAGTCCTAAATATCACAGTTCAACTGATAACGCATGTTAAAAATATTAAACAGAAATAATAAATTATCTAAAACATTCATATTAGTACATAGGTACATATAGGTACATAGGAACATGCTTATATGTTAAAGTATGTTTGAATAAATAAAAAAATTACAAAAACAAGAAAAATAAGAAAAACCACAAAATTCATTAATTTAATTGTTAAAATAAGTCCAAAAAAGATGTTTGAGCTCAAAAATGAAGATGCCATCTTGTGTTGCATAAAAAAAAACAAATAAAAAAAATTAATCTTTGAAGTGGTACTACATACATTTTTCTAAATATTGAAGATTGTTTTGCTCGAATTTTTACTTTTTCAAACCACTTTCTATCGTATTCGTGAATCCTTTATTTCGAAGTACAAAAATAATCAATGAATTTTTTGAATTCAAATACATAATTAAGTGTACAAAATTTAATTTATGTGATTATATGATTTTTGTCCCCGAAATTGAAGAAAGGGACCGTTGTATCTCGATACGAAGCACAAATTCTTGTAGACTAAATCATTAAATCAATTTTGAAAAGTTCGCGTTGAAATACTACAATAGACAAAAAAGGAAAAACGTTGGGCCAGAATCTAGCATAGGTCTAAATGGCGCATGATTCTCATCTGCAAAGCTTATCAGCAGTGCCTAATGTTAACTTCTCCAAATCTAAAGGGGAAGGGTGATACACGAAATTGCGACACTGACTGTTCAATTAAGCTGAGCGTTGTGCGGGATCGTTGAGGTGACCGACTGCAAAAAAAAATAAGGCTATCTGACGATTGTGCGGGTTTCCTTCCGATGAATCAACAGCAGATGCAATCATCAATCTTGTTTTCGTCCAAAATATAGTTGCACCACAGCACTATTAAACGTTATAGAAGAAATCAGGCAAGCGGTAGACAGTGATAATATAACATTCCTTATTTTGCTTGATTTTTCCAAAGCGTTTGATACGGTAAATCACAATGTCCTTTGTAGTAAGCTTCTGAAGCAATATAATTTTTCTGCGTCTTCCACTAAGCTTGTAGCCTCTATTTGCATGCTCGATTTCAGGCAGTTACTTGGAGGAACTCCATTTCAGATTTTCTTCCACTTCGTTTAGGTGTTCCACAGGGCTCTATACTGGGCCCGTTATTCTTCACAATGTATATAAATGACCTACCCAAGTGTTTACAGAGTTCTTCTGTGGATATGTATGCTGATGACGTGCAGGTTCGGAAGAGTTTTCAGCTAGGTCTTGTGGAAAATGCTTCACATCAGGTGAATGAAGATCTGGAGAGAATTTCATGCTGGTCCCGTGTAAATGGTCTCTCCTTAAATCCATCTAAGTCAAAGTGTTTGGTTATTGCCAGAAAATTGGTGGATACCTCATATTTCCCAAAAATAGTTCTCAATAATAAAACTATTGAATTTGTTGATTCCGCAAAAAATTTAGGTATAACATTTAATAAAACACTGACTTGGAATAACCACATCAGGTTGACACTTGGAAGGATTTATGGAGGTCTTCGCATGCTATGGGCTACTCAAAAAGTTACACCAATTAAAAACTAGGATAATTCTAGCTAAAACTCTCCTTATTCCTATTATGCTCTTTGGATGTGAAATTTTCTGCAATTGTGACTATGAGCATAAACGCAAACTTAATATGGTATAAGTCTTGAAGACCTTTTTAAAATGAGAACATTGACTCTACTTCATAATTTACTCCAAACGCGCCAACCATCCTACCTATGTATATGAAAGGGTCTGTTTAACTCGTTCAATTAGAACTCTTGATCTCATACCCATTCGATATAAATTTTTGGTTTTCAAGCGACAATTTTTCTTCTATGCGATTCGGCTGTGGAATTCCCTACCCCTCCCAATAAGGTTGTTGAGCTGCAGAACACTGTTCAAAGTAAGGCTCAAACTGTTCCTTATGGAACACTCTCGATGATGATTGGTTGTTTAAGCATACTTCTATTATTCTTTTTATTGCTTTTTCTATAATTTCAATTTAAAATATTAATAAAAACTTTTTAATCTGTTATAATTTTTCAATTTCTAATGACTTAATAATATTCATTAATATTCTTGAAAATGTAAAATCTGTTTGTAACACTTATAACATAAAACTGTTAATAATTTAATTTTCATTGAAGCTTGCACTTTTTAATGAGATATTGTATCTTACTGTGTAAGTTATTATTATTAAATAAATAAATAAATAAATAAATAAATAAATCCAGAGTATAAGAATTAGAATGGAAAAATATCGATGTTCCTAAAGAGTTTTGCATATTGTATTGGTTGATTTGGAAAAAGTTTTCAACAAAAAATATACGTCCGGAAAACAAAGGTAAGATACCCCATATGAATCACCGAAGAGTTCTTAATGAAGTAGTTGTATACCAGGGAAGCGTCTAAAATACTTTGGTCATAGTTACATTCCTTGACTTGCTGCTCGAGGTTAAGGTGACAGATCTAAAAGTGAATCAGTTATTACTTGCTGACAATGGAGTCGTCATAAGTGAAGATCCTACATCCTTGCAACGAGTACTTGGAATAAATGTATGGAAATGTCCATTTTCTGATTGATCATATAGGACTTTTCCCAGGTGCGTAAAGTTAAAATATCTTGGATTTATGACCAATTATGAAGAATCTTGTGATGATGACATCAAACATCCACTACTAGGGTGGATGAAGTGGCGGAACAACCTGCCACCTTTTGTGATTGAAAAATTTAAAAAAATATATGTAAATAAAATACAGTTTACAAAGTTATACAATGTACAAGAATACAAGACGTATGAGAGTAAAATGACGGCAGATGAAATGAAGATGCTTCGTATAACATCAAGAGGGGGACAAAGCATGATAGAATCAGAAGTCAGAAAATTCGATATAGCCTTAACATCAAAAATAACAAAATAGAGCATGACTAACTAAGCTGGTGTTGCAACCCACTTCAAAAGGCAATAGCATAGAACGCCGCCGCCGACCACGTTCCAACACTCGCGGAAGAAAAGCTAGCACAAAAATTACTGAATCAAACAAACACAACGACATTCGCATTAAGCAGGACTTATGTAGACATGGAACAATCTAAAACCGACCTGTCGACTTTCCTGAGATCAACACGGCGAACCTAAAAAAAGTGGAGCCTTAAAATGAAGTATTAAACTGTGAGAGTTTTGGCCCAATTCGCAAGCGGAATCTTGACAACCTCCAGTAAATAAAGAAAAAGGTCATTGTAAGCAAAAAGAAGCTTTTAAAATCAAAATGCACCACAAAGTTAAATTAACACCACCTTTCATTTGTTCTTTTGCATACTTTTGATAATGAGTTGTGAAACTTCTCCTGAGGCGAACAAAACTACAAAGGCCCAAATTTGTTCAGGTCGGGGAATTTTTTTGGACAATGGGGACTTTCTTCCTCCTGTTATTATGTTTACTCATATTAACCATATCCGTGATTCGTTTTTGCTCAAGAATCTCTCTTTTAGGCCCCTATTATGACTCGCGAGTCGAACGTTCGTCTTAAGTCGAACGATTTAGCGAATTACTCTAGTCGAGGTATTGCTAAAAGCTCGCTGCAACATTCGCCTTTCAAAGTCACATAGAATTGCAGTTCGACTGATTTTGACAGATAAAGGCGAACATTCGCTAAAGATAATAGAATGACTTTTCAATTCGCCAAATTTTTTGACATTTGAGGCGAATGTTATTAGGCGAGTCGCAAACGGTAATGCCAAAAAGTCACATTCGACACATTTTTCGCGCGACTCGCGAGTCATAATAGGGGCCTTAAATAAGTTTCAAAAATGTAAACTTCATTTTCTTGATTGCATAATAAAACTATAAATATCAGCTTTTCATAAAAAACCGTGATGGGTGTGCTGTCCTTACCTGTAGCAATAATTATACTTTCCAAAGTCGTGTTTTTGTTTAATGGATGAATTTTGATTCTCAATTTGAAGTATTTTAATTGAGAAGGGCGCATAGAGTCGTATCTTTATTTTTTTTTCTGGAAAAGGAATACAGCGGATGTAGCATCTTCTGTATTTTTATAAGACGCATCTTTATTTTTATAAGACGCAACATTTATCTTGGAGGAGGACAGAATTTTCCAATTAAGATTCGAAAGAAAAACTGAGCATGAGACTTTATCTGAATTTAATTAACCCTATGTGACTTATATAGTTGGATGCTTGGATGGGACGCGAGTATATTTCATGCGTTGAAATCGAGGCCATCGGAATAGGGAGTTTTTTGTTGTATTCTGTCAAACAAAGAATATCCGTGGGAGTATTGAACATATTTAAATGACAAGTTTCTTTTCTATTTTTCTGGTTTCTGTTTTTTGTTTGTTGATTCCCCAATGTAAAATAAAGATCTGATAACACCAATATCGGATTGTTTGAAGTTAAAAGAATAGAAAAGAAAAAAGAGGAGTGTGTTGTGTTGTTTAAGTTTCCTGTATGTTTAATCAATTTTATAGTCGGGATATCGATATGTGAGAATAACATAAACAGTTTCTAACATCGCCTTCGAAGTGAATTGATAATGTCAAAGTAAATGATTATATTACAGTAAATGATTATTGTTTCAAAAAAACTGTTTTTTTTTGTTTAAAGATTTTTGTTTTGTTTTAAACAATAACCAACAAATTTTTCTATTATCATGATTTTATTTTTAAGCGGTTAGTCGACTTATTATACATATCTAAATTCTTCGAATGTTTTATAAAATATAATATACCACCACAATTATACAACCCGAAAGAAAATAAATTATCATGAAGTTTAAAAAAAAGTTCTGATAACAAATATGATCACGGCATACTACATTTAAATACATTTTTAGCCAATATTAAGGCTACAGGGTGTCAGAGTAACCCTGGTCCAAACTAAAAATGGTTATATGCCAAGTCATGGCATTCATAGTAGGTACTTGTTCATAACGTTTTTCGTTTTATGCTCACCGCGTAAAATAGGGGTTTTTGAAGATACCAAGATTGTGCATCAGAAAATTTTGTACTTGAATTTTGAAATGGTACCCTGAACAAAATCCCGTGACTCGATACTAGTATTTTCTTTTAAAAACTTAATATGTTTCGACTGTTTTTAGAGAGGCGTAAAGTGAAAGTTATTAGCGTTTGAATACAATCGAACATTTATTTAAACAAATTAAATATTTCAAAAAGTCTTGTCAAATTAAAATTTCAGTTCAAAAAAATGTAAATAATCTGAATTTTGGTGGGGAGCTTTATTTAAAATGTTTGTGCCCATAAAAAAGCAAAATCCATTTCAACAACAGAGTTTAGGCTGAAGGCTATTTAGGCAGGTTTATGTGGCAACGAAGTTGAAGTTTTTGAAAAGTTGTTTGAGTCTTTTTTAGGTTAATTCTGTTAGAAAATACGTTTTTTTAGTTGCATTTTTGAATAGGATATCAAATGAAAGCTTCGACTGACGTCTTGACGAATCCAATGTTGAGACAGACTTGTAAAAAAGCTTTTATATAAAAAAGGATATGTTGTGTTTGGAATGCATGAAAATCTTTTGAAAACTGTTTTAAATAGTTTATTATTGGCCGGTTTCACCAAACGCTTTCAAAAATTTAACGGACTTTAAAGTCTTAAAATTACACTTGTCCCGCACAAAATACGTCATTTTAAAATTTAAAAGCCTGTTAATAAACTAAATATTGATGCAGATTCGAAAAGAGGGCCCTCAAGCTTTTATTTGAAACACAATTTCTTCTCTTTACGGCAAAGCTGTATTTAGCCCAATTTGCAACCAAAAAAATTCCATTCTCTTACCGAAACAACATGAAAAGGCTTGTCCGACCAATGATTTTGAGTATGCTTGGAAAAAAGATTAACGTTGGCATTTCATTTTTTTAAAGCCATGAAATGGCATCTTTAGTTTTGAGGTTATACTTCTTTTCGGCTTATTTTAGGAATTCAAATAATGAATTGTATGCATTTCATATATTTCGGTTATATACTTAATTCTTATTAATTTTTTTTTTTGTTTAACATAGGAGTGAGTTGATGCAGTGATGTATTTTATTGATATTTTGGACGCTCCTAGGAAAATTTCATAAGAGCCTTACTCGTATGTATGCACTAGCTGACCTGGTAGACGTTATTCTGCCCTTACCTGTATGTGACTCAAAAAGTTTGATTTCAGAAGTATTATGTTTTTTTTTTAAAGAAATTCTGAAAAACGCTAGTGTGAAATAAGTAAATTATAAGTTAAATTCCAAAAGTCGAGTGGAATAAAATCAAAATGCAGTTTAATTGTTTTCAGTGTTAGGAAACGTTTTAGTTAAATCAAAAATATCTGACATAAATCTGTCATTAAATGGGGTTTTTCGTTGGTAAATGAAGATTTCTAAATAAAAATTAATTTTTTTCATGACGAATGGAACACATTTAATAATTGATTTTTTTTTGTCATTGTTTTGGTGTTATTTCTTGTCGGTGAAAATACAGTCCTTGCGAAATAGAAGCCTCATCATTTCAAAAAATCGGAATAAACAACTCACAGCCCACTTTAATCAAACTGACAGATACAAATTGTTATAGTGTTAGTGCATGGAAGGGTAAATCTCTCTTTAGATCTGCTTTTGCAGATTATAATCAAAAAAATAATCAATTATTTATGCCCAATGAAACGCTATAGTTATCAAAATCAGCTTTTTGACAGATTAAAATCAAAAAATAATTGATTATTTTTATCAATGAAAAAACCCATAAGAAGATAGAGAACTATTTGGATTTTGATTCCATACGATATTTTTCTTGTACAACCTATATGTAGCTTTTTCCTTTTTGTGGTATAAAAAATCCCTTAGGTAATTTTGCGGGTTGTTGAATTTGACTGGAAATACAAATCTAAAAAAATATATATACTTAAATGCAACGTGATTATTGAAATATAATACTTATTATATGAAACAGATTGATACGAGATGAATCGACCCTAGATAACTTAAATCAGAAGAAACCCTAGCAACTAGATAATGAAATACACATATGTATGTATATTTATATGTACATATGTATGTACATAACTTACCTGTAACTCAATAATTGGAAAAATAATTACAAAAAATATCTACATATAAACAAAATGTATAGATACATATAATAATTATTGTTATTTTAATAACTTATCGATGTTAAATAAAAAAAAAAAACATTTAAATTACCTCAAAACAATGATGCAACACTTATAATAAATATTCCGCAACCAATCGTCTACGTATACTTGCTACGCTACGAAGCTACATATTTGAAACTCAATTATTTTTCTTTTTATTTTCAACTTCAAAGTCAAACCGGATATGAATTACAAACTTGGCTTGAATGGCTGAATTAGCTCTACGACAAAGGTCAGGTGTTTTGTAATTAAATTAAATTAAAAAAAAAAGAAAAACAAGTATAATGTAGGTACATACATATATGCAAAATTGTGACACATTTTGCAAAACCTGATATGGCGATGGTGGAGTGGAGTTCAATTTAATTAAATATTCACTTGACCTTATTGCCGTGGATTTTGATGTGGCTGGCGAGATAAAGTAAAGAATTTAGCTGTTTGCAATATAACATGTGTCTTCCCCACTCTTTTTGGCAACAGTTTTATTTTCGAACCAAATTATATTGAGAACGAATTTCAGTTCGACTCAAAAAAAAAAATTGCGTTCTGAAAAATTTGCATCGCTTCCATCCACGAAGTTCAAAGACACCAACAAACAACACTCATAAAGTAAAAAAAAGTAAATAGTAATGAACCAGACACAATTTCCTGTGCTTAAAAATAGATAAACATTTTGATTTATTTAATGGATTTTTGTTTATATATATTATATACCTATAGGGATAGCTGTATTATGGAAAAGTAATTGTGCACTTTGTTGACAGAAGATGAATAATTGTAACGAAAACAGTTTTTTTTTTTTTAATTATAATTGTACTTTTGTTGTATTGATTGCGATTATGTACATACATTATATTGAAGTGATTATAAGGAAATATTTTAATGAGAAATTTACTCCTAATTATAAAAAATTGATAAGAAAAATTGTTGCAGGAAAGTATCATTATCCGAATATGCACATTAAAGTCTGAAGGTCCAACTTAGAATGTTATTATTCAATGTTATTATAGGTTTTATATTGGTTCATTGAAATGCATCAATTATGTTGTTTTTTTATTTTGTGATTCAAAATTATAAAATGTATGTATGTATGTATAAAAGTAGGAATATTGAAAATAAAATCGATTTCATTATTTATTTAAAGCGTAGTTTAAAAGGAAATATCAATGTGCAATTACATGTTGAACCTGGTGCCGGAAACTGCCTGAAGGCAAAACGATTCTTGCCTTAGGGCAGCGGCACTCGACAGGAGTACGGTAACTCAAGCCACAAGATATACCTAATAATGGATTTTTGTATATAATAGTTATTTATAAGCATTTCTTACTATCGGCAGGGGCTCTATCTTAATCCATATATTTAATTATTGCTATCAAAATAAGATCAAAGAAAAAAATATTGGTTGTTTTCAATTTTCTCAAAAACAAGAAGACATAAAATTAGTTTTGATTAACAATTAATAAGAGCAAAGAATTTTTAAAAACTGCACGTTAAACTTTTTTAAATTATTTTTTTTTTCAAGCTAGTTTTGCCTAAATTTTATGTTCAAAACTAGATTCTTCAAAAACCATGGATTTTAAAATAGGCCAATAAAACAGAGTGTTGGCTTAAAAAAAAATGTATAATATTTAGTTGTAAGTACTACCGTTTAGATTTTAAAAGAATGCAAAATATTTATTTAGTGCCAAGATTGCATTGGTGAAAATAATTGTAGCTTCAAAGATAACAGTACCCCTCATTTAATCATTACGACAAAACTTATACATAAAATTTTTTTCTATGGGTTTTTGTAAGTAATTCATATTATATTTAGTCAAAAATACATCTCAAAAAACCGTTATAAGTGGTTAGAACAAAAGACTGTCATGCCGGAGGGGTGGGTTGGATTCCCAGCCTCGTCAATCTAAAAAAAAAACAAAAAAAAAAAACACAAATGTTTTTACAGGCTGCCGCTTCTTACGGGAAATCAAAAATATTTTTCAAGTATTAAGAGTATCACTTGTCAAGAATAGAGTAAATAAAATAAAGTTGTAGGTCCCCTCCATTCCTGCAATAACACGCACACGGGAACGGTTGAGCGTTGTTGGTCACTTAGAATAATACCAATTTACAGTTAGCAAAAGTAAAATATGAGAGCAAAACTTTAGTTTTTTTTCAATTTAATATCCCACAACGAGCGTTCAAAAACTTAGGGACTCAAAAATCAAAAATTCCTACGTCATTAGCTCATAAATATTGCCTTTTCATAAGATAATAAGGTATAATTTTTTGAGCTATGAGTTTCTGAAACTTTATGTGTGCTCGGCCCTCAATATACTCGTATATCAATTTTTTTGAAAATAAGTGTTAAAATTAACTGAACCACTTTGGTTCTTGGCTTCTTTATATTTTTTGTGAATACAATATATCTGTGGCGTTTGGTATAAATGAGATAACTCCATTTTTTGAGTTTTGCAGAAAACGCATTTGAATGTTTATTCAAGCATTGTAAAAAACTGTTTGGAAATAATGGATTTATTTTTTTAAGTTTACGCATATATAAGTCTGCACTTCAAATGTACATTAAATTTTTTTATAAAAAAAACTCGATTTTAGGATTTTGTGGCAGTTATCCTGTTTATACCAAATGCAAACTAACAAAAAACATAAAAAAATTGGCAGTTATCATAAAAATCAATTTATTTTTAGATTTTAGATTTAATTTTATAATATTTTATTTTATAATTCTAATTCAAAATTAAGAGCACATTATCTTTCATTAGATAAATTCATAAAAAAAAGATCATTTTTCGTAATTTTTTTATAGGTTTATAAAACAAATAGGTACCTAAAGGAATTCAATTTTGAGAACACTTATCTTAATTTTTTCTTTTTTAAATTAAAGAAAAAGATTATTCATCGTAATACGAGTAAAAAACAAATAACAGAATTCATCTTAAATGAAATAAAAAATTTTACTGTTCATAATTTGCACCGCTATCACTGATATAGGAATCCGCTTCTTGCGAATTAGTAAGGGTATGTTTTAAAATTTGTGAAAAATATGACAAATCGGGTCGATAAATGGCAGCAGATCTTGGATATCATTCTGCCCTATTCGATGGGAACGGAAATTTTTCCGACTCACACAGATTTTTTTTATGTATAAAAGAAAGAAATTCAAAGCATAATTCAAGCTTACATTTTTAGATTGATTGGAGCCGTGTGTTTTTGTTTGTATCTAGATTTTTCTTATATTCGTCGAGAACTTGAATAATGTATTGTTTTTGCTTTTCATCTGCACTCAAAGTTTGGTTACTTATATTCTGAAATTAATCTAATGAGTCTTCAGCTACATCGTTGAAAACTTTCAAATTTTTAACAAATTTTACACCGTATTGGTAGTCTTCATCTAATTGCCAATTAGACGGGTCTTTATCGAAGAATTGACAATTAATTTCAGGTCTTCTAAAAATGTTAGGTACTAATTTTTTTCTCCATTTTTTTTTATATTGTACTTAATTAGCAGAACACTAATTTATAAGATTTATTTCTTACTGTGAAGGCAGTAAATGAATAAACTAAACTAAACTAATAATAAAGTATATTTCTTCAGAAAATAAATAGTTCTCTAAAAAAAGGCTTGAAATGAGCAAAAAGTGAAAGATAATTCATATTTATTGTTTTTTTTTTAATTGGGTATTTTTTTTACAAAATATGAAAATATTTTTTTTATACCTTACATTGTACTTAAGACCTGTGCCAAGTTTGAGTTTTATCCATTAACTATTACGGCATTACGCCCTCATGGTTTTTTTTAGTAAAACACTACAAAAACGCTATACATTTTGTATGGGAAATTTCAAGTGCTCGGCGGCACGTGTTAACATATTTCAATGAAATTTTGCACAGATTTTTGATTTATTATCCTTAACATTTATAGGCCCTGGCATGAAAGAAATTCTGACATTGACAAAATAAGCTCAATCCTAGTGGACATATCTTTATTTTTTTAACCCAATTTTGTTTGGTATAAATAAGGTAAGTGGTACATATCTGGTTTATACCAAACTCAAAATTTAAAAACCGTACTTATCGTATTTGGACCAAATAATTACAGTTATTTCTAGTGAAGATACAGCTTTCGTTTAAATGTAGAATGAAAATATAGCCAAAAAGAAACATAATGACAGTCCAAACAGAAAAAGTCAATTTTTGGAGTTATCTCATTTATACCAAACGCCACAGATATCAATAATCAATTTTTAGTTAATTTTTTAAAAACGTTTTTTTCCAACAGGAAGCTGAAGATTTTTTTGATGGTTTTTCCATAAATATCTGATTTGAACTACAAACCTAATCAGTAATCGGAAAGTGGCGCTAATTGTTTTTTTTTTTTTGATAATAATTTTGACCTCAAACTAGCCTCACTTCCTTCGCTTATCTCAATAATAGTGTACTATAATTATGTTTTATATACATATGTACGAATATATTTATATCGTTTAGGATTTCAAGAATTATTATTAGGGAAAGCATTTTTTGTTTTGATATATTTTTGAACATACATATATTCATTGCTAAAAGTTTATAATCTGAATCTTTCTTAAATGAATCTTCCTACTGGATGTAGTGCTTCATTTACGGAAATTGCACACCAAACGTCTCATCCTAGACGCGTATTACGCTTGCTTGCAGCGCGCTGCGTGCGTGGTTCGGCGCGGTATTTATGTACATATCTTTGTTTTAATAGAACGCCGCTCACAAGGCGTAAGCTTCAATAAATTATTCTACAGAGCGAGGCGTACAGCAGCGTCGATCAACAAGCCAGCAAATATATTATCTAAACACATTGTTAAAAGCTCCAACCTCCAGCACTGGTTGACATTTCGTTTCGAAACTACAACAAAGCAAGCCATAAGCAACAGCAAATTTAGGACATTGGGCTAACGACGCGTCGAAGCTGTTATTTCTGGTTCTGTGGACTATTCAGTATCGAACGATTGAAATGCCTTGGTCCTAAAACAATGGCGGCTGATGTTGCTGTTTTAATCTGTTTCACGCAAAAATGTCAAATGTGTTGCAAAAATCTGTGAATTTGTTTGAAAGTAGTTCGGCTAATATCTATGACGAGACGCGTTGTGCACATAAATCTAAGCGAATATATTAAACTTGTATGACGAGGCACTTCATGTGCAGAAGCCCTTAGTCTTGCATAACTCCTATCTAAATATTTCTACGAATAGTATGGCTGGCGTCGGGTCGGGACAGCAATATGCCACCATCGCATTCCGCCGTTCGTCGAAAATTCTCTTTTATCAACAACTGTCTTCGTGATATAAATTATCAAACATTCCCTTCGATAGACAATTATTTGCTTGCGTGCGTCAAATTCCAAGGAGCCCACTTAAAAATTAAACGACAATATTTACATAAATATATTTTTAGGTATATATTTTACAGATACTTATAGATAGAAATCTTGCCGCTTCTGCACCATCATTGTGATCACTTAAAAAAAATGAAGCATATCATCAAAAACAGCGGGTGATAAAAAAGACGTTGATGATGTCACACATAACCTAAGAAAAAAAAATATATATCTTTCATTAACAATGATCATTATGGAGCCCCCAAGCAAGCAAACAAACTTGATGCTTGAAAACGTGTATACTGTATATATAACCCTAAATGCCCCCAACCAATTAAAACAATATAATATATTTTACTTTTATTTAAGAGAAAAAAAGGCTTAATAAACAATTGATGTACGGCAATCAATTTTGTTTCATTAAAAGAAATCAAACCCAATTGAGATCCAGAAACTATCACATATCCCTGATGGCTTTGATGATGAAGAAGAAGAAGAAGTTTGTACTGTATAATAAAGGCTTTTTTTGTTTAGAGACCTAAAAAGAAAACTGTGGATATAACAATAACAAATTACGAACCTAAAGGCCTCAATCAATAGATCACGACGGAATACATACATTTTTTTTGTATTCTTTGTATTTCCTTAACTATAGAATAGAACAAGAAAACAAAAAAAAAAGATACAAAATATTCTTCTATTTATGTCGATCTATCGTTTCTGTTAATTTCATTTAATTTCGATGGCGATAAAAATTGACAGCCATATGGCTTACAAGTTGTAATTTAAAAATAATTTATAACCCAAACCGAAGAAAGATGAAAAACTCAAACCAAACAAACAGCATCATACTTATCGTCCGTCGTCGTCTTCGTCGTGCGTGGCACATCAGGTTCTATCGTCTTGAAACTTATAGACGAAATTCATTCGATGGAATATTTTGGTTGTTGTTTTTTGAAGCACGTATGCAGAAGAGGGGCAATGAGTGCAATTACACTCATTAAACCTGAATTTTAAGCTCAAATTGAATGTTCTGCCGCTAGTAGAGACAATATGTACTTCCAATTCCAAGATATTGAAATTTTCTACCATCTCTAAATGGTTGAACAGAAATATTTACTTGAACAGATAAGGATGTTTCAAGGCTGATCCTTTTTGCTTTTTTTGCTGTATTGATCTTTATCCCAACGATTTCAAACTTGTCTCTCCACCCTGTTGTGAGCCAAAAAAGTTAAAAATAAACGAATTTAAGTATTTTCTTTAGTTTTGGGTTAATCGAAGGGAATTGTTTTTTTTAAAAAGTTCTTTCATATTTAATTTCTGAAGAACTGTTGATAAAAAAATCCGATTCTAAGCCTAGTATACGAGTGGCTAGATTTAGTTAATTCAAATAAATGAGATGAGCCACTTCTCATTGAAAATCGATTTAGCTAGTAAAAGTGAGTGAATGATTTTCTGTTTTTGTTTTGTTAACGTTTTTTGTTGATATCATTTGATTTCTCTGGTTTCACTCATGTTTTTCAAGCGTTCGAACATGAGATTGCACTTATCCATTTTAATGAATACCTTAATCGCTTTTGCGAGTGAATGATATGAGTCGGCTAGTCATCTCATTTCACTAACCAAAATAACTTTGTAAATCTCGACACAGCATGTTTGGCCAAATCATTGTATTTACTTGCAATGGTATGGTTTACTTTGGCGTATACGTACTTTTTTTTTTTAAATTGTCTTTCTTTTCAGTTCCAACTCTCTTATATTTTAAAAGAAATTACAAGTTCACAGTAGCATTTCCGCGTTAAAATGGATTTGTCAACAATCATATCAATCCCGAATATTCTACGGAAACCATGAACTTACTTAAAATGCATTTTCTGTAATTAACTGTGATAATACCTTTTTACAGAATGTTGACATTGAAAATCAGCCTGTGCTACGGACCAACTTTATTGTTCTTTAAAACAAATCTTGCCTTATTTGAAAATTAATTGTTAATCAATTTTTAACATAGGTTCT
This sequence comes from Syrphus vitripennis, assembly GCA_958431115.1. Classification (NCBI taxonomy): domain Eukaryota; kingdom Metazoa; phylum Arthropoda; class Insecta; order Diptera; family Syrphidae; genus Syrphus; species Syrphus vitripennis. The sequence continues at coordinate 76,918,972 of OY288109.1, read as the reverse complement.
TATCTTCAATTTTTATATATTGCCGTTAGATGTGAAACGAAGAGAGCGGATTACAGAATATGTAAGACTATCTGTAAATCACGCTAGGCAACTGTCGTAGGACACTGCAAAGAAACATGGTTTTAAAATCATGAATCCGAAGCAATGATAACTAGAGAAAAAACAGATTTCAAAGCTTGGACAATGCGCCCCTTGCAGTGGCTTAAAAAGGTTCCAATAAAGAAGTAAAAATGGAGTGTGTTCAAAATCAAGCTGATAGTATAAAGAGCATATGTCAGGAGCCAGAGGAAATATTTGCATCAGCTGCTTGTGCAAACCATGCTATTTAGGAACTGCGACGCGACGTGCCACCATGAATAAGGACCAAAACAAAAAACAGAGAAGTAAAATTGTCCAGGAGATTCGTTCACTGTTATTGTAAAAGACTTTTACAGTTTTCGAGTCTTTGTATACTATGAGCTCTGGGAAAAAGATGCGATACCTCATCGGCATCGGGTAAATTAATCACCGATGCAATCCTTATGCGATTAGTTTGGGTTTTGAAAAGGCAATCAATAGGCAAACACGAGATGAATTACTTGTTGCAAAAAGGCGAGAAGGAATTACGGAAGTCTACATGTGCTTATGTGTGAGCATTGAGCAAGTCAGAACAGTTTTTAGATATCCTGTAGAAATTACCGAAGAGTTCCCAGTAGAGGAATGTACTTGTAGGTGTGCAATAGGAAAGCGTCTTGAGGCCTTTGCTCCTTGCTATACAGTTTCTTATTTTATGTTTGAGGATAAGGTGTTGGATATGAAAGTATAGCTCAGTTATTTCGTGGTGGCTTGCTGAAGGTGCGACATTGCTGTTATACTATACAAGCGCTTGATGTATGGATGGACGTTCTAGAGTGAAATGGACAACGCACTCTGTTACAAGTTTTTTTTAATCTAACCTCGTTTTTGTCTAGATTGACTTTACTAACTGGGGTGGAATCGCGTAAGGCGATAGTTGACTGTCACTGTTTTGATAGCCAATTTTTAAAGTGACACCTAAATAGCTATCGATTTGATAATCACCCTACGTGGAGCAAAAGCATCCATTCTGATGGTCAACAATCAACTATCGCCTTACGCGATTCCACCCCTGTATTTTTCCAACTAACTCATTCAATACCTTTTCAATGGGTGCCTTTCCTACATATTTATTATTAATTTTTAAGTGATCATCACCAGTAGCAGTTCATACATAAAATAAATGACAACCAAATTTTCGTTAAAAAAATTATTTACACATATTTATTTAATTTTTTTCATTTTTGTATGTTTTTTCGTATTTTCTTTTGTGTTTTGTTTTTTTTTTCATCTAATTCATATAAATAACAAAAAATATTTAAATTATTACTTAAAAACTAATAGGAAAAAATATTTAAGAAAAAAACAAATAATAATACCTATAATTAAAATTATAAAAAAAAATATTTCATAATTATTTTATGAATATACAAAAATTAAACTCACATTTATATATAATATATATATTAATTAATAGATACACATTATTATATTTATTTTTTAACTAAAAAAGTTCTAAATTACATACATTAATTTACATATTATATTTTGCAATACATATATATTTTTTCTTCTTCACATAAATCTACAAATGAATATTATCTAACTACATACGAGTATAACCATTATTAACCCTAATAATATTAAGTTATGATAGCACAGCCATCGCTCTTGCCAATCGCACCCTAAAGTCACGATACAGCATTTTACCACCCACAGGAACTCGACTCAGATACATATCCAGACTCATTAGGCACAAGGCTTTGCCATTCATGGGGAATTTTTGTGCTAATTCAGGGGTTACTTCGAGGCCTTCGGAAACAGCCATATTGATAAGCCATTTCCAGACATCCGCTCGCGACCAATCTCTTGGGTCTATTGGTAGGCCATCGGTGCCAAATTGAACTTCTTGCCGGCTAGTGTGATGATGATGCTGATGGTGGCTGTGGTTGTGACTGTGGATGGGGTAGGATGGGTGTTTTTTGCCATTAACAGAATTACCACCTGGTGTTGATTTATTCCACAGGTGGATATCATTTTCATTACGGCAACTACTATTTACGTTGGACAGATCGAGAGGTGGCACTCGACCCGCATATTTAGTGAAACTCGATTCAACCTGCATTTTGTTGTTTTTCTGTAAATAAAAAAAATAATATATACAGTCAGTCAAATTGTAATTTTCAAAATGAGAAAAAAAATGAATAACTTTATAAGTATGCTGAATTTAAAAGAAAAAAAATCTACTAAGAGTTTTCAGATGTAGTCAAATTAAAAACAAATATGTACATGAAATGAGCATTGAGCATTTCTGGAATTTCTATATTAACGCTATTTAGTGTTAATAGTAGAAAAGTAGAAAACATGTACTGGTCACATTTATCTTTATAAAACGAGAGAACTTCGAAATCAACTATGCTAACTTGAAATACCTAATAAGGTAGTAAATCTATAAAAACCTAATCAATTGTATCAAATACAAATGACCTGTACTCAGTACATTATAATCTGGTACCTTACACTTGGTTATTACACACTTTTTTTAATAATGACAATATGTAGGTAGTCAATACATAACCTAATTAAAACCCACAAAAAATGCAAATAAAAAACTATAGTTACTTGTACTTAATCCGTAATAAAATGTAGTGAATAGATAACATGTACTCAATACAATAACTTGTCGTAGACAAGTAACCCATATTTATTTTATAAGTGAACAGTTATTTATTCGCTGCATTATTGCTTATTAATTTATGTAGCCAGTACAGATGATGCATGCAATTATTTCAAATGTTACAGCAACTATGATCAAAATTCGTACAACTAAAAGATATCCCTCCTCAACAATCCATGTATCCGACACCGTGCCTGCACACATTGAATGGTGATCTCTATAAACTCGGTCTATATATGCGCTTATGTTCTATTATAATGTCCAAAAAAACCATATCCCCCAATAGAGCGTGGGGCAGAACATCTATCTCATCGCTCACAAGAACTATCAATATATGACCGTAGCGACCACCCGAGCTAAATCTTTTTCCTATAATATAAAAGAATCTCCTTCGTCTTGTTCACTAGAAGATCGTCTGGTTTTATTAATTTTACCGCCTTAAACCGAGACAAAAACAGATTACAGATACAAAGATACTCTATAGTCAAACGATCAACCAACAAAAAAAAAAAAAAATTAAAAACAACAAAGATGAATATGCCTCGTGTTTAATATTGATGGCTTATGGTATCCGGTCACTTATGGGTTTGACGCAACTACAATATATACCTACCTATTTTATCGATGTTAGGAATTTGGTTGATACAAATGGTAAGTCGTTGAATTTTTACGACCGCCTAATATCACTGTATCCGAGAAGAGAGGGCTGTTAAATTTACGACTTGATAGTTTTTCTTCCATTAAAAATAAGAACAAGATACATTTTGTAAAAAAAAAACATAACTCGTTGGGCGACCATCAACTAGCACCTAAAAGAAGTCCCCAAGAATCACTACTCTCTTAAGTTCTTGATCTAATTTATATGGAAATTTCTTGGGGTTACTTCCATCAGCATGACCCTTGCATTAGTTGTATAAAATAATCTGTCATCTATTATAGTTGTTCTATTATACAATATTGGCTTTGTGCATTTTAAATTTATTTTTAAAGCGTTCATATGTATTTCTAAGAAGTAAGGAATTTGACAGCTTTTTTTTTTTTTGGGAGGACAGACAAATTTAGATTACAAGTAAAAGGCTTGTCAAGCGACAAGTGTGATGGGTGATCGCACGTATTATGAGAATGAGAATAAATATAAAAGAGACACCAAGAAAATACTTGTTTGAAAGACTTTTAGATACTTATTTGATTTGATATAACAGCGGGGGAGTTGATGGTTCTTATTTCTTTTCCCATAGATATACAAAATTGAAATCTTGAAACATATGTGGCTTTTCGAGTGCGTGGGAAAAGTGTTGGTCGTATACGAACATCCAAAAACAATTTAGATATTTAAAAGTCCTAAAATGTACATGAAGACTAAATTTTTTTCAACACTTTCGGGTGGGAAGAAATTATATTTTGCTGATCAGTATGTATGGTGTCATATGAGAGAAAAAAAAAGAAGTAAAATCCAGATGATTCAGATAATTTAATATCATTGTTGATTACATCAATAATTTTATAGAGGAAGTTGTCTCATGAAACCTACACATACTACATCTCTGATATGAAGCTTTGAAGTCTCGTTAAATACCTACAACTTTAAGTCTCTTCAACGCTTAAATTGAGACCCAGCTGTTTGAAAATCAGGTAGTTATAGAAGTTAGACCAGAAACGTCAAAGTTCGACCAGAAACAAAATCTTAAAACCCTGATAACACACGCTGATTTTTTTCTGCAGTTTTATGTGTCGTTTTTTAACAGATTGCTAATTAGGGTCTTAGGCACATTTTCTGTTTCGTTTTTTATTTCTTATAATTAGTAAAATATATTATAAAAGCAAAAAGTTGTCTTTGCTAATCAAATGGACATATTGACAAAATGGAAAATCCTATTATCCGACGAAAATCTTAACTCGTGTAATCAGGTTATTATCAAAATATGTCAAAAAAGTTACAAAAAATTAACAGAATCGCAATGCTCAATTTATCATTGTAATGAAAACTTTTCAGTTGTTTGAATAATAATATTCAATTCAGAATGAACCTTCTTATTCTTGTAATAAATGCGAGTGCAACAATGCTCAATCTACACTACAGATCAAATGAAAGTTTGTGGCTCGTGTAAATACGACATAAATTGGCAACAAGCTTTGTTCGTTAACTACCGAATTCTGCCGCAAGTAGTCAGAATCTCTCAAACCTCAATTATACAGGAATAAATTGGTGGAATTTGACATTTTCGAACAAGTAATAGTAAACGAACATGTTGATAAACGCCATAAGTAAATGACATGAATTCCATAAAATGCACTTTAATTAGGATTCATCAACAAAAGTATCAATTTATTTAGGTATATTTAAAGTAGGTAGGAGGTATTTGTACTTAAAGAATTTCAAAGACAAATTCTTAAAACTAAACTTCTAATAACAATCTCTATTTAACCTCACTTCAGGTTCAATTGCAGACATCTTTAAATTATCTACAAACGAGAAATTGTACATACGAGTGGGTAAAAAAAAAAAATACTTGACATAAATATTTGACATGCATCGCAGAAAGAAAAGCAAGACATCCATATCGAAATTTATATAAATTGCCTTGCTTTAAAAAATAAGAAAACATGCTGTGAGACAGGAACTTTCGTTTAGGATTACAAAGACAAACAAATTAAAAAGAAACTTCAAAGAAAATTAACATTAACACTTTATGAATTCAACAAAAAAAAAAAAGAAAAGAAAAATAATTTCATCTTTTGTTCAACTGTGCGTTTCGAAATAACCTAAACCAAGCTAAATATGACTTTACGACAGCAACGATATCTTTTTTTAAATGATGACGAAGTAAAAAAAAATATTGTGCGAAGCACTAATCCATGCGATGCTTTAGCTTCCTCCACTTGGGATTATTATTTTAATGTGTAATGTCTGCCACACCGCCATCAAACACCGGTCCAGTTCAGGCTCAACAATGTCAGAAAGCAAAGATCAAATTTCAATCTTCTGATGCAATACGATGCTGATGGTGCTACAGCTATGGAGGACACACGGTTGTTCGCAGATGACGAGGGATTGTTCTTGTTGGTTGTGGTCTGGTTCAGTTAGTGTGATGCTAGCTATTGTTGGCGGATCGGATCGGTGACTCAGCAAAAGAGAATTTTCAATTTGCTCTAATCTGACGTGTTTACTGGCCTGCGCCATTGCCAGCAGCCGCCATCGCCACCGCGCCAACATCATTTCAGCTGGTCGATTCAACGACGACGACCGTCGCGACGCGACGACTACACTGCATGGCAACATACCATGCAGCCAAACGTTGTCCGTCATTGGAACTGTGAAGCAAAGTTGGAATAAACTAAGAACAAACACAAAATACCAGATCTGTTGGATGTTATAAGAATGGGTCGCCCTAGGTCGCTCTGAATCTGATCTGAAGTGTTTTGTGTTTTATGTAGCTCTTTTTTCGCCCTAGGTTATTTGCGCTGTGTTAGATGTGAGTCCAGAGCTCTGAGTGCGATCTGAACGATCCCAGGTTTTTTTCCTGGGTTTAAAATCCACAGTTGTCAAAAGTCAAATCAGCAATTTTTTGCCAAACCCTTTCGAAAAAAACCAACGATTCCGAAGCATATTAATGACTTAAGTTCATAATATATTCATTTGTTGAAATTACGATCTGGACTAAATAACTGAATAATATGGCGGTCAATAAATACATGTTATGAATCAGTTTTGTCCCACTGTACTTTATCTCTGTTAGTCGTCAGGCTTTGTATCTCTCTTGGTGTCGTATGCTATTACGATGATTAACACCACAGTGCACATTTTAAACATGGTATATATACATACATTATAGAGTGTAATCCCTCTGCACTATGGGTTTGGTTAAGTATATAATTTTTTTTTAGTTTTTCATTCTACTACATATCAAAGAGTTTGATTTTTTCCTTATGTCTGCCTCTGCTTGCCTAGTCTAGCTTCTAGCTATTTATCTGTCTGATGTCTGCTTGTCTATAAAAACCGGGGTGGTTGGCTTAGAGGCAAAAAAAAAAAACAAAGATATAAATCAGATACGTATCTATGGGAGATTTACTATAGACGTCAAATATCAAAAATGTGTGTGCAGCATGCCCATTTACGTACATGTATGCAGTAACGTATAAAGCCGCAATTTTATTTTCTTCCTTTTATAAACGCAAGGAATTTTATTTCATATTAAAATATAGGGTATGATTTTATTTTACGAAAGTCATAAATTATTATGAACGTCAGGCACAAGATCATATATGTAACTGTTTTAGTCCAAAAACTGTCAAATTTCATATGAAAAATAGAGGTGTTTGGTAAAAAAAAATTCTTACAAATTTATACTATTTTTCGTTATCTGATGTCAAAACTCAAGCTTGAGAAATTTGGTGAAAATTTCAAGTTACCAAACAGGCATACTAATAGAATCTGGCCGTTCGCGAACAGAGCTAGTTTTCGATAGAATGCCTGTTTATTAACGTTTACAGCAAATCGTAAAAATTTTTAATAATAAGATCGAAATTCACAAATCTGTCAATGTCAATAATGACATGCAGTGAATTTTAGTTCTTGCTTTTAGTTTTCAAAATTCTAACTATTTAATAAAATATACCTTATTTAGGGTAAGGGTTCAGTTGTTAAGATGAACAATTCTTAAAAGCTTAGAAAATAAAACATACAAACTTAAAAAAAAAAAAACAGAATGATAAATAGGGTATATCACAAAACTTCAATCCAGACAGATCTTTTATTCTTATCGAAAAACACAATTTTTCATTCCATCCTTTTATTTAAAAATGCTTTTTATTTTTATTGTTGGCGCCAATAACTTGGGCTGTTGGGAGTTTTTTCCTTTTTTTTTTAATTTTTATCAACAACACAACGTAGCGCAGCGGTTTCATAAAGTAAATTCACTTTGATTGATGTTTATCCTTCATGTCGCCAGTCCGGGAGTAATGTTGAAACTGTCTTTAATTAACTTGAACACATTTCATATAAACATTCTCCTTGTTGGCTTGTTCCAGACTAGGAAGTCGGGAACAAGATAAAATGAAATCTTATGATGAGCCATCTTTTGACTTGCTTCTTTGTGTGCGTAGGTAGATGAAAGGTGACTTCTGACTTGACACGTGATTAATTTTAAGGCTTTCACGGTGAAATTTTCGCAAAAAAAAATACTTGTGTATTTTTATAAATTCGCTTTCATGCGAAGAAAATAAAAATTCACACAGGATGTAGCCACACATTACCGCCAACACTGACATCGCCGCCGCCGCGCCGCTAACAACAACGACGACACCGTCATAGCGACACCGACCATCATCATGTCTCACTTGAGCTGCTGCTGGTTGGTTCGAAAAGCAATTGGAAATTCCAAAATTAACATGGCACGGGATCTCCTTTGTGGGAGTGCAAAAATTGTAGATATTTAAATACCACAAAAAAACATGCAAAACATTTTTTTGAGTTGCACAGCATCCGGTGGATTACATTTAAAAAAAAAAAAAATGTTTTTAAACTTCTGCCTGTAGGTATGTCGTGTAGTCCACTTGTTTTCTATTTTAGATACTTGTGATACATTAGGTAGGTATACCTACCATAGCACCAGCACAAAAATGTTTATCTTTTCTAGCGAAATTAATTTCTATTTTGGGATTACGGAAACGAACTAGATTTTCTCTTGTCCTGAGCTGTGTGCCGTCTGTGTGTGGTGTTTAATCTTCTAGGAGCCAAATAATTATCTTAAAAAGGACTAATTTCCTAGAAGGGATGTATATGTACATATATAGGTACCTACTCTAGACTCTACTCACTTTTCTACGGAAGACATAAAATCCACTGTAATTGCCCGCTGTTTCTTCTAATTGTGTTTTTGTACCTATTTATCTTTTTGAAAATTATAAACAAATAAAAAAAACCAAACACACCTCCAGCGCCACCTAGCATCTACAAATGTAAGTATATATACTTATGTTTGTTTATTTGTCAAACTTTTGAAAAAAAAAAAAAAATATATCTGAAGGTGTGGAATGTTGTTTAGATTTGAAAAAGTGAGTATTTTTTTTTCATTCCTCGAAAATGTGCCATTATAAATAGAAACAAAACAATCTTAACATAAGTATAGGTATAGAGCTTTGAGACATGAGTTATTTTCTTTTTTTTTGTATTTTGATTTTCTGTGCCGATTGGGAAAGAGAAGAATTGGACAAACTTATTTGTAAACAAAACAAAATTTATTTATAATTTTTATATCATTTTTAAATAGTTCAAAGCCCTTAGTTATTTTATGAGTGCCTACGTCTGGGGAATTTTTATTATTTTTTTTTACATTTTCTAGTAATACGTATTTCCACCCACATAAAATTTAAACATTTTTTTTTTTTTGAAAAAAAAACTATTCAACGAATTTTGAAAGCTTGTCCAAATTTATATACCAATTTGTAAGAAATAAATTTATTAGTTAAATGTGTATCACTTAAATAATAGTATTTTTACCGGGAATTAATAATAATTCGAGAATTTATAATTGTCTCTTCTTTTCCTGGTTCGTTGTGTGAACGTGTTCTTTTTTCTACTACGTCAGCGTTCAGCAAGCTTAAACTTTTTTCCATGGAGCTGTTTGGTTTCAAATGAAAGCGTTCAGCAAAATACTGCTATTCCGAATTTCGTTGAAACATCAAAATAACTGGATAATAAAACTAACTGTGTTTGTGAAATTCAAATAATTTTGTTGTTATTCAAAAATCATTCAATGTTAAAATTAGAAATGGATAAGAAAAATACTATAATTCATAGGTTAATTTGATTCGTTTAACCATCTTTTAAGGACATTTCACATGTGACTCGTCATACCTTGACTTTTGGGGCCAGAACTCAGCCCATAATTTCATAAAAAAACATCACGAATATTTTAAACTGACTCAACATTTGCATACATTATAAAATTCATAAAGTTTAAGTCAAGATATTTTTAATGTATCAACGAAAAAACGTGACCTGATGATAAAAGAGCGATTAAATGAAAGAAAACCGATTAAACTGACAACCTCTTTCATTTCCGCTGGCCCCACTGATGACGATTGGTGCTCCGCATTGCGGTTGTTGTTGCAGCATAATATTGCCGCGGTCGCCACCACCATGCCGCTATGCTATATAAAATAAAGACTATACGACAATAGTTGCAACTCGTGTTGATTGCTCTTTTGTTACTCGGTTTCCTGACTTCAATATGGTTTATGAAGAATGTGAAATTACTTTGATTTGCAATTGTTGTTGTTGTCGTTGTTGAGTCTACTGCTGTTCATACTATACTTGCAACATGATACGTGAACGCGATTTCTTTATAGTTTGTAAGTTTTTTTTTTTTTTGCGAAATCAGCACAAACAAGCGCAGCAGCAAGCCAATCTCAACAAAAGCAGGAACTGCAAGTACCATATATACCAGCACACTGGTTTTTGGTATGTTTTCTTCAACCGCGCGGCAAGTTAACCTAAAATACTTTAATGGCGGAGCGGCGCGGCACTGCAGTGCGGCGATGTCGACGACAACACAACGAGGCAAAGGGGCATGAATAGTATATACGAAAAACAAAAAAGAACTCGTTTCGGCGACATAAATATTGTTTCATCTCTCGCCACAGAGGAAAGCGCAGCGCCATAAATTACACGTCCAAGACCAAGAGTCACTTCACTCCGTGTGCTATGTTGTTGCTGCTGCTGTTGATCAGGCTGCTGCTGGTTGGTGCTGCTCCTGCTGGATTGTTGTATATCTTCAACAACCTATAGATACTTAAGAGTTCTGTTTTTTTTTTTTTTGTTTTTCTTTATTATTCTCCAGAACCGGCCAACTACAGAGCACACAATTACTCCGCTTAAGCGAACCGCGATCCAAGTTTGGAAAAAGGTACTTCAGCAACAACGCAAAGCAGTAACAGCACCAGCAGCAGCAGTCAGTAACGGGTAATGACCTCCGAGCGAGCGAGCAACTTAAAAGTTGTTCCATAAGTTGTTGGCCCCTGTGTGTGCATTGCAGAGTCAAGCACTCCAATGAAGTTTGCTTTAAACGGAAAAATAATATAATATTTTTTTTTTATTTTTCGTTGTTGTGTTAAGTTTTTGGGAGCAGGCAAATATTTGCCTTTGTCTCACAGTTCAGCTTAGACTCAGAGTGAGTTCCACAAGTGGAAGTACCCAACAGATATAAATATACAAAGTATCTGAGTAAACAGCACACTCATTGTTGTTTTCCATTCCATGACTGATGCTTTAGTGGCTTATACACGAACACACGATACCTACCATGGAACGAGTATCCGTATTTATATGGTGCAACTGAGTCAACAAGTTTTGCATTTTTACCTCGAAACGGACTGGCCAAGAATTTGTATTTCCAATTAACATTCCTGAGAAAAATCGACAATAACGACAACGACTACGACGTTCGACGATTCTTTGGCATTTTAAAATATCTTTCAATTCCACTGTAGGTATCTTCATATATCCATAGCCATACCCTACTCTGACTCTGTCGATCCTATATAAAGAGAGACTGGTGTTTATGTTTTTTTTTTTCATTATTTATATTTTTTATAGGAGATGTATTTTACGAGATTAGGAAAAGAGGTGTGGGTAATAAAGTAGGTTATGTGTGAAATATCACATCGTTTTGGTAGAAATCAACTTCATTGAATGTAAATTACTTTGAAAAGGTTTTCCTTAAAAAGAAACGTAAACAAAATTATTTATTTTGATCACTTATTTCTTAGGATCTTGATTAGAAAAATGGTTAGTTTTTAACCAAAAAGACTTGATGTCCATATTGTTTGGTACTTATGTGCGTCTTATGAGGAAGAAAATATATCAAAAGCAGAATTTACACGTTCAAATCAGAAAACCAATTTTGTCACATGGGCTTATGGTGTAATCAAACATGACTATATTAAGCTGTAACGGCTTGAAGTTGTTGTTAACATGGTACATCATTTTAATGAACTGTCAACAAGTACTTCAGATAATCGTTCAAAATGATGACAGTCGAGTGATTTCCCAAATAGGTATCTAGATACTTTTGCATACAAGTTAGTGGTCAGCAGCTGTTCAAAAATCAGGTGATGGAACAACAATTCTAAGGAATCCGAGAAATTTTTTATTTAATTCTACGTATCTGACTGTTTTCTGAATACTTGGACCTTTAGTGAATTTGTTTTTGTCTTTTAGTTTTCTCTTTCTAATTTGACATTTGAGCAACAAAAATTTGGAAAAATCGTTAATTTTTCTATCATAGTAATGTTCAGCAAGCTAAAACTTTCACGCTGGTGCTATTTTGATGTTTGCTTTTTTTTTCCATTTCCATTTGAGATTTTATTTTATTGCATTAAGGACGTGGATATTTATTTTTTCACTGGAGATTTTAGGAAGTTAATGAGCAAAGATTTTCTAGGGGTAGTAATGGGATGCACTTTGTAATAGTGATGGGCATCAACATCGATGTTCTAATGAACGCATTCAGTGCAATATGAGTATAATTAATATTAACATTTTTGTGAAACAATTGTTAATCCAATCTCATGAAGATTTAATAATATTAATTTCATATGGATATACTTGGCTTATGTGAAAGGTTATTTGTTATTTTAATGACAAAACTTCCAATCATCTGTTAAAATATTGAATAGGAAGAAGTCTGAGTTGAGTCGAAATCTTGCTATAAACGGGGTTTTAGTAGTCGGTGTGGAAACGTGAATACGGTTCAAGAAATTTAATAAAATTTCTTTTTATTAGATAGGTACTAGAATGATGAATTTTGAAAATCTGACTTATGTACTTTCAATCTTTAATTTGATCTAAATCCAGTTGAAATAATCCAAATAAATGAATAATTTTAACCTTCCGTGTCAACACGAAATAGAGATTAAAAAAAATAATCTCTATTCGTCATTACTTTTAAGCCATGATCTTTATTATCATTATTATTTATGACGGTCATTGAAATTGCAATCGCGTCATATTCATAAATATATCTTTTACCTATTTACCATTTATAAAAAATAAAAAAAAAATATTACGATGAATGCTTTAATTCAAAATAAAAATGTCATCAAACAAACAGGTAATCATTTACATACATACCTTTAATACCTACATATATACATATTATTTATTTCATAAAAAACGAATAAGGTCACACAAAAGAGACACCGAGTCTACGATCAAATAAAATGCCATGCTTACATACATAATGTATAATATGGAGAAAAGTGTGTAAGTATCTTAAAGTTCGAGACACAAATTAAAAAAAAAATATAAAAACTCGTTAAAAAATAACCTGCCGATCTTCAAGACTATTCATTACCTACCAGTTTATGTTGTCCTAGTCGAATTTAATGTATGTAAATTTTAAAATTGGCATCTATAGTCTGAGAAGTTTTGTTTTCGATGGGTAATTTTTTCGTTTTCACTTAGCATGAAATTTCTAACGAATTTGCACAAATTTTCCCAATTTGCTGAGAAACTTAGTAAATGACAATTTTATCATCTAAATGTCAAATTTTGACAGATAAATAGAAAAGAGAATCAAATTGCAATCTAAATCGTATTATATGAACATGAATTGTTTTCACAATGATGATTTTTCTGTCCAAAAATTAGGGGAAAATTGTAACTCCGAAGCCTATTTAATCTAATAAAGCATTCTTTTTTTTTAATTTACAACTCTAACTCCCAAACTCTATCATAGGTATTTTAGCTCATAACTTCAATTAAAATTCCAAAGTTTACCAACCAGCAGTGTCTATATATATTATAGTATATGTAGTGTGTCCCATTCGAGGTTTACACAAACATTTCTCCTTTCATTTTGATTTTGAATACAAAAAAAAAGATAAAAATTTTTATAATTGAAAGAAACACCATTTAACCACGTCAAGTGAAAACAGACACATCACATGTCGCTTCTCAACAAAGCTACTTGCTTATACCTTACATACATATTATATGTCCAATGTTTAATAGAATGTGAATCTTTTAGTAGTGGATGGATAGGTATGTAAGAGTATTTCTGCTTCGATTTTCTCTATACTACCATTGCCGTCCTTTCTCCATAAAACTAAAACATGCCGCGAACTCTCAAGAGCATGACTCCACCAACCGATCTTCGTGCAACTCAGACATGATCCCAAGAAAGGCCCATCACTATACGAAAGGGGGGCTGTAAGACGATCAGCGCTGAATGCGACGTAAGACGTGTTACTTGGCTCTGTTTGTTTGCCTGATGCCTTCGGATGGTTGTGCGGTGGTGTTCCGAAGAGTGTAGGTAAATACCTCTATAAAGTGCGGTAGAGTTGCTTGGCTTGGCTGCCTTGGGGCAACGTCAAGGTGAAATTCTTTAGAAATGTGAAACGTTGCATAAAATGAGCTCCACAATGGCTTTAATGGAAAAGATATAGATAAGTACATACCAATTCACATATATTTTTGTAGGACTGTAGATACAAACGTACAATCAATGTGGTACCTCTTCCACGACAGAAAAAAAAATAAACCATTGCCATGGATTTCTTTCTTTTTCTTTGTGATTTTTTCCTCTTATTCTTGTTATTGGTTCGAGACTTTGCTTATGAATTTATTCATTACCAACCACATCAAATACTCCACCAACAGCCAGCCAATATGTTTAGTGTTGAAGCGAGGGAAAAAAAAGAGAGCGTAAAGCTTAACGATAAACCCCGTGAACCGAAAGAATGCAGACATTGGCATTCCAAGCAATTAATTACCCAAGTGTGCAAACTAACAGTCTACACACTCAGCTTTTCTGTTTTGTTGAATTCGAGATATAAAAATATCTACATATTGCTTTTAGTATCCAAGCAAACATAATATCGAAGAAGACGAAACAAAAGAAGTGCACTATAGTGCAGTACAAGATCCCAGAGAGTAAAAGATTTATATACAAATGTATCTTTCAAACTAAATAGATACATACATATTATATAGTATATATTGTATGTATGTATGACAACAACTTTGTGGAATGTGTGTGATCATGATGGTAATCGGAAATCCAGGCCCAACAGAGCATTCTACTGTGTTGCAGAATAAAAGATGACTCCGTAAAGGCTGCGGAAACTAAAATGATGATCATGTTGCAGCAGCCTTATGAGGAGTTGCTCCCGGACCTTTAAGGGGAATTATGAACCCCCATATTTAATTTGAATTTTGTTTAACTCGAATTTTAAGGTCGAAGTACGTCTTAATGTTTAAAGGACGACTATAACCATATTATTCAGTTGTTTAATTTAGATTAAACTGTATTCCAGATAAATTTAATCCAAATCCATATTATTCACTCATTAAATCAAACATTAATCCAATTTTTTTTTATCTTGTAAGTGCGTTTATGTATAGTAACAAGTGTGAAAATATCGACGTTGACCCATTTCTACCTGGTGAAATCTCGGGAAATCTCTGGGTCTAGTTGAATTCAACATGCCAATTGTTTAGCCCTCCCAAATCAAATTCATGCACCCGTGCCTGAATATTATCTAGACTTATGCAAAAAAAAAAAATGCACTTTTTCCTAGTTTTATTTTTTTTTCTCAGTAATTATAACGGCCGCTGGAGTTTCTTTCTTTATACTTGATACATACATATGTATAGATACTATCGTTACTTAAGTATCTTCTTTCAATTGAAGAAGCCTAAAAAGTGATTAGTCATTGCTATTTTATGAGAGTCATTTTAGATAGAAAAATAAAACCGCAAATGCTGACTAGCTGGCCATGGATACATGTAACCCCTTTTTTAATTGAGAAAAATATTTAATGGCAAAGTTCAATTTAGATAATTGAGAGGAGAACTAATTGAACACCATCAAGAGCTAAAGTATTAAAGACCCTGAGAGGGTGCCGAAGCGACAACCGACAACGACTCTGAAGCTGACGTGTAATCTGTTAACACACTGGCAATGCCTGCATCTTCACATTGATGTCTTTTTAATTAATATATAGATACTTTGCCTGGTTCATGAAAGAAATTTTAATTGTTCATTTGTTATTTTTGTTGTTGTTTGTTGTCTTTCAATTGAATTGAGGTTAAATTTTTGAAAAGAAAGTTTTTTCACCATTGATTGTCATTGTCTCATTTTTATAACTCATAAGTAAACACTCGACAAAACATTCCATTCTTTTGGCTTTGTTTTATTAAACTTAGGCCGGTATTCACCAAACGATCATAACCCAAAATATCCTCCCTTGTCTGCTCACAATAAAAGAGGAATTATTTATGACCTGAAAAAGGGTTTTCTCCGTCTAAGAAACTATAATAAATCAAACAACTCGCTGAACGCATTCATTTTATTCAGGGCAGAATTAATATTGAAATTTTAACCAAAAGTACGTATATTTTTAAAAGTTTTCGGGACAACTAAATCAATCTTGAAATTTTTGCGAATGGCATAATAAAATAACTTGCTGAACGCGGAAGTGGCTATAGTAGAAAAATATTCTTTGCCAAATTCAATAGATTTTGTTGTTGTTTAAATGTCAAAATCAGTAAGAGAAAAATTTAATATAACTGTACAAAAAACCCAATTTATTGCGTAGTTTTTTTTTTTATTAGACAAGCTAAAAATTTCTTCCACGGAGCTATTTTAGTGGTTGGGAGAACAGGGCAATACATTTGAACATTAGAAAGAGAAGAGGCAAATTCGGGAATAGCTTAATTTTGAAGTTCCCCCAAACGCCAAAAGAACTGAATGTACGAAAGTTTTAGTTTGCTGAACACAGACACTCCCAACAAGGCAAAAGTAAATTTGCCAAACCGAGACATATAGTTGCAGTATACACAACATGTTAACCTCAGTTTCCGAACATTGCCAACAAAAGTCTTGTTTGTTTTGTTGTATACAATGATAAAAACAAAACAATTTTCACAATTGACCACAACAACAATGCATGGTATACGTATGGTTTTACCAAAGTGATCGCTATTTTGCACGCATCAACCCACGATTTCC
The DNA here is from genome assembly GCA_958431115.1 of Syrphus vitripennis. Classification (NCBI taxonomy): domain Eukaryota; kingdom Metazoa; phylum Arthropoda; class Insecta; order Diptera; family Syrphidae; genus Syrphus; species Syrphus vitripennis. Next base: position 76,902,226 of record OY288109.1, on the reverse strand, counting down.
TTTCATCGACCATATAGCAAGCAACAATATAATACCATCATTGCTGCATCGCGCAGCCGACGGAAAAGGATGTATTTAGTGTTTATTTGTGTATGGTTATACCCACATTCATCTTTCCGCTCCATCTAAATCCCAATCGAAGACTGGTGGGAGTTGAATGGAGATTTTCTGATGTGCTCTGATGCCATATAAAATGTATACTTAACACCGCACCATGAGTTTAATTTTATGATTTATGAGCAACGATGCAACAACTATAGTTCTTCTTTTACAACCGCATAGCATCCTTTGTACTTTTGGTGAATTACGGAGTTCTAATCAACGCAGAATCACACCAGAAATAATTTGTCTACAATGCGTTTTTTTTCCAGAGAACAACAAACTGTATTGCAATGCCAAACCTTTACAACAATAGCACCCACATTGAGATATTTTTATTAACCACATCATTTCCGTTTCGATTTTTTTTTTCATTTTGGATTCACCAGAAGTTGTAATGTAATAAACCGATTTTATTATACTTCTTATAAGATGAGTAGCGAAGCTTTATATAAAACTGATCAAACTAACCGCTAGATGAATTAAAACAAAGTGCCGCATTTTGACAGTTTCTATCTGAATGAACATGAGTCAAAACTAAACAGATTACACTTGTGTCGATCAATAATACTCGTAAACACACCGATCATGATCATGCAATCATGCCCAAACACGCATTCTTTTCTCAAAATGTCATCGAATTAAAATGTTTCAACGTCATATCGTGTGTATTCCTGTCACGTTTGACAAGACGTGGAATTTAAATTGTCATATCTCGAACTGAATGGTGTCATTTATTGTATATGAATGATCGTTTGTCGTCGTTGGCATTGGTCGCACAAGGATGTGGTGATCCTTTCGTATAATATGTATGTATGTATGTATGCATGTGCATACATTATATTTTTTATTTTAAATTCAAATTTTGTATTCCAGGATGTAACGCCATCCATTTATTGTCGATTAAATGACACCCACTATCATCATCATTGTTCTTCCATTGCACACACAGGAAACAATTTTTCCTGTTTACAAAAAAAAAAAGTGATGGCGGCCGGCGGCGGTGGCGGTTGAGGTCGTTCGCGGTACTTATTTGTCAATTTGAATGACAGTCGTGATAGTGGCAACGATTTCCTTTGTTGTCATTTCCTTTTTCTATTACATTTTTTTTTATTATTATTTTTTCAAATTTAGTTCTTTTTGTTGTTGTTATTGTTGTTTAATTGACTAGACAATTAAAATTGTTTTATAGAAGGAAACACAATTGTTTACCTGAATGTTTTCAAAGTGATAGGGGGTGGAATGATGTACTTTTTTGTCTTTTATAAGTTTTGCAAAATTATATCGATTTGAATTTTGTTTGATTTCGTATTACATATACGAATATTGGAGATTCAAAGTGAGCGTCGTGTAATTAAACACTTCCTCGATGATAACATATGGATTTTCAAGTGTCAGAGGTGGAAAAACTGGTATATACATAGACGTCTGTCATAATAATAAATCGAACAATGCCAGAAACTCGTCACTGGGTCGATAAGTTTGAAAAAAGGTATGCGATACGTAATGCGGTCATCACACCTACATTCAGTACATCTTGTGTGTGAAGTTGGTTTTCTTCCGTTTCTAAAAAGTTTATTCAACAAAATAGTAATTTATGAGTGAATATCGATGAAATCATCGATCCATCCATAAAAAAAGATTTAACGATCTAGGTCCACATATTATGCATGGACAGCCGGCGCGGTGGTGGGCGTGGCGATACCGGCTAGCCGGCCATGAATGCTATAAATGTTTTATGAGAGCTTTCAGGTGAATCACCAACTAGATTTTTTTTTTCGCTTTACTATCGACAAATTATTAAATTATTAAAGTTCCTTAAAGTGAACGACATTTATATTTTAATGGCTGAATACAATGCGACAGAAACGCAGACATGACTGCAGTCAAGGTCGAAAGCGAGCACCAACTTTTGACTAACATTTCAAAATCAAACAAATTTTTGCCAGTTTAGATAAAGATTGAAATGGGCTTCAATCTTCCTCTAATCTAAAAAGGTTGTGGGGCACATTAAAAATGCTTTGACATACTTTGGACGAAATCTATTAAAATCGCATTTTTTTGACAGCTACTTGTGAATTGTTTTTAAAATTTTCACTATTTGGTGTCAAAACCCATATAATGGTTACATTCAGTAAACTATTCTTCAGTTATTTTAACAAATGGGAACATTCCTGAATGCCATAGTCTTCATCCACAAGCTCTTGAATCCATATGTTTTATTTTATTGCATTGGATGATCACGTGCTATATCAAAAGATTGTCTTAATATATGGTTCCAGGCGCTATAAACTTAACATTTTGTTTACACAAATTAACGTATTTTACGTTAATGTACTTTAACTTTATGAAGCTATGCATTTAATATTGTTATCTGACTTTCTTATCACAGTTTCGAAAGTCCCTTCTAGACAAATTTTATCAGTTTTAATTTTTTTTTAAATTACAAATGATAAGTGATGTGCAATGCACATTACATTACATTACTAAAGAATGACATCATTTTGTGTTTGGGAAAAACGTAAGTCTTTATGACATTTACGTATTTAAGACATTTTTTTTTTAAATTTATTAAATCATAATAAACAAGTTTATTTAATTGGCACTTGTTAAAATATGAAGAACCTCATTAATGTATACTTAAGATTATTTTTAATTATTATGACTATACCTATTTGTTATGACGGTACAAAGGCTTAATAGGGGGCATTCAACTTCATTCCGAACAAGTGTATTTATCTATAAAAACTTCTAGTTCAAATGTTGTCACTTTAAAAAAAAATGTATAAGAATGGCTTTTTGATGATTTTCTTAAGAACCAACAAAAAAACAACCTACTCTCCTACTTGTTTTACTTTATTTTCTATAAGCGCAATTCATTGGCTACAATAAAACGTGTAGGTAGATTAAGTTTACACAGTAAAATAAACACCCAAGAATAATAAAACAAGAAAGGTATGTAGGTAGGTAGGTAATATTCCCAGAGGAACACATAATATAAAATGAAAACTATATTATTACTACCTCGAGGTATTGTATTTTTCTGAAACACGTAAAGCCATTTAGTGTATGGCGCACATTTAACAAAAACAAATATATGTAATCCTTTTGTTATTCAGCGGGGATTATAAAACTGAAAATTTGAAAAGAAATAAAATATAAAACCGACAAAGATTTTAATGTCTTTCACATTCCACGAAATATTTTCAATATATGTAGAAGCCACGACTTTTAAACAAAAGATGATACAGAAGGATGTGCCAAGAGCAACATTTCAGAATTTCTCAATTGCTATAGTCTTTATTATACATCTACCTCAAATCCAGTGCCGGATTAACCAATTTAGGAAACCCTGTACAATGATGTTGGTTCTGGGGTAGAAGTTGAAGAAAATTTGCCGAAGAAAAAAAATTATGCTGGATTAATTCATGTATTAATCTCGATTAATGTTTGAATCAAAAAAAAAAAAATTAATCCAAGACTAAATTATATTGTGGTTATAGTCAATTGATTGAAATTTTATATTTGAATAGTAAATATAGACGAAATTTAAAAAAAAACTTTTTCTCTTCGCAGAAATATTCAGCTATGTACATTGTATATCAATTTGCATAGTACTATCATCACGATGATTTTTGAGTTGTGCGCTGTGGTCGTCTGAGGGCGCACTTGTATATACACAGAAACAGCAACCAGAAAATTAGTATGCGCTGTGATCGCTTGGGGCCGACGTGGTGGAACGTGCTGATGATAGTACTATGCAAATTGATATACAATGGCTATGTACATAAATTAAACAAACACATTTTTTGGAACATTGAAGCATTAATTAAACGTCAGAGAAAACTTCTGATAGGGACTGTCATGATAAATAATAATTCTTGGGACTTTTCTTTTGCCCGAACAAAGATGGTCCAGCAAAGATATTTAAAAATTTTTATCGATTGTTTGTATGAAGACTTAATTTAAGCTTTAAAAGGCTGGGGGTTAGACTTCTGCAGAGCCGGTCCTGATGCTAAAAACGTCAAAACGGGAATCTGTATTTTTGCAGTTAAGCAAATTAATCCGAAAGAGGTAAATGCATGAAATGGTAAATATAAAAGTATCTTGTAAGATTTTTTGAAAAGAATCTTTAAGAAGTTTTGGCAATGCATGATAGAGTTTAAAGAAGCAGAGAAGTTACGAGATGAGATTTATTTTTTTAAGAAGAAACAATTCTGCTTAAGTGGATGGAATATCTTTTTAAGCAAAAATGACACATAACAAAGAGATAAAAAAAATGCAATCATGCGATAACGGATAAACCATGACATCGAACATGCAATAGATACAAAGATAGAGATAAGTCATACTGAGGAGATTTAGATGTAGATACAGTGTGATCATCTTCAAAATGCATTCTTGTTTTTTTTTCTTCTTTTTATGTTATTTTTTAAAAGAGCTACAATACAGCAAGTCAAAACTTATATTTGATCATTAAGATTTTGGTATTATTCTTTTTCAAGAGGCCATTGTATTTTGTGGATTCCAATTTTAACCCAGGAAGTACACTCACGAAGAGATAAATTAAATTGTGTCGCATTCACAAGAACAAAGACACAGAGCGCATTCCTGGAAGCCAGGTGAAATATATTTTTTTTTTACTTTTATATAAAAATCCATGCTCTTGCATTCATTAAACGGTTTGCCCCTATATTATATTATGTTATGTAGATGGTGGTCCTTCAAATGATCGATGTGCATCCAAATTATACACAAAAACTTACATCCAGACATTTTATGGTGAAAAGGTTGGAAATATAAACATCTGCTCATTGGTGTTATCCGGGCGAGATATTTATAAAGGTAAAAAGATAGATACTTTTTTTTTTTGTTACCTTTGCCGACGAAAAGAAAAACGTGAGCGATTATCAGTGGAACGCACTCGAACTCGAACAAAAAGGATGTTCGTTTGTGTTTTGAAGATATTTTTCCGTTGAAAATGATACAAAAAGTCCTTTTGTTGGATTTGGATACTATGGAAGAAATGAGTTTTTATATTTTGTGTTGTAGGTAGGTACTAGGTATCTGTTTGCTCATATGCATTGGTTCTTGTTTTTTTTTTTTTGGACAAAAGATACATCGATAATAACACGCATTCTGTAAATTGTTGTCTTCCTGTGTTGTTTTGTTATTAACTGCTGCGCTGCAGATGACGCAACGCAAAAATAACACGCACGCAATTTCTGACAGCAGAAGTTACAACAGATGACGTAGCTATAGTTTTTGATTTTTGCATTTGCCATCGGCACATGCGATATAGATATACGGGTGGTATGTAAGTCAATGGCAGATAAATCTAACAAAATCATAATAAAATAATTCCTTAAAAAAAAACCCAGATATTATGTAAGATCCTCATGTGCCTTAAGGTAAGGGTTCCTGTTTTTAATTTTTTTTTTCAATTTTTTGAAGTGTGTGTTGATTTGATTTCGCATCAGATTACAAAACATGTAGAAGGAGCCGTCCCTCTGGAGATTGATGGTTAGGATAGTTTTCAAAGTTGTTTAATTAGGTTGAAATAAACGGTTTCCCCATCGTTGACCATCAATAACCAAAAAAAAAAAGAAACCACAAAACAGAGATTGAAGGAAAAAAAATGTAAATAAACAAAAGTGCGCCAAAGCGATGTGGGAGGTTTATTTTGTTTACGTCATTTTTATCTTGATGTGATTTTTGTGGTTACACAAAAACATAGGAATGACGTAGAAATAAAAATTATGTTTATGTTTTCGATGACTCTCTGATAAGGGCGATCCATTTGGGTTTCGAAAGCAAGATAGAACGATGTGATGTGTGAGTGGGAGAGCTTTTGATCGTGAGAAAATTTAGAACCAAAGATTCTTTCTTAACAAACATATTTGGGAGATCATGTAGAGGTCAGACGGCAGATGATATTTCTTTTTACATGCAATTTGAATTTTTTACTACGGCAGAGTTCAGCAAGCTTAAACTTTCTAACACATGGAACTATTCTTCGGGATAGCTTAATTGTTGATAAGGGTCTGCTGAAATTCATAGACTTTCTTATTTTGACATCTATCAAATGAAAGATGTTTAACAATTCGAGTCTAACAAAGTGAGAACTTTGACGTTTATTTGTAGCTTATTGTGAACTTTTCAAAAAAAATAGAGATAGGTTTATAATTTTTTAATTCACAATAAGCAAATCTCAAACATCAAAGTTTTCATTTTGCGCCAAAGACAGCTCGATAAAGATCCCTATTGGTTTGAATATGAAACAAGTGTCTACAAACAATTGAGAAAAAAGAAATAACAATCCGAGTAGACGTTACAAACGTCTATCAAACATAATACATGTCTGGGAAATTCGGAAGCAACTTTATGTTTGAATCATGATTCTTTATTTAAGAACTGTATATTAAACATCTGGATTGACTAATGTTCTTAAAAGCTATCAGTTGTGATCCGTTTATTAAAAATTCTGTATTCTTAAAGCTCTCACATAGACATTTTGTTATTTTATGAATCTAAAAAGTTAATCTTCCTCATAACCTAGATTCCCCAAACCACCTACAATAATATTTTAAATTATGAAGGTACCTATACATAAATGTACATCTACTTTAACACTCCTCTCTGTTGTGTTCTCATAATAGTAATTCTATTGAATCCGCGGGCAAACTTTACAACCCATTCATATACAAGCCGACAAAATAATGAGAGAGACTTTTGCTCTGTGAATCTGTGTATTCATTCACAATACACCAAATTACGCATTTCCGCAATGAGTTTTTTTTAATGTTTTGTGAATAGTTCTACTCATTCTTTTTAAAATTCTTTTCGTTGGATGGATTTTTTCGCGTCATCATCGTCGTTGTTGTCGTCGGCCGCACCAAAAAGATATTCCTCGCTCTCTAGAAAGGAAATACGAATCTTTTCATTTTAATTTTTTGTTTTGAAGTTTTTTTTTTTAAACATTTTTTTTTATTTTTCCCAGTGATGGAATTACAAAAAAAAAAACTCATTGAATGCGGGATATAATACAAATGGATCTACGCTAGAGAGCAAAAAGATCCCCTCTTGAGAAATTAAAACATAAAAAAAAAATCCGTTGTTCGTCATGGTGTAACAGGAAGACACAGCCAAAGAGTCTCACTTTTATGCCGATCTAATCGGCATTTACAGTCGTTATAATTTTGCCATGTTTTTTTTTTAATTCTTATTGTTGTTTTGGTTGTTAAATGAACGCCCCGAATTTTTATTTTGTATAAAATGTTGAAGGCGCTAATTCATCCTAAAACTAAGATAACTAAGTGATATGTTTGGCATATCCTGTCTATGTCTGTTGTGTTGATATTTTTTTAAATTTTTTTTTTCTCTCCGATCTTTTCTAATTAAATTATCATTTCCTGCCACGGTATAAGATAAATAGGTAATAGGTTTACACGTATACCGCATGAACATTGTTAAAGGGGGAGCTCTCTGGCTCTTAAGATTTCTTGTTTTTTTTTTTTTGTATTATTATTTTTGGGTATAAACGAGTGTTAATCAATTTAACACCAACTTATGAGCTATATGCGAGCATTTTTGAATGTTTGTTAAAGACATTAACGATTTTATGTTAAAATAATAATAAAAAAAATATATAAGAGCTTAAGTAGATACAATGTATGTAAGAAAAAAATTAGTGTTGAGATCATTGCGGTAAGACAGGAAATGTGAAATCCTGTCGGTAAGTCATAGCACTTATAGACACATTAATTTGTATATACATATAAATGAACTCACATTAGTCAGTAATTTAAGTCGGAAAACACTTTGCACTTCGTTATAACATAGTTAGTTCTTGGGTGGTTGTTTTTATATAAAGTAGGTAGCTATAGATACAAGTTTTAACTTAATTATTTTTTTATTACACTAATATCGTCACTGCAAAAAAAAAGTGAACTTCAAAGTGTAAACAGCCATTTAAGTTGAACAACAAAAGTAGCTTTGTTCGAGACAAAAAAAGAGAACTATTGTGACATGTATCCGCTATTTAAATGTAATTACAATGCTTAACTGGGTGCACGAAACTAAATATACAATTATTATATGGTTTTCAAGTTTGAGGTTTTTTTTTGTCGCAAAAATGGAAGGTTATAGTTATAGAGATACTTATCTAGTATTTTTTTCGGTGTTTTTTTATTTAAAATGTTTTCTTGCAAAAAAAATACGATTAAAGTATATTGAATTGATTTCAATTAATTTGCAATTAGGCATTTGAACTTTGGAAATCCCCAAGAAGTGTGACTAGTCTTTTGTCTGTCAAATTATTAAATTTACAAATGAAAGTAGCTAACTCTGTCAACGTCACAATTTAAGTACAGTTTTTGATTTTTAAATGGAGGATAATGAGGATTTTTTCTTTGATAAAATTATTGAATCCAAACCTCTTTATAACTTATAAGAAAAGTTTCTAATTGTAAATTAATATGTATAGCATACTTATACCTAGTGTATTGAAAATGATTCTTTTTAAATTTCGCCAAATAAAATGGCGCCTTATGTATCTACATATGATGTTCCATTTGCAATGTCCATTCTCAACTAATATTTTTCACAAAAGGAAGAATGTTTTATGCAACTGAACCGATAAAGTACTTTTTTTAATGGCGCCCAATGTGGGGGTTGTTTTGTTCGAAATCTTGCCAAGTTTAAATACATAGCAAATTCAAATGCAATGGGGAGTAATCTTCTTATGTGGCAATAAAATGGATTGAAAATAGAAAATGAAACTTCTTAAAATTCACCAAATGTAGTTCTGTGAGGTTTAAAATTGGCGCCCAATGCTAGCTAAACTTCAAAAATTTCCATTTTCAAATTTTGCGATTTGAAGGAAATGTATTTAGTTTTGGGTACAAATACAATATAAATTATTTGGAAAACCCCTAATTCCATGGCACATATAACTACAGCAAAAAAAAAACTGTATATTCTTTTTGATTTAAATGCGATATCGAACACCAATTTTTTTTATATGAATCATTTTCCTATAAAGTTTGCCAGTAATGCTATTCCATATTTGTGTCCTATAGAATGTGTCACACCATTATAAGACTTCAGATATAATATCCCATCAGAAGTGGTATCAATTTCAATCGGCATTATTATCACGTCAATAAAAATTAAAATCGATAGCGGATATGGGTGGGAAATACAAGTGTTTGTAAAGCTTGATAACGTACCTATCCGAAAGTCATTGCGTCAGTCGGTGCGAACAAAAAACATTTTTCTCTATAAGCATTAACGTAAAATAATGATATGATAACACACTGTGAATGTCTTTATTTTGTAATATTATAAAAATTAGGCCATGTTTGCGTTGGAGCTTTTAGAGTGTATACAAAGAGGCCCTATAAGATATGATAAAAAATAAACGAGTCATTTACCTTAATATTCTTATCTTTATATTGCTTTGGTTTGTTTGTAGAGTAAAGTCTTGCACTTGCTGGGGGAAATTGAATTGAATTGAATTTAATGTTATTAAAGTTCTTCCTATGATAAGAAAGAAATACAAACATAACATGTTTTAATGAAACAAATTAATAATTTTTGCTAAATATCCAAAGTGTCCAATGTGAGTTTTATTTTCAAAATCAATTTTGTTCTTTTGAATAATGAGAGAATTCCAATCAGATATGAAGTTAAATTGAACAAAGCAATATGGTTCTGTCATTTTAAATATTAAAATACACCATTTCAACATTAAATGATTTGGTACAAAACTAAAACGCCCAATGCGATTATTATTACGATCAAATTCATTATTCCAATGTGAGGATTCCTTGGGAGAATCCTTTAAATTTGTTCATCTATTGTATTACAAGTAGGAAAAAAACTTTATAAGCGTCTGAGCTTTAAAAATGGCGCCCAATGTGAGCTAAATTTTAAAAGTGTGCTCATTACATTCCAAGAAAACGGGTAATAGAGCCAGTGTTATTCTATTTTTTTTTTTCAAGAGAAGAGTAAAGTATAGTTTTTTAATTGAATTCCGTTTAAAAAATAATGGATAACTTTTTTAGCTCTGAAAGATTTGATATTTTGAACCCAATGCTCTTTGGGTGAAACTTTTCTATATTTCCCCACAAAACATATTTACAATAAGATATGACAGTTTTTCGACCTCCCCAAATGTAATAGATACATATATTTTCACGAGTTTTCAAAATGGCGCTTAATGTGAGGTAAGCTTGGTTAATTTTTTTGTTCACTACCTATTTGATGAAAATAAAAAAAACATTGCATTTATTTATAAAGAATGCAGATTTTTAATATCTACCAAATAATCATTCTTCAAATGAACATGAAATAATCAAAAGCAAACATTCCAAGTTTAGATTACATATTTGACCTTTACAAATTACATTCTTGATTTAATACTCAAAAAATGCCTTTTCTTTATTATTAGATAAGCTTTTTAATTAAAAATATTTCTTAAGCCCAGTTTGTCTTCGTTGTAAAAAAAAAAAACAACAACTGAAAGATGTGATGTTGCACCAAGGTTAATGTTTAAGTCTTTGCCCTTTGTCAACAGTAAAACTGGTTTCATAGACCATACCTATTATAAACAACTCCCGAGAATCAACAAAACCAGTTTCAATCAACAAAATGCAAATAATTCCACTTAAAGAATAAATAAAAAAATTACTTGCTCACTAGATTGGAATTACCTAGTGCGGCTGTAGCCTTATTTTCTTTTATTTTATAAAATTGCACATGAAGAATTTCAAGTTTGTGTCTACGGGGCATTTTAATTGAAAACTTTGAATTAAAGCAATCATTATTTCTTTTTTTTTACCTGTCAAACGGTAGTGTTCCATAAAACCTTCCTACCATGACAGCGAAGATATAATTTGTAAGCAAAAGAAAAATGAACATTGAACATAACACAAACAATACCTATACCTATAGCTACATACTTAAAGAAAGTTACACTAAGTACGTTTCGTTATAATGTATGTAAGTAAAAAAAAAAATAGTTTTCACCGACCCCAATTTTACCTCCCACTGCCGAATTCGCTTCGTGTCTCTCAATGCTTTCAAAATCCTATTGTTCACGTATTGTAAATTGTTTGCCCGCGATAACTGCGTGTGCATGACATTTTCCTGACATGCGTATTACAGTGGAAGTCTTAGAAATTAAACTTAGTTAAATAACCTTTATCTTCTTTTTTCTGTAAAAATAACATTTTTAATGTAACTTCCTTCTTGCTTATACATATTTGAATGATTGAGGTAATTAAAAATGGGCACACAACAAAATGTGTAAGTACGAAAAAACAAAAAAAAATTGATAAAAAATAACCTCATCCAGCATAATAAAAAAATTGTTATAGTAATTGAAAAAATTTGGTAACAAAATGAGCAATTAACTTACCGGTTGGGTAATAATTGTGTTTTTTTTTGTTCAAAAAATTTTCAAAAAAAGAAACTGCTGCAGTCTTCTTCTGCCGTTGCTGCTATTTTATGTAGAAAATGAGAACGAAATACGAAAGAAATCAGACAAAAATAACAAAAAAAAAAGAAATTATTTTTGTATTTTTCTGAAGGACTTCCGGCGAACGTTTTGTGGCTGGCGCGCTATAGAAGTATAGTAGTTGTTGTCGTTGTCGTTCGATGATGTTGTTGATACCGTTGTTGTTGGTTGGTGATGATGGCGGGCGGCGGCGTTGCTATTTTGAATTTTTGCAGCCAGCAGCAGACTTCCGGCGTTAACTGTAGGTGTAGGTATATAGAATAGAGAGGTTATCTGTGCTCTGATTTCACGACGATGTATCTCCGAATAAATATAATAGGTATAGATGGATGTATCTCTTTCTGTGTTTGAAAGATTATTGTTGATGCAGATGTTTTCTTGTGTTGCTAGATAGGTGTAGGTATCCCTTTTATAAATAATCCACTTGGTTTTTGTTTTGTATCTATTTGCACTTTATCTTTTTTTTTTGTAATAAAAAAAATATTCACAATAATTTCTTTTTTTCGTACAATTTTTTTTTCTCAAATGAAAACAATTATTATTATATGATAACAATAAAAAAAGAAATTTTCTTTTGTTCACACAACACTCAAAGACAATGTATATTTTTGCACATTTAAACCTAAACAGATTGTAAGTAATAAGGTATCCAACGGATGCGACAACACTTAAAAGTTAGCCGTTTTTTTATAGCTAGCTATTTTATTATTACAGCGGGAATTTTCGACCGATAGTATAAAACGTATGGTTGGTAGAAGAACGTCACCGGACAAAATTGTTGAAATAGGTATAATTAAAATAGAAATTTCAAACAGACACAAAAATTCCGTGATACGTGTTGACGACTTGCCGTTTCTGTTCAGAATGCGAGAAACGTTCCACGTGAATTTGTTAGGAGGAACTGAACTGAAATTGACGGTTGGCTTTTGTGTCTTGCCTGAGTCTGACACAGGCAGATGGTATGGTTGGAATTGTTTTTGTTTTGAATCCGAATAATTTTACTGAATCGAACATGCTATTGTGTTATGGATTGAGTTGGTTTGTATGATGTAGGTTTGATTGTACAGTGGGACAGAGTGTGGATAAGAATCATTTCTTATTTATTTGTGTGAGTCCAAAGTAGAAAAAATAGTTTACAAGAAAAAAAAAATGATAAAAATTTAATTTAAATTGTTTTAAATGTGACACTATACGTATTATTCAGAGTTGCAAAATAGATGATTCAAGAAATATAGCCATAGACATAGGTATGTTAATTTTGTATAATTTCAAGAAAGTTTTAAAAGACTGAAAAGACGGGATTGCTGCAAAAATAGCATTCAGCTTTCTCAACACTTTTAACTTAAAAAAAGGTATACTTTCATTTTCACTCTAGATAAAATTGAAATCAATCTAATTTCAACAGATTTCGATTTATGACGTGTTAAAATTAAGATTTTTTTTAGAATTAGAATACATAGATTTATCAATTCATAAAAGTTTTTTTTACAAAAACATTTGTTTTTAAACTTAAATGTTATGAAGCATGGCCTGAATGGCCGTCAGCCAGATGATAGCCTAAAATAATAATCATAATTTACCATTTTTGTAATTTTATGGTGCTTTATATTTATTTCGTGTTAAAGTGAAATGCAGAACCTGTCTGATACTTTATTGTAAGTTTTACTCATACCAAAAACTTAGCTAGATACACATGATTGACATAAATTCTAAATCTTACCATACCATTAAGTTTTAAAATTTCAACATTTCCAGAATTTACATTTTTTTCCATTTTATAGAAAATTCAATTTTTTGTCATAACTATTTTTCACCTTTGAATTGATTTGTCAAAAAAACAAAAAAAAAAAACGTTTACAATCTCTAGATTTAAATAAAATACCTACTCCAATAAAAAAGTACGTATACGCCCAAGTGAAGTGAAATTGCAAGAAATGTTTCTCTAAGTATAGGTACACAAAGAAAAAAAACAACTTAAAAAAAAGATTCTACAAAACAAAAGTTTTTCAGCGTTCAAATAAAAATTATAGATTAAAGGAGTATTTGATTGAATTAAACTTATGGAAAAAATATAAATACATTCAAACCTTGTTTTAATTTTTTTTCTAAAATTTTGAGTTTGAACAAAGTTTTTTTCAGAAAATGCTTTATTTAGAAACAAATTGATGTAACAGATTGTTGTCACCACAAAAATGCGTTATTAAATTTTTACATAAGCGTGTCGTAAAAAAAGTAGAAAAAGAAATTAAAAAAATACAAAATAAAATGCATGACCAAGTTCCAGAACGGTGTTTTAAATTCTAAGTTTAGTAAAATTATTTTTAAGGAGATAAATATGTGAAACCAAATTTAGTTTAGGTACAAAGAATAAAATCTGTACAACTTTTTCATATTTTGTTTTTTAGTATCTACTAATAAAAGAGAAATAGGTATTATTAAAAATTATTTCATAAAAAAAACCTAAGACAAAAATATGAGTTAGTATGCAAAATTAAAGCATTGCAATCTATATATATAAAAATCAATTACTGTTCGTTAGTCTCGCTAAAACTCTGAAACAGCTGAACCGATTTGGCTAATTTTGGTTTTGAATTAACTGTGGAAGTCCAGGGAAGGTTTAAAAGGTAAGTAAATATAAAAAAAAATGCTAGGAATATAGTAAAAATAAATTTTTCTTCATTCTTTTGTTTTGAATGTCAAGTGTCACTGAAGCATTGACTGAAACAGTTCGTACAAATGTTCCACAATGCAGTGGAATTTACTTTCTTGATGCTCACGGAGGGACCGGAAAACTTTCTCAATTTACAAAGTAGCTGCGACTTTGCACATTCTGCACATTCTGCCATGAAATTACCGTTAAATAAGCAAATCAACGAAACACCAACTTGCAACATCACCAAAAATAGCGCAATGGCCAAGATCCTACAGGTATAAAAATATATTGTTTGGAATGAATTCAAAATGGCTCATAAAAGATCATTGGAGGCACTGGACATAACGTTAAAAGACCTTCGGGACAATATTTTTGGTTGGGCCATGATTCTGTTGTTAGATGATTTTTCGTCAGACTCTTCCAGTTATTCCCCGATCAACTGTTACAGATGAACTAAACGCATGCCGAAAATCATCAAACTTGTGGAGGCACATAAAAACAATCCAATTAACAACTCACATGCGAGTGTTTTTGCAACAGGATGGAACTGCAAATATGTTTTCGAAAGCAGTCGCACAGTGGACACCTCAACCAGATTCATCACATTATTAACAGATTTCTGTCACATCACTGACTCAAAAGAGGAGCTTATTCAGATATAGCTCAACAGCTTAATAACCATAATTGGCTGAATGAACAAGTGACATTGGCGGCGAAAAATAAAGATGTCGTTGACAGTTGGTTTCCTTTAAGTCAGTTGACAGCGTTATAAGCCAGGAATACGTAGTCAACTATCCCACAGAGCTTTTAAATTCATTGGAATTGCCTGGACTTCACCTCACAATTTGCAGTTAAAAGTAGGACCAGCTGTCATAATGCTGCGTAACATAAATCAACCTCGATTGTGCAATGGAACAAAACTGGCTGTGAAAAAGCTAATGAAAAACGTCATTGAAGCAACAATCATGAAGGGAAAATACAAAAGAGAAGATGTCTTGATCCCGCGTATACCGATGATTCCAACGAATTTACCATTTGATTTTAAGCGTCTACAGTTTCCCGTGCGTCTGGTCTTTGCGATGTCCATTAATAAATCGCAAGGCCAGTCGTTGGAAGTTTGCGGAACTGACTTAGAGTTTCCCTGTTTCGTGTGTTCCCGCGTCGGAAAACCGTCATCTTTGTTGTGACGTGACGTGACTATTTTTAGTTACTTCAAACAATAAAAATTTAGCTTTTTTATTTATCGATTGAGGCAGTACGAAGTTTGCCGGGTCAGCTAGTATAAAATAAAAAAATTTAATTTAAATGAATATGTATGTATGTATGTACATACATAATTATGAAAAATTTAATTTTCAAAAATTTTTTTTAGAGTCCAAATAATTTTTTTAATCTTGGGCAAAAAAAAACAGTTAAATTGCTGCAATTGGAACTTTTCAATTATTCAATCATTTATTTATTGCATAAAGTAATTCCAATATATGCTTGCCAATTAAAGTACATACTAAATAATTTCAATTTTGTTCAGTATTTTCTTTGTTGAGTTTTTGATTTGCAAAATTTAAATTTTTTTGGATGAAATCCATGAAATGGATTTGCTCCAAAATTTTTAATAACTGTCACACTTTAAAAAAAAAATTTTGTAAACTCAATATGATTTTTGGAAATGGCCAAAAATATTTTTTTAAATTTAGTTTTTAAGTGTATGTTAACACTAAAAACTTGTATATCAATTTTTTTTTCATAAAAATACTATAAAAATTGTATTTCAAAAACTGATACGAAAGTTTAAATTTTCAAATCAATATTGACGCTTTCTCCTTGGGAGCTCTTCAGTTAAGTCTGTCAAAATGTGTCCTTAAGACTATAAGACGAGAAATAAATTCCTAAAAAGTTGACGGAATAAAATTATATTACAGTGGGTTATTAAAAAAAAATTATCATAAAAGCTTTCAAATAAAATCGTGTTAATTGTTTTATGCTAGAGATCTATTGATACAAGACATACCTCTAATTATAATACATAAAAGAAAAAAATTTATTTTGTGAAGCATGAATTTTTTTTATTACACTTTGAATTTCTGGAATCTATGAATAAAACATTAACCATTTGATTTATAACGCAAAATGAAATGCAATGTCAAGAACAAGAACAAGAAACAAGTTATAAAGTTATTCGATTTAGTGGGCGTTGCTTATATTGAAATATGAACCTGTTTTTTGTAATCTATTCAATGAACATAAATAATATTAAAATAACAATAATAAATGTAATCAAATAGAAATCGTTAGATAATATTATTATTGTCTATTTTTTTTTCTATTTGCTTATTTTTTCTATTTACCTAGAATACCGTGCTTAAGTATGAATATTATAGGAACACACCCGCTAATTTAACAATAACAAAACATGACTACCTTACATACAATTAGATATCTATAGGTAAGGTAGTTTCATAAAATGAAATTATCATAAATGATACAATAAATTATTCGTTAAAATAAAATCGTGTCTAGCATCGCAACAAAGGGTGATGCAGTCATACTCTGTCGGTGGAAAGATACCTACAAAACAATAAATCTTGCAATAAATCGATGAGTAATGCACTCTCCTATGTGTACCTACTTGATCCACAAAGCATTCCAGCGACATTCTAGAACAGATTTTCTGTTTTATATTCATCAAAATCGGTTTAAGCGCCTTTGAAATCCGATAATTCTTGAATTTAATCTAATTCCAGAAGAATCTTTTACAATTAGTGGATTAAAGATCAATAATTGAATTGAAGGCTCCTGCATGATCGGTTAAAGTTCTTAATACTTTAAGCAAAATTCCCATAAAATAAATCTTCTTTTTTCTTTGGTTTCCTGCTTTAGGTTATGTACTCAATTATAATGTATACTAATCTTCTGTTGTATTAGGCCATGATCTTCTCAGTTCGTTCGGTTCGAATGCATGTATCTAACTGTAATTCTATGACAAAAAGTTTGCCCAATGCGATTATACCATTATTGTCATTGTTGTGTATTTTTTTTTCAAAAAAAAAGAAGGTTTGCTAACATCCGATCGAAATTTTGGTTTCCGGGAAATTTAAAAATAATAATAGAAAACAGTAACAACAGTAGGCTATCTACGCAATTTCCGCTTGACATGCAACATGTGCTAGCATGTGCTATTCACGTTTATTTATAATTAGATATAATGTGAAACGGAGAAGTAGACTTAAAATTAGGTGTGCTATCTGACCTTGAACTGAACATGCTGTAAAATATTTAGATGATGTGTTTTTATAGTTCATTAGACGTTTTTGAGGTTTGTTTACGAGTGATTTGGAAACAAATGTTTAGGTTTTTTTTATAAAGTAGATATCGATAATCCAAATCTTTGCTCTTAATGTGAAACTTTTTTAGTACAAACATAAATTGTTATTTTTAAGTATTGTAACACAATCCAACATATTATAAGGTGTAAATAAATGCGAAACAAATTCTGAAAACGTGACTAGCGTTGCTATAGCTTTCAAAACTGAGAAGTTAAAGAAACATTTTCTAATAAAATTAAACCTAAACTAAATATAGAGTATTTCTGCATCAAAATGGATATTTGGAAGTCCCCAGACTTGAGTTGGTGGTCTTTTTGGATCCCAGAGTCTCTCAGAAATGGGTTGGTCGTCTCAACGGATCTTGAACTGGGATTATATGGATTTCTGCTTATCTGAGGCGGATGTAACGCTGACCTAACGTTCACGTAACGTTCACCTAAAGCTGGCCAAATACATGCATAATGCTGGCCTAATGTCCATATAACTTAAGACCTAAAGTGTGCCTAACGCTGGCTTAACGTGCGCCGTACACGTGACTATACTAAAAAGTTTTAAGTCTAAATATGCAGATAGACGTGTTCAGTGTTCGCCTAGATATTTCAAAATACATCACATAACAAAAATGTTGAGGTGCCGATTTTGTTTTGATCTGTTCATGATACGTAAAGTTCACTGTGGTATGACTAAGTCTGGAATCTGTCTCGTCCGGGTACCAACTCAGATTTTCTCCGATATGGTACTTTCTGGCAAAAAAAATGAGAAAAAAGGATTTTATTCTAAAGGCTGCAAATGTTTATCTTCAATTTTATGTTTTAAGAACACAATTTTCAATGTTTTCGTTTCTCGAAACGAGAAATAGACTGATCGTGATCTCGTGGCTCAGTCTTAAATAGAGCGCCACCCCAGACATTTGTTTGTTTTGCTTTCGGACAGGTTCGACAGTGGGTACTTGTTATATATATTTATGTAGATACTACATTTGTACATATTTCTATTGAAATACAAAATCAATATTTGGCTTGATATTTTCGGTGGGAGCATATATTAGCTGCGAATGTTTACGAAGAAAGAAACCGAATAACAAACTCATGTGGACTTCTAAAAATGCAAGTTGACCTTACACTGGTCAATCCTCATTAAAAACACATATAATTGTTACTGCGCAGAGTAACTTCATTTGTATGCGGATTCACATCATACAAAAACCTGTTAAAATATTAGATTTTGTATATAAAGGGTAGGTATTTATTAAGAGGTAGGTATAAAACTTTGAAATGAAATAAAACAAAGATGATTTTTAAAAATTGACATTAAATTGACTCTATTCTTTCTGGCATATGACCGCCATGGCTGCCTCGGACATAATTTCATATGGAGGTCCAATTTTCGATCACATTTTATATAAATATTTGAAATATTTGTGTTTTCCTTCCAAAAATCGTGTCGTGTCGGTCGTAGAGTATCGACTTCACAAATCCCCTCAGAACATAGTCAAGTGGCGTTAAGTCGCACGAGAGGCCAATTTACTGGTCCGAAACGTGAACCTTTGCGGTTACCAAACGTTTCCTTCAATAAATCAATTGTGGCACAAACTGTGTGACATGTTGTACCATCTTATTGAAACCATAGCTCCTGCATATCATGGTTGTTCAATTGAGGAAAAGTCAGTAATCATGGCTCTATAGCGATAACCATTGACTCTAACGTTCTGGCCAGATTGCATTAAAACATAAAGCACACCAAACGGCTCCGCGAAATTAGGTCCCAGGATATAAGGCCCCACCAAAAGAATGAAATAAAGCCCAAAAAAAAGTACACAAAACAACAACAACAACAAAATTTCTCAAATGTTGGGGCCTTATTTAATTTATTTTTTCAATGAAATAAAATTCAATGAAATAAAATCCAAAATTGTTTTTGGGGCTTAATTTTATTCACATATTGTTTGTTTTCATCACAAAAAAAAAATAATTCAGCTTATAAAAGAAAACATTCCACCGACGAAGAGAACCATTTTTATGGACGGAACATTTAAAATTGTTCCTCAAGGATGTTTCAAGCAGCTCTTAGTTATTTACACAAAATATTTCGACGAGGCAATATAAATTTTTAATGCTTAAATGTAAGGATCGTGTTGAAAATCATCAGGGAGTAACAAAATAGCTGCAAAAAATCGCGCGATTTTTTGGTTTTCAACACGAAAGATGAAATATTAAATTGGGGATTTATTTCGTTTTTCTAAAAAAAAGTCAAAATAATTTGGGGGCTTAGTTCATTTTTTTAGCGCATTTTTTCATTTTAGTGGGGCTTTATTTCGTTATAAAAAAATAAACCAATTTGGGGCCTTATTTTCTTTTTTCTTTTGGGGCCTTATTTCCTGGGGCCTAATTTCGCAGAGCCTCCCGAACAGTCAGTTTTTCTGGATGTAACAGTGCCTCAACATACACTTGAGGATTATCTTTACTCCAAATATGGCAGAATCAACGGCAATTTTGTTTTGGGTCATTTCATATTGAAGAGTTGTTCAGGCGTCAGTCTATTCATGCTTAAATGCCAAACTAAACTTAACACATATCACCTAACAGCTGTTAAAATGGCAGCCAGTTAAAAAAAGTGTTGTCAACTTAAAGTTCTATACCTCTAAAAAAAAACACCCCTTACATACATTTTCTCAATAAAATGTGTTAAAGTGTCAAATCAGAAAAATGAGAGAGAATTTCTCAAAAATAAAGTCCATAACACTCCAATGAAACAGCGAGGGACTTTTTATAATTTAATCTAAGCAAAAATAATAAATATGCTTACAATCATGTTTATATAAATTTTGAATAGTAAAAAAAGGTATACGAGGAGATATGTACCCACAGTGTACACTCACTTGTTTTTGAACTTAAAGTGGTTTTTATGTTTGTTTATTTTTTTGATGATTTAATCATTGATACCTACTTTTTAAAAAATGAGTCTACATTTTTTAAACTTTTTATTTATTCATGGTAGTATCAATAGCAATAAAAAGAGTAGAAGGGAAGAAAGTGTAATTTGTTTTCACTGATTCACTTTGTTATCAAAATATTCCCAAAAAAAAACCTAATGTTAGGTCATTCCAATTGCAATAACAACTTAAAATTTAGATATTTTTCATTTTACAATTTATGTTCTTCGGTGATTTAACATTAAGAAAAAAAAACATCTTCAGCTGAAATCAAAATTCGACAGTAATTAAACATACAAATCTATGAATAACTTTCCTGCTGTGGTTTTCAGAAGCAAGCTGAAATGCTATAATTGTAAGGAATTCATATTACATTCACTAAGTTATTGTAAGTTATTGCAACGACACCAAATATCTAACATTCATCCATTTGTCACTACAACCAGGCTATACATAAAATCTTGCCTAATTACGAAAACGTGTGGAACGTGCATTTTTTCGATTTTCAATTTTTCACCTATCGAGGAAGTTTATTTAACGATAAATGAAATATCGAGGGTCGTTCTTACAAAAAACACAATCAGTCTAATTCAGCCAGGTTTCAGGTAGGTATAGGAATATAGTTTTAGCTTCCAAATTAAAGAAAACACTTTGAACATACCTTCCCTCTGATAGAATAGACGATGTAAAATAAACACAACCATATCTGATAGAAATCAGCAGAACCAAAAAATTCTTTTGTTGCAATCACGATCGAATGCAAAAATTTGTCAATCAATTTGAAATAGGTAAAGACTCAAAAGGATCAAACACACAATATAGAAATGAGAATGTTTAATCCTAAACAAACATCCTTTGAAACAGGACTTTATCATCTACACCAATAATAGTTGAAACTATAGAAAGACAAGGTAGCTGCGGCGCATAATGCTTATCGGACAGATTTCCATTTTTAAAAAAAATCTTAAATCCTCACCTATTCAACAATCAAACAATAACAACGACACACAAATAATAACTATTTTCCATATGGATATGGCCATCACGGACGAGTGAAAGTGAATCCTTTTAAGGAGCTTAGACGAAGCATTCGATTACCAAACACCGTTGTTTAGAGGCAAACAGGAAATCGACTATATTCGTGGCTTATAGAATATCAGAAAGAAAAAAGAAGGACCTACACAAACAGCTGCTATATGCAATTTAGGAACGGATTAGGGAAATGAAATTTTTGAATTTCAATGATAACAGTGTAAATAGAATTCGGGAATCAATATATACAGCTGCGTGTACCTATATGTCCATACTGATTAACAATCTTGCAAGATGTGTCCCTGTTCAATTGGAAAGAAAAACATTTTTATATTTATTCCTATTTTCATCATCAATTTAGGAAAAATTAAAAAAAAGATAATCAGTTTCGAAGAAAAGTAATTCATCGTCAAGTGCATATCCTCGAGGACCTATAATTAAATATCTTATCATCACCATAAAGGCACTAGGTATAGCGCAGGACAAATAGATAAAAGAAGAAATTATAAACTTGAAAGAAAACGCCCAGCAGCTGCATGCATGAGGACAACAACGGGCCGGCCGACCGGTGGTGGCGCGACGCATCCTGATCAGCGTTGGCGTTGCCAACTTACTGAGATTAACGTGAGAGTAGTTAATTTAGACCTATACCATCAAGATACTTCTCGACGACAAAAAAGAAGTTCCTCAAAATGTCATATTCCTTCAATAAGAGAAAGAATTCATGAGATACAAAATGGACAGCACCTGGAAGCTCTTGGGGCTGGCTTCCTTAAACAGCTCTCAAAAGCTTTAATGCTATTGAATCTTAAGGTAACAGGGTTTTGAAATCCAGGTTTCAGACTATAGTTCGTTACATTATTATTACCCTATAGTGTGTAAGACATTTTCATGTTACACTACTTACGTATTACTTTGTATACTTAAAAACTGTCGAATATTATTAAAATTGATAGTAATCTATGTGAAAAATAATTTTAAGATAATGTTATAATAAATTTTTGCTGAAAAGAAGAAGTCGTGATTTTAATTATTTTATTTTATTTAAATACCTAATCTCTCATAAGTGTTAAGCCCCAACGGAGCTCTTTTTCCAAGAGAAGAAGGGTGCCTTTTACAGCCGGCTGGGTGCTGTTTATGATAATACACAACGGTAATGGGAGACTTGACTGCTGAGGTTGACGGAAACAGCAAGGGGTTTAGGTATATTATGGAAATATGGCAGCCACAACCGGTTTGTTATAGCAGGGACCATGGTTGACCAACTCAAAGACAAATTTGATGCTGAACAGGCTGGATTCCGTACTGGATGTTTCTGTGTGGACCACATTTACACCTTGCTGATCAGTGATCATCATCGAACAAAGGGTTGAATATTGATCACCATTTCACCTGGTATTTATCGACTTGCTTGCTTTGAAAAGGAGGAACACCCCAGATAAATTAATACCTATTTTCAAGGAGTATGGTATCCAAAGTGAGGCTAGGCAAGGCTGTATACTATCAATATTAATGTTTCTGTTAGTTATTAGCGGTGTACAGCACTCAGATTTTTCGACTGGAAAGGACGGAATTCTGTGAACTCTGCAATAACAAAAGGGGAGTGGAGACAGAATCTGAAATCGTTGGTCTAAGGATCAATGCCTTCCGTACACGATGACGCTAAGGACCAGTAATGTACTTACTGCAGTGACTTACTTAATACATTGTACCTTACTTTGTTAACTAACTTTACTAATGGCCGATTGCACGAAACGCTTTTAAATATTTACTACTTAACAATAAATCAACCAATTTTTGTTGTAAGAGGAAAATAATCAAAAAAATAAACTACATTTTAGAAAAAAGTAGTTGTAGGGGATTTAGGTACAAACAAAATTTTTTTCCAAAAATATTCAAAATGTGGCAACGCGGTTCCTGTTAATTGATTAATATTGTTTTTCCTCAAAACTACTATCTAATGCTAGCTCACATTGATTATTGAATTTGTTCCAGCTCTCAATACAGATTGAGAATAACAGTCTCCTCTTGGCATCGTTTGTCCTCATTGTTAATGATGCGGTATCCTTTTTCTCTAGAAATTCAGAATCCACAAAAATGTGACACTGTCAAGAGGATAGTTTAGCAATTTTTCATTGCCTTTAGTTCTTAATTCATTTATGTTAGATTTTCAATGTTAGATAAAATCTAAATGTGCCTATGGATATAATTTTGAAGTAGTTTTCGGGTCACATGCCAATCAGTCTTTTTCTTTTCGAACAAGAAAATTGTTTTTTTTTTCTTTCTGTCTTACTGCGGTAATTGAAATTTGGTTTATATTTTGAAATGCACTATCCTTTGGTTTTGAAAGGGATGATTTAAGATAAAACTTGAAGGTACGTTTCTGTACCTAAACACACTAGAGTAGTTTTGATAATTAGCAGTTTGAAAATGAAGAATTGGTTGAGCAAATAACTACCGACAGTTAAATGCTATTGCAGTTATTAAAAATTAAGTTGAAATAGATTGTTTCCGCTTCCGGATTAGTTTGAATATCTTTTTGTATCTACTTATGTGATTTCTTTTTGCAAGGATCCGACATGTCTTTATTTGATGTTAATGATTGGGATAATTCGAAATAGTTTCGCATCATCTGAGAAAACAAAGGTTGGCGTCATTATGAAACTAATCTGACTCTCTTTTCTTTAATGGCAAATGTATAGTAATGTATACTGGCTGGCTTTTTATTTAGGTCCAAATTTCTGCTGGCTTAGATCATTAGTAAGGTTTATAATAAATAACTAAAAATCTATCTGAAATATAAATCAAGTCGTGCATTAATTTTTTTTACAAATTTCTTTGTACTTATTATGTTATGTGCATAATTTACGTACCTATTTTTTTTTTGCTTGCAATAACAGAGTCTTTATATTTTAGGTAACTAATAACTAATTAATCATTTATAAATATTTGAGCTGTTAGAACGAGCCAGATTTCATTTAATCTTATCATTACCAATATGGCAATCTGACACCGCATGAATAGATGAACTTATCGGTTTGTTGAATAATGAAAATAATATTTCTAAAATAAGTTACATGAATATTTCTTTGTGGAAAATGTGTAATATTAACATCTTGCACAACTAAAAGTCGACACGATGTTAAAAAAAAAATATTAAATTATCAACGCTAGAATGATGTAACATATTAAGAATCTATTAAACAAATAACACCTTAGCACAGAAATAAATAAATATAAAATAAAATGTAAGTTGTTCATACAGGGTGTCCCAGTAATGATGATCAAACTTGATTATGATGATATGCGGTTTTAGAGTAACGGTTAGTTTTTGAAATTTTGAAAATCCCCTAATTTGAAACAATTTTATAGCCACCTTGACCATACAAAAATTTTGATTTTAAATTTTACGCACTGAAATATTTTTTTTAGTTTTGTCATCATTCTGCTGAAAATTAATAAATACCTAATCTTAAAATTTGATCGAGACTAATGTTTAACTTGATTTAAGAATAGAACCCTTATAATAAAATGCTTAAAAAAGTAATTTAGAATAGAAAAAAAAGTTAAGCAAATAATCTGTGAATTTTTTAAAAATATTATTTCTTTAGTATTAATCAACGAGAACAATTATTGTAATTTTTTTTTTTAAGTATTACTTAGTACTTAGTACTTTTTAGTAGTATGCAAAATAAAAGCTTGAATTGATATTGAGTTGAAAATATCATTAAACAAAATATAACCCACATATTTATGAAATATTAAATTTTTAAAACATAAACAAAATGTTTAATGATAAGCCGTACAATTTTTTTGTCCGTTTTCTAGGAATTTGAGATTTTTGAATGTTTCTTACATTTGTGTGAAAGATTCCGTTTATAATGTCAAAATTTAATTTTTTTAATTATATTTGTGGCAGTACTAATTACTTAGTACTTAAAATTCTGGATGAAATTATATGATAAATTGGAGATTTTTTAAAACTATTTTTTTCAACATTTATGTATATGGGAGATACCGTTATTAATGTATTGATTGAATTAGTTTCTCTGATTAGTAATAGGCTTTACTAATAAAAACTTTACTAATCCAAACGAAATCCTGGGACTGATTTCAATAAATTTTAGGTTTTGAGAACAGTTTCTTTTTTTTAATAATGTCTGAATGTTTTGTTTTTCATTATTGTTTAATAGGCCGTACTAATACACTCAACATTTTTTATCAAAGCTATCGGTGACGTTTTCGAGAAATTTTTTCAAAATGATTTTTTAACATTGGTACCGTAATTTTTTAACTAAAATTAATTTTTGTTCAAACTATTACAGATTGAACAAAATTCATTGGCATATTTTTTTACGAATCCGAAAATTGCCCTGTAGTACTCATAGTAAAGTAAAAGCAAAACGTAAAGTAAAAATATAGGTTAACTTGAATGAATATTAAATGTCTCTACAAAGTCTCCAGTTAAAAATACTTTTTAGGGCAGGTACATATATTAACTTTAAATCTCTTTAAATCGTCTTAAAGCAAACAAAGCAAAGTAATAAATACTTTGTAAAAATGGTCTGTTCTATTTTCGCAATTAGGTTAGGTACACAATATTTCTCACCCAAAAACATAATTTCCTGTCTATAGAAATGTGTATACACAGTCTCAGGCCCTGACGCCTTCACCTTGGATTGTTTGATTTTAAAAAAAAATATTTCCAGAATATGTGCCTACCGAAAAATATAACACGTCTTTTCCATTGTTAAGACCACATTACAAAGGGCAAAAACGGAAACGCAGCCAATACACAAAAACCGATTAAACGGAATAATTTTCTTTTCCTTATAGTTTATAATACGCCTCAATCACAGGTCGGTCAGGATATCTGTCATGCTCATGACTTCGGCAAAAGGAAAAGACAACAAAACAATTAGACAAAAAAAAATCACACAATTCTTATAGTGGGAAGGGCTAGAGGTAAAATAAAGGAGGCATATCCTGGTCCGTTTCCTGGCAACAGGTAGTTAGTTATAGATGAGTTGGGAAAATGTATATAAAGGTACACAGGAATATCCTGTCGCACCTCATTGTATTAAAACACATGTAGCAAACGGATGCGAATCCATAAGCCAACGCTACGGTTTTACCCGTGCATTTTTGTGTTGACAGATGTCACCTGCTGTGTTACAATGAATTATCACAGAAGCATTGCGTCAAGGCCACTGAAACTCGGGAAATTTTTTTTTTAGGGGGAATCCCTGTATGCCATCGGCTTTGTAAAACATTTTGGACTGCCTCCAATGGTCGTGATCTTAGAGAAAAATTTTCCAAAATGCTTCATAAATTCTTAGTGATTAAATAGTTTGACCTGTCATAATAAATAATCTTTATAAACCGATTGTTGTAATTTCTTCATTTATTCCTTAACTCAAATTGCTGAAAATACCGGGAGTATATTATATTCTATCAATGCAAGGGAAAATTAAGTAGGTCTACCGAACTTGTAGAAACTTGTAATTGTTAGAGTAATTCTATGCTTCCACATCCGTATTAATATAATCGCTTCGCATTGGTACTTTCATGAAAATTGGGGAAAACTACTTCCGATACTTGATGTGCGGATCAATGTACGTAAAAACAGCAACAACAACAAAAATACAAGTCATTCCATATAATATGAAAAATTGAAGTAAACTTCCTACATAAACATGAACCGGAAATTAAATTAGGGAAGACACACCGGGGATAAATCAAAATCTCTTTATTTTCATTAGATACCGTAAGACAGTAGGTACATAATGTAGGTACATTAAGATAAGAAATGTTGTGGCACGACTGATTTTGAATTGAGTATCTTTTCATTATTAAGAAAAATTATGTTTATTATTGTACAGAAAAGAAAATATTTTATGGTGAGTGTTTGGAAATTAGTTGCAGGTATTGTTTTAAGCGATGGATAAAATAAAGCCCAGTATTGTTTGACCACAAGCCGTCTTAGAACCAGCAATAGGTCGGTTTTATAATTTGATAAAATCACTACAGAGGTTTTTGACATTTTTGGGATTATCCTCAAAATTTGTCAGAGCTCTAGGAAAACTTTATCAACAATCTAAGGCATACAAATTAGAAATAAACTTTGAAGTAAAGCAGGGCTGTAATCTTAGCCCTCTACTATTCGCACTCTATTTAGATGATCTTGTTGACTCTTGTGGAGTAGAAATCGGTAGAACAAAAGTCAAAGTCATCATGTACACAGACTTAGAAACATGTTCAAGTGCATAAGAATATACAGAGTTCAAGAAAGCTAATGCTTATCTCAATGGGATCAACAAATTAGGTAAAGTGGGAGTCAGTTAATTGAGCAAAATAAATCGAATTTTATAATTTATTCTTAAAATTTATTATGGAGTACAACAGAGATAAAAAACCGTTGGCAAATGTTGGATTATATCACTGAACATGTTTTTTGACGTAATGCAAAGATTCTGAATATTTTTCGCATCAATAGTTTAGGCTGTCGAGGTACAGACAGATCGACAAACAGAATCGTTTGACCCACTTTTTTGAATTTGAAATGAAAATGTTATTTCATGTCACGGGCCAAATATTCTTTGTTAAGGTCAGTTAATTTGGCTTTTTTTAAATTTTATAGGCCGAAAAAATAATAACACACACAAAGATTTGTATCAAAATTCTGCGAGCCATTTACGAGAAATTTTGAGATTTTTGAAAACTAATTTTTTTAACATTTGTATGATATTAATAAAAGGTTTTACTAATACAAAATTTTACCAAATTCCTATGAACAGTTTATGATACATTTAAGGTTTTTGAGAACATTTTTTGTAACATTTCTATGGGAGGAGTAAACATTGTCTTAATTTTTTGGCTGTATAATAGGCCGTACTAATCCTCATTTGTTTTTCTTAACATTTGTAAGGCAGGTGCCATTAATAATGTCTTAATTTTAATTTTTCATTCTTTTATAGTAGGCCGATCTTATATTTATAAACTCAAAAATATTTATCAAAATTGTGTCTGCGTCCTTCGCGAAATTTGAAATTAAATTTTTTTTCGTAGGATTTACCATTATTTTCTATACTTATATTAATTTTGTTCAAATGTTAGGCTGTGGCTTGACAGACAGATAGAACAGTTTGGTCCTCGCTTGTTCGACTTACAGAAAATGTGTGTTCATTTATATCTATATTGTACGAAAATGGCTATTTTGCAAGGCAAATGTAACTTAAACTATATCGTTTTTTTATAATATACATTTTCAGATGTTTTTCTCAAACCAAAAATTATGACAAAAATTATTGTTTTGAAAATCTTTCAATGATGTTTCATTTCGCATTGAAGTATAAACAAGGCTTTATAAATATACATATACTCGTATAATTTCCTTTACTAAGCAGTTTTTTTTTTTTAAATGTCCTTGTCATTTCTTGCAAACTAATAACTTACTAATCGGATATGCTGCTGCTTCAGAATCGACACACACATGTTGTAGCTGAAAGCTGATTAAACAAAAGCCACATCCGTTTGCCAACATTTTATTAAACGGGTTGGGTGCATTTATATACAATAATGTAAAACACCCTTATGTTTGCTAATACATCCCTTTTTTCCAACAACGATAATTTACACTTAACCTAGACTATGAGGCCAGGAAGGAAGGAAGTCAGTCAATTTACACAAAGGAGTCAATGGTAGGCAATTTCAATTCTTCGCATTCATACCATGGTATGAAGGTACATACATACATATATACAAGTACAATACACATCCGCAATCCGCAGTCTCAGCCTCCATTATTGTTGCAAAAGCAAATATTTAAACCTACCCTCTGTGTCCTGTTACAAATAAATTGTTCGTTCGTCCTTGCATTTTTACAATTTTCTCATTTCTTCCATTTACTATCGTGTTTTTTCGTCTTTGCTGAAACACACGGGAAACAGTTTTCGATTTATCGAAACATGTTCCAAGTTGGTCGTAGGTTATTCATCAATGTTCACCATCATATGCACCACATGACATTAACAATCATTTTTTTTTTTTTTTTTTCAAAAATCCCTGAATAGAATCTTTGAATTGGAAAAAATCGAGAGAAAGAGAAAAAAAGGAAGTCCACACAGCAAGTGAGAAAAAAATGTCCCTGTCAAGAAATCCTCAAAATATTGTACGTGTTTTCAATATATATTGGTTTTAGGAATTGTAATGTTCATGCATTAGAAACAGAAAGGATTTTATTTCTTTTCTGTTTAGTTTTTGTTTGCAGAATCATGTTCCGGACATTTTTATATAGGGAAACACACAAGCAAATAGCAAACACAGCTTAAACATTCACAGCGTGGTGGCAATTAAAAGAGGATTTGAAAAGGATCGAAAGTGAATTTACGATGTGTGACTTTGAACCAACACTTTGTTTAATGCCGACGACAATTTTATTTGTTGTTTGACACAATGACGAACGTCCGGTTCAGTAAATTTGATGAAGCATTCTATAGTATATCTTTTGTTTATGTAGCTTGTTTTGTGGATTAGCTTCCTTTATACGAGTATATAAGTATTGGTTGGATTGACTTGGGGATTTAATCGATGTTTACCTTTTCGATTTATCAGGTTCGCAAAACGCTAAAGCTCCATATGACGAAACTGGATTCTTCAATGGCTGAGGTTTGGTTAACTAAATATAGGTGTCACTGCATTTGCTTTTACGAAGCTTCTTCGATGGTGTTGGAACGTGCGATGTGTGAAATTGCTTTCTGATCTGCGTTCTTAGGGCTGGGTTGGTCGGGTTACATTTTTTTCAAGATGGGTTTTTTGACGTGAAGGCTTCCTCAGATTGCCTTCCCTTTTATTCGATCAAGCTTATCATACAACAACTTTGTGAACTGTTTGTAAAAGTTAGACGAACAACTACTTTGCAGTTCTTCCCTTTCAGCTACAAGCTTTGGATGCATTTTTTGATCACAGAAGCTTACGCTTACGAGATGTTTCATGCCGTCTTCATCAAATCCCTCTCTATTGATCAAAGATCCAAGATATTAAAGCTTTTCGAACTGTCCATTCAAATAGATGTCAGGAATGGGCCTATTTGAATCAGAAAATTGGAAGAATTGCAAGGTATTAGGTCTTTTCCTCCATCTATACATCAAGTGCTCGTTACAAAAATTCAGGATCTCACTTATGCCCACGCTAAGAATCGAAGAGCTTAATCAAGAGCAAAGAGCTTTCCTCTTGCACACCTTACACAGTATTGGAAACTCTTCGGTGATTGCTGCGAGACATCTTACCATCGTTTAAGCTTTGCTTGCATAAACGTCTATGATTATCCGCGCGTAGACTTCCGGAACTCCTTCTTGCTTGAGTGCAAGGTATATCAAATCTCTTGAGGAATTCCCATATTTGAGCATTTTGAGTCTTATACTCTTAATTGCATCTTCATGGTGTGTGGCTTGAACGGTAGCTGAAGCCCATCTTTTCATAGAACTCAGAGGGTATCGCGTCGAGCCCAATCAATTTTTCCTTTTTCCTTTATGGGATTTTTCACCGCAGCACTAACTTCTTCTACTGTGAAGTCGTTTGTTTGGGGCAGCTTTTGGAAATTATTTCCTCGAAAACTGGTTAGTTAATGTTCTTTTACAATACTATTGCAATCTGTGAAGAATTTTTTCGTTATTCACTAATGGTTGGCCTTGAGCGTTGCTAATGAATTTTTGTGAATGAATGAATATTATTCATTCTCTATGCGGAAATTTTGAAAAAAGTTTCGTCTCTGTTCAGTTAGTTCATGTTCACATGTCCCAATTCCTGAATAGCATGATTTGCATCAGCAAATGTTTCTTCCAGTTCACGATACATGCTCTTCGTACTCCCTGTTTGAATTTGAGCACACAATTCTACTTTGCTTTTTTCTTGCACGGTGTGTCGTCTGTAAACCACTCCGATGCGTGTTATGAGAGGTGCATCAATTTTTGAAAACCGTTTTGTCCCCATTTCTTACTTCTTTAGCATCGCGTTAGAAAGTGCCCTCTGTCAGTTCCGAGCGGTGATCGATTCCTGCAGGAAAGTTTTTTTGCAGTGCTCCACATCCTTTATACTCCGCAATCTTCTGCCTACTGTTTTAAGTTTTGGAAATATTCTCTAATTGTCTTTAATTTGCATTTTATTTTGCAATTTTATAAAAACCAAAAAACATTTAATTACATTAAAGTCCACAAAAAGTTTGATTTTGTTCCACTCACATCACTTGCACTCTTTAGTTAACAGTAAGGTGCTTGTTAAGAAGCAAATTTCTGTTTCTGGGAAGAAACGCCAAGTTTTTTGTGGACTTTAAGGTCGTTAAAAGTTATTTTGAATCAATAATTCGACAAGTCCAATTAAAAAATGTTAAGTATTCTACTTGGGTAATATCGACTACACCATTCCCCATCCTCAATTCAACCAAAATAGCTTCAAGGTGACTATCCCTTCCAGATCTACTTGGGAGGATACATCATTTTTGAAAGATGATCCTATCAACTTCTTCACTGACGGATCAAAAACGGATGATGGGGTTGGTGGAGGCGTATACTCTGATAGACTAAACCTAAGTCTCTCATTTCGTCTACCTGATCATTGTAGCGTGTTCCAAGCTGAGATCCTGGCTATTAAAGAAGTCCTCTCATGGCTGAGAGAAAACGTTATATCAACAAAAGATACATATACGTATTTTCTCAGACAGCCAGGCCGCGTTAAAATCGTTGGACTCTGTCTTTACGAACCCACTAACAGCCCTAAACTGTCGATCATCTCTTATGGAGGTGGCCACACAGTTCAATATTCACCTCTGCTGGGTGCCGGGCCATAGAGACATTCCAAGAAATTGCAAAGCCGATGAACTTGCAAAAGAAAGAACAAGTTTACCTTTACTGGCTCACAAAGCTAGTGTGGGTATGTCTCTGGTTACATGCAAACTTATGTTAAAGCAAGAAACTATAGAGAGAACAAACCTCAGAAGGAATAACACCACCACCTGTTTAGCGACAAAATTAATTTGGCCTAAACTTAGTGCTAAACACTCTAAGCAGTTGATCTCTCTGGATAAATTGAATATAAGCTATGTTATAGGTGTCCTGACTGGACACTGCTTAATAGGCAGACATCCACTTCGACTTGGAGCTCCTGCAAATGATTTCTGCAGGAGTTGCAGGGACGAAGAGGAAGAGGAGACAGTCTCTCATCTTCTATGTACCTGTCCCGCCCTATCACAAAGACGTAAACTCCATCTAGGAGAATTCTTCTTCGATGATCCTAGCGATCTGGCAAACTGCGACACCACCTGTCTCCTGCGCTTCATTCGGAGCTCAAAATGGTTCAACGATGAAGGTTGATCAACTGATCAATGTGGTATCACAACGGACCTAATTTTTGGTCTAAGTGTGTTGGACTTCCAGGCCAACAGCCACTTTAACCTAACCTAACTTACTTGGGTGATTCATTTCAGTAATACCTACATATATATATTTTATATTATAAAAAAAACCTACGAATAATAATATATTTTTTGGTACATGCATCTGTTCCAAAATGTGGTATTGATGACATTTGACCCAGCCCTCATATAAAGTAAAATATTATATTAAAATATTCTCTTTATAAACCCCTTTTTTCACATGCTCACCATATGATGATCATTCCATTAATTAATTTTCCACTTTAGTGATGAAAATAAATTCGTATATATAAAACTATAAAAATGTTCCCCGATTGCTGCTTAACACATTATGGACTTTTAACACATCATCATCATCATTTATTTTAACAGTCATCGCTTGGAAAATTTGGAGTATCTATCTATACATGGAAATGATATAGCTACATATTCAGTTGGAATATTTTTAGAGGATAAACAATGACTGCAACATCCCCAGGGAGAAAAAGACTATGTTATAGGTTTATGATAAATAAAATTGTTGAAATTGTCATTAATGTTGAAATTAAACATCAACGAGTATCGAAATGGAGAAATAAATTAATAAAAATCAAGGAAATGATTTATTTGTTTTTATTTTTAATAAAGAATAATGCCATAAGACTCTGCCTTTGGTGCTTTTTAATATTTCTCGTGCACATTTAATCTAGCCCCTGAATACTGAAATAGGGATGAGTTTAAATTATATTTTCTTCACCGCTCAGGCCTATCAGACCTTCCAATATTGTGTATCTTTTGTACCAATTTACATAATATCCGTCTGTTTATTAAAAATTATTTTTGAAAAATTAAAAACTCAATATCGCAATGATTTAATTTTTTTTTTTAATATCAATGCTTTTATAACCGAATATGCGTTCAAATTTATTTTTAGTTTTAAGATATGATTTATGTATTTATTTTGTATTTTTTTTAATTTCTTATAAAGTTTTGTTAACTATAAATTAATGACATAACTTTTTTATACTAAATTTTTATTTTTATTTTTTAATTATACATTATGTACATACATAATTTTCGTGCCTTTTGTTAAGACATGAATATCGTTAAAATTTTTAAAATAAAAAAAAATTGTAGAACTTATCTTTCTTTCTCTTACATATATGTACTCTTAAAAACAAAATTACAAAAAAATATTATCTAAATGTTTTCAAAGTATTGAGTTTTCAAAAAATCGTTGACTTTTTTTTCAAAATTCCAAAAAAAAAAAAATTTATTTTTTCTATGCAATATTATTTATTTATTTATTTATCAAAGATAACTATAAAAATAAATGTATAAAATTATTTAACAAGTAAGACATCAGGGCAGCAAGACCATAGATGTGGTATAGATAATAAGATTTCATTATTTACATTTTCTTTTTTAAATACTTTTTTTCTTTTAAATTAAAAATAAATTTAATGTTAACAAATAATAGTTTATATTTCTTTAAATTTATTATGTAGTGTTGTGGCTTCTTTGAACGTTCAAACATCAGATGGATTCAGCCATTTGTTTCTGCATGTCTTCCCCTGAGTTGGTATTAGAAGTTTGAGATGAAATCGGGCGCTACAATTTGCGCACTCTTTAGGGGGGTCGTTGGTGAAATAGTGTCGACTAGAGAAAAGCGTTTTTCCTACTCTGATCCGAAACATAGTTATGCATTATTCTATGGTTAGATTTTTCTTGTAAGGGAATAGGAGAATTGTTAAATTTTGTTAACTAAGCCATGAGCTTTGGAGATCTTCTTTTTCATTAGCTATGAAGACTTTTCGGATGAGCTGAGAGATCTTTAGGAATTCTTTTATGTACCGGTAACGAGTCGCTTCGTTTGCTGCAGTATCGGCAGCCTCATTCCCTTTAATACCAGCATGGCCTGGTATCCATGCTAAAGAAATGTTGTCGGATTTCGTTTAGTGTGGACCAGCTATTTGTTGCGCTTTTAATTCCAGTGAGGATACACAAGCTATCAGTTAAAATGAGTGTCTTATCTATCCACTTTTGCGCAATGGAGAGGGCTTTTAACAATGCTGTAACATCTGCTATATAACTTCCAGCTGCGTCAGGAAGGATACCTTAGGAAACGATGATCTCTTTGTTGTTTACATACAATTCGATGACTGCATAGGTGGAGTTGTTATCTCTGTCGGATCCGTCAGTGTAAAGTGTTTTCCGAGGTTTGATGGTTTCAATAAGTTTGGTATTGTAGTTTGGAAGTGTGTTCTTTTTTTAGCTAGAGAGGCTTGTGTCTATACGTAGTGAGTGTCTTTTCCAAGGAGGAGGGAACGGTTTCCCGATGTTTTTAAGGGAATACATCCATAAGAAGAAATCAGGTTAAGCATTTTGCTTAGGGAGGATATTGAAGTTTTTCTGTTTTGTTTCTTCCTGAATAAAGCTTCTTGTGAAGCT
Organism: Syrphus vitripennis; assembly: GCA_958431115.1. Lineage (NCBI taxonomy): Eukaryota > Metazoa > Arthropoda > Insecta > Diptera > Syrphidae > Syrphus > Syrphus vitripennis. The sequence continues at coordinate 76,866,808 of OY288109.1, read as the reverse complement.
ATGTTAAGACGATGAGAGAAATCTAGCTTTGCTCATTAAATTTGCTGCTCTTTTTTCTCCAAGTCTGTATAGATTGGTTGAAATCCGCTTCTATTCTAAGTGCTTCAATTGGTGTTGTCCTAAGTGCTCCAGTGGATGTTCGGTAGCATTCGCTTACGGCTATATCGATGCTCTCCAATTTTTTCTTTGAAGTCCACATAAATTGGGTTAGCCTATGCTGGAGGGTGCCTTCCACCAAAGCTTTGGTTATTTTGAGAGCCGTTTCTGGATGTGGTCCTTTGCAACGAGAACATATCATTTTCAGAGCGTTGTTTCGGTTCTTCAGTTGGTTAACGATATTTTTAATGTGAAGATCCCATTTCAGATTGCTCCTGAAAGTGACACCAAAAACTGTAAGTTCTTTTTTCAGGTTGACATTGGTGTTTCAAATCAAGAGTGGTGATGTTGAGCATGAGCATTTCTTTTTTCGACAAAGGTGTAGTGCTTCAATTTTTGAAGGTGGAAAATTGCACCAGTTTTTTGGGTCCAAGCATGGATTTCTTTGTCTGCAGATTCCAAGACTGTGTTGACCTTAGATGGGTCTCCAGAAGCTACCATAAAGATATTATCTTTAAAATTTCGTGATTTGGTGCAATATTATTTAAGCTATATAGGACCTCTTTTAAAAATTTTTTGATCGCAATCCGTCAAGTTCAGCTTATGAGAAAATAAAAAACCATAAATTCCGTTGCTTGTCAGGCGGGTTTTTTTTTGAAAAAATCGTTTTTGACATAATAATTTATACATATTATATTTTTTACAAAAACCGACAGAAAAAATGTCATCAAAGACGTTTGAGCTGTTTTTAAGTTATGGTGCCGTTATTTTTGGAGCTAAAAAAGTATCAAATTCACCTCCAGATAATTACCTAAAAACCATGTTCCAAGTTTGAAGTAAACTTTTTTAGTAGTTTAGCTAATTTTGTTTGTTCTGTTTTTGTTAGCATTTCACTCTCCCATAGAACCACCGAAAATTTTAGTTCCACAACAGTAGTATTCTAGGCTGAAAAGATCCTATAGATGCTATGGGGCAGGTTTTGCAAAGGTAAAAGAATTCGAACTTTCGATCAAACATGAGAATCGGTAATTTTAATTAAATGGTGACTACAATAAAGTATTTGTTTATGATAAATTACTTTCCGTTGGACAACTTTTTCATTTTATAAAAATGGTTTATTTGATTTTGATCAATTTTTTTTTTGCACAAGCATTTACCCAATAAGGAGTGACAATTGACAAACACAATCCGCAATTCAAGGATTTCGAACTATATCCCTTTCATTTAAAAAAACCGTTTGGGTTGAGAAAAAATTATGATTTAAATTTTAAAATCTGCTGCTTGACACTTTTAAATATTTCACCTTAAAGCTCTAAGCTTTCACTTTTAACATTTAATAAACTAAATTGAGCCAGTCAATCATCCAGATTACAGAATACGTTGGAGGATCGCACACCAAAGTTGGTAAGTTAAAATTGTCTTGAATCAAAATTGAAAATTCTTCGTCTTCAATTCCTGACTATAACTCCAGCCTATAAAATCTCGACTGGTATTCATAAAGAATTTCACAGCTCTGTTTAGGTTGAAAGTATATTCTACTACAATTTTAGTACTTTTGCCTGTCAATCTATTGAAAAAAAAAATCAGCGCTATATTTTACTATACTGTGGCTGTTTTAGCGAAACAAAAACAGGAGGAGTATTAATATTTATAAACATATTTTAGAAGTAGAAAAACAAAAAATATATTTTTGCAGTTGAATGATAACAAGGAAAAGTTAAAAAGATCTAGGGAGCAGAACTGTTTCTTGTTTTTTTTTTAGAAAAAAACAACTCAGTCGAAGAGTCAACCGTTTTTTATGATTGAGCACCTGTTTATTTTTTGGACCTGGATCTAAATTGTCTATGAATAACATAAACTCCAGGTTAGCTTAGTAGAGACAAACAAAGAATTTGTAGGACGACTATAAATAAATATGTCCAAATTTTCAAATTTGAATTCGGTTAAAATAGTATCTCCAAAAGTCTCAATCTAATTATAACTACTCTATTCGATGGTACATATTGTTAACGACATTTTTAAACACACTTTTATCACGCTACACCAACATACATCCAGCTGTTGTTAAAATAAGTTTTAAAAAATGACAAATAAGTAAAAGTAAAACCTGCAGTTGTAAAAATTACTTAAATTAACAACACGCATTTCAAGAGCAAATTATTAGGCTGACACCTTTCCAAACCGGATGACCTCGTATACCTATCTAAAACAAATATTTATCCAGAAATAGTAAAATGACCCTTTAGTATAATTTCGAGGACTGACACAAGATACGTAGTGCATTGTGAACATAAGAAAAATTAAGGTCACCAGCACCAAGTCCGATTTTCCTTCTGTTGATATCAAATTTCACAGACAACACTTCAGTAAGCACATATATAGCTAGAGAACGGATGCATTTATTTGATCTTATTTCTTAACACGCGAGGTATGTAGTACATTGTACATAAGCGTCGCATCCTTTTCCAAAACTCATAAATATTATAACAAAAAAAGTTTTTTTTTTTTAGAAGAATGTTTAGGGTGGCCGACAGCTAAAACCAATGACGGTGGTATTTTATTTAATGTTTGTATGTTAAAGGGTAGTAGAATTTTGATATATCCTTGTTTGCCTAAATCCATATACCATAACGAAATATGTAGGCAGCAGACTGCTGCATTGACTTGCTTCAAACCAAACCGTCATCGTCATTTGAAACATTTCACAAAAACACAGGCGACATAACGCACGGACGTGTGCCGGATGTTATTTCTGACGAATTCAACGTGACCTATATGACGACTCTTATCCTGTTAATCGCTTTTTTAGGGGCTGACATTTAAAAGGGAAATATTTTTGAACACACACGTATTGAAATTACCATGACACAGCACAGCACGGCAGCACCCCGCAGTATATCCTCTGACTTTGCCTTCCTTCTTCCTGGTTTTTGGAGGAGTTCATTGACTCAAATGTCAGACGTCACACGACACGACAACGTGTGTTAGATTTTTTGTTTTTGTATTTTTGTTGTATTTAATTTTTGTCTAATAGTTGTTACTTTGATCAAAATGATTTGTACAATATGCTATTCATTTTTTTTTTTGTAATTATGGAAGATGATATGTTAAATCGCATTTTTAGAGATAAATGCAGAAGCCAGCTTCCAATTTAAAGTAATAGTTTAACAATTTTAGTAAAAGTTTGTAGATTAGTTTTGTTTGTGAAAGACGATCAAATCTGTCCAACTTATCGTCGTGTTCATCCTAAATGTTTGGCTTAAACCAGAGAAAAGAAAGAAAGTTTTAGCGGCTGTTCATATTGGACATAACGGATTGAAAAACTTTAACTGCCGTTTACCGGTGACCACAATCAATCAAATTTGATGCAAAATGTTCGGGATGAATACTAAAATGAACTCGCTTGATATTTATTACGAGTTGGTTGCAGAGCACCTAAGATGCACGTGTATTTTTTAAGGTTAACTCCTTTTTGGAGGCACTGCCCCCTCACTCACTTCGTTCAGTCAGGCGCCATTACAAACATTTTTTTTATTAAAAGTAATTTTCAAACAGGAATGTATTTTAATACTTTAAACAAGTTAATGGTTAGGTTAGGTTAGGTTACACTGACCCACTTAGACCAATAAGATTGGTCCGTTGTGATACCAAAAGGATCAGTAAGATATCCTCCTTTACACGTTAAACCTTTTTGAGCTTCTCACGAACACGAAGCTTGCGATGCTACTTATCTTAGTATTTGCTAGATCACTAGTATCGCTATAGTAGAATTCTCCTAATTGGAGTCTATGTCTATGGGACAGAGCTAGGCATGTACAAAGAAGGTGAAGGTTTCTTCCTCCTCTTCATCCATGCAGCTTCTGCAAAAGTCGTTTGCATACACGCCAAGACGTATTTCATGTCTACCTATAAAACAGTGTCCAGCTAATATGCAATCTGTTTAAGGATAGCAAACCTCTGGTTTTCTTCATTTCAAGTTATGGCGACATTAATTTTGTAGCCACACATTCCACCTAAGGTTTGTTCTTTCTTTACCATTTTGTGTTAGCATGAGCTTGCACGTACACGTAGCGATGGGTATACCTACATATGTCAGCTCTGTGAGCTAAGACAGGTATTCTGGTTCAACTTTTAGTGGGTTCATCAGCTTTGCAGTTACCTGGAATGTCCCTGTGTCCCGGGCACCCAATATAGGTGAATATCGAACTGCTGAGTCATCTTCACGAGAGATGAAGGACAGTTTAGGACTGTTTTGGAGTTTGAGGAGACAGAGTCCAGAGATTTGATAGTTGCTTGGCTATCCGTTTTCCTTCAAGGCAAAAGGATAGACCTAAGTTCAGTCTGTCAGAGTACATGCCCCCTTCAATCCCGTCAACAGTTTTTGCTCCATGCTACTTGCAGATTAAAGTAGCATTTGTGTCATGCTGAATTTGCCTCCCTCTTGATGGGAAGCATTTGCTTTTTAAGCTTTCTGAGTTTGTATATGCTGGGAAAACAGTCTTTGTGCAACGCATTAACGACTGAACGTAATAAATTATACTTTTTCTCTGAAAGATCCAGATCTAAATATAATGCCAAGGCTTCTTGTGGCGTTAAAATCATTTTTTTTTAGCTTGATCAACCCCTTCACTAGAAAAACGACTTGATAGTTCCGCTGCAAATTTAAGCTCTTCGCTGGTTTTTGAGACTAAAATATCCTCTACTCTTCGTTTTTTAGTCTTGTGTGAAGCAACTTCAAATGGTTTTTTCGGTCTTCCACGACTAGTTCCAGGTGTATTATTAGAAACATTATTATTTATTATAATATTTAAAATTCCACAAGGAAGTGTAAAATTTTTTTTTAGCCAAGTTCCATGGCGTTTGAAAAATAGGGCTCGGTTTCGCGAGCATTGTTTCCATTGCCTATCTATGTATATTTAAGTCGAAAAACTTAACTTTTTGGGCCAAATCACTTTTAATTGAATTAGAACAGTTGCTTATTTTAAATTCATTTAATAAAAAATCAATAACTTCTTCAATCCTGGAAGTCTTAGCAGAAGAAACCCATTTTTCAAAAATTTGTTCGTTTTTTATGGTTTGACCTTGTAATACGAAAAGTTAAATATTTTGAAGGTTAGCAAAAAGTAGCAATGAAAGTTTTTATTATTGCAAAGTAGAATAATAGCAGAATACAACGACACAAAATATTTTGATATGTTTTGATATGTTTTTTTTTTTTTAAATTCAACCTAAAGGAATTTTTCATGCCTCAAAATTGGGTTTTTTTAGTATTTTATTTTACGCTAAATCCACTAAAAAATTAATTAAAAAATATTCATACCAGCTCTTAAGGTATCCATAATTATAATTCACAAGAAAAAAAAAATTATAATAGCAGTAATTCTTAAGCGAGAGATCTCTAATGACACAGCAAAATCAAATTGCAACTAAACTGAAGCTTAAATTACCTGGACTGCTGATAACAATCCCGCTAATCTACAAAGAAGAAAAGAAAAGACAATTAAAAATAACAAATAACAGTTATTAAAGATGTTCTAGTTGAGCTCCAATGCATTGCAGCTTTAAATCGCACATTCATTTTTTTGATTTTTGTCCACTCGTCAACGCACTGTGCATCGGTGTAAAAGTGGATCGATTCGTCGTCCAGCAATGTACCGTTTTCCCAATCGGTTATCGAAGGCAAGTTAATGATGCTAAATGGCTAAATAAATTAAAAAAAAAAATTGGGACGAGAAGATTTTCGTCTATATAAAACAGGGAACAACCAAGAGAATTTTTTTTGAGCCGCAAGAATGAAAATTTAATTGTGAATTGTGTTTTATATAAAAAAATTGGCTAACATTGCCAGAAAAAAATTGTCAAAATAAACAAACAGTAACACTTGCGTGAACCAAGATTTTATAGTTTGGAGTTATATCTTCAAGATGAAGCGAGTGAGACAGGTTATGTCTATAGAAATTGACTAAATACATATAATTACATCCTAACATGTTGGGCACGTTTTTCCTCGAAAACTATTGAATTTAGGTACAAATAATAATGCAAAATATGCAATGAATACAAAGACATTCAATTAATGCAACGAAGTGCAATGACAATGATAATTATTAATTACAAATTCCAAAAGTATGCGTCTAGTAAAATAAATCAAGGAATAAATGCATATCTGATGGTGTAATGTCCATTTTGATTAATGTTCGGTTTTTTTTTTTTGACGTGAAAGTACTACTTGACCTTACATACATATGTAACAGTGCCATCAAACATTAACAACTTCAAAGTAAAAGTTGTACACTCCAACAAAAACAATATTGATATTGTTATATTTAATACGCAAAAAAAATACTTCCAAAATATCAATAATTTATTCCGGCAACTAACAACAACGCATCCGATATGCCTACGTTCAGCCCTGAATTTTGTAGCAGATCCCAAGTGACAATAAAATTCGTTCAGCATCATCATCAGCTGTCTTGACTTGAGTCCCTTATGTTTTATCCATCCAGGAACACTACGACGTCATTAGTTTCTATAAATATATTTCGGTAACATCAAATTTTTTTTTTTTTTTAAATAAAAAAAAATATCAATGAACAACTTAAAATAAAGTGTATTTGTGGAGAAAAAGTATAAACAAATCATGAATGGGGCTGCGTTAATGCACCTAATAATAGCTTCTGCTCAAAAAGATACACAGAATTTTCTCTTCCCGTTTTTTTTTTTATTTTACTCATTTTGTCATCGGTGTCTGGTCCAAAATGCCGGCCAAAACTTTTTCCCACGGTATACTTAGATTTGGTTCATAATATACAGCATCGGCGGCGCGGGCGGCGGCGGTGACACCTTTATAAAGCCCAATTCTCGCACTATCAGCTTCAAAGAAAATAACACAATGCGCATGATTTTGTCTGGAATATTGGAGCTCTCTTTTCATTCATGAAAAAATGGATTATACCTATTTACCAAACCAGGAGCAAGACTATGTACCTATATTTTTCCGAGGTGGGAGATGACAACCAAAAAACCTAACTGAGCGAAATCTTGCCGCGTCAGAAGTCAAGAGTTCTTTCAGATCGTTAAGAGTGTCCTTTGTGTTTAAATGTCGTAAAGGACGTCAGCAAAGCACGAACCGATGAAAAAGGATAAAGAAAGACTTACCTCTGCTGTGGTAATGACGTCACGTTTGATAAGTGCCAGCAATGGAAAGTTTAGGTAGGTATACGTAAACGTAAGTACATGCGTTTCCGGAAATCATTGCTGGAGTATAGAACCTCCATTGAGAACAATGCTTCCCTAATGTTGAATTAATGGAACAGCTTGACGTAGGTGAATTTGAATTTGAAGTAGGTATACTACGTACTTTAGAAAGTCCAAAGAAAGGAAGTAAGAAGTCAAGTAACGGTGTGCGTTGTTTCTGTGAATCATTAAAAGGGCGGTATTTCAATATGACAATGGTTTTCTATTGTATTCCATTATCGTCATAGAAAATTTTAACTTTATTCAAACCTTTTATCAAGTCATTGGAAATATTGCACTTAGCATTTTTCATGTGGGTTGGGTCTCAAATAACAATATTATTTTACAAAATTCTGTCTTAAAAAAGGATTGAAAATGTAAAAAAAGCGCGTATTATTTATTTATTTTGGCACTTTCGAAACTTATTTATAGAATTTTCTAAAATTTAATTGAAAAGAAATTACAGGGCATTTTTGCATTTAAAGTTAAAAAAATATTTCAAATTAGATCATAAAGATTTATTCTTAAAAAAAGGAGGTCAACTTACATGCGGGAAGCCTGATAATGAGCTGGAGTTATTAAGGCTAAACAAAATTGTGCATATCCGATCATCCAAATAAGACTGAACCCAAGATATTAACATAGATTGGAAAATTCACATGGAAAATTATTATACTGTGTGAAATTTTATCAAACGCTTCGCATTTGTCTGTTTGAGTGTCGGCTTCATCCTAAAAAGTTTGCTAGATATTTATAAAAAACTGTCTTCATTTTTATAAACGGCTCCTACAGAACATTTTGTTTGATTTTTATTGATCATGATGTATAATTACTATAATATCATTTTTATTGTTTTCGTTTTAAAACCCTGAACTAAAGATAGCAAGCATGCTTCATAGGCAGCCTTTCGGTAAGTTTTTCTAGTCTTGACATTTTGTGAGAGAAAGTTCAATATGCATAGAGTACTAAAATTAATCAAATATTAAAACAATATTTATGTAATAATTTTGATTGATTCATTTCACACTGTGCTTTTTTTATTTTAAAAAGAACCCGAAAGAGGCAAACAACACATTTTTACCTCCCCTATGAGTTTATGTAGGTACCTACACTTCTAATTGAGTACATGGACTTAAAAATTTTTGATTCATGGTAGGTACACCATGGCACTAATTCACTGCGCAAAATTAAAATGGAAAGGTAAGTTTCAAACAGAGATCAGAAATAATAATTATCAACCTTTATTTTCAATTGGTAAGTGAGTAACTATGTACATTTCTTTAGAAAGAGTTTGGTTACGGTTTGAGATTTATTTAAAAAAACAAAAAATAAAGTTATCGGTTAACACTTATTTTTTATTTTCAAAAATATCTCTCAATGGTTGAGTTTTTTACGAAAAAATTAATGCAGTAGGTCAACCTTTAACCTTTTTCCCTGAAAATAAATAAAAAATGGTTAATTAAAAAACAAATTCGATTGATGAGAACGTGTTTATTTTTGAAAATAAATCATTATAATGCACATCCGCATGATTCATGGCTTACAAAATACTAACGGGCATTCTGATTGACAAAATTGCAAATGAAATTTATTTTTTTCTCTCAAAAATAAAACTTATTGGTTAACCGTAACCTAAAAAATAAAAAAATAAAGGTTACTCTCAGACTTTGACCGATATTTTTTTCGTTTGAAAATAAAGGTTATTGAGCCAGCATTCTTAAAAAGCTCATCAAATAACAGTTTTAAAAAAACCCTTTAAAAGGTTGAGATTTATTTCTGATCTCTGATCTGAACATTGTGTGTGTGTTCTACTGCTACCACCTACATACATACGTACATGCATACCTATTTAACAAATTTATTTCTTTTTCGTCCTGGGTTGCTCAGTCCCAGTTAGTCCAGTGTCGTTGTTCTTATTTCGGAAGTGATCTTTTCTAACTTTTATCAATTAACACTCCATCCCTAAAGAAATACAGATTGAGAAGCTTTCCTTAAATATGCCTATAAATATGCAGTTGTTAAGCAAAAGAAAAATTCTCTTCAACAGTCAAAACGCCTAAAAATTCTGTACACAAAATTTTTATTTACAATCGCCTAAAACCATACTACATTTATATTCAGCGCACATATGAAAATTTCCCTTATGTACACTATCCCATTCTTCTCTACTCATCAAACAAAACGCACTTTCTGCACCTCATTCAAAGAAATATCAATGTTCCCAGAATCTCTCATTCATTTTTTCTTCGCTCGCTAGTCTACGCACAGACTCCATTCTTCTTTTCACAGTAAAAAGAAAATTACAAAAATACACATACTTCTAACTTTAGCATCATTCAAAATGTACACCAAAAAAAGATATTAATAATTTCCCCTTTGAATGACGTCAAACAAAATAAATGGTTGCGCACAACATCAGCGAACATGGCGATGGCCCCTTTTTTCGCTAGGTTGTCAAGAGAGAAGGAAAAAAATAAAAAGAAAAACAAACAAAAAAAAAATCAGTGACAATAATTCGCTCAGAGTGAAAAGTACAACCACTTGTTTTGAAATTTAAATGTGATATCATTTTGATTCAGCCACACTGCATGGATGAAAAGGGATAAGCAGATAATTTTTATCACTTCACTTCGTTGTTTGTCGTCGTTCATTGCTTGTCGATGTCGACTGAAATTGTGGTTGTCTCTTGTTGACGTCGAACAAAATTGCCACTGAGCAACGAATTGTCCGCACACAGTGGTTTTTTGTGCCGTCGCACTTACTCCCTCGCACTCGCAGTAATCTCAGCGAAAAATAAATTACAATTTTTTTTTTTTTGACAAGGAAACGTGAAGTGACAAACACAGTCGATGTCGAGTTGAGAAGAAATATGAAAAAACGAATACCACTTCCAAGTTCCAATCAGATTATATTCAGATAATGTCGAAATTTCCTCCAGCTGTATCGTGTGTGAAATTAAATCGCTCTTACAAGTATCTATTTTTCATCTTGGCAAAATATGATATTCGCAAAACCTATTAAAATTAACAGTGTCTAACAAGAAAACCTTCGTCAAATAGTGTTTGCCGTAATTGATTATTTGAGTACCTCTACGCTCCCTACTAAAAAAAATACAAAAAGAGAAACAAATATTGAAGGGCAGGTGGAAATTGTAATAAAATTTTAACAAAAAAAAACTAACTTACGAAAAATACAGTTATTCATATAAAATGAACGTAATTGAATGAAGTACATCCGAAATAAAATGGAGAAAACCGTTGAAAACGAGAAAAAAAGTTAAATTTTTTAATGAAAAATAAATGAAACAACAAAAAAAACCAACGAACCAAAAATTAAAGTAAAAAAAAAAACGGGGGCGGTGAGGTGTACCCACAAACGGACGGACGTTCGGTCGGTTGGTTGGTGGCAGGCAGATATAATTGTATCTGTCTTGTTTATTTTTTCTCTGTTACTATATTCGCAAGTCAAACAACTCACCTTGCAGCTTGCTCGAGCGGTTTGTGCTGTTTTTGAAAAAAAATCTTGTTTTGTCATTTTTTAGTTGTTTTTTTTTTCATGTGTATATTGTTGTTGTTGGGGAGTTTTACCAATTTGTTGGTCGTGTGTCTCTAATTGGAAAAAGTGAAAAGAGAAAATTCTTCTTGTCCCCACCCCGTCTGGTGTGTCTAGTTATAGTCTTCTCATTTAAAACATGCAATTTTGTTCATCAAAACATCTTCGCCTAAAAGAAAATATTTTTATTAATTTTTCATAAAAAAAAACGGTGTGAGTGCACGAGAAGCACTAAGTACAAAACACCACGAAAAAAGAAACACTAAAAAGGAAGCACATAAAAAGTAAAAGTTAAGATATTCTCTGGTTTTTTTCTTTCTTGTTTGTTCGTCTTTACTTTTGCCATCGCAGTCGTATAGTCGGTGTCGTCGTTGTCGAAGTTTTTACATCGTCGTCGTCGTCTTTATTAGGTACCCCCACATACCCACATTAAACAAAAATAACAAGGTCTCCCTTTGGTGCTCCTTCCTCCTTTGTGTGAAACCTGAGATGGCGTTTCTTACCTTCTATCCTGTGCTAACAAGTTAAACCAAAAAAAAAAACGACAAAAACTCAGTTAAATAAGCTGTCCCTACATCCAAAAAGATATCCCTCCATTCCCTTATATTTTTTATATAAGAATATAAAAGTATTGTGTCGGCCTTAATGCAGTTTGCCGGAGAAGTGGAAGAAGAAAAACAGTGTTTGTCTTCTTCCTTGCGAAAGCCTCCAAAAGCTAAAACTCGCACCTACAACTACTACAAGTAGGTGATTCGGCGTGCCGCCCGCCTAAAAACGTAAAGAGCATCTTCACTGACGACTTGGAAAAACCAGGATCAGATCGGCAACCACACAGCATCATCATCATGTCGTCGTCCACGGCAATGAACTATAAAGTTCCGTCTACGTCAAAAATCTCTGTAGATAAACTGCTCAGAGTTGGATACTATGAGCTGGAGAAGACAATTGGCAAGGGAAATTTTGCTGTAGTTAAATTAGCTTCGAATATTGTTACCAAGACCAAGGTAAGTTTTTTTTTTTACTTCTCAATTTTATTTTATTCTTTTCTGAACCGGTGAGCATAATATTTATCTACATAGTTTACCTTTATGATTTTTTTTTTAAATATTAAAATAAAACGCTTGATGTTCATTTTCTTGATATTCTTTTTGCTCCCTCTCTCTTTACTATGAAGAAAAATGACCTTAATGTATTGATTGGTGATGGACGATGGTTTGGCCTTGAGATGGGGCATCTACACTATGAATTTGAGTTTTAGTGTCTGGCAATTGCGGGAAATGAGATTTAAACCTAGCCTAGAATATGTATTTTTTACATTATTGTTTAGTGCAGCAATGATTTTTAAATATGCATGAACTTGGAAATCAATTTGTTTTGTACGTATGAAGCAGACATCAGTTGTTAAAAAATAAATAAATTAAAGAAAATTTCACTTACCTAATACCTAGAAGGTTTCAAAGTTCTCTTATACCTATCAATATTTGATCTAAATCCTGGAGTTTTTAAAATTTTAGAAACCAATATGTACCTATCACTTTTTTAATTTACATTTAACTTTTAAGAGATAAGTTTTTTTTATGTTAGTTAAAACAATGAAGTATCTAGGTCGGAAGTCGTCCAATTTGATACAGAATCTAAATCAAGTTGTTTTGACAAAATTAATTTTCATTGTACAAGTTTTGAAAAAGAACAACAACAAAGTAGGTACTACCTACTATTTTTGTTTCCAAGTTAAAAAAGAAGGTGCATTGTTGACAGAATAAAATAAAGATGGCTGTGATCTTCATCCCGGGGAGTACTAATTTTTATTAACCTTGCCAGATTTGACAATTGGAGAATTTTGTTCATGACAAAAAGCCATAAAAGAGGGGACAGAACACCACTTTGGGGTTTCCCCTACTCACGTATTTGGTCGAGATTACATTACCTAAGCCAACGTGTGATTCTTGAATGGATTCAGTTAGGACTTCATTGAAGCACCTTCTACGTCTAAAAAGGTAGAAGGGGTATACTCTTTGTAGTGGAACGTTTTTTTTTTACAGTAAGCACTACCTCCTGTAAAGCAGTCTTCGGAGGTTTACCCTTACGATATGCGTGCTGAGAATTTCCCATAGGACATCTATCTAGGGTTTCTAATGACTTCTTTTAATTTTTTTTTATACAAAGAGCATTGATGAGTCTAATATTTTGTTATACAAACAATAAGGTCAACGATGAACGAAGAGAAATATTCTCAAAACCACCATAATGTTTAAAATCTATCTCATAGATCGTTGTTTATCTATCAAAACTATCACATATTTTTTAGGGAACAAACAAATATACAGAAATGAAGGTGCCGTCACCGTACTCTTAACTTACAAGCACCTAGCTAGTTAACTGTCTTGCCTTTTTTAAGCCAGTTGAGTCGTTAGTAATTTAAAGAGTAATATATGTATGTAAACAACTTACTTGCTAGTGCTGGCTTGTATGGCACCCTGGTGACGCTGGATGACTTCATATGAAATTGCATCACGAAATGATTTCGTAAAATTTACGTACAACACTTTTTGGCGTGAACGTATACTTTTCGTATTTATCAAGTTTTAAAATTTTTTGAGATTAAAGTAACAGCTATCAGCTCAGGAGTTTTGAAGAAATCTAATTAGTGGAAGTAAATAATTTTTTGGCTGATCAATTCCTGAATTCGAATCCAATCTCAAAATTGCTCTAGCACATCAAGTTTAAACTAAGCTTCGTTCAGCGTTATTCTATGTCACATGATTTAATACAAAAAAAAAGCAACAAACACTTTTTGTTTGACAGTTTTTGTTCAAGTCCATATCAATAATGCAAGTATCAAAAAAAATTTACACATATAATAGTTATGAATGTTCTTTTGTAGAGGTAGCTATCCGGGAATTGTGAGAGTTGCTAGTAGAACACCATAATTCGTTGACGTCATACCTTGTTGCTGGCGATGGTGGTGTTTAAAAATTTTGTTCAAAATATATTTGAAAACGTGCGTCATAGTTGCGCTGTCATATATGTATCCTTTTTCTCAATGGTGTGATGTATGGAATGGTGGCAAATACAAAATGAGTTTTTTTAGGGATGCTTTTGTATAAGGGAAAAGTTAAACAACTTATATTTACATATATACATAATGATTGATTTGAAAACTGTGATTAAGTAGGTATTTTTTTTTTTCAATTTCATTTAAATTTTTGAAAGAATTTGTATACCTTAAAAAACCGTAGGTATGTATGTACATATTTCAGGCCTTGATTTGACAACTTGGAAAACTTTTTGTTTTGTTGAAAAAAAAAAAATAAAAAAAGATACCTTTCATTCCCATAAGATGCTCGTACACTTCCTGTATTTCAATTTTTTTTGTGATATTTTGTTTGCTCTTACTATTCTAATATTCTTTAGCATTCACATCTCTTTATTGTATAATATTTAGGTTGCATTGTTCTTAAAGGTTAGTGACGTAAACAAGTTTTGGAATATTCTTTGGACAATTTTTATTCACGTAATCAGAATTACATATTATGTTCTTATATGATGTGACAATTGAAGTAACAACAAAATGTAACCAATACGTAACTTCCGAATTTATTTTATATTTTTATGTATGTTTTTAAATTTCAAAAGAACACAGCATGCGTTATAAAACAAACTATTATGACGTCATAAGTCACTTAACAAAAATAGGTTTGTCTGAGAACATGATTTTGCAATTATCCGTGATAAGTTTTCGTTCTCTCAATAAATTGAAATTTTTTGCCGACTTAAATATTTCATTAATATTAACAATCAACTATGGTTGGGCCATTTGGTCTTTTAAAATATTCATTTAAAAGTAATCAAGACATAAAACAGGGAACTTTCATTTTTATTTATGTGACGAAATTGGTGCGTACATATGTTTAACAGTCCTTAGGTATGCTAGTGTGAGAGTAAATTGACAACAGCTGAAATGAAAATATTTCGCATGATAGCAGGAGAGAAAGAACGGAAACCGAGGAAGCCTTAACGTAAAAAAAACATCCTAAAGAAAGACCAAGTTAGCTAAATCAATGCAACGACATCTAAAGGGTGTCCCAACAAGAACGCAAGATTTAAATTTGGCGCCATTCGAAGTGTCATTGTTTAACATTTGAACAATTATTATTGTTTGTTAGTAGAAGGTCAATTTGGGGTTACAATAATGCTCCAAAAGAGTCAACTGTAAAGCGATTAATGGAAAAATTTGCTGAAACTGGGTCTGTCACTGATGTAAAGACAACAACGCGCATTCGACCAGGTCGATTTTGTGAATTTTGAGCTGGAGGAATCATTGGACCTTTTTTTTATGAAAATGAGTCAGGTCAAACGCAAACAGTCATTGGTGTTCGGTATCGTGAAATGATAACCAATTTTTTCGTGCCTAGAATTGAAGAAATCAATGGGGAGGGGATGTGGTTTCTACAAGACGGCGGCGCCACATCTCATACAGCCAGAGAAACAATTCAATTGCTGCATCAGTCATTTCCCGGTCGTGTTATTTCGAGTTTTGGAGACCAGAATGGGCCGCCTGATCGTGCGATTTAACTTTAAATAATAAATATCTGCGTTTTATTTAAAATTTATCTTAATCTTGCGTTCTTGTTGGGACACCGTTTACATTAAGAGGGCCTCAGAATTGAACAATTCGAAACCAAACCGAAGCCCACGAGTGGAGCCTAAGGGTAAAGAGTTGTGGTCCCACTTTCGATCATTACAATGGCCGGTAAATGAAGAAGAAGAATTGATTTTAACAGAATCAAAAGGTTTAAAATTAAAATAATTATTTACGATAGCAATAACATAATATTCCTTATGGTGGTAGTTAAAATGAAAAGAAAAGGACTACTGTTGAAATTGACGAAGAATAAGGAAAAAAAATTAGTTTTAAAATTTGTATAGTTTGTTAATATGTAATTTAATTTGAGGTGGGAGAGAGTTCCAGATTTTAACATCATTAATGAAAAATAAACGTGACATATTGAAGTAATGACCGAACCTAAGAATAATAATATTTATGCTTCTGGCTGACTGATTGAATTAGAGTTTGTTAAACAAATATGAATCTCAGCTCTCAGCTCTCAGCTTATGACGTGATAAGTCACTTAACAAAAAAAGATTTGTCTGAGAACATGATTTTGCAATTATTCGTGATAAGTTTTGGTCCTCTCAATTAATTTAAATTTTTTGGTGAATTTTAAATATTTCATTAATATTAACCATCAACCATCTTTTTTTTCATGGAACGATAGGGCCTCATTTGAGAGGCTTAAATCCAAATTTGCATCACCTGAAAACTTTTTTTTACCAAAGTTATTGGTAAACATGTGTTATTTTTTTATTATATATTATATTTTTTAACAATACAAAAAGTTATTATTTTATAAAAAAAATTGTTTAAACAAGTAAACAAAAAGTTATATTAAGTTAAAGAAATTTGTTGTTGTTTGAAAATCACTTTTTGATCATTATTATTATTTTATTTCTTAGTTTTAAAGCCCTTGTAATTACATACCTATAATTTAAAAAAAAATCAGTTCTCTAACCCTTACTTTATTCCTTGTTTTTTTTACACCTTTTTTCGTAACTATCAAGAAATAAACATTAATATAACATTAAGAAATTATTTTTAATTATATCCGTAATGTTTTTGAAAGAATTCTATGTTTTTAAACAGATCAATTAAAAGTTTCAGAAAGTTAAGTTATTTCGTTTTTCGACGCGGCCTTGTTTCATTTTGAAAATTGAATAAGACCGCGCGATTGAAAAATGAAATTAAGTCGCGCGGTCAAATTTCACTGCGATGGAAAAGTAAAATTCATTCATTTTCAAAATAAAATATGACCGTGGTATTACTCCATACTAAATCAATAGCGGACTAATTTCACCGCCCAAAAAGATCAAAAATTTTGGTACGAAAGTGCTGGATTTAAAAAAAATTGTTTTTTTTTTGACAAAATAGAAAATAGATGAAGCTTATTACATGACGTCTTAACCAATTGTTTAATTATTTGGTAACAAAAATCTACTTGGAAGCCATTTTATATAATGAGTGTTATTTTTATTGGAGGTTGTTTTTGTTGTTAACCTGCCTACACTGATTTTTTTTTACTACCTTTCGGCGACAAATTTACGACAGTTAATTGCATATATGTATGAATGTATCTTCATTTTAAAGTTCATTTCAGCACATTTTGAGAAGTAGTAATGCAGTTGACGTTAAAAATTACATCGTTCTTAGATCCACCTAACCTAAAAAAGAGATTACAAAAAAAATGTTGTTAGCTTATTCCAATGAGGAAAATATAAATTTTGTGTATTTAAAATTTCTGGTATTCGTAGAATAAACCTGTTGACGTGTTGGGTTTTGCCGAAATACCGTATAGTGCGACTAACCGAATTGCTTTTTCTGTTGAGTACTTTTAATATTCAGCCCCGATAATAACTACAAATTATTTCCTTAAACCTTTTTTTTTAGGAATCTCCAAGTATGATTCAAATTTTAAACAAAAAAAAACTTTGTTTTAATAAAGTTTGCCAAACAGTCATATGAACAATTATTCAAATACAAAAAAAAATTGTTTTGAAAAATTTATTTCAATGATATGAACAAAATGAAAAAAAAAACAAAACAATAACAAATTAACGCCGGATACTTGTTTATCAAGTAATAAGCATTGCAGAATAACATTTTCAAATACCCGCCTGATAAATTGTTGTTTTTTTTTGTTTATTATCAGCATACTACCATTCCCTTGAAAACATGATTGTTTTTTTTTTATCGTTTGAAAAATCTTACTAGGTCCGTGCAACACTGGATCTAACCAGATAAAGATATATTAATTTGTGATGTTACGTTGAACCATCAGTTAAAAGTTGTTCTTTAAATTGATATCAATAATAAATAATTAAACAACAAAATAGAAGTATGATAAAAAACAACAACAATGAGTAGTTGAGAAAAAAAAAGATTAAGCCTAATCAAATAATAATACAAAAAAAAAAACAACAAGTGCTTATGATAAATTGTAAGATCGATGTTATTTTTTTTTGTACATACATAGTATATTTTATGAAGTACATATTGAAATAATTGGCTTACTGAGGCAAAGCACAAATGAGTAAATTGAAATTTTCCATAATTTATTCGTGGCGCGGCTGCTGCATAATATTAATTTGTTTCCATTTTTTATTTAATTTACACGTGGATGTTATTTGGTTTAATAACTATTTGGACAATATTATCTGAATTATACTGAAGGGTGTTTTCATTATTTGAATGAATTTTTTTTTGAAAAACGGATTTGGACAAAAATGTTCATAATGATTGCCGTTACCGGCTTTTTTTTTTGTTTTGTGTTTGGTTATGATATTATGACTGTCCTTAGCGAAAATTAAAGTAAGCTTCTAAAACTCAAAAGTATTGAAAAATAAATATTTACATATGTACATATATGTATGTAGGTACGAGTATATGTCATAATAAGAAAATTGAATTTTCTGATTCATCTAAATTATTTAATTATTAGATCAATTAGTTAACCCAACTAACAGTATAGTAACTAATTATTTAAAAAAAAATATTTTTTTTGCATACATTATAATTAAGTGCATTAATTATCGTTAATTTATCGTGAAATATTTTTGTCGCGTCTAGTAGCGATAAGTTAACAGTCAACTCAAAATGTGGTAAGACCCAAAAATAGTTGATATCCAATTTGTTATCGTGAATTTGACGTAGAACAATGGTATCAATTTCAGAATATTAACATTTTTATTTAAGTACATACATAGGTAATCAAAGAAAAAAACAACAATTTTTTGTTTAAATCTCCAGTGGCAGTACTTAGATGATAGTACACTTAGCATTACCTCCTCTCGATTTGTTAATTTGAATATACAATGAATACTAGTAGCCTGTTAAATTTCATCATTCTATAGCGATCGGAAGTGCTCAACTTAATTGATAACAATTGTGATGAAGTGGGCGGACATCACACCCCCTAAATAGAAAACCTTAAATTTTTCCCCATTCGCTTTAGCAAATTTCATTGTTCTAAAGCAAACGGAAGAGTTCTATATAATATAGAACAATTTTGAGAATTATGCTACAGCAATTGCAAGTACTTTATATGTTTGATAATATATCTGAGAAAGTGGACGGGTGCTGAGAACCCTGAATGGAAATCCTCAAATTTTCGATGTTTTCTTTGTATTAACAAAATTACACGATTTTATAATTTTTTTTATTAAGTTATTCAGCATTTAAAATTGCATTTTTAGGTATGCAACTAGACCAAATTGAATGTTTTTTAGACAAAATAAAATTTTTTTTGTATACCTTACTTTAAAGCCGATGTTCATAAGTTTTATTTTGTGTTTTATTAATTATTTAATAACATTTTTGTTAAATGCATCTTGAGCTCTTCAAACATAGACAGGATAAAAATTCAATAAATTTCAATATAAGGACCACCTTAATGCACATCAAAACATCAATTAAGTATTCCATTACGCGAGCTAAATTTGTTTTCATACTCATTTGGTATAGAAAATTAAATAACGATATGACAATTTTAGTTTGCAAGTTCATGCTTCTAGCACTAAGAGGACGTTATCTAGTGTTGATTTTTCAACTAGATGACTATGACAACTCAAATTAACCTAAAGCTTAAAACAAAAAATTCACAAACAATTATCTCTTCCTTACTTTATGGTTTATGTCAAGTTTATATTTTTTTTTTGTTTGTTTATATTAAACGAAAATATTCAAGGCTCGTGTTGATAACAAACACACATTTTAATTTAATAACAAATAAAAACAGGAATTAATTTACAGCATAATTATTACTCTGATGACTGTATAAATCTTTGCATTAAATTTATAACATTGTTGTTAAATAAGAACAAAACAAAACAAAACAAAAGTTTAAATAATGCACTGGTGAAATTATTCTTTTACAGAATTTCAAAAATTCTTATCTTATAAAATATTAATTTGTTTATGAATAACAAATAATAATTATGTATGTATGTATGTATGTATGTCATAAATTTGCAGCGTCTAGTCAAATTAATTAGACACGCGTGAATATAACGGAACTTCAAATGTTGCTAGTGTGGAATCAGTTTAGTATCGCCTTGATTAGAAAAAAGTGCAAGAAACAAATTTTGCATACTATTAATCCAAATAAATTTATGTATTGAATTTATCGATAAAGCAACCGCTCCCCTATCAGTGTTTTTGTTTACTTTTCAACCAACTGGCAACCACCTGGCAACACCTGGCAACACCATTGCTATCTTAAATTTCGACTGAACTCTATAGGAAATGCACAGATGTTACCTTGTTTAGTTATGTACTATTTTCGAAAAATATGGATTTAGTACCTACTACCAATAGAAACACTGCAAGGTGTGATCAGGGATCACCGTTTATAGCTTATTGGGTAAGAGGAACGAGTAGTATACTTATACGATAGGTCGATAGGGGTTCATGCAAACAGAAAAACACTACCCTTCACTATTGAGTTAAAATATTCAATCTTTCAATAGCTTTAAAAAAAGCGTAAATCCTCAAAGCTCTTTTGTAAAAACTAAATAAATGTCCTTAAGAATTTCCTTCTGATGGTAAGGATAACTCTGAGGAACAATGTCAATAGGGGTGGAGGGCAAATTGGTGGTCACTCTCTTCTCTCCTCTTAGCAGGCTACTAGATATGTAGGTCTTGGTGAGATGAACGTGTGCTCATTGATAATTACAAAAACAGTTTCAATGAAATCAGTGGTTCTGTTTTTTTTTTTTATTTCAATGGCATTTTCTTTATCTGAGTGCCGTGGAAGCACCACCAGGCACCAGTGTGTTTAAAAAAAAATTCTTCCATAAGACTTTGCTAAAAATATAATTTGAACAGAGAATATAGCACCCTACATTTCTGTTTAAAAATTTCTTGGAACGCGCAAAGTACTTTTCCAAAAAATGTTTATAACGACGCTTGCCATGCCTGGCAACTGACCATACCCCAAAAAGTGAGTAAAAGGTAAAAAGACGAGCACCTTAGATGCCTTGCTACCAATTATAGTTATAGGTACATAAATGTTTTAATTAAATTATTATAAACAACTGTTGATGTTTTGTGATCATACCTATACGATCTTTTTCCAACTGATTGTGCCATTTATGAACAATTTTATTATTTATTTGTCATTTATTTTCTATGGCTGTATGTGTAAAATATACATTATCTATAGTGAGTACATCAACTTATTGATATCAAAACGAAGCGATGTTTTTTTTTATCAGTTTTTCAGTTCACTTAACAATTGCACGTGACTTTAATAAACCCTCATATACATTGAACATCTACAATCAAGCTTCGTGAATCTTTTGCCCCCCCCCCCCCTCTCCTTATGCACAGTCCCAATCTTAGATACAATCAAATCTGATTACATACTTGCTTTTTGCTCTCAGATGCGAATATACATTTATTATGTGTGTTCTATGTGCTCTCTCTTTCTCTCTTTGCGCCCAGAATTCTTCGCTAATTAAGTTTAATAATTTTTACAAATAGAGTGACGATGATAAGAAGACAATAACAAAACATACTTGTATATAGTAGGTGGGAAGAGGTATATAAGCTAAGCTATCGAATGTGGACAGGTTTCGATGGTTAACTTGATATCTTTCTGTATGTTTTCCCTTATATTATATTAAGTTTTAAGTTTCAAGGACGGAATTCCATCTATAGAATTTTCATATGTATGTACATATATTTTAGCGGGAAACATACCGATTCATTAAAATCTTATTCGTCACATAATTTTTTTTTTGTTTACTTAATCAACAGCAACAAAAAATGTTATCTTACGGAATTTCATAAAAATAAAAAAAACTTTAACTCACGTGGTTGTGTGAGTGACAAAAACATAATAATATTTCTTTGTCAGCTTTCACAGAGCCATTTGTGTCAATATTTTTTGTCTAGCAAATTTATTATTTTGTCTGGTGCGGTTTGGTATATAATGAACGCTTATCGGGCTCCAAAGTTAGCGAGATAGCATAATGCCATATGCATTAATAGTAGGTAGAGGAGTCAGAGATAATAGGAATTGATTGCCACCAGGGAAGAACGTCCAGTAAATGTATGTAAATGTATACAGGGTGTCCCGAAATCATCGTCATAGAAGAAAACCATTAATTCCTGAGGTCATCTCAAGTCGAAAAACTAAGTTTTCTGGAAAAACAGCCTATAAATGTTTGCGGAACTGTTTTTTCTTTTTAAATGACTTAAAACGGAAACATCATCATCAAAAAAAAAAAAAACAATGAAAACATCTACAATTTCATAGCTTTTTTAAAGCCAAAACTCGCTTTTTATTTTTGTAAAAAAATGTTACAAGTACCGTTAACAATGGTTTTATGGAAAAAAAAACACACAACACAAATTTTGTTGAAATCGTCAGTCATTTTCGAGATAAATATGTTTTGTTTTTACGGTTTTTTTTTTTTTATTATCAGCACGCACACAAGAGGATTTTATTTACCCTTTATATGTCAGAAACACAGTGCGAGCTTTAGGTAAGTAGGAGAGGATTTAAAAGGAGATGTCAGTGAATATTAATCTTGAATTTCAGTATATTACAATGAGAGGGAAAGACAGCGTAGTACGGCTAAAGAACGAATCCCTGTACTTGACAGTACGACCGAAGTTGGGATCAAGAGTAAACTGATGAGCATTCCTGGAAGAGCGAGTATTGCGGTTGAATCGTTTAAGGGGAGGAATGCAACTGGCTATTTCAATAGAGCACATACCGTAAAAGTAACGATAAAAGAGTGAGAGACAGGAAACGTTACGCCGCGCCGCCGTGGCATAATAACTCTTCACTGTTATTATTAAAATATATTATTGAAATAATTTGTTATGTTGATGTGCCACTAAATAAAAGCCTTAACCTTTTTGAATACAATTTTTTTTTTAATATGAAATTCTGGAACACCCTGTAAAGAATTTTTCTTAAATTTTATTATTTTAAAGCATTTTACATACTTTCTCTATACCTTGACTTAAAATGTACCACTGAAGTAGTATATTTTCACTCTAAAGTGCAGCAAAATACTAAAAAAAAGGCTTTTTATACACCAGCAGAAATATTTAAAAAACTTATTTTTTGTTTACTTTATGCACCACTGTGACTTTGTTTGACTTTGAGACACCCTGTTTTTATTTCAGTTATTTGCTTTTGGTAACTTTTGAGGTAAAATATTAAGTTAATTTCCTATGAGAAGAAAATCGTATTTTAGCAGAAGATTCTGAAACACCCTGTAAATATTTTTTCTTAAAATTCACAAATTTTATAGCCTTGGAAATTTCCTTTAAGTAGAAAAAAAAATTATCACGATATCTGTATTCGCTTAAGAGCTATGATTTTTGCAACCAAAAAAGTCAATTGGCGCCACTGTGCGCCGGTGTTCGAGTGACGTAAAAGTATCGATGATGTTCCTGTCTCCGATCATTTTGAAGTCTTGTCGCTCGTCTTTGTATACTGTCCAAGAGGCTTAAGTAAGTTGCTGGAGCACCAGTCCAAAGATGGGAGTTATACTCTAGCTTTGGACGTACATAATTATATAGCTTTTATAAATAATAGCCAGATCAGAAGGGGGAAAGAATTTCTTGCACCTCCAAACGACGTTAACTATGTGATCATTCCACAAAAGATGGTTTGTGATACACAATCGCAAGCTGATTGGTTTTTTCGATGCAAGTGCCACTCATAGGTATGATATAAACCGTTAAATTATGGGCTTAACAAAAAATTTCAATTTCCCCTCTAGGAAAACTTTAAGACCAAAGCTTGAAGAAAATCGTTGAAGTAGTTTAGGAGTTTAGGCTGTCAATCGAAGTGCAAGCAGACAGAATTGCGGGATCACCTTTTTCGCGTTCCCTATCATCGTATTGTCAAATATCTAAAGCTCGATTTGTTTTTCGAATCTAAATCTTACCTCGTGTATATATGTAGTACTTATTGTCGCAAGTAAAAATTCGTATAGAACTACGTAAATAAGGGGTGAAGCCTTTACAATATATATACTTAAGTATGTACAACACTGAGATAGAAAGAGGTCTATACTAAATCAAGAGCCAAAGAGCGTTTTTTGTACCTACTTTTATCGCGAAAATGTGTGTAAAGTAAAAACTAAGTGGAGCTTTGTTTGGTCACACGTTCTTGCTATAGTTGCTTTTGCATAACAGTAATTGTCATCAAAATTTTAATGGAATTGAAAAAGAAAGTAAAAAAAGTATTAGTGGTAAGTATGTTGTTAATCTATTTTATATAAATTTTCTTGAAAACTTATTAGCAAAGAATATTTAATATTTCGTTGAAAAACCTTTATTTTTCAACACTGAATCCATTCGATTTGGCATAGAGTCTACCAACTTCTGGCACTTTTCTTGTGGAATCGCATACCTCACTTCTTGGACAATTCTCCAGAGATCCGCTTAGTTGGAAGGTTTATGCTTACTAACCTCAATCTTCAGTTCATTCCAGAGGTTCTCAATAGGATTAAGGTCCGGTGATAGAGAAGGCCACTCCATAACGTCCAATTTATTTCGCTGAAACCAGAGCTTTGTTGACTTTGCCGTATGTTTAGGGTCGTTGTCTTACTGGAAACGCCATTTAAGTAGCATATTTTCGTCAGTCCACGGAAGCATAACATTTTGCAGTATGTCCACATACGACTCCTTTGTCATTATGCTATCTATAATGAATATTGGACCAACGCCCCACCAAGAAAAACAACCCCATAACATTATGCTGCCACCTCCATGCTTCACGGTTGGTTTTGTGAACCGCGGATTGTAGGCCTCGTACTTTGGGCGACGAACAAACTGTTTTCCATCCATTCCGAATAAATTTATTTTTTTTTCGTCGCTCCAAAGCACATTCCTCCACTGCTTCTTGGCCTGAAGTGGGTCATCTTTCATCTGATGCATTTTGGCAAAACAGATCCGCTTCTGGGTGTGTATTTTTTTTTTTTAGTAAGGGCACTTCCTTGGAGATCGTGCGTGAAGGTCAGCATCCTGCAATATTCGACGAACAGTTCTAGAACTTACTGGCGTCCCTATTTTTTGCTGCAGATCTTTTGAGGACATAAACGGATTCGTTTTAGCTTTTCTCACCAACGTAGCTTTGTCTCTTGCAGTCATTTTAGACGGACGCCCTGTGGTTTCTTCAAAATGTTTGGAGTTTATAGCATTCCACACCATTCTTGAAGAGCGCCCAATGACTGTTGCTAAAAAAAAAAAATGTGTCTTAAATTTCAAAATTATTCTCACATAAAAAAATCTCACCAAAATCTTGAAATTTTATGAGCTTTTATTCAAATGTTGCTATTTTTTTGACCAGCAAATTTTGTAGTTGCAATAGTAGAGTACATAATTTTACAAATACCTTTTGTTTACTCACAAGATGATACGTTGAATAGATTGACAATATAATAACCGTTACAATAACACTACAATTTGTTCACATTTTAGAATACAGTATTTACTAAAAGTAAGGAGTGTTGCTATTATTTTGACCATGGCTTTAGGTATAAATCGGGCCTTAGTTAAACATTTTTAGTGTTGCCAACTCCTCATGCAATATGTGATTGCCAAATTTCTCTAAATCTAGACTAGATTCCAAAATAATTGTTCTACAATAAAAATTACCAAAGTTGAGAACATTTTTGCGATTTTTAGGGTTACCACCCGAAGTTTTGAAAAAAGGTAATTCCGGTGGTCCATATTTTTAGCTTTTATTTCCGACAAGACTTCACCTAGTGAACAAAGCCATAAAAAAAAACTTTT
Source organism: Syrphus vitripennis (assembly GCA_958431115.1). Taxonomy (NCBI): domain Eukaryota; kingdom Metazoa; phylum Arthropoda; class Insecta; order Diptera; family Syrphidae; genus Syrphus; species Syrphus vitripennis. Next base: position 76,841,046 of record OY288109.1, on the reverse strand, counting down.
TCTTAGAATTTGTCCAATTGAGGCCCAGTTTTTTAGTGCAGAATTAGTTACTCCTGCAATTTTTCTAGTGGTGGAGGAATGCAGAAGAGCTTTAAAAACTCCTCAATTCAATCCACTGTCGATAGCTTATTTTCATTATTTTTTTTTAAATCCATAACTTACCCTCATAACATCTAGGTATTTTCTTACATCACAAATAAAAACTGAAAAGTATAATTGTAGTGAATAGAGAAACTGTTGGTGGCAATGGAGGCTGCTAAGCGACAAGAGAGAGGGCCTAGAACAACTGTCATACAGTGCATAAGCGAGTAATAGAATTAAATTTTTCCTGTATACAGTATCTAGTTAGACAGAAGATACACATTTGTTTATTAACAAACAAAAAACACAAGTAAATGGTAATACATACAAACGAGCATGAAGTACATACATATATATAGGTAATGTGCGACAAAATAAAAAAAAATAAATATATTATGTCCGGTATGTTGCGGGTACTTAACAGTTAAAAAGAGACTACTTAGTTCTTGGCAAACTGTGTACGTAACTTATAGAACACTGGCCGTGGACGTTGATTAAAGAAAATTAGGCTCACAAATCAGATTTTCTAATTAAGCCGGATGATTAGTATGAGTGTTGTTGTTTTTATGTTTATCATTTGTTGTTCCCTTTTTGTCTGATTTTGAGATTTGTTTTGTATTATGGAGATGTTGTTTTCTTTATAAGTAAAATTTCAAAATGTTTCGTCTTGTTGATTTAAGAGTGGGTCTGTGTTATGAGTGTATTCACACGCATCTTTGACTATACTATTTAAATATAAGTCTGCTTTAGCAAAATAACTATAAGACACTGCTGGTAGTAAATAGGAGCTTGTTGGGGAATTAATTTGTTTAATAGTTCTATAGCATATGTGCTAGAACATGTGTTATTAAACTATTAAAAAATAGCTTGAAAAATATGTACGCGTGGAATTTTGTTTTGTTTACCATAAATTGTAAAGCTTTTAATTTTTTTCAGCATTCTTTATGACATATGAGGTTTTCCATAGAAAATTAATTTTTATTTTCGTTAAAAAAGAAAATAAATTATTTTTATTCTTTGATTTTAAAATTTGATAGCCTATAATATAATTTTAGACTACCATAAACAATTTCACAGATTTCGCTCAATTTTTTTTTTATAAAATTGAGACATTCAGAGCAGGAATTGTGTAAGTGTCATTTTTTGACTTAATTGATATTTTTATCTACGGCATGCAGAGAGATAACAACACACTAAGTTGCTTAACTATCAATTTTTATTAAAAGCAATGAAATAAAACGTTTTTCCAATGGAGATATCTGATTGATATACCTAATAAAATTTAAAGAGATTTTTCGTATTATTTAAGGAATAACACCAATTTAAATTAAATACCTATTAAAAATATTAATAAAAAAATTATTGTTTTAAAAAGTTTAATTATTAAAATTTAATCCTTAGAAATGCACTGACAGAAATGTTTCTTTTGTTTGTGGTTTGATGTGATTAAATTCTAACTTTGTAATTTTCTATTGCTAATCGGCACAGAAGCAGAGTATTCGCTTGGGAATTGCAAGGTCTCAGGTTCAGTACTGGAAATAAAAGAATTGACATTTGAAATCCCAAACTAATAACATAATAAATACAAAATTAAATGAATAAATACATATTTTTTGCCGACGGTCATTTTTGACTTTGACGATGAAATACATACCAATTTCAAATAGTTCTTCTATTTCATGTGGTTCTTTTTTCTCTATGTGTTCTTACATTTATGTATCAGAAATGGTGACTTGAAATAATCGCAAAAAAACAACATTAAATTTTGCTTTATTTCGTAAACCATAATGAAATGATTCCAAAAAAAAGTTTTGGCTCCATTACGCTTTCACATTAAAAAAAAAAAAAAATTATTTCGCGTAATTTTTTACGATTATTTCATTAAACTTTTCAAAATTTCAAAAACTGATCTTACATTATATTTCTAAAAAAATATAATCTCATATTATAAAATATCAGTTTCTGAAAAAAAAAACAATCGTAAAAAAATTATGGATTATTTCATCACATTTTTCAATCTTGAAAGGATTCTATATTTTTTTTATTTTCAAAAATTGAAATAAAGAATGAAGTTTTGACTTAAAAAATAAATATCATATTGTAAGTGTTGTTGGTATTGAGTGTGTGTATTCGATTTTTTTTAGTCGCTAATTTAACGTTATTTTTTCAGGAGGATAATTCACTCATAAAGGATGAGAATTACAAAGTAATTACATAGACTATTCAAAAAATAAAAATACACATTTGACAAAAAGAATAGGTTCTATAAATTTATGTAACATATATTTTTATATTTTGTGTTTTGAGCGAGTTATAGCCAATTTTATGGAAATATATTTTTTTTGGTATTGTTTGTAAGCATTAAATATATGAACGGAGAAGCAGCTTTTGTTTCGCCATAGCTACCGTAACTTAAATCCTTGGTTTCGTACAGCAACCAAAAAGCTAAACTTTTTAAATCGATATGATGGCAACCCTGCAAGGTTTGATAGCAAAAGAAGCTTTCCCTTTAATTTTCATAGAAATCACAAACTAACTCTATCAAACAAAAATTATAAATTAATTATAAGTTTTTATTTGTGAAAAACTTATTCCTTCTTTAATTCAATACAGTGGCGATCTTTTTTTCAATTTTTTTCAATTAATGATAAAATGGGAAAATATACTGAAATCAAATCACTGTACTTATTACTATTCAAGTATGTATACTATAGACAAGTGATAAAAAATTTAAATGTTTGCCTATAGCCTTTCCTAGAATTTTAGCAAATTTTGTTTATCGACGGAAATTTTTTTCCAAGAAAATGGCTTAATGAACCAAATATCGTAGGTAAGAGCATGTAGTTAACTAATTTTTTTGAATTGTTTTAGCTGTTTTCAGAAATAATAATTCCCAACCTCGTCCATCATAAAAATTGAAAATATAATTTATTATACTTTTTTAATAGTAAATTCAAAGGTCGGTTTTTGTTATCGGCCTTTAAAAGTTGAAGTTGTCAAAATTAAAATATTTAAGTATATTTTTTTCATACACATAATGAAAAAAAAGATTTCGACATTTTTTTTAACCTAGCCTACCTAAAGAAGGCCTCTTACACTAATTTTTTGAATGAATTTTATAACAAAAAAAAAAAAAACTAGATAGAAAGCCATTTTATATCCATGAAAAAGCATTTGGTGTTAAGACAAAACATAATATCTATCTTGAAAATGGCTCTAACGATTTTAATGAAATTTCTTCAATGGGGTTTTGTAAGTCATTAACATTATTTGGTCCGGATTTTTGATTTTCTCATAAACTGTTTGACGGATGGTGATTTAAATTTGTATGAAAGGGATGAAAGGGATCATATGTATGTTAGAAAATTATTTTCGTTCGATAATTCTTTTGTCTCGGAATAAGCGTGCATTTTTGGCACAGGCGAACAGCCCAAAAAAAAATAATAATTTTTGTATTTTAGGCTGTTTATTTTAAATTACTTTAAAATAGGAGCAAGTTTCTGCCATCCAGTCGTGCGATCTATGTTCTTTGACAAAACCTTTACACCAATTGTTTGAATGCATTAGATAACAAGGAACTAGTAAGAAAACTATTTTTTATTCATGGGAAAGTATTTCAAGCTTTTGGTTTTTTTTTTTTAATTAGCCCCTGCAGCGAAAAAATTAGCTTAGCAACAACTTTTTTTTTAATTTATTTTATCTCACTTTGGGGACTGGCACTGCTCAGTTGACTATTCAGGTTTATTAAAAAAAAATACGCACGCCCAAAACTCAAAACCTTGAAAAATTGGTCTAATCCTTATTATTATTCCTTAAAAGAGTGTGGCGAAACCTCCAAGATAATGACTTCCTTAAAAGTAAAATAGATATTTTAGACCATTATAAAATCCCCCCAATAATAATAACTTTCCCCGAACAAATACAGTCACCACCTAGTTCTTCTTATCCCCATCACCAAAACCCCAACAATTCAAAAAACTATTTCCTCCTTAGACTGGATTGGATAGACATCAAAAATCCATTTTCAGCACTCATAAATGAAAATATCATTTTCAGTCTTCCTGTGTCCTCGCTTCTTTCGTCCTCCTTTAAAATGTAGGGTAGGTACATACATACATAAATAGCTTTTACAGACAAAGAAGGACAAACATAAAACCGTGTCCTACACCAAAATAATAATAATAAAAAAAAATAGTGCCTACCACGAAAATGCCTATGTCGCCCTCTCACCCTCTTGATTTCCATGACTTGCTCGACTTTTACAAGTTTTCTATACTTATAAATACGAATGCTTGTTTGCATCTTCTGGGTAGTTATTTGTTCGAAGCAAATATATTCCAAGTCAGTAAAAGCTAAAACTGGATACCTTTATGGACATGTTGCATAAACCGAACCAAAAAATATATATCCATGTAAAATCAAGAGGACACCAAGAAGCACCACTGTTCGCTAGTGGAATGGTTGGTATACAATAACTACCTTTTTGCAACATATATAGCTCCTATAGCTACAACACATTCCAAGGAGTATTGATTAAACGACTCCTGCGAGGACGACTACGTCAGTTCGACTTAGTAACACGTTTGATTACGTATAGTAAACAAGGGGCAAGTCGTAAAACAAGTCACATCATTCTCCTTGAAACTCGAAGGACTTCAATTCCCTATGGTGAGCGACGACAACGACGAAAACTACGACGATAAACACAAAACAAAGGACACACCAACTTGAATCAGAAGCAGCATAACCTTAAATAAATAAATAAAACAACAATGAAGGAGTACAAAGTCACAAAGAAATCCTGCACAGCCATACTATGCGAGCTGACACGTTTGAAATCCCAACAAAAATATCTTGAATGCAGCCAAGTCAAATTGAATCCTGATAATTTTGGTTCCATTGAGGATGATGCTAATGGTGATGGCGAAGCCGGTGGCGGCAGTGTTCAGTCCATTATTCGGGATATTGAAGACTTAAAGATCACATTGGCTCGAAATTTGGACGAAGAAAAGATATCGGCAAAACGTGAGGTCGAAAACATGTGGATTTTTGTTAATGCAATACGAGACGATGTGATGGATGGAGAACGTTTAAAACAATATTCTGTGCAATCGATAAGGGATAGAATTATTTCAATAAATTCAATGCTGGGCAAAATTTCAGAAAATAATGAGCAAAATTTGAAGGAACTTCAGCAGAAGATTCAAGAAATTGAAAGAGACACGAAATTACTCTTGAAATGAGTCAAATTTTTGTACTGCAACATAGTTTCCAATTTCCTATAAAGTGTTTTTTTTTTTAATTTTTATAATAAATAAAAAGATTCATCAAAATTGATTGCATAATTTTAATTAAATAGGTAATTCAATATTCGTTGTTGGTCATTTGATTGAAGCTCCCTTCATTTTCGGTCTCCACTTGTAACGTTATCTTGTTTTATGTTAACAGATATGTGCCTAATTAAGAACCGACGGATGTTCCTTATATTTTTTCTTCTTTTTCCTTCTTCCAACTTCCATGGCTGCATCATCGGCAGGAAAGAATAATGGATTCATTAATCGGTCCGTAATCTTACTTGAAGCCGAAAGTCAAGGATTAATAACAAGCAAACAAGGCATATCGCAAGTTCGTCTAGCTCGCTATACAGCTAGCTAAGTTAGGCACACTTCTTAACTTTGCTTATTTCTTGCAATGCCTGTAAACCAATGCAAGGTGTGCTTTTCAATCTATATTATGGGAGAAGCTCATTAACAATTTACTATCACAGCTTTGGCTTTTTCATTCCACCACGATGTTTATTTGTTGAAATGATAGTGTAATTAAATGTTTTTAACAGTATTTCATTTCGTGTTATGTTAGCAGATGTCTGCTACAATCTGATTAAATTATCACTAAATACCAATTTCAAACGAAAGATGTACAGATTTTAATAAAGCAAACATTACTGAATCTATAATATCAGATGTCAATAATTCATAGGATGAGAACTTAGAAGCTTGGTCTTCAAACTGTTGAAAAAGTGAATAATCTCATCATTATGATCGCTTGACGCTGAAGGCATTTAAATATCTAACCAAATCTCCATCTTAAAAAAAGCCCTCAAAAAGAGCTGCGATTTATCACATACATAAATTGTAAATCTATCTAATTACTTACGCACGTTAAGATAAGAGTTTCATTGCTTTTTTAACATACTCATTGATAAATATTTTGTATTTTCCAAAAAAACATAAAATCATTAATCTGCTAACTATTGACGCCAATGTCAGCTGGTTGATAAATGAAACATGTGCTAGAGTATTTGTATAATTTTATCAACGCTGACAAGTTTATCAGTGATGAGTACATATACGAGTATGTAGATAACTTTGGAGTAGATAACATAAGAAAAAAAAAATAAATGTATATTGTTTGAAAAATATCAAATTAATATATACATCAATTCAGTGAGCACTTTTTAAATTACAACGAAAACCAGGTCGCTGCCATAATATACGCCAGATTATCTAACCTATGCACTAAAACCTTTTATTTCTTAAAATCTTTAGCTAACAAAACGAAGTATTTAAAAAAAAACTCAATTCATTAATATTCTATTTACTGGGTTGCTAACATAAAACGATTTTGTCTTTTTTTATGCTGCTGACGTATATTTGTTTAGAATATTTTTTTTTTGAATTATTCTTCTTTTTAACTAAGCGGCGATTGTCATGACCTCGACTGAGACCACATCTGTCCCACTAGACTGCTTCAACCTAAAGCTGCGTCATAGAATTTTTAATAATAATTTTTTGTCCACATCGATTTGCCGTTGGAGAAAATCCAACAAATTCAGAAAACAAAAACAAAATATTCGTCTTGCACCGCATCTGTTCCAAACGCTATCCTTTTATTGGGCAATTCAACACAAATTTTATTATTGTTGAGAAATCTACTACGAGTATGTCAATTAGAACAACTTCAACATTCCTAAAAATTAAAGCAAACATTTGGTGCATTTTTCAGAATGGATACTTTAATAGAGCTGATTGTCCATCACGTCAGGAGTGAGCCATTTGGCTCGGAGCTGATTTGGTACGTGGATTTCTGAATTACTGAAAATCCAAATGGCTTCGCGAAGCTCAATGACATAGTGAATCAAACAAATCAAACTTTGAAATTATATTCGGTAATCCTTTTAGCTCCGTTGTCTATTACCAGCGTTAAAGATATACCTATTTGAAAATTTAAAAAAAAAAACCGTTCTCGCTGAAATTAGAAAAATTTGCAATTTGAACTCTAATCCAATTCTTCCAATGAAATAATTATTCTTAGTGGTAGTTAAGTTCTATATCTTATTTATATAAAAAAAAACAGATAATATATGAATAAAATAGGTCGGTAACATCCAAAAATTTTAATGTTTTACTGAGTACTCTCAAAATACCATAAAAAGTCCAATCTCCATGTACTCTTCCCATCGTTCGTTGGATAATAAACTTTCTTACTTCTTCCAAACACGAACAAAAAATATCAGCGCCTGTCTGTCTATTATTAAACTCAAGCTCATATAAATTGTCAATTCATTTTATATTTTAAAATACATTTAGAATCTGTTTTGAATAAAGAACATACGCAAGTAATTCCTAAAAAACGAAAATTTGCAATAAACTGACGTATCAAAGTGAGTCAAGTCAATATGTAAATATTAAAGAACCAACAAAAAAATAACAAGCGTCTTAACATTGTCGTCACTCATTTGTAACATTTTCACAAAAAGTCTTTGAACTCCAATTAACTATTACGATACTTTTGTTTTTCTGATATTTTTATTTGTTTTTCATAAGGTCACTGGCGATTTTATATACAATAACATCTTCACAGTACCGTTATAGCTCTCCAAACAAACCAATTCAAGACGGTTGCTCAAAATATGTATAAGTACATATATGTACGTTAATAAATAAGTAATCAAATAATCTTGAAAATGAATTCGCAAAAAAATAAAACAAAATGGTCCATTGCTAAATCATGTTATAATTTTTAACTACCTACCTAATTAATTGATATTGCACGTGATAATATTCCAAAATGACTTAAATTTTGTTTACTCATTGTGTTTTTTTTTTTTGTTGTTGTTCGTTATTTTCCAGGTGGCAATAAAAATTATCGACAAGACATGCCTGAACGAGGAATATTTGGCGAAAACATTTCGGGAAATCGCAATACTCAAAGAAATGCATCATCCGCACATCACACGTTTGTACGAAGTTATGGAATCTCAGACCATGATCTACTTGGTATTGGAACATGCGGCAGGAGGTGAAATATTCGATCATTTAGTTGAAAAAGGTCGAATGAAGGAACCGGAAGCGGCAAGGGTATTCACCCAATTAGTGTCTGCTGTGCAATATTGCCACTCCAGAGGAGTGGTTCATCGTGATCTCAAAGCAGAAAATGTCCTGCTAGATAAAGACATGAATATAAAAGTAATATCTATACATACATATGTAACTATAATTTTTCTTTATTAACATCTTATTATTTTTTTTTAATAGCTTGCTGATTTTGGATTCAGTAATAGATATAATGAAGGAACACCACTTAAAACTTGGTGTGGTTCACCGCCGTATGCTGCCCCAGAAGTGTTTCAGGGTCTGGAATATGATGGACCAAAGGCAGATATTTGGAGTCTGGGAGTGGTGCTCTATGCTCTAGTTTGTGGGGCATTGCCATTTGATGGGAAAACACTTTTAGACTTGAAAAGTAAAGTAGTTCTAGGAAAATTCAGGATTCCATACTTTATGTCGCAAGGTAAAATTAAGTGTTATAATGTCATTTGCTAAATCATTATTTTAATATTCTTATAATTTAGTATCGTATGAGGTCACTACGTACAATTAAAGCACTATTTTAGAGATGACATCAGTTTTAAGGGAGTTAGAAGAAAAACAATTAAGAGCTGAAATTGTGCATGATAGTTGCTTATATTTTTAGCTAAGCAAATGTACAAACAGAACCACATTATTGAGTAATCAATGAAACCTATTTAGTCTTAGATTACATTGTTCAACAAAATTTGATCTACTTCAACCATTTGCTTGTATCCGAATGGAAGGGACCTACAAATGTCTACTTAATCAGATGACTTCCAGTACGGTTTTAATTTTTTTTTGGAGAGAAAAAGTTTTTTTTTTCAAATTTCTCGAAAGATTTCAAAGCTTAAAATGAAGCTTGGTATTCCAGACGAATTAAAAATGACTTACTCTCGGGTAAATGACTTAGACTTCTACCAAATAAAGTTTGGACCATTCTTATAGAAAACTCTTTATATTATGTAGGTATATTTATGCCAAAGTGACACAGAAATAATTGTGTTTCCGAGCTCCGAAAAGCGACATGTTGCTGATTTACATACTTTCTTTAGCTTCACAACACAAATCTTTGTTTCCTCCTAACTTCGATATGCGAAATTTAAAAAGAACGTTTACTAATATCTGACGCATAATCTTCTTCTTCGTTCTTAAATCGTATATTCAATACTTAAAAGTTTTCAAGGACTCAAAATCAAAAAAAAATCGAGTTTTTTATCCTAGTGAAAATTAATAAAATTAGAAAATTATTCACATTTTGCTTGTTTACTCAACTCTAAGATATTTAAAACAAGTTAAATGCATGGAATTTATTCCATGTTCTCAATGTTTTTAATTTAATCTGAAGGAGTATTTCTTAAATCTTTGAAGTTTATTATTCTCTCACCTCGTTTATGCAACATGAATTGCTCAAATTATTAGCAAGCCTTCAAAAAAATTATCCACATAGGTACTCATACTTTTCAGATTATTTATACTCCTCGGCTAGATATTTTAAATAAATTTTCTCTCAGTTCAAAAACCGTCTCGTATTTGACTTTGAAGCCCTTTCATAGCTGCCTCCGAGATCCCCAAGTAAAAAATTAATTTTTTTCTGTAATACCCTACCTACTCCATAGGACACAATTGCCACTGACATGTCCCTTCCATCCAAAAGCTACTTAGCAATTTACTGCCGAAAGACTTGCTTGAACGATTACAACGAATCAGTTTTTTGCGAAAAGAGCAAAACTATATTTTTTTTTTTAATGATTTTGGTCTGCTGAATCGAAAATATTCGAATTAAGAAGAGTAATAACGTTTTTCGGCAAATTTTTTTAGTTGTTAAACTTTTCTTGAACTATCCTACATTATAAATAATATAACATTACCTAAATGGTGGGAATCACCTATAAACCTAGAATAAGCATATCAGTTCCATGATCACTTATGAAACATTCACGACCTGCTCGCCTTTGAAAAAGCAACGAAAAACCAAAGAATGTTTGTGGCAGAATATAGACCCGAGGATTGTTATTTATAAGATTTTTAAGATACCCATAACTGAAATCATTAAGTCATCAACGAAATCAAAATTTATCATTGATCTCTTTAAAAAAGAGCTTTCAGCTATGTAAGTACAGGTATGTACTTGTGCATATACTGAACAGTTAACCCATATGTAGCTAACCATAACCTCTACCTTCATATTTTTTGTTTTGTTTTATGCTTGAATAATTGTTTTGATCTACATATGTACTTTCTTTAGTAAATAACTGAATTTTTTTCTTTTATATTTATGATGAAAAAACAAATTTTCTTTTTTGTAGATTGTGAGAGTCTTATACGTAACATGCTAGTCGTTGAACCAGATCGACGCTATACTCTCAAGCAAATTATCAAACATCGCTGGCTCAGTGAATGGTCTGGCGACATTGAGACATCATCCTCCACCATCACCCGCATTCAATCAGTCATCGAACCGACAAATCTCGATTCGGTGGTAATGACACACATGCTGCAATTGCCCGGCCTTACAGCTGACATGATTGTACAATCGGTGCATGAGAATCGTTTTGATAAAATCTATGCCATATACAACCTCCTAAACGATAAACTACAAGAGAAAAGAAGAGAACAGCAAAGACTGCAACATCATGCCAATTTGGCCTACTCTAGGTGAGTTACGTATTTTGCTTTTGCAGCACATCTTTCAGATTAAAGTGTGCACTATCACCATCATGTTCTGCCTGTAATCGATAAAATTGGTTTGTCTTTACCAACAACAACGATACTATAATTTTCCACGAAAATATAGTCCAATGAACAGCAATAATTGTGTGCTGCTATTGCTGTCGGCTATTTCTAGTTTTGCCTGTTTCTATCGTCGCCGCTGACCGGTTTGACACTATCTCTTCCGGTGACAAAACTATTGTTTTGCCTCAACAATGAAAAAAACATATGTGTATCTTCTGGTGTGTTGTATGGATGTGTGGCAGAAGAATAATATTGTAATAAGCCAAAGGTCATCTGTCATTGGAATAACTTTCAAAAGGGGTGCATTTTGTTAAAAATGGCTTACACTATTTAGCTTTGGGGGTATTGTTGCAGATGAATTGGTATTTTTTTGTGTTGGCAATGAATGGTCACGCGCATAATTTTAAATGAACATTTGCCAAATTAATTATTCAGTCCTTCACTTTTGTGTAGAATTAACTTGAATGAAGTATATTTACCGGAAATAATGTGTCTTCTTTTGTAGGTCACGAAAAACAAGCATTACAACGGGCGTTGTGGACAGATCAGAGCCTATGAAACAAGAATCAGCTGATCGACTGAGTCCGCTTACAAATGCCTCATGTCCTGGTGCGGGATTATTAGGCTGGACTGATGTTTCGGTGGACTTGGAAAAGTTCGGTGATTTGGAATTAGAATGTTTAGCACGTCCGAATGAGGTAAAAATAAATTCAGATAGTTTTTAAAAATATTTTAGCTAATAAAATATACACTACCTATCTCTTGTAGCAACAAGTAAACAATCAAAATCACTTGAATGCCAACAATTCGGCAGCGAACGGAGCCAACACAAGACGACATACAGTTGGCCCGGGTGATGTGGCCCACGAACAAGCTTTAGCCAATCCAAATCCCATCAATCCAATTAATTTCAAGTGTCAGGAAAATGAGGGTGGTCCCTATCTACCAATGAATTTGCCTATGCTTCAAAATCAGCCACTGCACAACCTCACTATTAAGGATCAGCATTTATTAAAGCCACCTACAGTTATGGGTGCAAGTAAGTCTATTATATTTGAATTTGTTATTTTGTTTTATTAAAAAATGGAATTCCATTGTATAGCTGGTGCATTTGGAAGAAGAGCTTCAGATGGTGGAGCTAATCTTCGAATATACTATCCATCTTCGATGAATAATGTCCAACAAGCACAAACGCAGCCACAAATGGAAGGCTATTATCCAAACACTAGTATTGCTGGTGTAGTTTGTGGTACAGGAGCAGTCGACCATGTGACTGGAAATCCAATTGTGTGTGACCAACAACAACAACAGCAGCAGCAACAAATGCAACAGCAACAAGCTCATTTGACTATGATGGGAGAAGCAATGATGGGTCATTCGAATACACCTGAAGTTAACGAGGAATCAAGCGATGAAATTCAAAGGTGAGTTTGAGAAATATACGTAGGTATGTATGAACTTATAGTGCTTCTTACCTTAGAAGTAGAAGTCTTTAAAATTTAGGATCAAAGGTGATATGTTAAACATTAAGGAATAAGACAATTTGTATTTTAAATCAAGAAACCTTATAACTAAAATACAAATTTATAACTTTTTTTAAGGTATATGCAAGTTCGAGGTTGCACCAAGCGCCACACAGTTGGATGTACGGATGACATATCAGCCTCTCATCATTCAGAAGCAATTGGAATGGATCAGCCAAATCTATCACACTCACCAGCGCCTCAATCGGGTGGTGGGCGCACTAGACGAACAGGACTTCTAACTGTTATGGACCGTCCGCCAGGTAAAAAATCTTTTCAAATTTTTGCTAGCAAATTCCTATTGAATAAGCATGATCCTGCATGACACATTTCCATAAAATATTTAGTATATGAAATTAGATTAATTGCACCTGTAGATGTTATGTACATATTTCAAAAAGCTATGTCTTTTAATTTATTCCTGCGTTTTTTCAAATGTTTTTATTTTTTTCTTTTTATTTATTTTTTTCTTTTCGGTTTTTAAATTACATTTGATTTTGTGCTTGGATGTGTGCCTTGTTGGTAACCAAAACAAAACTGAAAATCGAATAAAATTCTACTCACCTATATCCCTATGCGAATTGCGACTAACTTGATCCTACTTCTCATCCTATTCCTCCTTATTGTCAATTCAAATTCCTTTTTTCGTATCGGCGTTATCAATGCCTTTACTATTTCCTTGTCAATATTCCAAATATTTGTTGAAATCACTCAGTGATAAGTCCGGAACTGATTAGAGAAGTTGAATCGCGTATGAATCGCAATTATCTTCCACCGGCTCTTAAAATGCAATGTTCGAGCGGTGGACTTAGTCAAAGTCCTCCGGCGGGCACCCAATGCGGCCCAAGTCCGTCTTGTTCCGCTGCAATAACAACAACATCACCAGCTGCAGGGGCAAGCCTAAGCAATAGACGCTTTGCTAGGGCTTGTAAATTACTACCCACAGTGCAAGAAGTTGGTAAGTTTTATTTTTTATTTAATTATTTTTTTTTTATTAACACTTGTTTCGTTTATTCATTTGATGATTTTATTTTGTATAAGTTTTATTATGTTTTTTTTTTAAATAATTTGTGGTTATTTTTGTTTCAAATTGTTCTTAGTTTTTGTTTTCTTAAAAAGCAGTCATATTTTTGAATAATTTGAAATTATGTAGATTCACAAACTAGGGATGGTATTCACTAATAAGCTTTTATCTCAAAAAATCCTCCCTTAAAAGCTCATGAAAAAGAAATTTGGATGATCAATTAATGCAGATTTTTTAAAGTTATTAGTCCCTTAAGCTTGCCCTCGAAAAAGTACTTAGTTTAGTTTATTTCGACAGTGTCTAACAGTGTCTAATTTTGTTGATATGTTATCAAACTGGAGACAATCTACATCAAGTTGTTAATCGAGGTTGTTAATATAGGTATATGTTGTTTCGAGTATTGTATTTGTATTCTTAAAAAAATATGTTTGTATGAATGCAGGCCTTCTTAAGCATTTTGAGCTTAAATATCACATTATCGAACATAAAATTCAAACAATCATACTCCATTTTCTGTCTGGTGCTGAATCGAACTTTTGAAGTGTACTGTCAATGGTTTTTTTTCACTCTGGGAAAATTTGAACAGCGCTGTTGAGAATTTGTGCCTTCTAAGCTTTTTCGAATTCCAAACTTTGCCTTCGTCGACATACATAAGTCACCACTCACCTAATGAAGTTACGACAAGATTAACGTCTTGAACAATTCTAAAGATTTTGATAAAAAAAAAACTCGAAAACCAAAATATAAACGTCACCTTTGACTTTATTTTCTTCTCCTTCACAATTCATTTTCGATTAATCAAAATAACATTGCATACATATGTATGCACATAAGTCAAATTTCAAACCCATTTAGTGGAAAATTAAAATTTCTGACTTATCCCCTTTCTTTCTTGCTAACACCAAACAATTAATTTTTATAAAAAGGTAAAAATAAAAAAAATTGGTTTCAAATGACATAAAGCCCCTACTTTTTATGAAAGTGTCCTTTGTTACCTTAAGCCTTTATTAGCACAGTGGGCCACGATAACATGATAAAATGGGGTTATTATGATCCACTATTTGTCTGATTTATATACTAAAGATAAGAACAACATTTTTTACCCTAAAATGTGAACAAATTTAGTGATGTCCTGTCTGCGTAATTGTAATTAGCTAATTATTCAATGTGTTGATGTTTTAATAAACGTATTAGCATATTTCACTGAATGTAGAAAAATAAAATCAACCTATATTTTCTTTCAACAATTGAATTTTAAATATTGTGGTATTTTTTTTTCTTTTCTATTAACAGGTCGCTATAGTCCAGTGCGTCGAGCGTCTGAAGGATCAAAAGCCCAATTCCAAGGACCATTGCAAGAATGTCAGTATCTACAAAAAGGTATAGCACAGCGCAACTTTTTAGTTGCTCCAAGTCCACCGCTTTTAGAGAACTCAATTAGCTTGCCTGGTAAGATTTGCTTAAAATTCGGATGTTATTATTTTGTATTATTATGCTTTAAAAAGGTAAACTAAATGCATGAATTTACTTTAGTACCAATGTATAATCATTTTAATAATAAAGTTAAGCTCACATTTATTTTATAATTTTTTTTTTATTAGAAACAGAAACGCTCTTTTTCAAAGTTTGTTAAAATTAATATTTTTTTTATTGCACTTATTATTTTAAATTACGTGCATATTAATGTTCTGTGTCAGATTTATTCGTATCTATATTTTTGGCTGCCCTAATTATATAAAATCAAATAAATCGTAAAAGTTTTTCCAACGAGTTTAGAGCTGTTCAAAGCTCAAAACTATAAAATTTCTTAATCTTATGTTTGTTTGTGGATCAAGTTGTCGTTCTCTACTCCAACAAAAATATTCAATTGCTGCATATTTTGATTTTATAACCTATTTGCAGACTTAATTAAAGTAAATTATTTTTACTATCTTACTCTAAGAGTTAAAGAATTGTAGAAGTATTATAGAATTGAGTTCTTTCAATAAAAAAAAAACATCACACAAACTTCCCTTTCCTCTATTGATTTATTATTATTTACTCATATTTACTTCGTTGGTTTTGTAGGCTCACCAATTCATGCCAGACCAATCATCAATGTCATACAAAATAGAGGGCAAAGCATCGAAGTACCTCAAGATGCCATGATGAATCTAGTTCCCGCTCTGAATCGTCTTGTCAAAGAGCATCGTATTAGCGGTGAAGTAGCTAAGAGTATTGTATCATCAGGCCTGGTTCCATTGGAATTGGCACAATATTTGGGTCTTATAGCACATTCCGGTCAGCAGTGTAATATGCAACAACAAATATATAGTTATAGTGTTAATCCACTATCTGCACCTTCGACAAGCAATACAGGTGGTGGTGCCAACGCGGGTCAACTTGGGTCCCAGTTTTCAAAATATATGAAGGGTTCGCTGAATCCAGCGTCAAACTTCTGCAGTTCAACACATAACAATCCCAGTTTGATTGGACAGTTCAGCAACATCAATTTGACTAGTAGTTGTGGCCCAAATTCAGGTTGTCAATCTCCAGTTCATAACAGCTTTAGTGGATGTTCATCTCCTAATCCTTATATGTTTAATGCACCTGCTGCTGTTTCGCCAATGCATCAAATCACAAAAGGATTTAGTGGACTGACGACAAGTGGAGGCGGTGGTTCAATAACAAGAGGAACTTCTGCAGCTATTGAAAATGCCTCAAATCAGCCACTGGACTTATCAATGGATGTGTGCTCCTCGGAGGTGATGCCTTCAGATATATTTATTTGTCCACCTCAGCAACAGCCGGGTGGAAGCTGGTTCATGCCCGCATCCTATTTTGATTTAAAGCCTCTGAATTTATCACCCGCACAACCAGTCCGCATTGTTCCAACGCCACCTGCTTCGCCAAATCTTTGTATAATCCAAGAAGAGAATGCCAACGGCCACAAAAGCCACACAATTTCAGCTGGTTTACCATACGGTGTTATGGGTTTTGCCAATGAGGAATTTTCTGCTTGTCAGCCATCACATCCACAAATCTGTCTGACTGATGTTCAGGGAAGTGAAATCACCCTTGTTGCACACTCTTCTGAGAACAGTCGAGACAGTGATTGTGACTCATTAGAACCAAATATGCCATCACTGGCTTTGCAAGGTCTCATCATCACAGAGCCATCGAGTGATATGCCCTCGATTACCCGAGGTGTCGGTCGCAAAGCAAGCCTTGAAAGTGAGAATAACTCAAGGCTCGACACAGAACCGTCATCTTCCGCTTGCGGTGCTACAAGTGGTTCAAATCGCCGAGGGAGTGATAAGTCACTCGGATTTAGTGACGATAGCCTAAGTAATGATTCCAACAACCTCTCACCATGCCAAGAACCATCTGCAAGTTCTGGCTTCAAAAGTGATTCTCATTCCGAAATAGGTGATCAAACTGAGGGTCGGATGAGTCCCGATTCGATTTGTGATTCTCGAATGTCAGACGAGTGCTACGAGGTTCCACTGCCACACGAATGCTCCAATTTAGATTCCACACGAATCCTACAATTGGTTAAACAAACAATAGACTCCACCATGCCACCTAAAGGTTTTGTTTTGAATAAAGCTAACGTAACTGATGGAGGAGGATACGAAGGGGTGAGTGCAAAATCAAGTACTTCTTCATCTGGAACAGGTATGAGTTTGAGTTCGTCGGGATCTGCGGATTCAGATATGCCAGTTGACATTTCTAATTTAAGTTTAGAATATTCTGGGGGCTTGCAAATTGAGCTTCAAGTTTGTGAGGGTAGAAATAAGGATAACAAAGGAATTAAATTGAGAAGAATATCAGGTGATCAATTTGAATATGGTAAATTGTGTCAGCAACTAATTAGCACTCTTAGTGTGTAGTTTTTAATGTCTTTTTATGAGTTCGAAATAACTCAGTTATAAATAAGTGATTTTTTTTTTGTAACTTTGTGAGCTTTGGAGTTTTCGAAATAATTTTGATGGGTATATATAAGACTAAATATTCAAAGCTAATTGTTAACTACTTTTTGAATGTTGTTCACAGTAAGGAGAATATAAACTCGTTAATTGCAGAGTTTGACTCGGTATCTGTTATATTGAATCTAAAAGCAATCGAGAAAAACCGTTAAGGCAAGAATTCTCCTGTCAAGTTAAACAGGAGAAATACCTATTTAGCGTCTTGCAATGCCAAAAACTCAAAAAATTTTGTAGCTTCTATAAAAAGCGTCCGAGAATAATTTTACTTTAAACATTAAGTGTTCGATCATATAAAACTATAGCAGTATTGTAAGCTCAAAACATAGCTAACACTTATAAATATTTATTTTATATGCAAGAAGTTCTGCAGGATTTCAGAGAGTACCTGGTCCAGTATTTCAATTGAGCTTAGTGAAATTAACATTTTCAAAATCAACACGAATGTAACAAACTATCAAAAATCCAAAAACTCCTTTCAAAATAAAAACTATTTTGAGACTTATCTTTGCAAACCAAACAGTTATTCGAAAACTCCGCCACAAGAGACTTCTCATGCATTCCTCGAAATAAAAGTCTAGAGTGATAAGTATTTAACCTTGCGAAGGCAATTTATTCTAAAAACCGTAACCATAGCATTTCCAGCTGATAGAATGAGTTCACCTTGAATTTACTCATGTGATTTAAAGGTGATTGGAAATCAACTTATAATGCTTATATTTACGCCTTCTATTGCAATGACTCGGTAGCAATCACTCTATCTTTCGTTTTTAGTTGCATTTTATTTAGCCGTCTAATCTGATAAAGAATTAACTAAATCCACCTCATATGAACCGAATCAAGATGTATTACTTAGGAAAAAAATTTATCAAGTTGAAAGAAAGAAACTATTTTTTTTAAATTTAAATAAAAAATGCGTTATGAAAATAGCTATATGAATTTTTAAATGTTTGATTAAACACTTTTTGTACATAGCTGCGAAGGCAAGATTCACTTCACTATAATATAGTTAAGTAGTGTAGAATGAACACTAATCATCAATTTAATGTGTTCAATGTTATGAATTCACTTTGTTTCTTATGATTACAAGTCCTTTTTTTGTTTGTTAAAAAATGTATTTAATTTTTATTTATTTGAAAAAAATGTTCTCAATCATTCTGAACCTTTAAGAAAACTGTACTTTCTTTTCATTGTTTTTATTTTTAAATACGATACCTCCAAGGATGTTTGTTCAATAAGTAAACTTTTTTCTTACACAGTCTGCGAAGTAGTTCAGAATGCCAGTTCGTCTTCTGGACAAAAGAGAAATTTGCTTCTTTTTTTGTTTTCAAATTGAATTATTCTTTGGGATAAGAAATCGAAAAAGCTAATCATAATGGCAAATACGTGTAAAAGTATGTAGATCAATCTCGATTTTATGCCTACCAAAGCATAGTGCCGTGTTAGATTCACAACGGCATTACAATTTGATGCGCAAGGTAGGCCCGCCAAAAAGTGGCAGTCTGATTCAGTGAATGCATTCATTTCATTGAAGTCACTTTAGTTGCATTTCGAAAAGATTGCATTCTTCTAAAATTCCGCTGCCCGGTGAATAGACTCGAAATTCAGGTTGTGACCTCTTCAGTTTATTAAAACATCGTAGCTGTTTTATTTATGTCCTTTTACATTAATTGGATGAATGTAGCCACGTTTTATTCTTCGAAGAGCTCAATTCTTACTTAATAAAAAAAATTCCTTTTAAATAACGATACTTAAAATGTTCTCTTTTCGTGGTTCGTCTCAATTTGCTGTAGAAAGAACCCAAAACTCCCAAAGAAGAATTCAAAATATATATGTATATGTATGGTATGTATCTTAAAGAGCCTTTTACTGATTCTAAACTTAAATGTTTATGTTCTACTTAAACTACAATAATTAATGTGAAGAAAAATAGTTTTTCTTTTATCTTATTAGTATTTTTATTGGGCCTAAAATGGCACAACATTGTTTAATCATTCAAAGTTTCTTGTGTGCTTTTAAATTTGTCTCCAAAGCTAACTTGGATAGCTTTATATTTCGTAGTTCGAATTTCTAAAACCAAATTAATAAATTTAAAATCCACAGAAAGTAATGGTAATCCACAAAACCAAAACTCGTAGTTTTTGTTGTTTAGTTAAAAATCGAATCCAAGTTAGATAAATGGGTAGTTAAATAAAATGCAGCTTTAATTTTTTAAATATTAGAACTAATCAATCAATCATATATTTGTCATCGTTGTCGTCGTATTTTCGTAGCTCCAAAAATATTATGTATTACTACAGAAAAAAAAAATAATAACGAATTCAACTTATAAATGTTATCACAGAATTATGTACCATATATACTGACTGAACATTTTGTATATTTAGTAGATTTAAACTAATAGAATTTAAATAAAACTCTCTGTCTTCACTAAAATAATTTTTTATTAATTCCGAAGAACTCAACAATAAGTTTATTCGAGCTTGAATGAAGTAATTCTATCATGTCATCCTTTTCTTATTCAAAAGAGGGAACGATTTGATTAAAAAAAATTCAATTAAGATTTGACGGCTTAAAGTTTTGGAAATAAAAAAAATTTGGTGTAGGTATAACAAAACAAATTAAACGAATCAATATTATTTTCTTTTTTAATACAAAAAAAAACAAAAAAGACAAATTAAACGATAACACTCGATAACAATTACTTCATTTTTTAGATCAAATGTAGATTAGTTTTAGAAAATCCCTCTCTAAAGGAGTTGACAAACACAACAAGAACAACTCAACTTAGCTTACCGCTTTTTAATTTTGTTTGTATAAACAAAAATAAACAAAAACTAATGAACATTTTATTTTTTATGAACATAAAATTAAATTTTCCTATTTAATATTATGTCCTCATAAATGTATCAATGTCTTTTTTAACTTGTTTGTGATGATCGATGGTAAATTAATTTTTTTAGTTGAATGAAATTAATAGCGATATAGATATGATATTCGAATTCAATGTCGAATTTATTTTAATTCTTTTTCTCATTCCGGCTATTTATAAAAAAAAATTAAATTTTACAAAATAGTCCTTAAACTAAGAATAAAAATACAAAACTCGTTTGTAAATCTGATTGTATTCATAAATTTAATCATTTTATCATTCCAAATAGAGAAAATTTACTTCTTCGAGTACATATTTGTTAAGATAGGAAGTAATTTTCCAAATTAGATTGCGCCAAAAGAAAAAATATGTAACGAAGAGCTATTCGTATTCCATTGCAATGATGTTTTATTTTCCTTAAATTATTAATTGTGAACTAAAAAGAAATCATATTTTTTAATGGCGCAATATTGTAAGATAATACTAAAAACATAAATACAAAACTATTTCATTGCAATAAAACTATCAACGAGTGTAAATTTTAAAATACCTTTTTTTAGATTTTAGTTACATAAATCTAAA
The DNA here is from genome assembly GCA_958431115.1 of Syrphus vitripennis. NCBI lineage: Eukaryota > Metazoa > Arthropoda > Insecta > Diptera > Syrphidae > Syrphus > Syrphus vitripennis. The sequence goes on along the minus strand of OY288109.1, from coordinate 76,819,912 downwards.
ATTATTTTCAGTTTTATTGTTATTCTTAAATTAAATTTTATAAATAAAGTAATTTAAAAAAAAGTTCAATTATAACAAACAAACAAAAATACATAATTAATATCACTTATGTTTTAAGTAAACAAAATTAAACAACAAAATGTAAAAAAATTAAAAAGACTGCTGTGATTTAAAAATATAAATAAACATATTATACCAATATTAAACAAAAGAAAAAAAATCGTGTTTCTATAATCTTTTTTCTTGCCAGTTGATTATTTAAGTTTTTGGTAAGTATCTTAACAATTTAAGTTAGACCTAGTGCTTTTTTAAGCCGCTACACATACTAAAGGCCGGTTGCAAAAATTTTATATAATATCAATATGTTACAAATGTTTGTCGTGTGTCGGAACATTATAGTGCGTTCTTAATTTTATTTCGTTGATAATTTGCAAATAATACAAACTCGCATTTCCAAATAAGGTAATTTCAAAGCCGAACACACCGTAATAGGTCAATGAAAAAAATGTGTGAAATATGGATAATCCAGTGCCTTTTCACTTATGTATGCTTATAAGACTGACAATAACAAAATAAGATAGAGAAAGGTAATCCCTTCTTTTTATCATTCCCCTAAGAATCCAATAACATGATAACCAAAATAAAAAGTTTAAAAAAAAAAAATTTGTCCTTTTTTGAGGACTTAGTTGTTTTTATTTTCCCAACAACTACATATGTAAAAACCATTTTGACATTCGGTTTTTTGTGTTTGATCGAGATTTAATAAGAGCATTGAATATTAGAAAAAAATACATACATACATACATATATGTATGTACATACATTATGTAAAATGTCGAAAAAATATTCTTTTTTTTTAATTTTGACAGTTAAATTAAATTTTCAAAACCCATCCACTCGATTTCTGACTCTCCAAAATCTACAGTGTGACTGTAAGTAGTACCGTTTGTCTCCCCTAAACGGGAGCAAATGGAACTTCCTCCTAGCCGCCCTAGCTTTTCACAACACTGACGTATATGCATAAAAAGAAGTAAATGCTTTTACTTGGAAATGTCTGCAGTAGTTAATGCAAATTTCCCACTAACTAGCACAGCAATTTACAAGTAAAAGCATTTACTTTTGTTTATACATATGGCTCACTGATTCGATCATAGACTTATGGACTGAATGAATGAATAGGTAGGTAGGCTGTTCCGGATTTTTTTGAAAATTATCTATTATTTTGACGAATATTTTTTCACAATTTTTTTTTTTTTGGCAGATAATTTTTCGTTCGAACAAATGAAATAATAAATTACATATTTAGAATTATGTACATATGTACGTATGTATGTACAAGCAAAAGTAAGGTGTTCCTATGGGATCGATTTTTTTTATTTGACACCTACTCGTAATAAAAAAAAATAGTTTTTTTGTTTTAGATTCCCTTTTTTTAAGAATCAGGCCTAATAGCCTAACACATTCTTTTGATTTTTGAAAAAAAAGGAGAGCGCAGTATTTTGGTGGAATTAGTTACATTTTTAAAATTAATAAATAGCAATTCCTTAAAAAAATCTGAAAATTAAGTAAATAATTAGCATCATGCTAAAGTGTTAATGTAGCTTTGTTGACAATAATAAATACACAAAAATGTATATTTTTATAATCAGTTTATTTCCGTAATTTAAATTTAACTTTTACAAAACAAATAAATACTTTATTTTTAAAAGTTATGTTTATATAGTGAATCCTTTAAAAATAAATATAAATATTTAGATAAAACAATCGTATACAAATTAATTTTAAAGAAAATATTTAGTTAGATTAAATTTTACTAAATTCATTTATAGTGCCTTTTTCTTTTAAACACATTTATATAATTTTTTTTATATTATTTGAATTCTTTGTTGCATGTTATCCAAAAAAATTTTGCATAGGTATCAAAAACAGTAGGTATGTATGTATATAATTAATTGCATAATATAATATAACTAAATAATACAATACCTATTATATATTTTGTATATATGTATATATATTTTTTTAATGAAGTAACAAAGATGGTGCTGTTCTTTCATTCCCTGATTGTTGTTGTTTTATTTGTTCATGATTAAAATAATTTTGAAAAAAAAAATTATTAAAATATGAAATACTGGATGACATTTTTTTTTGTTCGCACATCGAGTTTTGTAAATAGCAAGTACTGAAGAATCTGCAATAAAAAAAATATGTAAGATTATTGTAAACCTGAGAAAAACAAATGTTAGCACTCATAAAAAATACTTAAATATTTTACTTAAATTAGATACATATAATGGAATGGCTTCTAAATAATCGGCCCTATCGAGGTAACCGTCGGAGCGGAACTTTCCCCGCAACGCATACTTCGTCGGAGATTCAATTTCGGTTCGAAAAAAGAAAAACTTCCGCGCCAAGAACTTGTCGGAGTACTTCGGAGAAAATATTAAAAAAAAAAAAAAAACGATTTGAAGTCAAAGCAAAATGTTTCCGATTCGTAGAATTTCAGAGAGAATTCCGCTCCGACTATTACCTCGATAGGGCCGAATATCTTCCGAACATTGTCAAAATCAAATGAAGTATTCGAAACATAAATTTTAAAATTTGCAAAAACAAAATAAATGTGTATTACTGGCAGATTATACAAAAAGCTCTCCGCAAAAATAATTTGAGAAAGGGTTGCCCCCACATTTTAGATGTCACCCCATTCGACTTCCACCATGATTGTACCATGTTTTTCATATACAAAGGATCTCTTTAACTTATTTTTGCCGCATGAATTTGAAAAAGTTCGAAAGATATTACCTTTAATGTGTGAACTGTGATATTTGTTTCTATTGAAATGTCATTTTTCGTAAAACTCATAATGAGGCTGAAGGACTCAATTTTTTTTCTTTTAAATATTCAGAACTGGGAAGGTACCTATGGACCTATGGTTCTTTATATTCAGAATCAATTTTGAGAATAGGAAAATACTAATCCGTCATTGAAAGCTCTCCGTCAAGATTTCTTGAATAAACTACTTGATGTTTGCTCACAGCAATTTTTCCGACTTGAACAATGCCACTTATCCTGAAAAGCCCATTTATAAAAAAAAAAAAAAAAATACAAGGGAAATTGGGGCGGAGTAAACTAAATCTGGTTCATAGGAGGAATAAAACTGGAATGCAGGTGTTTTAGTATCTACCTAAATGTCGTATTGACATTACAACGCAGGTAAGTCGACTGGAAACGGAGGGATTCAATCATATCTCAAACACCTAGACTACACAGACCACTTATGTTTAATCTCTCATTGGTTGGATTATGAATCTCCTGACAAAAAGGAAAGGGTAAGGATAGAAACTGAAATCGTTGAGCTAAAGATCAGTACGCCAAAATCAAAAAAGAATCAGTCTTGGAACTCCTTCATCTGTTCAAACTGATATTTCTAGATAACCAGTTACGATGGTAGAAAATTTGCAATACCTTGCGAGTTCTGTATCTGCTGAAAGTGGAACTGATCTAGATACTAACAGTTGAATTGAGAAACCAAAGGCTGAGTTCGCTCTTCAAAATATTGAGAAAAAACTTTTAAAAACGAAGCTACAAATGATCCGCTTTTTGTTGAATTCCTGCTTCTTAATGGACGCAGTATTAGGAAAGTAACATTCTTGTAGATGTTACTAAACAAATATATGCGAAACATCTTGAGATGAACTTCAGACGAGAACACGTCAGAAATTGTCATCATACGAAGAAGCAAGTGGCATTGAATTGGCCATACGCTGTTAAATGATAACGAGTGCATTGCACTCCTTTAGCTAATTATGAACTCAGTTGTTTCATTAATACTAAAAACCTAATGATCGGAAAAACCTGTTGTTGGCACAACTTTAAAATTGAGGGGTCGTTTTTATTTGGATTAGGTCATATCACTTAAAAAAACCTTTTATGAAAAATTGCAAAACTACCCCCATATGAACTCAATTTTCCACCTTGCAGAACATAAGCCAAGACTTAATTTTCTTCTCCGTACTCTTTTGATTCTATGCAAAAAAAAAAATGCCGTGGTTTACGACAACCACAACACGACGCGATGCCTACCAACGGGTAATATGTTTACCTAAATAAGTATGAATATTTCCATGTAAAAAGTGGGTCGTAGCTAAAATAAAAACTAAAATTTATATACTACCTTTCAGAGGGTGGTGAATAATTGGCCCTTACTTACCAGTTTACTGTTTCAATCTTTCTTCACGTATTCTGGAAGCCAAATATAATGCTAGCACAATTCCAAGAATTTGTATAAATGCAATACCAAGTCCTACACTAATAAGAATAACAGCATTCTTATCGATTCGATCCTTTAGTTTGCCCACACATCCATCCTGCAAATAAAGAAGACCAAAAATTCCATCCAATGCGTTCTTCAAAATTCCTTAAGAAATTCCTTACCTGGAAGTATTTGTCCTTCCCCAGTGGTAGAGCGTCAATACAGTTACCAACAGCTTCGTCGATGTATTCCGGTCGACAACAACTGGCTCGCAAAGTCTTATCCCTGCTAATTCCACGCCAGTCCGATGGGTTATCGACTCCGCAGCACATGAGTTTCCTTTGAATGTTGTCCCAAGCTTTCAGATCGTCATCGTTGGATCGTTTTATTGAATCCATCAGTGAGTTTTTGAGAATCATTTCAAGATCTGATTTATAGACTATTGCTGCAATGCCAACAGCAAGTTCCACTATGAAGACAATACCAAGCAGGAAGGCATACTGAATAATAAAAAATAAAAAAAAATAAGCACACAGATGATTGATGGATTTTCATTTACCAGTATTAGAAGCGATGGCGACTCCTTAATGGCTCCGAAGCAGCCAAGTGATGCGATAAGGAAAATAATTGCTCCAGTAACAATAAGAACTATTGGGGGCGCTGTTATTTGTCCTTCGATGAAGTGGTTGAACTCATTGACGTCAGCTAGAACTAAAGCACCAGCTATCAAGATACCCAGACCCGATAGCTGAGAAATGAAAATAGAAAAAAAAAAAACATACGAAATTATGACTAATGGAGTGTTAAGAAAAATTGTATTGCTGCGCCATATAACTAAGTATGGAGTTCGTTTAGTTTTTCCATAGGAATTAAACATTTATAGGTATTGATGTAAATAGTGGGGGCTAATCATTAATAGGTTTTTTTACGTTCTTAATTAATGGTTAGCTTATAACTCGTCTTATTTTCGGTTATTTTTGAAGCTTTAAGTATTGTGAAAATGTAACAGTTTTTCTTTGAAAATTCTCATCGAGTAGAACTTGATTTTGGCTTGTAGTTTGAAAATAATAAATCAGAGAACTTGTTTTTATATAGTTAAATTAATTAATTTTATTCTTAAGAAAATAAAGAGTTAATTGCGTGTTAGAATTTGGAAAGGTCAGCATTTTATGCTAAGTTCTCGTGTTTTATATTAATAAATATGACATATAAACTTTACTGTAATTTCACTCAAATCAAAGAAGGATAAGTTCGTTAAAAAGCATGTAGCTTTTATTTGTTGCACCGTCAATGTCGGTACCTAGATGTATTAGTGAGGGGTTTATTTGGGAAAACGAGGTCAGACCTAAATTTTGTTCATATGTAGCTTATATTTTTTTGAAAATTCAAACAAAAGAAAATTCAAGCCCCAAGTTAATTTAACGGGCAAACGAGATTTTATTATTTTGTACATATGTATGTACATACATATGGGTCATTTTTGCGTAGTATGAAAGAAATTTGGAGGAAAAATGGTTCCACGGTAAGAGCAAACACGTTGTTTTTCGGACATTTTCGTACGAGTGTTTTTGTGGCAGTTTTGAACTCAATATTTTGATCAAAAAATACTACTTGACTAAAATGGCAATTACTTTAAATGATTTGAAGTCGCTTCTAAAGGAGCAAAAAGAAGAAATCCTACAAAATATCACGGAAGCTAGGGTTATCAAAAATACTGATGAAAAAGTAGGGATTATTTCCAAAAAGGTAGAGAAGTAAAAAAAAAACGTTGAAATGCAAGGAAATATAATAGAGAAACAAGAAGCCATGTGTGTTCCAAGCAAGAAAAGAGAATCTCTCAGCTGGAAGTAGGTTTGAGGAAAAATAATTTAATTATCTTTAAAGTTGAAGAAACCGACAAAAATGCGGAGGAACTCAAATAAATTGTTGTTAATACTTTAAACAATGGCAACGAAAACTTTCAATTAACATCAAGTGACATTGAAAGCTGCTTTCGTCTAGGGAAATATTCTAAAGGGAAGATAAGGCCCATACGTCTAACCTTTAAAAGACAAAAAGATCGTCCACCAACTTTAGCGTCGCAGAGGACCTACTTAGATCCCTTCTGGAAGCAAGAAAACACCTAGTTCCAAAATTACTAGAATTCAAAAAACAAGGCAAAAGAGCATATTTCAAGCACTCAGTCTATCCGGGTCTAAGCAGGTGGCTGGGTTGTCTTCAAAGTCGGTATACTTTTTTTGTTAACACAGCAATCAAATTCTTTTTTTTTGAAAAAATAGTACATAATTTTAATTTTATGTTGAATGACTTTTGATAAATTATTTGTTTAAAAGAACTGGGGATGCTTTAACATCCATCACCATCTAGGATGATTTTTTATTTATTTTTGCTTTTCTCAAAAACGGTTTATGTATTCGGTTTTAAAAAAAATTGAAAAATATTGTTTTTGGAGCTTTGTAAAAAATTTCGAAATATTAAAATATTCAATCTGATGTGCGTGGGTTCGAATCCTAAAGGTTTTCTTCAAATAAAATTGGATTAAAGCTCAGCACCACTAGGAGTCTGATGATTGCCTGGCAAGCATGAAATAGCTACATATATAACTCCGGCCAAATAACGAATTAAAAATTTAACTCGTAAGAAACATTTGGTAGTAGCACCATAAAGTTGTTGTTGTTGTTGTTCACAAAAATTCAATAAAAAACTAGTTAATTTTAAATAACGACATTATGGGCAGTATATATGTACATATACATACCTCATAGAGCAGTTTATTTAATTTTTTATCTTCTTATTTTAGGTTGAAGTAATTTCAATGTTTTTTTTTATACAGAAGATTTAAAAAAGTTCAACTGATATAGTTTTTTGTTTTTTCAATTTTTTTTGCAAAATTCACGATTTCAAAAACAGGAGGCCATGTGTGCAAACTATTTTTTTCTTCTAATGATTTATAAAATGTCTATAGTAATTTAATTTTCTACTTAGTTTAATGATTTAGTCTCAAAACAAAAAAAAATTTAAGATTTCTCATCTATGTAATTACGAAAATTCAATACTGTACATTTTGAAATTTTCAATATTATTATGTACATTTGAAATGCAATCTTATCTTAAATTTTAGAGAAAATTGGAAATGAAAAGAAGGATCCTTCGTAACTGAAACAATAAACCACTACCGAAACCAATGCTAGGACTCGGATAAGAAATTACGATATGTTGACGACGACATATGTACACATTTCGAGGAAAATCAGTTTTGTTCTAACATTTGTCAAAAAGATACCGGTTAAGGTAACAACAAGCAACTCAATTTGCTTTCTAGGAAACCACACAAAAGCCTTAAGTTTCAAATTTAAAGAAAATCGTTTCGGTAGTTTTGGATGCGTGTGTAGGTTCAGACATGCAGCGATATTTGCAAGCACTTTTTTCGGTTAAATTGTTTGCCAATCTAAAACTGGTCAGCAAAACTACAATCCCAAAGTAAGGTGATAAATCTGGAAAAATTATATTTAAAAATATCACAGGGCAAATTTTATTAAATTATGCCTATATTCGATGAAATTGTTAATTTATGTTTAATTGCTCATTTGTTGGCCTTAATTGCTCATTTTCCTGTTTTCTTTTAGTTTTTGACTTATTTTCTATTTTTCATGAAAGTTTGATTACAACTGTACCTCGTTAATTTTTTAAATCGATCATAATAAAAAAATATGAAACAAAAAACATCGAAGACTCACACAAAATAGTGTAGTTTTGAATGTCTATAATCTTTGATTTTTTAAAAGTAATATTGTTTTTATAATATTATGAAGATTTATAGGAATATCAACAAAAAATTTAAAAATTTCAAATGAAATTTTGAAAATTATTTAATAGAACACGAGTTTTTTGCTATTTTTGAAGCAAAATATTCTCTTTATATTTAAAAAAAAATGCTTTATAAAATACATAGAATAAAAACCATAAGGTTTCGGTATGGTTTTCACCAAGAAGAAGCTCGTATTAAAACAATAAAGAAAATCTCATTGAACAAATAAAAATGGCAACCGGTAACATATTTTAATTAATTTATTTAATTTATTAGTTTAATTAATTATTTTTAAATTCTTTTTCTTCTGAGTATTGAACCTGGAACCTTCCAATCGCAATCGAAAATTGCAATGGTAAAAGTTAGTCAACTTAAATCACTTTGTGTCTGAACTTTTCAATTGGTTTTAAGTTTATATTATTAAAAACTAAAACTTCATACCAATTTTTTTTCCAAAATTCTTAAGAAATAATAAATATATATTTACAAAACTGATCGTATGATGGAATGATTACCTGATGACTAGGTTTTTTTCCCCCTGACAAGATTTGTTTTATCATTTTTTGTGACAGAATTGACAATTAAAAAATTTTTTTTTCTGTAGACCATTTTTTTTAAATTCTAACCATTTTTTGCAAAAAAATTAATTTTTGTGACCGAATTTTCTTACAGCATTTTTTTGAAAAAATGTATTTTTAGACAAAAAATTGTGTTGGCAAATGTTTTTATCTACAAAAATGTGTAGGTTAGGTATGTATTATTTCAATACATTTCTGCTTGAAAATTCCTTGGAAGTCGAAAATTAATTTTAATAAAAAAAAGATGTATAAACATTATCGCAATTAAATAATGATTTTTAAGTAATTGTCTTAAATGACATTCTTATATTTGTAATTTAATTCTAAAGTTCTTTAACATTCGTGTGATAGTATATGTAAATATAAGAAATGTACTCACTGCAAATATTATGTTAAATCCAAACAGAATGTATTTCACGGTGGCCATACCACAATTTCGCATTTTAAAATGCATTTTTATGTTTTTTTTTTATGTTACAACTTAACTAGTGCAAGTAAAATAAAAATTATTTAAAATGTTGTTTCTTATTAGAATTCCTTCAGAAGTCCGTTCGATATCGCGGTTCTAATTCAACTGGACACTGTTGAATTCCTTAAACATTGTATGGGCTTCGTTCGGCACGAAAATACTATAATGACCCCAACCAAATAAGAGTAAAAAAGAAAATAACTGTGGAAAATCCACAACTAAAACTCCAATTTGGTCAGTTAAGGGGTTAGAAAAGAAAAAAAAAACATAAGCATTTTAAGGGTGCATGGCAGTGGAGAGTTTTATTTTATTCAATGAATGGAAATTTTGTTCGTCAAGAAATTCGAGGTTAAGTAGAGTACTGTCTTCCTGCTCATGGTGATTTCTATACCCGACATAGTACACAGGTGAACTACTTAACTTTTACTGGGGGATTTAAAGTAAATGCATTACGATAAATGAAGAGTTCAACATACGAAAATAGGTTTACTTTTAGTATAGTCAGACTCAGAACGGTCATAATTTATTTAAAACATGTTTGCTTGGTAATCACTTAATCTTGAAAACAGTCATTAATTTTTTGGGTCATTTTGACTGGTACATATTATGTACATAATAAATGTATAGTATGTCAAATGTCACTCTGGCTCCAAAATCGACATGTTTATTGATGTTTTATCGATTCATGACAAATTAAAAACCGTAGTGTATGGACTTCGGTAACTTAAGACAATACAGTGAATGACTTATGATTGTACATATGTCCAAAAATCATAATTATTTGTGTGTTTAATTTATGATATTAAAACATAAAAAAATGTACGCTGAGCTTCAATATAACCCAAAAAATAACTTTTTTCATAAAAACATTTAATTTGGCAAACTGCACAAAAATGTTTACTTACATAAGAATAAATAATAATTTTCGCAAATAAAAAGAAAAAAACACTAACTAGCTAGTTCTTAAATATGGTTAGACAAGACATTTAGTTTTTTTTTTTTACAAAAATATTAAAGTCATTATTCAAAATTTTAATTGTCTACTTTTAAGTGTTTAAGGAACAAATAATGTATGAGTACGTTTGTGATATTATTTTAATTCAAAAATGAAACTAAATATTTGAATAATCTTTTCTGAAATCTATCTTCCCTTTTCTACCCTTTAAAAAAAAACCCCTTTTTCACTTTTCAATTAAACATAATTTACCTTTGCTAATTTATTTATTTTTCTTTTTTTTAAATTTTGCTTAACTTAAAGTAAACCAAAATATAGAATTTGATAATTAAATGTAATGTATAGTTAAGAGACGGCATCATATGGTATGGCTACCCTGATGCCTTCTAAAAATAATTTATGAATTAAGTTTGTAAATTATTTTAATAAATAAATAAATAAAAAAAAAACACCTTTTTAATGGTCCAAGACTATGATTATTTAAATTTCGATCCAACAAAGTAAAAAACAATCGTTCCACAAACTTCTATTCGTTTCTCATTTTGTTCTATCTGTCAGTTTTTCATTCCAGTTCAACCTTAAAAATCTAAATATGTTTGTATCTGTCACTGACAGATCTTTTCAATGACATCCGAAGTTCAAAGATCTACGTTTCACTGCTTTGTATTTCAATGAAGCCTATCACGGATAGCTGCAATTGAAGTCTAAATACTTGTTTCTGTTATGCAAATTCTGAAACGTTATGAAAGGTACATACAAGCAACTAAGTATTTTTTTATGTGTTATGCAACATTAGGTGTGTTTAAAAAAAACGTTGCATATGCTAAACAAATTCAAAAAAAACTTAGAGATTTCTCAGATGATCGGATAGAGATGGGTCACTAGCACAATTTTTACACTTCTTGCTATCGATATTTTGAATAAAAACTCCATACTTTCCCAAGATGGCGTTGTTCGGCCGAGATGTCGTTTTTTTTATAGACCCATTCGGGCATACAAAAATCACCTAACACCTACGGCGATTAGTTATTGTTGCATTTAATCAAAGTGTTAATTTTTCGTCACATTCCCTCAGGATTTAGAAAAACAAATGAATATTATCTCCGAAAACCCGCCCTCGAATCTGATGAGCGAAACTATAAAAAAAAACTAAAAAACCAGTTCCGATCTTAAAAGGTTTGTCCAAACCAATGCGAAACATTAGGATACAAAGTTGTTATTTTTATTCTTTCTTCGTCGTCATATATTTTTTATTATTATTATTAAGGCTATTATTATTCACCATGTGAATTTTAATACGTCTCATAAGCTTGTAAGATTCATATCTAAAAATTCTCCCTCATTAATTTATGAAAGGGAAATATTTATTAGCTGATGAGAACGGTATTTTTTTTGAGTTATGTGTCTCATTATCTTACCAACGCTTAGTGAATACTCGCCTTAGTATTTATTTAAAAGAAGTTTTGTCTAACATTTTCATAACATATTATTTTTTTTTAAATATTGTTTTTAGCAACTGTTGATTTAGTTTGGTTCTCTTAGAGCATCCTCTTTGTCTTACCTTCTTTTTTTCGACTTCTGCATGTACACAAACAGCATTTGTATCTACAAAAAATATTAATTTCTATCTCAAATTTCACATTTCAATATGTTTGTTAACTCAACTGTTCAACTTTTCCTTTAAAAACTGGCCGAAATCTTCCGTTTGCGTTTATTAACAAAAAAAAAATAATTATAATAATTTTTTTCAAATAAGTCTAACAAAATTATGTAAGATTAAAAATAAATAACATTAAATACTTTTTCTTTATACTCGAAAGATGTATTTTATTAAAGGAGGACTAAAAAAAACAAATTCCACGTCGAGACGAGATAAAAATATTCGGGAGTATATTTTTGAAAACCGGACCCCCTTACATTCTTTTTTTAGCATTTTTTTTTCTCATAACTTGATAATTTCAAACCGTAATATGCCTAAAATATTTTGATTCCATCCCACTGATATCGAATTGGAAATGGATTGACAGGTGCAATCTGACCGATCGAATTTAGTGCATAGGATGCCCTGAGACCTCGAGAAACTATAATAGTTGAACGTGGTCGGAAGCTAATGTCGAAAAACAACGCAGAGCTTTCTGAAACCCAAATGTAAAAGCACCAGCTACGTCAAGAGCAAAAGAAGCTGCCATTATTTTATTAACAATGCATTTCAATCGTTTGATAGAGATTAGACCAGCACTAGCAACATTTTAAACTTCCTGTTGCTATTGTTGTTGTTTCGAAATGAAATGTAAGGCAGTGGTGGTAGCTGGAACTGTTGGCAATGTGCTTGGAAAATATTTGCTGGCCAGCGTGCTGTTTCCCGTTGACGGTGGCTGGCGCTGGTGGTGTTGCTGGTTTAATCTATTTCGCGATGTGTCTCCATCATTTTGATTTGTGTTGGTAGCTGTCAGTTCACTTTTGAAGGAACGTTCGAATTGGATTCTTTCCTATGACCATTTTCGATTACGTCCTACGATTATAGTTCTACCTTAATGCTAAAGCTACTGCTCACAGTAGTTACAATAAGTTAGTTGGTACCTGAGGTGCAGGATGTGGGAACATTTTCTTAAATGTCTTTTGACTGGGTTAACATGTCTCCAATTATTTTCAAAAGAAAACTCAATGAGGTCACCCCTGAGATTTTTTCATAAAATAAAACAAAAATCCTAGCAAACACCCACTACCACTGCGCTCACCCTACACAACGCACTATTTTTTTTTATGTTAAGCAATTTGAAATCACGCAATTAATAAACGTTTGGAATATTTAACCAGCACAATGTCCTTTCTAAGCTTTCTAAAGGTCAGACCTAATACAATACAAACAAAAAAAAAACCTCAACATCAAGCCAAATTCATCGAAACTAATGATTGTTATTTATTTTTTGTGAAGGAATAATTTCTGTGACCGGAATCCAAAATAAATTTTCGTAACACCTAGAATATAAAATTCTTTTTACCAAAGTTACCAAACATAACTACATAAAATAATGACACTATTTTATTTATTGTGATATCCCTACTTATTCCAAAATGTTCCATTTATGGAAAAAAAAACTACGTTGGCTTTTATTGGGGAGGTCTAGTTCTTTGTCAGGTTAGACTTTCTACGAGTATAAATAAAAGAGGTTATCGACTTCCTGGTAAACTGAATCGTTAACCGTGTTATATTGTAATGAGCTTTCTACTGCGTGACTCTAGGCAGTTGTACTAGTACCTATGTATGTATATATATGAATCGATATAGTTTCCTTCACAACCATTGGTAGGTTTTGTTGTGCCAACGGCCAACGTGAATGATTGAATATGAAGAAAGTAGTAAAGATCAAATTCCTTTTTTAATGCTGATAAATAACGACAGGACTTTATGTTTGTTGTGTCATTGCTTTACTTAGATTTTATGGAGTGAGATTGATTGCAAAACTTTCCATGAATATTACCTACAAATTAATACGAATACAAATTACCATTTTGTGGTACATCTAACTTTTCTCAAAAAAAAAAAACGGTGATCCGACATTTTAATACAGTTACATGAAAATTGGGTTTTTATTAAGTCATTGTGAAACAGGCCATAATCAGATAGCTACCTACCGCGGTATCAACCGTATAAATTAAATATAATGTTTAAATATTATAAATCACATTTTTCGTACTTGAGAAATTTACCTTTCGACCGCCATCTTGGATTTGACTTACTTACTTGGATCCTCGGACTTATTATGTCTCTTAGTTTTACCTAACGGGGCACAATGCCATCTCTACAGGTTGTCCAGAAATATTTACTTGAGCAGAGGAGAAAGTCCTAAGGCTGATCCTTTTTGTTTTTGCCGAAATGATCTATAAAGCGACGATTTTAGCTTCTCTATCCACCCTTAATGTCATTCGATGGAAATCCATGATCCTATGATCAAGGAGGTATGATTGCAGATTCTACTGAATTACTCCATTTCCGTTCGACGAAGCTGCGTGCATCACTAATCACCAACAGGAACATTATTGGTGAATGTATACAGCCCTGCCTAACCCCACTTTGAATTCGAATTTCTTTATCAACATTCCATCTTGCAGAACATGACATTTGGATTCAATTCAGCTTTGATAATAGCAATTAATTTATTGAGATGTCCTTCCTGCACGCGCAATGCAGATAAATTTTCAATTCACACTGTCGAACGCGTTTTCGGAGTCTTTTAATTTTGATTCAAAATATGCCAAAATTTGAAACAATTATCAAAAATTAACATTTTTAACTTTGTTGGGTTGTTACTTTTTTGTTTCTAACAATACCGAGATATTTCCTAAATAACTAAAATCCAAGACGGCAAGCAGCCAAAAGGTGAATTTCAAGAGTCCGAAAAATGAGATTTACAATATTTAATACATTCTCTTTTGAATGAATGAAAAAAATGGAGCGTCAAAAGTTACCCACATGCTGTCTTTCATAAATGTACTGAATTAATATGGGGTCCCAAGATTTTAGACAAAAACCGACGGGAAGGGTGAAAGAAAATGACTGTTGAAGAGGATATAAAACACCGAACAAGTTAAATACTTTATATCAATAGTATTAGTAGTTTTGTTGTTATCAAGCTTTTTGATAAAAAAAAAATTTATTTTATTGTTTTCTGAAAATTCATACACAAAGGAACGTTTGTTTTATTAAATAAATTCTTTTAATACAAAACTGAATGTTTGCATTTTCCTTAGGATAACTCTTGAAGCTTTAACAGGTTATGGGCCCAGACTCGTATGAACTGCGTTAACAATATTATTAAAGAAGAATTCAAGATAGTATACGAAAATAAAAAATTAGAAAATGTCTGAATTGAAGATATCCATCGACAAACTAGAAAGTTCTAGTGAATGGCCTAAATGGAAATGGCAAATGAGTATGCTTTTTCGTCAACATGATTTGAAAGGAATTATCTCTGGAGAGATTGAATGTCCTACAATAATAAGTACGTCTTCTGCTGAAGAAATAAAGAAACAAAAACATTGGTTGAAAGAAGATGCTAAAGCTTGTGGCTTGATTGCAGCATCTTTAAGCTCGCCGATCGCTGAACTTGTTTTAACCTGCGAAACATCAAAAGAAATTTGGGATAAACTGTGTGCTCGTTTCGAGCGAAGCAGCATTCAAAGACTCAACATGCTGATTGACAGTTTTTTCCAAACACGAAAACAAGAAGAAGAAGACATTAGTGCACATATTGCTAAATTACAGAAATTGTTTGTAGACCTGAATGCTGAGCTCACCAAACATAAAGAAAACACTCTCTCTGAACGTATTTTGAATGGTCGAATAATTTCAACTCTAGGTAAAGAGTTCGATAATTTCAGAGATCTGTGGGATACAATTCCTGCAGAAAAGCAAACCCTCAACTTACTTATAGAGAAGTTATGTGCCATCGAAACAAGAGACAATAAGCAGAATGTTTTGGCTGATAATACAGCTTTAGTTGTCAACATAAGAAAGAAGCAACAAAGCAAGGAAAACAAATCTAAGCTTGACCGAGCAAAAATGAGGTTTCCATGTAACAAGTGTAAGCAACTTGGACACTGGGCTGCTGAATGTCCAGAAAATAAAAACAAAGAATTTAAAGGAAAGAGAACTAGCTTCCAGAACAATTTTAGAAAACCGAATGCTTTGGTTTCATATTCGTTGAGTCTGACGAATGAAAGTTTTTTAAGTACAGACCGATGGTATTGTGATAGTGGTGCTTCAAGGCACATTTCACCAAACAAATCCCAGTTCGAAACATATGTGAGATTTGATGTACCTGAAGTGATTTGTTTAGGAAAACAAAATGTCACAATGAAGGCGTATGGAAAAGGTAATATTCGTATTCTGGCGAATATTGAAGGTATATGGGAAGAAGCAATTTTGAAGGAAGTATGGTACGTTCCTGATGCAAGCGCTCACTTATTTTCTGTGAAGGCTGCTGCTAGAAATGGTTTTGTAACAACTTTGGATCACAAAACAGTTACAATCAAGAACAAAGAAAATGAAATTGCTGTTCTTGGATATCTTCACAATGAACTTTACGTTTTAGAAATTCAAGTTGTGAAACCGAAAGCACATGTCCTAATCTCTAAAGGCTTAAAAAGTCTTCAACTATACCATGAAAGATTTGGTCATCAGAATAAGCGACATGTAAAGAAGATTCTCATGAAGTTAAATATCAGTGTACCTCAAACCGAAGAAGAATTCTGTGATGGATGTGCCATTGGTAAGATGCACCGACTACCCTTCAAGTCGAGAAGTGAAAAACCTTCTAGTGTTGGAGAGATTATCCATGCAGATGTTTTTGGGCCTGTAGAAATAATCTCGTTGGGTGGCTCTCGATATTATGTTTGTTTCAAGGATGGTTACAGCAAGTTTCGCAGATTATTTTTCTTGAAGAATAAAAACGAGGTATGTAAATGTCTTGAAATATTTCTAAACGAAGCCAAATCAAATTGACACATTGTCAAGAAATTAAGATGTGATGGTGGTAAAGAATTTGTCAACAAAGATGTACACAATGTTTTGTCGAAGTTTGGAGTTGAACAGTGCATTGGACCTCCATACACACCACAACAGAATGGAATAGCTGAAAGAGAAAACCGAACCATAGTCGAAGCTGCTCGAAGTATGAGAGTATCCAGCAAGTTGCCGAAGTTTCTATGGGCTGAAGCATGTAATACAGCCGTTTATGTTCTGAACCGAACAGGACCGACAGCTGTTGAAGGAAAGTGCCCATATGAATTATGGTATGAAAAAGAAATTATAAATCTCTCACATTTAAGAATATTTGGAACTGGATGCTATGTTCACATACCAAAAGAGCTTCGAAAGAAATTTGATGAGAAAGCTGTTTTTGGTAGAATGGTTGGTTATGTCAATGAAAAAGATGGTTATCGTGCATGGGTTCCAAAGTTGAAGAAAATTGTGTGTAGTCATGATGTAATTTTCAAACAAGAAGTTGTATGCAACATGAATGGAAATAACTTTGAAAAAGAAATTGATGATCGAAGTGAAGAACTTCCAAGAGAAAAAGAAAAGTTTGAAGTTTTGGTCATGAATGATAACGACGACAAGAAACAAAATGAGAACGAAATTGTGGAATCCAATGTAAATACATCTCAAGAACATGAATCAGATCAAAATGATATCGAAACAAGAAAAACTATTGATGTTATTGATTCAGACAAGTCTTACTGCCAAAACGAAAAAAGCCAATTGGAATCTGAAAAAGTAATTGAATGTGAAGAACCTTCTACAAGCAAAAGAGAAAGAAAAAAGCCAAGCTGGATGACGGGAGGCTGGTATCTGATGCTAGCAGAAGAAGAAGAAAGAAAATTAAATGAAGATCCAAGGACGTACTTTGAAGCAATGAAGTCAAGAAATAGTGAAGAATGGCTCTCAGCAATGAAGGAAGAATTATCATCTCTGGAAGAAAATAGAACTTGGGAATTGGTGAAAAGACCTTCAAATCCAGTTATCAAAAATAGATGGGTCTTCCGAGTAAAGGATTCAGTTCAAGGTGCGAAGCCAAGATTCAAAGCAAGACTTGTTGCCAAAGGTTATGTTCAGCAAAAGGGGATTGATTTTGATGAGACTTTCAGTCCTGTAGCAAGATACGACACAGTTCGAATGCTTCTAGCTTTAGCTGCAACTTTCAATCTGAAGATACAACAATTTGATGTTAAAACAGCCTTTTTATGTGGTACTCTCGAGGAGGAAGTATACTTGGAACAGCCTGAAGGATTCGAAGATGGAACTGGAAGAGTATGTAAGTTGAAAGGAAGTCTTTATGGCCTTAAACAAGCACCTCGTTGTTGGCATAGACGTTTCCTGAACTTTATGGCAAGAACTGGATTAGAAAACAGTAACGCAGATCCATGTCTGTTTTATCGAAACAAGAATGGAAGAATTCTTTATGTAGCCATTTATGTAGACGATGGGTTAGTTTTTGGCAACAATGAAGAAGAAATCCAAAATTTTATGCAAGAGCTGAAAAATGAATTCAAAATTACAATTGGAACTCTAGATAATTATCTTGGAATGAAGATCAAAATTGCAAGTGATGGTTCAATTCAGATAAGCCAAGAAAAATACATTGAAAGAATTTTGGAACGTTTTAACATGAAAGAATCGAATCCAGTTACAACTCCTACAAATCGGGAGGAAGAAGTTTCAAAAGAAGAACTAACAGAACAGGTTCCTTATCGAGAAGCAGTAGGAAGTTTGATGTATTTGGCAACGGGAACGAGACCAGATATTGCATATGCGGTGAGTTGTGCTGCAAGAAAAATGGAAAGCCCAACCAAAAATGACTGGAACACCGTTAAGCGAATTTTCCGATATATCCGTGGAACAAGCAAATCAGTCATCAAGTATAAGCCAAATATGAAACAAGAACTGGAAATATACAGTGATGCTGATTATGCAGGTGATTTAAAAACGAGACGGTCAACAACAGGAGTGATTTCTTTATTTGCTGGTGGACCTATATCATGGACAAGTCAACTTCAAAGAACTGTAGCTTTATCAACAACTGAAGCAGAGATTATGGCTGCAAGTGAAGGTGCCAAGGAAGCAATGTGGCTCAAACGACTATTGCAAGAACTAACCGGAAAGAACAAACCTGTACCTTTGCTTTACATTGATAATGCAAGTGCTATAAAACTAGCGAAAAATCCAGAATATCATAAACGATCGAAGCATATTGAAGTTCGTCACTTTTATGTTCGAGAGCGCTTTCTTGAAGGTGAAATCAGATTGGAACACATTCCAGGAACGAATCAACTTGCAGATTTGCTAACGAAACCTCTTGAACGAGTCAGATTTCAAATACTTCGACAGAAAATTGGTATTGCCTAACAATCAAGTATTTCTTTTACCGTCCGGTGTTTTTGGAGGAAGTGTTGAAGAGGATATAAAACACCGAACAAGTTAAATACTTTATATCAATAGTATTAGTAGTTTTGTTGTTATCAAGCTTTTTGATAAAAAAAAAATTTATTTTATTGTTTTCTGAAAATTCATACACAAAGGAACGTTTGTTTTATTAAATAAATTCTTTTAATACAAAACTGAATGTTTGCATTTTCCTTAGGATAACTCTTGAAGCTTTAACAATGACAATCGAAAAATATGTAAACAAAAATTCTATAGTTGAAAACGATTTATCTTTTCTTCTTTACTGCGTTTCCGTTATTCATCTGATTTTCTGTTTTTCCCTTTGTGTTTTCCATAAATAAAACAACATAAACTATTGATTTTGTTTTTCAAAACACAAAGTTATTTAAAAAGAACTCCAAAACTTGCAGGAAATACTGTATGTTTTTTTTTTAACTTATCACTTTTAAATTTAAGTTATTGTAGCAAATATTCAAACTCAGAAGTCCGAAAAAAATATTTATTTTTCTAACTACTTTTTAAAATTTTAAATTATCAAGTATTATTTTTGTTTTTAGTATATACCTACATACATATATATCATTTAGTATAAATTTCAAATCAAATACTGAAAACGTACCCATACTTTTAAAGTAATTAGCAATAATCGAAACAACATCGTTATATAAAAAGAAAACAAAAACACAGCTTTATTGAAAACATCAATTCGGTTTCCACCTGTTTTTTTTATTTTTAAAACAAAGATGTTTTTGATGTTTGCTGTTTATGTCTTTGAAAGAATATCTACGCACATCTGTTTGAAGTGTTTGGTTTAACTTTTTTTAAGAGTACTCGTTGAATATCAAAAAACAGCATAGTATATAGTATTTGGGGAAGGTGAGAGGTTGGGTGTATGTATATGTAAAGTCTTTTTGCATTTAGTGAAAATTTGTATATGTATATTGTATATGTATTATATCATATCGAACTAATTCCATGTTAAAATGTTACTTTCAAAATATAACTACGTAATTACTCAAGCAAACAAAAGTAAATTAAAATATTAATTTTGGTAATTTTCAATGTCTCAAAAACTAGAAAACATAAAATTATCTTTTTTCTGTTTTTGGTTGAAATTAATAAGAGCAACTAATCCTTAAAACAAAATCCTGTATTTAATCTTGAGATTTTTTGAAAATTACACCTAAAACTAGTCCAAATTTTGAGTTTAAAATTGTGAATCCATTTGATTTAAAAACAGGCTAATAAAGCAGAGTTTTGGCTTTCAACAAACTACTCCTTCCTCCTAAACGCGGGGATGCATGTTCTCCTAAAAACTGTTTTTAAAAGATTGCGTCTAAGTTACAAAGTGAAAGGTAATACAGTAAATTGCGATAGCTAACGTTCAGTTAAGTTGAATATCGTTGAGCAGGTATTTGTTGGCCGTCAATCAATAACATTTCGGAAGAAACTGTTCGAATGTTAATAGCAGGTAAACGTATCGATGATTATTAATTTTGGTGCTGTGGATTGAGAATCTTCAATTTTAAATTGTAATAATTTAGAAAAAGAAAATTATTGTTTTGTTAACTCTAGTGCCTGGAATGATGGATTTGGTAATTCTTTCCGTGAATTGCAACTTGTTTTTGTTTTCAGTTGTCGCTGCAGATTGATAAGAAAAGGTCACCTTCGTGTGTACTGCGTCTGTTTGTGCACATTCACAACCGTTTATCTCGTTTTTCTCGTGTGTCTTGTCGCTCGCTTAGTGTCTCCAATAATAAAAAATAGAAAAATAGAAAAAAAGATAAATAAAATTAAAATTTACACAAAAAAAAGAAAGCAAACCAAAACACAACAAAAAAAAAAAACAATTCAAAAATGTACCCACCTTTTTTTCCATCCTTTTCCTCCCCAACCTGCAGTTGATTGGCTTAGCAAGTGCATGAATTGTATTGAACTTGTCTAAGCTCTCTCAATTAATGCACTTGCTGAGCGAACAATAGCAGAGGCATATAGGGAAATACTGTTTGACTGTTAGGGTTCGGATCGATTCACATCACTGTTAAGGCGTAACACTAGTAGTGTTTTGTTTTGAAAAGAATTTTATAATCATATTTAGTTTTTCTCTTAGATTTCGTCTGTTTTAGTCTTTTTTTTCTCTTTTTTTGTCACAATGCAATGATTGGAAATTTCAGAGTTGATTATTGTAATATTCGTGGAATTAGAGCAAATTTCCTTGCTTTGTACGCCCATTCTGTTACAAACAGGCCAGTTTTTTTGGCACTAAGTGAAACCCATGTAGGTGAAAATACTGATCCTGCTGAATTTCAAATTCATTAGTATAATATATTGGCATCCTTCTGGCAAGCACATAAACTTCAGATTAACTCGTAACAAGTTGTACAACAACAAGTGTACAAAGTGTATACAGTTGAGTTATGCAAAGCATGCTGTTTTTTTTAATCTAAAGTACGTAAGTAGTAAATTCGTGCGATCCAGTTTTCAATCCTGCATTATATTATTGAAAAAAGTTATCAGTTATTAAATCGTCACCTTCGACTTAGAGTTCAAAACTGCTAACTCACATTTACTCAAAAATTGAAATGTTAGAACAATGTCTGAGCAAATCCAAAAATATAGGAACTTAGTCCTCATTTCCATTAGTAATGTAAAAAATTGATAAAATTTGAGAGTTTTTAAAAACATTAATTGAATAAGTAAAAATAGAAGATGAGTTAGCTGGTTTTTACTCAAAGCCGACGATTAGCTGTTAGTCAGTAGTAACCTATCTTTTGATGGCGTTGTAATTATTTTAACTTAGTTTTTAATTGTTTATTAGTTTTAGCACTGCCTGTATTTTATATATTAAAATATACATACTTATTTACTGATAAAATAGAAGATATTAAGTTTTGGTTTGTTTTGTTCTTTTTCGTTAAAAAAAAATATGTAGCAATAGTTATGGAAAAAAAAACACACATCTTTTATTGTTTATTTATATTTTTATTTGTTGGTCTGTGCTATTTTTCGACATAATTCAAATAACAAACAACATCTGTTGCAACTGCGAACCTTCAAGTTAAATACTCTGCTGCTAAAATTAATTTAAAAATGCAAAATTTAACTATGTTATGCAAATTTTATTGAAAATACCGAATATCAAAATAAAAACAAAAAAACAACATAGACAAACATTAAGTATTCCATAAGATCGTTGTGAAATGCTCAGCTAATATCGATGAACAATGATCAGTTGTCAAGAACACTTTAAAGAAATAAGAGGTGAAATAACTCATTAGATTAAAAAACAACACTTAAGAAAAACGGTGAATTATTTATTCGTATTCATATTATAATATGGAAACACCAGCAACAATAATATAATGGCTGAAAATACAGAAATTCAAAACAAAGGTACTAGATAAAAAACTATTAAACCAGTAGTTGTTTTAACATTAAAATAATGTGTAAAGTAAATGTTTTACGGGATCGATTTTAATCAAATAACAAGTTTAATTACTAACAAGTTGAATCCTAAACAAGTTTATTATCTAATTTAAATTTGTGTTGTTTTTGTCGAATGTATTCTTAAATGCTATTAATTCTTTGTTTTTTTTTTTTTTTGAAAAAAAAACATGTCAGGATCGTAGATCATTTAAGTGATCAAATGATAAACAGATATTTATTGTTTTATTTGAAAACTTTCCATGGAAGAAATTACTATAATAAGGTTCAACAAACAAACTCTGCAAAAAAAAAAATTATTTAATTTTAAAATGTGTGTGTAATTTTACATTATAAGTGATAAGATATTATAATGCATAGTTTTATCGTATTGCATTTTGTTCAACGTTCAAAGATACAACGTGGCTTAAATTATTTACAAAACAAATATCATCAAAATTGATCAGATTCTTCGGGTTCCAAATTTAGTTCCCAATGATTGTTTACTTTAAGGGTGTAGAAATTCAACAATGCACATAGAAATATTTGCATGAACAATTTTTATAATGTATTTCCTTCCGAGTATTTACTTTTTACATACCTACATACAAATAATCTACTTGGGTCTGTATTCTAAAAATGTACATTTTGTTTGGACAGCCGTATGAAAGTAAATGAATTTGACTACATTTCGAGTTAAAAAATGTATTTTAAAATGCCATTCAATCGTATGTACATATTTTTGCATATTTTAGCTATAAGTGCATATTTATATAAACTTTAAAAACTTAAATTAATTTCACAAAAATACATAAGTGGATTTACTTTTCATGCTTGAAGTAATTTTTGATTAAGTTCGTACTAGTAGGACTGGTAAGGATCTAAACCTTGCATTTTGACCTGATGAGTTAGGCTTCAGTACGCTTATACACTCTTATAAATTGTGTCCTGAGATTTATTTGAATAAGTGTTGCCATGGTGGCAACCATGTAGCACGCGTGGGGAGGGATGTTACCGCCCTACAAGAATAAGGTTTTAATTGAAATCTAACTTCCATTTTTGATTTTGTTATATTGGTGATATCTTTTTTAACCATTAACTTTTATAATAAAAGATGTATATGTATTATAAAGCTATAAAAGTTGTTTTATAATAAAGTTGTGGGGACTTTCACCTTTAAGCACATAATTGGAGAAATCCCTATTCTTTTTCATTAATTTTTTTTTTCTTGAAAATCTGACACACCAAAAACCTTCCAAAAAATATATTTTCGTTTTTGTAACAAAAAAAAGTAAACATTCCAAGCAACATATCATAGGTAAATCATTTTCCATAAAAAAATTTGGCAGTTTATTTACCAAATGGTAAACTTAACCACATGGTAAACTCATCGAGTGTAACATCATTGCATGAGTACCTTTATTAAATAGTGTTTATGAAAAACATAATTTTCTGCAAAGCGTAAGATTATCTCGTTGAAAATATTGATATTGAACCCAGTTCTTAATTTCGATCGGAGTCAAATCGGTACTCTTTCAAATATATTTGTTCAAAAACTCAGAACATAAATATGTTCTTTCAAAATCTCTTAGTCTCGTCAAAATTAAAAAATGTTTGACTCATCTGGGTCTCGCTAAACTATGTCTTGTCTCGTTTTCATCTCAACTCTTTTTCGCTCTTACCTAATAGTATTAATTTTTCGGTCCAAGAAATACGTTCTCGTCTGGGATGAAAAGAACTCAATCTCGTGTCGGCCTCGTATCGCAGAATGGCCTTGGTTTCGTGACCAATCTTAATTTTTTGAAAAAATTCAAGACAAAAACTTAATTACGTAAAATTTTGAAAAAAATGAATTTGAAATTTTTTTTTCAATTCTTTTTTTCAAAATTTTGAATTTGAAAATTAATATTTCAAAAACTATTTCTTAGAATAGATTTATTTAAACACAGAATGAAAGAAAAAGTTATTGGCTTTTCAAAAACGTATCGCACAGCATTGTGAATGAAGCCGTTGATTTTAAATAATTTTTTTCCCATTTTAAGTCTGTTTGTTCGAAAATTGCCCCTCCCGGCTAAACGGAGGGGAATAGACCCCCCCTCCCATACGATTTTTTTCTTGTCTCATCGCAACCTACTCCTACACGCCCTAGCATTTTGTCGCATTGCTCATGACTCACCCTGTATAGACTTCGATTGCTACTGCTGCTACTGTACATAAGTGACAGGAAAAACTGAAATAGTTTTAAATGTGCATTTGATTCTTTGCAAAACAGTCGTAGAGAATCGTTTCATTGATTGTTTTGAGAAAAATAATGAATCATGAAATGAAGCGCCAAACAGAAAGAAATAGTATTGGTATTTTCATAAGCAAAGTACACACATTTTTTTTCTGACAGTGCAAATGTTAACATTGGCAGAACCATTCAATATTCACAATATTAAAATTGAAAAAGCAGACTTTCTAGTTCACATATGTATATGTATTGCATAGCGCTATAAATTTTTTTTACTGATAAACTTATACACGATGCAGACATTTTTACTTACTGAAAGTATGCACTGATTTCAGTTATTCGACTGAAATAATGTTTGGATTTGAAATAACAGTTGGATGATTTATGGAGTCAGAAGGTATAATTAGTGGATAGTGCATTTTGGCATCAATAAAAAATATTAATCAAATTTATATAGCATAATATAATAATCATTTCGATTATAGATTCCGTAAAACTCGATCCGCAATGATTCACAGTGTAGTGATCTCTTTTATAATGCCGATAAATGAGTAGATGATAACAAGAGCGCATTCACTGCGGATCGAGTTTAGCGGAATCTGCAATCAAAATGAACATTAAAATAAAATACCTATCATTTTACACCAAAACTATTTTTCTGCGTACATACATACTTACCCTATGGGAAGTTAAGTAGTATTCGCTTCCTAATGCCGGTTTTCAAAACGTCATTTTAGCGTATTCAATTTTTTCAAAAAAGTAAGCCAAAATAATTTTTTACTTTTCACAACTAATTTTAAAACTCCAAACTACAGTTAATTCTATATTTAGATTTTCCAAAATTTTGTATTTTAATAGGTGTTTTCGCAGTATCAAAATATTGAGTTTCTTTCATGTTTTTTTTTGTTCAAAAAAGTAAGGAACAAAAATTTAAAATTTTATATTGTTTTCAAAACTAGTTTACTACAAAAAAGCTGTAATTAACTGAATACTTACTATTTTTAATTTTCAAAAATGAAGCGTTAACTTGAAATTCAATTGCTCTCAATCATTCTACTTAAGTAATTTTATTTGTTCCCCATTGCTATCATAATATTTAAATCATGCATCCACTTCATCATTAAATACCTACCTCTTTTTGACATTGTACATATTTTTAAAAGGGGTTAAATCTTTTGTTTACAGGTCCATTTTTGGGTGTTCGGCATGTTCAGACTTTTCTTCTGTTTCTCTGCTTTGTAGTGAACATGGTTGATCGGATCAAAAATTCCGTTGCAGTTTTTGCCATGACAACTCCAACAAATCCATCATTTGAAGTAAGTTTTAAACAAAATATTTGTTTTAGCATGAGCTCCTTAAATTAACAAAAAATAAAATATTTTTAAGGTATTCACATGGACTAAGACACAAAAAGGATACATCATAAGTGGTTTTTATTGGGGAACGATAATAACACAGTTTATCGGCAGCCTTCTTTGTCGTAAGTTTGGCGCCAAGCTCACAATTCTGATCTCAACGCTAGGCTCTGCTATTTCAACTTTACTGACTCCCATCCTCATACCGTTTGGTGGATGGCAAATGTATACAGCGGTATTAACCATTCAAGGATTGTTTCAAGGCTTGTACACACCGTGCATTCATGAGCACATAGCCAAATGGGCACCAATGGAGGAAAGAGTACGCCTGGGAACTTTTGTCCATACAGGATTGGAATTGGGAACCATACTTGCAATGGGAATACCAGGTTTAATAGCCCAATCAAGCATGGGCTGGCCAGGCATATCGTATGTATCTGGAGGAATGTGCTTTGTATGGTCCGTTTTTTGGGCTATTTTTGCAGATAATAGCCCAACAGTTTCTAGATTCATAAGCCCAGAAGAAAAAAATTTCATACTTACTTCACAGAAAAAAAGTGCCGACGTCGAGCACAAGAAAATTCCGATTCCCTGGAAGGCAATATGCACATCTGCTCCGTTTTTATCTCTCATTATTATCGAATGTGCTCAATGTCTAGGCTTCAAGACAATGCAAAACGAAATACCATCATATTTACACGGAGTTTTGCACATGGACATTAAATCGAACTCCATGTTTTCGGCACTTCCATTTTTGGCCAGGTTTTTAGTGTACAATGTATGGTTTGTTCTTGGGGATTTCTTTATAAGCAAAAACATCATGACTTTGGTGACTCTTCGAAAGATGGTTAGCACAATATCAACGTGGATTCCAGCATTGGCTCTTGTTTTCCTTGGATTCTTGGATGAGCATGAAACGGCACTGGCCATAGTGCTAGTGACTGCAACTGTTGGAATAAATGGCGGTAAGAGTATAGGAAGCGGATTGAATGCTATCGACCTTTCACCCAATCATGCTGCGACTCTCATTGGAATAGTTAAAACTGCAAGTAGCGTAATATTTATGTTGACGCCATTATTTGTAGCAGCGATTGTGCATGTTGAGGTAAGATTAGGCTGTATTATGCAAGCTATGGTTTCCAACTATATGGCTTTTCTATTTTAGACTGATCGTTCAGAGTGGCAGATTGTATTTGCAATTACTGCTTTGGCGTTATTTGTGGGTAATTTACAATTCATGTTTCTTGGAAAAGCAGAACCTCAGCCATGGAACAATGGAAATTTTGGACAAACAAGTGATATATCAAAAATTGAGGAGAATGTCGAAGCAGAACAAGCTGAGTCTTCAACAAAGAAAGAGCCTCTCGATGGTTACATAAATCATCAATTTGTACAAAGCATTCACGATAAATAATAAATTAAAATATACGTTTTAATGTAATTCCGCTCCTACGAGTAAAATTAATAGGATAAGAGTTAGGTTTAAGGGGAGTATGAGCGAGTTAATAAAGTATTAACAAAATTTTCTATTTTGTAAATTATTGTTGTATTATATTGCTGTCATTGTACAACATCAAGTCCTAAGTTATGGATCTTGGTACTGCATATACCAACCCAAAGCCCAAAAAGTTCCGGCCATAAGATCCAATAAATTGTCGAAAAAATGTTCGTCATCAAAGAAAAAAAATTGAAAAATGCCAAAAAATTGTCCTAAAAATGCTCGTCCTTCAAAAAATGCAGAAAAAAAACTGTCGTAAAAAATTATCTGACAAAAAAAATTGGTGAACAAAAAATTCTTCAAAAAAAGTTGTCAGAATTTTTTTTTCAAAATTTAATGAAAAAAGTGCTTTTACGTCCAAGTGTGTCATACTGTTTTATGGTCAGAAATTTCATATATTATATATTTTAGGCGTACAGTCAGACCAAAATATCTGTTTTAACTTATAACTTTGGAGCAACGAGTGATAGGTAAAAACTAAAGTTCATGAAAAAATTTAATATTCCAAACTCTGAAGTTGAAATTTGACAGATTTGCATTAATAAAATTTTAGTACAAGTTGAAAATTATATGTTCATTACTAAAAATGTAAATTAAAAATTAGAAAAAAAACTGCTGTATTGATTTTTAATTTTTTTTAATTTATACCTGTTTTTGTAAATTTTTTTGTTTCTTCTTAAGTACTTTATCAAGTTCTTGGGATCTAGCTACCCATTATATTTTTATTGCAATGATTTTCAACTTGTTCAACATTTAGTCCTGCCTTGTCCTCAGGTTTATATGAAGAACTTAATTTGTTTATGAATTTTTATCCCTTAAATGAATGTATAATATTATTCATCATCATCGGCTCGACAACCGGGGTCCGGTCCTGGTCTCCTTCAACAAGTCTCTCCACCTATCCCGGTCTTGAGCCGACGCCATCCAGTTGCGCACCCCAAGGCTTCGGGCGTCCTGGTCTACGCCATCTCTCCAGCGCAAGCATGGTCTACCACGCTGCCGTCTACCATAGAATGTACCACAAAGGACTTTCCGAGCCGGTTCCTCTTCACTCATGCGAGCTAGGTGCCCTGCCCACCGGAGTCTACCGAGCTTAATTTTTGTCACTATGTCTGCTTCAAGGTAGATTGCGTACAATTCATGATTGTACCGTCTCTGGAATCGTCCTTCCTCACATATGGGGCCAACAATTCTCCTTAAGACTTTTCTCTCGAACGCGGCTAAGAGGTCGGAGTGTCTTTTGCAAAGCACCCAAGTCTCGGATCCATACGTGAGTACTGGCAGGACCATGGTCCTGTACAGCAGCAGTTTTGAAGTTATGGTGAGATTTCTGGATTTGAAGAGCTTTGAAAGACTGTAGTAGGCTTTGTTGGAATTGAGCAGCCGCCCGCGTATTTCTTCTTCTATATTATTATCGGCTGCTACTATTGACCCAAGGTATTTAAAGGATTGCACCACTTCAAATTCGTGCTCCGCTACCTTGATTGTTTGACCAACTGTTCTTCTCGCATTCGACGCCACCATGTACTTTGTTTTACCTTCACTAATGTGCAGCCCCAGATTTTGTGCCGCCTGCTCGATCTGGATGAAGGAATCGTGTACAGCTTGTTCGGTTCTTCCCATGATGTCAATGTCGTCTGCGTAAGCCAGTATCTGGCTGGACCTGTTGACGATGGTCCCTCTTGTTGCCGTGCCAGAGTCACGGATTGCTTTCTCCAACGCCAGGTTGAAGAGGAAGCAGGCCAAACCATCCCCTTGTCGGAGTCCATTAAAGATGTTGATTGGTCTGGATAGCAATCCGGCTATTTTTACTTGGCTTGTTACGTTGGTCATGGTCAACCTACAAAGTCGTGTCAATTTATTTGGGATGCCGAATTCTCTCATGGCTTTATAAAGTTCTACCCTGGCTATGCTATCATAGGCGGCCTTAAAGTCTATAAACAGATGGTATGTTAAGATGTTAAATTCTAGACATTTTTCCATCGCCTGCCTAAGGGTAAAGATCTGATCAGTTGTTGATTTGCCTGGAATGAAACCACACTGCTATTGGCCGATTATGGTTTTAGCGTATGGGGCTATCCGTTCTTGTAGGATAGAGGAGAGTATCTTATAGGCGGTACTCAACAACGTGATACCTCTATAATTGCTGCACGTTGTGACATCTCCTTTCTTATGTATGGGGCAAATTATACCTTTTCGCCAGTCTTCTGGCATTTCTTCCTGCTCCTATACGTGCACTAGAATATCATGAATTGCTTGGCGTAAGGCTGGCCTACCGTGGTGGAATAGTTCGGCTGGTATGCCATCGGCTTTCGGGGCTTTGTTTTTCTTAAGCCGGGCTATAGCCTTCTCAACCTCTTCTATGCTTGGTGGCGGTAACATAGGGTATCCTTCTTGAAGTAGTAGAGCCTCTACTTCTGCAGTGAGCTGACCATTTAGCAATTCATTAAAGTACACTTCCCATCGCTCCAGTATGCTTAGGGGATCGGTGATCAGATTTCCCTCTCCGTCCTTGCAGCAAGTGTAGCGTGGTGTGTACTGCGTCATGTTTCGGACGGATTGGTAGAACTTCCGCGCCTGGTGCGGACCTCACTCTCGGCTTCTTTCTAACTCACAGATGATGTTCTTCTTCCAGGCTGATTTTTTCTGTCTGTGAAGCCGTTTTTCTATTCTTCTGAGCTCTTTATATTCATCTTCGCGTGCCCGCGTTCTATGAGATTGTTGCATTGCTCGGTACGCAACATTCTTACGTTCAGTCGCTAGCTTGCATTCATCATCAAACCAGTCGTTCCGACTTCTACGACTGCTGCCTAAGATGGAGCGTCTCCACTTTTCATCTACGCCCAGCATACTGGTTCCAGGACTTACTCTCCCTGAATCGAGTTGTTCTAGGGCGAGTCCTAACTCATGTACAAAGGTGTTACTGGTGTTTTCGTTGCGCAGTGCAGCCGTGTTGATTCGAACCTGATATTATATTATTCCTCCATATCAAATATCAATATACATACATATGTACATAATAATTATATAATTTGAAAATCAGAAGTAAAATTGTTTGCTCCGCTTCCATTCAAATAAATGTCTGGAATAGAGGCCTGTGGGGACCTCACCTTCACATAATGATAGCCAAAAAGAATAACTAATTTACTTTCGAGTCCGTCATCTTTCCCTCAAGCAAAAATTCAAGGACTGTAGTAAAGAGCAAAGCGCTCAAGTCGCTTGCCTGGTGTGCACCAACTGGAGTAACCCATTCGTGTCTCGTTGGGGCAAACTAAACATTGATCATCTGCACGTAGACTTCCGGAAAAGTTCGCTGATATAAGACAACCTCTAACCTACATAATATGTATAGGTATGTATGTATATCGACTTCATAAACTTTTTCTGTAAAAAAGAGTGCTTAAGAAATAGTAAATATTTTTTTTAATTGTTGTTGCCAAAAGTTAAATATATTCTTTTTTAAATTCAGCATTTATATATTTTTTCACATTTTTAACCATAAACAAGTACCTACTTAGTTTCGTTAAATAATTACTTGTACGAGTATATAAGATGAAGACAAAAAAATCAAAACACATTCGATCGAAGCTTAATGATTTTATTATTATTATCGGCAGAAATTTTTTTTATTAAAATTACTTTCAATAATTCAATATTCTCTTCTGAACTAGGTATTATGTTGTAAATATAGAGTAAAGATATATAAATAAGTTTATAAACAATAAATACAATGGTACGTTCATATCTTCTTTTTTATCTAGACCAAAGGTTTCTAAAGTAAAGTCTTAAAGACCGTTGCAATCACAACCATAAAGAATGTACTCATCCATCCATGAATTGTCTCAGATCCACTGCATGTCTGTTGTTCATAATCCTCCGTTCTAAACAAACAATAATTCAATAAAAATCAAAAATCCAAATGGTGATTGTTGTTACAGTAATACCCGAAATATATTTATTAGTCCCCAAGAAATAGACAAACATAAATGTAAAAGTATAGTAATGAAATTAATCTTGGGTTTGTGTCACAAAGCATTATTCATAACACATTATCGATCATGATTGAGAATTTTGATTAAATTTGTTATGCTGAATTTTAACCTAAAAGTTGTCATCTCAAACTTTCAGTTAATCATGGTCGAAAATGTGTACCATTATGCTTAAGTATCGAAATTGTATATTAATTTATTGATTGAGATGAATTGAATGTTTTGCAGTGCTAGAAAAAAAAGCCTTCGAATGATATAAAAGACTAAAATTACAAACCACAAAAACATAGATAAATATGATTCCCATATTAAAATCAAACACATACATAGGTATAAACTTAAACATTAACATTGAAGTTATACACAAATTATTTTTTGACAAGGACAATATCTAATTAAACATTTATAGCTAAAAGAAGTACACAAGAAGAGAGGTAGCTTTTTTATTTTGTTTACTTGAGTCCAATAACACCACAACCAGCACGGCCGCCAGCGTTTCCGGTTTTCTTTGAGTCGGGGTGTTTGGTTTTGCCCAAATCATCGATTCCATCGTGAATCACTAGACCACGTCCGATAACTGATTGTTTGCCAATCAATGTGATAACACGATCCGTAAGGGTTGTATCGACTGTGCCATTTTCGTCGGCTTCAACATTACCCAAATCACCAACATGACGTACTTCGTCTTCGGGGGCACCATGGTCCATCTGCGGGAATAGAAATAATTTATCATAATGTAAATAGCCATTTTGTAATTAACATATTTGTTTGAATAATTTTGTTAGGGCTGCTCCTGATTCATTTTAGTTAATGATGTATAAATATACTAAATTATGAATTCACACTTATATTCGGGGTTCTTTTGTCAGCGAAGAATAACAATAGGGGACTTGCTTGACTTGTTGACAAATAGCGCCAGCTAGTGGTTTGTTTAACATCATTGGTTAAAGTGGTAAAAAAAAAATTTAGTACTCTGATGGAAATTTGACAATAATAATAACTTACGAGTGAAGGGCATTTAATAAATTAAAGATTTTGTACTTTGTGACAAGTTACAGATACTAAAATATAGTTCAATGGAGATATTCCATCAAAAAAATGCTGATTTGTAAATATGTTCTTCGGATAGCTATTTAACAATATTTCCCAAGAAGGCAGGTATGTACAATGTACATAGAGTGTGGCCTTCCATCATTTAGACACATAAAACTATCAAAGTGTAATGATTTTATCTGGTTTTAGGCATCTGACCCTACTGTAGTTGTCCGCCTGCTTGGAATATTGTTAAATAGTTGTCCGAAGAACATATTTACGAATCTGCTTTGAACCTTAAGCATTGTATATAAATTTGCAAAGTACTATCATCAGCACGTTCCACACGTCGGCCCCCAAGCGATCACACCACTTACTAATTTTTTGTTTGTTGTTTCTGTTTATAAACAAGTGCGTCCTCAAACGACCACACCACAAAGCTGTGTGGAACGTGCTGATGAGAGTACTATAATAGATTTCATATGCAAAGCCTTAAGGTAAATGGGAGAATGGGACCAATTTTTTTTGCAGCTTTAAGGTGTCTGGCTGGTTTAAAGCCACACTATAGGCGATATATTGGATTTTATATATAGTCATTGTATATGAAATCTATAGTACTCTCATGAACACGTTCCACACGTCGGCCACCTAGCGATCACACCACTTACTAATTTTTTGGTTGCTGTTTCTGTGTATATACAAGTGCGCCCTCAAACGACCACACCCCACAACACAAAAACCATCGTGATGATAGTACTATAGGTTCTATATACAATGTATATAGTACAGTATAAAATTCCCAAAAAACGGATCCACAGTATCGTATTTTCTTTTATTTGAAATATGGTATCCCTAAACACTAAAATATGAAAAAAACTTGATTTTCATTGAACTTACGTACATATATGAAAAGGTATAAAATTTTTATATAATATAATTCAAGTTCAGTTTTTTCCCATGATATCTTTCCTCGCAATTTAGAATACGAAAATTGATTTTCGCGTATAGGTAATATAGAGAACAAAAGTGGAATGGTGTGTTCTTAGACTTAACTTAATTTGGCGAGTTCGCCATAATTTCAAAACATGTTCTTGGTTAAAATTTTACTTTGGTGAAAGCTCGAAGTTTAATCGATTTTTGTTTGTTCAAATGTCAAACGACGATGAAACAACAATAACAATAGGTACCTACGTAGGTATGATTTTGGTTTTTTTTTTAATGTAATTTTTTACTAAAAAACACGTATATTATTCCCTTGAACATTTAAAAAAATAAAAAAAAGGTTAAATTACTTTTCACATGAGAGCGACCAACGAACCACGAATGAACGAACATTCGTCCATTTTGACATTTCATTCATATGGACTTTTTTTTACTCGTCGCGACCAACCACGAAGAAAACAAAGACAAGAGTAATTTTTGGTTAAACACGCGCGAACAATTCATTCGTAATAGTGTGGATGGTATGTGGAACGCGAATAGAGTTTGACAATTCGTAACAAAAAATTGCAATTCGCGACGAACAATTTTATTTATCAAATTTCTCTGATTTTAACAATTTAAATGCTAATTTTAATATCTTAACATTTAAATAAATATGGTTTCTATCATTTTTTCTGGATATTATGCAAAATTTTGGTCTTGGAACGTTTTAAATCCAATTTGTTCGTTCATTCGTCGTTCGTTGGTCGCTCTCATGTGAAAAGTGCTTAAGTTTGCATTTTTATGCAACTTTAACACTTATTATTTCCAAAACACCTCCAGATTCAGATTTGTAATACCCATCCATTCGTAACTACCGTTGTATCTATCAGCTGTGATAAAATAACGTATGTACATTATTTTTGTCGTCCCTGGAATCTTAGTCTATAAATACTTAATACTATGCAAAATAATAGAATGCGAAACAACAAAAATCGACAAAATATTTAGTCAAATATATAATATTACGAAATTATAGCTTTGGGGTTTCATTTCATTTTGATCAAATTTCGTTCAAACGTCCGACCATTGAGCAAAAGCGAACATTACCTGAAATTTTTGCTATTTGCGTCTTCTGATTGTAACTTCAACTTAGTAATGAATAAAAAGTGTCTTTAGTTTCTATTGAAATCGGCAGCTATTTTAATATTTCACTGTCCACATTTGGATAATTAGCGCTCATGTCGCTTAGAAGAGGGGAAACCATATTTATTTGAGTTTTCATATGGTAATGAGCCGCAATTCATAGCATATAATAGATTAATGCGTCCGACATACAAATTATTTTCTACAAGTATTATTGAATTTAACATTTTCCATATGAAAGTTAAATTTGAAAATATAAACCAATAACGAAAAAAAAGACCTCCGACTCTCATTCAATTTTGATTATTTTTTATGTATGTATAGGTAGCTACGTAATCTTATAGGTATTCGACTTCGCAATTCCATTTCACTTACCTTCTCAGGATTATAATGTCCACCAGTACTAGCGCATCCATTTGTCAAATCTCCCTTCTCATGAACATGGAAACCGTGCTTACCTGGCTGTAATCCAGTTATATAAACTCGAACATAAACATTTTCGCCGCAGGCGTTTTGTGTGAATGTAACATTGCCTTTAACTCTACCTTCGCTTCCTTGAATACTGGCAATACCCACAACAGGTGTTTGTTTCTGTTTTTAATTGCAAAAAACAAAATTGTTTTAGACATAGCTAATTAATGATTTATAATAAATTATTGATGTATATAGGATATTACCTCAGCAAATGCAGCTACAGCACCAAAGGCCAAAACTGCCACCACAAATTGTACAGATACCATATTAACTGCGATGAGAATAAAAACAAAAAATAAAATGCTGTTATGAAATAATTTCGATGTTTAAAATAATGTTAAATCACAACAACAGCCACTCAGACCCTCAATGAAAACGAGTCTCACTTAAATGATCAACATCATGATTTCTTGATTTAACCAGAGATCGTTTCGACACACCAGCATCACTTCAGCACAACCAACGTCATTAAAGCTACCCCCCCCCCCACCACCATACACACCATAACCCTCAAGGGGGGAAGCAGACATTACGTCTATTCATCTACACTTAATAATATCCAAACTCTGCTTGATATTAAAGGTGAGATTCGCAATCAATGTTGCCGCTTATAAGTTTACAAAAAAATAAAAGTTGGAAGAAAGCTAATAAAGAACCCGAGATGAGACGTTTGTACTTCTAATGATTGTTTAGTTTAGAAAATGTACACATTTTCTTAATTTTTATGGGGATCGGGATCTTAAATAAAAAGGGTAAATGATATGAAAATCCCGTATGTCAAAATCTCGAATTCTAAATTACGGATTCCTCGGGTTCCAAAATATCGTTTTTTTTTTAATGCATAAACTTTCCATTTATGGACCGATACAGAATAGATCCAAAAAGACAAAGAAAACTGAAACAAAAATAGCAAATCAAAAATTATACTTAAGAAAAATTTGAACGTATATAGAGAAAACTGTTTCAACCAATATATGTAGAATCTAAATCTACAAAAACTATAAGCAATTCCAACAACAAAATTCAATACTTTTTTTCAATTTTTATAAAATTTATTGGCTGGATTTTATCATCTGTTTTCCAAAATAAATGAAAGACTTCAACAATAATTGAAAGTGAGATAGCATTATGAGATGTCAAACTTTATTGAAAAGCCCATCGTGCTGCACAGTACACATAAAGAAGGTAATATCATTAGAGTTTTCATTTTCGTTCGTTTCTGCGCATCTGTCAAATCAGAGAAAAAATGGCGTCAATGGTGTTCTTGTAAACATTTGTTTCGGTCGTTTTTGTTTCGTTTCTTTATGTGTGCTGTGGAAGAAACACAACAAATGACTGTCACTTAAACTTCAGACCACCATTTCAGCCATCTTGGATTTCATTCTGACACTTCTCGTTTGCGAAAACCTGCGCAAGATAATACCTTCTTTATGTTTACTGTGATCGTGCTGTATTAATTGTATTAACACAATGTCAAAGTATAAGAAAATGGTACATGTCGTCGCTTGAAAAGCAAACTGACATAAGTCAAAATTCTTGAATTTTCAGAAAAGCTATTTGAATTTTTTTGTTACTTAAAAAATTAATTTTAGTTATGAATTTCAATGAAAACCAAAAAGTTGTAGAGTAAAAAAGTATTGTTTTTTTTTCTTCTTTCAAGTGGTATATTGAAATTTTTCAAAAAAGCCATTTAAAAAAAAAAAAAAATTTTGACTTATGTCATTTAGCATCAAAATATCTTATAAATTTGAAATCAAAATCAGAAAATGTATTAAAAAGTGTCGTTTTGTTTTTAAATAAAACCAGCAATGTTTATAGTCAAAAAATATATTGTTTATTAAATAACTTAAAATAAGTTAAATTTTATTTAATAAATAACAAGGAACACATAACGTTTATGTTAAACTTAAAAAAAAGATCAGGGATGTTACCATAAATGCAAAACGAAACTTACGCCCTCTTTATGTCAGTTTAATAGTTATACTTATGACGGTTTGATAGAAAATTAGTATTTTTTTTTGCGGTTCGTTCTGTATACCCAACTCAAAATCGACAAATTTTGACTTATGTCAGTTTGCTTTTCAAGCGACGATGTGTAAATGTGGGATAGTGACATTTTAGTTCATTGGTTCCTTTATTGGCTTTCAGAAGTAAAATTGGAGAGCAGATAAATGTCATTTTAAAATTTATCGAAGCAATAAATCTTTAAAAGCGCTTTGTGTTTCGTGCAACTGGGCATAAGTCTACAGCCATGAATGTCTGGGGCTACATGAAATAATGGTATCGTCAAAATACTTTAATGTTATCTTGTCTACTAGTATGTCATCTTCAGCTGATAGACAAAAAAAAAAAATAAAAATTGATAGTTGGCAATCGTGTATGCGATTTATCACACATGCGGTTTTTTATTGGATGGACAGATATCATTGAGATATATATCTGTCACTTGTTGTACATAATGTGCGGACCCAGTAAATGGTGGGTCAATTGAATTGAATCATAACTGAAAAATTAAGTTACATAAAGTAAGCCAGGGTTAATCTGATGTCCCTGATATCTAATAGGAGGATATGAAAGGTATGAAATCAAGTGCTGAAGCACTCTTAGTAAAACAAATTAAAAACAGTAAATGAACCGCTCCTGATTGCTTCATCAAATACCGGTTATAGAATCCCAACTTACATTGCAAACACAAGTAATTTCTCGAAAATGTCCTTTTTTCACATTGGTAAGAACAAAAATATATAAAAATAGATAAAATATAAAAACCACTTCAGGGAATGTATATAAAATTGGCCATAAGTTTAAGCTAAAAATTAAGGGTATTCATGCAAAGAGATAATCTTCCGCTTAGCAGAATGATATAATTTTCCGCTAGACGTTTGCATGAGCACTCCATAAAAATTCTTGCATAAATGTGAGGAATTATCAACTGTCACAACTAAACGTCACAAATTACTTCTCTCCAAACTTTATAAGGTTTATTTCTTCCCTTTCTACTAAAAATCTGTGAGATAAATTTATCTGCTTTGCATAATATTTTTTTCATACAAATTTTAACAGCTCGGATAAACCTTAGAAACCAGATAATTTTATCTCCGCAAAAACGAGCTGTCAAAATTTATTTCTGCAAAGCAAATAAAATTATCTCATAATTTAGCTTTCAAATTAGATGTTCAGCCAAAAGTAAATTTGGATTCAATTGTGAATTAGCCTGATAAATTTTAAATTCCTCTGTGATACAGAAATAGAAAACAGTTATGTATGTATGTATACAATAAATGTATAGGTAACAATTAAAAATTATTTAACCGTCAGAAAACTATGCTTATTTTGCTGTGAACCATCCCATACAAAAAAAAGAAGATTTCCCAACTATAGCTACATACATTAAATTTCCCACCTCAACTCTTTGGCCGCTAAAACCCGGTGAATTAAAACCCTAATTTTCAAGTTTATCAAAACTCAATTTTTTTTAAAGTTTTTTTTTTTTGCTTTGCAATTCAAAACAACTGCCGCTCATGGTTATGACTTTTTTCAGAGCAGTGGTCTCAACTTCTTTTCTAGTAGGTATTTTTTTGGAACTTCAAATAGAAATTACTCAAATAGAAGTTGAGTTTTGCTCTGAAGGTCCAAACCTTGTGAGGTTGTTGTTACTTGTGAGAGAGATATCAGTGACGTTTGCCAGAATTGTTCGGTAAATCTTCTAAAAAACCTCTAAATTCGCTACACTACACAGATATCTTAATACATAGTTTATTAATGCCAAACTGTGTATTTTTAATATTTAGTATTTTTTTGAAAATTGCCTTCCACCTAAACTTAAGATTTTTGCTTGTAGTGTTTTATGCAAATCAACCTGTACAATTATTGTTACCATATTTACAATCTAAATAAGCACATTTATTATTACTAGATGGGGTTTTGAACTCTGCAGACGTTGCTTATCAATCGAATACCTATTTATCAGAAGATTTATTTCAATTTTCAAAAGCCTATATATATTCTTATAAAGATATGATGTTGAACAATATACATATTATTTCAAAGATTAGATAAGACAAAATTTTAGTGAGTGCCTCGTACAGATATGAATACAGTATGTACAATGTGCATATGACTGTGCTTGAAAAAGATCCCGAAATATGAAATTTCTGTTTGAAAATTCCTTGAGCAAGTGATCGTTTTAGTCAAAAAATCTTTGAAACACTTTAAAAAAAACCGATTTTACAAATTTGGTCGGGGTTTTACAAAAGGTTAAATATTTTCCAATTTTTTTCTGTTTAAAAACCAACACAAACTTGGCGTAAAGTATCTTTTTTTTGCCGTGTCTCCACATGCTTTTATATTTTATTAAAATATAAAATATTAAAATATTTTGAAAATTTAATTCTTGTCGCAAATGGCTACGATTATTTTTTTTTCAAATAGATTTTGGCTTATCTATTCTAAATAATTTTTTTTAATTTTTGATTTTCTCAAGAACGGTTTATCTGATTCTAATCAAAATTTTTATGTGAAAGCATCTTAAATTAATAAAAGAATAAAAAAAACATGAATCTTCAAATACAAAATTTTCTGAATCAAAAAAAGGGTTTTAATAATATCTTTTATAATTTAAACAAAAACATATTACTAATAAATTAATAATTTGAGTAAATGTTGAAAATCCGTTTTCAAAAATATTAAATTTCTCAAAACCGATCCCGCTAATGTTAATTAAAAAAAAAACTTATAAAATTTGGTGTTCTCTAACGAGTAACAGATTCCAATAAAATTTTTTTTTTATGAAAATCTTTCTAACACAAAACTCAAAATGTAAAATGTAAATTACAAACAAAAGTTCTTCACCTTAATAGAGTATTAAATTGATGTCTAGTTTTTTTCTGGATACAAGACAATATTGTGAAATAATATTTATAAACAAATTAACATTTAAATAAATTTTATTTGGAACTTGAAACTTGTCATAGAAATAATAATTTTAAAACTTCAACCTAATTAGTTATGTGAGTAGCTCTATTTCTTGGTTTATTAACAACTGATTAAATTGCCGATAAAAGTTAAAAAGTTACAAATCATGTCCATTGGTAAATACCACTTGAAAACTATCCAATATCTATTCTTTGATTTATATAGTCCCCGTCACGTACAAGATAAACTTTGACGCTAAATAAAAAGTCACGCCGGCATCGATAAGTACTAACCGATATCAATTATCAACATCAACAATAACAATAACAATTTTTTATACGAATGTAGTTTAAAAAGGTGATGATTCTACTTTCAGATGCTATAGTAACTCTCCCAAAGTGAATGTTAATAAGTTATTCAAGGTTATTAATTATCATGTTCATAATGAATGTAATTAAAGTATCCATATATGAACGGTGCTGGATTCAGATACGAACTTTTTTGGGGCCTGGTGCTAGCGCTAGTAGTATAGATTGTCTGAGTGGAGTTGGAGTGATTCATAGGTAAAAAAAAAGACTACAGGAACAACAACTCTAGTATTTTTATGGTTCGCTCAAAGTGGATAGACACCAATGGCCTAGGATTTGAAAATCT
Source organism: Syrphus vitripennis (assembly GCA_958431115.1). Taxonomy (NCBI): domain Eukaryota; kingdom Metazoa; phylum Arthropoda; class Insecta; order Diptera; family Syrphidae; genus Syrphus; species Syrphus vitripennis. The sequence continues at coordinate 76,779,264 of OY288109.1, read as the reverse complement.
ATTAGCCCATCTCCGAAGATGGACTTCTGTGTATCAGGAGATTATGCACGTTTCTGCATAACTCTACCCAATCCACCTCTTTATAAAGTAATCGTTTTTCAATATACCTATCTACATAGTACTTACATATACATATTATCTGTCTGAAAAAGTTAAATTTCAACTTAATCTGAATTATTTTTATTGGCATTTATAGATAAATGTGAACTGGCCGTGCCTTTTTTTTAATCCCAAAGCATCCAACATATAAACATTTATATTAAACAATGAATTATTATTTATACATTATAGATATAATATACGACTGATTCGCACGTATTTTCTCCTATGAGCAATTACATCTGAGTATAAGACAATTAATTAAAATATATTTGGAGGTTAAAGCTCATTAAACAAATTTAAATCGTAGTATTTACGAGTAATTAATAAAAGATGATTCGATAAAGATTTAGTTGCTTTAGTAATTATATTTTGTATAAGATAGAGCAACATTTAAAAAATTCCAACGCATTATTTGAAATTTTTTAAACGCCATATTGGTGGACGCCGGCCGCCGGTAATGAGTGAAAGAATAATTAAATATATTTTAATATGAGACGTACCTTGAAAAAAGATATAATTTAAAATAAGTTTAAAATTAAAATTTATGAAGTAGTGATTGGTTGACACCCCCACCCCTTTTTTTTGGAAAAAAAATTCCTGTTGTCTGTTGTCTAAAAACGCTAGGTAGCAAGTTTGATGAAAAGCCTTTCATCCATTCTTAAGTCCAGACAGACAGACAGAATTGTGAAACCCACTTCGATTGATCCACTTATGGAATTCCTTACCAAGGCAAGTTAAGTGATTTTGGCGTTTAGGTTAGAATTTAGGTTCTTTTTCACTGTAGGTTCTTGAAAATTGTTCTTTCTTTATTTTTTTTAATATGGTTTTATGTATTTATGTTAATAATATTTTATTTCTTTTTTTTTCGATTTTTGTTTAAAATATCAATTTTGTTTTTCTATCTTTTTTTTCTATAATGTTATGTAACTTTTATTGTTTGAATCATTCCTTAACATCGCTGCATATAAGAATACATAATTTCTAATTCAATTGCTATTAAATAAATAAATAATTAAATTTAATTGTCAAAGCTAATTTTAAAAAAATGTTTCTGAAATCGGATTTTTAAAATGAATAAATATTTTAACCATATTACCTAAACAATCTCGAAGTGTGAATATTCATTTTACCTCAAAGTTTGATGAAAACTTTTACATGAAATAAATTATAATGAAATTCTTAACATGAACATGGGAATTGTGCACGATAAAGACAGCACGAGAATGATTCCGAAGGGCATTTTATGCAAATAAAAACAAATCAATGTCATGTATTTTATTTTTTATAAAATACAAATCTACGGTTCCTTATAAAAAACACAAGTGAGTAATCTTAATCTACCTATAAGTATATACTGTATTATGTGGGTACCGCAGTGTTAAATAAAAATTGCTGGTTATTCGGGAATGTCAAGTTCGGTGGACGAAAACAAAAATCATGTTTTCCAACTTTAAATACTTTTATATCACAATACGTATGTACAAGTACATATCTAGTTCTTCTCGAATGTTTGCCTTTTTAAGACCCGTTACATGTTTTTTCTTGCGAATACAGGTACTATAGGGCATGTTTTGGATTGATAAAAAAAAAACTCGTACCTATTGGAGATATTAATCAAACTTGACATTACGATGAGATCGCCAAAAAGTGGGTCCTGCAATTCTGTCTGTCTGTCCACCTACGGCTCAAGTCCACTGTAAGGATTCTTAAGAGATTCCATAGAAGGGGAAATTGAAATTTTGTTAAGCTTCAAATATAATGGTACCTGTCGGTACCTTAACGGTTATTTTTTAAGACAAAACATATGTATATGTATACTTTTATTTTTTTTTTTTTTTTTGAAATTTCAAAGTGTAGGTATATTATAAAAAATTAAAAACTTGCATAGGTGGTATCAATTTTGTTTTAATTAAAATACTTAAGAAACTATTTTTGGCGCTAACGATTCTTATTTTTTTTTAATGGCAATTTCAGTTTTGAAAAGCAAATTTGTGCGACAACATCGTGCATTTTATTTAACTTTTCACTGATGTGTTTTAAAAATGATCGTTTTCTAAAGGGTATCTGCCAAACAGGTGATAGGTAAGGTAGGCTTCGTGAATAAGACACGGGAATAAGGTGTTAAAATCGAGATAACGGCAGTTATGATCTTGTTTTTTTTTCGTAATTTTTATAGCATGACTTTTTTGATAAGAGCTACAGATACTATACCTTTTCACCTTAATACACGAAGTAAATTTATTTTCTTTTATTCTGAGAAAAAATTAAAACCTAATTAATATTAAGAAATATTGCCTATATACAATAAATACAAATACATTATGTTTAGTATGTTTATTGAAGAGAAGTATTAATAAAATCTCTTTTAATATGAAGAGATCGAACATGATTTTATTTTGTTCTCATTTTGGAAATGCATATATGTTAAATATTTAGTATTTTATTTCTGAACTTGCAAACCAATTATGTTCATTATTATTATAAATAAATTATTTGCCACAATTCCACGCCACTATAGGGTGTAAGACCGGCTTGGTCCCCTCAATGCATTGCAATCTTGTATTTTATTAAATACGTATCTTAATCGCCTAACCACTAAAACCGGATGAACCACCCCGAAAAACAATTTTACTTTCGGTTATTTTTATTTAATAATTTGGAGATAAAAATTAAAAAAAAAATTATGAGAAACGAATATGCATTCGTTCAATCACACCAAAAATATAAAAATCAACTTAGTATTTGGTGTTGGAATTTTTGTTGTTCACTTCAAATTAATTTTTGTTTATCTTAAAATTAAGGTACCTACACTTAATCGTTGATAAATAAATGACGAACTTTTCACTACGAGAAACTAAATGAGACTGACGATCGTTTCATTTCGGTTTCTAGTATTAAGCTTAAACTCTCACTTTTTTTCTTCGCTAATCTTCAGAGTTAAGGGATCGGAATTGTACTGATGCAATGCGATCAGCAGTAATGATTTTTCTAGACAATGGTAGGTACTTTCGGATTTTACCTATCATATAATGTTATTGAAACTGAGACTACCAGCCAAACACTGGGAACTCGACTATGTGTCAATTCGCAAAGAAAATTTGAATGTTCAAATTTAGACAAAACCGAAAGAAACATTTCTCTGTCTGTGCCTGAATATTGTCTTTGTAAATATTGAATTTTAATTATTCATCTTTTTAAAATAATAAGTTTATCGTATTATTTGATGCCTATTTTAAGAGTTATTTTTCTTAACGTTTCTTTTTTAAGAATAAAAAAAAAAGAATTACAAAATCTAGAACAGCATTAGAGAAAAATATGAAATATTGAAAAGCTAAAATAATCCAAAAAAGAAGTTTGATAATGAAGATGTCATCAGATGTGTATCGTAAAAATACAAATGTTTGAATATTTTTTCAGGAATCATTAGAGCGGTTTTATCCATAAATAATTTTCTATAGGTACATAAAATTTCTTAAGTGTTTAAACAAAATAGTATGCAAGTTATATTTGGAACTCAGAAAAACTTAACAAACAAATTTTCTTAAATCCGAACCCTACTCGGAGAGCATATACAATTTTGCAAAAAAATATTATTGCTGATCATGATAATCACTATAAGAAGCGGTATTTGTGACGTAATTCATCTTGGAGAACTTCAACGAAAGTGAATAAGAAATATTGTTTTGTTTCCTTGCGGTTTTTTTTTATATTTTGTTTAGAAGTAGGTAAATTGAGCTCTGGATAAAGGCCTTTTGAAATTTGAAGCAATAGAAGATCAGTTTACATTTTGGCATGTATTCGGCTTGCAATATACATATTAATATAACTGGCGCCTGCTGTAATGAAGATATGTGTAAATGCAGAAAGGTTTTTTGAGTTCAGACTCTTAACAAAAAAAGATACTGTTTATTTTGTTAAAGTTAGAAATGTTTCCCACAAAAATGACACGCTAGGTACCACGTACTTGCTGTTATAATCAAACAGAAAAGGTTTGAAGTTTTTAACTTTTTAGTAAACCATTGAATTTTTGCAAACATTTGGATAAACTGTGCATTTTGGGTGAACAAGATTTTGAAGTCGTTGAATTTTTGAATAAAATTTACGAATAAAATTTCTGAAGCATTTACAAAAAAAGTAGTTAACAATTCATATTAAATCTAATATTTATTATTGATTTTTTTTCCAAAATCCAAAACATTTCGAAATTTTGATAAATGCAATATTAATTATGCAAAATTCAAAAATATGGTTCAATTTATATACTCGTACTAGTAGGTATAGGTACTGTTAATAACGGTTTTTTGAAAAATAATTTTTGACCAACAAAGTTTAATTAGATAAACGCTTACAGAAATAATAATAATGAATTTCTAAAATAAAAAAAAGTTGATCGAGTTCAAAAATGAAGATGCCATATGATTATTATGAAAAAAAAATTGATTGGAATCCGTGTAAGAGTTTATAAGAAAATCAAAAATTCGGTTTTATGCAAGTACCTACCTACCGTTAATAAAGTTTTTGAAAAACATTTTTTAACCAAATATTTTTAATTCCTTTGGAAGCCCCAAAAAATGGTCCCGCAAAAACTTGAAATGGGTGGGAAACGTGGAATAATATATGGATAGCAAAGTACCATCCCGACGTGTCTTCGAGTTCAACCCCGATGATGGTATACACGTCCTAGGAATACCACCTCCCAGATATTGTTAAAATTTTCCGTAAAGAAATAACCTGTTAATAAGAAGGTGCATCTTTTAATTGATGGTATGTTGGGCGTATACTTACTTTTTTTCTATAAATATATATTTTTATTTGAGGCTAAGGCTTTTTTTATAAAGATTAGGCCAAACTGAAATGTAATTTTTATTTGTTCTTTGATATTATTTGGTACTATGAGTGATACTCGTAATAACAAGTTATACTAAATTAATGAATGAGATTTAACGCTAAATTTGTTTTCTTATTGATTTAATATCCTCCACCAATTAAGAAAATCTTTTAATTTATTTTAATATTTATTCATATTCTACCACATTCAACAAGAGCAAATTCCTAAACACAAAATTAGCCCGATTTATACAAAGCAAAAAAAAATTCAAATTACAGTAACTAAAATAATTCGTGCTAACAATTGCATTAAATATGCTAAAAACCAAAGCGGCTACTGAATTCACCAGCGTGTTTCTGAGAGAATATTCAAACATGTCAGTTTTCAATATATTTGATAAAACTCGAAATCTGTCATCGGAAAAAAGAAAAACTTCCGCACCAAGAATGTGTCGGAAGACTTTGGAGAAAATATAGAGAAAAAAAAAAAACGATTTGAAGTACTTCATCGCATGCAAATGGCATACGCCTAAGTTCGTCGGAGAGAATTTCCGATCAGCTTATCGGAGAACTACCTCGAAGCAAAATGTCTCCGATTCGTAGAATTTCGAAGAGAATTCCGCTCCGACAATTACCTCGAAGGGCGGCATATTTTCTCAAAACATCAGATAGTGTTTGTTTTTTTAATTCAAACTTTTTTTGTGGCCTAGCAATTCAAATAATAAATTGTATGCTTTTCTAGCATTTTTCTTCAATTAAATATTTATTTTTTTCATAAATTTTGATTTAAATTCTAAGCTTTTTTAATAATTATATTAGCAAACAAATACGTCCTTTTTATTATAAGGTTCTATTTATTATCAGATTCAAATAAAACATATATTTTGTAGACTAAGTTTTAACGACATACATACATATATTTATACATATCCACTTATAATTATTTCCACAGAAATTGATCCACATTGATTAAAAAAAATATTATTTTTCGTTACAATTTAACTTAAAAATATCAACATAATCTGGGAAGCTGAAACATTATTTGTTTTAAATCTAAGTTTAAAATCTAACTAGCTCCCAAAATTTGCACATTTGCTCCTTTATAAAATATATATACATATATATATATAGTATATAATCTATTTACATTTTAAGTCCTTAACAAAACCACCATAATTAAATTTATTTACTAAACTAAAGTCTATTTACAAATCCATGGTGGGCTCTGATATTGCAGAACGAATTAATTCGCCAAAACTTCAAATTTTAAGAGCAAGGCATTTGGCCTTGCCATTATCATTAATCAGTTAGGTTTTTCATCGTTTTTCTTGAAAAGAACATTCAGTAATTTTCAAATGTTCTGCTTTTGTCGCCCTAGCGATGAAGTGTGCAAAGGATTGCAATTCTCAATGAGAATTGCCTCCTGCGATTTTTCTGTAAAATGTGCTCGCTTGAGAGATCGTTTTTTATCAGCATCACTATTTGGATTTAATTCAACCGTTTGAAGGCTTTGTGCTCGTTGTAAGGATAATCTCAAAGGTTTTTTTGGTGGTGTCGGACGAATTCGGTTATCAGATGAATTATCTGCCTTGTGGGATTTTTTTGTTTCATTTTCACCATCAAAATCCAAACTTTTAACGCTTCTCGAATCATTTGAATGCTTGCGCGAGCTTTCTGATTTATGCATTTCACGACGTCTTTCGTTTCTGAAATAAAATTTAAATAGAAAATCAGTTTTTGTAAACGTCATCAAATATGGGTAAAGAAGTTTTGATAAAATTATAATGATAGACCTACCCACTATAATGATTTAAATGTTCCACACTTCTGGCATGTAAGTTGCTTCGATGCTGTTCACTAAGTCTACTTGGTCGCTGCAGAGATCTGTCGCCTCCATAGCGATCCTTCCGTTCCTTCTCCTTCTTTTGCATTGAATAGGCATGGGAGTCACTATTAATAGATATTTTGGATGCGGATAATGATTTCGAGGGCAGATAACCGACACTGCTGCGATCTCTCTCATGTTTGGCATCCTTAATCATTGTCTTAGTCACATGAGTTGAACCATTCTGTGGGGTTCCTATAATTTCAATTGGCTTTCCACCGACTAGAGTGGTTATGTAGTTGCCTCTTTGGAATACTAATGGCTTTTCAGGAGGCGTCGAAGGCGGTGATGATATGCTGATACTGGTGACATGTCCCGAAGTTGTTCCATTCGTGGGATGCTCTTTTGTATGTTGTAATTCTTTGACCTGTTCTTCGAGGTATGAGATTCTGTGTTGAAGACGAAGATTATCTTCTTTTTGCTGATCGAGTTGTTTTTGTGGAATTGTCGTTGCTTTCTTACGCAACACCACTAGTTGGCATTCACCAGAAATTCCGATTAGTTTTTGCAGCTCGTCTTTAGTCTTACAAGTGACTAGTTTTCCATTAACTTCGAGAAGGCGGTCACCTTTGTAGAGACCTTCACCTTCAAGTGCCCAGTCAACATAGAGTCCTGGAGCTTCAGGTTTCACTTGGGCATCCCAACGACCAACTGTTGCTTGAACAGCATGCAGACAAAGGTTTATTCCTGATGTAACAAGGCTATAAACGATACTATTATAATTTTTGATTCGAAATAAATTGAAAATAAAATAACTCACCTGTATAACGAGTTCAACTCAGGTTTGGATTTGTCCAAACGCGTTTGCAATGCCCTTGCTTCTTCAACTATGGACAGTAGTTGTAGCTCTTCTCGACCCAATGCATACTCAAGTTCAGCTTGTCTTATTCGGATGTCAATGTTGCTGTAAAAATTTCGATTTTAATAAACGATTCCCAAGATATTTGAATTCTATAATTTTACTCTGTTATATCTAATTTATCCAGAGCAGTCTTAAGATTTCGAATTGCAATTCGTTTATTTTCTGCATCAGCCTTAAGTCGTAGTAATTTTTGTTCTGCTGCTGGTTTTTCTGATTCTTCAAGTGGTGGACCGGAGGGTCGTGGTAGTTTTCCCAAGCACAATTGAATTCTTAGATTTTGTATTACAGCTTCGCGGTCTTGCAAAGCTGAGCGCAGCTCTTTCGCTTCAGTACGGGCTGAACGAGATGATAGTGCTCCTCCTAGTGAAGATCCTTTTCTTCTTCGGCCATTCAATTGGTTTGATGAACTCAACGAAATCTCAAGGTTAGACATCTAAAATAAATTTGTTAAAAAAACAGTTGAATTGTTACTTCTAAAAGAAGGATCAACATGAGCTGTGTGAAGATAAAATGATTCTGGGTCCTTTTACATAAATATTAAAATTGATTGCGAAAATGAAATAATGTTTCAAAGTGACTAAGAGGTAATTTTTTCACGTTCCTTATCTTTACAATGTAAGGTCGGATTAATAGTAAAAAAAACATTTTTTTCTTCCTATGTATCTATTACAAAAATACTTTTTTGGAAAAACACTGGTAAGTAATATTACTTAATCTGTCTGTGAGTACCAATGTTCTTATTTGGAAAATACTTCTTATGTCTTTACATATTCTCAAAAAACAACTCATATTTTTTATTTAAGTAACTGATACTGTCGTTGTTCAAATCTTTAGAATATTAAATCCAAAATCCAGCTTTCCAGAAGTATTTCTGAAATCAATTCTTTATATATGAAAACTTAACTAATTTTGTTGAAAAAATAATTTCTTGCCTAAGGATTAATTTCGAGAACTAAAGAAAATTATACTTTTTATATTAATGAATTACTTATTTAACTAACCTTTGCTTCTAAGCTGTCTTTGTCTTGTCCTCCATGCTTGGAATAGTTGTTGTAGTTTTTTTGTGAAAGTATAGTCTGCAATTAAAATTTTGAAAATAAAGATTACATAAATAATATATACCAGTAAATAATTTTTGAGATGAAATAAAACAATACATATGTTTGTATTCTTTTATTTATTAATTTTTGCAAAACTGATTTCGTATACGCATTCAAAATAAATGTTCTGAGTTCCACTTTCACTGTAGCCGGTTGTATTCAAAACTAATTTCGCTTTCAAATTTCGAATTGTGAAAAGTAAAGAGTATGCTTAGTTATTATTTCAAGCCAACTGAAAATTGAATTTTGTTTAAAATAAATAAATAATAAATTTGGTATAAACAAAAAATCGGTTTTAACTTTGCATATTTCAAATATTGAAATACTTTACGAAAGGACATTTAATTGCAATCTAAATAAATTTACTTTCATCTGAGAAGTTGGATCCAAAATAATTTGTAATGGCTAAAAATATTAACTAAGCCAAAATTGCTTCAATCAAGTTACGCAACAGTTCATAATTTGTTTTTCCAAAAAATTTCGATAAATTTTAGTAGTTTCTCCATTTAAACAACAAACTAATTGGCATAGCTAAAAACTATCACATTTATTTTAAGGCATTTAGAAAGTAAAAACATTAATTTTTAAGATACAAAATTATAAAGTTTATTATCTAAAGCCAAAAATAAAAATATTTTTGGACTAGAATTTAATAATTAGTATAAGCTGGTTCTTTCGAAAATTTCGATTCACATGAATGTTTTAGTCACAAATTACATTTGCTTTGTTGTTGTAACAGAATTCAAAACATTAACTCGACGTTTAGAAGAATAGGGCTGACAATCTTAAAAAAAAATTACAAAATTGGATTTGGAAGCACCTCAATATTTACAATTAAAATTTTCCATGCTCATTTAAACATTTACTTATAACTGATTCCAATTAATTTAATTGCAAATGGCTTTTGAAAAACAATGAATTGTGGACAATGACTTTAAAAAGAAAATGATAAAAAGAATATTTTATTACAAAAAAATGTAAAGTAATCGGTCCTATCGAGGTAACCGTCGGAGCGGAATTCTCTCCGAAGTACTCCGACGAGTTCTTTTATTCCGATGACAGCTACTTCGAACCGAAATTGAATCACCGACGAAGGATGCGTTGCGGAGAAAGTTCCGCTCCGACGTTTACCTAGATATGACCGAATATTTTCATTTTGTTCTTAATAATTGTCAATCCGGTAGACGCCCTCAGTGCTCGGGCCGAACCATATTAATCAGAGCTTGAAACTAATTATAATATATGATTTAATTTTATGGAAGCAAATGCAAATTTCACTAGTTTTCCCATTTCGTTTTACTGATTTACAGGCAGTAGCTTTTTCCGAAAAACAAAACATTACAATAGGTATAGAATTTAATTTTTTATTTATATACAATACATATTTAATTATGCCTTTACAGAACAACTTTTAAACATAATTTTGATTCAGAATTAAAATTAACATCCAGTACATTATCCTATCATAAGAAAAATATATATTTTTTTTTTAGGTACATTTGTTAGAATGAAATTTCCTTACTCCCGAATTGTTTACTTTGGAATGTCATAAACACCACATTCACGGTTTGCTGGGACTGCCTTGTCTGAAAAAGAAAATTTATATCAAAACTTATTCAAATACAGTTGACAAGTATAGCCCTACCAATTTGTTTTGGCCTTGGCAAATTCAAATTGTTCATTATTGTAACAAATTCTTCAAGACTTTTCGTCAAACGAGGGTTCAAGGTCTTTTCTTCATAAACTGTGCTTTCTAGTTGACCCCTAAAGAATGAAAATACAAAGATAAATTTAAAACAAAATAATACAATTAAAAATTTCTCTCGTGCTCACTTATAATCATGGGCTGGATAAATACGAAAATTATCCGGTAAGGAGAGAATTTTCGAATGAACATTTTCGTATAATTTCACTGGATCACCTTCTTGGAAATCGGTCCGACCACATCCACGAATAAGTACTGCATCGCCAGTGAAGATAGTACCCTGTTCGTGAATGATAAAGGACATACAACCATTTGTATGACCTGGGGTAGCTATTGTTTCGATTACATGTCTTCCGAAATTAACTTTTTCGCCATCTTCGAGAAGTCTATCGGCTTTGGCACCACTATTGGCCGAAATGACACTCTTAACGTTTGGAAGAAGTTGTTTTAACCAACCACTGCCGGTAATGTGATCGGCATGCATATGAGTGTTCACTGAAATTAATAAGCAAATAAGTTAGTGTATAACATTTTTGATCATTTACTAAGAGATTCTACCAGATGTAGTGCAAACAGCGCAAACAAATAATAAAACTGGACTAAATGTGGTAGAGCCTTGCAATTATTAACAATCGGTATTTCGCGAAATCCAATTGATTTTTTTTTTCTTCAAATGTGAAAATTATTAAGAGAAAAAATTATCCGATATGGTTGAAGCTGATGACAAACATGAATTTTCGAATTAATTTGTTAAAAATAAAAAGCTTTAAGCCTAGTACATACATAACTATGTATGAATAATGTCGTGAATCCATAGAATTTTCAATTTTTTGTTTACGCATGAACGTGCTTGGGAAGCTGTGTGGACACTTTTCGTTCACGAGCAATTCCCGAGCAAAATTTATGGAAACTAAAAAATTTCTTTTAGGCATATAAGTCATTTTGGTTGATAAGTCTGTACCAGACTTAAAAAAATCATCATCAAAGTATGTACTAGGCTTTAGCCGTATTTAATTTTGAAGTTCTTATGAGAATCTATTATTATTATTTTTATTATTATTTTTACTATTATTTTTATGAAATGTGTTTAAATGAGTCAGTACATTATATTAAGTCATTTGAAAACATTCATAGACCCTCAAAATTTCAATTTATTACAAAGACCGTTGTTTAATGTTTTAACTTTTCAGGCTTCAAAGACTTTTTACTCAGCCATAATCAATTTATTTGAGATATTCGTCCTGTGCAAAGCAAGCCAGTTAAATTTTCTATTGACACGCCTTTTCGAAGAAGATGACCAGCAAGTAGTCATCGATAATCAACGCACTATTTGATGATGATCTCCAAGGTGTAAATTCGGTCTACACAGGAAGATCCAGTGCGGAATCTGCTTTTCCGACGTCGGGTATGTCTTCGCTCCAGGACGGTTGTTGCTTTTACTTAGGTTGCTATTCGAAGCACCCAAATTCGTCCCCGATTTTTGCACTGCCTAAGGTCCCTTTTCCTTTGGAGATTGACAATCATTAATTTTGTCAACTCTGTTTCCCAATATCTCTTAATTATGCAGTATCTCACTCGATGCTAATAGCTCTGAGGGGATACCAACACGCCCAACCAACAGCTTCGTTGTTCTTCAGACTAAAATAACGGTTTCTTCTTTACTTGTGGTTACAGTGCATATAGAAGAAAATGTTACTTCGGAGAGGCCATTGGATTCATTTCACAGGCAAAAACGCCATTTAAAACCGCTGAAAAGTGTTATTTCCAGCTTTTGTCTTCATCCGAAACTAGTAGAGATCCGTCTACCGTCTGTCTCTTTCACCTTTTTCTCTTGAATTTTTTTCTAATTGTCAATTTTGATGTTCTTCATATGTCGAATCGAATGAGAATCTAATCATTTATCAAAATCGTTCAAAAAATGTGGAAGTTGATTTTGTTAAAATATCGTTAAAAGCAGTTTCCAATAAATTGAAATTTTGAGGGTCTATGAATTTTATGGTGGCTTAATATTATGTACATATTGTACTCAGTACTCAGTCCTAAGCCATAGCTAAGACCTCTACTGGGTCTGTAGCACAATGTTATCTGATCTGAATTAAGGAATTCATATCACAATTACTTTAACAGCACAACTGTAATATGAAAATTTAAACTTAAAAAATGCAAATAGCCTTTTCATTATGTAATTCTTCAAATGGAAAGTAGGAACGAATAAAATCTCATAGAAATTTATTACGAGTATCTATCAAAACTTACTTACTTGCATACTTCAGTGTTAAGCCGAGCTCATTTATAAGTTGTGCGTCGCGTTTTGCATGCTCCAATACTGGATCAATTATCACAGCTTCGTGAGTGTTTAAATCGGCCAACAAATATGTATAAGTACTGCTAACCGAATCGAATAACTAAATGAAAAGTATCACAAACAAAAATTATGATTAAAATGTTTTCTATGGCGGGAAAATTACAAGTGTAACTTGTACTTACTTGGCGGAAGAAAAAATCCGAGGAAAACGGGATACGCAGGGGTATGGCCATGGTACCCTCTTTACAATGATGCAACCGACAAAAATTTACTTTATGTGCTACCGCTGCAACAGCGTTGTATTTCTTGAAATAACTTTTATCCGGTCGTGGGAGACTTGCAAACGCTCTCAATGCTGAATGTAAACTAACCACTTGCCGCATCATTTTCATCGGTGAACCAGGTGAACCTGATCTCATGGAAAGCACTTGTTTTATTATAGGATTGTCTCTGTCGGATTGGATTCTGAAACCTAAACTAGGTAGGTATATGTATAGGAAAGGTTCTTTAGTTGGTGCTCTCTCTATCGTTTCTGTTTGTAGACGAATGAATAAGTTAAAAGATAAACAATTCAAGTGAATTTCGTCATGGTTGGGATTATTTAATAATATTAATAAAGTTATAATTCATTGTACATTATGTACATAGGTACTTACTTGTTTGTGTAGCCTCTATTAATTTAAACTAATCAGCAAGTACGTTTGTATTTTTTTTAGTTAGATTAGATTAAGAAACAACATTTGGTATCCAACTGATAATGACAACACGATAGAATTCGATTTTAATATACAAAACACACAATTTACACTAAATATAATAAGAACACAATTTTATAACATTTATGGACTTAGCATATGTACTACACATTATAACAAAATCAATTACGTTATTTATTTTATTCGTTAAAACATTTTTGTTTCTTTTTTTAGAAAAAATCTTTTGTTGACACGAAGCACCGATAGAAAAAAAAACACTACTAGGAAAGTATCGAAAATAAATAACAAAATGCGTCAGCTGATTATGACATTTGGATAGAGCTTTTTTATAGCTTTTTCGTGTTTTTTTTTTTATAATGAAGGGAACCATCAGCAAAAGCACATAGGGGAGAATGGTGTTGGTTATATTTTCTGGGTCCACCTCTTGTAGATTGGTCGCGTTCGAATATTTATGTTGAAAAAAACGATATTTTTGTGATTGGGTTGTGGTCTCTTCTATACATTTTAATATAATAAGGGTATTCATGCAACGAGATAATTTTCCGCTTTGCAGAAAGATATAATTTTCCGCTTTACGTTTGCATGAGCACCCCATAAATTTTCTTGCATAAATGTGAGAAATAATCAGCTGTCACAGCTAAACTTCACAAATTACTTCTCGAAACTTTATGAGGTTTATCCGAGTCCCCTAATCCCCTAATAACTAGATTCATAACTTGGTCCTGAACTTATGTGCCTGGCTACAGGGTGATTTTTCAATCGCCTAACCAATCGATTGAAAAATCACCGTGTAGCCAGGCACTATATTAATAAAGAACTAAGGACAGGATAAAAACAAGTTTAAGGGCTCTTCCAGACCAACGCTGTTCTGTCGCTGTCACGACGAGTACAATATTTACCACGTTTACAAGCAGAATTGAGAGCTCGAGTTGGATTAAGGTCGAATTTTCGACACAGGTTTTTCGTCATTTTAGTTGAGTACTCCAGTTAGAGTTTAGTTGAAAATATGTTGATATGACAGCTGCTGGTGTCTCACTCACACAAACGTCAGACATTTTGCCAATGCCATATCAACTCCTCAACTCAGGTTTTTCAGCACAAATTACTCCGCTCCTGAAGCGGAGTCGAGTCGGTTGAAGCTCATTTCAACTCAACACAGGTATACAAAGGGGCGAAGCGAGCTTGAAGCTCGCTTCAATACCTCTTGTAAACATGGTAATTGATGTTTTTTTTCGGATTTTATATACATATGTATAGTGGAGTATACAATTCCCGAACAAAAGAACCAGTATCGTCTTCTTTTATTTGAAATATATGGTGTTTCTGAACAGCTGTAACAAGACAAAAATTTGTTACGAAATATTCTATTTACGTCAGAACTTAGTTCGTCTCCAAGTTGTAAAGCTATAAACTGTCAAATTCTTTTGAATAACTTATTAGTTATTTAATTTGATTATTGTTTGAAATTCATAGAAATATCAGCGTTTTATAAGTTTAGATGTCATAATCTTTCACATGATGGCCGTACTCTATAATCAATCGAGACTCGTGAAAGCATTTAACTGGCATCAACATCTTAAAATGATACCTCCAACAATGTCAAATCTCTATCCAGTATGATTTTACTTTTACCTTTATCGCTGGTATCTGCTACCGATGTTGCATTTGTATATTTGCCCCCCCCCCCCCCCAAAAAAAAAAACACTAATAAAACAACACGTGATTGTCAATGAAAATGAAGACAACATGCTGTTATTATTGTTTTCGTTGTCGTCGGTTTGGCTTGAAACTGATGTTAAAAGTGAAATTAAATTAAAAAAATATCAAATCTTCAAAGTACGAGTATTATACAAGTACAAGTAGGAAGGAAAAATTTCGAATCTTTTCTAAACAAATTCGAAAATTCAGTTTAGAAACGAATGGAATTTTATGGTTAAAAGGAATTCCACATTGACCAAAGGTATAATCAACATGAGTTGTGTTTTTTCTGTCTCAAGAAAATTGTCTGAAAAAACGACAGCAAAGCCGAGTGGGTGAAAAAACGTTTGTTCACAATTTTTTAAAACAAAATATTTCATGATTACCAAAAAAACTGATTTCTGAGGAAAACAATTATTAAGTTCTTCTTGCAATCATTGAAAATTTAGTTGAAAAAACAGCTTCAAAAATAAGAAAAAAAAAGTTTTTTTTTGTTGACGATCAGTCGTTGAATTAAAAAAAATACAAAATTCGACCAGACAGACAAGCTGTCAAAAATTAATTAACAAGTACAAATTAAATTAACTTAATTTAATAGCTTTATAACACGCTTAAAAAGAATTTAAATTAAATAATTAATACTCTTTCATTTTTATTTTTCTTATTTACCTACATTTTTCATCTTGATGATGGTAGAGTTACGCCTTACGCGTCACTGAAGCAAGGAAAATTCACTTTTCCATAATGAGATATGTGTAGATTATAATGTAGGTGCCTTATCTATGAAAAATACTTTCATATTAAAATTTAAATATATTTTTATTCATAAGCTTATTCACCCGCTACTTGGTCGAAAATTAACAGACTAAAAAAAAAAACCTTTTCGCATTAAATTAATATAATATGAGAACTATAACTCTCATATTATATTTACTTTCACTATCCGATTGCAATTAAAAAATTGAAAAAAAACTTCCTTGTTTTTGCGATGTATGAATGAACATTTCGACACACTTGTCTGCACATCAAACAGAAGCAATATCTTATTTTAAGCCGTTTTAGTTTCTTAGGGTCAGTTTTTCATGAAAGTTTATTCGAGTTTCGAATAAATCTAGATTTAATTCCTGAAAGATGTTAATTGTATTTGGGAGTTTTAAGACAACGTGGTTATTGAACTAGGAGACAATTTTCTGGAATGTGTTATACTTATACCTGATTAGAGTGCGCTGATTAACACAGAATATAAAATTTGAAAAATGTTCATGTTTAACCTGTATATTAAAATCTTTAGTTTCTTTTGAAGTAAAATTCTGATTCACAATTACAACAAAATTTGTGACCATTTCTTTGTATTGAATTTTATGAAGTTATTATGCAGCAGTGGGAAAAATATGATAGCTCCAAAACTTTGAGAGATTTTAAAATAACAGAATCGAATTATGAATTTATTTAGGTTTAGGTAGGTTTGGTTTTTGGTTTGGACGTGGCTGTCAGTATGGAAAACCAACACACTTAGGCCAGGATTGGCCCGTTGTGATACCACAAGAATCTAGAGATTTTCCTCCCTACTCGTTGAACCATTTGGATCTTCTTATGAAGCGTGAGAGATTGTTAATGTCTTTGTTAGCAAGATCGCTGGGGTCGTTGAAAAAGTATTCTCCCAAATGAACCCTACGTCTCTGGGACAGAGCAGGGCATGTACAAAGAAGATGAGTAGTTGTTTCTTCCTCCTCCTCATCCTTGCAGCTTCTGCAAAGGTCATTGGAGAGAACACCCAGCCTTGCGGCGTGTCTCCCAATTAGACAGTGTCCTGTGATGACACCAATTACGGAGCTAATATGCGATCTGTTCAGGAACAACAAGCATTTAGATCGACTCGGATTTAACAATGGCCAGATCTGCTTTGTCGCCACACATGTAGTGATGGTGTTCCACCTAAGATTAGTTAACCTAATGGCATCTTGCACCAGCATGAGTTTACATCATGATCGCTAGAATTTCCGCCTGGAACACGCTACAATGATTAGGAAGACGGAAGGATAGGCTTAGTTTAAGCTTGTCAGAATACACCCCACATCCCACCCCGTCCTCAGTTTTTGATCCATCGGTATAAAAGTGGACACAATTATCCTCAAGGAATGACAAATCCTCCCAGACTGATCTAGAGGTACATATGTAAGAATCCAAATTACAATTGTCAACAATAAATCAAAATGGCAGCAAACATCAACAGGATGTCACAAAAACCATTAATTCTTGATTAAGTTTGACAGATAAACTGGAAAATGGAACGATTTGTGGAAGAACTATGATTCGTTTATCAAATGTCGTTTTCAATTGGCAATCCGGAATTGGTTTTAGATTCGAAATCCCAATTGAACATTTTTTTTGATTCTGAAAAATTTAAAGTTTGGTGTGACTGCATTAGTAAGTGTAACATGTGGGCTTTTTGGAGAACTCCTGCAGGAGAAAATCAACTGCATCACTTGCGCCGTCATCACTTGATGATGAAGATGAGGAAGACGATTCCAACAATGTTTCTAACAAATTAGGAAATAGGAACACTTGTTATGATATTTTCAATATTATTTTCAATCAATCATTTCACAGTTCGCACAATTTGTAAATTAAAAAATATGACATTTATCAAGTGTGACATTTAAATATTTGAAAGCGTGAGTGATTCTGTTTTTGCTTCTGATTTCAAATCCAGAAGAGAAATTCTCTTTTTTTTAGAATCAGAACTGTCACTTTTACCCAATTGAACGCATTAAGAATGCTTTTTTCTACTTCCAGATTGCCAATTGAAAACGACAAAAGTCCAAAATAAGTGAAGTGAAGTTGAAGTTGAAGTTTTAGTTAAGCAATAAGAAGAATATGTACATACATTGTACAAGTATATACATATGTACATGATAATTAAATTGCAGATTTAAACCAATCTGAATAGTCTGGCTCTTAACGTTGCCGCTAATTCTAAAGATGTAGTTTTTTTTTCCATCAAATTCTTAAGTTTATCTATTACGAAAAGTGAATTTAATTTTTGTACATGAATTCTGAAAGACTAGAAATGACAGTTTTGGAATTAGCAGACTGCACGAACTTCACGTTTCTCACACAATCTCCACTCGGTTCTTAGAAGTACCTGCCTGCGCACTAGCCATATGAAGATATCGTAGAAGATACCTACCTACTTTATGGACATGGACGAATATGTAAGAGGTTATCAAAAAAAAAAACGTTTATTGTTCATTAAATCCTAATAGTTGTGGCGCTTAGCCATTCAACATTAAAGGGATTCTTTTCTTTTGTTGTCTTCTATTTGAGTGAGTTCCTTATCTTTGAATGTATTCTATCGTTAAAAATCTCTCTACCTTTTGGTTTCCTTTTAATGTCTCTAAGGGACAGAGTAGGTCATTTGATAAATGGCGCTGTAAGGAAATCCATTCAAAATCAAATAAACATATGGCATCCTAATGTGTCTTTGTTGTCATATGACGGTTTATCCTATTAATACCTTATTATATCCAATAATAGTTTCAAAGGTGAAAAAAAATCAGTTTATTGTAATGGCAACAACATATGCTGTTTTCACATTTCAACATTAATGTTATTGTGAAATTGTGTAGGTTATATTTACGAATTCCGAAGAACAAAGGCTGGCATCGTGCACGGGGCGCTGGACATGTACATTGTACATTGTGCATACATTAGGGTGGACCAGGATTGTCTTTTTTTCGTTTGATTCATCTCTTCACTTGGAATTATAGATTCTTCGCTGATCGAATCGTTTATCGCAGCTCCAACGTGAACACGTAGAAATTGAAATGAAAATCGTCGTTTATATTTTCGAAGCTCTTGTTTTCGTAAGCTGATGATAGTAGGAGGTTTTTTTTAGAGTTATGAGTCTCGTAAACTTATGAGCGCTCGCTGAATATCGGCCTTAAGATTTTCGCGGTTGCCTTCACATGAAATTTATAAAATTTCAGATTAGCCGCGTTACCTATACATATCAGATATTAAGCGCTTTTTAAAAAAATGACGCTATCTTGGAAAAAAATGGAGTTTTTATACAAATATCTAAATATGCAACGCCGATGAATCTTTAGGTTTAGCTATGTCCGGATGGGCTAAGTTATACACTGAAAAAAAAATCGTTTATAATATCAATAAACACCGTTTATTGACTGTTTTTTTATTGGCCCAATTAAATTTTTATTGATATTACGAATAATTTTGATTTTAAAAATTTTCAATCCATTAACAGTTTATTGGATCAAGAAAACTGCGTTTATTGAAAATTAAAATTCTAAAATCAATAAACTCTTACTTGTATTAGTAAACCTTTTGTTGCAACCAAAAAACTTGTACATTCTGCCAAGCAATCTTTTTATAAAACGGCTTTGATAAATGCATTTATTGACTCAATAAACAGTTTATCAAACGTCAATAAACTTTTTAATTGATGCTAACAACTTGTTTTACTGTCACAATAACGATAGACATTGCGACAATAAACCATTTATTCGCACAAGAGTTTTTACATTTTTTCTTTTGATAAAAGCGTTTATTGGCGCAATAAACAGTTCATTGAAAATCAATAAACTTTTAAATTAATGTTAGCAACTTGATTTATTGTCATAATAAAATTATACATTGTGAATATGAACCGTTTATTGGCACAAGAATTTTAAAATTTTTGCTTTTGATAAATGCGTTTATTGGCTCAGTAAACTGTTTATTAAAAATCAATAAACTGTTTAATTAATGTTAACAACATGTCTATTTGTCACGATAAACTCATGCATTGTGCCAGTAAACCGTTTATTGGCACAAGAACTTTTACATTTTTTGCTTTTGATAAATGCGTTTATTGGCTCAATAAACTGTTTATTAAAAATCAATAAACTTTTTCATTAATGTTAAAAACTTTCTGATTGTCACAATAAACTTATACATTGTACTAATATACTGTTTATTGACACAAGAACTTTTAAATGTTCGCCAAATGTTTTTTCTCTGTGCCATTCCGTTATTTGTTGAAAAGGGTCTAGTTTGCGCGGTAATCATGAGTCATTTTATGAATGTTTGCCATAGTGTTTATTATTAATTATTATTATTAATTAAATAAAAAGTAACAAATTAAAAAAAAAAATAACAATATTTTATGTTATTATTTAACATTTTAAAAAATTAAAATAACTTCGCATTTCCGAGACAAAGTGCAAAAAAAAAATACGTTCCCTGTGGTTTAACTTACATATACATGTGTTGGGTTTTGCAGTGTGCTTCAGGAACACCTTACAGTCAGGTAAGTAAAAAAAATATATTTGTAGTAGTAAACTTTTTATTGTAGCACTAAACTATTAGATGTATTATATACTCCAAAAAACTATTTTTGGTAAGAAACCAAAATTATTTCACCTATGCAATTCCTATATTAAGAGTTCACCATTGTTTATTTTTACTTTGTTGGGGCAATAAATAGTTTATTGACCGAATGATATATTAACTGTTCATTGTTTTACTCAAGTGAGAACCATTTATGTTCCGAACAAACTGTTTATTATCCCAATAAACCATTTATTGCCGCAACAAACTATTTATAGTCCAAATAATATATTTATTTACCCAAAAAACTATTTATTGCCTCAATTAAGTTTTTAATAGGGTAACAACAATTTTTTTCCTACGTCATTTCTCTACAGAGAATTGTTTTGCTCACAATTCAGTGTTTTGCAGTCATCGAAAGCTAAGTTTTGAACTAATAAGTCGTGTTTGAACCTAAATTAATAAAGTTGTTGTGGTTGTTCACAAAAATTGTTAAGTCCCTTTTGAGTTTTTTGTTATCGACCTTGGAAAAATTTAACAATTTTAAAAATTAAAACATTTTTAAAAATTAAAATAACTAAACAGTCGCATGTCAGAAAAAGTGCAAAAAAATACTTATCCTGTGTTAACATACCTATATATGTTGGGTTTTACAGCGTGCAACAATTTGAATACCTTTAGTCAGGTACCTACCTAGTTTTAAAAAAATGTACCTATTTGTTTAATACAATAAACTATTTACTGTCGCAAAAAAATATTAACTGTCTCAATAAACTGTTATTAGTATACTCGTAGTATTTTAGCAAGAAACCGATTTTTTTTCCTATGCTATTCCGATATAGAGTTTAATTTTCTCATTATTCAATTGTTTATCATCGCACTACTTGGAAAAATTTAATAATTCTAAAATCATATAAAACACGTATTTGAAAAATAAAAATATACTGTTCTAACAACATTAATATTATCAGTCCCCGAAGAAAACGCTGAACAATGCCTGCGAGCTTTAAATTACGAGGACCAGCTACGTCTCCTGGACATTCAGAGATCCGAATCTACATCTGAAGTATTCAAGAAATGGCCACTGTATAGGGAACCTTCGGGATATCGTTACGTAAGTTTAAAACTTTAATTGAATCTAATAATCATGTTTTCATTATCTGTTCAAGAATTAGGTAGAAACCTTTTTTTTAGATTTAAATATTTTGAGAATAAATACGTTTTGTCATATAAAAATATGAATTTCATGCTTTTGAATTTTCTTCTTGCTCGAAATACGGATTCCAGTTATTTATTTTAAGCGATTGTAACTCGCGAAAAAAACTTGATCGATAAATAACTTGAAGTCAGTAACTCGAGCGAGAAAAACAAGGTGGCGTGTGTATAGTTAATAATAATAAAGGTACTTACTAATAATGATATTAAAATTTTCTTAAGGGTGGACATGGACTTTGGATACCTACACAATAAATCTGCCTCGCTTTTGGATAATTGGAAGCAAATTCAATCTAAAATCTACGAGTTTTTGTGCACAGAGGACCACGTAAATTTGGAATGGAAATGGAATTTTATTGAAGCTTGGTATTTTAAAAATAAAAAAATAATTGTTTCAAAACACACATTTTGCTAAGCGCAGTAATGAATAAATAGATATATAAATATTTAAAAATTTGTTTTTATTTTTAATTTCGTATTTTCAGAAAAGTTACTTTGACGTAGAAGAAAAAGTAAGTATAAAGAAGGAATGCAAGTGGAAAGCAGTTTTGGCCAATTTAATAAATTACATATTTCATTTATTTAAGAAAAACATTCGCTTGGATCTACTTTCCCAAGAAACAAATTTCGCCATTTCAATAAATCATTGCATTGGCTCAAGAAACAAATTTGCTAGAATCAAACGAAGGAGGTTATTGGCCCAAGAAACAAATTTCGTCATTTCAATAAATCATTTCATTGGCTCAACAAACAAGTTTCTTGAATCAATAAATAAGTTAACTTGGCCAAGAAACAAATTTTGCTAAATCAATAAACTAATTCATTGGCTCAATACACAAGTTTGCTTGAATCAATGAAATAATTTTTTGGCCCAAGAAACAAATTTCGCCATTTCAATAAATCTTTTATTTGGCTCAATAAACAAGTTTGCTTGAATCAATGAAGTACTTTATTATTCTAAGAAATATATTTCGCCATTTCAATAAATCATTTCATTGGCTCAACAAACAAGTTTACTTGTATCAACGAAATAGTTAATTGGCCCAAGAAATAAATTTTGCCATTTCAATAAATCATTTTATTGGCTCAACAAACAAAGTTTCTTTATTCAAGGAATAGTTTATTGGCCCAAGAAACAAAAGTAATATAAATTGGTAGACAGGATCAATCAACTTTTTCTTCTGTCAATAAACGCTTTATTGAGCTAATAAACCGCTTTTAATTGGCTCAATAAACCTGTTTGTTGGACGAGTTTTGATAAACTTTTTTATTGGTCCAATAAACTTTTTAATTGTATTTACGTACCTTTTTGGTTCAGTGTAGTTGCGTTCAACACGTAAAATTTTTGCCTCACGTAATGTTTTTTCAACAAGCCTATCGAGGCTTTAAAAAAACACCAAATGTTGGATAAGACTAATGAGAGTATAGAAAACCGAGGAAGCATTTAAGTCAAAAATATAAACTCGACAAAATATCTAGAGTATGGTCAACAAAGTACTACCCCGGTAAAAGAAGATTTCCTGAAAACCCAGTTCAAAGGGCAATGGAACACAACGCGACGCGACGTTTCAACACTACCGCGGAAGATGCTAATACTCTAAGGAAGTTTTCTGATGTCAACCGGCAAACCCCAAAAGTACTGAAAAGTACTGGAGCCTGTAGGTTTAGCAGAAGAAGAACGAATTGGTTCGTTTCATGTACCTACTAAAATAATAAGATTTCTTTCGTTTCATTTTTATATACAAGAAAATTGTAATTTGTAACAAAACATTATTTTATAAAAAAAAAACTCACCATTGATGCAGATTTTTGTTTGCCATATGACCGATGATGAGTACTTATAGGTTCGCTCATAACACTGCCAGAGTCCATTTCAAATCATTGGTATCCCTGTAAAATAAAAAGTATACAAGAAGTGAGTATATATGTACATATGTAGGTGCTTGGGAAGGTACACATAAGATATTTTGAGCTTAAACTAAAAAAAAAAAAAAACAAGCAAAATATTCCACATTCATAAGATGTTAAAATGGGTAATGGAAACATGAAACTACCTTAAGGCCCAACTATAATGCAATTAAGCTCACTTATGTGCACATAAGTGAGCGAGCGAATGATCACAATACCTATTCATAAACAATAAAACAGAATGACACAACCAAGATATCTTTATCAAGGTGGCGTCCTTTAGCCTAATTTTTTTTTGTAACAGAGCCCATTGATACTTTCTAAAAACGCTGCTCATATTCACAGTCCATAAATTTATCCTTGAGCGCAACTTGCTGTTTCTTAAGCCTAGATTCTTCCTTAAGTCGCATTTGATAAGAAAAGTCATTTCCATGAAAAATTGAAATGTAACTGCAAATAAACATTATTTCTAAATCTATTTTTCTCCTGTCATCAAGTCCTTAAGCCCGAAGATCGTTTTTTTGTCCGATTCTCCGAGGCTTAGAACAAAACACAACTTTTATTTTTGGCGGTCAGAAATCTCTTGTTGGAAAATCTTTATTTTAATAAGCAACTGAGCATATAAGAGAAATAAATTTCAAACCGCAGTTACATTCTTAAAACAATAATTGTGAACTTGACAGATTTTAGTGTTGTAAGTTTAAGTTATGACCCCTTATTCAGATCCAAGCATAATAAAAAAAATCACTGAATGCACGAATATTACAAAATTTTCCTAGAAACTAGCTCAAATTCTCATAAATTAGTAATTTTATAAAGGTTTTCCCATGTTCTAACCTTTCCTTAATTCCCTACTTGAATAAAGAACCCATATGTGTTATCAACGTCTTATAAAACCAAACCAGTATGTCGAAGAATACCTATTCCTTTGAAGGAGACTGGAATTCCTATTTGGAAAGAGAAACAGAATATTAAGCCCTAATCCGGTCAATTTTTCGGGTAAAATTGACAAATTCCAAATAAAAAAAACCTGAACCCTATTATTTAGTTGTGTAATTTAATACCTTTCCCTTTTGAAAGTTCTGTGCTGGGCGTTAGACCAATCTGACAAATTGAGGTCCAATGCATTTACATTTTATATCCAACTAAGCAGGATTATTATTATATTTTTTTTTATTCTTCCTTAAAATCAAATGCAAATGATTAAAAAGAAAAGTAAAAAAAATGGGGGTTGATGCACTCATTGGTATATCTTTGATGTAGGTTGCATTTGCATTATATAAGTAAAGTATACAGTTCATAGGTAGGTGAAGAATGAAAACCTTTGTATAGGAGTATATTTTTATGTAAATTACAAAAAGGCACCCTGGGTCTTGTAATGATATACGTACGTCTGGTGCAGTCGACCCTTTGATTTAGAGGGTCTTCATTGGTTTTGGTTATGAAATGAGAAGAGGAAAGGATTTATATATTATAATAAATTGAAAATTTGCATTACATGACAAAATTATTCTAGTTTAACATGTTTTCTTTTATACCTCAACTGACGCCAGGGGGAGTGAATAAAGTGACAGTTAAAATGACAGATAGGCGGAAACTGTTTTGCGAAAGTAGATATTTATATGTAAATGCATTTGCATTACAAAACATAGGAAGGTTCATAAGAACTTTTCTGAATTTTATTTTGATTGACATGCATTGCATACGCTTGACAGATGGACATTATGGGTTTTTTTTCAACTTAATTGTTTACATTTCTTACAACCGCTTGCTCGGTTTTAATGACAATAATAATACTATAGTAGACCGAGGATTGTCAAAAAGTACGCATGTATATGAAAAGATAATTACTGCTTAAATAAAGATTTGTAGCAAGGTTTGGCTATCGAATGATTAACGAAAACTGCAGGCAAAGACGGCCGCAATGGGGCTTTTTACCAAGCTGTCATTGTGCCAAAGTGACGACTTCAACGTTTGTTTGTACCTAGTTTATTGTGAATTTTTAAAAAGACACAGATATATTAATTTTATATCGAGAAATATCTGATGATGATGATTGATGATGCCCCAAAAGGATTTGTTGTTTATATTTAGCACGTGAATTGTTAAGTATTTCGGTATTTTTCTTTTTAACATACCTATTGAGGGTTTAAAAGAACAAACCTTATATTCTCACCGATTAAAAATTTTTTAGGTGGAGTTTCTAATAATTTGTCGTCAATTAGTTTGTAGCAATTTTATTATTTTAGTGCAATGTTTTCGAATTTTATTGCTGCTTATATAACTTGACTTGACTTAAGCAAGATTCTGCTTCTAAGAAGCAGAAGAGCGAGGGTATATTCGTCTTCTGTCTTTTATAATTATAAAAAAAAATTCGTTTCGGTTCAGTTTTGTTGGGCTATGTTTTCTCGGTTTTTTGTTTTATGTACTTCACGAACAATCGGGTTGAGGGCAAGAGTATGATAACTGGGGCGCCGAGAAATGATAACGGATTTTTGTAGAACACGGCAGTACAAGTATTTTTTTAAATGGGAAGGGGGTCTATCTCCCCCCGTTTAGGCGGTAGGCGTAGTTTAAAAAATATGTACGTTAAATGGAAAAAAATTAATTAAAAAATAACGGTAATACTTAAAATTAAGTATTATGTATATGTTTTTTTAAAGCCAAGATTCTATTCCATTAGCCAGTTTTTAAATCAAGTCATAAATACTTTTTGAAAAATTTTATTTTAAACTAAAAATTTGAGTAAAAAAAAGTTAAAAAAAAATTTTAAATTTCAATATTTCAAAACCATAAGTTTATAAATAATTGTTTTTTTAATACTTTGTTGCTCTTATTAATTTTCAATCAAAAACTAAAAACTAGATGATTTTATGCCTTTTTGTTTTTGAGAAAATTGAAAATAACCACAACTACTATTTTAGTTTAATTATGTTTTTTTTTGCTTCAGTGGTCTTAGTTTGATAGTAATAATGGTAGGTGCGAGTTTGGGTGTATGCAACAGTGGGGTCTGTATGGGGCGCATGCTGCCCCCCTGCAACCCCCTGCTTGGGCCCACTGTAGGATTTGGGGTATGTGCGAGGTTGGGTGTATGCCACCCCCCTGCTTGGGCGCACTATAGGATTTGGGGTGGGTTAGTCTAGTCGTCTAGTTTTCAGTTTTTGATCAAAAATAAATAAGAGCAATGAATTCTAAAAAAAAAACAATAGTAGATAATCTTAAAGTTTTGAAAAATTACACTTTAAACCTTTTTTTTAACTTTTTTTGCCCAAATTTTGAGTTTAAAACAATATTTTTTTTAAAACTATGCATAGTTTTGACTTAATTCAAAAACTAGCTAATAGACAGAAGTGTTTGCTTTAAAAAAAATAAAACTTAGTTGTATAACCGTTATATTTTAATTATTTGTTTTCCATTTAACGTTCATATTTTTTAAATTGCCTCTCACGCCTAAGCGGAGGGAGATAGAAACCCCCTCCCATAGTAAAAAATGCTTGTATTGCCGTGTTCTACAAAAATCCGGTATCATTTCTCGGCGCCCCGGTTATCATACTCTCCCCGGGTTAAGCTAGTGTCAGAACCTTATGAACTGAACAGCAACCAGAACCCTTTTCTAAAGGCTTCACTAAATTTCGGCAATATAGCAAACCATCAAAAAGCATAGAAAACAGAATTAGACAAATTTAAATTTGTCACAAGAAATTGACGTCTGATTACCATAAAGCAATAAGCTATTAACTATATCTAAGAAAGTTTTACCCATTTTCTAGGGGCAAATGCACAAAAAGAAAAACATAGAAAATATTAAACATTACTTGCAAATTTAGCGGAGCAGCAAGAACATAGAAAACAAAAGGAAAACAAAACCTAATTTTAAATATTCGACTATGTATGAGGCTATCTAGGAAGTTTTGTTCAACGTCACATTGTTATAGCTGGAAAAAAAAGTTATAAGTTCAACAAAACGTATTAAATCTCTGAGGTGCATTTCACACATATTTTGTTATAAAACAATTCTATGACCGTAATAACTTTACTTGAACTTCCTTAACATTCGCATTCACACACGAAACAATGAGTGGCACAGACAAACCGAAATCCCTTCGTATTCAGGGCAAGTTAAAATAATTAACCATTTCCTACTTCCCGGCAATTCTCCACCACCAAGTTACCCGAACATGAAAAAGCTTAAATGTGGAAAAAAAAAGTAGATCGGCCGACTGACTTGACAGTGACAGTGCTGCCGTAGTAGATATAGATGAAACCTGATGCAGCTTTATATCTATCTACGACGACGACGAACGATAGATAAAAATGTGCATTAAAGCGAATTAATTTCTGTAATTGCCTGGAAAGAGTTTTATGCAAATAACATCAAAGTAGCGCGCTACACGGTTTTTGTGTCTGCTCAGTTGACTCACAAAAGCCAACACATTGAGCACGACAACACCAAGAAACAATACTCTACCAACTTTGCAACATGAGCATTCAAAACTAAAATAATTGTTCTAAGCCATCAGACCATAAATATACCTAAGCTAAACGAACATATGGGTGTTTGGTTCTTTTTGGCTTAGATTTCCAGAACAATTTCAACAATAGTGCATGGGACATGGGATTCCACCATAATAGGAAAAATCAGTGAAGAAGTGTCAGTTGGTGTTGGCCGTGTCCCATGTCTTCGTTGTTATCGTCATCGGCCGTAGGCATCACATATTTTATTTTTGATTCCCCACCTGATGTACCTGCCTGGTTATAAATAATTATTTCTAAAAAGGTAATGGTTTGGCTTTGAACGAAGAAATTCACAGCATTGAGGTTAAAAACCTCAAAGTTGATGAACATGCTTTATAAACAATAGGGAACTGAATTGCGCCTCCTAAACTCTTCCTACACCTTGTATAAGATTACAATGATGGTAGGTACTTCTATATGCATGGTATATCGACGCCACCGACACAATTTATTTTTAAAGTTTCATCCGCCACCTTCTTCA
This sequence comes from Syrphus vitripennis, assembly GCA_958431115.1. NCBI lineage: Eukaryota > Metazoa > Arthropoda > Insecta > Diptera > Syrphidae > Syrphus > Syrphus vitripennis. The sequence goes on along the minus strand of OY288109.1, from coordinate 76,750,614 downwards.
GTAAGGAAGGTGTGTAAATTCCGGAAACTTTATCGTTTCGGGCTGTAAAATTATTTAATCATGCAAATAAATGAATTAAAATGGCTTCGGGAAAATGCGTGGTGTTTTTGAATAGTTGAGCTTACAGTGAATTATGATCATTGGATTTTAGTACAAAGTACAAATCCTACGCTAAGACCTTTTAGTTGTAGGAATATAGCAAACATTGAAAGTTTTTTTTTAAAGCTAATTAAAGACGTTTTATATACATATGTACTTGCAACTACCTGCTTGACTGGCCAGAAATTAACAATCGATGGTAACCTTTATAGATCGATGATTACTGACTTTTTCGTTTTTTTAATTCAACACCAATGATGTGCACGAGCTTTGGTTTCAACAAGACGGTGCAACATGTCACACATTTCATGACACAATATTTCACGATTCATAACCTTAAATTCGCCTCCAAGATCGCGCGATTTAAATCTATATGATGTGGGGATATGTAAAATTGCAATTCTGCGCCGCTGTTAAGCTCGAAAGATTCGACCACTTATAGAACAACATTCGCCGCGTTATTGCCGATATACGGCCACAAATGTTGGCAAAAGTGATCGAAAATTTGACCTCCAGATTAAATAACCTCAGGCAGCCATATGTCAGAAATCATATTTCGAATAAATTCAATTAGATATCAATTTTAAAAATTCATCTTTATTTTATTCCATTGCAAAGTTCTATACCTATAAGTGGTGCAATCCTTCAAATACCTTGGGTCAATAGTCATCATCATCATCGGCTCGACAACCGGGGTCCGGTCCTGGCCTCCTTCAACAAGTCTCTCCACCTATCCCGGTCTTGAGCCGACGCCATCCAGTTGCGCACCCCAAGGCTTCGGCCGTCCTGGTCTACGCCATCTCTCCAGCGCAAGCATGGTCTACCACGCTGCCGTCTACCATAGAATGTACCACAAAGGACTTTCCGAGCCGGTTCCTCTTCACTCATGCGAGCTAGGTGCCCTGCCCACCGGAGTCTACCGAGCTTAATTTCTGTCACTATGTCTGCTTCAAGGTAGATTGCGTACAATTCATGATTGTACCGTCTCCGGAATCGTCCTTCCTCACATATGGGACCAACAATTCTCCTTAAGACTTTTCTCTCGAACGCGACTAAGAGGTCGGAGTGTCTTTTGCTAAGCACCCAAGTCTCGGATCCATACGTGAGTACTGGCAGGACCATGGTCCTGTACAGCAGCAGTTTTGAAGTTATGGTGAGATTTCTGGATTTGAAGAGCTTTGAGAGACTATAGTAGTATTAGTAGCCCGCGTATTTCTTCTTCTATATTATTATCGGCTGCTACTATTGACGCAAGGTATTTAAAGGATTGCACCACTTCAAATTCGTGCTCCGCTACCTTGATTGTTTGACCAACTGTTCTTCTCGCATTCGACGCCACCATGTACTTTGTTTTACCTTAACTAATGTGCAGCCCCAGATTTTGTGCCGCCTGCTCGATCTGGATGAAGGAATCGTGTACAGCTTGTTCGGTTCTTCCGATGATGTCAATGTCGTCTGCGTAAGCCAATATCTGGCTGGACCTGTTGACGATGGTCCCTCTTGTTGCCGTGCCAGAGTCACGGATTGCTTTCTCCAACGCCAGGTTGAAGAGGAGGCAGGCCAAACCATCCAACAGTTATTAGATTCATTTGGTATATCAAAAAGTGTTATACGTGTCATAGATGAATCACAACCATTAACAGAAATGTTGCAATTATAATTCCGCAAAATATACCTACAAAGCATATATTTCATCCATGATATATTTACATAAACATAATATGCACAATAATATTTTTAAGTTTTTAAATTCTCGTAAGTTGATTTATTACTTGTTAGATATACACAATTACGTGTACATTCTGTACTTTATTCCAGTTAACTACGTACACTACTCGTTATTGCAGAATAGTTATATCTTGCGTTTTATGTAAAAATAAAAGTCAAAGCTATAATAAATGTAAGAGTTGTTAAACATTATGTCTACCTACATTTCAAACAATATAACATTGTTGTTCTTGTTCTTTTACGTGCTTGCCTCAAAATTCAAAACATCAAATTAGCGTTATTTTTTTTTGTCACAGTCAGCATCAGAATGAAAATTATTATATTCAACATAGCTTAAACAATAACTTAATAAGCAAAAGATCTTTGCTCATTGATCGGACTTTGTGTTTTCTTTTCTAAAAAAAATTTACATACATATGTAGCTACAGTTCAACCTACAGCAGCTCAAGGCATTCAAACCTGAGGTCAATGAAGTGTATTATTTTTTGTTTTATTATTTCAATTAATTTTTTAACTATAGACTGGCTGCTTGGACTGTAATTAAATGCTGATTAAATTCAAGCTTACGCATGAAAAAAAATTGTGTGTATATTGTGTATCCTGCATTTGTATGATTTTAATATGGACGGTTGTTATATCAAAAAAGTTAGTAAATTTATTTATTGTTTAAAGCAGAACTTTCTTAAGCAGAAATGTTTTTTTTTTTTTAAATAATAAAGGTGTAAAACGATTAATTGTATTACATGAACCCGTATCTGTACGGTCATGCTTAGTTGGTTTGATTAAATGAAGTAATGGGTTAGTATCGCTTGATGGATGAACATTTTTAAACAAAAGGATATTGAGTAATACTTTAATATTGTTGATGATTATAAAGAAAACGTCAATGACCTCTTGGTTAATTTATTCCATCAATTTTGTTTTGTTAAAATTAATTATAACAAATGAAAGAAATATATACATACATACTAGTTAATTTTAAAATCAAATCATTTTCTGTATAACAATTTAATTTCTTAAGCTGTCATGCCATTTAATCAAATGGAGGTGAGGAAAAAATTCGTAGTTTTTTTTCTCAATTGCTTTAAAAATATTTGTTCATGTTTGCGAGGAAAATTTCAAAAAACCTAAAAAAATTGAACTTATTTCACTTTATTGTCAAAAAGTCATAGGTTTAGGGTTTTCGGGTGCGCCATTCACTACAAATTAAAGTAGGTACATAGAATTTTCAAAAAATAACTAAATATTTGGTTGAACGGTTAAGTCGCTAGAGTGCGCTGCAAAAAGGGCAAACTTTCCTAATTTCTGAAAGACTCATTTTTTTTAATTAAAAAAGTTAAGATTTTCTGAAAATATTCTCTAGAAAACAAAAACTCTTAACCACTTGTTAAGGGCAAACTGCATAGCCACTAGATTACTTTAGAATGTTTTTACTACACGAAAATGTCTCTATTAAGTACAAAATTATACTATATTATTACATTGGGAATACTGATCAAAATCCAAAAACTTAGCAAATCTTCAAAACAGGTGTTTTTTTTTATTCACTAAATTTTTTTATTTATGAATTATAAATATTTCAGGAAGGATGGCAACACTGATTTTTTTTAAATGTCTACACTCTTTCAGACAAGATCAATAAATTATAAATATTTCAGGAAGGTTGGCAACAGTGAACACTTTTAAAGGGGAGAGTACGATAACTCAGGCGACAAAGTTTAATGACGGATTTGTATAGAACAGCCAAAAATAAGCATTTTTTACTATGGGAGGGGGGGGTCTATCTCCCCCCGTTTAGGCGGTAGGGGCAATTTAAAAAATATGTGTGTTAAATGGAAAAAAAATAATTAAAAAATAACGGTAATACCTGCAATTAAGTTTTATACGTTTTTTTAAAGCCAACATTCTATTCTATTAGCCAGTTTTTAAATCAAGTCAAAACTATGCATAGTTTTTGAAAAACATTGTTTTAAACTCAAAATTTGGACAAAAAAAGTTAAAAAAAATGTTTAAAATATAATTTTTCAAAACTTTATGATTATCTGCAATTGTTTTTTTTTAGAATTCGTTGCTCTTATTTGTTTTTGATCAAAAACTGAAAACTAGATGATTTTATGTCTTCTAGTTTTTGAGAAAATTAAATTTTAATTAAATTATTTTTTCCTTGCTTGAGTATTTACGTAGTGTTATTTTGATGGTAATAATCGAATATGGATTAAGATTTACCTAGGATAAATTAATTTTTCTTAAATTCAGCTTATTTAAATGCAAAAGAATCTTTGCATGCACCCCACACCTTGCACCCACCCCACCTTGCACCCCCCCAAATCATATAGTGAGCCCAAGCAGGGGGGTTTCACCACCCATAGACACCTCGGCGTGGCATACACCCAAACTCGCACCTACCCCAAATCCTACAGTGGGCCCAAGCAGGGGGGTTGCATACACACCCCACTGTTGCATACACCCAAACTCGCACACACCTCACTGTTGCATATACCCAAACTCGCACCTACCATTTTTACTATCAAAATAAGACCACTCAAACAAAAAAAAACATAAATAAATTGAAATAGTAGTTCTGGTTATTTTCAATTTTCTCAAAAACTATAAGGCATAAAATGATTTAGTTTTCAGTTTTTGATTGACTATTAATAAGAGCAACAAATGATTAAAAAAAAATTATTTATAAACTTATGGTTTTGAAATATTGAAATTTAAAATTATTTTTTAGCTTTTTTTTACTAAAATTTTGAGTTTAAAATTAAATTTTTCAAAAACTATGCACAGTTTTGACTTGATTTAAAAACTGGCTAATAGAATAGAATGTTGGCTTTAAAAAAAAGTATAAAACTTAATTGTAGGTATTACCGTTATTTTTTAATTATTTTTTTTCCATTTAACACACATATTTTTTAAATTGCCCCTACCGCCTAAACGGGGGGAGATAGACCCCCCCTCCCATAGTAAAAAATGCTTATTTTTGGCTGTTCTATACAAATCCGTCATTAAACTTTGTCGCCTGAGTTATCGTACTCTTGCCCTTTTAAAAATCTCCACTCTTTCAGAGGCGATTAGTATAGAATACTTTTCTTACTTTTTATAAATAAAAAGAAAAGCTTAAAACACTAAAAATTATTACGGATTTTTTTCCTGAATCAGGATATTTCGAACACGATTAGACTATTAATTTATTTAATGTTAATGAAAAAAAATATATTATAAGTTTTTTCGTTCTAATCCATATCAATATTTTATATCTATAAAATCTATACAATATCACATTTTAAACACAAAACCAAAACAATAGATCAATATTTAACTGTCCAAATTAAAAAAGGGAAATAACTTAACCTCAAGATCAAAAATGCAAGTCAGGGTCATCCTGTTCATTCCAATATTTAAAGCCTATAGATTGTGTGTTTATTTAAATTTTGTCAGATAAAAATGAGTTTTTATTATTATTAATATTTGTTGTTTAAATAAATCAAGTTTTTCTTGCTAGTTAACGTTTCTTAAATAAATTATTTACCTTTTGTTTTTCTGATTTCTGTAAAATGCTATAAGTTGTTCCTAACACTTTTTGTGTGCACTGAAATAGAACAACCTTAACTAGAAAAAAAATTAATATTCAAATACGTTTATTAAAAGCTATAGAACCATACTTCAACTCAATTCATTATTCTTTCTTTGAAATCAGGCCATGGAACAAAACTAAATACAAAAGAGTGAAAGCCTTCTGAGCTTAAACAAGCATATTTGATAACAATCAAACTTTTCACTTTTAATTCTGTTCCAATGGAACCGAACCGCACAATATTTAAATTTCTAACTTTTAAATTTTATTGTTTGTTTGTTTAAGAAAAAAATATTTAAATAATCTTTTAAGTATATAATTAATCAATTTCAATGTCGGATTAACATGATTTTAGTTAACGCTTTTTTAAATAATATTAACGGGTATTAATGTAAAAGCCTAAGGACTAGTGTTGGGTTTTTTTTTTTACTAAGCAAAGTTCCATATATAAAAGAGTTTTATAAATAGATCACGACAATGTCAATACAAAAAAAAAATGTAAATGTTTTCCTACGCTATGAGGTCGACAGCATTATTGTTAAAATAATATTTACAAAATAATTATACAGATGGTGAACTTTTAAAATGAAAGATAACTAGATTTTCGTGTTAAAAAAAAAACAGTGTTATTGGTAAGTTGCACTCCGTTACTAGATTTTCCATAAACAACAAAAAAAAAACATCAGATATAGAGATACGTAAATTAACACCACAACCACAATATAGAATATATTAACATATTTTATGGATTTTTGGTTGTCATATAATGACAATAAGAATGACCATGCTTTGGAGATAGAAGATCTTAATTTCTTAAGGCTTCTTTTTATTCATATTTTTTTTTCATATAAAATAAAACCATCGGCTAAAAATATAAATTATCATAAGCAAACAAAAAAAGGCCAAACACAACATAGTTTAATGAAAATTAATGGTAGATCGTTTTTTTGTAACGGTCAGTTCGTAGCCCTTCTAGCTAATTTTTTATTCAATTTAATTGATATTTATATTATGATTTTTCTGAATGTCGGTTGTCTATTCAGACTCTTTACAAAATCACAAAATAACTTTTATTATCTATATTACTTTTACACGGAAGTCAATAGATTTGGATTTTGTCATACCGTAGTCGTTCTGTTTGTCAATTTAAAGATTAAATGCGGATGCAGGGATTTTTTTCGAATTTCTTTTAGAGAGAGAATGGGGGTTTCTACTTAAACATTTCGGACTTTAAAATCTAAGATTTCATAAACCAAAAGGAATAAAAAATTATTAACAGTAACAGTGTTTTAGCTTGTTGTCACAGTAAGCATGTAAATTCAACTAACCTATTTTGTAATTTTTTTCTAGGAAGAAAATGTTAACATGTTTGATAACTTTTCTGCACAACTTGTCCAACTCTATTTTTGGAAAATAGAATAACAAAAACAGTGTAGTTACGAAGATTCTTATGTTCACTATTTATGTCACTCTTAGAATCTAGGAAGTAGCGATGAAAAAAGAAATACATAACATTCAATTTTCAGAATGGCAAAACTGTGGTTTTCTGTCCTACTTTTTTCAATTACTGTGATTCACACAGTATATAGGTAATATAATGGTGATCACGCAGGAAAATCTACGTACACAGATTCTACTGGATCGAAAAAGGAAAAGAACATTAACATTATTAGAAAAGGAGAAATATTTTATAATTCAAACTGCCTATTTGGTGAGAGCATATGCAAAAAACAGTGTTACCACTTATGCGAGAAAGTTCTAGGAGTTAAATTTATTAAAAAGCATTTAAAATAGGTATGTTTGCTTTTCAAGTTCAGCTTAATACAAACTATAAAAAAAAAGAATCTTAATATATCACACTGGTCAACTAATTTTTCATGTTTCATAAGATTGCTAGTTTCTCAGGAATAGGCAAAAAGCTGGTTTCTTGCGCATATCTCGAAAACGGTTCTCTGAAAAAATATATAACAATCATTTTCGATTTCAGCCAAATCATGTTTATATTTTGTTGCAACGATAACCCGAAAATGTCTAAGCTGGTGTTGTCAACCAATCGAAAATAATCAAAATGATCATCATCAAAAATCAAACAAAGTGGCAATAGTGATCGTGACTTTTTTCTCTATCTTTATTACGCACTGAGAATCTATTCAACGTAAGATCTGCCATGTGGAGAAAAGCTGCCGCACGCAGATACTATGTAAAATGCACATTTGGAGAAACATTGATAGCTGGTTAATCAGGTTCATGCTTAATCCAGTGACATGCCTCAACCCTGCTCCTCCCATCAGCAATGACTGTGGCAGCGGTACGGAAGCCTTAGATAGAATTATATCGTTCCACCAGATGATCCAGTGATTAGCGTGGATTCTATATATAATGAATCTCATGGCCTTCATTTGGCATCCGAATCGAATATCATCTGGATGAATTCCCAGATATATTTGTGTGGTTTGGTGCGTCTCCAGCTGTGTTTTCTGGGTTTGCGGTGCGACTTTAAACGTGTTATAATCTTGATTAATTCCAATTCCGTTGTGGTGTGCACGCTACTCTGCCCACCCAATGTGGTGGCAAGCTGGCAAGTGTTCCACTTTAATCTTCCTCTTCAACTGCGGAATTGGGAATCCTCTTTGAAATGTTCGTTTCCCGGGAGGTAAAGTAACATTATGTAGGTAATAGAATTTCTTTAACTGTCGCCAAGATAGGAATTTTAAGCCGCTGCGCTATAGGTTGTTGGCTGACTTGACAAGCATCACAGTATGACAACACCTTGCTTCGAATTAATTGGCAAAGTGCGGGAATTTCTCAGGGAAATTATTTATTTTGTGAAGTTGTAAGAAAAGTGGTCGCCTGTCGCGTAATAGTTTAATGTGCACCTGTGGAAAGAACCGAACGGTTTTTTTTTCTGGATGATGCACATACCTATCTACATACTATAATGTCTGTGGGAGCCAAAACCAGAATATAAAAAAAAAAGAAGAAGGTGTGGTCTAGAAAACGTTTGCAGTTTATATTTGTTATATGCAATTCCCAAGGGAAGTGAATTTCCCATCAAAAATAATGAAAGAATTAAAGAAGAAAAAATAATAATAAATTCAAGTGCAACATGTTGTTGGAAATACAATGCACTCAAGCAAAACGAAGGGTGATAGGTGAAGGTATAGAATTCATTTTTTTTTTCTTTATCTTAAATTTTTTAATATATTTCTTTTGTTGAACGTTATAAATTTTGCGCAGTTTTTTGTTTTGTTTTGTTTTAATTAAATTTTATCTTCGGTTATAAGAGGTTAAGGGAGACCCTTTTCATAAAGTTTTGCGTGCGCAGTATGCATGAAATTAAAATATTAAGAAAACACGATATAATATGGCTATACCGAATATTAGATGTATTTTGTGTGGCCCTAAAAGTAGTTACATATATATATGTCTTCTGTAACAAGTTGTTACTTTTGTTTTATAATTTTACTGACCAACTAAATTGCCTACAATATTTCACATTTATTTTGACACAGTAAACAAGTGTAGATAAACATATTTTTCAAATCTTACTCTGAAACTATCGAAATAAATTTTAAACTATTCCCAATATTATTTTTTTTAATTTTGTTTTAGCTTTTGAGAATCAGCCCTCAGACCTATCATTTCGCAAAAGTATCCTTGGACTTTTATATTTTTATTATGGTAATTGTTGTTTTAATGAATTTTTTTTACAAAATAATATTTATTTCAATGTTGAGTTCCTTTTTTATATTTCGCCGTTCAGATAAAAAGCAGTTATCTTGGCCCACTATTGGTTGTTTTATTGATTTATTGATCATCCTGCTGTTTGACGTAATTCTTTGTCTTTAATTTATTATTAATGAAGAATTAATATTTCACAAAAGAAGATAATCCTCAAGTGTATGTTGAGACACCGTTACATCCAGTAGAACTGACTGTTTGGTATGCTTTATGGCCTGATGGAATCACGGTGCGGAAAGACAGCGCAACCCTTGATTTAGCTTCCAAGATCAGCATTGATGTAAGCCGAAAACGACTAATAAGATGTTTGGTTTTATTATAAGGCTTGCTCGTGATTTTCGTGATCCCTATATGTCCTCAAAATTCTGTATGTTTCATTTGTTAGATCAATTCTTGAATACGTTTGTACTGTATGGGACTCTCATCATGAACGGGAAGTTCATGATTGTTTTGCCACCATAGAGAAACGATTTCGACTACTTACTTGGAATTCTGTTTTATTATAGATATTATATACGGATCAATTACAGCTCCATCAGCCCTTTGTATAGATTGAATTTTAGTGTTAGACTTTAAAGTTAATTTTTTTTTGTTGGGCTTTACCTAATGATCATTAAATTGGATGCAATTAATTAAAACTAATTCATCTTTTGCTACCCTACGTTTCGCTGGCTTTTTTCCGGCTTCTTCAGAAGTTTTCTTTTCTTGTTAGACATTTCCGTATAAGAAGGCAATATTTTAGTAGGTCTTACTACGGTGGTAATAGTCCTAACAATTCCATGATTAATGTCTTAAAAAAACTATTTGTTCCAATTAATTCAACTAATGACAAAGCAAAATCAAATAATCTTAAGTAGACATAATTTTAAAATTTAAGATTGTTGTACCTATTTAAAGTGTTTAAAATTTGAATTAAACCCAACTATACAAAATATAAATACACTTGTTTAGAATCTCAAAATGTCATGCAACAAATACCACCTAAAGATTAACTAAATTCTTAAAAAAAAAAAATAGAAACGAAAAAACTAAAGAAACATTAATTATGTATGTACATTAACTGTAAAATCACTAGATTAAAAAATAACCAATAATTTTTCTAATTTGTATTCATATTTCAACAACATACATACATACATATAGAAAAGCAACGCAAACATAATAATTAATAATATTTCTTTTGTTTTTATTTATACTATAATAATCTACCAACATTGTCTATGATTTAAATAATCTTATCTTGGATTGATTTAAAATTTTAGTTAAAATATCGGTCTACCATCAAGACAATTAATAACTAATTAGTTGGAATTAATTATTTAATGATTCTTATTCAAATTATTAATCCCTCAAAGAAATGTCTATCTTTATATAGTGTGTCTCATTCCTATAGTATAAATATTTTCTTATTGAAGTCTGCTCTTAAATGTCACTGTCTTTACATATGTATTTACATTTCTGTGCATAAGTATACTCCATAAACTTATGTTATCTATAATATATTAGGTAACTTTATTTTTTAACAAGTTTCATACTAAAATAATTTTCTCAACTTATCAAATCGAACACGTCTAAATCATAGTGACAGTATGTTAGCAAAGGCTAACTTATAAAATAAAACTTATAGTACCTACTATCATCACGATGATTTTTGAGTTGTGTTGTGTGGTCGTCTGGGGGCGCACTTGTATATACACAGAAACAGCAACCAGAACGTGTTCATGAGAGTACTATGCAAATTCATATACAATGGCAAAGGTACATTTTTTTGACGTTAATAAATGTCAAAATGGCTTTAGAGCTAATGTACTGTAACAAAAAAACAAAATCAAACTTGTTGTAGATAAACAATAAAAAAAAAAAACAATAGTAAACCAGGGGTGGAATCGGCTAACGCGATTGTTGATTGTCGCTTTGTTGATAGTCGTTTTTGATTATCAACTCTGATTTGCTCTGTGTAAAGTGATCAATAAAACAGGCTGAGTTTTTGGCAGCACTCAGTGTGAGAAACGTCATTTTGATTCTCTTATTTATGTATTTGCTTTTATTTGACAATATTCTACACACAATTTATTTGCTTTAGAAATTGAATCCAAAATAACGATGTTACTCACAAAAATGTATGAAAACGATACCTAAATAGCTGTCACTTGAAATACAAGGAAAAAAACGATTGTCGATTTGATAATCACCTTACATAGAGCAAAAGTATCGTTTTTGATTATCAACTATCGCGTTAGCCGATACCACCCCAGAAATGTTAATATAAAGGAATAGAAACAAAAATGTTTTTTTTCCAATTTCGTGAAAATAATTAAATAGGTAAGTTACCTCAGGATATTAATTAACATACCAACATAATTTCTGCTTTATTATTTAAGTTCAAGGTAAAATTTTATAATGTCTGACATCAAGAAAAAAAATTCTTATGACAGGTTGCACCAAACGCTTTTAAAAATTTAACAGTCTTATGGCCAACTTCATAAAAATTTAACATTTTGTATGGAACAAACGTCATTTTAAGACCAAAAAGGTTGTTAAAATTTTAAAAGGGCTTTATGAAATCGGGGGTTAAAATGAGGTTTGTCTCATACACAAAATACGTCATTTAAAAATTTGCTAAATTTAAATGTGCAATCGCACATAAGTTATTTATTTTTAAAATAAAGAAAATGATAAAAAAAAAATAAATGTATTATTTAAATTTGTAAAGATCTTTTTAGAAGTTTGGAGACATTAACTATTGGTTCAGCTGCACCAATATTTGGCAGGCTTTTAAATTTCAAAATGACGTAGCTATGTATTTTGTTTAGAGCCGCGTTAATCTGGTAAATTCTGTCTGATTCCAATTGTTGCTCATTTTTTTTGCGTTTCTATATCATATTAAATTAAGTACATATCTTTTAGCTACCCACATTCATCCTCATTCGGTATTGTGCATTATGTATCGTCTATTCAAGAATAAATTAATAGAATTTATAAAAAATAAAAAAAAAAAAAAAAAAACACGGTAAACACGAGCTTCACATTCACAATTTTTTAGATGAAGTTAAAAGTACAAAGAGCCTCTTTAGCTCAGTGGCAGAGCACTGGTCTTGTAAACCAGGGGTCGTGAGTTCAATCCTCACAGGAGGCAAAAATAGTTTTTTACATCGACAACTTCATTTACTTATTTAAAAATCTTTATTTTAAATTTAAATCAAACAACGATGGCAATACCTATTTATAGCAAAAATATGTAGGGATGTTCTTTTTTTCTTCTAAAAATAAAAAAAAAATCAATTCCAAGCCATTGTGAGCAATTTATTTTGTGATTCATTTTTATTTAGATGATACGATTAGAAAATGTATATAATTAAGAAAGATTATTTTTTTTTGTTTACAAGATACATCTGATCTTACTTTATGCTATAAATAATACCTACAACTTCATTAGGAGTGCCATTTTAATGTTAATTTCAGAATAAAGCTGTATCTATAGTGAAAGAACAAAGCTGCTTTTTATCTTCGATATTCATACCTATGTATATGTATATTATTCGTTTATTTATAAAACAACACACCTGTTTAAGATATTATTTTAAAATATGTGTATGTAAGTCGGAGGTGACGTTTTTCATCATAAACTTTAATAATAAATGAAGAAATATGCTAAGCTTATGACAGAATGTAATTAAATACATATTTATTATTCTTCACAACCGATTAAATAAAATGATCACTTTGTTTTATAACAAATAATAGGTAAGTTTTAGGTTAAGTTTGTGTTGGAATTTCATTCTGCTAATTACTATAGACGATCTTTGAACTTTTAGGTATCTTAAATTTAATTGTTTTATTGATTTCAATGTTTCATGTAAAAGGAATGTTGCGATGGATTTTTCCGTAAAAATAATATTGGTGAGTATTGTTATAGTAAAGCAGAGCTCTAGCCCATGCTCTAAAATGGCTCTTGATGAGCTGTTTGCTAGTTAAATGATAAAACTTAATAATTTTGCTTTATATACAATAAATGAATAATGTTCTCTTAAATCTTTTGTCGTTGTTTTGTAATAAGTAACTTAAGAATAATGAGTGTAAGAAACACCTGCCTTATAAAAAAGTTTGTTGTTTTACATGTAGTTGATGAACACCATTTCGTTTCTTCGTCTTAAATTAATACTTTTTCTAAAGCTGATTTTTTGATGATTCAAGTTTCTTCAGCGATCGTAATCTACTTGGTTAACATTAAAACAACGAGATCTTGAAATTCTTAATGCATTTCTTATGTTTGTAAAATAATTAAATAAACATTTTCAAAAAAGTTCTGTGCTCTAAAAACAAATCAAGATCTAAAATCAACAAAAAAAAACAAGTACAGTACCAGAATAAACGCAAAACTTAACTCATTATCTGCGTACATCATACGACCATTAAATTTGGTAACTTCTAGACCCAAATTAGTCACCACAAAAATAAGCTAAGCGTAACGGTCGAGGTTGAAGTACCTAAGTTTGTAACAAAATTATGAAATATGTAGGTAATTATCCAAATCAAAACATCACCGCAATAGTTGTGGTTAAGTTGAACACCTTGTATAAAGTATAGTTAAATTTATTAAAACAAGTAATAATTCATTTGATGTACCTAGCTTAGTTAGACTTTTGCTTAAAGTGTTTACTCAGTCATTACAATATACATATACATGTGTAGCAACTTGAGCAATCCTTGAACTATATTATTTGGTCTAATGACTTACTCTTTTTTTTCATTTAATTGATGTTCTCTTTTTAATGATTAATGTGCGTAGTATTAGGATTTTATATAAAAAAAAAACTTTTCCTACAATATGCAAGAATGATATTTGTACTTGAGGAACCATTATTATCGTAGCGAATTTAAAAAAAAATTAAATGTATACGACTCTATCGCAAGATCTTGTTCATATGTTAAAGTACTATAAAAGAAATTTCAAAAACATCAAGAAAGAATAAGTCTTAGCGCACAACTAAAGATGGCGTTTAATTAATTGTATCGAAAAAATACAGTTTTGAAAAAAAAAATCAGAAACTTAGTGGTTTGGACAGACAGGAAAACATGTCAGCTTTTTTATCATCTTAAGGTGAGACTTGATAATCGCAAGAAAACACAACTGAGGGTTGTACAATACCTAGCCGTAAATTTATGTTAAGGCAAAAACCCTGTATTTTATGTTATTCCTGAATCAAGTGGGTTTCATAATTAGTTTGAGAACAATTTATTTTCAAAAGTAAAATTAAAAAAAAGGAAAAAAAATTGTGCCGTTTTATATATATGTATTTACATAAAATTCAACATAATTCTGGGAAAAAACAACGCTTCAGTTAGATATATCGATTGCAATGTTGTTCAACGAAAATCAACATAGTGTGGACTCGACTTTAGAATAATTGTAAGGGAGAGTTCAGCTAATAAGTACTTTTTTTTCAATATATTTTGAGTTTTAAATGTTAATACTCGAATTGATTTTTGACTGAAGCTTTGGTATAGTTTTTCTTAAATTTAGCAATCATTTTTACATTGCTTCATTAGTCTTAAATTATTTAATATTTCGTTAAGTTTTGCTTTTTTAATAACCAAAAACACATGTTCGCTGTATGTTTTGTATCGGAAAACACCTAACATAATTTAGCTTTCTCCACGATAACGTATAGATATAGAAAGTGAACTCTGCAAGAGCGATCTGTTATACTTTTCAATTAAAAAAATATGAAAATACGTTGCCATTTAGTTCTAGTAAAAAAGGAAGGTATAGAAAAGTGTTTCAATATTAATAATTCTTATTTTTATCTAGACTTATGCGTCAGTTATAGCAATCAGGAAAACGAAACAGGAAAAACTTTCAAATGGATTATTTACGATGTTTTCATTTGATTTGAAACACAAATCAATGTCAATTATTTTTTGTTTAAAATGTATTTATGTATTTTCCTGATGAAAATTCATTTTTCGTGCCAGCAATCAGCAGTCAAATCAAACAAAATGGAACAAATCGTTCCAATGATTTTAGTTCCATTTTCTTCCTGTTCCACTGACAGATATGCGGACGAAAAAATTTTTCTGGCTGGCAGACTATATTTTATTTTGTTAAAGTTTTTCGAAATTGACGCATAAAAACAACAGGTAAGAACAATACAAAAAGCAGAGATTACAGAATTTGAGGCAAAATTAATATTAGAAGGCAAAAGCCATTATATGTATATTGTATATAAAGAAATAGCAACAGGATCCACGAAAGTCATTGCATGTTTTTCCTGTTTTCTATAAACGACCATTAGGAAAAAATGTTTAATTTTACACTGTTTCAACTTTTCCTGATGGGTTTTCCTGATCGCTATAACTGAGGTTATGTAGCCTTTCAATATGTTGTTGTTTCCAATTTCACAAAATTGTAGTTTCAGTTTGTTCCGTTCCGTTCCATTTTTTACATGAAAAAAAGACCCTATCATTTCTATACAAATATTTATATTTATGAAAACTATATTTTCAACTTAAAGTTCAGCTTTCGATAACTCTATCATCTAAATATTTTAATTATTTTGATAAGTTACTTACGAGTCAGTTCTCATAATACATATTTTCTTTTATTTTATTATCATATAGAGACAGTTGTTTTTTTTATCTAAAGTCGACGTATTAATTTTGAAATTTAAATAAAACTGTTAATAATTTGCGCTTTGTGTATAACAGTAAATTGAAAAAAATTTCAAGGTACGTGAAGTTTAGCTGAAAACTTATTATTCTGATTGCAACAATAAATTTTTAAAATTTTTTTTTCGATAACCCACAGACCTTAACGTGATCGAATAAAAAAAAAATAATTAGGTAAGCTATGCAAATGCTAACCGACGATGATAAAGTCAAGTTTTTGCTGAACTAATGACCAGTTTGTCATGTCAACATTAAAAAGGTAGGTAAACAAGTATCTATGTTATTTTGTTTTTAATTTTTCAAAGAAATAAATTCTTTCAAGTAATTATATGAGTTAAAATTCAAAAGAAAAATACAAAGTCGAATAAAATAGGAGACTTGACCTTAATGGTAGAATGAACCCTCTTAGTGTTGGCAATGACAAATTTTCTCGTGTTCAGTTTTTTTTTTTTTTTTTTTAATTTTCCACATTTATCGTCTTCGTCAGCTAATTTTATTGTTCATCGTCATTAAGCGTGACGTTCAAATTACTTTAAAGCAATTTTCGGCAAAATAGGTATAAGCGATAAGCAATCACTTTTGTTCTATTTGGAATGTGCGCATAATTTGCTTCAGAACCACATCAGAGGTTCTTGATGGTTTCTATGAAAAGAGATCATAACTCTAGAAACCAACGCAACAACCTGTTGAATGAAGCTGACTTAATTTGATAATGATCGTTTTTTTTTTTTGTTAAAAGAATAAAATCTTAACTTAATTAAAAAAAGTAAAAGTGTGCGATGGTATTTTTAAGGACAGGAGAGTATGATGGATGGAAAAGTGGGACGTTGTTAACAATGGTTGTGATAGAAGTTATTGCGACTTTGGAGTAAACAAAACAATTATCACTGGTCAACAAAATTAAAATTTTATTTTGTTACAAAAATAGAAATATATTTTCCCAAAGGTTTTTGATGTTTCAAATTTTAAGCTGAACTCAGAAAAGTTGCAGCACATCAGGTTTTTGAGATATTCTCTTAAGTCGAAAACGCTGTTTCTGAGAGAATCAATTTGAAGTTTTTCTTCGGTTAAAAAATTAACTTTGATTTGAAATTAAAATGAAAATCAAACAGTTCTAGACTGAAAATCAAGTATCTTTATTTACTTCTTTTTCTTTTTTTAGTTCACAGTAGATTTTTTTTTTACAATCTATGTAAGATGAACTGAATTTAACCAAAATTTGGATCTTAGAAAAGGGCCTCGTTGTTAACTGAAGAATCCAAGTGAATTTGCTGGGATAAAACGCAAATTTTTGTGGACTAAAAGCTTTTTGAATCAATAACTGAACAAGTCTGAAAAATTAAAAAAAAACCAAAATACATATATACCTACTCGAAATATCAAATATACGAACCCTTTCCAAGGTCATCTCTCTAAAACCAAGTTGCTTAGATACATACATATGTATAATAATATATACCAATGAATTGTATTTTAATGACATTCACATAATATTTATTATCTTTAGAAGACACGCATACATAATTTCTAATAATAAATAGAAATATACACAGTTTGCTATAAAAAAAAATAAACAACTGCTTTCTGCATAAATCACATCAGTTCATATCAAAATTCTTCAACAAAAATTGGCCTACTTTTGAACAATAATCATTTAAATAAATTTGAAACTATAGCGTCTTAATATTAAAAGAAGTTTTGCTAATTATAATGAAACGGTTTCACGCCGGGTTTTTATATCGATTAATATACATATGTAAGATGAAGCGGTGGCGACACTTAAATATTTCGCATCTGCTCGGTTTTTTTCTATTAAAATATATGCAACATATCTATCAGACAGACACAAAAAAAAACTCAAAAATACTTTTACTTTAATTTTTGATTAGAAATTTGTATCAAGGTCGTTTGCATCTTATTTTATGATTTCATATTCAAAATATTATATTTAAAAAAAAAAAAATATCTCATATAGAAAGAAATCAAAGTTTGTAATACTAGCAACTTTGATGATAAAAACAATTTAAACGAAAAATTATTAACGAGCTGAACGAATATATTTGGCAATAGTTTTGGGTGTAGGTGGGCTATATCAAATATCACTATACAACACACATTGATTTAATGATATCACAAATTAAGATGACATTTCTACAAATTACGTGTGGGATTATTATTTTTTTTATTCTACCTTTTTACTTTGAACAAGTTATGACTCATTACAAGCGCATCATTTCTGTTTATTCTAATTTTTAAGGCTTGCAATATGGTCTTACCTTAATTATGTACATATGTATATTATTAACAATAAAGTAAGAACAAGGTAATTAAATTCTGGTTTTTATTTTTGCTATACCTTGTAGGTATTCATCATCAGACGTTTTAAGTTTTTTACTTAAAGCAGAGCAGTCGAAATAGAATCTATTTAGGTAACTTTTTTGCGCAGATACATCAAAGTTCTGATATCTAAAGTAAAATTATATACGCTTTTTCATTTCGGCTCAGTTCTGCTTATCTATCAAAATTGTTGTAAATTTTGTTGGATACCTTAGATTTGTATACTGCAGTTTGAAACTAGTTCGAACCCTGCTCCTTGTTGAGCTTAGAATACATTGACGTAGCAAATGGAATAAAAGTTTAACTATAGGAAAAATATTTAGGATATTTGATATCAGATCATTTTTGTCAAGAACTTGCTCGGAAAACTCAGACTTCATTCAGGATCTGCGCAGGCTTAATAAAAACTAGTTTAATAAAAACTTGAAAATTGTCCCCTTCCCGCCTAAACTATTTAATAAAAGACCCCTCCACCTGTACAATAATTTTCTTGTCTTAATCCAACCTACTCGCTACCAATTTTAGGTGTAACCTGTCGGTCGGTTTGTCTGTCTATACCTCAATCTAGCCTAATCTACTGAAGAGATTTTCTTCAAACTTGGAACATAACATAAGTTTTTATTTAATTTTTTTTTTGGTTCCAAAAATAACGGTACTTGTCATATAACCGCCATGACAATATTAATTCATTTTTATAAAACCGCTATGACGATTGTGATAAATTTTATTCTGTCGATTTTTGTAATTGATTAAAATTAATCAATATTTTGGAAATGGGCGGATATTTATTTTTTGATTTTTAAGTGAATATTAAGAAATCTTGAATAGACATTAAAAACATAAAAAAAAAACGAAACAAAAAATATCATCAAAGTTGGAACTGTTCTTCAAGTGAAGAGAGAAATGTCTTATTTACTGCAACTTATACAGACCATTCGATTTTTGATTTGCATATGTTTTAAATATGTCGGTAATAATTATAAATTGTTTTCATATTATTATTTGTACTTTTAATTTCGCTTTCAATATTCAATTGATAGTTTCAATTTATCATCATTATTGTTTTGTTTAATCAAAAAGCAAACAAGCAACCCAGTAGTGCATTTTATTTTACAAATACATTTTTTGTGTTTAAGATCAACATCATTGCATGCTTTTTCAATTTCTATTAAATAATTCAATCGAATCGAATTAAAAGTTTTCACTTTCTTTTGTTTTATTTGTATTTTAACAACGAATGTGCTTTGCGAAACAAGTAACGAATTTGTTTGTTGTTGTTATTTTGTAGAATTTCGAGATTCACTTTTTTTGTTTTATTTAAGTTTGATTGCACATTTATTTGCAATAATTATCGCAATAAATTGCTGACATCCTCCAGTTACGGGTTCATGTTTGCAAGCAAGCAAATACGAGTACACGTTATAATAATTGGAGCTGTTTAATTGTTAACACCGTACGATAGTTTATTATATTGTTGATTGATTGATTTTGATTATAAGTATTCGATACAAATAAATTACATACCTACATACATAACAGTTTATTTGTTCATTTTCATTGTTAAATTAATAATAGAAAATTGAATTTTCTTCAGAATTTCATTTCATTTTTGTACATACATACATATGTACATATAAAGTTCATTGAAATATTGGAAACATTCAGTTAGAATATAATATGTAAATATGACGTATGGCATAATTGTATTGAGTCGCCAAGCATCATTCAAATTTCACACCAAACCAAAACTCGCTCAGATCAGTAATGGTTCATTACGGAACAGACCTCATGTTGACATTTTTATGTCACAGTGACATTTCGCGTACATAGGTACTCAGATTTTTTTCTATATCTCGCAAAATAGGAACTGGCGAGAGAGTTATTTTTTCCCTGTTGGACATGTTCTGAAAAAGAAATTGCTTTCGGGGAGTACCGAACTTGAGATTTTTGTGTTCTGTCAAAATTTTAAAATATATGGCAGTTATATTCTTTAATTTTTTTCTTTTGCAGAAATAGTTTTTTGGTTCGTTAATCCATTATTTTCTTGTTTTTTACATTTTCAGCTGATTGAAAATGCTTAAATTTCATGACTGAGAGTTTACATAATGTCAAAAAAAAATATATGAAAATTAAACATGTGTTAATACTCAGTGGGATGGTGAATTTAAGTTTAAATTCAGTTTTAAAGTTTATTAGTATTTTAGTTTATTAGTTCGTTTATCGGTTTTCAGAATTTCAGATGTAAAATTGTTTGGTGCAAACGATAGATGTCATTTAAAAGTTTATGGAAGCAATAATATTTAGAAGCGTTTCGTTCAACTGGAAATGAGTTTCAATTTTTTAGAGCTTTTGAAATTAGAAGAAATTTTTAGTCCGAAGCTTTCGAGTACTTTTAGAGAGTCTTACTTACTTACTTCTCTTTGAGAGATTCCCATCCTAAATCTCCATTTTTTGACAGATTTAGAATAAAAACAACACGAACAAACCTAACATATATGTAATTTCATTAAACTATTTTTGACACCTTAAAAGTTTCTAAAAGAGTAGGCTTATATTTGATACTATATTATACCTACATAAGAATACCTTTCCTACATCTTTATTTGTTTTTTTTTTTAATACCATAAGTAAACTTTCAATCTTAATATAGTTTTTTTTTCTTAAATCTTGACTGGAATTTCGGGCAGCATGCCATAATATAGAAATCGTTTAATCAACATTGATTGAAAGAAAATAGGCGTATTGGAGCGAATATCAATATAATTTTAAACGGAAATGTTGGCCCTGACACTTGATACCACGCACATTGTCGTTTATCCACGATCGATTGCAAGTTGGCAATGGAAATTGGTATTTAAATTGAATTGAATTTATCTTGACTTGCATTAGACATTAGTTAGATATAATACGTATGCATACATAGGTAGTGTCTAGAGTGTTTGCTTTGGTTTGATATTGATCGTTCGCAGTATTATTTCTTGGTTTGATTTTTTAATTGAATGAAGTTTTCGTTTGGTTAACTTAATTTGCTTATTTAAACATAAAAAGAAATAGAAAGTATTAAGGTGTACGAGTATATAATTAAATCCTTTTAATTAAAACGAATAGAAATTAGATTTATAGACAATGAGTTAAAAATCAGAATGTGTAAATCTGTTTAAAAGTACATTCAATCCAGTCACTTCATTTCCCTACTTGACTTGCTATTAGTTTCAATTTATTTCAATTGCTGTTTGACATTTATAAAAAATGTCAAAAAAAATCCTGACCCCTTGTCAACTGATTTTATTAGTGGCATTTTCAATTGGAAATCCGGAATTGGTTTCAGATTCGGAATCCCAATTTAACAGTTTTTTTTTGATTCTGAAAAACTTGAAGTTTGGTGTGACTGTATTAGTATTTCAAGCAATCACTTCACAGTTCGCTCAATTTGTAAACTTAAAAAAATATGACATTTATCAAGTGTGACATTTAAATCTTTGAATGTATGAGTGATCCTGTTTTTGCTTCTGATTTCAAATCCAGAAGAGAAATTCCCTTCTTTTCAGAGTCAGAACTGTCAATTGCCCAATTGAACGCATTCAGAATGCTTTTTTCTGCTTCCAGATTGCCAATTGAAAACGCCATAAGAAAACTAAGTAGGTACGTTATTGATACCTACATATGTATTAGTTTGAAAATGTTTAAAATTATGTATTTCAATAATATTTCAAAATTAAGTTGTTTAAAATTTTGCGCCAATTTGTTTGGGTAGTTTTTCAAAACCTTTATACCTAGATGCAGATACACATTATTACTAAGCACTGATTCATTCATTTATTAGAAGCCATGTTCGATCTATCAATATGTTCATATAAACTGCACTGTAACACTCATTGAATTTAAACAACCCTTTTTAACGTTTTGCCGCCTTCATTTATATTCCTTTAATGTATCCTTTCCAGACCAAATATAGTTCATATGTCGCAAAGGTAAAAAAGAATAAATTAAATTTAAACAAAAAAAAAAAATAAGTAGTTATCATTGTCGTGCATATAATTAGGTATGCCTACAGTTACCTACTTTATAATGTTTCCTTTCTAGATTAACATAGAATTATCTTATAAGAATACATAAATCGTCACATCAGGCAAAAACAAAAACTGTCAGAAATCGATGTTAGTCTCATGATAAACGTGATCAGAAATCTTACATAATAGGTACGAGGGTGCTTCAATAAAGTTGTTACCATATGTGTATTACTACAATTTAAAAGTGCGTGATAAGGTTTCTGATTAATATTCAATATTCTTTAATACAATATTACCTAGGTACCTATCTGCCTGCATACCTACGTCAAAAAAACGTCACCGTGCGTCAGGTTAATTTTTTTTATAGCTAAAGTTTTCAGAATTTTTCCTTTCTACGGATATTGAAAACGATGATCTTTTCCACCTTCTTAACTCGAATCGAGCCTGTAAAAATTACAGCCCAGTTTATTGGAATACATATTTATTTACGATGTGAATAAATTCCAAGTCATAGGTAAAACCACCAAAACTCAAATTCCAAATTTTAAACATAATCTGAACACAATTAAAATGGCTAGGTATAAAAACACTTACCACGGTCAGGAGAAAAATAAAAATCAATGTGTATAATTCCTTTCACACAATTTTGTTTTTATGATTCGGCACGATTTTTGTCTATTGAAGTCCTTTCTTCATTAGTTTTTACTGCATCCACTTAAATTCGGTTATATTTAAAAATAATCCACTTAGAAAGATGTAATCCGATATATGAACAATACTGATCACCCGCAAAGCCACCACAATAATCCTTTCAAAAGGTAAAAGGATCTCAAAGAAAATGTATAATTTCTTCTTCACTATTTCAGTAATTTGATATTAAACATCTGTATTGTGACACTAACAAAGTATTGTAGAATGTAGACCGACCTGATTCCACAGGATGTTTTTTTTTTTTTATTTCAAATATTTATCGAACAAAACAGAAAAAAGGATATTTATCTAACAAACAAACAGGATATGCGCACTCAGCCAGAAAATCAAAATTTATGACCAAACAAACAATAAGAAGAATACGATCAAAAATTTTGTGGGAATTCCTACAATGACATTAACAACCACAACAACTTAACACAAAAAAAAAACATCCACTGTATTTCGTATTGTTGAATTCGATAAAGTCGTTCGTAAAATATCCAACAAGAGCGCAGCACACAACGACTAAACTCGACGGCACAGAAGTTCGAATGGAACTGAAGTGAAGTGCAATTTAATATTCAAACCAAGCCGTGATGAGTTTGGTTTTTGGTTTTGTGTAGCGCTTCGATAAGTTTTTGTTTTCCCATCAGATGCAGATATTAAATCTAAATGAGCTCAGAGCCGACTCCATAGAGGCAAAACGAAATGAAAAACTGAAAGAAAGTCAAGATGTTGAATAAAACAAATTCAAAACACAACAGAAAATGCATTAACCACGTTATAAATATGTATCTATCTACCGGCTTTACGTGTTTGTTGTGTGTCTATCTTTTGGATAGTTTTTTTTTTTTTATTTGATGCAGAGAAAAATAATTCAACCCTGAATATTATTGTATTTTATGGAATGGTTGGAATTGAAACGAAGTGTATATTGGTTGCAATCGAACATAACAAAGCATGCTCGAAGTCAATAATGAAATGGATTCAACTTAGTTTTTATTTTTCGTTACTACTCGTAGATACAGTAACAGTATCTTCTTTTTCTCCGTTATTTTATTGTCTGGAACTGACTTACAGACTGTAGATTACAGAATAATAAACAGGTGTATGTTGGTTGTTGACGGTTAACTCTAGTTGACAGTCCCCGTGGGAAAATAGGTGATACAAAATTTTAATAAATGAAGGTTCGTTCTATTCATGTGCAGCGACGAGTGCTTGCAGCCTGCCAGTCAATTTTTTTTCATGTGGAAACAAAAAAAAAAACACCCCATGCCATCGGAGTGGTCATAAATATTGTTGGCCTTGTACCTTATCTCCCTCCTATTCCTTCTTAAAGATTGTTCTCGAGCAAATAAGAAAAATGAAATTGAATCCATTAGTTTATTTTATTTTTCTTACTTATTTTAAATTTTGTTTACCTTTACTTTTTTTTGACAATTATTTCACTCTTTTTTGACATTTAAATGTCAAAAACTGACAGCATCGATAAGAAAGTTTAAAAATGATAAGAAACGGTAGTGCAGTTCTTCCGCGGAATTTATGATTGTATTTATCGCGAATGTAAGTTTACTGTGGATCGAGTCAATCCCCCGGGAATAAATTTTTGTGGATTCTGTAATCGAGGTGAATACTTCTTCACTCTTTCTCATACACCTTTCACCTCAAAGTAAGAAGACAGCACGCACTTCCAAAATTCTACGTGCATCTTAAAACCAGGCAGAAATGTAAAGAACGAATAAATTCCATTGTTTTGTGATCATAATTCATTCAAGGCGATTCGAATTGGAGATTTCTATAAGTTTATTTGTTTGCAGGATCAAATCATCAAGGATACAACTTTTTTTGAGTGAAAGGGTGTAACCTACCTACATTACCTACCAACATCATATTTAAAATTCAAACAATGGAATAGCTGTTCAAATAAATATAGTTCAGAGAGGCGTGTGCTTCTATACCTACCTCTTCCTTGAGGTATAGAGACAAACCAACTAATGACAACATTTCGACGACGACAATTATGTAAGCAACTTTAAATTCCATGAATTGTCACAGTTCTGAGATCCAGTGTAAAATGTGTGACAATTTGTCAAGTTTCACATAGCGCGTTGGCGTCAATCATCCTCCTCTAGCTGCAGCAGCACAACCAGCAGTAGAAACAGTTTGCGGTTTAAAAAGCATAGCTAAAGTACAAATTTGTGAAAATCCATTAGATATCGGGTCTTGTGTCGGTCTTTAGATCTTACAACATGATATCGCGAATCCCATCATATAGCAGCAGCGAGTTGTTATTATAAAAAATTTGATTGACTTTCCACAACACATTACGACATTTTTTTTTTTTTTGAAGCCACTGCGAAGTTAGTGTTGCTTCTAACTCCTTATATCTTTGGTAAAGTTAAATTATGTATTGTATTATCTTATTTGCATTGATGCAGTCAGTGTGGGCGATTAAATAATTGAATTGAAATTTGTTTTGATTCAGCACATCAGTTTTGTTCCCAAGCCCACTCGAAAAACTTATAATATAGTTAACACGTTTGGGGTAATATATCTACCTTTAGGTATACCTATTCAATGAGTGATGAATGCATTTTATTCTTCTATCAAAAGACGATTTTTTATGATTTTTTTTGTTAATTTTATACCTACGTTTGTACGTACCGTCGAACCTATGGAACCTCATAAAAGATAGATTTTGTGCTCAGCTTGATGTCATTTGTCAATAGCACGCTTGCCCTATCTATTGACAGAAAAAAATGAAATGAAACTGACAGTTTCTAAATGGTGACCGACATAAAAGTGGAACGACATTGCAATTGAATTACACAGATGAAAGGACTCATCATAATCAACATCATCGTTCGCCATCATCAGAAGGGGATGCTGCACAAGATACGAAATGATGCACCAAAAGTCATTGTCTGATGATGTTTATCGGTTCATTGATTTTCAGAAGCAACATTTTTCCCCTTTTTCTGAAATTCTATAGGAAAAAAATCTTTTGTTATTTTCAAAATGACAATAAATTGAGTGATTCTATTCTATGACCAATAATTTCTGTAGTTTTATTTTTACCCTAAGGGTCTATAGTTTTAGAACATTTTTATCATTCGAAACTGTACACTTGAGATAAATGCAAATTATGTTGGTTGCGGAGTTCGATCTGAAGTGCAAAGGAGGTGCATTTGAATAGGATGGTATAATTATGACAATTATTTATTTAAGTGCAATGGAAGTATACTCGAACCTAGGTACTTCAGTTGCGTCCAAATAAATAACAACCTATACATTTGTATTTCATCTGCATCTGCCTTCAATTTTTTTCCATTCAACCTACTGACAATAAGTTAATTAAACTGAGCATAGACCTCAACAATAATTAGTTTTACTCAAAATTCCGAGACTTGCCTCATCATATAAGGACAAACAACTTAGTATTATTCAATTCCATAAGCATTTTCAATGATTAAACCGATTAAAGTGACTCAGAAAAAAACGTATTTCTGTAACCATGAAGGAATAAGTACCAATAAGAAAATCATCACTCCCGATTAATTGCCAAAAAAAACGAAGAATTAAGGATTATACACGTTAATTCAGTGGAAAATGCCAATCAATCAGATACCGCATTAGTTAGGATATAGCCTCGCAAAAAAAAAAAAAAACAATATAAATCCTAAGCCACTGAAAACATGACTAAGTATTCTTCTAGAATTTACCCTTTTTGAAAAACTAAACCAAAAAATCATCCTAGCACAAGGGGTACAAATTAATGATCGTTCATCAATCAAATATGAAAGATGAAACATAAAATTCCCTCATTGACATCTTTTGACATAGAAACAAGCATTCACCGTTCTACAACCCATGTAGGTACAACAAATATACACCATACACAAAAATAATGCAATAAAAACATCTGCCTTCTATGTTCGTAAACCGTTAGAAAAAAAAAACATCAACATAGAAAAACTCAACTATTTTTAAGAAGAAGTGTTGTTCCAACCCCTATACCTACTTGTAAATTTCCCATGTTGAAGGTAAGTGCATTGTTTAATTACACTGCAAAAGAAAATAGAAAATCAAAATGCATTCTTTTACCTAATGTCCTGACTCATGTAGAACTATTACCTACCACTTATAGAGTGAAAAAAAAATGTTCTGTTTCTGGTGCGTATTCACCATGTTCATTATAAAATTCAAAACAAAATGTCAACCCTTTTGTATTATTTCGATAGGCAATATTTTTTGTATAATATTCAACGATTGCACTTTGTTCGGTCGGGAATTCCCTCAATAAAAAAGGGGTTGACTGTGTTTTCATCACACAAAGTAAAAGCACCCTCAACCCTTTAAAATGCGTTTAATATGCGTTAATGCACTCGACTATCGGGTGTGCATTTCAATAATAAACTAAAGATGAGTATAAGATAAATCAAAATATTCGGTGACATAAGACCACGGAATCAAGTCAAAAAGTGAAGTGGAATATACAAAAGAATGGTCATCAGTTTATTTTAAATAGCTAGGGTTAAAAAATGTCTATAGGTACAATAGAAAACGCCGAGAAAAAATGCTTTTGTTAAATTTTTATTTTTATTTCGGTAATTGCCAAAACTATGCTGGTTATAAACCGAATATTAACGTAATCGAAAAGGAAATATGATTTACTGTTATATTTTGGATTTAAGGCTAGTATTCCGCTAATGCGAAAAAAAAACTTCCATGCAAAATGACTTTAAGGAACAATATACTAACAAATTAGTTTTATTTTTCGTTCTGCAGTATATACGCTGTTTGATGAAAAAAATTGGAAAAGTTTCCTCTTTTCGTTCAAAATTAATTACCTAGACTATTTCGTTGGAAAGAACAGCATCGCATCATTAGTCGAAATTTTGAAGTTTTGGTTAAATAAATAAACATAAAGAATCGAAAAAAACACTATTTTACTATCTGACCTTCATAACCAATGAATCATAAACTGTTTTGAGAACCATTAATCCGGTTCTAAAGAAGGTACCGTTACTAACGGTTTTTTGACCAAATACTTTTATCTTACAAAACCCCACTTGAAAATGTTCATTTGAAGAGCGGTTTTCGAGATAAATATGTTTTGTGTGAACGGTTTTATGAACCGTTATCTTTGAAGCCAAACAAACAATTCAATTTCTCTTTAAGGGAATCACCTAGAAAGCCATTAAAATGGAAGTTATCGAAAGCGATCGGACGAAAATGAGAGAATACAAGGAAAATTAAACATTAGGCTTATAATATCACTTTCTTGCCTTTCGTTGAGTTCAGGTAACTTTTACATTCCACGAAATAAAAGTGGCATTTGGTGAAGTAAAAACAAAAAGACTTTTCCCCCTTAAGTTCCAAGTTTGAAGAAAATCGCTTAAATAGTAAAGGATGTACTTATTTCGAGATATACAGACCGACTGAAATGCAGGACCAACTTATCGCACCGTAATTTTAGGGATGATTGATATCTCCGGTTCGATTATATCCACGAATCCAAAATTTGTCCTATAGCAGGTGCCTATTTTCACAAGTAAATTCAATGAAAGATTGTTTTGAAATTTTATTAAAATTTAACACTTAGCAATAAGTTATTAACTATTACTATTTTATAGTTTTATTTCAAAAACGAAGTTTCATTTTGTACTGTTGTAAAATTTCGCATTGGCAATTTCTAAATTAAATTAAGCTCTCACATCTCGTACAATAAACATCGATTGAAACATTGTCAAGGCCTCACGCAAAGTTGTCTGCTTGGTTTCTGGCATGGTAAAATAGAAAAAAATTCCATAGATGATCTGTAAGCTTCCCAAAGTATAACAGAATATTGTAGCTTGAAGTGGTGATGTCATCACATAGTCGAAGATTATTTGAAGAACATTCTCGGCGATGATGACAGCCAAAATAAAATAGGGCTTCACAGATATGGAAAATGCCTCACTCAAATAGCATGTGCTTGTTGTAATCATAGGGCCTGAAACCAACTGATAGATGAGCAATAAGTACATCACTGTTTTTGAACTATCGACAGTCATGAAGATCGGATCCAGGCATGAGATTCCAATTAGTATTCCACCGCCAACAAGTAATGATATTACACTTGGTATTCTGCGTCCAACAGTGTCCAGGAGAAATAATGAAATCATAACTCCGAAAAGTCGCATAAAAAAGTAGACGTAAATGAAATAGCTTTTTGAAGCAGTAAAGATAGGTGCAACTGGATCATAACTAACTGCAATTAGGAAAAGCATAGTTATTGGAAGGGAAAATGTCATCGTAACAAAACAGCGGAGTAGAATCATCTTGGCCATCGGTATCCAACTGTTGGAAATATTAAGAGAGATTCCCCTTGTTTTATCTTCTTCCAGCAATGCTTTGTTCTCATTTAACAGCTCGTAAGTTTCATCGGTGATCTGTGCAATCGGTTTCTGGAGTCTCCGCAGAACATCCACTGCACCATGTTGGTTGTTTTTGCGCAAAAGAAACACTGGTGATTCAAGCGTTTGTATAAAGGTAAAAACCAGAGCCATTAAACCAAAAATCACCACAAGAGTGCCTTGTAATTTTGGAAGGTATAAGAAGAATGTCACCGATGTGGCTATGATTCCACCTGGAGAAAGGTTGAATTGTTCACAACTGAGAATTCTTCCTCTGAATCTTTTGACGGATTGTTCAGATCCAGCCAGAATAGTTGGTATCAAAGTCAAGCCAAATGCAATGCCATCACAATATCGAGCCAAAACGATTAAGCTTCCTGTCACATCTCCTGTTCCGATGTATATAGCTCCATTTATAGTAACAAGTATTGATGCAATAATCTGGATTAAAGACAAAATACAAAATTTAAATTAGTATGAAGTACAAATATGGGAGTTCTTAAGAATCACAATAAAAAATGTAATATCTTCCGAACGTTTTTAAAATCATCGGTTTGGGTTGGCCTTTACTTTTAATTTCTTTCAATTTCGTTTCGATTTTAAAATTCATCTTTGGTTTATACTATTTAATAATTCTATAGATACCTTCAAGAAAACTTCAGTCTGAACTCGATTTACGCAATTCTCGAATATTGCAACTGTCCCAATTTCCATTAGATGCGTAAATCGAGTTTGTACTGTATATGGAATTGTAAATTCCACTGTAAAATGTAAGAATGTACCGGTAAGTCTTGAGTTTTTCAGCAACATTGCCAAATTATTTGTTTTTATTAACTTGCCTGGCCTGCTTCGCAGTTTCCAAGGATTTTAACACCCTTCTTGGAGACACTGCGTGCTCCGGCAAATCCGGTTAGGATATGTTCGGTATGTAGGGGATGGTTCTGGATTTGTACTTTGAAGGAAAAATTATTTTTTAAATTAAAATCTTTAAATGCATTGCTCCAAAAGTGCAAAAGAAATTATTATGAAAACAAAATATTTCTAACTTAGGTACACCTGTTGCTGAAAAATTTCTTATTCTTACAGGTAAATTCTAGAATGTTCGGTAAAATTATATATATGTGCCAGCACTTTGTATAATCCCTCATTTAGTTTTTGAACCTTTAGGCTATCAAATATAGTGTTTCGACAGAGAAAAATTCGGACTGATCACATTGGAGGCTTTTCAATATTTTTATAATAACTCGAAAACTAATCCAAATTTGATAATTTAAATTAAAAGAGTTTTTGTAAAGAATAAGACTTTCTATCAGAAAACTTGATTGAAAAAAATTTACAAAAATATTAAGGCAGGAAAAAATTCCAAAACAAAAGTAAAAAATCGAAAAATCATATACATTTTGTTATTTTCTTCAACTTTAACAGTTCAAAAAAAAAAAATTATACAAACTGTCAGATCTATAGGAATATACATACAGTAGAATCTCGAAAACATGAACGGTTCTAAAACATGAACAATTCGGAAAGATGAACGCTTTGACGAGACTTGTTTGTTCCGGGCGACAGGCTACTATGGAGCAGTTTTTTAAGAAAAAGGTCTAAATGAGTGTATATTTTGTTAAACTGTTTGAACAACTTTGTTATTTTCGTTTTTTTTTTTGAATAAAATGAATTGATATTTTGTTAGATGCAATATTTTTATGTATATTTACATGTTTTTCTTAAACTAACTCTCGATGCTTGGAAAGATGAACAGTTCGAAAAGATGAACGGGTCCTGTTTTATATCTGTTCATCTTTTCGAGATTCTACTGTATATGTATGTAGGTTGTAGGTATTTAAACACAAACATTTTTCTTTGTATATGAAAAGCATAGTACTACGAGGGCAGTCCCAGAAGTACCTGGCCTAACAAAGAAACCGCCAAAATTTTTGGAAAATTAAGTTTTATTTCTCTACATACACATAGTATCCTCTTAGCTCAATACACTTTTCCCATCAGTGTGCAAGAGCTTTGATACCATCTTTATAATAAGATGCGTCGAACTCCTCAAAATATCGATCTACTTCAGTCTCAACGTCTTCATTGTTGGTAAATCTCTTTCCACCGCGACCGGTTCGCTATTTCTTCTTTTAACCGCTGCAACAAGTTTGCATAGTATTCTCATTTTTTCAAAACTGTCAATATTGTTAATTTCAAATGGCTGCCAAATGGAAATCAAACTTCGTAATGTTATGAAATTTAAAACTTAAGCTTTCTAAAGGACATTTTTTCAAATACAGTAAATTTTTTTCAAAAAAAAAAATACTATATATTAGTCAGGCCAGGTACTTCTGGGACTGCCCTCGTATCATGGCGAGTATTTTTTAATGTTGCCCCGACCCTTGTGGTGGCGCTGCAAAATTTGAGGTGTTTTTAAGCGTCGGAAATTGGTGGTAGGAGCAAGAGGAGACTATTTTTTTGGATTATTGCATCCAAAAAATATCAATAAATATCAATTAAAATGTCCATAAGCTCTACGTAAAAAAAAATTGAGGAAGGGTTGCCCCCACTTTTTAGATGTTGCCCCATTCAACTTCCACCATGATATAGCACTATGTTTTTTATATACAAAGCTTTATCGGGTTGCAGATGTAACTAAACGAGATCCTCTATTAGAAACTCCTTAATTGTGTACAAAAAAGACATTTTATTATAATCTACCGAATTTATATAGTGTGAACTTACATAAAATACACGTATTGAAACGCGGTGAGCTAGAGCAGCAGATATACAAGCTCCAATGATAACAGCAATAAACCAACATACTTGAATATGTGAGGATAATGGAAAGGGTCCAAAACCAATACTCAATGTTAAACTTATGCCAGCTGAAGCAAAAATTAAACATGCTGAAAATGTAAGAAAAAAATTAAGAAATAAGTTGGAGTGGTCTTTATAAATTTATGTAAATTTCGTAAATGTGGCGTCGTAAACGACGAACATGCTCGTGTTATCTATAGATTCGTCAAGTAGGGGCTAGTTCGCAAGCAACCAGCTGATAGTAGGTACACCACGTGAAGATATCACAATGGTAACGGAAGACTTAAATGCCAAGGTTCGGGCCACGGCAATGATCTTATGGAAAAACATGTGGTTGGTATTCGCAACGACAATGGCAAATGCTTTCTTGATTTCTTCAATACCAATCGATTAATTTTATAGAAGGGACCGTGTTTGACTTGCAAATTCATGTTTGATCACAGCAAGACAACGAAGAAATTCAAAATTAATAAGTGGTTAACACCGAAATAAAATCAAACAAAAATTACCTGATACTCGTAATGGAACATTAATTGCGAAAGCGTGGAAAATTATTTATATAATAAAGTTGTGATATTAGTTAATAAATATTAAATATTTATTTTATAAAACCTTTTTAAAAATAACTGTTTTAATTTTTCACATCATAAGATGTGCCAGACAAAACCATTTAGTTGTCGATGTGTAGACAATCAACCTCGAACCAGTCACTTCGCGGTCAGACGGCGTTTTGAAAGCAGTCTTCAAAACGCCCAAAAAATAAGAGGTGCCAACCTGGGCCCACCATCTGAACGCCAAGGTTTTTTCGATTTTCTCATGTTCGTTGGCTTCAATGTTCGCTGTGTAGGGCCATGTTTGCAAGCAAACCTCATTTTTGCTATGAACTTCGTTGAGTGCGTATTATAAATTAATAATCATAAGCGCCACGTATATCGCACATGATGTTTATTTTTTGGATAATCGGAATGAATCTAATGTTTCCAAAATGTGTTCGCCGTGTAGGGGAAACGCAAACGTCGAAAACAAGAGTTAATGAAAACCACAAAGGCCAAGGCACTCTCTATGCCAAACAAGCAGGATTCCACACTTGCAGACCATCATCAAACATTATTGAATGCGGTCACTAGTTCACCTACTGTTCATCGACTTGTCAATAGAAAATTTATCTGACGTGCGCAGTGCGAGTGAATTGGGATCCCAAATAAATTGATTGGTATTATCAAGGCTATATTGTGGTTGGTCCAAATGGCACACATAAAGGAATTCTGTCGGAGTAGTTGGAAATTCAAAGTGGGGTTGGACAAGAGTGTATCAATGCACGTGTACCAATATTATTTCTGTTGCTGATACCAGGAAGTCTTGAATCTATTCAAGATAACAAATTGATTAAGTAAGGTAAAAGTGTACGACAAAGATTATTTACTATACCTATTAATATATAGATTTGTTAAATATTTCTTGTTGGGGATTTGATAAAAGTCTTTCGTAAAAAATGGAAAAATATTTTGGAAAACAGAACTGTTTTTTTTTACCTGGATTTAAAGAATTTGCCTGCGGCCTGTTTCTGTTTGTATCCTCCCACCAACCAATACTACGGCTGCCTGCATTGGGACTATACATTGTTGGTGGTGGATTTGTGTTGAAGTAAACCACATTGGCTTCTGGAAGTCCTCCGGTGTTTTTTTCCGGAGATAACATTGAAGGTTGTGATTGATTGATACGACTGATACTTTTTGCGGAATACTTTTATTGGAACAGTATTTTTTAAATAAACTACACTTTAAACACTATTAATGTTTTATTGATGGTTTTGGAAATATTTAATTTTAAGAAAAATAAACCCAAGAAATAAATTATAAATAATATCCTATATAATAAAATTAAAACTATCACGAAAAAATAACGAAATATCAGTAAAAAAAAAGGTTTTGAGGAACTTTGTTTTCTATCAACAATAACAACACTACCACTAATACTTGGAGTTCAAAATGAAATGAAAGCTAAGTGATCTGACTAATTATTGTTATAATTTGTTGTTATAATTTTCGTAATTCTCCATAAAAATTAACAGTCAGATTCTATATTTAACCCACATGTGTATACCTACTTAATGGCAAGTGTTGCATTCGTAAAAAAGTTTGAATTCTCGATTTTGTGCAAACTTCAAAATACGATGACTAGAAAAGTGGGTCTCACAATTTTGATTGTATTAGGTGCTGCTAAGGCGTGGTTTACAGGGGTTTGAACACCCACTCTCCCCGAAATTCCTTACAAATTAACTTTTTTTAACTTTTGTTTTTCAAATCAATAAATCGAAAAAAAGTAAATCACTGTTTTAAACCTTGATCACTAAAGTGTGTCCACACCCTAAATCATGTTAAATTTTCTGATATCTCGAACTTTCAAATAAAAGGTTATTTGTTGACCCCTAACTACTTGTTGTTTAATTATTGTTTTTTATCAAAAGAAAATAACTTCACATCAAAACACAACCAAATACCTATTTTTTTTAAATTGAAAAAACTCCAGATTCTGCTCTAATTACTAAAGCGCAGAAGCCCTTTTAAAGTGTCAGCTGAAGGAAAACGCTGACGTTCTTCAAGAAGAAAATGATTTAACAAAAACTCTGATTCGGATTGCAGGCATCTGCGGCAACAGCAAAGACCAATTCGGAAGAAAATAATAGAAACATAAAAAGAAAAGGAGAAGAAAATAGCAGTAGTGACTAAAACAAAAAATGAAAACTACTACTAATTTGAGTGTTGCTGTATGAAACCTAAACTGACACTGATTGCAGTGCACATTCATTAAACCTCACGCTAGGACATTCTTGTCAAATTCGACCTGTTTGAAATACGATTTTTTCAACTACCGACAAAATGTACACATTTGTTGAATAACTTTTCTGAAACTAAATGGACGAATTTAATGAAAATTGTGTGAAATTCGATGTCTTGATGGATTAATAAGGTTTAAAGAAATTTTTGAAGACATAGTCCTTACTTTCGAAGAGTTAAGCACTGATAAAGATTCTGAAACCTCATCTAAAGCTAATTGTTTTTTGAAATCAGTTTTGTCTCGAAAAATTCGAGAAAATGTTATTGCTGAATTAAAAAATATCTTTGAGACTGTGCAAAGGCTTCTAAATATTGTGGATGAAAATGAAACTTTAAAAACTCCACGAATAGAATGAGGCAGCAACACCGGGCCAATGCTAAACACCTCAGATCGTGAAAATTATTTTAGGATCAGCTTAAAATGCGGTTTGAGAGCCATAAGTCTGTCCTATCATTGTATATTCTGATCCCTTCAGTACTTGGGAAAAGTGAAGAAAAATTTTACGAAGAAAACTTTCAATTTATAAAAGATTTTTGGATTGGGGCACGTTTAAGGCTGAGTTTATGCTGTGGAAGACAAAATGTCATGAACAATAAGAAAGACAGCGTACAAAGACAGCAACAACAGCTCTGAGAGACTGCAGTAAGGATTTTTTCCCCAATATACACACACTTCTAAAAATGTTAGCAACTTTGCCAGTATCAACATGCTCTCCTGAAAGAACGTTTCTCGGTGCCTACGAAAATATAAAATTTTTCAATGTAGGTAGGTACCTAAATACAATCCAAAAATGCGAATTTTAGTTCCTCATTTTTTCTCGAGACTTTGTTCCAAAAGACCGAAACAAGACTGAAATTATTTGAGTTTTACAAGTACAAAAGACTTAACTCCCCCAAAGTCACTTGAAACCAGGTTTTTGAGCACTAGTCCCCACAGGTTTATTTTAGTTATTTTAGCCTGAAGAATTTAGGACAGAAAAATCTTTTTTTTTCCAAAAATGATTCCAAAACGTTGATAAAAATGTTTGTGCGTATATACTAATATTTTTAGATAACACACTTCAAAATCTTGATTAACATAAATATAATATTTTTTCATCAACGAAATTCATTGTTCTTCTTATTCCCAGACCGTAAAACCAAATCTGATCGTAAATAGAAGCAAGTACGTGCGACACGAGTTGTCTATTTTATTTTACTTCTCAAATCAATCTATTGATGATAAGTTATCTGAAAGATTAAAAACCGTAAATTTTCTGGCAGCTACCTATGTACATTGGTTATATATAATTTTATATTACATATACCTATGATATGGCCTTCATTATCAATAACATGAGCAATATTTTCTTTCGTCAAATCTTTGAGGTGAACATAAAAATGTGAGTCCCCAAAATGAGTGATTTAGAACTTGTATCCCCTAAAGAAACGGGCTTTTAGAGTTAATAGTAGCAAACAAATTTAATTTTTCGAAAACTTTAAATGCTTATAACTCGTAAAGGAATTTACTTAAGAGAGTCGAAAAAAGCATCTTTGTGATACAACCTGGCTGGGTACTACAGCGCCCTTTGATAAACTCTGTGTGGTGTAACATAAATGAACATAATATTTGCTTCTAATGTCGAAAAAGAAAATGCCCCGAGTGAGGCTCGAACTCACGACCTTAAGATTATGAGACTTACGCGCTGCCTACTGCGCCATCGAGGCTATATACTAGAAATGTCAAAGTGTTAATTTGACAAGTTTGAATTGAATATTCTGATATTATGCACGTTTTAATGTTTTATTTTATTTAAAAAAAAAACTTGTTCTAATTTATTTGTTATGACAACGAATAGATTATGGGGCATATTCATAGTCGTCTGACAAGTTGTTTCTTTGTCTCTTCTAAGCTAACCTGGAGCTTATGTTATTCATAGACAATTTAGACCCGGGTCCAAGAGATAAACTGGAACTCAAACTTTAAAGACGGCTGACTCTTTGACTGAGTTGTTTTCTTCTATCTGTCAAAAAATGGATTGGATTTCAATGGATTGACAGGCAATAGTAATAAAATTGTAGTAGAATTCCGTTTTTTAGTAAACAGAGCTGCGAATTTCTTTATGAATAGCAGCTGTTTCTAACCTGTGTGTTAACTTTAGACTCGAGGCCAGTTGGACTCGGTTTTATAGTTTGACTATGAATATGCCCCTATGTTCATTGTATATAAAACTTTATATACAATGCATATGTTTTTATTATGAAATGCTGTGAAAAAAGCTTTAAAAGTTCTGTGAATCTGTGCTGCCCTCTAGCTTTTATAAAACACACAAAAATATGCGTTTTTCTTTTTCACCTTTTTAGTTTCATAAAATATTTGGTTCAAGAAAAAATAG
Organism: Syrphus vitripennis; assembly: GCA_958431115.1. Lineage (NCBI taxonomy): Eukaryota > Metazoa > Arthropoda > Insecta > Diptera > Syrphidae > Syrphus > Syrphus vitripennis. The sequence goes on along the minus strand of OY288109.1, from coordinate 76,713,348 downwards.
TTTAACTGTGGTTCATGTCAACGATATAACAGTTTGAGAGCTCGTGTGATGTACTTAATCATGGGGCATTGTTTGCTTAAAAATTCAAACTGTAAACACAATCGCCGAGTGATTTTATCGTAGTTTAAAGAAGGGTAAGTTTTAAAATGTTAGTTTTATTGAGACAAATTTGACTGTTAATAAAATGTAGAATTCGACTAAAAATAAGATTGAATTAACCGATTTTTCATATCAAACTTTAATATTGATTACCTATGTTATAAAAAAGACTACAAAGCAGAAAGGATTTCACTCTACTATAGCTAAAATGTTCATACCTATGAATTGGATTTTTTTCTTTTTATAGCCAAGTTTTTGTTAAATCTTATATTCACGAGTGAGTAAAACTCTAAATTACATATATTTCTATTTGCACAAGAGTAAGTGATGATTTTTGTGACTCTACCACGAAGTCTAGAAAACCAATTTATCGAAAGATAAAATCCCAAAGACGTAATCTCGAAAGTCAAAAATCTAGAAAACTACAAAACATTTATTTGGACAAATGATTAGCAGTTTAAGAAATTGGTTGGTTAGGGCCTCTTTAAAGCGGTGAGTTAAACCAGTGGTAGCTAATCCTGCAATTCTTTTGATCCACAACTATTTCCAGAAGAGTTTATTTAAGAAGCTGGTGAATGTGTATAAGGGCCTAAAAAGTCCACGCCTTAAAAAAATATATACCTACTGGGTGACTCAAAAGCAAGTAGACATTTGTTTTGCTTGTTGCTTGAACGCAACTATTCCGAGCCGTGCAGGGTTAATCGGTAGCTCTATAGGTGGCTCTTGGGAATTTAGCCGTTAAAGAGTGTTTCTCGGGAGCAGACCGTGCGCTGTGCGTATTCAATATTGCAATATTCGACATATTCGTCACTTAAATAATGCGCTAAGTGCTTGCCACTCGACTTATTGGTAAATGAGTCGCGAAGTTTGAAGAGACCTGTTGAACACTGGATAAACCAAAATTAAGCTCTTCGAGAACGGTCTAAAACGTGGACAGTGTTAATCGCCCATCACGGAGAATACCTGCCGAGCTCTCATAGGCAATTTTAGTGCTCGTTTAAATGAATACCATTTGCGCAACGGTTTACATTTGGAAGATATTATTTTTAAAAATAAATTCAGAAACAATGTATTTTAACATGTAGGTACCTAATAAACATTTTATATAAATTTCTTACTTTTTTTAATCATTTTTTTAATGTGAACTTTCTTTTAAGACACCCTGTATATTTTCTTCAGGGTTAACCCAAGATATTTGTTAAGTTAACTCAGGGTTAACTTTGATGCCGCACTTAAAAACTGGGACTTAAAAGAATATCGTTCTACTTCCCTCTCTTTGGAGAAGCGTTTTAAATAAAATTAAATTAAAAGTCATAGTTATCTAACATATTCTATTTAACAATGCTTGCCTATATACAAATGAGTTTTTCATTGCTTGAACACCATTAAAAAAATTTGCGGAAAATTAGGAATCAGTTCATGACTTGCATCGATGACTTTGCCATCTATATACTTACCTACGCTATTCACACCAAAAAACAAAAAACGTTTTTTTGCGACAAAATATCGTTTTGGGACAAAATCCTAATCGAAAACACAAGTTTTTCACTACATTTTTTGTAGCTGCAAGCTACTGTAGCTGCAAGCTACAATTTTATATACATACATATAACCATTTAAAAACTTGTAGAAAGTCAGAAATGAACTAAACAAACAAACTTATGAAATGATTCAAAACAGCTTTTAACGTCACAGACAACTTCGACTCTTCAGTTAACAGTAAGGCGCTGATCCGCCCGATTATTTATTGCGCCCATACATTACTCATGCCTGCATGCGCAAAACAGTGATTGCGCATGCGAACTGAACGTGTATGACCTTGATTGTATGGCATTCAACTGGGCATGCCCTCCTATATTTACAAGGCACAGTTTTGACCAACCTCAGGAATGAATGTTGTACCTTTTGGTTTGGCATCACCGTTTACTTTCTAAATTAATTTCATTAAACTGTCCAGCTTTCTTTACTAAAATGATATTCAGCTTCCTTAAAAACATTCACCTTGGTAGTAACTGTTCTTCATCTATCTCCATATATTCCGGGGTCTCCCAGGGCTCCTTGCTAGGGTCTCTTCTATTTAACATCTTCTTGCATGACTAACTTTCCCAGTCCCAATCTTCTAAAGTAGTTCTATATGCTGATGATACTATAGTATTTGATTCTCACAAGAGGCCACACAATGCGCTCCTTGGAATTCAAGAACATCTCGAAAGAATAATCCCATATTACAAAATGTGGGGTATTAAGCTTAATTTCTCGAAATGTTAAATGATGTTTTTGGAACTCCTCTCCCAGAGGTATATACACAGCTGTCAGCGAAAGAAAACAGCTCTGGCTTTTAATTGAGGGACATAATATTCCAATAAGGACTCGAGTGAAATACCTACTAAGGAATAAACTTGCCATAAAGATGGAAAATGAATTTCATGCAAGACTTGCCCTTAACAGGTGCAAAGCTGGTGGTGCAAAACTTAAAGTTCTTTTAAACTCCTCTGAAGTTGAACTTAAAACAAAACTTTCAATACACAAAACCCTGATCCGTCCAATTCTAATGTGAAATTCAAAAATTTGAAAGATCGATTTTGAGAAAATGCACAAACAAATACCGTAGACGATCTTGCAAGTGGTTTAGGAATAAAGTACTTTACGAAGCCTCAGGAGTCAAACCTATAATGTATTACTTAACAGATTTAGCCAATCTAAGCCTGCATTCGAATTCTTTTATGCAAAACACTTTTAACAATAACATCTATCCGATTGCCATCCTCAACGACCGGTCCACACCTCTGTTTGTGATTGATGACGATAGTCATTTTTTGTCAAAATTCTATAAAAATAGTAATGGCATATTAACCAAATACATTAACAATATAAACAATAACATTAAAGTTACAAGCGAAATAGAAAACAACAACACAATAAACTTCCTAGACCTGAGTATAACTAAAAACAATAACAAAATAACTTACAAAATATATAGAAAACCTACCACAACTAATACCACGATACACAATGACTCTCACCACCCATATCCCCAAAAATAAGTGCATACAATTCCTTCATATACAGACTGACAAACATACCAATGAGCAAAACAGACTATATTAACGAACTCAACACCATCAAACACATAGCAATTGCCAACGGGTACAAAGTCAACACAATAGAAAAAATTCACCAAAAATACAAAAACAACAAGAATGTAAACAAAAATGATCGCACCACAACAAATGAAAATAAATACACATCAATAAACTTCACCAACATATTACCACAAACACTTCAATAGGAATTCAACAAACACAACATAAAAATTGCATACAAAACAAACAATAATATTTCCAAACTACTCAGACCCAAACAAGAAATAGACATCAAAAAATGTTCAGGAGTTTATAAAATGACATGCAATGACTGCGAAAAATATTATATTGGACAAACTGGAAGAACATTCATGGGAAGATACAAAGAACATAAACCCAAAATAAACACCAAATCGACTTATGCACAACACCTAATAAACAATAACCATAATTACACCGACATCAAAACAAATATGAAAACTTTACACATATGCAGAAAAGGAAAACTACTCGATGCTACAGAAGAGTACGAAATTTACAAAGCTAACAAATTAGAACAAGACAACCTATTAAATGACAAATTAACACTAAAACCAAATCCATTATTCGACACAGCCATTAAAAAGCATAAAGAAAAAAGAAGACAACAATAGCAGAAACAAAACCATCAAAAAGCTTTAAACATACCAAAAACAACAAACAAAGAAATAACAACAAGCAGAACTTTGGCTACACAAAAAACAACAACAAGACACAAGTTTGCGCCCGATGATGGACTGAGTCCGAAACGCGTCGCCTCCCAAAATTATAAATTATTTTTGTGAAAATTATTAAAAATAAAATCAAATTAAAAACAAAAATTTTTTGTATTTTAATATTATCAATTAAAACACAAAAAGGAGACAAAAACCCAAACCAAAATGGTAATACTCTTAGTGACATTATATATTTATAAGTACCTACATATATTTACAAAATACTGAATGTAAAAGATAAAACATATTCATAGTACAAATACATCTTGATTTATAGGTATGTACATACATATCTATATATTTTCAAAACCACAAAATCTATACTTAGTAATTAAAAACAAAAAAACAAATAGTGTTAATAACTAATAATTCAATGTCAATGATGGAGTTAATAACTATGGATAAATTCAAATATTACTCTTAAGGAAATTAATACATATTTATAGTACAAGTGTATATTTATAAAAATATAAATATTTACAAAAACACAAAATGTATACTTAACATTTAAAACAAAAGTACAAATAGTAAAACAAAACAGACTTAGTTGAAACTAGCGAAAATCCTAGTGCAAGAAATAATGTAAATTTGAATTTTCTCATTTCTTGTTTATATTAATAATAATAAATCATGTCTGAATAACTCTTATTTCATAACAAATTCTTGTACTTTTTTTGAGTTTATTATCTTTTGTCAATGAACATTTATCTTCCTTAAAATAAATATTTATTTATTTAAATACTTTACCTCGGGCCAATTTCACAGAACATACAATGTATAAAGTTTTTCGAATTGGCCTCATATGATGCACAGTGCAAATTTGCAATAAAAAACTAAACTATTCGCATAAACAGGAATCACAAAATGCTTTAAAAATATAAAATAAAAAAAAAGATATTTATTTTCTTATTTTATTAACATAGAAATTAATAAACTCATCTGTGACAACCTGATCAATTCTAAGTCGGCTTTAGAATAAGTTCTCTATGTAATAACTGCCAAAAAAAAGTGTTGCCAACAGAAAAAAATAAATAACCCTTTACTTGTTTGATGACATATACCACGTTTACAAGCAGAATTGAGAGCTCGAGTTGGATTAAGTTCGAATTTTCGACCCAGGTTTTTCGTCATTTGAGTGAGTACTCCAGTAAGAGTTTAGTTGAAAATATGTTGAGATGACAGCTCCTGGTGTCAGACATTTTGCCAATGCCATACCAACTCCTGAACTCAGGTTTTTCAGCACAAATTACGACTCGACTCCGTTCCTGAAGCTGAGTCGAGTCGGTTGAAGCTCATTTCAACTCAACACAGGTATACAATGGGGCGAAGCGAGCTTGAAGATCGCTTCAATACCTTTTGTAAACATGGTAATAAAGATTGAAAAACTGACGTGAATCCCTATCGTACTAATGGGCAGTTGCACCAAACTTTGCAAAAATACAAAAATATACAATACAATATATAAATACAAAAATTTGCGTCACTGCTTTTGAGCTGGATATAAAATCTTTAAAAAAATAAAAATTCCACAGTGGTTAAGTCCTGCGAGTACGAGTACATACATCACTCATCAACGCAAATAAAAATTAAACATAAGGATTCACGCATTAACAAAAAGGAATTCTCAAAGAAAAATATTTTCAAGGTTAATATTTTTTTTTATCCCTGACCTAGTCAATGCGATTAATTTCACATTTCCCAGTTGAACGACTGTATATAATCGCATTTCATTGTCCTCTGAAATTGAGTCCACCAGCGACCAGACGCACAAGACAAGCTGATTTTAATTAAAATTATTCGCAACGTGATACAACACGCGCGTACGGTAAAATAATTCCACATTAAACTACATTATGCATATAACACGACAATGTGAGAGGCCAAGCGTGTATGCCCTTTGTCTACATTAACACCACCTCACACTCGCATGATGCTGGCAAGGGCAGTATGTTTTCGTAAACGAATATCCTTGGAATTTCATTTTAAGCTTCGGCAATCAGGGCCCAGGAAGTCCGTAAAACATCCGTTCCCGAATCGTAAACCTACCTTACTTATTATAGAGGGAATTTAATTGGAACTTAAAATCAACGACGACGTTTGTTCTGACGAAGGCAAAACAACATGTTAATACGATGTTTATTGCAGAGGAAGGTCTTAACGATAATGATGGGTTTCGAGTTTCGACTTTCGGGTAGCAGATAAATGTACATTTATGAGAAGAAAAGATAAATTCCTTACTAAGGAGCAGGATACAAATATTTTATTTAACTAAGATCTTTTAAAGAATTTATATTCTCATCAAAGGAGGAAGGTCAAACTATAACCGTCGTCGTCGGCGGAAGTCAGCGTTTAATTAATTTATCGTTAACTTTCGCTATCGATAGCAGGAGCGCTCATCAATTTCTCCTGCGAACTGAAATCAAAATGGTGGAAGCGCATTTCGGATGACTTCTCTATTTGAGAAGCTACTTTTCGTTGGTTTTTGACATTAGCTTCCGACAACGTCCGTCTAGGCGTCTTCTATAGTTCTAAATTTCAGATAAAATACAGATAATTGTACGCAAATAAATTGTTACATGATTTTGTAATAACTTGTTAGTTATTGTAGTTCATGACAATTATTATTTATGTGACGCAGTTCCTACAACTGCGACATCTATACATGGTTATATCTTGTAGAACTACAATAGTCGGAAGCTTAAAGTTCGAAGTATTCATCCCCAATCACCGGTTAAAAAATCGGTTATCGAAAATTAGCAACAATATTTTCGACTGAGCTTGCATTACGATGATGTACAGGCCTTACACCAGTTACACCAGTAACGCTTCGACTCTTTGAATGTTTTCACAATTCAAACGATTGCTTGCGTAGTCGATCGAATAAGTCGACCGTGATCATCTCGTAATGCGTGAAAAGTGACTACGTTTGAAGAAACACTTTTGTAGTAATATTTAATAATTTTAACGCTTTTTCATACTTCAGATGACAGGTGTCAAATGCCAGCGCTACACTTGAAAACCCGGTAGCTGAAATGAAGCTTAGCAAGACAGCAGGAACAATCCAAGGAAACCTTAAAGTTACAAATACCACCGTGGACAAAACGTGTGGCCCTAAGTCGAGATCATGACAAGCATTGATGAATGAAGTAGATGCTTTTGCACAAAAAATCGATTAAAATCGAATACAAATGTAGTTTTTGAGCCCTGTTTATAAATGTAGAGCACTGTTTGAGAAAATTAAGAAAAAATCAACAGGTTTTTTTATTTTTAGTCTAAGAAATCAAAAAACTTCTTGGGGGTAGCTATTCTGTGTTGTACTTCTTATGATAGTGATTTCTGAGCAAACAAAAAATTTGACGTTCAAATTTTTTATCGAAGTGTGAACCAAACCGGAATGAAAAAAATGTATTCACTACGAAGAAAAAACCGCTTAAGACAATTGTCTAGGTATTAATATTAACGGCTTCACTCACAAATAATTTATAAATTATAAAATTTCAGTAAAAAATAATTTATTTCGATTTAATATACTTTTAAAAATTAAAAAAAATAATTCGGAAATCAATCAATCAATCAATACACATTCAACTGGAAACGGCTTAACCCGACTCAAACATTTATTCGAAATTTAACAAAGCTTTTTAGCTTTAGCCAATCGGAGATAATTTTCGTTCGATACTTGGAAGGAGACTATTTAGGATAAGCCGTTTTAAAAAACTTCAAATTTACAGAACTACAGAAATACATATATTGAGTTAAGCCGGTTTGTAAAATGAAAGAATGAAATTTCAGTTGATTTCAGTATTTAAACAAACAATGCATTTGAAAAAGCAAATGATTTAGGTGAATTGTTTATATTGTATAATATGTATACATTGTATAATATTATTTATAAAAGTAAATATAGATAAATTGTTGAAATATATAACAACACAAAAATCGTAAACCACCACCAAAAATCAATCATAAATTTTCAATTTTAATTGTTTACTCATTATGTTATTATACTATTATAAAAAAAATTGGTTTGCTAACTTTAAGGAAGCTGATTTTTTTGGTATTGTTATTCCCCATCAACTCGGGAGACCGTGTTGTTGCTCCAAGTTTTACTACATAGGTTAATGATGGATGAAATATTCTTAAATGAAAAATAAAATTTTAAACCACTTAAAAGTAATTTCATACTAAACAGATAAACAATAAGATGTTTGTAAAAGAAAGCAATATTTTATTACATTTTGCCATCAAAACTTTAATGCATCTAACATGAATATAATTTACAAATGCAAGTGTGTTAATGTACGAACCTATGTACGTACATAATATGTAGATATGTTATTACTAAGAACGAAACGAATTTCTTAAAGAGTTTTCTTAAGGATTTTAGGGACGAATCATTGAGCTTTGTACTACCATGTAGGTATGTTTTATTTTATTTTAAGATAAAATAGCTTTCTAATGACTTTTCATGTCTCAACATTAAAAAAAAAACAAACATGCATATACGTAACATACCTCACATTGAACAGACAAAAAAAAACATTTCAAAATACAATTATGTATGTAATAGAACGAACAACGAAGTTCTTAAAATAAATGAAAGTGAAACAATTAGGAAAGATACTTTTTGCTGTTCAAGATTTATTTCGTGTTTTTGTTTTTCATTTTAATTTCAAACAAGAAAGTGTTTTTTTTTTTGTTTTGTTTATTTTTTTTTTAATTTGTAAGTATTTTTTTCTGTGACAATTTGAATTTTTTAACTTCTCGGAGGAAAGCTCTGAAACGTGTCAAAATAAAATTAAATCTACTGTGTTGTGTTATGGGATTGTTTTCATCCATTTCCTTTAGTCCTTAAACATTTTTAATATAATTTCATTTAAAAAATATAGCCCCTAAAAGTTAAAAGAGTTAGTTTTAATTAAGATATTGTATGTATCTGTAGTACGTGCTGTATTTATATTTTAGTTTTTATTTAAATTATGTATATGCAGATTGCAGAGTTAATAATAGTTTTTGCTTTCATTGTTTTGAACTAATGAACGTTTTTGATGTTAATGAGTTTAAGGGCGGATCCTGCTTTGCAGCCAGAGGAGGGAGGTCAATTGATACTGTCATTTGTACTTCCACTTTCTATATAAAACCTAAAATATACCTAAAATATTACATTCAAATTGATAATTAAGAGAAACTTATTGAAATTTAATAAGATTTTCGTATTATTTTAAGAAGAATACCACTAAGAACGTATAGCAATAATACGAAAAACTTATTGTTTTAAAAAGTTTACTTATTAAAATTAAATCCCTTCAAATAAAAATGCAAAATTCGCTATTTTGCTTCTTCTCTTTGAGTTTATAGCTTTGATCGTTCATAGTTCCATCTTTTCTACTCAGATCACTTAAATTTCGACCGACCACAGTTGCCTAATCTAAGGACTTAAAGTGGTGTCTATTTAGGATTTTATTATTAATTCAGAATGGCGACTCTAGCATTAATTAAACCATCGAGTAAGGAGCTTGTGGTCACCATTGTCACCTACCTGATTCTGAAAGGACTGTTACGCCCGCCACCAAATTTATTTATTAGTTTACTGAAAATGAACTTTAATCATTCTCTCAGGTACTAATTCTTTTAGCATTAATTTTTCTGAAGAAAGTTTGCATAGTTCTTATTTTAAGCGTGTGTCCTTAAAAATATACCAATGATTATTTCCAATTTAAACATTTGAGAACAAACGTTTTTCTTCATATACACATACAATTCTATTAGTATAATATCCAAATCATTGATAAAAAGCATCCCCGTAAGGAGGCGAATTATCTAAATGCAGATGTCAAGAGGGCGAAAGAAATCTGCTGGATCTAACATGTTCAATAAAACGTATTCAATTTAATCAAATCAGTAATATCATTCAGAAACTAATCTACTTATGCAAACGGAAAGGAAACTGAATATCTGATATCTATATACTATATGAGTAGATACACTCGTAGGTCTATTTTATGGACAAAAGAATGGAGAAAAAATCCTCTTAAGTAGCTATTTCTTTTTCTTTGGAAATCTTTTGCAAGTAGATAAGATTGTTGGAGTTTTATTTCTTGACAAGCGTAGTGGTTATTGTGAGAACAATAAGGATAATTAGAAGTCTCTCTTATTAAACCCCAAAAGAAAGGCCTCATTGGCTTAAGCCCACCATTTGTTAATGCCTACATTTCCATTTGATTTAAGTTTCAACGTCAGTTATTTTTAAATTCGAATTCAAATACTTAAGTTTTTCTTACACAACAATTTTTGGGCTAAAGAGAAAAAATACATTTTTTTCTTTAAAAAAAATGTCAAAAGCTTAAAGAGTACATGCATCATATAACTTGAAATAAAACGTTTATCTCTTCAATTGAACCCAACTCAAAATATTGGGTTGTCGAATCCTTTTTTTTTAAGATGAAACCTACCCGGCTACAAGGGATTCTATTACGCCTCATTTGTAAAGATACGCTAAGAGTAGCCTAGAAACAAGATAGCGTTGTACATACTCTTATAAACATTAAGGCTTATAGGCATATCTTCCCATCTGTTAATGTGTTATCGGTTTTTGTGTCATGACCTTTTTATGTCAACACTATTATCGTTTCTTATTGAAAAAATAATATAAAGTCTTTGAAAATAATGAAAGTGTATAAAAAGGGTATCTAGTATTTAAAGGGTAAAATCTGTATTTAACATGCTAAATAAAATATAGGGATTTGAAAAGCATACTATATATACATCCGAATAAAAATCATTAGGCCAGTCGGAATGTCCTAAAATGACATTGTAAAATAGAGAAAAATATAGGTTTTTTTAATTCATTAAATTAAATTTCATCATTAGGAATCTAAAAATAAGATTAAGAATTCCTAGAAGTATTATTTTTCATCTTAGTCAAAATAATAAAATGATTTTTCATAAATAACTTGTTTTTTAACTTTTAACTAAAAACGAAATCTTTTTTACTTTTATTTTTTAGAGGGATAGAATCTTAAGCTGGCAACACTATTTTAACTGGTAGTCATTTTAACAGCCGTTAAGTGGCTTGTGTTAAGTTTGTTAGGTTTGGCATTTCAACATGAATAGCCTGAACAACGCTTCCAAATTGTGAAAACTTAATTTGAAAATCATTGTTCTATTCGAAATGTGCATTGCTTCAATTTTATTGTTTAGCGAAGAAGCTCTTTTTTGTTTGAATGGTTACGTCAATAAATAAACTACCGTATTTGAACGTTGCAGTCGATGGTAACCGCTATAGAGCCATGATTACTACATTTTCGTTTTACTATTGAACAACCAATGAGCTTTGGTTTCAACAAGGCGGCGCAGCATGTCGCACAGTGTGGCACGAACCGATTGATTTATTGAAGGAAACGTTTGATAACCGCATAGTTTGACGTTTTGGCCACGTAAATTGCGCCAACGCAATGCTGCGTTACAAAATGTTTAGCTGATTGTGCCTCAGTACAAGATGTTGGAAAGACTCCGTAACGATGAAACATTTTGTATACTTTTAGTCCATATTAGACTAGCCAAAGTGGTGCTGGGCAAGGCTGTATACTGTCACCAATACTGTTCCTGTTTGTGAGTAGGGATGCATTGCACGCAGCTTTGTCGACTGGAGACTCTCTCATAGGATCATGGATGTCCATCAACGGTGGAGAGAGAAGCTGGATAACTGGAAAAATATTCATCATTGACAAAAATTTATTGTAACTAAAGCTGTAGACCAGTGTTGCCACCGAAGTATCAAGCTACCCACCAGAAGCGACCTCTGAAACCACCAGAAATCCACTAACAAAACTCACGCCAGTTTAAAAAATCGCTAATTTTTCCACCAACTTTATTTTTAGCAAATTTTTGTTCATCGCGAGAGAAAACAATATTTAAAAGATACGTTTATTGGAGAAATAACATTAAAATTACACATTATGTAACAAAAATAATGAAATTATATTAATAAGTCATCTTCAGAGGAGTCGTTTCCGTCCGTACCATTATCGTCAGTCTCCGATTGGTACGACTCTTTGGTGCCAATTAATTTCACAATATTGCTTGGGATTTCATAGTCGTTGCAGCATTTTCCCGCTATCTTTATTCCGCAGCGTACTCTTAATATAGCAGTTAAAAGATTAAGCCCCATCCTATTTCTCTGCTTGTTTTTTATTATATTCATACTGCTAAACAGTCTTTCCACATCGGCATTGGAATGCGGCAATATTAAAAGAGTGATCGCAAAAGTCGCCAATTCGTAAAATCTTGAAACCCCTTGTGCATCTTTGAAATGCAAGACTTCATACCAAAATATTTTTGTATTTTTGGTTTCCTGCCATTTCAATAAATGAATTTGTCGCCATTGATCGTCCACTTTCGCAATGAATTCAGAACTTTTATTTAATTGAGCCATAATGTCGATTAGATCTTCTTTGTTATGATTAAGTGCTTTTTCGACACTTATTCGCGAAATTTTTTTCATTAATTCGACATTTTCTGGAAGCCTATTTTTTATTTCGTCAATTAAACTCACTATAAATTGCATGCACCGAGTCCGCACTATTTCTTCTTCTTCCCTTGGTAATCCCTTTTCTCGCATTTCGAGTATTTGTTTTTCGAATCGGTATCCCAGATAGCATTTTGGATCTACATAGTCGCGGACATTTTGGGTAAAAATATTAATTTTATGTGTAGGTAACGTAATCTTGCTGACAAGCATATCTATCAGGTTGGTCAACTCGCCACATAATAATGTGTGGTCTGTATCTTTTGACTCGAACATTTTATTAACTCTGTTTATCTCAATCAATATTGGATATAAAAATGAAATATACTTATAATTCATCTCGTTCGCGTACATAGAGTGCAGTAACTCTGCCGTATGACATCTTTCATGCAACTTAGCTATAGAAAAATGAGTTTTCAACTCTAGCCATTGCGTGTATATTCTCGACACAGCAGACTCTATTGATAGCCATCTTGTTTGGCATGCTTGAACAATTTTATGCGGTTTTTGTCCTTCGTTGATAGTTTTATATAACTCTTTATAGGCAGTTTGTCTGGAAGATGAACGAGCAAACCAGTCATACGTCTCTTTAATTAAAAACTCCAAATTCCTCGGCAAAAATTGCTTGGCCGCAGCTGAAACAGCCAGTTGCAAAGAGTGACATAAACAACGTACCAAAACTAAGTGTGATACTTCTTCTTTCAATTTAGTAAAGACCCCATTATTTACGCCAACCATTACAGAAGTATTGTCTGTTCCAATTCCCATTAAATTATCAAGTCGCAGATCAAATCGTTTTAGTGTCTTCTTGATAGCAGAGATAATACCTTCAGCATTGCACTCAGTTAGTTCAGCAAGGTCTAGATAGGTAGATACTATTTTTTGGTATCTAATACTGTAATAAATTATAATGACTCCAAGGTATTTCTGTATTGCAATATCTGTAGACTCATCAACCAATATACTGTAGGGTTGATCTTTAATATCTTCTTTTAGGATTTGGGTAAAATGCAACGCCAATACATTTTTAATAATCGAAGTGCACTTGGTTCGGTGTAGTTTTTTTTTTTTTTTTTTTTTTTATAATTTGCACCCACACAAGGGATTTTTTATACCCTTTTTTGTGCCAGAGACACAGTGAGTGCATTAGGAAGAAGGGAAGGGGTTGGAAAGGAGGTGTCGATGTACATTGGTCTTGAATTCCTGAACATTGCAATGATCGGGAAAGACAGAGTGTGGAAGAGAGTTCCACATTCGCGTAGTACGGCTAAAAAATGATTCCCTATACTTGAGAGTACGTCCGAAGTTGGGCTCGAGGGTAAACTGATGGGCATTCCTAGAAGCGCGAGTATTACGGGCGAATTATTTGAGGGGAGGAATGCAACTGGCTATTTCACTAGAGCAATTACCGTAGAAGTAACGGTAGAACAAGGAGAGACACGCAACGTTACGACGGTGGTCTAAAGAGGTGAATGAGTTGGTGATCTCTCTATCACCAATCATTTTTACAGCTCTTTTTTGTATTCCATCTAAGAGGCTTAAGTAAGTAACTGGAGCACCAGCCCAGAGGTGGGAATTGTACTCAAGCTTTGGACGGATGTAGGTTTTATAGATAATAGCCAGATCAGACGGGGAAAAAAATTTCTTGCACCGTCTTATGAAACCCAAACATCTTGCGGCATTTTTGGCGACATCGCATATGTGCTCGTTCCACGAGAGGTGGTCAGTGATGCACATACCGAGAATCTCGAGATGTTCGGTCTCGTTGATGCAAGTGCCACTCATGGACAGTGGCAAGGGGGGTATATCTCGCTTCGACGATACAAGACAGCATTGGGTTTTCGAAGCATTAAACTCTACGCGGTTTTTAATTCCCCATTGTACAATGCTGTTTAAGTCAGAGTTTAATGAGCTTATCATATTTTGCCGCTGCAGTTCCACATCCGAAGAGGAGGGATGTGAGTCTGGAAACGAATAAGAAAAGCTAAGGGTGCTATCGTCGGCGAAACAATTTATTGGATTAGATGTTACAGACAAAAGATCATTAATGAAAATGAGGAAGAGGGTTGGAGACAAAACGGAGCCCTGGGGCACACCAGCATTTATATTATGGGTTTCAGACTTGAAACCGTCCAATACAACTTGTATGGAACGGTTCGAAAGAAAGTTTCTAATCCAACGAAGAAGGGATTCATCGATACCGAAAGCACGCATTTTCGATAAAAGAGCAAGATGCCAGACTTTATCAAATGCCTTTGAAATATCAAGTGCAACAATCTTACTTTCTCCAAAACGATGTATAGATTTGTTCCACTGTTCGGTGAGATAAACCATCAGATCACCAGTGGACCTGTTGCTGCGAAAGCCGTACTGCCGGTCATTAAGAAGCTTTCGGTCTTCGAGATATTTCTTGAGCTGATAGTTTATCAGCGTTTCCATGACCTTAGAAAGAAGGGACGTAAGTGCAATCGGACGATAATTGGAGGGAGAAGAAGATTCGCCTTTTTTTGGGATTGGCTGGACAAATGCTGTTTTCCAACTGCTCGGAACGAGCCCAGAAGAATAGGATAGATGGAAAAGCTTACGCAAGGGTTTTGCCAGCGTGGAAGAACACCTCTTCAGAATAATAGCGGGGATACCATCCGGACCAGCGGATTTATGTATGTTGAGATTCTTTAGGACTCTCGCCACAGCACGAGTGCGGAAGAAGATTTGTCCCATAGAATCATTGACGCGCTCAAGAGCTGGAGGAGTCATGACACTCTCTGGCAGCGAAGAGTTGGAGGCGAACTGCCTAGCAAAAACGTTAGCTTTTGCGAGAGAGCTAACAACTGGAGTGTCATTGTCAACGAGCGTTGGGACCGAGGAAGAAGAAGAATTCTTCATATTTTTCACAAATGACCAAAAATTCTTACTGCCTTTGGGATATTGCAGTATTTTTTGCCTTAATTTTTGGTCATGCAAAAATTTGGTCCTTCGAATATGGGCATTGCAGGCCTTCCTGGCTTGTTTAAACTTGTTCCGGTTTTCCTCAGTTGGGTTGGCTCTAAAACACCGGAACTTTACATCTTTTTCCCTGATAACCTCTTTACAGCTTGGATCAAACCATGACTTTTCCTTAGGTTTAATGCTTTTAACCCTATTCGGGATAAAAGTTTTCATACCCACAATAATCATATTAGTAATCATATCTGTGCTGGAGTCTACGTCACTATCGAGGAAACATAGTGACCAGTTAAAGATCCGGTAAAAGTTGTTGAGACCGTCCCAGTTGGCTTTCTCGTATTGCCATACGGTTCTCTTCGGAGCTCTTTCTTTAACTGGATTAGTTTGACACGAGAAATTTGCAGATATAATACTATGGTCTGACCTGCCTAGAGGCGTTAATACATTGATAGTGTATTTATCAGGGTCAGTCGTAAGGAACAAGTCAAGAGTATTTTCCGCTTGGCCATCAATATCCGATATTCGAGTGGGCTCGGTGACAAGCTGAGTAAGGTGGTTAAACTCAGCAAAGATCTCAGCACACATTCCTTCGGGTGTTGTCTGGCCCGAATGGAGAAGCCACGAAGAATTGTGTACATTGAAATCGCCCGTAATAACGATTTCAGTGTGAGGATACAGGGATACAATTCTTTGAATGGAGTCAGACAGAGCGTCAAATTCGTGAGAAGTTGAAGCTCTGTCCAAATTTGGGCTTCGATAAAGAAAGCAGTAGTGAATGATGTGCTTATTTACGGAAAACTTAAACCACATAAAATTGAAAAAAGGGTTGGAGCAGCGTCCATATTGTGGTAAGAGTTGATAAGCAACATCATTCCTAATGTAGACGGCGAGACCATGGTGGGAGAAGAATAAAGGCACTAAGCAATACCCATGAATAAAAAATTCAGTAGGGTCGGAATTCTCACCTACTTGGGTTTCGCTCAGTGCCAATACAGCTGGCCTGTTCGAAACAGTGTGGATGTACGCAGCAAGAAAATTAATTCTTAGCCCACGAATATTGCAATAATCAACACTGAAATTGTCAATCATTACACGTAAAAGAATGAAAAAGACCAAAACAGACGATATCAAAAGAAATACTAAGTTGAATACAGGAATTCTTCACGATTCAGCGCCACTATTAGTGTTATGCCTTAATGGCAGCGTGAATCGATCCGACCCTGGAATTCAAATAGCAAATCTTTAATCCGTTATTGACGAAATATCATATGCTTACATTGAATAAGTATAAAAAAAAAAACTCAATGCAATGCAATGCATATGATAATCCATCAACTGTACGAAGGGGAAACAAAGAGAAGGGAATGATGGAATTATGTACTCACTGCGCTCTTGTGGCTATCGGGTATTTTTTTTTTTGCCTTTTTTGTGGGTGCATTTTTTTTTTGTTTGTGTTGTTTTTGTTGTTGTTGAACACTTGTTTAGTTTTAATTTTAATATTTATTTTATGTTTATTTTTGGGTGACTTGTTTAATGTTTCTTTTTATTGTTTTGTGTTTATTGTATTTTGTATGTTTTGTTTTTTGGTAACGGACGCGACGGACTTAGACGGGACAAAAAAAAAAAATAACGACAAGGGACACAAGCACTGCACAAGCACAACCACTCTCTTTGAACACTTGAAACACACTTTATCGATATCTTTTTCATGACTGTGATTAATTACCTCACCCAAGTGGTCAACTACACGGATGCTAGTATGCATGGCTGTGAACAATGCGAGTCTGGCTTCTTCCTTTTTCTTTTTTCCTACAGGCTCTGGTTTGAACGGTAGCTTAGGTTGCGTAACGATAACCTGTAAAAATGTAAATGAAAATATACAAAACCGCCTCTATAGTTTAGGTTACAGCGCGCGCTAAATCATGTCACACTATTTGCTCACAAAATATCTATTCTTCTGGGCAGTTCGTTAAAATAAAAATATTTCCATGACTATGACTACCGAACGAAATAATTATGAAACATCCGGTTACCTTCATATTTTGTTGATGCTTTTTCGACATCCCATGTGTTTTTATATCTCCATAGTGACTCCGTAAAATCGTTCCACAAAACTTGCATTTCGGTACTTGACCAGCAGTACTTTCAATTACTTGAAGCCAATCTTTTAAATGTGGGTCTTGAAGCCAAGAATTCCGAAACTTTTGTGAATATTGTGGTTTTGGCATGGTTATTAATGACGAAACACGAAACAAACAAAACCATCGACACCAACTCACTGAGCTCGAACGAAAATTGAGACTTGAGCGAGAACATCGGGGATTCCCCGTCGAGGAATCGACGGGGAATCCCCGATAATTTACTGCCATTTTTTATTAAAGAGTTTGTGGCTTGGATTTATTTCCTTTTGACTGTTTTACCCACTAGATGAAAGAGTGTTGCTGCACGATGGAATTAAACTCCAAAAACGATACGAGTGGAGTTCATAGTCGTCGTTCCAATATTTGAGAAAAAAAATACTAAATTCTTAAATTCCACTAGACAAATCCACTAGCCACTAAAGTCAATATTTGTCCGCTAAAAAGCAAGCCAAAACCACCAGATTTAGTGGAAAATCCCCTATGTTGGCAACACTGCTGTAGACAATTAAATTTTGAACAAGTTTTGTTTAATACATTTTTGTCTTAAGTTCAAAATAAAAGAGTTATTTAACAAAATCTAAGTAACGTTACATTCAAGACCTAGGAACTCGAAAACTTTTTTTAGACTCCCAATCTATCATATAATCAATTTTTTTCTATTTGAAATGATATTCTGACTGGACTACAATTGAAAGAAAAAATTAAATGTCATGACATTGAAACTTTAACATGGTTTTTGTGTGTCTTCCTAAGTCGCTGGATCCCTTGTACTGTGGAAAGGATTATTACTATTTCAGAGTAGAAAGAATTCCAAAATTGGGAGTTTTTTTTCTCAAATATAAATTTGAATATGTGTTTTGAGAGGCGTAAATCTTTATGCATTTCAATGGGCTTAGATTTTGTCATTGAATACTATTTCATTTAAATTTAAAAAAGCCCATTTGACAAACAACGAAATATAAACTTAGTGAAAAAGACTTGGTTTTGTTGATTGTTTTCATTTTCGTTCGCTTCTGCACATCTGTCATATCAAAGAAAAAATGGCGTCAATGGTGATATTGTAAACATTTGTTTTGGTCGTTTTTGTTTCGTGTGTAAATTTGTTTTACTATTTATTTTGGTGTTTTATAACTTGGACTAAACAAAAGAGTTAATAATAAAAATTGAAAATTTAAACAACCAATTTAGACTTTTCACCACTACCTTTGCCAGCATTTGCAAAAATGGACAGCAGTGAGCAAATAAGACTGAAGGAATGCGAACCAGGCTGCAGTGTGAGCATCACAGCAAGGGAGACAGCTATTCCAGAACCTCTTGGTGGAATAAACATGTTGGAAACCAGCAGCAAAGAGACAGAGTTTTTTATCACAAGCTTTGCCAGATTCAGGATTTGCAGAACAAGGCAGCAGTGAAGCAACAAATAGTGACCGAATAAATTGAATGCGAACATTTGGCAGGCTGGAGTGTGACCACAGTAAGGGACACAGCTGTTTCAGTAGAACAAACTATAGGAACTCAAACAACTTTCGCTTCATTTCATCGAAGTACCCAGACTCGCCCAAACAATAAGTAAGTACCACAATTTCCTTTTTTAAAAGCTATTAACCAAGTCCTGATATAGCTTAATTTTTAAACTTTTTTTTTGTATTTTTTTAAAAATTATCAAAAATTTATTTTGAAAATTCAGTATTTTGAAAACGATTGAATATTTCAATATCGATCCAGTCTTGCATTTTATTTGTTTTCCTCGGGTCCCAAGGCTATTTAGTTTTAAGTGCTTCCACTATATAGGTACTTTGTTTCTTCAACTATTCGTGAATTTCGTTTTAGCCTCGTATCATCGACAAGGAGACAATTTAAGAAGCTTAAAATTGAAAATTTTAAACGTGGAAAAATAGTCCAGAGTCAAAAAAAAAATTTACCAAGGCCAAATAAAAAAATGGCATGCCCCGAAAAACGAATGCGGTGGTCGGATGAAGAGATTGACAACGCAATTACTATTCATGCCGGCTGCTTTTAAAGAAAGGGTATCCATTCCCAGCGGTTGTGACCCTAAAAAAATGGTGTGCGAAGGTCGACATTGTGCCAGGAATTATACAATGCGTCCTAAATATAATAAAAAGTGTCGATATGCCAGCCATCGAAAAAAAATGCATAATTTCTTTCGACGAAATGAAAGCCAAAGAAAAAATATGCTACGACAAGAAAAAGGACGAAACTCTAAAAGCAGCCAAATATGTCCAGGTTGCCATGATACGTGGCCTTTTTGGAAAGTGGAAGCAACCAATTTTTTTTAACTTCGACAGGTAAATGACAAAATGTCTTTTATTTGAATTGATCAACGCCGCGCCGCGCCGTTCATAGCTGTGGATTTGATGTTGTGGGAATAGTGTGTGATTTGGGAGGGGGCAATCAAGGACTGTTGAAGGAGCTCAACATGTCGGTCCTCCATTCTTCTTTCCCCAACTCAGCTGATGCACTCAAAAAAATATGTGTTTTTGCCGATGTCCCGCATCTTTTAAAATTAGTCCGAAATTTTGTGGACAGCGAAGGGTTTATACTTGATGGGAGCTCATTCATAAGGGCATCATCGAAGATCCTCTCGCAAACCAACGACAAGTCTGGCCTTTCTGTGGCTTACAAAATTAATTCCTCCAGTATAAAAATGTACGAGGTGCCGAGCGACAAAAAATAAAATTTGCGGCAAAATTATTTTCACACATCATAGTTTGGGAAACTTAAAATATGAAAGTTGGTTCAAGTGCTCAAAGTTCATTAAAGAAGTTTGCCTAAAAAAATCTTTACTAAACCTAAAAAATCTTTACCAAACTTTTTTTTTTAATTTACTTTTAATTGAATTTAGACGAATGATTGGTTTGACGCCTTAAATGTCAAAACGCCATTCAAAGACAGCCGGAAACGGGTACAAGGATTCGGTATCCGGTATCCTCCGAGAACATACAGTTGGAGATAATTAATAAAATGTCGGATACAATGTTCAAGATGCGAATAAAAGGAAAGTCAAATATGATGCCCTCCCAAAAAGGTATTTTTTGTATTTTAATACTTTCCTTATACACAATTTTGAGTCTTTATTCTTAATATAAAGGCATTATGATGACCATCAATAACTCACTTAAAGTCCTGTACGCTGCCATTAAATCACAGTATGACATCAACTATATTTTCACATATAGGCTAAATCAAGACGTGCTAGAGAACTTCTTTGACCGCATGGAATTTATGTATCGACTTCGGTCTTACATTCTGCGTCGAAATGAGGGAAGCCTTTCTATATATACATATGTATACATCTGTGGCGTTTGGTATAAATGAGATAACTCCAAAAATTGACTTTATCTGTTTAGACTGCCATTATGTTTCTTTTTGGCTATATTTTCATTCTATATTTAAACGAAAGCTGTATCTTCACTAGAAATAACTGTAATTATTTGGTCCAAATACTATAAGTACGGCTTTTAAATTTTGAGTTTGGTATAAACCAGATATGTACCACTTATCTTATTTATACCAAACAAAATTGGGTTAAAAAAATAATGATATGTCCACTAGGATTGAGCTTATTTTTTCAATGTCAGAATTTCTTTCATGCCAGGGCCTATAAATGTTAAGGATAATAAATCAAAAATCTGTGCAAAATTTCATTGAAATATGTTAACACGTGCCGCCGAGCACTTGAAATTTCCCATACAAAATGTATAGCGTTTTTGTAGTGTTTTACTAAAAAAAAACCATGAGGGCGTAATGCCGTAATAGTTAATAGATAAAACTCAAACTTGGCACAGGTCTTAAGTACAATGTAAGGTATAAAAAAAATATTTTCATATTTTGTAAAAAAAAATACCCAATTAAAAAAAAAACAATAAATATGAATTATCTTTCACTTTTTGATCATTTCAAGCCTTTTTTTAGAGAACTATTTATTTTCTGAAGAAATATACTTTTTTATTAGTTTAGTTTAGTTTATTCATTTATTGCCTACACAGTAAGAAATAAATCTTATACATTAGTGTTCTGCTAATTAAGTACAATATAAAAAAAAATGGAGAAAAAAATTAGTACCTAACATTTTTAGAAGACCTGAAATTAATTGTCAATTCTTCGATAAAGACCCGTCTAATTGGCAATTAGATGAAGACTACCAATACGGTGTAAAATTTGTTAAAAATTTGAAAGTTTTCAACGATGTAGCTGAAGACTCATTAGATTAATTTCAGAATATAAGTAACCAAACTTTGAGTGCAGATGAAAAGCAAAAACAATAAATTATTCAAGTTCTCGACGAATATAAGAAAAATCTAGATACAAACAAAAACACACGGCTGCAATCAATCTAAAAATGTAAGCTTGAATTATGCTTTGAATTTCTTTCTTTTATACATAAAAAAATCTGTGTGAGTCGGAAAAATTTCCGTTCCCATCGAATAGGGCAGAATGATATCCGAGATCTGCTGCCATTTATCGACCCGATTTGTCATATTTTTCACAAATTTTAAAACATACCCTTACTAATTCGCAAGAAGCGGATTCCTATATCAGTGATAGCGGTGCAAATTATGAACAGTAAACTTTTTTATTTCATTCAAGATGAATTCTGTTATTTGTTTTTTACTCGTATTACGATGAATAATCTTTTTCTTTAATTTAAAAAAGAAAAAAATAAGATAAGTGTTCTCAACATTGAATTCCTTTAGGTACCTATTTGTTTTATAAACCTATAAAAAAATTACGAAAAATTATCTTTTTTTTATGAATTTATCTAATGAAAGATAATGTGCTCTTAATTTTGAATTAGAATTATAAAATAAAATATTATAAAATTAAATCTAAAATCTAAAAATAAATTGATTTTTATGATAACTGCCAATTTTTTTTATGTTTTTTGTTAGTTTGCATTTGGTATAAACAGGATAACTGCCACAAAATCCTAAAATCGAGTTTTTTTTATAAATGTACATTTGAAGTGCAGACTCATATATGCGTAAACTTAAAAAAATAATTCCATTATTTCCAAACAGTTTTTTACAATGCTTGAATATACATTCAAATGCGTTTTCTGCAAAACTCAAAAAATGGAGTTATCTCATTTATACCAAACGCCACAGACATATATTTTGTATTTGTATAAATATAAATATTTAAAAAATATATTTCCTGTGGTTCCATTTAATCTCAAGATTTTTTAACAATCGTTGTTCTAGGAAACACTTTGGTAGATGACACTCCTGACCTTGAAGTAGCCTCGAATCTTAGTACATATTTATTTGCATTATTAGCTCCAGAGGTAGACGACAATCAAATTACCGAACCACCTGAAGAGCTAGAATCCTTACAATATGATGGCCTAGAGCACTTAGCCGGCTACATATGTAAAAGAATCAAGAACCCCGACCTTATGATGGCATACTCGGAAATCAACACTGAAAAAGACTCCTCATAACATGGACTAACCAGCTCACGGAAGGTTTTTTTGCATAAGCCTAACGAAAAAATGATGTGCGAGATGCAAAAAATGGAGCAAATTTTCAACTCCTTTAATGGCGAGGACATTGTGTGCCCAACATACATTCAGGAGCTTATAAGGCATTGAACTGGAAAACAAAGTTAAACACCTATTTTACCGCTCCAGAATGTATTTTAGAATAAAACACTTAAATAACCAAACGGAGGAAAATTCAAGAAAAAAAAGAAAAATGAATAAAACGACCTCATAAGCCAGAAAATCTTCTCAGATTAAATTCAAAATTCAAATTCAAAAACAAATGATATTTGATAAATTCTGCTATCTTTTTCCCACTTTGTTGTCCATACCCATCTTATTTTAATTAACTTAAAATATTTTTTATATATTTTAATTTCACAGACAATCAACTCCAACTTTAATTCATTAACCGAAGAAAAAACTTCCATGAAATGTGATTAACAAGATTTTATTCATCAACAATTAGAACTTGACAACAAATACAAAAATTCCTTGGAAACAATAGCTTCATCTTTATCTGCCGCTAACAAAGCACGTGACTACTACCGGAGAATAAAAACATCATAATATAGACATAATTGTAGCTATTCAAGAAATAGAAGCCTGTACTGCCCAATTGGTTGTAGCCAGTCGTGTTAAGGCACCATAAAATAGAAAAACATTGTGATTAAAAAATATATTTTACTATTAATAAGCATTTATTTAAAATCATTACTATTTCATAAAGAATGTGTTAAAAAAATATAAAATTTAAAAAAGTATTTACTTAGGTACATAAAATAATAAGTTCAATCTTAAAACCCTAGAATGCATATGGGGTGAGATAGTACCCTACTTCAAAATTAAAACTGTTATATTTTTTTTAAAATCAAAGCAGATATTTTTGAAGTGTGCCATGACTTTTATTTATTTCGTTGCTACTTTAGATCTGAAAGATGTTTAGTGCATTTTCTCTAGTCTAACTGAAGATATCGTGTTCTCTGGGGTGTGCCGAAACCCCATTTTGTTGGTGAAATATTTTTTTTGAAAGACAAGTGAATACTTTATTTTTAGTTTTTTGGAAGTCTTATTAAGTAAGTTAATGAATATTTTCAGAATAACGTTACAAAACGTTCCTGAATTGCAGAGCGGCAAACGTATACCATTTTTTGAGGAATATGTCTCAAAATAGAGCCAGCTAATGATGAAGAGATCAGGCAACTCCTATTGGACGTCGCGTCGGAGATGATGCACAAAATGAAGATAAAGACGTCTTAGACGACGTGGAGGGAAGGTGCTTCTTGTGTCCTAGGACACGAGATAAAAAGTCGAAAAAGACATGCAGTACTTGCCAAAGGCATATTTGCCCCGAACAGCGAAGTATGCAATAGCTGTATTTATATGTTGAAGAAACAGGACTAAAAATATACCGTTAAGACTTATTAAGCTAAAACTTTTTCAATATACCTACTAATGTTTCCTAATATGTCTTCTTTCAGAAACAAAAAAAAATTGGAACATTGAAGCTTTAAAAGCTAAAATTTTCAAGATTTATTGAAGCCCCGTATGGTCACATCACCTAAATGAACCTTTTTTTTTTAATTACAAAGGCTGTGAATTGAGTGCCATTTTTTGTTAAATTAATTTAAGAATTTATTTTTTATTAAAATAAATTCTTATTATTTAAAATAAAATATATAAATTTTATAAGATTGTGTTTTAAGTTGCTGATATTTTCAACCCAAAAATACTGGGGTTCTCAGGAACCCCATATGTGTTAAAGTTATATGAAAACCCTTATGCATTCTAGGGTTAATTCAGAATGAATGTTTTAAAAAAATTATTTTTAATGCATACATTATACATATGAAAACAGTGACGGTTCAAGACAAACGGTTAAAACTAAAGTAGATACATTTCTCTCTATAATGTAATATAAGATTTCCCATTGTTTTGTTTTTCATCAATGACGATGGACGTGACTACTTCTAGGAGTTGGAAGTCGTTCGATAATTGAGAATGACAGTGACTTCTTCAAATAAAGATGGGAAACTAAAATTAAAAAGAAAATAAGAATTATTAATAAATGAAAACACAATAAGAAGTTTTTAATCTTCCCCCTCGTCATCGTTTACTGATCTTTCTGATACATCTTGGTTGGCCCTCCATCCTTGAGATTTAAATTCAACTGCAATATGACCCTGCGGTGATGATCTGGCTTCGAGTGTTATAATTCTCGACCATCTCGTCGGCTCTCTCTTCGACTTAAAGCACTATCCCACTTACAATTACATTGCGATTCCTTAAGCCATATTTGAAAGCAATATTCTTTTGTGTTAAGGTTCTCGAGCTGAATAATACAAATATGTAGGTATTTCTATCCATATAGAACAACATTTTGTTGCAAACACATTGCAAATGCTCTGTGCTTATTCCAGATGAGGAAACTATATGCTGGAGTCACCCCTGAATCTGGAAAAAAAATTGATAACTTTAACACAAAAACTAGACTAATAACAATAATTCAACATACCTTTATGTATCAAATCTTGAATGCACTTTCGTGAACTCTCAACACAGGTGTAAGGTATTGTTAATTGTGGAGCATTGTTTGCCATTGGCTGCTTTGCGCAGGAGGAGCATCCCACACCATAAATTGGTTGCTGTTATCATTATGATGAATCCAAATGTTACGTTTTGCATAAAGGAAGATTGTTTGAGGATTTGGGAGTTCAAAGTGGTTAGACAAAGCTGTTTACTGTTCTGCGCAACCGCGTAGTGATTGTGGCCTAGCGATAATTGCACAAGACTCTGGAATGGTTATTTTGCCGACGGACCCTAGACGGTCAATGGTGCAAAACCACAAAAATCAAAACAACGATTCCAGTCTGCCATAGCAGACAAACAGCAAAATGGAAATAATAAGCCAAAATGCCCATGAAAATAAATCGTAAGTTTTTTTAGTTTTTCTAATTATAAAGAAACAAGGTAATAAAAGTAAATACATACATACATATATTTTATTACAGAAAAAGGAGGAACTGGACAAAGGAAGAGACCATGGCGTTACTGCAAGCATATGCCAAACAGAGTTTGGCCACCCAAGGGGGAAAAAATTTGCCATGGCAAATGTACGCGAAGACCTGCTGGCACAAGGGGCATTGGTGAGTGTGTTGTTAAAATTGTATATTCTCATATTTAGATACATATGTACATTTACTAATCCTTTATTTATTATTCACAGAGCCAGCAAACAACTGTTGCAATGCTGGAAAACAAAATTAAAAATTTAATGAAAGCATTCAAGGCAACGTGTGATAACAACAAGAGGACGGGGGAGGGTGCCAGCAGTGCACCATATATGGAAATAATGGAGGAGCTGTTCGGAAGGCGTCCGGAAATAACCAACTCACATCACATCGATTTGGATGGGGACCAAATACGTGGACTGCCAACCGAAAAACGGCTTGTTATACTTGAGGGTAAGTCAACTTGCAATTAGATTCCAGAAAGGAATCAATCTACTTATATTGTTACTAGCTACCGTAAGTCAGTTTTAGAATTTATTGATGGAGCTCCTTTCGAAAGTACTTGGCCTATAGAGATGGTTGATATCATTCTGGAATCTGTTTTCAATATAATGTTAAACCGATTGATTGATGAAAAATTGAAACTCATATTGGAAGCTCTTCAATAATAATTATTTTTGACTGTTTTTTAATAATTTTAATAAGATACTGCGATTTTTCAGACCCAGCAATATCAACATCGCAGCATTGTCATAGTCCACCTGCAACACCACCTTCACAATCCGTTTATTCGGAAAATGTGTTGTCACCGCATCCTCAACCAACACCTTCCTCACAGTTATCATCTGTACAAGCATCACCATCCCCTCCTGGGCCATCATATGCAGCATCGCTACAACCAACGCAACGGTCAAAAGTGGACATTCTAAAAGAACATTGCTCAAATAAAATAAAAAAAAATGGACGAATATGAAGAAGGGCGAAATAAAAGAAATGAGTGAAAAATAAGACTTCTAAAAGAAATTTTTGAAGTTGAAAACTACCCCTTCTATTTTTTATGTTATTTCGTTTGAATTATTTATTTTTCTTTGTTATTTTGTTTTAAATGGAAATATATTTCTTTTTTGTTAATTTATTTATGTATGTTAGAATAATTCTTTATGAAGACTGAATTTTTTTTTTTTTTTTGAATAAAACTGTTTTTTCGTTACATGAGGTTCTAATGTTTTTTATTTATTTAGATGGGCTTTCATTTATAAAAAGTCGTTGGAACAATGGATGTTGTCCTTGTTTGTTGGGGTTAGATTTTTATTTTTTGTATTGTTTTAAGTAGTTTTTAGAAAATAAACTGTATTTTTAAAAGTACAAGTACTATGCTGAACCAATTTCACTGTCATGAATAATAAAGTTTTTTTTTAGTTTTATAAATGCTTTCTATTACAAAAAAAAAATTATGGGCGGAAAATTATAACCAGATAACATTTGTGTTGATTAAGTGATTCACTGTCTCTTGTCTCCTCGTACTTTCAATGTTCATGTTGATGGCTTCAGGAACTGGTACAACAATATCATAACGGAAAACAATATCGAAGCAGAAGAAATACTTCTACTTCGATATCGTTTTCCGTGCACATATTGTGCAAAATACAAGCACGCACAGTCCAACTTACCACCATGTTAATATTTGATTGCTCAGTGAAATGGAGCAATCTTCGGAACCGAGTCTTCAGCAATCCAAAAGAGTGTTCCACTATAACTCGTCCACTGGAATGCAATTGATTAAACTGCTTTTGTGACTCTGTTAGCATTCCATATTCTCTGAATGCATGGCGGGATTAACCAATCCAAAGAAGCGTACGCAGAGTCTCCTAGCAGAAAAGTGTTGTGCGAAAAGAGATTTCTATTGTTTTCCGACACATCACGGTACAATTTGGATCTGCGAAGAACTCTGCTATCATGCAAACTTTCTGGTTCACCAACAAATATATTTATGAATTTTTTATCTGCATTAACCACGCCTTGCAATGCGATGCTATAGAACTTTTTTCTGTTAAAATAGCTCTCTTTGTTCTCTGACGGTGCTTTGATCCGTATGTGGGAACCATCAATACATCCTATGATCCCTGGAATTTTGCACCGTTCTTCAAAGGATGCATTGTTTTGCTAAATTTGCAATTCGTTTGGCCATTTCACAAACTCATGGCCTATGGTAATTAGCCACAAATATAATCTTCTTACGGTATTCTATGCCGTCGATTTACAAACCCCAAATAAATTCCCCAACTCTCGGAAAGTGTTTGTGTTTGACATATACCAAAAAAACATATATGCTTCTTTGTCCGGAGATATTTTTGGCAACCCCCTTTTAATGGCGATTTGAAAACGCTCTGAGGATTTATAACGATCTGAAAAGTAGGAATAAACATTCATAAACTAAAGTAAAATATATAGTTTTTAAGTATATATGTATGTACCTATTAGAGGCAAAATTAATGACCGTTGAAGGCGAAAGTGGCTTTTGAAATCCTCGTCGGAATACGATCCTATAACACTTTCGAAATCTTGTATTCTCTGATGGTTTTCATTTTCTAAGTCATCAGAAGAGGAATCACTGCTGGTGGTTGAATTGCTTGAAGAATTAAATTCCATTTGTTCATCGATGTCGTATAAAAACTGCGAAACAATTTAATTTATTGAATTTCATAATTCTAAAAATTATACTTGCATCCACTACGCCTGCAATAATTTTTTTTCTTTTTTGATGTCAAAAAGAGAAACTTCAAAAGGAGAAATGACAAAATAAAACACGGCTAAAACAACACAAAGTAAATTTTTTTTATAACCTAGATCGTTTTACTATCACAGGATAACCCATCCAGGTTATCGGTGATAATAAAACGTGGCTATTATAATCTAAAAGAAATCACGAGTATAATATAAATGAAAAATCACGAGTTAAAGAAACACGAATTAAAACAAATTGAACATTGAAGAAACACAACAAATGACTGTCCCTTAAACTTCAGATCACCATTTCAGCCTTCTTGGATTTCCTTCTGACACTTCTCGTTTGCGAAAACCTGCGCAATATAACATCTTCTTTATGTGTACTGTGCTAGCTAACTATTCCATAAGGAAATCCTTCATTCGTGAAAAAGCTCCAATTTTTGATGAAATTTTGCATTACTATGATTTGCTGACTAGCTCTTGATGTTTGGGTGGACGCTCCCGAAGAAAATGGTTACGACATTTGTGCAAAAAACGCCTCTTAGGCTAGCTAAAAGGAACTCGTTAGGGTGAGTAAATGAGAGCATATCGAAGGCAGTTGAAATGAAGATACTTCGCAATACAGCAGGGGATATAAAATTTGATCGAATTTTTATTGAAAGTAACAAAAAAATTTTTCAAAATCCTCGGAATCGTTTTCGAGAAATTTGAGAAACAGAACGGGGTTTTCTTAACATTGTGAGAGATTTTTTGAAAACGGTTGTTTAAATATTTGTAACGGATGTACCGTTATTTTCAAAAATAGTATTAATTTTTGTTTGAATTATTAAAAGATAGTTTTAGAAAACCTCCAAATTTCAAAAATATGTTCCAAAAGCAAAAAATGTTGGACAGGTACCATTATTTTTTGTCTTAATCGAAAAAACCTAAGAAAAAACATGAGGCACCAAGTTTCAAGAAAATGCACTCACCAGCTTCCAATACCAAGTATGATGAAAATCTCGAGTCCGAATTTTTGTACAAATCCAAAACTTATTCCTTATAAAAATTCCAAGACCCCAGACTTATAAACATACTTGTTTGTCTTTTCGGTAATGAAAATCATTCGATATCTGAGTGTTTTAAGACATAAGATTGAATATTTTAGTGTAAATATTTGGCAGCCTCTGATTTCAAATCGTTGTTCCTAATATTTCCATTTTTCAAACATTGCTCTGTTCAGTTGAAAACAAAAAATGAAAGAAACATAAGAATCATAAGAATCATCTCCTTAAAAATATTGACGATAAAGAATAGTAGCATACTAGCATCTCCCATGTTACATTCTTGATATCCCTTGCATTAATCAAATCCACTTTTCCTAATTATTTTTACAAGAACCATTCCGGAAAAGATTAACGTATACTGTAGGAAAAAAGTAAAACACTTAGAGGAAATTAAATTTAATTTGTTTGCATGCTGTTTTCTTACCTTTTGCTAAAATGTAAGTCATTTCCCATCTGATTGTTCCATCTATCTAAAAATCTTTATTATAATCTATTTATAATTCCTTATCATTAAATCTCAAAATTCAAAACCACAATCGTTAAACATTTAATCGTTAAAATAACAAAACCTAATCCTTTTTGCCAAGCCTATTTCCCATCACCTACCGCTTTCAAATTAGGATATTAAAAAGCTTCAACCATAAAAGCTTTTGTCATTATGTAAATGTTATTTTTGATGACACTCTGTGATATCATAATGAATATTATAATCCCGTAGGGTAATTGCCCGTGAAAACGTTCATCAAATCATCACAAGCATCATGATAGTAGCTGTATTTAGGTTCTAGCACATCCAAAGTGAACCCATTATCATAAACGGAAAGGCCATCACTTCTGAATCTTGATAATTTTTATGCAAAAATATCCTTGAGTCTTTGAATATATGAATCTATTTTGATATGAAAATAATAATAACCATAAACGAGATGCTTGAAGAAGTATAATCAAAGAGTTTTATTCATCGGATTAATCTTGTGTTGATAAGCATAATAATAAGGTTTTTTTATTCAACAGAAACGAAAAAGAGAAATAAGATTATTTGATGCTGTTTAAAGCAAAAGAAAAGTCCTTTAAGGACGTGATTTCAGGCTGAAAGTGAAAAATTGGTGAGATTCACTTTTTTTAATAAAATTTTATTTGTTCTTAAATGCCATTTAATAGTTTAATGTTCGGTTGCTCCAAAACTCTTAAAATAACGTCATTTTAATATTTAAGGGGCTGTTAGATTTTTCTGCAATAAAAGCTTCGTATGTTTGACCTATTCGGTAAAAAGATGAAACTTTGGTAATAGAAAGGTTGTCTGTAAAAAAAATCACACACTTTTTGATTTTAAGAAAATATTAAAAATAAAAACCTAATCGACCGAACCAGCGTGTTAGTCTGTTGTTTTTATATTGGATTGCCGTTAATCTTTCTACGGCTAAAGTTCCATTCTTGTGAAGGAAGTAAGTTCTTGACTTAAGTCTAGCTTTGCTAGAGAGAAGGAATAACTTGAATGCCGCATATAATTCAAGGTTCAAATTTTGGTCACAGTAAGATCTATACAAAAAAAAATACAATCTGCTACGACGCGACGGGTCGGTCGGTTATGTCCTTATTTTAATATTTCTATTCCTATGAAATTAAATATATGCCTGTAATTTTTTACAGACAATGGGCAACCTAAGAAAATTTTCTAGAGGGGAAATTGAAGTTTTTTTAAGCTCCAATTTTTTTTTATTTATCTCACGAAAACGGCCTTGAAGTTTTTGATTTTTGAATTATTTGACCAAATTTTTGTTTCAAAGAACCTCTATTATAGGTACCTGTAATGAGAACCGGTTTTTTCGATTTTTTGATTAGGTAATACTCGACGGATTGTGATATTAATTTTTAGGAAAGCATTTCCTATATAATCTTATAATAATATCCCATATCAAAATTTTCAAAGAAATGTTTTTGTTTTTTTGGGTTTTTGCAAGTTCTATCATAATGTTCTAGGTTCCTTATCTACTCGAATTAAATATGACAAACGTCGCAATCATCTTCAAAAATTGTGTGAACTTCCAAAAAGATAACAAAAATCGAAAATATCACTAAAGCCTACCTGAAAGAGATAGGATAGTTTATTTTATTTATGATTTGTATCAATTAATTAATCGATTTACCACACAAATATTTTTTTAATATTATATTTAATCAAAATGATTATCAGATATGCTGACTTCGTGGTTGTAAATACGGAACAGAAATAGAAATATTAGAATTATAATAATTTGCGATAGTAAAAATAAAATGAACAACTGCGTGGGTCACCGTACTTGCTCCTATGTATGTATGTACGATCACATCGTCGTTTTTAAGTCTAAAGGTAGAACTATAATCGTCGAACGTCAGCTGAAGTGGTCGTAAGAAACGAAGCGAATACGAGGAATTTATATAATGCACCCATTATTGCGATTATGTAGGTGGCTTTCGTTAGGCTTCGTTAACTTTCGCTATCGATAGCAAGAGCGCTCATCGACCGCTCCTGCGAAAGTGAATTGAGAGATAGATACAA
Organism: Syrphus vitripennis; assembly: GCA_958431115.1. Taxonomy (NCBI): domain Eukaryota; kingdom Metazoa; phylum Arthropoda; class Insecta; order Diptera; family Syrphidae; genus Syrphus; species Syrphus vitripennis. The sequence continues at coordinate 76,680,974 of OY288109.1, read as the reverse complement.
AAATGAAAATGGTGGAAGCATATAATATGGCTGACTTCTCCATTTGAGTGTTCGGAAAGCTAATTTTCGTCCGGTTTTGACATTAGCTTCCTACCACGTTCGACGATTATAGTTCTACCTTAAGTGTAAAACAATGAATTTGACTTATGATACTACCAAGCTGTAGCTCAACAGACAGACGGACAGAATTTAGAGACCCTTTTTTTCGACATCCCTATCGTAATTATATCAATTTTCATTAAAATCTCGAGTTTGAATCCAAAACGAAAGTCAAAAAATAGTGATACGAGAACATGTAGCAACAAAAAATGTACAAAGAGAAAAAAATCGATTAGATTACCTTTTAGCTACTTTACTTCCAATAGGAAATCTTATTAAAAGCCAAAAAATCAACATAATTCCATTAAAAAAATTGCTTAGAATATCTTTTTAAACATATATAAACCAATGAGAAAAAAAACATTTATAACAAAAACTATATCTTTTTAAAAAAATATATACATAACTTATCTTCATCGCAAGCTTCTTCATTAAACTACGATTATTATCTCTATTCTATAATTCATATAATAATAATAGTGATATTCAATTTTTATATTAGTCTTTGGAATATTGTCGAAGTATCAAGATCTTTTATTCCTCACGGATATTTTATATATTTGGGATTTCGATTTAAAGTCGACCCATAAGTGATTATAGAAATTTATTTTTAACTTAAACGTAAATATATAAAATCAACGCCAATATATCACCGCATTAGTTTGAAAACAGGTTAATAAAGTTTCTTCTTGGATTTTAAGTGAAGTAATTAAATTCTATACGTGTACTTACATAGGTCAAAATTACGCTGGGATTAACAAATTTTCCAAAACCATTTTTTTTTTCAAAACTCTGCTCTTCGAAATTTAGTTTTTAAAAATTGAAAAGTTCTAAAAGTTAAAAATGATCTAATAATTCAAAATAGCTTTTGAATGTCACATTTATCAGGAAACATTCAGACATATTGACACTCTCGTACACCTTTTGAATGTCAAGTAACAGCAGGGCTGTGACTGATATTTAATGCACTGATGATGTGATCCACACATTAAAATCCAGTGTGGAATACTGATTGTGTGCTTTCCAGATATTCTCTTACCCTATCAAGCGTGATTCTTGGTATTACCATTGCTACTGACTAAAGCACACTCAAATGCTACTGCTTTAAATCTCCTTTCTTAGGAAGCTTCACAGTGATTCCTTTTTTTTAACACTTCAGGAAAGCGCAGAGTGGTTACAGTAACTCACTCGATGTTGTTGGCAGAAAAGTAACTCTTCCACCTTTCAAGCTGGTCCTCATTCGAAACTATCAGTGATCCGTATTTTTTACCAGGTGTTGTTTACAGCTGTGGACAACTGTATCTGTAAGCTCTTTGGTGATTCTCGAGACGGTTCTACTCACACATTTAGTTGGTGAATCTTCTGTCTTAGAGGCCAAAGATTCCATTCGGGATTTCGAAAACGCATGTACGGATACCTACGGATATAGGTTTTTTATAATCCTTAGACGTTCAAAATAGTTGTGATTTTTAATAATTAATTTTTTACTTTTTACTAATTAATATTTGAAGAATAAAGATACGTAACAGGAAATAACTTTTTTTAAATACTGTAGCAGAAAAAATGTGTGCGATCCATTCGGACATGTTCATGATCGTTTGTTAAGTTCACGCCTTAAAAAAATCGATATTTTACCAATTTTATCAATGGATGGAGCCAATGTCAATATTTGAGTTTGAGTACTTCAATTAAATTATTATATTTGGATTAATATGCATGTACATTGTACACTTGTACAGTGCATACCGAACGTAGTTTAAGCATGAAAAGTAGTAGTAGTGCAATTGGTATAAACTCGAGTTTCGTAAGCAAACGATTAGGAATATGATTGTTTTATCAAAATTTCTTGCACTGTAGACGACCAGACAAAAAAATTTAGATTTGATTAAAGCTTAAACTATTAACCCACAAACTTCTTACTTTGCAGTCAATTTGTCAACATTGGGGTTTTAAGTTCTTACCATGGCCTGGACGCGATTGATTTTTATTTTGTTATCAGCTTTTATAAGCAGTTCTTATTCGTTTACAACATCAGAACGACAAATCAATTTTCTTAGTAAGTTTATTTCCTTACTTTTCTATCACGATGGCTCAAAACAGATTTCAAATCACTGATTTTTCGTAACAGATTATGAAGATGCCCGAATTGCAATTATGGATACCGAAGACCGCCTTTCAACTGGTGGAACTATAATATTATCAGCGAAAGAACAATTGGTTAATAGAATTTTTATGAAACACAAATTAGCCGAACTATCTAAAGGATTTAATGACACTGATAAACATGCACCTGGAATGCATTTCTTCAAAGCTAAAAAGCTAATTGATAACAGCAAAGTTTTTCAATTCTTAAAGCAAATGCCCAAAGGTGCTCTACTACATGGACATAACAGTGCTTTGGTGTCTTCAGAATGGGTAATAAGGAATCTAACTTATATGCCAGGGCTTTGGAGTTGTGTCGATCATAAAGGAGATACATTACTAACATTTCGAAGAAGTTCTGAAGTACATAAATGCTCCACTCCCTATTCGTCAGTTAGTTTGGAAAGAAAAAAAGCATTAAGTAAAAGACACTATGATAAGCAATTGGAGAGGAAAATAAATTTGTACACTCCAGTGCCAGAGAGTAAGACAAAAAGAGACAAATATTAGGAAAAGGGGTTAATATTGAAGATTTCTTGTTATTTGCAGTGGAGTACTCCAGTTTAAATAAAGTATGGAAAAAGTTTCAAAGTGTGTTCGGAACAACTTGGGATCTTTTGAACTACATTCCAGCTTTTCGCTTTTATCACTGGCGTTTGTTAGAGGAAGCTTATCAGGATGGTATTATGTATTTGGAGTTAAGAATGGAATTTAAAAGAGTAAGAAGACAATTTCTGCATTTTTAAGCTTAATTTTTACCTTTTGCTATAACTACAGCTGTACGATGATTGTGGTAATGAATATCCTCCGGAGTTTGCTGCTGACGAGCTTAAAGCAATTGTCCACAGATTTCGTGCCATTAAACCTGATTTTCTTGGAGTAAAGGTTATCTACTCAGCGAGTAGAAAATTAGAATTGGCAGGTGTCTCAGACAAGATGGAGATATTTAAAAAATTTCAGTGAGTCGGAATTTGTTCTTGGTACACATTAAATAATGCTTACTTTTTTGTTTAATATCATTAGCGAGGAAAGTCCAAACTTTGTAATTGGTTTCGACTTGGTTGGTCAGGAAGATTTAGGCAATTCTCTTTACAACTTGGTTGACGAATTGAAAAACCTTCCAGAAACTGCCAAGTATTTCTTTCATGCTGGAGAAACAAGTAAGACTACTTAAATGTATCCACCGCATTTTTAAAGATTGGGCCTATTTACATAGATTGGTATGGAGCTTCGACAGATTACAATCTACTCGATGCTATTCTCTTGAATTCAACCAGAATTGGACATGGTTATGCATTGTCTAAACATCCTGTCCTATGGAATGCTGTTAAAAAACGAGGCATTGCTCTGGAAGTAAGTCCAATATCAAATCAAGTATTAAATTTGGTTTGGGATCTTCGAAATCATCCAGGTGCATTTTTTATTTCGGAAAATATTCCGATTGTGATAACAAGTGATGATCCGGGCTTTTGGAATGCTAAGGGTCTAAGCTATGATTTCTATTATGCCATTATGAGTTTTGCACCTACCCTTTCGGGATTAAAGACTCTAAAACAGTTAGTTTGGAATTCGATTAAGTAAGAAATATGAAAATTGTGTTTTGTTTATTTTAATGCAACTTATTCTTTTGTTCCGCAGATATTCTGTATTGAATGATTTAGAAAGAAAAGAAGCTTATACGATAATGGAGAAGAAATGGGAACATTTCTTAGATATAATTATTTCTAGTAATGTTTGAACTGTCTTGAATATTTATTATTTTTTATGTAGATAATAAATATATTTCTATTATTTGATCTATTATTTTATTACTTTCGTATAATCTTCGAAACCAATTAATGTTATTAAGGGCCATTTGCTGAAACGAAACATCTACGAAGTTTTACAGTTTACGCTGTGGAAAAAGTAGATCCTAAAAACGTTTATCTGGTGTATGGAATACTTATGCAAAACATGGACAGAATTTGCTTTTGCATGTAACTTTTAAACGTTTAAAATAAACAAATTGGATGGTGCAATTCCACCATCTTTTTTCTTTAAATTGCAGAAAAAAATAATTTCAGTATTGGTTCAGTGCAATTCCACCATCTTTTTTCTTTAAATTGCAGAAAAAAATAATTTCAGTATTGGTTATTTCAGCCTTTGGTTAACATCTGAAAAATGCTGACCGAAGTACTTAGAATATTAGAGAATCGAATTTGCCCAAGTTGGAAAAACTTGCTAGTTTCGATGAAGATCAAAGTAAATCAAAACGACATTTTTTTTTTGAAAAATTCAACATTCCGGACGTAATAGGATGCATTTAGGGTACCTATACTATATTAGAATGTCGCAGCCAAATCAAGATCCAACCCTTTTCTACAATAGGAAGGGGCACTTTTCAATGAATGCATTACATTTCTTACGCTTCTTTTGAACAAATATGCGATTACAACTTAGTAATAAAAGCTGTCGACTCCTGTCGTCCAGGATCAAGTCATGATGCTCTGATCTAGATTCTGGAGCATGAGCAAAACTCGGAACTATTTTTAAAGAAGATATGACAGAGAGGAGGATTCACAAGCGGGAACCTTAGAGCACGCATTCAACCAAAAACATTCCTCTACACGTAATTTTTCCATTTCAGTGTTATCTTCGTTTATTGCTTCCAAAGAATTTTGAACAGTCCACAGATTTTTGTGGCTTGCTCATAGTATGGTCAATATCCCTTACAACACGAACAAGTTTTCACCAATTTGTTTAATTGCTTTCGTTTGGTTTGCAATTAGATCTCCTACATTGTTTCCGACTTGTCTCTTTCTCTTCCTACCTGCTGCTGCTGGTAATGCAGGTTCAGCGACTTCTTGCATTGCTTCTTGTTGTTGGCCTACTTGTTGGGAGTTGTTAAATATGGAATGTTTGTTTCCATATTCGACTTCATCCACCAAACCGAAATTCATAGTGTTAGAAATTCCCTCAACGACTGTATAAATACCGAAATTTCAGCAATGGCATCTTCCGTAGGCGATATCACAAATTTGTGGTATCCAATTGAAACATCACCTAATTGAATTCTTCCACTGCGTCAAAACATTCAATAAAAAATGTAAATCATGATTTTTTTTTAATTTTGCTAGTTGTTTATTATTATTTACTTTTTTCCAACTCGTCCACCGCGTCCTTCTGCGGTGGACCATGGCTGTTTAGCTCTGTTTTTAAATCGTTCCACAAAGCTTTCGGGACAACCCGATCTCCTTTCATAAATCCTCTAGCGAGATCTTTCTGCTGCTCCATAAAATTTATAGAAATTGCTTCTTGCACAGTAGATATTTTTGTGTTTACCCCTGTTTTAAATATGTTTTAAGTGCAATAAACTTAAACATTTTTAATCGCGTCTCTTTTAACAATTACAATTAAAACACCTTTTTAACTTCACTTGAGTCGATGCACTTTTGTTCACAAATTACATTTAACAAAAAACAAAATTATTAAACACAATTAAAAACAAACGCGACACGTACCTGAATGCATTCCGAAGCAGTTGCGCTTCATCTTCAGCAATCACGACTAAAACATTGCATCGTCATCAAAGCTTAAAGTAGTTTCATTTTTTTTCTCTTCTTCCTTCTATGCATCATAGCCTTGTGTTGTTGTAAGCTATGACAAACGGTCAATAAATTATGTTGTTGTTAAATATTGTTGTTACATATAATATTAATCAAGCAAGATTCTATATTGCCGTTGTCTAGGTTCAGTGCACTTGGGTCTTTTTGGATGAAAATAGATTCAAACGCATCTAATCTTCTATGGTCGTTAACTTGTTTTAGAAGAGTTAGATTTTCGATGTTTATGATTTCATGTCCACTATTTAACACATGAGATGCGATTGCAGATTTGTGTGGTTGATTGAGGCGAATATATGTCAAATGTTCTTTAAACCGAGTTTCGATACTTCGTTTCGTTTGTCCATAATATTTTTGTTTACAATCACTACATTCAATTTCGTAAACACCAGACTTGCTCAAAATAGGTGTTTTGTCTTTTGTAGATCCCAATAGATTTACCATTTTTTTGTCGTTTTTATAAACAATGTCTAATTGTTGTTCATTAAACACTTTTTTTTTTAATTTGTTTGTTATGTGAGGTACAAAAGACAATGAAACCCTTTTATTTTGCGTTATTTCTTTTTGTGAAAAGAATTATTAACTGTTCGCGAGTGTTTATAAGTAAGTTTATCCACGATTTGTTCGCTAAAACCGTTTATGCAAGCTGTTGTTTTTATGTATTCGTACTCCTTTTTGTAATTTTTTAACGATAAGGGAAGACGACATAATCTGTGTATCATTGAATGATATGCGGCCAATTTGTGTTGGATTGGGCAGAACGAATCGCTAGTGATAGTTTTCATGGTGCTTGTTGGCTTATGAAAAACACTAAACTCAATTTTATTTTGTATGTATTGAACTTCCAAATCTAAGAAAGCTAGTTTCCTATCTTGTTCGATTTCATACGTAAATTTTATTGAATTAAATTGGCTGTTCAAAATCTTTAAAGTTTTTTCAATATCATCTTTGTGTACCACCGAAAACACGTCATCCACATAGCGATGCCACACCCGCGGAAGGAGATTTTGTTTTTTCAAATTCATTTCGAAAGCAGATATAAACATTTCAGAAATTAAAGAACTGAGTGGGTTACCCATATTAGTACCGAATTCTACATGGTAAATTTTTTCACGAAACTGAAAGAAATTTTGGTCCATGCAAAGTTTTGTTGCTTTTATTGCGATAAAGAAAGCAGAAAAAGTGTGGTTAAAGTCAGATATGGCAAAAGTTCAAAAAGAAATAATAGATAAATTGAATAAAAGAGATGTTATGTATGTTAAAGCAGATAAAAGTAACCAAATTGTGATTTTGAATAAAGGTGATTATAAACAACGCGTTTATCAGCTTATATCAGAATGTGGTTATAAGCAAATGGAAAAAAATCCCATTAAACGAATGATATCACTAGCGATTCGTTCTGTCCAATCCAACACAAATTGGCCGCATATCATTCAATGATACACAGATTATGTCGTCTTCCCTTATCGTTAAAAAATTACAAAAAGGAGTACGAATACATAAAAACAACAGCTTGCATAAACGGTTTTAGCGAACAAATCGTGGATAAACTTACTTATAAACACTCGCGAAAAGTTAATAATTTTAATATGTCAACTAAACATCTGCAACGAATGGCTTGAAACCACTTCCAAGCCGTTCTATATTTTTTCAAATACACTATTCACTGCATTCACATCTTTCAAAACAAATCAAATGAATCATCAACTCAAACCAAAACAATAGAATCGTGTATTTACTTGAAACGAATACACCATTTGATTTTTTTCTCAAATGCATCGAATACAGCGAGTTTATATCGAACACATCGAATACACCGAATCAAATACAACAAATTAATTTAATTTGAATTTATATATTTGTAAATGTTTTCATTGATTTTTTTGTTGTTTTTTTATTTTTTTATTTTCTTAGCTATACGAAAAATTTGAAATTCTAACAGCTAATTTTTTGGTAAAAAATTCAAAACTCTATGTTACCGTTAAGCGAAGATATTAAGCTAAACGTTTTGAATTTTCTGATGTTTTTAAACTGTTTTTCAAGTTTTTTTTTAAATATTTTCTAAACGTGTTGACATAAACATCTGAAATTTTAACACAACATGTAATTTATTCTATAAAAAATAATAAAAAAATAATTAAAATTATAAAAAATCACCAAGTACCGTTTTTTGCATAGAATCGATTAAAAACCACACAACTCTTTATTGCTTGAATGTAGTGTGTTAAATTTTTCATATATCGCATCTGTGTAAAAAATCCTATTTTTTGATATCTCATTTGTAATTTTACGTGCCATACAAGCGTCACAATCATAAAATAAGTTTAAATTATAAATACACTAGAATTGAATTAGAAATTTTTTCCCGGTTCGTCGCTGCGACGAACTACCATTTAAGAAGTAAAGCTTAGAAGAGAAAAAAAACTAGTGTATTTGATTTTATACTCGGTACATTCGGTGTATTCGATGTGTTTATAATATGTTAGGCTTGTTCTGTTCTATTTGATTCAAGCATTCAAGCCCAGGATAGAAACCAAATACTGTATTCGTTCTGTTATAAATAGATCGAATCGTGTGCAGTATTTGTTTTCAAGAATAGTGTATTCATTTTTAGTGTACACTACTTTCTATGAATGCAACGAACAGAATACACTGAAGTACTGTGCTTGGTCAGAGAAGGCAAATGAATGTATTCATGCAGACCTCTAATGTCAACCTTCTTTTCACAAAAAGAAATAACGCAAAATAAAAGGGTTTCATTGTCTTTTGTACCTCACATAACAAACAAATTAAAAAAAGTGTTTAATGAACAACAATTAGACATCGTTCATAAAAACGACAAAAAATGGTAAATCTATTGGGATCTACAAAAGACAAAACACCTATTTTGAGCAAGTCTGGTGTTTACGAAATTGAATGTAGTGATTGTAAACAAAAATATTATGGACAAACGAAACGAAGTATCGAAACTCGGTTTAAAGAACATTTGACATATATTCGCCTCAATCAACCACACAAATCTGCAATCGCATCTCATGTGTTAAATAGTGGACATGAAATCATAAACATCGAAAATCTAATACTACGTTTTCACCAAGCGATAATCCTGGATTTAAGGTAGGAGATTTGCAATTAATCTTGAAGTGTTTTCACCAAAGACAAGGAGATTAATTTGACGTTTTCAGTCTGAAATGTCATTCAATTTCAATTTGACAAGAGACAAAATAAACAAATTTTTTTTTGGAAAACGCAAAGCAAGCTGAAAAAAGAACAATTTTTTAGCAATAAATGCTTAATTTTCAATAAAATCTTTTTAAAAAATGAGTGTAAGAAAGTTAAATCTATTGTTATCACAACATTTGATTCTTCAAAACAACATGAGAGTGATAGTTAGCACATTGAATAGAAGAATCCACAATTATAGAAAAAAACGCCAGTTGTGCTTAATAAACATTTTGGTAGCCAGAAAAAAAAACTTTTATTACAAAACAAATTGTTAAAAAAACAATATAAGAGAAAAGTTTGGGTTAAGGTATGTAGAACTACCCAAAAATCCATTACTTATATACCTAAATTATCAATTTTGCAGGTACGTACAAGCAACTTTTGGGAAGAAGATGTAGTGAGAAATGATGACGAATTTTTCAGGGAAAATTTTAGAATGTCTCGAATTAATTTTAAGATTTTATGTTCCCATCTTCAAAACTTAAAAAAAAAAGATACGAATTATAGGAAATCTATCCCGCTTGAGAAGAGAGTGGCAATTGCCTTATATGCACTTGGGTCTTCAGCAGAGTACCGAAGCATTGCAAATCTTTTCGGAGTGGGAAAATGTACGGTTTGTAATATTTTGCTAGAATTTTGCGAAGAGGTCTGGAATGTGCTCCCTCCAATCTATTTGTCTGCATACCCACTTACAGCAGAAATCATAAAGGAAAATGTAGATGGTTTTGCAAAATTGGGTTTTCCACAATGTTTTGGAGCAATAGGTAGGTACAAAAGTGAAAACGTTTTACACAACAATACGAGCAATACCTAAAAGTGAATATTTGTGACATAAGTTAAAAACATTTTTCAGATGGTTGTCATATAGAGGTACGACCCTCTGCTGAGGATGCCACCGATTACTTTAATTATAAAGGTTGGTATTCCACAGTCCTGCTAGCTGTTGTTGATTTTAGGTAAATATATAAAATATAAAATTCTAACGAGAATTTATTAATTAATTTCAATGAATTCAGATATAGATTTCTTTATATTAACGTGGGTAGCCCTGGCCGGTGCAATGACTCGCAACTATTTGAAAACTCTCTTCTAAAAAAACAACATCAGAATCCCATACTAAAAAGAATGTCGAAGAACCTATGTAACGTTAATGTTCCAGTCGTGCTAATTGGAGATTCGGCTTTCAGATTTTCGGATATACTTATGAAACCATATCCGTATAGTACTGCTTTGACACCAATTGAAAAAAATTATAATTATTACTTGTCAAAGAGTCGAAGAGTAGTTGAAAATGCCTTCGGGCATTTAAAAGCTAGGTTTCGAAGGATTGGAAAAGGGCTGGACAACCACATCGAAAACACGAACCTAATTATAAAATCTTGTTGCGTGATGCACAATTTTTTAAATGTGCACAATGATGAAATAAATAATAGTTGGATGCAGCATTCCACAGAAAATCCAGCCAGAGAACAGCCACCTGAACTTGTTTCCCATATAGGCGACACCAACCCAACAGCAGTAAATATAAGGAATGCAATAACTGCCTATTTATGTAAGTAAAAACTTATACATTCCAGATGTGCTTACATAATACATATGATGTTTTTTCCTTTTCTTCACTTTGCTGCTTCTTTCACTACTTTTGCCTAAATACTTTTGATGGCGAAATCCTAAAATTCCAGATAAATCAAAGATTTCATTATGAGATCACAATACATATTTTATTTCATTCATTCAAATTTCATACATAGATATCACTGGTATATAAAAAAAAAAAAAAAACATTTCATAAAATTAACTAAAAAAACAACAAAAACAAAAAATAGGAACACATTTCACAGGTACATAGGTACAGATATGTATGAACTAAAAAAAAATTCACAAAAGTAACTGAAAAAAAATGGTTTGTTAGGATTAATTGTTTTTTTCATGCAAAAGATTAAAAATTTCCTTCTGCACAGTCTCACAAGAAAGTGCTATCCTTTCAAGGATATCATTTCGTCTTTCTTCAACCTTTATCATACGGTCATCTGCATCCTTTATTATTTTCAAATTATCACTTATAATTTCATCAAATTTTTCGAGTTCTTCTCTATTTTTTGTCCTTTTTCTTTTCTTCGTAGCTGTCGAACATGCTGGAGTAGACGTGGTAGGTTCATCCGAGCTGGGAACCGAGTGGTCAACCTCAGAAGTCGGAGTTGCTTCTATTCGAGATGGCGATGACGTTGGCGAAAGTGCAAACGAAAATGGTTCTGAAATTATAACTATTTAAACAAATATAACTTTTAAGAAACAATTTACTGTATGTTACCCATTATGCTGTCTTCAACAATCTCTTCCAGATTATTAATTTTCAGATTTCCAAGGACAGCGTGCACCCTGAAAAATAGTATCCATTCTGAGGGCGACCCTCCAGAAGGTCCCATTTTTTTCTTTTCTTTTCTGTAAAACAAGAGATGTTCAAAATGCATATTCACATTGAAAGCAATAAAAGTATCTTCATAAAAAAGAATAAAGATATTTACCTGTAGCGGTTGGTCAAATTGTGTAGTTTTACTTTAATTTCTTCTGGAGTATACACTCCTCCCATTATGAAAGACATCTCTTTGTACACATGATTGTTCTTCCGTTGCCCTCTCAATTCCGACAACTTATCGGCCCACAACTCAATGAGCAGCTCCTCATCCTCCAGTGTCCAGCTTTTTCTTTGCTTTTTTTGTTTTGGTTCCATTATCTGGAATTTATTTTGTATAGTAAAATATATTATAAATATATGAAATATATTGTAAATACTTACATTTTTATTTAGACAGCGATTCAAATTCAAATGAAAAGTATTTGACATATTTTTTTTTTTTTTTCATTTTCAATGGAAAAAATGGGTGCGTTCCACAAAATTAGATCTGTTTATTTTGAAAAGTTCTTGATTGCAAGAAGATTTCAATGAGATTTATTTTAAATCTTCATTTGAGGAGATTAAAATTTGTATGGTAAATCTTCGAGATTTGAAGAGGATTTATGTTAAATCCACTTAAATCTCGGTTTAGCGCTTGGTGAAAACGTAGTATAACTCTTCTAAAACAAGTTAACGACCATAGAAGATTAGATGCGTTTGAATCTATTTTCATCCATAAAGACCCAAGTGCACTGAACCTAGACAACGGCAATATAGAATCTTGCTTGATTAATATTATATGTAACAACAATATTTAACAACAACATAATTTATTGACCGTTGGTCATAGCATACAACAACACAAGGCTATGATGCATAGAAGGAAGAAGAGAAAAAAAATGAAACTACTTTAAGCTTTGATGACGATGCAATGTTTTAGTCGTGATTGCTGAAGATGAAGCGCAACTGCTTCGAAATGCATTCAGGTACGTGTCGCGTTTGTTTTTAATTGTGTTTAATAATTTTGTTTTTTGTTAAATGTAATTTGTGAACAAAAGTGCATCGACTCAAGTGAAGTTAAAAAGGTGTTTTAATTGTAATTGTTAATTTATCGAACTTCACGCCATTCAACATTAACTCATTATTAAATATGCGTCTCTTTTGTTCCACTATTTCACATCGAATGTACGCTTGCAAAACGATAGAATCGAATTGTGGAACACTATAATTTCACTTTGTTTCAATTTCGATGAATTCGAAATATCAGTGGCACTATTTTGCTGAGTTCTTTTTTTTTAAAGTCACAACTTAGACCTGCTCTGAAAGAGATCACAACTTCGATAGTTCAAATAAAATTACTCAAAATAAAAGTTGTGATCTCTTTTGCACTACTTGACTAGATTAATGCATATTAAGTACAAAAATACTTAAATATTCGCTATCGATTTGAAACATTGTAGTCATTAAATAATTGTTCCTCGCAATTTGTTTGCAATAAATTTTATTTCTTCTTCGTAGGGAGAAAATATAATTTTCCAAAATAAATCATTAAATAAATAACTCAAATTCATTTAAACATCACTTGATTGAACAAATTTATTTATTAACTTCGTGACCAGTAGCGTTGAAGTTAAAAAAAAAAACAGCTTCTTTCTTAAAAAGGTAAATAATAAAAAAAGGAAACATAGCAACAAAAATGTATACTTAACTTTTGCAATCAATCAAACCCTCCAATCGTAAACTCATTTATATTTTTCAATAACTTGGAACCTCATTATGTTGGTTACTGATGGGAAGTGGGTATATCTATGTATATAGGTATGGGCATATAGTATAACCAACCATTCATCTATCTACTTTCTGCAGACACACTCCATTTCACACGCAAAAGATATAAACATTATTTCACCCTCGTGTGGTTAAAAAATGTCAAGCTGACTCCAAGTTGGTTGCACGAACTTACTTGAAAGGTTGACGGTTCTTCGTCTCACGAGCTTAAATTATTTACGTACAAAATATATACTTTCATAACATACGACGACGCTCTCGTCACGAACTGAGGTATCTGCTTTTTTAATAGCAGTTTTAAGTTTTATACTACAGGTCTATAGGTGTTATTTCTGTGTTTTGAACCGTCATTTTCTTTTTGGTAAAATTGATAAAAATTGTTATGCTTTAAATACTATGACGGTCAAAGTAATAACTATACTAAACCAAAATTAAAAAACTGTGAACGTGAGAAATTCTTTATTATTTGATTTTACGCAAGATAAAAAACACGATTGAGTCGCACGTTCTAGAATTTTTTTAATTTATATTATTTTATTATTATATTACGGTTTTTCATAAAATTTGTATATTATAATACAACGTACCAATTCTTATACACACAAAAATTTATCAAAATTGTCGGTGCCGTTTAGGAAAAATTTGAGATTTTTGAAAACGAATTTTTTAAATATTTGTATAGGAGGTGACGTTAATAATGTCTTAATTTCAATTTTTTTTATTGTTTTTTAATAGATTGTACTAATATTATACATTAAATAAATTTATAAAAACTGCCGGTCTCGTTTTCTACGATTCGAAAACGGATCTTTAACATTGCAAATTAAGTTTTGTTCCAAATCAATAAGATAATATATTGAAAACCGTAGTTTTCAAAAAGTATTTTTTTTTTGTTTTTTAAGTGTTGAATAGTTTTTATAAATTTTGAGTGAAAAATGGTTTTATGAGATGCAACCATACATCCCACATTTTTATTTTTTTCCATTAAAAGTTAGCCGATATCTATTTCAATTTGTTGAACTTTTTTCACCGATTTTTTGTACCGATTGTCTTAAAAACAATAAAAAAAAAACGTGCCCTATAGTATCTATAAAAATCAAATCCTTTCGTCGTTAATTGTTTAAAATTACACATCACATCATTTTGAAACATTTCTTCATACTAAAATAATCTATGGATAAAAGCAAATATGTTTCATTATTTTTATTAATTTTATAAAAGTAAATTTTGATGATAACGTAGGCAATTAAAAGTCCAATTTCGAAAAAAATATGATTCATAAACCCTCAAAACCACTCTTAAATATTTTTCATTTATACCTTATTTAAAAAAAAAATTGATTATGAGTTCATTCTACAAGACAGACCGGAGTTTGTTTCTTCAAAAAGCATGTGGTGCTTACAATTTCTTAAACCTACATATGTACATAATGTTAACGACTTTAAGGTTTAATTTGTTTTTAAATTTCTATAAAAATAAATTCAGGCCTGTTACTTGAATTTTAATTCAAGTCTACAATACACAACCCTTAAAGCTCAACATTTATAAGAAAATAAAAGTGTGGGAACAATTTGTACAATTTTCCCAAGACATACTCACGTCCGTATTTCAATTTATCAATTTCGATTTCAGTGTCGGTCTTTTGTGTTACGAAGATATGTTCATACACACCTTTTCGTGTTGAATCAATTTTTTTTAACTTCCTTTCCAATAATACCAAAGTTTTTTTTTTTCAAATCACAATACGAGTAAAGTCCCACTTTGAAGCTTTATCGATTTAGTCAGCAAACTTCAGCAGATGATGCAACACATGATGTTAACATCAAGTATATCTGTCTGTCGTCTGGCCTCTAGCACATTGCGGGCTTATCTATTTTCCCAAGGATTATATCTCTTTATCATCTTCTGTTGATCATCATTAACGAAGAAAAAAAAACAGAATTACAATTCCAAGTATTTTTGCAAATACACTACACATTCGACACGGTATGGATGGTATGAGTACCTACCTAGTTAGAATAAGCTGCTCTAAACGAAACTATCTCAACACAATTTCAATGCAAAATTGCAATCCCTGGAATAAAGTTGGTAAATGGAGATATATCTAAATAGAGCAGAAGAGGGAACAGAAATATGTTGGTTAGAAGAAAGGGGTAGGTGAAAAAAAAAATCTTTAAATCGCAAGGGTATGACACAGGAAGTAAAGTTTTCATTTCGTTACGAGAAAATGTGATTTATAAAATTGCATTACAAGGCAAAAAGGAATAATTCACAATGTGGAAGGTATTACGGAACAAATCTCCTGCTGGATGCTTATGGAATAACTGTAGTTTTATGCTTGATAATACTCCAAATATTTTATGTGTTGGTATAAAAATATGTAAAGATAGAATTTAAAGAGTTTCATCCTGTAGATAAATGCATTCTTTTGTTTAAAACAAAAAAAAAATATGAGTTCCTTTCGTGGTTTTTGTATGAAGATATTATAAAAAAAAAAAAAAACAAATAAATTTGGTGGTGCGACATTAAGAACCTGGGCCCAAGTGATTTACAACTATCAACCAATCCTGTATGTGCCTTTTTGTAAGAATGAAGAGGGCCTACAATTTTATCTCGAATCCGATTGGCTAGGGGGAGATGAGAAGCACTCTATTCTTAACAAGTGCAAGAGTATCCTTGGTGTCTTCGGCATATTTGGCATTTTGAGCGTTTTCGGCGTTTTGGGGGGCGTCTTGACGTCCAGGAGCCAATTCAGTGTGCTTAAAGTGTCTTTGGCATCCTGATGGGCGTCTTGAGTGTCTTTGGCGTCTTGGGTAGGCGCTCTTAGGCTACTTTCCTCAACTTAGATAATCTTAATTCTAATAGTTTTTGAGTGTTTTAATTTTACTGACGTTTAGCAGTGTTTTTTTTAAATTCTTTTTCTGTGACTTTTGTTTCTAAACAATTGAAGTGAACTAAAATGAACGAGTTCATTGAGTAGAGTAGAGTGCTTGATCGATCAGTGAAAAGAACTAAACTGCCCAACTCTACCCAAAATTTAACCCAGATGCTGCGTTCGCAAAGAAAACTGGAAATTACAATCGAATCTATCAAACCTATCTTCCTTTTTAGTTTTAAATTATCTACATACCTATGTAATGCTTTTTAAGGTCTAAAGCCATAAAGACTTAACTTCATTCTTTGACCTAATATTTGGCAGAAGACTTACGATGATTTCTCCTGAAAAACTTTATACAGCTCAACTATCTATCTATATGAAATTCAACAAATAAAAAAAATGTTTGAGCAACAAATTTATATTCTTTTGCAAACTACACAAATGACTTATAGTTATATAAGTTTTGTGGGAAACTAAACGATACCCCAAGGAACAATTTCGGCTAAAACATTCGAAATTTATTGGTTTTTCTTGCTTACATACATATGACCTGATTTGATGCCTTATTCAACAAAAAATATGTTTATATTCAAAGACTGTCGGCGGCAAACTTTTCATGCGTCAGAGTTTTTCTTAATCATTATATAAAAACCTTTATAGGATTCAAAGTTGTTGTTGTTTTTTGTTTTTTCATTGACTTCTTGTTTCCAATAATGTTAACAAATTCGTCTCAATATGTCTACCTGAAAAAAAGTTATCTCCATCAGCAAAACACAAGCCGGAGTCAAACAAAAAACAAACCCTGCAAATAAAGCATTTCCCTTTCTACGAATTATTTGTTTTAGTTTATAACCTGAAGATAAAACAGGTATGTGCGAACATTTTTTGCTGTCAATAATTTTTTGCATCACTTTGGCTTATAAAACTTAAAATATGATAAATACGATTTCTATTTCCTACATGGTAAAGCGTATCAGAGGCTTGAATTTCACAAAACAAAATAAAGAGAACTTTATGAAAATTCAATTTCTTAAAAAAATTCCTGGTTTATTTACATGGGAGAATTAAGAATATATTATTTACATAAATTTTTAAGCAATGCATCTGGCAAATATTAGCCCTTACACTCTGAACAGTGTCGGTTTTTGACTAGAATATTGTTTTTGAGGGCTCTTTCCTAAGGGCTAATTAATTAAGCTTGTGCATCGAACGCCCAAATTTTCAAAGGCTATATTTTTTTTGTATAAAGTTATATTTAAGGTTAATTTAGAAGCTGACGAAGCACAGGCAGAATTGTTTTCTATTAGTTAGTGAGGCGACTATTTCTACTTCCCAAAGTCCTGTAAGCACAGCCTGGCACAAACTGGGGCCCTATTTACTTAAAACGATACTCGTTTAAACTCTATCGTTATCGATAAAGTGCGTTTATGTAAAACGAAAATCGTTGATGTTTAACGATAATCGTTTTTACTAAGTGCCTGTTTACACGAGCGGAAAAAAAATTAATTCTCGAAAGAGAACGCATGATTTTTAGAAAGAAGGAAAGAGTTGGAAAAAATGCCAAGTTTCGTCTTTTCCTCATTTTCAGAAATGAGTTTTGCGTTAAAAATCATGTTTCAATTCTTAAACGTTCTCCTCTTGACAGAAATTTTCATTTTTATTTTGCGGTTTAGGTGAATGTATACGATTACCTTACAGCAATTTGCTTTGATTTCTTTGTGCTATGTACCTACCTTTCTCGATTTAATTTTTTGTTTTGATTTCGGTTATTCGGCAATGTCTAGTTGGACTCGTACGCAAACACTTAAACTAATTGAAATTTTACAAGAATATCCAAATTTATATCGAATTTGTCACGTAGATTACAAAAACCGTATTAAAAAATCACAAAGTTTCAACGAAATTGTAGATAAAGTTAAATGTTGTCGGCCGGAGACTTCTATGAAAGAAGTGATCCATAAGCTTAGGACGCTTAAATCACAGTACTTAAAGGAAAAAATAATATGATCCTATCAAAAAGAATGATGATATGAATGTTTATGTAGGAGGAATTGGATACCACATCAGCGGAAACCATTCCAGAGCCAGAGGTTCACAGCTTACGAAGCACACCCAGTTCATCAGGTTCTTCAATTCCGGTAGGTTAGAACTTTAAGTACTTGTATTGTAGAAACTTGGTTCGAATATATTATATTATAAAAATATAATATATATGTAAAAGCTTAATATTTCAATCAACTATAAAATGCTTTCTTTTTTTTTAATAGAAACGGAAAGGAAATGTATCAGCCCTGGAACTCAAAGCGCAACAGGCACTTTCACCTGCTGATAAAATAGCTGATGCAATTGCGAATAAGCCATCCTCAGTTCTCCGACATTTCTTAGGAAACTTAGAAGAGGAAATGATGGTGGTAAAAGATGAACACCTGATGCGGGAGATGAAGTGGAAAATATACGACATCGTCAAACAGTTCCAGGCCAAACAATTTAAACGCAGTACACACAAACCATCAACCTCTTCAACTCCATTAGGATTTACCAATCCGAGAATAAGATTCTTATCGGAAATGACTGACGAAGATAATTCCAATTCAACCAGCTCATCTTATAAGAATTTACTAGAAATTGCAATGGAAGATGTTTTCGATGATGAAGATTTCTTATAAGTGTTTTTTGAAAAATTGTATATACGTTTCTAGTTTTCAATTAATTTTTGTAAATATGTTTTTTTTTTAGATACCGTCAGTGAGCAATGGTTGCCACTTGGCACATAGAATTATATTTTTAAGAGGATTTACTTGATTTTTGTTTTCCAATCCAAGTAAGTATGAAAGGCCAGTAAAAATTAGGTTGGTGTAAAAAAAAGTGAGACCATTTTAAATCTACTGCGCCGGGAAATTCATAAAGAATTTGGTATGAAGATATTGTGGTATTTTCCAGTGGTATGATTCCTGATACCAAGTAGAGTCTATGTGTGAAGTCCGGGCAAGTTCGTAAGATTTTTTTTTTTTTAATCTTCAAGTCTTCTTCATGGGTTGAGGTTGTATTAGTGCACACAAGTTGTTGCTATTTCATTCAAATTTTTCACAAAATAGCTTTTGTCATTTAACAACCTACTAGAGCACTATACATATTTTTATATAACATAAATCATTCAGTCCCTGCTTTGTTATACCTAATTATAGATGTAAATAATGCACTGCACTCTTACTATTTTTTCTACAAAATAATTGATTAATGCCAATGATTTCTTTGTTTTTCTTTCAGAACCCATATGCAAGAGCTTCAAGAGGTTACTCAGGAAGTACATTATGAAAATTATGGTTCAGAGCGTCTCGCAAAGGGCATAAATAATAAAAAGAGTGGATCAACTTAAGAAATCGATCGTGATTCGGTTCAAAACAATAAAAGTCATTCAGATAAAGACCGAATACTACTTGAAAAAGAGGCGGAATTAAGACGCATGCAGAAAATGCTTGCACAAATGCAAGCCAAAATGCAAGCCCAACAATAAGGGCGTACATCACTTCGGAAAGGTGCTTTGCAACCGAATGTGTTGTGTATACGTTTATATCCCCTTTAAAAATAACTCATTTAGTGCTTAAATTTCATTTAGAATTAAAAAAAAATAAATACAAAACAATATATTATATATTTTTATATGACTTTATATTTTATTTATATATATTTATTTATAAAATATTAAAACTACTTTTACATTTAAAAACAGTATTTTATGGTTATTATTATATAACACTTGTCAACTTATGTAGTACTTGTTACTATTATTATGAATTTTATTTGAAGCTTATATATAAAGATCCTGCCATCGAAGTTGGCCTTCCTCGGTAAAGCATTTCGCAAATTCGTCTCTTATATCGGAAGCAACTTGCGTACGCCTCTTCTGGTCACTTATTGCATTACCTTCCGTAGATGTGTTTCCCCTTGGTGGGTGTTGTGGGACTTCGTTGTGTGGACACTTTTGTATTAAGAAGTTATGAAGAGCGCAGCAAGCTTGAACTACAGGCTTAACTTTTTCTGAGCGCAAATGCATAGTTGTCTGAAGAACCCTAAATCTATTCGCCAACATACCAAAGCTATGCTCAATACATTGTCGCGCATGGCTTAGTCGGAAATTAAAATTTTTTTTTGTTTTTCGGTTGATGAAAATGGAAAAGGCTTTAAAATATGCTTTTCCAGAGGAAAAGCGTCGTCGACAATTATGCAATGTGGTAATCTTCTTCCACGTCCGATAACTGCATCTGGAAGGAAATACCGGCTAGGGTTACTCAATACAGTGCGAAGATCACTTCAGTTGAGGACACATCCATCACTTACCCTTCCATTACAACCAACGTCAATAAATGTGAATTTATATTTTGCATCACACATTGCTAGCAAGACAATACTATTGAACCCTGTATATTGAAAAAAAACTGTGTTATTGTTCATTGTTCATATTTCATTCTTTCAACCTTTATAGTTATAATATAGAGCTCCATTTGTTTTGGACGCTCTAAAAGCAATGTGCTTGCCGTCCATGGCACCCAAACACAATGGAATATTCCATCGACGGAAATATCCTTCAGCCACATCCTAACATTCCATAAAAATACTCGGAAACTAAAATTAAAAATGCATTAGTGAAAAGTAAAATCGTGGGAATCGCATATCAAACTTTTAAATATCGTCCTTTCAAAGATAAGTAAATGGCAGAGCAACATCTGGGTATAAAATTACCAATAAACGAATGTGATAATCGGGTTTGAAAGTCCAAGCTCCTGTATGATTCCCCAGTAGCAAGGAAGCGTGATACCATGGCCAAACTTTCTCGAGGATCAATGGGATCTCTCATTTGAGTCGCCTCTTTTATAATCATGGGTTTCACAAGTTCAAGAATTTCATTAAAGCATTCTTCGTTCATTCTTAAATAACGACGATAGCTATCTATATCTTCAAGACGAAGTTCGTCGTAAAGAAATTTAAATGAGCTATTCTCAGTCCGCTTCAGTCTCCAAAACTTAATCCATTCTCTTTTTTTAGAATTGGATATTTGTTTTTCTTTTGCAGCAACATAAAATGATAAAGCAGCAGCAACGTACATTATATCCTGCTACCGCCAACAAATCCTCTTCCATTCTTCGTTTTATTAAATACCACCGCATTTCAGAGTTCTAGGAATTTTTTTTTTTATTTTGTGTAAGGTGTAATGGTTTATTGCGTTGCGCTTGCGAATGCAATAAAGTTTTTGGTGTTTTAATTTCCGATCGTTCCTCTATTGTCAAATTTTCTTGCATGCCCAGGTCCACTCAATTTTTTTTTCTGTGTGTATCCACGATCGTGATTCTTTTTTCCGCTCGTGTAACCAGGCACTAACGAATGACATTTGGCAGTCGTACATCTTTCATTATCTTCCATTTGATATAATTTGTGTCTGCGGTGTGCCGGTAGTTTTTTTCTGTCTGGAGCTGTAAAAACGTAAGTACAAAGGAAAATAAATATAAATAAGTGAAATATAATTGGTGAAATACAATAAAAGTGAAATATATAATAGTGAAAATTAATATTTAATATTTAATATTTTTATAGGCCACCAAAACAATCTACACAAACCAAGCAATTGGATGTACTTATAGCTTTCATGGAAAGCAACCCCGGTCTTGCAAGAAATTATTTGCCAAATAGCCAAGCTAGAGCCAAGTCCAAAATAATTTGGAGCAACTTGGTACATGAATTAAATTCAAGTGGGCCGCCTGAGAAAAGCGTAGAGGGATGGAAGATGTAAGTTAATTTGATCTTTAATACGATTACTTTTTCATTTAATTACGTTTGTTTAAGGTATGGAAAGATTTTAAATATAATTTGAAACACAAGATGCGTGAAAACAAATTGCATTCAAGTGGGACAGGGGCAGGCCCCAACAAGCAAAAACCATACTCCGACAACGAGAAAGCAGTCATTTTACTCCTTGATTTAAATGAATCTGTCTCAGGAAATCCATTTGGGAAGTATTTTGGTGGGCCCTCCCTTCCGCCAAACGAGCCAGAGGTGCCGTTGGAGAATAGAAATGAATCTACGCAGTGGAGAATATGAACCAAATATTAATGGAAGACTTGGAAGTAAATGATACCAACAATACTTACGTCGAAAATGTAAATGTGCACCCTCTTCCAAAAAAAAAACAAAATGCAATGTTGGAGCAGCATGTTAGATAACATGCAAGAGGATGTGCTTATCATGCTAAAAGAAAAGATAGCCTCATTTGAAAGCACACAAAATGCAATTTTGAAGGAGACTCAGCAGACAAATCGATGGCACAAAGAAGCTGATAGATGGCGAAGAAAGACCTATGAGCTAAAAAAAAGATTGTTTGAGGAAATGAAACAAAACAATTTTAGGAAAACAAATCTCGCCTGGATTTACTTTTAATACAATTACAATCCAAAGTTTCATTTTCACTTGCAAAAAAAAAAATCGCAGTCGAAAAACATTTTTGCAAAACAAAAATAAATGTATTTGATTTTTAATTTGCAATTTTCCTTTGATTAACACAATTTTTGACAATCAAAAACAAGCGTTGTTAGTTGCACTTTAAAAAAAAATAGTTTTTTATGTTTTCACTTGGCCACATCTTTCTAACGGCTTTTCGTTTTACATAATCGCTCTGTGTAGTGACTATCGTTTACTCCAGTATCGTTTATTTGACTTTCGTTTCGTTTTACGTAATAGGGCCCCGGTTTACGCGAAAAGCATTTGTTTCGATGAACTTATTATTTTATTTATAAGTTTTGATTATAATATTAAATTATAATAAGTTATGATGTATTTTCAGTGAAGATAATCCTCAAGTGTATCTTGAGACACCGTCAAATCCAGAAAAAATTACTGGTTTGCTTTATAAGTTGATGGAATCATTATTCCATACTTCTTTAAAAACGATGCTGGCCAAAACGTAACAGGCAATAGTGACCGCAATAGAGCCATTATTACTGACTCCTCAATTGAACAAGCATGATGTGCAGGAGCTGTTGTTTCAGGAACACGGCACAACACCTCACCCAGCTCGTGCCACAACTGATTTATTGAAGGAAACGGCTGGTAACCGCATACCTTCACGTTTTGGACCCGTGAATTGGCCTACATGCTCGTGCGATTTAACGCCGCTAAACTATTTTCTGTAGGGATATGTGGTGTCTCTAGTCTACGCCACGCGCTGATAAGATTGACCACTTGGAGGACAACATTCACATAGTTACATATCACAACTTTCTACAAAAGTACCTTTTTATTATTAATCTGATATTGGAAAACTCTTCGTATTAAGTAGGTACCGAAAATGATCTGAAGAAAATATTTTTCACAGTTCTGTAGCAATATTTTCTTCCTGCTGGATCGAAGGAATTCAAATACAAGAAAGAAAGTCCAAAAAATCCTTTTTTATTCTCAAAAAAGTATCTCATTTGAATCTATTGTCTCGAAGAAAGAAAACAAAATGAAAAATAATCCAATTCTTAAAATAAGACAATGAACAATGTCAAGTGTGGTTACAAAAAAAAAAACCGAATTTATGCTTTTGAATGCTTTCTGTTCAACATCAGCAATGTCGAATCCAAAAATAGAAATGTTCCTGATGTCTTCTCAGCTCTTATAAATGTAAGTGGATCTAGATATCGGGATCGGGGATGTTTTGGAAGTACCTACATAGCTGAAGAAGGAAATATTGAGTGTGAATGTCAAGGGAACTTGTTCCCTCCGTATTTGCGGTATGTAAACGGATATTCTGGATTTATTCGCATTGTACTCGTTTGTTCACAATGTAAAGAGGGGCAAAAAAAAAAAACTAGGGATACCAAGAGGTTCCTTTTTCGTGTGGTTTGTTACGACAAAATCTTATTATTCCGTATCAGTGCTCATATTATATGGCTGACGATAGTCGAGTCCTCAACTTTTTGTGTGTGTCGACGACAGAAGCTTTTCTCGTGAGTTGAGCACAGAAATTGGTTTCCATCGCTAATGCAAACTTATATTATTTGGGTAAACCAAAACTTATCTGAAGGACCTTCTTTTTTCGTGTATAGCATAGCATTTTGAATGTGTGTTGGAATAGAGCACGATGCTATAAGTAAAATAAACCGCCAGACCTATAACAGGCGATTAGACGATTAAAGCCAAACATGCTTGTACTCTCTATTATGAATCCTTTATGAGCAATTTGTGCAGAGCTGCGGCAAGATGTACCTTTATAAGAGGCATTAACGTATCCAATAAAAAGAACACGTCGTTTATTTAATATCCTTATATACCTGAAGATACTGAGGTTCCTTAACCTGTACATTACCTACATATGTAGGTATGTATGATGATGTTCGAAATCAAGTGATAGCTTCAATTATTCTTCGTTGCGAACGTTGCCTAGAAGAAGTGATGATGGTTATGAGGATGAAATTTTTCAAATTATTTTTCATGACAGTGTGCCTTCAGAGAAGAACACAAAAACAATCATGTCTGAAGGTGATCGATTTGCTATGTATTTTTCATCTTTTTTAATAAAAAAAAATTAAGTTAAGTCATAAGGTGGAAAATTGATTGAAAATACTGCCGCTTTTCTCAACAAGCAATTCATACAACATCAAAATAAAAGAGGGTGAAAATAATTCCAGAAATCTGAGTTTTTGACGAAGATTTAAGGTAACAATTTTTTTCAGTAAATTAATAAAAATATAAATACATAATGTAAATATGAACAGATATGACAAACGTGTTTTACCTTCTTGTATAAATTGGGAATGAGAAATTTGATGAAAATTCTAAATACCTGAAATACATAATTAGATGCTGTTGAAGATGATAAACAACACAGACAAGCAGTAGGAATATTTTTGGAATTAAATTAAATTAAAAATTAAATGGGTATAAAATGATTGTTCTTTCAAACGTATTGGTATAAGCATAATACTAAATTGAATTTAAAAACACTTCATTAGATTATTGGTAATATTAAACATTTATGAACGCACTAAAGTGTTATCTCGGCAGTGAATCTCAATGATCAAACATACATACACTTAGCAGTTTTTAAATTTCTCGAAAAATTTACGGCATAATGGAAGTACTTGCTACAAAGGTCACTACCCCACCACACAATTCCATTGCCATGCATGGTACTGCTCACAGTCACAGCTTTACGGATTCCGGGGCAGCAAAGTAATTCAACAAATTGGACCAAATTTAAAAGCGGCGAGCTGGAACTATGACGAGATGATTAAAAGAAGGCGAACAGACATCTTGTGCATTCAAGAAACACTGGAAACAGGACTGTTCCTTAAACGTTAAAAAAGCCCTAAAAATGGGCTACTACGTAGAAAAAACACTGAAAACGGAATCGGTTTGATTCTTACTGGCTATTTAGAAGTCCACTGAACGTTTGATGTCCCTAAAATTCGTGATACAAATAAATATGTGGAATATTGTCAGCTGTTATTCTACCAAAATTTGAAGCAGCGATGACTTAGAAAAAGTCCAACGTTTGAATATGTGCCTATGAAAATTTTGATTTGGATTCGATCCCAAATAATACATACTTATATGTGAGTAATGAAGATGGATTAAAAATAGCTTTTAATGTACCTAAGTATATGCTTGCTTCATCTCAGAAGGGTTTGTTAGCTGCAGAAATAATAGGAAAGTATAAAAAAACGCTATAATCATTTCGGGTTTTTTTTTTGTATCCGCACCATTTTCTTGAAAACTAGGTTCATTTATATTTTCAACAACGATTTTAGCGAAAGCTATCGGTGCTTGAAGCAACGAAACTGTTAAATAATTGTTAAAAAATGCTTTAGCCCAGAGTACCGAACCAACAAAAAAATGTCGACTGTTCAAAATTTCGACTTTTATCGACTATTTGGAAAGTTAACATAACGATTTTTTTATTGACTGCCAAAAACCTCGATAGGTGTAAATCTCGACTTGACAAAATATCGAAAGGTATTAAAAAAAAGTCGAGAAAAATGTCGACTGCTTGTTTTGTCTTAGATATCTTAAGAAAATCTTATCAACCACGCCAACGCCGCCACGCCGCGCCACTTGCCGTTATCCTTTAAGCTTCTATAGAAGCTTACTGGATCTATAGATCCAGACTCTCTATTTCATTCAAGCAAGTATTAGAGCTTATTTATTCCATAGCATTTGGCGCAAAAAAAATACTCGGTATTAAGTGTTATCCTTTACTTAAATAAGTTTAATTCCACACCAATGACTTTTAAGGAAAAGAAAGTTTAAATATAGGCCAACGGCTGCTTAATATATGATTAATTATAATGCCAAACCAGTCCAAAAAAATCAACTCAAAGCTTAGGGAGAACGTTAAAAGTGATCAACAATATTTAATTACTTCGCATCTTAATACTGACTGCCTTGAAAACACAATTTCGGTGGTCAGGAATAACAGAGGTTTTTATGAAAAAAATCCATCTTCCTTTCGGCTTCATAAAAACCGCAAGCAAATGTGCTTCTTCAATATTATTGCTCCAGAGTCCAGAGACCTCTAGTTATGAAACTTCAGATTCCTCCATTATTTTGAATATGGAAGATAAAGAAAGTATGTTTAAATAATTGCACCATTTTGTCCCAAATTTATATCCAATTTAATTTGTAATCAAAGCATTTATAGAACCTGAGGGAGAGTCAAACTTCTCTGAAAATGATAAGAAATCCGAGCATACAATTCCAATTAATATCTGTCCAGTATCTCCAAGTAAGAACAAAATTTTAAGTTTAAAATATTAAAATTTAGTTTGTACTTGTATATCTTCTTTATTATTTTATATTACTAGATTTTGTAGAAAATGATAATAATGAAGAACAACTAAATGCCTGTCAATTTGACGATTCGGACCAAGAGCAGAAGAAGAGCAGTTATTTCCAACTATCACGGAAATGTCTACTATTTATTTTAGTGGGTATATTGCAAAATCCCTAATAAAAAAAAACTGCATGTGAAGAATGCAAGAAGTTTATGGTTAAGGACAATCTTCAAAATAAAACCTTATTAAATTTCGGGAATATGAGAATACGACCAATGGTGGCTTAACTATACCCACATCACAGTTTGTAAAAGTAGTAACAAATATTGTGCAATGCTTTGAAAACAATTTCTATGATATGTTTTCAAAAAAATATATTGAAATTGTACTATGAGATATGTCAAGGAGAAATCCAAATTCCATGTTCTTCAGACCATGAAAAAAATGTATTTGCCATACAATGCAAGTACTATTACGGGCAAAAATTAAAAAAATTATTGCCAGGGCCAGGTGCTCAAAAAAAAAAACTAAAAAAGTTAGACATAATGAGACATACATTATGTATATAATATGAAAATTCAAAGATAAAATATAATTAATATTAATATACATACTTGTATAATCTGTGTTTGATTTTTATACTAGAAAAGAAAAAAAAGGTCTTTGATATTTGTATAAATTATAGTATTTCCATGGTGGCAGTCAACTGCAGCGCCATCTAAGGTATTTCAATAGGCAAAAATGTTTCTTCATTATCCGACAAAGAAATATCGACACATGAAACAAAATAATAAAAAACAACCCATACCCCTAAACAAAACTACCTACATACACACATTTATAATCCATGAACCGATATTGAGATTTGAAAAAAAATCAAAACAAAACTAAATCTCTATAGATACGGAAAGGCACAAATATAAAAATACAATAAATAAATATCCCGTTGAAAATTGGTTTGTGTTCATGAAAACCCCACATCTTTTTTTTTTTGTTTTTCAAATTTGCCAAACGTAGCGCTTTGAGCTCTGAGGTGTCACTTCTATTTATATTTATTCAATGGTACAGGATCTTGGAAGAAGTAGCAGGGAAACTCTGCTCAACTTTGGTTTACAGTGTTGGGCAATGTACAAGATGTATGGGATTAATTATTTGCAGCTGAAACAAATAAGCTGTGGATGACAGGGAGTATGACAAAGTGTGATCGAATAAGAAGAAAGAAAATCCGAGGAAGTTTTCAATTTAAAAATACCATCTTGGACAACATAAATCATGATCAACTTAGAACCGAGTTAAAAAAGCAATAGCACACGATGTTCTAACATTATCGCCCGAAAAAAAGGAGGGGCAAAAACTTCTGGATGAAACAAATGCAACGAAAACGGCCAGTCTTTGACATGGAGCAATTAAAAAACAAGAGACCTGTCGACGTTTTAATGTTTGAAAATTTACCTGCTTGACGCCAAGCAGGTGCGTATAGAAGATCGCAGCACCATTTGACAAAACAAATAGCTAGGTTCTTTATGTAAATAATTTTATTTTGAATAGTAGGTTACATCATTGGTATCCAAAAAAGGTTTCGGAATATCATCCAAGAAGTTGACTACGGAATATGATCAAATCCGCTTTAGCCCAGCCGCCAACCCTGGAGATAAGACCTGAGACAACCACCACCTTCAGTCTCAGTACCTCGCGCCACCTATCCATCACGCCCGCGCTGTGTTTACATAAATAAAAAAAATTAAATATAAAAATAAAAAAAACATTCATCATCATTGGCTCGACAATCGGGGTCTGGTCCTGGCCTTCTTCAACAAGTCTCTCCACCTATCCCTGTCTTTAGCCGACGCCATCCAGTTGCGCACCCCAAGGCTTCGGGCGTCCTGGTCTACGCCATCTCTCCAGCGCAAGCATGGTCTACCACGCTGCCGTCTACCATAGAATGTACCACAAAGGACTTTCCGAACCGGTTCCTCACTCATGCGAGCTAGGTGCCCTGCCCACCGGAGTCTACCGAGCCTAATTTTTGTCACTATGTCTGCTTCAAGGTAGATTGCTTACAATTCATGATTGTACCGTCTCCGGAATCGTCCTTCCTCACATATGGGGCCAACAATTCTCCTTAAGACTCTCGAACGCGGCTAAGAGGTCGGAGTGTCTTTTGCTAAGCACCCAAGTCTCGGATCCATACGTGAGAGTGAGTACTGGCAGGACCATGGTCCTGTACAGCAGCAGTTTTGAAGTTATGGTGAGATTTCTGGATTTGCAGAGCTTTGACAGACTCTAGTAGGTTTTGTTGGAATTGAGCAGCCGCTCGCGTATTTCTTCTTCTAAATTATTATCGGCTGCTACTATTGACCCAAGGTATTTGAAGGATTGCACCACTTCAAATTCGTGCTCCGCTACCTTGATTGTTTGACCAACTGTTCTTCTCGCATTCGACGCCACCATGTACTTTGTTTTACCTCCACTAATGTGCAGCCCCAGATTTTGTGCCGCCTGCTCAATCTGGATGAAGGAATCATGCACAGCTTGTTCGGTCCTTCCGATGATCAATGTTTATGTCGTCTGCGTAAGCCAGTATCTGGCTGGACCTGTTGACGATGGTCCCCCTTGTTGCCGTGCCAGAGTCACGGATTGCTTTCTCCAACGCCAGGTTGAAGAGGAGGCAGGCCAAACCATCGCCTTGTTGGAGTCCATTAAAGAGTTCATTAATAGCTATAACATACCTACATAAGTAAGTTCAGTTAAAACTTTTTAATGTATTTTCGGTACAAACGAAATTTAAAGGACAACTGCAACATTGAACACACAGCTTCAATTGTAGTAAATTGTACTCCGTCCGTATATTTTTACACAAGACTCCGCAGCCATAAATATACAATACTTTTATGTCGGAACCAACAGCTTCCGGTGACTTTAATCTAGTCCATTGTTTGATTTCCTCAAACCCATACTCCCTTAAATTACTGACCAAATCAGAAAGAACTATTTTTAACCAAGTTTTGCAGTTGCAGTTGAATTCCAGTGGTTATTTCTCACGTCCTAACCATTTGATGTTTGCCAAAATTATAAAAACCTTCTTGACCATTCGTTTCTATAAAGTCCTACTTCCATTCCGTACCCACCGAGCTTTGTTGTTTAACAAAGGAAACAAAACTTTTCTGCAATATTTTAACTTTAATTCCAATTATGTCTCAGTTTTCATTGCCAACAGATTCTCGGTCCTTTTCTGTTTCTGTTTTTTTTTTGTTGAAACGAACAAAAAAATTCTAGGACAAACATCAACCAGAACTCAACTAATTCAATTCATTTTACATGCACCATGAGAAAAGCGAGTGCAAAAGAACTCCACGTCGTCGTTCTCTTCGTGGCAACTTGTTGCAAAAGTGTTTTATTTTTGTCTGCCAAAAGAGCTGATTTTGGCATTTTTTTCTGCTCTTACTTCGAGTAGCTATGCGGAAAGAAAAAAAAACGAGCCACACTGTTGGCTAACAAGGACTCTCATTTGCAAAAAGCTCACGTAACACAAAAAAAAAGTTCCCTTCCTTTTGATTACGACCGACCGAGTCATCTTCAGTATTCAAAAGAAAGGTTTGTACGAGAATTTTACACTCACTCTAAAATTATCTTTTCAGAATCGCAAAATTTCATATTTTAGATGCTAAAGTTTGGGTTACATAATTGATTTTAAAATGTAAATATTGAAATGCAACACATTGTTTATTCTTTTCAAATGTAAGTGGTATTTTTGTTCTTAGAGGTAAAGAACTCTGAAATGGAAGAAAACAAAGATGAATTTTTAAAATTGACATGAAATTAACTTTATTTGATAGATTATCTTTCGGCATTACAAGTTCAATATAATTTTGACATATGGCCTCCATGGCCAGGTCAGACGTAATTTAATCTCGAGGTGCAGTTTTCGATCGCTTTTTTTAAGATTTGTTGCCGTATATCGGTAATAACGCTGCGAATGTTGTCCTCCAAGTGCTCGATCATTTCGGGCTTATCCGCGTAGACAAATAACTTCACATATTCCCACAGAAAATAGTCTAGCTGCGCGCTACGTAACATCGCAATATATAGAGCTAAATCCAAATATCATAAGCACCCACCAAAGCGTTAAAAAATGCAAAAAAAATATATATAGGCTTTTTTGGGAAAATTAAGAGAATACTTCAAAACAATATGTACCAATAAAATCGTAGGAAAAAATTGGGTAGGTTTGAGCTGTCAATGGAAGCATCTTCATTTCAACTGCCGTTACATTACTCTTAGAGTTCTTGTACATTGTCTGACACATTGCACCCTATGTAAGATGGCAGAGTTTTCCCGTCACATCATCCATCCAAGTCTTAGACGATTAAATATGTAGCACTTTTTTTTACATTTTCATAGCAATCCGGCAAACCGGTTATAAGAAAATCGAAAATCGGGTTCCATGAGAGGTACCGAGAACAAAGGTTTTACAAATAATTTTAATTACTTAAAAGCTGCATTGAAAAAATTTCATAAAAATCTTTAGAGCCGTTTCCCAAAAATATATATTTTGCCTCAACTGTTTTTTGACACGTACCGGTACCGTTATGTTTAAAATTAATAAAAACACAATTGCTCCTGATGCGGCTAGCTTTTTAGCCGAATATTTTGCCAAATGTTCAAAAGGCAAAGTGGAGCGGAAATAGTCAAAAAACCAAGATGAAAAATAAAAAAACCACAACTTGTAATTTTAATTAAACTAAATGGTTAATTCTTTATTTAATAATGGAGTGATGAGTGAAGATGTTGCGTCGATAGCGATTTGTAATGGATTGTGTCCTCTATTAACAAAGTATACGGGCAAATTCTTAAACGCAAAACTTGCGCAAATTATGCTAAGCAAACAATTCCAAAATGCAAACGTAAACATCCCTGCTAAGCAGATTGTCCCTAAATGTAGTTGATTTTATTTTCATGCGCAAATGCATATGTATTTCGGCAAATGTCAAAAATATCTTGCGCACTTCACTTGCTTTGCCTTTTCAACTGCATTCTTCATTTGCTTTGCATGTGGTTTGCTTTGCAAATGTTGCGTTTAAGAATTTGCCCTACGCTTTTATGCATAAATTGTCATCCTAATGCATATCACTTGTTGTTGCTTACGGTGTCGTCTTGATCGGTCCCAACTACAGCTTAGGCTAAACTTATTTTAAACAAAGTCATCGTTGTCGGTCGCAACTACCGCTATTTGGGAGCGACGACTGATGATGTAAAATATGTGTCAAGGGCGACCAATGATGGTGATGTTGTTGTTCTATGCTTTGTGCTATATTTGTTGTCGATGATGTTGATGTTGACTTCTGTGCTATGGCAAGTGCAATTTTCGTATTTTTCGGTCGCAACCACCGCTATTTTGGAGCGGCCGATGTCTTAGGTGAAGTTGATGATGAACTTGAACTTGATGTTGCTAATTCTGGTGCAAAAAAAAAAATAAAAGAAAATATAGGGTAATATTTTGGGTGTTTGGCTAGAAATAACCAAGGTCTCTGTAACAGAGATAGACCAAAATTGCGGGGAACCTTGGTTTGATTAATATAATTATCTCGAGCTCAATTTTTTTTACAAATCTACAACTTGCTCTTTAGTACCTAATCCTATAGTCGTAAGTAAACAATTAGTCATTCAAAAATAATAATAATCACATATTGTGTTTTTTTTCTACCTAATTAAAATGCTATAGGTACATATGTACATTATAATATCATAACTTCCGACTACGACATGAAATCTAAGACGGTGCACCCCTGATGCGGTTTTTTTATTTACGTTATGAAAGAATTTTGCCTGTGGAAGACATATTTGAGGCGGAAACGTAAGTATAAAGGCAGCGGAAATTAATATTTTTGGTTAGTTACCGAAGGTATTTAAGAAAACCAACTTAAGATTGATGTGGCTGGGTACTTTATTTGAAAAGCTTAACAATATATTGAGTTTTAAAATGACATGTCAGGGGAACATTTTTGTATAGCTTATCAACTGTAGGAGGTAATCTTAAAATTAGAAAATTTATGATTTAAATTGAAATTGTCTTTCAGTATTTTAATTTAATAGAATTATTTATTTATGACACTCTTAAAAAGGCTATATTATTTAAATAAAAAAAGCAACAAATACATATAAATAATATTGATTATTTTTTGTAAACAAAAAAATCAATAGACTAAAAAACTACGTTACGAAATTTTTAGGAGTGTTCTCCAAATAAAGAGTGACCGAAACTAAATGTTTTATCCGTTTCTTTATTTTATAAAACATTTGTGCACTAAAACAAACATTTTTAATTTTTAAACTCTAAAGAATTTTCTGTCAAAAAGTGTATTTTTCAAATAAAAAAGTTTTGTATCAAATGTATAATCAATGAATATAATTATTTAAATTCCTGTGAACTGGTGGAAGTATTTTTAACAATTTGATTTGATCGAAAACTAATTTTTAACTTTACAACCAGCTTGAAGCATTTACTTTTGCATTAAAACTAAGCATGCATATACCTAAACCATGTTTTTGTGTTACTACGAAGTCGATTATTACATTACTACCTATGTACAATGTACATGGCTACATACCATAAATCTATCTATACATCTATCTACCACCGCAAACATCTACTTTCAAATTCAGAAGAAAACACTTTTGAACTCTGTATTTTGTTCAAGGACAACGACATAAAGCAATGGATAAGGAGTAAAATCCCCTTCGACACGTCTAACTGACTACATATTGTAGATGAGACAAAGAGCATATATTTCGATAAAGTTCTTTAAGTTTATTGACATCAGATGATGATTGAATAATGGAATTGGGTGTGGATTAAGGACCAGCAACTTAGTACAGTGGTTATGTTTTTTGAGATTCTTAGCAAATACCTATATACCTTTGTGTATGTTTTATTCATTTGAAATTATTGAAGATTATTTCCTAGGGCTGGACAAACGAACTTTTTGTACGACCACTTAAGAGTAGGGGGAGTTTATTCTTCATTTGGGAGCGCAGAGTACTTTCCTTTCCAAAACTTATTTAATTTAGGTGGTTCAACAAAAAATTAGCCTTCATGGCTATATTAAAGAGGATTTTTAGGAAAAAGAAAATATTTAAGTAAAAAAGTACCTAAGTACCTAAGACGGGCAAGACGCCAAATATAAACTCAAGACTTTCAAAGACAACAACGAAGCTCAAAATGCCAAAGTCGCCTAAGATGCTAAAAATGACAATAACAATAATTAAGTATGTAATGTAGGAGAGGAGAAAAAGATAATTATTGGAGAGCATTCTTAAGGGCGGTTTTTGAAAGGGTTAGATCAAATATACAAGAATTGTTCGCTTTTCTCAGCATTCTTTTGAGTGGTTCATTTTGGCCGTACTCGGTTCGGTGAAAGGGTATATGGAACAGTGGTATTGACCTAAAACAGCGATGATTTACGTTACACTTGACTTTGTTAAGTTAGTTAGCACAGTCAATACCCCAAGTTACTAACTGATGAAGAAAGAGTAGGTCAGCATTATCACGACGTTTGCTGAGGGTTTGCAAATTGATAAGTTTAAGACGGTTCTCGTAGGGAGGCAGAATGAATGGGTCATCCCATCCAAGGCCCCTCAGAGCAAATCTAATAGAAGCATTTATTTCCAAGAAAAGATTGAAACATTTTTTCGAAGCTCTCAAGTATCTCGTTCAGCTTCATGCTGTTCTTAAAAGGTATGTTTTGTATTCGTAACTATATACGAAACACACTCTTATTATTTGGGTATAATACTGAAGAAGCAAGAGATATTTGTGATAGGTGCTTTTGTCTTATACTGACAGGTTAATTAATGCTAAATAAAGTCTTTGAGGAACATGAACGGGTTAGGTTAGTTTGAAATGTGCTCTGAAAACACAACTAAATCGATTATTAAATCATAAATATTTTCTTTTCATTTCTCGTAAGCTTAGACTTAGTTATGGGGTAGTGCCTACTTGCATTGCATAATATCAGACTGAACTGAAATATCCTGAATCTGATGTACGTGCACATCGTCATGACCATGAGTGCCAACACAAACACCAATGCCTATGATTACTTATCACTACTTGCATAGTCTTATACCACTGATTTTATATATGTAGTTACATAACTATATAAACTCAGCAGTTAAACCTGCTTACATTTGTATGGTGGCCGTAAAACCTCAAAAAATTGAAATTCTAGAATTAACCGGTAAGACTTAAAATTTTTCAGTAATATTGGTAAAAGTTAGAAATATTTGGTTTCCATACTCTGTTCGTTCCGGACTTGTAATCTTTTACCAACATGCATTTGTGAAAATTTAATTTTAAAAATATTTTTGTGCCGAAAGATATTTGGTGCTGGAAAAGTTGGTGCCCGAACATACCCTAAACCCTAATCAATTCAGAAAAAGTAGCCAGGCCTGTCGGTTTTGAAATGGAACATGTCTTACGCCAACCAAATGCAGGTATCAATGCATTTGTTTGTACCAAAAGTTTTTGAGCCTCATTTTCTTCCGGGAAGTTATCGAACGTTGTATACTATTGCTTTTTGAATTAGGTTCTATAGGTAACTTCTTTGTACATGACAGTACCAAGTAGGTATATTGTATTTTGCGAAGATATTATTATGGCCTTGAAGGTTTCCTCGGATTTTCTCGCTTCTTATTCGACCACCAGCAGATGATCACAGATTAAAGATATTCAAACTTTTTGCGCTTTGGAAAAACTGTTCCATTCAAATAGATGAGAATCATAAATTGAACAACCCTCTCTTATTATTTTATAAATATATCTTTTTCATGAGCTATTGGGTGATATGAATAAAACAGAGCACCTACTTCAGAGCAGGCTCTCAGAGCAGCTGCTCAATAAAAAAGAACATGTTCCGATTTCGTATGAATACAATGTTCACCCGAACCAGTGAGCACTTCCTCATAATAAAAATTACGTACTCTCATACTTTAAATCAAATCACATTTGTTTTTTCAGTTTGTTTTTGAATGATTTAAAATCATTTTAAAAATGGATTCTGAGGAAAATCAAAAAAAAAATTGTTGCTACAATAATTGATTATCCTATTGTTTTAAGTAAATCCAATTTACCGGATTTAAAAAATAAAAAAGTAAAGCTATAGGTGAAATAAAGAACAAATTAATAACGGAAAATGGCGTATTAATGACAGAGGCACAAATATGGAAAAAAATTAATAACATCAAAACAAGAGTCAAATCAAAAACGGATAAAAAACAAACAGGAAATAAACAAATTGTTCTTAAAGAATGGGAATAAAAGTTTTGGGATTTTATGGAAGGTGATTCAAATCCTGCAATTTCGAGATTAAAAGGTTTGTTTCTTATATAATCTATGTACATACATATGCACATAAAATATTTAAACAACGTCCTTTTTTTTAATAGGATCCATTTCAGCTGGAGTACCTCAACAAGAAAAAGAAAATTATGATGTTGAAAATGAAAATGAAAACGATTTACGACAAATATTTGACAATGTACAAAATGAAGCTTCAAGTGCTGCATTAAATTGTTGCTCCACATTGTTTAGAACGAAAAAACTCGGCAATTCTGAAAAGAGAAAATTACCAGAAACTGATGAAACTAATCACCTGACAACTTCTGAGTTACAACGGTTAGTTCTTTTGGAACAACTTGAAACTTTCAGGGTTGTAAAATCTTATTATAAAAAAAATCTGAAGATTTCTTGTTTAATTAAATCCAAATAAATAAATCAAAATATAATACAATATTGGCTTTTACTTACTTATGGAATGCGATTTCCATGAATTTTATCGAAGCAATAACATCTCTTCGCAATTGTCCCCTACGAAGCACAAAAGCGTCACTATATTATGTTGTGCTCTGATGCTTTCTGTGTAATTTAAATCCTCTATTTGGAAGTCTTCATCTCTAATGCAACGTTGTGTAGGATAAAACAACAGAGTGTAAGAGATGGAACTGTCTCAGTTTTGACACGCATTTTATTGTGTAGTATAGCAGGGAATCATTGCTTGCTGCCCAAAACATCTTTCAATAATCACACGTTCTCGGGTTAAGCATTTGGATTTTGGCATTGCATGTTGCCTGAACATTTATGCTGTGGAATCCTTTTCTATTGACATTTTCTTCTCCATGAAGAACTGGTTTCAGTATGGGAATGTGGGTGCAATCAATTGCGCCTATTGCAGAGGGAAAATTATATTTTGCCTGCCATTCTCTTTTTTCACTGTGCAGTTCTTCAACACGTGTGGGGAATTTG
Organism: Syrphus vitripennis; assembly: GCA_958431115.1. Taxonomy (NCBI): domain Eukaryota; kingdom Metazoa; phylum Arthropoda; class Insecta; order Diptera; family Syrphidae; genus Syrphus; species Syrphus vitripennis. The sequence continues at coordinate 76,643,740 of OY288109.1, read as the reverse complement.
ATCCAGATGTTTGCCTTTTCTTTGATTGCCGCTCAAACAATGGGAACGGTCTTAGACACCGTGGGCTGGTGTACACCAATGTCTTCCGCAACTCCACTTTGAAAGCCGGGATCTCCTAGGTATCGTAGGAAAATTCGCATTTTTTGATTGTTTGTCAATGCACCACCTCTTCTTTCTTGATCAGACCCAAGAAAATGATTAGCAAGAAAATCAACATTTTCCTTGCTGAATCGGTTTAAAACCCGATAATAATCGTCATATTCTTCCCTTCTTATTCAATAAAATTTCCGTTTTCGATTGAAAATTGGCACGAATTCCGCCATTGAAGAAAAAAGAACAATTTTTATGAACGTTGAGCATGCAAATGAGCTATCTCACATATACGGAGCATCTGCTTCTATTGATTGAGTACCTGCTTCGGTTCATTCATATCATTCATTGGAGCAGGTGCTCAAATTTGAGAAGGTGCTCATCGAACATGGAGATGCTCAATCGTTGAGCACCTTCTCCAGTATTTTATTCATATCAAATGAAGCACCTACTCCGAAAAGCTGAGTTTTGAGCAGGTACTCTTTTATTCATATCACTGATTGAGGTAGGATTTTTGGGATATGAGTTTCATAAGCTTATGGCCGGCCGCTCGGTGAATGCCAGCCTTTATGGAAAAAAATGTGACCATGTTTCATAGAAATGAAAAAAAGGAAAACGACAGATCTTATCAGTAAATTTTATAATTTCAATATTTCAAGATTCTACCCAATCATAATCAATTCATATATGTGAACGTGACGATGTAGAATTGAAACAACACAATCATAACACAGTAAACATGATGTGTGTCCATGTCCATTATGTGAAGTGATGCATGTAAAGCACGTGCAATTGTTACATAATATAATGCTTTCGCTACCTGATGCACACCAAACCGAATACCGAACCGACACCATGAGTAAAATTAAACTATTAAACCAAAAGATTTACAAACGCTCGTTACTAGAGTTCGTGGTAATCAATACTTTATGGGAATTTGGTTGATTGCCAATTAGGGTGGACTATTTTAATCGTGTGGTTTAATACGAAGTGTCTAAAGTTTGATCATATCAATTCTCCTGGATATTTATAGCTGTTTTGATGGTTTGTATTATAGTTCAAGTAATATTAAAATCAGTTAAGTCAACTTAACATTTTCCATTATTTGTTATGATTTCAAACAAAAAATTGCTGGGATCAAATAACTACGTAAAGTTAAAATAATAAGCAAATAAAATATTTGGCTTATCTCATTTTGCCCAAAATTGCATTTACATACATATACGTACAGTACATATATAAATTTAGAACGCTCCTTATTTTTGGATTATGTTCCTTAGTAGAAAAACTATTTCTAAATAATATTGTGGGAAGTTACTCTCGGTTGGAGCCCAATGGCGGTGGAAAGGCTGCTCAATTTTTTTCAAATTGAACTCAAAATATTAATCAGACCTGACATTGCGATACCAGCGAACGAAAAAATGTGGATCCAGCGATTCTGCCTGTTTGTCGGTCATTTTTGATTTTTTTTTTGTATTAAATTGGACAGTAGATTGTTTGAAGTTGATTCTGAATGTCGAATAGAAACTAGAGCTCTTGATACCCGGGTACCCAGTACACTGACCGGAAAGTTGATATAACCAAAAAAATTAACTCGATTTTTTTATTTCTTTAGCAAAATGTGCTATAACTCTTAAAAAAAGAATTTATGGAAAAAAATTATTTAACATTTTTTGTAGAAAATTTATTGTTTTAAATGTTTTGCTCATAACTTTATCTTCTAGGATCAAAACTAAGCGAGTTATGCGTGGAAATCTAAATTTTCATTAAAAACAAGATGGCGGCCAGATAAAAATAAAAAGTGTCACAAATGTGAAAAATGTGATGTTGAGCTTTTATCATGTTACACTTTCAATTTATATTGAAAACGAACAAATTTTTTTTTTGCATCATCCTAATACAAAAGATAGCTTGTTCTTAACACTAGCCATTTGGAATTTTTTTTTAGTTCTACCTGTACCTAAAGAAGCCCCTCATTGTTATTGTTATAATGGTTCATTGGGAGAAACCATATAAATTCCCGGGTACCCGACACCGCGTAACCGTACAAAGTGGAGACTTATTACAATTCTTAATTTCATTAGATACAAGTCCCAAGACTGCAGGAGAACAGAGTTATGGCCAATTGAATATGTAAATATTTGTATACTATTAAAAGTGTTGGTCTAAAACTATTTGTTAGTTTTTCCAACGGAACCGTACCAATTTTTATGTATCGAATGTAAGGTATTTGCCCACGGACGTATATTTGCAAAAAATCTTAACAGGTAACCGTTAACAAAAGTAACGGTATTTGAGATGTCAATGGTTTGATCGAATTGGAAAATATTGATTCAAATAATTTAGTGGAAAAATGAAGTGCCGCTAATTATATCATTTGTAACATTTGCCATTAATTCTATCTTTCAACAAAGCATTTTTCCCTCAAACGAAAATTGCACAATCAAAGCAACCGAGTTTTCGAATCCAATTTGGTTTTTTTTTTTCCTAAGCAGTCTGGTTTACGATCCAACCATAGCAGTTTTACCGCTCTCTGGGATACGGTGTAGCAAATAAGGAGGGCCCTGGACTTGGACGATGATAAAGTCACGTCTTTTATTCTTATTAATTTTCCAAAGCATTCGACAAGATGGAGCACAGCAAAAGTAAGTGCATAATGTATAAAAAATTATATTAAATATGTTCATTAGGGTGGGGCTTATTTTGTCGATGTCGGGAAAGTCCATATTTTTTTATACCTTACATTAGAAAAAATTTATATTTTTATTTTTTTTTTTCATAGACAGAGGCTTTTAAAAATATTTTAAAGTGCGAAGCTTGTTCAGAGATTCCTTAAAATTTTTAGGCCCGGGCATGAAAGAAATTCCGACATCGACAAAATAAGCCCCATCCTAATGTTCATGAATCAATTCCCAATGAAATAGTTCAATCAATTTTAAGTATTAATTTTGATATCTTAACATGGCATCTATTATGATTTCGAGGACTCACTTTAATTACTTGCCCACATGTAGGCACATAGATACATTCATCAATCTTAACTTACCACAAGGTATAGGTCGTAAGAACATTGTAATTAAGGTCTTTTTGAAAATTAAAAATTTAAACCTACAAACTATTGTTAATTTAATAAATCTACCTGAATTTTTATGTACATGCATATACAATATACATGCCTATAGTATGACATTAATTCAATTTGATTATTTGTCATTTAATAATTATTTAACGTTGACAATCAAGACCATTATTATTTTTTATCATGCAATGATGCACATTCTTAAATCTGGTAAATAATATTTCTGTTATCTCTATATATTTTTTTATAATCAGTTCAATGCAGCGCCAGGGATTGGTTTGTTATCTGCTTTTTCAGTGGATTTCATGCAGAAAAAAAATTAGGTCTTGCATTCGTAAAAAATGCGAACTCGAGATTTTGATCAAAATTGGCACTAACTCCCTGTCCCTATTGTGTCAGCTTGTCAGTCTAACAGCCTGTCATTTTAATTGTGGTGATAGCTTAAGCTTATTCAAATCAATCTCTATAAAATGTTTGCAAGACTAGTGGACTTATGTGGGCTCGAAAAATATTAGCTTTAGTTATAGAATTTATCTGAACGGGTATTAACATTATGACTGTAAAAGCATAATAAAATTTGTTTATTTCAAAATCAGGTGGAAAATATGTACATATGTATATCAAAAAATATAAATAATCCTGTGTATTTTGTCCTCAAAAAGTATAAACAAATCGCAAGGAAACAACAATAAATACCTACTAAAAAAAATTGAAGCTATTTTTGTACGATCGAACTGTTAAACTTTGTGACTGATTTTCAACCAAACCTAGTTGATAACTAAAACAAATATTCGTCATAAGCAATAACAATTAGTGTGATAAACAATATAAATAAATAAAGAAACAATCAAAAAATGTTAAAAGAAAAAAATAGATGATTTTTTGACACTTTTTGATTACAAATTACATAGGATTGTTTATTTTTTTAAATATATTTTCCACCTGATTTGCAAATAAACACATATTATTATACATTTAAATTTGTTACATTGATACACGGTCATATAAATTATGTAAGTAAAATTAATGTTTTTCGAACACTTTTTTTGTTTTTTTCTTACGAGAAATACATTGAACGGCAAGAGTACGATAACTCAGGCGACAAAGTTTAATGGCGGATTTGTACAGAACAGTTAAAAATAAGCATTTTTTTTACTATGGGAGGGAGGTCTATCTCCCTTCGCCTTAGGCGGTAGGGGCAATTTAAAAAATATGTACGTTAAATAGAACTATTAACAAGAGCATACATTATTAAAAAAAAATTATTTATATTTATTTATGGTTTTGAAATATTGAAATTAAAATTTTTTTTTTAACTTTTTTTTACTCAAATTTTGAGTTTAAAACAGTTTTTTTTCAAAAACTAAGCATAGTTGTGACTTGATTTAAAAACTGGCTAATAGAATAGAATGTTGGCTTTAAAAAAACGTATAGTACTTAATTGTAAGTATTACCGTTATTTTTTACTTATTTTTTTTTCTATATATATATATATTTTTTAAATTGCCCCTACCGCCTAAACGGGGGGAGATAGACCCCTCCTCGCATAATAAAAAATGCTTATTTTTAACTGTTCTATACAAATCCGTCATTAAACTTTGTCGTCTGAGTTATCGTACTCTCCTCCAATTTGCAAGTTGACGCTTTGACTGCCAGGTGCCGTGGTACCAAGTGCCAATAGGTTTAGAATTATCAAACTCATACAATGCAATTCGCCTCTGTCGTGTATTACCGGCCTGTAAACAATTTTGCCCAACTATTTTCATGTCTAAAATAGTTGTACGAGGATATGCGTTGTACCTACCTTTTTAAAGTGCATTGTTTAATTTTAGTACAATTAAAATTAAGTTTGAACATAGTCTTAATTAATTTAAGGAACATCTACATAACATTAAATTCCAAGAAGCATTATTTATTCTTAATTCAGGTCTTATATTTCTCCTTTCTAATAACTTTCTAATTTATCTTCGTTTAACTTGAACAACACCTACTGATTATTTAATTTCCCAAAGATCACCTGTCTGCATTAACTGAAAGTTTTTGTATAAACCTAATACCTTTCTTAGAAATCTTGGAATTAAAATAATGAAGTCACGTAGAAGTAAGAGTAAGAGATTTTCACTATGATTGTGTTTCATAAATTATGATAATCCTCTTAAATATCTACTATATTAATACATTAAATTGATAATTGTCTTCTAGAGTTCAAAGTTTGTTTGAATACATAAGATATCTACTCCATCATTGTTTTAAGTATAAATGTATGTACGTAATTTTTATTTCTTGTAAGTAAATATACCTACCCAATTTGCATGCGTTGTTGGGTTTAATAATTCTATTGATTGATAAGCTTTAATAATTTACTTTCAAAAACTATACAAATTAATGAGGCATCTTAGCACTTCATTTGAGCGGTGGGTAAAAGGATTATAGCGTTCTTTTGTGTGTAAGGTAGTGAGATATTAAGTCTGTTCAATGAAGCTGTTCCGAACAGTTTGGAACAGTGTAGAACAGAAAATTACAACTTTTTGCTGTTCAGTGAGAAATTTTCTGTTCCAAACTGTTCTGATTTGCTGTTCACTGTTTAGTGAGTCTCTCTGGAGCAGTTTAGAACAGATTAAAACAAAATTTCTTGCACTTGCTTTTTAGTCAGAGTAGACTAGAACAGGGGGTCGATTCCCGATCTGCGCAGCTGTGAAGTGAAGAAAAATTTATCATTTTAGTCTTCACAGAGTTTCTTCATTTCTTCACTTCACGAACACACCTAATGCGATACTCGAACTGTGTATGATAAACAGTTGTACTAAAAAGTACTAAAGTGTTCTAAATGAAAGATTCTGACGACTGTGTGTCATTTCATGTTTTTTTTCGTGGTCTACATCAGAAAAATTTGTTTCATCTTTCAACACAAAATTGTAAAATAAAATACCTATTCACTATTCCAATTTAATTATGTCGGAAATAATATTACACATTTTAATCAACAATAGACGTCGTGATGGGCAAAGGTATTTATTTTGTCTTTTTCGCTTGAATAATAACCATTAATAGTTTTTTTTCCTAGGAACAAAGTAAGAATTTTACGTCGTTCTCTTCGAGATGTGCAAAATCCCTTCGAAATGACTACGAACGAGCACTTTGTGGAGCTTTATAGGTTTTCGAAACATTTATGTATGGAGTTAATCGACGAACCCAAGCCATTTTTAAGTACCCATGTACGCAGCAATACGATTCCTTGTCATATAAAGATTCTGTGTGCTTTACGATTCTTTGCTACTGGGAGCTTTCAACGAGGCGTGGGACAAGATTCCTTGTCATCATTGTCTTAAACATTGGTGAGTCGATGTGTTTCTGAGATTTCAACTGCTCTGAACAGAATAGCTCACCGATACGTTCAGTTTCCCATGAGGGATGAATTTTTATCAATTAAATCGGATTTCCCGGCATAGTAGGACTGATTGATGGAACACATATCAAAGTGTCAGCTCCCAGAAAGGAAATAGAGCATGTTTTCTACTGCAGAAAAGGTGGACATTCAATGAATGTCCAAATCGTTTGCCGAGCAGACTTCAAAATTTTTAGTGCCAACGCACAATATGGAGGAACAGCACACGATGCCTATGTTTGAAGACGATCCAGAGTGAAGTCGACATTAGAAACAATGTACAACGAAGGATAGATAGCGGTTACCCCTTACAGCCGTGGCTGATGACTCCATTTCTTGCACCTAACACCGAGGCAGAAAATCGCTACAACGTAAAGCACAAACAGACAAGGGCTCTTGTAGAGCGTTGCAATTGGAGTTCTGAAAAGCAGATTTCGTTGTTTGTCTAAGGAGAGGGTACTTTTTTATTGTCCTGCTAAAGCCGGAACAATAATCAATGGAAATTGACTTCGAAATCGATGAAGCACCAGCAAATGTTAACATTCGACACTCAACAAACCAGATTTTACAAAAAGGAAGACAAACTCAAAGCAGAATTGCTGCCCAAACATTTGGTTCATAAAAATTTAAGTTTGTCAACGAGCTAATCATTTTAAAAAAATAAAACACAGATTTTTAAACTTGTCGTTCAAGAATTTGTCAAAGTTTTTGATTTATTTCTTCCATAATTTGAATTTTTTTCTCTTCCAGCTGCAGCTGTTTTTCTTTTTTTTTAATTTTATTTTTTTGTTTCGTACCTCCAAAAAGGCCTTAAGCACGTCATCCGTAGAGTCGGATACCGTACTCCTCTTTTTTGGCCTGGCGATTCGTGTTACAGGTTTTCGGGTGGGTGCTTCGTCAGCTACAACTGGTTCGGGTTCAATATCAATTGGACCAAACAAAACCGTTGATGTTTCCTCTAAAGCATCCGACACCAATGGACCGATTACTTCGAAATCGATGTTTTGTGGCTGTGATGTAAGAAAAAACAGTATTTAATAGAGATATAATACACATAATGTATATCAATATTCACAACTTACAAGAATCGGTTCGAATCCCATTTCGCCCACTGAATGGGAGACTCCCTCGACGGACTCCGGCGTAATGATGGATATAATCCGCTTTTCGCATTGACATTTCAAATTTAATTTTCTCAGATCGAGAATCGCATTTGGGGGAAAGCGGTGATAAATTTTTTCCCTTCACTGCTTCACAGATCGGGAATCGACCCCTAGGTTCATGAAAATTGTCAGAATCAGCTGTCAGCAATATTTTGTTCTCATTTTTTTGTTTGTAAACAAAATTTTGATGAAATAAAAGAAAAAAAAAGAAAGAATGCAAGAAATGACAATAGCTTCAGACGACGGTAAATCGGTAACAATAAATTGTTCACCCAATACGAGTTGCAATATACAACAGAGTAAGTACCTACATTTATGTTTTATGTATGTATATTTTAACAATTTTTTATTTATTTCTGTTTTAAGATGAGGAATACAGACAACAAATATTTACGGCCAAGCTCAGGGAAGTTGAGGAAAGGGACTTTGAGGTGATTCAATGAAGAGGTTATGAAGGTTCATTCCAAACACAGACTCAAGGATAGCGTTCTAAAGCCGTATGGCTGGAAAGTTATTGCTTGCTCCTGTATCCCGATTTGGGCAAAAAGCAGGATCTAAAGACTAAACAAAAAATGTGATCAGTCATATCCCGAAAAATGGGTGCACAGGGGTCATCATGTTCACCTTACCAAATTTAGGGAAAATGGAAAAGCTTTGAGAGAGCCCTCAAAAACATGTTAAAACATAACAAAAATACCAGAAATAACCGGAAAACATGCGCATATGAAAAGTAAGTTTTTTTTTTAATTCATACTTTTTTTCTAAATGCTAAAAATATTTGTTGATTTTTTTTTTTTAGAGAGCTTTCAGATATATTGGTGGACCGGCCGTCAGGTATTCCCACATATCTGTTGGGCAGTACGTTGTACGTTGGACAGCAGTGAATCCAGGGAACAAACTCTTGCCCAGTTAGAATATGAGGATGGTAAGCTTGAGCTAAGAGTTAAATATTAAAGTAGATCTTAATTTTCATATCTTTTTAATTAGATTCAGCCCCCTCCCCCCATTGGCAATGAAGATGCATTTGCACCTGGAAATGAAAATGCAGTTGCAGATCAAATTGATGAAGTGCATTTTGGAATTAGATACTTCATTGGCAGAGGGTCCACATCCAAAAAGGCGAAAGAGAGCCAATACCATTGCTGGTGAACTGTGCAAGTGGAGGGAGCAGGAGAGGAGAACAAACACAAGCGCGAGTATAGGAGAGATAAGTTAGAGGCTTATAAGCAAAGAACGGAGGAACTTCGCAAGATCCGTGACCAAAGGGAAAAACTTTTTGATATGTTTGCGAGGTCCCAAAACCAAGAAGTTTAATAAGTATATTTACATTCAATGCGGAAAGTGTACCACAGACAGTGTTCAATTCCTGATTAGATATTAAATTATTATTATTTTATATTATATTTTTTTTCTTTATTTTTTTACTACTCAATCCCTGTGAAATATGTAACTATTGCTGTGAAATTAAAATAAGCGGATAAATTTAGTTTATGAAATGTTTGCCTCTATTTCTTTTTGTATTTTTTGAAAATGGTCATATTTAGATATTGTTGTCATTAAAACATGGCTTCTAATTAAAATGGTTAAATACTTCTTCGCATAAGATATTTCGTCGATTAAAGGCTTGCTCACGGTGGGAACCTTCATAAATATCCTCTTCGATTATATCGTTGTCATCAAGTTCAGTTTCAAGCTCATCGTCTTTACATAAATTGTGTAAAACGACACAAGCTCGAATAAAGTGGCAGATCTTCTTCATACCTCTTAGCTTGAAAAAATAGAATTCCGAAAGAATGCTCGATTACAACTATGCCTGAACTTAATTTTCGGTTGAAATTTTTTTGTCCTGACGTTAGGTGTACATTGTCACCGTATGGTGTTATCATGTACTGGGAACATGCATAGGCTGAATCTCCTAGCAGAAAAAAATTGCCACATAATGTTTGCAGTTGCGGATAAATACATAAATTTACGTAAACCCTGCTGTCGTGCACAGAACCTGGATGCCCAACGAAAATATCTATGAATTTTCTGTTTTCGTCACAAAATCCTTGTAAACAGACACTTACAACATTTTTTCTGTCTATATAATCATTTTTTCATACTTTTGGGGGATCAATCCGAATGCGGGTGACGTTCGACATAGTTTCATTACACGAATCTGAAGAAGAATACGTCGACATATCATTTTGTGTATCACAATCACTTTCTACATCCTCCATCCAAGATAGGACTTTTCAGCAATTCGAACTCCATTTTTATAGAAAAATAATTTGCTGAACTAATAAAACTAATAATCCAAAACTATAAAACAATTACATGACTGACTGTTCTAACTTGTCTGACATTTCTCATGTAAAACTGTTCTGTTCTGCTCTGCTCTGAACTTTTCTTCATTGAACAAACCTATTATCTGAATAAATATCTGTCAAACCTGTCATTTTTTAGTACAAAAACAAGGACAGACTTAAACTGTTTTGAGCAAAATATTCGTATTGAAAAATGACCTATTATTTCCGTAAGTTTCCCTTTCAACCAATATTCCTTAGTCCCACTGTGTATGGTTTTTGAATTATGTATTTCAGTTTTTTACAGCTCTTCTCCAATTGTGCTGATTCATCTTTAACCGTTTTTCGCACAAAATACTTTTAGCTTGACTTATTTACTTACCTGCTTGAGATAGTGTTACTGCATTATGTGCACAGCACTCTGAAAGCAGCCTTTCTTTCAGATCCCTTTGTGTTTTTGCCGTACTGATCTTGAGCTCAATGATTTCAAGTTCTATATTCACCCTTGTTGTCATTTGACAACATTTCAGTCCTTTGATCGTAGGCGTTATGTTTTCCTCTTACGCGAGGTGTTTGAGGTCTGACTTCAGAGTTCGCCCACATTTTCAGGGCACAAAGCTGCTGCAGAATGTGACTTTTGGGTACATTACCTGGAATGCTTCTTCTGCGCAAATCAACCCAAAAAAAAAGCCATGTGTAAAGTGTGTGTAGACCCTAGTTGTTGAGGAACTGATGGTTCATTAGTCTTTCTGTATTGAAGTTAAGCATTGTGAAGTTTTCATGGCATTTCCGAATTGCATCCATCCATCCGAGTCATTCCGATATCTACTTGTTTTCTGTTTCGGATGTCTGGAGATTGCTTCTAAATTAAATTAAGATTTTGAGAGCTGCTTAGGAAATCAGTTATTCAACATAATTCACAGGTTCCTGGAAGCATTTACAGAAAAGAGTAGGGATGTGATGAAAACCTAAACTTACCCCAGCTCAACTTCACTAACCACAAAGTATCTATCTAATACCGCATGAATTCCTTCTTCAATTTGGCATTTTGAGCAACTTCACTTCCATCGTCTAAAGTAGAACCATATCTTCTCATTTCGCAGAAACTAATCTTTGTCCGGGTGCAATAGCCAAAAGTCGTCAACAAGTTATTATTCCTTATCCGAGATGTAGGTAGTAATGGTTTCCTTAGCGGTTTTGAATTCAGTTATGAAGAATACTCCCCTACGTAATCTATCGTAGAAAGCTAGGTCCACTTTGGCTTGGGAGAAGCTGAGAAGTGTCGATCGTACCTGCAGCAAAGTTTTTTTACAATAATAAGATGAAGAAAGTGGTTTGAGATCTCGTTTTCAAAATGTTCTAACAATTACTCTTTGAATTATTTTGAGCTCCTTGTAAAATTTTACTTCTTTTATGTATGTATATTATATTTTGGGCTGACCTCAAAAGTCCTAAAAAAAATTTTGCAATCTTATAGAAACACGACACCAATTATCGACTTCATAAACGATATTTTACCACCAAGAAAAAACAGTAGTTAAAAAAAATTCACAATTTGCTCTATGAATTAATTCATAGTGTATTGATAGTATTCATGCCTAGGTAAACATAATATGATAAATATTACATATTTCATGAGACATAACCATCACTGGTTGCTTAAACATTCAGTATGAAAACCTAATCGAAATTGGTGTCCTCCTTCTTTTTATTCATTCACTTGACAAAAGACAAAAAAAAAGAGCAGACATCATCGAACCTTTTTTTTTCTTCTTCTACATATAGAATCTTCATGATCAGAAGGAGATTAATCCCGACATAAAAGACATGTACTCAAAATGAAAAGAGGTCGACAACTATATCCTTCACATACTGAACTCATTGATATGCATTTATTGACATCTTCAGCCGCCAAGCTAAGAGCTAAGAAAACTCCTTGAGCAGCGAAAAAGCGTCTTTGCGATCCTTAATCTGTATGTCATACATGTGAAATGCTCAAATAATTACTTATTATCCTTTGACGGATGAAAGGAAAGCTCTCACTCTCGTTATACAATATGCAATATGGCTCAAGGAAAGACTTATTTGCTCTGTTTCTTTTGCAAAAACTATATTCATCAAGTGTCACGTTTTTGAAGAGCAAATGTGTACACTTGTATATTCATAGAGAAGAACAAGCAGGACGAAAACAACTTACGCTATGACTATATGAACGAGGTGGTATTAAGCCTATCTGGTATGTCAGAAAAAAGGACTACAACAGCTAACAGCTTGTATTGACCTGTGTTGACTCAGTTCTTGACTTCATAAAATCATACCAACGTGTAGAGAATGATTTTCGTTTTGTATTCTAGTTGTTGTAGCTTTTTGTGTTAAGTTTAATGTTTGAGGATGTTTTTGACATGAAATACACATTCATTGGCTTGGGAATTTTTTTTTTATTTAGTATTGTTTTTCTTTTTTTAGGAGGGAATGTGTATGGAAGGTTTAAAGTTAAACAACCACCTTGAGAAAAAACTGAAATGGATATTGCGGGTAGATAATCCAAAAAATCATTTAATTTTGCAAATAGCATATTGTTCTTGGTACCAAACGTGGAGGAATCAAAGGAATGTACTTTGAAAGAAGCTATCAACAATGTGTCAAATTAAAATGTCTGAGTGCTAAGTGTTCCTTTATACTTTGAAATGAAATAAAACAAAGAATTTTCAATCAATTTTTCAACATTTGTGGACGCGTATCGGCAATAATCGCACGATCTAAGAGTTGGCCTCTTGGGTCCGAAATGTGAAACTATGCGGTTACCAAACGTTTTTTTCAATAAATCAATTGTGGCACGAGCTGTGTGACATGCTGTGCCGCCGACTTGTTGAGACCACAGCTCCTGCACATTATGTTTGTTTTATTGAGGAACAAAGAAGTCAGTAATTATGGCTCTATAGCGGTCACCATTAACTGTAACGTTCTGGCCAGCATCGTTTTCAAAGAAGTACAGAGCAATGATGTTTTTGTGGATGTAACACTCAGTGGCGTAGCTACCAAGTGGCTAGGCGGGGCAGTGCCCCAGGTCCCTCAAGCTCAGGGGCCCTAGAATCCTTACCAGAAAATCTCAATCGAACTCAACTTCTGAAAATGTCTCCCATTTTCAAAATAAATATGACTGGTGGCAACTCGAGTTTAATCATGCACTGTAAAAAAAGGTTACTGCAGTCAAACGATTCTCGTTTGGTTCGAATCATCTATACGTTTGGATACGGCGAAATGCGCATGGACGTTAAACCAAGTACCACGTGGGTTTGAAAATGTTTCTTGAGCCAAGCGTCATATTTTTGAATGACAACTCAAAGACATTAAATTGAGTTCTATTTACTCCATTCAAATTCTCTATGACATTTCTTTTAAGTAATGTAAAAAGTTCATTAAAAATCACACTATTTCTTTTAAACAAAATTATGATTAAATTGAAATAGATATTACATTGTACCTAATGAAAAACATTATCAAGAAAAAAGGCAAAGGAAAGTAAAAAAACATTTTGATGAATCAACTGCTGATCACCGATTTTCAAAGCAAGAAGAAATATTTAAAATTGTGATTTTTCATAAGGTACTTGATACATTAATACCTCAATTAAATACCCGTTTTACTGGCATGAGTGCAGTTTGCCAAACATTCGAATTTCTAACACCAACATTTTTATTACATGTTGATGAAGCAACTTTATTGAAAAAGTGTGACAATTTCCAAAGATAATATTCCGATATTTATTTACCAGCTACTTGTACCGCAATTAACTCAAGAATGGACTGTTCACTAATTATGTAAGGAAATAATAAGTTAATATGGAGTGCTAGAATGCGATCTAACGGAAGTATTTACAGCAATTCCTGTCACTCCCGCATTTGCTGAAAGGTCATTCAGCAAATTAAAAATAATAAAAAATTATATAAGAAATAGTATGGGCCAAACTCAACTCCGACATTTATTGCTAATAGCAGTTGAAAACAAAACAGCATCCAGTATAAATTTAACCGAAGTAATTGATACTTTTGCGAAAACTAAAGCTAGGAAAAGATTGTAATAATTATAATCGTTATTTAGTCTGTTGGAGGTCTGACCTTTATAATATATATTATTAATTTTAATTAATTGATCTTTATAATTATTAGAAGTAGCCATTATATGATCTTGTTTTTGTTTAGTTTATGCTTTAGTCTATTTTTGTTAATTAATTAAGAAAACTTACTGTCTAAGTTTTATAATTTTTGTAAATAAGCTTGCATCGGCTAACCTATCGCTGATCATAACTGTAAGCTGGTGCAACGTATCTACGAATAAATATATAAATAAAATAATAATAAACCCTTGAATCTTCTTTATTTCGTTTTATTGCCCAATACCTACACCAAGTATTAAAATAATTGTAATTTATGTTGTTAGTGTTTAGTAATTTTATTACCTGCCCATGCACGAAAAAGAGCTGATGATAAAGTTGCTTAGCATTATTAATGTATTTGTATATTTAATGTTTTGCTTCAAAAAACCTTACCAGTTTTGATTGCAGTGGGTCCCATTTTTTTATTTACCCCAGGGCGCTAGGTTATCTAGCTACGCCACTGGTAACACTTGTGGATTATCTCGACTCCAACAAGTGGAGAACTTGAAGCTTCAATTGAGTCCCATTTGCGAAATTGTAGTAAGGAAGTAAAGAGAAAAATTTGGAGACTTAGCTCTTAGTTTCCATATTTATTTTGAGCTGTCGAATAATCTGCGCCACTTTTCCATCTTATCAGAGTTTAACGCGCTCAAAACAACTGGGCTACCTGAGTCGAGCATTACCATACGGAAAATTGGTCCTCAAGTTCAGCTTCAAGATTCTGTTGGACCATACTGTCAGTCGAATTTTGGAAACCGATTCGATCTAACAGTCTGGATCTCGTAATCTAAAATTATATTATAGGGCTCTGATGAATATTCGGGACGAAGTGAATATAAGCAGATATTATTAGAAGAAAATGGGGAAACATCTGATGCAAACTTGTTTATAGCATCACTTGTTCCTATATCAAACTGGTAAACGAAGATCCTAACATAAAATCAAAGGTGAGCTGTTCCTAACAAAGATAGATGGGAAAGTTGGCCAAGTATTAACAGAAATTAGTTATAGTGCTGTTTGTACTGTATGTGGAGCAAAAATTTACTGCAACTGCAACTACGCAAGCAAACGTAAGCTCAATATTGCCTTTAATAGCAATGTTCGTTATGACTCTGGCCTTTCTAACATACTGCTTTCACGCCAACCACAATACTATCTTGAGAAAATTAGTTTTACATACTACCTCGTCTTCGGAATTCCTTACCACATCATATTATAGAATTTCTAATCCATTAAATTGTTTTCCTGACGACAGTACTCTCAGCTTTTCATATTCGTCCTCAGATTCGAATTTGGAATACTTTGACCGGCTCGATTTTTCCTACCCATTTCGATGCTCAGACATTCAAAACCAATGTGCATCGGCATTTGCTTTTAACTCCTTTCCCATTTCCCTAAACGCTCGTACTGTGTTAAAGTATTTCGAGGGTAGTCAAATTCCCTTTAGTGCGCGCTCAATATAATAAAAAAAAAAAAAAACAATAAGCGAGATTTCAATTGCTGTTGGAGTTTCAAAATCAAAAGCTTCTCTTAAAGTCGATGGTAAAACTTCTTCCCTAACAGAAGTAGATTATATATTTTGAGGCTGGAGACCGATTTTATGCTTTAGATTTTCAAAGGCTGTTTTAAAATTCGTTGAATCTCGGAAACCTTTGCTTTTAAACCTCGGGTCCAAAATTGTCGATTCGGCATAAAGTGAATTTTTTTTCTAAGTTGTTGAAGCGCTTCTGTGTCTGGTAATTTAACGTTTCCAACAGCCTTCGGACACAAGTAGGCATCTGGTGGTCTTGAACTCGAGAATGATTTTCAAATTCATTTATTTTTTTAAGAATTTCGCGTCGCAGAATATTGCAAAAAACCAGTACTTTTGATAAGCTGACATTTTTTTCAGTTGATATCTCGACCGTAATTTCTGAAAAAAATTTTAAAATTGGAACAACTGCCTCAATTACTTCCCAATCTTCTGGTTTTAATGAAAGTGCATTCCTGAAGATTTGCCAACGTTGCAATAATAGAATCTATATATATAAAAATGAGTTTGTTCGTTTGTGCTCTCAGCTCTCATAAATACCGAATGAGGAAACATATCAACTTCGTTGTTTCGGTATGTGATTTGTATTCACATGTAGATGGTTTTTGTCAAAAAAAAATTTTCTAGCTAAATAAAAACAGTAAAAAATTAAATTTTTTTTGATTTGAACAAATCAGCTACACACCAAACAATGAAACCTGCTACACACCAAACAAATGTTATGCCTTTTGCTGTTGGCTTCAGTGAGCGGGAAGCAAGTGGAATAAAGAAACACAGTTCTGTGCAGCGTGCATGTATTTGTGTGAGCATCGTACACTGTATATCCTTCGCTGTTGAATGCAAAGTGAAGTAAATGGAAGGAGAAGCCCTGCAAAGCGGGCGAGGGTTTAGCTAGTTTTTTATATTTACAACGCGGTCCAGCATTTCATAAGTTGAGTTCCATCTTGTTGGGACGTCTTGTTTTAACTTAAGAATTGACATATCCATTTGCTTTTGCATTTCTGTACTGACCTTGAGAACGCCTTTAAAAGTATTCCACAATAGCTTTGACTTTTTGGACAGTTTTAGAAATATTTTCAATGGCTGATTGAAATGTGCGAAGCATCATATAGATCTTCAATTTGCAAGCTGTACTGCCAAAAGAATATTTGCAGCATTGTCACTTACAACAAACCCAACTTTGTTGCCGATCTTCCATTTTGCCACTTGTTCCTGTAAGAAACAGCAAATATTTGCACTGGTGTGTCTTTCACGGAATTCCGAGCAACCTAGCAAATTGGAACATATTTTTGCATCTTGGACGTCAATCTAGTGAGATTTCAGGGCAATGGAGCTTTGATTTATTTATCAACGTCCATGCATCAGTTTTTAGACATACTGCTGGAGCCTTTTCGATTTTGGTCTGCACTTCTTGTTCCAACTTCAGACATAGCTGCGGTAGCATTGTCTCGGACAAAGTCTTCCTGGTCGGTAACCTATATGATGGGCATAAAAGCGATATCAGTTTGGCAAATTCTGGTTCCTCTACCAAGCGCAAAGGATGGTATTCTTTATCTATCATTATTAGGTACTAACTGATTATCGATTTTAGTTTTTTTTTTGCTGAGATATAGGCTTGGTACTTTCAGCAAAACCAGATATTTTTTGCTGAACTGGTTTAGGTTTTGATGTTGAGTTAGACATAGCACATAGGGCAAGGAATGTCTGTGTCGACATCGATTCTTATGACACCTGTGTCCGTTTCCGGTGGTGCTGATGTTGTTGCTGTTGAATCAGTTGTGGTGGCTAATATTGTTTCAGCCTGGCGCTCTACAGGTTTTGTAGAAATTCCGACATGTTTTCTACTTAAATTTCCTAAGCTCCCAGAAGAATAAGAAATTATTTGTGAACAATACTTGCATTTTGCTTTCATGGGCTCGGAAGTTTCTGAAAAATGTTCCCAAAGGGGGCTTGCATTATTTGAATTGCTAAAATAAGCCAAAAACAAGTTTGAGCTCAAAATTGAAAACATAAAAAATCGTTAAAACGGTTTTTTTTTCAAAAATCTTCTTGGGCGGCGCGGCGGCGCGGCCAGAGGCCAACCCACGCCTACCCCGCCACGCCGCGCACCACCACCAGCTCCGCCACCCCCCCGCGACAACGCCACCAGCCCCGCCACACCAGCGCGGTCCTCCGCCGCGCCGCGCCAAATAGCTAGAAAGGAAAATTAATTTGCAGAAAAATTGAAATTTAAACAAAAATTAAATATGGATGTTGCCAAAAATATAGAAGATGAAATTCTTATAATTCTTGCATTGTATGAAAAGTATTTAAAGTTTTTAAGATTTTAAGATTTTTCGAAAAATTATTTTTAGTGATAAAAAGTGAAGACCATGACGAGTTCAGGAAAGCAACTCGGGTGGGAATTAAAAGAGTTCAATTTACTGAAAAGCTTACTTTTCGAGAGGTTGGAGAAGCAGGATTTTATAAGGAAATCAATTACACCAGAATGTCGGTTGGCTATTACTTTATGTAGTGTATGTATAAAAAGTTGATAACAGTTGTTTTTGCAAGATACGAATTAGAATCTGTGCATGCTAAACCATTCTTCTTTGATAGATACCTAAAATAAGGACCTGCTTTTGTAGATAATCTCAAAAATTCGATTTAAAATTATGCAGAGTAGGTAGGTAATTTGCATGCGATCTGTCAAAAGTCTAGGTCGTTTAAATTGAACCAAGACAAAAAATCGTATAGAAGGAGGTATATTTCCTGTTTAGGTTGGAGGATTACATTTCTCAAAAAAAATTAGCTGAAACTAAAATAAGTTATTAAAAAACAGTGGGAATACATCATATCTTCATTAAAAACTGTGTTAGCAAACTCAAAATAAAAAAAAGGAATGTTTTTGCTCGAACTCATTTATTTAAAAATTTTACGTTATACCTAAGTACCTAATATTTTTGTTTTCAATATTCCATGTTTTTTATGAACTTAAAGTCAAACGCTAAACACGAAATGCTCCTAAGACATATATCCACAAAATAAATCGTTATCAAAGAAGAAAATTTCAATTGAAATGATCATTTCAGCTACAAATCAGGTCCTGGCGGGTTCAAACTACACGTCCTAGGCTTTTTGTCACATCGCATTCAAATTTGTTAAAGTTATTTTCCCGAGTATACCAAATAAATTATAATTTAGGTATGTATATGAAACATTATTATTATTGTTTTTTTTCTGAAAGCCAAAGCCAAAATTTTTTCTATTGGTCCAAATCAAAATTGGTAAAAGCCACATTTAAGTGGATGCTAATTATAACTCAGGTATGTATGAATTATTTTCCTGCGATAAATACTTTTGCAGATACACCCATTTCAAAAATTGTTTTTTTTTTCTCAAATCCAACTAAAAAGCGTACCGTACGCTAAAAAAATGCGAAGCAATCTGGGACGAGTTGGCCGTTATCTACCTTACTCAACCAAATGAGACAGAATGGCTTCAGATCTCTAAAGATTTTTATGAAAAGACAGGGATGCCTAATGTGGGAGCAATAGATGGCAAATATATTGAAATAAAGTGTCCCCCGAAGTCTGGATCACTTTTTTTTAATTATAAACAATATTTTAGTATTATTTTCCTCGCTATTTGTGACAGCAATTATACATGTACTGCTGTTGATATAGGAGCATATGGAAGTCAGAGTGAAGGTGAAGTCTTGCAAGCAAGTGGTTTTGGTAGCGCGATCCTTCAAGGAAAAATTAATCTTCCTGCACCACAGAAACTGCCGAACACCAACGCTGAATTTCCATTTTATTTTGAAGTAGATGCAGCTTTTCCCCTAAAAAAAATAAAAAAAAATATTATGCGGCCGTATCCTGGGAGACTATTGACGGCGGACAAAGAAAATTTTAATAAAATGATGTCTAGGGCACGAGTCAAAATGGAAAATACATTTGGTGTTGCAATAGCAAAATGGAGAGCCATAAGCGGAGTTCTTAATGTCCACCCAAAAAATGCTGAAAAAATTGTTAAGGCAATTGTAGTTCTACATAATTTTTTGAAATTTCACGATATGTCTAACTACTGTCCCCAAAATTATGTGAATCAGTATTCGGATTCAGATGAATTGCTGTCTACAGGGGGCTGGCAGCAAGAAGTTAATCCAATGCGTCAAAGTAGGCTATTTTCGAGGTTCCATCCACCTCGATGTGCATCTTCATTGAGAGACGATCTAAATGATTACCTGTTCCAATCCAATGAATAAAAAAAAACATAAATTACTCTTAAAATTGTCTTTTTATTAAATATTGTGAACAACTTTGTTGAAAGTTTTTAAAATTTCCAACTGCAGTTCCGCAAATTTTGCCGGGCTCAATTGACCCTCTTTACTTTGCTGGGCTAACCCTTCAAAAAAAATGGTCAGCAGAGGTTTTTTCCTGCTGTGTCTTTGTAAATTTTTTTTTGCCAAGTTGGCCCCCTTATGAAAAATCTTACTGGACCTCAATCAGCACGTCATCCACTCTTCGTTTTTTTGGGTGTTTTGACACTGAAACTCTGTCGGTGTGGTCACATTTTCGATAAAATTTTTATTATCCGGCGTCAATATTTCCTCTTCCATTGTGATGGAATATTCCTCCCTTGAAAAATTTCCAGAAGTACTGTAAATAAAGTATAGATAAGTTTTTCTGTACTAAGATAAATATTTAGAATGTTCAAACCTTGCACTGGTGTGCGAAACGTCCTTCAGGAACATTAATTGATCCATCCACTCCCATTTTTTGTGTGGTTATGGTTTCCGCTGCCACTGGGAGGACATTTTTTTAACTCCTAATAAAATTTATCTCTCACCTGTTTTTCAATTTAAGTGCTGTGAAATAAAGAAAAATAAATCCGAATAAGTCTTTAATAAATAATTTAGGAAAGATATGAAACAAAAACTAATAAAACAAATTTGAAATGTAAATATAGAATGGTTAAAGCGGATGTTTTGTTGTTTTTTGTCAGTTTTGAAGATTAGTTGAAAACAAATGAGGTACTGAATTTGAAACTATAAATAATATATGTAGGGTCGGTTGGGGTAAATGGAAACATGGGGTAAATGGAAACGGCAGTTATTTTTGCCGTTAAAATTATAATTTAAATTCAAGAATCATAGTAGCCATACATTTTAAATTTTCGTGCAACCGCTGCAATATACCACGGGTTCCTTTCTTTAAGTTTTTAGTTGAAATTTCTGTTTCAAAGTGAATGTGTTTCAAAAAAGTGAAAGACAATTAATTAATTCTTTAAATATTTTTGTTTTATAGTGTGTTTAAATAAAGAGGTGAGTAATATTGTATTTTTTTCAGGTGTAGTGAATAGCAATAATCTTATTTGTTTAAACAGTTTTTCGTAATAAGTAGTGAGATTCTCATATTTAAAGTGTTCTCATTTACCCCAGTAAAATTCACGTCGGGGGTAAATGAAAACATGAATTTGGGGGTAAATGAGAACAGTTTTTTAAGTGAAATTTTATTTTATTTATTCGATACAGTGTAAAATAATGCCCCGCACATATGAAAAAAAGAGATCCCCTGCCCAGTACGACATTACTGACATTAAAAAGGCAGTATTTGATGTTGTCAACAAAAAAATGACATTCCGACAGGCTGAGGAATATTATCATGTTCCAAAAACTGTTATTTTCAACAGAATAAAAGGCCGAAAAACACCTCTTATAACAATTGGATCTGGGCGAACTCCTGCCATTCCTAAAGAAATTGAAGATGAAATAGTTCGGTGCCTTATAACACGGTCAGAAATGGGCATTCCTTGTGATAAAAAAGAAATGCGAGAATTAGTCGGGGAGTATATTAAAGTTAGCGGTTTGAAAACACCTTTTAAAAACAATGTTCCAGGGGAAGATTGGTATTTAGGGTTTATGAAGCGCAATCCCAAACTTTCATTAAAAAAACCCGAACATTTACAAAAGCTTCGGAAGGATGCAAGGAATCCCTTTGTAGTTTATGATTTTTATGACAAACTCCAGAAAATAATAGAAGAACATCGATTAGCCGATAAACCACAGTTTGTTTTCAACGCAGACGAAAGCGGCTTTCATCACGATCCTAGTCGTATACGTGCAATAGGCGTCAAAGGCAAAGCTTTGAGCAGAATTTCTGGAGGATCTGGACGTGAATCCACAACTGTGCTGGCATGCGTATCCGCGGATGGTTCAGTACTGCCACCATTGATAATTTTCAAAGGTGCTGCTGTACAAGCTAGATGGACTTCAACAGATGGGTTTCCTGGAACGTTGTATGCAACTTCAAAAAATGGTTGGATGGAAGAACCACAATTTTTCAATTGGTTCGCAAACGGTTTTATTCCGTATGTTAAAGAAATTCGTTTAAAAGAATCCACCCCTAATCAGTCAGCTTTGCTTGTTTATGATGGACATTGCAGTCACATAAGTGTTAAAATCGTTGAAATAGCTCTGCAAAACAACATAGTATTAATGCGCCTACCAAGCCACCTTACAGACAAAATGCAACCTTTAGATAAATGCGTCTTTGGTCCAGTAAAAACCCATTGGGAGAAAAAATTGATTGCTTATGGTAAGACACAAATGGGTAAAGGTTGTATGCGTTTAAGTAAGCAATTGTTTTCTCAACTCATCGGAGAAACTTGGAAAGAAGCCATGAGCACAGACAACATTATTTCTGGATTTCTTAACACTGGTTTGTTTCCTGTTGATCGATTTAAGTTTCCCGAAAGTGAATTTCCACCAAAGGTTCTCGAAGATTATCGGACAAGTTTAAATGCTTCTGATATGGCGCCAATACAAAGTAAGGCCGTTCTTGAAATAGAAAGTAAACAATTCTTACCATATTTTATGTTCGTTTTAATAATATTTGAAATTTTGTTCCTACACAATAGGAAGTGAACAAGTTTACGATGCAGAACACACCTCTCCTTTGGGTTTCTGTCCAAACGACAATAACATTAATTTGACTCACTTTTCCGATGAAGTTTTGAATGAAACACAAATTCAATATCCGCCACCTCCAGAATTCGAACAAAGTATGATTACAAACCCTATTGAACTAGATGAGTCCCTCAGAGAAGAACACCAAAATGTACAAGGTACGATTCGTAATTTTAAGACTAATAACGTCATTTGTGTATCTATGTAGGTAGATATTTGGCGTTTTTCTTTTTTAACTCAGCAGATTAGATCAGATTCAGAACATAAAAATAATTGAATCAGAGGGCGAAGATAATAATATATTCAATTATTTTTGTGCTCTGAATCCATTCTGATCTGCTCTGAGTTAAAAAAGAAAAACGCCTATTGATAGATTTGTTAGGTAGGTAGATATGTTTTAATTATATAGATTCTGTTCTCTACAATACATACCTAGATACTATCACCAATTTATTTTGTAACGCATGTGCTTCAATATCAAACGATGTTCCAAACGAACCAAAGAAGCCAATACCAAGGCTGAAACAAATGACATATGGGGAAGTTTTGACAACAGAAGAAGTACTTAAACGACTGAGAGACGCTGAAGAAAAAAAACAAGCAAAAAAACTACCTAAGACTAAGGGAAAAGAAGTTCGCCAAATCAGTCAACCCATTAAGAAGAAGCGATCCTCGAGTTCGAGTTCAGATGACTGCGAAGGCGAAAAAAATATCATTTATGATGAAGATAGCCCATGGAACGAAGAATTCGAAGAAGATGACGAAATTGAAAGCTTAAACCCTGTGGATCATTCTACTATTAAGAAAGGTCAATTTGCTTTGACGCAGTTCAAAGGTGGAAGCAGACTTGCATCCATATTCAAATATGTGTGCGTAATTGAAACATGTCAGCAAATTGATAGAATTGATATAACTCTTCTTAAAAGCTTAGACACCACCCGAAAAACATTTGCATTGGTTCCATCCGAAAAAAAAACTATTAAAATGAATGAAATTATTGGTGTTCTTCCAAATCCAACTATGGTTATGATGGGAACCAGAGTTCACTACAAATTTCAAAGAAGTGTAAATGTAAGAGAAAAGTAACCAGGGTACCTATTCTTTGTAAAACAAACCTCTCAAAATAAACAAGTTTAATTTTATAAATGTACAAATATTTATTTCATTAATTTTTAACAGTTTTTCAAATATAAAAACGCTCTTTATAAGCCTTTTCAGTGAGATGATTGTCAAATATGGGGTAAATGGAAACATCGATTAAAATGAACAGGACTGGTTATAATCCAAAGAAGAATCGTTTTTGTTCACATTTGCCCCATTCCGAAGTCTATATCAATCAAGGGAAAGCAGAAAGTTGTTTTCATTTACCCCTGATTTCAAAATAAAATGGGGTAAATAGGAACATTGTTGGGGGAAATGAAAACATCAAAGTATTGCACTTAATATTCATCATGTCGTGACATAGCTATTAAATAATTAAATCTTCTCATTATTTTATAAGTTTTACACTTTTAGAAGTTCAAAATTGCTTGCAATTAACTTTTTTTTTTTTTTTTTATTTCGATGTCTTTGAAATTGCAAAAACTGTCCCCAATTACCCCAACTGACCCTAAATGAAAAGCCAACTGAAAGCATAATTATGAGTTTGAATATGTAAATATAGGTATACATAGATGAACTAAAATAAATTTTAATGAAGTTGAAAAGAAAGTCTGGATTGGCTGTTTCGATATATTCAACAAACAGGAGCTGGTGAGCAGGATTATCCCACAGGAAAGTAAAATATTTATAGTGTCCCTGAAAATAAAGAAGAATAGGTACGAGTCGGAGACAAAACAAAATGTTGCAGAATATGTGCAAAAATTGCGTACGGATTTTGGAAGAAGAGAAGCACCGTCAGCTCCGTATATTCGTTATCTTATGAAAAAAATGAAAGAAACTGCTGCTGTGGCAGAAAGTGTGCGTGAAGCGCCATCAACATCAATTCACCGTCGCGTCGTTCTCTACAATTTAACATTTCGGAGACATCATTGAGACGAATTTTGCATATAGACCTTGGTATGACGCCATACAAAGTCCAATTGGTTCAGGAGTTGAAGCCAACTGACCATCCAATACGATTTCGCTTCGCTAAGTGGGCCTGCGATCGACTTAGAGAAGATGCCGATTTTGTCAAAAAAATCATCTTTTCGTCGTGTAGGCTACTGCATTGCCAGCCGAAGCAACCATTTAAATGAAATTATTTTCCATTATTAACCGAAAAGATTGTACTTTCAAATAAAAAAAGAAATTTGAGAAAATATTTGTTAGTTTTTTTTATAGCGTTTTCAAAAAAAAAAATATTTGGCGGACCCTTTATAACTTTTTCTCATAAAATGAATTTAATATTAACTAATAGCATTCAAGTCCTTTTCATATGTAGTTTTATTTTATTTTAAACATATATAATATTTATGTGTTTGATATTGAGGCTTTTAATAAAAAATTAAAGTGTTAAATTAGGAATGAATTCCAATCATTGAATTCATCTATCTTTATGCCATTTTTTGAAAACACCCATTTTGGAAAAATACCTACAAATTAACGAATTCATTTTCATTCTTCTATGTTAGAGGTAGCCACCCTTTTTTTTTTGGTCAAGAAAATATTGTAGGTATATATTATTAGAAACGTTCATAGGAAAGTTCTTAGAAATTTGAAGTATATCCGTTTAATGCTCTTTCTTAACAATATACCTTTCTATTCCCAATCAGTAGGGAGGGTATGTATCTAAATAAATATTCAGATAAATGATTAACATCAAATCTCTAAAATACATATTGGTTTTGGGCTTTCAAACATCGTTGATCTGGCCAAGGGTTGGGGTTGAAATTCTGCTTGGGTAATAATTCTGCTTTCAAAATTCTGCATGTCAAAATTCTGTTTTTCAAAATTCTGGCTGTACAAAATTCTGCTTGGTCAAAATTCTGGTTTTCAAAATTCTGTTTTTCATAATTCTGTATTTAAAAATTCTGTGAATCTGTTTGCAAAAGAGTTATCGTTTTGACAATGTAAAAAAGTGCTCACTTTTTCACATTATCAAAACGACAGAATTTTTCCCCTCAGAATTCGAAAGTTTTCAGATACTCCCAGAATTGCGATTTTTGGGCCTTTGATATAGGATTGAAATATTTCATTTCCAATTTCCATCGTCTTCCTTAAAATCTGACATGTTGATGTTCGCTCTTTTTCTTTTATTTGTTTATTTTTATTTAGTTTTGCGAACTGGAATCTGCAACTGTTCTAGTTCCTAATTTTGAAAAAAAAAGAACATGTCTCAAATTCGAACACATTCATTCTATTTCTAGTTCATGTTCGCTTCGCGGATATACGGACATGTTATGAACATATCCGTCTCCGGATGTCTGAATCTGAACATGAAATGAGACATGTTTGTTTTTTTTTTTTAATCTTTTCATTCTTTTTTTGTTTCGGCGAAGTGATATCGGAACTATTTCAGTGTGCGGAACGGAAACGTAGTTCCAGGAGATACATGTCCGGAACTACCCAACTCTAAAATCAAGCGTTGGATAGATTATTTCACTGAAGAAAGCAAGAGGATCTGTTGAAACCAAGAGGAAGGGAAATTGCGGTCGTAAACCACGGCTCATGATGACAAGGTATTGATCCGTAATAGTGTAATAAATCCTGGCTTCAAAAGGACTTGGCGTTAGCTGGTGTCCACATTGACTCGTCTACTATTCGACGCCGGCTTCTTCAAGTCGGTCGTAAGGCTAGAAAGTCATTGAAGAAACAACTTCTTCTTGGGCAAGCGGCCAGAAAATATAAAGACTGTACTCCGGAGGATTTGAAAAAAGTTGTATTCTCCGACAAGAGCCACTTTGAAGTTCAGAGTTACAGGGTAAGTGTCGTGAGGAGAAGTGACAAGGAAAAACTGTGTTGGGGTTGTTTCACTGCTGAGGGTCCTTTAAACTTGCAGCCCATTGAAGGCATGATGAACAGTGTCAAGTATGCAGAGGTACATACCCAAATGCTTATGCCTACTATTGAAAGAAGAGGACACACTCAGGAAACAGTATTTCGGTAATATCTTGCTCCGTGCCATACGTCAAAAAAATGAAACAATTCTTCACGGAGAAGAACATAAATGTTCTAGAATGGCCTGGCAGCTCACCTGACTTGAACCCAATTGAAAATCTTTGGGCCATCATTAAAGCAAACAAGATTGCACAATATAAAACAAGCTTATTTCAGCAATTATTCGGGTTTGGTCATGATGATAATATCAAAAATATTTGTAATAATTTGGTTTGATCAATGCCAAACAGGGTAAAAGAACTCTTAGATGCAAATTAAATATTAATTTTAAAAAATTTTATCGTTTTTTTTTTAAATAAATAAAAAAAATGAAAAAAATCTGCTTGTCCCAATTAATATGCACATGTACATATTACTTGCTGAACTTTATAAAATTTAGCTTATAACTATCTTACAAGATATTGTATCTTAGAGTTATTTGCAATCATGAAACAAAATAAATAAAATGTTTGTTTTTTCTGTTTCTTGAAAATACTGGAATGAATTTTGAAAAAGAAGATATTTTTTAAAAGAACCATGATGTAATACATCGTAAACTAAAAACTTTTTTTATCATTTGGCATTAAAAGCCTTCGAGAATGTATAGCCCAATTTCTGTTCATTTTGTTTTTTTTTTAATTTGTAATTAAGTTGAATATTTTAAGCTTTTAATATATGTAATTTTATGTAAATATGTAAAGTATGAAAAAAGAAAAAAAAACAATTAAAATAAGGTCAAATTGTGTTTTGTTTATAAATGGTGAAGATGCACAATGCACATCTTTGAATATTATTTTAGTGTGAATAAAATAATTTCACTCAAAAAAAATTTCTTTTTTATTGGCAGTACCTTCAAGATCATGAGTGCAAAATTTAAAAGAGTCTAGTTACATATTTATGAGACACAAAAGCCCTGTTTGGTCTTTAGTGCGTCAGTTCATATATTTTGAAGTGCCTTGAACACAAATCATTTAACGGCTGTTAAAATGGCCACCACTTGAAAAGTTTCCAATTTAAAGTTTTATATCCTTAAAGTACACACAAAAACTTTTATTTTAAGTTGTTTAATTTTTTGTATTCCTAGGAAAGCTTGATGTCCACAATATTTAAGGTCACGTACAAAAATGTTTGGCGGGTGACAGTTTTCAAATACATTTATGGGGTTCAGTGTTATTTCCCTTTTAGGAAAAAAAAAACGTAAATATAGCCAGTATTCAAAAAGAATTAAGGCTGGATGAGGGAGACTTGTCACGAGACTTACTTTCAGGCATCTGACACAAAACCATGCCACTTTTCTGAGCTTTGTTACAATCGCAATGTTGATTAAAACCGCGTTCTTATTAAAAAAATAAGAAAACAATTCCTCACCCCTTGCTCATTTTACAACAAGTTTTTTGTAATGAAAATTCTTTATGTAAAGTAGTTAAAATATTATTTCAAATAATATGATAACGAGAAGGTATAAATCAATATATTGATGGAATTATTAATAATCCAATAAAAGTACTTAATCAATTTAATGATAAATTTAAAATACTAGAAGAAGGGTCAAATACAGAAAATAAATTAGTTATCATTTTCAATTTATAGAAATTGTATTAATTTTAATTAAATTTTTAGATTTAGAAGTTAAAGGAAAATATACAAAATAATTTATTACATTAAATAGAATAAAAATAATTCTAAATAAAAAAAATAAAAATAATCATCTAATAGGAGCTATTTGAGGAATCAAAAAATATTATAATTATAATAATTTCAGTTTGACATACTAATGTTATATTATTTAACTAATTTTTTTTATAAATTATTTTTTAAATTTTAAATTTCACAATTTTTTTTTTTTTTTTTTTCATTATATAATATAATATAAAATTCAAAATTTATAATACATATTCGAAAATTGTGAACTTTTCTTCAGTATATTGTCTTAATATTTTACTTGGCATTCATATATGATATAAAGTTTTTGTATTTTATCCCTTTAGGTATCCCTTTATTCATCAATTTATCATTTATTTAGTTATGTGAGTTTGTCTGTCTCAATTCACTGAAAAGTCAATATTTAAATACACAAATTAATCAAAAGTCCATTTATCATTTTATTAAAAATATATATAAATCCTGAATATGTCTCCATGGGTGGAATAAAAATGATGACCATTTTAAAATAAAGAAATAGTCATCAATCAAAGTTTTTTCTTGCTTTTAATTAATTTATTTTTAATAATAATTGCTACTGATATTGTATGTATACGTAGTGAAATAAATGAAATAAAACGACAAATATTTTTTTTATTCAACCCTGTGCCGTTTTAAATTTATATTAAATTACATTAACGTTTATTGTCCACAAAACAAAAAAAAAGAGTTTTTGAGGAATATTAAGAATAAAATTAACATTCAGAGCCGTTCAAATCACTGCCAATGAAATAATATTCGATGATGATGTCTTGATTTATTTAACACCTTCGAGATACAACAATCAAATTATATTGAATTTAGTTGTTTTTTAATTTAGAAAAAAAATTAGCGTCCCACATCAAAAGTGCCGAACTTTTGTTTGAAGGAGCGAAAAATTACCACTCAATTTTTTTGTACAACACTACCGAATTGGTCGCTCAAGTAATAAAACAAAAATCTTTCTTCTTTTTGAATGGCGGGCGGCTCAGCGTTCACATCAGCCACGTTTTGTAACCCATATAGCAAATGGATTTGCTTTTCGTGGCTTTAGTTAATTTTCAACATACACGCAACAACTTGGGATCAGATTTCTGTCGGGGTTAGTTTCTGAAAATCGCAACAGCTTTGAAATATAAAATTTTACCCAAAAAGATCATTTAAACACAATTAAGAGAAATGAAATTAATTTAATCTCAGTTTAAGTGCGTTTAGTTTTTAGACTATATCTTTCATAATTCTCGACTTTTTTGCGACTATAGGTACTGTAGGGCAAGTTTTTGATTCTTGCAAAAAATCGAACTCAAGATATTAATCAGACCTAACATTACGATGATAGAGAACGCGAAAAAAGTGGGTCCGCAATTCTGCCTGTGTGTCTGTCTGTACCTCGACCTACAGTCTAAACTAATGACTGAAGCGATTTCCTTCAAACTTTGTATATTGTTAGATAGTGGATGGGAGTTGAGTCCATGTGGAAAAAAAAGTATATGGCACATGCGCTCGCATATAATTTTGTCTGTTCTGTTTGTGTGGCTGATATTGTTTTTTCTCCTTTGTTTCCCGTCTAGAAAATAGGTAGTTTCTCGACCCATACAAAAACTTATACTTTTTTTACTCTACTTAAGGAACCTATAATTTGAACGAATTTCAAAAAATCCTGTCTTACCTGCCTAGGTTGCTACTCACTTTCAAAATTTTCAATTCCGTACAATTTTCCTAATTATATTCCAACCTGCAATACAACCGTATGAATGAGCCGGGAAGTGAAATGTTCTTTCAAAAAATTCTCAAAAGAAAACTTAAATTTTACAGTTAGAAGATCATATCATAACGAACAAAAAAATATGTAGGTAGATATCTACAACAAATAAAAATATCCACCGCCACCAAACCGAAAACCGCTCTCTAGCATTATATTGTTTTTTTTTTCGCTCATTCATATTGAAGGTATTAATGCAACGAGATAATTTTCCGCTTTGCAGAAAGATATAATTTTCCGCTTCACGTTTGCATGAGCACCCCATAAAAATTCTTGCATAAATGTGAGAAATAATCAGCTGTCACAACTAAACGTCACAAATTACTTCTGGAAACCTTATGAGGTTTATTTCTTCGCTTTCTGCATTAAATCTGTGAGATAAATTTATCTGGTTTGCAGAATATTTTTCCCATACAAATTTTGACAGCTCGTTTTTTTGGTGATAAAATTATCTGGTTTCCGAGGTTTATCCGAGTTTTCCGCCGTTGCATGTATAGGTATACCTATATTATGTATATTAGTATTCTCATTTCTCATAGTATGACATACCTACTCGTAACATCCAAAAGACGACTACCTACCTATAGCCAAAAAAAAGGGGCTGGGTGCAACCCACACTGATAACTTCCCATTTGTGATCTTGAAAACTTTATATTTAGTTTTTTTTTTCAAATATTTTCTGCAAAACAAACTTTAGCTGTTAAATTCAAACAATCATTATTTTAAGATTGAAAAGCATTTTAATTATTTAAAGAGATTTACGAAATGCACATATATTATAGAGATTGTTGATGTATAAGTTTATTCCACTTGACCCAGGAGGTAAACTTCCACGCGTTTTTTTAACGAATGTGGAATTTTCTTAGTTCTGTTTAAATTTTTGTTTTAAATTTCAGTTAAGTATATGCTGTAAAAAATTTTAATATGTATAAAATTAAATACCTAATGGCAAAGTCAATATCATTGCTCGCTCTCAAGATATTCGAGTCGAAAAACCAATTTTACCACTTTTTAGTTTATTTTTTTTATATTTTTTGTCAAAAACTGTCAATTAGATATTTGTCAAAATTTAACCTTTCATAAAAAATTGTACTATGTATAAAATAAAATATTTTAGAAGGCACAATCGTTGTTCGTTCTAACGACTTTTCTTTAGAATTTTTAACAGTTTTTGATTTTTTGTTAAAAAACTGTCAAATCCATATTTGTCAAAATTTTATCTGTTGCTAACAATTATGTTATGTAGAAAATAAAATAAACAAGAAGTCAATATCGTTACCCATTTTTGAGAAATTTGAGTCGAAAGACAATTTATACCAATTTTTGGTAGAATTTTTTGTAGTTTTTAATTTTTTGTAAAAAAATATCTATTGAATTGTTTTGAAATTTTCACCAGTAGTCAAAAACAACATTTTTCGTAAAATAAAATTATTTTAAAGTTAATATCGTTTTTCCATCTAAGGATATTCGAGTTATAAAATTTTTTTTTTAGTTTTTTTGATTTTAAAAATAACGGTATATTGATTTTTTCCAAATTCATATCAAATTTGTATGACGTCAAAATGTGTCGAATAAAATTTATTTCAAGTCAATAGCATCGTTTGTTCGTGAGATATTTGGGCCCAACCAAAATTTTCACTTCTTTTTTAAACTGCTATAGTAAAAAAACAACTGATTGAATATTAATAAACGCCCTTTCAGCTTCTTTCGAAGTTATTATCTGTAAAAAAAAAAATTATTTCAAGTCGATATCTCTACTCGTTCTTGAGATATCGACGATAAAAAATGGTACCAGAACGTACGTACACACGCACACACAGACATCTCTCTAAAAATGATTGAAATAGGCTCTAGGGACCTTGAAACGTCGAGAAATGTCAAAAATTTCAATTTTACAAATCGGACCGATTACAATAACTCCCTACGGGAAGTTAAAAAACATCATTCTGAAACTCAGAACTCATGTAAAGATAATTTCTTTTTTAAATTTTGGAGTGATTTTTGAAAGGTTTCAACTGTGTATTTAAATTATGGTCAAATTAAAACAAAATAAAAATAATTTCAAACGTCTTCTTTTAAAATATTGAAAAAAAAACAATTTTTACAGACATTGCCGTCACAGTTATGGAAAATAACGGGATATAATTTTGTCATTGTTCAAATGTGTTTTTTTCTTTTATCATTGATATCCCAAAATCTAATGATCGGCAAGAGTATGATAACCGGGGCGCCGAGAAATGATAACGGATTTTTGTAGAACACGGCAAAACAAGCATTTTTTACTATGGGAGGGGGGGTCTATCTCCCCCCGTTTAGGCGGTAGGGGCAATTTAAAAAATATGTAAGTTAAATGGAGAAAAATTAATTAAAAAATAACGGTAATATTTAAAAATTAAGTATTATACGTTTTTTTAAAGCCAATATTTTATTTTATTAGCCAGTTTTTAAATCAAGTCAAAACTATGTATAGTTTTTGAAAAATTAAATTTTAAACTCAAAATTTGAGTAAAAAAAAATTTTAAATTTCAATATTTCAAAACCGTAAGTTTACAAATAACTTTTTTTTTTTAATAATTTGTTGCTCTTATTAATATTCAATTCAAAACTGAAAACTAGATGATTTTATGCCTTTTAGTTTTTAAGAAAATTGAAAATAACCACAACTACTATTTCAATTTATGTATGTTTTTTTTTTGTTTGAGTGGTCTTATTTTGATAG
Organism: Syrphus vitripennis; assembly: GCA_958431115.1. Classification (NCBI taxonomy): domain Eukaryota; kingdom Metazoa; phylum Arthropoda; class Insecta; order Diptera; family Syrphidae; genus Syrphus; species Syrphus vitripennis. Next base: position 76,610,861 of record OY288109.1, on the reverse strand, counting down.
TAAAAATGGTAGGTGCTAGTTTGGGTATATGCAACAGTGAGGTGTGTGCGGGTTTGGGTGTATGCAACAGTGGGATGTGTATCGGGGGGGCATGCTGCCCCCCTGCAACCCCCCTGCTTGGGCCCACTGTAGGATTTGGGGTAGGTGCAAGGTTGGGTGTATGCCACACCGAGATGTGTATGGGTGGTGCAACCCCCTTCTTGGCCTCACTATAGGATTTGGGGTGCGTGGAAGATGGGGTTGGTGCTATAGGTGGGGTGAATGCAAAGTTTCTTTTGCATTTAAATAAGCTGGATTTAAGAAAAATTAATTTATCCTAGTATATCTCAATCCATATTCGATTATTACTATCAAAATAAGACTACGTAAATACTCAAGCAAGGAAAAAATAATTTAATTAAAATATTTTTTTTGGTAATATTCAATTTTCTCAAGAACTAGAAGACATAAAATCATCTTGTTTTTAGTTTTTGATCAAAAACAAATTAAAGCAATGAATTCTAAAAAAAACAACAGTAGGTAATGTTAGAGTTTTGAAAAATTACACTTTAAACCTTATTTTTGGCGCCAATCACTTGACATTATTAATTGCACATATCTGAAGGTATTACCCTCCCAGTGAAATGCAAACTGCATTCAATCACACAATAATAATGTTAATCAAATCTATCGCTATACCTACTCAAAATTAAATTCTCCACCAACGATATCAAGCATTTCAATCATTCATCATTCAATTACACTATTTTACATAAACTATCGAAGAAAAAACAATACAAAATGACTTGTATACCTATATATATGTATACATATTTCTTTTCGCAAAACAAACAAATGACCCAACCAATGAGTATAAATGTATACACATAAGTATATATAGGTACCTATACTGCACAATATTCAACCAAAAATCCTGCATCGATCCGACCACAAGAAGTGAACACGAATTTCCATCAACCATCAAGTCTGCGAGTTACGATTTGAACAAAGAAAAAAAACAGGACATAGGTATATAATTATCTACCTAATTTTTCAAACTTCTGAGTTTTATATCTAAAGAACGATCATATCCATCGCGAAATCATGAATCGCGATAACAAAATACAATGTGTAACAACCTACAAGTAACTTGCCCAACCAAAAAAATCAAATTCTTCTGCATGTGGCTACGTCATATACAAATTGTCATTCATGAATCATGACCTTGCATCAAATATATCTAGAAAAAAAATTATTTCTAACAGCAAGTTTTTTTTACATTTTCTAATAATTATAAGATGACGGGTAAGAAAAGAAAAATAAAAAAAAACTTAGCCAAGTACAAAAAAAAACAAGACAAAATATATGTGAGAGCGAACGGGCGGGCGAAATTTATTTGCAAAGAGATAGAAATTCTCTTCTTTAGCGCTGATATTGCAATGGAATTTTGTGGAACTACAACTTCTTTGTGTGCGTGTGCAAGGAATTTTTTTGTTAAAAAATGCAAGACGTCTAGTCTTTTCTAAGAATAAAATTAAATAAATAGCAAGCAGAAAAATTATTTTTTTTTTGAAAAGTGAATACTAGAAAAAAATAAAAAAAATATGCCAGAATTCATTGCCAGTCGTTCTCTTACAATGGTATAACAAATACATATTGTCATATTGAATTGCATTTTGAAATATATCCTATGAGTTTTTTTTTTTCAAAACCGAGACTGTTTTCAGAATATATGAATCTTTCATAAAAAATTATTCACAAAAATTAAAAAATATAATTCTAAAAGCCCCTGTGCAAACCAGAAAATTTTAAGAAAAAAAAAGTGTTTTTTTTACTTTTTGTTAAAAAAAAAAAAAAATTGAAAACATTGAAAAAAAAGTTAAGTAATTGCACACCTATTTATTGGCTTTGTAAAAAAGATAGTTTGATTTCTTTATCTTTTATACTTATTAAGTTATATCCAGTAAAACACTCATACCACTTAGTAAATTTCCTTCATTTTTCATGGGTTTGTAAGATTTTTTTTGGAATTAAATAAAAAAAATAAAAAAAAAATAAAACCGATACTCATCTTGCAGATATATTTGCTTAAGAAAAAAAATAAAAAAAATTTATTTATTATATGCCCCATCATATTTGCAAGCACTCTACAATTTTTTTTTGATTTTTCCATCTGTTTGCTAATTTTTAGGTCCAATTTTAATTTTTTTTTTTTAAAGCTCCTGAAATATTTTACCTATCCTATTTCCTATCGATATCCGTTTGTTTCATTTAAATATTCGGAAAAGTGTGAACGCTATACGACTTAGCGCAAAACTCTAACCTATTTTTTCATGGGACACTCACCCTTAATATAAAATAAATATAATCAAAGCAATATAGTTATCATGACATTCAACCTGTGAACCTCTATAAAGCAGATGATCCCAGGTTAAACTCATGGATCTCCCAATAATCTGAAAATTAAAAATTAACAAACTCACAGCATACAAAAGCGCACAAAATAGCCTAGGAACTTAATTAGCTCCTAATAAATGGCACTACAACCAGAACAGTCTAGACCTTCATATCCCTAAAACTCTATGTCACTCATTTCGGCCCGTTAGCTTACTCCTCCACCTAAACCACTTAATCTAATATCTATCTGAGACGCCTGCGCCTCTGGAAAACCTCGTTTACAAAAACTGCAAAGTTTTCAGCAGATTCCCTACCTAATAAAATATTCCTAAAGTGACAATCATTTGCAGATCCCACCTCGCCCATAGCAGAGAGATCCCTTAAGTCATCATATCGATTACATTTAACTAAAACATGCTTCCAATCCTCTCTAGGAGACATACAGGAGCATCTTAGAGAAGAAGCCAAATTCCTTTTATGCAAAAATGCATTTAAGGACCCATGTCCAGTTAACAAAAAGCTCCCGTAGAGGGAGAAGCCCAGATTAGCTCGATCAGAAGCCTGCACTACGTCGGGAAGAAATTCGAAGGTCACTCTATGTTGCCTTCTTTAATACAGCCTACAGCAGTGGATCTTCTGCCCCTACAAATGCAATAAAGCTGTCCCCAGGGGTCTTCCATATGCTCTGCAGCGAACGCTTTTCAATCGTCCTCCTTGGTTTTACCTAATAAATACTTATATTGTGCTAGAGCTGCTCTAAACACAGAACGAAATCTACCTAATTCATCACCCACTATACCTACGTAACCTAACTCCCTTCTGAAAATCTTTCTTAAGACCTCTAACCTGTATTCGTTTAGAATCAAGTTCAGGAGTCCACCACTTCAAACCTTTATAATTTATCCTACGACTTTTCTTAAGGAGATTGTCATTGACACCCCATACTATATTATTAATACAACCTATCTTCCCATCTACAGACATAGCATCGAATGACGCAAGTGGAACTGACTTTGCCTGATTTGGTTCTGATACTCTACCCAATTGACATTACTCAGCTTCCTGTGTTTATCGCCCAAGTCACCACGGATACCGTGAAAGTCGGAGGTAAACTCCACTTGAATAATGGCATGATCGCTAATACCCTCTCCCTCCCTAATGAACCAGTGAAAATTGAAAGCGTTAAGCGCAGTCTCATTTACAATGGTGACGTCAATGTCACTCCTACCTCTACCATTACAAAATCTATAGGATTCGCTTGGGAGATCCACAGCATACATGCGATTCTGGGTCATCCAATCGCAAAGTAGCTCTCCCCTGCCACGTTTTCGGCTTTCAGACGTTTGTCCTAACATCTTACTGTGCCAGTGGGATGAAACCACATTTGCATCTATCCCCAAAATTACAGGAGCCCTGCCAATCAACCCTACCAGCCTATCCATATAATTAAGGTATGGCTCGATGTCATGCTCATATTTGCAGTAGACACTGCACAGGAAAACCCTACCGAAAAATCCTTCTACGCTAACGCATATACCCCACTGACTCTCGTCGAACAGCATGAAAACTGTATCGACATCGCTTATGACAACAGCATATATGTTGACACATGATCTCATAGTCTCTGGCAATTCTATCAACTTCCCACCTGGGACATAGGGCTGTTGAAGCAGAGCGAAACTACATTTTTTCCCCTTAAGGAGAGACCTAGATCCTTTACTGCCCTATCTGCTCCCTGACAATTGTGTTGTATTATTCTTTCTACCATTAATGTTTAGAAAGAGCCCTAGCGACAGCCCTACAATAAATCGGGCAACTTTTTGATAGCATCAAATGTGCTGAAGAATCACCCTTAAACTCGCAGTCCCTACACTTAACTGCATTAATGCACTTGTAGGACGAATGTCCTAGCTGGCCACATCTCCAGCAAACATCTTCTAGTGCCCTACAGCGATTGCGCGTGTGCTCCAGGCTGAGACACCTGAAGCAGTGCAGTACTGGCGCACCTTCCCTCACTTGGAATGAGAAATGCTTAATGTAGCATTTTTCTTCCCGCGATAAAACATTAGAAATAATATCACTGCATTCAATGGTGACATTGACCGTTTCGTCAGGTTTCTCTTCTCATGGGGAAGCAATCAACCTGACTTCTTTTTTTTTAAATCTTCCTCGTTCATCTCACGCAAGTTTAATTTACGCAGATCATTCATGAACACCTCGGACGAGAGTCTCTTGTGGACTTTACCTTTGTATTTGAAAACTATAGTACTCTCATGGTGGAAGTCGAATGGGGCGACATCTAATGTATGCCGGCAACCCTTACTCTTTTTTTTTGCGGAGAGCTTATGGAGGTTTTAAATGATATTTATTGATATTTTTTGGATGCAATTATCCAAAAAATAGTCTCCCCTTGCTCCTACCACCAATTTTCGACGCTTAAAGACTCACCAAATCGAATTTTACACCTCACATTTTGCAGCGCCACCACCAGGATCCGGGCAACCCTAAAAAAACTCGCCAAGAGAGTACTATAGTTTTCATATACAAAGACTTTACTAATTAAAAGTTTCGGCAATTTCCTCTCAATTGATGCTGTCAGACCAGCCTTCTTAATTTTGGGGTTACTCACTAATAATTCCCTATCTTCAAAAGACGGCAAAGAGAGCTTGCAGCCTGTTTTAGTCTGCTTAATTAATGTTTCCATCTTCTTCATCACACCTACGGAAGAACCTTAAACACTACCTATTTTAATTTCAAATTGAAGAGCTACCTTGACGGTTGAACAGGCAACACTTTTAAGTGGCCGTTGGACGACCGACCAGCCAGCCAGCGCCAGCGAGGAAAATTGATTTTGGACCGTGGAAAATACCGTCTGCTGCTTCCTATGTACTTGAATTCGCAAATAACTGTGCGAAGGATTTAGGGGATGCTGGCTGTGGTACTCGTGGTACCAGCGGTGATTTGGTCTTAGCGGAGGCAAACGAGCAGCAAGCATTGGAGACCATTCCGTCCTCAATGCAGGTGCTCGGCCCCACCGTCATATTTTCCACCACCATAGACAACATTACCATTATAATTCCCAAAGCTAAAATCGTCCCCATCACCATTATTATCAATGCAATTTGACTTACCTTCAGTATTACCGGGCATATGGGCCTGCGGTAATTCCATTGATGACAGGCCGCATTCCACCTCTGTGCACGTCACCTATTCGCTCTCCATTGCCGACGAATCTGCTTCGTTTGCTTAGGCTCTTTCAGCTTCAGCCTTCTTCTTAGCTCTCTTAAACCTTTTTGTTTTCCTCAACAAACCAAATTGAGTGAAACAGTGAAGAAAAAAAAACTTTTTATTAAATTATGTAATTGATTATTTTATTTAAAAAAAATTTTTTTATTAAAGAGTTACATTTATAAATTCTTTTATTGCTAGATTACAATTCGAAAAAAAAGAAAAATTAAATAAAAGGAACAAAAATTTACATAAAAACATTTAATTTCTTGGAAACTATCATCTAAGTCCGGAGTAATGCGTAATAAACTTATCATATCTGTTGAGTATTGGGCTTTCACATCTTTTTGGGTTCTTACATGCCTCAAGGATGAAATAAGTGGATTGGATGAGATTGCTAGCATGTTGAATTACACTTCATTCTGCCGAATTTTTTAAAACTTTGCACGTATTTTGATATCTGTACTTCTTGTAGTCTTTATTTTTGGACTCTTGGGCTTCTTCTGACAATTCTTCAGTAGAGTGGTAGAGATTTTTATTCGATGATATTTTGACTATGAACCAAAATTTTATGAAGAGTAGGTTTGAGTAGTTTGTCAGGGTACTTTTGTTTCAATAACTCTGCGGTATCTTTGGTGTACTCTCCAAATTTGACTGTATTCACTTCTTCCCTGCAATTCAAAACATTAAGTATTATTTTGATCCTATTTATAATTTCTTCATTGACTTCAGTTATTCGAGCGGTTGCCTCCGATTGTTCAAAAAATCTCCTTGAAGTGTTTCCATCATTGCTATTTCCAAATCCTTTGGTTTATCCACATCAAGTCCAAGCTCATCGTGGAAACGCCTTTGAATCTCTTGCTTTCTTCTTTTTTCTGCCTCCTTGATCCCAATAGATTCATCAAATTCCTCTCCATCTTTTCAAAGTGTGTAAGCAACTTTAAAAATAAATTCCATGCACCTGATTCTAGCATGCAATGGAGAGATTCCGTATTCGTAATTATGTTCGTCGTTATTTAAATCATCCTGGTTATTGAAGTTTTTTTTGGGTCCTTTACATATCGGACATAACCGCGTAGACTTTGTTTCTGTTAATTCGTTTAAAACTTTTCCGTCAATCATAGTTAAAAAGAACTCGTGCTTCACAAATATAGTTATATCTTCAAACCCATTTCCGGCTAATGTTGCGAAAACGCAACGTCTCACGTTTGGCCTCCAGGGACTTAATTGGTACATTTTTTTATAGCGTTTTAAAACTAATATTGGACGTTTATTAAATTATCCAATCGACCTGTTTTTGGATTTGAAAAAAAAAATTATCTCTGGAGTTTTTGATATCATTAAAATTTGCAATTTTGAAAATTTTTAGGTAATATTTTAAACTTAAACAAAAAATGAAAAAAAATAAAAAAAAAAAACTTTACAAACATATAAACAAACAATATTCTAAAATAAAATTGAACCTATTTTTATGGGTAATTTGCCTCGCAGGTGAGATTAAACCTCTGCGTTGCGTTTACGAAACATTAGCCAAATGCAGTAGCAAAAGCACAAAGAAATAATATTTTTCTTTTGTCCATTTTTGATAATATGGATTTTTATAATATTAAAAATTGGTGTGTGTAAAGCAATCACATACATGTTCATCATCATCATCGGCTCGACAACCGGGGTCCGGTCCTGGCCTCCTTCAACAAGTCTCTCCACCTATCCCGGTCTTTAGCCGACGCCATCCAGTTGCGCACCCCAAGGCTTCGGGCGTCCTGGTCTACGCCATCTCTCCAGCGCAAGCATGGTCTACCACGCTGCCGTCTACCATAGAATGTACCACAAAGGACTTTCCGAGCAGGTTCCTCTTCACTCATGCGAGCTAGGTGCCCTGCCCACCGGAGTCTACCGAGCTTAATTTTTGTCACTATGTCTGCTTCAAGGTAGATTGCGTACAATTCATGATTGTACCGTCTCCGGAATCGCCCTTCCTCACATATGGGGCCAACAATTCTCCTTAAGACTTTTCTCTCGAACGCGGCTAAGAGGTCGGAGTGTCTTTTGCTAAGCACCCAAGTCTCGGATCCATACGTGAGTACTGGCAGGACCATGGTCCTGTACAGCAGCAGTTTTGAAGTTATGGTGAGATTTCTGGATTTGAAGAGCTTTGACAGACTATAGTAGGCTTTGTTGGAATTGAGCAGCCGCCCGCGTATTTCTTCTTCTATATTATTATCGGCTGCTACTATTGACCCAAGGTATTTAAAGGATTGCACCACTTCAAATTCGTGCTCCGCTACCTTGATTGTTTGACCAACTGTTCTTCTCGCATTCGACGCCACCATGTACTTTGTTTTACCTTCACTAATGTGCAGCCCCAGATTTTGTGCCGCCTGCTCGATCTGGATGAAGGAATCGTGTACAGCTTGTTCGGTTCTTCCGATGATGTCAATGTCGTCTGCGTAAGCCAGTATCTGGCTGGACCTGTTGACGATGGTCCCTCTTGTTGCCGTGCCAGAGTCACGGATTGCTTTCTCCAACGCCAGGTTGAAGAGGAGGCAGGCCAAACCATCCCCTTGTCGGAGTCCATTAAAGATGTTGATTGGTCTGGATAGCAATCCGGCTATTTTTACTTGGCTTGTTACGTTGGTCATGGTCAACCTACAAAGTCGTGTCAACTTATTTGGGATGCCGAATTCTCTCATGGCTTTGTAAAGTTCTACCCTGGCTATGCTATCATAGGCGGCCTTACGCGGGTACCTGGTACTCGCAACGACCATGTTTTTCGATGCTGCCAATTCTAGGACTCGAAGTCCATTGTCATTAGTGTTCTCATGCAAACTATGGGTGCGTGCGTAATGCCTGAATACCGGCTCCATCAGGTGATACCCAGGTGGCTTTGTAGATATCTTTACGCGGGTACCTGGTACTCGCAACGACCATGTTTTTCGATGCTGCCAATTCTAGGACTCGAAGTCCATTGTCATTAGTGTTCTCATGCAAACTATGGGTGCCTGCGTAATGCCTGAATACCGGCTCCCGACCTATTTTAGCGTTCAAATCCCCAAGGATGATTTTAACATCATACCTTGGACAGGCATGGAGGGCCCTCTCGACTTGTTCATAGTAAGTCTCTTTATCTTCGTCTGAGGACTCCTCCGTAGGTCCGTGAACGTTAATGAGTCTGATGTTCTTGAATTTGCCTCGCACGCGAAGGGTGCATAGCCTTTCGCTTATAGCGTTAAAGCCGATGACGGTAGACTTCATTTTCAATTTTGTTACGAGTGGCTCCATCAGGTGATACCCAGGTGGCTTTGTAGATATCTTTACGCGGGTACCTGGTACTCGCAACGACCATGTTTTTCGATGCTGCCAATTCTAGGACTCGAAGTCCATTGTCATTAGTGTTCTCATGCAAACTATGGGTGCCTGCGTAATGCCTGAATACCGGCTCCCGACCTATTTTAGCGTTCAAATCCCCAAGGATGATTTTAACATCATACCTTGGACAGGCATGGAGGGCCCTCTCGACTTGTTCATAGTAAGTCTCTTTATCTTCGTCTGAGGACTCCTCCGTAGGTCCGTGAACGTTAATGAGGCTGATGTTCTTGAATTTGCCTCGCACACGAAGGGTGCATAGCCTTTCGCTTATAGCGTTAAAGCCGATGACGGTAGACTTCATTTTTTCGCTGACCAGGAAGCCTACCCCGAGCACATGGTGTTTTGTATGACAGCTGTAATATAAGTCATATTCTTTCTTTTGCAAACACCATTCCCTGTCCATCTTATTTCTTGCAGTGCTGTTATGTCAGCTTTATATTTTGACAGGGTATCGGCTAGCTGCTGAGCAGCTCGAGCTCTATAGAGCGATCGTACGTTCCATAAGAAAATTCGTAAATCGTTGTTCCGTTTTCGTTGCAAGGGTTGTCGTCGTGAGATCAGTCCGTTTCCGAGGCTTGTTGACGGTCTCGTAATTCTTTTAGTTTTACGGAACAGGGAATTAACCTGTTGCCAACCTGTGGAAATAGCCTGATCATATTAGCCAAACCTTTTTTGTTTGTTTTTTTTGTTTCTAGCGGCCGCCGCGAAGAGGCTATGATCACACTTCCACCAGTCCCGAATAGTTACGGCACGTGCATGTTTTCGTATGCTACATGTTATTCCCCCTATTCGGCTGATGGCTGACCGCCATCATCAACATACATGTTAGTGCCATAAAAAATTCATTCATCAAATAGGTAAAACCCTTTGGAAAAACCGTTTAACCCATCCACGCGAGATAATTCTTAGAAATGATTATACAGTAGTAAAAATTGATTCCTTTTTTCAAGATATAGTGTGCATTTTTATCTAAAAAAAATCATTCAACAATTCCAGGTATATTTATTGGAAAACCCTTTTCCCATTTCCTTAGATTTAGCACACTTTTTTTATTTACATTATAACCAGGTATAAAAAACGGGCTGCATATTAAAAAATCCATAATGTTGAAAATAAATATTTCGGATATATAAGTACGTGTGACTCGTTCTAAATTTCACTTATTACGTAAAAATCGTCAGTTGTGCAAATAAGTGTTTTTAAAAAATATTTGTGTTTTAAAGTTAAAAAAAAACTATTATGTATCGCCAGAGGTTTTTGTCGGCTAAAGAACTAGAAGATTTGTTAATGAATCCTAGTTCAGATCAGACGAAGATGATGAATTGAACCAGAAAGTAGATAAAGCTATTGAAACAAACGTGATTATTTTGCCTCTAAAAAAAATGATGCTTTGAGTGACCATGAAGAAATTGAGGATAACGTCCAATTATTGGAAGACGTGAACATATTGCCAAATGAACTAGCCGGTGAATTAAAGCTGGAATGCATATTAGACGATCTACAATTTGAGCCAAATGATTCAGAAAATGCATCAACATCACAAAATATTGCATCAACTTCTAAAAAGGAAACGACGTCTTTTCAATATAAATTACCAAAGTGGTCAAAGAGTCATCGAGTTGGCTTTTCAAATACTCCAAAAGAGGTATCAAGTGAAAAGATTCAAGCGATCTATAACAAAATAGTTAATGAGAAAAAGATAAAAACTAATTTCAAATTGATTAAAAAAGAAAAACGAAAAAACATTTAACTTTTTAAAATAATTTAAATTTATTTATTTGATGTTTAAATTTTATCACAACATTTATTTATTTAAATTTATAAGCGTCGCGTTTCGGTTATTCAACCATCTTCGGGCTTTAATTTGTTGTTATGTAGTGTTTTTTGCAAAGCTACTGGTGTTGATGCTGCTCATGGTGGGTGGTGGAAGTATGTCTCTCTCTTTTATTTATGGTGTAGTTTATTGCTGTATTGTATAGTGTGTTTGTTTTTATAGTTAGTTTGTCATTTAATATTTTGTCTTGTTCAGTCTTGTAAGCTTTGTAAATTTCGTATTCTTCCAGTGCGTCTAGTTTTGTCCCTTTTTTGCATATATGTATGTAATGGTTCTAATTTCGTCTCAAAGTCGGTGTAATTGTGGTTGTTGTCCATCAAGTGCTGAGCGTATGTGGATTTCGTATTTTGTTTTGGTCTATGTTCTAAATACCTATCATAAAATGTTCTGCCCGTCTGTCCTATATAGTAGCTGTCACAATCGTCGCATTTTATTTTGTAGACTCCAGATGAAGATTTCTTTTCGTTAATTGATTTGTGTTGTAGTATTTTTTGTATGTTACCTATTTGTTGTTTTAAATGATATGTTAATGTTTATTTTTCGAAATTCGTGTTGTAAAATATTTGGTAATAAGTTAGTGTATTCTATTGAGATGTATTTGTTATTATTTTCTGCAGTTTTATCTTTGTTCTTATTGTTTTTTATTTTAGTTTTCTTTTTGTGTATTAATTTGTCAATTAATTCAGCTGTGTATCCGTTTGTTGTTGCAATTTGTTTGATAATATTAACTTCGTCGTCGTAATCTTTTTTGCTCATTGGTATATTTAATAATCTGTTTATGAAAGCATGATATGCTGTCATTTTTTGTGCTTGTGGGTGGTGTGAATCTTTGTGTATTGTAATGTTTGTTGTTGTTGGTTTTCTGTATACTTTGTAATTTAGTTTATTGTTGTTTTAGTAAATGTTTAGATCTAAGAAATTAATTGAATTATTTGTTTCTATTTCGGCTGTGAGTTGTATGTTTTTATTAATGTTGTTTATATATTTTTTTAGGATGTCGATTTGTCTTTGTGTTCCGTCAAATATAACGAACGTGTCATCAACATACCTTGAGTAGAATATTATTTTTTGTTTTAGTGGATTTAGTTTTGATAATATGTATTTATTTTCGTAGTTGTTTAAGTAAATATCTGCCATCAAGCCGCTTAATGGAGATCCCATTGCGAGGCCTTCGTCTTGTGTATAATAATTATTATTAAATGTGAAGTAATTTTGTTTGAGTGTTATTTGTAAAAGCATTATTATTTCTTCTATTTGTTGTATGTTTAATTTTGCTGTTGTTATTAGATTGTTCTTAATTATTTTTATTGTGTCTACGATTGGTATGTTGGTGTACATGTTTGTAACATCAAACGAAACTAATTTATATTGTGGTAATATTTTATATAACAATTTTTTGTTGCAAGAAGTGTAAGATCCCAATTCATCCGAAATGTTTTGCTCCATACCACCAAGGACCCATTCTTCATAATAATATGTATCATCAGGTAGTTAAAAGCACACAACCACTAATAATATTTTATACGTGTTCACCTTTCCAAAAACAATATTAAAAATAAAGCTTATATGTACGTTATACCTAAATTTTACAACAAAAAAAAACTCGAATTTTTTTATTGATTCTGCTACCCCTTCGGCTAATGTTGCGAAAACGCAACACGAATTTTCCGGAAAACTTGAAGGTTTTAAACTTTTTTTTCAGATTTCACTAAGTTCAGATATAAATAGACAGCATATTAAATTTCAAACTTCTAGCTCACCTGGAACTAGTAGCCGCTGGATATTATTGGTTGAATATCTGCTATTTGCCTTTTTATATCGTTGACTGTTGTATTTATGAGTTTACTAGTTTCTTTAGCATATTGAAACATTATGGGTCGGCAGAAATGAGTTGATGATGGGCGAGGGTTCCTCCAATGTTCACAATCTGCACTATTGAGTCTGAGTGGAACAACTGATGCCATGAACGTGTTTGCGTCTGTTTCACCATCTGTTGTATTAATTTTTTGCTTGTACGCGCCTTGTCCAGATGATCCATCCCAGCTCCATTTACTCAGTAATGTCAAACTTCTGGGGAGTGCAATTATTTGTTCCTCCGTTTTGCCTTTTAAAAGCCGCCTTGTAGTATGATCCATCATGTCTTGAAGTTTTACAACAGCTGATATTTCCGTGATTTCGCTGTTTTCTCGAACTGCTTCTATTGCTGTAATTGTGTTGTAGGATGGCAGAACATCTATGTTATGTTTCCTCAGTTCTCAGGATCAAATCTCTCTAGCTCACATAGATGCAAGTTTGTGGAGCTGAGTTTTTGGTTGTAAGTTAAGAGATATATAAGGATTTATTATCCGTTCGGTTTGGCTTGACAACTTTTAAAAACTTTTTTTCTACTCAATGTAAAGTTGAAAAAGTGTGCAAAAAGTGGTGTTTCTAAAAACATTAAATTTAGCAGTTTAAAAAATTTATAAGTTTTTTTTTATTTCTAATTTATAGCAATTAACACATATATCAAGTAAAAATGAAAAAAAATTTACTTATACTATTTTCCTAGTTTTTTTACTCAAAGTTAAAAAAAAAAAAGTTTAAAAAAAAAATTGTTTTTTCTCACCATAAATATTTGTCAACTTTGACTGGCTCTACAAGCCAAACCATTGATACAAATGAAAAATTTTTTCGATTGCTAGAGCTCCAAACATTTGTTAATTGAGAAAATATAAAAGTTTTGCATTATATGTAAGCCCACCCGAAAAATGAATTTCGTAAGCACTTTTGCCTAAACGGGCCACTGTGCGTCGGCCGTAGGAATAACCAACGAGGGTATTAATATTATTTTACCAAACACTAAGTGTTTCTGGAAATTAATCCTCGCATTTCACTTCTTTTTTCAACCGTATTAAGCGTCGCGGAAATAGGTAAGGCAAGGAGCGAACGCAACCATTCGCGTCAACAACTAAAATTCAACTCAATTCGAACACACATTGAGATTGAGACCTAAAGAATGGGACCTATTTCTATATTTTTTTTTAAGTCTCTACCATGCTACTCGTTTATGATTAGCTTAGGGTTCATGCTGCCATCGTTGAACACAATCTACCGATGGCATTCCGAAATTCGACTACCAACAGGATTTAGTGAAAACATAAAGGATTTGCTGAAAAACAAAGCAAAGGACATGACGGCAAGGCACGGGATAATGATGTGAAGATGCAATGGCCATTGGCCGTAGGCAAATCCTACCATTCTTCATCGGGCTACATCAAACCCTTTTGTGGAAACATCAAAAAACTTATTTTCTGCTTTCACATCTTAATACAGTGTGGCAGAAAATTTGTTTTCTATGGATTGTTGTAATAGAGGATCATATGAAAAGGAACCTTCTACCTGGAGATTCGTTAGGCATCTCAAACAAATTATTTTTCAACACTTGACTGCAGCAGAACATTCGGGATACTAAGATGCTGCAGAAATACCACTTCTGGCAGGTAAATTAAAAAGGAAATTCAATTGCGGGGTTTGCTCCAAATTTTTAATTCATAAAGACGACAAGGACAAGGAAAGAAAGAAACAATGCTCATTAAACTTGGGGCTTATCAAACAAAAACCATACCTTCGGAATATGGAAAGTTTCGAAAAAACTGTCAATGTCCATAACCGAATTTGTTTGAAAGATTTTGAAAAGAATAGTTTTTCTGAAAAAATTGTCGAAACATGGTTCCGTAGAATCATAAACGATAAGGTGAGGATACCAAGAGCAAACTGCTCAACTGAACACCAGTAAGCAATGATAAAGTTTGTATTGTTATTCTATTTTTTATTATTATTTGAAGGACTTACAAAATTTTATCAGTTCAATAGTGCAATATTTTAATAATAGTGCAAATATAAATAATTTTTCCATTCTCGTGTCAAATATTAATTTTTTTGTCATTATTTTTTCTATTAAAATTTCTTTGAAGAACCCATAGAGGACATAAATTGCGACTAAGGGACATTTCAATCATTGAAATCGGGCAAATATTAACGTTTATTAAGTACCTAATACTTACATATAAGAGTTTCAATGAAAATCGTATGAAGTTTTTGAAGGTGTTGCTTATGATAAGTTTTAATTTCAAAAATTCTTGCTCTATTTTGATGATTGAAATGGTTCCGACCTGCAATTTAAGTATTGTAAACGTTATTAAAACCCATTTTGAATTTTACCAAAAAAACAAAAATAGCAATACAGGGGTGGTATCGGCTAACGCGATAGTTGATAGTTGATAATCAAAAACGATACTTTTGCTCCATGTAAGGTGATTATCAAATCGACAATCGTTTTTTCCTTGTATTTCAAGTGACAGCTATTTAGGTATCGTTTTCATACATTTTTGTGAGTAACATCGCTATTTTGGATTCAATTTCTAAAGCAAATAAATTGTGTGTAGAATATTGTCAAATAAAAGCAAATACATAAATAGGAGAACCAAAATGACGTTTCTCACTATAAGTGCTGCCAAAAACTCAGCCTGTTTTATTGATCACTTTACACAGAGCAAATCAGAGTTGATAATCAAAAACGACTATCAACAAAGCGACAATCAACAATCGCGTTAGCCGATTCCACCCCAGCAATATTTTTTTCGCATTATCAGGTAGGTTGTGTAGAAGAGTTGTCGTTTGCAGGTGGAACGGAAAGGTTCACCTAGCGTGTGCTGCAAATGTTTGTAGTTTTTGTCGCCTCCTCGTCCCCCACCGTTTGCTCGTTTGTCTTATCGCGTAGTGTTCTTGTCCCCATCACAAATAATAGAAATAATAATAAAAAGAGAAAAACAAAATATAACACGCAAAAAAAATCAACCCAAAAAAAAATCATCATCAAAAAAAAACGTATTCACAGAGCGCAGTGAGTTTTTCTTTCCTTCCCAACCTACAGTTGTTTAGCTTGGCAAGTGCGTGAATTGTATTGTATTATCTAAGCTTCTCAATTGATGTACTTGCTGAGCGAACAATAACAGATGCATAGGGAAATACTGTTTTGACTGTTAGGGTTCAGATCAATTCACATCACTGCTAAGGCACAACACTAGTAGTGTTGTATATTGAAAAGAATTTTATAACCATTTTCAGTTTTTTCTCTTTTCGTCTTTTATTTTCTTTTTTATCGCAATTTTTGGAAATTTCAAAATTTTCTATTGTAATATTCGTGGGCTTACAGCAAATTTCCTCCTTTTGTGCGCCCATTCCAAACAGGCCAGCTGTTTTTGGCACTAAGTAAAACCCAAGATGGTGAAAATACTGATCCTGCTGAATTTCAAATTCATTGGTATAACTTAGTGCCATTATTCCTTTCCCACCATGATCTCGCCGTCTAAGTAATAAATGATGTTGCTTACCAATTTCAACCACAATATGGTCTAACCAACCCCTTGTTCAACTTCTTGTGGTTTAAATTCTCGGTAAACAGGCACATCATACATTATTGTTTCCTTTATCGAAGTCCTAATTTGGACAGAGTTTTAACTTCTCGCGCATTTGATGCTCTGTCCGACTCCATCCAAAGAATTGTTTCCTTATACATCCTCACACTGAAATTGTCGATTTCAATGTACGCAATTCTTCTTGGCTTCAACGTTTGGGCCAGACAACACCCCAAGGTATGTGTGCTGAGATCTTAATTAGTTAATGGCTGAGCCGAAAATACTTTTGACCCCGATAAATACACTATCAGTGTATTAACACGTCTAGGCACAACGTAGATCTCAACATACATAAATCCGCTGGTCCGGATGGTATCTCCGCCATTGTTCTGAATAGGAGTTCTTCCACGCTGGCAAACCCCCTGCGTAAGCTTTTCCATCTATCCTATTCTTCTGGGCTTGTTCCGAGCAGTTTGAAAACAGCATTTGTCCAGCCTATCCCAAAAAAAGGCGAATCTTCTTCACCCTCTACATACCGACCAATTGCATTCACGTCCCTTCTTTTCCAGCAACTTGATTAAGTCTCTTGGACAAGACGAGCATTAAAAATGATCGGAGACAGGAACATCATCGATACTTTTACTTTTACTTTTACCAGCGTAACGTTTCCTGTCTCACTCTTTTATCGTTACTTTTAAGGTAAGTGCTCTAAGGAAATAGCCAGTTGTATTTCTCCCCTTAAACAATTCAACCATAATACTCGCGCTTCCAGGAATGCTCATCAGTTTACTCTTGAACCCAATTTCGGTTTAACTGTTGAGTATAGGGATTGTTTTTAAGCTGTACTACGCGAATGTGGAATACCCTTGCACGCTCTGTCTTTCCCTTTCATTGTGATGTGACGAAATTCAAGACTTATGTTCACCGAAACATCTCCTTTCATATCCCCTTTCGCAATTTCGCAAAGAATAATGTTTTAGAAAGGATTGCTGAAAAATGGTTGGGTCAAATCATGAAGAGGAAGGTCAAAGGACCCAAATATAAATGAAAGTATATTTAAAATTGTCATACCTCACTCTTCATAATTCTTATTTTGTTAATAAAATGTTCAATGGTATATTTCAAAAATAAACTATTTTTTTGTTGGAAAGAGACTTCCTTATGATGTTGGAAAAATGATTGTATTTTACCTTGATGGAAATCATACATATGGTAAAGTTATTTATAGGACCGTTTCCTACAATTTTTTGGAGTTCTGGGGAGTTCTGAATAGCTCCCCAAGAGCTCTAAATAGAACTTTAAAAAACTTTGCTGGGGGATAAACTTCACATTATATTATTTGATTTTTTCGAGTTCTGAGTAGCTGCTCCCTAAGAGTTCTAAGCAGAACTCTAAAAAAACTTGTTTGTCCCACCCTTCATAAAAAGTTATAAGCTGAAGTAAAATTGCAGGGGGCCAAATTCACATTAGATTTTTTTGAAGTTCTAAGTGGCTCCCTAAGAATTCTAAGCAGAACTTTAAAAAAAAATTTATCCAACCCCCCATAAAAAGTTATGAGCTGAAACAAAATGCTGGGGGCCAACTAAATACTTACCTAGATTTTTTGATATTTTCTTTTATGCTGAGTAGCTCCCCAAGAATTCTGAAAGGATCTCTAAAAAATGTTTTGTCAGACCCTCCCATAAAAAGTCTTAAGCTGAAAGAAAATGCTGGGGGTCAACTTCTCATTAGATTATTTGATTTTTCGGAGTTCTGCATAGCTCCACAAGAGTTCTAAGCAAAACTGTAAAAAAAAATTTTTGTCGCAGTTACATGCTGAAACAAAATTTTGGTGGGAAACTTCACCCTTGCCTAGATTTTTTAAATTTTTTCTTCAGTGCTGAGTAGCTTCTCAAGATCCCAAGAGTTCTGAACGGAACTCTTAAAGAAATTTTGTGTCAGACCCTTCTATAAAAAAAATTTCTAGATAAAACAAAATACTGGGGGCTAACTTCACATTAGATTTTTTTGGAGTTCTGAGTAGCTCCCTAAGAGTTTAAGCAGAACTCTAAAAAACTTTTTTGTCAAACCCCTCATAAGAAGATATGAGCCGGAACAAAATGCTGATGCCAACTAAACACCTACCTAGATTTTTTGATTTTTTCTTTAGTGCTGAGTGGCTGCCCAAGAGTTCTGAACAGATCTATAAAACCTTTTTTTACCAGACTCTCCCATAAAAAGTTTTAAGCTGAAATAAAATGCTTAGGGGTCAACTTCACATTAGATTATTTGATTTTTCAGAGTTCTGCATAGCTCCCCAAGAGTTCTGAACAGAACTCTAAAAACTTTTTTTGTCAGAGTTACGTGCTGAAACAAAATTTTGGGGGCAACTTCACCCTTAGATATTTTTTCAACTAGATTACTTACCTACTATATTATGATAAGGTGACCTTTTTTATTGAATATTTGTTTGTTGATTTGTGGGCTTCAGGTCAGAAATAAAACAATTTGATTTTTTGTTCACAAAGGAGTTAAAAAAAGGATTAAAATGTTAAAAGCCATAAATGGCTTCGTATGCCATCAGACCCGGAATATATAGTATAGTATATATAGAATAAATAATAGTATATGGGGCATTTCACGTGAAGCGGACAACGAAAAAAGTGTTGGGTCATATATGGCGAGTTATATATTAATGTGATTTCCCCTGTAGGCCTTTCCACCATGCAAAAAAAAAGAAAATCTGTGCAAAAACAAAAAAAAAAGTTTTATCCAGTTTTAAGTCTAATTCCTAATCGGGATTATCTATTTATTTTAATAAGCTTGCTTTCAGTTGATATGCTTGTTCTCTTCACTATAAGGCCATTGGTCGTTGAAATAAAGGCATGAAATTTTTTAGTAACTAGAACTATCGCAGCCAAGTCAAAACGAAACGAGGTTTCAGGAAATGTCTTTCATGTTGAATACCGTCCTTGGAACAATAGTACACTGCAGTTTGAGGCAAAGCTGATTTTGCCCATTCGTATAACTTTAAAGGCGAAGTTATAGATCTGTTCGATGGCAGTTGTAAGCTTGTGCGTTAGCTAAGCGTTTAAGGTTTCCACCAAGGCCATCACATGGCCCCTTTCCATATGAAGTAGTTATAGTTACAAAGGTTCACAAAGTTAAATCTGTTTTTAAAGTGTTGAGGATCTCCATCTGTACACCATTTTTGAGACGGGTATGGCTCTATCTAGGAGGTGCTGATGAAGAAGTTTTTGAAAGGCAATGAATGATGCTGTATCGTGCTTTAAATCATCAGAAATCATCACAATGCTTCCATGTTTAGTTTCAATTCCTTCTTTGTAGTAAAAGACTGAAGTAAGAAGTGTGGCTTGGTCATTGTTCCAATGGAAAGTTTGTGCTGCGTCTTGTAACACGAAGCTATAATTTTCAGCGAAATGACATTGAACGAGAACTTCACATTCCTTGATAATCTCTTTTAAGGTCTTGAAATATTTTGATTGCTGTTCAGCGATGTAAGCGTGGGGCTTTAATGTGTCTAAGGCCCTACAAAGATTATCGACAAAACCAAAACCCAGCGATGGCTGGGAAGCAGTTGTGTAGCAATAGAAAAGCGATCAGTACCGACCCAAGTTTCAATCTGAACGCTTGTAATTTGATTGTCATCTAAAATGGCTGAATTGGGTATACTAGTTCCAGCTTTGAGGGAGTCTATATTTGCTCCCTTCAACACTAGTTTCACATTTTGGTGGTATATGCAAACACAAACCACACGTGAACCAGAGTTTCAAGCTAGAATACACTGTTTTGGCCTGAGAGTGAAAAATTTCGTAGGGCCCAATTTTATATCCGGGGATTCAGTTTTAAACTGCTGATGCAGTTCAAAAATATTGCACAGTAGTAGTTGCTTTTGTAACTGGCATCTTGTGCCATCGTCCTGTTTTACAGATACGAAATCTTTTTTTCCAGGCATAAACTTCTTGACTGTCGATTTCTTTTTCGGTTTGAGTGGTTTTGTTTTTGCACAATGGATTATTATTCGGAATAAAGGGATCATCTTCCACATTTTGCATAGTACATATATGGTTTGTCTTTAATATGAAGGACTTTAGGAAAAAATAAAAAAATATCAAAATGGCCTAGCCTACTTAAAATTTGAATTAATTTGCTAACATCCGGTTATGTACATATACAAAAATCGCACAAAAAATTATGTATCTTCTAAACAAATTGAAATCCCAATCTAAAACTTTCCAAGTAGTTTTAATATTGTATTAAAAGCATTGTATTAAAAATACGTGTTTTCCATACAAAAATCTGGTTTTGCAGTGTTTTCTCGCACTTAAAATGCTGTATTTTCTAAACGTATGGATATTCCACTCTGAAACTTGGCGTGTAGTATTTCTAAGATTAAGGCTTAAAAATGAGACCAAAACAAAAAATATTAAAAATGGTTAACTTGACTAAAATTTAATTTGAAATGTTAACTTTCGGTTTTCTATAAGAAAAAAAATCAATTTCCGGTTTAAATTTCATGAATAAATTTGAAATTATTTTTGTACTGTTCAATTTAATTTATCAGTATTTTTTAAGAAAACCCTAACGCATAGCAGGCCGAAACTTCAAAAACCCACAACTCCAATACCAGACCTTAAAATTCAAAATTCTTCTGGATCTAGATTAAGAACAAAAAGAAGTTTACATAAACCGAAGATGAACCAATTTCAAGACCCACCACTTTTTTCGTTGTCCGCTTCACGTGAAATGCCCCATATAAAGAAACGTTTTTGATACGCATATGGAAGGCTTTTCAGAGGAGCTGCAAACTTTTATTTTTGCTCAATTGTTCCATACGTCTAACACGCCATGGGGCCTAAAAAAAAGACCTGTTTCCTAAATTTTTCTTTAAGTCTCCAGCATTCTATTTATTTATGATTAGCGGTAGTACTATTACTATCTATCGATGGCATTCTGAAATACGCCTGCCAACAGGATTTAGTTCAAGGATAAAACATTTGCTAACAAATAGGACAAAAGATATGACGGCGATGGATAAAAAATATGTTCTCTTTTTGGTGAAATGAGCGTCAAAAAGGAATTAGAGTATAATATAAATAAAAGACGATCTAATTAACGGATACACCGATTTTAGGGAATTTGGACGTGAAACAATCATAGCCAATAAGGTAATGGTTTTCACATGTCACTCTCAGAGGATTAAATAGAAATTGGATGATACTCGAAATCATCCAAGAAATATTAAAATGTGGACTTAATGTTGTCGCAACAAGCTGTGACCAAGGATCTACCAATGTATGAGCATATCTACACGAAATCAGCTCCATTCTTTATGACAAATCCATATGTCGATATATGTAGATAATCAGTCTTCTTGCTCCATGATTATACACATGTATGTTCAAGAGCGTAAGAAATATATTGCTTGAATACACAATTAGTGTTGGGGGATATTGTTGACTGGCAGATCCTCAAGAAGATGTTTGAAGTGGATGAAGACAAGTTCAGTCTTCTACAGGCTTACTAAGGCCCATATTGAACTTGACCGGAATGAAAAGTTATCGGTGAAGTTAGCAACGCACGTTTTTAGTGCTAAGGTGGCTAGAGGCATTTTATTTGCATTGAGCGCAAATTGCTTCAAGTCACCTGAAGAAAAAAAAGTGGCTGAGTCAACAGCTAGATTTTCAATAAAATGAACAACCTCTTTGATAACCTCAATACTGGGCAGCTATATTCAGGGAAACCCAACAGCCATGTCCTATCAAAGGATACGGACATACTGGAATGTCTTATAACAGCAAGACACTGGATATCGACGCGACGCACGTGGAGAAGCATCAGCCGTAGGCCAATTCCACCATGTTACAACAAACCCTTTTTCGAATAGAGTTGATGTGGAGACACTTTGTATATGAAAACTATAGTACTATCATGGCGAGTTTTTTTTAGGGTTGCAGAGGTCCTGGTGGTGGCGCTGCAAAATGTGAGGTGTAAAATTCTATTTGGGGAGTCTTTAAGCGTCGAAAATTGGTGGTAGGGCCAAGAGTAGACTATTTTTTGGATTATTGCATCCAAAAAATATCAATAAATATCAATTAAAACCTCCATACGCTCTCCGCAAAAAAAAAAGAGTGAGGGTTGCATAGGTAAATTAGATGTCGCCCCATTCGACTTCCACCATGATAGTACTATAGTTTTCATATATAAAGGGAGACATCACAAAAGCGACAAGCAAAATTATTTTCTGCTTGCACATCTAAATACAGATGTGGCGGAAAATCTGTTTTCTATGGTGCGGAGCAATAGAGGATCCTATGAAAGGGAACCTTGAACTTGAATATTCATTAGAAATCTAAAACAAAGAAATAATAAGCTGAAGATTCGAAGGCAAAACCACTACTGGAGGGAGCATCTTTTACCGAAGAAGTGGTTGAAACTGAATCAACCCACGCGGACTTCGTTTTTGAGGAAGTACAAGACGAGGAAGGTGGCGATGAACCCAACGTGGATAAAGCTGGACAAACAGATCTGTCCAAGAAATTGCAAAAAGCAAGTGCTGCATACTAAGCCGGTTTTACAGCAGGAAAATTAAAAAAGAAGCTAAGTTGTGAGGTTTGTTGTCGTTTGTCTTGTTGTTCAGTATACCCATCTTAAGTTAAGCCCTTAAAAACAAACAATAGAAAACATTTAATTTAAATAAACTAGAAAATAATATCAAAAAATAGAAATTTAAAATATACAAAAACACAATCATCACACAAAAAAGATCATCAATACAAATAAAATTCAGTTCCGCAACAAAAAACAACAACAACAAAAAAATGTACCCTCAGAGCGAAGTGAGTATTCCTTTCTTTTTCCTTCCCCACCTGCAGTTGTTTAGCTTTACAAGTGCATGAATTGTATAGAGCTTATCTAAGCTCTCTCAATTGATGTACTAGCTGAGCGAGCAGTAACAGGTGCATAGGGAAATACTGTTTTGACTGTTAGGGTTCAGATCAATTCACATCACTGCTAGTGCTAAGGCATAACACTAGTAGTGTTGTGTATTCAAAAGAACTTTATTATCATATTCAGTTTTTCTCTTAGATTTCTTCTATTTTAGTCTTTTATTTTCTTTTTTATTACAATTTTTGAAAATTTCAGAGTTGTCTATTGTAA
This sequence comes from Syrphus vitripennis, assembly GCA_958431115.1. Lineage (NCBI taxonomy): Eukaryota > Metazoa > Arthropoda > Insecta > Diptera > Syrphidae > Syrphus > Syrphus vitripennis. The sequence continues at coordinate 76,587,497 of OY288109.1, read as the reverse complement.
TATTCGTGGGCTTACAGCAAATTTCCTCTTTTTGTGCGCCCATTCTGATACAAAGAGGCCAGTACCCATGTTCTGTAACTATCGCTTCGATAAAATTCGTCGAGAAACGTTGAAATTTGGAACAAAAGTCATTTTATCGCATCATTGAGGTTCTGTAAATTTGAAAGGCGATAATTTTATCGCATGAAATGAAAATCAATGGAAAGTGCGATAAAATGGTGTTCTGTAAGCTCGAAAAGCGTTAACTTTTTCATTTCAAACTTCAAATCTTATCCAAAATAAAAAATAATTAATTTCAAAAGTTAATATAAGAATATATATTTTTAGAGATTCGCAAGGGTTTCCAAAAGCCAGAAGGAAGCTCTTGTCGATTTTATGTTGGAAAATAAAGCTTTTGCCCGCGGACAATTCACCAACTTAAACAGCCCGCTAAACATTGGAAATACTTGGGATTCCCTAAGCTCCAGGCTCAACTCCCAGGGGCCTAATGTAAAAACAGTGGAGCAATGGAAAAAGGTATGAACTGGTATTACTTAGGCTAGGCAACACAATTTTATTTCTGAACACTATGTCCTTTCATTTCAGTGTTGGACTGACATTAAATCCGCGGTGAAAAAACAGGCGAGTGACAATAAAGCCTTCATAAATAGGACCGGTGGTGGAAGCATCGCCGATGAACCTCGCCCTCTAAGCGATTTTGAAGAAAAGGTCCTATCTATTATAACGATAGACGCTGTAGATGGTGATGCTTCCACCCCTGAGGACTGGCAATGCCATATGTTTTAGTGAGTACATACATACCTACATTATATTTTGTATATTATTTTAAATTTTATTACTTTTAGAGTCTAGAAAACATAATTGTTTAAGTGGATGAGTCGAAAAATGACGAACCTCCAACTAAAAGAGCAAAAAACCGTCTCACGTATGAAAGTGCGATGCAAGAGGCAAGAAACTGTGGTGGAAAAGTTGGATGTTTTAATTTCCCTAAATAAGGAAATTCTGTCAATTCTTAGACCATAAATTTTTTACTATTGTTTGTTTTTGTTTTTCTTTTTAGTAGTATTTATTAACCTTTTATTTGAAGTCTCTTTATTTTATGTTGTGTTATTTTTAGTTTGTATTGTGATTTTTTTGCTGTGATTTGCATTCTGTTTTTAAGTTATTTTTATGCTTTTTTTAAATAAAACGTACCCCATGAATTGAAAGAATAACTTTTACATTGCATTTCATCACTAACTATTTCATCATTTCATACATACATAATTACGTACATACCTACAGACAAACTTGTAGCTCTTAAGGAAATAATTCTTTATTAATTCTTTAAATTAATTATATTCCATTTGTTTATATTTACCCAATACGTTTCTAGATACCTACCGGTCTGCATTGCACGAAGTCATGAGAAACAGACAGGATGTTACGCAATATTTTTTTTCAACCCCTTGGAAGACATAAGAAATCATATCGTAATGATTGCAAAAACGATCTTCACATATCAGCCAAGCAGGCACAACTCGTCTATAAATTTAAAAACACTAAAATTAAGTTAACTAAAGCCAACCTCAACATCAAATTTAATACAACTTGCTTGATAAAACAAATCATTCCGAAATACGCCCAATTAAGAATAACACAAAATAACATATGTATCTACAGCAACCATCAACGCACAAAAATTAGAATCAAAGAAGAAATAAAACAACTATATAACACAAAAGCAATATTATCCAAGAAATTATACGATCTTCACCTAAAAATCTATAAAACAATGCACCCACTTGAATCGGATTCGATATTCGAAATAATTCACCAACAAACAATAGATACTGTAAAATAAATCACCTGTAAACACAATAGAAAAATGACCAATTTAACCAAAACACAACAATAGGTATAACATGCAAACACAAATTCTATCCCAGACTAATCAATAACACAAATATTCAATTAACAAAATCACAAATACCTAGCAGCCAACAGCTATGTTTTCCCTGTTCACTAGCTTCATAGCGTAGTTCAAGGAAAGATTTTACTTGCGATCCATCCCAAATGAAGGAATCATGTGAAGATCCTCCAAACCCTGCTACAACATTCATAGTTTTCGGGTTGAAGTCGCAAATCTGAAAGTAATTCTTATTAAAATTAAGGTTTTAGTTTTTAAGAATATATTTACCAACTGGACATTCTTTGAGTGATATCCTTTCCTGTTGAGATAGCAAGCTTCGATTTCTACGATCGGTTTAAGGATCTCCACATGGGTGCAGTCGACTGCTCCAATAACACCGGGAAATCCAGTCTCGTTGAAAAATCTAATAATAAAATATAATAATAATAATAACTTCAAAAATGTTTTTAATATTTACCACTGTTTCATCATATCGTATTCTTCTCTGGGGAATTTTATCCACTTGGGAGCTAATTTGTCCTGAAGAATTCCGGCCACTTCGGATACTATGCGGGACACCATAGTTCGGCTCATTGCTGCTGACAAATCCTGCCCTACGTCCCTTTGGTAGGATCCTGACGCAAAAAAATGCAGTGCAGCACAGGTACGAACAGGGATGGGGATAAAGGTCGTCCTCTGTCCCTGACTCATATGTGGGCGCATCTCTTCGATGAGAACGAGAGCTGCATCTCGACTAAGTCGGTACAGTTCCCGAAATCTCTCTTCTGGCATTTCAAAGGGGTTGGTGTTGTCGCGCAACCTTTGGCGATGTAAACGCATCCTGTTGCGCCGTTGGTCGATTTCATATAATAAAATTATTCCAAACATAACTAAGCAGTTATTATTTACTTTATTTTTACTTTTATTTTATAACTTGAACTATTTAATTTTCTCAATCACTTTATAATATGTTTTTTTTTTTTTTTTTTTTGTCACTGAAGATTGACAGTTCGACTTATCGCCTTCCACTGGATATTCTAGTCAGAATAGTTCGGGAAATGAGTTTATCGCGTTCAGTTACAGAAACCCGATTCCTTCCAGAGGCGATAACTGAGGAATGAGTTGTTTCATTTTTTAACGATGCGAAAAGTTATCGCCTGAGTTACAGAACATAAGTACAGACCTCTTAAAAACTTTTTTGTCCGACCCCCCAATAAAAGTAACAACAATTAAAATAAAAAGTAACAAGCTGAAACGAAATTGCTGGGGGCGAACGTCACATTAGATTTTTTGGAGTTCTAAGTAGCTCGCTAAGAGTTCTAAGCAGAACACTAAAAAACTTTTCTGTCCGACCCCCCCAATAAAAAGTTATGAGCAGAAACAAAATTGCTGGGAGCCAACTTCACATTAGATTTTTTGGAGTTCTGACTTCTGAGTAGCTCAAAATGCTGCGGGCCAACTTTACACTTACCTAGATTTTTTTAGTGCTGAGTAGCTCCCCAAAAGTTCTGAACGGAGCTCGAAAAAACTTTTTTTGTCAGACCCCCCAATAAAAATTAACAACAATTAAAATAAAAAGTAACAAGCTGAAACAAAATTGCTGGGGGCCTACTTCACATTAGATTTTTCGGAGTTCTGAGTAGCTCCCTAAGGGTTCTAAACAGAACTCTAAAAAACTTTTTGGCCGACCCCTCAATAAAAAGTAACAAGCTCAAACAAAATTGCTGGGGCCAACTTCACATTAGATTTTTTGGAGTTCTAAGTAGCTCCCTAAGGGTTCTAAACAGAACTCTAAAAAACTTTTTTGTCGAACACCCCACAAAAAGTTATGAGCTGAAACAAAATGCTGGGGCCCAACTTAACACTTACCTTGATATTTTAGTACTGAGTAGCTCCCCAAAAGTTCTGAACGGAGCTCGAAAAAACTTTTTTTGTCAGACCCCCCAATAAAAATTAACAACAATTAAAATAAAAAGTAACAAGCTGAAACGAAATTGCTGGGGGCCAACGTCACATTAGATTTTTTGGAGTTCTAAGTAGCTCGCTAAGAGTTCTAAGCAGAACTCTAAAAAACTTTTCTGTCCGACCCCCCCAATAAAAAGTTATGAGCAGAAACAAAATTGCTGGGAGCCAACTTCACATTAGATTTTTTGGAGTTCCGACTTCTGAGTAGCTCAAAATGCTGCGGGCCAACTTTACACTTACCTAGATTTTTTTAGTGCTGAGTAGCTCCCCAAAAGTTCTGAACGGAGCTCGAAAAAACTTTTTTTGTCAGACCCCCCAATAAAAATAAAAAGTAACAAGCTGAAACAAAATTGCTGGGGGCCTACTTCACATTAGATTTTTCGGAGTTCTGAGTAGCTCCCTAAGGGTTCTAAACAGAACTTTAAAAAACTTTTTGGCCGACCCCTCAATAAAAAGTAACAAGCTCAAACAAAATTGCTGGGGCCAACTTCACATTAGATTTTTTGGAGTTCTGAGTAGCTCAAAATGCTGGGGGCCAACTTTACACTTACCTAGATTTCTTTAGTGCTGAGTAGCTCCCCAAAAGTTCTGAACGGAGCTCTAAAAAACTTTTTTTGTCAGACCCCCCAATAAAAATAAAAAGTAACAAGCTGAAACAAAATTGCTGGGGGCCTACTTCACATTAGATTTTTCGGTGTTCTGAGTAGCTCCCTAAGGGTTCTAAACAGAACTCTAAAAAATTTTTTGGCCGACCCCTCAATAAAAAGTAACAAGCTCAAACAAAATTGCTGGGGCCAACTTCACATTAGATTTTTTGGAGTTCTGAGTAGCTCAAAATGCTGGGGGCCAACTTTACACTTACCTAGATTTTTTTAGTGCTGAGTAGCTCCCCAAAAGTTCTGAACGGAGCTCTAAAAAACTTTTTTTGTCAGACCCCCCAATAAAAAGTAGCAAGCAGAAAAAAAATTGCTGGGGGCCAACTTCACATTAGATTTTTTGGAGTTCTGAGTAGCTCAAAATGCTGCGGGCCAACTTTACACTTACCTAGATTTTTTTAGTGCTGAGTAGCTCCCCAAAAGTTCTGAACGGAGCTCGAAAAAACTTTTTTTGTCAGACCCCCCAATAAAAATAAAAAGTAACAAGCTGAAACAAAATTGCTGGGGGCCTACTTCACATTAGATTTTTCGGTGTTCTGAGTAGCTCCCTAAGGGTTCTAAACAGAACTCTAAAAAACTTTTTGGCCGACCCCTCAATAAAAAGTAACAAGCTCAAACAAAATTGCTGGGGCCAACTTCACATTAGATTTTTTGGAGTTCTGAGTAGCTCAAAATTCTGGGGGCCAACTTTACACTTACCTAGATTTTTTTAGTGCTGAGTAGCTCCCCAAAAGTTCTGAACGGAGCTCTAAAAAACTTTTTTTGTCAGACCCCCCAATAAAAAGTAGCAAGCAGAAAAAAAATTGCTGGGGGCCAACTTCACATTAGATTTTTTGGAGTTCTGAGTAGCTCAAAATGCTGCGGGCCAACTTTACACTTACCTAGATTTTTTTAGTGCTGAGTAGCTCCCCAAAAGTTCTGAACGGAGCTCTAAAAAACTTTTTTTGTCAGACCCCCCAATAAAAAGTAGCAAGCAGAAAAAAAATTGCTGGGGGCCAACTTCACATTAGATTTTTTGCAGTTCTGAGTAGCTCAAAATGCTGCGGGCCAACTTTACACTTACCTAGATTTTTTTAGTGCTGAGTAGCTCCTCAAAAGTTCTGAACGGAACTCATTGTATATATAACCTAATAGTACTACTATGGAACACGATTTTAAGCTACCTTTCTCTCTCTTTTGGTGGCGCTGGTGTTACCTAAAAAGCAGATTGGAGAGTTCGGAATGAAGGTAGGCAGAAAGAATTTAAAATAATTAATAGAGTGAGAGAATTAATTATGTTCATTCTGACAATTGCTGACAACAATTAGGCAGGGTAAGGGAGATAGGTGAGTCAGCTTATGGGTGTCATGTCATGGCAACAAGGGGAAAATGAGAAAATGAAAAGAATTCTATCAGCGTGGATTTATTCAACGTTTTTTTTTTGCATAGGACGAATTTTGCTATATGTAGTTGTAGAAGTATAGATATAGCTACATTATTTTGAATTTTCAAATAATTTCGTATATTTTATTTGATTTTGTGAGATTTGAGATATGATGAGAGCTATGTTGCAAATTTTCATGTCTTACAGATACATTTAAACTTTTTTTTTTTCTTGCTTGTGATAGAATTTATTATACGTATTTGGTTTTTGTGAACTATGTACCTTGCGAAATTTCATGTTTTACAGAAACATTTAGACCATGCATATTTTTTTTGGGAATAAAATACATATTTTTGTATCTTTTTTTAATTTCTTTTTTATAGGTACCTACATACAAGATATCCTTTTAATTTCTCAAATCTGAAGAAATTACCATTTTACCTATGTACCTACATACATACATAATGTACTTTAAAAATAAAAATCACAAATTTTTTTGGCAGTCTTCACAGAGTGGCTTGGAGCATTGAAGGCAAATTGGCTTCAAGCAATCACAGCAACAATATCCAGTCTTCCTTTTAATTTTAGTTGGACAAATCGAGCAGTTTTCTTCCATTTAGTAGAATCGATTGATCTTAGTCGGAAGACCGGTATACAAATTATACTCTACCAAAACAATTTACTGACGTGTTGTCTAGGAGACACTATGAAGACAAACATTAACACCGAGGTGGTTGTCTCACAGACACTATGAACTTAAAACAATAACTCTGAGGTGGTGGTCTCACAGACACATACCTTAATGCTGACGTGGTGGTCTCGTAGACACTCTCCTTGATACAACACTTGATGCGCACGCCACGACAGCTCACTATACACAAACGCCTGCTTGAACGTATGATTGAAAGGTACTGAGAACGCGCAGGTCAAATTTTAAAAAATAACGACGAAATACCAGATTTTAAATTTTGTGGTGTCGGTCAGACTACCACGTCAGTCGCAGAGGGTTAAGTCAGTTTTTTCGAAAATTGCCCCTCCCGGCTAACGGAGGGGAATAGACCCCCCCTCCCAAACGATTTTTTGGGGCGACTTTATAATTATTACAGACCACCCCCTTTTGGGAAAATTTTTTTTTAATGGGTAGGGGGGCATTTCTATAGGACAGCTTCAAAATATTACGGTGAGGAAACCCCCCTAAATACGTTTAAAAAAAGTTTGAAAATTTTAAAAATCGGTCTTTTTTTTAATTTTATATTGGATAAGAGCAATATTATTGCACATAATGTGTCAAAAAAATGTACATATATATATTATTTATACATGTATATATATATATATATATATATGTACATACTTATATACATATACAGCTGTGGACAACTAATTAGAAATACAAGTAATACAAAGTAATAATAAATACGCCAATGTCAACAGTTTTTTGAATAAACAGTACCTTGCCTGGCCCGCTTCGCGGGTTCTCAGGATTTTAACTCCCTTTTTGGGCCCCTGTCCCGCTCACGCAACTTCGTTGCTCCGCTTAGGGTATGTAAAGTCGCTTGGCAGGCGCCAATGTCAATAGTTTTTTTTTAGTTTTAATCATATTTTTTATTAATTTTATTTAACTAACTCCTAAAATCTCCATATTCATGGCGTATATCCTCTATAAGCGCATCAAACGGATCTTTAAAATGCTTACGACATTTCCTTCGCCACTGGTATTCTACCACCCAGTTGGCAAAATTATTTGAATAACTGTCGTTATAGAATTCTCTCTTCACAACTCGCCATTGGGACTCAATCCTTTGGGTGTGAGTGCCATCCTGCGCCACAAACGGATTATCAGGATCGCTATGGTTAACCTTTTTATGGATATAACCATAATCTTTAAGGCAATCGTAAGCTTTCCAATAATCCGTGTGGATTACTGTGCCTGGCAGCACATGCTTCCTTATTAAGGGAATCAACACCTTAAAATAAAAAAAAGTAAATAATCTTTTCCTACAAATGTCTATTTTCATGTTTTCAATAATTTTACCTCAGCACTCCTCACGTTTTCTGGGCAAACTTCTAATCGAAGATCCTCTGATCCATCTTCGATCATCCCCAAAACCCAATGGCCATCTACCCTTCGACCTGTAATTTTTTTTAAATATAAATAAAATTGTTATAATTCTAAATGTGTTTATTCTTCAATACCTTTATTAAACTTCCGGCGTCCAAACTTGCTTTCATCAATTTGAACTACCTTTCCTTCGTCCCCAATCTTCTCCTCTTCTTCCTGGTTGTCGAGGAAGTGGGCAACTACTACCTCGCGGCAGTAATTGAACCAATCCGCAATGGTTGTCGAGGAGAAAGTGCTTTCTATGGACACAAAATTTTCAATTTGTACCATTTCGTAATTAAATTTCCTCGCGAAACAATACATTAAATAAAAAATTTCGCCCACAGAAAGCCTACTCTCCTCATGTGTCATTGGCTCTGGATATTTTTTTTTCCTTTGCAGGTGCCCTTTCCACACCTTAAAAAGCCAATTGCACTGTCGCTAGTGTAAATTGGCATAGGACACCTGTGTAATCTGAAAATAAGTTAGATTAATTTACATTCTAAAATAGTTCAAATTTAATGTTTTACGTGCAATTTTTAAATGTTGGTAATAAACCAAACTCCTCTGCCAGAGAAATTGCATCCTTAACGCCTTTAATGCGACGACCCAGTTTATCCAAGTTCCTGTAAGTTTAAATAGAATTTAAAATAATATCATGGATAACATTTATTAAGCTTACCATTGCGTTTGAATTTCCAACGTATTTAACCGTCTCTTTGGCGTTGAAATTTCACTTCCACTTTCTTCTCCACGATAAACCGCACTTGTACTTGCCATTTCGAAAAGAATGTATAATTAAATGTGCAAAATGCATTGCAGTATTTAATAATATTCCGTATTATTAACCGTTTAAAATTTAACCGTTCTTATAATAAATAAACAATTGGGCTATTTACCCAAATCTTTGCAAAATATTAAGAGAAACAACAACAACATTCTCGCATTGTTGTTGTTTTCAACCTCGAAGTAAAATTTGACATCTAGCTAAAAAGTACAAATATCATACCTTCATACCAAAAACAAACTCGAGGAATCGAGATCAATAAACTTCCCAAAAGTAAACAACAATTTCCCATCTGAAATCTGAAAATTCATTGAAAAAAACAAAAACATCCCTAAAATATCCATAGTCTATCAACATTAAATATGACACATGCACACAGCATGTGTCAAAAAAAAATGTAAATGGTGGTTGTTATCGATGATTTTTGTGTGAAAATGAGAAATTTTAATAATTAATTAAAATAGTTTAAACTTATTTCCTCAACCTAAAATTGTGAAATTAAGTGATATTAAGTGATTATCTATCATATAAAAATAGTTTGGTGTACAAATTTGGTGTGCTGTAAAGTAAAGTAGAGCCGATTTTTTTCTTGTCTCAACGCAACCTACACGCCCTAGCATATTGTCTCACTGCTTGTGACTCACCCTGTATATTATATGTAGATATACTTTTTTCCTAAGCATTTGGAAGAAGCATACATATCTACTGTATTTGTTTTTCTGTGATAAAACAATAGGAAATCAAAGTTTTATGATTCCTGTTGTTTTTGTTAATAGATTTTATTGGCATGAAATCATTTTAATTTTTCAAATAGTAAGATATGTATATGACCGTTTGAAAAATCAATTCAAATAATTTATTCAACATTTTTTTTGTTAATTGTTTTGCTGATGAAAATAATTTTTTCGCACTTCATCAGAAAAATGCTTAAAAAATATACATAGGTATTTGTACCAAAATTTGAAAAGTTTAGAAAAAAAATTGAATAAAGTAAAAAATGAATTTGATAAATTTTGATTTGTGAAAAAAATTGAAAAGTTTGGAAAAAACCAGAAATATAGGAGAATAAAAATTTGAAAAATTTAGAAAAAAAAAATGAGAAATTTAGAAAAAAAAAATGAAAAATGTAGAAAATGAATCTGAGAAATTAAGAGATAATTTGTGTAAAAACTGAGAAACAGAAAAAAATGTAGAAAAAAATTTGTTCACTTCTTTTAAAGATGATTTTTTTTTTCAATCAGTTCTTAATCGAATTCTAAAAATTTGAAGTTGTCAGGTCATTTAGTTTTCGAAAGTAAAATACCTACAAATTGTAAAATTAAATTTTTTTTTTTTTTATTTTTTGTCAAATTCGAAATAGATAAAAGTTTGATTTTAATCATTAAAATGTTCCCTAGCCTAGATGATACCGTCTAAAAAAAATTAGGTACCTAAAATTTCATATTTGACTAATTTTTGTACGTATAAATGAAAAACAAAAAATACATCTAAAAGGCTATTTTTTTAATTTTTGCCAAAATTCAAAATTATTTTTAGGATTGCATAGTAGACATCATTTATGACTAGAATACGTTTAAATTAATAAAATCGTACAAGAACTTTTGAAATGAAAGCTTATCATAATCACCAATTTGAAAAATTTTATACGATTTTCATTGAAATTCTTTTAAGTGTTACTTATAAATCGTTATCATTTCAATATTTCTTGTTCGATTTAATGATTCAAACGTCCCTAAGTCACAAATAATGTCCTCTGTCCGGTTCTACCAAAAAAAAAAATGGCAAATAATCCAAAATATGACTCATTTATTGAGATCAGTACAGTACCCGGGAATGGAAAAAATAGTTTTATGAAGCAATTTTCGCCAAAATTAAAAATGATTTTCAAGATCACGTAGCAGACACCATTTATGACTGGAGTACGTTTAAATTATTAAAATCGAGCAAGAACTCTTGAAATCAAAGCTTATCATAAGCAACACTTTCAAAAATTTCATAACATTTTACTTGGAATTCCTATAAGTGTAAGATAAAAAATGTCATAATTTCTAATCTACTTGTTCGATTTGGATGATTCAAACGTTTCCTAGTCATAAATAATGCTTTCTACTTGATTCCATAAAAAAACAATTTAAATAAAAAAAAATGCAAAAAAATCCAGTATTTCACTCATTTCGTCATGTCAATCGTATGCACCAGTACCTGATAATGGGAAAAAAATATTTCTGTATGGCTATTTTTTTTTATTTTTTCTTAAAATCCAAAATGGGTTTTATTAACGGTAACAATACTTAAATTATAACTCAGAACCATTTCAATCATCAAAATCGAGCAAGAATTTTTGAAATCAAAAATTTCATACCATTTTACTTGAAATTCTTAAAAGTGTTACTTAAGAAACGTTATTATTTCAATAATACTTGCCGATTTTAATGATTCAAACACCACTAAGTCACATTTTATGTCCTCTATGCGTTTCTTTAAAGAAATTTTAACAGAAAAAATAAATGACAAAAAATTTCATATTTATGACTCATTTCGTCAGCTCAGTGCAGTACCCAAGAATGGACAAAATTATTTATAATTGTCGTTTTTTTATATTTGTGCCAGATTTCAAAACAGGTTCGATAAGCACATAAAAGCCATGATTTATAAGTGCTGTACACTTAAATTATTAAAATCAAACAAAAAATCTTCAAATGCAAGCATATCATATGCAGCATATCATAATATGTATCTCCCATACAAATGTTATGAAAAACACGTTCTCAAAAATCTAAAAATTTGTTTTTAGCATTATACTTACGGTAATATTCTTACGGTAATATTAAAAATCCGACAATAATAATTAGAAGTTGCTTGTTTCTAATATCAAGTCAGCCGTTTTTAATAACCTTGAATCTGAAAAAATAAAGGTAGCATTTCGTATTCTTTTCCACATCCTGCCTCCTAACTACTTAAAATTAATAACTAATCTACAAAAATATTGCACTATTAAATACTTAAATATTAAATAAAAAATGAAAATTAAATATTGCACTACTTAAAAATACTAAAACCCTAAAAATAAATACTAAGAAATACCAAAGAAAATAATAAAATAAAGTTTATGCAAACAAATATATAAATAAAAGCAAAATAATAATAATAATGTAATAATGAAAAATTACCCGAAAAAGATGGATAGTATGAAGTCTGATCAGGAACGACATTGATCAGGAAATTGATGGACTGGACTGATGGATTGGAAGAAGATGAAGAATAAGTCTGATCAGGACCGACGCTGATCAGGAAATTGGTGGACTGGATGACGGCGACGATGGAGAATGAGTCTGATCAGGACTGACACTGACCAGGAAAAGTGAAGGACTGGAAGACGATGAAGAATAAGTCTGATCAGGAACGACACTGATCAGGAAAGTGAAGGACTGGAAGACGATGAAGAATAAGTCTGATCAGGAAAGTGAAGGACTGGAAGACGATGAAGAATAAGTCTGATCAGGAACGACACTGATCAGGAAAAGTGAAGGACTGAAAGACGATGAAGAATAAGTCTGATCAGGAACGACGCTGACCAGGGAAAGTGAAGGACTGGAAGACGATGAAGAATAAGTCTGATCAGGAACGACGCTGACCAGGAAAAGTGATAGATTGGACGGATGGATTGGATTAGAAGAATAAGTCTGATCAGGAAAGTAGCTGAACTGAGCAACTTGAAGAGGATGGAGAATGAGTCTGATCAGGACCAACGCTGATCAGGAAAGTGGCACAGAAGATGCTAGGAGGCTGAGGAAAAACAAATTAAATTTGAAATTAAAGAATTCTAGCTTTTCAGGCCTTTGTTTATTTTTCGAATCTCCAGGATGATAAGTCCGATCAGCACAAACTTTATCATTGCTTCTTGGTGTTCAGTTGAGCAGTTTGCTGTTGGGATCCTTATCTTGTCGTTTATGATTCTACGCAACCATGTTTCGACACTCTTTTCGGAAAAACTATTTTTTGCGAAATCTGTCAAACAAATTCCGTTGAGGACATTCGATTCGTTTCGAAGAAACTGTCAGCTTTCCATACTCCGAAGGTGTGGTTTTGGTTCGATAAGCTCTAAGTTTAATAAGCATTGTTTCTTCACTTTCTTTGTCCTTGCAACGAACCATAGAAAACAAATTTTCTGCCACATCTGTATTTAGATGTGAAAGCAGAAAATAAGTTTGGTTGTCACTCTTGTGATGTTTCCACATCAACTCAATTCCCAAAAGGGTTTGTTGTAGGCCACTGAAACATGGTGCGACTTTCATACAGCTGCTGGATCTCCACGTCGATATCCAGTGCCTTGCTGAAATAATACGTTCCAATGTATCAGTATCCTTCGATAGGACCTGATTATAAGGATTTCTTGAAAATAGCTGTCCCGTATTGAGGCTTTCAAATAGGTCGTTCATTTTGATGAAAAACGTAGCTGTTGACTCAGCCAATTTTCTTTCCTCAGGTGACTCAAAGCAATTTGCATTCAATGCAAATAAAATGCCTGCAGCCACCTTAGAGCTAAAAACTTGTGTAGCTAACTTAACTGACAATTTCTCTTGCCAGGTAGGTTCTATATGGGCCCTAGTTAGTTTGTAGAAAACTTGAAATTTGTCTACATCCGCTTGAAAAAGCTTCTTGAGGATACGCCAATCAACAATATCCTCACCAATAGTAATTGTATGTTTCAACAATATGTTCTGCACGCTCTTGAACAAATGTGGATAATCATAAAGCAAAAAAACTCTATGGTTATCTACATCGACATAAGGTTTTGTATGTAAGAATGGAGGGGGTACTAGTTTCCTATGAGCTGATAAGTTGGAAGAACCTTGGTCACAGCTTGTTGCGACAACATTTAGTCCACATTTTAAAATTTCTTTAATGATGTCTATTATCATAACTGACAATAGTTCTCCCTTTGGTGATCCGACATAGTAGAGGATGGTCTGCTTCCAGTTTTTATTCAAGCCCCGGAGCGTGAAGACCATTATTTTGTTGGCTATAGTTGCCTGTCCACGTGTTGATAGACCGTCGCCACTACTCGAACTTGATGACGGTACGAACGTACTGAGGTGCCAATATCGACTCGGATCACTATCTTGTTGGTATGGTTTTCCGAGGGCGGATTGCCTTGCGAAGACGTATTGCATCCGCCGATCAGGTTCGAATCAACACGGCTGCACTACGCAATGAAAACACCAGTAACACCTTTGGACTTGCGTTAGGACTCGCCCTAGAACCACTCGATCCAGGGAGAGTAAGTCCTGGAGCCAGTATGCTGGGCGTAGATGAGAAGTGGACACGCCTTAAAAACACTGTCATTAGTACTGCCAATTCCATCTTAGGCGGCAGTCGTAGAAGTCGGAACGACTGGTTTGATGATGAATGCAAGCTAGCGACTGAACGTAAGAATGTTGCGTACCGAGCAATGCAACAATCTCATAGAAAGCGGGCACGCGAAGATGAATATAAAGAGCTCAGAAGAATAGAAAAACGGCTTCACAGACAGAAAAAATCAGCCTGGGGGAAGAACATCATCTGTGATTTAGAAAGAAGCCGAGAGCGAGGTCCGCACCAGGCGCGGAAGTTCTACCAATCCGTCCGAAACATGACGCAGTACACACCACGCTGCACTTACTGCAAGGACGGAGAGGGAAATCTGATCACCGATCCCCAAAGCATACTGGAGCGATGGGAAGTGTACTTTAATGAATTGCTAAATGGTCAGCTCACTGCAGAAGTAGAGGCTCCACTACTTCAAGAAGATTACCCTATGTTACCGCCACCAAGCATAGAAGAGGTTGAGAAGGCTATAGCCCGGCTTAAGAAAAACAAAGCCCCGGAAGCCGATGGCATACCAGCCGAACTATTCCACCACGGCGGGCCAGCCTTACGCCAAGCAATTCATGATATTATAGTGCACGTATGGGAGCAGGAAGAAATGCCAGAAGACTGGCGAAAAGGTATAATTTGCCCCATACATAAGAAGGGAGATGTCACAACGTGCAGCAATTATAGAGGTATCACGTTGTTGAGTACCGCCTATCATCCTACAAGAACGGATAGCCCCATACGCTAAAACCATAATCGGCCAATATCAGTGTGGTTTCTTTCCAGGCAAATCAACAACTGATCAGATCTTTACCCTTAGGCAGGCAATGGAAAAATGTCTAGAATTTAACATCCCAACATACCATCTGTTTATAGACTTTAAGGCCGCCTATGATAGCATAGCCAGGGTAGAACTTTACAAAGCCATGAGAGAATTCGGCATCCCAAATAAGTTGACACGACTTTGTAGGTTGACCATGACCAACGTAACAAGCCAAGTAAAAATAGCCGGATTGCTATCCAGACCAATCAACATCTTTAATGGACTCCGATAAAGGGATGGTTTGGCCTGCCTCCTCTTCAACCTGGCATTAGAGAAAGCAATCCGTGACTCTGGCACGGCAACAAGGGGGACCATCGTCAACAGGTCCAGCCAGATACTGGCTTACGCAGACGACATTGACATCATCGGAAGGACCGAACAAGCTGTACACGATTCCTTCATCCAGATTGAGCAGGCGGCACAAAATCTGGGGTTGCACATTAGTGAAGGTAAAACAAAGTACATGGTGGCGTCGAATGCGAGAAGAATAGTTGGTCAAACAATCAAGGTAGCGGAGCACGAATTTGAAGTGGTGCAATCCTTTAAATACCTTGCGTCAATAGTAGCAGCCGATAATAATATAGAAGAAGAAATACGCGGGCGGCTGCTCAATTCCAACAAAGCCTACTATAGTCTGTCAAAGCTCTTCAAATCCAGAAATCTCACCATAACTTCAAAACTGCTGCTGTACAGGACCATGGTCCTGCCAGTACTCACGTATGGATCCGAGACTTGGGTGCTTAGCAAAAGACACTCCGACCTCTTAGCCGCGTTCGAGAGAAAAGTCTTAAGGAGAATTGTTGGCCCCATATGTGAGGAAGGGCGATTCCGGAGACGGTACAATCATGAATTGTACGCAATCTACCTTGAAGCAGACATAGTGACAAAAATTAAGCTCGGTAGACTCCGGTGGGCAGGGCACCTAGCTCGCATGAGTGAAGAGGAACCTGCTCGGAAAGTCCTTTGTGGTACATTCTATGGTAGACGGCAGCGTGGTAGACCATGCTTGCGCTGGAGAGATGGCGTAGACCAGGACGCCCGAAGCCTTGGGGTGCGCAACTGGATGGCGTCGGCTCAAGACCGGGATAGGTGGAGAGACTTGTTGAAGGAGGCCAGGACCGGACCCCGGTTGTCGAGCCGATGATGATGATGATAGTTGCCTGTCGTCCATAATTTCCAAAATCTATGTAACCATAAATTAAATCGTCTTTGATATTGTATTCCAATTCCTTTTTGACTATCATTTCGTCAAAAAGGAGAATACATTTCTTGTCCATTGCCGTCATATCTTTTGCTTTGTTTTTCAGCAAATCCTTTATATTTTCACTAAACCCTGTTGGTAAGCGAATTTCGGAATGCCATCGGTAGATTGTGCTTACCGATGGCAACTTGAATCCTGAGTTAATCATGAAAGAGTAGCATGAAGGAGACTTAAAAAAAAATTTAAGAAAGAGGTCCCTTTCTTCCTCAAGGTGTGTTAGACTTGTGGAACAATTGGGCAAAAATGAATGTTTGCAATTCCTCCGAAAAGCCTTCCATATGTTTATCAAGACCGTTTCTTAATATGTATTCCCGGTCTATGGCCTTTTTAATAGGCGTTTCAAAAATAGACTGCGGAATGTATGTCGCACGATCTACCTTTGGAATCGGTGCCTTTTTGTATGTATACAAGCCAGGCGAAGGGAATTGTGATGGAGAAATTTGGGACGAAGGGGCTATTTCTGGGATGGAATAATCCCTAATGTAGGTTGTTGAGCAACTTGCAGCCAAATTCTTAAGAGATAAGGCTGGGCTGCAAGTTGTCTGTGAAGATGGCTGCTTCCGGGTCCTCCATGCATCCATTAAACGAATACATGCTCTGTCATTTTCAGTTTCAGAACAAGTACAAATTTCCGCAGAAGAAATAGGGAGCGCGTATTTGCACAGAAGTTTGAAACTTGACTTTGCATTGATATCTTTTGTGAAAAATGATTTTCACACATTTTTGCGTTTTTAGACAAAGAGGTATCAGAAACATTTCCATGTTTAAGCCAAACGGGTCTTCTGTGATAAGAAGGTATTTTAAAAAAGGAAATACTGCTGAGTGGCAATTGCTGCATCTCGCAGTTATCATAGCAACACCAAGTATAAGTCATTTTTTATTATAATTTATTTAATAAAATGAAAAATAATAAAAAGTAAGAAAAAGTAATAAAAAGTAGGAAAAAAAAAAATAAAAAGTAATGAAAAGATTACGCGAAAAAAAGAAAAAAAAATACAACCTAATAGGAAAAAAAAATAAAATCAAAAAAGTTAATTTTTTTTAATTCAAAATATTTCAGTTATTATTTTAATATTTGACTAATCTGCTAAGCAAATTAATCAAAACAAAAATTGCAATTTAAATTAAAATTAAAAAATATTTATGATATGTTACCAAAATTTTAATTAAACAAAATTCCTAACATATACGTAAGTACCCTATGATTTAAAATCTGAAAAAAGTTTAAGACTAGAACAAAAAAATCTTTGGCAACAAAAAAAGTAACTAATGACCTAAAATAACAACTTAATATCTACTTCATTATAATCTAATTAATATTATATAATATAATTAATATAAAAAAATTAATATTATTTAAAACTCACTATATATACTTGAGTAATATACGAGTATGTAGGTAGAAATTGTCTTCAAAAAATTAAAGTTTTAAAGAAAACTTGTATGTGTTGGTACTCCTTCAGCAAATCGGTTTAGCAGGTTCAATGAAGGCAAAGTATTTTATAGTTTTTAAAAAAACTATTTTAACAAAAATTCACAAAATACAAATTTAATCCGCACTTTGAAAAGCTTTCACTGTAACTACTGAATAGAAAACACAAGCGTCTAAAGCAATATTATCGAGAATTGAAAAAAGGCATTGTTGCCACTTTTCTGAATATTTTTGAGTACATAGTTCTAAAAACTTACATACTTTTTTTTTAATTTAATAACATCACAATTTATAATTTTCACGTGAATTTTCAAAAACAACACGGAACTTTAAAAAAACATTTAAATTTCTAAAAACACGTAGTTATAATATTCCATGTTAATTCTTAAGAAATTACATCATTTTGATAATTTTCACGTGAATTTTCGAAAACAACACAGAACATTAAACAACACGTAGTTTTCAAGAAAAATTTAATTAATTTTACTATTCTAGGCGTATCTGCAAAGAATTATATAATTTTAAAAAATTTAACGTGAATTAAAAAAAAAAACACTTAATTTTATTGCTTTATTGCTAATTCTTAAGTAAATTTGAAATTTCACTTGAATTTTCAAGTTATAAATAATTTTCACGTGAATTTTTGTATCTTAAATGAAGTTAAAAATTTCACGTCGTTTTTCATTGTTCTCAATAAAATTTAAAATTTTAAGAAGTTTTTGTTATGAAATTAAATAATTCAAAAAAATTCACTTGAAATTTCAAAAGTTTTAACTATTTAAAAAAAAATTTTATAGTTCATAGTTTTAACCTATTTTTTAAATTTTCCTTTGGATTTTTAGTAGTTCTCAAAGAAATTTAAAATTTCTTCTGAATTTTCATGAAATTTCACGTGAATTTTCAAAAAAAACACCGAACTTTAAAAAACACGTAGTTTTAATATTCCAGGTTAATTCTCAAGAAATTACATAATATTATAAACTTCAAGTGAATTTTCAAAATAAAAACACGGAACTTTAAAAAACACGTAAATTTCAAAAAAACTTACTTAATTTAACTATTCTAGGTGTGTTTCCAAAGAATTAGAACATTTTATAAATTTCACGCCAATTTTCCAAAAACACGTCATTTTATTTCTCACTGTTTTTATATTTTACGGGAATTTTAAAAATTCTTGCATTTTCAAGTTCTAAACAAATTTTAAATACCACGTGAATTTTCACGGTGATTTTCATGTTTCTTAAGTAAATTAAGACTTTGACGTGAATTTTTAAAGTTCTTAAGTAAATTCAAAATTTCACGTTAATTTTCAAAAGAATTTAATAATTTTAAAAATTAACGTGAATTTTAAACATCTTCAATAACTCAAGATTTCAATAAGTTTCAAGATTTTAAAAACGTTACGTAATTTGAAAATGTTACTTGAATTTTCAAATATCCGAAGTAAATTTAAAATTTCACTTCAATTTTCCTTAAAAATACATGAAAGTTGTCGTGTATTTTGCCAAGTGGCAACCCTTTACATTTGTTCATACTGGCCTTTGGCTTGACAATTTTCAAAACAAACCGTTTTTTGTTCATGAATTGCCTTCATCTTTCCTCTTCTCTAGAAAAAAAATGCATGTATTTCCCCTTTGTAAAACAGACAAAGAATAAAAAATCAGCAAGATTCCTAACTCCCTCCAACTCCCATCAAATTTTTTTCTAATTTTATACATCGTTCTCTATCTTCTGTTATTTCCTAAACATTCATATTTATTATTCTTTCTCTTTGTGATTACCCCACTCTCAAGTCTACACTCGTCTCCACTTCAGGTTGGAAAAAGCTTCCGTCCGTCTCATCAGAGGTCGCGTCGTTCGTTCCTCTTCATAATAGTACTATTCAATTCCATATACAATGCATCTAGCTAAAAAGTACAAATATCATACCTTCATACCAAAAACAAACTCGAGGAATCGGGATCAATAAACTTCCCAAAAGTAAACAACAATTTCCCATCTGAAATCTGAAAATTCATTGGAAAAAACAAAAACATCCCTAAAATATCCATAGTCTATCAACATTAAATATGACACATGCACAATTGCACACAGCATGTGTCAAAAAAAAATTGAAATGGTGGTTGTTATCGATGATTTTTGTGTGAAAATGAGAAATTTTAATAATTAATTAAAATAGTTTAAACTTATTTCCTCAACCTAAAATTGTGAAATTAAGTGATATTAAGTGATTATCTATCATATAAAAATAGTTTGGTGTACAAATTTGGTGTGCTGTAAAATAAAGTAGAGCCCTGAAAATTGCTAACGGATTTTATTGAGGGTTCGAATATAAGCATTTATAAGTATGGGAGGGGGGTTTATCTTGTCCCGTTTGGACGGGAGGGTCAATTTAATTAAAAAAATACTAAAAGTGAAAAAAAAATAATAAAAAATAACGGTAATACCTGCAATTAAGTTTAATACTTTTTTTTACAGCCAATTCTTTGTACTTGATTGATTAAATAATTAATAGTTAAATTTACAAATCAATATTCCTTATGGACTAACACTGAATCTTATGCTATGTTCCCACCAAATTGAATTTTTAGATTACTAGTTTGTTGAACATAATTGCGTCGATATATTAATTAGATATTGAGAATTAAAATAAATTACAATTGCCTAAATCTTGTTAGACCAACTGTTTTAGAAATCTCGAAATTTTTCAACTGCAATCTCAGATTTCGATTTCATGGGAACATACAGTCAATCAAATTCATATTCGTACAGTAGGTTCGAAATAATCTAAACACTCTCTAACCAAAACTTCATTTTTTTTTCAATTAATTTGAATAAAATTACCTAATCAATTCATTCAAGATTAGATAAGTAATGTCTTACCAACATTATGGTTCAACTGAAAATAATTTGATACAAAACCCTATCAAATTCATATTCGTACAGTGTATTTTTATTCGCAAAATCAATAAAAAGGAACCGTTAAAAAAATATACCAAATACTTTTTTGTCATTTATACGTATCCGTATTTCAGACGTATTTCAATTTAAAAAAAATAACAAAAATTTACAAAATGGCAAGAAAGCGGGGTGAAACGTCGGTTGAGCTACGAAGAATAATAGTAAAGTACTACAGTGACTGCAAGTCCTTAAAACAAATATCGGACTTGGTTGACAAACCACGCTCAACGGTCCAATCAGTCGGTAAAAGGTTTAAAATAAGAATAGATTTGAAAATAAGCCAAGAAACACCACACGCGGAATTTTAAACATTCACGATAAACGCGTTATCATGCGTGAAATAAAGAAAAATCCGCGAATTAGAAATTAGAAACTGGCTGAAAAGTTGCGTCAGGAACTCAACAAAGAGTTGTGTACAGAAACTCTGAGGAACTAAATTCGAGAGCATGGCTTTAACGGTAGAGTTGCCCGGAAAAAATCGTTCATACATAAGTGCTGTAAACAGAGTTAAACGGCTTAACTTTGCAAAAGAGCATCAATCCAAGGATTTTCAATTTTGGAATTTCAGTCTGTCGTCTATGGTAATGGTCTGATTTTGAGATTTCGTACATTTTGAAACAAAAATGAGTATTCTCTTTCTCATATGTCATATTTATCGCTTGTGGGTTTGTGGCTTGAGGCTTGGTTTGTTTGTTTCTTTTATTTTTAAGGGTGTGTTCAAAGAAAATTATGTTTGGATGCGTTTACTCTGCAGTACAGTAATAATGAAATATTTGATTTAAGTTCACACCGACGAAAAGCAGTACTTTGGTCGTGGGAGCAGTACGGCAGTACGGAGTTTCTGAGCGCAGTACAAATGCTGCAATTGCAGTACTTCGACAGCTCTGCTTCAGTATGCTTAGGGGATCGGTGATCAGATTTCCCTCGCCGTCCTTGCAGTAAGTGTAGCGTGGTGTGTACTGCGTCATGTTTCGGACGGATTGGTAGAACTTCTGCGCCTGGTGCGGACCTCGCTCTCGGCTTCTTTCTAACTCACAGATGATGTTCTTCTCCCAGGCTGATTTTTTCTGTCTGTGAAGCCGTTTTTCTATTCTTCTGAGCTCTTTATATTCATCTTCGCGTGCCCGCGTTCTATGAGATTGTTGCATTGCTCGGTACGCAACATTCTTACGTTCAGTCGCTAGCTTGCATTCATCATTAAACCAGTCGTTCTGACTTCTACGACTGCTGCTTACAAAATTGTCTCTAAGTATTGGAATAGGATATTGTTTAATAAATAAATCAAAAGCTTACCAAAATTTAAAGCTAATAACAAAAAAAAATGTTTATGTTGTTTCGGATTCTTCTTTTTCATCTACAAAATCTGGATCATCATTTATTGTGAAGTTAGAAGTTGGTAAATTATTATAAGCACAAATCCGTTTTTCCCCCAGATATCGGTATTAAAGTTTTATACCTTACTTCGAATGGATAAAATCTTTGAGACATGTATTTTTTTCTCTTCTAAGGAAGCTTAAAATCTTGAGTTTCTCATTGTGAGTGATTTAAATTGTTTTATAAGCCATTCTCCTGGTACTGGAGCCATTGTACACCATGCCAAGAAACTGCTCATTAGTAGTATTTTTTTTTTCTGCACACATAAAATGTTTTCAACAAAGCGGCAAAATCAAAGAATTCTTCTTGTTGCATTTCCTACTAGCTGGTGCCAGTCGTAGGGGTGAAAAACAGGTGTTTTTGTTTTTCAATGATGGAATCCACATCACATTGCATATTTGTATGGCCCGGAGCAAGGAACTTTGTGGTTTATGGTTTAATTTGGGAACTTAATTTGAGAAATTGAAAACATTGGCGCCACATGACTGTTTTTATCTTGTCCTCCGCATGTGTCTGAGTAAAATGTCACCTCAGAAACACAATCAGGCAGCTTCTTTTCCAGTAATCAACGGTGAGGTGGGCTGTAAGCCATACAATAAGATGCTTAATAATTGTTGATGTGCTAAAAACACTGATTTTGCTATTGTAATTTTGCGTCCGGTATAGATATATTTCTCTTATCAAGTTTGATTAGAGAAAAATACCTGATACCTATATTTTATGTGATATGTTTCGTTCTCTTAGCTTAGCAGACAAGATACTTTTAATCAAAACAAAACTACTACATTGGTGCCTTAAATTGAGGAAATTAATTAGATGACCCAATGTAGAAAACTTCACTGAAATCATTACAAGTTTATATGCGGTGTATTGCCAAAAATTCTTATTTTAAATACAAAATAATTAATATAACTTTTTCCCTAGAACAACATTGAGAAAAGACTACGTACTCCGGTGGATGTCGCAGGTGTTCCTGAAGTACAACCACTGCCCGATGACGGATGGCGTGATGCGTGACTTGAAATATTTGATCTGATGCGTTTATATTTATAAAAATTTTCCCTAGAACAACATTGAAAAAAGACTTCGTACTTTGGTGGATGTCGCAGGTGTTCCTAAAGTACAACCACTGCCCGATGACCGATGGCGTGATGCATGACTTGATATATTTGATCTGATGCGTTCATAACATCTTCTCGGTCTGCATTAATATGTGTACTAGTTGTCTCAAAGCCAAATACAAAAGCAATACCACTAAAAAATTAATTAATTTATGGCCGTATGTCGAATGCAGATAAATACAAGGTAAACTGATTAAAACTTAATGAACAATTTAACTATACCTAAAACTAAGATTAAGGGTTTATCCAGGAAATCCTATTTCACAAATTAATTTTGAATTTGGGCTTAGCCTAAACAAAAAAATTCCCTTGAAAACAATAATTAGTATCTTTCGAGCAAATCTAATTTACCCAAAAAAAAAAAAAACAACAAAAAACCTAACAGAACACATACATAACAGCACCTTAAGTTATTATCTTCAAAGGACTTTTACTGTAGATTTATAATTATTGTTGAGAAAAATCCCAAAAAGTTTACAATCCCTCACCCTCAGTCAGTCAGTCGGCGTCGTCGTCCAGATTCAGAGAGTGTAATCCTGCGATAATTCCTTAAAAGCACACAAACAACAAATGAAGATATACGATTATTTTGCTTTTAATTAAAGGTAAATTTCCTCTCACGTAATTTTAAATAAAGAAACACACAAATCCAGCCCCGCCCTACGCCTCGAGCCCGGCAACCCCCACATCATTAAGTTTAAAGCTTTTCGGAGAAAAAACATCAAATTAACATGTTTTCACCTTCAATATGGTGTTTAAAAAAGAAACGTTATCCCACTTCAAACCATCCGCCCTTACCCTCTATTTAGGTTTTTTATTGTTGTGTTGAAAAATGACGGGGCCATTTTCGCACGAAAATCATCTATAGACACATGTGGAAGGTGGCAGAGCCGTAAGAGCTGGGAAAAAATAAAATCCTCATTTAACTGCAAAAATTAAAGCTTAAAAAACATTCCATTATGTAGGTAGGCAGGGCGCATTCCGAGAAGGTTCAAGTTTATTAAGAGAATACGCTCTGGCATTACTGTGCTTTATTTGTAGTGCATTTTGTTACGACAGTTTTAATTAAACATGTTTACAAAGTTTAGCTTAAATTTAATGACAGCGCACTGTCGCCCATGTCAATAATCTGGAGCTAAAACTATGTAAACAAACGAGGAGATCCCGTGCTCTTGGGGAAAAAATAAATGAGGATATCCTGTGCTCTTGGGGAAAAAATAGGCTTTAAAGAGTACGCCCTAAATACTAGAGCATATGCTTATCATATTATAAACAACGCATTTTAATTGCTAACGTATTCAAAACCTTTTAGAAACACTACAATTAGCATTGACAAACTGAGTTTGAATGTGCATTTTCTCAAAAATTAATAATTGTTATGCTTCGTTGCGAGCAGCAGTTTACTAACAATGGAGAATTTCAAGGTAAATAAGGTGGGATGGACTCAATTTATTCCAACATTAAAACAAGCCCTGAGTAGTGGTTTCCCGGTTGATTGAATTCGGTGACCTGTAGCTCCAATTGTAGAGTGAAGCCGTACTGTTTTTCAAACAATGCTCCAACTGATTGTTCTGTTTTTTTCCCGTAAGATTGCCGTTTACTCGAAACAGCTGTTGATCACGTTGAGTAAACTTTCAATAGCATTCTGCAAATATTTTTGTCCAAGGCTAAATTTCCCTCTTCTTATCTGAATGTAGTAGCCCGTGGCATAGGTTCGACTTCCATACTCTTTCATTTTAAGTATCGCTATCAAGTATAGTGTTCGGATTCGGCTTAAAATTTTAGGTCCCTTCCAGTCCTTCAAAAAACACGCACACAGGAATTGTTGAGGGTTGTAAGTCACTGAGGCGCTGGTTTATCGGGGACTGTCACACTACCAAATCTATTTTTATTTATTTGGATGACCGACCGCATTCCTGTGGTTATGCTATTATGGTGAAGGGTGGCCTGTTTTGTAAAAATTATATCCACCATCCGATTTGTTAAAAGAAGTCCCTATATGCCACGGTGGACGTCTCTGTTGAGATTCTGTTTCGTGTTCAAATTGATGGCCTTCTTGAGTTCAGTTCGATAGGTGCTGGGCTCATAACTCGATTCTATACAATGAAATTGTTCGAATTCGAAAAATCTCAACTCTGCAATTCTATAAAATTCAAAAGTTGATTCTGAAGATCTTCTGCTTCTGCTCTTGGATATAGAGACATGATCCAACAGTTTATGCATCAGTGGGTCTTTTTTGCCAACTGAAACATACGTGAGCTTTTTTCCTTTTTGAAATAAAGAAGCACAGCCATTGAATTGAAAAAGTTCTAGCTTGGACTTAAACTCATATCATTTTTGACAGGGTCTCGAACGCAGCCTTTGCTTTTCCGATCCACTTTTTCTGGGCATGGAAACATCATATGATCACCCGTATTAATTGCATTGTTGCTTTCAAAAATGGATTGCATAAATAATGTTTTCCTCTTCTTTATTTACCTACCGTAATAAATAATGGAAGGGGACTAATATTTTATTAAGAAAATGAATCTCTGAAGCTGAAGAGATTCTTCCTGTATTATACGTTTACTCCATTTTTAAATTGAAACAAAACATAAAGCACTCCGCATAAATACAATAAATACGGATATACCTATGGGAATTTGGAACTGCTAAGGAATGCAACTCAAAACCATGCACTGGGAGAGCCACTCAAGCTCTAGTTCTTCTACGGCCATGATTCATGAATAGGTTGAGAGTGGGATCTGCTTTAGTCATACTTTATGGTTAGAGATATGAAATTGCTCTGCCAGCCCAACTCCCACTCTAATTTTTTCTGATTCAGCTGTGTTCCTATCACAAAAGAGGGATGTGCCAGGTGCCAACTGCCACAGAGCCTTGCACGTGAACAATGTTATTGATGTTGATTGTGTTTGCTGTGGCGATGGTATTAAAGAAGGTTCCTCTGCTCTATCTGAGTTGATAGATGCTGAAAGTTGAAAAACAATTTAGCCGTCAGTTCTGCGTGGCCCTATGCTATAACGGATGGTAGATCACACATTTATATCTTGTACTGTGGGATGAATCGATTTATGTAGGTACATCAAGTACCTATAGTGTTGTCCTTGCTAATTTTTTTTTTGTATTCCTTTGTTAATGTGTTGTCCCCTGACTTTTAACACACTTCCACGTAATGTCAATGAAAATGGTGTGCTATGCAGGCAAATAACGGAAACTTCCATGTTACAACATTGGTGCTGAATTGGTGGAATGGGCCATGGGAAATTTGTAATTTGATTGACAAGTATTGAAAGGCAACAGAATCATTTATCATTGTTTAGTGAAACTCCCAAGAGGCTGTGGGTAGGTATAAATAATTTATTGCATCACTCAGTGGGAATACAGACTTTGAATTGAATAAGATTGAAGAACATATAAAATAGGTAAAGTGGGGTTTCACACACTGCGATTCAAACACGTTATAGGTATAATGCCTTTGGATTTTTATTAATTTGAAGAGAATTAAATCGTAGTTGAATTGATTTTAAAGCTAATTTAAATTTATTTTTTTCATGTTGCGACTTGTATTACAACTAACAAGTGAATTTCTGGATATAATATTTTTAGAGGCGTTGAATCGTTTCATTCAATCGTCAAGCTTTTTTTTTTCAATCCAAAGAGTGCTTGTCATCCAACCCTTTTTATTAAATTTGTAAGCTATTCGAATTGTTTGGTTTTTGAAACATCTGGGCTGCTTATAACTATTTTCCAATAGAAAAGACAAATTTGTCTATGCCGGTAGCATTACATATGAAGAGCAATGTTACTCTATCTTTCGGTATTTTTTGCACCTGTACATCTTGCTCATTCGCGACATAAGTGCCAGTAGAAACACCCTTAAAGAACAAACCAGTCTTGTCTGCGTTGTAAATATTTTCTAAATCATATTTTTGTAATAGCTCTGACACAACCAGCTCCACAAAATTATTTGACGCTTCGGCGACGCGTCGGCTGAACCGCCTTTTCCGTGGAGCTTTCTGCAAGATAGGTTTGATCTATTTTTCCAACGTTGAAGACAACCACCAATGGATTAAAGTCTACAATATTCAATTGAATGGCAAATTGCTGCGCCTTTTCCAACAAAATTGGACTTGTTATTTTTGCATTTCCTTGCGTCAATTTTTCGAACCATTTGTTCATGGTTTCATCAAGGATTTCGTATTTTCCATCTCTATTTCTTTTTCGGTTTAAGTTCTTGCATTTATATTTGTCTTCTTCAATTTTTTTTTTTGGTTTTTAACTATTTTCGATAATGTATTTTTTGCAATTTTATATTTTTCACATATTTCTTTTCGATTTTTTTCCGATTTAATTTCTTCTAAAATTATTATTTTAGTTTTTAATGAAATATTAGTTCTCGACATTTTCAGCAAGAGTAAACTCAACTGATACCTATGTATGTAGAAAACAACAAATAACAAATTGAACGTCAAATGGAAAACTGAACTGAATTTCTCTACAAATATCAATTTGCACAATTAATGCTATTTGCATTTTTTTCTTTGAATTTTTCTTAAGGGTCTGTTTACATTTTATGAGTTTCGTGGGATGTGTTACATATAAATACATAAATTAACATTTAAATATATTTGAAAGTACACGGTGCTTTTGTTTAGGTTTATTTTGAGCGAGGTTTTCTTATAAGAGTGTTTCTTTAAATACTGTATTAAGTATTTATTGTAAGTATTACCTTTAATGTTTAACAATTTTTTTCCATTATTAGTACGTTTCTTTTTTCAAATTGTCCCTCCCGTCTAAAGGGAGGAGATAGACACTAGGGTGGGTCATTTTTTTAATTTTGCTGATTTTGAATTCTAATAGTGATAAAACGTGGCCAAATGGGCTTAATAATGATTAAATAAAATATTTTTGAAATCCGACTTTATCTTTAGCCTGCGCATCGACAATGCAAATTACCATAGAAAACATTAAAATCCCATTTTCAAATTTTTAAATTTTCAAATTTTTTATTTTTATTTTTTTTTACAATCAAAGTAGGCTGCGCAGATAACTTAATTTCTTCTTATTTTAGAGCATCAAATAGTTTCAAATAGTTACATACATATATTCATGTGATAGTGACAAAAACGGTGAAAGTTTGTGTGATAATATCAATAATAGTACAAAATAATAATAATATTCTATCGTCGACAAACAAGATATTAAAAAGAGAGTAAGTTCTTTTTAAGTTAGCATCATTTCGAAAAGGAAAAAAAAGGCGTTGTTATAAATGTCCAATTTGGAACAATGGAGGAACTTAAATAAAATATTTTACCAACGTACGCAGATGTTATGAAGTTATACGAATGGACCAGATTTCATCTTAAGTTAGATAGAAACACTAAGAAAGAGCCCTCCTTTTCTGATGTAGTGAAAATAGTTTCTCAGAAGATAGAAAATATCTGGAAAAAGCATCTCTTCCAATAGTTACAAATGCTCGAATAATTCAGTTATTGAGATCATACCATACAAAGTGCAAAAATTTAAATAAATCTTTAAAAAGATGTTCCGATGAAAAGAAGCAGATTTTTTTGAAACAGTTTTGTTTGACATTTGCTTATGTAAATGCAAAGAAATTTCTAAATGTATCTGTGCAAAAGAAAACAAAGTGCAAAAAGAAGATCAAACCTTTTTATTAGATCAAAGATCTGAAAGAAAAAGGAGGATAGGATAGGTGTCGATCGTGTAGCTTCTGACAAATTGCAAAAAAAAATAGAAAGATCGATTAGCCGTTCGACTTCAATAATACAAAAAGAGCAACAGAAAGAACAAAGGAAGGAGCAATTGAACAACAACCCTTCCATAAGATCTACGTCAAACGAAAATAGAGATTTAAATGAACCTTCAACGTCAAAATCAAAGACCAAAAAGACTACTATTCAAAACCTACCTCTGTTATCCAAGACATGTCATCGGTATGGGGTTTCTGATAGGGCAGCAGCCGGCACTTCATGATCTAAAGTCCGATGTAGAGGTGATTGATAAATCTAAAATACGCCGAGAAAGAAACAAAGTACGGACCGAATTAACATCCAAAGCTTTATGTTCATGTTTAAATGTCCCTGCTTTGTATTTCGATGGGAGAAAAGACAGAACTCTTGGTGTCGTTAAAAAGGGTACCAAAAGATACAAACAAGTTTTGACAGAGGAACATATTTCTATCATAAAGGAGCCGGAATCTATGTTTTTAGGATACACGACACCAAAGCAGGGTACGGCAAAATGTATAGAAGCATCCATTTTTTCACTACTTCAAGACAAAAATATCACACTTGCATCCATTTTTTCACTACTTCAAGACAAAAATATCACACTTGATAACTTACTAGCTGTTGGCTGTGATGGCACAGCTACAAATACAGGCAAATTAAATGGTGTTATAAGATTAATGGAAAAAAGGATAGGGCGTCCTCTGCAATGTTTGTTTCATTTAAATGAACTTCCACTCAGACATCTATTCATAAAGCTTGATGGTGCAACTACAGGTCCTTCTTCGTACACAGGTGAAATTGGAAAAAAGCTAGAGAGTTGCGAAAAGCTAAGTATTATAAAATATAATTCCATTCCCAGTACGCTGGCAGATTTGTCAGCAAAGGATTTAAGTACAGATCAGACGTACCTGTATGAAATTACAACTGCAGTGATCACCGGAAATTTTCCATCTGACTTAGCAAATAAAGCACCTGGAAAGATGTCTCATGCCCGATGGCTTACAAAAGCGAACAAAATACTACGCCTTTACGTATCTACAGCAAATCCATCGCAAAACTTAATTCATTTGGCTGAGTTTGTTGTAAAGGTTTATGCACCAGTATGGTTTCAGATAAAGATGCATTTAACTTGCAAGGACGGTTCAAGACATTTTTGGAAACTTATTGAGGAGTCTCGATATCTTTCTCCTGAACTCAAGCAAGTTATAGATCCAGTAATCCAGCGAAATGCATACTTTGCACACCCTGAAAACCTTTTATTATCAATGTTAACAGATAGTACACTACACGTTCGGGAGTTTGCTGCCAGAAGAATTCTCAAAGCTATAGAAGTTCAACTCTTAAAAGAAACGTGCCACGAGTTTTTGAAGTACCAAAAATCAATTTTTATGCTTCATCATACTCTGATATGATAGATTGGCAGCAAAAAATGTATGAACCCCCAGTTTTAAGAGATGTTTCTAATGATGAAATTTTGAAAATTATAAATTCAAGGGGTGAAAGCAACTGAACTTTTTTGAGGCTGCCCTGTCACACTCAAGCAGTCGAACGTTCTGTCAAAATTGTTACAGAAGCTGCGATGTCTGCATGTGATGACAAATCTAGACAGGGTCTAATTCAAGCAAAAATAGCATCCAGAAATATCATGCCGAAATTTGAAAGAAACGTGACTTTAATATTAACTTAAATTAACTTCTTACATAAAAAAATGTTCATATTTAATTTTTATATGCATTTTTATAATAAATACTTGGTTATCTAAGCTGGTAAATAAAAAAAACAACTTTTAAAATAAATATTTAAAAATTTTTAAAATAATTGATTTTTTTCTAAATTAACGTACTTTCAAACTCAATGCGCAGGCTGAAGAACGTAAGTAATATTTTTTTTTCTCTTAAATATTAAATAACAACTTATTTGGCAACGTTTTATCACTATTAGAATTAAAAAAAAAAAAGTTTCATATAACAGTGACCCGCCCTAATAGACACGCCCTTCGATAGTAAAAAATTCTTATTTTAACAAAATCTATCGCCTTGTCGGCCTTATCGCCTGAGTTATCGTGCTCTTGTCTTCTGATTTTTCATTTTTGACGAGACGAGACTCAAAAGAGTTTCGCTTGGCGAATCCTAACAAGTTCTGCTTATCCTGTAATATTTAATTTGTCTACCCTTCATTTTATTCCATAAATTTTCTCTGAATCAATAAAATATTTATACCGTCTCTGGCACTCAGAATTAAATGTATGTTTGCAAGCAAATCGTTTTTTTATTTTTCAAACTCAAAATTTATGGTTTTTCGATATCTAGGTTTGTATGTACTAAATAGACTTTACATAATGCAAACGGCATTAGCATACATATATAAAAATAATAAAAATAACATTGACGTGTGGTTGGATTATTTAGGTAGCTAATAACCTAATGGGAATGCCGAAGAGTAATGACTTCAATTATTCTTCCTTTCACGTTAGCGATGTCGTCGGCAAGACGAAAGACCTTTTTTTTCCTTTTTGCTCTTGAATTATTTCCCTTTTTCTCTCGTAATGCATGTCTCAGCATCCAACGATATAAGGGATAATAGATTCCTTGGTGTATTTTCTTTCTTATATCACGTCATATTGCCATATATTTTCTTGGGAGATGCGGTAGCTTATTTTGTAAATGACAGTAAAATACTTTCCTTGCTTCAACCAACAAGTTGATGAAAATAAAACTAAACTAACAAAAACATTTTATGAGTTCTTTTTTTGACATGTTTATATCATGAACGTGCTCATTGCACATATGGATGTGAAGAATGTGATTCTGAATAGAAATGTGTTTTTTCAAATAAATCTATAAACCTCAATTCCATTTTTCGATGGACAACGTCTTTTTAGAGTATACGTTCAGATAAGACTCCTTATTATAAAAATAATTAGTAAACTATTATTCAATATCGCAAAACTTAACAGAAATATTTGAAAAGTAAAGGTGGGATTTTGTTGGACGGGATTCCCCCCATCCTCAGCTTATACGCCAATTTTGTTTTTTATACCTAGCAAGGAGGAGCAATAATGTAACGATCCGCGGGTTTTGTCGACGAGGTTCCCTATTTAACACCAAGAAGAGATGAAAATAAACTCACGATCATCTATTCAGTCTGAGTGCATGAGGCTGGTCCTTGGGATGCTTGCATGATGCACAATCTAGCTCGTAGGCGCCCGGGGGGGGGGGGGGGTGGGGGGGGTGATTCTTGCCACTGTAGCACTGAACCACTGTTACGATTTTCTTCATGCCTGCGAAACATTTCAAAATGTTTTGGGCTCAAAAAAAAATGTTGAGCCCGCCCGAAATCATCCAGAAGGGTCTTCTTTCCCCGCTAATTATTCCAAGCCCGTTCCCTTGGCTGTGGTTTCGCTAGATAGTAGATAGGGACAGTAGAAATCTCGTTAATCCATTTATGCGCGTCACAAATTAGATGACGAGGCATTTAGCTAGGACTCTTTTGCAAACGCTAATAGTGATTTTTTATTGACAAATTCGATAACATTAATTGAATAATTCTTACTATATCTTATATACTTAGTAATTCTAGTTTTGAATATATATGTGCAATTTATACGGTATTCAAACCAAGCCGAAAACATGGTTTTCGATGAAAACCTAATCGAAAACACAAGTTTTCGCATACATTTTTTGTAGCTTCAGGTTTTCATAAACGACGTGTTTTATATAAAACCGGTCGAAAATGTGTGGAAACTCATAAATGAACTAAATCAAACACAGCTATGGAATGTTCAGCGCCCAAAAATCGACAAGAAAGAAATTGATGGAATGCTTTCAAAAGAAATTAAAAACAGCTGACTGTCATATTATTTGAGTTTTTCATTTGTTTGTTGTTTTTGTTGATAAACATTCTGGTAAGTAATTGCTTTCTTCTGAATTCATTACAAAATAAATAATAATAATTTTTTTTTCAAGATGGAAGAAAACAAAAAAAAACAAAAAAAGAAAAATGTGGACGCCCGAAGACGAGGAGTTGCTCTTGGAGCTTTGGGCCGAGAAAGAGCCTGGCCTTCGCGGCAATAGGAAAAATGGGCATATCTATGCCGAAATATCTGCAGCATTTAACGGACGGGTTATGCAGTACTCTACTGATGAAATGAAGGTAAAACTGCATAACCTGTCCACCAAATAACTACAAAAAAGTACATACAATATTATGTATATACATCTCTACCTACATTTATTTTCTTTATTTAATATTAACCAATTTTTATATTCCAGGGCTGAAAAAAAGAAGGTTGGGCCTTCTGGAGGTTCGCCTTCCGATTGGCCATTGTATGCCAAAGTGCATACAATTATCGGTGCACACGTCATTCATAATTTGAGTCAAATAGTAGAGGACAGTGCCCCGTCACCAGGTAAAGTATTTTAAAATAAGTTTTATTTGCATTTTAACAATTACATTTGTTCGTTTTTATTTGTTTAATTTCCAGTGAATAAATTTTCTGAGGGCTTTCATCAGGTCGAGGAAGAATCGAGATATTCTATGTCCCGGTATGATGAGGTAGAATTCTCTCCCATGGGAGAATCTACCTCTAGCGGATGCCAGGCCTGTTCGTCGTCCAGGTCTGGAAAAAGAAAGGCGGAAATGGAAAAACAGGACATAAATAAGAACATCGAAAAATTCATGGCCAAGTGCAGTGCACTTGATGAGAAGAACTTAAAGTTGGAAGAGGAGAAGGTAGGTCTCCTAAAAGAATTTGTTCAAGAACAAAAAAAAATTAATGAAATTTTTTTTTTAATTTTTAAGGAATAAAAATAAAAATTAAAAAAAAAATTATTGTGTTGTGAGTGTTTTTTAATTAAATAATAATAAAAAGATAGCAATGCATATAGGTGGATAAGTAGGTAGGAACTTTTATTGGATACTATATCCCATTGAAATTTAACCAAAATTGCTAATTTCACGAACAATATTTGGGAGGGTGCGCGGGATTTTTGTTGTTAGATTGTGAGGTTTGAAATGCAATTTATATCTGTAATTATAATTTGTGCTAACCTAAATGCATGGCGATGGCATTTCGTATATTTTGGGGTATACTTTTTACATCATCTATCTGTGTAGATTGGTTTGGTTGCTCTCTATGCGGATTGTTGTTCATATTTTGCAACCATTGGGTGTTGATTACATCGTTATTCTCATTAAGGAAATTATGTAACACACAGCATGCTTTAACAATCAATGTGCTATTATCAATGCGATTATCAAGACCCTTTCCGAGTCTTCTGAAACTCGCTTTAAGGTGTCCAAAACAAGTTTCAACAACTCTTCGACATTTGGCAAGAGCGTAGTTGAAATTTTTTCTGCTGGTGAGGCTGTGGTACTAAATGGGAAGGGTTTCATTAAAGATTCCGAAAACCTGAAAGCTGAATCTCCGATTAACACTACAGTCACATCCACACCACATATTTTTTTTTGACATTTCCTTTAAAATGGGTTGCCGATGTTGTTGCCTTACATATGAGTCTTCGTATATTTTGGAATCATTGCAACAGCCTGGACTTCCTACGTTTAAATACAGGATTCTGTAACTAAAATTTTTGTAAGGAGTATTACAACAAAATTTGCGATTAAAATTTCCTTACCGATAATCAACCACAGCCAGAAGGACAATAGAGTACCATCCTTTATAATTATAATAATTCACAGCATGCTGAGCCGGAGTTTGGATCTCTATATGACAACCATCTTTATTCAAATTAAAAAAACAAATTTATAAATTATAATTATAAATTAACTATCCATGCCAATAGCTCCAAAACATTGAGGGAAACCAAGTTTTTCGAAACCTTCGACGTTTTCCTTAATATTTTGTTCGGTAAGTGGATATGCGCATAAGAATTTTGGTTTGAGAACACGCCAAACTTCTTGCCAAATGTCTTCACAGCTATGCATACTGTGGATATGCCTACACCAAAGAGAGCTGAAACCGTTCTATATTCAGCGGATGATCCCAACGCATATACTGCTATTGCTATTCTTTTTTTTAATGGTATACACTTTCTATAGTTTGTATCTTGCTTTCCCAGATTCGTTAGTTCATTGCACAGTATATTAAAAGTTTCGCGAGTCATCCTGAAATGGTTTTTGAAGTACTCATCATTGTTACACGACAATTCTTCCTCCCAACAAGTGCTAGTTCGTATCTGCGTTAAATATTTGGATATTAAAAAAGCTCTTTTGTATGATTGTTATCATTGGATCACCTTTGTCCATATGGTCCTTGTACCATTTACCATTGCATCAATAGCTTTTCTTCTTTCAAGAAGCTTCTGGATTTCCAACTGATAGCGACGTTTTTTTCTCATGTTAGAGTTTTCAGATAAGAAAAAGAAGTTTAACAAAATATTCATGTTTTCTTCCATTTTCTTTTCATGCATATAAATTAGTTTAATTTGTTTAGAATTCATTTATTGTTGCAAATAATATGTGAACACAAAAAAGTTTTTAATTTTTCAATAAAAAATTTGACAGCAGTGTTGTCAAAAAACTGAAATGTCAAACGAAAACATGTAATATGCAGTGTGAACGCATTTCGTGTTTTCGAAAACTTTTAGCTGAAAACAGCGTTTTGAGTTTGTTGGGAATAGGCTATTAAGCGTTTATTTCTTTACTTACAAATTTCAATTGAGATATTTGGCAGTTATACCATTAATTATTTTTCTGCACCTACTGCCATACCCGTCTCATGAAGTTCTGGTGTGACATCAGCTGCCTCTAATTGCCGTATGCATTATATCTGCTATGTGTTTAACTGATATACCAAGTTGCTATGTTAAAAAGTTGTTTTGGGCGCACCTGGCGCCTCGGGCACCTACAGGGAGAGGGAGTACCCTAATAATATTGTTCGGGTACTTTTGGTGTAGGCGACTCAGGAAGGCTGGTGTACCGTATGTTGCCATCTTTTGGGCAAATTGAAGAGCCAGAGCCTCGGGTCCTTCATAATAAACCCCTATGTCACACACTACTGTAGTGCTGTTTTTAGAGAGGATGACGTCAGGCTTCTCGGATACGGGGCTCGATCTCAAGACTCCAGCCCTTCTCCCTCGCAGCAGTCATCTCATTAACCTCTGTTTCTGTTGGTTATAGTTGTGTCTTGTGATACGCTCCCAGTGGGTGGCTGGACACGGCTGCAGCACATGGCAAAGTGTTTCTACCCTGTCACAATTACCTCGACATTTGCGTTCATTTGGTGGATTTGACGGTATGCCTTTGGTGGGGAGGCGATTATATCGGAGTAAGATGGCTTTTATATAATCCTCGCCAGACCAATATATTGGTGGGGCATATATAAATGATGTGCAGGTCCGGTGATTGGAGACCTGATGGATTCCGTTGCCGGAATAGGAACTTTCTAACTTGTGTGCATGGTAGAGTAGGCAAGCAGCTTTAGTGGACTTGCTTCCCTGAATCATACCTCGCACTCTTCCACTCGCCGCCAATTGATGTTATGCCTGCCAGTATACAGTACTTATACGTTATTACCGGAATCCTGCTGCGGAACTCAAATATGTAGAGGCCACCATTTTGGACCTTTTAGGGTCTTCCGTGTTATGGTAGGTTTTTGTAAGGTTTTTTTTGAATGGTTTTAGTGAAGCTCTTCTAATTCTGTGGAGTTCGACTGGTATAGAATTTGGTTTCACGTTGTATTCGCCAATGGGAGTGAATTGGTTTCCCAAATAACGCATTTGTTCTTGAATACCCAATGCATTAATAGTGATGTTTCTATATCTAGCTGGTTGCGTTGCGGCATATATTTTCTTTTTATTGGGAATAGTTTTAAGATTCACCATTTTCGGAGTTGATAGACATCCCTCTTTTCAAAAGAAAATCACAAGTCGCACCCAACATCATCTCTGCGTCTTCCTTCGAGTCGGTGAAAAGTAAAATGTCGTCCGCGTAGGCAAGGCAGCGAAGTCGTCTTCCTTGCGATAGTTCTACTCCGGAGAATTAATTGAGTATGCAGATAAGTTCGTCGAGGAGGATATTGAATATTATTGGTGATAGGGGATCTCCTTGCTTCACTCCTCGATTTATCTGGGTTCTGCTCATGTCAATATTTGTGTGCTGACGCCCCTTAGATGCTCTGCTTAGAGCTCTTGATGAACTATGGTTTGACACTGTGTCGAATGCCTTTGCAACATCTAGTGCCAGTACGCATATGGGAGCACAATTCTTCCTTCTATTTTTAATAAGGCTGTGCAGAATTAGGGTGTTGGCATCGGAATGGCGCGCAGCTTCTGCAGAGTAATACCGTCGCGTCGGCGCCTGGACAGTTTGATGTTATACTTTTAAGTGAACTGATAATTTCAGGAGGTGTTATCGGTGTTGAGATTGTTGTTCTATGTGCGAAATTGTCAGTTATTGGCGCTTCATCGTCTATATAGGAGGTTGGGACCAGTGCTGGGGGCCCTTTTTTGAGAGAATTCCCTTTGAACAGTCTTCAAAATCCCTTTTTTCCCACAAATCATTTAATTTTTCCCTTTTTATTTCCCTCAGCAAAAAAGAACAGAAAAAACACATTATACATGTATAGGGCAGTTTTTTTATTTTTCTTTAATAAATTAAGTTTTTTATATACATAATACTTATTCAGTTACATAAATCAGCACGATTTAATAAAAAAAATAATCTTAATGTTCAAATTCGTGCATTAGAACTTTATTTAGTTTTGTAAATATCGTTTGTAAATAGCTTATAGTGGCGATCACTGACTTCATAATCTATACATGTTTGATTTCTATTAGCTAAAGCAGATCGAAAAACGCAAATTGAGTTGAGTGTACTGTTATTCATACAGTTTCTTTTTTGTTTGTTTTAAAATCTGTGACAATGCTGAAAATTCTTTCAGCCTCATCGTTAGAATGAGCTAGAGCTATTGCAAACATTCATCATCATCGGCTCGACAACCGGGGTCCGGTCCTGGCCTCCTTCAACAAGTCTCTCCACCTATCCCGGTCTTGAGCCGACGCCATCCAGTTGCAGTTGAGCACCCCAAGGCTTCGGGCGTCCTGGTCTACGCCATCTCTCCAGCGCAAGCATGGTCTACCACGCTGCCGTCTACCATAGAATGTACCACAAAGGACTTTCCGAGCCGGTTCCTCTTCACTCATGCGAGCTAGGTGCCCTGCCCACCGGAGTCTACCGAGCTTAATTTTTGTCACTATGTCTGCTTCAATGTAGATTGCGTACAATTCATGATTGTACCGTCTACGGAAACGTCCTTCCTCACATATGGGGCCAACAATTCTCCTTAAGACTTTTCTCTCGAGGCTAAGAGGTCGGAGTGGCTTTTGCTAAGCACCCAAATCTCGGATCCATACGTGAGTACTGGCAGGACCATGGTCATGTACAGCAAAAGTTTTAAAGTTATGGTGAGATTTCTGGATTTGAAGAGCTTTGACAGATTTTGGATACACAAATTCTCCATCAATGTCTTTTAAGCTGCTAAGCGAGGAAGTAATTCCTGGAATTGTGGTACGTGCCTAAGAATCGACGCGGCTTGTGCGTGCGTTGTTTGGGTGGTGTACCTACAGTAGATCGTACACTAGTGCCGGTTTATTAAAAAATTCAAATAATGTCGAAATTTCATAATGAAGTTGTAAGGGTGGGAAACGATACTTTCACTGACGATGAGGAATTGAAATCCCCCGCGTCGGTGGAAGCCTCAAAGCCAAAGAAGGATCGACGGAAGAGGGCCTCCGAGGTCACCTCTAAGTCAGAGGATGATTTAAGTAGCGATGAGTACCAGAGGGTCCAAAAGGACGCCAAGTACTTCAAAATAAAGACGTTTTTCTTATTAGTTCAGAAATAGAGCTCTGAACAGAGTCCGAACACTCTGAGTATACTCTGAACGATCTCTGAACTGAACGTGCTCTGTTCTGAGTGTTCCGATTTATTTAAGAAACACACCTAACCAGCTGTCACCTTTTTCATTTGTCATTCGCAGTTGTCATTTTCCTCAACACAAAAAAAAACATATATCAAGATTAAAAGCATAAAAATTAATGGATAAATTAATTATAGTGAAGAAAGCATTTGATTTGTTTTTCGGTGAAAGTAAAGATGAAGACTTTGATGTGGATGGTGTGCACAAAAACAATAATTTTATTAGTTAATTTCATATTATTTTACCTTCTCTGGCCGGTTGCCTGTTTTGGTTTTCATCCGCCATTTTTTGTGTTTGACTTTTTTCGTGTTCAGCTTTTGAACTCCGTCTGCTCTATCCTTTTATACTGAGACTGAGCTCATAGAGCGCGCTCTGAGCACGCTCTGAACATGTTCAGAGCGAAAAAAGAAACACAAAATTGAAGCTCTGAACGCTCTGAGCTAAAAAAGAAACACGATTTTTTTTTTGACAGTTCAGGCTCTGCTCTGAACTAAAAAGAAAAACACCCAAAGACTGCATCCGCTGAGGATCTGGAAAAGGCGGCTCAAGAAGCTAGGAAGGTTGAAAAGAAGGCCAAGAGGAAGGAAAAGGAAGTCCAAGCTAAGGAACGGGTGAATAATGAGAAGACTGACGAACCAACCGTCAATGAAGTACAATTAACTGCCATGGAAATAGAGGCAAGTGAGCCGACAGATCATGAGGATGATTATATGCCGCCTACAGCGTTGGAATCTACCAAGGTCCATTGTCCTGGTAGCCCTTCTTCTATCTATTCTTCTATTAGTTTCGCAGGTGTTGCTTTTGGCGGTGGAGCCGTTGATGGTGGCGTTACGGGACCCTGTACTGAAACCCAACATAGTTCCAGTGCTGGGAACTCGAGCTTCTCCGTCGGTCAGATCCTAATCGCCAGGGGTAACAAGAGTACTCCTGGTTTGGTTTCTGAAGCTATTCTAGGGCAAAACATAAGGAAAATTGAAAGGGAATATGAGTATAGGGTTGGCTCCAATTCCTTCACATCAAAAGTGAAGTGATGGAATCATTATTGAATATAGCTGACCCAAAGAAAAATTCCACTATTTCTTATCTTTCGAAACAGGTTGGTGAGATAACAGCAAGTTATGAACATCTTATTGTAGGGTTGATAGGGGAGAACGAGCGGCTGAAGGGTCGTATCGATATTCAAGGTAGTGTTAATGGTGGGTGTGGCTCCTCTGTTTCGCAGGTTGTTCCCACTCAGGTTGTTTGATTGATTGAAAGATTCGTTAAATGTTACTATTGAATGTAGTGATAGGATTGCCGAAATCCTGCAGAGGGAAGGCGCTATATTAAGCACTATTCGCGTCCCATTAGGGAGTATGCTCCAGTGATACACTGCTTTAAGTGTCTCAGCATAAAGCATTTGCGTAGTTCGAGTAAGACCGTTTGCTGGCGATGTTGTCAGATGGGCCACACATCGTATACATGCAAAAATGCCATTCATTGTCGTGATTGCGAGTTTCAGGGCTATTTTGCCGGGCAAAGGATGCTGAGGGACTGTCCAATTTATTGTGCAGCGTTAGGTAGGGCGCTTTTTAGAAATTAATATGGTTAGGTTGTTTCAACACAGGACAGGCTTAGGACAGATGATGTGCAATGCAAGGTGTAGTTTCGCACTGTTGCAAGAACCTTTTGTCAGAAACGGCATGACGGGACTGCCAGTGGGAATGAGGTCATTCATAAACAATAAAATGGCAATGTGAATGACGTCAACACTGAGTGTATGCTCATTGACATTAGTGAATGGGGTTTGTTAGTTAACGTTGAGGGTTCTTTTGGTAGGTTCTTCTTAGCTGCATATACTGCAGTGTTGCGGACGCCCGGTTTTTCATTCAAATTTTCGCCAGCCCCACCTGTTGAGAAATTTTCCTAGATGGTGTTATTATTGAACATACCCCCCGCCAAAAATTCAAAGAAATGGCAAATGAAACAATAGAAGGAGACGAGTATATGGTCGTCAAATATATTTTTTATTTGCTGGTAACCTATACATACATATGTGACAGGCCTAAATACCCGTATGTTGTTTTTTTATCAACAGGTTTGTTGTTATTTTCAAGAGCTCACTGGATGTTGATATGGGGATCGGGTGATGTTTTCCTCTTAGAGGAGAATCATACGACTTATTTTTTTTTTTTTGTAAATACTTGTTTGTATTACCTGATTTTGAGGGCCGTAACGATCTACCTATCTCTTTCCTTCTTGGGTGATTTTCTCCAACAGACTAAGTAAGTGTACTTGTTCACCGACTTTAACTCCTGCAAAAGAATTACGACCGGTTGGTTTGATATAATTTCAAATAAAAATTACAAATAAGATTACAATTCAATCAAAAAAATCAAAGCCAAAAATATAAAAACTTTGATAAAATAAAGTGCATTCGAAAATATATAAAGTTACACTTGTGGGTGCGTAAAGAAAACCGGGTTCATGAAAAATTAATTATTCCATTGTTGTTTTTTTTTGTAGTAAATACCTATTCTCATTCTGGCTACCGGTTTGTTTTTCCCTATAACTTATTCGAACTTATTTTAAATAAATAACCTTTATCGAAGTGGTGAGATTAGATTAAAAATTAAATCTATTGACAAGTGACTTAAAGATATAATTGTTAAGGTAAATTCTCGGCGGCCCCAGGCAAGGTTCCAGCAAGGGCCGCCGCATCTTTATTTCCCGGATATTTTCCATTCTGAAGCAATTTTCTTCGAAGGTGGTTGTCTCACGGTATTTGCTGCAACAAATTTTTTTTCCATCACCTTATCACGACGGAATTGAAGTACTCAGCTGCTCAGCGTACTTGGTGTTTCATTTTGGTTCACCGTAATTGATGCTCTGCCGACTTGTGAGGAGCGTTAGATTCCAACAAACGTTTGCAATTCAGCCGTCGGCCCAGAACACGTTCGCCGCCCAGGGCATCACCATTTAGGAGCTCCGCCACCTGAACTTACTGGCAGTCTCAGAACATATGCTTACAAAAGTAAAAAGTCCGTGAGTCCTAGGAATAGAAAAACAAAAAGAAAGATAATTGAAGGAAGATATTTATATAATTTAAAGAAAATTGCCGCTTTTTCCTTCGAAGGAAGGAAAAATATATAATATATATTCATATATAAAAATTTGTGTTTGTGATTGTCTTTAATTCATTATACATTGGTGTTAACTTTATCGGCGTTGAAGCTCACGAAATAGTTCTATTTTTACTTGCAAATTCCTATTTTCTTATTAAAATTTTTACTAAAAATATTTTGTAAGTGAAAAAGAACGGTGCATAGTGTCCCCGAGTTAATAATTTTGATTTTGTTGGTCCTTGAATTTGTACTTCTCTAAAGAGCTCTATAGGGGTAGGGAAATTCCTGGATAGCGTTTATGTGGTTAGGGACAATTTTAAGTACCAAAAAGGGTAACTGTTGGTGGTTCTTTTTTTCTCTATTGGACACCAAGGGATAGTTTTTGGCCACATATTCTTTTGCTGTTAGTTTTTTTAAATTGTTTTAATGTAAAATTAACTTCAATATACGCCTTTGTAGATGAAATTTTGTGTTCATCTGTTTCGTCTGCTCGAACATGAGTGTTTGAAGATTTGATCTTTAGGGGTGCGGAAGGAAGCTAATTTCTTTCGGTGAAGATGGTATGATCTGAAACCGATCATCCACCATCTTTGGGGGAATCTAAATATGGCCACAGATTCCTATGGTTGGGTTGGTAATGGCCACACTGCAACAACATCCGCAGTGCCCTGATGTGCCAGTAGTCCGTCCGTAGTCTTACTAGTCCGCTTATCTTTTTGTCCTAGTTTCCTCAGGCCTGATTTGTGTTTTTGTCTGCAGGCGAGGTTGAGTTTGCGGGGACAAGATCCCCCCGTCCGACGAGCTGACGCCGAGCATATGCAAGCAGCGTCTTCGGAGTTCAACATTCCACCTTCCCTATCCAAACTCTTCCTTTCTCTTTTTCCTACCTATTCCTTTTTCCTACCCTTTCCACCTTACCGACGCCCTCCTCTCCTCTTGCCTTGCAACATAGTGAGCCATGAGCCATACTTGCGGTATATGAGTAGGTTGGTTCGGCTTGTTGGCAACTGTGCGGCGATTTTCGGTCTGGACGCAAACGCTGTCTCACCTCGTTGGTATAGTAAGACCACAGGCGCTTCGTCTGAGGCTCGAAAACGCCAAAGAGGTGAACAGCTGAGCGAATGGATGACCGAAAATTCTGTGCTTACTGTCAATGAACCCAGCGAATGCTACACCTACCTGATTATAAAAAGTTGTTATACAGCTTGGGGTCAGTTATACCGTGTTTGTCGGGGAAGGAAAACCATGAATATAGGAATGATCAAAGAGGGGAGCGTAATCCACACCACGTGGAAAGATAGCGGAGGGGCATTGATGGGGTCCTTCTTTCCCAGGTCTGAGCACTTGATTGCCTCGTCGGCTGGCGAGCTACCGGTAGCTCCTAGGTTAGCTGTTGAGGAAGTAGGTAGTGCGGTAGCCAAACTCAAGTCAAGGAAGTCGCCGGGTTTCGATGGCCTGACTGGTGAAATGATGAAGGCCATTTGGTCGGTGGTCCCCGAATACCTGGAGATTCTGTTCACGAGTTGCGTCAGGCAGGGTTATTTTCCTTCGGAATGGAAGTGTGCGAGGGTACTCGCACTCCTGAAATCTCCGGATAGGGTGAGGTCTAATCCTCGCTCTTATCGCGGCATCAGCCTCCTTCCAGTACTTGGAAAAGTACTGGAGAGAGTGATGGTGGATAGATTGATGGAGTGTGTGCCCCAACCATGTCCATTCCAATTCGGCTTCACGCCAGGACGTGGTGTGGTGGATGCTTAGATGCACATTCAAAGTTGCGTCCGGGAGTCCACTTCTAAGTACATCTTAGGGATTTTTGTGGATTTCAAGGGATTGGCAGTGGCGCGATGGTATGCGTGGTCGCCTGTCAACCTCACAGGTCACAGGTTCGATCCCTGCCGTAGTTCTATGTCATGTTTTTATTCCATTATCATTGTTGGGCCGCTGGTTTACTCATTACATGTTGTTCAGGCATAACACTAACAACATGTGATT
This sequence comes from Syrphus vitripennis, assembly GCA_958431115.1. NCBI lineage: Eukaryota > Metazoa > Arthropoda > Insecta > Diptera > Syrphidae > Syrphus > Syrphus vitripennis. The sequence goes on along the minus strand of OY288109.1, from coordinate 76,543,621 downwards.
GAGTAAATACTAGTATGCCCAACAAATATGACAATGAACAAAATAATGCGAATTATAAAGGGACATTGAAATATAAGACACGGCATTTCTCCGCTTTAGCCCAGCCGCTGGAGATAAAATCTGATACAAACAACAGGTTCAGTCTTAGTACCTCACGCCACATACCTTTCCCTTCCCATCCCTATCCTTAACGCCCGCGATGTGTTGAACAACATATAAAGGGTACACTATCCCCTTGAGCGCGCGCTATGACGTACTGTTTCCACGGAAGCAATGCAGCTGCTGGCTTGGGCCCCGCCTCTCGATCTGGTGGTAATACGTCTTGGTATTGCCTTCACGTTGAACAGACGGATGAGCTTGTCCCCAACTGACTGTGAGGAGGCTTCTAATTCGAATGGTTTGGGGTACAGGGAAATAAATGAGCTGTTAGCGAATCGTGTTCCACCAGATGGCAATCTAGGTGGAATGGGCATGGCTCCTTGAATGCTTTCTTGCATAAGGGGACCTTCGCCGGGTCGGCTGGGTGTTCATGTGGAGCTTCTAGGGAGGATTGGCGACATGTTATCCTTGACTGCCCCCACTATGCTGATATCAGGGTTCTCCCTGGTATGGGTGTGGTGGAGGATGGTGGGGACTGGGTCTTCAGTGGTATCCTCTTTGATAGGTATGCTACTGGAAACCTGGGCGCATTCGCCAATAACGTCTTTACAAGAAGAAGGTTGTTACAGTAGGTTGTTCTAAGGGATTGTTGTTGTTCTGAATAAGGTCTTATTGCCTACGGGGTATCTTGTTGTTGTGATGTATCTGAATTTATATTGTTACATTTATATTTATATCTATATTCAATAGATTGCATTATATATTATCGTGGTAACAATGTTGATTTTATTTTCAGCTGGCCTCGGACTGGCTTGTCCTTCTTCGATGGTTTAAGTTGTTTTGCTGTCTATCTGTTCGGATAGACTTACCTACTGACTATCGGTTTCCTACTTCAACTGGTGGTCTTTAGGTTTGTTTGTCCAAATTTCCTTGTTTTTTTTTTTTTTTTGCTGTTTAATGTTGTTTCATCAAGGTGATCTTACAAGGCAGTAAGGAGGTTGCCAGGCCTTGGAATTAAGGGGTCCATCTGGAAGGAACCTTCACGGTTGCGAGGCTCCACCGGAACCTTAACTCTGGTACCACGGGAGACAGGAGCCCCTGAGTCATGTCCTTATCCGGTGCCTTTGGGCATCGGGCGGCTTTGCTCAGCCTGTCTAATGAGGTAGGCCCCCTAGTGGGAGCATCGTGGTAGTTTTGGTTACCCAAATGCGGGACATAGGCTATGCATCTATTCTTCCTTCCATCGTTAAAAATCGTTACATAAAATTGGTGTAGATAGACCTCACCCTCAGCAAAGGGTATAGTACATGCCTTACATGACTGCACAAGTGTACCGGAGTGGTACTTGTACTGCTCTGGGGAGTTGGCCGACGCTTTTCTTCGGCCCTGATATTGTGGCTATGCCCACCGTGAAATGAGTCCTAAACGAAAGGTGTTCAGTGGTCAAGTATAGCGTATCAATAATATCTCCCCATCCTCTACCAGAAATAACTCTGTCGGCACAAGCTCTTCTGTCTTTAATGTATTCTTCCTGCAGAAGTCTGTATTCCATTGCACGTCTCCTCCTAGCTGATGTTGTTGCTTGGAGACGTTTTATTCTATTGGCATATGGATTCGATGGTGAATGGTCGTTGTTTTCTACGTAGTTTAATCTTTATTTTGTCAATATATGCGTTAATTTAACTAATAAAAATTTCAGCTGGGATGTTGGGCAGCTGTACCCTTTGATATGTTTGACGCTCTACTGCCATACCCTACGCATAAAGGCTTGGTGTGTCATCCAACTGCCTCTTATAGCAGTATGGACTATATCCTTAACGCTGTTACTGGAGATACCAAGTTGGGCCGTTAAAAAGTTGTTTTGAGCACACCAGGCACCACGTGCACCTACTATTAGTGGCAGGATCCTAATGATATTGTTTGGATACTTTTGTTGTAGGCGCTCGAGGAAAGCTGGAGTGCTATACGTAGCCATCTTCTGGGAGTATTGAAGGGCCAGAGGTTCGGGTCCTTCCCAATGAACCCCGACATCACATACCACTGTGGTTTCGTCTTTTGTGAAAATGACGTCGGGTTTCTTTAGGATTCCGTCCTGTCCTCGGATTCGGGGCTCGATCTCGAATCTCCAGCCCTTCTCCCTCGCAGCAGTCATAATTCGCTTTTGCACATAGTTGTGCCGGGTGATCCGTTCCCAGTGTGAGGCTGGACACGCCTGGAGCACATGGCAGAGTGTTTCAACTCGGTTGCAATTGCCGCGACAGCGACGTTCATTTGGGGGGTTGGAGGGAATACCTCTTGTTGGGAGGAGGTTGAAGCGGAGGAGGATTGCTTTTATGTCGTCCTCGCTGGTCCAGTACAATGGAGGGTTATAGATAAATGACGTGCAGGCTTGGTGGTTTGTTACTTGATGTATGCCGTTTCCGGAGTATGAGTTTTCCAGCTTATGGGCATGATACAGAAGGCAGGTAGTTTTGTTGGCTTTGTTTGCCTGGATCATACCCCGTATCCTTTCGATCCAACTCCGGCCGATGGGAATTATGTCGGCTATAATTCTATCAATGGACAACCTTGCAATTCGTTCCGTCATAATTACTGGAATTCTGCTCTTAAATTCGAAAAGCCCCAAGCCCCCCTTTGGGACCGGAGCGTAGATGATGTGGTTGGAGCAGTGGGTCGGCAAGTGGAGAATAGCTCGCACGAAGGCCCTCACCTTGCAGTCGACTTCTTTGAGGGTCTTACGCGTGATTGTTGGCTTTTGGAAGGCAGGTATATATCGTGGGATTAGGTAATTCCGCAATAGGGTCAGCTTTTGGTGAGGCTTAAGGGGAGCTCTTTTTATTCTTTGAAGCTCAGCCAACAGGGTTGTAGTGTTGACCCCAAAATCACCGCTGGGAGTGAATTGGTTACCCAGGTATCTCATCTGATCCTCGACTCCAAGCGCATTAATCACCAGATTCCCATGTTTAGCCGGTTGAGTTGCAGCATACACCTTTTTTTTTGCTGGGGACAGTTTTTAAGTTGATCATTTCGCTTTTGCTGGGGTTGAGAGACATAGTTACTCCCGCCGTCTACCCGCGCTCCATCTTCCTTTGTCTCACGTCCACCTCTGACCTTAGCACTTAGTCCGACATCATAACTTGCAATTAGGTTAAGATCAATGATGAAAATAATTTTCAAAATTTAAAGGCTTCAATCTATCATGATCAATTAAACACAAGAAAAACCGTGAGCAGAAAAGAAAACCCAAAAATTTCATAAACAAATTTACAAATATAATTTTTATTTATCTTAAATGTCGGATTTAAGATTTTTTTTAAGTTTTTAAAATTAAAAAAAAATTATAATTTCAATTGGGTTGGTAGTCCTAATGTGTTCATATAAGGTAAATATAAAGACTCGTTATTATATTTTAAAATTATTATAGTTTGTGGTTTATAAATTTTGTTTTCCTTTTTTTTCAGGCAAAAAAAAAATAATAATTTCAAGAGTTAATGTGCAAGAATATAAAATTAGTAGGTAACAAAAATTTTAATTAATTTAATTTCTTTTTTTATATTTTAAAAATTGATATTTTTTTAAATATACATCATATTAAAGTATTATTGACAATCGTCGATGAATAAAGTTGTAGAAGTTAAATGCATTTAGTATAAATAATGAGGTGAGGGTTTACAAGTGTTCTCGATGGAACTTGTGAAGATGTTGTTAACTTCAGTCATCGTATTTTTCCCAGCTATTGGAAGATCTTCGACAATATGAAGTGTAATGCCCCATTTCTTCTTAAGCATGCTGGGTAAAATGTACCAGCCCCCTCAATTGGTATGCCCCGTTAAAAAAATTTAATTTTAAACTGGAGATTGGTACTGGAGTATCTTTTTTATTGAAGACATCAATATGGAATATGTGCCTATAATATATACATTTTTGCAGATTTTTTTTTCTTTTAAGGAAATTTCTTTATAACTATAATTAATAGAATTATGTTTAGAAAGAAACTTTAAAATATGAAAAACCTTTATTTTCTAAGATTACAATTAATTATATATTAATTCTTACACAGTTAAAATTTTGGGTATACCTTAAAAAAATTCTCGGAGTTAACAATTAATTAAAATTTAATTCAAAATATTGCAAGCGCAATAATTAATTATTTTTAAGCCATTGTAAAGACCCAGTCTTTCACATAAAGTCACTGTACTATTTTATTTTTTTCTAGCAAACAAATTTCACATTTTTTTCGATTAAAATAATTATTTATTTTGGGTTTTAAATTTCAAAAACAACAATTAAATTTTTCAATAACGATTTTCCCAGCATAATCGACGCCCACAAATGTCAACTTGACTAGAACCAGGAAAAGCACATTAAGAATTTTTTTGGAAAAATCTTAAAAAATCATTATGGCGCATGAGTGACTTTTTTATTTTTTCTTCTTTTTGTACTATTTTCATATATACATGTTTGTGCTGCGCTTTGACAATTTATATGTACGGGTACTTTTTTATTTGTGTAGTTTAATTAATTTATAACCATATCAAAATATTATGCTGCTAATAGCAATAATAAAGCATTGCTTCTTTGAAAAATAAGTGAGTCCTAAGACATTTTAACTTTAAAATCGAGAGGATTTAAATTTATTCTGAAGAATTAAATGAATAAGGATTTTTTGTAGATACAAATAAATTACTAGTGGAATTTATACATGAGTTATATAACTTACATAATATACATATGAGTAGGTGAGAACCGAAATTCGCTAAATCCAAAAAATTCGTTTTGTGTAAAAAATAAAAAAATTATTACGACTTAAAGAGGGTACTTGCAGAATTTATTATTGTTTCTATATAAAGATTTGTCACTCTGTATGCTGTGATTAAAAGAAAAAATATATTTTATACTCCTTTTAGAAGTTATTTAAAGATTTAATTTGGATATGATGAATTTTGCTGCAAACGCTTGGAGATGATTAGTTTTGAAACCAACAAATATAAGAAAAGTTGGATATGAACAGTTTTGTTACCAATACTCTTAAAAATGTTAACTTTTGAATTCAATGGCTGAATAATTGTGTACTTTTTCCTTAGCTCCTTTTCAAATTGTAATGCGACCGAAAACCCTGTCAAATGGTAAGTACGAATGGCCAACGATTGGAAAAACGAATTCGATGGATTCTATTTTCGGAGGCGCAGCTCAAGTTCATCACAATGAGAGGGAACGGTATTCCACATTCGCGTAGTACGGCCAAACAACGAATCCCTATACTTGACAGTACGACCGAAATTGGGTTCAAGAGAAAACTGATGAGCATTCCTGGAAGAGCGAGTATTACGGTTGAATTGTTTAAGGGGAGGAATGCAACTGGCTATTTCGTTAGAAGACTTACCTTAAAAGTAACGATAAGAGTGAGAGACAGGAAACGTTACGCCGGTGTTCGAGTGACGTAAAAGTATCGATGATGTTCCTGTCTCCGATCATTTTGAAGGCTCATCTTTGCATACTGTTCAAGGGGTTTAAGTAAGTTGCTGGAGCACTAGCCCAGAGATGGGAGTTATACTTAAGCCTTGGACGTATATAACTTCTATAGAAGTATGTTCATTCCATTCCACAAAAGATGGTTTGTGATACACATACCTAAAATCGCAAGCTGATTGGTTTCTTCGATGCAAGTGCCACTCATAGATAATGACAAGGAGGGTACGGCTCGCTTTAAAGACAGGAGGCAGCATTGAGTTTTCGAAGCATTAAATTCTACGCGATTTCTTAATCCCCATTGTACAATGCTGTTTAAGTCAGAATTTAATGTATTTATCATATTTAGCCGTTTCAGTTCCACGTCTGAAGAGCAGGGATGTGAATCTGGAAAAGAATATGAAAAGCTAAGAGTGCCATCGTAAGCGAAACAATTTATTGGATTAGTAGTTACAGACAGGAGATCATTAATGAAAATGAGGAAGAGGGTCGGAGACACAACGGAACCCTGTGGCACATCCGCATTTATTTTGTGGGTTTCAGACTTGAATCCGTCTAATACAACTTGTATAGAGCGATTCGAAAGGAAGTTACTAATCCAACGAAGAAGGGTTTCATCGATACCAAACGCACGCATTTTCGATAAAAGAGCAGGATGCCAAACTTTATCAAATGCTTTTGAAATATCAAGTGCAATAACCTTACTTTCTCCAAAATGATGTAAAGATTTGTTCCACTGTTCGGTGAGATAAACCATCAAGTCACCAGTGGATCTATTGCTGCGAAAGCCGTATTCCCGGTCATCAAGAAGGTTTCGATCTTTGAGATATTTCTTGAGCTAATAATTTATCAGCGTTTCCATGACCTTGGAAAGAAGGGACGTAAGTGCAATTGGTCAGTAATTAGAGGGTGAAGAAGATTTGCGTGAAGAAGATTCGCCTTTTTTGGGATTGGCTCGACAAATGCTGTTTTCCAACTGCTCGGAACATGCCCAGAAGAATAGGATAGATGGAAAAGCTTACGCAGGGGTTTTGCCAGCGTGGAAGAACACCTCTTCAGAACAATGGCGGGGATACCATCCAGACCAGCTGATTTATGAGTGTTGAGATCTTTGAAGACTCTCGCTACAGCTCGAGTACGAAAAAAGATTTGTCTATAGAATCATTTACGCGCTCAAGAATTGGGGGAGTCATGACATCAGACAGCGTAGAGTTGGCGACGAACTGCCTAACGAATAAGTTAGCTTTCTCGAGAGAGCTAACGAAGGGAGTGTCATTGGCAACGAGTGTTGGGGCCGAGGAAAATGTTTTGTTCCTTATTTTTTTACAAATGACCAAAAATTTTTACTAACTGTAGGAAAAAGAAGGAAAAAACAAAAACATCTGATACATTTTTTTTTAATAAAGAAAAACTAAGTTCTCCAAATTGCTTCTTTTTCTTTATTTTTTTTTATATTTAAATGTAATTTAGACTTTTTTTTTAACTGAAGAGATTGAGGAAGTGATCTTTAAGATACATCAAACAAAAACAAAAAAAAAAAAGGGAATTTGAGAAGTAGTGAGTTGTCTACGCCTGTTTACGTCTGTGATCATGTAAAACCGTAAGTAAGAACATTTGGTGGATAGAAAGATCCTTACATTTTTTTGTTTTTAAATTTTTATATGATTTTTAATAAATATCAAAAATTAAATTGTTATTTGAATAGGTAAAATAAAACCAAATAATAATTGCTAATTTTTGTTGCTAGAAGTATGTGTAGACTTGGAAAGGCGTCTTACAGTGCCAGGAAACGAAAAAGCAGATGAGCTGGCAAGGAAAGGCTCTTTACTTGAACCTTCCCTCATAGACCACAACATAGGAATCCCACTATGTGAACTGAAGAAAAACGTCGGTAACACAATTATTCAAAAATCCAACGATAGATGGAACCTCCTAGAAACCTGTGGTATTACCAGGAAACTATGGCCTAGATACGATAAGAGAAGGTCCGAAAGAATTTTAATTCTTAATAAACCTTCCTTAAGATCCCTTATAGGCATATTAACGGGACACAACCTACTTGGCTACCATAAAAAGAAAATGGGGCTTAATACCGACGATCTCTGCAGAGGTTGTGGCGACGAAGACGAGCATGAAGACACTGCTCACTTTCTTTGTCATTGTCCATCACTCTGCCAAACTAGGAAAAAAACCCTAGGCAACTACTTCTTCAACGAATTAGAAGAACTATCAGAACTCTCTAGCAAGAGCTTACTGAACTTTGTCAAGACCTCCAAATGGCTAGACGAACCATCGGATTCATAGGTTAACACTTCAAGAAGTTATAACACTTCAGGGTATCACAATGGATCTACATTGATCTAAGTGTGACGGTAACAAAATCAACTGTCAGCCCAATCAACCTAACCTAACCTACAGTGATTTGAGTATGAAGACATGGGATAGACAGACTTATTCCGACGAAATAACTCGTGATTGATTAGGTCATAACAAACTCGTTTCTACGCTATTTTTCATCTCGCGATTTACGTTAGGCACGTGTAAAACAAAAATTAATGTTTATTCTAACAGGACTACGACTAGCACTATGAAGTTGCAAGCACCACTCCAGGCGACATGGTGAACAGTGCAACCACAACTACTTTCAAGTGCACCGAAGAAGTCGCCAGTGGAAACCTAGCTCCTGACATAAAACAAAAAGTTCTCCATTGTGCTGCCAGAATAATAGAAAATTCCTTAGAGCCTTAGAGCGTCTACGGGTCCAACAATAAGACTGTCATCACCCTATGTCATCAAGTTATTGGTTAATTTTCCTAAAACGTTAGAAGTCGAGAAAAGGGTAACAAAACAATCATAATAGAGACTTTCCTCATCATTCTTCGTAATAAAGAAAAACGATGCAAAGTTTGAAGGCCTTTTGAAAAACACTTTCTTTGATCATTATTTATTATGACGGAAAAAATAAAAAAAATTAACTCAGTTTTCAGACCCTTAATTTTAAATGAGAACACAAAATGTTAGATATTCTTGACAAAGGATCAAAAATGTTAATTAGTGTAAAACTTCGCAAATGGATATTCTAACCCCAAATTGTTTTTTATAGCCCTCTTACACATTAATTCCGATGGAAAAACAAGGGTTATTCGCAAGGCAGAGAAACAATTCATCGCTTTATAAGATCTTCCTTTTTAAGTGACATAAGTTTATCTTGCAACAGAGAGAGAGAGAGAGTCGCTTCTAAAAGAGAGACTAAGTGTTAAATTCAATTACATTGCCACATTCAACTTTGTGAAAGCCCAAAGGGTGTTGCTATTTTTTATTATTTTTTATCACTCAATCTTCATCTACAATGTCAGCATAACCAAATTCAACAAAAAACAATACTACCTAATAGGAAATGAGAAACTAAACTTCGTTAACTCGTAGGTCGTCGCCGATGCCGCCGCTGTGCCATCCATTTCAAACATAGAGTAAACTATTCAAAGGATTCTTTTACGGACGATATTAATTCTTGGAAGAACTTTTTAGTTAAATTAGTAAAGTAGTTTGAAAAGTGATTTTGATGACCTTTTACTTTTGGGACGTTGAGCTATAATGGCTTTACATAACCTTTCAGCCACTTTTTTGCTTCGGAATGATTCGGAGATATTTTAGTTGAAAGCTTTTTTTTTCTGTGGTGATTGATTGCTACCTATTTTTTTTTGAATAGTCGGGTACTCTGTCAAGAGAAGATGATGGTTAACTATACTGGTCAGGTTAAATTTATATTTTATATATATGCTTACGGTGTAATGAACTCGAATTTTAATTAAGAATCACTTTTTGTCGTCAGTTTTTGGTATGTTTCTTAATATTTGAGAATTCTTGGATTTTTACTTGCGACTATAGGTACTATAGGTCAAGTTTTGGATTCGTACCAAAAAATCAAACTCGAGATATTAATCAGACCTAACGTTACGATGATAGAGAACGCGAAAAAAATGGGTCCTCCAATTCTGTCTGTCTGTCTGTCTGTCTGCACCTAAAGCTTAAACTACTGAAGTGACTTTCTTCAAACTTCCGGCACAAGGTTTTGGGGAGATTGCTTGGAGTGGAAATTTAGCTCCAAAAATAACGGTACTTGTCATAGTACCGTTTAGACAAAACATTTTATCTCGAAAACGGCTCTAACGATTTTGATGAAATTTTTTAAACCGGGTTTGTCAAGTAACTTTAATAATTTAGTCAAAAAATATTTTTGAAAAAACCGTTACTAACGGTACTTGCCATAGAACCGGATTTTTGGTTTTCGGTTTTCTCGTAAACTATTGGAAGGACTTCGATGAAAATACTTCTAAAGGAGGTCCTATTTAATCTTTATAATATTGCATATCAAAATCTTCAAAAAAATATTTTTTGTATTAAAAAAAAAATCAAATTTTTTTTTTTTGAAAACTCAATACATATTTGAAAAATAATAAATATTTTTTTAAATTTGGTTTTAAGTGTATCAAATACTAAAAATGTGCATACCAACTTTTTTTATAAAAATAGTTAAAAAATGATATATTTATATACATTTTATTTTTGAAAAAACAGCTCAAACGATTTAAAAAAATTTTTTTTTCAAAAATTTGTATTTTAATGACACATAAGATGGCGTCTTCAGCTTTAAGATAATAATAATTAAACAATATTATGAATCTTTTCAAATAAATTTGTTTTTACACTCAGACTTTAAAAGCAAGATGTTATCGCTCATAGGAGGAAGTACGTGCGACCCAGTCGTGCTAAATGCACGATTTTTTGTGTAATGTTGACGTTTTTGAAATCACTTATTTCGCGAGTCACATTTTATGTTTGCTTTGAGTTCAATTCGCTATTTATAATGAGGGCCAAATGTTTATAAACTGCTAATATATAATTTTCTTCTGATTCGTTAGTTCTGCATTATACTAATTAATCAAAAAATTTCTCAGTATCAATTTGATCATAGACAATAGGGGTTTGACTTCTCATAAATGCGGTCGATTCTCGTCGGTAGATCATCTTTGAAATCCATATGCTTAAGTTCCCTGCTGCAGTGGAACGTCTTTGTAATAACGGAACTATTAATTCGTCTAAAGATTAACATAAGGAAGCATTTGTTTTTAAATAGAATTGCAAATTCCACATTTCTATATCCGTTATTAATTTCACTTTTTGCATATTCAATTGATACACTATCTGCGCCTATAGGTATAGATTTTGTTTCCCCAAATGTTTCAACTAAATTCCTATAATAAATAATTGTTGAAGAAAACGGACGAAAAAATCAGTTGTAGTACGCAGCTATAAAACAATCCAGTAACAAGACCTTCGGGTAATGAAAATTCAGAAATTTCTCATTCATCATTAGCTTTTCATTGACGATGTGTTTCGTCCTCACACATTTTTTTCATCCAATTGCTATATCCAGGACGACTGTCTGAAATTTCCTCACCATCACCCAACAACTTTTCAAGCTGTTCTTCACAGCTTCATCTAGTTCCACATAAATTGATTTGGGCTCTAGCACGTATTCTTAAACGAATCGTTATAGTAAATCCACTTCACCTTCGGATTCAAGATCAGTATTTTCATTATTATCTAATGGTAATATAATAATAGCAACAAAATATTGAAGCTCGTCGAGGTCAGATATTAGAAAAGTTTTCCCTATACAGTGTTTAGCCAGCGCCATTGCCGACGAATGACAGATATCTAGTCCAATGATAGGGCGAATATGAACATTTTCGGCAATGATCATTCTCATGAATTGCGAAACCATCAACGCTTTCTGGTTTGTTGAAACAATCTGAAATACTGGGACCAGTAACGCCAATGGTGATTGTTGAACCCTGCTTCTGGGTTGTTCCGACAACGTGCATAATATACATACATATATTGTTTGGATTTGTACTAGTGGCCACCGAATGATATTCTTCAAGACACATTCTATCTTGGAACATCAATTTGGTAGTCGGCATTTTTGTCTTTTCGGACACGAATGTTGGCTTTGGCGAAAGTGTATAGAAATTTATGAATATTACATACTCAGCTCAAACTCACTATATTTTATTCTGAAACATAGTTTTGATTCAAAAATTCCTCCGCAAAAAAATCTGAATTTTGTTTTTAAAGAGTGTGCTCTAAGATCAATGAAGCTACGGTTAGAAGTTGATAAAGCGAGTTCTTCAATCTCGAAAGCCTGTAATATTAAAGTTTTCAAACGATTTCGGTTTATTATGGTATGTATGTATAATGTAAATGCTTCGCAAAAATAACTTAACCCATTTCAATCATCAATCTTTAGATTGCCTGAACTTTTCCTCATCATTAATAGTGCAAAAATTCGAATAACTTTTATCGTAAATGATATAATCTATACATACATATATCAAATTTAGAAAATCCCAATTAAATTAAAATACATTTCACGTCAAACCTGTTAGCCAAAAATTTGCCACAAATTTGGCTTGACTACAAAAAATAAATCAGAAATGTGAAAAGAATTTTTAAAATTCTGCATATCAAAATTCCATAATTCTTTCTGGATTTGCGAAATAAAAAATATATTTACATTTTCTATTTAAAGAATTGATATGAAGCTTTAAACTGCAAAATAACATAAATATAAGAGCTTAGCAAGATTTGCAAAGCTCAGATAAATAAACAACAGTTTCATTGGATTCCTTAAAGTCTGATGGCTAGTGTCATTATTGCTCTTCCTTTCCTGCTGTAATAGTGAAAAAAAATATCCCTTTTTAAAAGACAGGTTAGCTATCATCGAAATGCAACTAAAATCCAATGAGTTTTCCTCACGTTCGAGCAATTTGAAGTTTAATATATATAATTGAGGAAAGCTTTTCAACGAACTCGACTAAACGAGTGTTTGGCCATGCTTATAGCGTATTAAAACCTTGAATCAGTCAGCCAGTACCTTCGGGTAGATATACCGACAGGAACACTACTAACAGAAAAGAAACTTTCAGCAAAATTTCATCTTAAAATCCAATTATTTTCCATCTTTCATTGCCAGCGGATTTTCCTTTATTCCCTTTTCCCATGCTGCCTATTATACTACATCAAACTTAAGTATGTGCCAAAGAAATTCAAACACACATTCAGGCAAAATAAAAAAAAAAACAAGACTAAACTAATTCAATTCACGTTACATGCAGCAGCGAGGGAGTCAGGAGTCACTTCGGAAAACTCGCTCGCATCGCATCTCCTCTCCTCTGCTCTGCTTCTTCATTACAACTTGTTGCAGAAACCAACGTTTGTTTTTTTACTCCGATTGAACAAAAAAAAAACACCTTCTGCTTGATTTTGAAACGGCACGATAGGAACAAACAAGGATATTTTTTGAGAGTTGAAGATAATTCGTACAAGAATCACGTATAAAAAAGTAATTCCCTCTAGCTCTTTGGCTTGGATTTCTCGATGTCAAGTTTTCCTCTGGCCGTGTCGCTTTAACTTATATTTAATACACATTGAGGTCGATAAATTTAAAGAGGATTATCTTGTTTTGTATCTTATATAGGATAGGACAAGGGGATATAACTAGGTATGTACTTGTACATATGTATATACAATACATATACTTTTGTGTCCCTTTTGTTTGGCTCATCTTTTAGTTAGTTGAACGTGTCGATAGATACTTTATGGTATTGCGAAAGGCACTTCTCTATCCTTTTTTCTTCTTGAGCTTGTACTTTTGAAAGCATTTCAAGTCATTTATGTTGTTGTCCTTAAACACACCGTAGAGTGCCCAATTTTAAATAGTTTTTTTTTCTTAAACGAAAAAGCATTTGGCTTCGAGGAAGTGGTATAGTGTATATTTCTATATACTGAAACTTCCAAACCAAGCTACTCTACAACACCACTAGAAGATGCGCAACAAAGAAAGAGTGCACTTTTGTAAGCATTGGGTGGAAGAAAGTAAGTTTATTATTTCAAATTCTAAGCTCAATGTACAGTGCATTGTAGTGTATTAGTATGGTAGACAAGTAGGGGTTGCAATGTTTTTGATAAATAGAAAAAAGTCACCATCAACATCCGGTTCTTATATAAGACAGTTGTTAATTTCGATAAAGTGCGTTTCTTTATCTTTAAAAATCGATAAGATTCTAAAACCTTACCACTGCGAAAATAGAAATTAAAGGCGCTACCTTCAATAGATTTCTAAAAAAGCGTGCGAAAACGTTAGGGTGTAGTGCTACATTTATGTATATAAATTTATTTATTTTTATTTTCTTAGCCTATTACATATTTACATATCTATTTACAAAAGTTATCCTATTAATTGTTTAAACAATACTTTAAATGTTGTCGAATTCATATCAAAGTTTATAAGGTCACAATATTTATTAAAATCAACACATGCAGCAAGTAGATGTTTATGTTGGCCATATACCTACAGCTACAGTTTTATTAAATCTTAAATTAAAAAATTCGTAGATACGAAAATATCTGTGTGGTTCATTTATATTGACTCTACTTAACAATTCACAACAGTTTATTTTAATATACATATATTGAACATAAAAATTATATTAATTATAGTTCTTCTTTTAATTAAAGATGCAAGATTAATAAGTCTTAAACGTTTTTATAAGGTGGTAAGTTTTCATCACTATTCCAAGGGAGATTACGAAGGGCAAACAGCGGCAAATTTTTCTGTATATAGATTCGATTCTCTTTATGTTTATTTTATACTTACTTATATTTATTTATACGAGGATGAGTCCTGAGCACTATGATGTGCTGCTTAATTTGCTGACACCTTTTATGGTTAAGACATCCATTCGAGAACCCATTAGCCGGGAGTTTCGTCTGTCCGTAATTTTGTTGTAAGTATCATACAAAATTAAATCTCTTTGTTTAAACTGATTTTTTTTAAAGATATAAGCAAATATCTTAAACAAAATCGTTATAACAAGAAGAAAAATCAAATTGATATCATAATTTAAGCTACCAGTAAAGTGGTGTCATTTCAGTGTTCTCTTATTTTTATAATCAATGTATAAGATTATATCAATTTTGTTTTTCAGGTATTTATCTCAAGGTACACCGATACAGTCTCTGGCGTGGTCCTTTAAGCTTAGGAAAGAGACTGTTCGGTCCATAATACTGGAGACAGCTGAGATCATATGGAAACAATCAGTGCCCATCTATTTATCCCAACCCAACGCCGAAGAATACGACCAAATATGCTCCGACTTTTGGGATATGTGGAATATGCCCAACTGTCTCGGAGCAATTGACGGCAAACACATTGCCATCCGCTGCCCACCAAATACTGGAAGCCAGTTTTTCAACTACAAAAAACAGAAGCAAACATACATACAGTTTTTTGTATATACAAATAGCAAGTTTCTTTCTACTTATAGGCATTGTTCAAGCCAACAGTTTTTGGAAGAGGATTTTGGCTAATATCCTCCTAATTCCACATCCCCCCCCCCCAAAGAATTTGCCTAATTCTCAAATCAAAATACCTAACTATTTTGTTGGTGATGCGGCTTTCCCATTGGGAACAAATATGATGAGGCCCTTTCCTGGTTTGCTATTGCCGTCAGAAAAGGAAAACTTCAACAAAAGGTTATCGAGAGCCCGCAGAACCATTGAAAACAGCTTTGGTATACTGGTATACCGGTGGCCCATATTAACAACAACATGCATCACCCTCCACAACTTTTTAATGCTAAACAGAGAAAACGCAGCTTTGTGTTATTGTTCAAATAATTTTGTGGACTGGGAGGATGCAGACGGCCAGCATCACGATGGTTTGTGGCGGGCGGAAGTAATAAACCCGTCACCATCATTAGCACCGGCAACAAACTTTCACACTAAAAAGATGAAAGCTAAAAAGATAATTTGTCTTAAATTTAAAAGTACATTGTCCTCTATGTCGTTTTCTTGTCTCCAATATAGTTTTTATTAAAACTTTTTTAATGTCATCCTTAGCATCCGATGGTAGATCTGCCATCATTGCGATAGATGTTCTTAGAAATAGCTCATCGGCATCACTATCGATGCTTGGCCCAACTCCAACGGCTACCCGCTCTTCGAACCTCGCAATGGTGCCCCAAACTGTTTGCAAAGCATATCGAAGGAAGTTTTTTTCTTTTTGGGTCCAGGTTCTGGTTGAAGTTCAGGTGGCATTTCTGAATCGAGTTGTGATTCGTTTTGTGTTTCATTACAACGTGTTCTGCAAAAAAAAATGTAACAAAATCAAAAAATATATTATTTATTATGTATATGTAAAACAAATTTTTCTTACTCTCTTGGCTTTGAGCTATCTTTTATAAAAAGCATCTCGCCAAAAAATCGCCACCAATCACACGCGTGTCTGCGATTCCACTGCCGGAAGGTGCTTCCATTTTTTTCAACTCCCGCACAAATTTTTCACGGACGTCCACTTAGCTTTGCACTCGGAGGCTAAATAGAAGAAAAGTTAATTAATAAGTTAACTAATAAAAGCTTGAATAATTTGCTTACTTGTTTTATTTAAAATCACGCCACTATTTTGCCAAACTTTATCTTTTTGTATTTTATTGAAATACAGATGGTGTTTTTTGTTGTAGAGCAATGCATTTGCTTCTACCAGAACTATTAGATTTGATACAAAATCGCACTCGTCAGTATCATTAATCGCATCCATTTAAATTATTTTTTTTTTCTAAGATCCATGTATACAAAAATATCTATTAGTTTTGCTAGTTAAAAAGAAACAAAAATTACTTACAATTTTTTTCGCAGAGATCCACTAGCCAACCACCAAATTCCTTCACTGTTTTCACCGTTTTGTTTTTTGTATCTATCTGTCAATTCACTTTCGCAGGAGCGGTCGAAGAGCGCTCTTGCCATCGATAGCGAAAGTTAACAAAGCCTAACGAAAGCCACCTAATCGCAATAATGGGCATGTTATATAAATTCCACGTATTCGCTTCGTTTCTTACGACCAATTCAGCTGAAGTTCGACGATTATAGTTCTACCTTAAAAAGTTTTAAGTATGTGTATATCATTAAAATCAGTAGCCCATCGACGATTTGCATTATTTATCAAACAGTCACAGTGGTTCTTTAATGTTAACTCAGGATCCAAACATGTTATTTGAATATTATTTTATATTTTCTTTTTTTAATAATAAAAACGGCTTCGCAAACAGAAAAAATCAGCCTGGAAGAAGAATATGATATGTGAGTTAGAAAGAAGCCGAGAGCGAGGTCCGCACCAGGCGCGGAAGTTCTACCAATCCTTCCGAAACATGGTGCAGTACACACCACGCTGCACTTAATGCAAGGACGGAGAGGGAAATCTGATCACCGATCCCCAAAGCATACTGGAGCGATGGGAAGTGTACTTTAATGAATTGCTAAATGGTCAGCTCACTGCAGAAGTAGAGGCTTCACTACTTCAAGAAGAATACCCTATGTTACCGCCACCAAGCATAGAAGAGGTTGAGAAGGCTATAGCCCGGCTTAAGAAAAACAAAGCCCCGGGAGCCGATGGCATACCAGCCGAACTATTCCACCACGGCGGGCCAGCCTTACGCCAAGCAATTCATGATATTCTAGTGCGCGTATGGGAGCAGGAAGAAATGCCAGAAGACTGGCGAAAAGGTATAATTTGCCCCATACATAAGAAAGGAGATGTCACAACGTGCAGCAATTACAGAGGTATCACGTTGTTGAGTACCGCCTATAAGATACTCCTATAAAAACGGATAGCCACATACGCTAAAACCATAATCGGACAATTTCAGTGTGGTTTCATTCCAGGCACCAACTGATCAGATATTTACCCTTAGGCAGGCGATGGAAAAATGTCTAGAATTTAACATCCCAACATACCATCTGTTTATAGACTTTAAGGCCGCCTATGATAGCATAGCCAGGGTAGAACTTTACAAAGCCATGAGAGAATTCGGCATCCCAAATAAATTGACACGACTTTGTAGGTTGACCATGACCAACGTAACAAGCCAAGTAAAAATAGCCGGATTGCTATCCAGACCAATCAACATCTTTAATGGACTCCGACAAGGGGATGGTTTGGCCTGCCTCCTCTTCAACCTGGCGTTGGAGAAAGCAATCCGTGACTCTGGCACGGCAACAAGGGGGACCATCGTCAACAGGTCCAGCCAGATACTGGCTTACGCAGACGACATTGACATCATCGAAAGGACCGAACAAGCTGTACACGATTCCTTCATCCAGATCGAGCAGGCGGCACACAATCATGGTGGCGTCGAATGCGAGAAGAACAGTTTGTCAAACAATCAAGGTAGTGGAGCACGAATTTGAAGTGGTGCAATCCTTTAAATACCTTGGGTCAATAGTAGCAGCCGATAATAATATAGAAGAAGAAATATGCGGGCGGTTGCTCAGTTCCAACAAAGCCTACTATAGTCTGTTAAAGCTCTTCAAATCTAGAAATCTCACCATAACTTCAAAACTGCTGCTATACAGGACCATGGTCCTGCCAGTACTCACGTATGGATCCGAGACTTGGGTGCTTAGCAAAAGACACTCCGACCTCTTAGCCGCGTTCGAGAGAAAAGTCTTAAGGAGAATTGTTGGCCCCAATGTGAAGAAGGACGATTCCGGAGACGGTACAATCATTGAATTGTACGCAGCCTCTAAAATAAAACAGTTGCTACCAAAAAAAAGAGTAAAACGAAATTCGAGAGAAAAACAATTGAAGTCTCGTCTCGTTGCCAGCCCTTATCATTATAAGTGAGATAGATACCTTTCTTGGTGTACACAGTGTTTAATTGTCCATTACTTAAGCGCACCATACAATTGTTTCCTCTCCCAGGGGCCATTAAAATAGTTTTTTTTTGTTCTATTCTGATGGCAAAAAGTTTATCCAACATCTCTCTAAAAAAAAAAATGATGCGTATAAAATAACCTTTTCTGTACAGTTCTATACAAAAAAAAGATACCAACATGAATCTGCATCTATATATAACTGTGTTGGGGCATTAGGGGATACAATATTCAAGTGCCATGACTTAAAAACTCTTAGATACGTTTCGAAATGGCCTTGGTGCTGCAACCACGGGTGATGTTGTTATCCTTGCTGTTGATGTCTGTTGTAATGATTTTTTTTTCTTTCTCGTAACTTGCTTTCAGCCGCCAAATTGTTTCTGTTTTTTCCTGCGAATTTAATATTGGCTCTTTATTCTGACTCGGCCATTCTAAAGTGCTGATGATGCATCGTCACAATCCATATATATTTTCATGATAGCTTGTCTAGTGAAAGAGCTGGTAAGAATATAACCAGGTTGGTTATGATATAAAAATTTTAATTTTCCAGTCGTTTTTATTCGTTTACCATGTTTTGATTTTTACCATGACCAGTGACCAATGCTTTCCTCAAATAAAGTTAATCAAAACCTTTAGAACTTTTTCAAGAAAATTATAGGCGATATTATGCGACAGATATTTATATCATTTTTGAACAGATTCTGTTTTTATGCTCAAAAAAACTCCATGACCAAGTTGCCAACAGCTCCGTAGTTTTTCACTTTGATCTGCTATTAAACGTTCCACTTTCATTAGCATTGGGGTGTGGTGTTGCTACAAAAGCTTTCGTTGGTTCCCATTCCCATTGAGAGTTTTGGTGCTTTTTCGGCATTTTTATAGTACCTAAAACTCGTGATGTTTATCTTGGTTCTTTTGAACAGACAGTGCATAGGTACCAACTACTGATGGCAGAAATCTGCCGGAAGGCAAGCATTTTGTACATGTACTGTGTAGGTACATATACCTAGTTGTTGCTGGGAACTTTTCCTTTGCCCAATGTTGTGCTTTCCACTGGAACACTTTTTTTGGCTGCAATTAGAATCATCAAACAGTAGAACAGCAGAGCAAAAATATGAAACTATTTCAATGAGCAAAATTAAGAACATTTTTGAATGCTTGGTGCTAACTTAACGTCAAGATATCATCGCCACAGGTTGGAAGGGGAGAGGAATTAAGGGGAAAAATTCGAATCGAAGGTCAAGTTCAAAATCTGAATAATCGTAACAATTAAGTCTTGAAATCATTCTTTTATTTATGCCAAATTTGCAATGTTACCTATCCCGCTATCTGCGTTGTTTCTTGATGTAGTCCGCGTAGCATTCAAAGTAAGTAGGAATCCAGCAACATATTTTTATTAGGTATGGCATTTATTTTTTTTGTTTGCCAACTTTTGCTTATTTCCAATTTAAATTTGCACCACTTTCAAGATTTTATTTTAAAAAATAGAGGTACAACTATTCGCAGGCAGCGGCTTCTGGATATTATTATTTAAAAAAAAATTATTTTGATTAAAGATTTGCATTTTGCTTTATTTTTATTGTGGCTAATTTTTGTGGAAAAAAATTAGGTATTTTCCAATGGTCGAAGGAAGTATGGGTCACGTTTTTGAGAGGATATAATGTCTGTATTTAAGCTTCAGGTTATTGGTTCCCCTTCTCTTATAGATTTTTATATTCTGTTTTCAGAAGTTTAGCTTAACGGAAATGTGCTAAAGCGGTAATGTTTTAAGCGTGCAGTTAATAAAAGCAGTTATTTGACTAAAGTTAATTCATTGCAGTACTTTTTAACTGGTCTTAGTCTTTTTAGTCAGTTGAGAGTCTTCAGTACTGAACTAGTTTTAGTCAATAAGTCTTTTAACTGCAGGTAGTTAATTAACTGTTGCATGTTTGAAAAGGCGTGAGTGGCATCGGACATGGGGCATGTTGGATGAGTGGCATGGGGCACGTAAATAATGTAGGTAAGTCGTTTAACTTTTTTTTTTTTCTTTTTACTGAAAAACTTTAGACTTGTATTTACAAAAAAAATTGTTCACAAAAATTTTTGCATGATTTATTGGTTAAAATGTTATTAGGATGTTAGTTAGATATAGATACGTACATTGTACATATGTGGGAATTAGATATCGCTCTCTCGATTTATCTTTCGGCTTGTTGAATTTGGTATGTTGCAAGTGGCATGTTCCATGTGGCACAATGTAAAATATATACATACCATAGGTACATATACAATAATATGCAACATATTTAATATAAAAACAGAAAACGATAAAACAATTTCTTTTTCAATTTTATCAATAAAACAATGAAAAAAACATTCACAATAATATATACCAAAAATTAATTCAAAAAACAATAAACAAACGAACGAAAATGAAATTTTTTTTAAATTAGTGTCTGAGAGTGTTTTTTTCGCAAATCTTTAGTTCTTTAAAATTCCAATTTAAAGCCGAAATCCACCTCAGCTTGACAAGAGGGACATATCACGGAAACAACGATGACATCATTGATTTGTGGTGACAATTCAAAATATTCCTTAATTCTTGTCACCAAGGAAGTTTCTAATTTAGTTACTATTCCAATAGGAATAAATAATAACAGTAACATTTTCAGTTGGTTTTTGCAAACATTTTTAAATAATGTTTTACAAGGTCTTGCAATGCAATAGGCCTTGCAGTTACATATATGAATAACAACAGTAGAACCCTTTAAGTATGCCTTAACTTTTTTTAGTTGTTATATTATGGCAATGATAATGAATATAAGGTTTGTTCGTTGAGCCCCGAACTCACCCTGGGGCCGCCCTAAAGCGTTTTTTGAAAAACCTGAACTCACCCTGACAATAAAACCTATTTTTTGAGAATTTGAGAAATAGGGTCGCCCTGAAGTAGAACTAGGTTTTTTGCTGTGGCGAGTTGTGGTAAAGAATAAACTGTCAAGGTGACGAGTTTGAAGCATTTTGCTGTGGACTTACGTGTTGCAGGTAATTGTTTATTATTTAAGTACAAATGAATAAATAAATTTAATTCACCAATATAAATGGAAACATTTGATGTTGTCGCTGTGCAACGGATGAATCCATAAGAATTGCAATTTAAACTACAGACTGCAGAGTACAAAATTCATGTTTTTCTGGTTTGAATGTTAAAGAGACAATTGTAATTTATTATTCGTTTCCCACACATTTTCTAAAGAACATACACAAAAAATCAATTATTCTTTGCTTGCCCCTCAATCTTCTTTTAAATTTTGATTAAAAATTTTGTTGAAGTTGAGTACTCAAACTCAACTACGTGCAGAAGACATCAGCAAACGCACATTTTTTGAAATGTTTATATATGTTAAAAGTTTTTTGTTTAGCGTGATAGACTTGATGCTGTAAAAATTAAAATAAAATAAGAACAGGGAAAATGAATACAATTTATTTTATTTAATACTTTTCAAAAAACCACTCAATAGTTATTAATACTAAAATCGAAGTAGTAGTTAATAAATAAAGGGGAAACTCCCAACATTTACATATGTTAACACTGGGCATTTTTTCCGTTTGTGAATTTCTTTAAATTCCGATTAGGTTTCCCCCTTTATACTCAAACAACATATACATACGTGATACTTTATTTAAAGAACACATGAAAAAAAATTAAACTCAAAGCTTTCAACTGCGTGACTCAAACTCAAAAGACTTAATACAAAACAAAAAATTTTAAACTTATCGCTGGTAGCAGATTATAATTACAAAAAAACTGAACCAAGAAAGCGTATCCTTTTCCAGAACAACCAGGAAATGATGACATCGAGCCAAATGCTCGCAAAATATCAAACAAAAAAAGGGGAAAAAACTATGCAGTACGTACAATGTACAAAGCTACCTACTTCCACTTCAAGCTATAGGTACCTACTCTTTTTTTCAAGTTTGAGATTCATTTCCACAAAGCAGATGCGACTTTCATCCGAAAGTGTTTATATCTACGTATAGTGCTACAGTAAGAGGTCTCATTGTTATATCCTTTTGGCAAGCTCTTAGTAAAAAAAAAAATAAAATTGAAAAATAACGAGAAATTGGATCAAAACTGGATTACAAGAGCTGCCAAGAGTCTAACATGTGACTATGTAGTGAGTACAAACAAAGAATTTTAGAGTAGTTGTAAAAAGCACATCACACAGACTGCAGAAGAATCGGCATAGATATTATAAAGGATAAGGAAGTCTAGCAAAGGCAGACGGGTGCAAAAGAATAGATAATGCTCTTTTTTAGCTGTCAGAATACAGAGTAAGACTACAATAACGTACTTCCATTTTTACGTCGTCGCTTCGTTGAGAAATGAAAAGGACAAAATGTAGAATTATGGAGAACAAAATACAATCATAGACTGTCACATATCTTCTGCATGAAGTATTAACAAGAAAGTTATCCAGAATACTCCCTATGGAAATTATTAGAGCAAAGACGGATTAAAAAACTGATAATAATTAAGCTTTTCAAAGAAACAATTTTAGGCTGTAATTCACCGAGCGTTCTTAAGTTTAAGAGCCTCTTAATCTTAAGCCTATAAATCGTCAAAGAAAAAAAAATTACATGTATGTATTTGTGATATTTGACTTTTGTGCAGAAAAAAAAATTTGACGTTCAGTTTTTTTATCGAACTGAAGTGAAAAATGTTTACTCACCACCACAGAAATAAAATGGAGTGTCAGCTAAATTATGTTGATAGTATTCATTTTTTTCCACCATATTAATTTTTTTTAACCCAAAAATTCTTTCTCACTACGTCATACACATTTCCCTCTCATGAGCAAATGAGGGAGGAGTTAAGAGGCTCTTAATCTCAAAAGCGCTCTGTGAATACCAGCCTTAAGCCACAAACCTCTATTGTTACCCGGGACTGGCGAATGTTTCAAAACAGCAATAAAACTATTTAAAAAGGTTAATATAATTTCAAAATATCTTTTTCTCACTGTGCGATACCTGTATGGAAAATGTAAGCAATTATTTTGGTCTGAACGAAACTTACAGTAAAAGGCTTGCTTATATTGCTTTTGCAGTAGATTAATGATTTCGTTCTACTGTTTAATAATCCCCAAACCAAATTTGCGGCAGGCCGCGAGACTTTTCAAGTCTTGGATAAGTTTTTTTTTAATGGAAACATCATCAAGACTATCGGCAAGTTTCGGTTCAAAAATAACTGTCTTGTCTCGTGGCTTAACTAACTTGCAGCGGTGATTTCCGGAATCACGTTCCATATTTATGGAATTCCTGTGTCGTTTACACCCGCTCTATTTTCATTTTGAAAATAGAGTGCTTCTGACCTTAGCCATTCGAATTCGGAAAAAATTTTAGGTCCAGTCCATTCCTGCAATAACAAGCACACAGAAATGGTTGAGAGTTGTAAGTCAATTAGGTCCTGGTTGGACTGCTACCCCACCAAACTTATTTATTTATTTAATAAAATATGGAATGGAACAAGCTTGCTGAATGTGGAAAAGAAGCTACTCATGACATTCATTGGTGTGTCCCAAGAGCCTTCGCCGACAGCTGTAAATTGCTGTGAATGCTTCTTGTTTTTGTGGACTGCAAATTTACAGTTCGTTGTGTGCGCATAGTAAATATTAAAATGTATTTTTTTTATTTCTAACGCATTTACGCAATATTTTCCATTTAATTTTTGTAAATGTGAAAATTCATTCACTTTATTAAACAAATAACGCGTTAAATATTGAGTAGGTATTTGCTTTGAAATGTCGTTATCGTATGCAAGGTCAAGATAGTTAAATACAGTCGAAAAATCGGTGTCTATTTTGGCGAGTGGGAGGTCATAATGTCCCATAGTTTTCAATCCTTATACAAAAAAGGAGCTTAAAAAAGCATTTAACAACTAAACCAATTCCTGGTCAACAAAGATTTTGTCTTTTAAAATGTTAGACACTATTACCAACTTGTAAAAATTATACCTATACTATCACTCTATCAGTAAGACGGATCAGTCAAAAACTTAAATTTAATTATAATGATGGCTTTACCATTAAAGTTTTGAAAGCGTTTTCATTAATTTTAATATGTCAAGAAGAAGTGGGTACAATACAACAATAAAATTCACAGCATAAGTTCCTCTAATTACTCTGTTAACTTAGATTTGTGTATGGAATACTTGTCTTACATTTATGCATTCGCTTATTTCTTACATTTTCTATAGGTACCATTTACAAAACCGACCCATTCCATAAATATATTTCATTTGGTTGGTTGGTTTCTCTCAGGATAACGGAAATATGTTGACGAAAAAAAAAGAACGACGGAAATATTAAAATTTTCCATTAGTACGAACGAAGAATATTTAACCACGAAGTGAGACAGTTATGTTCAAACTTAAGATGCGACATTCCCTAATGATTTATTTTCTTCACTTTAACAAGAGTTTCCTAAACTCTCTCCCACATCAGTAAGCACTCGGAAAAGTTTTTTAAGAGCTGCCTTGTTTTTAATGGTAAATGGCGCATATAAGTACATGAAGAAGTATTAATAGTCAGGTGCAAAAAAAGCCGCCAAACTTTGTGGAAGAAAAACTACTTGTTTAGTAAAAATTAGGTGCAAAACTTCTAATTTCGATCCCAAAAATATATGGTTGCTCTGGCTTAAATAAGTATTATGCGAAGTGCAATAAAAATTGAAAAATGCTAGAAAACTATGACATCATTATGGTTTTTTTTTTGTTTTCGGAAATATTTACATTTGATTGTTTTAAAATTTTCTGCAAGGATTAGGAGAAGAAGAAAGGTGAAATTTAAATATGATCAGGAGATTCGTTCACCAAAATTCTTTAACAACGCTCAAGGCCAATTTCTTGTGGATGAGGACAAAATTTTTCACAAATGGCGACAATAAAGAAATCGGCGACATCACAGTCGGAGGAGTTAGTTGCTTCGGTAATATTAATAATCGGAATTAGTCACAAAATTGGCACTATTGTTTGAATTAAAAAAAGACATACACACTAACGAGGTAGTTAGTTAGGTAACGAAGAGTTCCGGAATTCTAGGTGCGGCTGCTTATAGACATGTACGAGCAAGTCTAAGCAATCAAAGTTTGTGTGCATTAGGGAAGTTTCTTGGATCTTTTGCTACTGTCTTGATTTTCTCCTCTTGAGGATAGCTCAACGAGCACTTGAGGTATTGATGAATGTTCTGTAGAGAAATAAATACCGCATTAGCACGAAAAAAAATTCAACGAAGCAAAAAAAAGTATCCGTGCAACTGGACAATAGACTTTTTTTATATCAAGTATTTGGATGAACGAACATAAAAACTCTTCATAGCAAAAAAGTAAAAAAGGTTGATGGAAAATTTTGCATCGAAGTATATCTTCATACTACATGAGTTCTATAAAGCGTTCGATGAACTTTTCGTCGGAAATATTTCAAGGAATCTTCTGCTGCTGGTTATATTTTTTTAGTTTTTGGTATAACTTTTTAACATGGGTATGAATCACAAATTGCAATGCAAGTCAATAACCAGTTTGATGGCTGTCATGAGAAGGATATCATGAAGCTATTCTATAAAAAAAATTAAAGTCGACCACTTAAAGTTGAAACTGTACATAATGATGCATATATTTAGTAAAAAGAGGATATTGTTTTGACAAGGATTATTCTTCAAAGGTTGACAATTTTTTTATTACAAATATTTGTATGGAAAGTGATGACATTTTTAAAATTTGAAAAGAAGTTCAAACAAATTTTAAGGTTGAATATGACTAAGGTCTTTCTTAAAATTCAATACCTATTATATATTTATCATGAACTCAAACAAAAAAAAAAAAACAAGGCAACCTAGTCAATAAAGAACAGAAACTAATATATGTACATTACTTTAGGATAAAATAGGTATCTATTATAGAAACATAATGTACATTCATAAATCTATTCTAGCTGTATCTGATAGAACTTGGGATTATAATAAAGTCCTTTATAAGATTTACTATATATGTGGTTAGGTACCTACTGTTGGTCGGGACTTTGGAGTTCAAAAGGAAATATAAAAAACCTTTTTGGTTATATTCTACTAAAGAAGATGCAATTACACTCTTGGTAAAGATTGGATTAGGAAGTATATGAGCGCCTGAAGATAAAAGCTTCGGATTCAAATATCAAATACTCTTTAGTAACCTACCCTACATACATATAAAATTGAAAATGCTTAGTTGCAAAAAAAGATAAACATTATTTTTTTTCTCTTCAGTTTTGGAATATGGCGATCTAAGAAAATGTGCTCATTTAAAGTAACTTCATTTCACTACAATAGCGATATTATAGTTCTGCATGAAACAACCTCAAGCTAATAGTCTAAAAAGCCAGAAAGTTTAAGTGCAAGTTAAAAAGATATACATTCAAAGACAATGTAGGGCAGCGCCGAAGAAAAAAAAAATAAGAAAAAATTGGGACAAAAAATTCACATAAATTGCAGTATACATGATATAATATAAAGTTCTTGTGGTGGTAGAAGTTTAAACTCATGTTATAGCTGAAGTTTTGAAATAGTTTATAATCTAGCTGCATTTTTTTTTTGTTACTGTAGGGGTGAACTCTCTACGTAGTTGCTATCATGACATCCCCTTCTGTAGCAGACTAGTAGTATAAAAGAATGTTATAAAGCATATTGGATACTAAAAAAAAAGAACAAAACAATACCAATGTTTAATGAAATTTTAATTAAAGATAGCTATCACCATCATCAGCTAACGAAAACGAAGAGAACATTGTGCGGATAATTAAAATTTCGACATCCAAGGTAACTTCGTGAATATTATGGTGGGTAGAGGGTAGAAACATTTTTGATTTAATTATGTAGAGTAGGTAGTTGGTACACTTTGTTCTGATGGATAATTATTTTATAATTTAACCACTTTGTATTGTTTTATATTTAAATATCAAAAGTAAACCTGTGCATGTGCAATGAGCGTAATACTTGTTTTTGTTCTGTTTCATGCAAGAATTGGTACAGCATGGAATTATAGTCCAGTCAAGGCGTCATTTTTTTTCATGGATCGATAGAGCCTTATCTGCGAGGCTTAAATCCAAATTTGCACCATCTTTTTTTAATAAAGTTATTGGTAAAAAATGTGGTTTTTGTCATTTTTGGGTCATTAGAGAATATCTCGAATACAGTACCTGTGTCACAGAGTAAAAAATGAAACATCATTTTATTTACAATAACAACAGTTATTGTAGATATTATGAAAAAATCATTTTTTTAAACAAATTAAAAAAAGTTATAGTAGGTTAAAGAAATTTTTTGTTGTTTGAGAATGGCTTTTTCGTAATTACATATGTTTTAAGAAAAAAAACTCATCATAAGTTACAGTTTTTATTTTTTGCGTTAAAAAACTCTTTTAATTACCTCTAATAAAACAAAAATTAGGCCTTCTAAAGTTAACAAGAGCTGAGCAATAAATAACCAAAGATAGGTAAGTCAGCGCACCCACAAAATTTTATGTCCCGGTAAATCGCAAATTAAAAATTATTACATTCAATAATTGTTTACATGAGATTCTCTATCAATTAAGGCTAGTTAAAACTTTTTTTTTTTTTTTTTTGTATACCTTTTTGATCTCTCTTCATTTAATTTAGAAAAATCTATCATTAAAATGCCAGTCCAAAGCTTTGAGAAACTTTAAAAGCCCATTACTTCAACATCAGGCAATACAGTTCAAATCCTTTTGGATTAAGTTAAGAATCAACATAATCATACATAAATAACCAAACATAAGCCTAATTGTTCGACCAAAAATCTTTTCACTGTCCGCTTCAAGTGAAATGCCCCATAGAACTATTCCGGAAACCTGGTTCAATGGAACAGTGCTTCTCAAGCGAGATGTATTGTATTATATGTACATAGTAAGAAAAGGATTATCTGCGTTTTCCGGGTTAAAGTTTATTTACAATAGGTCAATGCATCCACTTTCCGATGGCCTTCAAATGTAGACATTTTCCCATGGTGTTGCATTACTTTATGGGTTGCGAAGCCTCACAAATGTTCCGTCGCGTCGTCAAGTTTGCTGACTTGAATTTGTGTAACTAGCGCGAAAAGTTTAAATATCTTGGATTTGTGAGTGGATGGAGTGGCGGGAAAACTCTGCCATCTTCCCTGATCGAAAAGTTTTGGACAATATACAAGAAGTATGCGAAGATTGCCGGTAGCTGGAATCAATGTGCTTTGCTTGACAACAGGAGTGATCAAATAAGAAGCAACAAAATCCTACGAAGTCTTGACGTCAAAAATACCATCTTGCTCGGAGAACCCAATTCAAAAGGCAATAGCTTTACTCTATCATAAGCAAAGAATAGCTGATTCACCTTATTCTCAAGCAGAAAGTCAAAAACTGTATGTAATAAAGAGCAATGGACTCAAGACCGTTCCCTGGTGCACATTTACTTAAGTTGGAAACTCTTCGGTGATTCCTGCATGCATTGCTCATATATAGAGGTCCAGTCCATGAGCATCCACTCCACATGTAGACTAAGCGCAATGACAGATCTCGTGGTTGTCTGTCAAGTGCTTATTCCATATAAACAAATACAGTATGCCGAATTTCTTGGAAAATCTCGATTTTTTTCAATTCTGATTCTTATAATGTGGATTGCATCTGTGGTTGATTTACCATATTTAATTTGTTCCATAGCTTTACTTCCTCTACACTAAAATAATTTTTTTCATATAGCAACAAATTTTATTGGTGATAATTACCGAAGTTGTAAACGGCAACAAAATATACGACACGACACAATGTTTGTCGTGTGTAACTGTCAAACTTCGTTGAACGATTTCGTTGTGCATTCTGTAGGTCGAAAGAAAGCGACATAAATAAAAAAAACACGGAATCTCTCGTTCAAAAATTTGTTAACGACAGAAGGATGGAAAACCGCAAAACAGTAAATATTTTTCTTATTAAATTTATTGTTATGCTCTAAACAAAAAAAAAAATCTTTTATATTTTCAGTTGAAGTTAACAAACTAAAACTAGTTCCAAGTGCTTGTCGAGAGGCATGAACAGTTGGCAAGAGGTTTTCTAAAAGGGATCAACAAAGTCGATATAAAAATGGAATGGAACTCTATAGCAGCGGAGATTAACAGCAAAGTTCCTCCATGAAGAGATGGAGATGGTTGGCAAACAGTTTGTTATATTTGTTATATTCCATATACAAGTGCATCATGACTAGCTCCTGGATGTCTTGGATCAATGTACCGAATGCACATTTTCTTTTAATAGCTGCAATTCAATTAAATATGTGAACTCAATTTAAATCGGGCAAATCAAATGGATTTGAATTTTGTCTTATGCGTTTCCTTTTTATAATCAATTGTGCAGTTTCAAAAGATTGTATTGCTCTTTCTTCATCATCACTTTCTTAACTTGATTTATAAAACTTTTCTACGCTTATCATTTTAATAACTTTTATTCAATTAATTTTTTTTTATAATGAGCACGCACACAAGGGGATTTAAGTACCCTTTATATGTCGGAACACAAAAGATGGTTTGTGATACACATACCTAAAATCGCAAGCTGATTAGTTTCTTCGATGCAAGTGCCATTCATAGATAATGGCAGGGGGGGAACGTCTCGCTTTAACGACAGAAGGCAGCATTGGGTTTTCGAAGCATTCAATTCTACACGATTTTTTAATCCCCATTGTACAATGCTGTCTAAGTCAGAATTTAATGTACTTATCATATTTAGCCGTTTCAGTTCCACGTCCGAAGAGCAGGGATGTGAATCTGGAAACGAATATGAAAAGCTAAGAGTACTATCGTCAGCGAAACAATTTAATGGATTAGTAGTTACAGACAGGAGATCATTTATGAAAATGAAAAAGAGGGTCGGAGACAAAACGGAACCCTGTGGCACACCAGCATTTATTTTGTGGGTTTCAGACTTGAATCCGTCTAATACTACTTGTAAAGAGCGATTCGAAAGAAAGTTACTAATCCAACGAAGAAAGGTTTCATCGATACCAAAAGCACGCATTTTCGATAAAAGAGCAGGATGCCAAACTTTATCAAATGCTTTAGAAATATCAAGTGCAATAATCTTACTTTCTCCAAAACGATGTAAAGATTTGATCCACTGTTCAGTGAGATAAACCATCAAGTCACCAGTGGATCTATTGCTGCGAAAGCCGTATTGCCGGTCATTAAGAAGCTTTTGTTCTTCGAGATATTTCTTGAGCTGATACGTACGTAAGTGCAATTGGTCGGTTATTGGAGGGTGAAGAAGATTCGCCTTTTTTTGGGATAGGCTGGACAAATGCTGTTTTCCAACTACTCGGAACAAGCCCAGAAGAATAGGATAGATGGAAAAGCTTACGCAGGGGTTTTGCCAGCGTGGAAGAACACCTCTTCAGAACAATAGCGGGGATACCATCCGGACCAGTGGATTTATGTGTGTTAAGATCTTTTAGGACTCTCGCTACAGCTCGAGTACGAATGAAGATTTGTCCCATAGAATCATTTACACGCTCAAGAACTGGGGGAGTTATGACACTATCAGACAGCGTAGAGTTGGCGGCGAACTGCCTAACAAATAAGTTAGCTTTCTCAAGAGAGCTAACGAAGGAAGTGTCATTGACAACGAGTGTTGGGACCGAGGAAGATGTTTTATTCCTTATATTTTTTACGAATGACCAAAGATTTTTATTACCTGCGGGACATTGTAGTATTTTTGCCTTATTTTTTGGTCATGCAAAAATTTGGTCCTTCGAATATGGGCGTTGCAGGCCTTCCTGGCTTGTTTGAATTTTTTCCGGTTTTCCTCAGTTGGGTTGGCTCTAAAACAACGGAAGCTAACCTCTTTGACCTTAATAACCTCTTTGCAGCTCGCATCGAACCATGATTTCTCTTTGGGTCTGATGCTTTTTGCCCTATTCGGGATAAAAGTTCTCATTCCCAAAAGAATCATTTTAGTAATCATATCCGCGCTGGAGTCTACGTCACTACCGAGGAAGCATAGTGACCAGTTAAAGATCCTGAAAAAATTATTGAGGCCGTCCTAGTTGGCTTTCTCGTATTGCCAAACGGTTCTCACAGGAGCTCTTTCTCTAACTGGATTTTGTTGGCACGAAAAATTTGCGGAAATGATACTATGGTCAGATGTGCCTAGAGGCGGTAATACACTAATTGTGTATTTATCGGGGTCAGAGGTTAGAAACAAGTCAAGAGTATTTTCGGCTCGGCCATTAACGTCCGATATTCGAGTAGGCTCGTTGACAAGCTGAGTAAGGTGGTTAAACTCAGCGAAGATATCAGCACACATACCTTCGGGTGTTGTCTGGCCTGAATGTTGAAGCCAAGAAGAATTGTGTACATTGAAATCGCCCGTAATAACGATTTCAGTGTGAGGATGCAAGGATACAATTTTTTGTATGGAGTCAGACAGAGCGTCTAATTCACGAGAAGTTGAAACTCTGTCCAAATTAGGGCTTCGATAGAGAAAACAATAATGTACGATGTGCTTGTTTAGTGAGAATTTGAACCACAGGAAGTTTAACAAGGGATTGGTACTAGGACCATATTGTGGTTGAAATTGGTAAGCAACATCATTTGTTACGTAGACGGCGAGACCATGGTGAGAAAGGAATAATGGCACTAAATTATACCCATGAATTTGAAATTCAGCAGGATCAGTAGTTTCACCTACTTGGGTTTCACTTAGTGCCAAAACAGCTGGCCTCTTATTAACAGAATGGGCGTACAAAGCAAGGAAATTTGCTCTAAGCCCACGAATATTACAATAGTCAACTCTAAAATTACACATCATTGTGATAAAAAAGAAAAAAAAAGACTAAAACAGACGAAATCTGAAAGAAAAACTGAATATGATTGTAAAGTACTTTTCAATACACAACACTACTAGTGTTATGCCTTAATAGTGATGTGAATCAATCCGAACCCTAACAGTCAAACAGTATTTCTTATAATTTAATTAAACAGCAATTGTTTTCTTTTTATTTCAATTTCATTTGGTTTTGACAGATACTTTATTACTTTTTCATCGTTTAAAAATCTGCTACATATTCATTGCGTCGAAAAAGTTTTGAAATGCCATTTGAAAAACGAGACGAAAGAGAAAACTAGAGTCTCGAAAAAAAACGACACGGTATCGGTAATTGGGATAATTATCTCTTTGCTATGGCTTGTCGATTGCATTCTGTCATACTTTCATTATCGGTTCCTTAAGAGCGTCTGCGAATAGGTAAATGGACTGCGAAATAGGTATTAATTTTTTTTAAGATCAGCCGTTTTAAATTGAATTTTTATAAAACGGGTGCACATTTAAGCTCAGTTTGCAATAATCTAAAAAAAGAATGTAATTATAGTGTTGGATTTAAGTAACAGTCAATAACTTAAATCGCCGAAAATTTGTGTAGTATTTTTATTGAGTTCTCGAACTTCATTCGCGAAAGATTAGGCTACTTTTTGTTGAACCGCTTCAAAGCTAGAGAAAAAACAATTTTAAATATTTTGGCATTCAAATTATTGAGGAAATAAAAAGAGAGTTTTAGTACATTCGATTGTTCGTTAGATTCCATCTTACTACATTCATCTAAAAATAAATCGGAGGCAATAAAAAATCAATCTTTAAAATAAAAATATTAATTATAACATTATATTTCTATATTATACATAATATATTTAAAAAACGAACAAATATGAATGCATTATTGTGAGCATTTTGTTGCTGAAATTGGGCTCCTTACATCTTTTATTTATTTTTCTAATAACAAAATGAATTTTAACTGTAATAAAAAAATCTTAAAATAATATGTGGATCTATGTTTTCCCAGCAAGAATAAGACTGATCAAACTGGAGGGTTTGGAAAAAGTGTTCTGTGATTCCTTGAATATGACACGACCTTCAAACATTTTCTACAAAGACATTGTCAAGATGCCTTATGTATTCCAAGAATTGGGGGGGGGGGGGGTGATGCAATGAGGTTTTTGTTGGTGAATTGTTTCTTTATTGTAAAATACAAACTATCGGACGGAACGGACTCTGACACTATGGTTAAATTATTTGAGCATATCTCCGATAAAGCCATCCGCAAACATTAACAAAACTGTTCTCATTAATGAGTTCATCCCCACTTATGTCGTTAAATAACACAATCTTTGAAACGTTATCGGGCCCAACATCTTGGTCAGATCTTAACCAATCTATATTGCTTCTCAAATTTCTTACTGACGAAAAAACTTCAAACTCGCTATTTTCTTCTTCTACTTTACAATTACCCCCTTTAACTATTTCTAGGTATTGAATACCGCAGTTTTTGATAGCTTTGAAATTAATTACAGCTAGGACAAGTATTATTCCCACCAAACGATCTAATTTTCCCGAAAAATTTTTTTAAACAGTCTTGGTTCAAATGCAGAGTACCTAAGTAAAAACTCAAAACCATAAGGCTGCATTATGTTCCCAGAAAGAACGCAGGGATTGTATGTTTAGGAGCCAACCATTTATAAGCAAAAAAGTACTGGTAACATCTTTGCCCTCAGTCTTTATAAAGCGAATTGACCTAAGAAATAAATCGGCATGTGTCAAAAGTTTATACTTATACTCCCTGTTTGTAAAACCTGCCTTCTCTAAAAAATAAAAAAAGTTATCTGTGCTCGCCATCTTCAAACTTGAAGAGAGTATTAAATCCTGAATAAACGGTATTGTTGTATTGAATTATTTGCGTTCAAATTGTCTGCGTTCAGCTTAACACATAGTTGATATTCATTTGCACAATCGACATCATATAAGTACTGAATATCATTCCATGTTGCTTTCTGTTCTTCAAAAGAATGATATCATTTTTAAGCAAGCAGTTTCGAGCACTTTTAAGAAGATGTGGAACATCATAAAAAAAGAATATTTTGGAATTGTTGACGTCAAAATATGGTTTTTCGGAACCGATTTCCAAAATCCAGGCCAAGCCTCTGAAGTTTGGGCCTTGGAGTTTTGGACCACGCTGGAATAAAATCTGTAAGGGTTGTTACGTTTTGTAGATCCAACAACGGCTTGAAAAACCTTTGTTCAACAGGAGAAATAAAAAGAATCGGATGTGCCAACATCGTTATGTCCATATTATACCTACGGCCTTTAGGAGGCCTATCAAAATTAATTAAACTATGTATTTATTATCTGCCAATAACCTGCTAATAATCTGTTGGTAATCTAAGCTGGCCGATTCCATTTTTAGTTTTCACAGTCAATTTCTTTTTTCAGGGATAAAATCTCACAATCTTTTGACCGAATACCTTGACCAAATTCTAGTTGCAGTACTAGTACCTGTGGGATACTTTCGCACAGAAGGTGGGATACTTTCGTACAACATGGGGAAGACTCGTACATGGTCTTTAAAAAGTCTATTTAACTGCTAGTTTTTATTAAATAACAAAATAACTCCCTATGGGAAGTTAAAAAATGGACTTGTCCTTAAATTTACTTTAACTTGACTAATAGCAAACTTAAAAGTCTCATGCAAACCTAAGAGGTTGCGGTGGCTATTACGATAACAAAATGGATGACAATGGTTTAATCTCTAGAAAGAAAAACTTTTTACAAGATTTGTGGGTTGCAAACACTTTCTACAATAAAAGTTTTTGAAGAAAACAACAAAAATTAATAAATTATTAGTTTATTCGTAATATTAACGTTTATAAAACATATGAGATCATTGTAATTAAATTAATTAGGTAATTAATTAAATTAATTAAACATTTGGTTACTTTGGAAGTCATTGCATATTAAAATTACTTAAGTCAATTGCAAATGTAAATAATCTTGATGTCCTGGCTGTACAATGTGGCCTTGGTTCAGGATCAGGCAGTATCATGGCGACGTCAATGATATACAAAGTGTGTATGTCTTCTACATAAGGGAAAACAAACGACATTAATGACCCAGTTTTTTCAAAGGTAAGAAACTTTTAACTCTGTCGGTGAATAATGACTGAGAACTTTTCCGACGTAATGGACATCAGAAGATTTTTTTTCAAATTTTACCAAAATAAAGGAGTTATCTTTGATATTCTCTGGTATCACTTTAAAATTTGTATTGGTATTGAAATCATAAGCATCTTCATCGGTTTCGAAATCGAAAGGAGACGTACCTAGAGCTTTCCCGCAAGCTTATTTCCGATGCATCAGATTCCTCTGAATCATCATCAATTTCTATTTTTTATTAACTTCCCATAGGGAGTTATTGTAATCGGTCCGATTTGTCAAATTAAAATTTTTGACATTTCTCGACTTTTCAAGGTCCCTAGAGCCTATTTCAACCATTTTTAGAGAGATGTCTGTGTGTGCGTGTGTACGTACGTTCGTACGTCCGTACGTCCGTACGTTCTGGTACCATTTTTCGTCGTCGATATCTCAAGAACGAGTAGAGATATCGACTTGAAATAAATTTTGTTTTACAGATAATAACTTCGAAAGAAGCTGAAAGGGCGTTTATTAATATTCAATCAGTTGTTTTTTTACTATAGCAGTTTAAAAAAGAAGTGAACATTTTGGTTGGGCTCAAATGTCTCACGAACAAATAATGCTATTGACTTATAATAAATTTTGTTCGACACATTATGACGTCAGACAAATTTGATATGAATTTGGAAAAATATCAATATACCGTTATTTTTTAAAATCAAAAAAACTAAAAAAAAATTTTTTATAACTTGAATATTCTTAGATGGAAAAACGATATTAACTTTAAAATAATTTTATTTTACGAAAAATGTTGTTTTTGACTACTGGTGAAAATTTCAAAAAAATTCAATGGACAGTTTTTTTTACAAAAAATTAAAAACTACAAAAAATTGGTATAAATTGTATTTCGACTCAAATTTCTCAAAAACGGGTAACGATTTTGACTTCTTGTTTGTTTTATTTTCTACATAACATAATTTTTAGCAACTGATAAAATTTTGACAAATATTGAATGGGCAGTTTTTTAACAAAAAATCAAACACTGTTAAAAATTCTAAAGAAAAGTAGTTACAATTGTATTTCAGCTCGAATATCCTGAGAACGAACAGCGATTGTGCCTTCTAAAATATTTTATTTTATACAAAGTACAATTTTTTTTATGAAAGGTTAAATTTTGACAAATATCTAACTGACAGTTTTTGACAAAAAAATATAAAAAATAAACTAAAAAGTGGTAAAATTGGTTTTTCGACTCGAATATCCTGAGAATGAGCAATGATATTGACTTTGCCATTAGGTATTTAATTTTATACATAATAAATTTTTTTACAGCGGGTATAGGTATATTTGACATATACTTAACTGACATTTTAAACAAAAATTTAAACAGAACTATGAAAGTTCCACTAATAACTGGAAAATATTGTTTTTCGAAGTTTAAAAACTGCACCCAAACAAATAAGCTTTGCAGTAATACATAAAATTCATCAGAATTTACTTTGTATATAAAAACTATAGTACTATCATGGTGGAAGTCGAATGGGGCGACATCTAGTTTACCTATGCAACCCTTACTCTTTTTTTTTTGCGGAGAGCTTATGGAGGTTTTAAATGATATTTATTGATATTTTTTGGATGCAATTATCCAAAAAATAGTCTACTCTTGCCCCTACCACCAATTTTTGACGCTTAAAGACTCCCCAAATCGAATTTTACACCTCACATTTTGCAGCGCCACCACCAGGACCTTTGCAACCCTAAAAAAAACTCGCCATGATAGTACTATAGTTTCTATATACAAAGGAATTTATAAAAACAATTGAAGAGATACAAGCAAACTAAAGGTGAGGAATAGGCCTATCACAAATGGGAAGTTATCAGTGTGGGTCGCACCCAGCCTCTTTTTTTCTTTTTCTTTTGAATTGATTCGAGTTCCACCAAACTCCGTTTAATTTGTTTAGCTCTGGCTTTTCGCTCCTGTTCTTCTTTTTACAATTTTTTTTTGTCTAAATCATGTACATGTTGTGTCGCAGCTATAGAAGGTGATGGTTCGCAAATTTTGTTGACATCTTCTTGAAAATTTTGAAGCAAGGACGTATGTGAGGAGAGCTCACGTGTATCATTGGAGGACAGAAGTGGATTTATATCATTCGAAGGAACACAAATATAAGGTTCTGACTCTAGTTCAGCAGAATTTGTTTCTGGGTTTGTTGGAATATTTTCAGAAATATTTGCAACATATATGTCAATGGGAGCAAAATCTTTATCACTAAAGGCCATTTCATTGAACGGCCATATGCCTGGCTTAGCAAATCTACTGGTAATATTTATCACTGTAAAAGATTCTAAATAACTAAGTTTAATCAGTTTTGGAATGTTATAAATACTGATTGTCTTTCCTGGTTTGGTATATGCCAATTATTAAAAGCTATTTTGAGTTTCGACTCAAATGGTCCGAAAACTGCAACATCTAATGGTTGCAAACGATGGCTTGTGTGTGGGGGAAAAGACACAACAATTATTCCATTATTTCGAGCATACGTTATAGCTTGTAAGCTGACGCGCCCATTCTTTTACTCGTGATCTCGACTTGACTCAGATTTCATAAAGTCAAAAATACCTATAGGTTGATTAGTTGAAAGTTGAGGTAACTCTGTTTTTTTTTGTTGCGGAGAGCTTATTGAGGTTTTAATCGATATTTATTGATATTTTTTGGATACAATAATCCAAAAAATAGTCTCCCATTGCCCCTACCACCAGTTTCCGACGCTTTAAGACTCCTAAAATCGAATTTTACACCAGCGCCACCACACAGGTCGGGGCAACATTAAAAAAACTCGCTATAGTTTTCATATACAAAGGAATCCGCACCTCATCCGCTCTTCATAATTTCTGACGTATCGAATTCGTAAATTTTTATCAGAATTGAATGGAGCCTTAATAAAAAATTAATAATAAATGTCTCAAATAAATATGGATTGTACCGAAAAAATGTAAATGTTTATTTCAATAGAAACAAATTCCTCCACAAACGTTTAATTATTTTGCAGGAGAAGGACCACAACTCGTAGACAATTCAAGGAGATGATTGAGCAAATGAAGAGCCAACCTAACATCGCCAGAAACCTTAACAAGCGATCATTAGAGCTGCAAGAGTTTTGGGAAAATTTGGCCGAGACTTTAAATTCTATTCCACCAGTCAAGGAAATTTCAGAATGGAAAAAGGTTCATAAATAAATTCAACAAACAATTTTCGCAATAATATTGTGGTGATTAATTCTTCGATTCCAACCTAGGTTTGGACAGACTTCAAATCGTCTTTAAGAAAAAAATTAACAAGTAACAAGAAAGTAAATGCCAATGAAAAAGAGAAAGACATTTTCACTATCCTCGAAGAGGAAGTCATTGAATTGGCATGTCCACGAGATTGGGTTGAAGGTGTTCCGGAAACTCATTCTTTCGGAATGCCAAGAAAACGAAAGTTGTTTTGGATAAAGAAGAATATCTTTCCGAATTCCGACAGCACGTCTGAACAAACTTGATGGCAATGTGGACAAATATTTTATTTACATAAATTTATTTATTCTGTTTTTAATTTATTATAGGTATGAGCCGGCGCAGGGACATTAGTCCCCGGGACATAAGTCCCGAATTTTTTTTCGAATGCGTTTCGGGACTTATGTCCCACCCTATTAAGACATAACCCTCTAATATTTTTGCTAAAATTGGGACATAAGCCCCAAAATAGATTTTTGTGATTAAAAGTACCTACCTTGGGTGATTTTAACTCCCTTTTTCGGGGACACACCCGCTCATGCGACTTCGTCGCTCCGCTTAGGATGTGTTAAGTCGCCAGAAAGGTGCCTGAAATGTTTCTATATGCTCATGCAAAAATATGGGTGGGACATAAGTCCCGACAAAAATTTTCGGGACTTATGTCTCAATACGGTGGGACATAAGTCCCGAAACGCATTCGAAAAAAAATTCGGGGCTTATGTCCCGGGGACTTATGTCCCTGCGCCGCACAGTGGTTTGGTTTGTATGGGAGCGCGGAAATAAATCGATAAAACCTGTAATATAAATTGGAGAGAAATGAAATTTGGCACACATGTGTGGGTTAGGGAAACACACATTTCCCCAAAATTTGGATTAAAAATAACAATTAGAAGATGAGTTATTGAGATTTTTCTAAATTTTGGGGTTTATTGTTCATATAAAAAAATAACAATTTATGTTTTGTAACACTTTTTGCTTTAATATGTAAACATTACAAAAAATACTTATAATACTAATTACATATTACATGTGTTATTATTATTAGTTTGTAATTTAACCACAAATTCACTATTTAACCAGTCCATATATCTTTCAAAAAATTTGGTTTGGTTATAACTAACCAACATGTATCTCCGTTTAAAATGAGAAAAGAATCTTTTTTTAATTTCTGATGTTATTAAAAAAATATCATTTTCGCTCAAGTGAGGATACTCTTCGTATAGAAACGGTTCTACAAAATTAAGACCTTTAATTAGAACTTCACACAAAACAGTGTAACTTAAAACAAACTGTGACATGTTAATTTCTTTTTATTTATTGATAACACCTTGCACAATGAACAATAGCTTAATAATGACTTATTATTCCATTTTTTGTTATCTATATATATTAGTGACAACTAAACTATTCTTATTAGGTCTTACCTATCCTGAAAGTGTTTTCCGGAAAATGGTCGTAAAAAATTGTGCAACACATAAAAGCAATTAATCAATTGAACTTAGCTAAGAAATAGTTTGTTTTTCATTCATATAACAGGTATCAATTCATATACCTAACATCAAGTATTAGGAAAAACCCATATACAGGTAAAACCACAAAAAGCACCTTTTTTTTATTTTACCTGTCCCTATTTTTTGCGTAATGTCATACAAAATTTAAAGATTATACCTGATTTCTGTTCATATTTTATTTAGGTACTTACATATAGTTTAATACATCATAATTTTTTTATTTTAATTGTAATTTTTAAATAAAAGTTAGAAAACAATTGGAAAATAAGTCAGGCAAAAAAAAAGTTTTGCGCTAAAAATTGAATATCTCACAGGTTAGTCAATGGATTAATTTTATTTTATTTTTTAAAGAAAGGTACATATTTTTTCTAAAAATTAAGCTCTTATCTAGTTATCTGTGACAAGTATTTTTGAAGAAATTGTATTTTTTCGGGATATATCGTCGTCAAAACCGTGTTTTTTAAGACCTGATTCAGGTGAACAAAATTGAACATAAGTCACAGGGTTGGATCCAGACGGATTTCATTCTTTTTGGGCTGGGTAGGTGAGTATTGTAGCTTTCAAGTGAATGTAGTCAGAGCGTGTAGGCAAGTGTAGCTAAAATTGTAGCTCTAAGGAAAAAACAATAAAATTTTAATTTTAGAGCTCTCTGCTCTGACTTATCTAAAATATACATATATATATGTATGTTTTTTTATATATATATGCATATGTTTTTTTTTAAGCTTAAAGTACATGTTTTTGAAATAAAAATAAAAATTCTGACTTAAAGTTTTATAAACGCTATTTTTCGTGCCAAGAAGTTAGTGCAAGAAAATATAGGAATTTCAAAATTGAAAAAAGGGTAACTTTGGAGCCCTGTATCTTCAATACATATGAACAAAAATTGCTCAAATTTTCAAAAATCATAGACCAACTATATAACTATAATAAAATAAAAAAACTAACTTCATACTAATACTTTCATTTTTTTGATTTATTTCCGCATTTTAACCACTGTGCGCCGGCTCATACCTATAATAAATTAAAAACAGAATAAATAAATTTATGTAAATAAAATATTTGTCCACATTGCCATCAAGTTTGTTCAGACGTGCTGGGGGACTTATGTCCCAGTTTACTAGGACATAAGTCCCGAAAAAAAAAATTCGGGACTTATGTCCCTGCACCGTATGGGCCCTACTAAGGAGTAGGAAAAGCATGCCCTTACCAGTATTTTTGAACCTCCATGCTTAACGGTTATGGTAGTGTACTTTAGCTGGTATTCCGTGTTCGGTGGACGACAGAAGTACTGTCGGCACCAAAAAGAACAAACTTACTTTCGTCTGTCCAGTCCACAGTATATTTCCAAGTCATGTGGCTTGTTTTCAACTGTACCAGATTAAGTTTTTCCCTCCATATTTCTCTGCTGATTTTTTGAGAAAATTTTTGTTATACAATAAATTTAAATGTCATTGTAAAACCCACCAAGAACCATCAATGTATTTATTGAAAAAAAGGACTTATTATAAAGGTATCATTTCTTACGACTACTATTAAAATAAAATGTGTCTTAAGAATCGTTTTTTATTAATTTATTTCATACTAACCGTCTTTTAGTTACCTATCTAAGACTGCATACAATTAACGAAATTTTTGATTTTTATTATATCATAATTTTCAAATTTTATTCCATTTAATCTACGTATGTATATCAAGTTAATTTTATAGTTAACAATTACAAAACAAAAGACTTATTATTAGAATATAGCTTTGATTATGACTATGACTTATTTAACTATCCCTTATACCAAGTGGAAGGGAATGCGCAGAAAATCACGAAAGCTATTTATGTAAACAAAATTTGTAAGTTTGTATTTATGTTGATAAGAAAAAATTATTATAAAAATTCTGTTTTGCAGAAAATATTTAGACCGGAAATTCATTAATTAATAATGAACTATTACTAATGACTATTATCTAATATATAAAATTCTCATGTCGCGGTGTTTGTGGTTAAACTCCTCCGAAACGGCTTTACCGATTCTCATGAAATTTTGTGTGCATATTGGGTAGGTCTGAGAATCGGACAACATCTATTTTTCATCCCCCTAAATGTTAAGGGTAATCCACCACTAGATAAATCAGTTATCCCCACTAGATGTCTACCTGGGTCACCTCTCATCATCGTAGCAGTGACGTATACGTATTATTTTAATTTTTCTGGCCACAGGTAGCTGGTGCCGCTTTGAGCTCTGAGGTGTCACTTCTATTTATATTTATTCAATGGCAAAATAAATACTTTTAAATCAAAACGAAAGCGTGTACGAGTTTGTTTCATTATTGTGAAAGGTAAGCCAAATAATAACTAGCTGACCCGGCAAACGTTGTTTTGCCATGTATATTATTTGTAGGAAACATTATTTTAGTTAAATAAAAAACTAAAACTATCAGCAACGCAGACATCGACATTGACAATCGTTGGGTGGTACCATATTCACCTCTTCTCAGCAAAACATTCAATGCTCATATTAATGTTGAGTCATGCAGTTCGGTGAAGAGTATCAAATATATTTGCAAATATGTTAATAAAGGAAGTGATATGGCTGTATTTAGAATTGAAAATACTAATGTCAATGCTTCTCCGTTGAATGAAAAAGATAAAATTACGAATTACCAAATTGGCCGATATATCAGTTCCAATGAAGCTGTCTGGCTTATTTTTGGTTTCCACATTCATGAAAGAGATCCAGCAGTTACCCATTTAGCTGTCCATCTTGAAAACAGCCAGCGCATATATTTCACGGATGATACAGCGCTGCTCTATTCTGAAGTTTCGCGATATTTTACATAGGCTCAATCGAAAAAATGGATGCCCCGCAAGAAAGGGACACCACACCAGTTGATGCGTGTCCCGGTTTATTTAAATCAAATAATTTGGGACGTGTATATATAGGTACAGTCAATCTAAGGCAGACTGAGTGTTTTTATCTGCGACTGCTGTTGGTTAATGTCACCGGACCATTGTCATTTCAAGATATACGAAAGGTAGATGGACAACAGTATCCAACGTATAAAGATGCATGCCTTGCACTAGGCTTACTAGAAGATGACAATCAATGGGACAGTATGCTTGCTGAAGCAGCGTTATATGCACAGGAACACAAATTCGTCTACTATTTGCTATAGTATTGACTACATGTCAATGAATCATTGATTGCTATCGAGGATCTTTGCATTGCTATTGCGAATTTACCAATCAGTCATTTC
Source organism: Syrphus vitripennis (assembly GCA_958431115.1). NCBI lineage: Eukaryota > Metazoa > Arthropoda > Insecta > Diptera > Syrphidae > Syrphus > Syrphus vitripennis. Next base: position 76,500,249 of record OY288109.1, on the reverse strand, counting down.
GGTATGAGTTCACTTATAGTAGATAATTATTTTTATTGAACTAAAAAAATGTTTCCTACAAAGAATATACATAATGGCAAAACCGTCCGCTTTGTTTGTGTTAAAGTCATAACGTTACACCAAAAAAAAAACAAAAAATGTGGTTTACCAAAGAGCACTTCAATGAAACGGATAATTTGCGGACCACGTATAACTCATCTTCATCTTTTAATCCCCAAACATGTTACAAAAAAACGAAGCCATCTGGTGGCGAAACGGAGTTCGCTGGGTTTGCTAGTAAAATTATAAATGTGAATTACGCCGAAATTTGTTCATGTTTTGCTTTTTTTGGAAATGATTAAATTTCAACATAGAGGTGAAGTAAATACTTTGGGTCACTATGCCCTTAATAACTGCTGATGAGTAAATTCTGTTTCTATTCCAAACAATAATCGACTCGCTCCAGTTTTGGACATTGAAAATACGATCTGTAACACAAATGGATAAATACATTTGATCATCCTGTGGGCATCCATGAAGCACTTCAAAGGCCGTACATTTAAAGACACATAACTGTCTTAGTTTTGGTGTGCTATGAGTTGATTGTGGTACCAATGCATCTCCTGGTGTTGGTTCATTTTCCATCTTCTTGACACTAAAAGAAAAATAAAATAATTTATGCAGGATTTACTCCAAGTTCTGGATTAAAACACGCATGCACATGAACCTCCTACTTCTTTTAATTGATATACCTATACCTGTTCTTCAAAAAAAAAAAAACTGAAATTTCATTTAAAATTTTTTTTTTTGATATGTCAAAGGTGTGAAATTTGGTAAGTATTTTGACAGATGTATTGGGCTATTTTGAAATGCCCATATAAATTTAACTGAAGTATTTTTTAAGGCTGTTCTTCTACTTTTTGAAACGTTTTCTATTTCGTTGTAATTGATATAAATAAATATTATGTAAAGGATTTGTATACCAGAATCATCATTTTACATATTAGAAAAAGTAATTTTATTAAAAAATATTCATTTTTGAATTTAACAGATGTTGGTTTCAAATATCTAGGCCCACTTATCCGCCACAATTGGATTGGGCACTGTACCAATTGGTTGACTTAAAGCGGGTTCAGCCTATATTTAAAATGCACTGGACACTACTACACGATCGCCGAATTGGAAGCAATCCTTTCAGTACAGCTTGTAGGGCGAAAGAGAACGAACCTCCTGAGTCGGTTCTCTAGGTAAGTATTTTTTCTATGGTGCAGAATTTGATTTGGGGAATCTTTCAAGCACGGACATTGGGAGTAGGAGCAAGAGAAGACTATTTTTTTCAACAAATATCAATTAAAACCTGCATAAGCTCTCCGCAAAAAATATTGAGGAAGGGTTTTCCCCATACTTTAGATGTCGCTCCATTCGACTGCCACCATGATAGTACTATATTTGTGTGGTTTTATTGAACGGGTATAAAATTCACGTAAGGGGTCTCTTACCCTTTACTGAAAAGCTTAGTGTTTTGTTATTGAGAATTTAAATCCTTTCATATTCTTACTATGGTATTAGCTTAATATCTTGTCCTGGTACAGAAAATTTTACCTGTATTTATTTTTTAACAAGAAGATAAGTTACTGATAATAATAGGTATAATAGTTTCAAAAATAAGAACGTTCTCGTTTCTATGTATCTATCATAAATTTTTTAAATCAATAAAAGAATAAAAGTAATAAAATGGTTTTGTTTCTTATACAAAATATTTCAAAAAAAATTTAATATTGCATAACTTCTTACTATAGCGAAGGTATATATGTATATACCCTCTGAACGTAAAAAAAGTTAAAGCTATTTTACAACAATCTGAAATCATATTATGGTCCGATGACACCAATAAACACTTTACGCTTTTGCACAAATTACATCAATAAAAATACAATAAACAGAATAATAAAATTACATAATTTTATTAGTATATTAACTCTCCTGAACTCTTAACTTTTATGACCAGAACTCGAGTATTCCTATAACGACATTTGTCGTATACCTATAATGACATTTGTGTCGTTTGATTCTTTGAGTAATGAGAGTGATTTATTCTATACAGGGTGACACGCCGAAATTTTTAATTATTTTTTTTCAGTTTTTTCTAGTTTATTTATAAGGGAAACTTAAGTTAACAAAGTTGCAAGCCATGAATTATTCATTATTCATGCTTCTAGGGTTTTGTACGAATGGGCATTTAAAAAATTGGCTTGCACAAAAAAGGCGCGTTTCATTATTGGAAATAACCCAAATGGGTTTTCCAATCGAGAATTTATTTTTATGTTATTGTGTTAGGTATATTTTTAACATGTAATACAACAACTTGTGATACCTATTGCTTTCCATCTGCGTTGGTTCTAAAATCTAGAATGAGTTTTCACATTGAAAACATGAAAACATAACTCAAGGAAAAAAGAGAAGGATATATAACCCAGCTGTCAGCTAGCCCGGATCTTTTAATTACCCATGTAAGTAGGTTATTAGCGATGATAAAACGTGGTAAGGAGGAGATCAATTACATTAATATGCCTCTGCCGCGTGCCACCCTGTACTGTACATACATAAACAGACTACTTCACCTGATGCATTGTTAAAAAATTTAAAAGGATCATTTAATTGCAGTGTAGAACCTTCTTAACCCGATCTAAAATTAAGGTTAAAGGTGGCCCTAAAGGACGAATATGCTCGTCTGCGTTTCCGCCTACACGGCCAACAGATTTTGCGAACATTCATTTGGTTCCACTTCCGATTCTCCAAAGAATAAACATCATGTGCGACAAAGAAGCGCAGCAACAAAGTTCAAAGCAAAAATGAGGTTTGCTCGCGAACATGGCCCTACACCACACGGGTAACATTGAAGCCAACGAACACGAGAAAATCGAAATGTTTCGCCAACAACGAGCCGTTCGCGAACTAGTCCCTACACGACGAATATATTGTATTAGCAAGTTCATCCTAGCACACTTGAGTCCCCAAGCAAGATCACTCGTGACTGACATTTCTACCAATCTTTTTATTAATTCCACTCTTTATTTTAATTTTTAACTTATCTGAAATGTATTTCTTTCATTAAACTCAAAAAAAAAAAACCATAAAACAGTTTCAAATAACAATGAAATGTCACAAATCATTCTAAAATAATTTTTTTTTTGCAAAATTTGTAATTAATTTTATTTGTCAAATTTTAACCCAATCGTGCATATTTATGTACCTAACAAATTACGGCGACAACGGCAACAACAACGTTTTAAAATAGGGTTCATCACTAATCATGTCACGCTCATGCCAAATAATCGACCAACCGATATACAAATCCCCATAAATCCTGTCAACCCATATCAGATAATTTTCTTATCCTAAACCAAAGCAATCATTTTGGTTGCTTCAAAATTTCTTTTGCATTCATTCTTTTATGTTCGTTGTTCGTCCTTGAAAGTCCTATCGTAACTGATTTTATACCCAAACAAATGTCACTTTTCCGTAACAAACTTAAAGAATAAAAGAAAAATAGCAAAAAAAAAAAGAAAATCTATGCCACTTCCGGAGAAGGGGAAGTCGCATTTATAGAAATGTCTGTCGTGTGCGCCTAGTAGACAAATAATAAGACACTGGGGTGGCTAAAAGATTGTTTTATGTTCCTTTGGTTATGCTGATGCAATGTTTGTGAGTATGATTACCACTTTAGGAAATTGATTGAAACAAAAAAATTTAATTAGATCTAAAATTAAATTATATACCTATTCATTTTATTATAGGTGGTGGTAATGACAGATTGAAAATTGAATGTCATGAAATTTAAACTATTCATACAGGGTGACAAAATCTTAATTCAGAGCAGGAAAACAAATCGTGTGGGAGGATTTATCTATTTCCAAGGTTGAAACGAAAATTACTAAAAAATTGGAATTTTTTTTAGACAAACTTTAACTTTTTAAAGCCAGAAATCCATTTTCGGATTGTTAAAGCAATTTTTTTTACACAATATTATATTTTATTTAATTTATATTTTCACGGACTTGTTGGTTGAATGGCATATATATTTCGAAGAGGAATCGTGGCTGCCATATCGAATCTGTAAAGGGTGTATGACAAGGTGCTTCGTGTGCAGAAAGTCCACTTCCAGTTTTCTAAAAAAGAAGAAGAATTTTTACAGGGGTGGTAATACTTGTGCAGAGTACTGTACGTACAGTACATACTTGTATGAGTAAGTCATGCATTTAAGCTTGTCTTAATTTTATTACCATATGATATTTTGTAAGGTTTAGGTGGTAACCGTATTTTTATAAGATGTCCCTCATCCAAACAATGTCCTTGACATTAAAAAGACAGTTCGTTGGAGCAAAAAGGGTCATAAATGTACGTGGGGACCCGGTGGCGCGGCATTCTGTTATCTTTGCCCTTATTCAGCTTGAATTATGATTATTTTCTTATTCATTTTCTATATCAGTTTTTGTGATTGTATTTGTTAAACGGCGTGAAAAATAATTGTTTAAAGAGACATAAATCTCATTTTGTGATTTTTATAATTTATATATTTTTTTTGTATTTCATGTTAAGCCGGAATAGCATTATATTTAATAAAAAATTGAATAAACTCAAAGGCGAAGAGATAGTTGTTAGGTATAACCAGAACAAATGTTTGAATTCAGGTAGACGTGTAAAGGGCGTTTTTTTAAGGATATAGAACTTTAAGTTGTCAACTTTTTTTAAAATGGCGGCCATTTTAACAGATGTTAAGTGATACAGAAAAATTAATGTTTGGTGATCGCTTATTTTCACGTTTTGGGCCTGTCAATAAATTCGCCTCCAAGAGCATACGATATAAGGCACAACAACTCTAGACTATTTTCTGTGGGAATATGTGGACGCTAGCCTACGCACAGTGTGCAATTTAAGCAGACAAAATTAATGTACCTGTTATCTATATGATAAAATTAACATTGTTCATGGTTATAAATTAAATAAAATGTAATAGAAATATCAAAATCTTCTGAGCCCGACAAATCCGAAGAAAAGTCTTGGCTTTCTACATTTGCTATATTATTTTGTTGGCAAGTAGCATCTTCCAAAAGCTCCAATATACTTCCTTGGAGGAGCTGGTAGACTTGTTATGAGTAGGTCAGATGTAAATAAAAGCCTATGAAGCATATCAGTATTTGTGTCGATTCTAGATGTTTTTTTTTTTGTAAATAGTTGTATATTGTCTATTGTGTTTGTTTCTCGAAGTTGCTATTTACAGGCTTTTCATAAATACAACTTGGATTATTCATTTCACAAATAACATCTTTGTGTAGAAGCACAAAACGAAACAGCATTAGTTACATACCTTACCGTCTATCATACAGAATATTCTTCTGGACTCAACAAACAATATTCTGTATGGTTCAACTCCACTTTTGATTTTGAAAGCCTAGCTATTTGGATTTCAATGTGCTTTACTTCAGAATTTGTAACATCGGACGGTTCTTTGATAAATTTAAATTTTATAGGACAACAATGTCTAGTCGAAGATGTTGATGGATCTGCCAAATTATTTTCTTGAGGTCGTCAGTGCCAGAGTACATTTGTAATGGTACCATAGAAATGCTAAACAGACTTTCATCCGTGTGTTCCTCTTCAGAAAACTTTGTCGATACCTTGATTGTTCAGCTCCATCACATCCCCACTTTATAATTAATTGAAAAACATTGCTTTCAGTCAAGTCCAAATCTTCAATAACTTCCTATTGAACTTCACAAAGGCGTTTGAAAGTACGATAGATGAGTGATTGGAGAACTATTTCGGCTGAAATTTCCGTTACAATTGTAACGTTATTTGTAAGAACAGGCGTTTAGGTTTATCACGATCATGTGGTGAACGATAGAATTATGATTTTAAAGTTTTCTTATTCCATTTCCTATAAGTAGGTCACTGGAAAGCTACATTGTAAATCGCTTTGATGTTGATTTTGTTTTAAATTCTTCTTCTGAGTTTATTTTTTTTTTTGTTTGAACTCTGTAGTTGGAAAGTTTCTTATGAGGGACATGTGTAGGGATAAACAAAATTGAGTATTTCCCAATTCTTCCAGCCAAAGAAAAGAAACGAGAGATCACCACAAATAGCTTTGAGCTTTTGTTTTGTGTTTTTTTTCTCCTTGCGTATTTTTTTTCTTTTGTGTTGTCTCTTTTATCTCTTCTGTCCGGTTGTTGATAAATCTTGAAATGTAGTATCGAGGACGAAATGGAAGGGTCGGACTTTTCTTTTCACAAACACTTTCGATTTCTTTTTTTTTTACTTCTAGCCTGATAAAAAAGAGGAGAACCACAAATAAGTTATAAGTTATAACTATATTTTCGTCCTTTTGTCGGTTCTCTGGATAAATTTGTTCTTACCTTTTTAATAACTTTTTTGGAGATATGTGTATTTTTTTGGCCTTCAATACATGCAAAATTTTACACGATTTCCTCGTTCGTGGTCGTGGATTAACTTTTAAGAATAATCTTTCTGCTGGTACTCAATTAAGTTTTCCCCTAGCAGATGTTAAACAAAGGATATGAGTCTAGTTATTTTTATGTTTATATTTTCATTTTAGTTTTGTTAAAAAAATAGAATTAAATTTTTAAGTTTTCTTTTACCTTCTTCTTATTTTTTAAGCAACACCTCGCCGTTTAGGGTGTGTTCTTGATGACGGCCGAATTGGGAAAGAACATCAAAGTCAGCGCAATGAGGAGATTAAAACAAAATGAAGTGAAAAAATGGCGAACCGGATATGGTCCGCTGAATAGGACAAGTTTCGAAAATGGGGATTTCAACGAAATCAAAAATTTTTTTAACCGTATACACAATGGGGCATGTTCATATAGTCACCGTTTATTTACATTACATTGTACATTTTCAAAAACTTGTAAAATATAATCATTACAAGCATCGCGCAGCGAACATCAAAAATGGATCGATAAGAAATTTCAGAAGCCATTTCCCTACAGAACTTTTAGTTTCGCAAACATTCGCAAAATATTGTTTGCCTTAAATATATTTTAAATATCGATATTCTGCGATACAACCAAGTAAAACTCTATTTTAAATTTCAAACATAGATTTTTGTTCTATAAAATTCACTTACCGATTTAACAAAGTAGTGAAGACTGAAATTCACAAATTATTATTTTTTTTTAAATGTCCCGTTACACAAATATTATTTATTAGCAATGATTTTTCCACTTTTCGCTTGCATTTCTCCAAAGACATCAACGGAAAATTTGAAATACACTTCACGGTCATAGAATATATCAACTAATTTTAAACATAAATAACATTTTAAAAATTCACTTTTGCTCACCTAAGTTGGCAAAATTGCACACTGTGCTACGCGAGTAACCTATATTGACCCTATCAAGAAAAGTGATGAGTCTATTAATCAAGACAATGTTAATAAACTCAAACCACTTTCATGGTAAGGTAAATAAACACCTCACTTCCTTTGCTATGCTTAAATAGCAATAAATCAATAACAATTAATAAGCATTAATTAGTTCATAAGCAATTGTACATAGTAAGCATTAATTTTAAATATGTAAATAAAATAAAATAGTTTGAAAACAATAAAGAGTTGAGTTGAATTTGGAACTCAGAACAATACGGTCGTTTTACTTAGATATCAAACTATTAAAATATAACTCGCGCGCCGATAACCCCAAAACAATCGACCACTTGGAGGACAACATTTGACTACAATTCTTCAAATCTTAAAACTAACAACAATTTTGCAACCAATTTGGAAAATCATCTACTATACCAAAGCCAAAATAATATTTTTTTATATAAATGGAAGTCATCAGTTTATTTATATAAAAATATAAGAACACCCTTCTGGCAAAAAGCTTTGCAAGTGCCAAATTACATTATATTAGGTATATTGAATACGAAAAACGGATTTTCGAAGAAAACTGCACAAGAAAAAGAAACTTGTCCATTAGAAATCCATTAGTACTGAATAAAGTGAGTTATTGAATTTGTATTTCTGTCAATGCGGAATTTGTATCATATTGTGTATGAATGATAAATGATCGATTTTGATGTATTATTAAGATACAATAAAGTTAGAGATAAATATACATAGACCTATCTACAACTTACAAATATTATCTGATATGATAAATGAAATATATTGATTAAGAAGACTTCTCATTCAATGTTACAATTTCAATCGAATATGCCCTTACGCTTTCATCTTCAATAAAGTATTTTTTTTGTAGTTGTTTAAGTAAGGTAATGAAATATATTCAATCAAGTCAAAAATTTCAACATAAATTTATTTATTAAGAGGTTGTTAAAAATTAACAAATAAATTCACTATATTATTATGATTATAAATTCTTTATTTTGAAAAAAAAACTCGAGATACATTTTAAATTAATATTTGAAATTAAAAAAATCACTATATTAATTATACATAATTTCTTTTAATTTTTGTGATTGCAAGAAAACGGTACTTGATACTCGTATTTATGTAGCTATCAGAGAATAATTAAAACTAAAATGTTTGTCCTGAGTCAAAACTTATCGCTAGAGTATTGGATGAAATAAAAATATAAAATTTGGTGTAGAAGTTTTGAAAGTTGTTATTCGTGTTATTTATAGTTCATTTATGTTCAACCCTATTGCAGAACTCGGTAAATAAGGTAAAGTGACAGTTTCAATTATTTTCCAAACTTTTACTATCACTGAATCCGTCTAAAGTAAGATGAACGAATGTCGGTGACATGCACTGCACCACCGACGCGACGACGACTTGTGTTCAACTTTTCTTTCGCACTTCATATCATTTGACACTCGTGCCGCCGATTTCGAGACGAATCCCAAGTTAATTTTTAATTGAACAAAAAAAAACCAAAATGGAAAGCTTTGAAAGTTGTTATGAACTTGAATATTTAATTGGTTTTTCTACATTTTTTTTTTAAGAAAAAGGACAGTTAATCGGAAACAATTTAGAGAAATCGATTTTTAAAATCGTCAAAAAATAACTCAATGATACCACTGTATCACTTTGCTTACATATGAAACTTTAATTATTTATTAACTTAAATGTCAGAAATATAAATGTTCGACAATGTAGTTCATCCGGCGAATTTCATAATTAATTTTTATAGCATATGCGCAAGGACAGTGGCTCAAGCTGATTCACAGGTTTCCTAGTTTTGGTTCGTTCCATGTCTGATGCCAATTATGCGCTTGACTTTCTTCCTGGAAAGTTTTGGAATGTCGAGATAAATGAAGAAAAAAATACTTTGGAAAGTTTGAATGTTAGAAGAAGTCTAATGCCTGATGCCTAATGCTGTTAGACGCAATAATATCCTTAGATATTCTATCCTCTATTCAGTTAACATATTTAGAATTCTTGGGGATGAGGGTAACAGGCTGTTGAGGGATTCATTCGATTCATTCGGCAGTCAGAAAACTGACGGGCTGGTAACGAGACGAGACTAAGACGAGACTATGGAAATCTTGTCTCAGTTTCGTCAACATCCAAAAATTTCACTCTCGACTCAGTCTCACCACTGAGACTCTTGGCTCAGATGCCTAGGACCTTTGAAAGAGAATCGGAAACAAAATCCGAATATCATTAAACATTAACTTATGAAAGGGAAGTTTGTATGACCTATTCATTGAGGGGGGATTTTTTGAGTTAAGAAGACCACTGTATTTGCATCTTTATAATGTATCTACTATACAGTGCATTTTCATCCAATTGCGACTGTACTATGTTCTTACACTGACCAACTCAATTCTAATAAAATTCAAGAAAAGATGCCAAAATTAGTTGTAAGGACTCAAAATTGGTTGAAATCGATTTTCATAAAAAAACCAAACAAAACTTTAATTTTAAATTAATATCTTGGCCCTACCTGGCAAAACAGAACAGCAACAGTGGCATGGGTAATAGCTATCGAAGAAGTAAATTGAACGCTTAATGAAATAAATCTCAAATTTTATTCCTTTTAATAAAATAAGTAAACAAATCTTAACTTATTTTTTTTTCAACACAAAAATAAATTAAAAACAACAAGAGAACCGACTCTGGGTCTTTTATATTGGTACACATTCTCTTAGTTCTCTATTTTCTATGATTCATATAAAAAGTTAATGAAATATTGCTCCTGTCACTACCTATTTCAAATACCATCAGTCAAACAAAATTTCAAAAATATATGTTTTACGAGTATAGTTCCTAGTTCCTACCTATAGTACGAGTACCTACATTCCATTTCGTCAACCAGGAAACAGGAAGTCCCCGGCTGGATTATTTTCCAAATACACGAAACTGTACACACACATTTGTCTCAGAACTCAGGCACTCACAACTACACCTATACCTAAATAATGGACCAAAACTTTCCTCCATTCGAAATCCATTAGCACCGAATTGAGTACCTATGCATGTACCTACCAACTTGTACATACACTCTTATTGGATATTGCAAAACTGTCAGCAAAAAGAATTCGTAAAAATATAAAACTTAAAAATTGAAAATAAAAAAAAATTACTGGATTCTTTAAAAATAACTACATATTTATTAATTTTGCGACTGTCATATTTTTTCCTCTAATTGATGAAATGCTTTTAATCCAATTAGAAGTTTTCTCATCAAAAAGACCATTTCAATATCAAAACTGACAGCACAAAAATTACTTATGTACATATACATACATTTATGCACATATAATGTAACTATTATACCCTGCTGCATTCTTACATTGGATGGAATGGATATTCTTTTTTAATTAAAACATAAAATTATACAATTTCCTTTTCCTTTCCTCTTCTCGTTCGAAATATACAAATCCTTCTACTTAATTTTTTGTTTGTTTTAGTTTTTAGCTTTAAAAACGTTTCTTTTCACAATAATTTTATTTTACATTTTTTGATCCCCAGTTTTCTGTAATATGATGCGGTTTAGGATAAAGGAGAAAGAAGAAAGAACAACTCCGCCTGAGGTCGTTTGAATGAAAATAGGTTAAATCGTTGGGAAATGGAAAAGGGTCAGTTGAATAATGCATTTTATGATTAAAAAGCATCAAAGCCTGTGATGAAAACAAATCCGAACTAGAGTGGTTCGCAAATTTGTGTCTATTGTATATTTGAGAAGGAAATTTTATTATAATTTTGATTTTTTTGTTAATTTTGCAGAGCAGAATTTAAAAGCACATATTGTTATGTGGACTATGTCCCATTGTGTTTTATTACCTAATATCACGAAAAATTTATTTTCATTTTGGGATGCAACCATTTTTAAAAATTCCAAACATTTCTGCTACATTAGATACCTTCATTAAAAAATAAAATGCACTACTGGGTCGCACGCACTTGCTCCTATGTACGATCACACTGAGCCAAAATTTAATTTAAGAAGAAATATAAATATTTTTATAAATACGATTATATAATATGTAAGTTATGAAGTCTGTATACTTTATGTCATTTAGCAAATATGTACATAATATGGTTAAAATTGGACAGGGAGCAAATTCAATCAAAGGCTGGATGCAGCCCAGCGCTGCACGTCTCTATTTCTAAATTGGCTGCCTAGTTTCATTGCAGCCACAAGTGCAAAACGAAAATATCCTGATAATTTCTATCTGGCATTACTTGTATTGACACTTTGTTGACAGTACCTGTCATTTTTGTAAACAAAAATTGTTTTTGTTTATGTTTATTGGAAAAATATTTGAAATCAACACGGAAGAACAATTAATTGAAATAAATTTATTTACGAAAAAAAAAATTCGGCATACAAAAATATTTTCTTGCGAGACAAGAAATTCGAAGAACTCTCAACAAAATTGAATATTCCCAGTGAGATATAAATGAACAACAATTTAAACGAATTTGTTTTGTCTCCGACACGTACCTATTCTTCTTTATTTTCAGGAATTTACTTTCCTGTGGGATGATCCTGCTCACCAGCTCCTGTTTGCTGAACTTGCACCAAGCTAAATATATCGAAACAGCCAAACCAAACTCCTATTCTTCTTTTTTTTAGGACGATTATAATCAGTTTCCCTGTGGATGTAATGATCCTGCTCAACAGTTTCTATTTACTGATCATATGCATAGCTGAATATCCGAAAATTCATTCCATTGGCAATATTATTATATCTACCTACCTACCTGAAATTATTCTCATAGAATCTACAAGTCAACGTGAGGAGAAGTCTACTAATCTAGTGTGTTTTTGTTTTTGTTTTTCGCTTGCGTTTCCTACCTACTTTTGTAGGTAGGATCTCAATGGAAAATGAAGTGTTGACGCCGGAAATTGAAAATTTGAACGAAAGTGTGACCACAAACACAGACTATCAGTTTCCTGGTCCATCAGTGTCATCCACTCCCGTGTCAAAACACCCAAAAAAAAGAAGAGTGGATGATCTGGTAATTCAGGCCCAGAATGAATTGTCGGAGGTGACCAATCTGGCAAAAAACATTTTTTCAAGCCCACAACACGAAAAAACTCCCGCAGACCATTTCTTTGAAGGTTTGGCCCAGAAAGCGAATGAGGCTCAATTCACAATTGAGCCCTGCAAAATTTGCGGAACTGCAGATCGAAATGTTGAAAACCTTCCACAAAGTTGTAAGCAATATTCAATAAAAACACAATAGAATTAATTTTTTTTTTGTTCATTGGATTGGAACAGGTAATCTTTTAGATCGTCTCTCATTGAAAATGCGCATCGAGGTGGATGGAACCTACTTTGGCGCATTGGATTGACTTCTTGCCGCCAGTCTCCTCTAGACAGCAATTCGTCCGATTCAGAATACTGATCAACATATTTTGAGGGACAGACGTTGGAATAAAGCATGATGCAGTGAAACCCATAATTACAAAGGTATGTATTTTTGTTAATCATATTTTTTTTCCTAGATTTTAATATTATGAATAATTCTGTTTTTTAGATGAGAACAATAGTGAAATGGGTTAAGAACAGCGTCAAAAACTCCGACAAGTTTCGTAAGCTCCAAGTTATTTCTGGAGTTGCCCCAGGATAAAAAAAAAAACTTATATTGGACGTGGCCACACGATGGAACTCATGCTTTTACATGATTGAAAGATTTGTGGAACTTTCCAAATTTTGTTCCGACCTTCTATTCGATGATTACTCTAGCCCTGAAATGCCAAACAGTTCAGAAATTGAAATTATGAAACAGTTGATAAAGCTACTAAAACCTTTCGAATATTTAACAAAAGAATCCTCGGGAGAAAAATATACAAGCATTTCACAAATTATTCCAATGTTGAACTGTTTGGCAAAGGAGCTGCTTGCATTCTCTTCAAATTTTGAATGAGTCAAATGTGTGCATAAAATTTTGCATATGGAGTTACATCGCAGATTCCAAAATATCGAACATAATCCAAACGTGGCATTAGCAACGTTATTAGACCCTAGATTCAAGAATTATTTTCAAGACCCCAATGCATGTGGAAGAGCCATCCAGAAGCTAAAAGAAATGGTTAAACAAGATAAGGGAACTTCTAGCAGTGAAACGGATGCCGACGAAACACAGAGAAGTTTCGATTTCGATTTTTGGAAACATCACAAGCAGTTGGTTATAAACCAAAAGAGAAGAAAAGACCATACAAAAAGTGATTCGGTTTCTTCATATTTGTCTTCTCCTGTTTCGAATTTGAAATCTAATCCTCTCGAAGAATGGGAAGATATGAAGGCGTTCTTCCCTTCCTTACATAAGTATGCAAGGATGTTTTTGGTGGTTGTTGCTTCTTCAGTGCCATGCGAAAGATTGTTCTCAAAAGCGGGTGCAACAATAAGCAAATCAAGAAACCGCTTAAGCGGAAAACATTTAGAAAAACTGCTTTTTTTATCAAATGTTAAACAGACAGAATTTTTCGATTCTTTTTAATAAAAAATAAAAATTTGAAAAATAAATATTTGTTTATATTTTGATTCTTGAAACCTGAACTTAGAAATTTTGATTCGATACAAGTACATACTCGATACTTTTCATCCGATACCAAGTAGGTATCGATGCTTTCATTCGATACCGGTATCGATCGAGTACAAGTACTCGATACCTTGGAGGTATCGTTTCATCCCCAGGGACAGTAGTTCGACATATAGTGAAATTTCAAAAAATTATGTAGAACTACAATTGCCTTAACAATTTTTTGAATATGTCCTGAGAACTCAGTTAAAAAGGCAACAACACTCGACATTCCAAAATTATCACGGAAGGGAGGCGCAGACACTCCTGGAATAAACAAATGCAACGACACCTGCATTTAATTGGCCCAGACATTGAACAATCCAAAACGGGAAGGCCTATACGCTTTCTGAGGTCAACTCTAATAAGGCCTTAGGATTAAGCAGTGGAGTGGGAGAATTAAAGTAGGTACCAGTTAATTATTTTAACTATCTAGGTGTGGATTTAATTTATTTGATTGAAGAACCAGTCTAATACACATATCCTTACATTAGAATCCTAAAAATTACTCATTTTAAATAAATTCAAACAATAACGTATGTAGCTCATTGGGTTGAAATAATGTTAATGCCAAATGCAACGCATTCTACAAAAAATCTGCTTAATTAAATCAAAATACAATTTCATTAATGCGCCAAACGAACTTATTGGTACGTGATTTTTATTTATTCTCTTTTTTCCTATACATTAAACTTAACTATGCATTAAACTAACGAATATATATGATAATAATAATAATAATAGATCCTTAAATATAGGGTATGTATGTCTCTGTCTGGTAGTGTATAATAATGCTAACATTGTTTTCCCATCAAAAAATATGTAAAACACAATTTATTGCACATGACACATTGTTTCATATTTAATTACTTTATAAAAGTTATATAATGCCTCTTTGTTTCTTTTCTTTTTTTTTTTTGTTGTCAGACCGGTTTGATAACAGAGTGGATTTAATTTATTGTGTATAGGTAGGTGTATAATAATTTAAAATAATATCTCTGCTACTTAGACTTTTGGCGATTGCTCTCAATGCATCTATCACCCATGCTTAACCTCCATCCGGTAGGTTCTGATAACATTTCATCCAGGGGAATTATTTCGTAAACGTGATTTATCTGTGGTATAATTTTATTAACCTATATTTAAAAGTTCAATTTTATTTTTTTTCTCGTGTTTTAATTAATTTTTACCTCGAGTGATAATGCATCGATTTTTAGTGTTTTAATTGATTGGCAAATTATAATTGAATGAGAATGAATATTAAATTAAAATTCCGCTCACTTGTCATTCCATTGTTATTTTTTTTTTATTTTGGGTCACTTTATTTTATATTCTATTCGACAATTATTTATTTTTTTTTAAATGTAAATATTTGTCATGTCAATCAAATACATAAATAAGGAAATGTTTTTTTTATTCAATAAAGAAGAATATTTCCCCATTTTTGTTTAATAATTCATCATATAATCTAAAAATAATAATTCTTAAATTTGAGCGTATATTTTTTTATTTGTCAAGAGTTGTTTTTTATTACTTAAATTTATTATTATATATTTTTTTTATATTCTAATATGTTTGTTATTCAGTTTTTTTTTCAAAATAACATAAATATTTGAAATTTCAGCTTTATGGTAGGGTTATAGATTGAAAATTTAAAATTTCCATCATCTAGCTTTATTAAATTCCTTGTGCAATGAAATACGGGTATCGCACGTTAATTTTCCCCAAATCTGAAATAAAGAAAATAACTTTGGTTAGGCAAAAATAGATACAAAAAATAATGTACCTAAATAAAAAATTTATATTTTAGATATTCATTAATTCTATATATGTATACCTTTAGGTACCTATGAGGGTAGGTTCCAAAAAGAAGAACCTGTGCAACTTAGTACACGTGACAGAAGTGAAACTTCTTGATGACTTTTCAAAATTAAAGAATTGCTCCATAATATTTAACACTTCATATAAGAACAAAACACATGATTAATTATGCGCACTTTGACAAAAAAGCAAAATGCCAGTGGCGTTCTTGCTCGGTGAAATATACGTGCGAGTATAAGCCTATGAATACAAATTTGTACTTTTACTCCAGCAGCCACTACCTAAACGACGTTGTCAACGTGACAGTTTTATGACGTTTTTGTAAGGCTAAGATTTAGCCTTGAAATTTTACCAACGCAAGCAAAAAAAAAATCACTCCAAAAAATGAAAGATAAAAAAACCTATCTGATATTTTCGGTACCGTGCAATAAGGCCAAGTGAAATAAGGCCAACTTTCAAAAATTGGCTTTATTGCACTTTGCGAAAGTGAAACAAGGCCAATTTGCGGCAGTTGGTCTTATTTCACTTAGACAAAGTGAAATAAGGCCAAATTGGTTTTATTTCACATTCAACAGTTAGTTTCATTGTACTTTGGCAAAGCGAGCCCACCCAAGGCACTTTTGAACAGAAAAACTGTTGACATTGGCGCTGGCCTGGCGACTTAACATACCCTAAGCGGAGCGACGAAGTCGCGTGAGCGGGTGTGTCCCCGAAAAAGGGAGTTCAAATCTTGAGGACCGCGAAGCGAACTAAAAGAGTTATTGTTTTGATAATGTAAGATCGATTTGGTCTTATTTCTCAAAATATTTTGGCCTTATTTCACTTTGTCAAAGTGTAATAAGAGTAACCACTGATAAATTGGCTGATAAATTTGCAAAGTGCAATAAGGCCAATTTTTGAAAGTTTATACTACCATTAGATACATACAATGTCCATAACTAGGTTGAGTCACTTTTTACTTGTGAGTTGGATATCTAGGAGATTTTAAGGAATAGCCGTTCCTCAATCGAGACAACTTAAAATAAGGTACAATTTTAACAAATAGTTAGAAACTCGAGAATACTGAAACTGTGGTGGACATTTGTTTGCTTCAAAATTCAGGTGTACCAATTCCTGAAATAACGTAAAAAATTCTGATAGCATTCCGACTGCCAACATGGTTTTTCAAAACAGCATATTGTCACATAATTAAAGGCTCCACTATGCCGCCCCTCCCCACTAAGGTAGAGATTACCTTTTAGTACACTCTTCTTGTTTGCAGACAAAACATTAAGTGTGCAGATCAATGGATTTATCGATTTCTCTTTATTCTGTCCAACATTATCTCTCGTCAGAGATAACGTTGGAAAGTTAATGATATCGTAAGCCTTAGTTCGTAAGCCTAGTTCTGTAAGTATTATGTAAGTTAGTCTTTAAGATTATTAAGTTAGTCGACTCTTAATATCCGTCCTGTTCAAATGTAAAGTTAAATAAAAGTAAAAGTTAAATAAATAGTTTGTGTGAAAGATAAAAGGAATTTGTTTTTTTATTTAATTAATCAACTTCCTTATTATATATACAACAAGTAATACAGTGCTCTTCACTTGATTAGAAGCACATATTTTTTTTTTACATAAATTTAATTTTTCTGGTAGTATTTTTAACTATTATCAAAAAATTGCATTTATTAGAAAGGTTATTCAGTTCTCAGCAAAAAAAAAAACACAAAAAATTGTAGGTGAGTGCAAGTTAACGGATATTTTATGTCTTTTTTGTAAATGCTGCAAGAAAAAGTTCATTTTTTTTTGTTCACATGATTAGAAGCACCTGTAAAAAAATGGCAAAAATGTAATGAAATTAGTAAGCTGGTCGCAATATGTTACGTGGATTTTTATAAGCTACAAAGTTTAAGAAAAAAGGAGTGTTGTTTTCATTAATTTTCATTCAAAATAGGGGAAAAAAAGTTTTAAATGCAAAAGAAAAAGGTAAAATTGAAGCGTTGCACGCCGAAGGGTTTTCAATGAGGTGCATTGCCAGGAAACTAGGCCGAAGTGACCATGTTGTAAGAAATTATATTAAAAACAGTGCTTCATACGGAAAAAATTATTAAGGAAGAACAAAAACCGTTTTGTCACCTCAAGACAAAAGAAAAAATTTAAGAATAGCTTCAAACTCAGCCATGTCCACAAGCAAAATAAGAGAAAAAGCTGGGATACCTGCCAGCACATAACATCACACCTATTTTGAGTGCAGAACATCTTCAATTAAAAAAAATAGAAAAAATAGCCCCCTCTAAACGCCGTAAGAAAAAAGCAGCGGTTGGAACTCGGACACCTCCACATGTCATGGGATATGAACCCTGGAAGTGGGCTTAACTGGCGAAATGTGGTTTTTTTCTGACGAAAAAAAATTTAATTTGTTTGGCCCGATGGTTACAATTACTACTTCCATGATCTTAGGAAAGAGGAAAAGTTTTTGACACGTCACCATTCGAGGCAAGGAGGATTAATGGTTTGGGAAGCCATTTCGTACTATTGGGCGTTCGATCTGGTTTTTGTTTCCAACAAAATGACGGGAGTTTCCTACAAAGCCCTTTTGCAATCAGCCTTCCCCGCCATGAAAGGACTCTTCGAACCTCTACAGTGGGTATTCCAGCAAGACAATGCGCCAATCCACAATGCTCGTGTAGTCAAAAGCTTTCTTGCCGAAGAAAATGTGGAATTGTTACCGTGGCCACCTTATTCACCTGGCCTCAACATAATTGAAAATTTGATGGGATGGCTAACGCGTAAAGTTTACGAAGGAGGTGAAGAGCTAATTGCCACAATAAAAGAAGCCTGGAAGACGATTCCCTTAAGTTATTTGGAAAAACTTTATGTTTCACTAAAAAATAGAATTTTTGATGTAATTTTAAAATACGGTGGTTCTACAAAGTAGGTACTGAAAAAATAAAAAAAAGGAAATTAAAAAGTCTGTTTCATTTTTGCGATTTTTTACAGGTGCGTCCAATCTTGTGAAGAACAGTTGGTCAAACAATCAAGGTAGCGGAGCACAGATTTGAAGTGGTGCAATCCTTTAAATACCTTGGGTCAATAGTAGCAGCCTATAATAATATAGAAGAAGAAATACGCGGGCGGCTGCTCAATTCCAACAAAGCCAACTACAGTCTGTCAAAGCTCTTCAAATCCAGAAATTTCACCATAACTTCAAAACTGCTGCTGTACAGGACCATGGTCCTGCCAGTACTCACGTATGGATCCGAGACTTGGGTGCTTAGCAAAAGACACTCCGACCTCTTAGCCGCGTTCGAGAGAATTGTACGCAATCTACTTTGAAGCAGACCTAGTGACAAAAATTAAGCTCGGTAGACTCCGATGGGCAGGGCACCTAGCTCGCATGAGTGAAGAGGAACCTGCTCGGAAAGTCCTTTGTGGTACATTTTATGGTAGACGGCAGCGTGGTAGCTGGAGAGATGGCGTAGACCAGGACTCCCGAAGCCTTGGGGTGCGCAGCTGCAACTGGATGGCATGGCGTCGCGTCGGCTCAGGACCGGGATAGGTGGAGAGACTTGTTAAAGGAGGCCAGGACCAGACTCCAGTTGTTGAGCCAATGATGATGATGATGATGTCCAATCATGTGAACAAAAAAAAATTATCTTTTTCTTGCAGCATTTACAGAAAACACAAAAAATATCTATTAACTTCCACTCACCTACCTACCATTTTTTTGTGTTTTTTTGCTGAGAACTTAATAACCTTTCCAATAAATGCAATTTTTTGATAATTGTTAAACGCACTACCAAAAAAGAGCACTGTACAATAACCAGTTTTAAGCCAAGTAAATACAAAGCAGATGACAAAAAAAACGCACAGGTATTGTATGAGTCAAATATTTCTTGTAACTGCCGATCTGAAAATAAAATATCACATTGCCAGAAATGTCTGCAAAATGTCAGATTACAGAAACATACAAAATTAAAAGAAAATTTAATTTTGTTTGACGCCCTTGGTGGTAATGGAGGTTTAAAACGTAAGCTTATAATATGAAATTCTTATTATTTTATGAAGTTTACTTAATAAAAACAAATCTTTTATATCCAAAGACTTTTAACTTTGAAATCTCCTAGTCTTCGGCTGGTAATCGAAAGGTTTTTCTTTCAAATCATAGAGAAACTCAGTTTATTTTTTTTTCAATTATTAAATTAATAAATTTAATATAAAAATAAATATATTGACATCTAAAAAATAGTAAAGCAAAATGTTAATAAATCTTCTGAAAAATATTGGATAACTTTACAGTATTCCATAAAAATGTTTCCAACGATAATTTTTTTTTTGGAAGAAAACCATAGAAGAATATTATCCTGTTTACACTGTTTTATTTGTTCTGTTTCATTTCTCCTATCTAGTTACTTAGCTGTTTTTGATTTGATACACAAAGTAAGCTTTTCCAAACGATGACCCAATTATCTTTATAAAATAATAATCCAAATCCTTTCAACACCACCTATATACCTATTTAACAAAACTTCAAAATTAAATCTAAAATAAAAAGAAGAAAAACGAATAATTAATCAAGAAGAAAACAGTTTTGTTTTATGAGTGGATTCAATGTTTGACTATCTCGAGGCTCTGGAGTTCTTTAGGGAGTTAAAATTTATGCATAAAATAAAAATCAATTAATTTTAAACATCTTGAAAGGTATCTTATTGACGTTTGAAGAAATCATTAAAATGACTCCGACTAGGTCTTTACCCAAAACCCACTTAATTCATAAATAAACTCAAAAGTATTTTATACAATATAAAAAAGTACACAAACAAAATAAAACAATTTCTTATTAATCTCATTGATTACAATAATCCATATTTCTCCGAAAAAAAAGTAAAGGTATAATGGAAAAAAAATAAATAATGGTTATCACTCTTAAAACGAGTTGAAGAGTTACAGTCATAATTAAATTGACAAGAGATTTTCTTTAAATAAGACAACTTTTTTCAGCTTATATCTTCCCGCAGCATCTATATAAAAGTATATTTATGTACTTTCATTATAGCATAGCTATATATTATGTTAAAAGAAAACAGAAAAATGATCAATTGCAAAGAGCTTTATACACAAAAAGAACAAAGAATATTCATCATGATAATCCTCCTTTTGAAATTTCACGATATCATGTAAATCGGATTTCTTCTTACGAAAAATCCATTAAAAGTCTCACTGGGGCTTCTAATTTCATATTCATGGGCATATTAAAAAATGAAAGAAACAAAAAAAAAATTATCGGAATAAGAATAAACGAAGGACACTCAAAAAAGTAAGGACCACATGAACAAAATATACTTGGATGGTTTCTCTGTTGGTTTTGGTTTTTAGATTCCGATTCCGTGAGGATTGCTTTTGATTGAGAACTCACCGCAACACTAAATTGTTACCTCCTCCATCTCCTAGTCATCCGCACATTTGGTATTTTAATTCTGTATTTAAGAATGCCTTTCTCTTATTTCATTATGTACCTTTATAAACTTCCCATGATTATGAATTTGAAAATGAATTCTAAACGAAATACCCATGATATGCATCGGGCACCCAAAAATATTAACACATCATTTCAGATGCATGCATACTGCATACAGCACATGCAAAATATATTCTCTAATCTTTTAGTGATTTATTCATTCAAATAAATGCATTTTATTTGTATGCAAAACTTTATAGTAGTTGTCAGGACTTAATAGGAGCTGCTGCTCTGGGAGCTGGGAACTGGGAACCTATGTGCATGGATACCTGCTTATTTCACCAGAGCACGAAGTATGGTGGCATTTATATTCATAGTAGAGGGAAAAACTATATCATTATTTGTTTACCTACCTTAATATCCTGTTGCGTCAAATAAATCAGGAAGGACTAAGGGTGGGCAATTATGCGGACTGCACGTAACACGAGGTGTATCGTCTGTGGTGGTGCCTTCTATGCAAACACATTGAAGGCAATTTCCGGTATCCTGTGGTAAAATGGCACCAATCTTGTAGGATGCGCCTGCAAACAAAAATAAAGAACGAAAATATACAATATTGAGAAGATTGCAAATAACTAAGATTTTATAAGTTAGGAGTGGCGTTGGCGGCAGCGGCGGTGTCGGGAGTAGGAATAAACAAAGTTGTTTCTGTTTTTCGTTTGTTGCTTATTATAATTTGTTGAGTGCGTTCCAGACGTGAACTTGAAGATTTATTTATTGAAATAAATAATTCATCTACATTTTGTTGGTTTGTTTGTAAGGCGCCTCAGACATCTGTTAAAAAATGATAAATATATATGCAGACTTTTGTGATTAAATTCATCTTTTTATAAATTGAATTAAACCTTTTACAAATTGAATTGAATTAAATCAATTTACAAATTTAATTCAGCCTTTGGAAAATTGAATCCATCGTTTTTCAAATGATTTCAGGTTCCTAAACCTTGGGATTCTGTCTTTCGTAATTTTGGGAATAGGGATTCAAGTTTTTGGCATTTTAGCATTCGAAGTTAAAGACTGTTCCCTTAACATGGTTATGCGATCTATAGGTCTCTTTTGTTTAATCCGGTATCAGTTTTATAAAACAAAATTGGAAAGCAAATGCCATTAGTGAATATTATAAAAAAATAGTGGTCTAATATGACTGCCTTAAGGTACTCCAAGCAAAACACAACTTTGTTTCAGTTTTAGTTGTACGATTCTTCAAGTAACATTTTCCTATGTGGAAATACATACATATTTTTCTAATTATTGTCTACAAGTCTATTTTATTTTGTAGGTATGTACTTAGCTATCGTAGATTTCGCTATTATTGAATGGCAGAAAAACTAAATAATCCTGGAAACGATCTGTTCAAAAAGCTTTATAATTCAAGAAAATTGCACAAATTTTCATATTTCTCAGCCTTGTTTCGGTTTAAAGACGGATTAAAGACGGATTATGTTGTGACAAGGGAATCTGCGCATCACTATATCCGCCGCTCCAGTCACAGTCAGTCATACGAAAGTTATTTCTTATAAGTAAGGGGTGCTTAGAGATATGTATATAATTTTGAAATGAAATAAAAATAAGATGAATTTTTAAAATTGACATTAAATTGATTGTATTCGAATGATAATCTTTTGACATTACAATATAAAGATGATTTTTGGTATATGACCGCCACGACTGGCTCGGATGTAATTTAATCTGGAGCTTCAATTTTCGATCACTTTTTCGTATATCGATAATAACGCGGCGAATGTTGTCCTTCAAGTTGTCGACTGTTTCGGATTTATCAGCGTAGACTAGCAACTTCACCGATACGTGATAGTCCAGAAGCGTTGGGTCGCACTAACTTAGAGGCCAATTAACGAGCCCGAAGGGTTAAACTATGCGGTTACCAAACGTTTCCTTCAATAAATCAACTATGGCACGTTGCGCCATCTTCATGAAACCACAGCTCCTGAACATAATAGTTGTTCAAAAAAACGAAAAAGTCATTATTCATGGCTCTATAGAGGTAACCATTGGCTTTAACGTTCTAGCCAGCATCGTGATTCCACCAACTCATATAACACACCAAACAGTCAGTTATTCTGGATGTAGCGTTGACTCAATATATTGTTGCACAATTTGGAAGCATTGTTCAGGCGCCAGTCTATCCATGTTGAAATGTTACCAAACTAAACACAAATCTCTTAACAGCTGTCAAAATAGACTCTTGTTAAAAAGGGTTGTCAAATTAAAGTTCTATACCTCTGAAAAAACACCCTATACCATCACATAAGGAAGAAATTATAAACTAATGTAAAATATTTTTTTTTTTAATTTTGTTTCGCCAAGGGTCATTATCACTATGGTTGAGATTTATTTTAGGATATTAATGGCTTCTTATAAATTCATTTCAAATTTCATTACATCCTAAAATTAGCTAAACTAAATTTTGAAACAACGTCATCACGTCACTTAACTTTGGTATATGCCAGATTTGCATTCAAGTGTCTAACTGATATTTTCCCCTGTCTTCCGCAGCTTAAAACACAGTCCTTGATGATTTATTATTTGTTGTCTACGTCAACCTGAAGATAAATGGATACCATACGCTAAGCTTCCTTGTTAACGACATAATTAATGTTATTACAAAAAAAAGAACCAATTAGTTCATGGTTCAACAGACAATTTTTAAATCGTTCAAGCATCCATTTTGGTGAAATGAAAGAAGTTTGCCGAGTATTTAGGCCACCAGTACATATTATTTTGTAAATGAAGGTTTGAGTTGAATACATGGTAAATATTTTGAGTATATATGTACCTACCAATTTATAAAGCTTGTATAATTAAGTAGATACATTTTTGTTGTGCCGGAAACATCTGTTAAATTAAGCAATTAATCTTTGTTGGTCGAGTGTGAATGTTGTACGCATATGAAGTAACATGTGTTAGCCACAATTTTATGGGCGTATTATTTCAATAAAAGAGATGTTACATAATGGTAGATGGAGAATTTATTTAATTGAAATTCAAGGATGAAAAAAATTATATAAGTTACATATAGGTATTTGAATATGCAGTAGAAAAAGGTCATCAACCAAACCTACTCTGATCGAAATGTGTGGAGTAGTTGAACCTACTACAATTTGCATTTGTAAAATGTTTTGGGTTTTTGGCTAATGAAACAAATTATTTTGATGTAGTTACGATGTGAGTCAACTAATTTTAATTTTGAACAATTATTTTTTTTTTATAATTTGCGCGCGCTCAAGGGGATGGTGTACCTTTTATATGTTGTTCAACACAGCGCGGGCGTGAAGGATAGGGATGGGAAGGGAAAAGTGTATGGTGTATTTTTAACTAAACATACACATATAAAGTTTTTTTCAACAGGGGCGCTATAAAAGTAGAGCGACAGGGACAGTAAAAGACGCCATATTTCTTGCCGCTCTTTTGACATTTCTCTTCAGTCTTCAGTAAGGTTTGCCATTTCATATACGAGCCAACAACGAGTCGATATTATTAAAATTTACCACCGAAATTCGGAGTCAGTGGCCTCAACGTTAAGAGCGCTACGTCCATTTTATGGTCGTCAAATCATCCTAGCAGATCAACAATTGAGCGTCTAGTGGAAAAATTTGAATTCACAGGCACAGTACAAAATGTTCCCGTGCCAGTGAGACAAAGAAGTGCCCGTAATGTCGAGAATATTGCTGCGGCTGAGGCTTCAGTTGTAGTGCAGAAAGCCCAAATGTGTCTCTCACCCGTCGTTCTCAAGCGTTAGGCATCTCTGACGTCGTTCTGGCGAATTTTGCGAAAATATCTTGGCCTTCATCCTTGGAAGACTAAATTGACGCAAGAACTGAAGCCCCCTAACCACCTGAAGCGTCGTATGTTCGTGAATTGGGCGGAACAACAACTTGAAAATGATTTGGATTTTCATCGAAAAATCATCTTCAGCAATAAAGCTCATTTCTGGCCGAATGGCTTCGTCAATAAACAAAATATGTGGTATTGGTCAGGCGCAATCCACACGTACTCCATGAGTCATCATTGCATCCCGAAAAATTTACTGTTTGGTGTGGTTTATGGGCCGGCGGCGTCATTGGGCCGTACTTCTTCCGTGGTGATCAAGGCCGGCACGTTACTGTGAATGGGGATCGCTACCGTTCAATGATAACCGAATATTTTTGGCCCCAATTGGATGATATGGACTTGGAGGACATGTCACACAGCGAATGTCACAATCAATTCATTGGAAACCAAGTTTGGAGAACGTGTTATCTCACAAAATGGTCCAGTCGCTTGGCCGCCTCGGTCGTGCGATTTGACGCCCGCCGCGCCGTTAGACTATTTTCTGTGGGGCTACGTCAAGTCTATGGTCTATGCCAACAAACCAGGGACGATTGATGAACTTCGTACGAATATCGAACGTGAAATTGCAAGCGTGCCCGTGGTGCCCATGCAAAAGAAATCGAGTTCCATTCATAATAGCATCGAACGTACTTTCACAGGAATAAAGAATTTCCCGTTTTTGTTTCATTTAAAAAACGTTTGTAGGGCTCTTATTGAAAAACCCGATACTAACTACAAGGTTCAAATTCTCTTCAAAATAATTTTGACGAAATTTACATAATATGATTTGTAAGTGAAAAAATAGAAACTATATTTCGAAAATTCTTTCAATCCATGATTCAGTATTACAAAACGTTGTAAATAAAAAAAATTATGTTCTAAAATTCTGGTAGGTAGGTAATATAAAAATCTGTATAGAATAAATATCAATTTTCTGGGTGCTATAGCTTTTACAATAAAAGAAAAATAATCACTGGCGTTTTTAGATGATACGCAACTGGATGGCGTCGGCTCAAGACCGGGATAGGTGGAGAGACTTGTTGAAGGTTGTGTTTCCTTTCTTCGATCCTTGTCCCAGTTTCACTATAAATCCAAGTAGTATAATAGCCCCCTTGCGGCCAACCGAGTTTACTTTACAATTAGCAGTTTCAGCTAATTTCTCAAAATAGAGATATACATTTTTTCAAATATAATCCGCTATTAGTCGATTTGGAAAAAAGTAATTCCCACAATTTGAAGATAATGAATCGTTCTTTCATATAGCGTTTAAATTATTGTCATATGCACACAAATGACTTCAGGAAATTGCGCACCATTTCACCATTTTCTCGTATTTCCCTCAAATCTAGGGGAAGGCCTCTTAAGCAGCGGTTATGAAACCACTTTTCACACAACACCAATGATTTTCGTTGGAGGTGGATTCCGTAAATTGTCCAGCATTGTGAACCGTATGTAAAAGCTGGAAAAACTTTCTTTCATTATTTTCAGTTTAGCTTTCAGCATTTTTTGATAAGATGAAAAAGTTTTTCCAATACCTCATCATCTGTCCAAAATAAAATAATTAAGTAAATAAATAAAAAGAAAACAAAAACCTTCCTTCAACTGTGTTGTGACATGACCTAGGCTGGTATTCACCGACCGCTTGTAAGCTTATGAGACTCATAGCTCAAAAAGTTCTACTTCATTAGGAATTTTTTTTATCTTAATTATAAGAGCTCGGTGAATACGGCCCTTGGTCATTCAACAGAACCAAATTACTGGCGTATATACGCTCCATTTTAGGTTTTTGGATTTAAAAATTCTTTTATGTATTTTTATTTAAGGAAGCCTCAATTTTTGTTTTTATAATAATTAAACGTTTTTTAATCTAAACTTGTTTTGCCACATCCTTTGGTCATGCCCTTAGCCTAGTTGGCCTCAGGGCAGAATTGCGACAACCACTATTGTCACCTTTCCTATTCATAGTAATGTCAAGTGTGATCAAAATCTCGAGTTCGATTTTTTATAAGAAGCCAAGACATTCTCATTACGAAAGTATATTACCTGCATCCCTGCATGCAGGGAAAAAATTTATGGAAGCATATAAAGTTAAATATTAAAGACAATTCAAAAGCAAAAAACTAAAGAAAAATGAGAATGAGAAACAAGCCAGCCAGCCATCATCGCATTGCTTGGGTGGTGTTCTTATGATTTTATTAATAAGTCAAGATGTGTGCCAACATAGGTTAACAAGTTGTTAGTCCTTTTTCTCCCTCTCGTCCTACATGTGCATTTTTTTTTCAAAAAAAAAAGAAAAAGAAAATCAAGACGTAATTCAATGAATAGTTTAATGTGTGTCACAACATCACACAGATAGAACAAACAAGCCCCATTCCTCAAGAGAAATAAGTCATTCGAAATGCCAAAGGATCATCATAATCATTATTTGCACATCTCGTTCTCGTGTGCAACATGCAGATTAAAAATATCGTGAAAGCCGCATTTTTTTCGGTGCTTAAAAAAATAAAGCGTTGCTACTTTCACAAGCTGAAGATGTCACTAAATACTTTATGAATACAGGGCAGTGTGGGTGTGTTGTTTTTGAAGGAGATGGTTGACCTATTTTATTTTTTAAATGCTTGTCATTCATGTAAGAGATTAAGAGATTTCGGCGTAAAAAAAGGATATAAACGGAAGAATTTCAATGCCTTCCTCTTTGATTTTGAGTAAGTAAATAAATTAGTAGACTTGATTTAAAGTAAGATCCCAGATCCAGCTGACGTAGGGGAGGACGGAGCACAGAGGACCACCACTGGTGCACGGAAGACTTCTTGTTTGCAATGATAATTAAAATTGGTATTCATCGAGGGCTCTTAAGCGGCGCTTAACTTGAAATTTGTTTGGGGTATTCACCAACTAAATCACTTTTTTTAGATGCATAGAACTTTAAGTTGGCAACACTTTTTTAACTAGCGGTAATTTTAACAGTTGTTAAGTCTATTGACTCCTGAACAGGCCCCACAAAAGTTGTGATGTTATTCCACCTTTGGTTGAACCATAATTTACCCTTGCTGCAAAATATAGTGTTGCTGTTCCAGTTTATCGAGTTCGTCAATTCATATATCTTTGGGCCCCGGTACCAAACTTAGATGAATAATAAACTGTTGCACCACCTCCGTGATTGATTTTCGGCAGTAGAGGACTGTCTAACTGAGTGAGTAAGTAGAGACTGAATGAAGAAATTTAATGGCAGCCTAATCATCAGGGAAAATTTGGATATCATGTTTTCTTTGACCCAATAATACAGAACTTCCTTAATCGCTAAAAGACTATACAAAGATTAGGAAGACGAAAGGTTAGGCTAAATTTAAGCTTGTTACTTAATCCACCA
Organism: Syrphus vitripennis; assembly: GCA_958431115.1. Classification (NCBI taxonomy): domain Eukaryota; kingdom Metazoa; phylum Arthropoda; class Insecta; order Diptera; family Syrphidae; genus Syrphus; species Syrphus vitripennis. The sequence goes on along the minus strand of OY288109.1, from coordinate 76,471,741 downwards.
GTAAAAAATGTATGCTTATAGCATGTCAGACTGAGCTGGAAGGTATGGACATGGAGACCTGAGAATTATTGTCGAACTGGAGTAGTGGGATGGTTTAGTCGGTGAACTTAGACCCAATTTTTCAGTACGAGATTAAAGTTAAACCCTTATTAACTCACCAAATATGTTGAGTTTACGAGTTTTTTCTTTTAAGCCATTCTGCATTCATCATAAAAAACAGCTTCTGAATTTAGCCACCTCAATTTTAGCTACCTGAACTATAACTCTGGTTTAGAGATTGCCTTAGAGATTGATCTCAGTAAGTTCGCAATAAGAGAGGGGCCTATTCAATCGTTGATCCACTGTGAGGCAGTACTCTATTGCTGTTAACAGAAAAATATAGAAAGGTGTCAGATGCACCATTAAATCATTCGCTGCGAAGGGAGTTAAGCAAATTCGCTTATGCGTATACATGCCGAGCGCCGGACTTTGCTGATGAAGAAATAAGACTCCGAAGAGCTCCGCATAATCTTAAAGGAGAATTAAAGTAGTGACAATATTGTTTTCAGATTTTTAATTAAAATAAAACAGCATTAAATAATTCCTTTTTGGTTTTATTAGAATATTAGAATTGCTTCACTACCAATATAATTTTTTCTTCATGAATTTTTTTTTTTCACAAATATAAAAGGTAAATTATGTAAATCCATTTCCAAAACATTTTTTAAATAAAGATCATTCCCTTGAATTTGCTTTAAATTCAAAGTTATGTAAATAGAAAGTCAATTTAGCCCTGTATTGTATATCTACAAACATGTTTTATTAATGGGGATACCACAGATTCGTTATGCTTATGCTTGTATAAAGCTTGCCTTGTGGGATCTAGATGAAAAATGAAAACTTTGTTTTATTTTTGTTTTTAAATTATGAAAGGCATATGGCGGAAGTGTAGGTATATGTGTTCTGTCCTCATTCAACAAAATGATTTGTTCCTTTTGTTCTGGGTTCTCGTAGACGTCATAACGATTTATGTATTTAGAGTTAAAAGTTTCACAAGTACCGTTAAGCAACAACACATAACAAAATCACTCTTGTGTCGAATTCAAATAGGCATACTAAAAATGACTTTATTTCATGTTTTCACACAAATGTTTAAACGTTTTGAACGGAAGTTGAATCTGCCGGAACATTTTTTTTGTTTTTGTACCTAAATGATGCTTTGCTTCGTTTATAAACAAGTGTTCAAGTGAAATTAAAAGTATTGGGAAGAGTGAGTTATATTTTACATAAAGCAGGCCAAGTAAAGGTTATATGTATATTATTCAAAAACATACATAAAACTTATCTAGGGTCCTAAAGCTGTTTTTTTTTTTGATTTGAACAAGGCATTTGTGTAAAATTCTGGGAAAATTACTTCAGATACTTCAAAATAAACCTACTTATGGACCCAATTGAATTAAGATGATTCACACATATTACTTGCGTGTCACGTATTTGAACATAAAATCACACAGATCATAAAAAAATATCCATCCTTTTCCTCAACTCGATTTGATGAGAATACTTTTATGAACATTTTTACGATTTGTTTCACAATTTAACCAGCACTTGGTTTGAAAACTGTTCACTCTAAATGCTGACCGTACTTTAGACAATAATATTTATAAGCAAGATTTTTCAATAAAATATTCCATATATAGCAATAAATTAGTGACTCTATTACACGGATTACAGGGTTATCCTTGAGACACTTTACTGTCAATTTGACACCTTTTCAAACTTTGGATTTCAGGACACTTCTTCTAAAAAATAACCGATTTTAGACACTTAACAAGATTAAGGCCCCTATTATGACTCGCGAGTCGCGCGAAAAATGTGTCGAATGTGACTTTTTGGCATTACCGTTTGCGACTCGCCTAATAACATTCGCCTCAAATGTCAAAAAATTTGGCGAATTGAAAAGTCATTCTATTATCTTTAGCGAATGTTCGCCTTTATCTGTCAAAATCAGTCGAACTGCAATTCTATGTGACTTTGAAAGGCGAATGTTAAAGCTCGCTTTTAGCAATACCTCGACTAGAATAATTCGCTAAATCGTTCGACTTAAGACGAACGTTCGACTCGCGAGTCATAATAGGGGCCTAACACATTTATATAATTTTTATAAACATTCTACAAACGCAACCTATTTGAATCAATCAGATTAAAAAATATTTCCATTCCTACGAGTATCAAAGAAATTTATTTTACGTAACTTATTAAACTTTTTTGTGTATTAAAAAAGGAGTTGAAAAGTCACATCCGCTATCACAAGAAAGCTGCCAATGCAACAGTAAATAGAAGTCTGCGAATAATCTTGAGGGTTTTCTGGATCAACCGTATCTCTAATGATGATTTTTATTCGAGAACACCCATTGGACTAATCATACGAAGACGTAATTGGCAGTGGATTGGTCATACGCTTCTAAAGGGCAACAAATGGAATGCAAGTCAAGCAATGCAATGGAATTCTTTTACTCAGGCAGGTAGAAGTGCTGTCCGACCTAGAAGCATTTGGCGCAGAACGGTCGAAGATGAATCATTAGGTTTGGGAAGAATTGGAGAGAGTTGAAATGCATCTCCAGGAACTGTAAACGATTCTACGTTACGTTACTAAATGCAATTCAATAAAATAAAATAAAATAAAATAAAATAAATGTTTTTCATTCTATAAAGGCCCTTGCCCTCAACCTGTTCACCTTCCACTTTTTGTATTTGCCAAAATAAAGATGACAAAAACAGGCTTTTTTGTACACTGGTTTTTGAAAGTAACTGTACGTGCATATGCATCGATACGTATTTATAGGTTAGAAACACAAAGCAGAATAATTTGAATGATTCCTATTGTGCGTTTCTGTTGGTATTGTGATCTGCTCCTCGTTTCCTTATGGTATTTTTTGAATGCAAGCAAAAGAGTAAAATTGCTCTTACGAAAGTTCGCATCAGTAATTTCTTGTTCATATTGACATTATTTGAAAAAGAACGACAGAACTCTTTCATTTCAATGCCACTTAAATAAATAAATGACATAGTGTCTGATGTTCTTATATTAATTTGTTTTTTAAAATTCATATCATTAAGTGGTTTGTTTTGTTAAAGTATACTGATTTATTGGACAATATAAATATGTATATAATCTATCCTTATGTTTCAAGTTCATAAAATTATTTTAAAGCAGGTATTTAGTTCATTCAAAAAATTTTGGCTGAATTAAAAAAATAGAGCAAGTTTTGACTTGGACTTTTGATATTTTGGATTGGAAAGGGCCTAATTGCCTAATAGTTCTACTACATTCAAAATTGCACAGAAGCATCGTTCACCATAATTTATTAAAAACGCTAAGGACCAAGCGTCTTGAGTCCTTTGCTCTTTATAACAGTCCTTGATATGCTGCAGGATCACAAATGAAGGTCTGGAGGGAAATCGATAGAAATCTGATTGTTTTCGAAAAAAAAATTGGGATTATGTTTGATTTTATATTTTTTTAAAGCTCAAACGACAAAATCATTTCAAACATTCTTATATAATAATACGAGATTAAACAATGATGAACTCCTTTTTCATTTATATATAAATACAAACAACTAAAACTCATGACAATTGTTGAATGACTTACTCTAGTAAACGCTTCCTTCCATTCATTTTATTTGCTTCTAAGTATGTATGTACCTTATATGTATAGGTAAACTATAAGTATTTCATACGTAGTATAGAATATTTTCAGAATATCGCACTGAACTGCATTTAAAAATGAAAAAAAGAGAAACGATGCTCATGCACAACTTTAGCTCACATGGATATAAGAAAAATAAAAAAAATCCTCTTATATCTCCATCGTCCCAAAAATAATTTTTGAGATACAGTATATTTTATTAAAAGTTCAAAATTGTTTAGTACCCAGTATTTATTTTTGTTTAGAAATATTTTGATTTGGTTGCTAAATTTCATATCTTACGCATTTTGCTTCTTGCAATATTCAATTACATGTTTTAAAAATACAATTTTTGAATGGTTTGTTATCTAGAAAGGTCACCGAGACAGTATTTCTATTTCAATAATTTTTATAAAACATGCTTCAGTTAAGAACTGAGGACCTAATTAAGATTGATTGAAACTATATCGATGAAATAAAGAAATAATGAGTAAGTACTAATATTCTGATTCTTTGTTTTTCGGATATTTTTTTATCGTACCAAGACGCAGGAGGTTTCAGGGACTTTTAGAAAAAGCCTACAACAAAGAATTATTGTCAAAATAGTTGGAAATAGATAATGCAGATACATACTTGAAAGTCAATTTTTTTCGAATAACGTAAAACGAAATAAAGCCAATTCAAATATGGTTAATATAATTTTTTACCATAGTATCGATAGTATAAGTTTTTGAAAAATTTGATAAATTAATCGTACCTAAAAAAATTGCGCAATTGTTTGGAATTCCGATATCACATTTCGTAAAATTTTCAAGAAATGATTATAAATGTCACGGTACGATATTTTCCAAAAAAAAATATTTATCTAATATGGACAATCCTATTTTGTCCTATTTTGGACAATATATTTTAAAATATAAGAAAACTAATTGTGATCAATTTCTTAACTGAAATTAAGTCAAACTCCGAATTTGGTCTTGTTTCGTTCGACGTTATTTGCGTCAATGAAAAAATCTAATTTCGAGAAATGTAATTTCTTTCTAATCATTTTGAGAGTATGGTGATCTTTTTTCTAAAAGTCCCAGCGTCTCATTTTGGTTAAAGCGCGCATTCGGCGTGACTCTACTCAATTTATGTTTTTGCACTGGTTTATTAAAATATGTAACGCACTTAAATCTCTTCTTCCTTTCAATTATATTTTAATAAACAAAAAAGTTGAAAATCAAAATTGTATTGATTTATTGATCCGAACTCAATCAAAAACATGCGAAAATAATAATTTTTTTAATCATGATGCGTCCCTCCAAAAACCATGTTCAGAATGTTAAAACTTTCATTCAACCCGGTAGTGACTCAAAATTCATTTTTTTCGTAATTATACATTGTCAGTCATCATCATTATTCACTCAGTGATATTTTTTTTTATTTCAGAGGCCATTTGAATTTCTTTATCTGGCAAGCTGGCACCACCAGGGTTTTAAACAGTAACGTATTTTAAAATCAAATAAGTGCATGGTGCTAAATGTCTAAATAAATATTAAGTTAAAGTCCAAAAAAAATTAAGAAAATAATTATCAAAAAAAAAAAAAAAATTGGAACAACTGAGTGCAAAATGAACCACCTTCTAGGACATCAGCTAATCATTTCCATCAGTCTAAAGTCTATCAGCTTGTCACTGTTGTCCTTAAATTAATTCCAGCATTTGATGTTTGGAGCCTTATAGCTTTGCACTAATGTGCGATGCAACGGCTCTTGCAGAATCAGGGCCTAGTTTCTTCTAATTTCTTACGAATACCAAACATTTGATAGCTAAATGTTTGGTTTTATCACATTTACTCATTACCTCAGTATACCTAAGATCTACCATTACTTTTGATGATTTGGCCATTAAATTAGGGTTAATATGTGTGAGCGACATTCAAATATTCACAAATATTCACACTTCAAATGCTAATTTCCTAATTGAACAGATGTTCCAAGAACACAACGAGAAAAACCACAAACGAAAATGTATCTTTCTGCATAGATTGAATATACAAACAATCATGCTTTGAGCCGCAAAATACCCATTTTGCATATGGTTTGAATGAACAATTTTATGAATTCAAGACATCTCGTTTAATAACGAACATATATGTTTATACTCGTATATGCCAAGTTCCAAATACTCCACACATTCATGGAACACAGAATTTTCCTCAAATGAATTCTTGTCATTCTACACAAATGTTTAGGTAATTAAAAGCATGTCCGCTCAACCATAAGCAATTATAACATAAAATGTTTTCTTTTTAAACTATGTATAGGAAATAATAATTGATATTATTTGTAAGCCTCCATTCAAATGGAAAAAAATGTTAATTAATAATTTCAAATTTGTTTCTGTCAACCTATTTGAAATTATAATAATTATGTACCTAGGCAGGACATAGTTAGATTAAATTAAACTTCTGAGTCACAAATATAAAAATTAAAAAACGCTAACAAAAAATTAAATTCTAAAATTCAGCAGAAATTTGAATTATGTCCAATCCAAATATAGTTCTAAAGTTCAAACAGTACCTACACAGAACAAAAAAAGCATTCATAACTTTAAAGTTTTCAAAATATAGTACCGTAATTAAGTTGGTAAATACCTACTATATTTTTTTTATACTAGGTTTGGTTGTCACAAATAAACGTTTGCTTTGTAAATTTGATTTTTAAAAAAAAAACATAAACTTTGTGAAATAATGCTTTAATGACTTTTGTTCCCTAACAAAAAATTTGAACTTTTGGATTGAATAGAAATGAGAAAACACAAATTTTGCAGTCGTGTTTTTAACTTTGAGTCCTTTTTTTTTGTTTTTTTTTTTGTTAAGAGGGTTGATGAAAATCCGACTTTGTTTTTCTACTTATACTTTGCAATGGTAGTCTTATGGCAAGTTAAAGATTCAGAAAGGAAAAGTAAGACCCGAAGTAGCTATCAAACGAAACGAACTTATGCCCGACTGAACGAAATGGGTTTAAATATTTATTGTTTCGATAAATTTCACCACATTTATCTATTGCACCAAACAATTTCACTTCTGAAAGCCAATAAAATGGCCAAAAAACTAAAATGCCATTTTCCTCCAGATAAATTTTAAAAGCGAGTTTTAGTCATGTATCATTTACTTATACATTTTTGACATTGTGTTAATATTTAGGACTATGGTGTGAAAGATCTTTTTCTGAAGTTTGACATCTCTCATATTCCTTTTTCACTTGCACTGGATAAACTTTTTCGTTAAGTTTAAAATAGAGATGATAGAATACAGGGATGGTTTAGAGACGAATTGATCAGGCCGATGCATTTATAAGCATTTTAGCAAAAACTGTTTTTGTGGTTTTCGATGGAACTGACCATTAGAGTATTTGATTCAAGGCAATTAATTAATGTTTGTTTAATTTATTTTTTAAGTAAAGTTAGGTTAGATTGTCTGCGGCAACATTTTTAAAGATAAGGGATTTAATATTTATTTGCACAGAACTATCTTCAAATAACTACGTGATTCATAAAAAAAATTACGTAAATTGTAAAAGTCCTAAAGATTGGTATTATTAATTGAATTTTACCTACATTTCTTACTGGCCATGCATTTTATTTTTAAATTTTTTATTTCAAAACTCATTACAAGAATAATATATTCTATATTTTGTTATTAAATGAGTAAAAATATACGACCAAGTCAATCCAATAAAGCATTTAATAAAACTAAAGCATTTGTATATACGCACCTACCTAAAACATAAAATTTGTTTCCTGTCCTCGCTTTCAAAACAATTGGAGTGCAAAGTTTCACAAGTCCTCAATGGCATTTTAAAATAACTGATGCTACGAGAGTTGAAGTATTAAAAATAATTGTATATACTTTTGTAGAAGAGGAATGAGTTTAAAAGGATTGAAAAAGTCCCATCTGTTGGTTAAAATGTCCATAAAGTAAAAAGGGATTGGTACCTATGTACTTAAACTTATACTATAATAATGTATGTTTGAAAATCATGACTGAATGAGAGTTACAAGTGGATCAAAAAGTTTGAAGGGCTTTCAAAAGCACACACCAAATCTTTTTCATTGATGGTGACAAATGATTTCTGTTTTTGAAAAAGTTATTTTTTTTTTTTGTATAAAGAAACTTCAAAGTTGTCTGGAAATAATACATAGTATCTATATACATACGAGTATTTAGAACTTTTTTAATTTAGGAAAACAAATTCAAGCATTTTTTAAGGCATAAAATATTCACCTCGATTACAGAATGGTCTGTTTTTACTATTAGAGAATCCGTCGCAAGAACCTTTGAAAACTATAGTACTATCATGGCGAGTTTTTTTTAATGTTGCCCAGACCCTTGTGGTGGCGCTGCAAAATTTGAGGTGTAAAATTCGATTTTGGGAGTCTTTAAGCGTCAGAAATTGGTGGTAGGGGCAAGAGGAGACTATTTTTTGGATTATTGCGTCCAAAAAATTTCAATAAATATCAATTAAAACCTCCATAAGCTCTCTTTGAGTTTTTGATTATCACCTCGATTACAGAATCCGAAAAATTTTATTCCCGCGAACTTGACTCGATCCACACTTTACTCACTTACGCGATAAATAACAATCACAAAATCTGCTCGGAAGATCTACATTACCGTTTCTTAAAACTTCCTTATCATTTTTAAACTTTCTTATCGATGCTGACAATTTTTGACAGTTTTGAAATTGGTATGTGAATGCTAAATATCCTGGTTCGAGTCACGACTCACTTGTTTGGGTGCATGCCTGTACCAAAAATCGCTATACGATAATGGAGACAGAAACACAAGAATTCTTAGTATGGATATTTGTACTGAACACCAATAAAATTAATTAATTAATTATTTAAAGAAAATTTTACCATTTTCTCGAAGTGGAATCTATTTGTTGTTCTATACTCCTTGATACCGTTGAAGTTGGGAAACAATTCGATTAGATTGGGTGTTTATATTTTAATAAAGCCTTCGATAAATTCGGTTTTAAATTCCATCCCGTTACGTAAGATCTAATGAAATTCTTTTAATATCGATTCTTCTTATTTGAACAAAAGTAATGATGGCATTTTTGATCTAGAAGGTTTTTTCAGGTTAAGGTTCGCTTTTCGATTGCAGAATTTTCTCGCAACTTCCCCATGGAAGGCTTGAGCGTTGTTTAATGTCTTCATCAAAGATCCAAACTTTTCGCTCTTGCGAAACCACTGTGCCATTCAAATAAATGTCCACAATACGAATATATTTGTATAAAAAAATGGACCACAGAAGTATTCAGACTTTTTCTTGCTAATGAATTCTGCCGACTGAATCTGGGACTCCGGCCGTAGGTACTGTAAAGAGAAGACCTTTCTTCTTTAGCCACACAAAAAGAATTTGCAATGGCTCTATTTTTCCTTCCCATTTTAATAATCAAAACTTCAAAACTTGATTCCTTCCAATGTTATTCTAATGGTCACATAATTTTTAAACATAATATGGTCATATATAACCCCTTAAGTACTCGCTCAGATAAGAAAGCAAAACTTATTTCCAAACTACATCATTTATGTTAGTATCTTTCTCTTAAATTAATATCAGGGTATCTATTTATATATCATCAATGTCAAATTTTGCTTCCATCATTGTTTTAAATGTTATATTTTGAGCCTACACAATACATTACCTTTGAAGATATTAGTTCGTACAAAACCATAGCATCCCAAATATAATTTTGAATATTCTTTTAAATAGAAAATTTAAAAAGTCTCTCGATATGAAAATATGTGCAAATGTACGGTCTACAGGAAAACATAATCTGAATCTCCTTGAATTTCATATATGTACATATATCCTACCTTTTTTCCATAAACGTTCGATGCGGCATTATACGACCTGAAAAATTAAGCACGTACTTTGTGGACTCTCCTGACTATGTCATAATAAAAGCCTTCTCAGCTCAAAATGTGATTTTCAAAAACAGAACCGAAAATACCACCATCAGCTCCAGCATATGACATGAGGTGTATACTGTCAGACAATATTTTTGCAGAAGGTTGTACTCGTGCATATAATAGGACATGTGCTGTGCTCGTAGGCTCTGTTGTTGGTCTCGCACTGTATGTCGTCGATTTTCATATTACTGTGATGCTGAATTTTTGGCAGCGTCCGTTTTAATTAAAACGAGCTCGTTCTCATTTCATGAACATCCTGGATGCTAGTAACCTTAATTTTGTGACAATGGTGTGTGCGATTATATTCAGTCACTGAAGCAAATTATCCTAAATTAAACACATGATGGTTAAGGTCTCTCATGCACTATACACACAGTTCGTCCTTCAACTGCGTTACCTTGGAGTTTTGTTTTACAAATTCAAATTTGTCCTTAACTCGCGGTCACATCTGCCTGAAAATATCACACCTGAAATTGTCTTTTGAATCGGAGCGGAGCATAGCAATATCATGCAAAACTCTATTTGCAAAACGCATGAAATATTAATATTATGCTAAACTGCTTTCAAGCACTCAGCCTTGTGATTTAAAAAACTAAACAAAAAAAAAAGAAAACTTGCCATTCAAGTGAGTCCTCGCTCGTTAGTGATTTGAAATTCAAGAAATGATACTTTACTGATGGGGGAGCAGAAGGATATGCATTTGCAAAAATGCAAAAATATACAAGTTCAACAGGACTGAATTCCAACATCCGAACAACACGACCGACGCGACGACGAAGCTATTAAATAAACATTTATATGGTCTGCAAAGTTTTTGTGGAACCATAAAAGTTAAATGGTTTAGTTAATCTGAACTTTGAATTATTTACGTTAATCGAAATAAAAGAGTCATTCATAGAGATTCAGTTATAAATGAATTTGTCTAGCTGAGCATAGCACACAAATATTTGAATCAAGGCACTTGTAACCTATTTTGATCCAGAGACCACTTTTTTCCCTACTGTTCATGTACTTAAAACCTACTTGAAAAGCATATTTCTTTTACTGTATAGTGTATAATGTACCTAGAATTTAATTATGGACCTGACGCAAGTTAGCGAAGCAGAAAAGGGGTAAACACTTTTTTCCTATAGAGAATAGATGCCTCAGGAATTTGCTGATAGTTCCAGACAAGTTATGATATTCTGAATTTTGAAGTGCTATGAAATTTATGTTAATTTTAGAATTTTCGATAAATTCACATAAAATTAGTAGATAAAGCTTCCTCTAAAAAACGATAAAACTAATACTTAGCGTTTTTTTATTTATTTTTTAGCCTCGAGCATGAGCCTAATCAATCTGAGCAAGCTCCGAATATGGTCTAAAATATCCAAATCTGATGTATCTGAGCTGAGAAAGAAACATAGAATTTTCTGCTCTGAGCTAAAAAAAGAAAAAAGAGGCTGGGTGCGACCCACACTGATAACTTCCCATTTGTGATCTTGAAAACTTTATATTTAGTTTTTTTTTTCAAATAACCAAATTTTCTGCGAAACAAACTTTAGCTGTTAAATTCAAACAATCATTTTTTAAGATTGAAAAGCATTTTAATTATTTAAAGAGATTTACGAAATGCACATATGTATATAATAGAGATTGTTGATGTATAAGTTGTTTCCACGTGACCCAGGAGGTAAACTTCCACGCGTTTTTTTTAAATCTTCATGTGCTCTATGATCGAAGTATAAAAAATATCATACCAATTTTACCACTTTTTAGTTTATTTTTTTTTTATATTTTTTGTCAAAAACTGTCAATTAGATATTTGTCAAAATTTAACCTTTCATAAAAAATTATACTATGTATAAAATAAAATATTTTAGAAGGCACAATCGTTGTTCGTTCTCAGGATATTCGAGCTGAAATACAATTGTAACTACTTTTCTTTACAATTTTTAACAGTTTTTGATTTTTGTTAAAAAACTGCATATTCAATATTTGTCAAAATTTTATCAGTTGCTAACAATTATGTCATGTAGAAAATAAAACAAACAAGAAGTCAATATCGTTACCCGTTTTTGAGAAATTTGAGTCGAAAGACAATTTATACCAATTTTTGGTAGAATTTTTTGTAGTTTTTAATTTTTTGTAAAAAATCTGTCCATTGAATTTTTTTGAAATTTTCACCAGTAGTTAAAAACAACATTTTTCGTAAAATAAAATTATTTTAAAGTTTATATCGTTTTTCCATCTAAGGATATTCGAGTTATAGATAGATAGATATATATTTATTTTCGTAGAATAAGGCTTTACATATTACATGATTTTTGTGAATACACAGCTTGCACAGAGATATGATAATAAGTTTATATCTTACAACTGAAAAATACTATTCAAAATGATGATAAAGATCAAGAATGGTTAAAGAGTATAATTTTGAAGGAAAACTACGAGTTATAAAATTTTTTTTTTAGTTTTTTTGATTTAAAAAAAATAATAATATAAAATTTGTATTACGTCATAATGTGTGGAATAAAATTTATTTCAAGTCGATATCTTTACTCGTACTTGAGATATCGACGACGAAAAATGGTACCAGAACGTACGGACGTACGAACGTACGTACACACACACACACAGACATCTCTCTGAAAATGATTGATATAGGCTCTAGGGACCTTGAAACGTCGAGAAATGTCAAAAATTTCAATTTGACAAATCGGACCCATTACAATAACTCCCTATGGGAAGTTATAAGCAAAAACAAAAACATCGCACGACTATCTATTATCGGATTTATACTAACAGCTATCAACAAATTCCTTATCCATAAACTATTCAATATCAGAAGGTTTTACATCTTTTCTAGGGGCTTTGCCAATTTAGCAAAACAAACATAGAATATATTACACGACAAATTAAAATTGCCACAACCGCATAACTTATTTATAAATAATAATTGATGACAATTTCCTCAGCCATACAATTTTCAATATCAGATATTTTTACAGGCTCCGCTGTTTTTTTTATTAATTCAGCAAAAAATAACACATTAAAAAACCTAGCAGAACTAAATTCAAATTATCACAATTATTCACCACAAATTAAGAACATATTATTAAGCATTTAACTATTTGTTATTCTTATTAGCAATTAGGGAAAATTCTACTCAAAACAAACCTAAATAAAGGGTGTCCCAACAAGAACGCAAGATTAAAATTTTAATAAAACGCAGATATTTAAAAAAAAAATCGCGAATTCTTTATTATGTCGTAAAGTAGACAGGATGAGGTTATATATGGAACAACACATCGGGCAGATGGCCGTTGGTTAATTGGGTATTGGAGAGACAACATGAAAATTCTGATTTTCATAAAATCATCTTTAGTTACGAGGCCCATTTCCATCTTGATGGCTTTGTCAATAGGCAGAATTGTCGCATTTGGGGTGAGCAAAATCCTCGAGTGATTCACGAGAAGCAAATGCAACCCCACGTGTCACTGTGTGGTGTGGATTTTGGGCTGGAGGAATCATTGGACCTTTTTTTATGAAAATGAGTCAGGTCAAGCGCGCAAACAGTTAATGGTGTTCGGTATCGTGAAATGATAACCAATTTTTTCGTGCCTAGGATTGAAGAAATGAATGTGGAGGGGATGTGGTTTCAACAAGATGGCGGCGCCACATATCATACAGCCAGAGAAACAATTCAATTGCTGCATCAGTCATTTCCCGTTTGTGTTATTTGGCGTTTTGGAGACCAGAAATGGCCGCCTAGATCGTGCGATTTAACACCACTGGACTTTTTTCTTTTGGGTTTTTTGAAGTCGATGGTTTATGCGAATAAGGCGACGACAACGATGACTCAAGCCCTAAAAGATGAAATTGGACGCTGCATTAATGAAATACCGCAGCATTTATGCAAAACGGTCATTGAAAATTTCATTAAAAGATGTACATGTGCGTATGTGCCAGCAAAGCCGCGGCGGCTATCTACCAGATGTGTTGTTCCATACATAACCTCATCCTGTCTACTTTACGATATAATAAAGAATTCACGATTTTTTTTTAAATATCTGCGTTTTATTTAAAATTTAAATCTTGCGTTCTTGTTAGGACACCCTTTATAGACACAATCCACAAACCAATCAAATAACCAAGCCACATTCATTGTATATGAATTTGCATAGTACTCTCATGAACACGTTCCACACGTTGGCCACCTAGCGATCACACCCCTAACTAATTTTCTGGTTGCTGTTTCTGTGTATATACAAGTGCGCCCTCAGACGACCACACCCCACAACACAAAAACCATCGTGATGATAGTACTATAAGTTTTATATACAATGGCCAAGCCATAAAAAAATACTCTGCTTTGTTAAAAAAAAAACATGATTCAACAAAAAATGATTAACAGCAAATTCCTAAGTCATGAAACTCTATAAAAAATTTATATCACTTTTATAAAGGCTACTTTGTTAATTTTTTTGAAAATAGAAGATAGAAATACAGCAAAAAAAAATATTAAACAAATCACGACAAACCTAACCTAACCTGAGGGCTACTTTCCAATAAAGTTTTACGTTTTCTTGACGTCAAGCAACGAAGTAAGATAGAAAAAAAAACATAGAAATCATAGAACGACAAAATATAATATGTCACAACTACTACAAAGTTACCTAACCACATATTTCTAAGCCTTAAACGTTCTTTTGTAAGATTTGCCTTGCTAGCTTAAAATTAAACAAAAAAAAAAACGATTAGCCATGAACCAATCTCTATAAGAAGTTTTTAGCTCTTTCCTAGAGGCAGCTTCGTTAAATCCACGTCAAGTTAGCGAAGTAGCAAAAAAAAACATAGAAAAAATAGAAAAGAAATCATTTCGCTAACTTGAAACTCATGTTTTTATTCAGCATTAACCTTTTACGGTTTCGAAACAACAAAATGCGAAAATAATAAGGACATAAAAAACGATGTCATCTTGTTACTCAACTAAAATACCAATTACACTTCTACAATGTCAGAATATTTTATTATAAATGAGCCTCAAGCAGAAACTTAATCCCGCACCATCCAGACTTAACATACATATATAAAAACCATTCAATTTAATCAAATCACTAAAAGCACTATGAAATTAATCTACTCAAACTTATGCCAGCTGTAGCTAGAAGCAAATCCGAATAACTGAAAGAAATATATGTACGAGTACTCTCTGAAAGTATCTTAACATTATTTTTAGAAAGAAAAAAAAAAAGAAAAGTAAAAAGAATATCCTTTTTCAAGAAATATATATGTATGTATATAAATTGGTACTGTACATTAGTGTATACATATGTATGTACCTAATAATATGGCATTCCAGGAAAGGGCTAATTAGAGCTTATGTTTCCTTAGACGATGTTGAAGGCTTTTGTATAAGTTGTTGGTTTTCTTGTCGAACTAATGTACGACATTTATATTTTTTGGGGCTAAATTTGCTTTGGGAGGTTTAAAAATACTTTAGGGATTTTCTTTTAAAATAAATACATATAATTTTTTTTTGTGTTTGAATTAATATTACTTTGCAAGATTTTTAAGAAATACAGATCACATGATTGTGGTTAAATAGTTAAGAGTGTAGACATTATTAATAGAAAAATAATCTCATTTAAATCATTAGAAAAAATTTGGAAAGGGATTTGCGTGCTTCGTCTTATAAGCAAAGTAATATCAGGAATCACCTTGAAAACACACTTGACGCCGAACAAGCAGTACTCTGCACTGGATTTTCCTGTGAAGATTAACAAATTGCGGATCATCAGCGAACATCGATCCCCACTTTACCTGCTATTTATTGGTTTCGGAAAGGCGTTCCATAGTGTCAATAATGAATTTATCTGGCTTTCTTTGCGCAGGAGGGGCATCTCAGATAAATTGATTGCTATTATCAAGGATTCAAGGCTCAATACGAGCATGGTGGTTCCAAATATCACGTTTTGCATAAAGGAAGGAGGAATTTGAAATTTAAAGTGGGGTTAGGTAGGGCTGTATACTCTCACCAGTATTGTTCCTCTTGGTGATTACTGATGTTCTGCATGCAGCTTTGTCGATTAGAAATGGAGGAATTCAGTGGACTTTGCAATCATACCTCAAACACCTTGACCGAACGTATGTCTGCTCTCTCGTAGGATCATGGATCTCTATCAAATGACATCAAGATTGGTGAGTGAAAGTGAAATTGTCAGACTAAAGATCAATTCGGCAAAAACAAAAAGGATCAGCCTTGTAACTTCCTCATCTGCTAAAGTAAATATTTCTGGACAATTGCTAGAGATGGTTGAAAATTTTCAATACCTTGAAAGTATTAGTATTATCTCTACCGACCGTAGAACTGAACGACTGTTCCAATCCAATGTTGAATCCATGCTTATTTACCGTTCAGCACCTAGAAAGTCACAACTGCTGGCACCAGAAAGCTGCAAAGGTTCGTTAATCTCCTATCTTTAATGATGAACTTCATGCGAGAACAGAGCAGTAAACTATTGAATCTATCGTACGATGCAATGGAGCCGTTTCACTCAGACAGGCAGACGACCAAGTCAACCTAGAAGCACTTGGCGAAGTACGATCGAAAAGGAATCAGCACAACTGGGGAAGTGTTAAAGAGAGCTGAAATGTATCTCCAGAAACCGTATACGTGTAAGAGAGGCCCCCGTCCTCAAGCGGAAAATAAAGGACATAATAGGTCCGAGGATCTAAGTAAATAATTCATCGAAATTCGAACTAAAGGTTCACATTGTTTGAGTTTTTGTTAAACCAATAAAAAATAAAATGCATTCCACAATTGCATAAAATGTTTTAAGAAACAATAATTGGCACTCCAATTTTTGACCATCAACCCCTTGTAGGGCTTATTTTAATAAAAAATGTTTTTTTTTTTGTTCTACCATTCAATTCACTCACTTTAAATAATAATATTGTTGGTTTAAATTAGATCTAGATTTGTATGCTATAGCAATTATTTCCAATATTTGAAATCATTTTTATTGACATCCGATTATAAAAAAAAGAAAGATCAATTCATTTTGTATATACCTTAAAATAAATAACTCTTCAAAATAAAAGTAAAGTATAATAATGCAAAAGGCAAGAAAAAATCAAACACTGAACTGGGTTCAATCCATTCGTTTATCTAGTTTGGATCTTAACCTTTTATTTGAAAGCCTTCTTATATCGCACTACTATAAAACTATTACCTCAAAGTAATTTAATGTTGAGAAACGAGAAAGGCAATCAAATTGAAAGGGATTTCGAGATAAGGGTTATACAATGATATTATCGAGTTTATTTCTTCAAGATTTGATGTGTTCTTATTTTTGTTGAGAGAGGAAAAATAAAATAATCTTGAAATTGAATTTAAAGTACAATATAATATATAATTTTGGGGCATGAGCTGGAAAACTCCTCAATATCATAAAAAAAACCTTTTGCTAAGTGAATATAATTTTTTAAGCAAAGGAGAAAGGTGTGATTGAATGTTAGGGTGTATCATTTTTTGTGTTTATTTACAAATTAAAAAAGTCGGATAAGGAACGTTAACACGTTGACAATGTTTCTGAAATGTGAGCACTCTTCTTGAGGACGGGAATGAAGATCCTGAAAATGCCAGAATCCTACAACTAAAAAAAGAGTTCATGAAGCTTAAGTTGGACATTTTAGAAGTTAGTAAGTAAACAAAAAAAAAAATGATTGTCAAGCTTCTAAAGAAAGGACACAGTAAGAAAACTGGAAACAAAATTTCATGCTACGTGCAGTAGCCAAAATAATAGCAAAAAAAATCGTCTCGGAAAGAATAAAAGACCACCTCGAAGACACACTGGACGTCGAACAAACAGAACTTTGAACTGGATCTTACTGTGTAGGGTGAACCAAACTAACACTTTGCGGATTATCATCGATGGTGTTTAGGCAGGGGTACGAGTGGGTTCTCTAGGTAAGTATTTTCTCTATGGATCCAAGTTTCACATTCTGCACAAAGGAAGGTTGTCAGAGGAGTTTTATATTCAAAGTGGGATAAGACAAGGATGTATACCGTCACCAACACTGTTCCTGGTGGTTAGTGATGTACTGCACACAGAGGAGAAGTTCAATGGAATCTGCAATCATACCTCAAACACCTGGACGACGGCGACGTATCTCGCTCTCTCATAGAATCAGGATCTCCATCAAATGACAACAAGGGTAAAAAGAGAAGTTGAAATTTTTGGACTGATTCGTTTTTGACTTTGCCAAATGGGCGCCGAATAATATGCAGGGTGATTTGCATACGATGCGCCAACAGCCTAGGACGGATGGGTTGAGTCAAGATAAGAAAAAAACCCATGGGAGGGGAGGCCTATCTCCCCCCGATTGGCCGTGAGGGTTTCGAAAAAATTGACTAAAAATGGATTTTTTTAAAATCAATCACTAACACCACGTAGCTTAATGTGCAATTGCTTTTTGGAAAGGTCTTATTTCATTTAATTTAATTTGAACTCCTGGTTAGCAAAATTTTGTGTTGTAGAGCCATTCATGACCCAAAGAAAAAGTTTTTCGGGAAAAAAAGTAGGTGTCTTTCATTTTTTATTAATTTCTAAAAATTAAAGAATGAAATATTAACTTTCTAAAAAGCTATCACACATTATTTTACGTGGTGTCGATAACTTAAAAAAAATCCATTTTAAGTCAATTCTTCACAGAATTCCCCATACCGGCCAAACGGAGGAGACCCTCTGTTATGAAAATCGAAGTTCATAATCATTTATTCTACACTTATATTTTTTATATGCTTTGTTTTTTCTGATTTTTAAGTCTGGAGAGCTTTTTTTAAATCAAACAGAATTTGAATTGTATGAACATTTTTCTTTGGAACAAATCTTTCGAATTTGTATGACACACTCCTTATTTTATATGCTTTAAATCTGACTATGAACAAGAACATGAATGAGTGTATCATCAGTGCCAGCTCAAGCGGAAGAAATGAAATTGTTTTCACCACATTAGTTTCAATGAAATAGAAGTTTCACTTCTATTTATAATATAGAACACAATTTAATTAATATTTTGATAATGCAGAGTTGATAACTTGAAAAATTATACCGACACTTTCCTCCCTTACCAACAATAATATAGTAATGCATAGTTACAAGGTTACATAACTGCTTATAAATTTTTCTTTCATCAGTACGTATCGCCCTACTCAAGTATTTTGGTTACGATTCTTCTCAATATTAGCTACCTATAGCTAGACCTACCTACTAATAAACCAAAATAGGTTTTATCAGACTTTGAATTTATCATGGAAATAATTAACCTTGTCCTGATGACATTTATAATTGAAATAAATTTAGCTTTACATCGTCCTCGTTCTTAACTGAAGCCTATTAGAACTGTCACAACCCTATTGTGCCAACACTTTTATAAATAAATTAACACTTCCTTGATTCACAAAATCACATCTGCACATAGAAGTTAGGCACGTTGAAATCAATTCAAAGCCAACACATCGTCTAATTCCACCATTCATAATTGATAGCATTATTAATCCACCCACTGAACTGTTCCCAATTTGTATACAACATTCTCGTTCCTCGTACATACATACCCTTGTGTTCGCCTCAGGGCAATTTTAATTAAGTGCTCCCGTTATGTTCTCCAGTTAATTATTTCGTTCATTTGGCAGCCTAATTTAAACGTTCGTTCGCTTGTTGTTGTTCCTTCAAAACGATATCCACACTAAGCCTTCTTGCACCGCAAATAAAATCCGTTTTTATTGTAAGAAAGGAGTCCATGTGATATCCTTAAGCTCCTTTTTGGAGTGAACTCAAGCATGTTTATTTATAAAGTATACCGAGTTTAGCTGTACGTAAGAAACAATAAAACAAAAGAAAAAAAAAACATCGTTTCATTTAAAAATAAAAAGAAGAAATGCTGTGTTTACTTTTGTAACGCACATTTACACACGCCAAGTTTAAAGAGGTGTTTGTGTTTATGTTTATGTTTATGTTATGCTTCATTTAAATAAATTCCCTCTTTTGGCATTGGGTTCGGGCTTCGGGATAAGAAGGGATACACTTTTCCTTCTTTTATTTCAAGCGCACCGTTAGATGTTGTGTGTTCTTTTCGCATGAATTCAAGAAACAATAATTTGAGTGTACATTTGCATAAAAATAAAAAAACCGCGATTTTGAAAAGATATGTTTCTCTGGGCTCGGAGACAGTGGGCATTTTTTTTTTCTTCAAAAGGGTTTTGTAATATTTGAGGTTTAAAAAAAAACATATCATTGCTTGGTTATGTTGACGTTAAAGAAAATTGGAAACATGTACAGGGAGGATCCTGAGATTTTAAGAGGCTATATAAACAAACTAACGGTTTGGCTTTAAGAACAAATAATATGTAGGTAGGTATAGGTATTTATGTAATGTTTTGTTTATTGAAAATCAATATTTAACCTAGTACTTATATGTACCTTTACAGATAAAATTTTTAAGATGATGATGAATGATTGATAGATGCTCGAGGCAATTCTGAAAAGACATTACAGCTTCTTGTACCTTTGAATCGCTGTTTATAGATTCAATTTTTTTTTCGTGTAATTCATACTGAAAACAATGCAATGCCATCTAACGAAAAGTTGGCAATGGTGTATTTGATGGGTGATTAGAAAGAATTTTTGGAAATTGGTGATAACTCGTCCAGCTTCGACAAAAAAATCCTTTAGATATGGGTAAATATTTAAAACTATTTAATTTCTGGGTTCCATGATTTTTCACAGTAAAATATCATACAAAAAATTTCTCTCTTACACAATATAAACGAAATAAAATATACACTCTCATTACCGTTATCTCAATTTAAACAACTAAAATATCAATTCGGTTTCCTGTCCCAGCCTTATTTGCTAACGTCTATATTTTTAGTTCCTATGTTAAGAAACGTAGCTCACGGTTCATTCTGCTGAAATATTTAAGTCGTAACTAAATTTGATTATTGGTAGGGCCTAATAACAAAAACATATTGGTATTCGCATTGGAGAAGAACTTCCATTCGATGACTTATCGACCGTTACATAAGCAAACCATTATATTGTGATCCAGACATATTTAGGTGATGACATGTATTATAGTCGGCCCCCCCAGTAGTCGGCCACTAAGTTATAAAGTACAACTTAATAGTATAGTTTTGCGTTCAACCTCCCGGCAAAAAATATTTTCCAATAAGCTAACGGTTTTTCTTCCAGGATGCAAAATGTCATTTCATTTCAGCTAATGGTTTTCTGGTAAAAATGTCATTTTCATTCAAGGTTTCGTGTGAGTTACATTAGTGTTTATTCGCAAAAAAATAAAAAAAACTGTATAATTGTCAAGATGTTGAAGGTAAGTGCGCTATGTGTATGTTTTTAGTTTATGTATAGATTACATTTGCTGTTTTTGTTTAGAAAACCTAAAATATATTTGTTGGTAATTATTTATAAAGGTGGCCGACGGACGTTAGAAGACAATTTTTTTCAATTCTTCTTAGGTCGGCCACACCGGCCGAATAATGAAGAATATTTTTTTTTCCATTTTTCATCAGCTGACAGCTGAATATGCAAACTTAAGAGAATTCTTTTTACTCACACCAACAAAATCAAAAAACTATCTTTGGTTTTAGTATTGGGCCGCCTGTTAACGTTAAGAGAAAATGGTTGGCCGACTTTAAATGACACTTATTCTTAAGTTGGCCCAGTAATGTTTTGTATAGATAAATAAAGCTCGGATTACACGTGTATATTTGTGTATAATAAATTTCTGATTTAATTTAATTCTGAAAAAAATAGAAGTATACGAGTAAATGGCTTTGTAAGCAAAATATTTAACCAACTTGATTTTCGTTGGTCGTATAAGTAAAACTTACATGATGTGTTATTCTTGTCTTAAAATAATGATCATAGAAAGGTAATAAAAATTGAAAATTATTTTAATTCTTAGAACTTGAAAAATGGAAACAACAAATACCAAAAAAAAATTTCATAATTACTCCGAAGGGGCACTTTCTTCGGCATTGCAGAAAATTCTAGAGGAAAATTTTGCCATTAAGAGTCGCTAGTCGGGATTCCTAGAACCACTTTAAAAGATCGGATTCATCGCAGAGTGGCCGAAAAGCCCATAAAAACGGGTCCCGTAACATCCCTTACTGCGGCCGAGGAACAAAAACTTGTGGAGTGAATCATAAACCTGGATTCGCACAAAAGCCATCAGATTTATTAAATACCGTCCAAAAAATTATCTTAGATGATAAAAGGAAGAACCTATTTAATTATGGGTTTTTGAAACGCCATCCGGAATTGTTCCTCAAGACAGCAGAGGGACTATCGAAAGGACGACCGGTCGTCACAGAAGAAACTTTACGAAAATGGTTCCGAGAGCTAAAAGACTACCCGGAGGAAATGAATGCTGCAGAAAGCGATGAGACATCCTTTTGTCTGTCCACAAAATCGGGAATAGTATAAGCTCCCAAAGGCTGGAAAAACTTGTGTAAGATTACTTCAGGAAACGATAACAGTCCCTTTTGTGTTTTCTGCTGATGGAAAGCAATTGCCACCACTCGTTGTCTTCCCATATATATGTCCTCCGCAGGCTAAAATCAAAAGTATGCCAGGCAAATGGGTTTTATGACGAAAGTGGCTGGATGCGATCCAACACCTTTTAAGAATATACGGGCAACAGCTTCAACGACTGGAAACTGAAAACAACATCAAACGGCCAATATTGGTTCTAGTCAATGGCCACAAGTCTCATCTGACAGTAGTTTCCGAAATCAACCAAATCAATTCGCCAGAAACCACTAAGGAGCTTTCTGTGGTACTCGATCCCGTCTTGGGGAACAGCAAGCATCCAAGAGGAGACCATGAGGCCCAGACGAGAACGTATTTTTTGGACCGAGACTTCGAGAGTTTCGGTTATCTTTCCAGTAACAAAAAAATAATTTAAAAAGTGTGTTTTTATACATATAATGAATTTTTTTAATGTTAAATATTAAACAGCCTTAAAATTCAAACATTGGTTCTTAATTATTTCATCAAAAAATGAAGACAATACAATAGAAATCTCCCATATTGCTTTTTTTCGTTAAATTTAAAATACAGATGGTAAAATTCAGAGATACTTCAAAAACAGTGTAGGGCATTGGTGCAACCTAGACACATTATTCAGGCCGTTACATTTTATTAGCATTGCAGCCAGCAGGTTTTAGTGAATTTTGGAGCAACTGACCCTCAATCAATTCAACTAAAACGAATAGGCAATTTTGCTAAAAACACTCCATTAGATTTTATGTATATTTATTCACAGCCCCGTCTATGGCTGGCTACGGGGCGAAAAGATTCAGTTTAATCTTATTGTCCTCTTGGGCACAAAAGAAGGTGCGACCGAAAAGATATCAAAGCGGTGAGACCTTTTTCCTTTTCAAATAAATACATTTAAATAAATATTAAATAATACTAAGAAAGATTTATGCTCTTTTATTTTGTTCAAAATAAATCTTCCAAACACATAAACATGCACTTTATAATTAATCGAAAACGTGCAAACAAAATGAACACCATTATGCAACATAATAGTGTGATCGAACATCCTCTCATCTCATATAATTCTATATTCGTATAATTCCACTTAATTAAATCCCAAACCCCAATAACCATTAAGTGGTATTACGTATTAGCATCCAGCATCCGCACTATTTAAGTGCAAATAACAAAGCTAATCCTTTTTCCACCGAATAACTAAATGGCAAATTATATTCAGGATCAGAGGCAGAGGCTGAATGATAGAATAAAAAGCAAACCACAAATCCGTCATTATCTAAACGGTGTTGATGATGATTTTGTATATAATTAAAACTATCCGCTTTTACATATATGAAGCGCGTATTGTATTTATAGACTTTAACCATATAAATTCGGTCTGAATCAAATCATCACTATCTCCAAAACAAAGTGAACAACCATCACAGTGGCTGCTTTTGAGATTGCAAAAATACTTGTTTGCACGATTTTGTTCAAAAAAAATTTATGTAGGTACCAGATGGAAAATCCCAACAAAATTTTAGATTTTGACGGTTAAGTTTTATTTTCTAAATAGTTTGGGACGTTCTTTCGTGTAACATTTTTTTCTCTTTTAATTTTTAAGCTATAGACATTTTGAAATGAGAAATTAAATATTTTTTTACTGTTGAACATTTGTACATGATTGTATTTGACTATTTTGTTTAATATCTAAAAGTGTCTATTCTTAAATCTTTCAATCTGATTTGAAAACGCAATGAACCGAAATATTGGTGAAGGTTCAAAAGTTTTACTTTAGGTTACCGTTGTGAAAATGCAAACTAGTGTTTTCAACTAAACTGTCAGACAGACAACTCATATAAATTGCATCAACACTATATTATATAAATTATTGAACTTCAATGTACCTACCTGTATTTTAGATTAAAAAACTAGAATTTTTATGACATTTTTAATAGTTCAAAAATGCTACCTTAAAATTTTCAAAAATTGGTATTTAGAAGGAGGAAAAAAATACCCAAAATAAATTCATAATTCAAAAATTTTACATCCATTACTAATTTATCATCTATGTATAAGTTTAGTTTCAGACGTTTCTGAGTTTTCGCAACGCTGCGCCAGCTGGAAATGGTTTTCAAATAATGCAATAAAATATACAATTTCCGTGCATATGCCTGCTTTACAAGCAATAACCCTGAAAAAAATTGATCCAATTAGCAAAATTTATATCTTAACTAATTGCAAGTAAAACATTTTTATCTCTTAATAATTATATTTTTTAAAAGTTGCTAGACAACGGACAGGAATTCTTGCTTTTTTGCTGCCACCATTGATTTGATAAATCTTTCTTTTGAATAACTTTTATGTACCTAACCTAAGTACATGTTCTTTTTACTGCTGGGTTAATACCAATTAGTCTCAAATATTTTGAACCCAACACTTAACCGTAGTAGGTACCGTAATTGCTTTAGTAAATAAGATTTATTCCGATGGATTTACCAGTTAAGCTTCATATTTATAGGTATATATGTTAATCTCAATTTTGAAATCTAAAATGACACCCTGGAAATCACTTAAAAATAATTCATTTTCCATCACACCCATAACAATGCCCCAACGATAAACAGTGTGATTAACTGCTTCGCCACTCTCGGTTACTTTCAATTAGGCCAAACGTTTAACTAGATCATTAAGCCGTCCAAACCCTGACTACGGGCTACTACTGGATGTAAATGTACCTCGTACATATAGAAATGTAAATCCATGGCCCTGTTCCACCCATATACATACATACCTACACGCAAAACACAACCCAAAGTGCACAAACAAACACATAGTTTGTGAGATTATTTATGCTGTTACCAAAACAACCCTTTTTTTCTCACCACACCAACAGCAGCACAAACGCCCCCTGGTTGAATTTACTAAGAACAACTTACCCATGACAATGCACTCCTGTGCCGGATTGACAGTCGTGCTGGGCGCCACTGTTGTGTTCAACACCAAATTGTTAGCATTTGTTGTGCTTTGGGGACCGCCCACCTCGTGTTTCAGCAATGAGGACGACGACGATGATGCATTCGCAATTGAGTCAGCTTCCAGGATAATTGGAGCATTGTGTACACTGTGATGGCTGATGATTAGAGCCAGGTCCATGGCTGCGCTGGCATTGAACTCTGAGCTAAAGTCGTTAAATGAGCTGCGAAAAGATGTTGCCCCAACGCCTTTTTGCTGTTCGTTGTTCTGCTTAATGCTGCTACTACTGCTGCTGATGTCTAAATTGAAAGATGATGGGTAGCTGGGGTGCCGAATGCTATCAGCATTTGGACCATCACGAAGGATGCCATCATGGTCGACTTCTTGGGACTGCGATGCCATAGTTGTTGTGCGGTTGTGGTGGACAAGTTGTGTTGGATGCCTTGTGTCGACCATGTTTAACATTTGCTGTCCCACATCCCCTGCAGGATGACCACTAATATATTGAATTTCAGTATTTGATTGATCCTCCTTGGGGTGGTCCTTTAAAGAAAATTTAAAATAGAAATTTAGATTTTGCTAATTAAATTGCGGCTGCAATCGAAGTTTGGGGTTTTTTTTTACAAATTAATAAATATTTTATGATTGTTTGAATTTGAATGGTTGGCAATTATGGTCACTGGTTCGTCTGCAATGTTTGCCTCTGCTTTTATATTTTGCTGAAGAGTGGATGAGAAAAACTTAATTATGGACAAAACATTTGTTATGTATGTTTGTGCACGTTTTAATATTTAAAATAAAAATTAATATTCCAAAAAGTATGTCGTTTGGATTCTGAGATTGAAATTTAAGTTTGAGATTTATTTCTAAGAAATAAATTCAACAAAACTACAAAATCAAATTAAATGTGGTTTTGTGTGATAAAACATAAAGACCTGCCTGGCACAAGCTGCAAACCATACAAATTTTACTATTTATATATAGGTCAAATGGAAACAAATTCCGCAAATTTTAATATCCTATTTTGAAAATGCTATTTTGAAATATACCAAACCCATTATTCATAAACTTTGTTTCTCGGAAACGACGTCAATAGCTTTATATGTAAATATTTATCGCTTTCAATCCAATATAATTTACCCATTGAAATGTAGAAAAATGAGGGTTTTGTGCTGGACATATCTCAGATATTATACTGCGTAATTTGTCAAAATCGAGAACTGTCATAAGAATTTCAAAATGGCTTCATCCGTGATAGCCACAGCTGAGAGCCCATATAAAAGAAATTAATTTCTAAAATAAAAAAAAAATAAAAACAAGTGAACAATGAACATCATCCAAACAAAAAGGTTGACGTTTACACGGGAACGGCATCCGTCATTTTCCACTGATTTTGTAGATGCACTTAAGAGAACAAAGATGAAATCAATATGTGTACTTGATTTTTTTTTGTATTTGGAGGGTTTGAGCCTGCGTTTCGTACTGTCGATTAACATTGCCTAGCTTGAACTGGGTTTTCAGGGTATCTTCTATTTATATGACAGTACAAACTAAGTTGCTCATGCTGCATTTGATCCAAGATAATATTTTTGTCGTGAAGGCCACTCGGATTTTCTTGCTGTCTCGTGCTGTCATGCGATGTACATTGTTCAACACTGTGAACTGTATAAAAGCGCTGGGCAAACAGCTGTCGTGCAGTTCCTTTCAGCTAGGGGACATTTTTCGGTCACAGAAAATGGCACAATTTTACAGCACTTCATCACCCCTACGATTAAGCGACATTTAATGTCGTCATTATAGGGCCCTTCGCTTTTTGTCATACATTTTTCGGTCACAGAAAATGGCACAATTTTACAGCACTTCATCACCCCTACGATTAAGCGTCATTTGATGTCGTCATTATAGGGCCCTTCGCTTTTTGTCGCTCAAATATGTGTCCATAATGCGCAGATGCATTATACATTTTTTTTCCAGGACATACACCCATACATCAAATGGTTGTTGCATGGTGGAAGGATCTTCAATTATGGGGGCTTCATTATCACCAAAAAATAACTGATTAACTTTGGGGTCCGTCATCTTATCCTCAAGCAGAAAGAACTGTAAAGCACACCTTGTCTAATTGGGAACTCTTCGGTGATTCCTGCGGGGAAATCGCCTTTGTTTGGGGAAAACCTTTGTTGTTTCAAGGTAACTTTCGTTGATCACTGCAGATAAGTTTGGAGATGAGAATCATGAGCGATGTCTTCCATCTTCTAACAGAATGCAGAGGGCTTTTCAACGCAGCACTGGCTTATTGGACTGTAATGTCGTCGACTTCTTTGTTGTAAGTTTAGGTGAGTATAGCTTCATTTAAAAGTCCTTGACCATGCTGTTGCCATATGTGAAGAATTTAACAGTCATCCACAATGAGTTGGCCTTAAAGATTTTTAATGAATTTTGGTGAATGAATCTCCCGGGTACTTTTCCCTCTGCGGCAATCTTAAAAATGGTTAGGCCCTTGTTCATGTTGCACGGCGCAGTTAATGATTTGCATCAGCAGCCAGCTCAGATTTTCTTCGTTTGTAAACCATTTCAAGGCTAGCGTTGTTAACTATTATTATGAGCAGCACACTTTCCATGACTTCTTGAAAGTCGCGGTTTTTGTAGTAAACACTGCTTTAGATTCATCATTCCGGTACCATGTTTCCTGGACTCTTCGGTAGTGCCCTCTAGCAGTATCTTGCATTTTTGTACCACATTTTTTGTACTTCAAAATCTTCAATAGCATGTTTGTCAATATTTTCATACAGACAATTTTCCATAATGCATCATCAATTTTATAAAGATCAAACTGTCACAAGACTGAAATGTCCAAGACGTTACCGAGCAACTCCTCCGTAATGATAGCACCGATTCGATTTTTGATGTTTTCTTTTCTGCATAGTATGTATGTATTCTTGTATGTTTATTGACGTCTAAAATAAACAAACTTTGTGCCCAGTGTTTTGCCATTTTGTTTCTTGGAAGCACAAGATGTGTCTATTCGCCTTCTTTTCATCCTCTATTTCAGCTCACAATTTTTACTGGTCATAGCTTCCACCCATTTCCTAAATCCTCGAAAAAAACAACAACTTTTAGGTACCAAAATATTTTGATATAGTTTTCACTTTCTCCTTGACTTGATTAAGAACGAATCTTATTTTTTTTATAATATGTAATGAACATACTTTCTCAGTACCTACTTTTTAATGTCTTTATAGGTTCTGGAAAATTCTGGCTGAATTCAAAAGATCCTTTAAAAAGTCCGTAGATGTTTATGAGTTGAAACGTAGGTCATTTAAAAAGTAATAAAAATAGTTGTTTTTTCAATGAAATGCCAAGGATTATTTGAAATCCTTTCAAAGACTTTCCTTGTGGGCAATTCAAAGTTAATTTTAAAGTTTCAACATTAAAAAAAGAAAACTTTCAAGTGTTGACTAACAATTTTCTCAAGTATTTATAAAAGTTCTTGAATGCTATATGCTTACATTACAATTCTTGCAAACTTAAGAGTTATGTATTCATTTTTAGTTCCAAACATTAAATTAAATTCTTTCCTTATGCCACACATGATGATCATTTAATTCTCGTTTTATAGTACGTATAAAATTTAAATGAAATATTCTGAAACATTTAAGTTAATAGATTAACTTGTTTCAGCATTTTGATGTACCTATAAAAACAAACATTAAACCAAAACAACAACAACAAAAAAAAAGATAAATTAAACTTTATGCTATGACTTTTTGAAAATTTGAATTTACTCATGTGGGAAATACATCACAACACTTCACCTACCACCCATCACTATTCATCCTCTCCATATGGTTGATAGACTTCAAAGCGTTTCTCTTGTTGTGCGCAATGAATAATTTATACATACAGCCTCTCGGGATTTTAGCTAAATGATGATAAATGTTTGTACTTGCTTTCAATACACATCAATCAATTTAAAAACTTCCCAGCCTCTCAACCAACGCCCCCAACACCCATCACTTTATGGGTTACGCGTTATTTACCATCAGCAACTACCACCACCATCAGATGGATAACGAACAAGTTCGCTTTTCATATCCATTAAAATACAAAAACAGAAATTCAGTATAGTAAATCGATTCTATGGTAAGCTTCTATGGTAAGCACCTACAGGTACTAACACTCTGGAGGTCTTTATGACCTTCATTCCGCTCATATCGTCCTCTTGGTCACAAAACTGCCGGATAAATTGTTTTCCAACTGTCACCATCGTTCTCATCCTCTATCCTCTTAAACAGAAGTCTCATCCTCCATCACAATAGAGCCAACATCGGCATCATTTTTCACCTGCAAGGCTCTTTTAGCACCTTCACCCTTAAATGGGAAAGAGGACTCGTCCCAAATACAAAAAAAAAAAAGTAAATAAACAACTCATTGTTAGGCGCACACAAGAGTACCTCTTTTGCCATATTATCAGGAGTGTGATGCCCAAACCAGATGCCACTCTCAAGCTATTCATGACCTTTGCAAAACCATGAGCCATTGAGCCTTCTGGCATGCATGGGTTTTGAAATATGTAATGTGTTACACACTCCTTCAAAATTCTTCAAAAATGCATTACTTACAATGCTGTGGGCATACACTTTTAGCTCTACCGAAAAGTTTTTAGGTTAAAGATGAATGAGCTTTATAATTGACGCTTGCCCATTTTTCCGAATTTTGCCACGTATGGATTTAGACTTCGTATTCCGAAATTCTTAAACTTTTGAATTGGACCTCCTTATAGCGATCTGGAAAACCATCAGGAACAGTTGAAACAGTGTAAAGTTTAATATTGTTCATATGAATAGTCTTTTAAATAAAAACATATGTACAACATACGAGTATAAGGATTTTGACTTCTAATATTAATTTTGCCGCAAATTCTTTGATCTCTGCTTTTTGTATTGTTTTTATTTGTTGGTTATTCATTTTTCGCTGTAAAAAAATTATTGTTATTGTTTGAATTTATTATTCCAACCAACAATTTTTATACGTCAATTTACAAAAAACTTTAACAAAATAAAACATAGTCCGCCAGCCAGACTAAGACTATTCTATCGCCAAATTTTCCTGAGTAAATTAGATACGAAAAATTTTTTCGTCCGCAAATCTGTCAGTGGTTGTCAGTGGAACGGAAAGAAAATGGAACTCAAATCATTGGAACGATTTGTCCCATTTTGTTAACTTCCCATAGGGAGTTATTGTAATCGGTCCGATTTGTCAAATTGAAATCAATCATTTTTAGAGAGATGTCTGTGTGTGCGTGTGAACGTACGTTCGTACGTTCGTACGTCCGTACGTTCTGGTACCATTTTTCGTCGTCGATATCTCAAGAATGAGTAGAGATATCGACTTGAAATAAATTTTGTTTTACAGATAATAACTTCGAAAGAAGCTGAAAGGGCGTTTATTAATATTCAATCAGTTGTTTTTTTACTATAGCAGTTTAAAAAAGAAGTGAAACTTTTGGTTGGGCTCAAATATCTCACGAACAAATAATGCTATTGACTTGAAATAAATTTTATTCGACACATTATGACGTCATACAAATACGATATGAATTTGGAAAAAAATCAATACACCGTTATTTTTTAAAATCAAAAAAAATAAAAAAAAAAAAATTATAACTCGAATATCCTTAGATGGAAAAACGATATTAACTTTAAAATAATTTTATATTACGAAAAATGTTGTTTTTGACTACTGGTGAAAATTTCAAAAAAATTCAATGGACAGTTTTTTTTACAAAAAATTAAAAACTACAAAGAATTCTACCAAAAATTGGTATAAATTGTCTTTCGACCCAAATTTCTCAAAAACGGGTAACGATATTTACTTCTTGTTTGTTTTATTTTCTACATAACATAATTGTTAGCAACTGATAAAATTTTGACAAATATTGAATGGGCAGTTTTTTAACAAAAAATCAAAAACTGTTAAAAATTCTAAAGAAAAGTAGTTACTATTGTATTTCAGCTCGAATATCCTGAGAACGAACAACGATTGTGCCTTCTAAAATATTTTATTTTATACATAGTACAATTTTTTATGAAAGGTTAAATTTTGACAAATGTCTAATTGACAGTTTTTGACAAAAAATATAAAAAAAAATAAACTAAAAAATGGTAAAATTGGTTTTTCGACTCTAATATCTTGAGAACGAGCAATGATATTGACTTTGCCATTAGGTATTTAATTTTATACATAATAAAACTTTTTACAGCGGGTATATATTTGACATATACTTAACTGACTTTTTAAACAAAAATTTAAACAGAACTAAGAAAATTCCACTAATAACTGGAAAATATTGTTTTTCGATGTTTAAAAACTCTCAAAATAATGATTGTTTGAATTTAACAGCTATAAAGTTTGTTTCGCAGAAAATTTGGTTATTTGAAAAAAAAACTAAATATAAAGTTTTCAAGATCACAAATGGGAAGTTATCAGTGTGGGTCGCACCCAGCCTCTTTTTTCATTTGAAAATTAGCTGGCACGAAATTTTAAACAAAAAATAATTGTTCAGTTGAAAATTTTATTGGAGAAAAAATTCTATGAGTGAATTGTCATCGATTAATGTAGTACCATATATTTGTGTTTCAAATCAAATGTACCTAAGCATCGTAGAT
Source organism: Syrphus vitripennis (assembly GCA_958431115.1). Taxonomy (NCBI): domain Eukaryota; kingdom Metazoa; phylum Arthropoda; class Insecta; order Diptera; family Syrphidae; genus Syrphus; species Syrphus vitripennis. Next base: position 76,439,917 of record OY288109.1, on the reverse strand, counting down.
AGTCCATTTGAAAGTTTTTTCTGTTTCGTTTTCCTGATCACTATAACGGACGCCTAAGTTATAGTATCATTTGCGAAATGTAGGGTGGAAAGTGCAAAATACTAAATTCGAAATATGGAGTCTGAGGTCTGATATGAAGTCCGAAATGTTAAATGCAAAATTTTGATTGCGAAATTCCAAGCAATTCCACATCGTACTGATCTTGCATCGTACTGATTCTTCATCGTACTAATCCTGGATCGATCAGAAATGATCGGATAAGTGTGGTTTTAACATTGAAAAGATATGTGATGCCTTAGAAAATGGATGAACTTATTAGCGGCGCGGCGATTGGGATAAGGACTTCCATGTTATGTTTTTAGTAAGGGAGGCGACCGTAAAATTACCTATGACACAAAATAGGATCGATATTTCTTTTAACCATTTTATCATGAATATATGCGTAAGCATTTCACCATATAGGAAACAGCAGTCAAAAAACAATGTTTTTTTAATTACAGCTAAACACTAAAAAATTGAAAACCGACGATTTTCTTATAGCTTTTAGAATTTTCAAATTGGAATGGAAATTTGAAATATGCCGCTACGACTGGCTCGGACGTAATTTATTCTGGAGGTCTAGCTTTCGATCACTTTATTCAACATTTGTGGCCTTATATCGGCAATAACGCGGCGAATGTTGTCCTCCAAGTGGTCGATCGTTTCGGGCTTATCGGCATAGCCTAGCGACTTCACATAACCACATAGAAAATAGTCTAGCGGCGCGGCGTAAAATCGTACGATCTTGGATCTTGGTTACCACACGAGTCCTTCAATAAATCAACTGCGGCACTAGCTGTGTGACGTGTTGCGCCTTCTTGTTGAAACCACAGCTCCTGGTCATCATGGTGGTTCAATTGAGAAAAGAAAAAGTCAGTAACCATGGATCTATAGCGGTAATTATTGACTGTAACGTTCTAGCCAATATCGGGGTTCCACCAGCCCATAAGGCACTGGATGTAACGGTGTCTTAACATACACTTGAGGATTATCTTCACTCCAAAAAAGGCAGTATTGTCAATTGATTTACCAATTCAACCAAAAGTAAGCTTGTTAAAAAATTTTTGCCAACTTAAAGTTCGATACCTCTAAAAAAAACCCTTTAAAAAGGTAGGCATGTAGATGAATATTATTTTTTACTTCATTTCACAAAATAATATTAATTGAAGTTTTGTAAACTATAAATTAAAAAAATACTTCTGTGCACTCAGGAGACATTATTATGCAGGTTAATTTCTGCATGTAAAATATATACCTACATTAGTTATAACTGTACCTACGTATAGTTATGCTTTAATTAAATATTACCTAACATGAAAGAAAAAAAACAATTGTTGCACAAGACCAATTTATTTCAAAACTTAAACTAAAAAACATATACAAATAAACAAGGTCTTTTCCTTTTAAACATTATTAACACAAGTCTGCTCATAGTTAGGTGAATTGAGGCGGAAAAAATATTCTTCTTGCTCTGCTTTTCTAATTGAAATATGGATTTTTCCATTAATTTTTTTTTTGTTTGCATTTTATAATTTTTTTTTTTTTTCATATTTGAAGGTAGGTATATCAAAGTCAAAGACGTTAAAGGATAAATTACTAGATATAGGAGTAGGTTGGAGGTAAGTACTGATTCAAATGAAGGGGAAAAATTAATTTTATTTATAGAAAGTTCAGTTCAGTTTATACATAGGTACCTACTATTTTTTTTTAATTTTTATTTATTTATTCATAGATTGACGGGGACTTTTGAAGCAAAGAGAAAACTTAAAAGAGCCCTTTATAATGAAAATGAGAGTGTCCAGAACAAAATTTTGTAAATTGATTCTGAAGTAAAACTTCACTTTCATTGAGATTATGTAGTACGTTAGGGTGCTTCTTATTTTAAGGGCTGGCCACGAGGTTGACACGAAACTAACGTCTGCTTCATAATGAAACGTGAATGTGACGAGTTCACAGAGTAGACTTTGGATTTATTTTCAGCACATAAAAAACTTTGTGAAAAATATAATTTTGTAATTTTTTTTTTGAAAAACAAAAAAAAGTATACCTAACGTAGTTGAGTTTTCTAATTTCCCAAACTTTTACAAGTTGTAGCAACCCTTTAAACTCAATCTGAGATTAAAAACATGTGTTCGTTTTTAAGACAATAGAAGCCAATAAATAGGTTGACGCAGCCAAAAGTGAAAAACAAGAAACACCCTAATGCATAAGTAGGCTTATGAGTAGTGCAAACTCAAAGTAAAGAGAGTTGATAGTTAAACATGTTTGACATCGACAAATAATAGTAAATGAAATTTGAATTTACTACCTGCTAGTAAAATATTGATTCACTATAATGGAAAAACAAGAGTTCTGTCAAAAAGTTGAAGGAACCACATTTTTACGAAACCTGTTTGAGTATTTAAGAAATTTTGCTATCCAGATTTGCCAGGCAAAAAATTTTTCCATCGTGCAAATATTCTAGGTTTGGATTTTGGTTTAAGTAGTGGCCGAAAACTGGTTTTGTGCAGTTTGCGTTTAGAAAATTAAGAAATATTAGATTTAGGTTTTTTTGATTCTTCTGGGTAAGTACTTTTGTTTGTTTTAAGCAACAATTTTTTTAATTGAGGAAAATTAACTGATTTTATGTTTAGAACGTTCTATACACCTTTTTGATTGCTTCTAGTGAATCAATTTCGAGACTTTTTCATACTTGCGTCACTAACTTACTAGAACTGGCTTAGATACAACTGGATTAAATACATGTAGATAAATATTTTAAGCTGGATTAAACGATCGGGGGTTACTCTGATATTTTTTTTTTTCGACAATACTTTTTTCGCGGAAGAGATATTTCCAATTGGATGTTCCCTGAACATTTCTTTACCAAATTTTCTTGACATTTGTTATTGAAAAAACATAAAAAAAAATCGCAATTAAGCATTTGTGGAATCTCAAGAATACAATTTTTTAAACCATAACCCCATATTCGAGCTCCATCTCCAATTTTTGTTTGCAATAAACCTTATTTAAATATTTTGGTTTTTTTCTTTTGAATTAAAACACTTTCCTCGTTCCAATATTCCTTACATAAATATTCGAATATTCGCTTTACAGTTTGTTGAAATAACATGATCTTTTGAATTCTCGACCAGAACTAACTTTGAAGTACATAAAAGAACCTTTTTATAGGTATTGACCGATAAGAAAAGATCTTTTGTTTAAATGGATTTCAATTGCAATACTGCTTTCGCAGCAATAGATCCGCTGGTGACTTGATTGTTTATCTCACCGGGCAGTGGAACAAATCTTTACATCGTTTTGGAGAAAGTAAGATTATTGCACTTGAAATTTCTAAAGCATTTGATAAGGTTTGGCATCCTGCTCTTTTATCGAAAATGCGTGCGTTTGGTATCGATGAAACCCTTCTTCGTTGGATCAGTAACTTTCTTTCGAATCGTTCTATACAAGTAGTATTAGACGGATTCAAAACTGAAACCCACAACATAAATGCTGGTGTGCCACAGGGTTCTGTTTTGTCTCCGACCCTCTTTCTCATTTTTATTAATGATCTCCTGTCTGCAACTACTAATCCATTAAATTGTTTCGCTGACGATGGCACTCTTAGCTTTTCATATTCGTTTCCAGATTCTCATCCCTGCTCTTCGGACGTGGAATTGAAACGGCTAAATATGATAAGTACATTAAATTCTGACTTAAATAGCATTGTACAATGGGGAATAAAAAATCGCGTAGAATTTAATGCTTCGAAAACTCAATGCTGCCTTCTGTCGTTAAAGCGAGACGTACCCCTCCTGTCATTATCTATGGGTGGCCCTTGCATCGAAGAAACTAATCAGCTTGCGATTTTAGGTATGAATGATCACATGCTTAACGTCGCCAAAAATGCCGCAAGATATTTAGGTTACCTTTGGAAATGCAAAAAATCTTTTCCCCTTCTGATCTCTCTATTATCTATAAAAGTTATATACGTCCAAAGCTTGAGCATAACTCCCATCACTGGGCTGGTGCTCCAGCAACTTACTTAAGCCTCTTGCGGACAGTAAACAAAGACGAGCCTTCAAAATGATCGGTGACAGGAACATCGTCGATACTTTTACGTCACTCGAACACCTGCGTAACGTTTCCTGTCTCTCACTCTTTTATCGTTACTTTTACGGTAAGTGCTCTAATGAAATAGCCAGTTGCATTCCTTAAACGATTCAGCCGTAATACTCGCGCTTCCAGGAATGCTCATCAGTTTACTCTTGAACCCAACTTCGGTCGTACTGTCAAGTACAGGGATTCGTTTTTTAGCCGTACTACGCGAATGTGGAATACCCTTCCACGCTCTGTCTTTCCCCTCCTTCTTCAATTCAAGATTAATGTTCACCGACATCTCCTTTCAAATCCTCTCCCACTTACCTAGAGCTCGCACTGTATTTTGACATGTAAAGGGTACTTAAAATCCCCTTTTGTGCGCGCTAAATATAAAAAAAATGGATTTAAAAGTAAAAAACAATATAATTTGAGAAAGCATCAAGAAAAAGCTCTTTGCAAAATTATTGACCGTTGGTGCTTGTAACTTTCGTTTGCAGATTTTATTTTTTTCTGACAAACTCTGCTCTGGTTGTGAAGACGTTACGGAACAAGACCGATAACATGCAAATCGGTTTCAAGTTGTCGAAATGTACAAATAAAGCAGAAAAATAAACCAGAATGAATATCCGTGTTTGTGAAGAAAAAAATATCGAAGAGTTTTGCCATATCTCGAGGCCGAATTTTTTAACTCAACATTATTCTGGGATGTAGCAAAATTCAGTAACAGATAACAAATAAGTTCAAGGTCTTACACAGAGGGACCAAACTTCATTTTCCGTATACAATTTCTATTCATAAACAAGACCTCACTATGCAAAAGCTCTGTATACATTACGTCATCGGCGAATTCCACTCACCCTCCCTCGACAGCTCTATTTTAGCTACCTCAAGGGATCAGCAAAGGTTTGGCTCAAATTGTTTGTATAACGCAATTTACACGCTTGAAATAGTCTTCATTTAAAAGAAAATATTTTTTTATAGATATTTGAACAAGAAAGATAAAGTATCTTTTCTTGGTGTTTTTCGACCTTTTTTTTATTTTGGTTCATCGCCAATGGCGGTAGGTATTTTTTATGTTAACTTGCCTGGCCACCCCTTTAACTTTGTAAAACGAAACCAAAAGTATGTCACGGTTATCCCTCGGTCGTAGTAAAAATTCAAATTTTCAATTTAATTTTTTTTTATAGAATTTTCATCTAAAAGTGGTTTGTTTTATTTTGCTGCGGTAAGCTTCTTATCTTTATATTTTTATTTACATATATAAAGAAATCATATTTTGAAACAACCAAAGAAAAAAATAGAAGAAATAGAAAATATCGTAAAATATATGAAAAATATCAGATAACTTTTTAAAGTAGTAGGTAGGTCGAGTGTATATAAACTGTAGCTAAAGAGAACAAATACGAGTAATTGAATATTGAACAACAGTTTTGAGTTTTTAATTTATTGTATTCTACCCGCAAAAACATTCAAGAGTATTGGAAGAACGAAAACAAATTGTCATATAACGTTAGGGTAGGTCTATGTTTGTTGAACATGTGTGACAACACACGCACTATATCACGCAATGATTTCTTAAAGTTTCTCCGGTGATGATGTTGCTTATTTTGGTAAGAATGACGATAACAAAATTTTTTTTTAATGAGTTTTTTCAATGGAAATAGGTTGTATATAAAAATTTTAACACCAACATATTAAAGCCATCTTAAAAATTGGAAATGCATGAAGAAAAAATATTCACAATTCCCTGCGTATAATATTATAATCATAATTGAAATGATCTCCCTTATTTATTTTATTTATTTAAATGTCAAAATCAGAGCAACGCGAGTGAAATACATGCGATGGTTGACGATGTTTAAATTCCGATTGTCTCCGACAGCAAAATTGTTGTGGAATAATTTCCGTAAACAAAAAAAAATTTGAATCGATAAGGAAAATGATAAGCAAAATGAAATTTGCATCAATTTTTCTTATTTTAATGTTTTTGCTTTGTTTTAGAACAATAAAAATTAAAACAAACGCGTTGCAGTACGACTGGCTAGTGGAGTTTATGAAAACAAAGCTGGACATTGCAAGAAATCTTACTAGCCGGCCGCCTGAAGAAACGAATGCTTGCATCTCGGAAGCCTTAAGGCTCAACTTATTCAGTCAAAGTTGATTATAACTCGGGGATTTTTGTTTTCAACTTGAGAAATTGTTTTTATTGACTCGAAGTTAACGATTTCAACTTAAGATTTACAACTGTAGAGTTGGTCAACTTTTGATTTGTTCAACTCTCCGAAAAAGTAGAATTTATTGAGGAAACTTGGGTTTTTTCTTCACATCTGTTTATTCAATCAATCAGTGAAGTTGTGATTGACTTGTTTCAACTTTAGAAATTCAAAAAATAAAATAAAATAATTACATAAAAAATACAAGTCAAGTGCTTAAAATCATAAAATTAAAACAAATATGTTCCGTCCTCATTATTTCTGGGAAAATTGGCCATCTCCTTCGAGTAACGAAGAGCAAGAGGACAAAATTTTATCTCTTCAAAGACAGCAATACAAGATGCTTCCACGTATCGAAATCGATAAATGGGCAAGAGTACTATAAATCAGGCGACAAGATATTATAACGGATTTCTTTAAAACAGTTTAAAACAAGCATTTTTACTATGGGAGGGGGGTCTATCTCTCCCCGTTTAGGCGGGAGGGGCAATTTAAAAAAATATGACGTTAAATGGAAAAATATAATAAAAAAACAACGTTAATACTACCCAGTTTTATACATTTGTATTATTTTTTATATTTTTTTGGTAATTTTCAATTTAATGACCATGACTTCATTTATCGTTTTCGTCTCTCAAAGCCGACCACGATTATGGTTCTTGAATTAATAAAGGATTTACTGCCATGCGATGAGAGACGGTATTGTACTTTCTGATATGAATTAAATTTCATTTTATATTTTTTTACAAATTTTTCTTTAGATCACGTGAATTACGGCCAATTACCCGTTATTGATTGTGTTACGGTATTATGCACTAGGATCAATTCAATTGGCGATTGCTAATTTTATTAGGGTGAGCAATGCAACTGTACACCATGTTTTGAAACGGGTGTCGAAAGCGACTGCTAATCTTGCCCAAAAATACATCCGCATGCCGCAAACACAAATGGAGCGACTGCAAGCAGCACGTGAATTTTTTGCGAAAGCTAAATTTCCCCGAACGATTGGGGCAATCGATTGCACCCACATCCGTATTCGATCGCCAGGTGGAACTGATCCAGAAACCTTTAGGAACTGAAAGGGTTGGTTCTCCTTGAATGTTCGAACGGTATCAGCAGCAGATTTGAAAATAAATGACATTGTCGTTCGTTGGCAGGTATTGTGTATTATACAAAATCATACCACATACATTTAAATCAATTTAATTTTCCTTCTTGAAAAGGGTTCCACGCATGATCAGAGAATTTTCAACATATCCAGTGTGAAACAACGATTTGAACGAGGTGAATTCGAGCATTTCATTCTCCTTTTCTGAATGTCACGAGCACCGTTGAGAATTTATACAACAAATCCCAGGCATTTGGCGATTTCCAGTGTTGGCTACTGGCTTACGGTGCAAAGTGGAAACAGTGCAAATGATAACAATCGCTTGTGCCGTACTGCACAATATATAGCCATTGACGAAAAAGTCACACCACCAGAAATTACTGGATTCTATCTGATACTGGATGTTCCATCGGCTACACCTTCTGAAGCAACAGTCGTTGCTACAGAAAATATCCGTTCTCGATTAGTGCGTACCTACTTCCAACCGATGTTAGATCAACTTGAAATAAATCCATTGGAAGAATAAGCGAAAGTAAAAAAACTTGAAATTTTATTGATATAATTGATGGTTTTGGAGTTTGAAGAGAATCTGATGTTAGCTGTAAAGTGGTCATACTAGGGCATTGTAGTTCTTTATTATGATGAAGTTTATTCTTTGTCCACTGGAGTTCAACATAATCACTATCGCCGGACGTTGCAGCAAGTCAAAGTGTTAAAGGAGCCAAAAGTACAGCCAATTGCTGCATTGCTTCGGTTAATGGACGAAGCTCCTTTTTGGGGGGACCACCACGAGTCTGTTTGGCATCTTTTGAGAAGTAAAAAGCACGATCTTTTAGCATTTGCTTAATTTGTTGATACTTTTCACGCAACCACTTCGTTGTTCTTTCCTGTTTGGGAAAGGAGTACATTTTATAAAAATTTATCTGCATAAGGAAGGCCTGTATGTAAAAAGAAATTTAAATGCCAATCTTCCTCTTCCGAAGTATACACAATTTTTGGGTTTTTAGCTAATTTTGTTCCCTTTGGTTTCTTAGACATTTTTTAAAAATTTGTTATGAATGATATTCAAATAAACAATAAAACGTACTAATTTAAATCAGAATTCTTACATATTTGTATATGACTTTTATGTTCGAATTTTTTTAATACACTCTATTAAAAATCAAAAGTTGAAACGGACATATCTGTCACAAATATTCCAAGGATTTTTTTAAATACTGGAAGTTGGTCAACTTTAGAATTTCGGCTTTGGAGTTAAGATTTAATGTAGTGAATAAAAACATTTTTCAACTTTATGTTCAACATCGGATTTGAAATCAACTCTTAAGTTGACCAACTCTGGATTTATCAGCAAGTTGAGCAAGTTGAGAATAAAATCGTTCTAAATCTTCTTGGCCCACCTCGCAGAGAAGCGCTAGGCTGGAAAAAAGTAAGAATAACATTCTTTTGAAAATCCAGGTAAACACATAATGTATGCATTTTAGATTTATAGGTATGGAGCGACTACAAAAGTTATATTTATAAAGAAGAAACTCGCGACCTACGCCAAAGAATGATGAAGCTGAAGATCGCTGCATCCGAAGTTGTTTTTTCATTTAGAGTTGCAGCTCTCGAAAAGTATCAATGATATTGGAAAATTTTAAACACCAAAATGTTATGCACAAAATTTCCCAGGGGCGATGTCCGCTACTTTTTAAAAATTTTATCCCGTTATATTTGTTTTTAATGGGTTTTTAAACTTTTCAGATTATTTTATTTATATGATTATTTTTATTATAATTTGTTGTTATGCAAATTAATGGCTTTAGAACATGAATTTTAAAAAAATAAAAAACATCGCCTCTAGAGTTGAAAAAATCTAATTTTTCTATGTACTTTTTTTTCACCTAACGGTAGATCCGAAGTTATAACGGTATAAAGTTTTGTGAGTTTTGTTTTTATGTTTCATGGTTAAAAACGCTTAGTAAAAAAAAAAAAAAAAGTAAGGAACATCGCCTCTAGAGTAAAAGACGCTCTTCACGATACAATTTTTTGTTTTTTATTTTTACCGTTAGTTTCGTCTATCTGCACGTGCAGCGATCTTCAGCTTCATAAAGAATGTACGTCAACAGGTGGTGGGCCATTCACACAAAGACATTTACTGCACTGGAGGTAAGTGTTATTGTGCTTATTAATATAAAAAGGTCAGTGACGGGTGTTTGAGCCAAATCTTTAGTAGGTGCACAAAAGAATGATGATAGCGAAACAAATACTCATCTCCAATCCCCAACGAACACCACACCTTTGGAGGACGAAAAAAATAACGTACCGGAAATACAGTACAGAAGACTTACGTTCATCCAACTTTTGACTAAACAAATCAGGATTGAAGAAAAAAAAAAAACCAGCCTTTAAAAGACCTGGCATATACATAAAATCAGAAGTTAAACCAAACTTTAAATGAAATAAAAGAAGTTGAAAATAAAAAGCTAAAAGAAATGCAAAACAAAAGCTAGAACTAAAGTCAAGGATGCTAGAATTGGAAATCAAGCGTATAGTCATTATGATGCAGAAGTAAGGGAGCATACAGTGATATCTGTTAACAAAATTTGATTCTCAGTATTTTAAGTTTTTTTTAGCATTTTTCTTTTAACTTCTTTCCAATCGGGGATTTCTCCGAAAAAGAACATACCTACCGAAAATATGTAGGTGGTATGTATGTTCTTTTTGTTTCAAACAATAAAAAAAAACATTTTGATTTCAAGAAGCAATTATGAATGATATTGGCCTTCGTAAACTTAATGACAAAGGAAAAAGGGATGACATTGAGCGGAATTCTTTGAAATTCATTATTAATTTTAGGTTCTGTCACTCATAAAAATTTAATGATTGTAATGAAAGAAAAATGTTGAATTTTTCTTTTGCTGAAGTATTATATAGGTATGTATGTATGTTTGGGTAGGTATGTACGTATACATAAAAGAATTCTTTATTTTTTCGTAAATGAATATTGCGTTTTATATGGTTTGAAAATGGTGTGGAGCATAGGTTACCTATAAATTTAATAGAACTTTTAGATTTGGTTTACTTTTTTGATAATATGAATCTACTTATACATATATATATAGAGAGAGAGAATAGGGAACTGGACATTTTGGGAGTAGTATGTATTAAATGAAACAAGTTACATCGGTTGAATTCAGAACACAAGTGAAGTATTTATTAAGCAAAAAATAAAAAGTATGTAAAGTCATTTTATGTACTTTGTGTATGTACAAAGTGGAGAGTACATTGAGTCAAAGATAATACAATGATTTTTATAAATGATCAACAAATCTTAACAGTATGTTTAAAAATAATGTATAGCTTTATGTACATATAGGGTCATTCTGGCATTTGACATTATGTTAAACTCAGCTGTCATCTGAAGTGTCAAAATATTAATTATTATAAAAATATTAAAACTTTTCTAACAATTCTTTTTAGATAAGAAAGAGGGGGCACGTTTGAACGTAGGATAACTTTGAACATAATTAATATACATACAGTACATATTCCTAAAAAATTAAAGCAGACCAAGAAGTGTTGAAATGTACCCTACTCTCACCTACATAATAATAATTATGTTGGTCTTTCTTCCAAGGGGCCTATTCTTGTTTCGGGAAAAATTGAATGGAACAAATTGTTTTCAAATTTGTTGAGAACCATCGCTTCCACTTTTTCAATTCACTTTGTACAAAAATGTGATTCTGGTTCAGTGAAGGAAAATTTATCATCGAACAACGAACAGCTAAATCCTAAATCTGGAATAGAAAAGCAAACAAAACTGCAAACTATGTCTTCACAATTAACAATTATAGTAAATGCATACTGTAGACGGCTATTTTATTATAAATTTTATTTACTAATGACGAACATTTATGGCTGATTTTAAATAATCTATGAAATTCTAAGATATATCGAAATTGACTCGCCAAGGGTTATTAACCTCTATTTATGTATATACAGAGCGATTCATGAGCAGTGCGCCAAAATGCTAGGGCGTGTAGGTTGGATTGAGACTTTCAATCTGACCAAAAATCAAAACACAGTTCTTTCGTAAATCCGAAATCGAAAACTTAGAACTGTGGTGAATGATTCCAGTTTTTGTTCAAATGTTTATAAATTAATCAGCCTGATAATCTGTTTGGGTTGTACCAATGCCCTTCACTACTTGTGAACCATCCCTGGATTTTATCATCTTCTTTTTAAACTTAACATATAAGTGTAACTAGTGCAAGACTTGCACTGCAAGTGAAATAGCAATATGAGAAATGTCAAACTTCATTAAAAAGCTCTTTTACACTATCTTACTGAGTATTAACACTAAGTATTATCTGGAGGAAAATGGCATTGGGGCATTCATAGTCGTCTGATAAGTTGTTTTTTTTTCTATCTATCAATGGATTGGCACGCAATAGTACCAAATAGCTACCAAATTCTTTATGAATAGCAGCAATTTCTGACCTGTGTGTTGACTTTAGACTCGAGGCCAGTTAAACTCGGTTAAACTATGAATATGCCCCATTTTAGTTTATTTCCCCTTTTGTTGGCTTTCAAAAATAAATTTGTTTGATGCAACGGTTAAATGTCATTTTTTAAATTTTATCGAAGCAATAAATATTTAAAAGAATTTCGTTCAACTGGTCATAAAAATGTGTGAAGAATACAACAATTTTCCATTTTAGGTAGATTAGTCCAAAAAAATTAGGCTCGATAGTAAATTTATCGGGAATTTGTGATGAAAGCTCCTTAATTTATTGTTCTACCTTTACCTACCTCAATGAGGGGTAACTTTATTTTTGTAGGTATATCATTTTAACCTAATATGCCTAATCGCTATGACCCTCCTCTACAAATGTGACAAACGAGCCTTGATGACAGTCAAAAGAAAACACAAATAACAAAATGCTTTACCTACCTATTTCATTAGCCTCAAGTGCTGAAGGCCACATGGAAGTGAGAAAATAAATATCACACCGTAAAAATAGCTGCTAAAAGGCAATAATATCAAAAAGAAACACAAGAAAGACAAAAAAAAATATCATCCCCCACCCAGCATTTGGGAACAAAAAAAGGAAATAGACAAATTGCTATATTCAGAGGTCGCAACCTTAAACATTCCATCCTTATCGCCACCGTCTTAAGGGTCGTTTATTTTTTTACACATTCGAATTTCCTTGTTGTTCAACTAATGCATCCAATGAAAAAAGAAATGAGGCATCTATCATTAAAGGTATACCTAGGTACATTAAACTAAGCAGAAAACAAAAAAAAAACATTAAGAAAACTCTCGTAATAAATCTTATCGGGCCCGCAGACAAAACGGTCATGAAAAACAAAAATTCCTCCCTAAATTCATATCTATGTATGTATGTACCCAGTTTCCTGCTGGACGTGCTCTTTATTTTTGGAAGATATTATATCTAAGCAAAAATATAAAACAAAAACTGATGTCTCACAGCCAACAGCATCAACAATTTCCAGCACAACGACTATCTTGAGAATTCAACAGTTTTTCCGTTTCTTTTCTTCTAACAAATTTCTTTCGTTGGTATTTTAGCCTTGAGGCTATTTTCTGTAGACCCATAAATCAAGCACTAAATTTTATAGGAAAAAAAAAACAATTCTTAAAAAATAAAGAAAAAAATTATCTGACTGTACAATGACGACGGACGTAAGACTGGCAATGCCTTGGAGGTACATAAATACATTTGGATAAGGCAGGACTCCCAGTGATTACGTCTCACGTCCAGGTCATTTAAAGTTTTCCGTAATTGAAGGGAGCTTTTTTATTCGGGCACTCCAGACAGATTCAATCCATTCAACTGGACAAAAACAAAACTAACGTCAGAAGGTCCAACTCCATGCTGAAATCCAATTATTATTTTTCACGTTAAAAATAAACCATAAAGTGTCAGAACTCAGAAAAGTGAAAACATAATTTAAGTTTAACATGGGTCACAAACATTCATATAAACGTTTAAAATATGTTTATGTATTTATTTAAATTTAAGTCATTAAAAAGTAACACGTACAAATGTCATTAAAATGGCGTCATTTGCTTTATTTTTTGTGAAAATTTAATGAATTTATTTTTCAACATGAATCAGGTATTTGAGTTTAAAACAAAGGAAAGATCCTGATTCCGGCAAATTACATGCACTTCCTCTAATATCATGTCTTTCCAAATGTCTTGAAATGACAACATATGAAGACGGGTTCTTCCTTGTAGGTTAGGTCTATGAGACTCATGACGGAAAAAATCTTCCCTCAATAGCTCATAAATGCATATTTCCTTTGCATGAGCTAATGAGGGAGGATTATTTTTTCTTATAAGTTTTATAAAGTAAGGAAGTTAAGAAATTGTAAAAGGAGGAAGGAGTGAATTTAAAAACATTGCGCAAGCACTTTCAGTAGAACATATTTAAAACCGTAGAGATAATGATCAATTATATTCCCAAGATACCCCAGATGCTCAAGATAAGTACTTAAGAAGCGCAAAACGCTCAAGACTCGCAAGATGCCTAAACTCCGTGAAGAGCATAAAATGCAAAAGACGTTCAAGAGACTTAAAATGCGAAACGCACAAGACTTTCAAGATACCCATCAAGATGTTCAAGCCCCCAAAGGAGTCCAAGACGGTAAAGAAGATCAAGAAATCCATAATGAACGCGGCGATGTCAATACATCGGCGACTCGCAAGACGCTTTTTAAGATTTAATTCTTTATTTAGCTTCAGCTATTAATTACATTATTATTATAAAACTAATAAAAAAAAGAAAAACTTACAGATAAATTAAGAATAATTAGATTTTATATATAATATTAACTTTTTTTTAAATAATATCATATTGTTTATTAATTTTAAATCACTTGGCAAGTTATTGAATAACACAGGTCGACAAAAAAATTATTTTTTTTTGTTTCTGTGTTGAAGTGGCGATTTTCTCAATCCTGGTATTGAATTCTATATAACTGCATCTTTTTTTTTTTAAGTTTGTTTCTGCACCTATTACAATGATAAATAAATATTATGGGTTTTCAACCAACTCTAAGGTTTAAGTGTTCTCGGCAAGAGTAAGATAACTGTAGCGCTAAGAAATGATAACGGTTTTTGTAGAACACTTCTACAAGTATTTTTTTAAATGACAAGGGGGGTCTATTTCCCCCCGTTTGGGCGGGAGGGGCAAATTCATTAAAAAAACTACTAAAAATGGAAAAAAAAATATTAAAAAATAACGGTAATACCTACAATTAAGTATTATACTTTTTTTTAAAGATAATACTCTATTCTATTACCCAGTTTTTAAATCAAGCAAAATCTATGCGTAGTTTTTGAAAAAAACTAGTTTCAAACTCAAAATTTGATCAAAATTTGAGAGAAAAAATAACATACAAAAAATGTTTAAAGTCTAATTTTTTAACACTTTAAAACTTTAAGATTTTTAATTGTTTTCTTAGAATTAATTGTTTTTATTAATTCTTAATCAAAAACCGAAAACTAAATGATTTTATGTCTTCTAGTTTTTCAGAAAATGAAAAATTACCAATTTTCTTTTTATTTTATGAAATTTTCGTGCTGCATTTTGGATAAAGCTAAATAACTTACTGTACTATACTTATGTACTTACTAGAAAGAACACACAAACAGAATTCACATTTTTTAGTTAAATTGTTCTTGTAAATGTTAAAGAAAGATTAATTAATTTTTAGACTGGTATCGGGGAGGAAAGAGATCTATGAGGTTTGCTATACCAAGAATATGGAGAGAACCCACTGACCATGTTCAAGATTGTTATTTTTGTATCGATAATCCAAAGAAGCGTCGGGCTGGCAAAAATGCCAAGAAGATATTTTATCCGAATTTACCATCATCATCTGCTCCAGTACAACATAATGAGGACTTTCCGGTACCTTCCCCTCCAGAGCTGAATAACAATGATGTTTTGCCATCACAAACATCTAGTTCCAGTCAAGATAATGGTGAAAGTGACTCTCTGTTTGAAACCGTAAGTTCTGAACCTCACTTAATTAACTCAAAAGATCTAAACGACTTAGTAAGAGATCTTAATTTGCCTAAAAGTAAAGCTGAAATCCTTGCTTCTCGGTTGAAGCAATGGAATTTCCTTAAGAGCAATGTAAATATAACATCACAAAGAAACCGTCATGAAGCATTTTCTTGCTTTTTTATTAAAGAAGACAACATGGGTGCATATTCGGAAGAGCAAGGTGAGCGTTTTCACCAAGACATTTTGGATTTTGAACATCGATATCAGGGTCAATACAATGAAAGAATGATGGGAGACTATATATGGGGTCTTATAAGAGAAAGTTCACACATTCACAAAAGAAATTCAAAAAATATTCATTTTTAAATATTTACGTGTATTCTCAAGATTGAGTTTTTAACTATTTTTTTGAAGATAAATAAAAGTTATTTGAAATCATTTAAAAATGTTGTTTTATTTTAAGATACCATCTAAAAAAAAATATGATATAATGATCAAAATATTCTAGCTATAAAAACAATCTTTTTTGAGGCAAAAGTTTTTTTTATAATTAGTTAGAAAGTATAAGAGTAACAAAAAAAATCATATCAAGAATCCAGAAACAAAAATATTTTTAAATTTATTGTATACCAATTTTAATTTATTAGTCTATTAACTGAATGGGAAAAAATACTACTTTAATTTATTTTTACGATTTTTTCAGTGTAGGCATATAGAAATGGGATTTTTTTTTCATGAGTTTTATGATTGTCTTAATTACAGTATCTTAAGACCTTAATATTGAAAATCTGTTGAGGATTTTGGAAGTGAAAAATTAAGAAATTAATTAATTAATCTATCTCTATATTTGTTTTCATTAAATTAATTTTTTTTTCGCAAAAAATCAATTCGGGTGCTTCCGCCGTCTTACCTTTTAAGTTTACCGGTATATAACCAATAACATTTTTGTAGAAGAGAGTTGGGGCAATAATTTTGTAGTACATTGTTTTTTGATGTTTTGAAATTTTTCATTATCTTTTGCATTTAAAAGAACAAAAATAAAATTGAAATTTTCTTTCAATCAACTTTTTTATATTGAAGGCGTGACCCCCATGGGTTCTACACAGAATGTAGCCTCAAGTCTCATGGTAATTTTAAGCCCTTAACCTTGAGGATCGAACGAGTAAAATCAAAGTTATGATTTATTTAGTTAATTAATATCTCCCTTTAATCCATAATATCAAAATTCTAGCTATAAAAACAAACTTTTTCAGGTAAATTTTTTTTATAATTAGTAAGTGATGTAGGAGCAACAACAAAATCATATCAAGAACCCAGAAACAAAAATAGTGTTGACCTGTGTAATCGAAAACACTTATGGAACAATATATTTTGAGAACTATTCGAAGTCAGAAAAGGTAATCTGAGACGTCTCCGTTTCTTAATGGGTATAGTTGTACATCAGATACATAAACTATTTGATTAAACAGATAATTAGGTAATAAATTATTTTTTAGCTTAAATATAAAAATAAGTACATTCATCACAGTTCTTTGATTAATTGTTAACCATTGAAGAGCATTAAGCATTGATTGAATGGGTGTTAACAGATTGCACAATAAAATACACCTCATTCCTCTATTTTGTAATTTTTGTAATCTTTGAGTCATTTGATTAGATCCTAAAAAAAAGTATTGTAGAACAATATTCAAAATGTGGTTTAATCATTACATTAAATATTTTAATTGCACAATTTGGTGATAATCTTTTTCTTATTCTTTGAAAAAATCCTATTTTCTTTGCAATTTTCTTACATATATAATCTATGTGAGATTCAAAACATAATTTATTATCTAAAATTACACCTAGATACTTAATTTCATCAACTTTTTCCACCAAGTTTTCATTAATCACAATGTTTTCTGTTGAAGTTGATTTTCCATTTATTATCATTGCTTTTGTTTTTGCTACATTGAACTTTAATTTATTCATCTTAAAATACACTTCTAAATTTTTCAGATCAGTATTAATTTTATTGATACACTCCTCTACAGAACTTCCAGCAACATATATTAAAGTATCATCTGCAAACAGTCTAGCCTTCGCATAATTAAGTACGCTCTCAAGATCATTTATGTATATAATGAAGAGAAGTGTTCCCAATACTGCTCCTTGTGGTACACCTAGTCTCATGTCCATTACTTCAGAAATTACGTCTGCCACTGTCGTTCGTTGGGTTCTCCTCAATAGATAACTTTTGAACCATTCGAGTTCTACTCCTTCAATACCATATTTGCTAAGTTTTTGTACAAGTATCTCACGATCAATTGTCTCAAAAGCTCTTTGAAAGTCTAAAAAAACTGCAACAATTACTTTTTTCTCGTGGACTTCAATTCTCCATTGTGTAACAACAAGGTTCAATAGTGATTCACAGCTGTGTTTTTGTCTGAAGCCTGATTGGTAGTCACTCACATAATTATTTTCTTCCATATAACTTTGTAATTGCTTATGAACAATTTTCTCCAGTACTTTACTCTCCGTCATAAGCATGTTGACTGGGCGAAACTCTGAAGGATTTACCGTTTTTTTTACTTTCTCGATCGGGACTACTACAGATTCTTTCCAGCAATCAGGAAAAATGCCTCTGCTCATTGAATTATTTATGATATTGAGGAAACTAGGTCCCACAATGTCTAAAGCACACAATAACATTTTTGTTGACAAACCGTTGAAGTCTTTTTTACTATTCATGTTTTTCATTGTATATTTTAATTCACTCATGTTAATTAATTTGAATTTAAAAGTACTTTCACTATTTACATTTACTAAATTACGATAATGCTCAAATTGTATTTTATCATTTAGCTCTTCCACACTTTTCACAAAAAAAATGTTAAGTTCATCAGCTATTTATTTTGTATTTTTTATAATTCTATTATGAAATTTAATTTGCTCTATATCACTTCTTTCTTCCTTAAGAACAAGCAATTTTATTGCTTTCCACATTGATTTTTGGTCAGTACACCGGTCAATCTTTCTGGTAACGAAATTATTTTTTGCTGATTCAAGTTCCTTTACGTAATTATTTCTGTGTAGCCTATATCTACTCCAGTCACTTGTACTGTTTGTCCATAAAGCTCTTCGATGTAGTTGAATTTTTGTTAATTTCATATTGACTAAATTCTGATTAAACCATCCGATGTTACCACTAGAGTTTTTTATTGTTTTTGAGACTATCATTTTAGACATAGTTTTCTTCAATATTTCACTGAAAGATTTTGACGACTCATATACCCCGCTAACATTTATGTTCATTGTTTCATCTATTAGTTCACTGCGAAAAACATTTTCATTAAATTTTAGCACTTTTATAATTTTTTTATCGTTCGTTTTATTGACAGTACTTGTTTCAAAATTTATTTCCACCGTTTCATGGTCACTAATTTTGTATTCCTTTATAACATTAGCTCGTATTTTTCCATAATTTGTTATCACATAATCTATTAATGTGGATGAGTTTTGTGTAATTCTAGTAGGCTCGTTCACTATTTGATTTAACATACTATCAGACATGTTTCATAGATTCGTCTCTTGGACAAACTGTTCGAAAACCAATCTACATTGAAATCACCCATTATTATCATATCTGTGTATGCAGAACAAAGTTCTTCTATTTGCTGTTGAAAAAAATCACAAAAAATATGCTCTGGTGAGTTTTGTTTATGTGGAGATCTATAAACAGCCACTAAAATCATAGACATATTATTTCTGATCACTTTTATCACTAACCACCAAATCATTTTACCCACTGCTATTTTTGCTACTTCTTCAACATGCCATTCTGGTTCCACGAAAAAAAGCACACCCCCGGTATGTGAAGAGACACTATCACATCTTACTATTTTATAATTTTTGAGTCTTATTTCAGAGTCCATAATGTTTGATGTTAAATGAGTCTCAGTGATACAAATGAAATCGAAATCATTATTTGAGACTACAACTTCTAGTTGCGACAAATTTTTTCTTAAACCCCCTATGTTTAAACAAGGGCCTTTAACCGAAGATGTTAATTGCTAATATATTATTTTTTCGTTTTCAATTCTTAATTTTCGCTGCAGTGTACGGCAGCAATTATCCCTGCAGTCGTGGTTTATATCAATGTCACTCAAATTAAGGTTTTCCTTCGCTTTCTTGCATTTAACACTTTCGCTTGTACATTCTTTGAATGAGTGACCTTCTTCTCCACATTTTGCACACACCTGGCAACTTTCTTTACAATGCGTGGATGTATGGTTGAAACCCCAACACTTAAAACAACGTAGTACGTTTAAACTTTCATATACCGCACATCTATCCCATTCAATATTTAATTTCTTTAAATCCATACCACTTTCAAACCCTTTTCCATCTATTTCAATTATTGCGTTATAAATGCGTTGATTTTTGTATGATTTAAACACTTTAATACATTTAATTTCATTACATTGAATGTTATTTTGCTTTTTTATTGCGTCGATTATTGTATCTCCTTCCAAAGCTTCACTCAAACCCGTAATTAAAATTTTAGGCAAACGCATTTTCGGTAGATGTAGGTACATCATATTTTTCACTCAATTTTTCTTTCATTTCGCTGGCTAATTTTGCTCGTGCATCATTATTTTCACACCGAATGGCAACCGCGCCGTCTTGTTTGTTTACAATTGCACTCACTCCAACGTTTAGTGCAGATGGTTTAATTTTCTCTTTTATTTCACTCTTTGTTTTTTCACTCTCTTGCTTTGTTTTCGGTTTTAATATAACTGGTGCACTCACTCCCGCTTTCTTTTTTAATTGATCCGCATATGAAACTTTAGCTTTATCGCTATCTTTTAACTCTTTCACTATATCATTTTTCATCTCCTTTACACTTTCCATGACTATATTATTATTATTTGTCATCTTATTGACATCATAACATATTTTCTCACTCTGCTCCTTAAAAGCTTTACTGTAGTCGTTCACCTTTTTAAATTCTTCTACACTCTTCTCACACATTGTTTGAGTATACCTCATTTCACTAATTCTCTTAGCATACCCTTCTTCAATAGCTTGCAGTAACCTCATAATCTCCCGTTTATTATTATCAATTGCACTTTGAAATTCATTTTTGTATTCTTTTAAATATTCGCTATTCTTTTGTACCGCTGTTGACATATCTTTTAAAGCGAAATCCACGTTATGAATATACAAAATACAATCTCCGCACACGAATCTAATGTTTTCACAAGTTTCCAAGGCATTAGCAGTATACGAATCAAAACCACAACAACTTGCCGCGACATGAAAGATCTTATTACATACACCCGCGCATCTTATACCAGTTTCTCCGCGAATGGCTTTTTTACATTTCCTGCAATTGTTCTCCATTTTAATAACGAATTACAACCACGGAAAATTCAAAATAAATTTATAGATCTTTCTGATTGAAATTAATCTATTAAATTAACAAATAAATTTGTTTTTTTTCTTTTTAATTATTCGGAACACTTCTTAAACACGTCTATCTCTTACGGAATCTCTCTCTCAAGTTTTAAGATGCTTGCGAAGCTCCAGACACCAGAGGGTCTCAAAATGCACAAAACGTCCAAGAAGTTCAACTTCAACGCTCACGACCCTCAAGACGAAGACGACTAAGAGGTGCAAGGTACATACTCATGATGCCCACAACTTGAGTGCGCTGGCAATTGGAAGTTGTCCGGTGCCTCACCCCATAGACACGGCGGCGCGGCGGGGCGCTGCATGAAGTATGACCAACCTAACTGTATTGTAATGCACATAGAAAATTACTGATGTAATAAGTGGATTAAAAAACTGCAAAAAATTCAGATTTCTTCAATGGAACTGATAGTCTATAGCCTGACATTTGGTCAACTAACTATATTTTGGGAGAAATATAGTATTTTGTTCCAACTGTCAACCTGTGGGCATCAAATCACCTTTTCCTGGAGCATAACTGAAAAGCTTCAATAACGACATATGTATGTTAATCGACTTAAGATCAGAAAATTTACAAAACTGCATATAAAAAACAAAACAAAAATTCAAAATGCTCTCCTGAAAAACTTCAAAAAGTGACTTATATGTTGTTTTCCCTTGTCGCCTTAACTTAACGAAAAAAAAGGTGCAATTTCTCTTTGTATATACGAGGGCAGTCCCAGAAGTACCTGGCCTAACAAAGAAAACGCCAAAATTTTTGGAAAATTAAGTTTTATCAATATTGTTAATTTCAAATGGCTGCCAAATGCAAGTTAAGTCGCGTAATGTCATGAAATTTAAAACTTAAGCTTTCTAAAGAACATTTTTTGAAATACAGTAATTTTTTTTCAAAAAAAAATACTGTATATTAGTCAGGCCAGGTACTTCTGGGACTGCCCTCGTATGAAAAACATAGCACTATCATGGCGAGTATTTTTTTAATTTTGCCCTCGACCCTCGTGGTGACGCTGCCTTATTTGGTGTAGAATTTTTCAATCACGTAAATTGGGCGTAGGAGCAAGAGGAGACTATTATTTCGATTGCCATAAACAAAAAATATCAATTGAAACTTGCATAAGCTCTCCGCAAAAAATAATTGAGAAAGGGTTGCCCCCGTACTTTTGATGTCGCCCCATTCGACTGCACCATAGTAGTACTATGTTTTTCATATACAAAGAATTTCTTTTAATACATCTATATTATTGGTGATTAATACCATTCCAGGCGCAGGGACTTAAGTCCCGAATGCGTTTCGGGACTTATGTCCCACCCTATTGAGACATAAGCCCTTAATATTTTTGCTAAAAGTGGGACATAAAGCCCAAAATAGATTTTTGTGATTGAAAGTACCTTGGGTGGCCCGCTTCGCGGGTCCTCAAGATTTTAACTACCTTTTTCGGGGACACACCCGCTCACGCGACTTCGTCGCTCCGCTTAGGGTATGTTAAGTCGCCAGACAGGCGCCAATGTCAACAGTTTTTTTGTTCGAAAGTGTCTTGGGTGGCCCGCTTCGCGGGTCCTCAAGATTTTAACTACCTTTTTCGGGGACACACCCGCTCACGTGACTTCGTCGCTCCGCTTAGGGTATGTTAAGTCGCCAGGCAGGCGCCCTAAATGTTTCTATATGCTCATGCAAAAATTTTCGGGACTTATGTCTCAATAGGGTGGGACATAAGTCCCGAAACGCATTCGGGACTTATGTCCCAGTACGACTGGCTTACCAGTCAACATTATTAGCCGCAGGTAATGGTCTTTTTTCTTTATATGAGAACATAAAATTGGTAAATCATAGAAAACACTTATAACCATAAGTCCCGAAATAAAGTCATATAAAGAAAAAAGACCATTACCTGCGGCTAATAATGTTGACTGGTAAGCCAGTCGTAACACAGTGTTCACTAAGGATGGATTTCATGAAATAAAATTGCGCACATACTTTGCCAAGCAATCCCCTGAACCATTAATGTCGATTTCCATCCAACAAAAAAAAGCGCTACTTTTTACAAAAAAGATCGCTCCTTTTTTCGTTGCATGGAACTTGTCAAAATGAAATCGATTTTTTTTTGTGATTGTGTGTGTGTATTCAGTCACTGAAGTTTTTTAGGAAAGAAGAAAAAGAAAAAAAATCATTTTGGCGCAAATTGTTCTTGGCTACAGACAAAATTAAAAATAATAAACAAACAATACGATTTAAAATGGAAAAAGAAGTATTTTCAAACCAAATTGAAATAAATTTGAATGATTTTGATATCACGACGGATGAATATGGATTCGTGGTAGAAAGCCATCCAGACAATGTTTTCTTATGTCGAAAGAACAAAATAAGTACGTAAAGGAATTTAAACACAAAATTAAATATTAACAATTATTTGCATTATTTTGTAGATGGAGAGGTAATTACAGTACCCTTCTCGGATGTGGCCGCATTTTATGGGTTATAGTACCCACCTCTTCGTCCGTAAAATTGGCCACCACATCTTCCACAAAATTTTTGACCGAATGCCTCTCCTCCTTTTTTTTAAAGATCCCTGTTAAAAGTTGGAATAATTCTGTATCAGAGCTCAATAGCAATTCCAATTCCTCGTTGTCTGATGATGATGATGATGATGACGATAAGAACATATCCATTACAAATTTAATGTTATTTAATCCAACCCGCAAATTAAGAAATGAAATATCCAAACACTTTTTTTATTTATGTAGGGAAATGCGAAAATTTTATAATATATATTTTTGTTGAAAAAACTTCTTCCTCGATCCCGGCAAAATAAATTATTTTGCGTTCTGACTTTTGAGAAATGTCAAATAATCTTCATAGTATTTGTACAAGTCTGTGTAAATCTCTCTAATTTGAAAGATTCATTTCTATTAAAAGAAGCGCTTTTTTCTTCTGAACAATTCTAAACAAATCGCTCCTTTTTTCAGAAGGAGCGCTTTTTTTGTAAAAAGTAGCGCTTTTTTTGTTGCATGGAAATCGACATAAAACTACATAGTAGGTACTTGTGTCTAAAGCTTAAAACTAGGTTCACTACCACCAACACATCTGCAGTCTATAACGGAATAGGTACCCATATGAATATGAATATGCAACCATCCAGTGCCAAAATCATCTGAGGGATATACACACTACAACACAATATTAAAGATACTTACATTCAAAATTGGTTCTGTTGCTGCAGCCGCTGTTGTAGTTATTATTGTTGAACTTCTAGCCGTTGTCTTTTGTAGTGAATTTTTCTTGCTGCTCGTCTCTGGCGCCTCCACCATGGGCGGCGTCGCCATAGAATGACTTTTTGCTGCGAATTTCATTTCGGTTGATATAGGTTGTGCCACTCCAACTGCTGATAATGATGCATCATCATCAGCATCGTCAGCAACTTCGTCATCGTCCTCACCATCATTTTCATCCCTGCTAGTGCTTTTGGGCGCACCACCAAATCTATTAACAGAGGTGTGGGCACCACCACCTCCTGTCCTTGTTCTCATGGTCGTCGTCGTCGCCAGCAAGGACGATGTTGGTAGTTTCACGTGATTTCCATGGTGGACTTCGTGTTGATGTTGATCTTCGGTCTTATAATCGTAGTACAACACCGACGGCAGATTCTCCGGGAAGGTAAGGATTTTATTTCTTGTTGCCGGATGTTGAAGTTGCTGGTGGTGGTTGTGTTGTTCTTGCCAGTGCTGTTGTTGTTGCCTCAGTTTGTAATCGAGTTTTTGCTTTTGTTTTAAGTGAAGTTGCTGCTGCTGCTGCTGTTGTTGGTCTTTGTATATCCTTTCGATTGTTTTGCCCTTCTTCGGTTTTCCAAGTTTGGCACTTTTTTCCAATTTGAATTTTCTTTTTTTGAGATTACCTTCAAAATAGAAGAAAACAAAAATAGAATACAGTTGAATGAAATTTAAAAAAAAAAAAAAATAAAAACAAAAGGACATTTAGAATAGGTACATAGTTTTCACTACGGCTACCTGGACCTGTAATGATTTTTGACTATAAAGTTTTGAATATAATGTATGCTATGTAACTTTTTACTTTTAGTAGAATTAATTTTTTATGACTTAAGTTAGTTAAATTTTTACTTAAGGTTAAATGAGTGAGTCAAAGTGCATTAAATTATGTTACTCGAGAATCTACTCGTATTAACCTCAAAAGCTAAAAGTAAATAACCATTTATCAAGGGGTTTAAAGTTACAATGTATTAAAAATAAATGTTTAATGTAGATATAATTTAAACAAATTCATAACAGTTTATAAAAACATTCACCAAAGGGTTAAATGATCAAATATCGTTTCCGTTTTAACTTGACTCTGTAGGTATATAGGTATAGGGCAAGTTTTGGATTGGTAATAAAAAGCAAACTCGAGATATTAATAAGACCTTACATTACGATGATAGAGAACTCAATCCTGTCCATCTGCCCGTCTGTATAGCCTAAAATATACTGGAAGGATTTCTTCAAACTTTGGAATTAAG
Organism: Syrphus vitripennis; assembly: GCA_958431115.1. NCBI lineage: Eukaryota > Metazoa > Arthropoda > Insecta > Diptera > Syrphidae > Syrphus > Syrphus vitripennis. The sequence goes on along the minus strand of OY288109.1, from coordinate 76,414,485 downwards.
GTTTTAGGTTGATTCTTTAAAAGGGAAATTTATTTTTTTATTCGTTAGCTCCAAAAGTAACGGTACCTGGCATGCAACGTCAAGACAAAATTTATTTATATCGAAAACGGCTAATACGATTTTAATGAATTTGTTTCAGTAGGTTAGGTTAGGTTAGGTTCAAATGGCTGTCGGCTAGAAAAACCTCGACACACTTAGACCCTAATGGGTCCATTGTGATACCATAAAGAAAGATAGAAAAGTAGCAAGTTTGCAACTTACTAGTTGAACCACTCGGAGCTTCTAATGAATTGGAATAGACTTTTAACGTCCGTTTTCACTAAGTCACTAGTGTCCTCATAGAAGAATTCTCCTAAATGGAGTTTTCTTCTGACAGAGAGAGCAGGGCAGGTGCAAAGGAGACGTTGAACAGTTTCCTCTTTTTCTTCGTCCATGCAACTCCTGCAGAAATCGTTGGAGAACACGCCCAATCTAATAGCGTGTCTACCTATTAAGCAGTGTCCTGTAAGGACGCCTATGATGGAGCTAATATGCATGCCTATATTGTTCCTTTCTGGTTGCAGAGGAGTGATTGTTCCTTTTTTGGCGAGTTCATCCGCCCTGCAATTGCCCTGAATGTTCTCTGTGTCCCGGCACCCAAATGAGGTGAATATCAAACTGCTCAGACATCTCCCTCAGAGATGACTGGCAATCTCGGACCGTGGTTGATTTTGAAATAAGATTTGTTTCAGTAAGATTTAAAAAAAATATTAACAGCTTGACGAATTTTAACTAAAATTTTAATGGAATACGTCCTATATAATCATAATATTCAATATTATTATTTTTTTTCTTGCTGTTGTTCAAAAAACTATTTGTTGAGTTTTTGAAAAAAAAAAAAAAAATTAAATCTACTTATTATGTTTGAAAGTGTTTGGCGCAACCGGCACCAACACTAAAAAGCAATGTTACTAATCTGAATTTCAGTTTTTTTATTTATTTTAAAAACTTGCGCCTTAACGTTGTTTCAACAACAGTTGGGAGCTCTACACGTTACGGTAGAATCGGTGCAGAAAGTAAAGCCTCGTCTCGAACGCCTAGGAGTTAGTCTCTACTTGGTTGCGTGACCAGCCCTAAGTGCAAAATATTTCAAACAATGAATACAATTTATACCTTATCCATTCCCCATTTTAACTAAATGTTTTTCGTTAAATTTATATATATCTACCAACCAAATCAATGCATGTCCCTTGTGTGTGTTATTATCCTATTTACGTAAGTAATTAATTAAAATTATGTATGACACTCAGTACCAACCGTTGGCGCCTTTTAATTTAGTTTCAATAAAGAAATTTTTTCAATTTAACCTAAAAAATTGTTTGAAAAGTTCTCAACTTGGATCAAATCACAAATCAAAAGTTATTTATCAATGGAGCTTAAAAGTGCCATCTGCCGAAACAAATTCCAATTAGATGCCTTATAAGAGTGTAAACATACCTATTTTAAAATTAAGTACAAGCTATACTCGTTTAAATATTATGTAACAACATGTGTGCATGTAAATTTTTTGTTGTTTCTATAGATTTGTATGGTAAACTGGGACACATTCGTCATCAATATTTCAAATCATATTGAATTTTTTCTAAAGTTTAAGGTACTGTTTAAAACGTTGATATTTTGTTTTCAATCTGCAATAAGAAAAATGTTCGTATTTTATTTTTGTTTTTTAAACAATGTGGCCCGGTCTGGGGTACTTTCAACGTAAATTTCTTCACTTTGGGGCTTTACAAGAACCCAATCAGTGATATAAGCTCTTCAGAGATAACTAACGTTGAGTCGGAACATTTCTCAATGATTTTGCGGGCATAAAGGGCTTGTTTTTTAAATTTCCAATAAAATTGGAGAGAAGAAAGTCTTCTACGGTACCTAACAGAGTTGTAATCGGCCATATAATTTTTGAAAACTTACATTTCTCCAAATTCACTTATATTTAAATCTGCTACAAATGGCCTTCCTCACTGATCTGACTCAGTGTATTCAACGTCAACGTCACTTTCGTTTGGGAAGGCGCTTGAATAATTTGTTTCTAATTTTCAAAAAATAAAAATAAAAAAAAAGTTTTTCTGCATGAATAACATCATTCAGCAGTTGAATTTGACCATGGACTTTACATATGAAATCTATAATACTCTCATCAGCACGTTCCACACAGCTTTGAGGTGTGGTCGTTTGAGGACGTACTTGTTTATAAACAGAAACAGCAACCAAAAAATTAGTAAGTAATGTGATCGCTTGGGGTCCGACGTGTGCAAATGTATATACAATGACCATGGAGAAAGAAGATTATAACCGTGAAGATACAAAAAAACCCTCTTCAAGAACTGTTAAATTACAACACAAGCCATTTAAATTACGGGCATACACAAACCAAAGTTTTCGAGAATAATGCAAAAACGAATGTGCCCTGACGACGAATGTGCCCCAGTTTACCATATACATATGTATGTACGTAAATAAGTGTAACATGTAAAAATATTTTTTGTTTAATATTTAGGTATTGACACTTACCACATTTTTTCCACCAGCAGAATATTTCTCCATCCACACATAAACACACTTCGCATGGATCTTCTCGAGCGACCTGGAAAAAGAAAAAAAAATTTAAATACATTAAGTTATCCATTAGCACAAGCAGAATTGTTACAGAGCAATGGAATAACAAAGTTATTTGGGGACTTAGAGCTTTCTTTTTTGTTTCATTTTTTAGTGGTTTATTTTTTTGTCTTGTCATTTGTGTTCTGTTTCTCCCCGTCCCAAATAAGTATTTGAAAAAACGAGAAATGGGAAAGGCATACATAAGTTTGACAGTGTTGAGAGATTTTTGTACTGTGAGTTTTAAGGCTTACCCAAACCAATGCGAAATCGATGCGGAACAACGACGTGTTGTTTTCAATCATAGCCAAATGTTGTTGTTGTTTTATCGTTGTATCTGAATAATTCTCATATCGTTTTAAAAAGCCTTTTAACTTAAGTTAAAAAGTTGGGCGTTGTTAATATTTTTGGGCTTTATTATGATGAGTGATTGTGGGCAATGCGATCGTTTTTAAAGAAGTACGCACCAATGAACGGTGTTTCTCTCGCATATACTTGAGAATTATCTTAACTCCTAATGCAACAGTTTTGTTTATTGACGTATAGCCATTCAACCAAAAGTGAGCTTCATCGCTAAACAAAATTCAAAATTCACTCAAGATCAACGGTAATCTTGTTTTGGGTCCATTCACCCAATCAAGTCTTGAAATGCTAAACCAAACTTAACACAAATCACTTAACAGCTGTTAAAATGGCCCTTAAAAAAAACGCCCTTTAAAATAGAGAGTAAAGAAATTTGGTGTACATGGTTGGGTTAGGAAAACACTCAATTTGGTTGAAACATAATATTTGGAAGATGAGTTATTGAGATTTTTTCAAATTGTAGGGTAAATTGTAAAGAACAATTTTATATTTTGTAACAATTTTTCCATACAAAACTCGGATTTTAAGATTTAAAAGCCAGTTTTGCAACCGCGATTAGATACAAAAATATATAATCAAACGAATAAATAAATAAATATTTTAACAAATAAGAAAAAAATAAATAAATATTCGGTTGCACCAGTATATAATATATTATAACCATAGGGGCATAGGCTAAATATTGAAAGCAGACTTTCGACCCATTAAAAAAATTTAAAACAAAAATATCCCTCTTTTGAAAGACCCTTCAAAGCATAACAGCATTTTTAAGGTTATTTTCATTCTATGTAAATTAGAAATTTATATTGTTCCCTGAAGGCACATTACCGAGTATATACAAAAAATGTATAATGTAGGAAAATTAAAAAAAAATAAAAACATAAGCGATAAGCCATTTCCATAACAAACAGGAAGTGATGACATTACACCCATATGTTCCTGAAACACATACCTATGCATAAGTATTATAGATAAAACAAAAACAGGATATAGATACTCCATTCGGGGCTTACCCGTTTTTTTTTTTTTTACTTGAGATGCATTTCACAAAAAGCTGATGAAACGGGATGCGGCCATAGGGATGACGGTATAGCAACGGCAGTCGTGATGAGAATGGTGCACGAGGGTTGCGTGGAGGCGGCAGAGCACTGTGTTGGGGTTGGCATAGAGGGCGGAATCCTTTGTTTTCAATTTTTTTCCATTTAAGAACTCTCAACGACAGCAAAAAAAAAACACAGATCAAAATAACAAGGGCTGCCAACAAACACGAACGAACAAAGAATTCCTAATAACATACAGACAGTAAGACCATGGTACCAACTCAGAAAAAAAGAGTAAAAGTAAAATAAAAAATAAGGGAAAAAATGCTCTTTTTTTTAACACACACAACCAGACCATCAGTAATGAAAAGAAGTATGAGTACGTATGCAATTACGTACAATTTTATGGTTTTGTTATTCTATATATTTACAAAAAAAAAGTTTGCAAAAAGTATACTCAAAATGAATAGAACCCGTAGTCGGTGATAATCCGTTAAGAAACAGAAGCAATTATGGTGAAAGAACATTACTAGGTAAAGGTTACATAAGTATAAATTGATGTAGGTATACAGTGATGTTAAAACAAAATTAATTTTTAAATAATCCACAGGTTTTAATTTTACTTGTAAATGTAAAAAGCTACAATTATGGTAAATAATTTTTATTTTTAATTTTCTTATTAGGATGCCGACTTATAAAGGGTCTCAACCTGATACTTTAGCTTCCAATCTTTTTTAATACTGACCAAACGAACATTGTGACATTCGGGATGATTTAGTCTCTCAACCGGAGGTTAAGTTATCCTCGTGGCTTCAAATTTGCTGGGGGAACTTGGGACTTGAAGATTCACTTAATTGTTAACTGTGGTTGACATTTAGTAGACTAGTTTTTCTTGCAGGGGTGTGGCCAGATAATGGTACAACTAATACCCAAAAGTTGGTGAGGACTATCACTTGATTCCAACTATCGAATTCCCCGTTGACTCACCAAAACTGGTCCCCCTGCTTCGTCCTATCTGTTCTTGGCCGATCGGAAACTTTCCTACTGAATCGAAACCGCTCAGCGCGCTCCGCAGAGAGAACGTACTTAGCCAAACTTAGGCAGGGTGTTAGCAGCTGTCATACAAACCTTATGCCACGGCACCATAATGCTCCTGCAATATGACCTCAAGCCAGCTTTAGTATAATGAAATCGGAGGGCTCAGTTCATATTGTCCTCAGGGAACTGGTGTTTTTTTGAAATTAAGGCCATTAGGGCACTGCCTGGAAATCATTATCATCATCGGCTCGACAACTGAGGTCCGGTCTTTGCCTCCTTCAACAAGTCTATCCACCTATCCCGGTCTTGAGCCGACGCCATCTCTCCAGCGCAAGCATGGTCTACCACGCTGCCGTCTACCATAGAATGTAGCACAAAAGACTTTCCGAGCCGGTTCCTCTTCACTCATGCGAGCTAGGTGCCCTGCCCACCGGAGTCTACCGAACTTAAATTTTGTCACTATGTCTGCTTCAAGGTAGATTGCGTACAATTCATGATTGTACCGTCTCCGGAATCGTCCTTCCTAACATATGGGGCCAACAATTCTCCTTGAGACTTTTCTCTCGAACGCGGCTAAGAGGTCGGAGTGTCTTTTGCTAAGCACCTAAGTCTCGAATTCATACGTGAGTACTGGCAGGACCATGGTCCTGTACAGCAGCAGTTTTGAAGTTATGGTCGGATTTCCAGATTTGAAGAGCTTTGACAGACTATAGTAGGCTTTGTTGGAATTGAGCAGCCGCCCGCGTATTTCTTCTTCTCTATTATTATAGGCTGCTACTATTGACCCAAGGTATTTAAAGGATTGCACCACTTCAAATTCGTGCTCCGCTACCTTGATTGTTTGATCAACTGTTCTTCTTGCATTCGACGCCACCATGTACTTTATTTTGCCTTCACTAATGTGCAACCCCAGATTTTGTCCTGCCTGCTCGATCTGGATGAAGGAATCGTGTACAGCTTGTTCGGTGCACTGCCTGATAATGCATGTAGTAAATCACCTTAGCCCTGAAATCAAGTTAGCTGTTATACAACTACATTTTCGTCAGGGAAAATATTCATTTATGCCTGTCAAAATATAAATACTGATCCAACCAGATGTCAAGTCACCTAACTTTACTCTTGCTCCCCGGTGGATGTCCATGCAGTGCTACAATCACCAGATTGCGCCAATTCTCTTACGTATTACATGCGTGTCCAGCAAACAGAATCCTATAAGCAAATTAGTTTCTGATTTGTGAAAGTTGATTTTCAACCTCCTGTCATCAAAATATCACTGAATTTTGACGAGTCACACCGCAAAAGAATTCTAATGACCTAGAATTTTGGAGCTGCTCTGTTTTAATTACGACGAAGTCAAACTGCCACTCTTGGAAACAAATTTTTTATCATCAAGCATGACTTAGGCAAGCCTTGTCCAAACATTGTCGAGGCCTTCTCCAAGACACCTGTGCAGTTGTGCACTGACTTTTGGATATCAGAAACCTGTGTAAAACATGGTACAATACATAAATGGTGTCCCGCTCTTCAATCGAACTGATGATCCAGTAAGATTTCATTGTCCTCCGCCCACTTGCAAAGAGATCTATTCATAATTTTATTGAACACCTTCCTTAATACTCGACAGAAGACTTATCAAACGGAGATTCATCATCTGTTGTCACTTTGGGGTCACATAAATTACTTCCTACTAACAAAAAGCTTCCTACGACAAAAACATTTCGCGAAAGAAAAATGACACACAAATTTTTTTCACCTGAATATTTTTCCCCCGCAGAGTCCGAATAATTTTGACATTGACTACTTAACCTAGCCTCGACCCCAAATAACTATCTATTACTGTGTACCTCTATACCTACATGGCAGGAATAATAATAGCGTGGGTTAAATATGAAAACTGAACGGGGCTTAAAGTGTCCTCTTCTTCTGAATGAGTGGGTTGCGAAATTGTAGGTTGGGTGACTTTGTATACTTAATTTCTTTTAAAAACAATGCGCTGATGGCATGCTTAACAGCAACAATTTACCGAAGCGACTAATGAAGGCACAAAGTTCAAAGTTTAAGTGCAAAGCTTGAAAGTCAAAAAGATAAATAAAATCTAGGGCAACAATAAAAATAGTTGAGCAAAAAATATGAATTAAATATAAAACACATAATGCAATTTCTGGAACTGGGTATGGAATAGAAATCGTGTAGGTACATAATTAATTCAGTAAAGTTATGCAGTCAGTAAGTTCTACGGATGCAAGGTTTTGATTTCATGTTTAAATAGAAGTTTAAATTTGGTAAAAATATTAAGAGAAATATTTTTAAATTGATATTTGTTTGGTATTAGGGAAATTTAAATTCAGAAGTTTTAGATTTTAGTTTTTACTCGTATGTGTTTGCAAAATCGGGTTTCAAAGCATAGTGAATGTTCTCCTCAAATAGTATAACTGAGGCAAAACCCATGTACCTAGACGATCGTTGAAAGAAAGAAGCAAAGAGGGAGTCTGAACAACTTCAAGTGTAGCTGTATCGTACACGATATTCCAACACTATCGCGGAATAAAGGCAAGCATTTAGATGATCTCAGACATGGATTAAATCGGGAAGCCTATAGATTTTTTTTGAGGTGAAACGAAAGAACGCCACAAGTGGAGTCTTAGGGTGAACCAATGGAGTGGGGAAAGTCAAGTGGTCCCAGTCAAAATGATGGCAATCATCAGTAAAGAAGAAGAAATATTTACAGATTGTGAAATCAGGGCCGCAATTACCACATCAGCGGGTGGGCTACGACATTCTTACAAGTAGTGGCAATTTAAGTGACGTAAGGCGCTCACTGATGATACAATTTTGCCCTGGGTTTATAGAAAAATTTAATTCTTTTACGTTTGACAATTTCACACAAATTGTCTCTTCACTCCCAGATATGAGGTATTATAAATGATCATAAAACTTTGTTCATTAGTCTATAGTCATTGTGGTTCTACATAGTGAGCAGAAAAATTAATAAAAAAAAAGGAAAAACTTAATCCGAGCATACGTTAAATACCGAAAGGGATTTTCTGCAGAAAATACACCATAGATCATTACTATTTAAGCCAGGCGACTCAAGATCACCTTGGGACTATGGTGACTCTCTGAAAGATGAGTAAGCACATTTTCACACTGACGGATCAAAAACTAAAAGAGGAGTTGATGGCGGTGTGTACTCATACAGACTTAAGATGAATTATCTTTCCGATTCCCTAACAACTGTAGCGTTTTCCAAGCCGAAGTTCTGCCAGTCAAAGAAGCTCTATCTTGACTGAGAAAAAATGTGATATCAATGTTCTGAGATATCCAAGCAGAGACACTCGATTTTGTCTCCACCGAATCTATCACTGCCCAAGGCTGTCGATCATCTCTTGGTAGAATGGCAGAACAATTCAACAAACTCGAGATGTACAAACCTCACCACATGCCTCGGTATCAAGGAAATCTAACCATGGATTCTGCAGGCGGTGCTTAGACGAGGAGGAGGCGGAAATAATTCTACATCTTCTTTAAATATGTCCTAATCTCTAACAAAGACGTAGACTCTATTTAGGAGACTTCTATTTCAGAGGTCCAAGTGATCTTTCCATTTTTCCAAAATAGACCTAATGTTTAATGTCTCGCTCGCTTCATCAAAAGCTACGGAATGGTTTTCGTAATGAAGACAATCTCCTCGTTGTTAAGTGTGGTATCAAATTGAACCTAATATTGGGGTTAGTGTGTCAGTTTGTTTCCTGACAGCCACTTCAACCTTACCTAACCAAAGCCAGGTGTAAAGCAAACTAAGGAGAGGACTCCAACAGAAAAAAGTCAAGAAAACAGTCATATTTTTTGAAAAGTATTTTGTTTTTTTCAACAGACCCCGTTTACCCCAACCTCGAATTGCCAATGGCTTAAAATAAGGCGCAAACTTTAGGGATCGCTGTGATGGTGATGTTGGCATTTATTATGATCATCCTGTTCACAACAAGGGTTCTCGCGTTTTGCGTTCAGTATAGTCCAACTATGGATAGTCTGGGACCCCAGGCCTGAATTTTTCATTCAGTTAGTCGGAAATTATTTTACTTAAAATCTTCTGCTTTTCGAAAACAAAATTTTTCCGATATCATAAAAGCTCGCTAACGTCCTTCTTCATTATTTTGTGCATAAAATAAATTCTCCGTTTTTAGAATTTCATTTCAAATTATTAAAGCATAGATAAAAAATATGAGCTCTCACAAAAAAAAATATTCAAAAGAAAAGAAGAATGTAAAAAAAATTGGCACTGAATATATATGTACATATTTTGGTTTTTCACGGTTGGAATTTGTAATTACATTTTAACGATTAAAAATAGTTGAATCATAGTTTTTACTTGCAAATCCAAAACTTTCCTCAGTTTTAAATTAGTAAAATCAAACTCGAGATATTAATCAGACCTTACTATAAACCTAAACTAACCTCCTAGAAACCTGTGTTATCACCAGGAAACTATGGCCTAGATACGATAAGAAAAGGTCCGATAGAATTTTAATTCTTAATAAACCTTCCTTAAGATCCCTTATAAGTATAATAACGGGACACAACCTACTCGGCTACTATAAAAAGAAAATGGGGCTCAATACCGACGATCTCTGCAGAGGCTGTGGCGATGAAGATGAGCATGGAGACACGGCTCACTTTCTTTGTCACTAGTCCAGCACTCTGCCACACTAGGAAAAAGACCCTAGGCAACTACTTCATTAATGAATTAGAAGAACTATTACAACTCTCAAGCAAGAGCTTACTGAACTTCGTCAAGACCTCCAAATGACTAGACGAACCATCGGATTCATAGGTTTAACACTTCAAGAAGTTAAACACTTCAGGGTATCACAATGGATCTACATTGATCTAAGTGTGACGGTAACAAAACCAACTGTCAGCGCAATCAACCTAACCTAACCTAAACCTAAACTAAAGCCTTAACCACTAATTTTCTCCAAAAATGGATATTAAGTTTTTTGGGCAATCCTAAAAACTAAATTGAAATTTGTTTTTAGCACTGTAATTGAAAGATTTTATTATAACGGAATGCAATCAAACTCTTAATGGAACAATCTTATAAAATATAATATATATTTTTTGAAAACGGGTGTAAATTTTGTTACAATTTGTTTTTAATTGTAAATTATTAAATACTCAATACTTGCCAATCAAATTTGTGGCTAAAAATGGTTCAGAAATTTTATAAATAAGACATTCTTTTCTTAAAAACCACTGTAACAATTCAAAACATCAAAAATTCATATTTTTTCCGTTGAACTATCAACTATCTTCAATTTTAAACTTAATTTTTTTTACGATTGTTTTCTTCGTCCAAAAAATTAATTTTGTAAAAAAAATGCAAAAAACAATCAGTCAAAAAACACAATTGTGTCATAAAACATTGTTAGCTACCAAAATTTATCAGAAAAAAACCACGTGGAAATTTTTTTAAAAGTCTTTAAAATTTAACGAGTACAAAATCTAAAATGAATATTTGCACTTAACATTCTCACTGTGAATAGCGGGAGCTATCACCCTTTTCTTCAGATTTCTTCGCACAAATTATTTAGGTGTGTTGTCCACCCCCTCGAGATTACTTGGCAACTCTGTGGTGGCTGCCGATGGTGGAAGCATATTTTCATTTGCTTCCACCAAATTCTTAGCATTAACTATTTTTTTGAGAAAGTACGCAACAGAAAGACGTTCAAACAAATATCTTAGAACAAAGGTTATACCAATTAATATTATGTTACTCTCATATTTTTCAAAAGATATAATATATCCAAAGCCTAAGCAATGCAAAACTATGCCCCAACCATCATGTATGGACATTTTAGTACACCGTTCTAGATTGGAACAATTTCGTTTTAAAAAATCAATCTTATGCAAATTATTTATTACTAAAAGTAAAAAAGTGATTTGAAGACAATAATCCATCATATCGTCATGTGTCCCGAAAGATAGTGTTATATAAATAAAGTTTAAGTAAGCAGAAACCCGAGCATAGCATGATGGTAGTCCTGACATGCAATCATCTTCTTTGACAAATGAGTTTATTCCAATCAGGAAAACTCGATCAGAACTCTTCATTATAATTGGCCCACCAGAATCGCCAGTACAAATACTTGCATTGTTTCCATTGAAACCTTTGGCACAAAGAGTCGAATCAATAATCGAGTCAGTCTTAAGCTCATCCAAAGATTGCTGGTTGGAAACGACAGTAACTTTTGCGTATAACAAGTTTTTTGAAAAATCACTTGGATACAAATCGTCCACAATGCCATGGCCATAAACATAAGCATGTTGTCCTTCAAAGTTTTTTTTTCGATCCCACATTTGCACAAGTTCAATGGGGTGAATGATTTTTGAAAATTTCAAGGCCGTTGGTAACTTGATCATTGCCACATCGTTATGAAAAGAAGTGGCATTGTATTGAGGATGAATGAAAAACTCATCAGCAGTCATCGAAATATTGTAGTCATCGTAAGTTGAAGTTCCAAATTCAAGAAATATCGATTCCAGCCCCACGACACAATGGGCTGCTGTTATCACCCAAGTTTCATGGATGACAGTTCCACCGCATCGAAGTTGATAAAAGTTCTTAAGAATTACAAACCAAGGATGTGGAATTTCGGCTTTAAAAGCATCCTCACCGTTAACTATTGCTTCTGCCTGAAGGAAAATAAAATCACTAAATAATAATAAAAATAACAACTTTAGAGGACCACTCTCACTTTGCCATAGTATCCAATCAGGATCACACCAAAGAAAAGTAAATATCTTGTTTCTTGTTTCATTTGGGAAACTATTGATCGTTTTTTCTATAAATGGTAGGTATTTTGCTTGAAATTTTTACTTTACAATTAGGTGTGATTTCACTTCTTACAATGACTAATTCTCTTTATCGACTAGTTTTATAAGCTAGATGGGTCTAGGTATGTACTACTAACATATTTATATTCGTTGACATTAGATAAAATAAAATGAAAAAAAAACATTATTATTTTTTATTCGCTAGCAGAACAAGAACCTACAGTGAGTAAAAAAATAGTTTGAGCAGAGATGATAAAATAAATTTACGTATAAAAATTGAGGTATAGGTATAACAGTTTGCCATCATTAAAAGCATAGACGCATTATCGCTCTTGGGAGGAATTTAGAAAAAAATATATAACTCTACATAATTTGGAGCTTCTGGAGACATTCAGCAGGATTTCGGAGAATTGACCTTACGCAAAATTTGTAACGTATTTTCAACTTTCTTGTTATTTAATATGTAATTATGTTCGTTCTCTATTTTAAAGAAACTGTCATCTTGATGACTTAATAATTTTTATTTTTATTAATTAATTAAATTTGTTTCCTTAGTAGTCCAGTCATTTGGTACTTTTACTTGGAAAGTTTTCCGGGAGTTTTGAAAATTGGCAATTTTATAGATTTTGATATGCTCTTTCCAAATTTCAACTTTGCCACCTCGTATGTTTGCCGCTCGCACTACCATATTGAAAAAAATGGCGCCCAAAATCAGTTTTTTGATAATAACTCCTTTCCGACGCATTTTACAAGAAAAACATATTTATACAAAATAAAAGTGGAGGAAATTTCTTACAATTTATGTTATAATCTTTTTTCCCCTAAAATTAATAGTTTCTGCGTAGGTGCGCCATAAAGTGTCAAGCCCCTTCTAAGAAACATCTGTATCAAACGCCCTCTACCGAAGAAAGAAAAAAAAGAAGTCCGTATGCAAGCGAGAGTGATACCGCGATGCAATACATTTATTCATATCTCGAAGAAAATTTCGAAGAATGTCAGTTTTGAACGAACTAATGACAAAAATTGAAGGTGATTACCGTCCACACATAAAAACAGTGAAAGCACAACTGCTTAAAAAATATGGGGATGATATTTTCATTGCTGTCACTGCCAATAAGGCGCCTGTGGTTTGTTTTCGATGTACAGGGTTTAAGTTATTAACGGATGCTTGGTATATAATGAGAAAAGTATAAGTAAATACAATTTCTTCATACACGAATTGTGATATTGTGCATCGGCTGCGACTAATCGGCTAGTTTTTAAAAAAATTATTTTGTAGCTTACTACATATTTATATTTATGAAATAAATGCTTAGAACATTGAAAAAAGGATGTGAATAATACAACGGTATCATACTTTGCAATTCCTTATTTCCGTTGAAAGGGAATTCAGGCGGGAGTTTGGCAGTACTCCCCCTCCTATATAATTTGCGCGCGCTCAAGGGGTTTTTGTGTACCTTTATATGTTTTTTCAACACAGCGTGGGCGTGAAGGATAGGTTACGATGGGAAGGAAGGGAAGGTGTGTGGCGCGAGGTACTGAGACTGAAGGTGGTGGTTGTCTCAGATTTTATCTTCAGGGCTGACGGCTGGGCTAAAGCGGAGAAATGCCGTGTCTTATATCAATGTCCCTTTATGACTCACATTATTTTTGTACGTTTTCATATTTTGTTGGGCATACTTTACTCAATCACATGTTGTTAGTGTTATGCCTGAACAACATGTAATGAGCAAACCAGCGGCCCAACAATGATATAGATATTATTATAATGGAATAAAAACATGACATAGACTACGGCAGGGATCGAACCTGTGACCATAAGAAGCATAGTAGTTTATGGGGTTATTTCAAGCAGGAGGTATTCAAAACGAAGACCACAAATTTGACTTAATTAAAGCAGTCCATTAAGATAATAATTGAGGCGAAGTATTTTTTGATCAGGTCTGCGTGGGTGAGCGTGAAGGTCATTTGCGGTCTATAATCTTTAAAAACAATTATTTAAAATCAAATTTAATTTTCTACCCAATAAAAAAAAATTTAATTTCTAACTGCGTCACAATAAGTGAGTCATTCTGTATTAAGAAAAGATTAAATTATGTTTCTTAATTTGGGCTTGAATAGGAATGGTATCAACGGATCTAATTGATTCAAAATCGAACCTGAGATTGTTAAACCACTGTAAATTCAGTAATGTAAAAGATGTAGTTTCACACAATATTAGGTTTCATTCGGTTTGTTCGCACCTGTTAAGTGCAAACCAAAAGATTGAAAATAACAATAGCTCAAACTTATTTATCGGTTAATTTGGTTCTATTCGGGTCTAAGACACTTAGCGTTCGCACATTCAAGGTGCAAAGTGGTAAACTGCGTAAACCATCAGATTTTTATACATACTTCATAGATTTGTACGTGTTTACACGGCTTTCATGGAGTACTGGCTCCGGAAGTTTAATCATGAATTAAATACCTGATATGAACAGTATGTTGTGTGTGAAAGTATCCAAGCGGAAACAAAAAAAAACAATCCGAATAAAAGTCCAACAGAATAAAACCGAATAAGTGTGAAACAAAACAATCTAAAAAAAATAATGGAAAACCAATCATCGTTTCTATAGGCAGCAAATTTATTTGGTTCGTTCCTTCATCGAAGCTCATATCGCAACCCATTAAATCAATAAACCATTTAGAGCAATGAAGTCAGAAGAACTATAACAATTCAACACGGAAGCACGTTTCAAAAATTAATTCGATCGATAAATTTCCACTTCATTTGCGCACAGCATCACGCTAAATGAGTTCGCCAAAAGCAACTACAAATAGGAAATCTTAAGCTCAGAAAATCCTTTCAAAATTGAACACATAAACTAAACATTTTTCTATATATCATCAATCATTTGGAGGTATATTTTTGTCCTTTCACTGGAGGTGACTATTTACGTGGACCATAATTTACTATACATTTTTATAGTTGTGGTTTTAAAAAAATTGCAAAGAGCATTTCAAAAACTCCCACAGGAATTTGGTAAAACTATTTATAAAGTTGAAATGAGGTCCTATGAAAAGTCATTAGTACCGTTAATTTCGCCTCAGATTCAATGTTGAGGACAAAAGTAACTAACATCGATATACAGCAATTGTTTATCGATTTGAAATTCGTCGATATAAATATTCTTTGCCACAGCCAAATTTTTAATAGGCCCTCTGAAAAATCATTGGTCGCCTTAAAATCGCAAAAACATCACTTCTACTTGTTCATCGATTTTAAATTCGTCCATGTATGCACTTTGATTGAATAAAATTTAGTTTTTCTATCAATTAAAAGTCTCCAGGACTAGTCTGGTTTTGGTATAAGTCTTTTAATTGCAGATAATTAGCTCTTAGTAAAGGGTGTGTTTGTAGAATTTTGAAATAGAATAAAACAAAGATGAATTTTTAAAATTGATGTGAAATTGACTATATTCGAAATATAATCATTTGGCATTATATATACATACATAAATATGATTTCTGGCATACGGACGTAATTTAATATTGCGATCACTTTTTCCAACATATGTATGTTGCCGTATATCGGCAATAACGCGACAAATTTTGTCCTCATAATGGTCGATCGTTTCGGGCTTATCGGCGTAGATTAGCGACTTCACATGTCCCCACAAAAAATAGTGTAGCGCCATGCGGTTACCAAACGTTTCCTTCAATAAATCAGTTGTGGCACGAGCTGTTTGACATGTTGCGCTGTCTTTAAACCACAGCTCCTGCACCTCATATTTGTTCAATTGACGAACGAAAAAGTCAGTATTCATGGCCACGGTCACCATTGAATGTAACGTTCGGGCCAACATTGTGATTCCACCAGCTCATAAAGCACACCAAACAGTCAGTTTTTCTGGATGCAACGGTGTCTTAACATACACCTAAAGATAATTCTTCACTCTTAATACGTCAGTTTTGTTTACTGATGTAGCCAACAAATCAAAAGTGATCTTCATCGTGAAAATTAAAGGGATCAACGGCAACAGTTTTGCTTCCATTCACCAAATCTACGACTTGCTAGGTGACCTTGAGGCTTAAATTCTTGAAATGCCAAACCGAACTAATCACAACTCACTTCACAGCTGTTAAAATGGCCGCCAGTTAAATAGAGTGTTGCCAACTTAAAGTTCTATACCTCTAAAAAAAACACCCTCTATATGTGCATAATGTTTTTTATAGAAATCTTTCTTTTCTTCGAGTTTTTTTTAAATTATTGTGATGGTCTCACCACACTCACCTCAAAAATTGTTTTCTCTCCCCAATATTTGATTTTCTCTTTTTGCAGAGGCTAGACTACCTGGTTGAGTTATTTCCGATTTCTTAAACTTTTTTTCCAATTCTATTTGTAAGGATCTGACATTGACACAGCTCTATATATGTATAGGTATGGCAGGAGTATAGGAGAAAAGCAAACAGTGAATAGAAGCCAGGTAAAACGTAGAATAGAAGTTCAGATAGGTAAAAAGGGTGCATCAGCATATAGGGTAGTGTCATTCATTTATCTCTCGCCCTGCATTTCGATATTTAATCCTTCGCAGTAGCGCAAAAGTTTTCTTGCAATTTCCAAGCACCACCACCATGCACCAGCAGCAAAAAACATATCTTCAAGCTTTGAATAGAGTAGTACTCGTACCTTCCTTATTCTTTTATCTAGAATGTGGTATGGCGCGTCGTCATCGTCGTCCTTTCTATGTTGCTGGTTATATTTTTTTTTTTTTAACTTGTGCATGTGCAATCTATCAAGCGGATGAAAGGGAATAAAAAAAGGATTTTTTGTTTTGTGTTTTCAATTTATTTGTTTTGAATTCCATTGTGGATGATTTTTTGCTGTTTTCTTTTTAGATTTAAAATATAAATATAAAATGAACATAATATACTATATATCTTTTTATGTCAAGCCCTTTTGGAATGAAAACAGCAGAGATTACCCCAAATGCTGTGTGTTAGACTTATATTCTTGGCTGGTGGAGCGTGGAGAAACAATAAAGTTCATATTGTGTTCTGGTTTTCCATAAAACTCTTCTTCTTGGTTATATCCAATTTAATTCACCAAAGGGATGTGTGGAATGGTCTCGACTCGACTCGATTTTTGTCATCAAAAGAAACGAACATAAAGTTCTAAGGAGTATTATGATTCACCCTTTTTTTTTTGCTATATAGCGAATTTGTGTGTAATTTTAGCAATAAATTGCAGTGAAAGAATGGTGTGAAAATAACTCTGAGAAGAGTGTCCTAAATTTAAAGATTTTTTTGTTATTTTATTGTTTGGTTTTTGCCCTAATCAACAAAAAGACTTAAAGTGTTGACAAGATGAAATAAAAGTAGAGAATTTATTCTTTGATTAAGGTTAGTAACCTACATCTTTTTATTTGTGGAATCATGAAAGTGGAAGATGGAAGACGAAATAATCAAACAAAGGCAAGTATCGACATTCTAAAAAATCGTCCAGATTTCAAAATCAATGAGAAAGAGAACGACGTAGAACTTCCAAATCTTGTTGAACGCACCAAACTTCCATAAGAAACACAACAAAATGTTTTACCTTATTATTTACCTTTCTTATTTCATATGGGATGAACAATTTCCATAGGTGTACCATTGATAGTTGTACCATATTTTTCCATGACCAAAAATTACGGCAAAAGTGGTAAACATTTTTGATCATTTGAAAAAACATTCGAAATACTACTTCGTCAACGCTCGTCTTCAATAACACATCTGCTGTCAGCTCACTAAAAAAAAGCCAATTTGTTTACAACTAAGTTTCCTGTTAGATCTGAATATGTGAATAATCGGCTTATTTTTTTATCTTGCAGGTTACTATTTATCAAAATGAATGAATAATTGGGATACTGAAAAAAGGATTTAGATAGTGCAACGGAACCATGCTTTGCAGCCCGTCATTTCCACCCAAAGGGAATTCTGGCGGGAGTTTGGCAGCACTGACCCAAGTTTCAGGAAGATGAAAAAGAAATTCCTAGCTTAACAACTCGTATGGATATTGGAGAGCCAGGACTCTTTTTTAAGCACAAATTAGGACTGAATTTCAGACCTCTAGAATGACAGCCCTGTGCAATAACTATCAAACTACGGACGTCTTCGACGACAAAGGTACGCTTTTTGGGAAACAACAACCTTGGTTTACATATCAGATTGCTTTTTCCACAGCTCACCCAACCACATTACTTGGACACAAACTCTGAAATAACATAAATTATCCCCAGAAATATTATTATTCCTTATCTCTTTAGCTCGGATGTCATTTACCGCCGCTGCGTTGTCACGCTTTGTTTGTAAAGAAGAAAGTCCACTTTGCTTGAGTGGAGAAATCCATTTTCAGCTTACTTCGTGTGCATTGTACCACACTCAATCGTTAAGGACGATGCACTTCTATTCACTTGCATTTTAGTATAAAAATTTTCTAAGAACCCATCCAGCTTCATGAAATTACTTTCCACTTGAACGCGGCTTATTGTCACCTACACTTAACAAATCATTGCCCATTATTCTTATAAGGATCCCAAGAGCTCGCAATAAAAGCCAAAGACAGCAGGGATTCCAAAGCAATGTTTACTCAGTAAAAAATAAAAAATTTACGATAAGGCTATGCCTAGCGCAGGCCTTCAATGTAATTAATGGTCATTGAATAATGTGTAGTAAACATTTTTTGCTCGTAAGAAGACGAAAATGTGTTAACAAGAGATTGGCACTTTTATCGGAAAGAAATCAGCAATAACGCCATTTTATTTAATTGACTAACCAACGAATAAATCCTATTCGTCATAAATACTTTTACACACAACGACTGGTGTTACTTATTTTATTTTTTTTTTTTTGCTGTCCTCAAATCCTCAAACATCTTGCCCACACTCGTTCCATACTTTGCGGAATCCTTGTGGAATCCAGTTTATGTATATTTAAGTTAAGAAATGGACTACGGCACCTAATAAATTCGATGCCAGTCAGAAGATACAAAGTAAATACTTCTTGATAACGCTTAGTTACTTAGGGAATCAGTTACTTCTCCTTCTTATGGTTTATTCTTTAATTCTCGTCTTTTCGCTGGTAATATAAATGTCAATTCTTTGATCACATCAGAAAACTGAGTGCTGGTTGCTGAGTTGGATGAATATGAATTGTCGTTAAACTTTAACGAAGATTTTCGTATTTTCTTACTGTGTGATGTGTTCCTTGATGCATGCAAAGATTTATGCATTTACATTGAATCCATGAACTCCAACAGGAAGCGTTGATTTAGATAAATACATAATGCTTAGTCAAGGTATGTACATAATATACAGCCTGGTTGTTAAATGAAGCTCTGTGTGATAGTACTATACTCGCACATAGTTGAGTAAGCTAAATTTTTGGTTTAAAGTCCTTCTGATTCGCATGATTTTAAGTAAAGGGTGCTTTTTTAGGAGTATTAAATTTTAAGTTAGCAACATTTTTTAACAGTTGTTAAGTGATTTGTGTTAACCCTCTGCGACTGACGTGGTAGTCTGACCGACACCACAAAATTTAAAATCTGGTATTTCGTCGTTATTTTTTAAAATTTGACCTGCGCGTTCTCAGTACCTTTCAATCATACGTTCAAGCAGGCGTTTGTGTATAGTGAGCTGTCGTGGCGTGCGCATCAAGTGTTGTGTCAAGGAGAGTGTCTAGGAGACCACCACGTCAGCATTAAGGTATGTGTCTGTGAGACCACAACCTCAGAGTTATTGTTTTAAGTTCATAGTGTCTCCTAGACAACACGTCAGTAAAATGTTTTGGTAGAGTATAATTTGTATACCGGTCTTCCGACTAAGATCAGTCGATTCTACTAAATGGAAGAAAACTGCTCGATTTGTCCAACTAAAATTAAAAGGAAGACTGGATATTGTTGCTGTGATTGCTTGAAGCCAATTTGCCTTCAATGCTCCAAGCCACTCTGTGAAGACTGCCAAAAAAATTTGTGATTTTTATTTTTAATTTTATGTTTTTTTGAACCGCTGAAGTGATCTTTTTTTTTTCTTCTTATTACTATAAGTGTTAATTTTTGATGTTGATTTTTTTTGTATGTGTTAGTTTTTGAAAAACTATTTATGTTGTGTCAATAAAAATTGTTTAACTTTATATGTGTTCTTAATTTAACATCATAAGTAATTAAAAATAGTAATGGACACTATAAGCTTTAAAATAGAATAGTTAAAAATATCAATATGATACAAGTTTATGAAATACAAGCTTTTCAAATGATGTCTGGTGTACTACCACGTCAGTGGCATTGCAACAAAAAAGTCACGTCAGTCGCAGAGGGTTAAGTTTAGTTTGGCATTTCAGCATAAATAAATTGATGATTCACAATTGCTCAAATTTATTTTGAAAATCATGGTTCTGTTCAAAATAGGTACGTCAATAGGTACATATAGCACCACTACGTAAGAGACTTTTGTTTAGCGATGAAGTTCACTTTGGGTTGAATGAAAAAAAAAACAAAACTGCCATATTTGGAGTGAAGATAATCTTCAAGTCGTCGCTTTAGTGCAATTGTGTCTGCTACTAAACTATTTAATGAAACTCCTTGGTGTAAAAACATATATATTCTTTTTTTAATTGTATTTCAATGAAAATACATTACTTATGAGTCTGATTTTTGGACATAGTATTATCGTGCATTTATATTTTGAGTGCAGAAGAAGCCTTTCTCATAATAGTGGACATAGGATCTTTTATTTAATCATTTTTCGTTTCAAAATTGGACATATGATCAATGACACAGTATCCAAAAAAGTTGAATATAATAAAATAAATAGAAAACACTTCTTGTTTTAACAATTTTATTCTTAATAAAACCATAAAAGGAATTAGTTAAAAATTGTTATACAAAAATTAACAGTCTTCTAAAAAAAAGTAACAAAATATGCATTTATTCTTCGCATTAAAAAAAAAAGTTTTTCATAAAAAAATAAAAATAGTTCAGTCACATTTTTGTTTTAAATAAAATTGATAAACATAATATTTATTAAAAATTAATCAGAGTTGATGTTGTCATGGAGGTACCAGCCATCTTGAGAACTAGCACCTTCTTTAAGATGCTCGTAGAATGGGTGATATATTTCAGAAATAACTTTTTCCTGACAAACATGCATTAGGTCCGTATACTTTAATTTTTGTATTGGAATTTGATTGTTTAGCGGCGTAAGGTTGTAGGTGTCTTAATCTTGGAGAGTTCCTCTCTGAAATTTATTAAGTTGGGATTTTCTGGGAATGTTTGAACAAATTTAATTTTGCTAAGTTTAACGTTGTTTCCTTCTTCATCTTTTTTCCAATTTTTGGTTGTCTCCTTAAGCATTATTTTTTCAGGTCAAAAATTTCCTCTGTATACATTTCTTTAACTATTTACGGCTTAGTCTTGCAAGCAGTCCGCGCAACATTATACCACTGCTCTGGGCGGCTATAAATCGGAATATTTTTTGTGGTTCTTTAGATTACACTATGCATCGAATCACCTTCGTTTTGTGTGTGGCCAGGCTCTAGGAAACTGTGCCTTATTTCTATCTTGAATTTAGCTGCACAATGCTGATACAAACAAAACAGGGACTGGTTTCGATTTTGTCCGCTGCAGTTGTCGGAATAAAAATTAAAGCTTTTTTTCCCTTCAGCGACTTTGGTTTCTATGAAAGAGAGCAAACAGCTTCCTATTTCACAAGGCCCTCTTGATGCTATAGCCACATAAAGCAAAAACCTTGACGAGAGCCAAAGCCAATGTCATACACTGTTAGAATATAGGTAGACAGCTTGCTTCTGTAATATAATTGTGAGATTACCGCTTTTGGCGACAACGCAGGAATCAGGAAAACTTTCAGATCGGAGTTTGTCTTTGCTTTTTTTCGTTTCTTGCCAGTTCCTTAGCTCTGAGATGATTCGCATAGTTTCTTTCATACTTTCTTTCTCTTGGCCATGTGAATTTTTAAAGTTTTTCCACAGATCACAACTCTCTGAATGCTGTTAATATGTTCACGAACTGAGGCCTTTACGGAACTCGGAAGAGGAGAATTAAGATTACATTCAGATACAAT
Organism: Syrphus vitripennis; assembly: GCA_958431115.1. Taxonomy (NCBI): domain Eukaryota; kingdom Metazoa; phylum Arthropoda; class Insecta; order Diptera; family Syrphidae; genus Syrphus; species Syrphus vitripennis. The sequence continues at coordinate 76,392,482 of OY288109.1, read as the reverse complement.
GTTTCCTCTTTTTAAAGTTTTATTTACCACAGTTGTATAACTATTTGATGGCAGAGTTTAATTTTTTGATGAGTCTGTAGCCTTGGCATATAGTAATAATACGAGAGATTTCTTCTACTTTCAGAGTTTTCTTCATTACCTGAAGGCGTTGGCCTTACCCGTAGTCTTTTTTTCTTTGCTGAACTTCAACGTATTTAGAAATGTAATCTCTCTGCCGATTAATATCTCCCATTTTCCAAAATGCTTTGAAAACCTGTTGTCTAAAAGATTCTTCGATTTTAAGTTGGCATTTCAGCCTGCATTTTTCACTGCAGGGAGGTTTCATTTTCCGTTCGCAAACTATGTCGTTTAATTTACGTATTTTTGCGTACTGTTTCTCAAACTTTCGTGTCCATTCGGCCTCTTTTCGAACGCGCTTTCTCGAAGCAATGGGATTTGACTAGCCTGGAACTATAACTTATTCTTCTTCTCTTGGACATCTTATTAAAATGAACGAACTTAACCTTTATACTTCACGTACTAGTACAACTATTCTAAGTCACTACAAAAGTGTGGATGTGTGTGTATGTTAAGACACCGTCCAGAAAAAGTGACTGTTTGGTGTGCTTTATCAGCTGGTTGAATCAAGAGCTGGCCATAACGTTACAGTCAATGGCGACTGCTATTCAGCCATGATTACTGACTTTTTCTTTCCTCAACTCAACAACCAAGATGTGCAGAAGTTGTGGTTTCAACAAGTCGGCTCAACATATCACACAGCTTGTACAACTATTGATTTATTGAAGGAAATATTTGGTAAACACACAACTTCACGTTTCCCGTGACCCGTGACCCGTGAATATGCCTCCAATAGATTATTTTCTGTGGGGATTGGTCGCTAATGCTGAGGCCGTTGAGGAACTAGATTTAGTAAAGTCACTATTCCAGGATCTCCTTTTCACAAGACGACCAACATGTGGGCATCCAATTTCACTTCATCACAAAGAAATTCAAAGAGGGACTTTTTGGACCAACCACCGCAAGACCATTTATTACTGAATTATTTTTGAATTGGAATTTTTTCTCATACAATTTTGTTTCTTTGTCTAATGGATAAATATTATATTTTTTTTTGTAAAATCATTAAAACCGGTTTTTCAAAAACTATTTTTTTAAGTATTTTTATAAAAAAAAATTGTGCGAGTACTGCCATCCGTCTCAAGGCTTCCACACAGCGGATTTTAAACTTTCTTTGAATAATCCTTAAGTACATCAACTACATCATCCCACAACTGCAGCGTACATTTCTATACTGATGGACCAAAACTGATGATGGCAGGATCGGGGGTTGTGTGGACCAGCAAGCTTATAAACTAAGCCTATCATTTCGTCTTCCTAATCATTGTAGCTTGTTGCAGGCGTAAATTTCAGCGATCAAAGATTTTTCTTGGATTAAAGAAAACGTGATATATGAGTTATATCCTTATTTTCTCATATAATGAAGCTGCCCTTAGGTCCAGGCAATTGTAAGCCTCATGAACTACATGCAAACTCATGCTCGTGCAAATTGCTATTTAGGATGAAAAAAACTTTAGGTCTTAGACGATCTCAGCGATCTTGTTAACACAGACATCAAAAGTCTCTCAATCTTCATAAGGACCTCCAAATATTTCAACGAGCAGGGACAAAATCATTAGATTCATGTAGTAACACAATGGGCCAGTTCTTAACCTAAGTGTATCACCTCTGCTCACAGCCACGTCAACTTGATCTGTCATAACTTTTTTCTGATATAACTGACGTGTCCAAAACTTGCCCCTTAGTACCTTTAGTTGCAATTAAAAAAGTTATGGTAAAAAATCCGTGTCAACAACATTTTAAAAATTCAAAAAATAAAAATCAGAACCTACTGTATTGTGTTTTTTAACACTAAGTATTAAGTAACAAAATGTTTTTATCTAATTTCTTCTAAATTATGTTAACAATATTGTAGTTGATAGAATTTACTTTGACAACACCTATTAAGCTATCTTAGCTATTTGCTAAAGATAGAAGAATTGTTTTCTTACTCCATTTTAAAATAATTACACAGGTCGACAAAAAAATTATTTTTTTTTGTTTCTGTGTTGAAGTGGCGATTTTCTCAATCCTGGTATTGAATTCTATATAACTGCATCTTTTTTTTTTTTTTAAGTTTGTTTCTGCACCTATTACAATGATAAATAAATATTATGGGTTTTCAACCAACTCTAAGGTTTAAGTGTTCTCGGCAAGAGTAAGATAACTGTAGCGCTAAGAAATGATAACGGTTTTTGTAGAACACTTCTACAAGTATTTTTTTACTATGACAAGGGGGGTCTATTTCCCCCCGTTTGGGCGGGAGGGGCAAATTCATTAAAAAAAACTACTAAAAATGGAAAAAAAATATTAAAAAATAACGGTAATACCTACAATTAAGTATTATACTTTTTTTTAAAGATAATACTCTATTCTATTACCCAGTTTTTAAATCAAGCAAAATCTATGCATAGTTTTTGAAACAACTAGTTTCAAACTCAAAATTTGATCGAAATTAATTTTTTTTTCGCAAAAAATCAATTCGGGTGCTTCCGCCGTCTTACCTTTTGAGTTTACCGGTATATAACCAATGACATTTTTGTAGAAGAGAGTTGGGGCAATAATTTTGTAGTACATTGTTTTTTGATGTTTTGAAATTTTTCATCATCTTTTGCATTTAAAAGAACAAAAATAAAATTGAAATTTTCTTTCAATCAACTTTTTTATATTGAAGGCGTGGCCCCACCCCCATGGGTTCTACACAGAATGTAGCCTCAAGTCTCATGGTAATTTTAAGCCCTTAACCTTGAGGATCGAACGAGTAAAATCAAAGTTATGATTTATTTAGTTAATTAATATCAATTTTTATCAGTTATCTGCCTTTAATCCATAATATCAAAATTCTAGCTATAAAAACAAACTTTTTCAGGTAAAATTTTTTTATAATTAGTAAGTGATGTAGGAGCAACAAGAAAATCATATCAAGAACCCAGAAACAAAAATAGTGTTGACCTGTGTTATCTACCCACTCCAAGTTGCAACTATTCAAAGCTCTTCAATTGTATTCAATAAAGTTGTGTTCGATTAAATATTTGATGTATATACATTGATAAGAAATTATTGTTAATATATTTTGAAGTCATACTGCAAAAATATACTGTTCAAATTATATGATTGAAATTGATATGTGGATTGTTCATAAAAAACAGCTTTCAACTTATTTATCTCGAGAATGGCTTATCGAACATAACATGGCTTGAAAGTAATTTTTTTAAGAAAAGTGAATAAGATGGAATATTTTCCTGTGCTATTTTTTTTTAACTCACTATCTTTATTTGCCATTATATAGGATATAGGGAAAGGCTTGCACTCGTAAACAACAATTGAGATTTTAGTGAAACTAACCATTACTAAATTTATTTAAATCCAGATGTACAATTTTCTATACATTTAAGTTTCTATATTATTTAATTTATTCCACACTTCAAGTCAATTTTTAATCTAATGTCAGATTAATCCAATTGAATTAAAACCGTTGCACAAATCTGAGTCAAAAAAAATACATCCAAACTAAAACACAGGCATGTTATAGAGTGCATAATATCGAGTTGGTTTTGATAAAAATAATAACACTCATCATCGTCAGGGTGAGTCAACTAAGCCTTAATAGTTTGTTTGTTTCGACTAATTCCCTTAATATTGCTTAAACAGGGTTAACAAGTTAACATATGTACATTCGTCACTTACCCTTTGACCGTGAGTGTATTTATTGGTAGCTGAATAACATGGTGCAGCCCTCTCTTGCGGATGATTATGTTGATTTTTTAATTGTTGCGAAAGGAGTCTTGGATCATATTTAACTTCTGATTGTGCTGTATCCATATCGTATGAAAATTCATGATCATCGAAATACTCCATTGGAACTAAAATTATACAAATGAAACAAATGAAATCAAAGTAAAATATATTTTGACAATAATTTATGACAGAGATGGAAAATATTTAAGGTTAAAGGTAGCAAATAAAAAATTAATATCGACCTTCAAAATATCGATTGTTTAAATCTCCATTATGAAAAAGTCAACAGTGATCGAGATTTTAAAAATCAATATTTTAAAAAGTCGACTAAATTTTTGTCGATATATTCATCAGTTGGTTTTTAAACCAGTCGGAAAATCGATCTTGTGAAGTAGGTTTATACATTCGAGATATCGTACACATACTCAATCACAAAAAAAAAAATTGGTGGAAGGGCGTGTGGTTATTCAAATAAAATGTTTAACGTAATTGCGTTTATACTTTTTATTATTTTAACCCGTTTAAGCTCCTATTGTGGCCTTTGGAAGACATGTGGCTAAATGAACTTTAAAAGTAAAATTATACCAAATATCATCCAACTCGTATGAGCGGCTAAGGAAGTAATCTATTGAATAGTATCTACGCGCGCCGAAGTTATCTATCTTATAGGATCATGAATCTCCACCAAATAATAACGATGAAGTAGATGAAGTGGATGAAGAGAGAAGCTGAAATCTTTGGGCTAAAGATCAATACTGAAAAACAAAAAGGATCAGATTTGGAAATTCTTCATCTGCTCAAGTAAATATTTCTTGAACAGCCAGTGGAAATTGTAGAAAATTGTCAATATCTTGGAAGTCGAAGTATTGTCTCTACTGACGGCGTGTATTGCGTGTTAAAAGATAATCCAGAATCCAGGTATTCACCAAACGCTCTTTAGTTTAAATGCCTTTTAACTGAAAAAATCATCCATCATTCAGTCATTAAAAATTACCCTTTCATGAAATACTGATGGAGGATATTTTGAGTTAAGAGGCGTTAAGAGAATGAAACGGTGAATACCAGCCTAAATATTCTAAATGTATTGGCCAATAAACTGATATTGAAATGAATTGAATTGAAATTGAATGCACTGAAATCAAAATGATTGAATTAAAAGCATTTGTTGTCAAAGTTGTTATCAGAGAAGGGTTAGTTTTCAGCCGGTACAGTAACTATCAATTGTATTTTTTTTTTCTGAGGAAGAAGAAATTAAATTTAATAATACCAAAATTATAAATTAAACATTATACAGAATGATGAAAAATGTGATCCTCATTTGTTTTCTCATTCTGGGAGGCATAAATATCACAAGTTCGGGAATTCAAGTAAGTAAAATTTTATTTCAACGATCCTAAAAAAAAAAACATGACGCAACAAATCCATATACCCAACCAACCACCACATTTTCTTGCTTTCTTAGCGAGGAAGTTTTGGGGGGAGGGGTCTATGGGGTTTAGACCCCATAGTATAGGAATGATAGATTCTCAGTCCAGTGCATTTCTAAACAATTTATATGGGCGACTCAGAAATTTTTGTGACGTAATTTGTTCGGGCAAATTGTCGCATCAGTGAGCACTACGTCACTGAATTATTCAAATTTTGTACTACACCAGAATTTGTTTCTTGTCAAAAATTGAAAAAAAAAAAACGTCAATACAGATCGAAAATTAAACGGAAATATGACCAGAAAAAAAAACTAAATTCTGGCCTACTTTCCAAACTTTATTGTGGAAAATAGACTAGAAATTTTTTTTTTTTTTTGTATTCAAACAAGAAACCTTAAAGGTGAAGCGTGCGCCCTGGGCGGTAGTATTGCGACACGCGTGAAGCAATCATGTCGATTATAGAGCTCTTAGAATTTTATTGGCTGTGAATCAGATCGATCCGCTGCCCCTTCGCTTTTGTTGTAAAATTTAATAATAAAATTCGCCGAATGAACTACATTGTCGATTCTTAAAACTGCCTTATCATTTCTGAACTTTCCTATGGACGCTGTCAGTTTCTGATTTGAATATTTGCATGGCTCAGGCTCAGGATACTTTTTCAGTTGTTTTCGCTGAGGTATTTGGGATTTTGGAAGAACATTTAGTGCCAAAGTGGATCAACCTGCAAGTGACGGATGAGGAAAAACGTGAGGCTAGATCATATTTTTTACAGAAAATGTAAGATCCCTGGCGTGGTTATGTGTATTGATGGCACATACATCAAAATATTTAAATCCACTGGTGACAATGCGCACCTGTTTTTGAACCGTAAAGGATTTCAAAGCCTCAATGCCATATAAATCATAAATTTTTTTATTTTACTTTTTTCCATTCCGCAATCTCTTTAAATGGTGGACCTAAGGCATTGAGATCACTTTGGACTCTCTCGGAGAACTTTTGGTTTTCCTCGGGAGATTTTTTTGTAAGCTTTTTCGCTATGTCCGGTAGAGTCTTCATCAATTCAACCATTTCTCTAAATTGACCCCTATTAGTTGTCGGTTTTATATAAAAATGTTGAATAAAGACCTGAGCATTCATTTATGATAAACTTTTAACTTAAATTTTTGCCCTTTTCATTGTTTATTTTTGTTTAATTAAAAATCCACACGAAATTGGCGCGAATAATAGATCATTGAAATTGTACGAATTGTGAATTATATGCGGTTTCAGTAATACTAGATAAATTGAACAAAATATCGGTGGTGCAGGGAATGTTACCGACATTCGTTCAACTTTCTTTCGTCGTCGGACTTAGTAATACCAAATGTTTCGAAAATAATTGAGTTCATTGAGCTCATTCGGCGAGTTCTGTAATAATAATATGTACACAATTTTAAATAGCGGAATGGATTAACAGAATTTTAAAATACAGAATATAAAATAACGGAAGAGCAGAATAAAAGAACACAGAATTTTGCTGGTACAGATTTGCGGTACATTATCTTTGTAGAGAACATTCACGCGGGCTGTAATAAATTTATGAGACTCAAAAAATCCTTCCTCAATAGCTCATGAAAAGGAATTTTTTTTTATAGAAAGAGGATTTTTTGTGAGACTCATAGTCTCATAAACTTATAAGCGCTCGGTGAATACCAGCCTATTACTTTTTGTTTCAGCTTTTTTGTTTTCATTTTCAAAAAACTATTTGCTGAAACAACTTGACTTTATATGTTATTGCTGTAACTGCTTTTAAATATTATTTTGTGAAGAGTTTAATGTTTTGATGATTTAATTTAAAAATATAACTTTCTTTTGCAGGCCATTACAAGTGGTAAGAGTTTAGTATTAGTTCCTCAAGAAGCGTTTTCTCTTGTTATCATAAAGGATATTTCCATTAGGAATCATCCAAGCGCTTTAGTTAGCTGTTCGGGAACGATTTTGAGCAAATCACTAGTTCTAACAGCCGCCCATTGTGTGGTATATAAAAATATCTTTTACCTATATTTCGGAGCAAAGACATGCTGTGACAATTCTACTGAAAAGATAGCAACCGATAAAGACATATTAGTTCATCCTCATTACAACAAAACCGAGTACCTTTTGGAATTCGATGTAGGAATCATAATATTACGTACTCCCTTGTCATTTGGAATGGAGTTTGGAATTTTTCCAATAGAACTCCCACACGCAAACCTTGATAACAGTTATAAACGATTGCATGCCTTCATTGCTGGATGTGGAATTATTGACGATTTAAATCGAGATACTCCGAAGAATATACAAATTGCCAATGTTACGATGATTACTAATCGTGAGTGTAGCAGAATTAACAGACAAGGTCTTTACGTGAATTCCAGTTCTACTATTTGCACAAATTCAACTGGAGGAAGCGTTTGCCCTGGAGACTCAGGTGGCCCACTTTTTATGAGAACCACTAAAGGTAAACTTATACAATATGGAATAATTTCATTCACTGTCGGGAATGCTAATAGTGATATTTGTGAGAATGGTTTGGCAGCCGGCTACGTTCGGATCACTGCTGTGTTGAAGGACTTCATAATTCCAAATATGCAATACTTTGAAGCAAACACGGACAACCCACAAAAAGAATCAATTTTATTTTCGAGGACATTAAGTCTATCGATTGCAACATTAGTACTGTTAATTATTATAGTTCCAACTATTACTTGGAATCGTTGCAAAAATTCGAAAAAAATCATTACGGTTAAGACTTAATCTTGAGTTAGTTAAATTAATCACTAAACTGCATTGAGAAATGAAAAACAAATTGTTCTCAAGAATAAAACAAAATTATCATTACTATGTTATTTAGAATAGAAAAAGTAAGTTTTCAATCAACCATAATTTTCTTCTGTATTTGAAATAAATTCACTAAGCAAGTTGAGAGGTGCATTTTTTATATTGTTTTAATTAATTTCAGAAAGTTTTAATTGGTCATGAACAATGAAAATTGAGTAATGAACAATATCGATGGTGAGTGTACAGATATTTTTTTTGTATAGTCCAAAGGGGTTTAGAAAAATTTTGTATCAGCGTTATTTGTAACGTTATTTTTAGTGCTGATACAAAAATTTTCTAAACCCCATAAAACCTTTTTTTATGTCTGAATCTCTGGTTATTGCATACTACATACTTTTGTTGGAAGAAAAAAAATGATACTATGTTTAAAATTTCACCAAAATCAGTTAAGTAATCAGCGAGAAGTTCAGATATAAAGCAGGTACCGTTAATTTCAGTTCTATATATTTACATATTTTAATTTTAAATGAAACCGCATAGATCAAATATACAAATTTGGTTTATTCAAATTATGTCAAGAACCACTGCCACGATTTCGATCAAACTTTAAATTTGTATTCTCCATTTTTAAATGATTGTAAGAAAATTGTATTATAGATATTCGTCGGCGGCTTGATAAATTTTGCTCGAATTTTAAAATCTGTTAGGTATTCTATTTTAAGTTATATTGCATCTTATAATTTTACAAATAATTTTTTTTTTAGTTACAAAACAAAATTACGAAAAAATTATCTATAAAAGGGTTTTTTTTAGAGGTAAAGGACTTTGAAATGAAAAACAACAAAGATGAATTTTTAAAATTGGTATGAAATTCACATTATTCGAAAGATAATCTTTTGGCATTATAATTTAAATATTTCATTTCTGGCACATTTCTGGCCGTATGTCATCAATAACGCGGCGAATTTTGTACTCCAAGTGGTCGATCGCTTCGAGCTTATCTGCGTAAGCTAGCGACTTCATATATCCTCACACAAATAGTCTAGCATTAAATCGCACTTTCTTGGAGGCCAATTTACGGGTCCTAAAAGTGAAACTATGTGGTTACCAAACGTTTACGTTTGAATTTTATAAATCAATTGTGCCACGAACTGTGTGACATGTTGGGCCGTCTTGTTGAAACCACAACACCTGCACATCATGTACGATCAATAGAAAAATGAAAAAGTTGGTATAATCGCTTTTAAATAAATACGGACCAATGATTCCACCCGCCCATAAAGCACACCAAACATTCAGTTTATCTGGGCGTAACAGTGTCTCAACATACACTTGAGTGAAAACAGTACGTTTTCACTCTAAACACGACACTCTTGTTTATTGACGTCACCATTCAACCAAAAGTGAGCTTCATCGGTTAACAAAATTCTGTTATGAAAATCGGGATCAACGGCAATCTTATGTTGGATCCATTCACCGCAATTTGGAAGCTTTGTACTGGCCGGTGGCGTTAGTCCATTCATGTTGAAATGCCAATTTTCATAAAATACTTTCTAAGCCTTTGCGTGGCGAAAAAGAACACACCATGCAAACTAACACTGTTATTAAAATCCAAAATACACACATATTTGAATTTTTAAACACAATAACTTTTTTGAAATGCAAAATATTTTTTTGCAGCAAGTAATTTTCAACTTTTTAAGTCAAAGTTCAGACGAAATAGATCAAAAACAAAGTTTATACAGGAGAAAGTCGTTGTTCAAAAAAAAATAGTAGTATTAAATAATTTAGCAAAAACATTAAACAAACAATTAAATATTAAACAGACAAATTAAAAAAAAATCAATTATAAAATGAAGATTAACTTAATATTTGGTTGTAAAGCCTTTGTTATTAATAACGGCTTGACAGTGACGATACATTGAATCCACCAACATCTGACAAAGACTTACTGGTATTTTCGCCCAGGCTTCCTTCACCGCCTTCCAAAGATCGCTCATATTGTGTGTTTCGGGTCATTATTCCATTGGAAGTACCTTTTCTCATACTCGACGTAGGGAAGCGTCGTCAAAATATCCACTAATTATTCTATCTATTAGATGTATTGGCCCTACAAAGTATCTCTGAACCTCCATGCTTTAAACGGTTGTGGCTTGTGGAAGTGTAATTTGGCTGGTATTCCGTGTACGGTGGACGAAGGATGTATTGTCGGGACCCAGTACCACCAAAAGGTACAAACTTGCTTTCGTCCGTTCACAGTATATTTCGCCATTTCCCCACTGGCCATCAGTTGAGATGAATTTTAGCAAAGTGAAGACGGTTTTTTAAATGCCTTTTATAAAAGCGGCTCTTTTCTGGGTATTTTCGCGTGCAAATTTTGTTCTAGAAGTCGTCTACGAACATACACTGCACTTACAGGTAAATTTAAACTCTTCTGGATTTCGAATGATGACGCAGGTTGAACTGGTTGAACTCTGCTATATCGAATATCGCACATTTGGTCTGTCATCCAGTGGCGGCGTTTTTCGTTTCCTGTTTTGGTTTTCGGCTGTTTCGGTGTATTCGCACGTATAGTATTTCCCTTTTTCTCTTAACTTTACAATCAGCTCAAGCTTTTCTTTTGTGCAATGCTTTGCTCGCCCCATTTTAAGACATTTTAAATGAAAAAAGGTTTTTTTTTTGTTTTAATTTTGTGAATTAACAAACAAATACATATTTAATTATACAGTGGCTCGAACGACTAATCAGACACAGAATAGAAAAAAATTGGAAGTGCAATTTCCCTAAGAAAATGTATGGGGGTGTTAAATTTAAACTTCATATTTTATTACAAGGGAACTCATATTTTTTTTAAATTAACAAAAACTACATTTTAAATTGCTATTAAAACAAAGGAAACTAAAAACTAAAAGAACTCCATAATTTCACGTCTAACGTGGCATTGAACAAACTTCGGGCGGTATTTTTGTTTCTAAAATTCTTTTGAGCAACTCGACGTCCCAGTTCATCCCAAATATGATCTACTGTTCTATTCTATGTCCGATTAGTCGTTGGGGCCACTGTACGTATGTACTTACTTTTGACAAAAAAAAAACTGTTAAAATCGGATTTAGTCTATTATATTTATAAAGATTAACTGTTTCTATATTATTATACGTAGTAAAATATGAAGTTTGACTCATACCTGCTTCTGTAATTGATATTGCTATAAGCATTGAGGTTTTATTTTAAGAATTATTTTTTACAAATTTTAACATGTGCAAAGTAAAATTTGTAATGGTGTCATATTATAAATATCAAAGTTGTAATGCACTATTATTACCTATTTTAAACACAACACATTTTTTTAATGAAAAATCTTTTAAATTGCATTACATTTTATTGTAATGCAAATTGTTTTCAACTCATGTATATTGCAGTAGACGCAATAGGTATAGTGAACTCACAAAATTTTATACAGGCTACTCTAAATAGTTCAACTCTCGATAATGAGGCCGTGAGAGCAATAGTGGCGTAACCCATACAATTCGATTTAGAGTTACGAGAGATTTAAGAAACAGGGTTTCTTTAAACATTTTTGTATTTTCCCTTTGACATTTTTGATTAATCTAAAAATGTAGTTTAAAAAAGGACATACTTTGTAGGACAAGCTTCTTTTTTTTTAATTCATTTTTATTTTGGAAAAAAAAGTGGGTTACGCCACTATTGCGTTCATGGTTTTCTGTTAAAATAAAGAAAAAAGAAAGGTTACGTCAAATTTATTATATTATATTTTTTTTTTTATCTCTCATAGTTCATATTTTAACAACAAAAAATTATATGTACATTTTTACATATTTTTTAATCATTTTACTCCTCGTCTGAGAAAACGTCAAATATTTCAATTGGAACGCCTGTTGACGTTTTTTAAATTATTATAAAAAAGTGATGGATTGGTGGTATAAATTGAAGCAGTTCTATTAAGTCTTTCTTTTTTATAGTTTTTTATTTTAGGTTGTTCAAGCTGATTGGGTTTCTTAATATTAACCGATTGTCTCTTTTTACATTTACCTCTTCGAGTGAAACATCAATTTCATTGGAATACTTATAAAAAAATGAAATGAATACCACTTGATCTTTAGCCATTCAACCTTGGAATTTGAAATAGAAATTTTCCGCTTTGTGACATTTTCTTCCATAGATTTTGTGGAGAAAAAAAATTAGATGAAGTCATTTTCACACTTCCAAATGGGTTTCTCTTTCTGGCCGAGGAAATGACATTTACCCAATCATTTGGGACGAAGATATCCCTATAAATTTTTCTATTCTTCTCTATTATATCAAAATCTTGGTCAGATGGCAAATAGGAATGGCCACTAACTAAAAATGTATGGTCCATTTCTTTAACAATAAAATCGGGATGGTATACCATTAATTGGCACAACAGGGAAAGTTTTAAATTTCTATTTTGGCCCCCACATTGATCAGAATACATAGACTGACATAGACATAGACTGTTCTACGTTCTTAAAATATTGCATAAAACAAGATCCAATTTCTTGAGACCCCCTTGACGTTGTAGACTCATCCCAAACATACGTGTGAACTTTTTCACTGCCCATATTATATGTATACCAAAGCAAATGGTCACAATCTATACCGAAGCAAACAGTTTTTAAGATAAGTATGAAGGTTACGCCATTTTGGCAATAAAACTATGATCAAATCATAAAATGCAATAACACTTTTTTGAGTGCCATCTGGTTTTGAGTGTAGATAGCTGCATTAAACTATTTTTGTATTAAAATAGATATATTAAGAGACCCGTTTTCATGAAAAACTCATTTTTGAAAAAAAGTGGTTTACACTATTGCACTGACGGCCTAAAATAGTGAACACAATTTTTTTCTCAGAATTAAAGGAGAACGTTCAGCCATAGCTAAAATGCGAGTATTGGATTGGCTCTTCTAGGACAATTTACCGTTCATTCTACACTCCTCACAAAAGTAAGGATCCATCAATGCCAGTGAGGCACACGTGTATGGTGTGTTTCTACTTTTGTGATACACTGTTTTAAGGAAAGAATTTCAACCGTAATTAATTACCATATTCTTATTTTTAAAAAATCATTTCAGTTATGTGTTTCTTAGTTTTTTGTTATCAATGAGTTGTGCAAGTTTTTTTTTTATTTTTATTATTAATGAATTATTAATTTTTCGGTTGAAATTGTTTTTTTTTTTTAACGTAATAAATTAAAAGAAAACTTCACACCGAAAGTAATGTGTATATTTATTCAAACCCAACATTGGAAATGCTTTTTATCTTCTCTCTCGAAATAGTGATCATATTCTAAATATTGAAAAAGCCTGGTTTTTATTACTTAATTATATCAAGGGTGGCAAAAACAACGATTTTTTTCAAAGCTTGATTTAAAAATTGCATACAATTATTCTTTCTTTCTAACAATTCTTGAAATTCTATTTTTTGTTCCCTTTCTAATAACAAAGCTTCCTAAATCTGTCAATTTTCCATACAAATTATGACTTACACAACGACGCTTATGTCGTTTTCAATTGGCAATCCGGAATTGAACAGTTTTTTTCGATTCTAAAAAATTTGAAGTTTGGTGTGACTGTATTAGTATTTAAAGCAATCACTTCACAGTTCGCACAATTTTTTAAATGTAAGAAATATGACATTTATCAAGTGCGACATTTAAATCTTTGAATGTGTGAGTGATTCTGTTTTTGCTTCTGATTTCAAATCCAGAAGAGAAATTCTCTTTTTTTTAGAATCAGAACTGTCACTTTTGTCCAATTGAACGTATTCAGAATACTTTTTTCTGCTTCCAGATTGCCAATTGAAAACGACATTACTTACATGGCATGAATACCTTTAATATTTTTTTTCTTTGTTTTAAAATGCAACGGAAGTGAGGAGCAGTGTAATAATTTTGAAATCATAAAAATAAAATGTTTAAACTTTCTTGAAGTTCTAAAAGAAAGAGTCCCAAATTTTCAAAAATGGCGTAAAATATCAAAGATTTAAAAAAAGAGGAATCCCAGCTTTCAAAATCGCTAAAAATCGAATCTAAAGAGTCCTGAATTCTGAATTCATATGGATAGTTTTCGAGGAACTTTGATTACACCATACTCTGAATATACAATTTAATAAGAACTTTCAAATCAGAAGTCTTTTCAAATCCCATCCAGTTCTGAGATTCAGCTTATTTCTTGAAAATCGATGATTATCTGTTATTTGTTATCGTTTTCGCTGCTTTCATTTTTATTTTGCTGAAACTTAAAACAACTTGTTTTAGGAAGTGAATTGAGTTTTGCATAATATTTTGGGTGCTTCCGTTGTTGTTTTTTTCTGATTGAAGCTTTAAACTTTCGATATTAATAAGATCCAATAAATTGTTAGACTCATGTAATTACCTACCTGATCACAAAATACGATTCCGATCGAACAAAATAACGCAGATTTTTATGATTGGTTATTGCCTACTACATTATCCAAGAGATATTTCGTCTAAAAATGGTTTTGACACAGTAGGTATTGTAAATTGTTATATCTAATATTTCAAATTAAAGGCACACGCTACGATACAAAACTCCCGTCCGCTGAAACGATCTTAATAAACTCTTATAGTATGTCGTTACCTATCTCCTATCTTACCAAAATAAATAAAACATTTAGTATAATAATGATGATGTAGAATGTTATCGAAACTGTTCATGTTCTTATCTTGAAAGTGCAAGTAATCGCAATTTTTTTTTTTACAATTGCAAGTAGGGTAAACTTTTCAAAAGTCATTGACCCTTTATCATTTTGAACAGTTGAACAGAAAGTTATCGAAACAAGTTATTGCATAACTTTCAGAAGTGGCAAACAATTTTTTTTTCAATGATTCACTAAATTGGTGGGTGGACAAATGTACAAAATTCACTTCAGGCTTATTTCAAGGTTTCAGATTTACAAAATAAATTTTGAAATTTGAATAACATTGTTCTAGAGGGCTTACAAACGATTTTTTTGTGCACATAGTAAAGTGTTGGATGGACAATTGTAGAAATTTAACCCCCCCCCCCCCCAAAAAAACACTATATTTGCTAAATGAATGCTAGAGAAAATCCCTTAGTTTTAAGGGTTGACATTTTCATTGCAAATGTTTAAAATTGAATAACTTTTCTACTGAGGGGGTGCGGACGATTTGTTTTAGGAATTCGCAAGACTGGCGGGTGATAGAGGTAGATAATTAATTGCTGCTCTCCTCAAACTATAATTTGGGTAGATAGATGACCCATTTTTATTTGGGAGGGTTTTTTGTTTTTGAAGGTGATACAATATTTTTTTTTAGACTCGCGAGAATAGCCGGTGTACAAACGAACAACATTTTGTTTTTATGTGCAAATTTAAAAATTTGAATATTTTTTTTCCTGTTAGCAGTTTATGGATAAAGATTAGCAATCAACTACATACGAGTATATCCTTCTCAGTCCTCATTTGTTTTTTTTTTGTCATTCCCATAATAATTTAAAAGTTGAATAATTTTCACTAGGGTTGGACAAACGATTTTAAAGGTTGAACAAACAATGGACAAATGAATTTGATAAATCCCACCAACAAATTTTGAGTTCGGGGTTCCCAATTCACACAGCTCCTATAGTACCCACAGTCGCAAGTTGAAAAATCAGGGAGAATTGATAGTAAGAATCACATTGCTAGAACTTGTAGATTGGGTGCAATGAAAGGAACGCACTTTTTTTTAATTCCAAGATGCGCAGATGCCAACTTGAATGCACTTCCCTAAAATCACCTTTTGAGGCAGTACAGTTATTGAACTACAAAGTCTCAATTCAAATGGAAAAAATTGAGAAGAGAAAGTTTGTTATGGAAAAGTACAAGACTTAATCCACTGAAAAGTTTTAGGATACTTATTGTCTTCTAAACGTCTAATTTCTATGGGAGAGTTCTTTCCAAAACTATTATCACTCGAGCAGATTCAGTTGCAAAAGCGATCAGTGTTGTTTATTTCTGAAATTTAATAAAGAAGCAACCATCCAAATATAGCTAAACACTTTTCAGTGTTACCTAGTAGTACTTCTTGTGAACATTTTTCTCGCATGCAAGCGGTTCTCACCCTGCTTTTTGCATTACCTTACACGCCTTTATAGCCTTATATTAGTATTTTGTCCTATTAGGAAAAACTGGCTAAAAGGTTTCAAGTACTTTAATCAAAATTTACTCTTTTGACGTGCTTATTTAGAATCCAAAATAAGAATCGTCCCATTATGTCAGCTTTTTCTGATATTCCAGTTTGAATATTAAAAATACTGACGCAAAATTTAAAACAACCCGGGTATTAAGCCATTAACATTATACTAAACTTTATTGAATATTGAACTTTTCTAAATTTTAAACATTTGGTTGCTAATATCATGCTAAAATAATTTTCTAAGCAAACGCCAAACCGAACAGATGGTTCCTTAGCGATCGTACTCTTCTTTGACATTTATAAACGTCAAAGAGAAGTTAGAGTTACCATATTGCTAAAACGATAAAATAGATCTTTGGCGATTAAAATTTTAGTAAGGCGTTAGCAATTTTTACGTTATTTTTATTTTTGATACCATAATAATAGACATGGGTACGTATCGTCCTTTTGCGTCCAATGGAACACAAATCGTAGCCTCCTTTTAACCGCAGGATACACACCGAGATTTAACTTTAATCATTTTAGTGTTCTCTGCATCGTTTGTTGTTTTTGTAAAGTGAATCTTAACGGCAGGACTTCCACCTTCCACGGCGAAGAGTGTTATTGCCTTTTATTTGATTTTCTAACGAATATTGATACGAAACCAATTTTTCTTATTTATTCAGTTAGGATTTCTTGGCATACATCTGAACACACAATCTGGAATCTGGAAACCTCCTCGTTGTCGTTTTGTGTATATTGGCTTTGGCTTGCCGATATACTCGTGCTCATTCCTAATTTGTTTACTAAAAAATTCTTGAATATAAAATAGAAACCCAAAATAGAAGTGTTATGGCATGGTATTTTTTATTTGCTGGTCGAAATGTAACATAAATGCATAGGCACGTATAGAAGACAACAAACGAGCAATGGCGACATTTTAGATAAATCTTTTGATGAAATGTTATAATATTGAATATTGGAAATGATCTTATATGAGGATTTAAATACGTCTTATTGGATTTAAGGATTTAGCAAAATTTATGTACTTTGATAGCGATATAATTAAAATTTATTTCATTTTCTCGTACCCGTTTTGTGTTCTTAAAGAAGTACAATTTCAGATCTAACCAGTTTTACACAGGCCCATTGAAAATATAAGCTATGTATGTTGGATGAATTCAACAAAATGTTGAAGGTATCAACAAAATGAATAAGGACAATGCATTTCAGATAAGCTCGTGGAACATCTGAAGATCCTCAATGCGAGTCTGTTTTAGCCGAAATGAGGTAATTTTGCGAATTTCAAGAAAAGCGTTCACATAATAAATAATGTGGTAATTTCGTTTGACAGCTCATTGTTATTTTAACTTTCAGCCAGGAAGAGAAATTACAAATTTACGAGGCTGGCTCACAATCAAATCTAAACTTGTGTTTGGCTGAATGCGTTCACCAAATTTCGGAGATCGATTTGTGCAAATTAATTTTTGAGCTAATTTGGAAACTATGAACGAAATTACCTCATTTGGCTTAAAGAAAACAGGTTATAAAGCAATAAAAAATACATAATTCAAAAATAAAGACAATATGATAAAAAAATATGAAGGTGGTTTCCATGAAAAATATTTATGGATATCTGCACCTTACATGTAAGTTTTATGGATATGTGCTTTAAAAAGTACTTTAAAAAAAAAGTGTAAATAGGGTTTCATTCTTTTTTGCTAATCTTTTTCTTCTTCTTTTACAGACGGTTGTCATGACCTTGCCTGGGACCACAAATCTATCCCACTCCACTACTTCACACTAAGGGCCCCCCTTGTGGGGTTCCATCTCAGGAAATGTCGAAACGCCACACGGTGTTGGATTGTGTCATGTCTAACGTTAAGGCTACTTCGGATTTTCTCGCTTCTTATTGGCTCACGCTTTGTTACTCCTCATTTCTTACATCTCTTACGTGTTGAGCTTTCCTTTCCATAACAGAAGATGGCAGAGTTTTACAGCCACCTCATCCACCTTACGCGATATCGTCGTCCGTCACAATCGCTATCGATCACAGATCCAAGATATTTAAATTTTTTGGGCTCGGGAAGCATTCAAATATATGTCCGGATAAGAATAACTGATTCACCTTAGGATCATTCATCTTATCGTGAAGCAAAAAGTCAAGGATTGTAATAAAAAGCAAGGGACTCAAGAAGCATTCCTGGTGTACGCTTGCTCTACATTGTAAAGGTAGAACTATAATAGTCGGAAGTGGTAGGAAGTTAATGTCAAAACCGAACGAAAATTAGCTTTCCGAACACTCAAATGGAGAAGGCAGCCAAAATATGTGCTTTCACCATTTTGATTTTTGTATCTATCTGTCAATTCGCTGTCGATGAGCGCTCTTGCTATCGACAGCGAAAGCTAACGAAGCCTAACGAAAGGCACCCAATCGCAATCTAGACTCGATGTCTTCCATTTCTTCCAGAACCCAGAGGGCCCACTCACGTCTGGCCCAATCGCTTTTCGCTGTTTGAAGTTACTAACT
The DNA here is from genome assembly GCA_958431115.1 of Syrphus vitripennis. Lineage (NCBI taxonomy): Eukaryota > Metazoa > Arthropoda > Insecta > Diptera > Syrphidae > Syrphus > Syrphus vitripennis. Next base: position 76,373,716 of record OY288109.1, on the reverse strand, counting down.
CATGTCGGCGAATCCGAAAAATACATATTGATTATGACTCCTTCATTGTTAGGTACAGCAATTCGAAAGTAAAGCTTCGGGAATTGTTCATTTAAAAGTCCGTATGATTTCTAGTAGGTATATGATCGCCACGGCTGGCTCGAACGTAATCTTATCTGGAGGTCCAGTTTTCGATTAATTTTTCCAACTTTTGTGGCAATAACGCGCTCAATTTTTCCGATAGTCGATCGTTTCTAGCGAAGTTAAATGGCATGATCTTGGAAGACCATTCACGGGTCCAAAACGTGGAACTATGCTGCTACTAAACGTTTCCTTCAATAGATCAATGTGTCTCGAGGTGTGTGACATGTTACGCCGGCCGTCTTGTTCGAAACACAGCTCCTGCACATCATAGTTGTTCAAAAGTCAGTAATCATGGTTCTAAAGTGATAACCACTGACTGTAAAGTTATGCCCAGCATCGTGATTCCACCAGTCCATAAATCACATCAAATAGTTTTTCAACGTACACTTGAAGATTACCTTTACTTCCAATACGTTTGTTTATTGACGTATAGCCATTCAACCAAAAGTGAGCTTCATCGGTTAAGAAAATTCTCTTCTTAAAAAACGATAATCTTTTTTTGGGTTCATTCACCGCAATTTGGAGGCGTTGTCTATTGGCCTCAGTCTATTCATGTTGAAGTGCCAAGCCAAATGCTTCAATTTGAGCCCAACATTATTTTTGTTGGCCTAATATTTTACAAAATACAGTTTTTGAAAATAAAACTTTGTGTTTAAAAATATACAAAAAATTGAATTGTACCCCTTTCACCTTAACATTTTAAACCCTGATCCAAATTTAGGGTGTGTAGCTACTCTTTGGGAATATGACTATAAATAACGCAAAATAAGTTAAAAGAGTGAAAATCTATAACTTATTGTTGACTTTTTTGGATTTGATTGAGTTTATGAAAATATGAAGGAATATTTGGGCCCGTATTCACCAATTTTTTTGGTTTTAAGACACTCCTAACTCAAAAAATCCCTATTCCATAGTTCAAACATGACCATGAAATTTTCATCATTTAATGAAAGAGGGTTTTTGAGTTAAGAGTCTCTTGAACTTAAGAGCGCTTGCTGAATATCAGCCTTAAAATGTGAATTAGTTGATAATAAATATTATTTGCTGAATAATACAAAAGAAAATAATACTTACCAGCATGAGTGACATATCCAAAAAGGCATGATGTGGAACACATCCAAATGCAGATATTCCTTAACAATTTCAACATTTCGTTGTCCTTTTATGAATTTGCTAAAGCGTATCCTGTTTTTTTTTTTTTTGTTTATTTAATTTGCATACATATATCTTGAATTTTAATTAGACATTTGTTATTATTTGCTGGATTCACTTGTTTCCAGCTAAAGATAGATTCACTGTAATAAAACACAAGCACTTTATATTATATCACAGCAATGCAGTTGTTGTTGTTGATGTTGTTGTATTTTCAATACAAGGGAATACAACAATACCATTAGAACGTGCAAAAACTTTGCCATTTTGTTCGTTAGTTTCAATTGATTATAATTATAAATGTACCTTACCTACAGTCTAAAGAAGGCACAGACATAACAAGGACCGAATACAAAAATCTATTATTATCGTTCTTCACAACAATGTTGATGGATGGATGAAAGGTTTTTTGGAGACAAAAACGAGAAATGAATTAGACTGAAAGCTAGAATATCAAAAAAGTCCAAATAAAAAGGGAGGAAACTTCTGTGCAACCAGACGAAAACTTTTCAGCCCTATATACCATACTCAAACAATCAAATCAAAGATGAAGAGTTTGGACGATTTTATGTTCATGTTGATTTTATTGTTTGCATAGATGAGGATTTTGTAGTAGATATAAGCATAAAGGGTGTTTTTTCCAAAGATTGTTAAAAGAAAGCAAATTAATAAGTTATATTGGTCTAACACAGTTTTCATTATTTTTCTAATTCAACAACAATTCAAAATACGGGACCTGAAGTAGTTTATTTTTGTAATGATGATGAACGCCTCAAGAAATGAGCCCAAATTAATTGGGGCGATACCCAAAAAAAATCTGAAAAAATTTTTGTTATATTTTTTTTTTTATTTTGGGGCTCTTTTACTTTTTTCTTAAATAAAAGAACGCTTTTCAAAAATAACTAGAAGTTAAATGGAAAGAATGTCCAAATTGAAATTATTGCCCAAAAAAATCCCAAACATTTTTAATAACGCCTAAATCAAACAACAAACACCCAATTTAAAATCGTGTCAATATTTTTACAGAAGCAACTCTGTTGATAATGTTGGATTTTGAAAAAAACAGTATAATTGCAAAAATATTGGATAAAATAGGGCGATGTTTGTCGAAAAGTTTTATTAAAACTTCACTTTGGAAATATCGTCCAAATTTTACAAAAAAAATAGTTTGGAAATATCACCCAAAACTGAGACATGACTAAGCCAAAAATAATATCATATGATATCAATATTTCCAAAAATAACTGAAATTGATTTGGGTACTTCCACAATTTTTCGCATTTGAAAAAGTAGAACTTATATTTGATTTTGTTTAAAATAAAGAAAAAATTTTGCACCTTCGTTAATATTTTTGTGCATTTATGGAGGTTTTAATGTTATATAATTTTTAAAACCTTAATATTTTGACCGCGTGCAAGTAGTTAATTCACAATATTAAGAAACAAATATATTATACCTACAAAACCATAAAGCAACTCTAAAATACACACCCTCTAGTACAAAAAAACCAAATCGTTTCCATCAACATCCTTTTCAATTGCAACAATTACCATGATGGAGATGACATGAAATGAAATGGAGGCATTTTAATAAGTAATTCGTATAGTTGCAGACCTGAATTTTGTATCAATGAATTATATACAAAACTAAATCAGGCATGATTTTTCCAAGCTCTGGTAAAAAAAAAATCAATAAATACGTAAATATTAGACTGTTTCAATAATTTCTATATTTTAGATTTCCTTTGATACGGCTCAAAAGTTTCGGTTTTTCAAAAAAGACGTCTGTTAAAATTGCAGCGTTGAGGAACGTCTAAACGTTGGTGTTATATTTTTATTAGCTCAATTTTATACAGACGCGTTTTTTTCAAAAAACCAAAACTTTTCGAAGGGACTTTGTATTACATATTTTGAAACACACTACTGTACTTAACGGAACAGCAGAAGTAAAGGACAAAAGTGTACTTTAGTTAATGTAAGTTTTTTTTTAACATTTGCATTTTTGTAGGATACTAAAATTTTTGTATAAAAGAAGTACAAAAATGTATGTTAAGGCGAAAAGAACCTAATAAACCTAAAAAAATCGAAAGAAAATATCTTTCAGTTTTACAACACTAGTTTTTAAAACAATGTGCAAATTTTAGTTGGGTAATATTTCGTAAAGTTCCGTCTTGGCTGAATATGGAAGCATGTTTGAAGCCGTACAAAAATCATTTATTCTCATTTGCTTGAGGAGTTTATCAAGGTGAATTTTTTAAGTTAAGATATAAATAAAAAATAGACAGAAGAAAAAAAGATATTGGGTAAAAATAGACAAAATAGTTGGTTTTGTAAACCTTTCAAAAATTGTCAAGCTTATAGCTTATGTATATTTCATAGGTTTCTTTTCGATAATGAAGAATATATTATCTAGACGAGCCATGTTAATTATGAAATGTAATTCCATTTTTAGCTGTCCCCTAATTTAAGAACTGAACAACAAGTTTCTATTGAAATATGTACCTACATAAATACATCGCAACTTTTTAAAGACAAGGAAAGACAGAGCTTTTTGAAAAATTAATGAAGAAAATTCAATTCAAAAACCGTTTCATTTTTTATTTTGATTGGATGCTTTCATGAGTCTCGATTGCTATGTTCATAGAGTATGACCATAATGTCAAATATTATGGCTTCATTATTATCTGAAACTTATGTAACTCTGATATTTCATTAAATTTCAAACAATTATTTTATTTTATTACTATTTAATTATTGAAAGAAATTTGCAAGTTTGTAGCTTGAAAATGGGTCATAATAAATTTTGAGGTAAATAGAATACTTCATTCCAAATGTTATCCCTTTAATCACCCGCCTTTTCCAGAATAAACAATTAAATTTCTTCTCATTTTTTATCATTGTGTAATGGACGATATTCATTTTTTTTTAAATTACGAAAAAGATAAAATATGGACAAAAACTGAACTTGAAATTCAATGAATGTCGGTATTTCTTCATTATTTTAGTGCATTTACTTTATAAACCTAAAAAAGTCTACTTTTTTCTTGTGACACCTGTTCAGGGGTACCATAGTTCAAATCAAACAAAATACGATGCTACTGTTTTTTGGGAATTTTACTATTTATAAAATCCCAAAAAAACACCAATAATGTTGTAAACCTACTGACCGATATATTTGGCTTACTTTAAAATCTATAAGATACAAAATGGCAGCAAAACATGGTGTGGAAAATGAATACCATCTAGCTCCAGTCAAGATTTTATTGGAATCCGATTTAACAGAACTTCCTATTGATGGATTCAAGAAATGATCAACATTTCAAGCTTAATGACAACCTTTTCTCTCCCCAACCAATAGACACCAACAATTGAGAACTTTAAGACGTCTAAATATGACGGATGTCCTTGGAAAAATCTCAAAGCATTGAAGACATTAGATTTAAGCCCGTAACATATAAAAGAATATTGAGCATTCTTAAACTTCTTAACCAGATAGAATTCACTAAACTTTTTTTAGGCATTTACCCTCATTTTTTTTCGTTGCCATCTCAAGCACTTTTATAATAAAAAAAAAAACATCATTCAACCACACACGTGTTAATATCCTTAACATATGATTAAGTTCTTTGTTAAGTTTCTTTTAATAAAGTTTTCTCCTGGGAAGTGAGGCTGGCTATAAGTTCATTTCCTTAACACCAAAAAAAAAAAAGGAGCCCCGTTAGATTTTATCCATGCAAACAAAAGTCAATGTTAAAAGAAGAAAATTCTTATGGTGTGAGTCGGACAAAAAAAAACTCATAAGCCGGATATGATTGAGGACTTAACATGAAATAGCTTTTTATGTTCCTACGTTACTTATATCTCTACCTTTGGTCATCTCTCTTCTATTTAGAAAAAAGGTATCCAAGGTTCAAGAGAGTCAAACCAAACTTTCTTATCGATGGCAGTGTCAAGGGAAAAGGTGAAGTAAATAAATTTAAGGAAGTTTGTAAAAGAAAAAATATTATAATGAGAAAGCAAGATTTTCCGAAAATAAAAAAAAAAAAGGAAAATAAAATGAACGACCGAATCACCTGAACTTGCTCACTTAAAGGTACGAGTAGTAAGTAGAAAAAAAAAAGTTGCAAATGGAAATACGGATCTCATTGCAGATTAATGTCAAAAACAATTAAACTCATTCTTTGCAGGTTTAGACTGAAAAATTAAAACCTCATAGGATTTATTGAGCAAACATGTAGGAGAAAAATATTTCAAAAATCGTTAACGGACTTTTTAAAGAACATTATTTTCTGTTTACATAATGTACATGCATAAATTATTCGGCAAATATTTTTACATGGTTCTAAACAAGTACTGTTAGTAACAGATGTTTCCCCTCCCAGTGCTCCCCCTCATTTTTTACCGCTTTATTTTAAAAACCTATTTTCAATTCCGGTTCATCTGATGAGAGAAAAGAAAAGGCAACAATAGAAATATATTGAAGTATACTGTTTGTTATAATCGGATGTGAACTCATTAAGTTACAAAATCGATTTTTTCGAGCTTTTTTGAAAAATCATCTTTTTTAATCGAATTGCGTGGATAGAAAAAAAATATAAAAAATATTTTTTTAAGCTCAAATAAAATATATTTTTATAACAAAACCTTGAAGATCAAATTCTTTCAAATTGAACGATAAACGTAGAAGCTTTAAAATAATAAAGACATATCTGAAATAGATAATTCAGTATATTTTATGTAATTTTTTTTTATTAAATAAATTAACATGAAAACGATTTCGTATGAAGAAATTATTTTGACGTTTTCCTACCAGTAAATATGTATATTGTATATAGTATTAGTATACCAACAATATACTGTTGGAAAGCAGAAAATGTTGTCTCTCCAAAAATATTTAGTATATACATATGTAAATTAAAAAGTTTAAAAAATAGACCAAAAACCCGTTTTTTGCGAATATCTCGAAAACGGTTCTTTGAAAAAATAAATTAATGTCATTTTTGTTTTCAGCGACTACATTGTTTTTTTTTTAAGTAGCATCAGTGGCCCAAAATTTTGTAAAGCTTAGTGTATTCTGAAGTATTTCCAAACCAATAGTTATAGTAATAAATTTGAATAAATTAGTTATAAATTTGAAAGTACCCTTAAAAAAGGTTCTTCTTATCAAGTAAAAGTGAGATAGAGAATTCCACATCACAAGTGGATATAACCATTTGTCCATTAAAATTTAAATAAGATTGATTTGAGATCACCTTGATTTTTGGAATTTATTTGTATGGTAAATCTTCGAAATTTGTAGAAGATCTATATGGCTTATCTACTAATATCGCGGTTTAACGCTTTGTGAATACGTTGTTAAAAGGCTGCTTGCACCCAAAAATATTCAGCTTAAAATTCTGAACATTTCAATTCCATTGCCCGACTTTATGCAAGTTCTCTCTAAAAAAAAAGAGGGCGCCTAAGTTCACAAATATTTTAATGCTTTGAAATATATATTCCTCTCTTTCTTTAGGTATGAATTTAGTTGGAACTACGACTTGAACTGTTCAAAATTTTAAGCATCATGTTTGTTGCTTTAACACACCTTGGGGCATATTCATAGTCAAACTTTAGAACCGAGTCCAACTGACCTCGAGTCTAAAGTTAACACACAGGTTAGAAACAGCTGCTATTCATAAAGAATTTGGCAGGTCTGTTTAGTAAAAAACGCAAATCTACTACAATTTTAGTACTATTGCCTGTCAAGCCATTGAAATCCAATCCATTTTTTGACAGATAAAAAAAAAAACAACTTAGTCAAAAAGTCAACCGTTTTTAAGGAATGAGCTCCAGTTTATCTTTTGGGCCCGGGTCTAAATTGTCTATGAATAACATAAACTCCAGGTTAGCTTAGAATTTTATTGGCTTAATTATTCTTCTTGTCAAAACATGCAAAAAAAACAAATTTTTGGAAACTTCGTCGTCTTCAATCTCTTTAGGTGTAAACTATACAAGTCTTACCAGGGAATTAAACTGTTCAAAACTTCAACTTGAGTATTTTTTGTCTGCATACTTTTTCCGACGAACTCTTATTGAAAAAAAAAATTGATTTTTAAAATAAAGTTTGAAAAATGGGTGAAAGCGAAGTGAGTCCTTCGAGGACATTTCATAACTGATTGAATGTTCGAGTTTGATTATTTTACGAATCCCTAACTTACCCTTTAGAAGATACCTTAACCTTATTTAATCGTAAAAAACAAATTTAACACGTCAATAAGGGAAAATTCCATCATGAACAAACCCCCCCTTCGTTCTTCAAATTTATATATATATTTCTGGCTGTATATCTGTTTTTTATATTCCAGTTTGTTAGAATGTTATGTCAGATAAGATAGAGTTATTCTTTAAAATTGAATTTGGTAAATATAAAAATATTTATTCATAGCGATTTGATTTGCATTTTTTTGTCAGGGTTATTTATTTCTTGACAATTTGTCTAATTTGGAACTTGTTTCACAATGTCTTAGAAAAGTTTCAACTAAGCTACTTGGAACTTACTCGTCAATTAACGACTTCTTTCACATTTCACAATAGTTAAAATTTGACTTGGTAGATGTAATGCTGATTAGCAAATTTAATTGCCAAGTAAAATAATAACATATTTATGTCAGTGTAACTTTAAACAAATAAATTTTATAATTTACATTTCAATATCGAAAAATACCGAATAAACTTTAAATAAATAGACGACTCTTGAAAAAATACAATTGATTTGATATTTTCGATATACATACGTATTATTAAAAATATTTTCAAAATTCAAAACAAATGTCTGAAAAACTGGAATAACTGATGATAAGCTACTTCAATTATTGTGAAACATAAAGATCCTTACTGGGAGCATTTAATCAACAAGTTCAACAAGTATTTGAAACACAAACTTGTCACAATTTATTAGAATGTTAGGAAACTAAAAATTTTGACAATTTAAAAACAGTTTTTTCCACTTAATATACATAGGTGTGAGAGTTCAATTTAAGTAGAACTAATGTTGAGGCTAGAAACCGTTTTAATTTGTAACATGTAGTCTCAGATGAGATTCAAGCAATGCCATAACTAGGTAGTGCAAAATTATATATTTTTGTCGTCAGTTTACTGCTTACTTTTTTTAATACAATGCTTGGAAAACCTTAACCTTCTACAGGGGAATTAACAAAAATAAAATCTGAAATACCAAATATGAAGGACATTTTTTTCTCCCTATACCCTTAAGAGTTGTCCAGAGTTCAAAACAAGTTTTTTGATAATTTTTTTGTTATAAACATTGAATATTTTGTTTAAAAAAAAACGTTTTTTTACTTGTAGTCATATCATGGCTAAAATTGTTTTTGTAAAAGTACCTAATCGATTTTAACATTCAATGTTACATGCATTTTTGTGAGTGACTTTTTGGAATTAAAAATTTTAATATCAAATGACCCAACAATGATTATGTAACTAATTAAAATCGTTAACAACAAAATAGGGATAGGCATACAAAATTCGCTGTTCAATAAAAATATTCAAATGTAGATATGTTTTTCAGCAAAACATTCTATATAATTTAAGTTAGATTATACGATAGCAAATAACAAGCGGAATGCTGAATTATTTCTGGGATTTTGCACTAACATATTTTAAGTTATTAAACATATTAATTGTATTTCATTATTTCACTCGAAATCTCAGTCTGAACTAACTTTTAACACGTAAAATAATTTTATGAACATTTCCAGATATATGCAGATAATCGGATAACTAAACACATCTATGTATGTATTTATTTTTGTTATTTCCAATAACGAACAAAATACATTTTTGTTTTTATGGGCATTTTTGAGTTCAATGAATGCTTGAAATTCTTAAAATTTGGAAGTTGATTGGTTTAGCTGTTCCCAGCACAATTTCATACACTGCTGGGTCCGTGGACACTGTGGAATTTTAGGTAATAAAAAGCAGTTGAGCTTGCAAGGACTGGTTTATCATTAGATCCAAACCAACTAGACTCAAATGTAAAAATTCCACCCTATGCCATAAAACAAGCAATCAGTAAGAAGTTAGTTGAACTTTCAAATGATAGATGGAACACAGTTGCAACTTGTAAGAAATTTGAGGCCAAGCTAAAATAAGAAAAAAACAGACAGGCGATCTGAAAAAGAGATCGCTGAATATTTTGACAGGAATTATCACAGGCCATAATCTCTGTGGAAATGAAGAAGTAGAGGTCAATGGGTCACTGTCCAGCACGGCGCTCTGCAATATGAGGAAAAATATTCTTGGGTAGCTATTTCTTTAACGGTCTAGCAGAAATCTCGAAGGCAAAAGATAATAACATCTTCAGTCTAATGAACTACAGCAACGCCTCCAAATAGCTCGATGCTCCATAGGAGTTCTTAGGTTATACTTCTTAAAGGGATGCCACTATGGAGTAAAAGCATGCAAAAACGAGACAAAAGTCGATTTTAAAAATTGCAAAATTTAGAAGAAAAGTTTTAACCAAACGTTAGAGAAATGTCCGTAGATTAAGAAACTGTAAACTTTTTTTTTTTTACTCCAACTAATTTAGCCGCAGCACTAGCTCAAAGTCAGTGAAAAGGAGAACATATTTTTTTCTGCACCATCAACAAAAAAAAAGTTGTAATTTTAATTCATTATTTATTTAACATTTTGCAACTGTTGATATAATTTTTAACATGAATAATACAGATGCAGGTATGTTCTAATATATTCAGTCTGGTTTTTGTTAAAAAATTGAGTTTTAATAGTTTTTGTGATTTAATTTAAAAAATGCCTATAAAATGCATTTTTCTGTTTTTTGTTCTTTCTTTCTTAATCGTTTTGTTACTACTTTCCGTTAAATTCCGTCAATTTGTTTGCGTAAAGTGATAAAGTGAATCATAAAGCTGCAGTTGCAAAAAAAATTGGGTGCTACAATTTGCAACCTTAGTTGTTATTTGTGTTAGAAAAAAGTGATGTTTTATGCATTTTTAAGCTTTTTCTTAAAAAACGTAAATTTCGATATATTTGAAGGATCATCCGGCTTAATAGTTTGTACCAAAAAATGTTTATATGTTGTGATGAAAACATGGTCTGAAGGTGGATTTAAAGCTTAGTTGGATTATTTAGAAAAATATTTGTTAGACAAGGCATGTTGTGAGGAGGGTCAACTCGAAGAATTTGAAATTAAAATATGGCATTAATCAATTCTACATGCAAGAATTTGTCTTTTCGAAATCATTTTGCATATTGCTTATAAGCTTCCTTTAAAGAAATGGCAAATTTGAAAACAAGAAGATAAAGATATTTTCAAAGAAAAAAAACGAGAATTGCAAGAAAAATTCAAAAACCAACTCGGTCTAATAGTGGATGTACCAAAGCCTGGTTTCGGGAGTTTAAATGATGGCAATACAAGTCGTAGATTCTTTGAAGATCCACAAATTTCTGCCGAAATAACAGGTGTTGACATTCAGTTAATTTATAGGCTGAAGGTTATATTATTGTAGAAGTTCTATCCAGTGGATATAAAATCGATATTTCCAAGTTTGATAAATTTGCACTCGATACAAGGAAAAACTCAAGGAAAAATTGCAATGTAGAAATTCTTAATCGTTTGTTATTAACATCTGACCCCTTAATAACAAGCATTAGGTCTCATCCTATTAAAAAAAACAAAATCTTTTTCGAAAGAAGCAATTGAAATGCCTATATCTGAGGATCCAATTCCATCTCCATTCGATGACTCTGAAAAGAAGATAATAATAATTCTGAGGAAGAAAGCTAGTCTTGTTCAGAGTTTTTTTCCGAAGAAACATTTACCTATTTTAAGAAAATAAATCTTCGTACATATTCCCAAATAAATGTTATTTATAATTAAAAAACATATTTTTTACTTATATATAACATGAAATATATTTTATACGTCATAAAATATTGTTTCAGATGGATATCTACCCATTGAAGCCAAAAAATAATTTTATCTCGTTTTTTCATGCATTTACTCCATAGTGGGATGGTACAATCCGTCAGGTTATCACAAAGGATCAACATTTATCTAAGTCTGACGGGAACAAGATCTATCGTCAGCCCATCAGCCTAACCTAACGAATAAATATTATATAAAATAAATTGCATAACAACGAGTCTTTCCTATGGCTATTGCGTTCAGCGCCCGAAATCGAAAAATTGAATTACATTATTAAAGCTAACGTATTTCTTTCTTACAAAATTACAAGGTTACTGAATTAAGGAACTTAAAAGCTATAACTAAGTGTTTTAGTCGTTACATTGACCGCAGCCAATAAATGGCAAAACTGCATAATGATAAGTTATAACTTTTTGTTTAAAACCTTTGGGAAAAATTAAGCTAGCTGCCAATTGTCGCAATTTTATCTCCCGATAACTAAGAATAATACAAAAGTTGAGTTTTTATTATAATTTACGTCTTTATATATTTTTCTATCAATAAAAAAATAAATTCTTTTTCGAAAAAATGTAACGAAAAACAAATGAAATACGAACCACCCTAACGAACCTACATAACATCTTCATAATAAAAAATAAATTCCACAAACTGCAACAAATACAAAAAAAAATTGTCGCGCTTATTTTAAGTGCTCTAGATCCCAAGGGAAATGAGGTTTAGGTATCCACAAGCCACTTCAAAGAAATCTAACAGTATTGAGCAAAAACTTTTTTTTTTGAAATTAAGAATAAGTTTTCATGTCTCGCAGCTCTATTTTTTAATCGTTTTTGGGCTAAAAACTATCAGGCTTATAGCAAAGGAAGATCTCCCGCCTTCTATAATTTGGAACTTGAATTTATTGGCATGTGAAACAGCAATGTGTAATAGCAGAATCCAGAGGCTGAAAAATGTTTAAGGAATTTAATCACAAACCAAAATTAATTTTCTTTTTGTTTTGATTATCATTCTTCAAATCAATAAATATATCTTATCGCATTGTACGGACTTATTGATGCGTTTGGATTCAATTTAAGAAAAGAGAAAAAAAATTAACAAAAAAAAAGTATCAAGCTTACACCACAGACTGTGTTATTCCAAATGAATGATTTTTTTAAATTAAAAAAAAACATACACACTTGGATACTACTCTTGATATAGCAGCATAACAGAACACGGAGGATGGGAAATAGTCTACACAAATACTTTTACACCAACATGAGAGGATTACGGTTTTACGACGACAATGAATCCTTGCTTTCCTGTTGTTCCATTCAATAAAAAAAATCTCGTCCCTCTTCAATTTCGAATCAAAAGAGAAAATAGGAACAAATATATTTATATGGTTTTGGATGGGACAGATTGATGTTATCTGTTGAAAAACTGTCTAGCTGCACGAAACACGACCAGGCTAAGGCTCTTGCACGAGATAACAGTATATTGGTACACCACACAACAAAAAAAAAAAAAACAACATCAAACACCATAAGAAGTACTAACTGTACTCACATAACATTATTCACTTGAACAAATGGACAGATGAAAAAAAAAAATTAATCAATTTATTCAATTTCACTTTGATTGACGGCCAAAGAGCCCTCTATACATAATATTGAAAACTAGGACAAAACAACAAGTGTTTCCCAGGAGCTACACGATAGTATGTAGGTATGTGAACCGATCCGGTGCTGAATTTGATTAAAATCGTCCGCCACTCCAAATTAATTCAATGACCAGAAGCGTTTTGTTGAAACTTGAACTGCTTGGTATGCTGTGTTGAATGTTTTCGAGTGAAAAATCCATAGACCGGACGAATTTCAATCAACCGTTGACGATTTTCGTCCTTTCCTCGAGATAAAGGCAGCGTAAAAGTTAAAAATACCGACCGAACGCAAGGATAAATACAGTTCTCAAGTTTATTGCTCGACGAATAACGATTATCAATATTCCCGATAGCAACGGTGTGTATGGCCGTAAGGACAGGGGCTGGGATAGATATCTCTGCTTAGACAATGTCGCTTTTTTATCTTGTTTTTTTTTTTTTTTTTTTGTTTTTTTGCTATAACGACCGACACAGAAGCAACTCCAACAACGGTAAAATGTCAACTGCTGGCTACAAGTTGAATTTATTTCCTGTGTGCAAAAATCTATATGTTCACCTGAAAGTTGGATGTTTGTGATGAATCTGCAGAATGTCTATGAATTTCAATATTGGGGATAAGAAATAAAATGTAGTGTGGATGCTGTATGAATGGAGCAAGCATGCGCTGAATTCACTCATTGAGAAAATGTTAAGTATACGCCATGGGATCTCGATGAGCACATTTCAAAATAAAAAACTAAACTTCTTGGGTTTGTTAAACTCTCAGTCGTTTCAAGTTCTAGGATTCGAATTCAGGAAAACATACTTTTTTTATTTTCAGATATTTCTTTGTCTTTTTCCTTCACTCTTATATTATACAACAAAACTACTGGAACTACTCGAAAACCTAAGAAGCCATCCAGATTTTCGGAACAAAAACTAAATTTTTGGAGGGTATAGAACTTTTAGTTGGCAATACTTCTATTGAGTGATTTGTGTTTAGTTCGGTTTGGCATTTCAATGTGAATAAAATTACACCTGAACAACTTTTAGTTGGCAATACTTCTATTAAGTGATTTGTGTTTAGTTCGGCTTGGCATTTCAATGTGAATAAACTAACACCTGAACAGTGCTTCCAAAATTGTGCAAATTTATTTTGAAAATCATGGTTCTCTTCGAAATACGTCCATTTCACTATCAACATAATCGTCCATCAGAGAAATTAATTCGATCAACTATGGATCACCACGTTTACTCCAAATTATAATACGCACCAACAGAGATGTTGTATGGTGCATACAGAAGAAGACATTGATGCTGGTAAAGAGTGGCTTGGCTTGGATCCACTTTATGGATGATTTTACGAAAAGATCTTGGTTTGCGTGCTTACTAAATATAACTCGTGCATGAATTCAAGCCACACAAGGACCTAGCAATGCGTAGATTCAGATCCAAAACGAAATTGCCATTGATCCAGATTTTCATAAGAGAATTTTGTTTACCGATGAAGCTCGTTTTTGGCTGAACGGCTAAGTCAACAAACAATACTGCCAATGGTGACCGCTTTAGAAGCATTTTTCGTTCCTCAATTTAACTACCCATGATGTGCCGGGGTGTGGTATTAACAGGAGCTGTGGACGCAACATGTCACAAAACTCGTGCCATATTTGATTTATTGAAGGAAACGTTTGGTACCCGCACAGTTTTACGTTTTGCACCTGTGAATATGCCTCCAATAAATTTTTTTCTATGGGGATTTATCCAGTCGCTAGTCTACGTCGTCAGCCACAAACGTTTAAAAAAGTGATCGAAAAAAATGCCAAAAGATTATCTTTCGATCAAAGCAATTGACTTTGTCAATTGGTGTCAATTTTGAAAATTCATCCATAGATAACAAAACGCAGCTATTAATATAATAACATAATTTTTTTTATTTATTTTATAACACTGCAGAATTTACTTTACTGTACTTGCCCACAGGAAATAATTTCGCAATTCCAGCCAAGCTTTTAATCGTTCAATAAGTACAAACATATATATAAATCAAATTCCTACATTATCAGAAGTTGTTGTTTTACACATATTCATTCAAAAACAATTGTTATCTTAAGGTTAATTTTTTGGCAACCAAATAAATAGCTCCACGTCCACTTATTTGAAATCAGTTAAAATGCTATGTTCGAGTTTTGTTCTTGTTTTTGCATATGTTGCTTCAACAGCACTTGCATATCCAACTACCGACAATCAGACCATTGTCGAGGTCGTCACTATCGATAATACATCAAAACTTAATGGGAGAGCCAAGTTAATTTCTATTACTCAAAACCGAAACTCAAGAAACCAAATCCAATACACCGTGGGACAAGCTGCTTCAGGTAAGAATATTTTTATTTACATACAAAGCAAGATCCATAAAATTCTCTTCCCTTAGGCGATATAATTCTTGCTCAAGGGTCAGACTCACATTATTATTCATCGCTACAAAACGTTGAATTGAATTTGCATTATCCAGCGGAACGAATAGAAGCTTGTAACATATCCTTTGTCCAAATTCTTGTAATTCAAAGTTCTAACGAGGGAGAAGCTTTTATTGTAGCAGGTGGAATAGGACAAAGAAAGATTTCAATTGTTGTTTTAGGTTCAAACACCATGTATTTTAAATATAGTTTCATTATAAAGGGAATACGTATTAAATAACATGAAACACAATTTGCTTGCTAAAATAATGAGTTCATCGGTTTTTCTTTTGTATTTATACTAAGATTAATTTCTTCATATGTATATTTTTTTAGTTTTAAATTCTTAGCACTTATTTCGAAGTTAAAAAAAAAACTATAAGATATATGTACAAAACTTTGGATTGGATGATTCACTGACTCAATTTTAACTTGGTTGTTCAAACAAACTTTTTTGACAATTTTTTTTGGAATTTTTTTTCAATCATTTTTTTACTGAACTTTTTTGACGACTTTTTTAAAAGCTTTTTTTACCAAATTTTATTTTTCACAATATTTTTTTACAATTATTTTTTCGGCATTTGTTTCAACCAATTTTTTGTTTCTGTGACGATAAAAACTTTTTTTATATTTATATGTATTAAAAAAAAAATAATCAAATCTTCAATTTGTTAACTGTTACTGTTATATGGCTCAGGAAACAGGGAGTCAAATATCCAAAAAGAAGTTTTGACGTCAGCAAACTTTGAACACAGTTTTAAAGAGGTTTGCTTCTGAACATAAATCACAATTTGCAGCATGGCAAGCATATAAGGCTGTGAGTTTCATAAAGCTAAGTTTAAAGGATTGTTAAATCTAACAATAGTTTCCACCCCAAAAAGTCTTAGTAATGTCTAACATACAGCGGCATATTTCACAAATTTAACATTATACAATGCCTTATAAATTGTGACCAATGGAGTGGTCAAATGAAAACATTTTCGGGTTTTTAATTTCAATATTTCTATGTACTTTAAACCCGTCTATACCTCTCTACCAAATTTTATAATTCCACAGCGATCGGAAGTGCTTTATTTATAATTGATAAAGATTTTTAAAAATGGGTGGATGTCATGTAGCATCCATAAAAATATTGTTTTTGCTTCAAACCCTAGCTTAGGGGCGAGTTATAGCGAACAGGAAAATGGATCAGGAAAATTTTTCTGATGGATTATTTAGTAAGTTCTCGATCGATTTGAAACACATAAGCTGAAGTAATCGAAGACAAATGACAATTTTAATGCACTATGTAAAAAAAAAACTGATTGAACAAAGGTTTTTTGATAAAAATGCATTTATTTGTTTTCCTGATGAACTTGCATCAGGAAAATAAACAAATGCTTTTTTATCAAAAATCCTACGTTAAATTAATTTTTTTTTTACATAGTGCATTAAAATTGTCATTTGTCATCGATTACTTCAGCTTATGTGCTTCAAATCGATCGAGAACTTACTAAATAATCCATCAGAAAAATTTTCCTGATCCATTTTCCTGTTCGCTATAACTCGCCCCTTATACAAACAAAATAAAAATTGATCTGTGTAGAGCATATTTTACTCTAGAGCTCCATGGTTTTTTGCATTTTTTATTATTAAGCGTTAATTTTTTTTTATTATGAAAGCTCAAAATGTGTTCTTAAAAACTCATATTGAAAAACAATATATATGTATATAAAAAAAAATTAAATCAAATTCAAAACCAGCCTCAAAAACCTTAAAAAACGTATTTGATAATAAATTGCAGGAAAACCGTTGTCCACATGGAAAAAAGTTATATAGTAGACACAAATTTCTAAATTTTCTTGTTAAAATAAAAAAAAAACACAACGGATTTTTGTTTGTTTAAGTTTAATCGACAGAAAAAAATAAAGACCATAAAAACCCTCACAAGTCAACAAAAAATTATTTTTTACGCAGGCCTAATAATAATGAAATACCTACTGGGATTCCATAGAGTAATTTAAATTAACCGACATACAGCGGTTTTTTGTTTTAACATACAAAAACGCATCTTTGAACTCTTTCATTACGATTTAGAACCATTTTGGCAGCACTATTACTATTTTGACGTTTCAACGCGCTGCCATCTATTGTTGAACAAACCCTAAACTAGCACCCTCTAAATGGTAGTCGTGTGTTTTTGTTTAAGAAATTTCTTCTAATATTTCTTATTTTGTCCCCAAAAATCATTTAAATAAAACTAATTATTTACTAAATTAGTGAATCACTTATTACTTAATGTAATTAGTCACAAATTGTGATAATAAAAACCAAGTAAGTACCCAAAATCTTTCACTTCATCCAAACCACTCACACAAAACGCTCGCTTTGCAAAATTAAAAAAAAAAATAATACAACAGAGGCTGCAAAAGAACCCTCACTTTGCCAGTGCCAAAATATTTTGTCACACCGAAAGCAAAATATTACTTATATGTCTCAAAATGTACTTAAAAAATCATGCAAAAATTATTTTATACTTTTATCCAATTGCAGCTGTGCTGCATGGAAAAAAAATTAATTATTTGCACTGCTTTAAGTTAAAAGAAGAAGAAGACGATAAATAATTGTAGGCAAGAACAACCGTGCAGAACCCAATTTCCCCAAAAAGCCACAAAAGCAACCGGGGGAAATTAATATGAGCGCTTCGAAAAAATACAAACAAATGGAAACAGTCGAGGATACAGAAAACCTTAAGCAAAGCAAACTTACCACCTCCGACGACGGCAGCAATAACAAATTCTTTGTTCGACAGAACAACGCGGGCAACAATATGAGCAACTCACAGCAAGTTCCATTTGGCTCGGCCAACGGCGAACGACGTCCGAATTTCTCGATGCTCAATAACGCTCAGGTGGCGGAAAACAGGTCGACTTTTTTGAATAAGGCATCCATAAATAACATGTCCAAGCCAGGAGATGTTAAGAAAATTGTTATAAAAAACTTTAAGTGTAAGTATCTATTTTGTATAACTTTATAAATAGTACCCTCCCTCCCACTCTTGAAAATTGTTCTAGTAGACAGGATATAGGTATAACAAGCTCTGATTTCGTTTGAAAACACTAAGTTTTAACGAGCTATGTACATTATTAAGGTCCTAAAAAATGTATTTCTTCTCCAGCCCTAAAAAGTATCAAATGTTCATTATAATTGGAGGTCTGCACCGAAAGATTATTATTTGGCATCTGTTGAGTTTGAAGCTCGTAGATTTAATAAATAAATAATAAAATGCACGAACTCGCTCCTATGCTCAAGTTCTTAGGGGCTATTTGCTGAAACGAAACTTAAATATTTATGTTCAACCTAAGAGCTTATGTTTTACTTTTTCCTCTACGTAAACTGTCACATAAGAGTAAATGTGGAACATAAGGATTTATGTTCTGTATCAGCAAATGGGCCTTAAAAATGTTAACATAAATAAACCAAAAAAAAGTACTATTGACTATTCAGTTCAGTTTAATAAATAAATAATAAAATGCACGAACTCGCTCCTATGCTCAAGTTCTTAGGGGCTATTTGCTGAAACGAAACTTAAATATTTATGTTCAACCTAAGAGCTTATGTTTTACTTTTTCCTCTACGTAAACTGTCACATAAGAGTAAATGTGGAACATAAGGATTTATGTTCTGTATCAGCAAATGGGCCTTAAAAATGTTAACATAAATAAACCAAAAAAAGTACTATTGACTATTCAGTTCGTCGAAAGTGACCAATACTGTCGTTTCAATGGAATTTTTGCTCTAATTGCAATATTCTGCCTAAACCCCATGGCTTACAGCTCTGTGATGTACTAGCGCTAAGCTTTTCACTGATATATATCTCATTTCGTGGGCGCTAGGTAGACCAAGATGCCCAATCTCCTTTAAAATACAAGATGCGATCTGATGTATAGGGAAAAATGTTTACAGTTGTTTCAAAAAAACAATGATTTTGTAGTGTACAGAGTATTTCTCAAATTCTTCCAATGTTATTCCAATGTAAGCTTTTTTCCTTAATTTGAACAAATTCGTTCATGTTGTTTTATGCTTTAATGCTACTAAATTGCCCTGTGAATTTCTGAGAGACACATGTCAATATTTTTGGTAAAAAATAAAAAAATAAAACTTGACTAAATTTAAGAATTCAACTTATAGTGCAATCAATCTAGGAGAATTCTAAAACATAAAAAATGAAATATGTATTCATATTCTTCCCCATATTGCCTCCTATGTTTTTATTAATCGATTAACTTATTTCAATTCCTGTTGACGACAGAAAAAATATTATATTCAGCTTCAAGTTTTAAACATTTCGTGTATTAGATCCGAATCTCTTTAGTTTATAGCCCAATAGATAGAAAGCTGAGAGACTTCGTGGAAAAATAAAAAAAAGTCAAGCCTGTTACAAATGATTGCGATTCCAAATAGTTTGACTGTACTTAAGGGTCATTAATTGTTCGGTTTCGAAAGTAAAGTTAAATAAAGCACGGATACATTTTTAAAGTTTGAAATTTTCAAATTTTTCACTGCATGCGATTCTTTTAATATAATTTTTAAACACTTTTTGGCACATTTCGGGCGGCATCTCGGGTTGAAGAATTTCGGTTTTTTGCAACTCACAATAAGGGTCCACATTATTTTTGAATCAATACATTCAAACAGATAAATAGTATTTATTTTGGTCTTTGATTTAATATATATGTATTTTATTAAATACTTAAAACTTATGTACAATATGTTGTAAAATATTTAGAAAGATAAAAGAGGCTTACGAGCCTCTTGTGACCCGGTCACAAAACATTGAAAAAGGACCAGTATAGTTACACTGGTGCTTTTTCAACATTTTTGTTATGACTCAAAAACGCACTGGACTTCAAGGTTCCAAACTTGAAAGGCTGTGTGTTGCTTCTCTAGCCTCGTTCTGTTTTGGTGCATAAATATAGAATTTAAATTAAGTTTTTGATTTTCTTCTAAAGTAATGAGATCTGCAGGCTATTTGAAAATTCCTTAAATTCAATCCGAATATTTTGAAGCCATATTTTAAATAAACAAAAATAAATTCTTAAGTTGGATATCTATTTATATGTTAACCCGATTTCACCCCATTTATAGTTAAATTTTAATTTCCTTTAGTACAAGTTTAAATCACCAAAATATTTTTTTTTTAATTAACCACCACTATTATGTGTGGCCCATGTGATGCTCAAAGTCTGCAAAAATTATAGTTTAATTCATCAAAAGTGTAACGACATAATTTTTTGTTAACAATTGAATGGCAACTAGTTATTTTTTGAGATTAAAAGTCTATTTGGCCTCTGGAACTAGAGTCCAGAGATTGAATATATTCAGTAGTTGAGGTACAGACAATTAGTTAGAATTGTAGAACCCACTTTTTCGCGTTCTCAAACATCGTAATTTAAGGTTTGATTAATATCTCGAACTTGTCTTCGAATTGTACGAATCTAAAACTTTGCCCTACGCTGTAGTACCTTTATATAGTAAAAAGTAAAGATTGTGTACACATCTGTAAAAGCGAACCTTATGATTTATTCACATCAGATTATTTAAATTGTTAAAAATTTACAATTCTTATTTTTTATACGTAGTAAAACCTACACTACCAGAAAACTATTCAGAAAAAACATGTGAAAAATTGCAAGAGGCTGTTCTTGCAATTCAACTATCCAAACCAATTCAATACTCCCTCGAAGAACTCTATCAGGCTGTTGAAAATATGTGCAGTCATAAAATGGATGCACAACTTTATGCCAAATTGACTGCATTAACTGAAAGTCACGTTAAAAAGAATGTTGATTCATTCACTGGTGAAAGTATGGATAAATTGGTAAGATCATTTTTTTTGTGTTCCAAAATATCATTTTGAGTTTCATTCTCGAAAGCTTCTGATTTGAAAAATCGAATTCGTTTAATTTTTTTCTAGGTTTTTCTAAATAAAATTAACGGTTGGTGGCAATCGTTCTGTCACCAAATGATTATGATGCGTAGTATTTTTTTGTACCTTGATCGCACTTATGTCTTACAAAATCCAACTGTTCATTCTATATGGTAAGTTTTTTTGTTGTTGTTTTTAATTAAATAAATGTAAAAAACAAAAACACTTGGTATTTCAATAGGGATATGGGACTGGATCTCTTTCGAACCCACATTGCCCTCAACAGTTTAGTACAGAAACGTACTGTTGAAGGTTTACTTCTTCTTATTGAAAAGGAACGAAATGGCGATGCCGTAGATCGGGCACTGCTCAAGAGTCTCGTTCGAATGCTTTGTGATTTGCAAATCTACTCGAGCGCCTTCGAAGATAAATTCTTAATCGCAACAAAGCAACTTTATCAGGCTGAGGGACAACGTAAAATGCAAGAGTTGGAAGTGCCTGAGTATTTGCAACACGTTGACAAGCGCCTTGCCGAAGAAAACGAACGATTACTACACTATTTGGATTCGAGTACAAAGTAAATAATAATAATTGCATCCAATGAGCGCATGGAAAAATTAAAAATTTAATTATTGTTTTTAATTCTAGATATCCACTTATTTATACAGTAGAAAAAGAGCTTCTTGCTGAACACCTAACGCTTATTTTACAAAAAGGTTTAGACACGTTATTAGAGGAAAATAGACTGACTGAATTGACACTACTCTACAGTTTATTGAGTCGCGTCAAAAATGGTACCACAGAGTTATGTGGCAATTTCAATGGATACATAAAGGTTTTTTATTTTTTAATGATTTATTTGTGTTTCCTCTCTTTTATAAGTTTATTGTAATTTCTTTTTAGAAAAAAGGACGAACCATTGTTATTGATCCCGAAAAGGACAAGAGTATGGTTCAGGATTTACTTGATTACAAAGACAAAATGGATGTTATAGTTCGAACATGTTTCGAACACAATGAAAAGTATACAAATTCATTGAGGGAAGCATTTGAGTTCTTTATAAATCAACGAGCCAATAAACCAGCTGAATTAATTGGTATGAAAAGAAAAAAAACAATCGTTTTTTAATTAATTATGATTATTTTGTTATTAAGCTAAATATGTGGATATGAAGTTGAGAGCAGGCAACAAAGAAGCCACAGAAGAAGAATTAGAACAGATTCTGGATAAAATCATGGTGCTGTTCAGATTTATTCACGGAAAAGATGTGTTCGAGGCGTTTTATAAAAAGGTTCATATACAAAAACTTCTAAATACTTCATACTTTGCATTTAAAGGTTTAATGTTAACAAAAAATTGGGTAAATTCCATTGAACTATTTTTTTTTTTTTTTCAAATTTTCTTGTTCACGAAAACAAACTAAAAATGAAGTAAAGAAAACACAACCTGATGCAGGTATTGAGAAAAAAAAATCGTAGGAGCCGTTTTTATAAAATTTGTGTGCTTGATAAATTTTTAAGAGCTTTTAAAATAAACATTCCTAAACCAATGTCTGGTGGTTTAAGGTCTGATAATATTTCGAATTCGGACAAATCTAAATCTTGCCCTATAAAGTACAGCACAACTTCTCTAAAATTAACTTTTTCATCGGTGGGTTAATAGAAATTCAAAGACCGGTCGATTAAAACATTGTGTGTTGTCTTACAATACATGGTTATTTTTATAATAAAGTGGAACAACCTTAAAATTGCAAATATGATTATTTAAATTAACATAAACTTTCTTCTAGGACCTGGCAAAACGACTTATTGTTGGCAAATCAGCTTCAGTGGATGCCGAAAAGAGTATGCTGTCAAAACTAAAACAAGAATGTGGTGGTGGTTTTACTTCAAAACTTGAAGGAATGTTTAAGGATATGGAACTTAGTCGTGACATTAATATCGCATTCAAACAATATGCTGTGAATTTAGATAGAGAATTCACAAACATAGATTTGACCGTTAACATTCTAACTATGGGTTATTGGCCAACTTATCCACTCACTGAAGTGACTATGCCACCACAACTTGTGAAGCCCCAACAAGTATTCAATAAATTTTATTTGGCCAAACACAGTGGCAGGAAATTGCAATGGCAGCCAACTCTTGGACATTGTGTTCTTAAAGCACAATTCGACCATGTAAGTTTTAAGTTTTTAAATTTATTCGGTGTGTTTCAAAAAAAAATATTTATATTTGATTGGTTACAAATTTGTAGGGGCCAAAAGATCTTCTCGTTTCCTTGTTTCAAGCACTTGTCTTATTACTGTTTAATGACAAGACTCTTCTTAGCTTTGAGGAAGTAAAAGCAGCGTGTAATATTGAAGTAAGTCTTTAAATCTTTTTTAATTTGATTTTATAACCTAACCTTTATCAATTGAAGGACGGAGAATTAAGAAGAACGCTACAATCACTTGCCTGTGGCAAGGCACGTGTTTTGACAAAAATCCCACGTAGCAGGGAGGTTGAAGACAAGGATCAGTTCCAATTTAATAACGAGTTCACAAATAAGCTCTTTAGGATTAAAATAAACCAAATTCAAATGAAAGAGACGGTAAGAGAAAAAAATTAAATTTGAAAGAATTTTATTAAATTCATTAATTATTTTTTTTTTGTCAGGCGGAAGAGCAAAAAGCCACAGAGGAACGTGTGTATCAAGATAGGCAGTATCAAATCGATGCCGCTATAGTTAGGATAATGAAAATGCGAAAAACATTGAGTCATAATCTTTTAATAGGCGAACTATTTAATCAGTTGACTTTCCCAGTAAAGGTATTATTATAAGTTTATGCATATGTGGGATTGGTTTTAATGTTTTTTTTTTTTATTTCAATTAGCCTGCCGATTTGAAAAAACGAATTGAATCTCTTATCGACAGAGACTATATGGAGCGCGATAAGGATAATCAAAACCAATACAACTACGTCGCTTAAAAAAAGGACTCATTATTTTTTTTTTTTTTTGCAAAATAAAAATACAATTCTTTAATATAATTTAAACAACAACAAACAAAAATCGTGCGAAACGAAGTTATTGCGTAGGAAAGTAAATGATATAAATGAATATAGATGTGAAACTACAGAAAACAAAAACACAAGAATTCATTAAAAACATACAAAACCAAATTGAAATTGCGTTTTTATTTTTTTCTAAAAAGTGGGCCACATGGTTTAATTTAATATCAAAATAAAAGCTTTTATCTTTCTCTCATTCGCTTCACAATTGTTCTGGAGGAGAAACAAAATTACAAATCATAATCTTAAATTATTCCTAACGTAAATATGATACGTTTTTAAAAAGAAATATATTCGGAGCTATAGCGAAACAAAATTTCCCGCGGAATTTACCTTCCTCTAATACTAAGAACATAAATGACACTCATAAACTTGCCTTGTAATTTTCGGTATCCAGAATACATTTCCCCGGGGATTCAGCTTTTATTTCATGTGCTATCAAGATTTCTTAAAAATAAAAAATTCTCCCCGAGATTGCCGACAGGCTCCAATATATGCATGTGCATCAGAAAATGATATTTAGACCCCTATTATCTAAAGTTCGAACAACAGCGCACATTTTTGAAATCACTAATTTCTCATTTTTATATTCACCTCAAAAAGCCAAAATGTGCTCTATTCGAATTTCGAAGTTCAAAATCGCTATTCATAATGAGGTTCTAGGAGGCCGGGGTAAGTTAAATCACTTATCATGGTTAAATAATTGAAAGGAAAATAAAGAATATTAACAAATAATTGAAGAAAAATATGGGAGCTATTTATGTCATTTATTTTGCAGTTTTTGGTTATATGAAAAAAAATCAGATTCACGATTTTAACTGTTTTTATTTTGATTATTAAAAAATGTAAGGACAATTAAAACAAATTTCAGAAATGCAAAAAATGTTTATTAAACTTAAGAAAAATTAAAAGGCGGTAAAAGTCTGCTTTTAAGAACTAGTCTATTATTTTTTTTTTTATAAATAGAAAAATTAACATTGGTAATGTCTTTTAGCCCCAAATGCTTTTTTCCTATTCAGATACTTTTTTCCATTTTCTCGGCAGAAATTACACTATAATATCTGCTCATTTTGCGATGAAAAAGTAGATTGCTGGTCGATATTCTTAACTTCTTACGATTTCACTTGAAATGTTGAAAGTCGGAAAACATAAAAATTTCATGTACGCTAACAACCGCGGAAATCATAAAAGTTTTAAATTTTCAAAGAAACCCACAAATGTATTTCAATAAGGTTGTCTCCTAAACATTTTAAAATCTTTTTTGATTGAACAACTAAAAACCTATAACATACATACATATGTGCATGCATTTAAATATTTTAAACAAGGAACTAAATTTATTGATAGCAGAGAATCCCTAGTTTGATTAAGACAATCAGCCGATTACGGTTGATTAACTCCATCTCAACTTACTTCGAAAAAACTTACCTCAAAATCTTTCCACCTTTTCAAAATGGAGTAAATAATTATAAAAAAGAAAGATAACATTTTAAAAATCATTTTATAATCTTTTATTACTTATAATAAAATATACGACGAAATGAATACATTACATAAAAATATGTACAACTCCTAAAAACAAAACATTTTTTTTTGTTAAGTTATACTTAAAAAGTACATGAGCTTCTAATATTATTATTTTATTAGAACTTACAAAATACAACTTATTAACTTTTATAGTGTATATGTAAAATTGTTTTTGAGTTATTTTCGTTTTTTTTCGGTTCTTAGTACTATTAATAAAATTAAATGATGATAAAATATTTACAAATAAGTTTTGTTCAGGTACCAGTCTATGCTTAATATGAAAAAAAAATAAGAAAAATCCGATTCAAATTGAATGTTGCTTGACTTGAGTTTCAAAATAAAAAAAAAATTAAGCACCCGCTTCGAGCATGAAAAACAATCTTACTCTGATATTAATCCAAAAATTATTTCATATCAGTAATATGTAAAAATGTTTTGGTTCCAATTGAAAAAATATTGAAACACCCCTCGAGCGGACACTGTTATTGGTGGTATTCAAATGTAATATTAGGCGTTTTTCTTTTAGCCTGTTAACTAAGCAAAGCGCTGAAAACAGTATTAACAATCCCAACAAGCTTTGAGCGGAGTATGATAAGAGCCTACACTTAGACCCCTGACTATTCACTATTATGAAGGAGATGAAGACAATATTACTTTTCATATCGACCAGTGAGAACTCTCAAGAACAGGGGACTATATTGTCAAACTGCTTTAAAATGGCTGAAGATGATCGTATTTTAAATAAAATATGGAAACACAGAAAGAAAATCGATTTTCAGATCTATCAGTGTAAACTGGGGCACGAGTGTCCCGAAAAATATGATAAGATCTGACAATCGTCTGCACCTAGCTAAGGTTTTCTTCATTTTAAAAAATGTTTTTTTTTTCATAGTCTTTATAAATCATGCTTAATGTGTTAAGATATTTGTAAAAAAGCATTGTCAATATAATTTTTTCAGAACTTTCACGCTCAATTCATTTTTAAAGCTGCCTGATTTGAATTTTTTTTAATGTAGTTTTAAAATATGTAGTTTACTCTTTTCTAAATTAAATAAAGGCACTGAACAAAACTTTGAAGCAAAATAAATTGTATTTAATTTATAGATATAGTTTAATATTATGTTATTAATTTATATATTTTGTCAATATGTAATACTAAAAATTGCAACAAAAAAAAAACAGACTAGTGTAGTCATTGCCAATTAAATAATGAATAATTTGTTTGTGTGTGTATTTAAGAATAATATGAAAAATTAAATAATATTGAACTGCTTAAAACATAACATTCTCTTAGTATAATGGCACTTGAGTCGATTTATATATTTTAATATTTAATGAAATGTAAAAAAAACTACATTAATTGTGTTTAACCGCTTCAATTTAAAACAGATACTGGTCGAACATTTTATTTTAATTTCGTTGAAATTTAAGGCGCGGAAAATTACTTAAGGCACAAATACAAATTAAAGAAAAACTCAACATGATTTCATTATTCCTTAGAGCAAGTAAATTAGGTATTTTTCGACGAGTTGTACGTTTTTTTTTTGTTTTTCAAAGTCAACAGAAAGTTGATTGTTTACAATACAATAAATTTTGTTTGGTTGACTATTCAGTCCTCATAAAGAAAAAAATTTAATAATTGAATTCCGTAGACACAACTTATTTTAATTGCCGGAATACTTTTTTGATTTCTAATGCGAAGTGATACTCGGACGACCTGATTTGTTATAAACTTAAAATAAAATATTGGAGAGACAATAAGGTCAAGTGCATACAACGGCGCAAAATTTTAGTCAATTTAGAATGATGCTAAAAAAATTAAGAATATGATAGTAGAAAAATGGAGACAAAAGAAATCTCTCAAAGGGGTATGAGGACCGATATTTTTTAAACAAAAATCTTTAATTGAAATTTATCTAGTCAATACGGCATTTTTGAGTCTTGCTAAGACTTGCTCTATTGGATTGTTTACTTTCCAAGAATAAATACCATATAAAATCAAAATAAATATTCCATATGGAAAAAGCCTTGTATTCTTAACACTAGTTAAAACTTGTTTTATTTTTTTTTAGCACAAAATTAAAATTTGTGAAAAAAATGTTATTTCTTAATTTTAAATTAAGCTTAAAATCTATCTTACATTTATAATTTAAAAAAAAAGTAACATCTAGGTATGTATTTCAATGAATACACATCAATATTAAGAAATGTACACACTTGTTTACGAAAATATATAATATAACTTAGATTGGCCTTACGTTTAATTAACGTATCAAAGACTTACATAATGGAGTTTTTATTTTCTCAGTTTTATGTTCTTCACTTGTGTTTAGTTAACAAAATTAAACACATACTTCGTCATACTGTAATCTAAATTTATCATCAGCGGAAGCTAATTTGTGTAGAGTCTTTTTGATGCGCAACACTGGTAAACGCACATTGGCGTTTTGGTGCCAACATTCTTTCATTAGTTTTGACATGCCGGCAAGCAGCTAAAATGTAAAAAAAAAAAAACTATTTATAAGAGGCAAATAAAATAATTAAAAAGAGTGAGTTGAAAAGTGTATACACGAGCAATAAGAGAAACTTCTTCCTTAAATGAAGAGAGTCTTCTGCAAATTTTTTTGCAAAAGTTATAAAAAAATACTTACCTACATAAAACAAAACAATATTTGACAATATTATTAAGCTGGTAACTTATGAGGATTTGATTCTTTACGTCTTAAGATAAGATAATGTTTTAGATTACTTGCTTACCTATTTAACTAGGGCAAAATATACCCCCTTCTATACCAACGACTTTTTTCTAATTTACACGCCCTTGCCATTTGTCACACTTACACTTTATGCAAAACATCCCTTGACTTAAGTAGGATGTAGATATTACAAATTTCAACCCATTCAATCAAGTTTCAAAATATTAAATTAATTATTTTAACTCAATAAAATATCTCTAACTCTCCAATTGACTTTAAATACCTTGCGATGTACACGTAAAATATAAAAATCTCGCAAATAATTCTTTTAAAAAAAAAACGCAACGTTGAGAACCCAAAAAAATCGTTTTTATATCCAGATCCTAATTCCTAACCCACACAACACCCAATTTATTAACTATGAATGAATATTTCTACCTTAACCAACTTACTGCAAGACAAAATAATAATAATAAACAAATAATAAAATAAAAATAAATAAATTAAAAGTAACAAAATACTCGTAATATATAATCATATACCTACACTCCATACTTTTTTAACAAAGAAAAAGTGAAATAAACAAATTCACTTGACTTTTAAAACAAAAAAAAGACTTACATTAAACGCGAATGCATTTCAAACGCTTCTTTGGCGTTCGTCATCAGCACTAACTCGATGATGATGAACGCCAAAGAAGCGTTTGAAATGCATTCGCGTTTAATGTAAGTCTGATTTTTTTGTTTTGAAAATTGACTTTCAATTTGTTTTGTGTGAAACAATAAGGTGTCGTTTTAAAAGTCAAGTGAATTTGTTTATTTCACTTTTTCTTTGTTAAATTATATGTTTCCACGTTTGTTCGCGTAAATATGTCTTTATGACTAAAACTATTGATACACTCCACACGTTCTACTCTACCTACCTGTCTTTTTCACACATCGTCACTAACCCAGTTGTTCCTTCGAGAGCAAGCACGCAATAGTGCGGCAATATTTTGGTGATGATTAGGCAAAGAACTCTATAAATTAATCTACCTTACTATTTTGTTGAATAGTTTCTTAGTAGTTATAAAAAAATAGTATTCAAAAAAATAGCTTCTGATGAATTGGGTTTGTGTGCCTGCGCGATACGATAAATAAATATCTTATTGCACACTTTACCCTTTAATAAGATAAAAAGAAAACAAACGTTGCACAAAATCTTTATAACTTAACTGTTTCAATTTTTATATGATACCCCCAATAAAGAATATTCACTTCAAAAAAAAAAAAAAGCAAATTTGAAAAAAAAACCTACCGGATCCGAACTCCAGCGGTTTGGTATCGATGGACGATGATTATCGCTGCAAACTACTTTTTTCATATCTTCAAAACTTGGATCTGAAGGTACAACATCATAGTATGGTACCTTATATTCCTCAGCTATTCCACCCGATATTGTTCTTCTACACACTTCCCAAAGAACAAGACCCAACGCGTAGATATCCGCTCTACGAAGTGCCTCAAAACAATGCATATTTATACTATAAAAAGTAAAAATAATTATATTAACTGCAATATTGAGTTGCCAACAAACCTCTCATCGAGTACTTCTGGTGCCATATAACGTTTCGTTCCAACTTTTGGATTGTTGCCAAGATCTAATTTACCAGTAACATGAGAATGTGTCACAGCCAGTCCAAAGTCAGCTATCACACAAGTTCCATTTTGCTTGACTAAAATATTTTTGGTTTTCAAGTCACGGTGTGCTATTCCTGGTTTTCCCTATTTTAATTTGTAAACCAATGTAATTTATTTTGATTTAAATTTTAAAATAAAAAATACCTCTTTTCCAAAAATTTCAGTGTGCAAGTGCACAAGACCATTTGCAATTGACAAACATATCATTATCATATCATAATGAGTGAGTGGATTTCTGTTCAAATGATCAAATAGTGAGCCATGTGGATAGTAGTGTGTGAGTAACCACAATTGAGTACAGGAGTTTCTTGATATCATATCTGATCCTATATAGCCAAGAATATTTGCATGTCGAAGCAGTACCGTGCTGTAAGAAGAAAATAATAAATAAGTAAGAACGTTATTTATTTACTGGTTTTAATTAGAGCAATGATTTTTATTACAGCTATGGCCAAAAAAGAAAAACAGGATTTTTAAAGAATTGATTAAAATTTCAGTTTAAGTTAAGCGACGTAGCCTTGTTTCGATGTTAACACTAATTTTAGATAGTGA
Organism: Syrphus vitripennis; assembly: GCA_958431115.1. Lineage (NCBI taxonomy): Eukaryota > Metazoa > Arthropoda > Insecta > Diptera > Syrphidae > Syrphus > Syrphus vitripennis. The sequence continues at coordinate 76,343,014 of OY288109.1, read as the reverse complement.
TTTTCCACTTAAAAACTATTTAATGGTATTTCAGTGTTAAAAGAACTTAAAAAAACATTTATAAAACGGCTGAAGTTGTTTTCCCAAACAATTTTTAAAATTTGTTAGGCAGAACTGCATACTATCTGGTTCCAGTTCGCAATCACACCTCAAACACCTGAACAGCAGAGAGAACCTCTCTGTTGAACGCCAAAAACTAATTTTCTAACAAAAAAAATTTTATTCAAACCTGTAAATTTCAGTTTCTCTTTTCCAGGATTCTTCGTCACGACTGAAAAATATTTTTACAGCAATACTTTCGCCATGCCATATTCCACGCCAAACCTCTCCATACTTTCCCCGACCTATACAGTCAACCAATGTGATTTGTTTAGCTAAAGTTCTTTGAACTAATAATGGAAGACCACTTCCAGAGCCTGATGTCACAGAATGTTGAAAGTATTCCTTTTAAGAAAACAAAAAAAAAAAGCAAAAATAATATTGTTGTCTGCAGTTCTGTTGTAGGCTATAATACATACCTTTAAAGTACTATCGCCAGCACTTGTTGCTCTCAACATATCATCACTAACTAAATAAGATTCCGGATCTTGTTTGTTTCTGAAAGCATTCAAATTTTTCTGATGTTTCCGGCGCAAATAATATAGTACTATGGTTCCAATGACTACTATAACAAACACTGGTCCTAGTATAGCAAACGATAACTTCACCATACCATTTCCCATAGGATCAACTTGTGTTACTTCATCTATGAAAAAAAAAATTAAATACTTGAGACAAACATGTGCCGATTGGAGAAGTATACTATAATACTACAGTATTACGAATTCTGTACTCGGAAAGAATATTTTTCTTTTTTTTCAAAAATTAAAACTTACTTTGAAATATAGGAGGCAATTCGGGAAAGTCACCTCCGTTGCAGTAATCATCAGAACAGCATACTACATTGATTTGCACTTGATTTGCATGACGTTTCCTTGGTCCAAGATTATTTTTTGTGTTCTGATTACAAATCAATGGTAGCTGTTCGGGAGATGTTGTGCAACCACGTGAAACTTGTTCTTCTCCATATGCATTCCGAGTTCTAGATTTCCAACACTGTATCAAATAAAACAGTTTTAAATACAATACATATAAAATTCAGTGCATCAACTAGATTACTTGTATGGCATTCTGGCACATATGAGCATCATGTGTTACATTTTTGCAGGGCGTTTCACATGAATAGCATTTAAATCTGTATAAAAAAAAAATAAAATTGAATTAGAACACTTAACTTTAGCAATTTTTTATTAAAAAAAAAAACGAAACATGCGCTAAAAATAATTGAATTTGCAAAGTAAACAAATTAAAACCAGTGTATTTGAATTAAAAAAAAAAAACATGAAAAAAGGACAAAACGAAGCAGCACACCACAAATAAGCATCGGCATCATCAATCACCAATGATTTTACCATCGAATTTGATGCTCTTTACCTTCTTCTCATTCTTCTCTTTGATTTTGTATGCCTCCTAGAGGTAGTAGCATATGCGGGGAATATATTGGGATTCATTAAGTTATAAGTTTGATATTTTTAAGAGGGTAATCTATATCTATCTATAAGTATGTATGTACGAAATATGTTGCATTACTTTGACATAAATATTCGTTCTTTGTTAATTGTTATATAATATGATGTTTGTTTTTTTTTACTAAAAGCCTTCTAGTCATTTCTTTTTAACTTTTTTTTTTAATTTTTACATTTAATTTGTTTCTCCATTCTTTAAACTAATAAGAGTACACTATGAATAGACAGAAATATTTTTTGCTTACAGCTAAAGTAGTACAGGAGGTAATTGCAAGTTTACCTATCTCAGGGCTTTCAACAAACGGCATGCCAACCGTTAGCTACCGTTAATTGTGTCATTTAAGGGACAAATCCGCACACATTATGACTCAAATGACACCAATTTCATTTCAATCGATTAATAATTGCTTTAGTTGCAAAAAATTGCGAACGGACAAGCTGACAAACCGATTTTTTTTATTTGTAAAAATTTGTATAAAGACATCAAAAACCTTACAATGTCCGATCTAAAGATAATTCTCCTATTAGCGCTCAGAATGTCTACACCTGGAGCCTTAGACTTACCGGAAGGCAGTAATACAAAATTCTTACCCTATCAAAAAATTTGCCTTTAGCGTTAGCTAAAATTTGGGTTATGTAAAAACTGGATCGAGTAGCCGACCAAAAAGTTTAAGTTAAGTGTCTTTTTTGAATTTGTAATAATCTAGTTTTGCGCCTCCCGCTCTTAAGCCTAAGCTAAAAATGTTTTTGACAAAGTTTTATGGTTTGCAAATTGTTTTTAAAAATATTTTTATATAAAATATTTTGTTTCCTATTTATTTTTTTTTTTGGTTTTTTATTTCGACATTTAAAAATTTGAAAATACTTTTCTGTTTGAAAATTCATTGCAATCCGCTATACTTTTTTAATGAAAACAAAAAGTTCATACTATCGCCTGCTTGGTGACTGAACACATCCTAAGCTGATCGACGATGAAGTTGCTGGGCAGTGCCCCTGAAAAGTGAATTAATGGTAAAAAAAAAAAGACAACCAAACTAGTTGCTGTATACTTTCCGATCTTTAGATAGGTGCATTAATTTCTTATAGAGCTGACAGCAATTTTTTTTTCCAGAGAGAGAATCGTTGGGCCTATGCGCAAAACCAAAGGAGGATCAGCCTTGGAACTTGTTCAAGTATGAAGATGTTTCTGAACAACCAAGAGAAATGGTAAGAAAATTTCAATATCTTGAAAGTATTCAAACCATTTACGAAAGGCGTTTCACCAAAAGCCAATGGAATCTAGAAGCGGCAATTGGTGTTTCAGAAGAGAGGATGGCTTACGATCATGAGAGGCATTTAGAACGAGAGGAAATCCTTAAGTTTATCTTTTTCAACCTAAGTTGTGGCTTTTAGAACGACTATCGCAATAAGTGTGATTGTCTCTACTGGCAGTGGAGCTAAGCTAGATATCAACAGCCGAATCGGCAAATCAGAAAAGGCTGCGCTGGGTTAGGTGGCCATAATATGGAAAAAAAAATCTATAAACTTAAAGGTCAAGCTACAACTGTTCCACAAAGTGTGTAGAATAGCATGCCGGAGGTCTGGACTTGATTCCCAGCCTCATCCATCTAAAAACAGAAATGTTGTGAAGAATAGTGATTTTTTGATTCGGCATTAAATGGAGGGTTCCCTCCACTTGCAATAACACGCTCACAAGAATGGTTGAGTTGTATGCCACTTAGGCCATGAAATTACCCAAAAGGAGATTTTTAAACAATTTTTTTTCAAGCCAAAGTTGATTTTTCGCCTTTTTGGATAAGGTTCGTTAGGTTGAGTTTGGCGACACTCAAATCGTCTGGCACCCCAAAATATTAAAGAGGTTGAATTAATCAAACCAAAAGGTGATTTTTTGGAGGAAGTCTTGTTGATTTGGCGACACTGAAAAAAAGTAAAAGTTAGATTTTTTACCCAGACTTTTTTATTTGGTTCGGATTTGAAAATATCTAACGGTTGCCTTCAACGTACTATTAAGCGGCACCCTCAAGCTGGAGGCTTAAGGATAAAACACGATCGGGAAGCTCTTAATCTACAACAAAACAGAAGGATCTCGTAATAGTAACCACCATCAAACGAAACAGGCGAAGAACAGCTCCCGAAATACGTGCCGAAATTTATACAACAAACAATCCGCTGTCTTTGACAACGGTTCAATGACCACAAAACGGTTAGAGTGATCTAAAAGTCATAGAGACTGGACCGAAGAAGACAGTTTTATGAGGCAATGAATCCAGATTCGAGGCATTTGGCACAAAACGTAGAGTTTTTGTTCAACGCAGAGCTGAACATAATATGCTACCTGACTGTATGATTCCCACCATCAAGCATGGAAGCGGTTCTGTAATGGTCTGGCCTTGTTTCTCTTCAAGAGTTAAAGATTCGCCTTGTGTAATTGGAAAAATGAACAAGGAGGCGTATAAGAAAATATTGGAAGAAAACGCTTGATCTCTGGACTTAGATTGATAGGAGAAGGATTGTATTTCAACAGGCTAACGACTTGATGTGGAAGGACCTGGATAGAACGGTCCGGGATCAATGCCCTTCATCGGAATTTGCGTTGTGAAACAATACACCACAGAAAACAATTCATAAACTTATAGCTAGGTTGCCAAGAATCGTAAAAACAAGTAATCGAACCTAAGGGAGACTTTTCGACGAAGTCCATTAAACCTTTATTTCAATGAACTCCTCTGGGTTAAGAACAAAAATAAAATATTTTTTAACTTATTTTGGTTTTATACATGTTCCTCATTATTTCCTCATACTTATTTTTGTATTAAAAAGTTTTTTCGGTTAATTTGGTTTTGGTGGACTCAAACTTTTGGCTTGCAGTGAATATTTACGGTCACTTAATGGCTGGAGATTCTGTTCGAATAGAAGTTTGCTATTAAGACCAATGGTAGATTTGTTTTCCTTATCTGGCGAAAGTAGACTTGTAAATATTTTGGCTAATATGTAATTAAGTTAAAATTCTTTGGGGCTCACGAAACAGAAGATCGCCAATTCGGATTCTATGCTGAATAAGTTTTTCTTTTCGCTGCTTAATCATATTCTTTGCAATAATATTTTAACTAATTTATCAAATTCTTCAAGAAGCAAAAAATTGTTACCTAATTCTCTTTCTAAAGATAAATTGGCTTTATTGAAAATTTGAACGAATATTTATGAATAAAGAACGAACAATCTACAGACTACAAAAATAACTTACCTAGGATGCTTCTGTATAGAATTCTGCAATGGAAATTCTCTAGCACTTGAATGGCTCGCTTCTAATTCCATATTTTCGTGATTCTCTTCTAACAGCCGCCCATTTATTTCGCCTAAAATTTGATTAAAACAAAAACAAAAGATTCAGGTTCTGGACTGGCAAGAAATTGTAAAAGTTTAATAACGGATTATACTAAACAAACTTTAATTCATTAAAAGTAAACACTTGAATGATAATATAAGCACGAAAGTTATTCATTTATTCAATTGAAATACATAAATTCGTATTCAGCTGAGATTGTGATTTTTTTTTATTCGCATTTTTTCTCATTGATTTGAGATTAAATGCTACACTTTTTTCGAAGGGAATATTTGATTAAATGCATATAATTTTTCAATTCACAAATATTTTAGATATTGGAGAACACTTTTAACTTGTAATATTGGATATTTTGAACCAACCTTTGGCGATATTTTGAGTTAAAATTGAAAGTAAAATTATTATAAATACAATGGCAGCCATTGTAGTTACCTATCAAAAATCAAATCAAAATAATAAGCGATGTGCTTCTTGGAGCAAGGGAATTTTTTTTACGGATTTGGGTATTTTAACTGAAGAGCGTGTTCAGCGATTTAGAGGGAAGAATGAAATGGGAATAATTCAGACCTGAACCAGACTGTTTTTAAGGTCGGTATTCATTGAGCGCTCTGTGAATACCAGCCAAAGCAATGCGTAATCGGTGCGAAACTGTCCTGATGAAGAAAAAACAATAACGACAACGTGTTGTTTGCTAAGCAAATCAACTGTTTGTTATTGTTGTTTCACTGTCGTATTTTCTACTTCACTTTTAAACTATAGATAACAAATGTAAATGTAAATATAAAATATAATACAAATTTAAGCCCAAAGGTTTCTTGTTGGTTAAAAAGGTCTCTTGGTTTAAAAAAAAACTCAGTGAGGCTTTTACAAAAAAATCATCTTTACGTGTAGGTTAATGATGTTAATAGTTCAAAAATGAATGGTTCTTACAAAAGCCGAAGAGAAACTACTGTGTCCAAAAATTAAAGTTCTTGGTGAAAGAGAAAGACCCTTTAGTAGCTCATAATTATGGCACCAAGATTAAAGGCTTCCGTAAATCAATTCGAAAACGTTACGAAACTGTCGTGAAGACGAAGAATGAAAAACAACAAAGTGTGTGTCAATGGCCGCGTTCACAAAGTTATCTAAAGCAATCCAGCTTGGTTTGTGTTGTTGTAATCTCTTGAGAAAAAACAGCTGATTATAAAACATCTGTTCTCAAAATAAAAATCTCAACTGATCTAAAAAATTCTCGTATATTCAGCTATCTGAAGAGAAATGTCAAAAACAGCTGACTTGAATTCAAATCAAACAGCTAAATTAAACTATACGGTTTTAGTCGTTCACAAACATATACGGATACTCGAGTATCTGAGATAGCATATCTCAGCGCAACGTGAACGCGGCCAATCATAGCAACGTGTTGTGATAGTTGTTGTATCTTCGTATCCGAATGTTTCGCTTTGGTCTAGGCAAGCCTTAAAACTTTTTTTTAAAAGGGATCCTTGTGCTTACCACTTAAAAGTCATTGACAAATATGTCATCCAGAAATGTCATTTAAAAAAAAATTTTTAAGTTCTTGCGAAATAGAAAAGTTTTAAAGAAACTTTTCATTAAAATGTACAAATTTAATAAAATCCTCACAAAACACATAATTTCAAACAAAAATTTCAAAAACTACGTCTCAACATGGTCTCCTCTAGCAACTGCCTTCAATTCGCCACCTTATAAAAGAATTAATCTAACGCGCAATGATGTGGTAAGAAACTTTTTTGTTTATCGTTTGCATTCAACTTGCCAACTCTATTCATAAAGCCTTTCAATAGGGATTATTCAATTTACCTGAATTAAAATCCTACGAAGGATTTTATCTATTAAAAGATAATGTAGGAAACAAAACTGACGACTTAATCCAAGAAGCAATTTCCCAAAATCGTTCAAGGAAAATGGTAAATTAAAAATGACATCAAAAAATTTAATTGAATTCTAAATCAATTGAATAATTCTTGTTTAGGTTGAAATTTTCGATGAACTCTCTGATTCCCTTTGCAAAGTAGCTGATCTTGCTGAATTTATTCGGATTGCTCATCCACAGAGTAAATATGCACATGCAGCTGAAGAGGCTTGCATAACAATAAGTGGAATTGTTGAAAGGTAAACAATCTTTTTAAGATTTTAAAGAACAAAATATCCTAATTAAAAAAAATAAATTCTTCAGCTTAAACACGCATAAACCAATCTTCAAAGCTCTGCAGAGTGTTGTAGAAAATGGTGACATCATGCCAACCACAGAAATTGATCGGCACGTAGCCAAACTCTTCCTATTCGACTTTGAGCAATGTGGCATACATCTGCCAGAGTCCGAGAGGCAGAAAGTAGTTCGTCTAAATGATGCAATTCTTCAATTGGGACAGAAATTCATGAATGGCGCTGTACATCCGTCAGCTATTTCAAGAAAAAGTGTTCCAGAAGCAGTGGCACATATGTATGTTTTCATCTATTTAAGAAGAGGTATCATTTAAAAATACTTTTCTTTCAGATTTCCCTCAGACGGGGATAATTTGTTCATATCTGGACTCTATACAAACTCTTCTAGTGCTGAAGCCAGAGAAGCAGCCTACAGACTCTTCCTCCGTCCTATTGAGAGCCAAGAAGAACTCCTATCCGATCTCATCGCTTGTAGATACCAATTGGCCAAAACTTGTGGGTTCGATACCTATGCACATCGAGCCTTAAACTCCAGCACTGTAGAACACCCGACCATGGTTAAGCAATTTATTGACGAATTATCCGATGAGTTGCGGCCCAGGGCTGAAAGTGACTTTCAAATAATGGAAAAGATGAAGGTATGTGTGGCGATCCTGCTATTAGATTTTAATTAAGTTAAATTTTAATTTAGAGATAAATTTCAGAAAAAAGACACTAGAAATTCAGATTCACGTTTGGCTGCTTGGGACACACCCTATTTCACTTCAGTGGTCAAAAAGCAATGGCTTGATGCTAACTCAAATGAATTTCTACCCTACTTCAGTCTAGGCGGTTGCATGGAAGGCTTAGATAACCTCATGAAATCCCTATATGGAGTCAGTTTGCAAAACACAGAAGTTGAACCTGGCGAAGTGTGGAACAATGACATCTATAAACTATCTGTTGTACATGAAACTGAAGGCCTCTTGGGGTACATTTATTGTGATTTCTTTGAACGTAACGGAAAACCAAATCAGGATTGTCATTTCACAATTCAAGGAGGCAAAAAACTACCTGATGGCAGTTATCAGCTTCCAATAGTTGTTGTCATGTTGAATTTGAGTCCAGCCCGATGGACAGGGCCAACACTTTTGTCGCCGTCTCGTGTGGATAATCTTTTTCATGAAATGGGACATGCGATGCATTCGATGTTGGGGCGAACCGAGTATCAACATGTAACTGGGACACGTTGTAGTACTGATTTCGCTGAGGTTCCATCAGTTCTTATGGAGTACTTTGCGAGTGATCCAAGGGTAAGTTTAGAAAAATTGTTAATAACGCAGAAATATAAAATGTTTCATTATATTTTCATAAGGTACTTAAAACATTTGCAAAGCACTATCGAACACATGAACCAATGTCGGAAGAAATGTTGCAACGACTGTGTGCCTCGAAAAACCTCTTTTCGGCTAGTGAAACACAATTGCAGGTGAGAAAATGGTTCTATTTCAAAGATGTTTCTTGATTTTTTATATAAATCTACTTTGACAGGTGTTCTATTCTGCTTTGGATCAAGCCTATCATTCAGAAAAACCAATTCAAGGTCAAAATACAACAGAGACGCTTAAAGCAGTTCAAGCCAAATACTATAGTCTTCCTTATGTAGAAAATACCGTAAGTTCTTTTGCTTAAATCACAAGTACACTTTTTTATCTTTTGCGATCATTCACAGGCTTGGCAACTGCGATTCTCCCATTTAGTAGGATATGGTGCCAAGTACTACTCTTATCTCATTTCTAAAACAATAGCTTCATGGATATGGCAGACTTATTTCGAAGCGAATCCATTCAACAGGGACTCAGGTGAAAAATATAGACAAGAAGTGCTAGCTCATGGCGGTGGTATTCCGAGTAGACAACTGGTCGCTAACTTCTTGCAAAGAGATGTAACCCCAAAGGCTTTATCGCAAAGCTTAATTCATGAGATTGACGTAAATAATGAAAAGATCAAAGACATGAGCAAAAAGTTTAAGTCTTCACTTGGCCAATGATTGTGCAATTGTTATTTTAATTCTAAAGTTGATTTCATTTCGAAAATAATATGTAATTTGCTTAATAAATTTCAATATTCTGTTTTTGAATAAGTAGCAAACCGCCTCACCAAAAATCGCCTATTTCACTTACGACTCTATGTACTATTACGTGTGCTGCCGTCCTAAGCCAAAAAGGCGTATCTCCAATTTTTGTAGTTTTGAGATAAATTCATTTTATAGTTTATGGTTTTCGCATCTCTAAATATTTTTTTTTTTTGTTAATAACAAAAACTATGTTTATTTTTTGGTAATATAAGTTTTTTTTTTTTGTCATTTGTAAGATAAAATGGATTTACGCCCTTTTTGCTTAGTAAACACCCAAAAAATGGAGATGTGATTTTTTTGCGAGGTAAAGATACCTAAAAAAATTGCTTTAATTTTTTTTGAAGCGGAATTAAATAAATTGTAAAACATTTGTTAACTTTTTTAACAACAAAATCAGATGAATTCTGGGTAGGTATACAGCTAAAACTCAACAAACATAAAATATTTTTTTTTAGAATCCTAGTGTGTTATGAGTAAAAGGGTGCATGAACCATGAAGTTTTAAGATACTAAGCAAAAAAGCATATACATAGGCAATAATTCATGTTGGCATATGGGCCCTTTTTACTTAGCAAAAGGCTGATGTGCCTTTTGTGCTTAGGAAAAGAACAGAAAATGGATATGTGCCCATTTTGACCAGTGATTTTAAGCCTTTTACAGTTAAAATTTATAATTTTTTATACACAAAAATAAGGCACTGTTTAAAAAATGCCTGAAACTCAATTTTTGATTTTTGGCACTTACGTCCTTTTTCCTTAGGACGGCAGTATAGTAAATAGATAATCTTTTTTATGGATTAAATTTTTAAAACGTTTTTCTGAAATTGTGTTTCGGTACCGTAATGTAGTTCTAAAAAAATCAAAAAGTTTTATTCAGCACTGACTTGTAAAAAACATTAACTCTCTTTTGCAAAGTTTTTCATTGCGCTTAAAAACTGTGGTTAGGAAGAGAGCAATGACATTTCCAAAACTATGATTCTAACGAGTGCCAACCTGTATGTTTCAAACAAGTACCTACTCCAATATTATCCACATTTAAGTGCACCGATTATATATAATTTTGAGTGATATATTCTTAAGTGTTGAAAAAAAACTAGCCATGTTTGTTTAAAATTGTCATTGAAGATTCGTTAAGAGTAAAATACTTATTAATTCCATAGGAAAAAACAACTTCAGAAACTCTTCTTTAAACAAAAAGATATAATTTTTTCAGACAAACTACTTAAGATACCGCTACAAAGTTTTAAAGTAAAAAATATCTACGAGGAAAAAAATTAATGTTATTTTTGTATAACAATGGACTTAGAGTGTTTCCCATAGATGAACTAAACTGCTAGAACGTGAATAGATAGGGACAAAATGAGAAGGCAAATTCATTTTTTTAAGCGTAATGGTCAATTATCTAAAAAATGTCTTAGCATATAAAAATAAAAATTCAAAGAAATCGGTTAAGTGTGGAAAATGGATCGCATGAACTTGCTCCCATGGAATATATTAGAATAAACGAAAAAAAAGGAGATGAGAAAAAATGGGTTGGGTCATAATTCTCTATGTGCCAAAATTCGGATTATAAACATCTTTATTTAAAAAATTCTTTAAATTCAAAATTCAGTTTCCGAAATTTAGTAGGTACTACAAAATGATAAAACAGAAGTTTGCCCAAACTTTGTTTGCATTATCAAAACAATTTTTCTTTTTATCATTTAAATAGTTTTAAAAAACTTTTGGTAGATAACAAAATAACAAACTGGTTTTAGAAAAAAAAATAAAAACATCGAATCCAAAATATTCGCTTGATTTTTTGTTAGTTTATGACTGCCCATCAAGAAGTAGGACAGCTTTCCTAGAACTCAAAAGCACACGCAGGTGGAGTTCAGAACAAGAAATACATCTGGAAGAGTTTATAAAGATCCTTAGATTCTTAGAATATTAAAAAAAAAAAAAACTTAAACAAGATTCTGGATCATTAATTTATTAGTTATTTTTATTAAGACCAATGAATGTTTTGTAGTTTTGTTAAGACCAGACCAATCCGAAACCGATGCGAAATAATCGTGACGACAAAAAACCAATAACAACAACGTGTTTCTGTTAATCATAGCAACGTGTTGGTATTTTTTCCCATCGGTTTGGGAAAGCCTTTAGTTGGATAGAAGTTACTCAGAAAAACATATTAATATCTCAGGAAAATGGGTTCTCAGAACTGACATATCCAAAAAAAAAGTAAGATTTTAAAATAAATTACATGAACTCTAAGGTAAGGTTTGAGATTTCAGTTCTTATCGGTTGGAACAAAATAGTTATTTTAGTCGATTAATTTGCAATATTGAACATGCCTTTTGACAAACAGGAAAGTCAAAATAGGCTAAATGGTGATAGAAATAAAGTCTGAGAGAATCATGTAGAAATGAAAACTTTTTGTTTTTCCGGTTATACAAGTTTTTACAAGTTTTCACGCAGCACCTCATGTTGATTTTTATTTTAATAATAATATGCTTCGATTTTCAAATCAAATTGGTTTTTATTTCACTTTTTTATTAGTTTTGTAATTTTAATGCTTCACTCACGTACACTGTATATGTGCCAAAAGCCTCTTCCTCTATTTCTTATTCAATGACCATCTTATTGAAACCACGAAATGAATGACCCTGTACTTTTAAATCTGCGCTTGTGATACTTAACATTACTATCTTAATTCGTAAAATTGAATCTTGAAACGTTTAATTAGTTTAAAAAAAAACTGATTTGATTATTACTTACTGATTTGATTATTACTTACCTTCAAGTAATAAATATCTGATCCTGTAAATTTAATAATTCACAGCTACATATGTACATACATATATCCGGAGGGAATTTTTAGGAGCGGGTGAATGCAGAAGAGAAAATACTCACTCCAATTTTTGTTTTTTTTAGATCGAAAAAATTCGTTAAATACAAAGATTAAAAGTGTTTTCAACGCATAAATAAGAAAGATAGATATTTATTTATTTTTGTAGATAGATAATTTTTGTGAATACACAGCTTGCACTGAGATCTTTAAATGAATCTTTGAATTAAGAATGACAAAAAGATAAATAATATAATTTTGATTTGACTGTTTTAATTTAATGTATGGATTTCTTATTAGAAATCCTGGAATAGCCAGATAGTTAATAACAACGCATAAATAAATACAAATTAAAGGAAGTTATTTTTTAAGTCCTTATTACATTATATAATGATGAACTTATAGTGTTTATATAATTTGAAGTCATTTTTGAAATAATTAAAAATATTTAAAATGAAGGTATAAAATTAGCTGATTTTCACTATTAAAAAACTTCTGGTTCGATGGGAAACCACCATCGTGGTTTCGCCATTTCTACATCTTTATCTTTAACCATATTTGTATTGTTAATTTGTTTTACTGACATTTTTCGTTTCGTCGGTTGAAGTCTATAAGGGATTATCCAATTAGATTTTTACTTTACCTTGATTATTTCAATTTTTAATTTCTCTTTTTTTTTACTTTTGATAAAAATAAAATTAGGGCAAATGAATTTCAACTAGGGTGGCCAACTGCCCTCCCTCTGCACGTTGCCTTGTGTAAGAACTAGCAAAAAAAAGTAAGTTTGTAGGTATTTTTTGTTATATATTTTTATTTTATTTTATTTTTCTGTACATTTTTATACAATTTTGTTATTTTTAATAATTAATAACAACGGCAAAATCCTCCTGAGCAGGTACCTCCTTTAAGTTTTTGGGCTTTGCAGTATGAAATACATGCTGGATCACTGCCAAATGTATTACATCTTATCATTCTTGCAGCAATACTAGGTTTATCAGTTTCAGAAACCGCTGAGGTCAATGTACAAACAATTCCGAAAATGACAAGAAGTGCAAAAATAAAACGCATTTTAATAATAAAACTGTTCAAATAACCAAAAAGTGTTTCTATTGAAATTTATGAATGAAACTGATTGTTGAATCCTCTCCTTTTATACCCAACTACATAGATAAGATTAAAAAAAAGTTAAAAACAATAATCTTATCTTATTAAGAATGTCATAGATATGTATAAATAATTATTATTTGCCACAAAAAAAAAAAAATATCCTGCTTATAAAGGGTCATTCATTTCTCCACAGCGAACATTTTTAATGAAAATTTTATTTCATTTTAAAGTTTGGACTTTGCCATAAAGTTTGGAAAACAATATCATTCTAATGGCCGTTTCGGGAAAGTTCGCAGCATGCGATTCTTTTGGGGTAATTTTTCAGTAACCTTTCCACTCTCTTCAAATTTCATGACAAATTTAACGATTGCTTGTGTATTTGGTCGATTATGACGACTATCATCAACGCGTAGTAAGTTTTAATTCTAATGCCTTGTTCGATTGTAAAGCGATCCGTTATTGCAAATTGTTGAAATATATATATTATTACTTGTTATTGAAACACTTTTAATTTATGAGTATATCAGAGTATACTTTTTAATATTTGTTATTACTAGAAAATTTATTATTTTCATTCCTCGTTTAACTTTTAATAAATTATAACATTTTATTGAATTGTTCTTTTCCTTAAAGATAAAATCCCAATAGGTTATGGGCTCAGAAGATCGCAATTAAGGACATTAAATTTGAATTTAATAAAGGAATTTATTTTTAGTCTTTCTTGTTGATCGTATTGTTTGCGATTACTACCTATTTTTCAATTCGATTTAAATTTGCATTCGTTGCGAAAAAATTAGAAGGATGTCTAATCATGAATCAATTGAAAAGCTGCGAGGTGATGAGAATTATCACACATGGAGACTACCGTATCTGATATTTGGAAGAAGTTTGCAAATCCTATACGAAGATAATGGATTGAAGAGGAAGATCGCACTTTTGAGAAAGCTTATCACAGTGTCAGTGCGTTTGGAGAACTGTCAATAAAATCTTCGATACTGCAAATAAATTGGCAAGCATCAAATTTCCAATTTCTTCAGAATGGTTAGGTGCCATACTGCTAGCTGGTCTTGGTGATGATTTTACACCGTTTACCATCAGTGGAACAGATATAACCGGAGAGGCAAATAAAGCGAAAGTCTGAAAATGCATTTTTTGGAGCAAAACAAAAAGTCTTTTAAAGGTTCTGCTTCAAATGTCAAGTGCTCTGAATGTGGAAAGAAAGGTCACATTTCAAAAAACTGCCCGAACAAGAAGTCGCATGAAGTCAAGAAAAGTGAAAACAAACACGCATTTTGTGCAAAACACGCAGTGGTGCCTCAAGACACCATGACGCCTAACAAGGATGGGTGCAGTAAAAAAATCATCCATTGGTGATATATTGACTGCTAACATCCAAAAGATGCAGGTGACCGGAATGGGAAATGTCTCACTGAGACTTAATGAAAGAGAAATTGAAGTCAATGATGTTCTACATGTTCCTGACCTTTCAGCTAACTTACTCTCTGTTGCACAGGTAGTAAAACACGGTAACAAGCTAATTTTCCATAAGGACGGTTGCAGTATTTTCAATGGTGGTGGCGAGCTTTTGGTCAAAGCTGAATCTTGTGGTGGAGTGTACAAAATTCAAGGACAAGCGAAATGTATGTTTGCGAATGCATCATCCGAATTGATGAAATGGCATAGACGTTTGGGTCACATCAACTACGCTGATTTGTGCCGAATGAAAAATGGAGCTGTGAAAGGAATTGATTTTAGCGAAGACATCAATTATAATTTGAAGAATTTGGTTGGTTGGATACTGTGAAACAACAAAGGGATATTATAGGTGCATCGATCCAATAACAAAAAAAAATCGAACCAGTCGTGAGGTAGTTTTTATCGAAACAGAAGCAAAAGTCATAAATTTTGTTCCAATGGCCAACAAAGAGGAACTAGATTTAGTTGGGGAAATCAAGAAGACGTCAAGTATTGAAGATCAGTTGTTTGAGGAGCTTCAAATTCCCTGTGAAGAAAAAGAAAAGGAAGATGAAATAACAGTAACAGTAAATTACAGAAATCTATTTATGGTCTTAAGCAGAGCAGCCGTCAATGGAACATAAAACTGGATTCCGCATTGAAGTCATTTAGGCTGAGGCAATCAAGATTATATCAATATCGTTGTGTTTATTTTAGTCAAGATGGTAAGCTAATAATTGGAGTTTATGTGGATGATGTCTTGATTTTCTGGCGTGAAGAAAAACTTCGAGACAATCTGAAAAAAAATTTGTGTATTTCTTTCAAAATGAATGGAGGATGAACTGTAGTTGAGAAACCTCATCCAGATCATAAAAAAGGGGGCACAATAGATCTTAAGGTCGCAGTGCAAATATACCCGTAATCATTCATTCATTCATTCATTCATTCAAAATGAAAGATTTAGGAAAGGCGAAAAGTTGCATTGGACTAAACATCACTTATGACGAAAACACTTATGGAATTTGGCTGGACCAGTCAAAGTATATTAATGAAATTCTGGCGAGATTTGGGATGTCTGATTGCAAACCAGTGGGAACACCAAGCGATCCAAACCAAAAGCTATCTAATCAAATGTGCGAAGAAGAAAACATAACCGGGAAAGTACCTTACCAGGAAGCTGCTGGTAGTCTTCTATATTTGGTGCAAGGATCTAGACCAGACATTGCATTTGCGGTAAATGATGTTAGTCGTTTTAACTCCAAACATGGGAAGGGGCATTGGACTGCAGTGAAGCGTATATTCAGGTACTCGAAAGGTACAATAAATTTAAAATTACATTTCCAAGGTTCTGAAAATATGAATGGTTTCTCGGATGCTGATTAGGCTTCTGATATCGACAAACGTCGCTCATGTACACTGTACAGGCTTTGTTTTTAACTTATGTGGAGGTGCAATATCATGGTGAAGCCGAGTACATGGCGTTGTCGGCAGCTGGGTCAACGCTGGGCATTGTATATAAATTTGCATAGTACTCTCATGAACACGTTCCACACGTCGGCCCCAAGCGATCACACACCTAACTAATTTTTTGGTTCCTGTTTCTGTTCATAAAAAAGTGCGCCCTCAAACGATCACACAACAAAGCAGTGTGGAACGTGCTGATGAGAGTACTATAGATTTCATATACTATGCCTGGGTAAAGTTCAACGAACAAACCTAATATTAGTTAACAGTGACAGCTAAGTTC
The DNA here is from genome assembly GCA_958431115.1 of Syrphus vitripennis. Taxonomy (NCBI): domain Eukaryota; kingdom Metazoa; phylum Arthropoda; class Insecta; order Diptera; family Syrphidae; genus Syrphus; species Syrphus vitripennis. Next base: position 76,326,666 of record OY288109.1, on the reverse strand, counting down.
GACTGTTGTCAATTGCCTGCTCTACCATCTACGAAATGAAGGACCCTGTACTTTTAAATCTGCTAATATGCGCGTGTGATACTTAACATTACTATCTTAATTCGTAAAATTGAATCTTGAAACGTTTAATTAGTTAAAAAACAACTGATTTGATTATTACTTACTGATTTGATTATTATTTACCTTCAAGTAATAAATATCTGATCCTTTAAATTTAATAATTCACAGCTATGTACTAAATATATCCAGAGGGAATTTTTAGTAGCGGGTGAATGAAGAAGGGGTTGGCCGTGGCGCGATGGTATGCGTGGTCGCCTGTCAATCAAATGGTCACAGGTTCGATCCCAGCCGTTGTTCTATGTCTTGTTTTTTTCCATTATCATTGATCATTGTTGGGCCGCTGGTTTACTCATTACATGTTGTTCAGGCATAACACTAACAACATGTGATTGAGTAAATACTAGTATGCCCAACAAATATGACAATGAACAAAATAATGCGAATTATAAAGGGTCATAGATATAAGACACGGCAATTTCTCCGCTTTAGCCCAGCCGCCAACCCTGGAGATAATAATCTGAGACAACCACCACCTTCAGTCTCAGTACCTCGCGCCACACACACCTTTCCCTTCCCATCCTATCCTATCCTTCACGCCCGCGCTGTGTTGATAACATATAAAGGGTAAACCAAAAATCCCCTTGAGCGCGCGCAGATTATAAAAAAAAAGAAGAGAAAATACTCACTCCAATTTTTGTTTTTTTAGATCGAAAAAATTCGTTAAATACAAAGATTAAAAGTGTTTTCAACGCATAAATAAGAATAGATATTTATTTATTTTCGTAGATAGATAATTTTTATGAATACACAGCTTGCCCTGAGATCTTTAAATGAATCTTTGAATTAAGAATGACAAAAAGATAAATAATATAATTTTGATTTGACTGTTTTAATTTAGTGTATGGATTTCTTATTAAAAATCTGTTAGATGGTAAAAGCAACTTAAAACTCAAGGAGTAAAGGAATATGGAATAGCCAGATAGTTAATAACAACGCATAAATAATAAATACAAATTAAAGGAAGTTATTTTTTAAGACCTTATTACTTATAGTCTTTATATAATTTGAAGTCATTTTTGAAATAATTAAAAATATTTAAAATGAAGGTATAAAATTAGCTGATTTTCACTATTAAAAAACTTCTGGTTCGATGGGAAACCACCATCGTGGTTTCGCCATTTCTACATCTTTATCTTTAACCATATTTGTATTGTTAATTTGTTTTACTGACATTTTTTGTTTCGTCGGTTGAAGTCTATAAGGGATTATCCAATTAGATTTTTACTTTACCTTGATTATTTCAATTTTTAATTTCTCTTTTTTTTTACTTTTGATAAAAATAAAATTAGGGCAAATGAATTTCAACTAGGGTGGCCAACTGCCCTCCCTCTGCACGTTGCCTTGTGTAAGAACTAGCAAAAAAAAGTAAGTTTGTAGGTATTTTTTGTTATATATTTTTATTTTATTTTATTTTTCTGTACATTTTTATACATTTTTATACAATTTTGTTGTTTTTAATATTTAATAACAACGGCAAAATCCTCCTGAGCAGGTACCTCCTTTAAGTTTTTGGGCTTTGCAGTATGAAATACATGCTGGATCACTGCCAAATGTATTACATCTTATCATTCTTGCAGCAATACTAGGTTTATCAGTTTCAGAAACCGCTGAGGTCAATGTACAAACAATTCCGAAAATGACAAGAAGTGCAAAAATAAAACGCATTTTAATAATAAAACTGTTCAAATAACCAAAAAGTGTTTCTATTGAAATTTATGAATGAAACTGATTGTTGAATCCTCTCCTTTTATACCCAACTACATAGATAAGATTAAAAAAAAGTTAAAAACAATAATCTTATCTTATTAAGAATGTCATAGATATGTATAAATAATTATTATTTGCCACAAAAAAAAAAAAATATCCTGCTTATAAAGGGTCATTCATTTCTCCACAGCGAACATTTTTAATGAAAATTTTATTTCATTTTAAAGTTTGGACTTTGCCATAAAGTTTGGAAAACAATATCATTCTAATGGCCGTTTCGGGAAAGTTCGCAGCATGCGATTCTTTTGGGGTAATTTTTCAGTAACCTTTCCACTCTCTTCAAATTTCATGACAAATTTAACGATTGCTTGTGTATTTGGTCGATTATGACGACTATCATCAACGCGTAGTAAGTTTTAATTCTAATGCCTTGTTCGATTGTAAAGCGATCCGTTATTGCAAATTGTTGAAATATATATATTATTACTTGTTATTGAAACACTTTTAATTTATGAGTATATCAGAGTATACTTTTTAATATTTGTTATTACTAGAAAATTTATTATTTTCATTCCTCGTTTAACTTTTAATAAATTATAACATTTTATTGAATTGTTCTTTTCCTTAAAGATAAAATCCCAATAGGTTATGGGCTCAGAAGATCGCAATTAAGGACATTAAATTTGAATTTAATAAAGGAATTTATTTTTAGTCTTTCTTGTTGATCGTATTGTTTGCGATTACTACCTATTTTTCAATTCGATTTAAATTTGCATTCGTTGCGAAAAAATTAGAAGGATGTCTAATCATGAATCAATTGAAAAGCTGCGAGGTGATGAGAATTATCACACATGGAGACTACCGTATCTGATATTTGGAAGAAGTTTGCAAATCCTATACGAAGATAATGGATTGAAGAGGAAGATCGCACTTTTGAGAAAGCTTATCACAGTGTCAGTGCGTTTGGAGAACTGTCAATAAAATCTTCGATACTGCAAATAAATTGGCAAGCATCAAATTTCCAATTTCTTCAGAATGGTTAGGTGCCATACTGCTAGCTGGTCTTGGTGATGATTTTAAACCGTTTACCATCAGTGGAACAGATATAACCGGAGAGGCAAATAAAGCGAAAGTCTGAAAATGCATTTTTTGGAGCAAAACAAAAAGTCTTTTAAAGGTTCTGCTTCAAATGTCAAGTGCTCTGAATGTGGAAAGAAAAAAACTGCCCGAACAAGAAGAAGTCGCATGAAGTCAAGAAAAGTGAAAACAAACACGCATTTTGTGCAAAACACGCAGTGGTGCCTCCAGACACCATGACGCCTAACAAGGATGGGTGCAGTAAAAAAATCATCCATTGGTGATATATTGACTGCTAACATCCAAAAGATGCAGGTGACCGGAATGGGAAATGTCTCACTGAGACTTAATGAAAGAGAAATTGAAGTCAATGATGTTCTACATGTTCCTGACCTTTCAGCTAACTTACTCTCTGTTGCACAGGTAGTAAAACACGGTAACAAGCTAATTTTCCATAAGGACGGTTGCAGTATTTTCAATGGTGGTGGCGAGCTTTTGGTCAAAGCTGAATCTTGTGGTGGAGTGTACAAAATTCAAGGACAAGCGAAATGTATGTTTGCGAATGCATCATCCGAATTGATGAAATGGCATAGACGTTTGGGTCACATCAACTACGCTGATTTGTGCCGAATGAAAAATGGAGCTGTGAAAGGAATTGATTTTAGCGAAGACATCAATTATAATTTGAAGAATTTGGTTGGTTGGATACTGTGAAACAACAAAGGGATATTATAGGTGCATCGATCCAATAACAAAAAAAAATCGAACCAGTCGTGAGGTAGTTTTTATCGAAACAGAAGCAAAAGTCATAAATTTTGTTCCAATGGCCAACAAAGAGGAACTAGATTTAGTTGGGGAAATCAAGAAGACGTCAAGTATTGAAGATCAGTTGTTTGAGGAGCTTCAAATTCCCTGTGAAGAAAAAGAAAAGGAAGATGAAATAACAGTAACAGTAAATTACAGAAATCTATTTATGGTCTTAAGCAGAGCAGCCGTCAATGGAACATAAAACTGGATTCCGCATTGAAGTCATTTAGGCTGAGGCAATCAAGATTATATCGTTGTGTTTATTTTAGTCAAGATGGTAAGCTAATAATTGGAGTTTATGTGGATGATGTCTTGATTTTCTGGGGTGAAGAAAAACTTCGAGACAATCTGAAAAAAAAATTTGTGTAATTCTTTCAAAATGAAAGATTTAGGAAAGGCGAAAAGTTGCATTGGACTAAACATCACTTATGACGAAAACACTTATGGAATTTGGCTGGACCAGTCAAAGTATATTAATGAAATTCTGGCGAGATTTGGGATGTCTGATTGCAAACCAGTGGGAACACCAAGCGATCCAAACCAAAAGCTATCTAATCAAATGTGCGAAGAAGAAAACATAACCGGGAAAGTACCTTACCAGGAAGCTGCTGGTAGTCTTCTATATTTGGTGCAAGGATCTAGACCAGACATTGCATTTGCGGTAAATGATGTTAGTCGTTTTAACTCCAAACATGGGAAGGGGCATTGGACTGCAGTGAAGCGTATATTCAGGTACTTGAAAGGTACAATAAATTTAAAATTACATTTCCAAGGTTCTGAAAATATGAATGGTTTCTCGGATGCTGATTAGGCTTCTGATATCGACAAACGTCGCTCATGTACACTGTACAGGCTTTGTTTTTAACTTATGTGGAGGTGCAATATCATGGTGAAGCCGAGTACATGGCGTTGTCGGCAGCTGGGTCAACCCTGGGCATTGTATATAAATTTGCATAGTACTCTCATGAACACGTTCCACACGTCGGCCCCAAGCGATCACACACCTAACTAATTTTTTGGTTCCTGTTTCTGTTCATAAAAAAGTGCGCCCTCAAACGATCACACAACAAAGCAGTGTGGAACGTGCTGATGAGAGTACTATAGATTTCATATACAATGCCTGGGTAAAGTTCAACGAACAAACCTAATATTAGTTATAGTTAACAGTGACAGCTAAGTTCGACTGTTGTCAAATGCCAGCTCTACCATCTACGAAATGAATGACCCTGTACTTTTAAATCTGCTAATATGCGCGTGTGATACTTAACATTACTATCTTAATTCGTAAAATTGAATCTTGAAACGTTTAATTAGTTAAAAAACAACTGATTTGATTATTACTTACTGATTTGATTATTATTTACCTTCAAGTAATAAATATCTGATCCTTTAAATTTAATAATTCACAGCTATGTACTAAATATATCCAGAGGGAATTTTTAGTAGCGGGTGAATGCAGAAGAGAAAATACTCACTCCAATTTTTGTTTTTTTAGATCGAAAAAATTCGTTAAATACAAAGATTAAAAGTGTTTTCAACGCATAAATAAGAATAGATATTTATTTATTTTCGTAGATAGATAATTTTTATGAATACACAGCTTGCCCTGAGATCTTTAAATGAATCTTTGAATTAAGAATGACAAAAAGATAAATAATATAATTTTGATTTGACTGTTTTAATTTAGTGTATGGATTTCTTATTAAAAATCTGTTAGATGGTAAAAGCAACTTAAAACTCAAGGAGTAAAGGAATATGGAATAGCCAGATAGTTAATAACAACGCATAAATAAATACAAATTAAAGGAAGTTATTTTTTAAGTCCTTATTACTTATAGTCTTTATATAATTTGAAGTCATTTTTGAAATAATTAAAAATATTTAAAATGAAGGTATAAAATTAGCTGATTTTCACTATTAAAAAACTTCTGGTTCGATGGGAAACCACCATCGTGGTTTCGCCATTTCTACATCTTTATCTTTAACCATATTTGTATTGTTAATTTGTTTTACTGACATTTTTCGTTTCGTCGGTTGAAGTCTATAAGGGATTATCCAATTAGATTTTTACTTTACCTTGATTATTTCAATTTTTAATTTCTCTTTTTTTTTACTTTTGATAAAAATAAAATTAGGGCAAATGAATTTCAACTAGGGTGGCCAACTGCCCTCCCTCTGCACGTTGCCTTGTGTAAGAACTAGCAAAAAAAAGTAAGTTTGTAGGTATTTTTTGTTATATATTTTTATTTTATTTTATTTTTCTGTACATTTTTATACATTTTTATACAATTTTGTTGTTTTTAATATTTAATAACAACGGCAAAATCCTCCTGAGCAGGTACCTCCTTTAAGTTTTTGGGCTTTGCAGTATGAAATACATGCTGGATCACTGCCAAATGTATTACATCTTATCATTCTTGCAGCAATACTAGGTTTATCAGTTTCAGAAACCGCTGAGGTCAATGTACAAACAATTCCGAAAATGACAAGAAGTGCAAAAATAAAACGCATTTTAATAATAAAACTGTTCAAATAACCAAAAAGTGTTTCTATTGAAATTTATGAATGAAACTGATTGTTGAATCCTCTCCTTTTATACCCAACTACATAGATAAGATTAAAAAAAAGTTAAAAACAATAATCTTATCTTATTAAGAATGTCATAGATATGTATAAATAATTATTATTTGCCACAAAAAAAAAAAAATATCCTGCTTATAAAGGGTCATTCATTTCTCCACAGCGAACATTTTTAATGAAAATTTTATTTCATTTTAAAGTTTGGACTTTGCCATAAAGTTTGGAAAACAATATCATTCTAATGGCCGTTTCGGGAAAGTTCGCAGCATGCGATTCTTTTGGGGTAATTTTTCAGTAACCTTTCCACTCTCTTCAAATTTCATGACAAATTTAACGATTGCTTGTGTATTTGGTCGATTATGACGACTATCATCAACGCGTAGTAAGTTTTAATTCTAATGCCTTGTTCGATTGTAAAGCGATCCGTTATTGCAAATTGTTGAAATATATATATTATTACTTGTTATTGAAACACTTTTAATTTATGAGTATATCAGAGTATACTTTTTAATATTTGTTATTACTAGAAAATTTATTATTTTCATTCCTCGTTTAACTTTTAATAAATTATAACATTTTATTGAATTGTTCTTTTCCTTAAAGATAAAATCCCAATAGGTTATGGGCTCAGAAGATCGCAATTAAGGACATTAAATTTGAATTTAATAAAGGAATTTATTTTTAGTCTTTCTTGTTGATCGTATTGTTTGCGATTACTACCTATTTTTCAATTCGATTTAAATTTGCATTCGTTGCGAAAAAATTAGAAGGATGTCTAATCATGAATCAATTGAAAAGCTGCGAGGTGATGAGAATTATCACACATGGAGACTACCGTATCTGATATTTGGAAGAAGTTTGCAAATCCTATACGAAGATAATGGATTGAAGAGGAAGATCGCACTTTTGAGAAAGCTTATCACAGTGTCAGTGCGTTTGGAGAACTGTCAATAAAATCTTCGATACTGCAAATAAATTGGCAAGCATCAAATTTCCAATTTCTTCAGAATGGTTAGGTGCCATACTGCTAGCTGGTCTTGGTGATGATTTTAAACCGTTTACCATCAGTGGAACAGATATAACCGGAGAGGCAAATAAAGCGAAAGTCTGAAAATGCATTTTTTGGAGCAAAACAAAAAGTCTTTTAAAGGTTCTGCTTCAAATGTCAAGTGCTCTGAATGTGGAAAGAAAAAAACTGCCCGAACAAGAAGAAGTCGCATGAAGTCAAGAAAAGTGAAAACAAACACGCATTTTGTGCAAAACACGCAGTGGTGCCTCCAGACACCATGACGCCTAACAAGGATGGGTGCAGTAAAAAAATCATCCATTGGTGATATATTGACTGCTAACATCCAAAAGATGCAGGTGACCGGAATGGGAAATGTCTCACTGAGACTTAATGAAAGAGAAATTGAAGTCAATGATGTTCTACATGTTCCTGACCTTTCAGCTAACTTACTCTCTGTTGCACAGGTAGTAAAACACGGTAACAAGCTAATTTTCCATAAGGACGGTTGCAGTATTTTCAATGGTGGTGGCGAGCTTTTGGTCAAAGCTGAATCTTGTGGTGGAGTGTACAAAATTCAAGGACAAGCGAAATGTATGTTTGCGAATGCATCATCCGAATTGATGAAATGGCATAGACGTTTGGGTCACATCAACTACGCTGATTTGTGCCGAATGAAAAATGGAGCTGTGAAAGGAATTGATTTTAGCGAAGACATCAATTATAATTTGAAGAATTTGGTTGGTTGGATACTGTGAAACAACAAAGGGATATTATAGGTGCATCGATCCAATAACAAAAAAAAATCGAACCAGTCGTGAGGTAGTTTTTATCGAAACAGAAGCAAAAGTCATAAATTTTGTTCCAATGGCCAACAAAGAGGAACTAGATTTAGTTGGGGAAATCAAGAAGACGTCAAGTATTGAAGATCAGTTGTTTGAGGAGCTTCAAATTCCCTGTGAAGAAAAAGGAAAGGAAGATGAAATAACAGTAACAGTAAATTACAGAAATCTATTTATGGTCTTAAGCAGAGCAGCCGTCAATGGAACATAAAACTGGATTCCGCATTGAAGTCATTTAGGCTGAGGCAATCAAGATTATATCGTTGTGTTTATTTTAGTCAAGATGGTAAGCTAATAATTGGAGTTTATGTGGATGATGTCTTGATTTTCTGGGGTGAAGAAAAACTTCGAGACAATCTGAAAAAAAAATTTGTGTAATTCTTTCAAAATGAAAGATTTAGGAAAGGCGAAAAGTTGCATTGGACTAAACATCACTTATGACGAAAACACTTATGGAATTTGGCTGGACCAGTCAAAGTATATTAATGAAATTCTGGCGAGATTTGGGATGTCTGATTGCAAACCAGTGGGAACACCAAGCGATCCAAACCAAAAGCTATCTAATCAAATGTGCGAAGAAGAAAACATAACCGGGAAAGTACCTTACCAGGAAGCTGCTGGTAGTCTTCTATATTTGGTGCAAGGATCTAGACCAGACATTGCATTTGCGGTAAATGATGTTAGTCGTTTTAACTCCAAACATGGGAAGGGGCATTGGACTGCAGTGAAGCGTATATTCAGGTACTTGAAAGGTACAATAAATTTAAAATTACATTTCCAAGGTTCTGAAAATATGAATGGTTTCTCGGATGCTGATTAGGCTTCTGATATCGACAAACGTCGCTCATGTACACTGTACAGGCTTTGTTTTTAACTTATGTGGAGGTGCAATATCATGGTGAAGCCGAGTACATGGCGTTGTCGGCAGCTGGGTCAACCCTGGGCATTGTATATAAATTTGCATAGTACTCTCATGAACACGTTCCACACGTCGGCCCCAAGCGATCACACACCTAACTAATTTTTTGGTTCCTGTTTCTGTTCATAAAAAAGTGCGCCCTCAAACGATCACACAACAAAGCAGTGTGGAACGTGCTGATGAGAGTACTATAGATTTCATATACAATGCCTGGGTAAAGTTCAACGAACAAACCTAATATTAGTTATAGTTAACAGTGACAGCTAAGTTCGACTGTTGTCAAATGCCAGCTCTACCATCTACGAAATGAATGACCCTGTACTTTTAAATCTGCTAATATGCGCGTGTGATACTTAACATTACTATCTTAATTCGTAAAATTGAATCTTGAAACGTTTAATTAGTTAAAAAACAACTGATTTGATTATTACTTACTGATTTGATTATTATTTACCTTCAAGTAATAAATATCTGATCCTTTAAATTTAATAATTCACAGCTATGTACTAAATATATCCAGAGGGAATTTTTAGTAGCGGGTGAATGCAGAAGAGAAAATACTCACTCCAATTTTTGTTTTTTTAGATCGAAAAAATTCGTTAAATACAAAGATTAAAAGTGTTTTCAACGCATAAATAAGAATAGATATTTATTTATTTTCGTAGATAGATAATTTTTATGAATACACAGCTTGCCCTGAGATCTTTAAATGAATCTTTGAATTAAGAATGACAAAAAGATAAATAATATAATTTTGATTTGACTGTTTTAATTTAATGTATGGATTTCTTATTAAAAATCTGTTAGATGGTAAAAGCAACTTAAAACTCAAGGAGTAAAGGAATATGGAATAGCCAGATAGTTAATAACAACGCATAAATAAATACAAATTAAAGGAAGTTATTTTTTAAGTCCTTATTACTTATAGTCTTTATATAATTTGAAGTCATTTTTGAAATAATTAAAAATATTTAAAATGAAGGTATAAAATTAGCTGATTTTCACTATTAAAAAACTTCTGGTTCGATGGGAAACCACCATCGTGGTTTCGCCATTTCTACATCTTTATCTTTAACCATATTTGTATTGTTAATTTGTTTTACTGACATTTTTCGTTTCGTCGGTTGAAGTCTATAAGGGATTATCCAATTAGATTTTTACTTTACCTTGATTATTTCAATTTTTAATTTCTCTTTTTTTTACTTTTGATAAAAATAAAATTAGGGCAAATGAATTTCAACTAGGGTGGCCAACTGCCCTCCCTCTGCACGTTGCCTTGTGTAAGAACTAGCAAAAAAAAGTAAGTTTGTAGGTATTTTTTGTTATATATTTTTATTTTATTTTATTTTTCTGTACATTTTTATACATTTTTATACAATTTTGTTATTTTTAATAATTAATAACAACGGCAAAATCCTCCTGAGCAGGTACCTCCTTTAAGTTTTTGGGCTTTGCAGTATGAAATACATGCTGGATCACTACCAATTGTAGTACATGTTATCATTTTTGCAGCAATACTAGGTTTATCAGTTTCAGGAACGGCTGAGGTCAATGTACAAACAATTCCAAAAATGACAAGAAGTGCAAAAATAAAACGCATTTTAAAAATATTTTATAACAACCCAATTTAAAGTTTGAGAGTTTTTTATTTTATAACTGACATTGATTGGCTTTTTATACCTCAGTCAACTTTATAAGAGAGTATTTTAAGATAAGAAATATTTGAAGACAATAAAGTGCATGGTTCAATAAAAAAATAAAATGTACAACTGGATCGCAAGATCTTGCTCCTATGTTAAAGAACTTTAGAATAAACAAAAAACAAGATTGTCATTAGAGAAAAATATCAATGAGCTAAATTCATTATTTAAATTGCTAAATAAGCCGAAAATGAATATGCCATTTGTAGAAAAAAAATTGCTATGCAAGTTTTAAGTACTTAGTACACTTTTTCAAATTAAAACAATCTTTTTTTTGAAATTTTTCATATGAATGGCCTTACATAATTTTATCACAATTGGTCAAACCGTTTATGAAAAAATCAAAAACGAAAAATATGTTTCTATGCCGTTAAAAACTGTTTTTTTTAAATTTTTTTTTGACTAAATAATTTTAATTAAAAAATTTCATCAAAACCGTTTGAGCAATTTTGAAGACAACTTTTTTCTTAACGGTTATCTGACAGGTACCGTTATTTTCGGAGCTAAAAACAATCATGTCGTTTTCAATTGGCCATTGGCCAAGCAGAAAAAAGCATTCTGAATGCGTTCAATTGGGCAAAAGTGACAGTTCTGATTCTAAAAAAAAGAGAACTTCTCTTCTGGATTTGAAATCAGAAGAAAACACAGAATCACTCACATTCAAGGATTTAAATGTCACACTTGATAAATGTCATATTTTCTTCAATTTACAAACTGTGCGAACTGTGAAGTGATTGCTTGAAATACTAATACAGTCACACCAAACTTCAAATTTTTCAGAATCGAAAAAAACTGTTCAATTGGGATTCCGAATCTAAAACCAATTCCGGATTGCCAATTGAAAACGACATCAATTTTATTTCTAGGGAAGTACAACCTTAATCGCTTCAATACAGTAGGCTATATAAGTAGTGGTACATACCTACTGACAGACAGAAACCAACAAAAAGACAGACAGAATTGCAGGAGTCACTTTTTCCACGTGCTCTATCATCGGTCTGATATCTCGAGTTCAATTTTTTGGACGAGTCCAAAACTTGTGCTTTAGTGTCTAACGCATATTAATGTTATCTTATCTTAAAGTATTGTGAGGAATAAAAACATCCGGGTTTTATCTTATAGTGCATAGTATATGTATAAATTAATCCTAAAATGGGTGTGTATCGTTAAAACTTCAAAGTATGGGTTATGAGCGATATACATACTTATGTAAGTAAAATACCTTCATCACGGTCTTATTTAATTTAAAAAAAGAAACAAGGCTGCACCGCCGCGCCGTGGCCTTATCTCAACTTTCCATTGCGACCTTATTTCCACAGCCCAGATTTTGGACAGTGGTGTCTTGACTTAAGTCAGATGTTTGAGAACCGAATAAATATTTATAAATAAAATGTTTGATTTGAAAAGTTTCTAAAAGAACGGAATGAAAATGAGGAAACATATAGCTACAACAGGGCCTGAGGAAGTATTTCACTACAGTCTCGTAACGAAAAACTAGCAAACTCTTGGGCTATGAAGATAAAAAATAAATCGTGCTAAAATTAAAGAAGGACAGACATTTTTGCAAAAAAAAAAAAACTAGTACAATACTACCAATTTACTAATAATAAAACTAGCAAAACCATACAAAATTTTAATAACCCCAACACCATTCGGTCATTGTCGTTATCAGATAATTTACAAAAACAAATAGAAAATGCATGCAAACATAATTTATTCAGTTTCCAAACAAACTTTATTTATCAAAATTAAATTTTCCGTTTTGTTTACTTAATGAGGCTGCAGTGACAAAATCCTCCAGCGCAAGTACCTCCATTAAGATTATTAGCTTTGCAGTATATAATACAATTTGCGTCAATACCATTTGTATAACATCTTATAACAGGAACAGCTGATGCCAGAGCACAAACGATTCCGAAAATCAAAACAAGTACAAAAACCAAACGCATTTTGAAAATCGTTTTTAGAGCTTATTAAAACAAAGAGTTTTCCTTAATACTGTTTAAATCGATTGAGAACTCTTCTTTTATAGCCAACTGGCTATCTCAAGATAAAAAATGCAATAATAAAGTTTAAAGATAAGATTGGTACTAAAATAATTAATATTTTCCTCTTTTTTTTTATTTGTAGTTTCAAAATTGTCGGAGGAAAATTTAAGATTCTAGTTTTTTAACTTCTTTATTAAATTTTTGTTTTGAGTTTGAATAGAGACAAAACAAAATATTTTCATATAAATACATAGGTAGTAGGGTTTGTGTCCACCCTTTACGCAAGAGGGGCAACTAAGAAGTAAACTTAAAATAAATACCAAATTATTATAAAATGGTTTCAAACATAAAATTTTGAAAAAAAAGTTGAAAACAAGAAGTAACAACGATTTTTTTAATTTTACATAATTAGGAAGGTAATATCAACAGTATGATGAAGTTGAAAAACTGCAACGGTTTTTTTTTAAAGAAAACTTTCAGATTACCGCAATCAACCCCAGATTATATGCTTCAACTTGAAACAGGCCTTTCTCCTATCTTTATTTTCATCACGATGATTTTTGAGTTGTGCGCTGTGGTCGTCTGAGGGCGCACTTGTATATACACAGAAACAGCAAACAGAAAATTAGTATGCGCTGTGACCGCTTGGTGCCGACGTGGTGGAACGTGCTGATGATAGTACTATGCAAATTTATATACAATGAACATAGACACATTCTTTTTTTATAAATACTCGACTCCACTCGGATGGAAGTAAGCTCCAAACTTGCCTGAACACTACATATCATCAAAAGAAAATGGAAAAGTTCAGTTCATTACTATAAAAAAATAATTGTAAGTGTGTGCTCAGCCTTGCTATAATTGTAAACATCTGTAGTCTTGGCATCACTTATTTATGACATGTTCCTTCTGTCATCACAAAACAAAAAATAAAAATTCCGCATATGTTTGGTCGTCGATAAAAAAAGTAATGACGATTTACGATTATTAATTATTGTAGTGTTGTTATTTGCACATTCGGTAAGTGTTTAATGAAAATATATTATAAAAAATGAATTTTTCATGGAATTTTTCGCTTGAACAACAAATTTTAATATAAATAACACCAATTCGTAAATGAATTGTGTGAGTGTTTTGGGATAAAATATTATTTTTTTCTTGTTTATTTTGTGCAATGAATAATATTGAAATTATCATCTCTTGAACATTTTTTCAATCTAACTCTCACTTTAATGTGGTTAAAATTTTTGAAGACCCCCAAAATACAATCTTCTTTACATCTTGGAATAGAGGCCGAGAAAGTTAAAAAAGACAATGAGAGGTGATTCATACTTCTCGAGTTTTTTTTATTATGACATAGGGGACAACAACACTGATTCCAATCGTAGGTTTTATCTATTAAAACAACTGTGCAGATTGTAATTCGCAGGTGTTCTAATAAAATAAAAGTGAAACGTTCATCATCATTATTTTCTGATCGGTTGATTTCCCAAAAATAAAACATTATGTTTCACTTCAAGTACATCAGAGAACAGAGAATCTGTTATGTACCTTTCTGTACGTAGTCAAATCAAAAGATTCCATCATTTTCTCAGATATTTTTTTTTACGTCGCGACTACGACTATCTGACCTATTATACTCTTTGCTGTGAAAGATAAAAAAGTAAGGAACTATCCGGCGTTTTCTTTTTCCTGTGGTTGGTGAAAACTTCTTTTCATTTGCTTTGTTTTGTTTTGTTTTTTTTTTTTTTTTTTTTTTTTTTGTTTAACTGTGGTGTGTGTTTAATGCGAATGCGTTCCTATTCGGCGTTGCTCGAAATTATGTCAGTATCACAAACAATCAAATTTCTTAAATAAATTACCTATAAGCCCAAGAAATGGTGAACTAATCAAATTAAGTCCGCGCGAAAATGAAATTTTGTTCTTTTAAGTTAAATTAATTAAGGGCGGTTAGATTTTTTTTGTGAACTTAACAATAAGTGTTCTAAATGCTGTTATGAATAAATTAGGATCCTAACCTGCTAAGTTTTATTATCAAGCAAAACCACTCTTAACTGACTTGTTCTCATAATACAAAATGACACATTTTAAGTTCATTTTTATCTAGCCACCCAAGTCTAGGTGTGTGATTTTTTTTTTGTAGTTAATCATCTAGTTATTAAAGGTTAATGCCATTTTAATTCTTCTCGTTTATTTTACTTTGAATGCTTCTTTGCAATGTAGATGTGGCTTAAAACCCCTTCAGACAAATTAATGTGGTTGTCTGGTATGTTGGGCACAGCCAAGAGTACGAAACGGGGAAACCCACAGTAATACCCTTAAAAACATTGAAAAAATCAAAATCCTTAGAATTTATTTAACTTAAAATTAACGCCATCATTGATTTTTCCAATACCATCAAATGCCTGTAAACGGGGTCAGTGTCAGAAGTGGCAGTTATTTTTGTTCTTGGATATCTACGTTACCTACATACAATATTCAGTAAGATTTATGAATTAGTATCACTTCATTATTTTGTATTTAAAGAAAACAAAATTAAAAACTGTGTTATTACTATGTACCTACTTTCGATTTTGGCATCAATGGCCTTGATGATTAGGCAAAATAATTTTAAATGATATGTGTTTAAATTATTTTTAATAAAAGTAAATTTTAATAATGAAGCAAAAATAAAAAAAAAAAATCATGTTGTGTTGTTTTGAAAATAATATATATGCACATATTTTATTATAAATAAATATGTAATACCTATATAAAATTATACTTATGATTTGTACCTTGTACAAGCACGCATAACTGTGGTACTTTATTGTAACTCTTCCTGAAACATTTGTCTTCATGTACTCAACTGATTCAGTTATATCATTTCTTTTGTGTAGATATTTCTCTCTAGTATAATTTATTTTGTATAAAAAATATTTTTTAGGAGCGATAAGAAATATAAACAAACATTTGTGAATGCCGACGATATTATATAGAATTTAACAAAGTTACCTAAAAGCTTTCGAGCAGAGTGGAGATCACCAACAAATTTGTTTTCTCATCAGCAGCGTCCTAGACGTAAAGTTTGAAATTTTTTATCTTAAAATATAATTATAAACAAATTTTACGGATATCGCACTCGGCAGACTGAAAATAGTAGGTTACTAAAAATGATTTTTTTATTTTTCAAATGTGTCCGCTGGCTCAAAACAAAATAATTTCGTTCATTTATATTTATTTAATTTAAGGTTTAATTAAAACACATAATTTTTAATGATCTTTTGAATTTTCTGTGTTTAGTCACCCCATTTTTATTGTATAACGTCTATTTATCTCACATACCAATTAAAAATTGTTTCTTTCTGCTAATCTAAACATTGGTATCGTGTTTTTTTTTTTCAATCTTTTGTTGTTAATTCTACTAAGTATAAGTTTAAATTTTGATATTTTATATTATTGATATTTTTTACATATTCAAAAATTTTACTAGGTATAATACGGATACCATTTTCATATACATAAATTTGATTTGTAAAATGAATATTCTTGTAACCTCTTATGCTTTTCTCCTATAAGAAACAAATTAAAAAAAATCTATATCCCATTTTCAGTGTAAGTACCACCTGCCCTGGTGTCATTTCTGAGCACAGCACAAACATAAAACTGCGAAAATACATACAAAAAATTCTATGTACCTAGTTTCCAAAACCATTGTTGAAATAAAATTTTGAAAAAAAAATACTGAGATTTTTTGAATTATTTTGAAATTGAAACTAAGGAAAAAAACTGAAATTGAAAAAATAAACTCGAATACCCTACGGTCTAATATTATTATTTTATTGAAAAAATTATATACCAAATCTAAATTTGTTCATAAATTAAGATATAATAGATCTTGAAATAGTTTCGCCAAACTATTAGATCTCGTGAAAAAGACATCTGACACCTTCTTTATTTATTTTTATATTTTTCAACAGAAAAAATGTAACTTGAGCACCGCAGACTCTCTTAGTTGTTGTTCACTTTTTAGAACATTCATGAACATTCATATTTTTTTTTTCTCTTGATTGACCGGTAAATGCAACCCTAATGAATCTCGTTGATGATTGTTGGCATTTAAAAATACCAAGTTTATACGTACATATACAAAAAGTGCTAACATTTAGCAGTTTTTTTTTTAAATATTAAAATTGCATAATCGAAAAACGTGGTCAACCTCTAGAACTATAACTGGCTTAATTTTGTGTAATATATAAAGTTAGTGATATCTAATAGGAAAGTCAATGACTCATGATTATTTCGAATATAACCCGTTACAAAACATATATTTTTTAAATGTGGCTAATCAAGTTATTCCACCTGAAAACATTTTCAAATAATATTTGATAAACAAACTGTGTATACATTTTGTTAGTATATTTGATTAAAAGAGTAATGATTAAAACATGCTGGAGAAATGTCACGTGTCGCTATGAATCTATCAATATCTTTTTACTGACGAGCATTATTATTCCTTAAAAATGTGTCATCAATAAATATGTATCAAATAATCAATAAGGTTTAAAGCAGATGAACGACTAATAAACAAATATTAATTTAAGAAATGTGTTTTTGTATACATATAGAGCTGGATTTATAATTTAAAAATAATTAATCATGCAAATATTTTCATTGTTGACCAAAAGAAACTCAATTTTTTAGTCAGACATATACTCGTACATTTTGTGTTCAGTTCATACTTTTTTTTATATTTTGTTGTTCAATGTTATAAATACAAAAGTTCATTAACAAAAATTCGATGGCTAGGAAATGACAATTTGAATTTGTTAGATTTTTTTATATTTGCTTCATATTCTTGTTTTGTTGTTTATTTATTAAGAAATATCATAGTCGGAAGAAAATGTACTTACGTACAGCGAGATTCTGTATTTTCCATATTCCGATTACAGTAATTGTAGTAATGAGCCCTCTTACGAAAAGAAAAAAGAAATGGCCAGGCAAATTGGCACATTACAAAAATTCCTTTCATTTACTTAATTTCATACGACCACTTACGTACCCTTCCCATACTTTTATGGGAAACTAACAAACTAACAAAATATCTAATAAAGACGATAAATCTGTTATTTGTGATCATAACAAGAAGTATTTCTTCTGTAAAAAATTCAAATAATATTTTTTTTTATTGTTATCTTTATCTTATCACTAAATACTTTGTTATAAACAAATTTTTCAATGAAGGAAGAAAAATGGACACAATGACGCGTTATACTGGCATATGTGTTTTCATTGATGATTCAAAATAAATTATTGTTAAAAAATCATTGTTCATTGAAATTAAAAAAAAAAAAACTTAAACAACTGGTACTTTCTACTTGTATTTATATTTCATAAATTGTATAGTTTTTGTGTGATTTATGAATTCAGTTCTTTATCCTAAATTTATTTAACATTCGAAATGCTATCACATCTAGGTTTTAAAGTCTAACTGCATTATTTACAGTAAACAAAAATAGTAATTTCAACTTGTGTGTTTCAGTGTAACTACACCGTGGAACAAAAATGTCTCGCATTAAGCAATTTCCTTTAAGTGGCGCCAAAGAGTTTTTCGTTCCAAACATCCGAAACCGTTCTCATCTTCCTTTAACAATGTCCATGCCTCTGCGCCATACATTAGAACCAGGATGATAAGTGTCTTATAAAGATTGAGACTTTGCTTCTCAATTTCCTCCTTAATCCAAATAAACAGTGACTGGTTGACCGCGTACTAGCTGCCAAAACGTTTCGAACCGCAGCGATATCAGCCTGAATCCGTCATCGGAGGTGTTGACAGGCAGGCTGTATCTTCCGGTTATGCCACCAAAGATGGCCTCTCTTGCTAGCTTTGAATTAAAATCTCATTGGACAATTTTAATATCATAGCTACGACACTGCTTATAAGTTTTGTCCAGGAGCTCGGAGAATATGTCTTCATATTTTTTCTGCGGGTGGGACATGCCAGTAAATGAGGCAAACGTTGACGAAATTAGCCTTGAGACGGATTGTCGTGGTGCGATCGTTCCCATAGTTGAAACTATGTTGTTGCTTGAGTCTAGTTCCAACAACAAACCCACATCCTAACAGTCGCTTCATTTGTTCTCGGTACGAGTAGTAGCAGTCTTAATTTTCTTCTAACCGGTTCCATACCGTTCCATTTTTTGAATAGCTTAGGTGTTCCGCTAGTTGAGAGACCTAATATTCCAAGAAACAGATCCGAAGTTCGTTGTCTGTTTTTAGTTTGCTTGGTTTGTCATCACTAAATCCGTTCATATACGAGATTTGTTGGTGCTTCGTAACTAAAGTCGGGTCAACTCGAAATTGAATTAATTATATACAATTACTTTAATTCCTGATTGACATAAAAATACTATCTTCCGTATAAGCCAAGCTTCATAAGGTTCGGTTAAATAAGTTATTGCAGACAAAATATCTGAAATTAAGCCTAGTATGCTGGTAATGAGAAATGAAAATTTATTCACTTACATAAATGTGTTTTTTTTTTTGTATTTTAACAAAACTTTAAAAATGCTTTAATAGTAATTTTGTTTTATATTTTCAGACAAAAACCAAATATAACGAATTCAGTATTTCACTAATTCTAAGATCCAGAACAAGATGAACGAAAACGAAGGCATTGATGATGAAGATTTTGATTGTTCAAATCTAACAAACAGAACAAGTGTTATCTTTACCAGCGCCTACAATGGAATTCCTCAAACTCTGATCCTCAACGTTGTGGCATGGCTTCTGCTTATTATACTCTTTACAACATTACGGCACCAAGCCGGTGATTTTGGACGTTTGGCATTGGTAAACAATCGAGGAAATAAAAAACGATGGACTGAAGTATTCTATTCACAACGCAGTGAATCCGTACAGACACCTTCAAGTGATTACCAAGGATCTCTGACGGTAAATAATCATCCTATCGATCATGGGTTATTCACTTGGGTAAAAATTACATGGCAGCTTAAAAAGGAACAAATTTTATTGCACACCGGACCTGATGCCGTTCACTATCTCTCATTCCAACAACATCTAATGGTTGTAATGGGTATTGTTACGGCAATCTCCCTAGTTGTCATATTCCCTATTAATTTTTTGAATGGCACTGATCGAAATGGAACCTACGCTGTGAACGCATTTGGTCATACCACAATGTCGAATTTACCCCCGAATTCTGAATGGCTTTGGGTGCATGTAATTGTAGCTATACTTTTCGTACCGCTGGTCGTATTGATTATGCGAAGATCTTCGGGAAGAAATGCCTTCAAAAAAGCACCCACACGCACTATTATGATAACAAACATATCATCAAATGATCGCAACAAAACTGTCATAAGGAACTACATCCAAGAACTATTTCCTGATGTCACAATCGAAGATGTCCAGGTTGCTTATAATATTTCAAAATTATACGAGAAGAATGCGGAATATGAGAAAGTTCTAGATGCTCGTATCTACTGCGAGAATCATCGTGATCGAGATTCAATTAAAGTCAAGCCAGATTGTTGTTCATGTAAATCAGAAAATGCTTACGAGTATTATCAGCAGGAAGAAAGAAAGCTATCTGGTGATGTTGCAAGACTACGAGCTGCTGCTTTGAATGAACCTCTTGGTATTGCATTCCTCACTGTCTCAACTGTTCTTGAAGCACAAAACATCGTTAGTCATTTTACACCCGGCACCTATCGTCAATGGGATCTCACATTTGCTCCATCACCAGTCGATCTTTATTGGGAAAATCTTAATGTCAGTACAAGCCGATGGTACATAAAATGGGCTATAGTAAATATCATTCTCTTCACTGTGCTCTTCTTCTTAACAACACCAGCTATTGTTGTGAATATGCTTAACAGCGTGTCACTTGTGAACGGCAATAATATCACTCAGCTCAGTCCACTTATTTCAGATTTTTTGCCTACATTGATGTTGTGGACTCTATCAGCCCTAATGCCGGTCATTGTGGCATTTTCAGACAAATGGCTTTCTCACTACACTCGTTCGTTACAAAATTACTCAATTATGACAAAGTGCTTTGGATATTTACTCTTTATGATTCTGATTCTACCCTCGCTGGGTCTGACTAGTGCTCAAGCTTTGCTCAAATGGACCGTGAGCAATGAAACGAGTCGCTGGCAGTGTATTTTCCTTCCTGATCGAGGTTCCTTCTATGTTAATTATGTTATAACTGCTGGCTTTATTGGAACGGCATTGGAATTGCTACGTTTTCCTGAGCTTATTGAGTATATTTGGATGTTGTGTACGGCAAAGTCTAAAGCCGAAACCCCGCATATTCGCAAGTCAATTATGATTGAGTTTCCTTTTGGTACGCACTACGCCTGGACGATAGTGGTCTTCACTATCAGCATTGTCTATAGTATTTTTTGTCCGCTCATCATGCCATTTGCTATGGTCTACATATGTTTCAAGCACTTTGGTGATCGATATAATCTCTTCTTTGCATACGGACCCAGCAATATGATAAGCCGCAATGGCGGCAAAATTCATTCCACAGCGGTAACTATGACAAAATTCTCCGTCATATTTCTGCTGGTAATAATGTTGATGTTATCAGTTATTCGTGGTCAGGGAACAGCTCGTGCAATAGTTCTTTCAATGGCACTTTGCATCACCATAGTTCTTTTTACTTTTATGTCACCAATTAAGAGATGTACAGCCGTGAAACGGCCGAGCATTGTGGAAATGACTGGACCTGCTCCTTTGTACATTGCTGATGTATTAAAACCTCAATCAGTTCCGCCACATACGGCAGCAGCATTCGCTGGTGCCATGCCAGACTATGGATCGGATAGTGTGTCTGATTTTGATATCAGTTCACAGGGTAGCGTTGAGGCCTAAGAATGTTCTTTTTTTTTATTTTTAACTTAACTTTAGTCACACTTACACCGTATAATGAACTTGTATCTCGTGCTATTAATGGATAAGATAAAAAAATTCTTTTAAAAAGAACATGTTTTAACAATTCTTTGCAGCTCTTTTTTGTTTAACCAACAAATTTAACTAAATTGAATCGCCTTTTAAAATGTGATAACGAAATTTATTCAGAGTTTGTTAATAAATCTCCACACTTTGATTGTTTAACTATTTTCCTATATGAAATTAAAAAAAAAATCACATTCTATTGTAAATACTTTACGTTCTTTTTTGTTCTCTTTTTTTAATAACTAAGTTGTAAATGTTTGTTCATTCGCTGCTTGGCAGTTTAATCAAACTTCTTATTTCTAAATATGAACGTTTTTAGTACAAATATTTATTTTGTATGAATTATTCGTTATATACTTACATTTATTAAAATATATAAATATTTATAAGTAAAATTATACTATTATAACATTTTTAATCACTCCATAAAATTGTGTTTCATTTGATTCGATATTCTTAATACCAATAGAAGAGTGATTTCATCAATGGAGCTAAAAAAAAGGCCTACAATTAAGCATTTACTGAAGAAAGAAAGAGGTTAGTGAAATTCCCTAAATAATAATATGATTATCCAATATGAAATTAGGAATCTTTCAAATAAAAAATAAAATTGTAATGCACAATAAAAGTAGAATTGAATTGCAGAAATGTATCTTTGATCCATCGTTGAACAATAAGAATTGGGCGTATTCGGGGGCCTAAGTCCTTTCAAAGCTGTCCGTATATGCTTGTCTTGTGGAAAAATATGCGAAAACAGATCTACTCGAAGTAATAAATAAAAATAATTTTGGTTTGAAGTGTTCCCAAGTTCTGAAAATAATACAAATTACTCCCAAAAACTTTTGCTGAATTATCCATAAACGCATAAATGCAATTATGGGTCTCATAGGGAAATCTGTGGGTTCGTTAAGGGATCAAACTCGAGAGATGCATTTTGACTTAACGTGAACCTACGTCCTAAGCACCAGAAGGTTTTTTCTTCAAACTTTTTTATGTGATTGCCTCCAAGGTAAATTTTAATTCTAAAAATAACCTTATCTGGCTTGGAGATTTCTGTAACAGTTTTAACGATTTTTTTTTCTATGGACTATTGTAGCAAAACAATTGGTAAATATTGTTTTCAGCATAAACCATTATTACCGTTATAGGTACTCACAGATTTGAACGAAATTTGTATATAAGAGGTCGTTTATACGAAAGTAATATTGCATATGGAAATTAAGAAAAAATGTTTAGTATTTACGGAACGCTCATAAGTTTAATCTCCCGGTGCACCAATATTTAACAGGCTTTTAAAATTCAAATTGACGTTTTTAGTATGGAATAAACGTCATTTTATGACTGCCAGTTTAGTTTTTAAAAGCGTTAAGTACAACTGGCCATAAGAGACTCTAAAGTCAAAATATAAATAAAAGGAATTGTTTACAAAAGAAATTTTATATAAAAATTAAAATTTTATTAAAATAACCCCAAACGATTTGTTTTTTCATAAATTCTTATTTTTTAATTTTAACATACCAAAGGCCTATTCACATGAGAACGACCGACGAATAATTGAATGAATGTGGTTTTAAACAATTTATATACCTAAATTCTTCAAAAATGTTAATCAAAATGATAGAAGTAGCTTTTTGTTTGATAAAACAAGATAAATTTGAGAAAACAAGTTAAGGGCCATTCATATGAGCTGCGACCTGCGGCTGCGAATAATTCTTTTAAACCTTTTTCTAAAGTAAATATCAACTTATTCTTATATTCATTGTTTGAATAAATGAATATATTTACAAATTTAAATAGATAATAATGCGTATAATTAGTTAAAACTACAAATAAAACACAATTCAATATATTCCATGCGACCAGCGAACTTACAAATGTGAATACGCAGTCCACAAAACCAAGACGCATTCCACAGAGCTGCGAACAAATTATTCGCACGAGTTTAACCTCAAAAAAAGTTGTTTGCCTTCTTTTGTGTTGTCTGGTTCGCAGCTGTCTGCGACCACTCATATGAATGAAATGTCAAATTCTGCGACCGTTTGCCAATTCGCAGACGCAGGTCGCAGCTCATATGAATGGCGCTTTATTCGGCGAGAATTGCAAGATAAGATAATTGTTACCAATTGCATTGTATATAAATTTTCATAGTACTCTCATGAACACGTTCCACACGTCGTCCTCCTGGCGATCACACAACTAACTAATTTTCTGGTTGCTGTTTCTGTGTATATACAAGTGCGCCCCCAGACGACCACACAACACAACTCAAAAATCATCGTGATGATAGTACTATAAGTTTTATATACAATGACCAATTGTCAATTGTCTATTCGCGTTCCACATACGATCCACACTTCGACTAACAAATTGTTCGCGCGACTAACCTCAAAATCAATCTTGTTCGTGGTTGGTCATGGCCTCATGGTATAAGAATAGGACCCTGTTCATTGTATATAAATTTGCATAGTACTCTCATGAACACGTTCCAAACGTCGTCGTCCCAGCGATCACACACCTAACTAATTTTCTGGTTCCTGTTTACATACAAGTGCGCCCTCAAACGACCACACAACACAGCTGTGTGGAACGTGCTCATGAGAGTACTATAGATTTCATATGCAAAGCACATAACCATTGTATATAAAACTTATAGTACTATCATCACGATGATTTTTGAGTTGTGTGGTGTGGTCGTCTGAGGGCGCACTTGTATATACACAGAAACAGCAACCAGAAACTTAGTTAGGGGTGTGATCGCTAGGTGGCTGACGTGTGGAACGTGTTCATGAGAGTACTAGGCAAATTTATATACAATGAACAGGGTTCTATTCCTATACCCTATCGGCCTATGACTCGAACGGCCGTCTTCCCTCATTAGCTCATGCGAGGGAATTTTGTATGACCTTTTTGACTTTTGAATTAAGAGTCTTTTAAAGTTGAGAGCTCTCGGTGAATACCACCCTGAATTAAATTGAATAAATTTGAAGTTTTGGCACCACTGACAGCCCTGCGCTTTTACAGCTGATTTGTTGCAATTTGTTAAGTCAAATATGAAATAACTAAAAAAAAAAATACGTCATCTCTTAGAAACTTGTTTGCCAAAAATAATAATTATTTTTAAAAAATAAACATTTTTATGTTTTGTGAAATGTAAAAGAAAAAACACAGCAAATAAAAAATGAACAAACATGATTGGTTTTTGTTTTACCTGCTAAGTGCATTTGTTTTTGGATGCTGTCTCTTCTTAGTCGGATTTTATCCAGTTGATTTCCAAAAGACAGGCTTATCTCCTTCTCCCGAGCCTCCAACTAAATTAAATGGCTTAAGGTTTGTTTCTCCAAATTAATATTCATTAAATCAAATTATACATTTTTAAAACATAACCAGCTTAAATCGTCCAAAGAAACAATATTCGAATGTTGTTTTCATGGTTATCGATGCTCTGCGTTTTGATTTCGTTGTCCCAGAACTTATGCCTTATACTAGCCGGCATTGTAAGATTCAACTAAAAGCAAGCATTCCAACTGTTACATTGCCTCGAATTAAGAGCCTTACATCTGGGACGATATCGAATTTTATAGATGTTGTACTGAATTTGGGAAGTTCCCAACCATTGCAGGATTCAATTCTGCATAAGTTGCACCAACGTGGAGATAAAATTGTTTTCTATGGCGACTTTATATGGGTTGATTTGTTTTCGAAAATGTTTCACAGATACGAATCCAACACGGATTCGTTTTACCTTTCAGAGTTTCATGAGGTAAGTAACTTATTAATTATAATTTATTGACATCATAAGTTTACAACTTAATTTATAATTCCAAATAAATATAGGGCGACAATAATATAACTAGAAGCTTACATATGGAATTGAGAAATTTGACCAGTTGGGATTTTCTTATATTGCATTATA
Organism: Syrphus vitripennis; assembly: GCA_958431115.1. Taxonomy (NCBI): domain Eukaryota; kingdom Metazoa; phylum Arthropoda; class Insecta; order Diptera; family Syrphidae; genus Syrphus; species Syrphus vitripennis. Next base: position 76,301,040 of record OY288109.1, on the reverse strand, counting down.
TTGGATTGGACCGAATTGGTCATATGGAGGGCTCACATGGAGGAAAGATATTTCTTAAATTAAGAGAAATGGATGATGTTGTGGAACTAATTGACAAAGCACTGGCCAAGAAGGTAATTTTAAAAATAAATCGATAGTATATAATTATTACTTTTAATGTTTAATTCGAATAGGTAACAGAACCAAAGCCACTATTTCTTGTGACTGCTGATCATGGAATGAGAAATGGCGGTGGGCATGGTGGAAGTTCCCCCGAAGAACTGTTTATACCACTTATTGCGACTGGTCGCTATTGCCCAACACAAAATAAGTGAGTTTATAATGTTTTTATGAGTTGAACCGTTTTTTAAAATCAAGAGATTAAAAAAAGTATTTTTAAAGTTTGTTGGGATGCGGCACTTAAAATTTATTCGATCTTTATATTCTTAATTTTACTTGCATGTTATTCTTCGTTAACTTGTTTTTTTTTAATCAAATTATAAATTAAAAAGTTACACCACAAAAAAATGAGTTTTTGGGGGTGTTTAGTAAAACTGACAAAAACAAACAAATGGAATTGAACGCCTTCTAATGTGCCAATTTATATTTTAATATATTTTATTGAAATATTATTATTAACGTTTCGTTTTGTTTATAGAACAATAGAATACAATCAAGTCGACATTGCTGCAACACTCTCCATTCTCCTTGACATTCCAATACCATCAACCAGCATCGGATGTATTATACCCGATCTAATTGAAAACCTGACACCTGAAGAAAAATTGTATGCTCTCTATTACAATACAAAATTTCTTGTCGACAAGGCAATTGCTAAATATGGCAAAAATAATGTTGAAATAAAAGGTACTTTCAAAAATAACATAATATGCTATTTCATAATTGTGTTTGTTCTAGATTATTTTTCGTGGTATGAAACTGCAACCGATGCTCATACAATATATTTGACAAATATATTGAAAGAGAATACAACAAGTGCATATCTTTTTGAAAAAGCCAAGCTAAACTACATCCGTTCGGCTTATGAAATTTCACAAATATTTGCTAAGTCTTATACCAGATTTGATTTCGGAATGATTTTTTTCGGAGTCACTTTGACGGGTTTGGTGAGTTTTATTTGAAATTGGTGTTTTCTTTGGTTTATCTAATTACTTTTTTGTTTTTTTTTTTTAGTCAACAGTTCTTGTATTTCTGACATGTGTAACCTCGATCAACTTTTCCAAAAAGATTCATGAGCCGATGGTTTATTTTGGGAGGATATTCCTTGCTGCAGTTTCAATAAATACAATAGGATATGTGTTTCACTATGTACACACTAGCAATATTGTTCTTATGTGCCTAACAACTATACCATTATTCGTCATCATTCTGCTAAGCCTTGAATTGTTTAAACTTGTAATGAGAAGTCGAATGATTGTAAGATTTAGAATTATGCTTGTATTTGAGGATGTTTTTTTTATGAAGTTGTTTTTTCTCTTAACAGTTTACTCTTGACATTCCAGTATCGATAGCATTCGGTATACTTTTTCAAATATTCTCCTTATGTAGCACGTCGTTCATCGAAGAAGAACATCAAACGTGGTATTACTTAGGATCAACTTTTTTACTGAGCCTGTTCTGGAAAAACATTTCAAATACACGACTAAAAGTAATAACATTTAGTAGTTCCTCCTCGTTAGAACGGGATATTTTGATTTTCTTTAAAATTCTGAGTCCGTTGACAAAACCATTTGTGGCTGTGCTAATAACAGTTTTCGTGCGAAGACTTAATCAAACTGGCGATAAGTGGATGCGAGTACCAGATATGGGCGATTGGTTTGCTGTATCCGATAATAAAATATATCTTAGTTTGTTTCTCGTAGTTAGTAAGTGGTCACAATATTTTATCGAAATTTCGAACACAATTATAATATTATTATCGTTTTGTTCTTTTAGGTCTTTTATTAATAATTTATCAATTGAAGCAGTACAATACACCTCTACAAATGGTAGCATGCATAATAACATGTGTTGCTATATACTGCTATCGAGGTGTCATTGATGCTGTTGTGTTTTTCCATGCTAAACATTTTAAGTAAGTTTTTCTTATGCTCGAGGAATGGGTATTGTCTTTTATTATTCAAAAAAAAAGTTTTGTTTTCAGTCCGTTCTTGGTGTTGCCATTCTATTGGTTAAGTGTGATATATATTTTAGCATCAAGCTATTTGCCTGTGATATTTGGTACAGCAAAGGACAACCAAATGGATAATTCGTGCTTGTGTAAATTACTTGGTACAAACTTAACAGCTTTTACATTGATATCTGCACTTCTACACAAGCCGCATAATGTGTTCCTAGTTTTTGCAATGCATTTTATATTGAAATGTACATTTAGACTATGTGATAATTTGAGAGGACCAAGGAGAAGGCTAGATGCCCAAATGATCTTATTGTACAAAGTTATTGTGACTATTTATGTTTGCAGGATGTTTTACTTTTATCAGGTAAGTAAGAAAATATTTCTGTTAATAATACAATGATAAACATTATTTTTGAACAATAATACAAAGCATCTCAACTACTTCTACCTATGAATTCTTCCACCGCCAATTTATTCTACATGTTTCTTATCTAGTTCATTTCAATCTTCAAAACGATATCGTATGATCATTTCCGTTTGCTAGGGCACTATTCGTTTTGGAGATATGTAGCTGTTTCTTGTTTTTATTTAGCGAAAGCTATCGTCAAAACTACTCGTCAAAACGATAGCTTTTAATAGGGCCCCTGGAATAAGACAATGGGGACTTTTTCTTTTAACCATCGATTTTGCGACATAAATATAACAGTAATAGGAATAATTGTTTATTAGCAATAAAACTATCTTCCAAAAATAAGTTCAAACATTTTGAGATTAAAAAAATTGTCGTTGTGACGTTATGAAAACCCATTTCTTTTTCCTGTAAAACCATTCCATTGACCATCATAAATTGTGATAGTGACAAATTGATTTTTAGCATTAAAGACGTTCAAATGCAAAATTTATTTATCTTTTTTTTAAATTACTTTCTAGGGCAACTCAAACAGTCTGGCAACAATCGATCTCAATCCCGGATACATTGGACTATCTCACTACAATCCGTTATTCGTTGGAATAATGGTAACAGCAAATACATATTTCGCCGACATTTTTGGTTTTGTCTATTTGTTATTGGAAATTTATCAAAAACAAGATGAAATCTCTATTTCCAAAGAGACCAATGAGTTTGCCAATGATATAACTGCGAAAAACAATTACAATCTATTCACAACATTATTGGCATCAATTAAGTTATTGACAACAAGTGTTTATTTGATTTTGATGATAGCCTTTAGACATCATTTATTTATATTCACAGTATTTTCACCAAAAGTATTGTACGAGTGCTTTGCAATATTATTGTTTTATTTTAATTTTTCTATGACAAATTTGTACTTTTATTTGTTACATAAAATTATTTAAATATAAAAAATGTAAGAACAGCATTGTTTTTTCTTTAAATGATTAATATTTTAGTTTAGGGGCGAGTTATAGCGAACAGGAAAATGGATCCGGAAAATTTTTCTGATGGATTATTTAGTAAGTTCTCGATCGATTTGAAACACATAAGCTGAAGTAATCGATGACAAATGACAATTTTAATGCACTATGTAAAAAAAAAAACTGAATGAATAAAGGTTTTTTGATAAAAATGCATTTATTTGTTTTCCTGATGAACTTGCATCAGGAAAATAAACAAATGCTTTTTTATCAAAAATCCAACGTTCAATAAGTTTTTTTTTTACATAGTGCATTAAAATTGTCATTTGTCATCGATTACTTCAACTTATGTGTTTCAAATCGATCGAGAACTTACTAAATAATCCATCAGAAAAATTTTCCTGATCCATTTTCCTGTTCGCTATAACTCGCTCCTTATTTAAACAAAAATCTTAACTGATGTGGGTCTGAGAACTAATTAATATATTTTTGTCAACAGTTTAAAATACATAAATATTAAATAAATAAATAATTAATTGGAATCAACTTTGAGGGCATAATGAATATCGTCCATACTAACATTCAGTAAAATTTTTTGAAAGATGTCAGTTCTTGAGTGTTCACAGATGATAAGTCTTTCAGCTCCAAGTTTCGAACAAATTCTTAAAGCAAGCCCTTTAAATGAAAATATCAAAGCAATAAGAACAACATTTTGATAGATTAAAATGTATTTGTGCCTTACCCGGAGTGGGAACTGGAGCACCCATAAAAGCAGAGATTGTTTCAATTTGTGTATAGACTCCCAAAAAATTGGTCTCTTCGACACCAGTTCGATTGACCTAATTAAAAATATAATACATGATTTATAAAAGTTCTTAATTACTGTTAGTTTATATCTTCTCACCTCTGCTACAACTGCTTGAAGAAATATTTGTTCAAGTCGAGAACATTTCTTAATTGCCAACACTTTTGCACTTGAAATCATTTCACTCAAAGCCTGCTGCACGTGCATCATATTTACGATCTTAGGTTCTGTTATCTGTGCATCGGCGATTTCAGTTGCCCGTCGACAAATGTCAAGAGCACGACGAGCATCACCAGATACTGCCGCAACTTTTCTATTGAATACAAAGAAATAGTAGAGAATTAAGAAATATAACTTCAAGAGTAAACAAATCTACAGGTACAATAAGGAACAAAGTTGATAGACGTACTATTGATATTTGTCATGATTTGCAAAAAAAAAAAAAAAAAAACTTACCTTGCAACCAGCTGAACAGCGTCACCTTTAAAGGCTTCCGAACCACCTAATCTTCCAATGACAATTTCCTGCAGCTGTTTGTGTGAATATGGTTGGAAGGTAAGTCGTGTGAGCCCAAGACGTGATGTAACCTTACCTGAATAACAAAAATACGTTGTTTAAACGAAGTTTTTATTAATTAGTAGTTCCATAATTTACTTACCCATTAGAAGTCTTTCAGGAAGATCCATGGTGTTTGCAATGGTAACAACAACCAAACGAGCAGCAGATTTTGTTGGCCAATCTAATAAATTGTACACAACATCTTGTCGTCGATTGCACAATATATCTAATTCATCGACCAAAAGAACCGTTGTTGTTCGTCGTGGAGCTGGTGTAGTGAATCTCTTTTCTAGCAATGAATGAGCATGTTCCCAAGACACAGTTTTTCCTGTTAGTTGGCGATAAATTTGTACATATGCTTGACGAGGCTCTGTCAGTCTCATTCCATTGATTTCTATAAACTCGAAGTCCGGTAATTTATCTTCCTTACTAACACGTTGCAATTCTCGAATTACTCCCGTGACTGTGGCAGTTTTACCAGTTCCTGGGACACCAGAAACATACATACAACCACCACATTGGTCTTGTATTTTTCCCTCAAGAAATGTGTAAATATTGAGGAACTCTGTCTCACGGCATGGTAAGCTATTGGGCACCACTGAGACATGCAATCGTTCACGAGCTATTTGCAAATCAGATTTGCGACGATCTGTCTTCGAAACCTCACGACTATCAATTGTTGGTTTCAAGCTGCCGGAACGCATCAGTTTTAGTTTTTGTGAAGGCGTCATTTGGTTGGCTTCTGGTGATGATGTGGATTGCTGCTTGCTTCCTGATGAAATCTTACGAGTTGGAGTTTTTGTTACTGAATAATCTTCATCGTGTTGATCGACATCTTTTGACTTTCTTGGTCGTCCTCTTTTGGGAGTTGAGACAACAGCATCATCATTTTTGAAAATTCTTCGCTCAACAATATTAGAAAGTTGGATGTTACGTTTTGGAGTCCCCTCAGCTAAACATAAAATAAAAAGAAAATTAAAATTAAAATCGTCATTTTTTGTTTTAGGAAAAGATTTCAACAATTCCATTTACTCACCAGGACGACTGCTAGCCGATTTTAGAATACTCTTTCTTCTTGTTGACAGCGTCGGATCATCAGGATTTTTTGTTTTTTTGGAAGGGGTATTATAAATGTCTTTGTATGAAACATCCTCTGCAGCCAATCGTTTTCTGTCTTTTTGTATTGCGCTCAATGGATCGGCTTCTTCGTCAATTGATTTCCGTATAGATGAACGTCGTGTGACAACATTAGGACTGAAATGGTGAATTACCTTGTTAGAAAATGCTATTGGGATTATATAGTTATTTTAAATGAAGGCAATAAGAGGTGAACTTAGAAAGTTTAGTAGCAAATAGGGATGAAACAATTGGCACCAATACTGTTTTGTGTTTTGTAGACGGGAAACGGAACAATTCAGTGGAACTTGCAATCATGCCATAGACACTTGGATTTAATGGATCTCCATCAAATTACAATAAGAGACTAAAGCAAAAATTTTTGAGCTAAAAACCAATTCGACAAAGAGGCAAAAAAAAGGATCAGTTTTGATAATTCCTCATCTGCACAAATGTATATTTCTGCGATGGTACAAATTTTTTAAAAATTTTGGAAAACTGATGGATATATTTACATATGAACATAAGCAAGAAAGAAAACCTATTACCATTTGAATCTTTTCATTATCACTAATTAAAATATTTAGTACATGATAGACAATTTGGTAAGAAGTTTATAAGGGACCTCTCTGTTAAAATAAACAAAGCCAACTTAAGAATCACTCAATGATGAATCAAATGAAACTATACTAAAACAAAGTACACATATATGATGTTTAAAGAAATGCAAACTATATAAATAAGAATCAAAACAGAAACAAAATAAATAGCTTACCCCTTTTGTGATTCCGATAACCGCAACTTTATCTTAAAGTTTTCACACGCACCCTCTGGAGTGCTTTTGATAATCGAGTAATTCATTACATCTGAATCCATAGTTGTATTACCCGCTGCATTGTCCAGACTGATGTTCAAATTCCTTCTTGCAGCCAGAGCTTTAGCCCGAGACGGTGTTACCGGGCAATGATTTTTCTCAGTTAGTGGTGAACTTAAATAGTTGGCATTGATTTCCTTATTGGTGGACGAGCTCATTTTCTTTGACGAAAGTTTAACAACACTATTTCCGCCAACGATTTTGATAGGTGATACTTTGTTCTCATCCATTTGATTAACATCGACAAACTCGACGTCTTGTGTGCGTCTCTTTTTGGCACTCGATTTAGTTGTCGATTGCCGACGCGATACACTTTTTCTCGTTCGACGTTTTTCAGAAGAAGTCTCTTCTTCTTGAAAGTATTCCAATGGCACCAGGGTGTAGTAAGAATTTTTGATCTTAACAAATTTATATCGACACACAAACATCGGACAGTTTTGCATTTTCTGTTTTAGTATTATTCCAGATGCTGAGTCTTCGCTACTACCCTTGATGACATGGCATTTGCGAAAGATAGTTTCGATTGAGATATCCGAATCGTAAGGACGATATTCTTCAATGACTTCAATGTTAAAATCAATGCACAGGTCGTCTCTGTCGAAATTTTTCATTGGTATACATTCAGGTCTGCAAGTAAAGTTAATAACTTTAAATACCTGGATCCTGTGGAATTATTAAATTACTATTACCTGGAATACCATTGAACTACGGCACGCCAAGGGTCTTTGTCTGAAGTTGGATCACAAAGTTCATACAAACAGAGAATTTTTGCAATATCACAACCAGCATCAGTGTCTGGTTCAGCAGCATCGGCGTTTGATACGAGGACGTGATCACCAACAGATATGCTCATTGCACCAAAAATACATTTTCTGTTAAAATATGAAATGAATTTATCATATAAAATTTGAACAAAACCTGAATAATTATCAAAAGTATCACTTACTTGTAAAAATAAACTTCTTTATGTTCCAAATGAGGAACTTGAATGCCAGTAACTTGACTACCAACCCAGTCAAAAGTTGTTGAATTTTCAATTTCTTTTACCCCCATTTTGCTGTTATTGCATTTGCTTTAGTTTAATTTGATTTGTTTGTCAATTTTTATAATATTATTAACACGGTTTTTAAAAATTAAAATGAATTCAGGAGAGAGCAAAAAAAATGCAACCTAGACAAAATGGGAAAAAATGAAAATAAAAGCGCGCAATTTGTTTACTGCGGTCCCGCCGCCAGTGAGAGTGGGTGACATTTATATTGGCGGCAAAAAATTGTTCTGTTTGTTATGAATATTTTTTGAGCACTGGAAAAATTAAAGTGCTAACAAGAATTTAATTATAAATCTTTAAGGAGAACGCGGCAACTCTCTTTTTTGTAAATATAATTAATAATGACCTTAAAATGACGTTTGTTCCATAAAAAAATACTGCACATTTTAAAATTTAAAAAGCCTGAGTTTTTTTTCACTGGGCACTTTGAAAAAACCTCGCTCAGCTAAACAATTCACGTGTTAAATACAACAACACTTAAGCAAATTGGGACATCGCTTTCCCAGAGTTTTCTCTGGGCTTCACCTATACCCGGGTAGAAATAGGTCGCTAGCGATATTTTCATACTTGTTATCGATAGTTTGTATGGAAAGAGTGAACGTTTTTCACCATGGTCATTGTATATAAATTTGCATAGTACTCTCATGAACACGTTCCACACGTCGGCCACCTAGCGATCACACCCCTAACTAATTTTCTGGTTGCTGTTTCTGTGTATATACAAGTGCGCCCTCAGACGACCACACCCGACAACACAAAAACCATCGTGATGATAGTACTATAAGTTTTATATACAATGATGCACATGTATATAAACAGAAACGGAACCAGAAAATTAGTTAGTTATATACAATGACCATGGCGTAGTAAGAAAGAGGTATACATATAAAACAGAACGAAAAATTGCAGAAAAAAAACAATCAAATTTGGTCCAACATCGTTTTGTATCAAGGGATTGGCCTCGTTCACAAAGTTATCCTAAAGCAATCCAGATTGGTTTGTGTTGTTGTAAGTCTTGAGAAAAAACAGCTGATTATAAACAGCGGCTGTTTTTTCTCAAGAGATTACAACAACACAAACCAATCTGGATTGCTTTAGGATAACTTTGTGAACGAGGCCATTGGTACAACTGGTTAGACCGTGTAGCCCCCCAATGGGAAACTTGGGGAAAATTTAAAGTTACCAAACAGGCTTAAAATGCCAAACAAACCTTCTGTGAGAATGTCAAACAAACACACCTTACCCTTTTGCTACTTCTTGTTATGACTTATGAACCGTTGTTCTGGCTTCAAAAGGTTGCACACCTCTGAACCTTTTTTCCAGTTTTTCTTTTATCCAAAGGCTTCACATCACCCACTTTCTGACCACTACAAACAAAGCCAAAACCCAAAGCAAAATGCCAAAAAATTCACATGTCTGTAGTCTGTCAGAATTCAAAAGAACCACTTGCATAAAGGAAAAGGGAATAGGTTTTTACTTTTTCGTCTACGTTGTTGGTCGACGCAAGAAAAATTTGTCGTGAGAGCTTTTTTTTTGTTTAAAATATTTATATTTTCTAGTTTTTTGTGCGTTTGTATAACTAAAATATATTATTTCTACAACTGACTTCCAAATTTATTATCTATATACTAAATTAAATAATATGAACAACTTAAAAAAAATAGTTTATCAATTCAAATACGGGAAATAGAATCGTGTGAAACTCGGTTCGAAAAAAAAATTGATCACGGAAAAATCGACACCCAACATCAGCAGCAGCAGCAGCAGCGACTCCAATAGCTCCACCACCAGCAACAACAACAACAATCATGTCAAGTAGCGAAGAGATGCTCTATGTGAAGGTATTTTTATGGATTCTTTTTGGAATTTTTTATGTTGCAAATTGTTGCACAGTAAAGATTTTCCAACTACTGCTCTTCTTCGAAATCAAATCATTTGTGTTGTTGTAATTTAAAACAGAAAAGCCTATATTATGCCTTTGAATTGAAGCCAATTTTGCACAGTTATCTAACTATTTCATTGATAAGGGGGTGGCTTTTGTTTTATCGAATTTTTCCTGAAGGTCTTTATAGCCAAATTAACGGACAAATTGATTCGCATTCAACGGTATTTATTGTTTCGTCTTTGATTTATCAAGTGCTAAGAGTGCCAAGCAAGTACCTATACAACTTTTAGGATTGGGACAAGGAAACATTAAAAGCAACCTTTTTAAGTTTCCTTCCTTCTTTTGTTTTTTACACTTTATCATTCTTTTTTTTTTTTTTACTTTACTTGGGGTTTTATCGTTGATAAGTGGTTCTGGTTTTGTTCTGGGCGCCCGGTTCGATTGTTGGGGTGATAAACATACTGCCAACAATGTGGCATTGTTGTTGTGGATAGTGGAGTATGTTTTGGGTGATTCAGAAATTCGAGTAAGACTGTTAAGATAAACAGAATATTTTGCCACGGAGAAAAGAATAGTGGACGACAGGTTTTTTGGTTGGATTTTTGTTGCGACTTTTTTTTCGCAGATTTTGCTTTTTTGATTGTTTGTACGAGCAGTGCATTCGAAACACATTACCTATAAAATTAATTGACATTTGATAATTTGAATTAAGTCATCGAAGTATTTATGAACTTTGCTATATCGTTCTTATCTCATGAATTTGTTTATGGCAATAGAAGATCATTTAGGTAGGTATATATTGGCATACATTATAGAAATTTGTAGGTACATTCAAACAACTGGTAGGTATTTAACGACGAAGAGTTTGATTTGATGTTAAGAGCTTTGTTAATTATTTCATTGCCATAGGTACCTATATTAAAGTTGTTGATTAATCATAATGAAAAATGTTTTGTTTTGATAATTTGATAATTGCAGAAATTGTTCGATAAAATATTTTTTAAAGGTGACTAATCGGAACTATTTATACCTACCTATCTGCATGGGTAAGAATGATCTTATAAGAAAAATGCAATTTAATATTACAATTTTTTAGATTATAAATGATATCGATTTCATTTATTTGAAATAAATATAAACACCTATGTAGGTATGTACTTTTAGGAATTAAGCTAAATCATTTTTGAGTAGGTACCCTATTTACAAACTCAACTGCATAATATATGTATATAGATATTTAGAAATATAATATATACCTGTATGTATTATTGTTGTTAATATGTGCTTTCCAGTCGATTAGGTCTGTTGGCACAAAAAGCATGGTGTCCTCTTGAAATCCAATTAGAAACCTATAGTATTTTTAAAAGCCGGTCGTTTTGATATCATAGTTGTGCTGCCGTGTACCTACCTACACACATCGATTTATTTCCTGAACCAGAAATAAAATTATTTAAATAATTAGGTTTTTGTAGGTATACAGATGTGTGCAAAATAATAACTACGTTTTAAAAAATTATCATTCATTTTTTTATTTATTTTTAGACACATTTAAATGCATTTAGCAAAAAAATAATAAAACATGAAAAATATACCTACAAACCATTGTGGAAAGTAATAGAACGCTTTTAATATATTTTCCTTTAAATACAAATCAATGATATTCACCGTTATTGCGATTTATCGTTTAAACAAAACGACTAGGCTCTAAAAGGCACAATTTAGATTGAAATAAAACAGAAACTTCTCGTGATCGTAAACCATTCACTTCCCTGTAATACCAAATGTCTCTTCTAGAGCCCAGCCGTTTTAGTTAAATGATTATCGCAATAAGGATTTGGTCTTTTATTTTATTTATCAGGCCCATAATATTTATTGGAAACTTATAAACAAAACCCTCTTATGTACTGCCTTGGCTTAATTTAATCAAAACACACAATTTTTGTTTCATCTGTTCACACAAAATTTTGCGATTTTGTTTCAGGCCAATTCAAACGTTCTCCGGTACATCAGAGGCTATTTCCGATCTGCTGTGGTCATAGGTGTGTGAATTTTTTAATTGCCATTTCAAATTAATATGTGACTGTAAAGGTTCAATTAATCTTTTTTAGCCTCAATTTAAATGTTATTAACGCACCAAGATAAATGACTTGAATTTTTTTTTTTAACTTATACAGGGTGAGTCATGAGCAATGCGACAAAATGCTAGGGCGTGTAGGTTGCGTTGAGACAAAAAAAAAATCGTATGGGAGGGGGGGGTCTATTCCCCCCCGTTTAGCCAGGAGGGGCAATTTTCGAAAAAATTGACTTAAAATAGAAAAAAAATTATTTAAAATCAATGGCTTCATTCAAAATGCTATGCGATACCTTTTTGAAAAGCTAATAACTTTTTCTTTCATTCTGTGTTTAAATTAATCTATTCAAAGAAATAGTTTTTGAAATATTAATTTTCAAAGTCAAAATTTTGAAAAAAAAAAAATGGAAAAAAAATATTCAAATTCATTTTTTTCAAAATTTTACGTAATTAAGTGCTTATTTTAATTTCAAAATTAAGTGCTGTTATTAATTTTAATTCAAAATCAGAAAACCGGATGCAAAAAATTTATGTCGTTCTCAAGAAATTAAAAGAATTCTAAAGCTAAAAATAAAAAATTAATGATCGCTAAACTTTTTAAAACAAGAAAATGATGATCTTTGTATCTATTTTGTTTCTTGACTTATTTTATAATATTTCAAAAGTTCTTCCAGAATAATATATGTGGATCAAATTATTGTATAAACAAGATTACCAAATAAAGTTCATCAAGATCGCATAGATTTTTTAAGTTCGAATATTTACACCTTTTATTTTGTCACACCACTGTACCTGCTACCTGCACAATAATATTTTCATTTGCTGTTTATCAACAATATGTGTCATTGTTGCGGTATCTTACAATAATTTTTTATAGAAAATATTAATTTTGCAATTACATAAAGGCACACAAATGCCTATTCCTGTGCATAATGGTGTATACCTTTGCATTACCTTCCATCAATCGTAGAGTGCGTCAAATAAAATAAGTCTTAAATCTGAAAAGCTGCTTGCTTGGAGGTTTACTTATAAAAAAAAATAAAAATTTTAGATTTTTATAATGCAATTAAATTTTTTGCCTAAAGTCTTTCAAGTTAAATTTATTGGCAGATATATAAGTACGGTTTTATGTTCTTTTTCTTTTGGCATTGATAAGAGGGTATACCAATGAAAGGAATTGAACAAAAGCCATGATTTTTACTGCAGGATAAAAATTCATAAGGGAATAAGAAATTAAACTATATATATGTATGTATGCATATATAATATTTTGTTTATAAAATGGATTATTTAAAAAAAAGTACTTTTGCAATAACAATTACATATTTTTAAGTTCATTTTAATTTTTCATATGCATACTTGAAGCCTATTTTATATACCCATGTTAAAATGAGGTTTTTATGACATGACAAAATTATTCTGGCGAAAAAGAGGACTAAATTTGACTGGAAACAAATGGAACTTAATTGGCTTTTTAAAACCTAACATGTAGAACTGTATTTTGATTTTAAATCCTGTTTTTAATGATTTAATTTCACTTCACATTGAAGTATAAACTAGGCTTAGTGAAAAAAAAGTTCTGGGAGTAAATGTAACAGAATATTCTTCGAGTTTGAAGTCTCTATTCTAACTCTTGCAGCCTTATTTTAAAAAGAATGGCGGGAAAAATTAGTACATACTTTACAAGAGTTCAATAAATCTTAATATTTTCGGTGACCAACATTTTGTTTTTACTATCCCAAGAAAAAATAGAAACATTTATTTAAGTTTCATTATTAACAAAGGGAAACTCTAGGACTCTGTATCTACAATTTTTTATAGGGTTGTCTCAGGGTGCATGCCGTATTTTGTGTATCTTCAATACAATTTATATAATATAGATGTGCACATTGTTCTGGCAAATTTAAATTGAAATTACCACTCACTGTCAATGTAATCAGTGGATTTGACCAAAAACACAGGGAAGTTATGACGCGGAATTGATTTTTTTCGATTTTACCTTCGACTTCGATGCCATGAGTAAGCAGACAAATGCCATTAAGTGCTCTTTATTTGATACTTTTAATTGCTCAAAAAAAATAACGCTCCTTATAGTTTTGTTAAAAAGTTATTAATAACTGGACTCCAAATTAGCACAAATATTTCCGAAAAATTTTCTAAACGCAAAGAAAAGATCGATTTGTTTACGAGCTATTAAAATGCTCTATAAAAAAGTAATATTAAATAATACAAATTAAATTATTTTTTTTTAGTATTTTTTAAGTCGAATTCATATTCTTCATGTTAACAAAAAAGTGTGTTCGCTTTACCGAGAGTACATTAAATGACTTAGATAGACTTGTTTGAAGTTCAGGTTCTGATGGTAGTTTACTTGATCAAACAGATGTGTTCGTTTGTTGTTCAACACTATTTACCAAAAAAAAGTTTTGTTGCAGCACTGCTTTTTTTTTATTAGAAATAAAATAACAAAAAAAAAATAAAAAATTATCAGATTTTGCATTGGTCATCAAATATGCGTATTAAAAACTTTTAATTGATACCAAATTTAACTTCATTCAAAAATATTGCAGGGTGCCAGAATATGGATACCAAACGAAGAAAACGTCTGGGAGGGTGCCGTATTAGAACAGGACTACACAAAAGATTGCAAGCAATTAAACGCCTACAAAGATGCTGGTCGTCAACAGATAACGATTAAACTTAAATCCTCGAATGACTTGCCTCCATTGCGTAATCCAACCATACTAATCGGGCAACAAGATTTAACTGCCCTATCATACCTTCACGAACCGGCTGTCCTGCATAATTTGAAAGTGCGCTTTCGTGAACGGCAATCTATTTACACGTATTGTGGAATAATATTGGTTGCCATAAATCCGTATGCTAACCTGCCTCTATATGGACCGGATATTATACGTGCGTATCGTGGACATTCGATTGGTGAATTAGAACCACATATATTTGCCCTTGCCGAAGAAGCCTACACAAAGTTGGAACGTGAAAAATGTGATTTAAGTATTATTGTGAGTGGTGAGTCGGGAGCTGGCAAAACTGTATCTGCCAAATATACAATGAGGTACTTTGCTGCCGTTGGAGGCAGTGAGTCGGAGACTCAAGTCGAACGAAAAGTATTGGAATCGAGTCCAATTATGGAGGCATTTGGTAATGCAAAGACTACACGCAATGATAACAGTTCAAGGTTTGGAAAATTTACAAAATTGTTATTCAAGAATAATATGGGAGTGATGAATTTGACGGGTGCAACTATGCAAACGTATTTGTTAGAAAAGTCTAGAGTTGTATATCAGTCACTTGGTGAGAGAAACTACCATATTTTCTATCAGTTATGCTCAGCCCGGGAGCAACATCCGGAGTTGATGTTGGGTAAGTTTTTTTTTTTGTTAATTTAATTTATTTTACTTTTCTCTTGTGATATATATGCATGTAAATAAACTGAAGCGGTCCTTATTTAAGAAATTTTGATAATATTTGAAATACGTAAATATTAAAATTCTGATTTAAATTTCAGACCATCAAGATAAATTCAATTTCCTCAACAAAGGCAAATCGCCAGATATTGATCGCGTATCTGATGTTAACCAATTTAAAGATACCGTTCAAGCAATGGCCATACTTGGATTTAACACAACACAGGTAAATAACACTTAATTGATTAAACTCTCTTGACTTCAATTTTTTTTCCAGATCTCAGAAATACTTAAAATACTTGCCGGTATACTACATCTGGGTAATATTCAATTTGTAAGTAAATACAAAAAGGACTCCGATGAAATCGATCCTGATGCCTGTGATATTAAGGTGAGAAATTGAAATAATACATTTGTACTAAATGAATTCATGGCTATTTTTTTTCTTCTTCTAGCCAAATGACTTACCATTGCATATAACCGGTGACATGTTAAACATCAATGCCGATGAACTTCGAAAATGGTTGATAACACGTCAAATTGAATCGTACAACGAGAGTGTTCTTATTCCCAATAGCATAGCTGCGGCCGAATCAGCTAAAGATGCATTAGCCAAACACATTTATTCCAAACTCTTCCAATACATTGTCGCTGTGATAAATCAAAGCTTGAATTCAGGCCGGAAGCAAAGTTGTTTTATTGGGGTTCTTGATATCTATGGATTCGAGACATTCGATACGAATTCATTTGAACAATTCTGCATAAATTATGCAAATGAAAAACTCCAGCAGCAATTTAACCAACATGTCTTTAAGTTGGAGCAAGAAGAGTACTTAAAAGAGGGCATAGTTTGGACTATGATCGACTTCTATGACAATCAACCTTGTATCGATATGATCGAATCCAAGTTGGGAGTTCTTGATTTGCTCGATGAGGAATGTAGGGTTAGTTTATTTTTATTGTAAAATAATGTGGTTTGTGTATAAAATGATTTCCTTCTAGATGCCTAAAGGATCCGATGAATCTTGGGCTGGAAAACTTATTGAAAAATGTTCAAAATTCCCGCATTTTGAAAAACCAAGATTCGGAACAACAAGTAAGATCTTTCTGTCAATTAAATTTTTCAATAAAAAATCTAATTTATGATAATTTGTTTGTTAAAGGTTTCCTTGTAAAACATTTTTCGGACACTGTGCAATATGATGTTCATGGTTTTTTAGAGAAAAATCGTGATACTGTTTCTAAGGAGTTGGTAAATGTAGTCGCTCAATCTGAAATGTCTTTATGCAAACAATTAATGGAACTGGAAGAGACCGACACGTTAAGTGAAGCCAAAAGTACCGCCGTTGGCGGAAGGGTGGTGATAAGTGCGTCGAAGCAAGTGGTAAGTTAGGTTCACAAATATTTTTCGTAAAGTATATTTCGCTATAGTAATTATTGTTATCTTGTAATATTATTGTCTCATCCTAATTTTTTAGCAGCCAGTGGACAAACGTAAAAGAGTTAGTTTCATTTTCTTCTATTTATTTTTGGCATGTTTCATATTGACTACTAACCGAATTGATATGCACATTATAATTTTATATGGTTTGATGGTTTCCTTTCTCCTAGCATGTAAAGCATTAAATTTATTCTATGTTATTCAAAAATTCAGTGCAATTTCCTTTATCTTGATTAAGTTAAAAAAAAAATCTTGTAAAGGCAATAAAAGAATTTTAATTTCAAAATTCAATCTACCATAGCTTTTGACTTTTCGAGTTGTAGAAGTTGAAAAGGTTCGATGATCCATGCGGTAACGTCCTAAGGAGTAGAAACCCAGAGACACTTATTAACACTCCAAACCCTCTTTCTACGATCGAGCTTTATGAGTTCCTTTCATCTCTAATACTTTTTCTCGAAAGGAGAACTACCGCGCGGAATTTGATGAAGATCAGTTATTATTGTTTCTGCTACAATCGGAAACTAAAATGAGAACACTTTGTACGAAATCTGAAATACTATACCGATATGCTCATGCTGATCAATTATAATTGTTAAATCAACCACAGTAAAAAGGTTAAAATCACTCAAAATGTTCTTAAAATTCTTTTAAATTTGATTTAGTTTACATCAATCACAATAGTTTTGTTCTATTTACTCATTTTTTAACCAACACTTGATTGATCACAAAGATACCTTGCTTCTTCCCGGGCTTATTTAAAACTAAAAAGAAACAAATTAATGAATTTATATCACTAATTTTTAATTTTTTGTCCTCCAGATAACTCCGTCAAAAAAGAATAAGCGATCAGTTGGTTCCCAATTTCGAGACAGCTTGTCGTTGCTTATTTCAACCTTACATTCCACAACCCCACATTACATTCGCTGTATTAAGGTAAAAAACTAAGTTTATATTAGTAAACGTATGCAAATGAACTACTGATTTCAATTAATTGCAGCCAAATGACGATAAAATCGCCTTCAAATGGGAAGCTTCGAAAATAGTCCAACAGTTGCGAGCTTGTGGTGTTTTAGAAACAGTCCGCATATCTGCAGCAGGTTTCCCATCTCGTTGGTCATATCACGATTTCTACACTCGCTACCAATTACTTTGCCATCGAAAACATCTCAACAAAAATGATCTAAGGACTTCATGTGAAAATATTGTTACCAAATGGATTCACGATGAAGAAAAGTATCGTTTTGGTAATACGCAAATATTCTTTAGAGCTGGACAAGTCGCATATCTAGAACAAGTTCGTATGAATCTTCGAAAAAAATACATCATCACTGTACAAGCTGTAGTCCGAAAATTTGTCTACCGTATGCGATTTCAACGAATCAAGAGAGTTGTACTTGGTATACAGACTTTTGCTCGTGGCTATATGGCCAGAAAGAAGGCAAGAGCTATACGAGAGATGAGAGCAGCTCTCGTTATATCGAAATATGCCCGAGGCTATGTGTGTCGACGAAGGTTTCTTAAGTTGCGATTTTCAGTTTGTGGAATTCAACAGTATGCTCGGGGAATGTTGGCACGACAACGTTTCAAATTGGCCATGGACAACTATAGGGCCACTCAGATACAACGCTTCTGTCGAGGATATTTGGCCCGTCAGGCTTATAACAAAAAATTACGTAGCATTATTGTATGTCAGTCAGCAATACGAAGATTCTTGGCACGCCGTCAATTCAAGAAATTAAAGGCCGAAGCCAAGACAATATCTCATATCCAGAACTTGTACAAAGGTCTTGAGAACAAAATCATATCGTTGCAACAGAAAATCGATGAGTTGAATAAGGAAAATACACAGCTTAAGCTAAAAACAACAGCTATTCCTATGTTGAAGTAAGTTTCTCTAGATTAAACAAACTTTTAGAATATTTTATAAAATCATGGTGTTTCTTTTTTTTTTTTAGGAACCAGCTGGATCAGAAAAAGAACATCGAAAACCAATTAAAGCAATTGAAATTGCTGCTTGAAGAGAAAGAAAATGCTTTATTGATGCTCGACAAACAACTCGAGACAGAACGTGATGAGAAAATGCAATTGCTTGAAGAGAAAGATCATGAAAAAGAGGAATGGTCTAAGCAAAAACAAACATGGCGTATTGAAAATGAAGAACTAAGAAAACAAGTTGATGAAATGATCGAATTGGCAAAGAAAGAGGAGAAGAGTTCTCTTTATCGTTCGCGTATTCTATCTGAAGTTGATGTTAATGAAGTTCACGAAGCTTATCAACGTGCAAAGAAAGACAAAGACTTTTTGGAGGGAGAAAATTACATGCTTAAGGAGGAAATAAGTCGTTTACAAAAGGGAAATGGAAACGCTACCGAATATTCAAATCATACCAGATCTTTGAGTAATGCATCAAGTCAGAATGAGGAAGACTTTGGTTATGCATCAGCGAAAAATACACTTGAACCAAAACGGGGTAATCAAGCTCAATCAACATTTGATAGTAACAATCAATCATCTATGGAATCGTTTGCAAAGATTGGTTAGTTTTTATATTTTTTTGTTTTTCCATTAGAGAAAAAAAACTTTGAAGAATGTTTTTAATTGTATAACTTTTTCCATTAGAAGTGACATCAACACCAAAGAGCGAACAAACAAGTTTGATTCTAAAGCTGCGAAGTATTTTGGAAGAAGAGAAAAAGAAAAACAAATTATTGGTGGATCAAATGGAAAAACTGATGAACAAAAACAAATCTACCGAAGATTCTATAAGGTATGTTCAAGCCCTTCTTAGTGAAGCAATTTTTGAGACGACAAATCTTATAATTTCCAGAGTTACGGAACTAGAAGTTGAAAATGAAAAAATACGTCATGATTATAGTTTATTGCGGAATAGTATAAATCGTGGTGTTGAGATGCAGGAACTTGAAGGTAAATAATAATATATTAATTACCTCATTAACTATAAAAATACCGATAAAATAAAATTTCCCGTCTATTTTCGTAGCTCAACAAGGTGCTCTTCAAGAAGAACTAAGAAGGCGACGTGATGAGTGCATACAGCTTAAGGCTGTTTTGCAACAACAGAGTCAATCTCTTAAATCATTTGGCGGTGCTAAACCAGCGCGAAATGATAATACATTCCAAGAAAATTCGGAACTTCTAGAAGCTTTCCAAGCACAGAAACTTGTCAACAGGTATGAACAATTAGTTGGTGGTCTATTAACAATACTTCCAAATTTTCTCTTATCCTTAAATGTTTTAAGAGTTGCGACCGCCATTAATGGTTTTGCAAACTAAATTTAATTTTAATCATCTTACTTAAGCTGCGTGTTTTAGTAAAATAAGTTCAAAATAATAAAAATATAAAAGAGATCAGGGGTAGTTAAAATTATACTTTGAAAAAGTGTTAAGTAAAACAAATGTACCGCAATAAAATAAAATGCATATGCGTTTAAAAGTTTAAGCTTTCCAAGTACCTTGGAAAATAGAAACCAAAAGTTCACTTTTCTGCTGATAAACTAAAACGAAGATCAGAGTTTACGCTCTATCTATATTAAAAAAACTGTAAACAAAATGAGTCAACAATTTAAATGCGTGAACAAGCCTTCGGATATTTTCCGTGCGATGATCGATGTCTGTGTATGTATAATCACTTTTTAGAGAATGCAAGCGATCGAGACCATTTTCAACTTTAAAAACTCAAACTATCAATTGGGCGACATACTCGTAACAACAGTACGTAAAAAGTACGCAAATATTTTCAGAAAATTCATTCTTTAGCTTGAGTGCGAAACGGTTTTAAGTTAAAATGCAATTTATCTGCTATAAGGATAATTCCGGTGAATTTTTGTCCATTAATTCATTTCATTTAAATTCATATTAACAATAAAAAATCTCACACTGCAATATTCAAGCCTTAAAATCAAAATATAAAATCCTTCATTTATGTGTCATCCCATTCGTTTGCTGATATTGTTTTTTTTTTGCATAAATCAAACAAAGATATTGCTTTAAACATTAAAAGACAAATATGTTATAGAAATTGGTATAAGTTATGCTTTAAAACCTTGTATGCATTTCCATTTTTACTTCTACCAAAGGTACTATAGTAAAGTCTTGCATTCGTGTGGAATTGGAACTCGAGATTTTCAAATTTAAAATCCACATATGATGGGGAAGACGAAAAATAATGTGTTTCTCACAATTGTTTCGGTCTGTTTTTTCAGCTATATCTTAAACGGGTGGGAGGATTTTCTTAAAATTAAGTATCTAGCAGTTTTTCGGTATCATCCCAGATGACTTGGTTTATAGCGTTTTAAATCTTTTTTTTTGCAGATTTTTCAGCTTTTTGACTAAATTTTTTTCCCATGCAGCTTTTTTTTTGGTTTTTGCTCCATCTTGGCATCTTGTTATTTAGACATTTGAAAAAAATTTTTTTTTGAAGATTCAATATTTTGAAAACAATCTTCTTCTTCGATTGTCATGATCTGGACCGAAATAACAACTCTCCCACTCCACTGCTTGACTCTAATTCTGATATTATCTTAAAAAGTCCTAAGACCATGTGGTTTTCGGTGTTTCACTTATAATTTCTAAGAGCATTGAGTATTGAATAAAAAATTTTACTTTATAGTGTAAAATCATATAATAGGAGAGGTCTTAAACTTTAAAGGAAATTTTTATTTGAGACAATATCTTTCAATTTTAAAAGCGAACTTTTAAGAAAGAACAAGCTTTATTTTTTGAAGCAGAGAATTTTCCATTTCTCCTATGATTTGATTTAAATTTCACATGCAACAGGGTCGTCGATCATCTATTAGAAAAATCTCTTTTTCTGCATTGACGAAGAAAATATGATAGTTTTTGCAAAGTTAAAATTCACAACTCATAATACTGACAATTTTTCATATCCTCCATGGTTGGTATGCCCTTGATAATAAAATAGGTGATGAGATGATAATAAACATATAAAACTCATAAAATTCAGTGAATAAAAACATTCTCGGAAAATTAAAAAAAAGCGAAAACCCTCTTCCATAATAACATTTCCTAACAAAAAAAAAAACAACTAATATTACATTTATCTTTATTTTAGACAACTTGAGTCAGAACTGAGTGCACTGACCGAAGAAAACAATGCCCACTTAGCTGAACTATCACGACAACTTGATGAACTACGAAATGAAAAGGCCCATCTTCAGTCTATTTTACAAAGTGGTGTCGAAGATTTGGACGAATCGAATATTGAAGCTATACGTCAAAATGAGCGTTACTTACGATATGAATTAGAAAAATCATACATGGAATATACGAAATTACAGGTTATTTGAAAACAATACACAATCAATAAAAGATTAAGATTTTCTTTAAACAAAACATTCTATTTGACAGGAGGAAATGAATGCTTTGACTAAAAAATACGAAGACGCGAAACGTAATATTCATGCGTTAACTCGCAGACTTCGTGAGCATGGCATATCAAGTGTAACTCCAAATCCCGAAGAATCCAAAGTTGTGGCATCTGTTGTGAAAAAGAAAACTCATCATTACAAAGGTATACTTATTTTAAATATTGTAAAGTAGAATAATTTAGCGAATGAAAATACTTGTTTCTTTATAGGAATTCTTAAATACAACAAAGGGGATCTCGATAAGATCTCTCAGCATCTTATAGTTGGTTTAACACCACGAGTTGCTATTGGCTTATTGCCAGGTTTACCTGCTTATATTCTATTTATGTGTATAAGGTATGAAACATTTAATTTAATGTAAATTCTGTAATATAAAAATTTAAATTAATGTAAACTCTGTAATATAAATCAATGTTCGATTTTATCTCCTAACAGATACACTGATTTGTTAAACAGCGATGATAGTGTTCAGAAACTACTGGCAATGTTTGTGAATCACATGAAGAAAGTTCATAAATTCCCAAGTCCCACCGAAAATCGTGTCCTTTGGCTGGTTAACTCACTAACGTAATTTACTAGAATAATATATCATTACTTGACTAGACATTCTTATATTTTTAAAACATTACTTTCAGACTCCATAATCTTTTGAAGCAATATGGTAATATTGAAGAATATAATCGTTTGAATACTCCGCAACAGAATCAACAATTGCTAAATAACTTTGATCTCTCTGAATATCGAAAAATCATATACGAAATAATTGTGGGTCTATATGAAAGCTTGGTGAAACAAGTGCAGGGATTGATAAAGCAATTCGTGGTGCCGGCCGTGCTTGATCATGATGAAATTAAAAATGGACAGAATCAAGGTAATCGCCGAACAATTTCGTTGGACGGTTCACCTGAGCATGCGAAGGTTTCAGCACCAAGATTGCTTGTCAATCAACTGGAGCACTACTACAAGCAGTTTCACTTTTTCGGACTCCACATTAGCTACACAGAACAAATATTCTATCAGTTGTTGTATAACATTTGTGCAATTGCAATGAATACGCTTATGTTGCGGGGAGATATTTGCATGTGGGAGACAGGTATGAAAATCAGATATAATGTAACTTGTTTGGAAGATTGGGTTCGAGAAAAGAAAATGGTAAGATAAATCAAAATAAATACTCGTAATGACATTTCTTAAAAATTGTTTTTTTTAACATATAGTCTGTTGATGTGACAAAACCACTAGCACCATTGATTGATGTCTCACAATTGCTGCAATCCAGAAAGACAGAGCAAGATGTAGATAGTGTATATGAATTGTGTAATTCACTTACCACTGCACAAGTTCTAAAGGTAAATTTGAATTATTTTGTAGTATTTTTCAATTTCAATTGAATTTTTTATAATTAACTTTTTTATTTTTTCTTTCAAGATGATAAAATCTTACAACTCAGATGATTGTGAAAGAGAAATAAGCAGTACTTTTATCGAGACGCTAACTGATAAGCTAAATAGTAGGAACAAGGTAAGCTTGACACAGATTTTTCTCGTTTGTATCAATAATTTTAATCTAAAAAGATTTACGTTTATTTAAATCCTATTGTAGTACAAAAAGTAGGAAGTTTTTGAAAAATTTGGTGTAATAATTTCCAAATGAGAAACAAGATTTTTTGGGGTATTGAAGAAATTGGTTCAACAATCTCAAACTAAAATGATTAAAGTTCGAAAATTGCCCCTAGTATTTGCAGTCATTTCTAGTGAAATTTTCCACTGTTAGTGGAAAAACGTTTAGTCCGTGTTAGTTATTAAATAAAAATAGAGTAATAGAGTAGGACAGACAATTTAATCCTGAACATTCTGATAAGAAAGAGAGAAAAAATATTTAATATCCAAATAATTCTGACTCATTTTGTAAAAGATAATAAGGCTGATGAATTTCAATGAAGGTTTGAAAAGATGTTTGTTTGTCGGTTTGTAACCTAACTACTAAAAATTTTGGACTTGTGTTTTTAGGTCATTCCCTGAAGCGGACACCAAATTTTTTTTCGATCCAAAATTAACCGTTCCACAAAAATTTCAATACAATTTTTTGAGCGATTTTTTTTGTGAGAAATCGTAGTCTAGTCAGTCAAATTTTAAATAAGAGATACAACAACAACAAAAAAAGAAACCTTTATGCAGTGGAATGTTACTTGGTAAAGTTTGTTCTTGTCAATTTTTTCAGTCTTGTAAAAAAAATGTTTCGACTTTTTTTGTTTCCCTGCATTTCTGTAGTACCTACATATTGGTAATTTTTCTGACAAAAAATTATTGTATCCTACCTGCCATACAAATACAACTGTTAACACAAAACTTATTTGCATAATATTTATAAAAAATATTTGTATACCTACCACGTAAAATAATAACCACAAAAGAATGGTTTTTGCATTTATTTTTATGATTTTAAGTCTTCATTGACTGGCCTAATACAAGGAAGCATGGGCGACCCAGTCAAAAATTATAAAAATCTTATAAAATATTTTTTTTAATACTTCTTTCTTTTTTTTAAACAGGCACGAAATAACGAATTTACTATGGACCAAGAGTTCATCCACCCTGTCAAGGTCGTTTACAATTATAGTGATGTCAAACTTGAAGATATTGAAATCCCGAAACAACTGCATCTCGATGAAATTCTCATAAAGATTTAAAAGTACTACTCAGATGCATCTGTATATTCCACCCCAATTGAAAAATAAATAAGTAAATGTACGAATCTAACGTATATCACATAATTAAGATAAATAATAATATAATATTTCCATTTACTATATATATACCTATATATTATGTAATATATAAGTTTGTTGCCATTTTCTCGCTATAAACCTATTTTGTACATTTGTTAATTATTGTTGGGTAACCAAGAACCAATACACACGCGTTTATAGTAAGTATGTACTTAAAAAAGAAACCAAACATTAATTTCTCCTTTTGATGCAGTTTACGATAATAGTGCAAATGAATGTACCTCTCCTTGACATTGTAGAAACATAACCTACAATTATATATTTTTTTGTTACTTAAATTAGATTATTATTGTTTATCTTTATATATTTTTATTATATTTGTTAGGAATTAATATATGTATTATTGAAATTCGAATTACCACCAATTTTTTTTATGTTGGGGTTTTAAAGCGTCGACAACATTAAATTATTTGTTCTTTCGTAGATGTAAAAACAAATATTTATAATTATAATAATAAATAAACCCTAGTATTAATTTTTTTTTAGTTTGTTAAAATGCATCTAGAAAAATTTAGTAAAATTAAAAAAGAAAAAAATTACAACAACAAGTTGAGTGAGAAAAATTAAAAATATCAAAATTATTTATGATGATGATTTATTGTTTGGTATGTGTAAGAAAGAAATGAAACGATAAGATTGCCTAAAGAAATGCCTTAGAAT
Organism: Syrphus vitripennis; assembly: GCA_958431115.1. Lineage (NCBI taxonomy): Eukaryota > Metazoa > Arthropoda > Insecta > Diptera > Syrphidae > Syrphus > Syrphus vitripennis. Next base: position 76,275,462 of record OY288109.1, on the reverse strand, counting down.
GTTAAACTTCTTCCTCTAGAAAAATTTAAATCATATTTTGAAATGTTCTTTTGAAATGTTAATAGATGGTTGAATAACAAATATGTGATATGAAATGCATTCCAATTAAGTTAAAAAAAAACTAATATTTTTGTTTAAATTTTTTCAAAAATGTTAAAAATATAAATAAAAGCAATATAAATCGGAATATTTATGCTATATGTACATTAACAAATTAATATAATTAATTGCAGAAAAAGAAAAGACAGTACATTATTAATTTTATTTTGAAAATTAATCAAACCAACAGTTCGCAAATAAAAATGTAAATACCTTTACATAATTTTATTTTTCGCCAAATTTTACCGCAAAAAAAAAAAATTTGAAAAACTTTTCAGCTCTGAAAATTTCCTTGTTGTGAAGCATACAAGAAATAATTTAGAAAATTTAACCGATAATTTGACTATGTAAGAACCGCCTATAAAAAATTAAAAATATGGTCTTATTTAATTTTCAAAGAAATAATCTTCCAGAAAATACGGAATGAATACAGATTATGGAAACTAAAACGTATTTCTAAACTGATCTCCTGGTTTTATAGTCTCAGTTTTTGAAAAATTTATTCAATATTACATTTCAAATTAAAACGGTTCTCCTTTTTAGTTTTTTGGCTTTTATTTTATTAGAACTTTGTTGGGTGAAAATGCTTCCGATGGAAATTTGAGAAAACTGATAAAATTTGCCTTGAGGTTCTTTTAATCAGTCACCCTGTATCAAATCAAATTGCTTCAATTTAATCGAATAGGTGACTTCTTATAAATCATTTATTATTCTCATATTCATTTCAGTTTGATATAGAAGAAATAATAAAAACTATATTACAAATACTAAAAATAATACAAAACAAAATAAATATAATAATTAAACAAAAATTGAGTTATTAAATTTTTAACACACAGAAAACTACTGTAATTAGATGTGAATCGTAATGCGTACTAACTATATTTAGAGGAAAACAAGAGAAAAAATAATATTTTTTATTGCCATTTAAATATTTTAAAATTCGATTATTTGTCAAACTTAAAATATAATTCCGTTTTTTTTTTTACATCGAAAATTTAGATCTTATTTTTAGTTTTAAGAAAATTATAAATATAATATATTATACACCTACCTATCTACACAAAAAATTATCATCCTTATAGAAGATTTTAAGTTATTTAAAACACGTAAGAGATGATTCTTCATCAAAAATAGTATTGATTGAAGATTTAAAATAGAACTGTTATAAAAATGTATACAATACATGTAATAAAAAAATATAGTAAGACTATAAAAAACAATAATAATTATGTACTTAAAAAAATAGAAAATATATTTATACAAATTGACTAAAGTCGATTTTCTCGTTGAACATACTTAAATAAATTTATTCAATCATACAGTTCAATTATTTATTTGGTTTTTATTCATGTAAATGTCTATTATTCCTCTAAAATACATGCAATCAATCTTACAACAACAAGAATCACAGCAATTGCAATAAGGACAACATCGATTGCAAATACAGTAAGAACCAATCACGCACCGGTACTATATCCGCACGGGAAAACAAGAATGAGAGAAAAACAACATCAGATCCATCAAAACAAACCATAAATTAACCCGTGACCACGACAGAAACGTTGAAACGTCAGGCAGTAAGTATAGATAATAATTTCGATTCAAATTAAACAATCGTGGTAATTCTGTAAAGCATCAAAATTTAAAAACTATTTTTTAAATTAATTTTTGCATGTTTTTGATTTTTGGCGATGATAGGAAAAACGTGAGATTTTAGGATAATAAGGTTTCGAGTTTTCTCGAAATCGCGATCTCATTTTATTTTGAAAATCCTCTACAGAGTATACCTAACATTACATTATTTTCGCAGGAGGTTTTATTGAATGGCGGCATTGTATATAAATTTGCATAGTATTATCATCAGCACGTTCCACACGTCGCAGTTGTCCAAAAAAGGAAAAGTCGTGGCAAAAATACAAAATTCGATGTTTTATTTTTACTGTTTTGTTTTTTATTTCTAATAGAAATATAAATAGAGCTTCAAAAACAGCAAACAAAATAATTTTCTAACAACTGGTTTGACTAATAGAGCTTTTCAAAGTTGGTAAATTTTTTTTCTAGAGAAAAAAAAACAAAAAAAACGAAATTCTTTATTTTCTTTTTTGCAATTATGGCATATTTAATGAAAAATCTTCTTTTTTTTTAATATTACCTGGTTGTTTTATTAATAAGTTAATTTAAATTTGAAATTTAAAAAATAAAAAAAAAAATTTTTTAATTTAAATAAATAAAACAAAAAACACATTTTTTTTAACAGTTTATGGAGTTTGAATAGAGCTACAAAAAAGTTGCGAGCAGTTGATGCCATAAATCGAATAGGGTGTTGTAAACCAACTATTTATTGAGCCAAGTGCAAAATTGTAGCCGCGCATATGCGCGCACTACCGAGATATTGTAATTTGTTTAAAAAAAAACATTTTCCCATTTCTGTTTTTTTTTTTTTTTTTTTTTAAAGCAAATTCACTCTTGGAATATTTGAATTACTCCAATTGTCTAAAGAGCTGAGAGTGTAAATTTTTTTCTTGTATTAATTGGAATACGTTGTATTGTCTGTAAGGAAAAAAATCCGCCCACTTCCACGCCCCCTTTTTATATAAATGCCAAATGTCACAAAAATATAATTAAAAGATAGTAAACGAACAATTTTTTGTTTTATTAAACATTTAATTTTTATAATCCGCTCACTTTCATGCCCCTTTTAAAATAGATTTCTGTTACTTCTAAGCCAAAAGGATTATTATAAATCATTATGTTCTTATTCATAAAGCAGGTAAACACGAATTCACGTGCCAAAAGTAAGAGATTAATTTTTTTTTATTAGCTACTCTTTATTAAAGGTTGAAGGATATATTTAATTACAGATTTTTATTTTATGATCCAATAAAACAGGTAGATATAAATATTAATTTTTTTTCACAACCCCAACAAAAGAGATTATAAGTAATGCATTTTGGGTAGCTTAAATTTCGCAGGTAAAATAATCCTTGTTCATGTGCATGTTTATCTGTGATATAAACTCTGACTATGGATAAACTTTATTAGTTTTCAAAAGGTTTCACTCAAGAGCGGAGCGTGTAAATTAAATTTGAATATGTATATTTCAAACAGAGTCCTTTTTGAAAATTTTTGCAATGCTTCGAATTCTGAAGAATTTGTGGAATTATTGTTTCAAAACCAAAATACAGAAATAAGTGTCACCAAAGAAATTAAAAAGAAACTTCAACAAGTATATTCTTTAATCAAACGAAAATGGATTGACTGTAGTAAACACAAAGAAAGATTTCTCTTTAAACAAGCAGAATTTTTAAATGGAACATTAACTATACAAGAGGATGAAATTGAAGACATTGACGATGACGTGCCAAGTACATCAAGAGGAAGGCCTTCAAATTCCTTGGATGCATGTGCAGAATACACCAAAAGGAGGAAACTATTGGAAACTACGACCAATATTTCGACTGAAAATGTGTCAATAGCTCTTAGTATGAAATATAATAAGGAGCATAATAAGACAAAAGCGGACATCACAAAAGCAGTTTTGAGTGCTAGCCCATTACGAGTCAAGCGAATAAAAGAGAGTATTCCTACACCTCAAAGGGATCCAATTAAATATGATGGTCCGACTGCACTAGCCTTGTTCTTGGATGAACTACAAGCACTACCAACAAAACTAAATTTGTTAAGCAAATGGGGATGCGATGGATCTTCTGGGCAAAGTGCATATAAGCAAAGAATAGTATCAGAAGATGGCGAAGTAGTATCTGATGCGAACATGTTTATGGCATCACTAGTTCCACTGCGTCTAAAAGATGATTTAATCGAATATTGGAAGAATCCAAGTCCTTCATCTGTGCACTTTTGCAGACCGATCCTTTTTAAATACGCAAAAGAGTCAAGTGATATTATTCAGGCAACTGTCAGCAACATAAGGAACCAAATAGAAAGTCTAGTGCCAACTGTAATTACTCTTAACGAAGAAAAAAATGTGATGGTTCAACATGAGTTCTTTCTGACTATGATAGACGGAAAAGTATTGAATGAACTAACTAGCACGAAATCCACATTATCATGTGCAATTTGCAAAAGGACACAAAAAAATTTTCGAAAAGATGCAGCCGATTTAGCCGAAGCAGATGAGAGAAATTACGAGTTTCGAATTTCGCCTTTGCACGCTAGAATAAGATGTATGGAGTTCGTGCTAAAACTAGCTTATGGACTTTGTGAGCAAGACGAGACCACCGACAAAAAGGAAGCCGAAAAAAGAAGAAAATTGGAAATACAACAAGAATTTAGGCAGCAACTTGGGTTAATTATTGATACGCCAAAAAAAGGATTCGGTAATACAAATGATGGAAACACTTCACGAAGATTTTTCGAAAATCCAGAAGTTACATCAGCTATAACCCGTGTAGACCAAGAACTTTTAAAGAAACTGCAAGTGATTTTAAATGCACTATCATCTATGGAATCTATAAATGTTGATAAATTCAACGAGTATACTAAAAGTACTTCGGATCTTTTAAAATCCAAATATAGTCACAAACTCCTGACGCCAACACTTCATAAGATTCTGGACCATGGTGGAGAACTTATAAGCCATCAAATTTTACCGATAGGGGAACTTTCAGAAGAAGCACAGGAAGCAAGGAATAAAGACTACAAGCGATATCGATACTCAAATACATGCAAGGTTTCACGGAAACGACAAAATGAAGATTTATTTAACATGCTATCCATATCATCAGATCCACTTGTTTCATCTTTAAGACACGTTAGATCCAAGAAAGAGCTGAAGAAAAGCTACTGCCCAGAACTAATAAGTCTTTTAAATATTAGAAATGATGATGATGACAGTGAATTTTTTTCTGAAAATTAAAATTTATATTTACCTATTGTTTAAGAAGATAATTTATGTATGTATTTTTTTTATTTTATAAATATAATATTTTTTATTATACTCGATTTAATTTTTTTTAATTGTTTGGTCCGTTTACTTTTTCTCTTTAGTGTTTCACATAATATATATCACTGAAAAAATGTATAAAATATTATTATACACCACTAAATGCAAAAAAAAATACAATTTTTAATACTTAATACAAATGTTTAGGAAATAGGTTCGTTAACTTTAAGCACCCACTGTTGTGATCAATTTTATTTTGGAACACCCAATGAACACTTAGGTGGTCATAGTTTTTGTTTTTTACAATTTTTGAAAGTTTTATTCAATTGTTTTTTCTGTTAATTCCTTTTTCTAAGAAAATCTTTTTTTAGCCAATTATTCCGAAACACCCTGTGAAACAATTTTCTTGAAATTCAGTTTTTTAATAGCCCTGGAAATTTCCCTCAAATAAAAAAAAAAATTGTAGCGATATCTTAATGCGTTCAAAAGTTATGATTTTTGCAACGAGAAAAGTCATTTTGGACCACAGTGCGTCGGCCCTCAAGCGATCACATCACTTAATAATTTTTTGGTTCCTGTTTCTGTTTATAAACAAATGCGCCCTCAAACGACCACACCACAAGGCTGTGTGGAACGTGCTGATAATAGTACTATCCAAATTTAAATACAATGATGGCGGCCTAATTTCATTTTTAAAATCAAGCGCAAACTTAAGCGAACACGGCGACGACTTTTCCTGCTTTGTTATGAAAATAACTCCCGGGATATGCGTGCAAATATTGTATGCTGCGTTCAACGATATATATATATATATATATGTTATATATACTCAAAGCTTTCACCATGAAATTTTGAAGATACTTAACAACTATCTTATATTCAAATATAACTACTAGTTCGCTTCTTTATTTCATTTAATTATAATCTAAAAAAACTCAATACCTCATTTCTGGCTTAACTGGACAATCTGTATATGTGACTACAGTGTAGGAATTTCCCTCAAAAACACAGGTTTTTAAAAATTTTTACTTGCGACATACCATAGGTACTGAAGGGTCAGTTTTGGATTCGTGAAAAATTTGAAATTGAGATTTAACATTTTTCAATTTTCCAGCCCATTAAAACACGGCCAGCAATCGACAACAAATATTATCGCCATGTTCGCTGTCACTGGGATAAAAATACGTATTGCGCGTTCTAAAGGTTTTATAGTGCTTTTATGGGAACTGCCTCCAATGTATTAGTTTTCAGTGCGCTAAAATTCCAACAAAAACAATTTAGACTAGTTTCTTAACTTAAAACTTGCGCACATTTATGCAAATTATAGGAAAATGTTGCGGAGTTCACTAATAGTTGCTTTACTTTATCTACTTTGTATGTGACTTGCTTTACAAATCCTGTTTAGAAATTGGCATTTTTATACTTTAAATGTCGAAATCAGTTTTTCGTAAAGGCAAATTCAGGTTTCTGGTTAAGTAAAATGATATTTTATTTTAATGATGCCTTACAAGACTGCTAAGTCTTGCTTCTTACATTATTAAAATAAAATCTAAAAAAAATCAATTCATTGAGCTAGAATAGAATAATTTTTGTTTTTATTAATTGACTAGGCGGCTTCTTCTTGTATTATAACATTTGACAATTTATTTTTCGGCAAATTGATAGATGGCCTTCGTTCTGTGATTATGCCCGTGGCGACAGTCATGGCATTTTCCCGAATTGTAAACGCTTGTCCCGGTGTCATTACCATTTTCTTAAACAATGTTATTAATACCCTACCATGTTCCCCAGGCATTATCATTCCATCAGAAGGAACTAAAAAAAAACAAAAATTATTATAAAAGAATATAATCAAATTAAGTGGGTATTTCTTTACATAAATCGATTCTTGCTGGAACATTCCATGTTGTACTGAACAACTGTTGAATATATTTTGACATAAGCGGTCTTGACCGTCCGCCTTCAGCTCGCGACAACAAATACATGGATCCTTCGAATTGATTGGAAATATCTTCGGAACCACTGGCACAAAGCAACATTCCACGCTCAACTCGAGAGATTTTAACACCTCTTAGCAATGCTCCAACATTCTCACCAGCTACACCCTGTAAAGAGAAAACTGTAATAACTTTTTTTTTAAGTAATTGAACGATTGACAATAGAAACGAACCTGTTGAACACTCTTTTTGAATATCTGTATATCACTGACTGTTGTTCGGATATTTTGATTGAACCCCAATAAATCTGCTTCATCGTTCTTCAGAATTGTGCCTCTTTTTATAGTTCCTACAACAACAGTACCTCTTCCTGATACAGTGAAGGCGTTATCTATTGGAAGAATGAATGGCGATTTTAAGTCGCGCGTTGGTGTGGGAATGAAATTGTCTATGTACGATAGAAGTTTCTCAATCGAAGGTACTCCGTACTCAGATTGATCTTCGCGCAGCGCTAATAGAGCAGAGCCATACACAACTGGACTATTGATTCCATCGAATCCAAAGTCGCTGAGCATTTCTCGCATTTCGATCTCGACCAGCTCAAGCACTTCCTTATCAACTAAGTCAGCTTTATTGATATAGACAATGATTTTTTGTATGCCAACTTGCTTAGCTAGAAGGAGATGCTCCCTAGTTTGAGGCATTTGTCCATCGGTAGCAGCAACCACGATAATAGCTCCATCCATTTGCGTCGCACCTGAGATCATGTTCTAATGGAAAGACATACTTTAAAACAAAATTATCAGAAAAAGCATCATACTTTAATGTAATCAGCATGACCAGGGCAGTCGGTATGAGCGTACGTTCTTGAATCGGTTGCATAACCAATGTGGCAGGCGTTAATGGTGATACCTGACGGGATATTTAGTTATAATAAGGCATAGACTACCAGCTACATAACACTACTACATTACCTCTGGCTTTCTCTTCAGGAGCCCTATCGATTTGATCGTAAGGTATATAATTAGCCAAACCCTTCTTGGATAAAACTTTTGTAATTGCAGCGGTGAGCGTTGTTTTTCCATGATCAACATGACCAATAGTTCCAATGTTACAATTTGGCTTCTCAGGTTTATCTTTGCTAGAATAATTCCTGAAGATGGTTTGCTGTGTTGTTCTTACGGTGGATATGCTCTGCCCAGGTAATACTTTGGTGGTTAAAGTTTTTCTGTTATCGAAGGAAACTGTGGGTGTTTTTGAGCGGTTTTTAAGCTGGTGGAGTAACTGATGTCTGCGACATAGTTTTGTTATGGTATTCATATTTGGAATCAGCACTGAAGCAAAGTTAAATCGTTGGATAACCAGACTTTTTTGGATGAAAATTCAACCCAACTGCTTTGGAAACCACTCCATTAACAGCTGATTTGCCTGACATTTAAGAAATGTCAAGCGTTTTGTTTACGACCTTTAGACATGTTTGTTTTGATGTTTGAGAATCCATCTGAAAGTAGGTGTGTTTCGTTCACATTACAAATGAGGTAATTTGAAAGGCTTTCCTAAACCAATGTGTAGGGGTATTGGCACCCCTACACACATTGGTTTTTTCTTATTCCCATAAGAAAAAACCAGCAAATTGCTGGAAAAACATTAACTTTAGAATTTATATGAACGGGCATCAATATTATGATTTTAAAAGCATAACAAAATGTGTTTATTTCCAAATCAGATCAGATCAAATCAAAAAAAAATAAAAAATCCTGTGTAATTTGTCCTCAAAAAGTGTGTGTGTGTTTTTTAATCGTTTCTTTATTTATTTATATTGTTTATCACAATAATTGTTATTGTTTATCACGAATATTTGTTTTGGTTATCAAATATGGTTGAGAATCAGTCACGAAGTTTAACAGTTCAATCGAGCCAAAATATAGCTGTTTCCTTGCGATTTGTTTACACTTTCTGAGGACAAATTAAACAGGATTATTTATGTTTTTTGATATATTTTCCACCTGATTTAGAAATAAACACATTTTGTTATGCTTTTAAAATCATAATATTGATGTCCGTTCATATAAATTCTAAAGTTAATGTTTTTCCAGCCCTTTGCTGGTTTTTTTCTTATGGGAAATCTATGTCCAAGGGGGCATGGAAAGCAACTTACCAAGTGTCAATATACTTTTACAATAGTTTTTTTGTTTCCAAAATTCAACCTGGTGAATTAACTTTTTTAAAATTATATCTTCCTTACACTCTTTCATTCAACCCCATATCTAACTCAATTAAAACTAGCTTGAAATCATCTGTCATAACAGCGCTGTAGTCAACAGAAGGAATTTATGGTTAAATCAAAATTTTCGCGCCAGTTTTGTTCATCGTGCAAGTTGTTTGTTATTTTTTTAACAACAGGAAACCTCATCAGAATTTTATTGTTCTAATAATTAAAAGAAAGAAATAGTTATTTCTTTTCAACTAAATAAAATTAATACATTTAGTTAATTATATTTTATTGTTAAAAAGAAAAATCTTAAAAAAATGTCCAGTCCTGCTAGAACTCCAGGAAGAATCAACCGTGGCCAGAGAACTCCGACAAGAAGTTTGTTTTTTTTTTTTTTTTTAAATATAACTACTAACTTATCTATTAATATTGTGTTTAAAAGGACCCTCTGCCCAAGATGCTGAAACTCCAATGCGAATGGGTGCCCGCGCGGTGGCTTCAGACAATGTTAGCCTGCCACCAACATCGCCAGGAGGCGTAAGCGTCCCTCCAACAAGCCCAGCTAGGGCAGCACCCATTACTATAAGTGAAATCGACCTGAGTTCACCTTTAAACTATGGCACTCCAAGGTAAGGAAGAAACTTTATTTTTAGGATTCTAAGTCTTAAGCCGGGTGTTCCTTTCTAGTTCCATGGGTTCGATAAAAACTCCTCGATCTGGCATTCGTGGAACCCCCTTGCGTGCTCGGCCCGATATTCGCACTGATAAACGCATGAGACAAGTTGCAGTTGGTGGGGAATCGGTAAGTTTATTTTTGTTTTGATTTTATACATTTTACAAATAAATTAAGCCAATCAATGCTAAACAGATCAAGAGAAGCCAGATGACTACAGCACAAAAACTTTGTGATTGTTTCTTAAAAAAAAAAATGATTTAAAAAATCTTTATCAGTTAAATAATAAACTTACTCTTTTCTTTTTTAATTTGTTACGACATAGAGGACACTTTTTGCAAATGTCCTGATACGTCATGTATTCCGTGATGCATGGCTTGCAGAAGGAATGGCCACATATCAAAAAGTCGGGGTACCTTTTGTGCCCGAGACAAATTACACAAATATCCTCCTCGTTTTGGAAATCAAACATTTTGAAATAAAAAAATATGTATATTAAAACAATATGAAACTTTGACGTCTTATATCAAAATTAAAATTTGACTGAGTTTGAAAGAACTGAAACGTTTCTCTCAACACTTGGGTTCAGGTTGATAAACTATCTGAATATGCCAGAATTTAGAAATGCAGGTAGTTATTGTTGCATGCTGATAAGGATATTTACTTTAAGAATCCTATTGTAGTATTCAAAATAATATTGTAGATGTATCTTTTATTCCATTTTGGGTCAAAATATCTTTAGACTAAATCAATCTCATTATTGGTGTGAAACATTCATGATTATATGAAAGCTTTTTAATTACTTGAGACTTGAAGTTTACTTGCTTAGGTCGTCGAACATGCGCGGTACGTACGGTTTCTGGAGATGCATTTCAGCTTTCCCCGACTCTTCCCAAGCTGTGCTAATTACTGTTTGACCGTTCTTCGTCAAGTGCTTCTAGGTCTGCCTATTTGGGTGAAAGGCTTCCATAGCATCGCTTGACTCACTCCGAATACATACTTACCACATACGATTTGGCCAAAAAATCCCTAAGATGTTGCGCAGGAATCTATTTGCGAACGTTTGACTTTCTAAGTGCTCTACCTGTAAAGAAGTATTTGTTTCTTCATATATTGGCCATCATACTAAACGTAGCCTTTGCTTTCCCCATTGGGCTGGTAATATTTATTTCAGTTCCACCGTCAGTGGAGCCAACACTTTCAAAATTGAAAATTTTTAACTATCTCTACTGGTTGTCCAGAAATATTTACTTGAGCAGATGAAGAAGTTCCAGGGTCAGCTCGATTTCAGCTTCTCTCTCCATCCTATGAGAGAGCAAGCATACGTCGTTTGCTTAACCAAGGTGTTAAAGGCATGATTGTAGAGTGAATTCCTCTTTTTCCGTTCGGCAAAACTGGGTGCGGAAAAAAGTCGCCTATGAGCTCAGTCGGTAGATACAAACCTTTCACTTGAAAATAACATAAATACTTAGAACATGAAGGTTATGCTGTTGAAATTATTAATTTTAAAAACATGTATCTACAATCTACATACATTTATTTTCATAAATATCAATTTATTATTTTTTTTTTTAAATCAAAATTCATGCCCATGATGCATCATGCCCATGATGCAGCAATAAATTTTTCTTCATCATTATGATCAGATCCAAAAGCATGAATAAAATCAAATTGATACAAATACGTGTATAATACAAAAATCATATAAATAAACATTGAATAAGTTCCAATACTTTTTCGTAAATGAAAATTCACTGTGAATACAGCAAAAGTTAAAAGTATATGATGGAAGAAACTAAACCATAAACCACTTTGTCCAAGATCACCAGCACGTGTCTTAAGGAAAAAAAAAAGATTAACGGAAAAAATTAATATAGCAAACATAAATAATTTCCTTACAACAACAGTAAAACTTTTCTTATCAATACATCGAAGGAGTGTCGTCAAACCAATAGCAAAACTCATATCTAAAAAGAAGAGAATTTCTATAGTTAATGAGTTCTTTCACTACTTGTTTGGTTTGCCTACTAAACAATGGAGCCATAAGAAATTCAACTAGAGGCAGGGTCTTAATTTTCCAATTTAACAATTCACGATAAACGACAACTTCTGTAAGTAGAAGAAACTGTATTAAAAATGGATATGTTTAATATATATCTTACCTGGAATCGTATTGCCCCAGGCCAAAAAAGTAGTACCAATAACTGATCTCTTGATACCAAATATATTTCCAATAGTCACCAAAATTGAAAGCAATTCAGCGGCTAGAAAATGTGTTATCAACATTTCACAACAAATACCATAAAATGCAATTGACTGGAGATAAACAAAAACAATTATTTAATGCAGACAATTATTGTCTAGACTGCTGCATACCAACTGATATTGAGGAATATTCGTTTTTGTTAAACAAAATACCACGATTGACAAAAGGCAACCAATTGATAGACATATATAAATGTGTTTGAATCCAATAAACTGCAGAATTATTAACGGAGATAGTATAAAGTTTATAACTAGGAGCAATCTTGACCATCCGTCGCCCGGCATTCTCAAGTTTACTACTGGTACTAAAACTTTGACTGGTATTGCGAAAAATATTAAAATTTTTTGCCACAAACTAGCCTGATTGTAAATCTCTTTTCGAAAAGGACTTATAACCGCCAGAAACTGTTTCCAAATGCCAACATTAAGTGGGTTGACATCTGTTGAAGCAATTGGAAGTTGAATGATTTCAATTGGTTTTGTCAGCTCTAAACGCATCTTGAATTCTTCTGAAACTTCTTTATGATCGGATCCTTTTCTCTCTTCAATATGTAAACCATTTTTTCATATATTTTTTTTATAACATTATGTACTTATAAAAATCTAATATCTCACCTTTTCGTTCGAGATGATGATGATAGCAAACAACACCACACAAAATCGGATAGAATACCATTGCAAATATACCCTCAAAGACGCTTGTATCCCTATCTGATGTTATACTAAATAGAACTAGAATTCCACATAAATAAGCGAATGCATCACGTTTAAAATAAGTTCCGAGTAATGTCGCTGGACACAGTAGAATTAATATGCCCCCATGAAAAGCTCGAAGGTAAAGTGAAGTTCCTAACATTTCATTTATCAACAATTCTGTATCTCCGTCATAGAAGAAAAAAGCTGATAAAATATCGGGAATTCCATTGTAGAGGACAAGTATAGTCACCCCAGCATTGTTTTCATTCATTTGGAAATGTTTTACTATACTAAGAACATTTGACATTCTATAAAAAAAAAATAAAGAGTTAGGTACAATTTTTGGTAATTTGAACAGAAACTTACGAATTAAGTGCTAGAGCACACAAAGCCAAAATTAGAACTGATGTTATGGACAGAAGCATCAAAGTAGCTGAAGTAAAAGATACATCGATGTAATCAGTCATAATACAAAATATGAAATCAAGATAGTTTATCATGTTTTGAGCTTCATGACATGATGCGGTGTGAGTTACAAAAGCGCAGATGTCTTTATCTTCACGAAGTTCCGACATAAAACGACAAGTTGCCTTCACGGAAAAATAATGTAAAGGGATAATAAATTGTTCAATTTAAAAAAAAAAAGAAATTAACAAACCTCATCGATTCCACGAATGTAATTTTTATGGGCTTCGAAATGAGGTGAAGAATAATTCATTTCAAAAAACATTGTCGCAGTTTTGAGAAAAAAAACTTCATGCAATTGACAACTACAAATCACATCTAAAATTTTATTTCGTATCCTGAGTCAGTATTTGGATATTTTAAAGAGAAGAAGTAATTTCTTTATTAATCGTACACTGCTACATTGCCGCTCACAAATATAGGTTTTTTTTTTTACTTTTAGGAATGGTTACTCTCTTAACAGTCAAATGCCATTGCGTGACCCAATGGTCATGGTCAGACAAGGCTTTTCAGGTCGCTTCAATTAGAAAATGATTAGTTGGATCTTGGTTTAAATATACCTTTACCGTAAAGGTACTTTTATGAATAAGTTATCAAATAAAAACTTAGACTGCCATCTTTACAAATCTAGTGGTTGGGCAGACTTATGTATATTGGTAATTGGAATGAGTCCGACCATTTTTATAAAAAATGGTGTATTGAGTTTGAAACATGACAATCTTGCAAAAAGTTAAAAAATTGTTTACTAAACGCTGTTATTGCATTTTCAATATTTTTAACATTTTGAAATACCAAAAAATTTTTTTTTTTCTTAGTTTAGGTTTTAAATATTTTCAGGTTTTAAATAAGACTACAAAAGTACTTGCAATATCGTCGGCCTACGTAACATTGAAAGTGAAAAAGAACTCCGAATTGACATCTTCGTCTTGACCTTACCAATTTGTTCCTTTTTATTGTAGAAAACTTTAAAAGCTACATTTTTTTTTGATACTATTAATCGGAAAAAAACATTTTTGAAAAATGGTTAATTTATTTTTCGCTTCTGAAAACTATTTTGAGAACTTCCCATTATTTTTTTTTATTACGTATTAAAAGTAAATCCAGATTGGATCATGTGAATAATAAAACACATCTAAAGATATTGTTAAAAAATTGATCTATCTTTTCTCAAACATGAAGTTGGATTTTTGTGTTGAGAATCGTGCCATACAAAAATTCAAGTTCTTCTATTTTAACATTATTCTCATATGAATGTTAATAAGCAATCTTATTAATTAATTTTCTCAGCTCGAACCAATTCCCGAACAACAATCGGAAACTTCAGAAGCATCAACTGGCCCACAATTGGTTATTTGGGGAACAAATGTTGTTGTTAGTCAATGCAAATCGAAATTCAAGAATTTCCTTTTGCGTTACATCGACCCAGATGCAGAACAAGATGAAATTTCGGAAAACATCGATGTGAACGAACCGTTGTATTTGCAAAAGCTCGAAGAAATTCACACGCTGGAAGAACCCTATCTTAATGTCAACTGCTCACATTTAAAGACTTTCGATGAAAATTTGTATCGTCAGTTGATATGCTATCCACAAGAAGTTATTCCCACCTTTGATATGGCAGTGAATGAGATGTTTTTCGAAAAATATCCAGCTGCCATATTAGAGCATCAAATTCAAGTGCGTCCATTCAATGCAGATAAAACTCGCAGTATGCGTGCCCTGAATCCTGAGGATATCGATCAATTGATTAGTATTTCTGGAATGGTCATTCGGTCATCGAATATTATCCCAGAAATGCGGGAGGCATTCTTTAAATGCATCATTTGTTCATTTTTCACGACTGTGGAGATCGATCGTGGTCGTATTGCTGAGCCTACACTGTGTACGAATTGTAACACTAACCACTGCTTCCAGTTGATACACAATCGATCGCAGTTCACGGACAAACAGTTGATTAAACTTCAAGAGTCACCAGATGATATGGCTGCTGGGCAGACCCCACACAATGTGCTTCTGTTTGCTCACAATGATTTGGTGGATAAAGTTCAAGCTGGCGATCGAGTCACAGTCACTGGAATTTATCGTGCGATGCCAATGCAGGAGAGTAATAGAGCTAGGAATGTAAAAAGTGTCTACAAAACCCACGTGGATGTAGTTCATTTCAGGAAGGTTGATAACAAACGGTTATATGAGGAGGAAGATGGGTTAGTTTTTTTTTTAAATTAAATTGCATTTAAATTTATTATTTGAAAGTTTATTTTTTTTACTGTTTTTTTTTTATAGAAAAGATCACATATTCCCTCCAGAGCGTATTGAGTTGCTGAGAACACTTTCTCAAAAACCAGATGTCTATGATCGTCTTGCAAGGGCCTTAGCCCCGTCAATTTATGAAAATGCTGATATCAAGAAGGGAATTTTATTGCAGCTTTTTGGTGGAACCAAAAAGAAACATGTAACAGCTGGTAGACAAAATTTCAGGTAAATAAGTTAAATATTAAAGTAAACAAAATAAAATAATTATTTAGATAAGTTAGAAAGTACGTTAGAGATAATGGTAGTGCAGTTAATATAGACAAAAAATCAAGGTTACATCGCAAAAAGCCAGAGACATTAAATAGTTTTCATCCCAGGTGTTTAAATGTGTCTCTTCGCGGATTGTAAGAATACCTGTTACTTTCCATTTATGAATCAGTTTTTTTACATTAAACGCGCAATTTGAATTTTCTTTCATTTTAAAATTATATTTTTTATTTGATTAAAAAAATTTTTCCAAAAAATTATAAAAATAGTTTTCATAAATATTATTTAAAGGACACTGTGGCGTATGTGTACTTGTTTTTGTGCAATTACCAACCAACGAAGATTTCTTTCGTTCAAAGTCAACGAAAATCGGTTTTTAACAATGCGTATATTATGAAATCCAAAGTTGATATTTTTTTAAATAATTTTAATGAAAAAAAAAAAATATATTAAATTCGGCAGAAAATAAAAAAACTGCTGAAATTTTTATTTTTTTATAAAATCCGAAGTTAAATCTATTCTATTTCAAATTAAGTCATTATTTAAATATAATATTTTAAATTTTAAGGTCAGAAATTCACATCCTCCTATGTGGTGATCCCGGTACATCAAAGTCTCAACTTTTACAATATGTTTTTAATTTAGTGCCAAGGTCACAATATACTTCAGGTCGTGGTTCTTCAGCTGTGGGTCTGACAGCTTATGTTACCAAAGATCCTGAAACAAGACAATTAGTTTTACAAACGTAAGTTTCGTTATAGATAACACTTAAAAAGCTATATGAGTATAACATATAATAATTTTAGTGGTGCCTTGGTCTTGGCTGACAATGGTATATGCTGCATTGACGAATTTGACAAAATGAATGACTCCACTCGTAGTGTTTTGCACGAAGTTATGGAACAACAAACCGTTAGTATAGCTAAAGCTGGTATTATTTGTCAATTGAATGCTAGGACTTCTATTTTGGCTGCTGCAAATCCAGCCGAATCACAGTGGAATAAAAATAAGAATATTATTGACAATGTCCAATTGCCACATACACTGCTCTCGAGATTTGATTTAATTTTCTTGGTTTTGGATCCACAAGATGAAGTGTTTGATCGTCGTTTGGCTTCGCATTTGGTTTCATTGTATTATGCCTCGAGACAAGAAGAAGAGGATACCATGTTTGTAAGTATATTTCTTTTTTTATTTATACATATTTCATAATGTCATTTTACAACTTCTTTGTTTTTTGTTTAGGATATGAGTGTCCTTCGTGACTATATTGCTTATGCTCGTGAACATGTTGCGCCAACACTTTCGGAGGAAGCCCAACAACGTTTAATACAAGCCTACGTTGATATGCGTAAAGTTGGTGCTGGACGTGGTCAAATATCTGCGTATCCACGTCAGTTAGAAAGTTTGATTCGTTTGTCTGAAGCTCATGCTAAAGTTCGTTTGGGCACTGAAGTAACTGTAGTTGATGTTGAAGAAGCCTGGAGGTAAGTTTTATTTTTTTAAAGGAATTCAATAACTAGTGTCGACATTTTTTTTAGATTGCATCGTGAAGCTCTTAAGCAATCAGCAACAGATCCACTTTCTGGCAAGATTGATGTTGGAATTCTAACTACTGGGTTATCTTCGGCTGCTCGTAAGAAGCGTGCTGAACTTGTTGCAAGTATTAAAGATAATTTGAAGAAGCGGGTCAAAGTGCCAACAATTCCATATCAAAAATTGTTCAATGAGATTCGAGAGGCCTCACAAATCGTAAGTATTTTTCTCCGGAGATTCTAATAGCTTTTGATATACGTAAAAGTTCAAAATGAAGCATACATAGCGTTTTCTAATTAAACTGAAAATGATATTTGTTATCCTTTTCCTATTAATTATTTTTCGTACCAGCATCCTAAATGACAGTTGGCAGGCACCTTTGAATTTCGCATTTCACAAAATTGGAAATACCTATGAGTTGCACTTTATATCCATTCAATCAATCTAAGAATAAAACCTGCAATCCCAATACAACTACCTGCAAATAATCTTAATACAAAAACACAGCTTATCTGTTTTTCGCTCTCCTACTGTGCCTTAAGTCCAACATGAAAAAATAACCGAATTGTCAAAAAATAGAAACCAAATTCCATAAAACATTTTCCAAAGAATAGGATTGGCTCGGAATAGTGTTATTCTAATTTTCGTTTCATGCTACAACCTGTGTTCTATGACAGAAACTTAACCATCATGCAACAAAAGAAAGATTCCATTTTAGACATTTTTGAAATACATCCCTTGAACATAAATATATAGATTCTTGGTAAATAAATAAAAAAAAACAACAGCCTTAAACTGTGCCATAATATTGAACCCCGTATTGTTCCTCAGGTAGTTTCTTGTTTCTGTTTTATTTCGCAAAAATATACAAGATTCCTTAAGCTGAAATAATTAAGCCTGTTGAATTCCGACTTTAATCTTCAACTATATACATTGTACATACCTGTCCATCATTATTATTTTTTTTTTCTAATAAATTCTTATTTTCATTTCAGCTCATTACCAGAGAACAATTCGAAGATGCACTCAAGGAAATTCAGGATGAAGGAATAGTTGTTGTTATGGGAAAAAATACAATCAGGGTCTGCTAAAATTGTTGATGTTAGGTTTTATCAAGATCTTTTTAATTCTATTAACAAATATTTGTTTATGTTATAGTTTTAAGTTTTTTCTATTATTATGCATTTTGAAAATAAACAATAAATACAAAAGATAGAAAAATTTGTTTTTGTTCTACACCACTGATGACTTACAGGATATAATACACATACAAAGAAAAAGGGATTTGAATCTAGCGAATATTAATCTAGAGCCAGCATTCTTGTACATGTACATTGCTGCATATCGAAATAGACTCAAGATCTAAAGTTCGTTGGAATTTATAGTTAATTAAAAAAAGAAACTAGTCGCCTCAGCGTTGAAATTGACTTTGGACTATTCAGGAGACAGGTTAGAAGGTTAAATAGCTGAGAATACTAAAATTCTCGCTCAGCATGCATTAAAGTAAGAAATAAAATACCTACAGTGATTAACTAAATTCCAAGTTCTGAATCAATCTATCAAGGCTAGAGCGTTTAGGTTGAACCGAGAAAAAAAAATAACTTCGGATTTGAGTTTATCAAATACATATACATAGAAGTGTCAGAAAATGGTGTTAAAGAATTAATAACTAATTTTTTTTAATTTTTTCTAATTGTCATGTACGAAAAAATTATGTGATGAAAATTTTCTGAGTTAAGACTCGAATTCAGCGTAGTCAAATCCTTCGGAAAAGCTTATTTTTTTATTATTGGACTAAAATGCGAATTTCATGAACATTATCGTACTGCAGGAACTTAACGTACATAGTTAAGGAGATAAAAAACTTATGGTGAATACAAGTTTAAAGCTAATTTGTTTAGGAAATGACGTGTGATTTAAAGAAATAAGTTTTCGTAATAATAAAAAAATAAATTCTATTGAGTATATAAATTACTTAACATTTTCAAATCAAATCAAAAATAAGTGGGTTACAACGAAAAATAAATATGACATCCAAAACAAAATGGAAGTCAAATGACAAAATACAGTTTTGCAATTGTGATTCTACACTCGTGGACTCGAATACCAAACTCAAATATAACCTCGCACCATTCAATGAAATCTAAATTCCCCGTTAATATTCGTATTTGGCTCATATTGTCCGTGAATATGCTTCACCTGCCTAAAGATTAAAAAAAAAAACTAGATCACTTCAGCAGTAGAACATTTTTGGTGTTACTTGCACAACTCATTCAAAGGTACAAATAAGAAAGGACTTCCCAAAAATCCTGCATCAGCTACCTGACTACTATTAATTGGAAAAAGGAACCTTAAAATAATGCATTGCACCATGAATCACACCTAGTTGCATTTTAAAAATGAACTCACAACAACAAAAAGAATCCGATCTTTGGTTAACAAGTTAAGGTTTAAAAAGAATATTTTATTAGAGAAATAAAGAGTGGAGACAAAATAAGACCTATCTGAGTATGTTTGTCAGTTCTTTATCTATTGAAATTAAAAAAAGGAAGGTAATCTGAAAAGATATTCTCAGGTTCTTAAAATCATGGCTCGGTTTATAACATTTTGTATACAAACCAATTTCATGAGTAGGTAGGTATTTTACAAGAAACAAAACCTTGGATAGATGCAGATGCAGTTTTTTTGCACCATCCATCCGGTTTGGAAACAATACGCAGATGAACAAAATTTAGGTAGATGTCGCATCACGTCTACATTAACTGTAGGTGGTCATGTAGTCTTATTCAAAGAGCTAAAATTCGTGCTGCTTTTGGTTTTGAAAGAGATAATTATATTCGCAAAAATTCTTACTTACAATACTTTTATATTCATCAGGTTAAAAAGAAAAAGCAGCAAGTATTTTTGAATGAAAAGGTTACTGGGAATAAGAGCTATGCAATAACGCAATGCCAGGTGTGCAACCAATTTTGTACAAATGGTACAAATTTCTTTGCACGTAAAAATAGTCCGAGCGTTATTCGGCCTTTGCGGAGAGATTCATGGTTTGTTTATTTTTCATGGTTCGATTGAAGCGTTTAATAATACTTGACAACTTGATACGTGTCATGAAGCTCATCATGAAGTGCGTCTCGAAGCGCGTCATGAAGCGCGGCATGAAGCACATTTTTATGCCGAACTTGAAGCGCGTTATGAAGTACTTCATGGTTTTGAAAAAAGATTTTGGAATGCAGAATTTAGTAATCCGAATTTTTGCACATACTTACAGAATTATTACCCCAACCCATATTGAATAAATAGTTTTAGAGATCGATACCAGTATTTGTGTGTTTTTTAAATATATCTATAAAACTATTTTTTTGAAAAAAAAATGTGATTATTATTTTCGATTTCAGCGACCCCAAGTGAACATATTTGAAACTATTTAATGTTTTGACCAGTATTGTGTAAATGCTTCTCCTTTCAGCACGTTTCCAAATTCAAATAAACCAAGTTCTTAACAAAATATAGGGGTTGAGTTTATAATTCTGTAAGTGACAAAATTCGTATAGCAAAATTTCATATTCCAAGATTCTGTAAATTTAAAATTTTGTAAGTGTCAAAATTCAGTTTCTGAAATTCTGTATTTCTGTATCAAAATTTATTTTTTTTTTTTATAATTAATAGAACCTGAATGCTGGCCAATTTCAAAATTTCAATCTGGTTAAAAAAATAAAAATATATATTCGCTTGATGATAAACCATCAAATAGAATCAGAGATCACAAATAAATCTCAACCTTTTTAAAGGTTCTCTAATAACTGTTATTTGATGTGCTTTTCAAAAATATCGGTCGAGGTCTGAGAGTAACCTTATTTTTTTTTATTTTTCTGGTAACGGTTAACCACAGAGTTTTATTTTTGAAAGAAAAAAATAAATCTCATCTGCAATTTTATCAATCAGAATGCCCGTTAGTATAACCGTTAGTATTTTGTAAGCCATGATTCATGCGGATATGCAGGTTATTAGAATTTTTATTTTTAGTCATCAGTTTCAAAAATAAACACGTTCTCACGTTTGACCTTTTCCATTCATTTTTTGGTGAATACTCAACCATTGAGAGATATTTTTGAAAATAAAAAACAAGTGTCAACCGATAACCTAAATTTTTTTTTAAATAAATCTCAAACCGTAACGAAATTCTTTCTAAAGAAATGTATATACTCTCGAAGAAAAACGAATTATAAATTAAGGTTGAAAATTATTTCTGATCTCTAATTAGAAAGGATACCTTTTCTTAAGCTTATAACTAAAACTCATAAGCTCAAGCATAATTAAAGTCGAAATTTATAAATTATTTAATGATGTCAAAAGCATATGTAAGTACCTGGTGAGCACCAGGGAATACATTTCGAAAAGTTGGAAAAATATTCTTAAAAATAAACAACTTAAAAGTCTAATTAAAGAAAAAATATGAAAAAAATTAAAATTAAAAATTTGAAGTTAGCCAAGATTCTAGATCTTTATTACATAACTTATTTATTATGTTTTTATTTATTCTTTTTTATTTACGAGTATTATGTTTTTCTTTATAATTTTTGTCAATTAAATTTAGAATAAAACCTTTAAAACTTTTCCGAATTGTTAATTGTTTGGATTTGCAAATTTTGAAGTACCGAGTTCTAAAATTACAGAATTTTAAATGAAATAGCGGAATAAGAAAATAAAGAATTTCGTTTGTACAAGATTTCGGAATATAGAAAAAGACCCGTTGCCAATATTTATCGACTTGCATGTTCAGATCTTTCAAACCGTCATCGTTAGCAAAATCAAAATTGTTAATACAAAAATAAAATCGGGTGTTGATTTGTTTGCAACATTTTTTTCAAATGCTCATTCCAGCTCGAAACGCGATGTACCATAAACGAAAAATTGGAAAAAAAAACTTAAATTTGTGCAATTTTTAAATTTTTTTGGGCGATAAAAAGAAAATCATCTAAACGTTTTTGAGTATATATCTACTATATGTATGTACATATACATATGTTTGTTGGTTATAGTGAACAGGAATTAAAAAAAAACTACAAAAACTTGGGCTCCAGAGTTTGGATAATCAAATTTTCCCAAGTAGTTTTTATTCACCTATACCATTCGTGAATCCAAAATTATATGCGTCTAAAGTTTTTTTTAAATTTGTATAGACAGGTTGGTAAGTTTTGGACACATAGAATGGTAAGGCCAAAGAACACCCCAACTTAACTCTGGAACACTCTTCAAGATTTTTATGTTTCAGTACTACCCACATAAATTAAATGCACCATAAATGATACTGACAAGGGAATTGCAGCTCAATTCTCGTGTGGTGTCATGGTCCAGAACAACCACCACGAGTATATCCTATGATCATATATGTAACATAAAGCAAGAAATTAAGTAAATCATACCCTAGTCTTTACCGAAGTCCTAACTATGTTTAACAGAACACGTATAAAATAACGTTCCAAGGATTATGTTCTATACTAAAGGATGCGGTATGTTAGTGTTTATAACAAAAAGGGGAAGAATAAAACGAAACGAAACAAAAAAAAAATAAGATTAAGAAGCTGTCCGCCCTCATCGGAGTAGAACTACATTTTTGAAATAATTTGAACCTATCGATAAGTTTTATTCTTTTGGGCTGGTTTTTCTTTAGTATCATCACAGTGTGAACAAAAACAGTTGAGGTTAAAAGTACTGCATTCACATATTTATTTTTAAAGAACATTTAATAGGATTTTTCAATAATTGCTCCTCAAAGTGTCTTACTCGGGCGCCATTTAATATTGTATGTATGTTTTCATTATGATGATTATAGAATTG
Source organism: Syrphus vitripennis (assembly GCA_958431115.1). Taxonomy (NCBI): domain Eukaryota; kingdom Metazoa; phylum Arthropoda; class Insecta; order Diptera; family Syrphidae; genus Syrphus; species Syrphus vitripennis. Next base: position 76,252,315 of record OY288109.1, on the reverse strand, counting down.
GTAGTTTTGTGGTGTAATTACAAAATACAAAAAAAAAAACTATTTTAACAAGAAGAATAAGTATTTTATCATTCTTCATCAAAACAAGAATTTTACTATTTTTAGTTAAAAAAAAACCAACAACCTAAATTGATTTAAAACTTGAAAATGATGATTCTTTTTTGTGCAACCTGTTCCAATACTCTTATGAACCACTGTACGCAAACAGGTACGCAAAAAAGAAAAGAACTCTACGAGTTTTACGCGAATTATCATCCAGCTGTGTATATAGTATGGAAGACACTGCCTTTGATTCGAAATATTTTCACTAACTAAAAAAAAATTAACAGGGGTTAGAATGTTAGATGTTTTTTTTTTTTGTGGATTTTCCCAATTCTTTTATAACAGGGCCAAAAGAGAAGGTATACCTATAAAGAAAATGAATTAGGTATGCCGTGATGCTATCGTCGTCGTCGTCACCCGACTTTGATACTCGATGCTTGCATGTCTGCCTTCCTATATCCCTGTTTCCCTTTTTAAATTTTCTATGCCAATGCCACACATATATTTTTGTTTACTCGAACCTTTATTATTACACTGGAGAATTTCACGGGCTCTCTTTTAATATAAAATAAAATAAAATAAAATAAAATAAAATAAAATAAAATAAAATAAAATAAAATAAAATAAAATAAAATAAAATAAAATAAAATAAAATAAAATAAAATAAAATAAAATAAAATAAAATAAAATAAAATAAAATAAAATAAAATAAAATAAAATAAAATAAAATAAAATACCTAACATTAAATAAAATAAATAATAATAGGTAATTGATGTAGTTTAAAGATTTAAAAATAAATAATTTTTAATTTTTAGTAATTACATTACATAAAATATAAATTTTTTGAAAAAATGTAAAACTTAAATTCCCTTTAAAAATTCACATTCAAATTAAAAATTATTAATGCAAATATTATAATATGTTTGGTAAGTATTTTTCCACAACCAAAAACAGCAAAGCCGACTCACAAGAACTTCAATGATAATCAAAAAATCTTGAAAAAAAACTCTTGTTTTTTGCTTCTTTCAAGTACGAGTAGTACGAGTATATTGAAGTTATTAAAAAAGCTACATATGTAAAAAAATGTTTTCAATGTGTCGTTTTAATGTGAATAAAATTAACAAAAGTTTCGTTTTGTAGGAAAAACTATTTGAAAAATGTTCGCCAAATTAAAAAAAAAAAACATGAAAAAAAGTAAAAATTAAGAAATGTTATTTTCTTGGGAAAAATACCAGATAACAATTAAGCTCTCCAGTTGTATTTAACTCAAAAATTTAAAATTTTGATTCGCGGCACTTTCTTTTCTAGCGACGATTTGTTCATTTAAAGGCTTCCCTTACCAATGTGAAACCGGTGACGAACGAAAAAACAATAAAGCCTTAATTTCTTAATTCCATGCTTTTTTGAACATTTTTCAAAAAAAAAAACAAAAATCCTGCAAAACGACACTTGTGTAAGTTTCATTTCAAAACAAAAATAACGACAATTCTTTAAAGATTTTTCAATTTTTTTAAATATTTTTTATTTATTAAATAACTTCAAAATTGAAGGAGGATAAAAAAGGAACACTTTTTTACTGCATGACTTTATGATTCAAATTCCAAAAATAATTTTCTAAAGTGTCGAAAACTTCAAATCGATTTTATGGAAAACTATAATTTTTTCGACAAATGACATTACGACGAAAAGTTAAACGAACATATATATATATGACTCTAGTGCTCACTTTTGTAGCGATTTTCTAAAAACAATTTTTTTTTCAAATGAGCTTTTAATTTAGCTTTTTATTTTCACAAAAATAATTTCTAATTTAAATGAAACTTTTAAATTAAATTCCAATTAACTCAACCTTATATACTTAAGTGCATATATGTAGTAAGGTATATGTAATGTACGTATATAACTTTAAAAAATTCAACCATCTTATAGTAAGAGATTTTTAAATATATTTTTTTAATGGAATAAACATTTATATACGTATTTAATGAAGAAGGCTCGTACATCTATGAGTACATATCTAAAAGCCAGCTTAACTTTCGGTAATCATTTACAAAATAAATTTAATTTCAACTTCCCTACATAATATCCCAATCCCAACCACTAAACCAATTCTGGTCAAATTCCTCTTTTATAGCTGGCGCGGGCGGTATTTTTGTTGTTGTTGCTTTTCCCATGCCAACTCTGTGTGTGTTTTCAATTTTTCAAGGGATGATATCGGTGTTGTTTATATTTTCATTTGTATTTTTTTTTTGGGACTTTGTGGACTCGGATTTGGATTTCGGGAAATTCTAGGCTAAACTAAGGGAAACACATGAAAATCAATTCAGTGTCATGGCCAAAGTGCAGAAGAGAAGAAGTGGGAAGTAGTGCCATTTTAATCGTTAGATATGTGTAAATATTATTAAAAGAAAAAAAATTAAAACTGCATTTCATACATACATATGTATATCTATATATACAAATGTAATTCTATCTCTCTCTACAATAATACGAAAATAAAAACATTATGTACTTTTCGGGATTCAAAACAATTTTGCAGTGGTTGATTTAAGAAAAAATAAATATTTTCCTAGGACAGTTGCAATCTTATGGTCAAACGAAAAACATCTCATCAAATAGAAGAAACAAAAAAATCTAAACAATCTTCCGGTTGTACCTATATTTTTATGATAAAAAAAAAAACATTTTTCACTCTTATCTTATCTCCAAAACAAGGAACAATTTTTTTATTTTCCAAAACTAAAATGAAATAAAAAAAAAAAAAAACAATAATTAACTTGGATTGAATGTGTTGTATTTTAAAGTTTTATGGTTTAGTCTAAATTTACTCTCGCCCTAAATGTATATTTTTTTTGTAAAAGTGAAAACAACCTCCATTGGGTTTTAGTGCGTTGTTTTTGTCGTGTAGTGTTTTCACTCTCGTTTTTCGTATACGCGCATGTTGAAAACGCAGTCTTTTGAGAGCAGGCGTTTATATTTTAATTGGGTCACTGGATGAATATATAAAACAAATGAAAACTGTGACGACAAACTGCGTTCTATTCTACGCATCATCATCATTATCATCATCATACTCATCCTAATTAACAATAGCGCCAAGGAAAACCAAGAAGTGGAGAAGTTCCATTTCCATCACAAACCTCAACTTCACCGTTCAAATTTTGGACTCTTAAAATTCTATGTACCTATATTATAAAAAAAAACAACAAAAAAAAATCACTTTGAGTGAGTGCGATGTTTAGTGGAGTCGGTGGTGTGTTATGGTGTTTTAAAAATTCCTCAAATCAGTCTAAATGAACATTTCAAAAGTAAAAGTTAAACACACAATGATTTAGCACATAATAATAAAATAATTCCGTTATTTTTGTTTAATTATGTGTTTTTTTTGATCAAGAAGAAACAAAAAGAAATATAATGAAATATATATAAATTCCGTTAACTAAATATAAGACGCAAGTTCCAGTAGTTCGTTAAAAGTGTCCCGTTTATTTTATTTTTTTTTATCATTTTATTGTTTGTGTTTTGTTTGTTTGCTGCGTTTAAGATAAAAAATATCAATAAAATTGATATAAAATCAAAAAAATCCAAAGGAACAAGAATTCAATACATGAGGGATCGAAATTTCTAGTTTTACAGTTCTGACCTACAAATCGACATTTAAATATAAATTACAAAATAGTTCTGGTAAGTAGAAAAAAATTAAAATCAATACAAATTTTTATGTTTTATTTACTTAAATTTAAATTAATATTTTAAAAAAATATTGGAAATAAAAAAGAAACTAGAGGATTTGGTTAAAATATTTTTCTTTTTAATTCGAGAAGCAAAATTAAAAGCCCCACAGAGTGTGAAATTTTGTTGTGTTGTATTGTTATTGTTGTTTTTTCTTCCTTTTTCATTTTTCATTTTTTCGTTCCTTTTTTTTTGGCTTTTTCAAGAAGGGTGTTGGATGGTCTTTACTTCTTGTTTTCTTATAGAGTATAAATTATGGTAGTTTGTTTGTACCTACTACCCTCCCAGGGTGCGTTTACGCAGGACGCACTTTTCCCCCTTGTTTTGGTTCGTGCGTTATTGTTGGGAGAGGGCGTCTTTTTTAAAGTTTTTTTTTCTTTCTTCTGTTGTTGTTATTTTGAGGGATATTGTCCCCGAACAGGCAAAACATCGTATATGGTATTTGCAATTTTTTTGTTTACTGCTGTCTTCTACTTAATGCGTTGAGTTGTATACATTATTAATTTCTCAAATGAGAATCTTACTAAAGCTTTACTTTAGGGATCCAATTGAGGTAAGAACTTTGAAATTGGTGCAACTCATTTTTTAACAAAATTTTTATTTTTGCTTCCTGTTCTTATATTTATTCATTTATTTAATAACTAATAATCATTATTTCGCAATTCAGCCCAAACACCCGTTCTGCCATTCTCTTTAACTTTGATTTCTTATCTACATAAACTCCAAGAAATGGGATGTTGATCGTATTTTATGAAATAAGAACCCTTTTTTATAAATGATGCTACGAAATTCAGCAACAAACACAGATATTTTACAACCAAGTAAAATAGAAGGGATGGGAGATACATTCCTAATGTTACTGGTTTTTTAGTTGCCTACTTTGTGAGGTTAGAAAAAAATTTACTTACGTAGTAACAAAAAGTAAGGCAAACTTTCATAGTTAATCATAGCCTAGTAAATTTATGCAGAAAGAGACTTTTGGAAGCATTTTGTAGCTCATAGTTTTAATTTACCCCTGACATAATATGTTTTAATGTTGCTACGAGTAAATCTTAATGTGATGTTTGCCGACAAAATTTTGTGACGCAACTCAAAAAAAATTGCAAAAATTTTTTTTTAATAAAGTTTTTCAGTTTTAGACTTACAACTCATGTTAGGTTTCGAAATGGCAAGTTTTAAATTCGTAAAATAATCGATCTCGCGATAAAACCTTGCCTAAATTACGATATAAGAGATAGCAAAATAGTGAGTCCCGCAATTCTGTCTGTCCGTCAGAATTTCTGTTTTTCTGTACAAATCTATACAAACGACTGAATATTTTTTTTTGTTAAACTTTGAACTTTTTAGGGTTTTTAGAAATTTGCCCCAAGAGAATAAATATTTTTTTTTTAGCTCAGTAAATGGCATGATTTTAAGTGTTAGGCTATATATACAGTAAAGTTATTGATTTCAATAACTATTTTATGATGATTTTACTATTGCTTATCAATTTAAAAAAAAATATGTTTTTTGAGTTTTTGAAAAAATTATCAAGAAAGTGGGGGGGAAAAAAATATTTTTTCTATCAAACTGTGCTAGCTGTAACTCTTAAACTGACAGCTGGAAGGCATAATGTCATGTCGGTTTTTAGGTAACAATTAAAGTAATGAAATATTTCAAATCGTTTTTTCTGCTTTTCTACCGACGACGCAACGATTTTACCTCCCAAAGAATTTATTTATACATAAATATAAAACTGCTACTTCACAAAGAAATAATCATTAAGTTTAAATGAACACGAAATATACGTTCGGAAAAGAATAAGTCTTTTGGTTGAATTTTATTCGTTTAAGTAGAGCTTTATAGATTTTTAAGGGGGCTATTTTTGCAGTGATTATTTTTAATTAGAAATTACTCTAAAAAATGATTTTTTTCTACCGATAAAATGATAAATTGGCCAAAAAGATAACTGAAGTCTGAATACCGTAGTAAATGTATTGAATAAATTTTAATCCTGTTTCCAAGAATAGCGTTTGGGCTTGATTCGCTCGAGGACTTTTTTTATTTTTTTACTTTTACTGGTTTTACTTTTATCTCAATAGTTCGGTGCTGCTTTGGAAATTTCTGTTGAACGTGAAACAGAAGTTGAAACAAATTTTATATTTATATATTTTTTTTTAAGAATGAATAGTTTAAATTTTTAATTGTATGTATAAATTGTTTTGAAAAATCCGGCCTTTTTTTACTTAATTTTTGCTATGTGGCAAAATATGTTCTCTTTTGACAAGTTGATAAAATAAATTGTTTAAAAAGTTTCTGATTTTCAAACATAAACAAAAGATATACCAAAAAAGAAAAATTACTGATTTTTGTAAATTTTGGGTGGTTAATTGGTAAAGTTAACTATCTTACAAAAATTATATAGGTACTCTTTTCCGGAGGTTTTTGATATCCTAAATACTTGAAAAATGTTTCTTTCTAATACAAATAATTATAAATGTATAAACTAATAGCTAGTAGAAAAAAATTTAAACCAAATATGCACCCGTTTACACAATTTTTTGTAAGAACATGAGTCATAAAACACCCTGTATATTAAAATACTTTTGGCTTCCAGAGGTATTATAATATTTTCCTCAAAAACGAGGGATTTGAGTAAATTTGCTCCTACGCAAAAACCACTTTTATTGATGTCGATAAAAATAGGTTCTAGGCCGACAATTTTCGGATACAATGTCAAAATAAATAAGTTTTTATTGGTAAACTCGAATCTTAAGCGATCAGGGTAGGTTGAAGCTATCCGGGTGGATTGAAATTTGAGGTAGCTTGAGTTAGCGGTCATCAGCTTTTAAAAAGTCAGCTAATGACCCTCAACCTAATTTATCTAAACCTATACAAATCACTTTAGATATTATTCTGAAGGTGGCTATAAACAAAAAAAAAATTATAATCTAACAGCTAAAATAAAACCACAAAAAGCTGTAGTTTTGTTCGCTTATCTTATCGAAAACTATCCACACATCAAACCACAAGAGAGCAGTGTTTTTGCCGGCAAACATCTCTATCCGATAAAGGGGTTAGGTAGGACGAGAGAGACTATTTTAATAAAGTTATAAGACAGTTCACTTATTTTCGCTGAATTAATTTTATTACACCGGCATGCAGTCAAATCATATTTAAAAAAAAATGACTTGTTTTAAGTTATGTTTTCAATTCAAATTAAGTTTCTTATTAAATCCAAATATAAAACATATACGAGGTTTCGACTGTTCTATTACGCTATAGTGTACCGATCTGTTGTCTTTGCAGTCTCTGGTGGTGCTGCTGCTTGCAAGGAAAGCAGACGAGCCGAGCACATACAAAGAAAAACACAAAATGTTTGTCCCATTAGAGGTAAAGTAGTATACCTAGAGGCAAAAGGAATAATATTTTAAGGGAGGATAAATATATTGAAAGAAAGGGCAAAAAGATGGTCTTTATTATAGAAGAAGAAAGCATTGGTTTTGTTGGTGTTAAGTTGGGGGGTTGTAGCTTAAGCGATGCGATGGTTTTCAACTTTTTGGTTTGGCTTCGCACAGTTTACTTTTCTCGCAATAAAAAGGAAGATCCTGTGGATGGGAAACTAAAGGTGATTGACCCTTTTTATATACGAGTATAGTACCTACCTTATACGCATTCCTTATCGTTTGAATGCGTTTTCTTCAGAATACAGCATCCCCCATGATGACATTACTTATGCCTAGAGAGCTGATAAAATTTGTCAAAAATTTGTTCCACCACCATTTGATTTGCTATTTGGGGTGTAGAAATGTTATAGAGCGTCTGTGGAAGTGGATATGGAAGGGAGATAGGTAGGTTTATGGAGAATGTCAATTTAGAATCTATACCTACAAGGTATTTCAAACAACGCAGACTCATTTTAAATAAGAAAAATGAAGGCATTTTCTGTTGGGATTTGCGATATCCGGGGTAAGATCTATTTTTCTAGGTTTCTATAGAACCGCTTTGAAATCTTCTGTCAAGTTGCACCAGCTTCCATTAAAATGGGATTTAAATACTTGTTGGGACTGCAATATTTATAAAGATTTGAGTACAAAGTAAAAATCCATAAATAATTACAAATTTGAAATTTTGGAATTTTGGAATAGAACTCATACATTTTTTTTTGTCTAAAGACTTAGTTATGAATTTAAGATAATTCAGTAAAAGAAGACTTCAATTTTTAAATCAAATATTGATAGTACAGTCAAATTAGGATTTAAAAGGGCAAACATTTGTGATAGGCTTAACTTTGCATTTTATTATTGATTTCTGTTTCAATGATGACGTTCACTGGCAAGTTATAATTTAAGGCAGAACTATTATACTGCCGTCCTAAGGAGAAAGGGCGTAAGTGCTAAAAATCAAAAATTGAGTTTGAGGCATTTTTGGAAACGTTTAAGAGTGCCTTATTTTTGTGTAAAAAAAAATTATAAATTCTAACTGTAAAAGGCTCAAAATCACTTGTCAAAATGGACACATATCCATTTTCTGCTCTTTTCCTAAGCAAAAAAGGCACATAAGCCATTTGCAGAGTAAAAAGGGCCCATATGCTACACATTGCCTATGTGTCTTTTTTGCTTAGTATCTTAGAACTTCATTGGTTCATACGCCTTTTTACCCATAACACACTAGGATTCTAAAAAAAAATATTTATGTTTGTTAGGTTTTAGTTTTATACCCAGAATAAATATAATTTTGTTGTTAGAAAAGTTGAAAAATGTTTCTTAATTTATTTAATTCCGCTTCAAAAAAAATTAAAGCAATTTTTTAGGTATCTTAACTATGCCAAAAAATCGCATCTCATTTCTTATGTGTTTACTAAGCAAAAAGGACGTAAATCCATTTTATCTTACATATAACCAAAATAACTTTAATTCATTATTACCAAAAAATAACAGAGTATTTTTTATTAACAAATCATTTTTAAGATTTAAAAAAAAAACATATTTAAAGGTGCGAAAAACAAAAACACTAAAATGCATTTATCTCAAATCTACAAAAATGGAGATACGGCCTTTTGGCTTATGACGGCAGTATAATAGACGGACGTGGTCGGAAGCTGTACTGTCAAAAACCAACGAAAAGTCGTTTTCCAAAACCTGAACACTCAAATGTAGAAAAGCATTTTGATTTCTGGTTGCTAGCTAAAACTTCACTTTCACAGGAGGAGTTGACTAGCGCTCTTGCTATTGCTAGCGAAAGTCAACGAAAACTAAATGAAAGGCACGGTTGATGAGCGCCCTTACTATCGATAGGGAAAGTTACCGAAGACTAAACAAAAGACGCCCATTCGCTGGAGCTTTATATGAATTCCTTGTACTTGCTTCGCTTCTTACGACCATTTACGCTGACGTCCGATGATTATAGTTCTACCTTAAAGCTTCACTGATAGCTACCCGTGAAAGTCATCGTTGAAACACATATCATTAGAACGGCGTTCTTTTTTTTACAAATAGTTTATAATAATCTTTGAAACTTGGCTGTCAATTAAAAGATCTGTTAGCGGCAGTTACAAATATGTTTTGATTTTTGAGATTAAACTTGATCTTCTTCTTTAAAACACGATTGGCAAGATCCAGAGTCTCTCGACTGGGACCACAACTCCCCCACTCCTTCACTATCAAGCTTTTTTTGTGAGGTTTGCCGGGTTTATCTCAGCAAATGTCGATAGCCTATCGACAATCCCCCGGTTTTGGATTGTTCCATGCAACTAAATGCAGTTGCGTGTTGGAACGTCGTGTACCATTGCCTTTTGAGCCGGGCTCTCAGGGCATTTTCTTTGTACATGACACTACCAGCTAAGTTGGTCATGTTGTATTTTGTCCAAGATAGGATGAGGCTTCGTCGAGTTTTCTTGTTCTTATCATACTTTTTCAATCCTGCTATCATGCGAAGCACCTTTATTTCCCCTGCCGTCAATTTACTGTCATGCCTGTTGTACAGTCTCCAACATTGTAATTGTAAGCAGTGGACGAACTGTAGGGGCATTATTCGATCACAGAGCAGAGTTTTGCAGTCACTTTCACCCACCGTACGCTTGCGCGATGTTTAATGATGTCCTGAAGAACCATGTGTGGTTCAGAAAATGCTAGCTTAAGTATTCAGTCTTTAACGTCAGCAAAGAATAACTGATTCACTTTGGGGTCCATTATACCTTATCCTCGAACAGGAAGTCAAGGACTGTAATAAAGAGCAAAGAACACAAGCCGCTTTCCCACACCCGCCTTAATTAGGAACTCGTCAGTGATTCCTGTGGGTCATCTAACATTTGTTTTAACTTGTTCGTACATGAACACTGAACATATATAGACGTCCGGAACTCCTAGTTGCCCAAGTGAAACCCTTCCCTGATCTGGAAGTTGTGAGTCAAATTCAACCAGTACAATATAAATTTTCTTAAGGAATCCCTATGTTTTTCCAGTCATTTAATGTCATTTATGAACAAATGTGTCTGGATAACAAAAAATATTTTAGAAAAAAGCGGCAACACAATATTTCAGTTATGTGAAAATATATCCAAAAATCCAAACAATTGTTATATTGAGTTCGTTTTTAAGATTTTTTGTTCGTACTTTATTTGAAACCGTTCCAGTTGCTTTGGAGAGAATTAAAAAAATGTTTATAAGGTGTTTTCTTTTTAAATTTATTTTGTAGTTTTAATTCAGGAAAAGATTTGAGGCTTTCACTTCAAAATGAGTCCATCCGATTTGTAGTGTTGAACAATAGTTAATCTATAATCTCCCAAATTCGGTGAGTTAAAATCTTAATGAATTGAGTGCGAAAGGAAGTTCCTCTTCACATAGAATCTAGTAGATCAAAATTATTACACTTGCACTGGAATACTTTTTCGTTCGTCTCTTCCATTATTGTGCATGTAGGCACTTCAACATTCTTATGCTCATATCTTAAGATATAAGATATAAAAAAAGACTTCACTATACCTACTGTCTCCTTTACACACATTCACAAAAGTGTCCTGTTTTTCTGTTAATGACAAACATCTGCTTTTAAACCATAGAAGCAAAAAAAAATTAATTTCCCGAAGCATCTGTTGAATTTCAGGCGAACATATTAAATGCATACGAAACGAAGGCTATTTATTTATTGGCAGGTAGACAACATACAGGATGCAGGATTCTTTTATAATTTATGTTTCGATCATTGTCAGGATTTTTGGGTACCTTCATCACTTGAACAAAATGCATCACTGTCGAAGTATTTAGTCACTCTATCCTATGTACCTAGAGCTATATAGCTATTTATGTAAAAAAAAAAACTATTTCGTTTTTCAAGTTCTTAGAAAAATGTGTTGTTGTTAATGACTAAATCAAATCAACGCATAGCTGCCTCTTTCAAGTAAGCAATATAATAATTTGAAAGCACTCGAGTATGTTGTACATATTGGCACTTAATATATTCAAGTATGTATAGGTACCTAGAACCTAGTTTAGAATTCATATTTTTTTTTAAAGTAGCGTGTGGTATGGCCAATTTTTAGCATTTACCTACTTAAAATTAGAAAAAAAATTTAAGGAACCTGAAAATACCAGAACTTGAACAAAGTATTGAATGAGAGAAAAACCAATTCGTAAAAATTAAAATCAAAGATGCCCGATGAGGCACACCTTTTATTTTTATTTCTGGATTCTGGGATGGCCCCGGCGCAGTGGAGGTAGTGCTTGACCGCTACCCTGGATGTGTGGGTTCGCTCCCCACGCGTGATATAACATTAAAAAAGAGGCTGGGTGCGACCCACACTGATAACTTCCCATTTGTGATCTTGAAAACTTTATATTTAGTTTTTTTCAAATAACCAAATTTTCTGCGAAACGAACTTTGGCTGTTAAATTCAAACAATCATTATTTTAAGATTGAAAAGCATTTTAATTATTTAATTAAAAATTTAAAATTACAAAAACACATATATTATAGAGAATAAATACCTAATGGCAAACTCAATATCATTGCTCGTTCTCAAGATATTCGAGTCGAAAAACCAATTTAACCATTTTTTTTAAAATATTTTTTTTCAAAAATTGTCAATTAGATATTTGTCAAAATTTAACCTGTCATAAAAAAATTGTATTATGCATAAAATAAAATATTTTAGAAGGCACAATCGTTGTTCGTTCTCAGGATATTCGAGCTGAAATACAATTGTAACTACTTTTCTTTAGAATTTTTAACAGTTTTTGATTTTTTGTTAAAAAACTGCCCATTCAATATTTGTCAAAATTTTATCAGTTGCTAACAGTTATGTTATGTAGAAAATTAAACAAACAAGAAGTCAATATCGTTACCCGTTTTTGAGAAATTTGAGCCGAAAGACAATTTATACCAATTTTTGGTAGAGTTTTTAATTTTTTGTAAAAAAACTTTCCATTGAATTTTTTTGAAATTTTCACCAGTAGTAAAAACTAACATTTTTCGTAAAATAAAATTATTTTAAAGTTAATATCGTTTTTCCATCTAAGGATATTCGAGTTATAAAATTTTTTTTTTTAGTTTTTTTGATTTTAAAAAATAACGGTATTTTGATTTTTTTCCAAATTCATATCAAATTTGTATAACGTCATAATGTGTCGAATAAAATTTATTTCAAGTCAATAGCATTATTTGTTCGTGAGATATTTGAGCCCAACCAAAATTTTAACTTCTTTTTTAAACTGCTATAGTAAAAAAACAACTGATTGAATATTAATAAACGCCCTTTCAGCTTCTTTCGAAGTTATTGTCTGTAAAACAAAATTTATTTTAAGTCGATATCTCTACTCGTTCTTGAGATATCGACGACGAAAAATGGTACCAGAACGTACGGACGTACGAACGTACGTACACACGCACACACAGACATCTCTCTAAAAATGATTGATATAGGCTCTAGGGACCTTGAAACGTCGAGAAATGTCAAAAATTTCAATTTGACAAATCGGACCAATTACAATAACTCCCTATGGGAAGTTAATAATCTATCCGAACAAAGTAAAATGAGTTGACTCGCTTTGCTCGCCGACTCATCGCACTGCACTAGCAGAAGCGATTTAGCTATTTAGTGAAAGAAAGACTTGATTGAGACAAAGAAAATAAATTAAAATAACGTAGGTAACTGTTAAGAACTTTTACTATAGCTAAATGAATTTTCAATGAAAAAAGTGACTTATCTCACTCATTTGATTAAGCAGAATCTCAACACAGAAGTTTTTAGGTCGTATACTTTATAATTGAGGCTGGCTCACAATCAAATACAAATTTATTTTTGGCTGAATGCGTTCACTTAATTTCCGATATAGTTTTGTGCAAATTTAGAAATAAGGTAATTTGGGAGCTAATTTGGAAACAATATTTTTTTTTCAAAAAATTTTGCTTGCCTTGATATAGATAGCAAATTAGAATGACTTCATTTTTAATAATTCCCCGCTCCCATCTGAAGGGGTGGGGGAAATAGGACCCCTCCAATTCGATTTTTTTTCATCTCTTGGTCAAACCTCATACCTTATGCAAATCATCCTGTACGTAGTTATCCAAATGAAAGAAACACGTCCATAGATTGAAAAAAATCATACTTAATCCAGTAAATCTAATTATAATGCAGTCTGTACACATTATTTTTCAATTTTGAATTTGATGTGCTTCAGCAACAAAAAAAAAACCCTTAAAATGAAAAACGTCATCCATTAATCATGGAATTAATGCCAAAAATACTTAATTTTCTTGTTTTCCGAAATGCTGTCCATTTACAAAACTCACCCTTCCCCTTTTTCCGAAAATTCACCAAATTATCTTTTCTATTCTACCGCACAGCTCAACCTATGCCGATTAATTTTGCGAGACCCCAAAAAAATTGCATATACAACCCACGTACCTATTATATTTTTGTATTATTTAGTTTTCCAATATAATGCTTCTTCATTTCTACACAATTCCCTTTGACAAACTCTAGATTATTTTTTTTTTGAAAAAAAGGCCAGCCATAAATATTCGAGAAATATAAAAATATAACAAAAGAAAAGGGAGCAGACCGCTTTCACCTCACCTCACATCTCATCCCAATCCCGATTCCAATGTCATCTACATACATCCCATGCCAGCCCTTTTGTGTATCAAGAGCGAGTGTGTTGCACAGAATATCACCCCTCTTAAAAGAAGGGAGAGAATTCATTCCATTTTCCAATTATGTTATTTTTATTTTCGCATATTACTATTACCTCTAGTAAGTAATTTATACGAACAACAAGAGGAAGTAGTACAATTCTATCCCGTTTGTGAAAATCCCACCGGGAATGCTATATGGAACATTGTATAGTCAGTATCAGTACTCAGCTATAATATATTTTTTTTTAACATTAAATATTACTCAACCTTTTAATAAAGTAGAAACATAATTAACATCGGACCTACTTTTTACCGCAGCTTTTCAATGGTTAAAAAAATCTGTTTTCTTATTTTAATGTGGGGTTGATACTCCTCTAAAAATGTTATATTCATCCTGCTCATATTGTTAAAGTACATGTCAGAAATCTCGACGCAGTCATTAACATAAATATGTAATCTAAGCTCATTTAAAACTAATTTGCCTGTCCTAAAGAAATAGGGCTACAGAATTTTATATAGGCACAATTTTTTTTAAAAACTTTCAATTTGTTTTAATAATACGAACCACCGACATTTAGGTAAAAGTACTTTTACTTTAAATCCAATAACTGACAATTTTCGGAAAAGCTAGAAAAACTATAATATTTTTTATTTAATAGCAATTCATGGTATGCGAAAAAAATAACATTTCAATTAACCAATTAATTGACAGAAATAACTTGTTCACAAAAAAAAAAAAAAAATCAATAAAATAATAAAGTAATAAAGGTGATGCGCATTTGCCCAAGAGACCACCTTTTATTTTAATTATTATTTTATTTTTTTTTTGTGGTCCTTTGGTTAAGTAAAATAGGATACTCCTAGTATGTTATTGATGGAAAGTAAATCTCTTTTTAAATTATATTATTCGACAAAATTTCGAACGTATGTACATGCTTCCTTTCCATTGTGTTCTGGAAAAACTGGTAAAAGTAATGGGAGGTAAAATGCCCCAAATTGATTCAATGCAAAAGTAATGGATCGTTTTTAGATTTAAGACATTTTTTTTTATCGTGGTACTACGACATTGTAAAAAGACAAAACACTTGACCCTGTCGAAACGTTGGGAAATAAATTCAAAAATATTATTTTAATGTTAAATAATTATGTGGGTAGGTTTCTCAGAGTAAACATTTTTTTTCGAAACGTTTTCAAAATCATGCATCAGAAAAGTCTCCGAGACCTAAATTTTAAAATTTACAAAATCCAAAGCTGGTATGATTTTATTGTCAATTTCGTCACTTTGATCAATCTGACATTAGATAATAATTGAATAATTTGAAATACAGGTCTCGAAAAAATCATATCGGGAGCCCCGTAAATGACACAGACCCCAAATTGATATCACTTGGCAACATTTTGAATCTTAAATCTTGTCGATATTGTATTTTATTTTCACACGAAAAACTTATGCTACCCTGATTACTTTTCAGATATTCGCACCTTACATTGGCATTACTTGAAAATTAAAAATTTCCCTTAAAAATGTGTGGCATGTGAATTATAAATACAAAGTCAACGTGAATTTTTAATTTTCACGCCACAAATTTTAATTTCGTTTGGAAATTTTTAAATTTTCTTTTTTATAATTTCCGGTAAAATATATTCTTTTGGAGGTATGGAAATTTGTGGTGTGAAAATTAAAAAATTTTTAAATTCTTCTTAGTTTTTTTTTTCATTTTGGTATAAAGTACTAATCACTCAATTATTCCACTTAGTACTAATTGTTTTTTTTTTATTAATTTTACAGATCCAATTTTAAAAAAATGGAATTAGTAACGAACAATAACCTCCCTCATGGCAACAAAAATGTACCCCCACCTTGCAATACAAATTCATCAACCGAAACACTTTTGGCTGGAATCCTGGACTCCTTTCCTGCTTGGGAATTGAATACAGCTCTTCTCCAAAGTTCACAGTTGTAAGTTATTTTTTTTTTCTGCGATGCTAAATTTATTATTTTTCATTATAAATTCATGATTTTTATCAGATCATCACCAGTTCACAATGATTTCCTTATGAACGGCATGTTTAGTTCACAACCAACATCACAGCCACTTATTCGCAATAATTCAAGACTATCACCGGGATCAAGTAACTCCAGCAATTCGAGCATTCATTGTGGCGCTGGATGTGATAGTAATGCATCCATACGCTGTCTTGACTGCAACGAGTTCATGTGCAATAACTGCTTGCGTGATCATCGCAACA
Organism: Syrphus vitripennis; assembly: GCA_958431115.1. Classification (NCBI taxonomy): domain Eukaryota; kingdom Metazoa; phylum Arthropoda; class Insecta; order Diptera; family Syrphidae; genus Syrphus; species Syrphus vitripennis. Next base: position 76,236,177 of record OY288109.1, on the reverse strand, counting down.
GTCCCTTGTCCTCAAACCATTCAGTGATCTCACTTCCATCTCCAATTGGATCGACATCGACTGGAGGAATGCCAACTGTGATGCCAGGTCCAACTTTTATGTGTGATTTACACAACGAAGTCTATCGCTATGTTTGCGAATACTGCAAGAAATTGGTATGCCAATGCTGTACTCTGCGAGAGCACAAGGACCACGATTATACATCGATCCAGAGCTTTGTCGAAGAAGCCAAGGAAAAGATTGATCTGGCCATTGAAAGTAGCCGCATGGGAACTAAGTGTGTCAAGGGCAGTATTGATAAGGCTCTGGCATTCATTCGCCTAATCGAAAGAAATTGTGCTGAGTTGTCTGATAACATCAGGAAGTCCTTCAGGCAGTTCATGATTGCCATTGAAGATCGTGAACGCTTTTTGTTGGACTTTGTGGAGAAACTTCGCCAGAGACGTTTGGCTTTGTTGCATGACCAAATGGCAGGATTAAAATCGACTCTCTCTGGTTTATCTGAGACTTCTGACATGCTACTGAAAGTCTATGAAAATGCTCACCTCATGGAACAAATCGAAATTGCTCTCAAGATTACCAATGGACAACGCCAGTTGGAACAGTTCGCAGCCATCTTCAAAGATCTTCAACCACGTCAGGAGCTTTTCGCATTTGTCCCACCAGATTTCACCATCTTGGGTGACATCCGCAATCAAGGCGGTGTCGTTGTTGTCGACGACAAGAATATACCGGTTGAGGCAGGTTCATTGATACCAGTACCTGCAGCAGCATCAGGATTGCCTTCTTCTGCTGCACATTCAGCTGCTGCTGCTATGACTGCTGCTTCACGTCGTCCTATTCTACGTGACGTGAGCTTCCGCGTACCAACACCATTGACACAACGCATGCCTAATCCCGGTCTTGACTGGGAAATTAGCCTTTTGCGCACTTCACCAGCTCTGCAATTTGGAGCCCCGAGAATAACTCAGTGTATTGCTGGAAGTGCTGACCACATTAAAGTACGTAACTCAAACCTGCTGACGCTGTCATTTGCCACCGAAGGTCATGAAGATGGACAAGTCAGCCGCCCGTGGGGTCTTTGCGTTGATAAAATGGGAAATATTCTAATATCCGATCGTCGTAATAATCGGGTTCAAGTATTCAACCCAGATGGAACGTTCAAATTCAAATTCGGTCGCAAAGGTGTGGGAAATGCTGAATTCGACTTACCAGCTGGAATTTGTACTGATTGTGACAATCGTATCATTGTTGTTGACAAAGACAATCATCGTGTTCAAATATTCTCGGCAAATGGAATATTCCTCTCGAAATTCGGTACTTTCGGCAAGGAATACGGCCAATTTCAATATCCATGGGATGTGGCTGTTAATTCAAGGCGTCAAATTGCAGTCACTGATTCACGAAACCATCGTATACAACAATTTGATTCTGAGGGTCGCTTCATTCGTCAAATTGTTTTCGATAATAATGGACCAAGTAAGAGTATTGCAGCACCAAGAGGAATATGTTATACACCGCAAGGAAATATAATTGTATCGGATTTCGATAATCACTGTTTGTATTTGATTGATCCAGATGTAAATGAGGTAAGTGAAGTCCTTAAAGAAGTACTGCATTTATTTAAAATAAGCATTAAGCGATTTAAAATATCTCAATTATTTTAAGTTTGAACTGTTTATGGAACAGACATGCAAAACTAATTTTCAGTGTAAAGCCAATGTATGCCACCTAATCAATGTTGCATTTATTAATTTCAATTGCAACATTACTGTTATTAGTTAGTCAGTAAAAGTAAAAAAGTGGGAAATACACGCATATGCTAGCTACATTTAGTTCTTAAAAAACGAATAAAAAATTCAGTTTAATCCCTGTAAAAAAAAACCATTGTCTCGCTGCATCAACTCGGTTCTTCCCACATTCCTGACATCTATGTATTAATCACTATTTTAACTATTTGTTTGTGTAAAAACTTTTTAACTTTTACTTTTTAAAAACTAAGATAGGAGCTAGAATTTTGCAGAAGGTTGAAGAAAGACAAAAATTTCTTGAAAACAGATCCAATTTTCAATTTTCAATTTGTTTCTCCATATTTTTGAAAGTGGATTCGAAAAATTTAATTGGGATCGAAAAGCCGTTTCTTAAAAACTAAGATACAATATAATTGGGTGTGGCAGTGGGCGTGAAATCTATTTTCTATCTTAACTAACTTATTCCCAAAATAACATGCAAATCATAGAAAACGTTTTCTAGAAACAAAGTTGTAAGAAAAGTAGGCGTGGTAGTGGGTGGATTTTACTAAATCCTTTTTTATTACACTTTTTCCTCCCAATTAACACAAATCCTAAAACTTTCATCCTTAAGGACATTTCCGAGGAAGGAATTTTAAAAATTAGGTGATGAACCCTTAAATCCCGCCACTTGCAAGAAGTAGGAGGTTCCACCCAAATCGGCTTATAAAATTTCAGAATGCCCTAATGTTTGTACATTTAAAATCCAAATTTGAAATATTGAATAAAAAATTTACTTTCGATCGAATCGGATAGTAGAATAGGGCTCCCCTTAAAGTGAAGTAAAAATAACAACAAAAAAAAAACCCAACGAAAAATGAAACGTAAAAATATCGGTTGAAATTTAAAGACGATATCAATTCGGTTTCAAAATTTAATTAATTAATTATCTGAGTTAATAAAAATTAAATTATTCAATTGGTTTTTTTTTATTTTTAGATTATTTCAGCAAAAGGTCAAGAAGGTTGTGGTTTCCAGGAATTCAACAGACCATCAGGACTGTGTTGTGATGATGAGGGTCGGATAATTGTCGCAGATTCTAAGAATCAACGCGTCATTGTTTTTAGTCCGAATATGGATTATTTGTGGGATGTAAGTATTAATGATTTATTTTTTTATTTTTAAATATAAATCCTTATGATATTTAACAAAATGAGCAGTTCAATCGATTTACAATTATTTAATAAGTACATTAATAATTCATAGTATTTTCATTGCTTTCTTTAATTTGTACTTAGAATAAAAAAAAAAATACCCATTACTTATGAAATTTTTAGTTTTAAAAAGCTCGATATTCTTAATTTTAAACTTTTCAATGTTCTCCAGATTGAAATCCGTCCATCTGTCAATCCACAAATGCCATGTACTCTGGATGAAAAAGATCGCACATGCGATGTTGCCCTTATGCCAGATGGAAGAGTTGTATTCTTAATTGAACTCTCACCAGACTCCAAAGAAGGATCTAATCCTCATAAACGGTTTGTCCACGTCTATTAGAAAATATGATTTGTCTCAAATGAAAAACAAAAAAAAAAGATCGGGTGTTAACGAAGCTTCAACGAAAAATTAAAAGAATTTAAACAAAACAAAAAAAATTTCAAATTTCGAAAAATAATTTAATTTTAACTCATATTAAATTAACTTGAGTTTCTATAAATCAACGACTTACCTCAATATTTGAATATTGCTTATTCAAAGATAAAAATAACTTAACTTCGGTACTCTTTTCAAGAGTATTAAATATTAAAAGAAAAATATAAAAAAAAAATCATTAAACTTTTAATTTTTTCGTATGAGCTTCAATAATTTTTTTACAAAAATACAAATCGATCGGTTGTTGTCGAATAAAATAAAAATTGTATAGACTTAAATTTTAAGACTGATTGTGGAAGACAGTTAAAAAAAAAAAAACAAAACAAAACAAAAAAGATTATTATGCAACAATCAAATTAGATTTGAAGAAAAACAATTTACTAGCTCAAAAATTGAGGTTAAGAAGAAAAAAAGAGAGAGATATAATTATATTATATAAAAAAAACTTATAAACTTAAAAAATACAACACATGATTGTATATTACAATATTAAAAAAACAAAACTTTTTTAAAAAATTTACGGACAAAATGAAAACATAAATTTTAGTACAATTTTACACACTAAGCGGAATTGTGGAATTGATGTGTTCATTTACAGACAGTTTATAATAATTATAAATATATACTTATAAATACTTGTGTACCTATATATAATAAAAACAATAATAATAACTATTATATTAGGTGTATATTTATGTTGTCCCAAAAAAAAAAAAACAAACATAAAATATTATATGTATATCTAATGGACAAGCAATTTATTTTTGTTTTATTTAGTAAAATATTTTTGATTTTTATTTTGCAACGGTAGAATAGTTCCTGTAATTTAAGGGATTGCTAGGACTATATAGCACAAGAGTTCTTAAAATAAAATTTAAAAAAAATTAAATAATGCATTTATTCTTATGAGCACGTTATTTTTGCAAAAATAGATAGAAATTTAGGTTTTTATTTTAAAATATCGTCATAGTTTATGATCACAAGTACACGCTTAAAATTATTATATTATGTAAATAATAAATCCATAATGAGCATCTTATTCATATAACATTTTCAAAACTAATTTATTATTTAAGAAGGAGAAAATGCCGAAATAAAAAAAAAAAATTAAGTTCCATACAAACAATCGATAACAAGTATAAAAATATCGCTGTTAACCCATCTCTATCCTGGCGAAGGTAAAGTTCCAAGCGAGGCCCAAACAGGCTTTGTTATTGTTGTATTTAGTACATAAATTGTTTGGCTCAGCAACTAAAGCGTACTGTGGCTTCGCTTAATCCAGAGATTTATCAGCGATTTACTTTAGCGTCGATGGGCTAACACCCATATTTTTACACACACACTTGTTATTGATAATTCATATAAACTCCATTTTTCCCGAGATTTTTGCTTTAAAAAACGCCTCACACATCCGTTTTCATTTAAAGCGCATTGCAATTAAAATTAAATGCAAACAGAATTAATTCTAGCGATGGGATCCATCTTTTTGAATGCTTTCAAAGATCCTAGATCGCTTTCTGTTTGCCAAGCCATTTTCATACTTTGGTACCTAATAAATTATTATTTAAACCAATTAAACTTATGAGTATATTGCTACCTCCAGCTTTTGAATACTTTTGTGAGGTTTTTATTTGGAAAAATAAATCAATTTATTTTTGATCTGAATCTGTCAAAAACTTGATTTATTTCTGAAAATCAATTTTGCAGGCTTATTAAATAATACCAATATATAATATTAATTAGTCAGTTTTCAAATGTGGTTTTTTAATTAAACAGTTATGAAAAGACACGAATCAAACGTCAAAAACAAATCAATTTAATATGGTGTTCTATTCGCTAAAAAAAATCAAAAACTATTAAATATCCTCGTACTTAATAATAAATTGTACATTAAGACATGTTAAGAATCAATTTTATAAATTAATTTGGTTAAAAAAAAATACAATTTAATTAATAATATTGGAACATTTCATGGTTTAAATAATTGTAAATTTAATAAAAGTACCGATACATTTCGATCTCAAATTCATTAAAAAAAAACATACTTATGCAGATGTACTTGTGACGCATACTGTGTGGGTTCAGTTAATTTGTCAGTTATATTTTCATTAAATAATTATTTCTCTTGATAAAATATTATAAAAAGCATTATGAATGCAGTCCAATAAGGGTTAGTGTAGATCTCGAAGAGAATATAATTATATAAATCAGGTCTTGTTTATTAATTAAAAAAAAACTGTAGAAAAATTTAATTTAATTTTTTTTTTAAATAAATGTCTATTACATTATAATTATACAAACGAACGGTTTCAACACAATAAAGAAATACTCATATAGTTAATTATACATTTTTTATAAATATAACACAATAATTACAAATATATGTTACTTTTTTCTTATGTTATTGTTTAGTTTTGGTGCAAAAGAATAAATGGTATAGCGTATAAAGTTAGATTTAAATAAAAACAAAAAAAATAATAACATATTATTAGAAAATTACAGGCAATTAGTTAAATGTTGTGTGTTTGATAATATTAAATTATACTAAGTTAAATGCCATATATTTATACATTAAACAAAAAAAAATAATAATTAAAATACATAATCTATGCAATATTTTATATACAAAAGAAAATAATATTTTGTGACTGAAAAAATTTAAATATTCTTATGTAATAAATAATGTAGTTATTTGCATGGTGTGTTATATTTTTGTGTGTGTAGCTTCCAATTTAAAATGAAAAAAAAAAAATACAAAATAAGATATCATAAGTTGATATTTTTTTTAGTTTTGTTCTAATGTACATAATTAAAGAGGAAAAGTCTTACAGAATTGTAATAAAAGAAAACATTTATATAAAACTAGTCACAAAATATATATCTATGAGCATAAAAATTATAAAAAATAATTTTTATAAAAATCTGACATAATTTTCGAAAAAATGTTTTTAAATTAAAAACACATGTAATTTGATATATATAGGGTTGGTAAAATCTTAGTATGTAAAGTTGAAGAGGCTATAATTAATTTATAATTTATAAGAAAGTCAAAAATGTATCGCTTCTTAATTATTATATAAAATAACATTGAACTCAAAGCCAGTTTATTCAGTGGGTTGATTGATATGGAGATTCTGGTTTACCAAAATTTAGTGATTAGCTATTTCCATGATTAACATTTGAGAACATTTGAGTTGAAACAATTTTGGACTAAACTGAACCCACTGTGAAGAAACTATAGCCATTTGTGAAAACATATTTTTGGATTTCATTTTTTCGTAGCGTAAAATACTGCAAAATAATCCGAAAATGTAACACTTAAGTCAATGATGTTGGACACTTATGGTCCAATAATTCAGATTGCAAGACTCAGCATAAGTTATCAACATACCACATGGAAACAAAATTGCCACTCTTCTTCCGGTAACTGTGTACTGTTAAACTGCCCTTAAGACTTTTTTAAGCTAAAATGACATATATGTATGAAAAGTTCCCTATCAGGGCGTTATTAGATTCATAATGAGTAAATGTCAAACGTCAAAGTCTTTACTTTGGCGCAATGATAGCTTGGTGTAAATATCCTTATTGGACAATATATTCCTCTTTCAAATGCTTACTTTTGATTGACTACTTTTGAAAGATTTAAAAAAAAATTAAAATGAAAGATGGTTGACCGCAAACAATTTTTAAGATAAAGTTCATATTTGTCAGTTTTTGCTAAATGATAGCATTCATTTTTTACTTTGACGGGTGTCATGTTTCTAAGGTCCGATTTCGTATAGTCGTGTAGACTTTCAAAATTTTACTAGTAAATTTTGACAAATGACTATCAAAAAATTGGCGGGAATAAAGGTTACGTTCAGGAGAAAGAAAATATTACTTACATATATTTTCAGTCAACTGCATGCTTAAACTTCAAATTTCTTTTTCCAGTTACTTTACAATTGATAAAACAAATCTCTATTTGGAGATTATTTTTAACAGCTTTTTTTCTAGATTATCGTGATATGAACATCTGATAACTTTTTGACAGAAATTTCAAAGTTTACGCAGAACCAGAATCGTGAAATTCAAACCTATCGTTGAAATAAACTTTTCATTGCATTAATAAAGACCTATAATGTAATTGTAAACTAATTTTTAGTAAGTAGAATGAGTTGTAAATCGTGGATTAGCGCCATTTAACCAAAGGTCGATATTCATCGAGTTCTCGTAAGTTTAAGAGACCCTTAACTCAAAATATCATCCTTCATTAGCTCGTTGATTACCATCCTAAAAGGCTAAAGAGATATTTAATCCATTGTGAAAAAACTGACCATCAAGACTCTAATTATGAGCCCTTTTAAGTTTATGAGACCTACATATTTCTCGAATATTTGTTGATAGATTAGAATTGCATCAACTATGTCTTTGTATTTCAATGAGCACATGAAAACCAGCATTATTAAATCAATAGAATATGAAATCAAATGAATTCATAAAACTGGAAATTAAGTTTTTTTCTTCTGCTATTTTACGTAACGCTATCATGCAACAAACTATCAGTATTTAAGTTCAACCTGAAAAACTTAGACATTTATGGCATACCTACTTTTTTTTTCCTCGGAATTGTTTATTTCTTGATAAAGTGTTTATCTAGTTCTTTTTTAAATTGGAAGAAATCATTGGATTGAAAGAGTCATTTTAAATTAAATCAGCCCATTCAGGTAAATAAGAGTTAGGTTTAAAATTTATAAAACTAAAGATAATACATTTTTATAAAATAGATCCAAAAAAACTTTTAAAAAATTAAGTTTGTTTTAAAATTATAATGAAACACATAATTTTATTGACAGAAAAAGTTATAGCTACAGATAACTATAAAAATAAAAAACAAAAAAAAAATAAGAATTGGTGGAGGGAATTTATACAAACATATTATAGGAATAGGCCTAAGTCAAATATTTATATTTAATCATATTTCTTAAGCATAATTTAAACATTTCACAAGTCATATATACTTGAAAAAAAAAAACATAATTTTTCATTGAACTCTCCCCCATTTTAGTAATTCACTTTTTTCTCCCATTCATCGTCTTGTTTTTATTTCTATTTCATATATTTTTTTGTTTGCATTATTTTATTGCCATATTCACATTTTAATTATAATCAAATTTCTGCAAAGTTAAAAAAAAAATTAAAAAAAAAAACATAAAAATTTTGTGATTACTGGTGCCAACCAGATACAAGTTTCATTAAAAATGATATAAAAACAAATACATGATAGTATTTTGCCCTGCTATCTTGTCATTCTTTTCTTATGGCTGCCATTAAATTGTAAATTTAAATAAAACAAAAGAAAAACAAAAACTAAAAAAACCCTTTTATTTTTATATTTTTTCTAAATGCCAAAGGCTTTTAATCAAAAAAATTTCCAGCATCGATGCTTATGTATTTTTAATTTTAATATATTATATAACTTTATTTTTATTTTTTAGTTTAATGTTTAAAATTAAAAGTATTATTATATAAATATATATATTCAATACTCAACATCAGGGATCACAAGTTAGACTCTCAGGGAATTTTGATGTTGTAATTTTGTGTCCCCATTTAATTTTTTTTCTTTTTTAGTTTTCTTTATAAAATCTTATTATATATGTACGAGTATTTAAATAATATTATATAATAAACAGCAAAATACTTATGTGGGTATATAAATCATTGGTTTGATTCCCCTTTTTTACCACGTAAAATTAATAAAAAATATAAATCATATAATTATTCTGTGACTATTCGAAGAAAAAAAAATATTGAATTTATTTTATTGGAAAAATTTCAATGAAATAAATATACCAAATTAAAAAAAAAATGAGTATTTTCTCGAATTAATATCAGAAATGATTGTGAAAGTATAATTCTATAGTTTCGGATGTCCTTTTGAAGATGACATTAAATTATAAACACAGATATAAATTTTAAGATTGATCGAAATTTTCAAAATTTTGTATATTTTAAATTAAAAATAACAAAAAAAAAATATTAAATAAGGTATTTTGTATTCTACCTACAAATTAAAACAAAACAAAAAATAACACATATTTCTTCATAAAACAGATTTAAGCAATTGAATTAAAAATATAAATCTTCCTTTTTTGTAAAGTGAAAACAAAAAATTAAAGTACTATACACAAAAATATTATACTCATAAATCTAATTATTAAGTTATGAATTATATAATTACATTAATATGATGCCATATATTGTATAAAACAAATAAAAAAAACAACACAATTTATTGTGTAATACAGAGTACAATCGAAGAGTACAAATTTTCTTTAGAATAAGAAATACAAAAATATATAAGAGTTCGTGTTGGGCTATAATAACTTTATTTAAAACAATAAATGTTAAAAATGTACAAAAATCCTAACACACATTAATATTTTAAATAAATAAGTACAAAATAATTATAATAAAATGTAAGTTTTATTTTTTTTTCTTAAAGGAAACGAATGTCATTTAAATCAAAAACAGACACAATATAATAATATGACATGAGTATTGTAATTTGAATATTTTAATACTTTTGTATCTAAAATTAATTTGAATCTATATGAAATTGCTGTAGATTAATATAATAATACATTTTTCAACTTTTTTCACATAAATAAAGGTTTGCATGACAAAAAAAAATATGTTTTTTTCCCTTGATCTTAAAAATTTTTGAAACAATAAAAAATGTTACCGTTTTTTGCAGTCTTATCCCGTCTTTTTTTTGGCTGCAAAAATTACGGTTAAGACAAAACCTTTTTATATCAAAAATGGATTTAATGGTTTTGATGCATTTTTTTGTGGGTACATATTGCAGCGTCTAACCAGTAGTCTAAAAAGTATCCAATATAATATATATTTTAACTAATGTATTAAATATATTGAAATACAGAAAAAGACTAGTGTGACCGGACAGCGAAGTTTACATTTAAATGTAAACAACCGGTAGCACGGGAGATAGATTAGCCCACAGGCTTCGGCCTGGTCCCCTTCGGGGAGATCGAATCTGCTGTTGGGTTCTGGTACAAGAAATGCAAATAGGCTTCGCTCCTCAGCAAGGGGGGTGAGCGTACATCAAAACGTGAACCAAATTGCTACTGGGGAAATTCAATGGGGTGTTGGTCACACTCAAGTCGACCCCGTTATTGTGGGTAGGCCCACCGTGGAATTAGGCCAAAACAGGCAGGGGTCCACGTTAAACCAATTTTCGATTCTGTGGGTACATATGTAAAAGTAATTAGTGACAAAAATTTACTAACGTTACCTGTCTAGAACCGTCGTATTTTCATTTTAGTTTTTCATATAAATACCTCGACGGATTTAATTTTTTGAAAAGTATTGCTTATCAAAATTTTCAAAAAGAAAAGTTTTGATTTTTGAAAAAAAAAACAATTTTTTTTTCTGAGGGTTTTCTAGCAATAGCCTATTTACCTACTGTTAAAATTTCCGCAACTCCGATATGCAATTTAACGCCAAGCAAATACCAACATCATTCTAGTGCTGTGTTTTTCTAACCGCTTGTACCAATTCTTAAATATTCTTAGCCCATTTATTCTTTGTTATTATATTAAACAAAAAATATCATTTTGGTCCAGTGCTTCGCATTAAAATAAATTCAATATTTTAATGATGAACTACCCTACCATTCATCATTGAAATTTAATGTGAAGGACTGGGCCGATATGACATTTTTTTGGAAGAAATAATAACTAACTTATAATATTTAGGTTAATGATTTTACACTGCAAGCATTTCAAAATTAACATTGAAATTTACGCCTAAAGTAAAATCTGAACATTTGCCACAACTTTGGGTTTTCGTTGACCCAAAAAAAAAAAAATGATTCCGTAAATACGCAGTACATTTTTATTCTTTCTAAAAACAACGATAGTAAAACAGCGGTACAATTTTTAAATATTATTATTTGAATCACGTATTAACATCAGTAAAATTTAAGTACATACGTACAAATTGCAACAATTGTATTGGGGATTAATTAATGATATTTTGGTAAATCATGCATTTTAAACCGACCGCGGTTCAGCTTTAGTACTATAAAATTATAGATTAACATATGCGAACATCCCTCATCCGTAAATCGGTAATAGTAATTTTTTTAACAATTTTTTTTTTGAAAAAAAAAATGTTCACAATTTAAAAACATAGTTATTATGTATTTAGATCTGGGGATCTCTAGAAACTGCAGATTCTCCATTTATTATTGAATTCAGGAACCCTGGTCCAATAACTGTTCGTCCAACAATGCAACGATACCAAGCCAAACATTATAGCTAAAGCAGTGTTGAGATTGGGTTGTTATGCGAATTGCTGTTACTCCTGTGATGTAAATTGTGGAAATTTGTTGCTCTATCTCTGGTAAACCGGGCTTCGTCCGCCAAGAATACCCTTCCAAAGTAATTTGGCTCGATTTCATTCCGTAGCAATAATATTCGACAAAATGCAGCTCTCAATAACTTGTAGCTTGCGGTTAGCTCCTAAATTGTTGTAGTGTGGTACAGGTATAAATTTTCGTTTAGTTTGGGGCAACTGAAGCATATCCAAAATTCTTTCCTCTATGGATTCTAAAAATGCTCTCACACAGATGTTCTCAGTGAAAAAATGTCACTTTATTGTATGTTAAAATGACCGATAGTAAAATAATAGTAAAAATAAAGTTAATCCTTTTATTCATAAATTTACCTAACAATCCAATAACGTAAAAACAAAAATAAAAGGTTTTTCTGAGAAAAAAGTAATTTTTGTTATTTTTGAGTTTTGAAAAAAACTACAAAATATTTGACATCCGGTTTTTTGTGTTCGATTAAAAATTAATAAGAGCATTTACTATTAGGGATAAATTTTTTTTATTTTCAAAATGTTGAAAATTAATTTAAAAATAATATTAAAGAATAGATTTTTGGCTTTTCAAAATACCATGCCTCTTTAAGTATTACCGTTATTTTTAACTTCCCATAGTTTAATATTTTGTTTTAGAAAATTGCCTCCCCCCCCCATAAACTGGGGTAAATATAGACCCCCTCCCATACGAATTTTTTCTTGGCTAAGTCCAATCTACATGCCCTAGCCTTTTGTGACACCTTTATAAGTTCCCTTACTCCACAGAAACCTCTAATTAATTAATTTCTTTCGTTGCCTTAGAAGAACAAGACCACACCCTTGTGAGTTGAAATTATATATTCAAAAGCCGATTGTAGTAATTATTTTATTGCATCGCATTTTGATATTAAATTAAACCAAGGCAAATGCTTAGTTCAGCTTTTAGTTTCACTTAGGTAAAATGCTTAAGAAGGTTATTCGGAAAAACTCAGGTTCTATATTCTCCCTCAAAGTGCTCTACTTTTATGCCAAAGCCTTGGGAATGGTATGTTTCACAATAACAGACGGTGGATATCTTAAATTTTCAAAAAAAGCTTGGATCTTTTCGATTGTATATTGGATAACGTGTTCTGTTGGTTACATGTGCTTGTTGACCTATCTTTACAAAGACGTTTTTGAGACTCCAAAACTTATTCATGGAGTAACACTTTTGAAAAATTCATCGAAAGCGGTTTTTACTGTTGCGTTCATTAAATTGCAGCTAAAGCATCATAAGGACTTCTTAGAAGCAGCCAACAAGACAATAGAAACTTTGATTCATATAGCACTTCTAACTAAGAATTTGGAAGTTTGCGGGCGAGAATTTTCATTAATAATTCTAGCACGGATTTTTAGCGGTGCAATAATATTTGTAACAGATTTACCCAACTTAAAAAATATGTACATATCAGAAGATCCGATATTTGTGATGCAGAATGCTCTAGGCTACATGCTAAATATTGGTTCTCTTATAACGATGGATGTAATTTGTTTGGTGTTCATAACTGCTTCAATGATGTATTTGAGGATAGGGAATCATATGATGACCTTCGCCGAACGTGTTGAAAAAATTGAAAATTCTGTTATACCCTCAGATCGAAGGAAACAGATATTTGAAGAGCTATGCGTAGAATTAGATGAATGCTCAAAAATTTATTCTGACATTTTTAACATAACCAACAAATTCCATACAATGGTGCAACTTATAATACTCCTGAATTTTAATTTTACCCTTATCTGTTATATCAGAGGAGTTTATATTTGTTTCGTAAATTACATAAAATCCGAAGAAATAATGTGGCTTCAAATGGCCCAAGGAACAATTCAACTTGGGAATTTTCTACTTCTTGTCTTTAGTGTTGATTTGATGGTACGGAGATCGAAAATTCCGCATGATCTGGATTGGGAAGGCTTAGGTTCAAAATTAGATGAACAATGGGACACATGTGTAAGTTGAAATATGTGCATACATAATAGATTTCCAGAAAAATAATAAAATACAATTTTTACAATTTGTATTGACAGGTTTATCAATTTTTGGCACAGTTGCGTTTTGAAGACTTAAAGTTTGATATCTTTGGATTGTTTATAATGAATCGTGAACTTTTTTTACATGTTTTTTCGTTGATAGTTGGATATTTGACCATTTTGATACAGTTTAGCATAATGGGTTACTTAAAGGAATAGTTGTGTTTTTAACCTTAACAAAACACTTTGGCTATGTTTAGTCTCTGAAAGTATTTTTCCAAAAAAATTTCAACCGAAATTTGTTTTAATGTTTAAGAAAATACATGGTGCTTAAATTCAAAGTTGTTTTTGTGCATTTTTTTTTCAAATAAATATTGTCAAACAGAAAAAAATGCAAAAAAAAAATTGCTTCAAAATATAATTGTCAAAATTTTTGAATAACGAAAATAAGAATTAGTCAAAAAATAAATAGTAGAACAAAAGTTTTTTGAAAAAAAAGTTCGTCGTCAAAAAAAATTGTTGAAAAAATGCCGAAAAAGAAGAAGGGCCGGGCGGTTCATCTGCACAAGTTCCGGGGGGGAAGTTAATCTTCCGCGCAGTCATCACCTTCGTGAAAACATAAAGCAACAGGGGAATTGCTTAAGGTCACAATATGATAACAAAGACTAGTTTTCGACATATGATCTTATTCAAACTTTAAGGTGTTATTTTGCGTCGCTATCCTCACTTGGTGTTATTTGCGTATATTTGATTTATTCCTTAAAGAAATAATCAAATCCAAAAATATTTTTTTTTAAACTTCCGTTTTATACCTTGTGAATAATGTAATGAATGTTCTATTGATTTTCGTGGGCAGTTTTAGTTATATTATTTAACAGTTGCAATTGAAAAAGTTCAAACAATCTTTATTAACAATTTTAAAACAAAACGTATTCAATTTTTCTTTCCTATTGTTATTAAGACTAGGAGTATATTTTGTCGCATGAGGATGGTTCTCATTCTACATAGGATACATATAATAATTGTCTTGGCCTAAGAAATTCCCTTAAACCAAACAATTAATTAGTTTCTTTCTTTAGCTCGAAACAAACACATTCAAATCAATTTTAGTAATTAATTACAATTTGGTAATAAATCATCATAAACAGCCTAAAGTTCATTTAATTCAGCTTTTAGTTTCACTTTGGAAAAATGCTTAAAAAGATTATTCGGAAAAACGCAGGTTCTATATTCTCCCTCAAAGTGCTCTACTTTTATGCCAAAGCCTTGGGAATGGTATGTTTCACAATAACAGACGGTGGATATCTAAAATTTTCAAAAAAAGCTTGGATGTTTTCGATTGTGTATTGGACTATATGTTCTATTGGTTACATGTGCTTTTTGACTTATGCATATAGAGATGTCTTGGAGACTCCAAAACTTTTTCGTGGAATAATAATTTTGTTTAAATATTCAGCGAAAGCTGTTTTAACTGCTGCGTTCATTAAATTTCAGCTTAAGCATCATAAGGATTTCTTAGAAGTAGCCAACAAAACGATAGAAACTTTAATTCGTATAGCAGTTCTTACCAAAAATTTGGAATTTCGCCGAGAATTCACTTTAATCATTCTAGGACGACTTTTCAGCAGTACATTAGTATTTGTAACGGATTTACCCAACTTAAAAAAAATGTACGAATCCAAAGATCCGGTGTTTGTGGTGCAGAATGTTTTAGGTTACATGCTTGTTATTGGAACTTTTATAACGATGGATGTAATTTGTTTGATGTTCATAACTGCTTCAATGATGTATGTGAGGATAGGCAATCATATGATGACATTTGCAGAACGTGTTGAAAAAATCGAAATTTCTGTTATGTCCTCAGATCGAAAGAAAGAGATGTTTGAAGAGCTATGCGTAGAATTGGAGGAATGCTCAAAAATATATTCTGCCATTTTCAACACAACCAATATATTCCATACAATGGTGCAACTTATAATACTCCTGAACTTTAATTTAACGCTGATCTCTGTTATCGGGGGAGTTTATCTTTGTTTCGTTAATTACATCACAGTCGGAGGAGTACTGTGGTTTCAAATAGCCCAACGAATAATACAACTTGTGGACTTTCTAATTCTTGTCTTTAGTGTTGATTTGATGGTACGCAGATCAAAAATGCCCCGAAATCTTTATTGGGAAGGCTTAGGCACACAATTAAATAAACAATGGGAAAAATGTGTAAGTTAAGATATATTTTTCAAAAAATAATAAAAACTAGACGTTTTTAAACTTTATCTATATTGACAGGTTTATCAATTCTTGGCGCAGCTGCGTTTGGAAGACTTAAGGATGGATGTCTTTGGATTGTTTAGATTGAATCGTGAACTTATCTTGCAGGTGTTTTCGTTTATTGTTGGATATTTGACAATTTTGATACAGTTTAGCATGTTGGGATACTTGAAGGAAGATTCGTAGATTAATCTAAACGAATAAAAATGCAATTTGTTTCTCAATCTGAATGAATAATTAAAATATTATGTGTTCTTGAAGAGCCCGAAAAGAAGCATATTTCATGATTTCTTGCTGATTAAAGTTGATGTCAACATTAATTGATCAGTTGGTCAATTCAAGTCAAGAATTTGATTTAAATAAGAGGATTCCCGATTTTATATTATTAATCTTGACATTAACGTATACTGTTTCTTTAAATTGGGAATTTAAGAAAGTGTTGTATGTTTGCCTGTTTTTATCTTAAAATTGTATGAATAAAGAATCAGTTCAATTACATAGATAAGGTTTGTGGGTTATTTTACTGTTAAGCAAGAAAACTTTTTGCATAGGCGGCTGCCTGGCAACTTTATGTACCCTAAGCGAAGCAATGATAAGCTGAGCAATGTCGCCCCAAAAAGGGAGTTAAAGTCATTGGGACCCAGGACTCAGATACTTTTAATAAAAAGAAAACAAAGGTTTACATTGGCTATGACGCTGCCGCCTGCCTGACGACTGTTAATTAATAAAGTGGAGCAATAGAGTTGAGTGATCGGGACAATATCACAAAATATAGGGTTCAAATCTTTCCAATGCAATCTGCTTTTAATAAAAATGTGACTGAGAAAAACAGACGAAATTGTGTCGCGCTATCGCTATGAACAAGCTTACCGCTCGCAACGCAACCCCCCCCCCCTCGACTGTTTTGGGCTTATCGGCCTAGACTAGCGACTTCCACAAAAAATAGTCTGGCGGCGTTAAACGATTTTGGAGGCCAATTCTGAAACTCTGCATTTACCAAATGTTTCCTTCGATAAATCAATTGTGGCACGAGCTGTGTGACATATTAAGCCGTCTTGTTGAAACCACAGCTTTGGAACAAGGTGACGAAAAAGTCAGTTATCAGTGCTCGCTCTATAACGGTCAGCAATGATTGTAACGTTCTGGCCAGCATCGTATTTCCACCAGCTCATAAAGCACACCAAACAGTCAATGGAAGTAACGGTGCGAATAGAACAAGAATTTTCACAATGAATTTGGAAAATTTGGAAGCGTTGTTGAATTCGTGTAGAAATGCGAAACCGTATTAACACGAATCACTTAACAGCTGTCAAAATGGCCGCCAGTTAAAAAAGTGTTGCCAACTTAAAGTCCAATACCTACCTCTAAACAAAACACTTTTTACAATGCATAATATTTAGCGATAATACTTTTCCATCAATATATTGAAATAAATAAATTACTACGCCCGCCCTGGCGTATGTAATTAAGGAATCAGCCTTAGTGTTGTCTCATTAGAAAAATTCATGCCTTAAGCGTCAAACAATGATTTATTGATTAACATCATGAAAAATCTTTACCGCATACCTAAATCATGTTTTCCCGACTTAGCTGTATTATAGGTGCAAGGTACAGTCTCGATGAATATGGCGGTTTATTTGCATTGCTTAAATTAAACCGAGAAGTAAGCTAAGCTTATGATATGAATAATAAACCTTTTTTAAATGCAAACAAACATGCATTAAGTTTATTTATTTGCCCTAATTTAAAATTGAATAAGATATAAATCACAAATGCAAATATTTGCAAGCTAATTCGCTTCAGTAGCATTAGCAAAAAAAAAAATAAATACAAACAATATGTGATAGAAAAAGTAATTTGCAAACAATTGGCATGTGACCTATTGGCTGCTTTAAGCTATGTTACATCTTTTAAAGGTTTAATAATGCGAATAGTTCAGATCTTCTCAATTTGAATAAAGGTTCAATGACATTTAAATTATAATATTGCAAGGCATTAAATAATACATTGTTCTATCTTTTGCCATGATTCAACTAAATATTAATCATACGATTTTGAAACTTGTCAATTTTATCAGTTTAAACATGGAAATTCAGTTTAAAAACACCTGGTCAAAGACACAGACGGATCTCTGCTAGTTTGGACTAAAAACTCTCCTGAAGAGTTGAAAAAGGGAGTCAAGCTCTCTAAGAAAGGTGATCTTACATAGTGCAAAAACTGAAGATGGATTTGCGTGCTTGCTGCTGTAACCAAAGTCATTGTAAGAATCGTCCTGAAGAAAAAGAATACCTCAAAAAAAAACTCGACGCCGCCGGCCAGGGAGTATTCCGAAATTGATCCTTCTATGTGGACAACATTGACATCTTGAGGATCATCATCGAGCAATGCATCGAATATCGATCACCACTTCACCTGCTGTTTATTGATTTTGAAAAAGCGTTCGACAGTGTCAGGCTTGCTTTGTGCAGGAGGGCATCCCAGGCATTAGATGGGTCCAAATGTCACGTTATACATAGTAGAAGGTCAACACTATGATTTGGAATCCAACGTCAGGCTAGGCAGGGCTGCATACTTTCACCAATATTGTTCCTGTTGTTGAATATTGATGTTCTGCGCGCAACTTTGTGGAATGGAAATGGAGGAATTTATAGGACCCTGCAATCACACCTCTAACACCTTTACTACGTGGATGACGTATGCTTGCTCTATCATAGCATCATGGCATCAAGAGTGGAGAGTGAATCTGAAATCGTCGGCCTAAGAACTTAACAGCGGAATCGGGAAAGCTAAGGCTGGATTTGGTATGCTGTCCACAATATGGAGAAAGAGTTCTATATGCTTAAAGACCAAGTTGCGACTGTTCCACTCCAATGTTGAATCCGTGCTTTTTCGAGTACAGTCATAACTGGAAAGTCACAACTGCTGTGACTAAAAACCGGCAAACGTTCGTAAATAGATGTCTGCGCAACATTTTAAGGATTTTCTGGCCAAATCGTATCTCTAATTATGAACTTCATACGAGAACAGGGCATGAACCTATTGGCTCTATCATACAAAGACGTAAGTGGCAGTGAATTGGTCATACGCTTCGAAAGAATAACTAGTGCATTGTCGAAGAGGAATCAGCACAGTTGGGGATGAATTTGAGAGAGGTGAAATAATCGAAGGCGCCTAGGAGTAGTGGAGGCCCCGGGTCCCGTAAGAAGAAACTAACAGACAAGTCCAAATGGGCTGACTTTCATGGTTCAACGTCAGGGATTAGGAGCAAGTTAAAGATGATGAAGATAAAATGTAGGAATACGTTAAACATATTTGTGCCAATAGTGCAAGGCTATATAATAGGTGAATATTTATTTTATTATCTTATAAATTTAATATGAATACCAAAAATCCGGTTCTATAACAAAGACCGTTAGCAACAATTTTAGGTTGAGGTACAAACCTATAGACCAACAGTCGGTAATGTTAGACTGATATCTCGAGTTTGATTTTTTCACGAATCCAAAACTTACCCTATAGTGCCTATCGTTGCGAGTAAAAATAAACATCTTTTTTAAACTCGAAATAGAAATAAAAATTCACAATTTTTTTTTTTAATCCAGCCCTGTTGAAAATAACTCTGTCTCTCAATATTTAATATTAAAATCCACTATTTTGGTCATTTTATAAACTTTAAAAGATAAAATTATAAATGGCCCTGAAAAAGGCTTAAAGCGTTGCATACTAATAGTTTTTATGCAAAGCAATATAGAAGTATAAACAAACAAAAGTAGTTATTCGATAATGTGATAATATGGTGTTAATGGGATAAGATGACAAATCACACGCTCATCTTTCCATCCAAGCATTTCATTTTCTTACTTTATAATTATTAGTTGTTTTTTTTTAATTTCCTTTAACTTCATAGGTATTTATATAAAAAACAACAAATGTGAGTATTTCTTATTTATAAATAAAATACAATTAAGTGTACAACTGCGTCGCATGCACGAGTAAGTTATTTATGTAAGTTACAAAAATATTTATCAAAATAGTATTGACCTCAAGTGGGCTTAAGGTTAGTACTATTTTGAAAGTATACAGGTCACGTAACAGGAGTTGTTTTGAAGAATACGAATCACTAGCGCATCTGTATAGTTTAAGTTCAAGTTTTTTTTTCCTTTTAGGATTTTAGCTATAGCTAAAAATATCAATGGTTTGGAAAACTTTAAACACCTAAATGTTGGGCAGAAGTTTTTTACAAAAAAAAGGTCACTTTACAAAAGAAATAATTTAGTTTGGCAGATCATTGTTGTTTTCTCTTTCTGTCTTCTAGAGAAATTTCAAACTTATAAGGCTGGTTGCGTTCATTTGATTTCTGAGATAATTTCGTGCAAAATTGGTTTAAATGTATTTGGAAATGTGAATGGGAAATGAGAATTTCGGAGCTAATTTGGAAATTATGAACCAAATTAAGTCATTAAATCCAATGAAAAGAGGCTATTATACTCGTATATACATACTGTGATCCCATAGCCCTTTTCAAAAGTAAAAAAAAATATTTTTGAGTTCCCACTGTAATTTGACATTTATTTTTTTTCTGTTATCTCTTGACATTTTGTTGACATTTATCATTCAGTTTTACAATTCAAATACAGTTTGAGAGTTTCTGAAATGTACAAGGCGTTCTCAAATTTTAAACGATTGACGACACGACAGTGGATGAGTTACATGAAGCAAATAATGGACGATATCGTCGACGATTATCATTTTGAAAATTACGGAATGACCCCTCTGATTTCGAATTAAAATTCAACACAGAAAAAATCTTCGGAAAAAATGATTTTTTTTTTGTTTGTAAAAAAAAACCTTATCAACCAATGTTTTATTTTACAGTATGCATAAATTGCCCTTAAAGTACCTTCAATGCGAAGTAAAACCAACAAAAAGTCGTCGTTAATTCACCTTCTTAATGATAAATTGATTAATTATAATTCCTCACAACTTAATGTGCCAAAGGTCATTGTGGCCGGTATGCAGTATGGTAGGGGACCCGCCCTGTCCCCCATAGGGTTGGTGTGATATATACAACACTTCACTCAACCAACCTACCCCCTCTCCCTACCCCTTCCACCCTGCTTGATGTAAATTAAGTTCTTCATTTCGATTCATTTTCAGCGTGAACTGGTACTATTATTGTATTTAGAGCTATTGAAGCGACTAGACGTCCGCCTGTTGTCGTTAAAAATCACCGCTAGTTTGTTGTACGTAAATGAATCATAAAGAGCTCGCAGAGTTTTTTTTTTTTTTTTAATAAAGCTGCGTAGCATATTGTGCGTGTTTCGATCGGTTTTTTGAATTAATATTGCCTAAAATGCTTTTAAATATATTTTATCTTTTTTTAAACGTACTTTGTCGATCTTCGAGCTGAGACTCATGGTAAAGTTAATATTGAGATTATTACACCCAATTGTTGGAGTCACCCCTCTGGAGACCGTGTGCGGCTTTGCAACCTCTTCTGGCTTGAATACTGCATTGTGATTGATTGACAGCTCATATCAACGTCTTGTGCTGCATGCTAATAAAAAACGTGGTTTTTGTTGTTTTTTTTTTTGGGAATAAAGTGTGCATCAGTGTTTCAGACTTGCATTGCATTTTTTGTGTTTGTTTTAATTTCGATTGAGTAATCTGGATGACAAAACAACTTTACCTCGCCACCACATCTTGAATGCAATTTATTTTGCAAAAACACTAAAAATTCAAACAATTACAATATTTTAGTATAAACAAAGCATAATGCCCCTCGGAAGTGCAATAAAAAAGTTATAGTTAGTTGGTAATTAAGTTGTTAAAATGTGTTAATTTGAAAGTTAAAAAAATAACTGCCATCAGCCGTTATCATCCGAAGAAAGTGAATTTTAAAATTCAAAAAAAAAAAACCAATTAACATAAAAAAATAACAATTTAAACTTCAAGGAATATTCTCCACCGTTTTGAAACAAAGGTTTGTTTTTTTTTCTGTTGCTTATAAATAGCTATAGAATGTGTCTCTCTGTACATATTTGCACATATATAAATATTTAATTAACTAAAACGAGTATTGTACTCGCTATTCGTTGAAATTATTTGCATTGCTTGATTAACCCTGAGCCATCAATTTCGTTTTCTTAATAGAATGAAAAAAAAAACAGCAAATAAAAAATATACCCATGCCTATTATATGGGCATGCTTTTTTGCTTTTGAAGGAATGCATATAAAAAGAGTAACATTGGATATTAAAGTAATTATAGTTAGTTTTATGACTAACATTGTAAAACAGAGCATTTTTTTTTGTTCATAGCATGTAATGAATAGTTTAATAATATTAAGTTTGTAGAGTAGTTGTAGGTAGTTATTAAAAATTGTGTTACTGTTTTTTTTACAATGGCGGTTAGTTATATAAGTTCTCAGGGGGCTTAAAATTGTAGTTTAAGTAATACCTACTGCTACTTCGGGCCTAACAAAAACAATTAAATTAAAAAAAAAATAAACTGTATTTATTAAGTGTCTTATATGAGCTAAAATTAAGGAAACTATACTAGAAGTCTCAAGGGTACATACTTTTAAAATTAATGGTTTGCAAATGCTATTTTAAACCAGTGGTAGAATTTCGTAAATGCTATTATTAAGAGATCAACAATATTTAATATTTTCGTTAAAACCCAGTTTAAGATTTTAAAATAACGGTATTTCCCATATAAATTTAAAAAAAACCGTTAAATCGATCTTAAATTTCTCGAAAACGCATGCACGAATGTTGATAAATTATAACGGCCTCTAATTAAACATAACATAAACAGTACCTCTGGTGGAGCATTGTAGTTTATTTTCACTTTTTCACTATCGGTTGAAGCAATTTTGATTAGTTTTTTTTTATGCTGAAGAAAAAGTTCAATTTATATTGCAACTCCATATTAAAAATTAAAAAAAAAGGCTGTTAATTTTTCTTAATTGAAATTTTTAAATTTACATTAATATTAATGCTCTTAATTGGTATACCAAATCTGTTTGCAAATTTTGTTTAAAGAATTAATATGCAAACAACTTTTTCCTCAAAAATAAGTAGAAATTCTTTTTTAATTATTTTTTGTTATCATTTAATAATATGGGGAGAGTACGATAACTTTGGCGCCAAAAATTGATAACGTTTTTTTGTAGAAGCGTTGAAAGCAGGCATTTTTTTACTATGGGAGGGGAAGTCTATCTTGCCCCGTTTGGGCGGGAGTGGCAATTTCATGAAAAAAGTACTAAAAGTAAAAAAAACCATTAAAAAATAGCGGTTGTAATTTACAATTAAGTTTAATACTTTTTTACAGCCAAAACTTTGAACTATAAGCCACTTTTTAAATAAGATAATTATTTATATAAGATTTACATAGATAAGATTTCTTAATTATGTCAGGCTCAACTATTTATACGCCATAATGATAGGTACAGCACTTTATTTGAATATCAAATTTTGTATGCATCAAATCTCGCACATACCCCAAATCCTATAGTGAGGCCATGCAGGGAGTTGCAGGAGCGTAGCATGCCCCCAAATGCTGGGTGTTAGCATTGTTTTTTTTTGTATGTAAAAAAGCGAATATGCATAAATAAGAAATCTTATATAAATACAAACAAAAAAAAGAGTAGTTTTAGTAATTTTCATTTTTCTCAAAAACTAGAAGTTTTCAGTTTTTGATTGGAAATTGATAAGAGCACCGAATTTTATAAAAAAAAATTATAATAAATCTTATGGTTTTAAGAAATAACACTTTTTTTGTGTTTTTTCCCGAATTTTGTATTTGAAACTCATTTTTTCAAAAACTGTGCAGTGTGCATACATTTTATCTGATTTAAAAACTCATTAAATTTTCTCTATAAAGAGTTTTTGCCCTTTTTTAAGACTGATTCGGAAACTTGGATGCAGTAAAACAGGAAAAATAAACATAGCATAAACAAGTGAAACTGTCACAACAAATTCACGAGTAGCTGATGACAAAGTACTATACCATAATCTATTCCATAAAAAGTTCTTAACCCTTTTCCACGGGGTCGGGTGCTTCAATTTGCCACCAAGTGAACAAAGCAGCAAAAAAAAAACATAGAAAACATTGAAAGATAAAACCGAACTTGGCATAACAAATTCAGAAACGGCTAACGTTTACCTTTTTCCAGAGTTGCTTCGCTATTTTAGTCAAAATAAACAAACTTCCATATTCTTTTGTATATGAAAAAAATAGTACTATCATGGCGAGTATTTTTTCATATTGCACCGACCCTTATGGTGGCGCTGCATTTTTTAGGTGTAGAATTTTCCACAGCCAAAAAATATCAATAACTTTAATAAATATCATACTTTAGATGTCGTTCCATTCGACTGCCACCATGATAGTACAATGTTTTTCATATACCGTTAGCACTTTGGTATTTAGTTTAATAAAGACTTCAATAGAGTTGACCCTTGCGTAGAACTAAGCACTAGTTTTGGAGTTTTTTATTTGTCATTTTGGACGTAGATTGAACTGATTAAAATTTGAATAAATTCAACCACGATATAAGGGCTTCGTGGGGCTGTGCTTTGGTCTAATTTTGAGGCTTTTAAAAAATACATCATAAACAAAAGTATACATATATTTACATATAAGAGTGACTTCATATCTTCCCTTTTTATATCATTTTCTCCAAAAGTGGTTTGATAAACAATTTTTAAATATTTGCGGTGAATTTAATTTTCATTACTCCAAAAAAAATGCGCATACGCCACAGTGAATGTAAACATTACTTAAAAACTATTTTAATATTTATCGCTTATTTCTTTCATTATTTGCGTTATGGTTGCGGTTACAAATGTGGTTGAATTAAACATTTAAATAAACAAATATAATGTATAACATTACTCACAGCAAAGAGATGCCTTTGAATTAAAGAGTCAAGCATTGATCCAATCCAATCCACTTTGTTTGTTTTTATTTTTTTTAAAATTTACCACATAAACTTTGAATGCTTTGTGGTATGAACTATGAAATGCAAAATATTTGCAAAAACCTCTCAAACGTTAGGTAGATATTTAAATATTTTAGCTGAAGCAGTCCAGATGTTCAACGCCCTAATAATAATTAGACCTACTTTTTTAATTGGAAAATTGCTATTTTAAAGGAATAACCTAAAAACTATTTCCATATTCCTGCAATTTATGTATTTTTCCATTGATTGGTTTTTGATTATAATATAATTAATGATTTACGTACGTCGGTGATACATTTAAATGTATATTTTGCTTTTTCTTGGGAATAATGTGCGAACTTGCAGATGGCAGAACTATATATATTTTTAGTTTATATGTATATACTCGTATTTTCAAATCTATTGCTTTCAATGAATTAAATTAATTTTTTTCTGTTCTACTTGTACCCATGTACACACCGTTTCAAAATTCCATAGTAATACATATGTTCATATAGTTTTTTTTTTGCACTTTTCTTTATGAATTTGTTTGCAAAAAAATTTTCCCATAAAGCAGGGAAAATCAAATAGACATCACAAATTGCATAAGGAAATATAATTTAACTAGACTATCATTAAGATAAAGTCCAGTCAAATTATTGTCTAGGTTTATTATAAACTATAGTCATATGGTATTACCAGAGCACTGCGACTCAGTTTCGATAATTTTTTTTTGAAAACGGAATTATTTTTTTAATTCAGCTTTTAAATGAATATTTTAAAATATTAAACTTTAGCACATAATCTTTTTTCAAAAAATTTAATTTTTTTTGAAAAAAAACAGTAACTATTTTTTAATCTTTTTTATTTATATTTTTTGATCTTCAGATGGTATTAAGTATTCAGTATTAAGTATTTATATAAATTCAGTATTAAGCTCAACATTCTTTTTTTTATTATTTTAGAGATTATTTTAGAGATATGTCCCCATCCTATATTATGGAAAAAAGCTTGTTCTACAAACATTCATTATTAATTTTTACCATGTACTCTCATAATACCAAATGCCATGTTTTTTTTTTGTTCACGCAATAATAATAATTAAATAAGTTGAATTAAAAAGTTTCTATTTCTTTTACTTGCATTATTTATATCCTTGTTTTTAATTCAGTGTTTTTTTTAATGATTTTTAAACTTTGTTTGCACAGAAAAGCAAGATGCCGATTAGATATCAAAATGAAGACAAAGATGTGGAGATCTTTGAAGAAGTTAAGCATACCACTATTGATATCGCACCAGAAGTGAATATGCTTCAGAGCCATGTGATAGAAGTTCTACCAGCATTAAATGGAAATGGTTCGTATTTCATTTATTCATATGTATGTATGTACTTTGATTTATTTTATCTGATATTTTAAGGTGGAATCAAAAAGAGACTGCCTTCTCCAGATAACATGGCTGTTATTGAAATTGGTATGTATCAACAATTAAAGCATAACTCTTTACAAGATGGAATATCAATCTTGCATCCATATTCCATATCTCTCTCTATCTCTTTGTGAAAATCCACAATAAGCTACAAACAAACGAAGTCCTGATATTGGCACAATGACAGCTACGAAATGTTTGCTATAAGTGCTTTTTTATAATTCACAATAATCAAATTAGAAACGTCAAAGTCTTCAGTTTGGCACAATGACCGATTCTTCAACATCTCTATTGACACTTAGTAAGTTGCTTTCCACGACCCCTTGAAGTCAGCACACGAACCCGCATTGAGGGCAAATTACACAAGAGTATTTATTTTTTATTATATATTTTCCACCTGATTTGCAAATAAACACATTTTATTATGCTTTTACCATTATAATTCATATAAATTCTATTAGTAAAGTTAATATTTTCCTAGCCCTTTTATGGTTTTTTCTTATGGGAAATACATTAAACGTCAAATCGAAAAAAAAAAATCTAACTCCAATTGAGGGTTCACGCGTTGACTACCAGGTGCCGTGTTACCAAGTGTCAGTTGGTAGAAATAGTCGTTTTAGGCATTGTATATAAATTTGCATAGTACTATCATCAGCACGTTCCACCACGTCGGCCCCAAACGATCACAGCGCATACTAATTTTCTGGTTGCTGTTTCTGTATATATACAAGTGCGCCCTCAGATGACCACAGCGCACAACTCAAAAATCATCGTGATGATAGTACTATGCAAATTGATATACAATGGTTTTAGGGTAATTCATTTAGCTCTGTTTCACTGCACAGGGGTTAGTTCAAAACTTCAGGTAATTTTTCATAAGTTTCCCATATAAAATTACACGAAATTCAGAAATTTACCCAATTTCAATAGCAATATTCATCACATAAATCTAGAAGGCATAAGTTTTAAAGTTTCCGTGGTTGTTGGACACAATTAACAAACATTTTTTTTCGAATTAGCTGTCATATTTCGATATTAAGGATGAGTTCTAAGATGCACTCTTAATATTCAAAAGTCTTATTTAAAAGATTTTTAGCTTCATTTAAACAGTTTTACTTTAAAACCACAAACGTTTATCAAAACTTTTAATATGATTGCAGTCCTGAAGTCTTTTGAGTGGTCTCTGAGTGAAAAAAAATCATTTAGCCAATTTACAAGGATTTGCAAAAAAAAGATTTTTTTTTTAATATCGAATGAACATCCGTTATTTAATTGATTTAAACTAAACATAGAGAGGTCGTGCCCTTCTCTTTATTATGTGGACAAACTTAAATAAAACATTTTTCGAAAAGATTATAAGATTTTGAAGATTAAATTTGATTTAATTATGAAAGCACTTTGATAAAATGTAAATTCACTTTGATCTGTAAATTTTTTTCAGTGCCAAAATGACGTAAAAAAATGTTTGATTCTCTGTTGTTCTTTTCAATGAATCGTATTTTATAAAGTTTCGACCATTAATAAAAAGAACATCGAGTTATGAAGAAATCTTATATTTATGAAAAAAAAAATTACTCACAACCTTATTATTACTATGCATATATTTTTTTGAATTAAAGTAAAAAAGTTATAGGTACCAACTTAAACATAAATTGAGAAGATTTGAGTAGAAAAACTTAATCAAGAAATGAAGTAATAAAATCAAAATAAACTAATTGATTAAGAAAATATAGGGTTAGCTAATTATAATATTCGTTGCTATGATGTTTTGAACATTTAAAAAAAAAAATCATTGTTGCATCAAATCACTGAAAACGGTGAAACACTTACACCTATGATTATGATTTCTGTAGATTCTTATGAAACACTAAGTAGGTATTTATTCCAAGTTTTAATAACATGCGACTGTTTGACATGAGTTTTCGTAAGTATTTTACCTGTTTTATTTAAAAATATAATCAGAGTTTCTTAATAATTTGATACATTAAATTGTACCCTAAAATATTGTGTCACATCCTTATATTCTACCAAAATAAATTCTTCAGTTTGATAAACTTGCACCTCCTCCCGACTCTAAACCACTTAAAAATAAATCTGCACAAAAAGCCAATTAGGGGATTTAGGGGAGTTTGGATATGTTTATCAGGGTAAAATTCTTCATCGATACTATAAAAGATAAAAGTGTGATTTCACTTTCATTTATTTTCAAGACATGACATCTCCAAAACAATTTTGGATTTCTCTCAGTAAATAATATGCTCTTTACAATTTATTAGTTTTTCTAAAGTTGTCAGCATAACACCAAAGAAAACATATGTAACTTTTTTTTGCATCCTGAAAACTTTAAAATCATGGACATCACATGTCATGTTTACAAAATAAACGATTCATTTTGAATACAATTCATTTTCCAAAAAATTTGGTTATATCAAACAAAAAGAACTACCATGTAAATATTCCGTATAAGTACGCAAATTGTTGGGTAGATGGTGCTGTTATCATGTTATTGATACATACCTTACATAACATATGTATGTATCTATCTACACTGCAAAAAAAAAAAAAACAATTATAGAGTAATTTTGAAAGAGGACAGGCAGGACAACGGAATGGTGCTTGCCATCAATATAATTTTCGTATCTATAATCTACTATTTCAAGTCATCGTATATTTCACTTACTTACCAGATACACCTCCGCATAATATTAATTATTTTTAATGATCTGAATTTGTCCAAGAAGCATTGTAGCATTAAATTTATTTATAACTTCTCAGTTGAATAAATATTCTTATCAGTTCAATTCGTTAATAAATAATGTACATTATGTCCCTATGACATATTATTTGTATACATAAACAACTTTATTGATAAAGCTCAAGTACTAGTAGTAATCTCTTTCTCTGAAATCATTTTAGCGGTACCGGTATGTGAAATAGAAAACAAATTTCTCATATACATACATACATATGTATAAGCATACAGATAATTATTTTATTGTAGGTATACCCTATATATTAGGGTGCTTCTTATTTTTCAACTTTGGAAAAGTAGCCGCATCACTCTGGCATTCGTTTCTATTGCATGAAAAACGCACACGTGATTTCTTTTTTTTTAGATCCAGTGCAAACACTGTTCCAAAAAATAATTTTTTGTTTGTTTTCCAAAACAAAACACTAGGTATGTACTTTTCCGATGTTTTACGAATTCAGAAATTGTCTTTTAGTTTCATTTTTGAGAAGACACCGCTAGAAAAACACAAACAAAAATTCTATTACATTCTGAGACCCAGTTTTTCTGTTTCAAAGATTAAAGTAAAGTAGTGGTAACTACTAAAATTTTAATTCTTTATCTTAAGTATTTCTTAGTCCCTCCCACAAGATGAAAAATCTGGAAAGAACTCCCAAAACTAAGACAGGCCAAACTCTTACTTGGGAACTATAACCGAGAGCGTTACCTATCCTGTATTAGCCTACGCAGGAACAGTCTCAGGAAAATAACGGGCCTCCTCAAAGTCCATTGTAAACTGAGAAGACATCTCAGCATCCTTGGCCTAGTGAGCAGTTCTTCTTGCAGATTCTGCAACGCTCATGAGGAGACACCGGACCACATAATAGGTAAATGCGATGCACTAGTGCATCAAAGACAAAAATATTTGGGCAAGCACCATATAGAAGAGAACAAAATATATTCTCTGAAAATGCCCCAAATTCTTAAATTTCTAAAAGGAACGAATCTGGAGGATGAACTGAGAAACCTCATCCGGTTCAAAAGGGGGGCACAATAGATCTTAAGGTCGCAGTGCAAATATACCCACATAATTCATTCATTCATTCATAGTCCCTCCTGCATCCACTACAAAAAAAAATGTTTCTTGAGTTGAGTGCCATTCATATGAGTTGCAACCTGGTCAGCGAATAATTCATTTAAAGCTATTACTTAACTTAATAGCAACATATTATTACTTTAATTGATTAATGAAGAGAATAAATTATTTTAATTATAAATTTAAACAGAAAATATTTTGTAAAATTATTTAAAATAACAAAAACAACACATTTTAATAAAATCTATGCGACCAACAACTGCGACCTGCGAACTGTCAAATGTGAATTTGCATTCCACAAAAACAAGATGCATTCCACAAAGCTGCGACCAAATAATACGCACGAATTTAGCAAAAAAAAGCTGTTTGCCTGCTTTTTTGTTGTCTGGTTTGCAGCTCTCTGCGACCACTCATAAGAATGAAATGTTAGATTAAGCGATCATTCGCAATTCATAGAAATTCATTTTAATTTGCAGGATAAGCTAACTCTATTTTAAAAGAACTGAAAAAGTGGGCCTAAAGCGCTCTATAAACGGTATAATCTGTCTTACCGACTTATGTTGTCCCGATATCTCAACCGATATCGAAAGTGAGCACGACAAACTCACGATTTCATCAACTGTCAAAAAAGTTCCTCATTTTCATCTCCCATTCTTTCATAGAGTTATTATTTTTGGATTGTCCGTCACATACAACAAACGGTACGGTTTCCTTCACAGTGCGATTTCAGTTCAGTGGGGTACTTTGGTTTACACACACGATACAACTGTTGTACCATAATCGGTACAGTAATTGTATCGTGTAAGAGCGCTTAAGAATCTAATAGAAGTCTTACGCAAAAATTGTAGGCCTTTTAAGAAGCACCCTACTATATGTGCCATTTTCGATCTATATAATGTACATATATGCACTGCACAAAGCTTACATATGAGTGTATTAAAATCAAGATTTTATCTTTATTGTTTGTTCCTTTAAAATACTTTCTGTTTCTGTATTTTGTGCAACAAAATTATTTTTTACGTTATGTTTGTTCATCAGTTGAATTTAAACTCCAAGTGCTTTCAGACGTGACTTGTTTTTAACTGTTACTTTAAATAAGTACATAGTGTTGTCTGCTCCCTCACATTTAACGGTATATAAGTATAAATAAATCTACCTATTAAGTACTCTAAAAAGATATATTTAGAAATCGCAATCCATTAGAAGCTTTACTTCTTTATTTTGGATTTTTGTTTACATTTTTAATTGTTGTATAAAATAATCAAATGAATGATGATTTTGTTGTAAGGTTATGAAGATATCTAATGTATTTTCTTACGCACGTTGTCAGAACTCACAACTGTCAAAAACTAAAAATGACTATGGTTCCATTGACCCCTTTCCAGAAAAAAAAAATACACGTAAACACAACAACAAGTGAGAGGGCACAGGATTCGCCATTTACACTCATTTTGATAGATGCGCAGAACTGAACTAAACCGAAAAGGTTAATGAGTGATGCAGATATACTTTATTAACTGCTTTAGTTTTTTTCTTTCTCAACATCTCGTTTAAAATAATAAAAAAATAAAAATTACTTCAAGTTGTACAAATATTACCATAAATCAATAAGCTTATTCGAGAGCAGTACCTTACCTACTATATAATAAAAAATTGTTGTTTATCTTGAAACCAGAATTTTCCTTATGTGCACATTATCATCTAGAATTAAATTTGCCGTGTTTATAGCGATTAGTATTATGATCAATACTTATAATTCAATGTCATGATCAAAGTGCAGTTATTAGTTTAGCTCAATTATCGGTTATATATGTAATTATATAATTAGGTATATCATTGATACGGTTTTTAATTATATGTATATATATAAAATTGTTGATATCAAATAATCTTATATTAATGTACATATGCAGCCACTCAGCCAGCTAATTGCCCTTCATGAACTTTTCTTATATTTTATGGAAAATATTTACATTTACATATGTAAAATATATTTAATTGAATTTTTATTTAATTTGTAATGGAACGCAATAACATTTTCCTTGACAGTGAAACCTTCAGTCATTACATTGTTTATGACAAATAAAAATCCAATGATTTATCAATTGGTAGTTTGCGTTGGTATACGTGAAAAAACTATATTTTTAAAATTTTCACAATTATAAAAAAAATCCTGTTTTTCGTAACCAGATAATTTTAAGCAACAAAATGTTGTTGTTTGATTGAATATTTGAATTTTACAACAACAGCTTGACTGTTTTACCACAAAGGCTAAAGTTAAATGGTTTGGGAAAGCCTTAATACTATGTTTTTGCTAGAGCCAAAATGAGGTAATTTCTCAAATTAATGGCATTTTCAATTGTCAATCTGGAAGTAAAAAAAAACAGTCTGAATGCGTTCAATTGGGCAAAAGTGACAGTTTTGATTCTGAAAAGAAGAGAATTTCTCTTTTGAATTTGAAATTAGAATCAAAAACAGAATCACTCACACATTCAAAGATTTAAATGTCACGCTTGATAAATGTCATATTTTTTTTTAATTTACAAATTGTGCGAACTGTGAAGTGATTGGTTGAAATACTAATACGGTCACACCAAACTTCAAATTTTTCAGAATCGAAAAAAAACTGTTCAATTGAAAACGCCATAAGAAAAAAGCGTTTGCATTACAAATGCTGTCGTTTACAGCTCATTGTTGTTTAAAATTTCGACTTATGAAAAAAAACAGTAATGTAAGACATATGTACATACATTAATTTTTTACATACAACAAGAATATAGGTTATATAAAATTCTATTCAACATATTTTTTTTCATATTTTTCTTGAATTTTCTTATTTCCACAACCAAAAATTATCAAATAAAGTGTGTTTTTTGATTAAATTTTATACTTTAAAAACAAGAAACTCATCAAAAAATCCTCAAACATGAGTAAATATTTGGTATAACTTTTACCTGCGGAACTAACCCCTGTGGCAATAGTTCCAAAAAAAGGAAATAACATCCGCGGGGATTGATTCATTTTTAAATTGACAATAATTATAGCCGCAATTATCAACAATTGTACAAAATATACACGACTTTTAGTAAATATGTACATGATTTATATTTTCAAAGCTACATATATCAAATTTAAAATTTCACGTTTCTAATATTTTGTTTTAACTTTTGGCCAAGAAGGATTCGGTTTGTGAAATTAATAAATAGAGAAATACAACATAACAAATTGATACAGTTACAATAGTATCAATTGGAGATCAACTGATCGACAAACAAAATTCAATTTTTTAAGTTTTAAAATGATAATTGTTTCATACGAATAAAATTCTAATCTCGGTTAATAAATTTTTCGGAATCTTTTGCTGGATTTTCAACTTTCTTATTGAAAAACTGTATCGAATTCAAAAAGAAAAATGTATTTATGTTTGAAACTAGCAAACCCATAGTTCACACTTTAAATCCAAATTGTAGGAACCCTGCAAGATGTTAATAATCAAAAACTTGGATTTAAAGTTCTCATAAGAACTCTAACTCTCTAGCAGTCATGACTAACTTGGCTGGACTATTGAAACATTTGTTAAAATATATGCAAATATTTAATTCTTGTATTGCTGATTAACTGATTTGGTATTAAAAATGTAAAGTTTTGGGTAGTCTTAAATAAAAAGTTATAAAAAACTTTAATGATCCAATACCCACTTCCTAGCCTTAAACGTTTTAATTTAGTAAAAATAGTATCTGCATTTCGAATTTTGATTTCTCTACACCCTGTATATAACCATTAATAAAGCTCATTCATTAACATCGAGTATCGAATTAGCGCTTTTGTTCGCAAAACATAAACAACCTTTCATCAATCTCTTTCATCTCCTTTAATTCCATACATGTGAGCAGGATAAAAGTATTCGCTTTACCACCCAATTCTAACAACAAAAACAGATACTGAAAAAACAAACGTAAGAAAAAAAATAAAACAGACATCTTGAATAAAAGCTCTTCCAGCTTCCAGTAAAATTTTGACATCACTTTACTTACCAGCTGAGCTGCTGAGCCGCTGATGAGTGAATCGAGTTTTTGAGTTCATTCATTTTCAGAAAATTTTTCATGCTGTGCGGTTGCATCGTCAAATCGGTAGATTTATATTTTTTGTTATTTTTTTTTTCTGTGAAATAAATAACCACGAGTTCAATTGAAAACGAAATAAAAAGTGAAACTTATTTAATTTTCATTTCCCTTACTACAAAGAATCGAAAGAAATAAGAAGTTCATGATTTCCATTTCTATTTATTTCTAAGTTTCTGATGATAACGCCTTCTTGCTTAACCAACTCGACTTGTTTTTTTCAGTTTAAATTTTTGTTGTTGTTTTTTGTGTTTAATAGACAACCACGAAACAAAGTGCTCTACTGACCATTAATTGACCAACCAACCAGTCTGAGGTTTTTTTTTTTTTATTGGAAAAAATCAAATAGTAAAATATTAATTTATTGTACGGGTTTTCGTGTTTGATGTGCGTGTGCATGATTTGATTTTGATTACATCGAAAATTTAAGTTCAGTGAATAATTCCTCCGGTTGTAATTAAACATTAAATTCCATTGCAGATAGTAATCAGCTTTATCATCAGACAGAAGTAATGGCCAACTACGACGATGTAAGTAATTCAAGTATATAAATCAATTAAAACAAATATACCTACCTACTTTATTCATATTCTATTTCAACATAATTGTTGCTTAATCCATTTTCAATTTTTGTTTTTTTTTTTCTTTTTGACACAGGTTATGCAAAGAGCCAGAACGGCATTCGCAAGTGGAAAAACCAGAAGTTATGAATTTCGGTAAGTTCCATATGGGTACCTACCTATACAAGTTTTATATTTTTGTATTGATATTAATTTTAATTTTTTGTGAATCTCGAAACAAAAATACTAGCTTTAACAAAATTTCGTAATAAACCATAAGTCAACTTAACTAGATAGCTTCAGAAAAAAATAACAAAACTATAAAACTTTCGAAAGAAATTGCTGCGGTAAATTACACTTAATTGTTGTGTGAAGAATAAATAAAACATACAGACAAACAGACGAACAGAAGATAGGTACTTTACTTATTAACATTAAACTTTCTGCAAACCTTGTCGTTAGGTTGTTTCTTTTTTTTTTTGTGGCTTATTTGTTTTATTGTCTATTTGTATACACAACCATCTGGCCTGGAACCGGCTTTGTCGCTTTAGTCATCTTTTCTTTATGTTTTGCTGATTTATTTTATGTCAAAAATGTGCTAGGAAATAAATAAAGTGTTACTTGTTTTAACTTTTAGAACAATAAAAGCAACAAATTTAAAACCAATATTTTTATATTCTACCTAATAGGTACATAGTTATACCTATACATTTTTTGTACATAGTAGATAGACATAGGTACCTACATGCACAAAAGTAATTTGTACCTATAAATAGTATTTTTATTAGTAAAAGGTCATTTCTTAAACTGGAGTAGGTAGATAAGATCTAACTATTAGTTCGTTTTATAGTTTTTTTCCGACATTAATACAAACGTTCAGGGAGTACCTATATACATACGTGGCCAAAAATAAATAATATTTCTGTAATTTTTTTCAATTAATAATTTTATATTTTCCGTATATGGAAGATAAGAGATTCACCTTTTACTCCTGCTTTCATAAAATTATCTATCCCAGTTTAAAAAGCTTCATAGGGCTCGAAGTGAGCATTATAAATTGCCATAAATATTTCAAAAAAAAAACGAATCTGACCAATATAATTTGAATCTGTGTTTTTGCACACCATTCAAATATAAAAGTAATTTTTTTGCACTGCAGTCAAGTGGAGAAGTCAACCATATTGCCAACAATTATTAATTATCTTTCACTTCTTTTCATTCTTTTTCCTTGATGGCTTCCGGTTCCGAAAGCAAACGTTAACGAAACTCAACGAAAGGCAAAAACGATGTTTTATGGGGCTATCAATTAATTTCCTTGAGTTCGCTAAATTACATGCGACAACTTTCGACAGCGTCCCTCAATAACGGTTAGCACTTATTCCTTTAGAATTTCTTTTAACTGGATAATAATAAAGGTAGATCCATAATAGACGGAAGTGATGGAATCAACGAAAAGTAGATTTGCGAACACTTACATATAAAAAAGTCATATCGTTCATATCGGTTCTGAATAAAGTACAAGCATCACAAGTGTGTTTAAAAAAACTCTTTTGAGAATATAGAATGGAACATAGTATGTATATAAAGTACTAATTGCGGGGCAAGTTTTGGATTCGTCAAAAAAATCAAACTAGATTTCAATGAGACCTAACCTGACCTTTAATTAGATTACGATAATACTAAACTCCACAATTCTATCTGTTTTTCTGTAGCTACAAACATTCTGAACAACAGAATAAGCTTTTAAATTCGTGTGAGGTTTCACGTTTACTTAAAGTTCAAAGTTGAATAAAAATTTTGATTTCCAATTTGATTTGATTTTGAAATCCACTGCCACTTACGTCTTCGTATGAACTCAATGGGTTCCTCAACTGTTCTCGTATGGATTTCATTATTTCAGACATAATATGTAAATATTATTTACAAATGTTTATAGTTTTCTTGTGACAGCGAGTGTGAAGTTCTGAATCCATATTGGAGTGGAACACTAGTGGCTTGGTCTTAGCTTATAGAATTGTTTCTAACCGTAATGTAAGGTTTGATTGAATTTCCCCAATAGTGCCAATAGCCGCAAGTAAATACGTTAAAAGTAAATTCTAAAGAGCGTCTTGTACAAGATGTGTCGGCTCGAAAGATAGTCTAATTGTAATTTTATCATCGAATAACTTGATATTTTCTGCAAACTGATTCCAGGTTCATTGTCAAAAAAAGTTTTTAAAGTATGCTTTTTATCAATTTTTTAGGACGCCAGGCTCTATTAGTTTGAATCTGTTTACTGTTGAAATTTCAATGAATGAACATTAAATTCTGAGGAATTAGTGTAAGTTTGACCGACTCACAAATAAACGTGACTGCCTCAACAAACATACAAAGCAAAAACCAACATATAGATTTTTGTGAGAATACATTTATTTATGTATCAATTAAGAAAACATACAAATTTTACACGACAATTTTGAGTCGTTATACAAACATTACATAATCCCGCAGCATGAGCGATGTTAACAGAAGGAAACATAATACATTTGCTTAATTTAAAATTCAAGGTTATCGATTATTTGTTTTTAAATTCGCACAAGTAATAAAAATTCATAAAATACTGAGTTCGCCATTGCCATCATCATTAACATAAGCCGCTGAGATTCCAAGACATAAATAAACAAAAAAAAAAGCTAAACTTTTTTCTTATTCTGAAGCTTAGCGGAAAAGTATCAAGTTTTATTTTACTGTTTTTTTAATCTCTTTTTTTTTTTTTGTTGAATAAGATGAATGAATCAGCAATTTGGTAGGCTACTCGTATATCGATTTATCGATTACTAAAATTTTGTTAATCCTGTTTTAGGTATGATATCAGGAATCCCTTCTGGGACATCTTATTTGCAGTTTTA
Organism: Syrphus vitripennis; assembly: GCA_958431115.1. Lineage (NCBI taxonomy): Eukaryota > Metazoa > Arthropoda > Insecta > Diptera > Syrphidae > Syrphus > Syrphus vitripennis. The sequence continues at coordinate 76,198,381 of OY288109.1, read as the reverse complement.
TAGTCCACAAATATAAAACACAGAAGATACAATTTTGCAGTGCAAACTTGTGTCAATTTTGCCACGAGTACGATAACTTAGGTGCTAAAATTAAATAACGGATTTTTGAATTTTTAATCACACGTTATTTTTTGTGAATATTTCTCCTCAACTCAATTTTTTTTTCGTTTTCTTTGAATCATGCTCTCCCAAACGGACGTGTTTCCTGTTTCTGTCGCTGCAAAAACTAAAGCAATAATAACATGATGTTGTTTTCATTGACAACCACGTGTTATTATTATTATTATTGTATTTGTTATTATTATTGAATCGCGCCGGTCTGAAAGGGAGCTTAAAATCGCCTCCAGCTCCACCAATTTGAATTATGCCTTGTTATTTTTTTTTTCGAATTTGCCTTGCAATCCTGCAAACACTCAAAACATAATTTATTCAACTACGATTTTGAATTTTTTGGTAAAACTTTAATAATTGAAAATAAAAATCCTTGTGGATAGGTATCGAGAAAAAAAAATTGATTTTACTGTGTTTAAATTAAATTTATTATTTATGTTTTCAATTAATAATCCTTATAACTTGATATTAAAAATTTCAATTTCAAAAACACACACTTTTTGACACAAAATTCATGTACCTAAATAAATAAAGTTAAAAGCAATCACTTTTACAAAAGGATTGTTTTTAGTTAGTAAAAACGCTGTTTTATCAAACAAAGTATGCGATATACAGTAGTGGCCATAGAAATAGCACACCTGTTTGTAATTTTTTATCTTTATTGAATTTCAATATAAGAAACAATTAAACCGTGTTCCGTGTCATTCACGACTAAAAAATAGCTTGTGGAATTAGTTATGCAATATTTAATTTGCTATTTCTGTGGCCACCAATGTATGTTGAAAATTTGCATATCCAATATCAGTTTAAATTATCTTCTGCTTAAAAAAATAAACAAAATTGCTTCAACCAATAATGAAAAAATTAAAAATAAAAAAAAAATCATACTGTCTTCTCTTACCGCCTTTCTTTTCAATTCTTCTTTCCCTTGTTTCCATCATGATGCTTTCTTCTGTCCTTTTCATCTTCTCTGCTATTTTGCACCCTTTTCCAGCTAATAATTACTCAATTTTTTGAAAATTAAAAAAAAAATATGAAACATTTTAGATGCTTTTGCAAAATTAAAAAAATCAAAACAAAAATGCACATTGGTCTACAGATGTTATTTTGTTTGAGCCATACATCATGCAGTAATGTTTTTCAGTTTGCTTACAGACCCACCCTCGTAGAAATATATTTTTGATGTTTACATTGAATGAAACCCACGGCAGCTAACCTTCATTCATATACTACGCCACTGTGAATAGTAAATTTAAACTAATCAGAAAAAAATCAACTAGAGCTTAAAAACGTGCTTGAGCTGGATCAATTAATTCTCCGTGAGTCATATTTAACATAGTAAAATACTTCTCAATCGACGACCTAAAATAAATTTATTAATACCAAGAGAGAATAGAGGGCGATATAGGAGTTAATATTGAAGCACATTCGAATACAAAATAATAATACTATACAATCGGCTGTTGACCTATCTATTGACCTTGATTTTTGCAATTTTGCAGTCAGAATTGTTCATAAAAACTTGTATTAAACAATGTATATTTATTACCCATTGGATATATAATTTTGTATTTTATTTGAAACAAGAATTGTTCTCCTCCAATTAGAAGGAACGTGAATATATTATTATGCATATTATTATCTGAATATTACAAGGCTATCAACTGATGGCACGTGTCCGATTAGCAGTAATATATCTATTCAGTCATCAGTTAATTATTTGTTGTAGATTTCATTTGCAACAAGATGCACTGGCGTGTGATCTAAATCTGATGAGTTATTTGAAACATGCAAAAAAACATAAAACCAACAATGACTGCGCTTTGCAATGATTGATGACAGCGACTATGACAATGGCCAGACATTTTTTTTAACTTTGCTAAGCAACAAAATGTGTGACCTTTAAAATTCATTAACACATTATTATGTTTGACATGACAGAATCATAAAAATGCCCCTTCATACCGGCAAATTTGACCTTTAACAATGTGTGCGCTTGAAAGCAACAGAAAAGTAAAACCAAAAAAAAAAAAAGAATGGAAATCTTTAATTAATTTGAGCTAAAGTCATTCTAAAATGATTTAGTCAGGTATGTGAATGTGATATGTTGTTCAGTACTAATGAATTCAATAATGAAAAATGAAGCAATAGATTAATCAAGTCATCACACCACCCACTTCGACTTGAGTCCTATTAACTTAGATATTCTTATTATTATTCTTGATTGATAAATATTTAAATGAATTTGTTACCTCACAGAGATGCAATGAATCATAAATTAGCATTGAAGTACTTTCAGTTTGATTTTTTTTTTTTTTTTAAGTACAAAGGGTTATTATTTGAGTTAGTACTTTCGCTATTGTTGTTTTATCATCTCCGCCTGATGCCTTAGTCTTTATCGTTATAAGCGTTTGCATAACTTAAAAGCAAATCATATTCAAAACTTGAAGTTGTATCTTATTGACCCTCTCGAAACAAAATACAAATGTTTATTCTTTGTCTTTTTTTTCAGTTCCTGTTATGTTGTTTTGTTACATGTTTTGTGTATACAATATGGACATGAAGGAATAATTGACTTGAGAGTGATAAACCCAATGACTTAAGCGAATAACAAAATTCTACTAGAGTTGATTTGAATTATGGAGACAAAATGGTTTGTTTATTAGATTTATTAGATTTTCGTAAACTAATCTACAGGAACTGTCATAATTAGGAAAAGAAAATCCAAATATGAATTTGTGAAAAGCAGATTTAGTTAAATTCACAACCAAGAATTAATAAAACATTAGAAAATTCATTTTTTTCATTGATCCTACGTTGTAGGTGTAGTGACTGGACACTACTTAATAGGAAGACATGCACTTCGACCAAACATTGGTCTAAGTCTGCTGGATTTCCCAACCAACAGCTACTTTTACCTAACCTAACATAATATACTCGGTGTCTCTTAAGCAATGGTCCAATATAAATAATGGTGATGCATGACCTTTCAGAATTTAGTACTTGTTTATGAACATGAACCAGACTTATATCGAAAGTTATAACTATCAGAGCACAAAATAAAAAGCTATTACTTATCAGAGCATTAAAATGTCACTTTTGTCAAGATTAAAGAAAAATAATTGCTTCAGTTTGATAAACCTGAACCACTCCCTGGCTATAAAACTCTTAAATTGCATCTGTACGAAAAACCAATAAGGGGATTTTGTGGGACTTTGGATATGTTTATGAGTCTATACTCGTAGCAATCATAAAATTTCTTGAATTGATTATTTTGACATCGGACCCTAACATTCCTAAACTAAACAACAAGTACTAAATTCTGTAAGGTCATAACCTGGCCTATCACCATATTTCAGTTTAAAAATTATGTATTACTGGTACAACCTGAATAGTCCAGGCAAATGGAAATCGAAATTTTTTTCACAGTTGAACTATTGAGGGTGTTCCGAAACTCAACGTCAAGCGGGTACCTGGTGATAGTAGATTGTATTCGTACTGGGAAAAATAAAAAAAAAAATATACATCTTACTTTGTTATATAATAATGGCAATATTTCGAAATGTAAATGTTTTTGGTTCTGTAGTCATATATTTCAATATTTTCACTTCATATCAGTTTTAAGTGAATTATACGAATTCCCAATCAAACATCGGTTTAACAGATAGATCTATTATTGCATCCGGTATGCTACTATATACGTTTGAAACGCTAGGTTCCGGCTTTCACTCGTAATCGTGCCTTTTTTTTTGGATTTAATGTTAGGATCGCGGCCTAATTTTTTTCTTTCTAAAATAAAATACCACCTCTTGGCCTAATTTAATCTAATTAATTGTAATTGTGAGAAAATACAAGCCAACAATCGATTTTTTAGCTGAAAATGCAAAAATGTTCTACGTGTGCAAACCTTCCAATCAGCAATCTTCTTCATTGAGTGTAAGAACCGTACAAATATAGGTACTCGCGCTGTTATAAAACTTAATCACTATAATTTTCAATTAATCCATTATTTCGTTATCAACAGTAAAGTTTATTGAATTTTTATTTACTTGTATTTCAAAATTAAAAACATAAGAGAATCTTATATTTTTTACCCCCTTCCTAACCAAAAAATTGCTCCTTCCACCTAAATGTAGAAAATGGGTATTTTTTTTAAATGCACCTTATGCATCCTATTTATTTGGACAGTCTGGGGAGTATTTTGAATATTTCTGCCATGTTAACATGATACAAAAGTGAATGCCATAAAAAAATTATTTTAATTATAATTTTTTTGTATTGAGTTTTTGTTTTTTTCTTTCATGACCGTCTTAAGGGTCCAAAAACCTTTAAATCTTGTAAGGTTTTATGTTGATTTCTGTGGAAATTTACCACCAGCACAGCAGTTAACAAGTAAAAGCATTTGCTTTTGATTAGGCATATGACCCAATATGTATGTTACCTCAAACTTGATCATTCATTTAATTCATAAAATTTTATTTAACTTACAGCAAAAAACAATTGGAACAACTTCTGAAAATGTACGAAGAGCACGAATCTGATATGGTAAGCGCATTAGAAGCTGATTTGCGTCGTCACAAACAGGAAAGCATAACTGTTGAAACAGATGTGATGAAAAACGATGTCAATCACATATTGTATAATCTTAAAGAATGGATGCAACCAGAAAAGGTTAGAAAAAAAATAAATTGACAGAAAATTTGTAAAAACATTATTCAATGATTTTTTTTAAAACTATATTTCAGCCTTCAAAATCATTTGTCAATCTACTTGATAATGTGAGCATTTACAATGACCCTTTTGGTGTGGTCCTTGTTCTTGGTGCATGGAATTATCCGCTACAATTGTTATTAGTACCTGTGGCATCTGCGATAGCAGCTGGTAATTGTGTTGTAATCAAACCCAGTGAGATCTCAGCCAATTGTGCTAAATTCCTCGCCGAAACAATACCTAAATATTTGGATAATGTAAGTTGTGAAGTAAAATTTTGTCTTTTGATTTTAATTTTTTTTTTTTGGTTCTCTTCATAAAGGACTGCTATCCAATTATAACAGCTGGGCCAGCTGACACTGCAGAACTTTTAAAACAGCGTTTCGATTATATTTTCTATACAGGTTCAACGAAAGTGGGAAAACTTGTTCATGCAGCTGCCAATAAATATCTCACTCCTGTTACATTAGAACTAGGTGGAAAAAGGTAATCTTTCAAAATCAACAGATTGTTTATTTTCATATTAAAAAAAAATCAAATTCGCAGTCCTTGTTACATTGACCAAAGCGCAGACATACGAATCACAACAAAACGAATTCTCTGGGGAAAACTTATAAATGTTGGACAAACCTGCATTGCTCCAGATTATATATTGTGCTCAAAAGAAGTTCAAGAGAAGTTTATTGCCGAAGCCAAAGACGTATTAAAAGAATGGTATGGAGAAAATCCACAGGGGAGTCCCGATCTATGTAGGATAATTAATGCCAATAATTTCCAGTAAGTCATGCAGTTATTAAAACTTTTTAGAGACTTACCTAATATTCTCTTCTCGATAGACGCCTCCTTGGACTGATGAAATGTGGAAAAGTTGCCGTTGGTGGAAAGTATGATGCTGCAGAACGATTTATCGAACCAACAATTCTGACTGATGTCAGTATCGATGATGCCATCATGCAGGAGGAAATCTTTGGTCCTATCTTGCCCATATACAATGTAGAAAATGCATACGATGCAATCAATTTTATAAATTCCAGGTAACATCATCATCTCACACACTCTTTGTGTGTCTTTAAAATTAAATCATTCATTTGTGCCGTCGTCGAGACACATCTTTTCATTGAACACAGCACAAATACTATGATTTGAAATTTTAATTTTTCGTTTTTTATTTTCAAAATTTAATTTAAATGAAATAATTTGTTTAAAAAAACACCAACAAACAAAAAACAAAAAAAACTTAACGAAAGCTAGAGAGGTACCTTTGGTTTCGTATATATTCTCTACGGATAGTCAAGTACAAGATCTATTTGTTCATGGAACACAGTCAGGAGGAATATGTTTGAATGAAACAATCATGCATTATACTGGTAAGAGACTTCGGTGTTGTGTAAATTGCTTATAAGGCAATGGAACAACAACTCCTTTTATTACTCAAACAATTCCAAAAAAACACAAACATATACAACATGTTTCTTTTTCCTTTAACGTACATTCTTAAATTTTCTTAACATATATACATAAAACGTAAATCTTCTGCTATCGAATATAAATATCTTTTTGGTGATTTGGGCTTAAAAACGAATACATAATTTTTTTTTTGCAAAATATAAACAAACAATCCTGTTGTAAATAGTCTATTTATTTAAACTCAAATATATCCTTTTTCGTAAAGAAAAAACTAAGCTAGGTTTTGGTTGCGGTATATATCAATAGATTTTGTATAATATATTGTACAGTTACTTGTGTAAAATTTACATATTTGCGTTGTTAGAAAAAAAAATTTAAAGGAGAGTCATAATCTTCGTTAGATCCGCTAGCAACATGTGATTAGATTGAACTGTGCACATTTCGATACTTAAAATTTGAGGGCTTCCACAATACGATCCAGCAAAACAGCTGCCTTGACACAAAAAAATTGTTCAAAAATAAATAAATTGTTCTGTACCTAGCCAACAAAAAAAAACTGATCACTAGCAGATTTGTTAAGTGGGACAAACAAATCTTACTTGGGTACTGAGATTTTTGTCGGAGATTAGAGAGAAAGAAATTTGCTGAACTCCTTACTGAATTCTCTTTCCCCAGCTGAAAAAGTGGTTCTTTTTGCAAACAATCATATTTTTTCTGTGGATTGCAAGTATCAAAACGATAAGTAGGTTAAAAACAAAAGCGCAATGTGAAAAAAAAACTCAGGCTCAAATCCCTGAAACGAAACTTATGTCGTTTTCAATTGGCAATCCGGAATTGGTTTTAGATTCGGAATCCCAATTGAACAGTTTTTTTCGATTCTGAAAAATTTGATGTTTGGTGTGAGAGTATTAGTATTTCAAGCAATCACTTCACAGTTGTAAATTTAAAAAAATATGACAATTATCAAGCGTGACATTAAATCTTTGAATGTGTGAGTGATTCTGTTTTTGCTTCTGATTTCAAATCCAGAAGAGAAATTCTCTTTTTTTTAGAATCAGAACTGTCACTTTTGCCCAATTGAACGCATTCAGAATGCTTTTTTCTACTTCCAGATTGCCAATTGAAAACGACATTAAATATCTACATATGTTTATCACACACGAGCTTATTTGACAGCTTACGACGAGAAAAAGTAGATCATAAGATCATACTGGTTCATCTAACTCATCTATTAAATATAATTTTGAACAACGTACATAAGAAAAATATTTGTTGAGATGGGTGAGAAATAAATTTTTTTAATGTTCTCAAGTAATATGAAAAACTTTCAATAGATGGCGCTTTGAAGCTTAGAATAGTTCAAGCAATTCCTATTCATAAAATCTAAAAATAAATCAAGATGTTATTGAATTGAATTAAAAAAAAAAAAAACAAATACAATTTTCGCATTCATACTATGTACATATTTTCATAAATATTTCATATTGCATATCATATTTTTTGTTTCATTCTTGTATATATTTTTCATCAATTTTTTGTATTAAAATAATATTAATTTAAGAATATAAAAAAAAATATTTTTATTGATGATCCCCAAAAAATAGAATAGAGAAGCCATTGGTTGTGTATGTCTTTGATAATTCAAAGTCAAACATTAAGAATTTCCTTAATAATACGTCAAGTGGTGGATTTAGCATCAATGAAACAATAATGCACGTTGCAGGTACCTACATTTATTTTTTATTAATATTAAAATATACAAAATTTGTTTTATATTTTTTTTCTTCATTTAACAACCACTTTGTTGTGTGAATTTTGCAATTTGCAGCACTTTTTTAATAAATTTATATTTATTTCTTGATTTGATTATAACTAGAAAGAAACAAAATTTCAGGTTAGGCAAAACATGTTTAAAATTGTACTTTCGTTACAAATTGTTGAGAGGAAAAAAAGTTTGTATTCTGTTGATAAAAAAAAGTAAAGTGCCGTAAAATTGAAATTGTAAATTTGTCATTACCTCATTAGGTATTGTAAATAAATTATTTTCGCTAACAACAAAAATTGTTTAATATATCTGATGGATTAAGTTAAAACACTCCATATATAACAAAAATAGTACATATGAACATCAAAACAAAAATATGCATGTATTGAGGTGACGGGATTTATAAAATTTGTTTATTGTTTATTTATATTTTTAAGATGTTTTTTTTTTTAACAGATCAATGTTTTTAAAAGGTATTTAAAAAGCCGTTGAGAATAACGAGTTTTCCCATTTTGCAGAAATTACTAAAAAAAAATATATTTTTAGTATCTTTTTTAATTTTTTTTCAATTAATTTTTTTTTCAAAATGGGAACACATTCCAAATAGAAACATTCAATCAAAACAATAGTTTTATTATTAAATAATACCTTTGTGTATTTAAAACTATAGTACTATGTATCATGAAGAATTTTTGTTGGGTTTGCAATACCGAATTGGCCTCACTATAGCTTCACTATAGCTTTCAGTCGTGATAAATTAAAACTATCGTACTATTATGACGCTGAAAGAACACTTTCCAATAAACGAACAATAAAGTGCAGCACAGTGGGGCGAAATACTTCGACAGCCGGAATAAATAAGAGACAAAAAAATTGTTTTAAAGGGAGTTGAATTGAAGTGAGGTGAATTTTATGAAAAAAAATCACTTAAAACTGAAAAAGACACTCAAAAATAGCAGCAATATTGACAAAGTCATATCAAAGCCAAAATTTCAAAAAAAAGAAATAATATTTTATAATGTTCAAATTGTTTTTTTTTTTTTTTTCTCAAAATTGTACGTTATTAGACAAATTTCAAAGTCAAGATATTCTATTAAATTATAAATATACAAATTAGGTAAAACAAAATTGCGTTCTTTTGTGCACCGGCTTTGAAAGGATTGGTGTTCGCAAGATATCAAACAATAAGAAATCTCACTGTAGAAACGTGTGAAAATTCACTTATACTAAAGCTTTAAAAAATATATGTATATATTCCACATCAGTTTAAACGCAATGTCACAATTAAAATAGAACTAAAGCATTTCTTTCAATTTCGAGCTAAGTACCAAATAAGCATCAAAAACATATAACTATTTTATCAAATAATGCTTTAGAGTATTTATATCTGTCTCATTCACTTTTTGATTTATTCCCGACTTACTTAAACGGGGGGCCCCTCTGTACGCCACTATGGTTTATATAAAGGAAGATTATAAATTCGGTTTGATAAATTAGATCGTATGTATTGTATTTAGATAGATTAATTATTTATTAATTTTTATTACTCATGTATTGTCATTTGAATTAACGCTTTAAAACTTAAAAAATACAGCTTTTCTTAAACTTTGCGCATGATTTTTTTCCAATTAATTTTTATTTTTATTCATATTTAATTACTGATAGAAATTAAAAGAAAAAACCTCTATTTAATATATCTACTTAAAATTAAATTTAATCCTCTACGTCCTTTTTAGTTGACACACTTCCATTCGGAGGTGTTGGATACAGTGGAATGGGATCTTATCACGGAAAATATGGATTCGATACATTCACGCACAAAAAATCGTGTCTAGGAAAAAATTTCAATCCGCTTGGGGAGTTTTTGGCATCGTAAGTAAAATTAAAATAAAACAAAAACTTTATCTTTGTTGGCAACGCCAAACTCACTATTTTTATACATTTGTCATTACTACAAAAAATATTATATCCGGTATCTGAGCCTAGAAGAAGATAGAATATTGCAGAAGCAATTTGGCTTTATTAAATATTTTAAATGGAAACAACTTTTAACTAAATAACGATCTTTATTAAGTTCAGTTTCTTAAAAATATTAAATAATAATTTTATTAATTTTAAACAAATTTTAGTGGCCGCTATCCACCATACTCTGATCGCAAAACCTCAATTCTTTCAATGATACTCAAGAAACGAAGACCATTCCCCAACATTTACTTTTCACATCTTGTCGCGCTTGGTCTAGGAGTTGGATTGACTCTGTTAGTGAATAATTATCTGCAGGTAAGATACAATTTTTATTAGTTTACTTTGTTGACACTAAACGGTTTTATAGCACAAATTTAAAATGTATTTCAAGGGAAAATTTTTGTCTCGCTAAGAATCAAATTTGGTATTGTGCATTATATCTGCATCCGGGCATTTATGTAGTTGTTCAGCTACATTTTAAAGTTTAATATGAATAATCATTATTTGTATAGACATCATCATTTGATTCACTGTACTTTTTTTAAATTGAAAATAAAGAGCCATAAAATGTTTATTCAAATATATTTAAATTTCAGTAATTTGTAGAGTATTTTGTGAAACATTAGTATTTTGTGTGTGTAATTTTAAGTTTTTGAATTTGTTAACAGTATTTTCAATGTATATTTATTGCCTATTTATGATTATTATTCGTTTACTAACAGCATATTCAAGGACACCTCATTGTAAAATTGTATTTTTTTTTAACTGAATAAATAAACATTTTTAAATTTCAATTAATTTGAAATTGTTTGGTTTAAATATGGTGGTATTAATTTTTCTCTATTTTCTAAGATACTTCCTTTTTAATTTTTGATTTTAATTTTTTTCTATATTTCAGGAGAGCGACAAAAATTAAAATTGTGATGTTGTTTTGAAATTTATAAATAATAGATGTGCATCTTTGAGAGAGAAAGATAAAATGTTGTTAAAATAAAAAAATATGAAATTGTTATGTTTTTGTACATTGGTGATTTTTTTATAAATGGATTTTTTGTAATTGTTAATTGTAAATAAGGAAATAAAAGAGAAAAAAAAACATTTTTTTTATGATAATTTGATTTTTTACTTTATGTATGTACTATAGCGGTACTCTTGGATTTGTACAGTACGATGACAGAGAAGGGGAAAAATTGGTTCTTCAATTCTGTCTGTCGGTCTATTTTTTTTCGTTACTTATTTATCTCGAAAACGGCTCTAACGATTTTGATGAAATTTTATGTACATAAAATGACTACATCAAAAACTATTTTTCAAAAAACCGTACACTGTACATGTTTTCGATTTTCATAAGAGAAGTATTCAAACTTTTTTTAAAACGGGTGTAGGCATACTTTTATTGAATTTATGTTTATAAGTGTATATTATTAAGACTAAAAAATTGGTTATATTTGGCTTTATATTTAGAAAAAAAAACTGCTTTAACGGTTTTTCGATATTTAACTTTTACCAATGCTGAAAAATTCTAATTTCAGGAAAATTATCAAGACGTTATGAACGCATTAAGGGCCAACCATGATCAGTTTATGTGAGCTTAAGTGTAACGAGTTTTGTTGGCTATGGGCCGATGCTGACATGCAAGTTCCCTTTATTTAGCTCGTCGGTGGGGTGGTTCCTTGGCCCTTCACTCATTACAAAAAAAAATTATCATGCCAGTCTGAATGCATCTTACGATGTTTTTTTAAGATGCGCGATAAATTTCTCTATACCCTCCCTTCCTTGGTCGTCTCACTCGCCTTGACGACCCCTTAACTAGGCGTCTTAAAACCTCATTGCGATCCTCTTAATATCCCTCCTCATCCTTTATTTTAACTTTCTAGTAAAAACTCATGATTTTATAAATTCATTATTCATTTATTTGATTTACTTTTATTCATTTCAAAAAAAATTAATGATTTTTTTTGTTTCAAAGAATATTCATATTATACAGTTTATTACATTCAAAATTTACAATAAAATTTAATTCTTTTCAATTTATGTTTATTTAATCCCCTATCCAAAATTCTTTTTAATTCTATTAAAACGCGTTCGATTTATTGTCAAAAAAAAATATGGGAATTCTTATCTCCTCTTTTGTCTAAACCAAATTTCAATAATAATTTAACACTTTTCCCCTGTATTTAAACCCTTCAAAAATTTTTAACCGGCTCGAATAAAAAAACCAAATTTGAGTAATATAAATTTACTGACTTACCCAAAGATTCCGGCGATGAAGTGGCCACAGCATCCCAGCAACTTGGTCTCGATATAATTAATTTACAGCAAATCACTCACTTTACAATCTGGTTGCCTTGCACCTTTTTTTATTCACTCCGGTAAAAATTATACTAAAATATTTAATTAAATTACGTTTCGCGTTTCAATATGCCTTAAAAAATAATTTGGATACCGACTCAAATAAACTAAATTCTTTTTTTTTTTTAATTATTTCAATATTCAAAATTATTTAAACGATTTAAGGTTATTTTTTTTCTCTTTTTTTTTATATATAGTATCGAATTTCAGCCAACGATAATTTAAGTGACAGAAGTAGGTATTTTCCTCTATGAACCAATATTCTGAATTGGATTCTTTGTCCTTTTTACGGATTGCTTTTCTATCTCTCCTTCAGATCCCTGATAAGGTTGCTAGTTTTGGGATAGCCTTCCCCAATAGAATTTAGATATTTTATATCCTTTTTGTTAATTTCTTTGGCATATATGAATTTTCATATACAAAAACCTTTAATAAAAAAAATTAATCACCATTAATTAAAGTACCACACTGATTTTACGTTATTTAATTAAATAACGAATATTAAAATTTGAATTTTCTTTAGAAATTACCTTTAATAAAAAATTCTCAAATGAATTTAAAAGAAGAAAAACGACACTGCGGCAAAAATCCTTTGTGATTTTTTATTTTTTTATTTTAGTTTAATAGGTAGGTACACTAGTCTTCAGTTACTGGACCGTATAGTGCGAGCGACAATTGAAATATGATTATGCCCAGACAATAACCGAAAGTTTAATTTTTGCTTACCAACAGATGATCTGCCGGTACATAGACAGATCCGTTGAGGTTGTTAACCTCATAGTTAACGACCCTCCCACTTGAGTAAAAAAATCTTAAATTAACTTCCCCTCAACTTTCTCCTAAAATTCTACTCAGAGAAAGTCTGCAAAGCTAAGTACTAAAACTCAACAGCGTGAACAGATTCTACAACCTTTTTTCTTTTTCCCACAAACTATTGTGATCTATCACCAAAGCTTAAGTTGCCGAATGACAACCATTAATCTTAGTTTTTTTTTAATGGCCGTCGCGTCGGGAAGCGTGATGTTATATTCCGAGATTCGATATTATTTTTTTTTTTTTTTTTAATCAATAAGATATGGAATTTAATGACATATTAAATTGGTTACATAAGCTAGTGTCAAAATCTTACGAAACCTGCCAGAAGCGTCGTTAAAAAAGAGTTTACCAATAAATGCGTCTCGCAACTTGAGGGCTTACCATAATAGACGGAGGCTTCCGTATGAAAATGAGCGAATACAAGGAAATAATATCACTTTCTTGCTTTCGATAGCGAAAGTTAACGAAGACTACACGGAAGACACCCAATCGCAATTAGAGGCGCTTCATTTAAATCACTTGTATTCGCTTCGCTTCCTACGACAACTTTCGCTGACGTGGAATGACTATAGCTCCACCTTAAAACTTACTCTGGTGGAGTAATACCTTTAAAAGATTTAAGTATTCTGATACTTATTAATACAAAAAAAAATACGACTATTAGATTGCATTTGACCTGTAAATGTGGTAGGGACTCCAAAAAGAATAACATTCCATGTATAAGGCTAATTATTTGGGGAATATTTAACATGTCTATTGCTGCAACCCAGGTAATGTTCTTGGATAAGTGAGTATACCTTTGTATATGAAAACTATAGTACTCTCATGGTGGAAGTCGAATGGGGCGACATCTAATGTATGCCGGCAACCCTTACTCTTTTTTTTTTGCGGAGAGCTTATGGAGGTTTTAAATGATATTTATTGATATTTTTTGGATGCAATTATACAAAAAATAGTCTCCTCTTGCTCTTTCCACCAATTTTCGACGCTTAAAGACTCACCAAATCGAATTTTCCATCCGGGCAACCCTAAAAAAAACTCGCCATGAGAGTACTATAGTTTTCATATACAAAGAGTATACTATTTATTTTTGGATAGCTAGAATTTTTTTACGACAGCAAGTTATATTTGTTTACTTTGCTTATTAAAATAATGTATGTTCACCAATAATTAACAATCTTTTAAATTTTGAAATGGAACAAACGTCTTTTTCAGTTTTGAAAGTGTGTTAAATTTTTAATCATATTTGCATCGTTTGGTGTATTGTACATGAAATATATTATTCGAATGACAGCGGCATTCTACTCATAACACATTACCAAGTGCTGTGTGGTTCCAGCTTAACGAGCTAAATGTAATCACCCCTTTACATTTGTCTTCTGTCATTCTGCTGAATGCTGACATCCCGATTACCGACTGACATTAGTTTTTTTGTGAAGTCCTCTGAAAACTATTCGTCGTATTTCGTAGAAATTTGTTTTCGCAAAAAACAACAAAGGCAAGACTTTTGAGAAAAAATATACACAAATAGAAGTAAAAATGTCTAACAACGATGAGCTTATTGCACAATTTACCGAAATAACCGGTGCAACAACCGAGTCTGCAAAATTCTACTTGGAAAGCAGCAATTGGGCATTACAGGTAAAAAATCATAAAACACTTCTAGGTTATGTTTGGGTTTATACAAAAAAAAGTGCAATGTAATTAAAATGCAATTCACTGAATTAAATGAAAATTGTGAAATTATTTGTTTAATTCTACGATAAAAGGATGCTTTGTCAAATTATTTGACCAATGCAGCAGACGGAGATGAAGTCAATGATGCATTAGGAGAATTCGACGATGATGATTCTATGCCGCCAACAAATTCCAATCCAACCGGGTCATCTCAGCAAACTGATGAAGCGACAAGTGCTAAATCGAACAAGAAAACTGGAAGCTCTCGAACTACCAGGCCAAAGTATTATAATAATTTTCATTCAAAATATACATTGGGATCAAATGTAACCTTAATTTGTTTCTTAGAATCGCAACACTTCATAACATGTCGCAGAACTCATCCAGCGATGAAGAGGGACAGGCTTTCTATGCCGGTGGCTCAGAGAGATCAGGTCAGCAAGTTCTTGGGCCACCTAAGCGCAAGAATTTCCGCGAAAAACTTACCGATATGTTCCGCCAGGCCCATGAACAAGCTCATGAGCACCCTGCACCATCTACATCGTCGTCTGGTGCAAGTTGGGGAGTTGGGTTGCGTTTGGGACAGACGGAAGATGACCATGCCGTTGTTAATGCCGGTGCAAAGAATGACAGCCGAAAGGCACAATCGGTCGTTTTGAAACTTTGGAGTCAGGGATTCTCGATTAACGACGGCGAACTGAGGCTCTATGATGATCCTGAAAACAAAGAGTTCTTGGAAACTGTTATGAGGGGGTAAGTCAAATGTTATTCCAGGACCAATACACCTACATACATATAACTTGTCTTAACATTATCTCAATAAAAAAAAACATAATAAGTTTTTTCTGCAAGGATTATTTAGCTTAGCTTGAATATTTTCTAGAAATGTTTGCTGCAAAATTTAGTTTTTATTTGATTGTGCCAAAATAGCATATACATATTTATTTACATATTAAACATACAATATTGTTCGAACGTGGATTTTCAACAAGCACAGCGCAGAACCCAAGCTAGCTAAAAAATGTAGATATGGCAGAAAGTGCAAAAAGGAGTGAAACAAATAAAAAAATTTGCTTCCAAATTTATTCCAATCTTGAGTTCATTCGTAACGATGTTGTCATAGTACCTTTCAAATTGCATCATCTTTACCGTAAATAGTTCTTATAACGATACCCTTATTATCATCACACGACATAATCTGTATATTCTCATTATGAGGGAACAAATTTTGGGTGGTAACATCTTAAACTTCATCAATACCTGCAAATGACTCGCTGTTGTCCAAGGTCCAAGTTGCAGGAAGGGGAACAAGATCCATCAAAAAAGCCCATCAATCTAACCTAGCCTAGCAAAATCCTTTGGCAATTATTTCTAAACAGATTTTCATCGATCGTCAACTTTGAAATCATCAGTATCCGAGCCTTTTTATTGTTTCGGTACCGATTGTTTTTATAATAGTCGGGAAGGTACAAACCAATTCAAGAGGACCTCGTAATACTACTCCTTATGAGTCTGAACTTCGAATATGTCGAAGGCCCAAGTAGTACGGCCTTACTAAAACGATATCGGTTGTTAAGTTTTCAAAGTACATAGTAACTTTTCCTAATTGTTTGTTCGTGTTGTAACTATGTTACTCTTTAATTCAAAACAAAAAAAGAATCGATAGTCGGCCAATTTTCCTAAGACATAACACCTTCAACTAGACGACTCCAAAATACAACAGCACCATCGTCGTCAACAGCAAACACGACCGACGCTGGACAGCAAATATTTTTCAAATTTAAACACATTACCAAAAACTTCAACCACTAGCCCTGCTTTCCAATTCCTATCAAAACAACAGCAAAATAAGGATTTTAGCTTAGCGATGCTGCTAAAACTCCTGCTCTAATCTTTGTTGATCAATTGAAATGCATTGGTTCTAAAACATAGCCACTGTTATTGCTGGTTGAATCTAGTACGCTTAAATAATAATATTTCTTCGTGTCACGTTTCATGCCATACCATGTACATTATTATCTTTACTGCTACAAATACTTTGCATTACGTTATATTTAAGACATTCAGATTATTTAGGATCTAAATTCAAATATTCCTATATCAACACGAAAATATACATAAACTTTATTTTCTATTTCTTATAGTGAAATTCCCTCTGAACTTATCGAAATGGGCAGTATGGTAAGCGTTGATGTTGAAGACCATCGACAGGAGGACTTTAAGAGGAAAGTAAAGAAAGTTCAGACATTCAAAGGATCAGGACAGACACTAGGAAGGTATTTATCATGTTATATTTCCTATAGCTCCCAATTATAAAACTCATTTTTTATAACATACAGTCCAACTCCAAATATAGTAGAAACAAATATTGCTGACACACCCGAAGATGGTTCTACTAATGAAGACAATGAAAGCAAGGCTAAACAGCAACTTAAATTAAAGACTGGCGAACCTGTTACCCAGTTGCAGATTCGTTTAGCTGATGGTTCAAGGATTACATCTCAATTTAATCTCACACATACCGTAGGTGATATTCGTCAGTTTATAGAAACGTAAGTAGTTTTAAAATGTCTGTCTTTATTATTTACGACTGGATATACATTTTTGTAATTTTTTTTTAGTGCACGTCCACAATATGCCCATCGAACTTTTATTTTGGTATCATCATTTCCTACACGTGAAATTGATGATGATACTGCAACCATTGAGACGGCTGGTCTAAAGAATGCCGCTATTATGCAGCGTTTTAAATAAAAAAAAAAAGATAGGCAATAAGTGTGCTGGTCGCAAACAACATTCAAATTATTCTTATTTAAATAACTTCACACAATTTTGAACATTATAATAATTAATTATCAATGTTGTATAATATTTTTAGTTTTGTTTTCCTTTTTTTTCTAAAATGTTTAAACCAACTAACGCTTTTTTATATAGATGCATACACATAAAAATATTATAATATGATACATTTGATACAAATAGTGACATTAAGTATGAACACTCATGAGCAGAACAACAAATAACTATAAAAAAGATAAATTCAACTGTATTCAAAATAAATAAAGATTATGTGAAGGTTTAGATAATGTTTTTAATTAAATAATTTGACTAGAAAAGAGGAATAAATTCTTTGAGTTTCTAGGTATTGTCGTCGTACATGATTTTTCGCATAACATGATAAAAGGTATATAAATTATACACTCTTCCATGAATGCCCAGGTAATATTGAACAAAAAAAGTTTTAGGAGGCAGAATTCCAATAAGTAGCAACTAATTAATCTTAATTCTGTGCTTATTTCCTTTAATCTTACAAGGAAGCACTTGCTCGAAATATGATTGGTATAGGTTGCACTTCGACTAAAAAACGTGAAGATAGAAGGACTAGTTACTAGTTAGGGTACCAAATGCAATCTTTGCAAATACGGCATGACAAACTAAGTCGTGAAAACCCAGTTCAAAAGGCAAAAGCATTCGATGTTTTAGCACTGTCGCAGAAGATAGGCAGACGCAAAAACTCCTGGATCAAACATATACAACGACAACTGCATAGTAACAGACAGCCATCGAAGAATGACATTGGACCGAAAAGCGAAATTAAACTCGCGGTCCTATTTCATTTTTCAAAAATTCATTTAAAAAATTATAAGACCGCTACCATACAAAGTCAAACTCAGTCTTACTGAACTAAGCCGCTTCAGAAACACGTAAAACAATCCAAAACCGGGAGGCCTGTAGACAGTTTCTGAGGTTAGCCCGGCCAATAAAAAAAAAGATAGACAATAGGTGTGCTGGTCGCAAACAACATTTAAATGGAAATGGAAATATTAGGGCAAATTCTTAAATAATAATGTAAATAATGCTAAGCAAACAGTTCCAAAATGCAAACGTAAACATTCCTGCTAAGCAGATTGTCCCTTAATGCAGTAGATTTTATTTTCATGCGCAAATGCAAATTTGTGCAAATATTAAAAATATCTTGCGCAAACATATGCCTTTGACATTTCAACTGCATTTTACATTTGCTTCGCACGTGTTTTGCTTTGCATATGTTGCGTTTAGGAATTTGCCCTTATTTTACGATAAGTGTGGAGTTTTTATTTATTTTTCCCTACTCCGATAATAATTGGCTGATGACATGTATTTAGAACTTGAACAAACTTTTAAAATAAAAATTTATCTAAAAAAAAACTCCTATGGAAAGCCGTTAAAAAATCCATAAATTCGGGTTGTCAAAGAACTGTTACTGTGGAACATTTTTCGAATGTATATTGTACTATTTTACTATTACGAATATAAATCCGTATCATAATGATTATGTCTATAAGTAGAAAAAAAAAAATAGCAGCAATTTTTTTATTTTATAATACAAAATAAAAATATTGGTGAATTTAATAAATAACCTATTCTATGTATATACATATATTCATTTTTTAATTTCAAAAAGACAATTTTTGAATTTATATCAGTTTTTTTGTCAAAATAACGGTTTTCAATATAGAGGTTACATTTTGCAACCTTTTTTCTAAATGAAAGGATTTCAACCAAAAAAAAACCGTTTTTATACTCATACTGAATTCTTTTTAACATCCCAACATCTTAGCCTACTTAAATTACCAAGGTGAAAGGAATATTTCAATGAAAGTTATACAATTAAAAAATAATTATTAAAATAGTATCTTTGGACACCCCCCAGTGTTTAGTGTCTTTCTTTGTTTTATAACTAATTTCTTGAAAAATGATTACGTTCGGGGACCTACCGGTTCGGCCTTGTTCGGGTTGCTTTCGATTTCCTATTAAATAAACGGATTCTTTCTTTAGCTGCACAACACGATTGTGGATTGTTTTGCCCTGATCGATGTTATCACCTTTGTTCACTGTCAGTGAGTTAAGTTTATCCTAGAATATGTACGTAAATTAAAGTTGTTTTCACAGAACCCATAGTTTTAGTTGTTAGTCATAACTTATCGGACAGTATCGGTTTTATTTCTGGAAGGAGTACATCAACTAATCTTACACTATTGACTAATTTTAACTGATTTTACCAAAGCATTTGACCGCGTTAATCATCTTATTCTTTTACACAAACTCTTTGAACTGGGGTTTCATTCTAAGTTTCTTGACTGGTTGAAATCTTATTTAACATCGAGAGTTCAAGTGGTTAAGATTGACGATCATCACTCTAATTAAATATTGGTTCTATCCGTGGTCTCTCAGGGTAGCCATTTAGGCCCATTAATTAATTAATTTTTAAAATTCTCAGTGTCTTTTTTTTGCGGACGACTTAAAATATATCGAAGTATAAAATGCTGTTATGACTGTGTTTTATTAAATGACGATTTAAATAAACTGGCACAATGGTGTAATATAAATTCCCTTCTTAATATTTCAAAATGCCAAGTTATGTCTTGTTTTCGTACAATTTCTATTGATAGTTTTTTTTTTGGATCGAGTGGCAAAAAAGAAAGATCAAGGTGTTATCCTTGATACCAAACTGTCTTTTCTTCCAAATATCGACTACATTATAAACAAATCCAGACAAAAGAAGTAGTAAGGGATTCACTTATCCCTATACTATAGAAACTCTTTATCTCTTGTTCGATCGTTGCTGTGTTGTGGAGCCCTTACTACAATAATTCATGCTATCAAAAACAAAAATATTTCAAGGTTTATGTATTATAAACTTCATTGGGGTACTGTTATTCCACCTTATGAAACTAGATGTCTCTTATTTGGTATGCAGAGTTTGGCGAATCGGCGTGCATACTTTGCGATAATGTTTATTAGAGATATACTTACTTATCATATTAAATGCGCGCAACTTCTTGCATTAATATCTATTCGTGTTCCCAGTTATAATTCCAGAGATTATACTCTTTTTTATGAACAATTTCATAGATCTAATTTTGGACCGGTTTCTCGTTGCATCAGGTTAGCAAATTCAGTTTGTACTAGGTTAGATTTTTTGAGAATTTGCACTACAGCTACTTTTAAAATTTATGTTTTAAATGTACTTATTTCTACTTGATACAAGCAAATTTACATATTATATTATATTTATTATTATTGTTATTATTATTTATTATTTTTTGTATGTTATGTTACTATACCAGTGAAATATTTTTTTTTTTAGTATGTAGTAATAGTGAAATATTTTTATCTATTAGTCTATAAGAGAACTTTGATTGTGGAAATGAAATAAATAAATGATATCGTTTAATTAGAGGAATTTAGTCAAAATCTCTAAAAGTTGTATCAGAAACTTATCCTGCCGTGAGCAAAGTAACCCTTTAGTGGGTTAAGCTTAATTTTATACCACAATGGATCTACATTGATCTAAGTGTGACGGTATCAAGACCAACTGTCAGCCCATAAAACCTAACCTAGGGATTGAACTAAGCAGCCAATTTCGGTTAATTAGTGTCATTTAACCAGTTATATTATTAACATATTCCACTGCAAACTAACTGGGCCTTAGTAACCCAATTAAAGTGAAAGTTTAATGCTCTTTTGAGTTTGATTTTGTATTACAAATTTATTAGCAAAATAAAAATCAATCAACATAAATAAAAATATCATACTTAAATAGAATAATAAATTCATTATTAAACTTGACTGAATTCCTCTAAAACAGGAATCCAATTTCAGTCCTAACACTTTCCAAATACTGCATGAAATCCTGTCGCAAAGAATTTCTCCAATCGTAGAATCCATCTTTTGTACTGAAGCAATCCATATATCTGTGAGTAAGTGCGAGGGACAGGGGGAGTGTAACACTTTTATTGCTCTCCGTTTGCATAGTCGGCTTGTATGCATACAATTTGTGATTAAATTTCAATTCAGGATCATACAGAGTGTTGTCGATCAGAAGCTTATTTTTGTGGTCCAAACAAACTCCAAATGACGCCAATTCGAAGCGTTTAATGTCACGATCATAGTGATCAAGCGATCGAAGAACGGAGCCATTTTCTTGAATTTTCTTATTTGGATAGACAAATTCATTGATGTTCAGGAGGAAGGTGAACTTGGCTCCGTTGGTGTTGCGCATCAGGCAATCCGTTTCGATTAGTTTTCGTATTTTTTTCGAGTCATTCTGGGCGAATGGGAAGTTGAAGGGGAAGTAATTCAAATTCACACTTGTTTTCCGGAGTACTTTGCGGATGTGATATGGCACAGCGTCACCATTGTAGATGAAGAAATGGTCGATTCCGATGGTTTGATGGTAGAAAAAAAATTGTAACAGGTTGGTCTTGGTGGCGAAGCTCATGGTTTTATTGAAGTCTGCCATGTTAAGGCATATGGTGGCAATTTGCATGCCATGGGAAACTTGGGGTTTAACATGACGCAATAGTAGCTTGTAGCTGACTTTGCTGGCAACCTCTGTGAATATGAGTTTTTCTGGTACACCAAAGTCTCGACTCAGTTTGCAAAGAAATTTGTAAGAGAAGAAATCTATTTTGTCCGTGGGTGCTTCACTTTCGTCAAGATGATAAAATTTGAACTTTCCAGTGATTATTCGGTCGTTGCTGTACTGCAGAGCACACTTGAAATTGATTATCGCCGATTTCTTCCCCGTGACCAGAACTACGGCCTCCCCACCAGCCATAAGTTCGTTTCGCTGCCAAAAGGCAGAATATGCATGAAAAGAATCACCAATTTTTTGCCACACAGGTAATGGATATGCAAAGTCATTGAAATCATCATCTTTGGTACCGTTTTCTAGACGCATCATCAGCGCAGCATCCTTGCGACCAAAGAAATTCACTACATGCAGGATGTATTTCAAACGATTGTTTTCACTCTTATAGCTAAGGAGGACTATCACACTGATAGCAGAGATCAGAAGGAGAAGTAGCTGCTGGTATTTTCTCATAGTTTATTTTATTTGTAAATTTGTTCTTGAAGGAATTTTAATTGATTTTAATTAAATGTTTACATTTATTTTTATTTTATTTTTTTTTCTTTGTAGCGGACCTCTGAAAATGTCAGAAGTCAAATGTTTTGAAAGGTGTCAAACCAGTTTAGGCGTTTCAGGTTGGAACAATATGCTGAATGATTGCATTCAACAAAAATAAAAACACTTAAATCATAAGGCTGGAATATTTTGATTAAGGCTTAACTACATTCAGGTGAATGCAAAAAGGCAAACTCCAGTTTATAATTAAGCCTATTACCTCAATGAAAAAAAATAGTATCCATGTATTCCCTATTCGAGTGATTTTTTCTCCTTGAGTTGATTAGAGTTCAATAAAAGCGAAACTACAAGTGCAATACATCTTTTTTTGCAAAAATATAAGTTATATTAGGTATGTTTTTATTTATAAGAAAGCCTATTGGGGCGTCACTAGTTTTTAGCTATATTTTTACACTTGTTATCAAGTTAAATGTATGCAAGTTTCCAAGGTGGCGTCATTCAGTTTAGCCGTCGTTTTTTAAACAGGCCTATTTTGGGATTTAAAAAACATACTTACTATGCACGTGTTATTTAATATGATTTGAGTACTAAGAACAAACTACAAACATTGTTCAAACGTTGTTCAGCCTTGGGCATTGTATATGAATTTAGATAGTACTATCATCAGCATGTTCCACACGTCGGCCCCCTGGCGATCACACAACTAACTAATTTTCTGGTTGCTGTTTCTGTGAATATACAAGTGCGCCCAGACGACCACACAACACAACTCAAAAATCATTGTGATGATAGTACTATAATGGGGTTTTCCCTGGGCAAAATAAATCAATTTATTTTTGATCCAGATCAGTCAAAAATCAAATTTCCCCTGTTTTTGCATTCCATGGGGCAAAATAAATTGATTTATTTTTGATCTAAGATCAAATCTGCAAATCTGGATTTTTCGGCAGATTTACCCCTCTTTGCACTAATACTAATACAACTTTCAGCTGTTAGCTTGACAGATACAAGTTTTTATTTTTATTTGTAATTTGTTTTGGTTTTGTTTGAGTTTTCATCTATTAAACAAATAAATTTTACAAAAAATGGAAGCAATTTTTAATGAATTGGTAGATTCATCAACTTCTTCTTCTGAAAAAAATCAAGCGGTGAAAATTTTTTTGATGTGATGAAAATTCTATTTCAAAAAGAAAACAAAATCGGGTTCCAGATTTTGTAAACGATTTTGTAAATAAATATACGTTTACACGTACACGAAGTTACACCAATACAATGACAACAAAAAAATCAATTCCAATTGTATTCCATGGGCCACGAAAAAAAATCAATTTTTTGATCGAAATCTGGATTACCCATGGAAAACCCCATAAGTTTTTATATACAATGGCCTTGGGTCAACCCATTCCAGAAAAACTAGGGACTTTTCTCGGTTCACCATGGGATCATAAAACGTGAACATTTTGTAATGCGTATAAAACAAGGATGATGGCTAAATATGATGTTGAAAAAAAATGGCTTAATATGATGTTGAAAAATAAATATTGTGTTAAAATTAAATTTTACCAAATACTTGATGTTGTATTCCAAAACCATTAGTGTAATCACGCTCTTAACTCGTTACTCTACCCTGCTGTCAAAATTTCACTCGTTATTTAACAACAAAAAAAAAAAATAAGCCATGCGCTTTGAGCCGGCATCTTATGATGACGGTGTCTTCGGCTTCATTTTGTGAAATGAAAGAAAAGTGAAATATAAAATATATATTTCGGCCGAAGAAAGTCACAACTATTTCTGCGGAAATTTTTAATTGCGGATTTCTCAATTAATTTATCAATTTAAATATATTAAAATTATTTATTTTTGTTGGAATATTTATTAAAACTAACTAAATGGTGAGTGTTGTATACAATTTTATGATACAATTGATTATTTTTCTTTTGGAATACTGTGCAGTGCGAATGGCTAGATGTGGGACGCCATTTTGAGTTCAAGTGGAATTTTTTGGCTTGATTAAAATTAAAACACAATTTTTATCTCAATTAAATGATATGTTTTCAATGAAATTGTTAACAATAAAGGAATATGTATTTGTGAGAAAATATAAATTAGTTAAAACAATGGATCATTAGTATTGTATTAAAGTGATGAATAGATCCTTGAGAGTTATTAATTAAAATATGAAAAAAGTTAAATCGGTGCCTGTGATTTGAATTGTGTATGTATCCCTAAAACTTATAAAGATTAAATATTTGCCAGTGATGCCTGCATTAGGTACATGGAATACAGAAAAACAAGAAAAATATATAACAGCTATATAAGAGATACTTTAATGTATGTACAGACATCTTATTCAAGGAAATTTTTCATTATTTTATAATTACATTGATACAACATACCGTCTAAAACTTTAAAAGCTTCACATTATTCTAGCACGATCCTATAATTCAATAGTAACTTTAGTTTATTAATTGGAAACTCTGACTTCGTCGTCCAAAGTGAATTTCTTTTTAACAAACAAAATGGTTTCAACTTTTTCTCCTCCAGAAGCTGTTCAGTATTCCCCGCATAAATTGTACCTCGCTTAATTGATTTTTCCGGCTTGATTGGCGGACATTTATAGGCCTTTGATTCGGTTAATTGAACATCGCTTAATTTAACTTAAAATAAATTTTCGGGTAATGCCACTGCCCAAAAAAAAATAAAAATATAAAGTCGGAGTGATAGTATTTATGTATAAATGTAGATACCCATCTACCAATTTTAAGATGGCGCCTTTGGTGGAAAAATTTGAACATGGATTTGTAGTATACCTACATAGGTGTATATACAAATTAAGATTTACTGACAAAATATATACATAGGTAGGTATATTAGGTATATGGTTTTCAAAAATTCTTGTAACTTGTAACGTTATTCCATAAAAAAATGTATCGTTTCTAATTATGTGCTCACTCCCGCTCGGGTGTTTTTCTGAAATTCTACTTTTGTTTTCACCACATACCTAACCCAAAGCGGATTTGTGATTTGTAACCAATTTAAAGGGGCAAATGGGCAATAATTAAATCCAAATAAATTGGAAGAAGATTTTTTTAAATATGTATGTACATATGTATGTACCTATTCTTTTTTATATTTTTTTTTGGTGTAATGATAATCTTAAGGTCAGGGCACTGCAATTTCCTAATTCAATTCCTAATTTTCGTTTTTTAACTGCAACTGAATGCAGCTGCAACTTAAACTATTCACTTTTTTTAGATCAAGAAAAAATGTAATATTCTGCAACTGCATTAAAAAGCGCAATTTCAGATTCGCCAATATTTTTAAGCCTTATTATTTTAATTGCTGTTATTTTTATGAATTTTACTTACCATACATTTATTTTCATGTAAGTCATTCTAACGTGTGCAAAAAGTATTATTGTATAAAACTTAAAGTAATCATGTGCAGTTGCAGTTTAAACAAATAAAAGAAAATTTTTATATGTAGCTCCAACGAAGTTTAATAATCAAATGCCAGATTTTAAATATGTATTCGAAAAGACATGTTGCATTCTATGGGTAACGCCAGGAAAATGTTTTACATACCAAAATCTCCATTAATTTATCAAACAAATAATAGAATTTTAACTTTAAATACTGTTTGCAAAATTTTCAAGTCTATATAAAACTTGTTTTTAGAAGTATCCAATCAAGCCTGTAGCCAATTGAAATTGAGTAGTGCTTATACCTTTTTCAAATATTTGCATTGAAATTACCTTCTTGTATGTTTCTTTTGATACATCAATTTGAAAAATCAAAGTAGTATACATATGTATTTCCTGACTTGTAGCAAATTGGGGTAGAAAAACGACTTAAAAAAAAAATTAATAATAAATTCAAAAAAATATGTTTCTTGCTTTTTTTTTAGGTCATTATGATAAAACTTAAGGTGTGCAATTGCTTTGAAAACTGAAATTCTTAAACCCAACCACTTTTGCTATTTCTTTATTATGTTGACAACTGTTGTTGTTTTGAACTATTTTAAAATACAACTGCTAATTTTACTTAAGTCCACTTGAAATCATGTTTTTTTTATAAAAGCATCTCCATTGACTAATGTTCATCTTGTATATTGCAATTTTAATTACCACCCTTTTTTAATGCCAGTTCGGTGAGGGAATAGGAATAAGGAATAATAGTACGAACATATTTTCAAGTTATTCTGTGCAATGGTTTAGATTTGATGCCCAGAAAAGCAAATTTACATACATCTTGATTTCATTTGTATCGATAAAATTTGGAATACAGTCAAAAAAAAAGTAGTAAAAGTTTGTACCTAATAAAAAAAGGCTTAAATTTATTTCGATGGTTTTAATTATTAGATAAAGCATATTTAAATAAACTAAGAAGCAGACCGTGCTGCCAGATCAAGTAAGGTAGCACCCGTACCTATACAATTTTAACATCTTTTCTAAACTTGACCTGACCAACTTCATACGAAACTCTTTGAAAAATAAACAGTTAAACGATTGGAGCCAATTCCATCACCACTACAAGGAAATCAATGTCGACAGATCTTATCCTCGATACCCCAACGTCCCAAAAATGAAATATAACAAATTTTGTTCGGCTAAGACTTGGGCACACTTCAATCACTCATGAACATCTTCTTAACAAACTAAACCCTCCTGTATGCTATACATGCAACGTAACACTCAATTCTGAGCACTTATTAAAAAACTGTACCGAAACAAAAAAACAACTAAACGCTATTTCCAAAGATTTAAATATCGACGAAATTCTCAAAATTCCAAATTCAAAAAATATCGAATTAGTAAATAAACTCATATGTAATCTTAAGTATAAAATTTGATTTTACTTTAAATTTCAGAGCTAATAGTCCTCGTAGCTAGGCTCTATAAAATTGTAATTACCAGGTTACTTTTAAGTATCTGTTAATAAATTATAATAATAATAATAAAATAAAGAACATGGTTTCCTAAATCAAAAAAAAAAAAAACATTGGAGCATAGATATTTTTACAAAGTTCTTTGAATATTGGTTGCAATGATAAAAAAAATTAGAAAATTTCATTGTTGTATGAATTTACTGAAGACGGTTATGGGAATAAACAAACATACCTTTCTCCTTAAAAAATAACATCCTTTCAAACCTGTTGTATTTAAAAAAAAACATCATCCTTTCACATAATAAGGCTTATAATTAACTCTTTTCAAGGTTTAGTGTCGGAAATTGGTGGTAGGGGCAAGAGGAGATGAATTTTTGGATTATTGCATCCAAGAAATATCAATTAAAACCTCCATAAGCTCTCCGCAAAAAAAAAAAGAGTAAGGGTTGCCGGCATACTTTAGATGTTGCCACATTCGACTTCCACCATGAGAGTACTATAGTTTATATATACAAAGAAAATTCCTAGGGAAAAATACCTATCGGGAACTCTTTTCTTATGGGGAATTTCGTGTTTTTTTGTCTGAATATTTCCCGGTTATTTAGCTGTCGGAATTGAAAACGGAGCCAGCACTTCTTAACAAAATAATAAGGAAAATATAAATGAACATTTTTTTGTAAGGTCGAATTCATCAAAAATATGAAACAATACAAGTTTTAATTAGTTTTATGGAAAAAACCGAGATATTTCCAATGGCTTCACAACAAATCAATTATTATAACGTGAGTGCCGTCTATGCAGCCCACTACCCCTGGTATTTTATGCTTTTCATAAAAGTTTAATACAGTTTTCCCTTTTTTCTTCGTCGCTCATTTGAGTCCTGATAAATGTGGGGAAAATTTTGGTCTAAAAAAAAAATGCAACATGTTTGTCAAGACTTCCGAAAATGAAGATTGATCCAGTCCAACTTCACAATCTTCTCCTACGCTGGTCTTGTATTCACCTTGGGCAAAGAAGCGCAAGCATGCACTTAGCTTGAATATAAGAGGAATGGCTATTGATTTTTTGCTTGAGGCATGTAATTTGATAGTATATCCAGCAAATGTTTGAACAGTTGCTTGTTAACTCTGTAATAGTGATGGAATCTGCAGAAGAAAGAGATATTAAAGTAATTTTCCACTAAGAAAAAATTTTTTAATATAAAAAGAAATATTTTTACTTACAATGGCTGTGCTAATTCTAATAGATTTCAATAATATCTTAAACTTCGCCTTATGATTCTTTGTTAATTTCGTTGTTCTTGTTGTATTTTATCCATTAATAATAAAAATGAAATTTTTGCATTTTTAATTCAGAATTTGAACAAAAACAAATATTTTTTTTAAACTCAACCACTTATGTTAGCAAAACTTATAGCCAAGGAAAAAATATGTATATCCCAAGGAATTCCCGACAAGGCTGAACGTTTTGCTTATGTTAGGTAATTTTGTTCGCCCTCTCACTTGAACGGGGATAGAGACCATTTCCCATTGTAGTTTTTTTTTTTTGTATTGGGTCAAGATAAAACATGCAAAACATCTTTAAATCATTCAAAATGCACCTTCCGGTTTTCCGATTTGGGATATGTTGCAAGACTGAATTAAAATCAATTCCAAAACCTCTTTCTGTTGCCCATCTTATTTTACATAATAACTGAACTACATATTTGATTTAAAAAATAAAACATCTATTATATTTTATTATTGTTATTATTACTCCGATGTCTGCATATTATATTAATATTTTTATCGCTTTAAAAAAATAGTTTTACGGGGTTGAAAAATATTTTTTGACTGAATAACTTTAATAACTTTTTTATGATTCCAAAACTTGCCCTATAGAACCTTTAAAGTCGCAAGTAAAAATAACAAACACTAACGTCATAATATCCTAAAATAATGTTTTTTTTTTTCGTATCATTGCAGGAATACAAATTGGTTTCTGTACGCAGTGTTATTGTTAACGATATCAATTAAAAATTCAATTTTTCATAGCATAGTTGCCAATTCAGCTCATGAGTAATCGGGAGGCTGAACTTGATCGAATCACTGTTAAAATTCATAATATGAAACGTAGCGCATCGCGCGATTCACCAAGAAATAAACGTAGAGGAAGTATGGGTCGTTACGATAATGGAGGAAGTTCTGATGAGCGTATGTCGCCTGATCGTCTGCGCCGCCGCATGGCTCGTTCACCAAGCCCACGGGCACGTTACATGTCGCCACATCGTGAAGATTATGTACGAGTACAAGCCGATAGGCCAACCTATAAAGTTTTGTGTGTGAGTGCATTGCACCCGAAAGCTTCCGACGAGTTCATCAAGGAAACTCTTTACAGAGACTATAAGAAGTTTGGTGACTTCAGTATAAGAATATCTCATGATTTGGACGAACGTGTGGCGTATGTGTGCTTCCGCACACCAGAAGATGCTCGTGAAGCCAAGCATCATAAACCAAGAGTCATACTTTATGACAAAATTGCATTAGTTGAGCCAGTTTATGAGTCATCTTCGCGCAATGAATATCGTGCCCGTCCCCGGTCGATTACTCCCCCACCGGATTATGAACGTCATTATTATCCACGATCACCGGTAGCACCACCTGGTCCACCAGAAAGGCGTCGCCCTCCAATCGATCCCTATGACCGTTATGGGCCACCACCTCCCGGCCCGATGCACCATCCAAGAGAATTCCGCCCTGTCGTTCACCACGACTATCTTCCTCCACGTGGACCGCCAATGCACCACGTACCGCCTCACATGCACCCACCACCGCACCACTATATGCCAAGGCACATGGTTCCAAGGCCACATATTCCATATGAAAAACCCGAGAGTAAGAAAGACAAGTTCCCCAACTATTTGCACCACGTTCAGCCTGAAGATGATCCCCTTGCTACCCGAACTCTTTTCGCTGGAAACCTGGAAGTCAATATTTCAGACGAGGAACTACGACGCATCTTTGGGAAGTATGGCATCGTTGAAGATATCGACATTAAGCGCCCACCACCTGGCACGGGCAATGCCTTTGCATTTGTGAGATATCAAAATCTTGATATGGCCCACAGGGCAAAGCTCGAGCTATCCGGACAGTACATTGGAAAGTTCCAATGTAAAATAGGATATGGCAAGGCGACACCAGCAACTCGCATTTGGGTTGGAGGTTTGGGAGCCTGGACTTCTGTGACTCAACTGGAGCGAGAGTTTGATCGTTTTGGAGCCATTAAAAAGATTGAATATCAAAAGGGTGACACATGTGCTTACATTCAGTATGAATCTGTCGAGGCCGCAACAACCGCTATGAAAGAGATGCGGGGTTTCCCACTTGGTGGGCCGGGAAAACGTTTGAGAACTGATTTCTCTGAAATTGCAGGCGCCGTATCTGCTTCGTTTAAGGCAAAATCATCCACTCCAGCACCCTATGAAGAAGGCGGTGAGTTCAGACGCGGAGAATATGACTACCATGATCCGCACTACGATGAAATGGCTTATCATCATCCAGCTGCCCACTATCATCACCCATATCCACCCCGTGGAGGACATCGCGGTCGTGGTGTTTATCGCGGACGAGGGGCATATCGTGGTGGTGGCTATCATAATGATGTTCACAGACCAACGCCAGCTGGTGCTGCTGAAGAAGAATGGCGTCGTCCACCACCCGGCGAATTCGACAGAGCACGTTCAGGATCACGAGAACCAGGTGTTGATAGATCGAGATCACGTTCTCCCAGACGGCGCAGTCCTGATTCAGATTCAGATTCATCTTCAAGACGCAATGGCGCTCTGAGCGCTGCTCGCACTCTCACAGACATTTCAAGGAAATGTAGCACTTTGTGGGAAGGCTCTTTGATTCTCAAAAGTTCTCTCTTTCCTGCCAAATTCCATCTCACCGATGGCGATTCTGATATTGTTGATTCTCTGATGCGGGACGAAGATGGCAAACACAATCTACGTATTACACAACGTCTACGTTTAGATCCACCTAAGCTGGAAGACGTACAAAAACGAATTACTTCATCATCTTCACATGCCATCTTTCTTGGATTGGCCGCTCCAACGGCTGCTGTTCCCGCTGATGATGCAGCTGGAGGTGTACAGACACGCCCGCTTCGTAATTTGGTTTCGTATTTGAAGCAAAAGGAAGCAGCTGGTGTAATATCTCTTCTCAACAAAGAGACAGAAGCCACAGGCGTTTTGTATGCATTCCCACCATGTGATTTTTCAACAGAACTCTTGAAGAGAACATGTCACAGTGTTACCGAGGA
This sequence comes from Syrphus vitripennis, assembly GCA_958431115.1. Lineage (NCBI taxonomy): Eukaryota > Metazoa > Arthropoda > Insecta > Diptera > Syrphidae > Syrphus > Syrphus vitripennis. The sequence continues at coordinate 76,166,477 of OY288109.1, read as the reverse complement.
TGGTTTGAAGGAAGATCATTTGGTGATTGTGGTAGTGCGTGGAGGAACTGCTTAAATTATTTTGAAAAGGTAATTTAAATTTTGTTGAGTAATTTTTTCAAATTCGGTTTTATTGAACTTAATTTATTTTTCTCTATTAGTACATTATGTAGTAAATAAGTTATCTTTGTGAATTCTTCTTTTTTAATGTGTGCTGTTTTTGTTATGCTTGATATCTATATACATAGTTATTGTGTTTGTGGATCTTTATGTTTAATATACTAGATCTGACTGTGTCTGAAATGTATGCCCATTTATTTTATATAATAAATAAAATTAGTGATATTTTCCCTTACAAATGTGTTATTTTAATATTGTGCTTTCATTTATAACGAATAAAAAAGACTATATTATAAATTATAAATTTATTTCGTTTCAGATCGCTTCTGCTATTGTGAGGTGGGATAAAATTAAAGAACAAAATCTCTAATTTGTAGAGAAAATAATTAGGTGGTAGAGAACGTTCAGATATATTCAACGGTATTTTTTTTTCATTTATTTTATAAATTTATATAAACTATAGCAATGATGGCTATAAAGAACGAAGGAAGTATAGTATGTACTTAAATATTATATTACATCAACAAGAAGTGAATGTTTGTGAGATAAAAAAAATCAAAATTGTATAAAAAAAGTTCTTAATTTTAAATTACAAAACGAATATAAATAATGATTGTGCAGTTTAGTGAGTAGACTTCAAATATTTTTGACCGACGATTCCTGTTTGAAATTGTTTCCATAAAGCCACAAACAAAAATTTACTAAAATTTTTCTTTCTCTTAAATAATTGTGTTACAACTATTTTTTTTTTTTTAAATTTCGATCAGAAAACAACAAAAAGAAATAAGAAAAATCTGTGCTCGTTTTACAAAAGAAAATTAATTTTAGGTGATATTGATAATGAATGGTCATCGTGGTGAAAAAAATACAAACAAAAAATTGAAGAAAAAAAAAGATAAATATTCTTGTGATTTTGATGATGTGCTTTGTTTTCATTTAATAATTGACGTAGTTTTCCTCTCAAACAAAAAAACGTGTTGTGCTTCTGTTCTTGGATGGAATATATTCCTCGAACCAAACTTAACCGTTGTTGATTATTTTCTCACAGTTTTAATCCTGATTGAAAAAGTGATGATTAAATTGCATGCAAAAATTTGCAATCAAAACTATTTAATTTTAATAATTTTTTGTTTTACAAGAATAAGTTGTGAAAGTTTCAAGAAGTGGAATCTGAAGAAAGTCAAATTTTCTTCTCCAAACGATTCAGAAGTCAAGTTGTGACAGATTGTGAATATATAAAATGCCGCCAAAAATTAATTTCTCTTTGAATTTAAGATTCAAAATCAAAATTTGTAATTTTTTATTTTGTTGATAAACGGTGTGCAGTGCAAATGAATAGTGCTGAATGTCCAGTGAATGACATTCCTGAAATTCCTTCAATTCAATTCAATTTTCCCGACTTGGGCAGTATCAGAACGCCATGTAGCATTTGTTACAAAATTGTTTTACTTGAAAAGGTTTTGCAAATGTTACATTGTTTTCTTAATAATTGCCATTACATACAAGAGCACATGACTACAAGATTACGAGTTTAAGTTTAATAAAAAGAATTAACGATCTGCATGAAGAGATGTAAGAACAAGAACACAAACATTTTTGCTTTTTTAAGAAGAAGAAACAAAAAAAAACATTTTTGCTATTTTTTTGTCTTAATCTAATAGATTGTTCTATTACAAAAAAAGAACTTTAGTTTTATTGTGTAAGTTTATGTGAAAAAACAGAGAGAATATTTTTTTTTTTCAAAATAATGTGCTCTTTCTAAGAATAAATATAATATCGGATATAAAATTTATGAATAAAGTTTAAAATAATAAAAGTTTTTGATTGTTCTTTCTCTATTATTCTCTCTGAGAGTCTTTCTGTTGTGTTGATTCAAAATTCGAATATTATTTTTTTTTTTTATTTATTTATTTTGGTGATTGTGTGTGCGCGGAGTGGCAAAGACATTCTGGGTGCATAAAATAAGATGGCAGTAGCAGCAATAAAGTGAAGTTAATTGGCAAAGAAGTTAAAGAGCAATTAAAGTGTTTTTTGGGGTTTCGATTGATAGTGCCTAGATGGAACAGTTTTTTTTTTTGTAAATCCAAACCCTAGCTAGAGTGTTTTGCAAGTGTTTTTCCAAGACGAAGAATAAATGGTAAGAAATGTGAATAAAGATGTCAAGTTACGAAGATGGCTAAAATCAATTTGAGACAATGCTAATGTGAACTACAACGTACTAATCAAGTTAAAGTGTGAATTGAATGATAAACAATTCGAAGACAATTTAATACTAAATAGGAATGTCCAATGTTTTTCCTTGTTTAAAAACACTCATTGCATTTTTGCACCATTCCTCTATATATTAGAAACCTAAGAATAGGAAAACGGATCGGATAATTGCAAATAAAATTTAATTTAGTTAATTTTTTTCCTTTGCAATAAGGTCAATTCGTTCACATCTTCAATCCATGGTTATCCCAACTCGTAAATACTAGAATGTGCGTTAAATAAAAAGTTTTTCAGAGAATCAAAGTAATCAAACTTATTTTCAGCGTTCAGTTTAAGTATTGTTAAAAAATTTTAGTCGTTGATGATTATCAGCAGCAAGCATGTTTTCATTTTAAATCACTATGGATTCGTCAAGTTAATCCTTTGGTAGCAGTCTTTTTTCATACTTGTTTTTCGATGCGTCTAAGAAAGATATGGTCTAAAGCCCAATTATTTAATTCATTAAAAATTTTATGATTGGTATCGACACAGAATTTCATACTCATAAATATATCCGAACCCTAGTTGTCTTTTCATAAGTGTACAGTACAGATACATTTTTTTGCTAGAATTTAAGAACATGATACCTGCATTATTTTTGGTTAAATTTTAATGAACCTTCTAATGCGACTAAGTGCCAGTAGCACTTATCATAGTGGGTAAGTTTTTTTTTACATAATTTAAGAGATTTCAACTGAAATCAGGTGAAAAAGACATAACAATTTAACTAGACAATATAACGTCATCTTGTATGTTCGCTTTGAGTCGAACTTTCAAAATAGTCATTATAGTGAGTTTACGAATCACGATTGAACATTTATTATAATTATTAAATAGCAAAGGACTAAAGTAAAAACAAAACCAATCCTTTTTCAAGGTGGCTTCTCTTCAATAATCCCAAAAACTCGTATTGTAATAAGGGAACCAAACTAAACCGACGAAACATTTTATCCATCGAGTTTCTTATACATATATGTATTTTGAATTTAAATGTGCGGAAACACCGTTTTAACTCTTAAAAGTTATTTAACACAAGAAATAAGGTTTTTTCCTTAAAAGTAATGTTTTTTTCTTCTAAAATATGTTTAAGCTTCTATATCCAGGTATCTACGTAATTAGTTTTTTGAAAACGTATGTATATTGCATACAGTAGTGGCCATAGAAATAGCACACCTATTTGTAATTTTTTAACTTTATTAAATTTGAATATAAAAAACAATTAGACAGTGTTTCGTGTCATTCGCGACCAAAAAATAGCTTGTGGAATTAGTTATGCAGCCTTTAATTTGCAGTTTTAACTAACTCTGTTTTTACTCAGTGGTAGTGTTAAAACAGAGTTAGTTGAAATTGAAACTTCAACGGTTCCTTTTGTTTAAATTTAATAAGAGGTAGGTAGAAAGTGTGTTATTTCTGTGGCCAATACGGTATATATGTGCTTTGACATATTATGAAACAAAATGCACGACTAGATCGAACGAACTTCCTCCTATTCGCACTTAAAAATGAAAAAAAAACAACAATTTCATAAGAGAAAAAAGACTTAAATTTATTTTTTTTTTAATTGCTAAATTAGGCTTAACAAAAAGATTGTGCCCAAAAGAGATGTGATTTAATGTATGTAAAAACACGAATTTTGAAGTAAAAAAATCAAAAATCGTTTCTTACATATTTTAAAATGGATATTCAAGTTTTTTGTATTTAATAATATACACTTAAAAACAAAATTTCAAAAAAAAAATAGGTATGCAGTAGTAAATATGTATGTATTGAAATTTCAAAAAAAAAAAAAATGATTTTATTTAAATCCAAAAAACATTTTTTTGTAATTGTTTTGGTATGCAATATTATATATACAATAAATGTATCTTCTTTCTTAAAAAATTGATCAATTTGTAAATTGTAAAACTGTTAAAATAAGTCCATAAGTTTGAAAATAAATCCATCCAGTACAGACAGACAGAATTTGTTCGCCTTCTCTATCATCCCCTTCTTGCTATCGCATCCGAAATATTCAATCGAAAAATGTTTGCTTGCATTTCATTTCTCGTAAAACAAATCAAATGTTTTGCCTTTCCGTTTTTTCCAATAGCAAATCGTTTCGGGCTAAATTTATAAATAAAAATTTGTTTATTAAAAAAAAAAAACCTAAACAAAATTATGCCAGCCTGCAAAGACTGGTAATCGTGGAGGTCGTTACCTCGGAGTGGAGTCGGAGTGGAACTTTCTCCGCAACGCATCCTTCGTTTGAGATTCAATTTCGGTTTGAAGTAGGTGTCATCGGAAGAAATTTTACAGAAATGCGACGGCACATTGCGATGCATATTAATTTCAGTCTTCTGCGCCAAGAACTTGTCGGAGGACTTCGGAGAAAATATTTAAAAAAAAAAACGATTTTAAGACTCAATTTATTCAGTCAAAGTTGACTATAACTCGGCGATTTTTATATTCAACTTGAATTGTTTTTATTGACTCGAAGGTAACGATTTCAGCTTCGGATTTTCATTTATTCAACTAACCGAAAAAGTAGAATTTAGTGAGAAAACTTAGGATTTTTCTTCACTTATGTTTATTCAATCAATCAGTGAAGTTATGTTTGGTTTTCCTCGACTTTAAAAAATAAAAAAATTAAATAAAATAATTAGATACAAATACAAGTAAAGTGCTTTAAATCATAAAATTAAAACAAACGTGCTAATTATTTCTGGGAAAATTGAAATTCTCCTTCTTTATCTATATCTCTTAAAAGACGGCAGTACAAAATCCTTCCACGTATTGGAATCGATAAATGGGACGTGTTAGTGTTTATATAATAAACTATTTGAATATAATGTATATACTTTACTATAAAAACACTTGTGATATTAATATTTATAGTTTTAATATCAAACAATATTGAAGTTCGATATTTTTCAATTATTATTATTCGATCATATTTTCATCTTATTTAATTTTCTGTTGAATAAATTTTATTATTATTTTTTATTGGACTTCCTGGAATAGCCGTTCTAATAGGACGACCATTTATCGTTTCCGTCTCTCAAAGCCGACCACGATTATAGTTCTTAAATTAGTAGTGGCATAAGGAGATAGAGGCAGAACTTTTAGGTGAAATTTAAATCATGTGGAGAAAATACCAGTGCTGGTTCAGACTGAAATCAAAACAACAATGAAGATATTTTAGAGCCCTCAATCAATGAATCGAACAACGATGTTGAAGAGCCACGGAACCGAAGATTTAAGTGTTGAATCTAAAGCTCAAAAATATAGGAGGGATGTGGCGACCTTGTCAGTAGAAGATACACTATATCGAATTTTCGTCACAGAAACCACTTGCTCGAATCATAGTTTCCAAAGAAAATAACCATTCCTTCCATTCAATTCCAACATTATCTGTTATCAGAATAATAATAAAAAATCTCGAATTTGAAGACCCAATGATCGAATAGGAAGACACGCTATTTTTTTTTAATAATGCAGCATTTAAGTTTAACAAATTCTATTATGTTCACTTATATATTTACATATGCGTTCGTAAAATGTATGCGTAAATGTTCAAATCTGAACAATTCATAAGAATACACATAAAAACATAAATTTACATAACGTTATCGAATGTACAACTTTTAACCTCTTTTTAATTGTTTCTTACCTAAAAAATTATTTGTTAAATTCATAATTTCTTAGAGTTCTTAAGTTCTTTTAATTTCGTGTTTTAGTTTCTTATATTCGGATTCTTGTTTCCCCAATCTTTTATTTATTCGGAATATTGTCTTTTATTTTTATTTATTTACACTTCACTGAAAATCAAGAGTTGAAACGGACATAATATAAGTCACAAATATTCCAAGGACTTTAGAATTTCGGCTTTGGAGTTAAGATTTATGTCGTTTTCAATTGGCAATCCTGAATTGGTTTTAGATTCGGAATCCCAATTGAACAATTTTTTGTAGTGAATAAAAGCATTCAACTTTCAGCTCAACATCGGATTTGAAATCAACTCTTAAGTTGACCAACTCTGGATTTATCAGCAAATTGAGCAATAGTGAATAAAATCGCTCGTATTCTACAAAAAATAGTTTGACACAAATATTGCTCAGCTCATAGAAAGCTATAGATAGTATTCTATGAATTTCTTGATTGACGTGTTTATTTTTTTTCTTCAGAAATATTTTGTGGTGCGTCTTTTTCCTGAACTTTGCACTTTTTGGTGTTTTTTTTTAAATAAAAACTCATTTACCTTTACTATATTTTTGAGATAAGGAGAGGGAGAGGGGGGCAGTTTAGGACAACAGCAAGAAATCTATTAAGCAAACAACTTTGACTTCTGCAACACAATTTTACAATATAATCTCCATCTCAGATATTTATCTGATAACATTTGGATCGATCCCAACAGAAGAAATTAGATTAAAAATAAAAGTGTGTTTTCAGGTATGTGGTGTATTTTTTTTCGTTCTAAGACGTAAAATTTTTTTATAAAACTAGCTTCAAACTTCGAATAAATAGTATTCAATTATTTTTAAAATTCGTGCCGTGATGAGTTGAAAAACATTTTTTTTAAATATGAAACTTTTAATTTAAAAACCCTCTCGGGGGCTAGCGGCACTTTTGGACGAAATTCCAGGGGCTGAGAGTAACCTTTATTTTTTTTCAGTTAACGGTTAACCACTGAGTTTTATTTTTGAAAGAAAAAAATAAATCTCATCTGCAATTTTATCAATCAGAATGCCCGTAATATAACCGTTGTTAGTATGATTCATGCGGATGTGCATAATGTATCATAATGTATTTATTTTCAAAAAGAAACACGTTTTAATCAATCGAATTTGTTTTTCCATTAACTATTTTTGATTTATTTTCGTAAGAAACTCAACCATTGAGAAGTATGTTTGAAAATAAAAAATAAGTGTCAGCCGATAACCTAATTTTTTTTATTTAAATAAATCTCAAATCTTATACAAATTGTTCTAAAGAAATGTGGTTACTCTCTGAGAAAAACTAATTGAAAAAAAAGTTGACAATTATTTCTGATCTTTGGTTGTAAATCTAAGCTATTTTAACTCTTTAATCTTGGTTGGAATATAATATCACTTTCTATTTATTAAGCTTGATGCAGACTGAAATTGTAAATCAGGACTAAAATTAAAAAAATGAACTACAGAGACAATTTCCAATAATTTTTAATTGATAATGTTTGAGCAAAATTCAACACACACCACACAAACATGGTTGTGCGGGCACGGAAAATTCAATTTTTTTTTTAATTTCTTCAAATCGTTTTTGCAAACACGCAGCATCGCGCGATGGTATGCGTGGTCGCCTGTCAACCTCACAGGTCACAGGTTCGATCCCTGCTGTAGTTCTGTCATGTTTTTATTCCATTATCATTGATCATTGTTGGGCCGCTGGTTTACTCGTTACATGTTGTTCAGGCATAACACTAACAACATGTGATTGAGTAAATACTAGTATGCCCAACAAATATGACAATGAACAAAATAATGTGAATTATAAAGGGACATTGATATAAGACACGGCATTTTCTCCGCTTTAGCCCAGCTGCCAACCCTGGAGATAATATCTGAGACAACCACCACCTTCAGTCTCAGTACCTCGCGCCACATACTTTTCCGTACACCTTTCCCTTCCCATCCCTATCCTTCACGCCCGCGCTGTGTCCTTAGAGTATATATAAAATGGAGTGCTTGTTCCTATATCAAATACATTGTATCTACTTTCTTACAGTTTCGGGAAGCACCAGCGCGGACCTGTCAAACTTCAATCATAGTTTTTTTGTATTTTTTTGAAGAGGGATGGAAATTAAAAAAAATTAAATTAAATTTAATTAAATTCTGGAGAGGGATAACCACTAATCAGTGGGGATAACGCACTCTTATTCGAGGTCCGCGCTTTTGCTTCCCGAAATTAGTGAAACTAGCGCCCCCTATAAAAGCTTCACGTTTTAAATTGAACAAGCACTCCATGTTATATATGCTCTAAGGCTGTGTCGAAAAAACATATAAAGGGTACACCATCCCCTTGAGCGCGCGCAAATTATATAAAAAAAAAACAGTGTACAAACATTTTTAAAACAACAAAATGCATTTATTTGATCAAACGGTTTGCATAGTGTATGGGCCCTATAACTTTGATATCGAGTAACCGGTTTTAACAGTTCTTAACAACGAATAACCTGTCAACCTGGACCTGTCGATATCAAAGTTACCGGTAACCGTAACAAAAATTATTGTTTAATGTTACTTGATCATATAATGTTAAATATTTAAAGTCTATTTTTTAGTTCGGCTTCAATGATCATTAAATTGGATGCAATTAATTAAAACTGATTAATCTTTTGTTACCCTACGTTTCGCTGGCTTTTTTCGGGCTTCTTCAGGGGTTTTCTTTATTTATTTAAATATCAGTAATACAAAATATTTTTTTAAAAATTTACAAACTGCATGAAATATTAAATAAAGATTATGGACTTACTATTGTTTTATACTGTTATAGGTTTAACATTGTTTTAATAATTTAAATAGAATTTTGTCTGGACTTTACTTTAATAAATTAACAAATAAATAAATAAATTAACATTTAAGACTATTGGAACGAACAAAAATTAAAACTACTATCACTTGATATCACAAATTAGGTTATGGCAACGCCGTATATAGAGATGATGTTGTCAATGTCTTCTTTGAGGTTCATAGCTGTTCTTATTTTATGCTAGATGTGTAGACTTTCAAGGGTGCAGCGAACCGTAGGGTAACAAAAGATAAATTAGTTTTTATTAATTGCATCCAATTTAATGATCATTAAAGCCCAACTAAAAAAAACTTTAACTATTATTTATATTATTTTATAATTATTTTCATTTCAGGGCGTCCGGGTGGAATTTGGAAGACAATATACTATCTACATATGTATGTACATATGTACATACATATGTACATACATACATCAAAACATAATTTATTACCCACCTGTCATGATATGAACTTTCAAATTCTAATGAAGGATGGTCACTATGTTAATGGCTAAGAGTATATATAATATGGAGTGCTTGTTCCTATATCAAATACATTTTAACGCCAGAAGCACAGATAGGGGGCGCTAGTATCTACTTTCTTACAGTTTCGGGAAGCACCAGCGTGGACCTGTCAAACTTCAATCATAGTTTTTTTGTATTTTTTTGAAGAGGGATGGAAATTAAAAAAAATTAAATTAAATTTAATTAAATTCTGGAGAGGGATAACCACTAATCAGTGGGGATAACGCACTCTTATTCGAGGTCCGCGCTTTTGCTTCCCGAAATTAGTGAAACTAACGCCCCTTAAAAAGCTTCACGTTTGAAATTGAACAAGCACTCCATATTACATATATATACTCTAAGGTTAATGGAAATAAAAAATCTGTCAAAAATAAAATATGTAAATGAGTTTTTTAATGCTCCGGGAATAGGAAAATAGGTTGGTATGTGGAACGAAATATTTATTATTTGTCAAAATATAGTTTGTTCCTTATCTGCCGTTGTTGATGGATCAAAGGCCGGTTTTTTTTAAATCAATTTTTTGAGCAGAAAAAGAATGTTTTACAACATAATGAAGGGCCGATGGATCACAGTCACATTTTCCTATTTTGCTGAATTCAAATTTTAAACTTTCGAGAGGGTTAATTATTATTTAGCCTTAGGTTAAATAATTTTAATTTAACATAATATGTATGTATGTATGTATATATTTTAATGAAAAGCCAAAGGAAATATTTTTTTTTAAATTAATTTGAAAATGGAAATATATACATATGTACTTCGTTAGTAAAACAGCTGGACTTTTCCACACAATTTTATTGGAATTTTGATTTTTTTTTATTGGATTTTGAATTTTCGTGGTTACGTATATTCGAATTACGATTTTTGTGGCGTTATGTTGGAACTCATGTCTCTCAATTATACCGACAAATGCGGCCATTTTTAATGTTCCAGAAATATGTATGTATGTATATAAATCCGTAGATATCCGTAGATCCATATGCATATCTCCATGGGTAATAAATAAAACCTAAAGTAGTGGTGCTGATCCAATTGAGAAAATTATTCCAAAAATGGTAAAGTATATCGGCATATTACATTTTACTATTTGCTGTTATTTGACTCTGGGTATGTCAATTATGTATGTGAAAAAAATTCATACAACTTTTTTAAAACTGAACCTTTTTGGTTGAATCTGAAAACGATCAAGGAAAAAACAGAAAAGATCAACTTTTTACGTTTACCTATTAGAAAATCACATTAGAGCGATAACTAACAACTTTCATAATTCAAATCAGATGTTGGCAGTGCAAATTCAAGAAGATTTTTTTGGAATTGTCGCTAGCAACTGGGATAGTATAGAGATATGTACATATTTTGTTATTTATTCAATTCATGGAGTATTCGATAAAAAAAACAATGCAGTGGAAGCAAATGGAAATTAAGGCGTAAGAAATCATTTGAAGTGTTCGATGTAAAATTTTACATTTTGACAGTTTTGGATTTTATTTAAATTTATGACTATTTACCTGCCGAAATGTTTGTATTTCAAAAATACGAAAAACGAAATAAAAGAATTGAACAGCAGAAAATGGTGTTAAAAAAATTGAGTTCCGGATAAATCATTATTAATAGTCACTAATAGGTGCGTGTTTAAGTGCTGAAATAGGTCTGTAAGAAACACATCACCTTGGGAAAAAATCCATACGAACTATCGATAAAAAATATGAAAATATCGCTGAAGACCCATCTCTATCTGCGCAAAGGTGATGTACTGAGAAATCCCTGGACAAAGCGACGCTCTAATAGGTTTTGTTGTTGTATTTAACAGGTGAATTTATGAAGCGGTGTTTCAAGAACAGCATGCTTAAAAAAACACAATTAATATATGAAATAATGAAGCTGAAGATCGCTGCATCCGAAGTTGTTTTTTCATTTAGAGTTGCAGCTCTCGAAAAGTATCAATGATATTGGAAAATTTTAAACACCAAAATGTTATGCACAAAATTTCCCAGGGGCGATGTCCGCTACTTTTTAAAAATTTTATCCCGTTATATTTGTTTTTAATGGGTTTTTAAACTTTTCAGATTATTTTTTTGTTTAGACGTGCAGATAGACGAAACTAACGGTAAAAATAAAAAACAAAAAATTGTATCGTGAAGAGCGTCTTTTACTCTAGAGGCGATGTTCCTTACTTTTTTTTTTTTTTTTACTAAGCGTTTTTAACCATGAAACATAAAAACAAAACTCACAAAACTTTATACCGTTATAACTTCGGATCACCTAACGGTACCAAAAAAAAAGTACATAGAAAAATTAGATTTTTTCAACTCTAGAGGCGATGTTTTTTATTTTTTTAAAATTTATGTTCTAAAGCCATTAATTTGCATATCAAACAAATTATAATAAAGAGAAAAAATAACAAAGAAGATACGAACTGCATAGTGCATATACTAAAGGGTGAGCCTTGAATTTATATGACAACAATATTGGTCTTGTTTTTTTTTCTTTTTATTATAATTTGTTGTTATGCAAATTAATGGCTTTAGAACATGAATTTTAAAAAAATAAAAAACATCGCCTCTAGAGTTGAAAAAATCTAATTTTTCTATGTAATTATTTTTTTGGTACCGTTAGGTGATCCGAAGTTATAACGGTATAAAGTTTTGTGAGTTTTGTTTTTTTTATTTCATGGTTAAAAACGCTTAGTAAAAAAAAAAAAAAAAGTAAGGAACATCGCCTCTAGAGTAAAAGACGCTCTTCACGATACAATTTTTTGTTTTTTATTTTTACCGTTAGTTTTGTCTATCTGCACGTCTAAACAAAAAAAATAATCTGAAAAGTTTAAAAACCCATTAAAAAACAAATATAACGGGATAAAATTTTTAAAAAGTAGCGGACATCACCCCTGGGAAATTTTGTGCCCAACATTTTGGTGTTAAAAATTTTCCAATATCATTGATACTTTTCGAGAGCTGCAACTCTAAAAGAAAAAAAATGCAGCGATCTTCAGCTTCATATGAAATACGTATATACAATACATACCTACATGAAAAGCAATGGAGCAATAAACTATCAATCATTTAGTTTTCGTCTGCATTTTATAAGCTTTTTTGTAGAGACTCAAGCAAAGAATTTTTGATAATATCATACATTGGAATCATTTCGCATAATTTAACTGATTTAAAGACATCCTATATTAGGTGTGTTTTTTTAAGGCTCATATGGGATAGTTCAAAATAAAGACGCCTGCGCTAAACAATTTACTTGTTAAATGCAACAACTAAGCACCTTGGGGCTTCGGGAAATACAGATATTTCTCGGAGATTAACTGAAGCAAGGATAGAGATAAGTCATTCCGACATTTTCATACTTGTTTTCGATAGGTTGCATGTAATTTTTTTTCTTCTAAGATTGAGTCGTTTATCCCCGACATCGTTTTTTTCACAACCCAAATCGGGCCTTAAAATAATATCAAATATATAACGCCAATTAGGGTCTTATTGCTCACTCAAGTCTTAAAAACAATGCGACGAGACAACGAGGGTGGAAGGTATACATATGTATGTACATATATATAACTCTTAACATTTTTCATAAATTTTCTTTATTTAGGTATTTCCTTCGTCTAAGGAAATTGCTTGTTGTGCTGCACTTCTTAACAAAAACCAATTGATTCTTTAACCCCTACCACTGCCAAATTTCGTAATTCCACAGCAATCGAAACCAATCTATATAGTTGACATCAAATTTTAGAAAGTGGGCAGTTTTCGATTGTTTCATTGTATTTCTATGAACCAGGAGATCTGGCGGTTGTGCAAATTTACAAAATTCAACAATGTCCTTAATCGTTCTATAAATTATGCTCTGCCAGTAAGGCACTCTGTTACGATTTTGCGGTTTTTAAAGCCCTATATCCCAGAAACCAACAGTTCTAAAAAGTTAAAAAAGAGTGATAACCCTGCTTGCTCATCTTAAAAATACTAAATTTAGAGAGAGACAAAATTCGTCTAAATTCATTCTTATAAAAATTGTGCAGTGACAGAACTTGGCTGGGCAATTCCTTTCCCGTGGATTTATGTTTCTGTATTGAAAACCTTGTTGTATTTGTTAGATCTAAAAGTTTTTGCACCATTTCAAAATAATATTTTTAAGAAGAATACCACTTAAAACAAATATACATAAATAATAAGAAACTTGTTGCACACAAAAGTTTACTTATTAAATTTTAATTCTTACAAATTCAAAATCCGCTCCTGTGTAATAAAGACGTAATTGCATTTTCATTAATTCTTTAAAAAACGAAATTTTACATTTTGAAATTTTTTTTTTGATAAAAATGTTAAAAATTTATTAAACTTCTTAAAAGAAATATAAAATTTTCATAAGGTTAAATTTCGTTTTCAAAGAATTAATAAAAATGCAATTACGTCTTTATTACACAGGAGCGGATTTTGAATTTGTAAGAATTAAAATTTAATAAGTAAACTTTTGTGTGCAACAAGTTTCTTATTATTTATGTATATTTGTTTTAAGTGGTATTCTTCTTAAAAATATTATTTTGAAATGGTGCAAAAACTTTTAGATCTAACAAATACAACGACACTTGCATTTAATAGGCCTCAGAAAAGAAACAATGCGAAAACGGGAGACCTGTGCATGTCTACTGAGGTCGACTCAGCGAACCCCAGTAGAGTTGTGGTCCCAGTCGAGCTCATGACAATCTTCTTTAAATGAAGATGAAAGAGTTTATTACTTGTGTGCCAAAATATGAAAAAACTTATATGTTAAACTTTTTGTCGCGCTCTACCTCTGGAAAAGAACTACAGAGAGTTTCATGACATATCAAAATGTTCGAAACTTTAAGCTGAATATTTTTTGCCTGAAAATTTTTTCTTCTCATCAATAGGATTCCAAATAAATTGATTTAAAAAACAAAATGATTACATTTTAATTATGTCTGCGATGTACCCCCTGACTTTTGCCTAGATTGATTGTACTATAAAAATTTTGCAAAAATCATATAAATAGTTATTTTACGACTTCTTAATTATCGTTCTATCCCTGCAAATGCAAATGCTTAAAAACAAAAGAATGTATTTATATATTGTATCAAAAATCTTTGGTGTTAAATGTGCGTTAAAAAGCAACTTATATAAAATGTAGGTATACAACATAAAAACTTATCTACGCGTATACATATGTATAAGTAAAATTTCTCGGATTTTCTTTTTTTGCTTTATTTCGGCTATTTTACTACATATACCTACTTAATTATGTTAAACAATAATCAAAAAAGAAACTATAATTTATATCGCATGGAAATTCCATGCAGAGAAAAAAAAGTAGAACTTACCGCATTTCTAGATTGATTGTTATTATTTATAGATAGGATTATTTTCCAGGTCAGCAATTTAATTAAATCCTATCTTTGTAACAAACCCAGATAAGAGTTTTCGATTTCTAAGCGACTTTTCTTCCATCTGAAATGTCATTCATCTGCTTCTTGTTTTGAAAATCTTATAACGGTACTATAATTTAATCATAATTATGTCCAAGCGTGACAAGGTCAATACAAAAACGAAATAACTCTTGCATTCCACATAATAGAAATGCATATAGCATTATAATTTCCAAATATAGCGGTATAATTATGTTCTAATTCCAATGGTAGGTTCATATACTCTTATTCATACACTCCCTCCGCCACTTTTTGCAGAACAACAACACTCATACCAATCAAGCAAGATAAAAGTAAATCAGAAAATATTTTCAAAAATTATTCTATCGTACATAATCATAACGATAAATATTTTAACATAGATACTTAAACACACACGTTCAGTGGTCTCGTGTGACATTGCCATCGCCGTTTCGTGCCGCCGCGCATCAACAAAATTAACAGACTTTTAATATATTAAATCACTTCCAATAAAGAAGTAACTTTGTGCGTTCTGTAAGAAAACTTTCTTTTATGCGTACAGAATCAGTAATAAGAATTTCTTGCACCATCATCGACAGTCCCCAACCCAACACCTTCCGATCTATGGCACAATTTATTAGATACATCTGTTAAGAAGTCAAAACCGTTACATAATGCAATGCGAACATGTTTTTATTGAACAAGTTGGCCGCGTACATACATTACTAGACATTGACTTTGATCTTATTTTCTAATATTGATATGCGGTCATGTATCGTGCCCATGTCCATTTGCCCATGGGGTGTGAATACCAGAACAGAAAACATTGTGGTGCGCAGAATTTTCACAGCGTTTGCGCAGAAAAAAGAATGACCAATAATTGGAAAACGAATTAAAGAGAAAACGTGTGGTGCGATGAGACGGCCGGCACTGGCGCTGCTTTTGCGGCGCCGCGCCGCGCTGCGCTGTAGTGGTGCATTGAAAACACATGTTCAGTTCAGATAGTCGACCTCAGGTACTTTTTTTTTGACGCAGGAAGAGCTTTTCGTGGTTAAAATGATCTATTTTTCCATGTACATATATTTCATTTCTAGGATCATGGTTATAAACAAAATTAATAGCAATGGGAACATAGCTTCATTCTTTTGCTTTCACAGTGCGCCGCCGCGCCGCTGCGCAACCATGTCTCTTGTATCCATCCATCTATAGTAGCAGTAGCCATCGTCGTCGAAAGGAAAACGAAAAGAAAGGAAGAAAACAAAAAAAAAATCTAAAGCAGAATACGTACCTACATTGAAAACGAAGAACATTCTTGAACTCTTTCTTTTCACTATACGGAACGAAGAAATGGCAAGAGCGAGGCGGTCGGGTGGGATGATGAACACTTTGGAACGCAGAATAGGAAGGAATGGTTTAAAAAGAGTTGAATACTTGGTGGTGATGGTGACGATACTCATGGAGAGGCGATGATGTTAATGATGAAGTTGTCTTTTCGCCAACAAGCAGCAGTGTGGTATTAGCGAAGCTCCAATGTTGGGATCATTGTCTTTTGATTTTTAGTTCAAATCAAAGTGTTGAACCAAAGCGTTCTTCTCGCGGTGCGTGGATCGAGTTTATTATTTCTGTGGAATTTTATTTTGAAAATATAAAAAAAACAAACGGTGTGTGCGTGATTACCAATTACAATTATCTCATCTAAAAGTAGACATTTCTGAAAAAAAAAATTAAATAAAACGATGGATTACATATTCGTTTTGGTAAGTTTTCAAGAAAAATTTGTATTTTCGAGTTCGTATTTCAGCTCTTTCGTTTTATCCAGAAAAAAAAACTTAACTCATTTAAATGGTTCAAATTATTCCGTTACACGACACATCTAATTGCACCTACCAGTTCTTCAACTTTGCATAGCATACAGTTATGATTTAAGTAGAATTCTTTTCTAATTGCTATAAAAGAGCTAGCTTGTTATAATATAGTAATTTATTTTTTTTTCTACAAAATAAATGTATTCAAGAAAAAACTTGAAGTAAGAGAGCAAAAAAATTTGGGTGCGTGATTTAATGAAAAGAAATTGGAATAAACAGCAAACGGAGCTGAGCACACTTAGGATTGGCTCGTCGCACCGTCACACATAGGAATTTTTTTGTTTTCAAATGAATAAACAAACAAACCTCATTTAATATGACCTCAAATACATTGACCCATATTTCTGTTTGGTGTTTTATGTTAATTCTATTTATAACGAAATGAGTGTATGAGTAGAATTTATTAATTCACCCACAGCTTTAGATATGAATGCTGGTCAAAAAATTAATATTATTTTTTTTTTTGATTGGTTAACTTAGAATTTCTTTTTTATTGTAATTTTATAGATATAAATTCTTCCTATTAATCTCACTGGCAATTGAAAGTGAGTTTAATTTGAAATACTTAAGATCCTAATTTCTGATTGATTGAATTGGTTTCTTTATAGTAAAATCATACTTTAAGCGATTGACATTAAAAGAGAAATTTTACGTAAAAAGTTTAAGTGTGTACATATGTATATATATGTATGTGCTATTTAAATTCCTTTTAGAAGCAGACTAATCTTCAGCGAAACAACAACTTTATGAAAAATATAATACGTGAAATTGATGATGATGAATTACAATGAAAAAAAAAATTATCTAAAATAATAGAAACTTAAAGCTCTTAGTGAAAATAGGATATAGTATGTAGAAATGAAAAAAAATGGTACTATCATGAAACATGTTTTGTACATCACTGAAGAGGTCACCTTTGCGTAAGTACATGCATTTGGTTAAAACGTTTAATTTAACAAGAGTTTGAAGAGTCATAAAAATTCATAGTTGTTTAACAAAAGGAATAATTATCTTTACTACAACATAAAGATATGGCACATGTTTATAAGGTAGTTTTAAGTGCTTATTGCTGAATGTGATGAATTGAAAATGATACCGTTACCTTTTATGAAAAATTTAGTAGTTTTCAGTAAGGATAATTATCTATATTTTCAGTATGAAGTTTACATAATTATCATTATTGAAAATAATGGTCTCTTGATCAAATTTGGCATCAACGGTTTATTTTTCATAAAAATCAATAATCAGAAGAATCCATATAGAATATTTATGGTAAAAGGTGGTTTATTTCTGGATGATTTAGGAAAAGGTTGGAATATTAAAAAATAAAACACATGAAAAAGTATGGTTCTTTCATGAAACTTAGTAAAAAAAGTATATATATAAAGTGTGCACTTGATATTTCAAAAGTATTTGATATAGTTTGAGATCAATCACTCTTATCGAAATTGCTTATCGAAATGCATTTGGAATCGATACATCTGTTCTCCGTTGGATTAAAAATTACCTATCGGATCGCTTGATACAAGTCGTACTGAATGTATATAATATATATATAATGTACTGGTGTGCCTCAGGGTTCTGTTTTGTATCCATCTCTCTTCCTTATTTTTATCAACGATCTTTTGCCTAAGCCTTCTAATCCATTTAATTGTTTTGCTGACGATATAGCAGTCTGAGTTTTTCGTATTTTTTTTTAGATTTATATGCCTTTTCTTCTGATGTAGATCTTACGATAATGTCCAATAGGGGCTTAAAACTGCAATGAAGGCCACTGCTGTTAATGCGAAACCCACCCCCATGCCGCCATAATCCGAACATTTCAACAGACCAACTTCTCTGCAGAATTTTGAAATACAGTTTATTTATTTAAGCTTTAATTACGACGTCATATATTTTGTATCACCACCACCTGAGATAAAATGATCGAACTTAATAAAGATACCAGCATCAATTGTTGATTAATATAGAAAGAGATAAGAGAAAAAGATAGAGAAAAGGAAATTCATTCCTTCTTTTTCGTTCACTTCTTTTTCCTCTAAAAATATTTCATGAGTTTTTTCGTCTTTTTTTGTAAACGTCAATACATACCAAAGTAGTTCATACCGCGACAGTTCATTCGAGGGACCCTTCATACCCAGGGGCAGCTCAACATTCCAACAAGAAAATTTTAATTTTGAAAATCGGTTGGAAAATATATGCAGAATTGCCAATTCTGTCTAGGATTTGTCTTTTATCTGACCAAACCTCTTAACCATTTAAATTATATAGATACCTATTTTTTGTTTTTTGAAGTACTATCTTTGGACACCTAAATCGGGTTATAGTCAATTTAGTGCAGCAAAATCGAAATTTTTTAAAATTTTCAACTAAAAAATAAATTGAAAGATACATTAAAATACTTAGCCTAAATGAGGTCCACCTGCATTCCTCAACCAAACATGTTTGGTCCGTGACATGAAATAAAGGTTCACATTTTTATTTAATGTCAAATTATTGTTTTATTCGTACACTTAAATTTGAAAACGAAGGTGTGATGGGGCAAGTACGTGCGAACCGAACCAGTCGTGCATTTTATTTTTCTTGTTTTCTTGTACTGAATCTAGCTCTTTGACAAATTTTTTGTTTTCTTCAAGAAGCTCAGTCCGCTTTTTCTTAAATTATAAGGGAACTGTGGCGGAAGCATGTGGTGGGACATTATTTAAATAAAAATTTATAAATTGATTTTACTATGACTTGTAAAAAATATTCCCGCTTACATGTAAAATTTTTCTGCAAATGGTCCAGGGGACTGAGAAATTGAACCGATAACTGCACGTTCCTTGGCACAAATTTCTTCTGTTAAAAATGATTTTATTTTGCTGAGAGCCCAATGAGGTAATGAAAGATGATTTTTTGAGTCTCACTTGCGAGAGCTTGATGAATACCGGCTTTAGAAAATTATTTAAAAAAAAACGATTTTTATTTTATTTTAATTTCCCTTTCTATTTAATATGTAAGTAAACTAATATTTTTCCACTTTTCTCGGAATCCCTAATGGACTCTGTTTTTCCAATGGACCACTCATTATACATTAAACATTACATAAATGTAGGTATGTACATACATATGTACATACATGTTAAAACTTAATTCCAATCGACATCATCTTATTGTTGTCATGTATTTTTTTCTTATTTTTTTTGTTTACAATTATTAAACTATTTAAATAAAATTATTCACATTCCAGCGATCGGCATGATTGTGTTGAAGGTGACCTAATTGAACACAATCAGATACTTTCTTTGATACCTATTCAATTTCTCTTTGACTTACATATTAGCCGCATTCTTATGGATTTTTAATGTTGGTCATTTCGTTTTTACGCTTCGTTAAAATGGATTTGGTAATATTATTCGCTTATGAGTAAAGGCTTTATCATAGGAGGTGCGAATTTTATTTTTATAATGTTTGGAAGATAAAAAAAAAAGAAATAGGTATAAGGCGGTTTTTAATTAAAATTGGTTTTTCCTGAACACTATTTGTTGCAATATAATGATTATCACTTCGTTTGCCTAATCTGTAGTTGATCTGTTAAGGGCTGTGATCTTAGATATCGACAAAAGAACTCCATCCAAATTTCAATGACACTTAATGATATTTTAATTATAAAAGAACATAAACTTTCTTTTGACTCATAATATGCCGTTTATATACTAATGTCGTTTTCAATTGGCAATCCGGAATTGGTTTAAGATTCGGAATCCCAATTGAACAGTTTTTTTCGATTCTGAAAAATTTTAAGTTTGGTGTGACTGTATTAGTATTTCAAGCAATCACTTTACTTTTTGCACAATTTGTAAATTTAAAAAAATATGACCTTTATCAAGTGTGACATTTAAATCTTTGAATGTGTGAGTGATTCTGTTTTTGCTTCTGATTTCAAATCCAGAAGAGAAATTCTCTTTTTTTTAGAATCAGAACTGTCACTTTTGCCCAATTGAACGCATTCAGAATGCTTTTTTCTGCTTCCAGATTGCCAATTGAAAACGACATAACTATGCGATGTTAATCTTTCAGAAAAAAACTAACCTTTATATAACATAACACCTACTTGCAAAATATTATCTTTTCTCAAAACAACAAGAACAAAAAAAAACACGATCACCTGTGGAGTGAAAGTGGGAGCAAAGTATTTAAATCCCTATATTCATCAACAAGCTGAACTCTGAACTACGCTCGTACTCGTATAAAGCGTTGTTGGCTTGGAACGTGATGAACGAAATGGCGCCATACATTTCAAGGGTGATTAACGTTTTGTTTACTGCATTCCTCCGCCACATTCCAATCCAACAAAACCATCCGTCTTCGCGGTTGGTATCACGGAGTGTCTGTGTTGAGGTGAAAAGACTATGGCTCTCAAATGTCTCAATGGAGTTTTATTGTGCTGTCTTCGTAAAAAATGATGCACATCGAATTTTCTATTGATCTTTTTAAGAAAATTTTCATTTTCTTGATTTTACTTTCTTTATTCTCATTATACCTACATACATATATTGGAGTCGGGATCAGAGTGAAATCAAGAATAAAAGAAATGAACAATATGAATTTGTTTAATAGAAAAGAAATGATTTCCCTTGGCAATGAACCTCTTACAAATAGCCATGGCCGTGATAAAAAAGGTAAACAAATTATAATCTAGTAACGGTCAACTTGAAAAAAAAGTTTACCAATTTGACAATTGAACTCAAATAAATAAGTCGTTTTGTTAAGCTTTTTGAACTTTAAGCAATTAAATTTAAATAGAAACAAAAAAATGAGAATACCATCTCGTCGCATAGTGGATCCACTTTCGACTCTATACACTTAAAAATGAAAGGTTCAAATTTGTTTCATCAAGGAGTTTTTGCACCTGCCTTTTCCCCGCGAAATGTTGTCTACTATTGCCTTTTGAACGGCTTCCCAGGACATATAAAAAATTATTGAGAGATTTCCAAAAAATAATTTGGATCGGATCATATATGTATGTAACTGTTATATTAATAATAAAAAAGTACGCACCTTTTTCATTTTCAAAACAATTTTTCTTTTATCATTTACAGAGCCTGTAGTTTGGTAGGATTTTAAATTTCTACCTGCTTTTAGAAAAACTAAAAACTCCATAAAAATTAAACATCGAATTCAAAATATTCGCTTGAACTTTGGTAGGTTTATGACAACCCATCGAATTGAACGTGAACACCGTGCGGTCTAATTTCATTTTTCGATCGCGGACTAATAAAATAAAACCGCGCAGTCTTATATTAATGATAGTTAACTGTGGCATTATATTATTTTGCTTACTTTTTTTTATGTATTTAAGTCTTGGTTTAACCTACACTCCAAGCATTTTGTCACACCTTATACATATGTACAAATTTCCCTATCAAGTTACTAGGGTTTTAAGAACGAATGGAAATTTTGTATTCGGGGTGTTTCGGAGGTAATTAGTGTGAAAATAATGCAAATTTATGTTGCTTTATAAAATCCAATATTAAATCACCCACCAAGAGTCATATATTCTTAATTTATCTTTTTTCTAAACTAAGAACAATTATAGAAAAAACCACTTTTTGCTTTTTATTACCATGAATAAAATAAAGCCCTATAGAAAAATTAAATTAGGCCTTATTTCAATTATAAAATAATTTCCGTTCCTTCTTACCTACTATAGCAGGTACATCTTCACAAACAAAATTTCAGCTATGATACGTCTATTAGTTCTATTCCCAATCTTTCTAATAAATTCACTTTGACACCGCCGAAGATTGAATAGAAGGAAGTAATTACCACAAGAGTGGAGTTGATTGTTAAGTATTTGGCAACTCAAGTAAAACATCAAAATAATTGATTTTAAAATACAATCAAATTTTTCCGTAAAATTTTTATTTCACTGAGTACGGTTTAAATTGTAAAATAAACTCTTAGCATTAATATTATTCGCCCTACTAAAAATTCCTTCGGTGATGAATTTTCTTTAACTTCATTTATTCGCACTATTCTATTTTTTAAATATTAAAAACCTCTTTCTTTTACAGAAAATTTTTTGCCTCCTTTTTCTATTAACAAAGGCTCAAGTGCAACCTGAATATGAAGAACCACCAGAAGGGTAAATACAAATATTATGGTATATAGGTAATTTGTAGAAACTAACAAAAACCATTTTAGTTATTATGCATTTGTGGAATCGCCAAACTCCGTTCCGCCCAAAGTTCGTCCACCACCATATACACATGTCAACATTGATTGTACAGACGCCCCCAACAAAAAGTCCTCAGTTACCGTAAATAATATCTGTGGTGATCTTAATAAGGGTGAGATCCCAAGAAATCCCTTGCAGCAGAATGTATTGGGTGAACCTTATCCATTGTAAGAAGTTTTAATTTAAATTCTAAATTTGCATTTGTATTTTCATCGTGTGCTTTTGTTCTTTTTAGTGAACTTATTCGTAATCAGACCCTGAAATTTTTATCGAAAACATTGCCAGTACTAAAAGCTGATGACACTTTGCCAAAAGTAACTCAAATCATTCGGGATGATCCGGTTGAAACTGTAGAGAACAACATTGACAGGCAGTACAATCCAAATATTCGCAATCGAAGGAGTATTGATGAATCAGCACCAGAGTTTAGCTACTCAAATATTGATGGGAATGATGACGATAAAGCTAAGCACCAAGAACGGCAATCGAGGAAGTTCTGCGATGGAGGTGGAGTGTAAGTGTGCTGGTAGAAATTGAGAAGAATCGTAATTCTATTTGAACCATTTTGCAGTTTTTGTACCATTTACCGAGCTATTCAAGGTGATTCTGGGGCAACTCAATCAACAGTGGCTGAACGACGTGAAGAAAATGGTCCGATTCGGTACGAAGGACCTCCTACACCATGTCCGGCTAAGGTAGAATATGCCACACCTGTATTTGCCAAAAACTACCAAGGTTCATGGCGGTATGTTGTGCAAATTCCATACGAAGGCTACTTCACCCAAACAGTTGAGGTGACCCGTTGCATTCAGTCCCGTTGTAATTACTTGGATGGAGGGTGCCTCTCATCTCCACGTTGGGTTAGCCTTTTAGTTGCCGAAATCTTCTATCCCAGTGCTGATGATTCAGTTGCAACTTCAACAACTACAGCTGCTCCATCAGTTCAGGACTTTCAGGCCTACCAACAATACTTGCAAAAGCGGGCTGGTGTAGCGTCTGCATCCGATGGAACAACTACTCCTAATGATCCAAGTCAGCATTGTGATGGCCAAGACGAGATCGGCTGCTTCCAGGTGCGACTGTATTATGATTGGTTCTTGATACCAGGCTCCTGCAAATGCTGGCGTCCAGATTATTTTGCCAAATACGTTAGAAGAAAGTCAGTTACCGATTTATAAATAAAAAATCCAACAAAAGAATAATTATTGCATAGATTAGGAATTATAAGATAATGGAAAATAATTTATTTGCACTGACTGATATAATAAATGAGCGTGCTAAGTTTTTTCTTTGGGGGGATGGTTGAGGTCTGCTAAGAGCATATAATCTGCACTTTGGTATTTTATATAAAAAATAAATGTATGCACATACTTATTTATTTAATTTTTTACTCAATTTAGAATATGTGTATATAAAAAATAGGATATAATTATTTAATTTATACAAATATATTTAAAAATCTCATTTTATACAAAAAATAATGTAAATAATATAACAATTTATTAAAAAAATGTACTTTTTTATTTTAATTTATTTAAAAAAATCAAACTACAAAGTAAATTTTTTCGAAAAAGATTTACGAACGTACAAATATTAAATATTCCCCTCAGATTTTAATAAAAGCTTCCAAAAACAATAGAAATTCACCATAATTGCCGCGTTTCTTACATTAGAATCGATTCGATTGTTTAACTTAATTTTTTTTGAAAAAGGAAACCATCTTTTTCGTAAATAATAACAAACGTTTTAGTTTGTATAAAAATAATTTTTATTAAAATATCTTCTAAGAGAATAAACAATCAATATAAAAATAGTTTGATTTAGGAATTTAGCAACAGTTAAACAAGTATTTGAAAAAGAACGAGCAAAACGAATATAAACTTTTGTTCTTTAAAAAGATACAAATGCAAGTAATTTTAGGAAACAATATATTTTAGGGTTTTACAGTTAACAGCGCTTGTATATTGCCACAGAGTCGAATTATAATCAATTGCAACAATAAGTCAATTAGTCGCAACAATTTTAAAATTTATTTTATGTGGTCCGTTGCAAATTGTTCAATTTCCAAACTTCTTTCATTTTGTGCACACACTCTCGATGGTTGGATTTCCAGAGGATTTGAGTTATCACCCCAAGTGTGGCTTCACCTTCTTCTGCATTATTAGTCCAACCCAACAACAACTGATATATAACCTATGGAGAGATAATTAACGTGACTTTTATCTGTTGTTTAAAAAAGAATAATGCTATAGAACATATTATAAATTGAATAATACGCAAAAAAAATTATTCAATTGCTATGAAAACGAATCTTTTTATTAAATATTTGTTTTTAATATTTTATTTTATAAAATCTTGTCCCGAAAGATTCAAATTTTATCCCACACAAACTATAAATACATACATATGTATAAACAATCTTTTTAGTTAATCAATCAAAATAAAATAAACTATGTCCTTTTTAGTATATCAACCAAAATTATATAATCGATTTTTTTATATAATAAATGGTGAAATGAAAATTGTTTACTGATATATGTAAGGGAGTTTAATGATTTATGTGCATAAGCTGCGATTCACAGAATTTGAACCAGACTACACAAAATCAGGCAAACAACTTCTTTGAGGTTAAATTCCTACGAATTATTTGTTTGCAGCTCTGTGGAATACATCTGGACTGCGAATTCGCAATTTGACAATTCGCACGTCGCACTTTTTTTGTAAATATGTTCATTTATTCATTTAATTAAACAATTAAAATAAGAATAAGTTGATATTTGCTTTATAAATTCCTTCAAAAGAATTATCCAAAAGTGCAGATCGCAGCAATACATAAAATGTCATGTTACAGCGGGAAATATTTTGATTGGCTTTTTAGAAAAATTCATTTTAACAAAAAGGTTTAAAAAAATGAATTTTCAACTCAAAATTTTGATATTTTTTATCAAACTGGGGCCAAATTCTTGCATCTCTTAAAGTCGCTGAATTATTATAAATTAAAGGAGAATGGACAAAAATATATGGAACCTGGTATACCTAGCGTCCAGAAACGAGACCTATGATAATGATTATGTACTATGGAGTGTACCAACGTTCTAGGAATTTGTTTGTCCTAAACAATGGGAGATGGCTTAAATAAACGACCAAAAAATAAGAAAAACATTTTGCAAATTCGAATAAACAAAGATACTTTATAAGTTTATATTAATGTTTCATCAAGATTTAGGACCGAACATAAATACCGCAAAATCTATATGACATGTGCACACGTACGGCGTCCTGTTACAAGTGCAGTAGTAGTGCTTGGAAGCATTCCTTCCTTCCCCTGCCGTCTTAACGAGTATGATATGTATGGTATTGCTTTGCTCTAATATGTATGTCTGGACTGTGTACTTCATTTGAGAAGAAATGTGGTTTCTCCTGTGTCGAAATAGTATTCATTTAAATTATTGTGAATTTGATCTATTATAATTCTATGTAAAAAGGAAAAAGTAAGATTTTTTTAATATACTGCGTGAACCCCATGGTTTACAGTTCAGTGTCCATATTCAAAAATGAAGTTCTTGAACTAAGCTTACTACTATACTATATGTCGTTTCCTGATTCTTGACGCACAACTATTCCCTTTCATAATTCGTTAAATCAAATAAAAAAAGTAGAATTTTCATATTGTTAAGTCCATTTTTGCGCCAACTATGATAATATCCGCTATTAATGGCCTCTGGTATAAAAATTAATTTATTTTGGTATCTATTCAGTTAATCGAAAGTGACCAATACTGCCATTTCAATGGAACACTATTGCAATTAATTTTTGCTCTAATTGCAATCTTTGTTGCAATATTCTGCCTAAGCCCCATGCTTTGTGTCTTAACAAACGATATAATTATATCTCATTCGTGGACGCTAGTTTTTATTAATTATAATTGATCAAAATAAAAAAAACATCGAAAAAATAACAGAAGCTTAAAAAATTTAAAAAAAAATGTCAATCTGGCAGACGGCTTTGGGCATGGTCTAATTTGAAAATTTGTCATCAAAGATGAAAAAAAAACTGGCATAACTTTTTACAATGTATTTTAAATGGAAAAGAAATAACAAGACGAAAAAATTCCGTAACATATAGCTCGCTCACTGATGTAGGAATTCAACCTCTGACTTTTTTTTTCGAAATTTTAAGTTACTTGGTACCTACTGTTTTAATAAAGTTTAAACGTTCATAAAGTTTTTAACTTAATATATACAAAAAAAAGTCTTGTTCCGTTGCTTTCTGTTCAAGGGGTAAATATTTATATGATGCTGCAAAAAGCTATGCAGGCTACAGTCTGCGTACGTTAGCATACAAAAACCTATTTGAAATAATATTCTTCTTTTTCAATTATTATGAATGAACAAATCTAAATAAAGAAATTTGCACGTTTTTTTCTTGGAAATAATGTTTACAATGATAATAAAATAACAATAACCTAAGATAACCTTATACAATCTTAAGCAATAAAATTTCCTCACCTCCTTAACGCCACCTTGAATTTGATTATCAATTATGGATTGCTCAATTTGTCCGTCTGTATAGTTAAGATCTCGCAAAACATTTTTCCAGCCTTCTCCTAAATGCGTTGATATAACAACCATCATTTTATGATCGAGTTCTTCGGAGGACTTCATCATTGCTTCGATGGTTCTTGTACGTCGGGGCCGACTACTGCTATTTTGCACAGGCTTTAAAGAACTTTCTGGCGAGAACAATTCTGGTTCCACTTTTCCACTATTGAATGTATAATTCGATCCGAATTGTAAGCCATTTACATTTGAGAATTGCATTACAACTTGGCCTTGCGTATTCTGAACAGCCATTTGATTATTTGTTATCGTTGTTGGTGTGTTCGTCCCATTGTTTGGCACTTGAACAACTTGACTATTTGAAGTTCTTCGAACCATAGCAAGATTTTCACTTTCAGCCATTTGATTGTGCAGTTGCAGGGCTGCATTAAAATCTCCAGAATTCATAGATGCATTGTTTAAACTATGTTGTCTGCTTCTGTTTTCTGGTGGATCATCAATAGGTTCTGCATCTGTTTCTAAAGTTCCAGCGCTAGATCGGGATCGTGAGAACAAGTTTGATAAAAGCGGGATTTTCTTCATAATTAAATTGAACTCGAGTATAAAGACCCAACGGAAATGAAACAATGGATATTTGGAGGGGTATCCCAGAATAAATAATTCGTCACTTGAAACCTTTTTCGGGTTTTATTTTTATTGTTGTTTTTTTATGGAAAAACCATAAAAAAAGTGACATAAAAATGACATTTGTGAACTTACGTCAATGGTGTAAGGAACTGTTTGTTTGAAAAAATTTAATTTGTGTTAATAACGTAGCGTAACGTTAAGGTGATGTGTTGCACTGTGGATCCGCGATCTTGAAAACCCACTTTTAACAAAAAAAAAAGCCTTAAATATTTACATTCAACTATTTTTCGCCAATAGAAGTACTAGTAGGAACTGTAAAAAAACAAAAACATGCGCCATAGTTCCCTGGGTCTTTATAATTTAAATTCATAGTTAAGAGTCTTCTCTATTTTTGTCCACTAATTTGATAGAGGCAGAAATAGAAATATTTATTCTTTATTAATATTTGAAACGAAAATTATTTTTTAAGAGTTTTTATTAGTTTGAAAAATAAGTTCTGGTTGAATTTTGTTTTTAATTCTTTATAACGTAATTATGTAAAGAATACAATTAATCCAAATTCGATATCTAATCTAAAATAAATAAAAGTTCTTATTAATATTCGTAAACGAGATATGGTGGAAGAGAAAAGTATTCCGAGCGTACTTAAATACGTACATGCATACATACAGACATCATTCTAAAACGACGGATTATGATTCTAGAGACCTCAAAACCTAAAGATGTGTCAAATTTTCAATTCGACAAATCGCACCTATTACAATAACTTCCAATGGGAAGTTAATTCGGTCATAAAAAGTTACGTTTCATGAGCTAATAAGTGAAGATATTTTGAGTTAAGAGGCTCTTAAACTTAAGAGCGCTCGGTGAATACCAGTCTTAGGCTTACAAGTAAATTCTGGGATTATGCACCCCATTTCAACGTATATGTATTCAAAACATACGGTACCTAACATATATAAAAATTTTAAAATTCATCAAAAAAACTAGACTGTTAAAACCTATTATGTCTGAAAAAATTATTAAATAAATTGGCAGGTTAATTTACCAAATTATTGAAAAATGACATCAGGGTGATTCCGAAAAAATATTTCAGTTTTGGTCCCCAATTGGTATTAACCTAATCGAATTTTATTGAAAACAAATTAATGAAGGCAAATACACTTAATATAAGGATCGACAAAAGTTTAATTTTGAATTATGCATACAATTAAACTTTATTCCTTATAAGTTATAACTTCTGTTTAAAGAAGATTAAATTATTAAATTCGCCAGAAAGAAATACAAATTTAAGCGGACTTAAGGAGTTATAAACTATTTGGAATCGAAATTCAATTGAATAGTGCTAGGATTGATATTCACCCAGGTGGCCATACATTTTATACGAGTGATGTTAAAACTTTTTCTTCTGCTTCAACATTTTGCATTAAACAGATTTATTTATTTAATAGTCTTTACCTTTTATGTTTTAGCGCAAATGGAATATTTACTTGTAGTTGTGGTCTGCTATAAGCCATTTCCGGAATATCCATTGTTTACGGGATACCCCGTTTATGTTTTTAAATAGTTAAATCTCTTTAATAAATAAATAAATAAATAAATAACAATATAATGTTTGCTTTTTTAGGGCATTTCGAAACGTTTTTCATCTTTATTTCCATTTAATTGCGAAGAAAGAATATTTATGTAGTTTCATTTGTCTTTTTTGTTTATGTATTCATACAATGTTATCTAGTTTTGGTATTTTATAAATAGAGTAAAAGTAAATTTGTTATACTTTTTTTAACAAAAGTATGTGTGACTTGCTTGTGCATGTAGTACGTGTTTACTGGGATGGGCCTTATTTTGGAAATGTGCCAATTTCTTTCATCCTCCCCCTTTGGAAGTGATCAGCATACTAGTCTATGCAATATTTTATTGAAATAGGACATTGTTTTAAAATCCCCCCGACTATTGAAACCTCAAAAATTTCGAAAAAAAAAATTCAAAAATGCATGGGAAATTTTCGAATATTGTGCATTTATTTAGTACTATAGCAGTGTAAAAAAAAATAATTACCTGTTATATTATTGTTTTATGTTATTACTGTAAATAGTTATGTAAATTTTGTGTACTCTTTTTAGTACCTACCTAATCTTCTTCTTTTTAATTTAGTGGCGCTTGTAATGATCTCGAGGAGCATATACACATATATGTACATATTGAGTAAAATGCATTAAACACTCCATACATTTTCTAAAGAAAATTTGAAGTGCTCGGTTGCGAAGATTTTTTTAAATTTGTTATTCTGGTTGCTTCTAGATGGAGAGACGAAAGAAATTGGCAAATTTTCAAAATAAGCCCACCTGTTTCAAAAGTAACTTATCAAATAATACATACAGTTTATAAACCAAAATCACAGTTTCATATTCTTTTTTTTAATAAAATGGTAGTAATGAAAAGATCATAAATTAGAATTACTCCTAGGTTTTGACAATCATTTTTCAAGTACATATGTATGTATGTATGTTTAAATTTTGTTTGATTTTTTGTTTTTAGTTGATGGAAATAGTATTTTTTTTTACAATAATTTGTATTTCTTACAACATCAACCAATTAAGTACGTTTTTTTTTTTTTTTGTTTAACATATATAAAATTAGCTCTTCAAAATATCGATGGAAAATTATTTTATTGAAAATTATGATTATTTATTATTAATTGTAACAGATAAAGGGTTCCATTAATACTAATTACATTTAATAGTATAGGTTTTTTTTTAGAAGTGAGTTAAAAAATATTCAATGCATTCACAAAAATTGATTTCCATAGATCATTTCAATCACCTGTAAAATAATGCTTTTTGGTTTGGTTATGACCTATAATTGGTTAAACATTTCAGAAAGGTGTAAATTCTAAGATATTTTCGATAACTTAGTAATCATTTTTGCCGTTATTAGAACGTCAGTCTTGTCATTGCCGTTCTACTCCCCCATTTGAACACCGGATATTATTTTGAACGATAGAGTGAATTGAAACAAAGTTGACTTGTTAAGATAAAAAACACTGGCGTTAAAGGTCAATATTCAAATAATCCAGATTATGTATGTATATGAAGTCGACAGAAGATGTTTACAGTTTTTGTCTATGTTTCTCTGTTTAGACTAAACGACGTACATATTCTGTTTTTATTAAACGATGTACATATTCTGTTTATACTAAACGGCGTACATATTCGACAGATGTAGTCAAAGGGATTTGAATCTGGATTGAGCGACCGAATAATTTATGGTGTTTAAAATTAGCTTCAAAAAATGAAGAAAATTACTCGAAAAATTTGGAATAAAATATAATTCTATGGTAACTTTTAGACCTCGATGTTTATCGATTAAACTTTACAGACCAATTCTTATGTTTATTCTTTTCTGGGTATCCCTCTTGTTGAGGTAATATTGACTTTACGGATTCATGCAGTCACAACAAAACATACATTTTGAGAAGCATAAATCAAAAAATTGTCATCATGGCTTTCATTCGATTTTTGATGACACTTCAGACAATATTTGTATTATCTTTTCAGAAAAAATAACGATTTATTCATTTTTTTATCTCCCAAAACGTTTATTTCATTATTATCGGAGAGAATTTTGATCCGTTCTGATAATAGACTCCATTATCAAGGCATATCAATTGTGCTTTCACAAAGTTTCAACAATTAAGTCAGTTTGAATTGAAAAACTTCAAACTTTTTTGCTATGGATACTGTCAAAATATTTTCGCCCATCTATTTGAAGATGCATTTTCTGAAAACTTGGCAAGCAAGCTTATGATTTATGATGTTTTTGTAAAAAAAATTCTATAAGGGGACAAAATAACTCGATGGAAACTTTTTAAGTTTTAGCATTTCAACAAAACAAAATATGTATGACTAATGCCATTTTTTTAATGTTCAGAAGGAACAAAGTTTTAGTTTGAAAAATAATAAAAATGTTTTCCATCGATAGTTTTGAGAAAGAACTTAACAATTTTTTTTATATACGTTAAGGGTTTTTTGTCTTATGTTTTTTATGTAAATACATTTTACATGACATTGTTGCAAATATATATTTTTTTTGGCTTTTAATTGTTTAAAATACACAATTGATGGTCAGTTCTTACGTTTATTACTTATTTGTGTCGATTCTCGATTTGCCATCAGCCTTGTAATGATTTAAGATTGTGTTTTATGCATAAGAACCAACCATAAATAAATACATTTATTTTTTTAATAAAGTTTATGTAAATTGTATTTAGATATTTTTCTTGTTTTTTTTTTTTTGTTGTATTTTATAAATAATTACCATTTGCCTAATTTGAATTCACACAAAACTACTATTTTTTAAGTACAAAGCTTTATTATATAATAAAACTGTATGGAATATACCAAATTTTCAAAGTTCTATGTTTAATATTTGTTATAAAATACACTGGCAATCAAATTGACAAAAAATGCATTTGTTGAAAAAAGGACAAAATATAAAGATTTTAACGAAAGCAAATTAAAAAATTAAATTTTATGTTTTATATTAGGTAGATGGTAATTAAATAATATTAACTCTTTAAATGGACAATAAATAAAAATGTCTATTGTATATATATTGTCCAGATATTTTTTGTTTATAACTATTTAAGAATAGTTAATAGTTGATATTTAGACGAGTTCCACTTAATTGAATTTTAAAAAATATATATATCTTAAAAAATAAATTTAATGTTAATTATACAATTTAATTTCAAAATTTATTTGGATTTTTTTGTGTTTGTATTTTTACAACTATATGTATATTTTTATGTTTTATTATACATACAATACATATTTCTAAATTTTAATATTAAAAAATATTATTAAATATTTTTTTTTGTTCATCAATATGACCTCATGTTGTTTTAAATATGCATTTATTTATTATAAAGAACATTTATTTATTTGTAGTGAAAAGTTATTTTTTAAAAGTATTTTTACCTTGCATTTTCACATTATAAGTTCAGATATTTATTTGATTAGTTGACTCAGTGTTTCCAGCGCTCGTACGATTGTTTGATACACAAAAAAACCTTTAGATGGTTTCTATCGTAACAAAATAACTGGTTTCAATGACAAACAAATTGGCAAGGATAACATGAAGTGTTGAAATCCAACGTATTGCAAAGATTCGATTTTTTTTAACGCGTGCATACCAGTGTAGTGGAGAATTTTGGAATTAATGGAAGCAGATGCAACTCACAAAGAGCCTGAAGGAAAAAAATGTACATAATATAGAAAATGATGCTTATTAAAAAATATCATCAGTAAAACTACAATAAAAACATTTTAATATTAATTTTGAAGTGATTTTTACTGTTCAGCAAAAACAAATTGAGTTATAACAAAACATTTGAATATTTAAGCTTCACTAGTCAAACTTATAAATTTTGTCTAAATTCGGCGCCTTAAAGCTTGACATTTTATATTGCAATGCAGTGGTCTAAGCCATCATTCAAGGCTTAGAAATAGAGATATTTATTATTAAGACACTGTATATTGGGTCTTTTCAATTAATAATCCAGGAGCGTTTTGCAAGAAGAAATTTAGAAAGCTTTAGATTAAGATTTGATAGAACTTTATTTTATTTTGCAACCATTTGAAGTGGATGCTTTCAGTAAAATTGTAGTACAAAAATGTCATGGAGTCTGACTTGAACCCAAACTACTAAGTTGCAGCCAAGCTTACGTGAAAGAATATATTCAATCTAAAAAATTAATTCCAACTAATATCTGCTCCAATGTTAACCGTAAAATATCGGGTGTCAGAATTTTAACAAATGTTGTAAGAGCTCCTAAGTCTAAGATCGCGGTCGTCGACAAAGTGACTTGAGTACACAGGAAATGGGTAAAAAGTATACTAGCTGGGACCTGAAACTGTATGCAAGCTGGGTCGTGATGATGTTTCAAGCACGATTTTGGCGAACTTTGCTTGCATTTGCAAGCAATTTGGAATTGCTTTTTTAACGCACCCAATTATCCAGTTCGCTTGGAATATTTATTTAAAAATACTTGGTTTTAAATAAAAACACTTGCTTTTATTTTATAATTGGTATGCAAATGACTTCAAATAAGTGTGTAAAAACTATTACTGTCATTAAAAACATCTTAAAAACATTTTTAAAAAAATTTCAATCAAACCGGTAGACTTGCTTTTGAAAAAAAATCCCCTTTGTTAGAAACCTGAAATCTTAATTCTCAAATTTGAAAAAAAAAATGGTGTTTTAGGCATAGTCTGCAGTTGAAAGCAGTTGACGCGTTCAACGCTTTTAACAATCACCCGATTCGATCAAATCAGTATAGAGTTCAGTTTTATGAAAACGATGATGGCGTGAAGCTTTTTCTGTGTTTTCTACAGCCTACCATAGAAAAAAGGAAATTTGCATTTCATGTTTATCAAGCATGAAAATTGACTGCTCTTATAAAATAAATTTTAGAATCATAAGTTTGAACGTCGAATTCCAACATAGAAATTTAGAACAAAACCTAGAAACGAGTCATTTCGATTACTGTTTAGGAGCACTGATATCCCATAAATCATTTTACAAATAAATCAGATGAATTACAATTGATTAGCAAGTTAATTCAAACAATTTTTGGTAGTTCATCAATTAAATTAAGTAATAATTTAATAATAATTGATTGATTTCATTCCATTTTGCAGAAAGTATATATATTTAAGCTGATTTAATTTTTTATTTAATGTGCATGCAACATTAAATTGAGGAACCTAGATTTTTACATAAGATTTTTTTTAGTTATCTATTTATTTATAAATTGTATAGCTTTATATTATTAAAAATCTTTTTTTATTAAGCTTCAAATAAACTAATAACATAATGTATTTTTTATTATATAACCTAAGACTTATTTGATAACAAAAATTATAATAAATTTAATAAAATCATAAATGATTTAGAAGAGCATATAAGTTGCCCTCATTCAAAAAACTATTTCAATGAACAATTAAACCTTAGTCTAGAACATGATGTTTATTTCTTTTTAATCGAATTTATATAGCAAAAATAAATATTTTAATAATAGTAAATATAATTTGTTTTAGTGAATCTATTTGCTTATTTTATTTATTTGTTTTCACTAGCATATGTTGTTTTTATTTTAATTTTTAATATTGTAATTAAGTAAGTTAGTTTTTCTTTTTTTATTTTAATAAATAATAAAAATGTTTTCATTTAGTTTTTTTGATCGCATAACAACCTTTCATTTCTTATTTTTTTAAATAATTAAATTTACAACAAAAAAGGTGTAAGTATTGCAGTTTTGTTTGATGATAGGAAGAATAAATAATTTCTTGTGTTTACTTTATGTGAGATAGTAAATTTCATTTTCTTTTTTTAATGGAAATTGTCGCCCAATCAGCAATATTCTTACAATGTATTTGGATTCTCAATGTACATTTTAGTTCGTTTGTTTTTGGTTTCTTTTATTTTTTTTTTTAATAAACTGGACGGGACAATATTGAAAACAAAACAAAGATAACTTGACTTTTTTAAAAAAAAAATAATAAATAATTAATTAATAAATAACATAACTAGAAAATAGAATAATTATTATAAAAATATGTATGTATATTGTAAAGTTCGGAGAGGGTAATCTTTTCTAGGGATACTTATAAACCAAAAGCATTTTTGCTAAAGAAGATTGAGGACAATTTCACTAGGATTCTTTCTACAACAATTTTAATCATCTGCTGGTGTTGGTTTAATGTTATCCAATCCTAGTTTGCTTAGAATTTGCAATGCAGCAGAAGCAGCTTGATCTTGAGATTCTTCAATATTCAAGCCGACACCATGGCAGATTTGTGGCGGTGCTGTTGATAATGTAACAATGGTAAGAAATTCATTGTGATTGCCTTTAGGATAATCTGAAAAGTTTGCCTGTGTGAAATAAAAAGCATAATATTAGTGGTTTGGATAGTTATAGTCACTACTTCTGTAATATTGTAATTTTGATATATTTATAAAGTCAATTGGAAATATTTACTAAGTCTCAAACATCTATAATAACTCAACAACTTAATCAAGAAAAATCATACATTACGAAGCACTCAGCTAAGAATCCTTTTCAAAAATATTCTTTTGTGCTTGGTTTTTTTATTTAATGCCATTATCGAGCATTTTGAATTTTGAAAGCATTGAATTTAGATATTAAAAAAACAAATAAATAATTAACAAACATAAATGTATAGATAAATTAAAAAGATAGAATATAAAGAGTGCCCAGTAATTAATGGATGATAGCAGGTGTTATGACCGCTTAGAAAATAAATATAAAAAGAAAGAAAACCTAGCCAGGCTAATAAAACAACTATTTATAAGCTATCACCAGTTACAAGGATATCCATTAATTACGGCACATCCTATATCAAACTTAAAGTTCAATTCAATAAATAACGTGATTGTTTAATTGGTAGGATATTTTAATTAATAGTTCTCTTAACCTTACTAAAATATGAAGAAACTGACGGTCAGAAGTCAAGCCGCCTTTGATTATTTGCAAAGTCGAAAAACGATGTGTCAAGACTTACTACGTCCACACAAATATGATATAGCACTTACCTGAAAACCAAGAATTTGAGCTAAATATAAAAGTTGATCCTTAGGCCGCACAGACGAAGCCGAACTGGCAGGTACTGAAGACTTTTTCTGCACAGGTGGTGTGGATACTTTTGGAGCATTTGTCGATGGTGCTGATTCGGCTTCGACAGCATTTTCCACTTCGTCAGAATCTAAAAATAAAAAAAAATTGTATAAGACATGTATCAACTACGACCGTAACATCAAGAAGTTTTTATAAAACCAAAAAAAATACCCCGTTTATTTAGTTTTTATTTGACCGTTTTTTACTTCTTTTTATCAGAGAAATATTCGTAAATAATTCATTCTACGAAAAATGAAAAAAAAAAAATAAAAAAAAAGCTTCCATGGTAACTGAAATATTGAAATCAAAATTTCATGGGGAAAATTCATGGTGAATGTGGTGGCAAATGATGATACTTTTTTAAGCGTTTGTAGTTCGGATTTATTACGTCGGGGCATTTGATAAGGCTAATTACTACGCATAAACATATTTCTTTAAAGCAAAAATATATTTTAAAAAACAGCTTGAAACTGTTAATTTGATTTTGAACAGTACCTTTTTTAAGCAAACATTAATATTTAATATAATAATTTTTTGGAGCATACTAACCTCTACTATGCTGCCGCAACAAAATAACACCGGGTACAATCTGTCTTCCCGATGGTCCACCATTTCCATTCGGGGCAACGGCAGCATTTGCATTTAAAGTTTCATTCGAATTATTATTTTCACTAAATTTGACTTTTCGAGGAATTTTAGTGTCTTGATTTTGATTGGCCACTTGGCTGTTATTTTCCTCATTTTCAGTTTCTACAGCTACCTCGAATCCCATTGCAATCAGGAGATCTATAAAATAAATCAATTAAAATTGGTTTTCTTTTGAAGTTCTTTAAATTGAACAAAATAATTTACTTTGTGCAGCATTGCGTTTAGCCAACTTTTTAGTTGCACCAGTTCCACGAGCAACCTTGTCAGGTACATTTACTTCCATTACAAATTCTCGTTTTTTGGATTCCCCACTCCGTGAGATCAACTCGTAGGTGGGTTCTTTTTCATTCCGGCTTTGTTGTATATGAATTAACCTCGATATTGGATTCGTGTCCTCGGCACATTCGCTTTCCGTTTTTTCTCTGATCGAGTTCTTCTTTTTCGGCGTTGGTGATGTTTTCCTTTTAAAACCCTTAACTTTAATCCGTTTCACTGGCGGCGAATTCGATGGTGAAGGTGGAGGAAGTTTTTTCAATTCCTCCAGCATTTTTTCAGCAGCACGTTTTTTTGAGATCTTCTTGCCATTACCATCACCTTCCGTCTATAAATCAATATTAACCAAACAAAAGTGAGCTTAAAAGTACGTTTCAGAGCGATTTCATCTTAACTTACTACAATGTCTCCAACTTCGCAGGTTGTAATAAAACTTTTCATGTGTGCTGGTCCCTCTTCGCGTAGAACCTTAAATGATACAGTGAGATTGTGTTTGATGGCAATCTCGTGAACTAGAGATATCGGAGACTTCCATTCACCTTCCTTTGCAGTTCGTGTAAGAATTTCTTTGAATTTATTTGCCGCCTGCGTTCTAAGCACCTGCAAGGCTCGTGATGCCGCATCATGTTTGGCTGATTGCAATGTCCTGCCACTGCCAACAAATTTCTGTTTTCCTACTATAAGGGTGATTTTACAGAGTTCTGGAGGTGGAGTGATTGCGAAGTGTGGCGGAAGTGAAGTTACTCCATTCACTGAAGGAGTTTGAGCCTAAAATTATATATATTTTGTATTGTATTGACTATTAATAACAGTTTGAATATAAAATCTTACAGGAATAGGATATTTAGGTTTACCACCCGGGAAACGTTGAATGGGTTGTTGTGGTTGCTGCTGATGTCCCCCTGGCACAAAATCAATTTTCCTTGGCAATCGTTGATTGTTGTGCGGTGCTCCTGTTGGAGGTTGACCATATTGACTATTTGGAGAGTTTCGATTTGGCACATCTGATTGTGAGCGCGGATCGAAGACATAGTAAGTCTGTTGACCTAGTTTCATTGCAAGTGCGTTAAGTTCCACTGTTGGTGTGATTGTGGTCCGAAGACTGCCCTCCTCTGGACGACGTATCGCTTTTGGCAGGGGATGTTTATATTTAGTCTTCTTTATTGCTTCCGCAGCAGCGGTGTGTTGGGCTTTTTTAATTTTATATCCTTCAGCCGAGTATTCCTCGTCACCTAGTTTCAAGGTGACTGTGAAGCGTTTACAGTGTGCCGGTCCATTCTCACTTGTGAGGCGGTATTGATGTTGAATCTAAAAAATGCATTTTTTTTTAAATTTGATTTCAATGATTAAGTACATTGTCGCATTAATTTACCTTATTAAAACGGGCCAATTCATTCACCAAACACATAGGTGTCTTTTCTTTTGAAGTTGAGAAACATCCATCGCCTTTCATAACTACTGACATAAAATCACATATAAGGGCATTGTTTTCCACTTCTTTATCTTCTTCAGCGGTTTTCTTTTCAAGGTTTTGGGGAGTAACTGTGAAAATGAAAATTTTATTAAACTAATTATTTTGCATTTATTAATTTTAATTTATTGTACAATCTTCAGCTGTAGCAGATAGTTTTTCTGATGTTGAGCAGATGAGTGGTGCTGTACCAACAGCAGGGATGTCAACTTCTGAAACCGTAGGAAGTGGTGTTTTAAGAGGAACATGATTCTTGTGATGATGATTGATTCTGTTAGGATTCTGAAGTATCGCTCTTGGATGTGAAAACTTTTGTGGTTGGCGTTGTTGTTGTTCTGGAATGCCATGACTTACAACTGGAATAGGTTTCTGTGCATGATGTTGCTGTCGAAATTGTTGAGCATGTGGAACAACTGGTGGAGGTCGGGATAAATGAGGAATTTGTTGGTTGTTATTTAAGTGTGATGGCGGTGGACATGCATTTAATTTTTGATGTTGCACATGCTGCAGTGGATTTTGTTGTTGGTCTAATTGCGGCGGTGGTGGTGGTTTCATTATTTGAACCTGATTCCCCACAACAGGAATAGGTTGCTGCTGCTGCGGAAGAATTCTTGACTGAGGTGCTTGTTGAGGTTGATGGGAGTTATTTCTTATTAACGATGGAGGACCGTTATTTTGAGCATTTTGGTATTTTAATGGTCCAACAGGTCCGACTCCACCACCGCCAACATGAGGGGGCGGTCTTCCTTTGTGGTGTTGCATTTGAGTTTGTTGCATTTGATTGTTTAATCTTGGAAGTTGATGTTGTTGCTGCTGTTGTGAATGTTGATGGTGGCCCAATCTATGGAACAAAAAAAAAATATTAGAAAATGTTTAATAATATTTTTATTCAATTTAACTTATCATCATTATCAAGTTTGAGCAATATATGCAAATTAGATGTTTATGGTTTTGATATAACAGCACCGCAGCATTGTCAGGCTCTAAATTTTCGATATTGCAGCAGCTCGTAACGCGGTGTTAAGAAGTAAGTAGAAGGCTTAGGACGCCACAAGCGTCTTGGCGCTTTTTGCAAGGTCGAGCTGCTACAACCAAACAAATCATGCGGGAAACGACAAAAGACATGTACCCATCAGCTTGTACACTGTACGTGTACGTATGTACTTTTCGGGGGAAAGAGTCCTTTATCACCATTATTTTCTTGATTGGGTTAAATTCAGAGCCCAACTACCTTCGAAAATAAATACGAAATCACCCACAAGAAGAAATAGTTATTGGAACATTGGAAGATATAAAAGTGCTATAATGCCACGGAAGAGTATCGAGGCAACGGACGGAAAAAAACACATCTAGAAACTAGGCAGTGGTACGAACGCTTAGACTCACATAATCTATTCATAGATATAGAGTCTTTTATTCAAGAATTTCCTGGATCTCTTTTATAAGGAAAGTTGAACATGGGATAATTGAATAGAGGAGATTAAAAAATAAGTGGTACAATTAGGTAATAGTTTTTTATAAACTTTGTGGTTTTGCTATGATTGAAGAGGTGAAATGGAGGATAAGATGCAAAATAGTTTTTCGACTCATTTTGAGAGGTGCTCTCGAGAATCATTTACCCTACTCAGTTTGAAGCGCAAGTTTAAACTCCATGAGTTTTACGAAGATGTGAATTGAATAAATCTGATCTGAGAAATCAATATAGTAAATCATTGTGATATTCTCATAATAATTATGACCACTATATGACTCGACTCAAACCGATTAGGGGATTTATCTAGCCAGTTGTACAATGATACCAGTAAAACAAGTCCAAAAAAATATATAATTTTATTACATTCCATAAATTTTAATTTAAAGTTTCAATTATTCAAATCCAAATGAAAGATGACAGCAGGAGTCTGTATACAAAGCAATAAAATTGAAAAGATTTTTTTTATTATTATTTTCAAAAGGTAGTTCGACTCCAGAGTTCGAACTACATATATACGATGGACAAACTTTACCATCAACACATAAACGAAAGAACTATATACGATATTACACCGGCTTGTGGTTTGGTATATATTTTCCCGAAAAAGCTGATGATGTCTGATAAACTACTTCTATTGCGAAGTGAGCACACACAAGAGGAAATGTCATTGGACAAAAAGAAGGAAGATAATAAATACTTTTAACAATGCTTTGTTATGGGATTTGCTATTGAAACGTTTCCTTAATGCAGGGAGTAAATATAAACGTACGCAGACAAAAAAAAAGAAGATTTTTGAAAAGAGGTCCTCTAGCTTATAGTCAGAGTAGTAGCAAATATATAGAAAATTATAAATCAGCACTTCTTCTGAAAAGTTCAGAGCACAATGAAAGAGTAAAAAAAAGAATTGAGCTCAGTAGTGTGTTTTGTGGACAAACAGCATGAGTTGTGCTGCTTCTGTGTGTCACTTGCAACGTCGAATGACAAACAATTCGCCGAAATCTCTTATTGCCTGCCAGCCTGGCGGAATGGAAAGTATAATAAAATAAAATTTTCATAGAGTGCAACAAGGGTCAGCGGTAATCATAAGTTTGCTTGCGCTATATTTGGTTAAGAGTACTGGGGCGGAAAGGAATCTAACTGGTTTTCCATTCGGACACCCTTGCTATTGTGAGCAAAACCGATGACTATGAAAGGATTGACGGCATCACTTTACCGTATTATAAAGGTTTCATTTAGAAGGATAATTTCTTGTTTCCATTGGATTTTTCAAAGAAGGAAAATAAAAACACATGAAACTACATGAAAGTTTTTTGTTGTTGTTGTTTTTTTAAATTCAAGATTTCAACTCTGGCAACGTTATTTGGGTGTATATTTTTGTGGGGGGAATCCTTTTAAACAATTGACACTTTATTGGCAAAAGTTTGACTTTTTTCTCAAGTGTGCACAGTGTTCGAGATTTAGTTTTTGAATTGGTTTACATAGTAGGGTGAAGGGGATAAGGGATGCTGATGAGAAGATTACATGGGTTTGATGATTTTTATTTTGGTTCGTGTATAAATTTCATAATTTTAATGACAATTTTTAAATATAATTTTTTTGTTCAGAGTAAGATATGAAATTGCTTTATAAAATACTAGCAGTTAAAACGTTTTTTAATGTTTTCTAAATTGTAGCAAATCATTTACTTAAATAGTTGCCATCATCTATAGTTCTTTGGAAACATTTTAATATTTGAAGATGCATACTACTTCTTCTTTCTTATTAAAAGGAATCGAAATAAACTGATTTACCCTAAAATAAAAAATAAATATGTACATATGTATGTATGACATATTTTCCTTTTTAAAACTTTATGGGATTAGATTCAGCCTTTAAAAACAAAAATGGCACAGAACGTTTAAATATATTTTTTTTTTGTTGTTTGCCGAAATATAGAAATATATTTTTTTTATGACAATGGCCAACATTTTAAACAACTCGATATCAAGATTTTAACATAATTAGAGTGATTCTTATAAGGGTCATTGGGTAACATTGATCAAACCACCCTTTAATTGCTTCTAAATTAATTAAAAGGAGTATGTTCTTTATTGGGATAACTTTTCATGAACCAAAAATATTTTTTTAATTCAAAGTATTTTCAAAATACTTAATTCTATATTTGCGTAAGGCAAGTTTTGGATTCGTAAAAAAAACTCGAGATATTAGTCAGAAGATGATAGAGAACGCTGAAGTCTGTCTATTTGTCTCTCCGTATTTTTTAAACTTTAGACATTTTCAAACTATAAGTAAACTCGAAGTTGAATGATTTTGATGGAATTTTACCTGGGGGCTAGTTAGTAAACATTTTTTGGTCAAATATATCTTTGAAAAAATCGAAAAATAAATCGGGAGCTTCCAAGAAATAGAATAGAAATTCAAATATTAATTTTGGTTAGTACAAGTTTAGTGTTAAATTTATTTGAGTAAAGAGAAAAAACAGGACAATATCCTCTCCTCTTTTGGTAAAAAAATTAATAGTATTGTCCTTCCAAAAAGAGGACGTATGTTCACCAATCCATAATAGACTTAATTCAAAAATGATCTCATGTATGTTTTTTTCATCAAAATAGATATTAGTAGTATGCGGAGCATGGACTAAATTAAAATGAGCAAATCTTACTTCAAATTAAATGTAGGTCCAAAGAAAAGTAGCAAAGCTCTTGCCTTCTTATTTGAGCTATAAAACTACATGAGCTAACCAAAGAAAGAATTTTATAAATTGGCGATCATTTGCTTGGAATTCAATTTATTTGCCGATCTGATTTAAAATTAAGTTTTATGTTTCAAAGAATTTTATAAATAGGTGATCATTTGCTTGGAATTCTATTTATTTGCCGATCTGATTTAAAATTAAGTTTTATGTTTCTGCTTCGGATTTGTTTTGTTTGATTTAGTATTAAGAGTACTGTATCAAATATTTTTTATATATAATTGTAGCATGTGGCTAAAGCCCGATATCGTTATTTTTTAATCCAATAACATTAGGGTAACAAAACACGTCCAAAGGTATATCCCCTGAAATTGTTTCCCATTGTCACCACTACACTGACTAATTTAAAAATAATTCCATTGAAAATCGATTCCTGTACACAAAGTGGGCTAAAACTTTTCAAATATGTAACAAGTTAAAATTTTTTTCACATACACTTTTGGTAGTTTTCTCAAACTAACCATATTTAATAATAATACATCCGGCTTAACTTTATTTCGGACAAATTCAAATATTATTTCGTTTTTTGATCCCAGATTCTGTCCGCAACGATATGATCTAAAACCGCACCGCTTGATGTCTCTCTCAAGGACTGAAATCATATTTTTTTTTAAACTTGATGAAAGGTTTGCCATGTTTGCAGAGCAAAGGGGGAATATCTCACAGATTGAACAAAAAAG
Source organism: Syrphus vitripennis (assembly GCA_958431115.1). NCBI lineage: Eukaryota > Metazoa > Arthropoda > Insecta > Diptera > Syrphidae > Syrphus > Syrphus vitripennis. Next base: position 76,122,406 of record OY288109.1, on the reverse strand, counting down.
AAGAAAATTTCACTAAAAGCAACTATTTCAGTTATTCTTGAAAACCCGCAGGGTTTTATTCAAATAAGTAAACAAAAATATGGGAGATGAAGAGAGACAGAAACCTTCCAACATCGATCAATCCTATGTGCTCTTTTTGTATTGGTTTCCAAAAAAAAAAAGGTTTCTATCGAATGGTACATTGCATACACTATGTACAAAGGAAGTAGACTCGTTTTAATTTTTTCTTGAATGACCAGAAACAAGGACAATATTATATGATAATCTCGTTGAATGTTGGAAATATATTGCATTAATATGGATTGGCAAGAGGTCATGAACTTAACTCGAAGTCCTCTTACGACTGTCATCTGGGGTGAGAAGAAGGCATTGAAGATGTGCATCGAATGCACGCTATTCCTTTTGTTTGCGCAAATGCAAATTTAATGGTTATATTCTTCGAATGATATGTGTTGAAATTATTTACAATGAAAAAAGACGGGCGAGCGACAAAGAACACAAACTCACACTTGTACCTTTGTATATGGGAAGATAATTTAGCTTTCATTCGCAATTATTTTATATCTAATTAAGATTTTCTTCTAACTTACCTATTTTGATTACTCATGTGTGACATGCCATATGGTTGAGGAGGTGGTCCGCGTCTATTTGCAGCATTTGACATGTGAAGTTGCTGTTGTTGTGGTGGCATACCCATATTTATTCCCATATGAGGTGGCGGCTGTGGCGGCGGATGTCCTGAGTGCATTGGCCCTTGATGCATTGGAGGATGTCGCATGTGTTGAAGACGCGGTGGTAGAGAATGGTGCTGCATTGTTTATAGTAAGGTTGTTCTGATGGATCGGAAAAAAAAAGAAATGTATTGTCATTTAAGTGCCAGGTATTTATTTACACAATAAATTAAAGAGCGTGTGATGAAATTAGCGCAATTCCTAATTGCAATTTATTAAATTATGTTTTACTGTCGGATGTTAAAGGTAATTATAACAGAGTAGCAAGGTGAAAACGCGGACAAATTACATTCATTGTTTTTCAAAAATAAAATACGACTTTATAACCTGGGTGCCACACGAGCAAAAAAAAAGATACGCTATAAAATATTAATTTTTTAAAAATAAACATGAGCTTATAATGTTCTTACATTTTTTTCAGTTTTCAGATTATCTAGAACTATGTATATTAGAGTGATTCAAACAAATTTAATTTCTCCTTTTTAGATGCTTCCCGCCTAGATTTCGATAAAAAGACTAATCCTGACAAAAGTTTGGCCCTGTAGGTCGATATTAAGAGGTCACTCAGCACAATTTTTTGTTTTACATATAAATCATATGGAAATTTGTGCAGATTCATATTTGTTCTGTTATTTTGGATCCAGTAACTGTACGGTACTGAAAGAAAAGTATTCTTAAAAGGGAATTTAATTTTTTTTTAAATATCTTTTTATCTATGTCTTTTTTGATTATGTATTGTACATTGAACTCCTTGCAAAGTTATTATTAAAGGACAAATTGAAATTTATGATAAATTCCAGCTTTTTTTTTTAATATCAGCTAGTAGGCCATTGAATAGGAAGAGATTTACCCAATTCAAACGTTTATTATGTTTGTGTGGGACCTAAGGACGCCGGAAACCAAAAATGGTACTAAATTATAAATTTAACTTTTGTTCAAAATTCAAAATATAATTTTTTATTTGAGTTTCTAAAATGATCCCCAAAAAGAAAATTCAGCTCGAAAGTGAAGAAGTGTAGTTTTTCAAAAATCGTTTGAGCGTTTTTTCAAAAACTATTTTTTTTTATAAAGTTTGTTTTTCTTAGAGGTATAGAACTTAGAAGTTGGTAACACTGTTAAGTGATTTGTGTTGATTTTGATTTGGCATTGAATACACCGACGCCTGACCAACGCTTTCAAATTGTGCAAATTTATCCCGATCCCGATTTTCGTAAGAGATTTTGTTTAGCGATGAAGCTCACTCTTGGTTGAATGTCTACGTCAATAACAAAAATGCCGTATATGGAGTAAATATAATTATCAAGGGTATGTTAAGACACCGTTACATCCAGAAAAACTAGTGTGTTTTATAGGCTGGTGGAATCACAATGCTGACCCGAACATTACAGTGGTTAGAAACTACACGGCCAAAACCATGGTTTTGCGCCATACAAAAACAATTTTAAATATAAAATCAGTCCGAGATTTTTCATATTATCCCCAATAAGCGGAATTTAAATAGAAACCAAAACATTAAAAAAACAACTGCAACACCTAAAATGTTATGCTAAAGCTTCTTTTTTAAAAGTCAAAACTTCCCTTTTTAGATGATAGTGAAACAACTGAAGCAGAAGTCAATTTATATATTGCATTTAAGGGCCATTCATATGAGCTGCAACCTGCGTGTGCGAATAATTCTTTTAAAGCTTTTCCTAAAGCAAATATCTACTTATTCTTATTTTAACTGTTTGATTGTGTGAATAAATGAATATAGGTATTTACAAATTTAAATACATAGATAATATTGCATAAATAAGTTAAAACTACAAATAAAACACATTTCAATATATTCCAACAAAAAATGCGAACAAATAATTCGCACTAGTTTAACCTCAAAAAAAGTTATTGCCTGCTTTTATGTTGTCTGGTTCGCACTTTCGCAACTTTCTGCGACCACTCATATGAACTAAATCTCAAATTCTGCGACGATTTGCAATTCGCAGACGCAGACACAGGTCGGACATGGAACTGAAGCGGCTAAATATGATAAGTACATTAAATTCTGACTTAGACATTGTACAATGGGAATTAAGAAATCGCGTAGAATATAATGCTTCGAAAACTCAATGATGCCTTCTGTCGTTAAAGGGGAGTACTTCTCGCCTGCCATTATATATGAGTGGCACTTGTATCCAAAGTAATCAGCTTGCTATTCTAGGTATGTGTATCATACACCATCTCTTGTGGAATGATCACATTCTTAACGTCGCCAAAAATGCCGCAAGATGTTTAGGTTTCCTTTGAAATTCTTTTCTTCTTCTGATCTGACTATTATCTTTAAAAGTTATATGCGTCTAAAGCTTGAGTATAACTCCCACCTCTGGGCTAATGCTCCAACAACTTACTTAAACCTCTTGGACAGTATACAAAGACGAGCCTTCAAAATGATCGGAGACAGAAATATCATCGATACCCTTTACGTCACTCGAACACCGGCGTAACGTTTCCTGTCCCTAACTCTTTTATCGTTTCTTTTACGGTAAGTTCTTAAATCAAATAGCCAGTTGCATTTCTCCACTTAAACGATTCAACCGTATTACTCGCGCTTCGAGGAATGCTCATCAGTTTAGTCTTAGTCAATTTCAGTCGTACTGTCGTACTATAAAGTACAGGGATTCGTTTTTTAGCGGTATTGCGCGAATGTCTTTCCCTTTCATTGTGATGAACTGAAATTCAAGACTAATGTTCACCGACATCTCCTTTCAAATTCCCTCCTACTTACCTAAAGCTCGCATCATGTCTCTGACATATAAAGGGTACATATATAAAATCCCCTTTAGTGCGCGCTAATTATAAAAAAAAATATGGCGCTTTACATAAGGATTAGGAAATAGAAGAAATTATACATATCAACTAAAAACTTTCTGGAGATGAACCAACGTCACATTGTCCAAGAAAACGGGCCAAACAGTAAAATAAATCTTTTTCCGTAATTGCTATTATAAACCCGCTTGTCTCCATGCTCCGAACACTGCAAAGCCATTCGATAAAATCTAAAAAAAATTAGGTACTATTATTGAAAAAAGGCTTTTCTAAGGTTGTGTTCACGTTGTAGCTGTTTTTTCATTAAAACATATTATTTAAATTTTTTAGTTTTTGTGTTTAAATATTTAAAGTAGAGCTATTGATTTTGACCAAGTACACGGTACACTAAACGGGTACACGGGCAGCCGGGTACCCGCAACTATATAATTGGTCACAATGAACCATTATAACTCAAATGAGAATTGAAAAAATAACAATATGAATTTAAAAAAAGTCCACGTGGCTAGAAATAAAAAATTGAGTTGTTTTTTTTTGGTTATATCAACTTTCTTTAACAAAATGTACTATAACTCTTAAACAAAAGCAGTTAGCGAAAAGACTTATTTAAAATTGGTAGAAAATTTATTGTTTTAAAAGTTTTGGTTATAAATTTGCTATAACCAAAAAAAAAACTCAATTTTTTATTTCTTTAACAAAATGTAGGTACTATAACTCTTAAACAAAAGCAGTTACATCAATGTAAACATTTTCTCAACTCTAGTCACATCGCTGCTCAAATCGATTATCACAACACCAAGGTGAATACACCTCAAGTTTTTTCTTAATAATAAACTTGCAATCGCATGATAAATCAAAATTATTTTCAGTTTGAATATTATTTTAACAATTAAATGTAGTGGGCTGTTGAAAAACTCCATTGCTATACATATATGTAGATAAAAAAGAGCCTTTTGAATGCTCAAGATGTTTAATGAATTGAAGTACAAATCAAAGAAAATTCATTTTCTAAAGCCTAATAGGTACGCTGCCGTTGCGAAACGAATAATCCAATACAAAAATAACATAGACGACAAATATTATTTCTACCATGAGCAGAATTGAAAAAATCTCCACATTAACTTTTCTGCTTGTGGAGACCATCGAAAATATTCGAAAATCCTTCCCCATTAGCTCACAAATATTTCTTTTTAATGATCTATTGAGGATTTTTTTTTTTATAATTATCATAAACTTATGAACACAGGGTATTCGGCTTAAAGGCTGATTTTCGGATATAGCATTTAGCGAACAACGGTCGAACAGGAATCAACACAAAATTTGGAGAGAGCTGAAATACTATTACATCTGCAGAAACCGTAGACAATGGCCAACATAAGCCAGCTGTCTTCTTTGTCATCCTTTTTTTAAATCAAGTGATTTTAATGAATAATTTTTTTTGACTAATTACATTACATATTATTATTATTATTATTATTTATTAACAAGTAATTAAAAATTACATGGTAATAATAGATTAACGAGCCTAGCTGCGGAGACTATTGGCTCTATTTTTAATTTATTATATTACATATGTTGTACATATTTATAGTAAAAATATTTAAAAAAAAATGAGAAAAAAGATTATTTTAAAATTACTCTTTGAGCTCAAATGTCCTAAATTTGGTTTTTAAAAGTGCAGCCACGGTAGCAATGGACCATTATAACTCAGATAAGACATGAAAAAATGAATTTTGTCACGTTTTAAGACTAAATTAAAGAATAAATTGTATCATGATTGTTTACAAAGAGTATATACAAAATATATGACGAATAATTGTTGAGACAAAAAAAAAACTAAACTAGGTACCTATATCTGCAGCATGTAAAGTCTAGTTAAAATTATTGAAAACCATGTGTAAAGCTTGTACTTTCGAAAAAAATTAAGTTTTTTTTTGTTATAATAGTGTCTCTTAAAAGTGCTATGTTCAAATTTTTCAAATGGAATTAAATATTAGTGTTGAGACTTAACTATTAAGACAAGAAATATTTTATAATGGCATTTTGGTTTTCAGTGAAATTTAATTTTTTGGATTCGTAAAAAAAAAATCGAAATTGAAATACATATAAATCTTTACGATGAAAGAGCACGCAAAAACAGTGGGTCCCAGAATTCCGTCTGTTTGTACCTTGACAATCAGGCTTTCCTTAAACAGTGTCAAACATTCGGCGACAGCAAAGAAACTTTCTTCGGTCAAATAGTTTACATGAGGAGAAACCAGAGCACCCAATCTGACACGAACTGCCATCCCCCACATAAGAAAAAATCTTCAATGCTGCCGTACTTCGTATTTGTTTGAGAAACCCTTAATACGTGTATTATAATTTATGAATAACTTCTCTAGGTAGGTAGGTATAATACACATTTTTTGAATATGTTTATAATGAATCACTTACATACCTATAAGAAAAACATTTCACATCTCAGTTTTACCTTAAATTTCTCAGAACACTAACAAAAAAACCAGTTTTACAAAACATTCCTTTTCTCGAAATCTGTTGCAATGTTGAGATACCGCCCATTGGCTAATGCGGGCTGTAATATATTTAACACAGGAGAATAATATACCTATATTTGAAAAACCCGCATTCATATTGAATCTTAGGTAGGCATACTCACTGAAAAGACGGTCTATAGGTATATATATATATGTAATTGAAATGAAAACATATGAATCGAAATAGCCTTCTACATCAATTGCATCACTCTAATCCTTTTTTCTGCATTCATACTTGCTGCGAAATGCAACACCTCAAAATGTTGGAAATAAAAATATGCAAATTAAGTGCAGTTGCATTTCCTGTCCATGAACAATATTATAATGTGCCTCAGCACAAAGGAAACAACAGTAAGGCATAAAATACTTTTTATTCACATTTTATCATCGAAATAATAGGACACCCTGAATAAAATTGCAGCTGCAGGGATTAGTTTTCATGCATTTTTTATATTTTATAAAACTTCATTCTTATTTCATTCACGAGGGGGATGATTAAAGGCAATGGAACTCACTGCAATGTAAACTAGGAGGTAGGTACATAGATGGCTGGTTCGTGTTGTTATTGGAACTTGAGGATAGACTATGTGAAATTTTCTTTACCAAATTCTTATCGAAGAAACATAATTATGCATAGAAATTTTATAAAATAAATAAAATAAAAATGGACATACCAATAAATCTTTCGGTGACTTCGATATAAACACAAACTCACTGCTGATTAGCTAAATAGCTATGTAATGTAGGTACACAAATTTTCGACTTCTTCACTTCTTGTGGTAGGAAAACTTTGGTAAAAAAAATCTCTTCATCGGGTGTGGAAAAAGTGTGCAAGTTATTGCATGAGACTTTTCCTACTGAGATTTAAATGATTTAAAGCATAATTCACCACTTTTTCCACTATTCTTTTAATTAAATTTTCACTGAAATTTCTGATTTTTTTTTCTGCAATTAATAACGCGACGATGGTCACGGGGCGGAGACGTCCCTATTGAATTTCAATTCATATAGAAACGAACACTTATTTAACAAAAACACTACAAACTAAATTAATATTTAATTATTATATTTATTTACTTAAATTTAATTGATAAACAAGGAAAATATCCTTAAATTACAAATTTTAACATGCGGCCATATTAATTGGAACTCGACAAATGATTTCTATTTTTCGAATCGAAAATTGAAATTAGTATTTTTTTTTGTATTGAATGGATTGTATTTTTGTGGATTGTATTCGATTTGTATCTCTTTCTGACGAGTTGATACTTATGTAAGGAAGAAAGAAACAGATATAGTTTGTGATTTGACAGCAACATCACCCAGCTGCTGGCTGCTGTCACGGATTAAAAATATATACATGATCAGAGTATAGATGGCGTTCTTTGCCAGAAAATGGAACTGACATCAGCGCCAGTACTAGCGTTGGTAGTATATTTGCCGCGTTCAGATTTGTATTTTATAGCCGGTTTTCATCAGCTCCCAAATAATCTCATTTCTCATACTAATTTACAAACATTTAGAAATGATTTAATTTCAACCAAAAATTTCCAAGAAATTATCTCGGAAATTAGGCCAAACTTTCAGCCTCATAAATTTAAAATTTCCCTATGAGACAGAAAGAAAAAAACAACACTGAGCTGTCAAACGTAATTATTATGTGAACTTTTTTTTCGAAATTTAGAACTTACCTCATTTCGGCTCAAGTAAGAACGTAGTATTACTGGTATTAAGGCTTACCCAAGCCGATTAAACACATACGGATACAACGAAGAAACAAAAATAACAGCACTTTGCCATGATTGGCAGCAACACTTTGTTGTTATTGTTTTTTCCTCGTCACGACAGTTTGCAAAGGCTTCGCATAGGTTTGGGTTGGCCTTTAAACGGAGAGCTTTCCCAACTAACAATTTTGCTCCTATATTGATGCAAAGAACCTACTCATAATCGGATCTCACAATCATAAAAGTATTGTATAAAACTCCATAGAATTAACAAGGACAACTTTTATTAACTCCTATTGCATCTTTATGAAGTAAATTAAAGAAATTTTATTGGAGTAGTTGAAAAATAATAAAGGTTTGTGTGATAATCGGGAACCAGACATAGTGACAAAAATTAAGCTCGGTAGACTGGTAGACTCCGGTAGGTAGGGCACCTAGCTAGCATGAGCGAAGAGGAACTAGCTCGGAAAGTTCTTTGTGGTACATTCTATTATAGACGGCAGCGTGGTAGACCATGCTTGCGCTGGAGAGATGGCGTAGACCAGGACGCCCGAAGCCTTGGCTCAAGACCAGTTTAGGTGGAGAGATTTGATGAGGGAGGCCTGGATCGGACCCCGTCGAGCCGATGCTGATGATGATGATGTGTGGGAATCGAACCCAGATACTGCAAAATCGAAAACCTTGCACGCTAACCACTGAGGGATATGAGGCTGAATTAAACTTATACACTTTCCTTATAATAATAGTAACCAATAATAATGATACTCAAAATAATTTATGTAAAATAGCTTTATGAACACTTATGGTGTTTTCCATGGGTAATCCAGATTTCGATCAAAAAATTGATTTTTTTTCGTGGCCCATGGAATACAATTGGAATTGATTTTTTTTGTTATTGCATTGGTGTAACTTCATGTACGTGTAAACGAATATTTATTTACAACATCCTTCACAAAATCTGGAACCCGATTTTTGTTTTCTTTCTGAAATATAACTTTCATCACATCAAAAAAATCTCCACCGCTGGATTCGTTTTCAGAAGAAGTAGATGAAGTTGATGAATCTACCAATTCATTTAAAATTGCTTTCATATTTTAAAAAATTATTTATTTAATAGACGAAAACTCAAACCAAAACTAAACAAAACAAAACCAAAACAAAATAGAAATAAAAAGAAAAACTTGTATCTGTCAAGCCAACAGCTGAAAGTTGTATTAGTATTAGTACAAAGAGGGGTAAATCTGCCGAAAAATCCAGATCTGCAGATTTGATCTTAGATCAAAAATAAATCAATTTATTTTGCCCCATGGAATGCAAAAACAGGGGAAATTTGATTTTTGACTGATCTGGATCAAAAATAAATTGATTTATTTTGCCCATGGAAAACCCCATTAAAATGTCGTCAATTTTTGGGAAAGCCTTATAAACTAGATACATTTATCTCAGCAGAAACAAACCCAACTTACAATTTCGTTCTCGATTTTCAAGTGAAGTGTCATTCTTAGCTATAAAGCTTATTATATAGCCCTGCTGAAATAAAAAAAAATTATTTCCTTCTATAAGGGATGTGAAATGAAAATTTGTGTTGTAGACGTTCCATTCGAGGGCAAAATTTCGCGTTGTCAAACACACCTATTGACACTCCATTAACAGGTTGAATGATACCTTCATTTTCAGTTTTGAACTGGTTCATCCCAAATGTCACTTGTCATTTCACATGTTTGCTTTTTGTTCTAGTAATGGTAAAACAAAATCAGTTTTCTGTTGATTTTCGTTTTCAACATAATTAATAATTATTTTTATAAATATAAAACTTGAATTTTGAAAAAAAAAATTAAGTAAGTACGGATTTATTTGAAGAAAAATCTCATATTCTGGGTGGTTGAACATTGCAGTTGTAAATAAATATAATTGAAATTCAGATACCAAAAACCCGACTCCATATTGCCTCACATTTCGATGATCTCAAACAACTCCGCAAAATTAGGTATCCGATCAAAAGCGCAATTTTTAACTTTGAAAAACTAGCAGTATATTATGAAATAAATTTAGCATTAGCAGTTAATTTAGCAGCTAGTTCAATTTATTGCTAGTCAATGAAATATCTTATTATTTTGGAATGATTTAGTTTAGCAGCATTTTATTTGATTGCCAGACATTGCGTGCGCGTAGGGTACTTTGAGGTCAACCTTAAAAAAGGTTTCCAAAATACGTAAAAAAGCTTTACTGATAATATTTTCTTTGTATTTCAGATATGTTTACTGATTGCTATGAAAATGAGATGATTGGTAATTAGTGATTCCAACACAGTTGGTATATATGTCAATTTATAATTTTTGCATATCCATGCTTTCAGATGAAATCAAATCCTTGGAAGATGACGATTCAGAAGAATGTATGGAATTTCAAATTGGTCTGACGATAGAACCCGAGACACAAGAGATTTCAATTGTTACACAAAATGGAAACAAAACACTTTCAAATTTAAGTGTAGCACCAATTCAAAATACTCTAAAAAGACGATTAGATTCCCAAAGAGTCAATTTATCAAAAACTTCAGCATCACCATATTCATCAGCGGCGTCACGACAATTGAAAACAGCCAAAACCGAAAATCCAAACGAATCTCTTGACACAGCTACGATTTTAAATGCTATCGATAATTTGCGCGAGCTTATGACACAAATAGCTGCTAGGACAGACCAACTCTACGAAGATTTTCAACAAATTAAAAACAGACATTACACAGGACAAGATAATTCTATACTTGAAAGAACTAATCTTGGTATTCCTTTAGCAACCAAAGAAGAGCTGGAGGCTTTTAATGCAAAAATTACGAACGATGAACTACCAAGGACACTATTTGTAGGATTTCATTTTTTTTACTTAGGTATACTTAAACTAATTAATTTTTATTACTTAGAAAAAATTCATGCTCAATGTTGATGACCAAACGTGGGAGAAGTATATCTCTAGATGTTTATTTTCCATTTTTAAAAAAGAACTAGCTGTTCTTTGCTCGTTCTATGGCAAAAACAACAACATAGAAATTCAAAATCTAGAACTCACTCGAATTCTAAGAGGTAGAACTAAACAAACAACTGCACTTACCAACTATATGATTTATAATATTGCATACATTACTTTTTTTTTATTTTTAGAATGTGTACAAGAAAAATTTAAAAATGTCAGAACAGCTGATACGAATCATTTCATCATGAAATGGTTTCATCTTGCAACTGATCGATATAAGAGGATCTGCAAAGATAAATAATTTGAATTTGTAAATTGATTATCAGATAATACAAAGTTGTTTTTCTATCGTTTTATTAAATTTGAATTTTGTTTTTTTTTTTATATATATACATATATGAATAAATATGGAAAACAAGTATATGTACTTGGATAGCCCCACTCTAATGTGGATAGGTTCTTGGGCATATTAAGGCTCCCCTGAGTGAATAGGCCTTCACTACTCCTATTCTCTATCTTGTAGGGTTCCTGGAGATAAATTTCGGCTCTCTGCTTCACGAATCTGTAACAGAAATTTGAAAACAAAATCTATGCAGTACAAAACTACCCACAGCTACTACTCAGACCAAAACTATAAAAATAACGGATGCTACGTTCTGCTTTGGGTTTTGAAAAAAAAAATGGATCCAAATGTATCAATCGGTAAGAGAAAACAAAAAAAAAGTCAAAGAAATTCTTTGAACCGTAATCAATTAGAAAATGAGACAATTTAGTGGGATATTTTATTCTCGATAACCCCATTATAATACATATTACCTATAGGATAAGTACTAGATAACAATTGCTCGAAGACGGAGGAAGGCATTGCAAAAATTAAATATGATTTATTTTTATCAGCAATTATGACTTTAGCCTATTATTTGACTCCGAAATTCCTCTATATGCATATAAAAAGCATAAAAAGGATTTTCGTTCAGATTTCGGGAACGAACCCAACTGAAATAAAACACAATATGTAAAATATTAAATTAATTTTCTTAAAATTTATTCACTTAATTGATACACTAAATTAAAAAATATTATAGACGTATATATTATATATGTATACACACAACTAATTTTAAACTCCTTTTTTTTCAAAAAAATAAATACACGACATTAAAAACATAAACCCTTTGTAGTACATAATAAGCATACTATGTATATTTTTTTAGTTAATATTATACCTACATTGTAAATCAATGGAAATATCAAATTATATTTGTTAAAAGTTGTTGTCTTTCGAGTATCTATGTATGTATGTACTGTATTTATTTTTTATATAAGGATACTTACTAAAGCTTTGAATAAAAATACATAATTATAATAAATAATACTATATATACAATATTATTATTTATTTTATTTTATAAACAAAATAAATGGTAAATGTTTGCACGTGTGTTGAGTAGTTTATAATAGGTATATATAAATGTATATATATATTTTAAAGTGTTATTTAATTTGTGTTATGTGTAAAATTTAAGGCCATACTGTCTTTGTTTGTGTTTACCAAAGATTGCTTCATTCTAATTTGTATTTCTTCGAAAGCATCAATCTTTCGATTTCTATTAAATATATATTCATATAAAAAAAAGATAAATAAAATATTTGAAAGGCACTTTGCTGCTATATAAAGTAAAACAAATAAAAGCTAAAGCGAATATTACAATCAACGCACAAGCTCTATCGAAAAGCATTTTAAGCTTAGAAATTAAATAAGAACCTTTTGGCCGAACAAATATTAAAGAAAAAGGGCAATAGGAATGCTTTCCTCTCTCTTTAAAAGCCACTTAGATACTATTATTATGTAGTTAGTTGTATTCCTATGTCCTATTGCATATTATAATCGGTTACTATCACGAATAGTAGAGGTCTGTCGTTTGCATCATTTGTTTCATTGGCATCGGAATTTGTGTTGGCGGCGGCGGCAGCTATTTCAACGGGCTGGAGGGATTCCTCTTCAGAGGGAACTACTAATTCGTACGTTGCCGTTGTGGCAGCTTCAGAGGAGTCCAAAGACGACACACTACCGCCGCCTCCACTGCCATCAAGAACATCGGCGAAATCCTCCTGTTATTTGCTTTGCAAAAGAGTTGCGCCATTATATAATACAATATCACAACCAGCATTAATGTGATCGATAACTTGTTGTTTCAATTGGAATACATGATCTTTGAGACTCTTCAAAACCTGCGCAAGGTCAACATTTTGTCCTTTGAGTTCTTTAACTTTATCTTCGAGTTTAGATATGCGCTCGAGCTTTCGCTTGCGGCATTTTGATGCTGCTACACGATTACGTTGCCTTTTGCGTTCTAGTTTGATTTTTTCCTGATTTTCCAAATCAATTGGAGTTAGTTGGGGTGGTGAAGGGGGTGGATTTTGTGGTTCGTCTTTAATAGCAACTGGGTATGAATCATCTACAAAAAAAAAAAAAAAGGAAATAAGTACTTATTATCGAGATACATAAATGTTGTTGTCAATACATTACTTTAGTGACTTTTTCTTACCTAAATTTGTGTATGTAAATGAGCCACCACTCATGCCATTGGTATGTGCATTGTTGTTATCGTTATTTTGGAGACTTTTAAGAGCTTCAACAAATCCTTTAGCAAAACCTTCTTGTTCAGATGTCACCTGAAAAAAAAAAAAAAAACAATTTAAATAAAAAAATAAAATCAAAATTTATTTGGAGAGTAAATGTTCAATCAAGATAGCTTGAAAAAAAGTTATATTATTGTTTTTAATTGTGGTAATAATTATTTTTATTGTTTAACGCCTTTGAGGTTTACACGAGAGAACTAAATTCAGCACCTAGAAGCGTTCGGAATAGTTTAGTCTAGTTTCTGTAACAAAAAGTGAATTTTGTTAACCAGTTCAATTTTCAAAAGCATCCTAAATTCAAACATATTTAAACTTAAACATTATATAATATTTATGTTTATAAGCCGAAAAGATTTCAAGATGTAAAAATCATCCTGGGGATTTGAAAGTAAAAATAAAGTTTGTATGTAAGTAAAATGAAATTCGTAAGTAATATTTGGATCGAAATTCTTGCGGACAACATTTTTTCATAGGGGTTATAGTTTTAGAGTTAAAGCATCTTTGTATATACATATGTATGTAGTTGTGTGATATTTTTTTCATAATATTAACCGTTGGGAATATATAAGGAAGATATATCACGATAAACTCTCATAGGAGTCATGAAAATTTGCTTCACAAGGAATGAACATTTTGCTAAACTACACACAAAATTTATCATTTTCTTATAATAATTATTTATAACTATTTAACCCATTTCTGGCTAGAGTTGCGAAAACGCATCGTCATATATTTCCAGGACTCCTGGAATTTAACTGATAATAAATTTAGAAATTAATTTGAGAAATAATTTAACTAACCAATACACCTTTTTTATTTTTTTTTATTTGTCGGTAACTGAAGATAAAGTAAAAACAATATACATATACCAAATTTATATTTTTAGTTTTTGATTTGCATCTCTTTAAAGATTGTTTTTACAAAATCATTCACTGGACAGAAGGTTTTTTGTTAATGAATCCAATACACACACCTCAGAAGGTTTATATTGTGCTGAATTCGAATTTGAGATAAGAAAAAATATGATAAAATGTCTAAAAACAAATTTACACAGTTTTTAGAAATTAAATTCAAATTTATCGCAAATTTGGTTTTTCACTTTTGCACTTTTTGTCGAAAAATAATGGAATCTTACTATGCCTTTATTTTAAACAGAAATATATATTTTCAAGTATAGTCTTCTAATTTTATACTGAGAAAGATTTTATGTTTTAGGATACTCTTAATCCGCAGATGTTGTTGACTAACAAAAATTTTGTTACACAACATGGAAATAAATGCAAAAATTGTTTTTTGCCTATTACTCACAAATTATCGCTTTTATTAAACGATATCTATGTAAGTACAAAAGGAGGTATATAAAACTACCCAGAAGTTTTAGCTTATTTTTTCTACAAATCGTTCGTTCGCAAGCAAAATTTGAAATTTAATCTGATCAATTTTTCTGGGGATGAGATGTGGATTTTATCAGAAACAATTTGTTCATGTACATTTATATACTTTCAGTTGTAGCTGCAAATAATGCAATTTTTGAAAACATTTTTTGTGTGTTGAAATTTTGTCAGAACTACTATAAAACTTGGATCAAAAAAATACTTTAAACTTAACATTTAAATTTTATCAAGCATTATTTTGGAAATAAAATTATTCAACTATAGAGCAATAATCAATTCGGCCTCTTACATAGGTATGTAGGTACATTACATATAACAAAATGTTGTTTGTCGATTTTCAAAATTAGCTCATTGTATTGGAGATAATGATAACTAACCATTTGAAAGCACAATAGTAGCATTCATCAACAAGATTAGTTTAAATTAAAAAAAACGTAATTTTCTCAATTTTTGTTGGAGTAGTTTTCTAAGAAAAAAACAACCCATAAAATCAAACAAACATTTATTTGAGTTCTATTGGCCAAGAAATATCCAAGATTTGAACTGAAATAATGAATGCAAGTCACAACAGCCTCAAAAAGTTGCGATCTGATGAAAGCAACTTACAATTTCTTTTTTGAGTCATTTTTTAATTATTCTAGTTGTGACTTCTTTTAAAGAAGATCAAACTACAATAGTTCAAATAAAATAACTCAAACTAGAAGTTGTAAAATGATCTGAAGGATATCACTCCTGTGAGACTGTTGTGCAGTGACTTGTAAGGTTTCAATAAGGTTTGCCAGAATCGAAGTGGATATTTAAAAAAGAGTTAACTATTATCTTGTTTACAAGGGATCTAAAATGAAAGTCTATAATTTACAAAAACAGCTTAAAATAAAATATTTACATGTATACAATTACATACCTTGGAAGGAAAAACTAGTCCAGGTGTGATATCTTGAAGTAAATTGATTGGCATTAGGATTTTCTCTAAATCAGGTGTTGCTAGTTGATCCAGAAGCATAGGTGTTGGTACAACTTCACTCATGCGTTGTTTTTTTGCTGGATTACTCTTGGATGTATTTAAATCCAATGAAATAGGCCTTTTTGAAGCATTTCCTGCAGGAGCAGCAAACTGCTGCTGTTGTTGTTGTTGTTTGTCATCGTAAAATGAAGCTTCCATATTGTTGTTGGAATTAACCAAATTATTATTGCTATTTGCTTGTGTATTATTATTAATTGTAGAATTTGCAGTATTTACTGCAATAGATTTTGCAGGTGTTTTCATTTTTTAAAATTTTTAATTTAATTGTGTTTTATTCAGTCAGAAAATCACTTCAAAGTTTTGGTTCTTACTGTACACAAATGGGTGGTGTGTAAATTCACTAGAGCTGTCACTGTCAAAATCCAATTGGAGATTTTTTTTGTTCTTTCCTTGTGCTTTAATTTTAACAAATTACGTTTTTAATATAAATTTTCAATCGAAATCACAACGACACTTCCGAAGAAATGCATATAAATTATGTAAAAATAGAAATTCTTTTTGTTTTTTGTCCGTTTTTCTAGGAAATTGGGAAAACCTTGAGCTGTCGCAATTTTATCCCCACTCTCTACACACACTTTGTTGAGCTCCTCTTATCGCATTTAGAAAATTTTATTTCACTCAAGTATATTTTAATTGTTTAAAGAATTATTTTTTGTATTTGAAAAGGGTGTAAATATTATATGCAGAAATCACGCACTTATTATATTTTTTATTATGTGACACGAGTTCGACACGTTCACACACCTTACTTTGCCAAATGTTTACGAATGAATGAAAAGTACTCAGAGTCAGAGTGTAACCGACTGTGTTGTGGGGAGAAAACAACAAAATTATGAGTCATTTCATTTGTTTTTCGGCTATAAATAGAAAACACGTCATCGCTGGCAAGTTGCATTGGTGGAATATCACGAGATAGCAAGTGTGATGAAATGTGATTGGTTAGTTTGATGTCGTGCTCTCTGTCGCTCTTGTTGCATATTTTTTGTTTTTTGTTGTTGTTTTATTTCTGTTCACTCTGTTGCTGTTGTTCTTGTTTGCCTTCGCGAAGTCTGGTATTTTTTACAATTAAATAGAATGGATGGAAGTAGCGTTGCCGCTAACAGATTTCAAAAAACATATACATATTATGTACCTAACTGAAAGTAATGAAAAAAAGGTACATTAAGAAATTTTTACTAAAAAAAATTTAAGTGAATAACTGAAACTATATTTTTTTTAATATTTCAGTTTTTTTTACTAAGGCTGGTTTAGTGGTTTTCAACAGTTTCCCTCGTTAACATATAAAAAATATCTAATTATAAAAGAAATTTTAATACATGTTGAAAATTAAAATTGAAATGTAATAAGAAAATTATTTGGAATAAAAAATCGAATTCAAAATAAAAATTACAAAATACATAAAAATATTTATTATTAAAAACTGAAAATATTTTGGATTAAAAAAATGTTAATTCAAAATGAAAAAAAAATGAATTAAAAAAGTGCAAAATACAAATTCCAACATAGGTAGTTTGCATTCAAAATAAATTGATTGATAAATAAATGAAAATTTTAAATATTTTGCATTAAAAAAATGTTAATGCAATTAAGAAGTATTTTGCATACAAATAAAATTTATCTTTCATACAAAATTTCCCTAAAGATTAATAATTTTAGCTAGGATTTTTAACTATGTAGTTCAAGAGCTAAAGTAAAATTGTAATTTATTACCTACTTTTTCAAATTCTCCACTTTCGAGCGAAATGTTATGTACATAATATGTAGGTATAGGTATTTATATTTCTGTATCTGTTTATTTTTTACAGATAAGTTTTGACATTTGTACAAAGTTTATGGTAAATCAGAACGATACGTACTGATACTTTTTCCACACAATTGAAATTAAAAGAGACTACAGTTTTTTTTTATAAAGAAATAAATAAAGATATCTTTAGTTCCTATTTTAAAACAAAAGTAATTTTAATATTTTACAGAGCAGATTTGCATAATTAGCGCTGATGTCGCTTAGGAGAGGAAAAACAATATTTGTTTGAGTTTTTGTCTTAGAGTATATATAATATGGAGTGCTTGTTGCTCTATCAAATACATTGCAACGCCAGAAGCACAGATAGGGGGCGCTAGTACCTACTTTCTTACAGTTTTGGGAAGCACCAGCGCGGACCTGTCAAACTTCAATCATAGTTTTTTTTTGTATTTTTTTTTTGAAGAGGGATGGAAATTAAAAAAAATTAAATTTAATTTAATTAAATTCTGGAGAGGGATAACCACTAATCAGTGGGGATAACGCACTCTTATTCGAGGTCCGGGCTTTTGCTTCCCGAAATTAGTGAAACTAGCGCCCCCTATAAAAGCTTTACGTTTGAAATTGAACAAGCACTCCATGTTATATAATATGCTCTAAGGTTTTTGTATGGAAAAGGAAATAAGTTCAGTTCATTTACATATATAATGCGTCAATGGTGCAGGTACTTTTACACAATATTGAATGGGTGAAAAAAAAAACGGAGTAGACAGTCTAGAATTAAAAAAAACCTATCTTGGGATATAATTGAAACCCAAAACAATCAAGATCATTTATAATTATTTGAGTAGCACTAAACAGTAAACAGGTTAGGTATAGGTTCCCAAGATTTTCCCGACTACATTTTCCAGACTACGAATGTCAAAACTAAGAGTGTATAAGTATGAGGTACCTAACCTACTTAAAAAAGAAAAACAAACAATATAAGTACATAGGTACCTATATCTAAAAATCAATCATTAGGTAGACAACATCAAGTTAGATATGTTACCTACCTAATGTACATTATTGTAATGCTAATAATAAACCTATCTTCATGAGTCACCATCGTTATTATTGATTTGTTGGTCGGATTGAAATTTGATACACATTTCTGTAATAAATCTTTTTATCTACCTGTTTGCATTTAAATCCCAATGAAAATAATTTTCTAAATTTGCAAAATGTACACTATAAGGTTTTCATCCGCTCATCTGAATAGATCCAAATTTGAGTTGAGGATGTATATGTGGTTTTTTAATAGATGGTGGTTCAATGTTCAATTTATTGTAGCACTTGAAAACGAGGATTCAACTTCAATAATAAAAGATGCATTTATTGATGACAAACAACTTCAAAAATATTTTGTGTAAATACAATTTTCGACTCACCAAAATCATTTTTTTTAATAGCAACAGTTATTTACTGTCCTGAAACGAAAAAAAAAATCACATGAGGATAGTAATCAAATGAATTGTTAACAAATTAATTGGGAATTAGAAATTAATTATTTAAAAATGAATAAAATTTGTAAATTTTTCAGAAACTATGTATACGCTGAAACAACTTGATTGAAAAAATTAGATAAATAGAAATGAAGTTTTGACCTTAAAAACTACTGCATAACAAAGTAGGCATTACTGTTGTTTTGTAACAACTTTGTTTCCATTTTCTTACATAAATGGGGGGAAATAAATCCCCCTCCCATTCGATTCTTATTGTCTCTGTTCAACCTTAACGCCTTATGCAAATTACCCTGTATAACTTGAAAACCTATGCAGAAATATCTAGGTGAATATTTGTTTTTAAATAACATTATCATTTTACCTTTGAATTGTAGAAATCTCGTCAACTGTTTCAATTTGTTTTGTTTTCATTTTATTTCTTTTTGTTTCAATCTGATGATTTTGAAATCTTCAGACATAAATGTCAGTTTTATTTAATAGATTCACATTTTCAAAACTGACAAATCCTATGAAGCTTCTATAAAATTGTAAAAAAAAAATTTTAAAAAAATTTTTCAAAGCTTATTGTTTTATACAGTGACTCCATTTAAACTTTATACGAATTTTAATTTGTATTTCCAAAAAGAAATTTTTAGAAAAGCAGATACTAGTGCTGGTTCGATAAACTATAAGCAAAAAATTGAACAGTAAAAATAAATTTTGAAATCAACAAAAATGTACATAAATATTTTTCTAAAATTCTGAATCCTGAATAAAATCATTAGTTCATACATGAATTTCAGCAATGATAGATATGTAGTTTCTGAAAGATTTTCTTTTAATCTTGATTCTTATTGTGTTCCAGTTCTCCCGGATCCAAACCAACTCCAATAGGGTGAATAGTAAGATAAGAAGAATTCATTTAGACCTAGTGCAACTCGCAGGTGGACCATTAAACTTAAAACAATTGAGTCACAGTAAAAGATGATTGGGTTACTCGTACTTAAATAATCGTACATGCACACATACAAAAGTAAAAAAATTTAATAAAAATTAAATTTCAGATAAATTTCTCGTATTACTGATTAGTAACATAATGATATAATGTTCAACAGGCGTTGAACTTACTTTGCTAGAATTTTCATTGCATACATTTAGGGTGTGTCTTATTTTTAAAAAGTAACGAATTTTTTATTTAAGAGGAACATCGGCGTACACAGCAAAAAAATTGAAAAGATTAATAAAACCCAAAGCCATCTAAAAGGTAGATACATAATGTATGTCTAGCAACAAGTTTGACGTTGTAGTTTAAAAAGGTCTTTCATTCGCCCGGGTAGAAGAACCCTCAGTATGGTTTCTATTATCACAGTTATTTTTCGCACACAAAAATTTTAGCAGAAAAATAACTTTATTTTTCTTTAAACGAAAGCGTAAATATCTGTGATTTTTCGTTTGTTGTTGTTTTTTTTTTTTCTTGAAAATTTGTTAGGTGGATTCTACAGAAAATGTTCGTGTTCCCAGAGTACTAGACTTGAACGAGACTTGATGCTACATGAATTTCTTCCTCTTCGAAACTATTTAATTATTTCAAAATTACTCAAACATATTTAAGAAACCAAAACTGCCTAAAAATAAAAACATTTTACAAAAGGTAAAAATGAAAGATCCTTATATACCAATTACTTGTTAAACAATATAATACAAATAACTATCACACACGAAAAAAAAAATTTGTGCATTCAATTATATTGAATATTTTAGAATATAATAGGTTTTCATGTTAAATTTTCGGATTTTTGAGGAAATTAAATATTATTCTTATTATTAAAAGTTAAAATTACTTTTGTCTGTTGAGTCAGTTGATATAAAATAAAATGACTTCTTATTCTCATGCAATTTGTGTTTTATTGATCTCAATTACGAACAATTTGCAAGAAAAAATAAAATGCACGAATGGGTTGCACGTTCTTGCTTCTATGTGCGATAACATATTGGTTTTAAAGTCTGAGTATAAAAACAAATTTATCTATTATAGATATGATATGGAATATTATTAAGATTATGTATATAGGACCTCCTTCATCAAAATCGTTAGGGCCGTTTTCGAGATAAAAATGTTTTGTCTAAACGGTACTATGACAAGTACCGTTATTTTTGGAGCTAAAAAAAAATCGATCTAGGCAATCTCCCTAAAACCTTATGTCCCAAGTTTGAAGAAAATCGCTTCAGTAGTTTAGGCTGTGAGTCGAGGTACAGACAGACCAACAGACAGACAGACAGACAGACAGAACTGCGGACCCACTTTTTTCGCGTTCTCTATCATCGTAATGTTAGGTCTGCTTAATATCTCGAGTTCAATTTTTTGCACGAATCCAAAACTTGCCTTATAGTACCTATAGTCGCAAGTAAAAAGACGAATAACTCAACACAAAAATTAATTAATTATTAATTTTCAATCAAAAACTGAAAACTAGATTAATTTAATCCTTTTAGTTTTTGAGAAAATTGAAAATAACCACAACTACTATTTTAATTTAATTATGTTTTTTCTGCTTGAGTGGTCTTATTTTAATAGTAATAATGGTAGGTGCGAGTTTGAAAAAATAATTTAATTAAAATATTTTTTTTTGGTAATTTTCAATTTTTTTAAGAACTAGAAGACATAAAATCATCTAGTTTTCAGTTTTTGATCAAAAACAAATAAGAGCAATGAATTAAAAAAAAAAACAATATTAGATAATCTGAAAGTTTTGAAAAATTACACTTTAAAACTTTTTTTAACTTTTTTTTTGCCCAAATTTGAGTTTAAAACAATTTTTTTTTAAATTGTGCATAGTTTTGACTTGATACAAAAACTAGCTAATAGACAGAAGTGTTGGCTTTAAAAAAATGTATAAAACTTAGTTGTAAGTATTACTGTTACTTTTTAATTATTTGTTTTCCATTTAACGTACATATTTTTTTAATTGCCCCTACCCCCTAAACGGGGGGAGATAGACCCCCCTTTCCATAGTAAAAAATGCTTGTATTGCCGTGTTCTACAAAAATCCGTTATCATTTCTCGGCGCCCCGGTTATCATACTCTCCCCGGTACACTTTTTTCAGTGTGGTCCTGAACTATTTATATATTCATAAAATTATAAAAATAACAAAAAAATACAACACTTCTTCACTCGTGCATATGCGTACAATTATTTTTTTATTTAATTAATTGTTTCACCAATTTTGTTACTTACTTCCTAACTTATGAAGATGCTCGTACCTATAGGGCCTCCACTACTCCTACGCGCCCTAGTCTTAGGTTCCTGGAGCCCGGAAGGTATACTCCTCCCGAGTTGTGCCGGTGCCTCTTCGACCGTTCTTCTCTAAGTAATTCTGGACTGACTAGCTCATCTCCAAGGTTTCATTGCATCGCTGACCAAACCACTGCGTATTCGTATGATGCCTGTTCTGGTATAAACTTCATACACTATCCAAAGATAGAAAGATGTAAAGATGTTTTGGTCAAAACATTAGTTTACAAAGTACTTAATTAAAAATTACAAAATCCTATCTAATCTAACCATAATCAGGTATTCATGCAAACATTTCTAAGCTTTAGTAACATCGCAACTATGTAGAACCGTGTATCGCAGCTCAAACATTAGCACTCCTTCTGCTATACCGTTAAACAACAATACATTTTTTAAAACACAAAGATTACTCTAGCTAAAATTATAATTAAAGCTAAAAATAAATAAGTATCTCATTGATTAACAAAGACAAATTGTGACAATGAAATTCGAGGTTATTCATCCAAAACCAATGTGCCATATTGTTTCGGTGCCAACATTCTAACTGTCTAAATAAAAGCTTTTTAATTCTATTTTCCCAAAATATGCTATACATTCTTTTCTTAAGTAGATGTTTAACACTGATGGATTATCTCAATCTCAATTCAATTATTATTCTTCTTATTCTTCTTTAAATCAATCCAATTAAAATTCCAAAAAAATTACAATTAAATTAGTTTCAGCAGTGATGGGAAGACAACACAAACAACCTCTTTGTGCCAATTAATGTGGGCTAAATTGTCTTCGTGTGATGAATTTAAGTATAATAACATGTTTAATGGATTGTATTTAGCGCCCCTGAGCATAACATGTTGACTTGCAATTTCATGAGCTCAGCGGGTACCGGGTACGTTTGTTCATAAATTGTTAGTTTAAACAAATTAATTTCCAATTTTTATTTTAAGCTAAAATCTATTTATCTAAAAATAACACAATGAACTTGTAAATTATTAACTTATGTATAAAATAAAATAATATACTTCCTCGAACATTATTAAAAAAGTTGTATGTTGTAAGTGTGAAACGTAAAGCTGCCTCATACAATATGAGAGTCAATAAACTTTATCTTCTATATCCGAGCAAAATCGATTGGTCTCATAGCAGGGGATGTCGGTTTTGAGATAATTAGTCTTCACTTTTGTGATGTGTAATTTAGCAGCTTTTTATTTTGACCTTAAACAAAAAAAAAAAACGCTGTGGTTAAAAAATGTGCCAATGGCATTTGAAAGGGAAACGAAAAACCTTTTTTTTTTTCTATAATCTTAGGTGAATAGAATTTTATTTCTTGGTGATTTGCGTTGGTGGATCCTTTCAAAATCATAAATTATTTTTGATGGTATATCAAGGAGTTGGAGGTCAAATTTTTTAGAATACTTGGGTTAAATTGAACCCTGACCAACTAGGTAAAGGTGTTTTGTCAGAGGTTGGCAACACTCTTTTAGTTGGCCATTTTTTTGTTTACTTGCTTTTAAAATCCAACTCATGCAAGAATTGAAGCTAGACGATGACATAGTAAGGCGTAGATTCGGAACCATGATGTGCAGGAACTATGGTTTGATTTACTTACTTACTTAAGGTGGCGCTATACAGTCCGGTGTGGACTTGGGCCTCAATCAACAGTCTCCGCCAGCCAGCTCGGTCCCTAGCTAGCTGTCTCCAGTTTTGCACTCCAAGTTGATTGAGGTCCTCTTCCACTTGTGTGCGCCACCTGAGTCGCGGTCTTCCTCTTCTTCTGCGTCCCTCGGGAATAGTGTCGAAGGCTTTCCGGGCCGGAGCATTGGTGTCCATGCGCTCTAAATGACCGAGCCATCGGAGTCTCTGGACCTTGACCCTTCTGGCTAGGTCCATGTCGTTGTACAGCCCGTAAAGTTCGCTGTTATATCTTCGTCTCCATTCCCCATCAATGCACACGGGGCCAAAGATGACCCGAAGAACTTTCCTCTCGAAACATCCTAAGGCACATTCATCCGATTTTGTCAAGGTCCATGCTTCTGCACCATACAGCAGGACAGGGATGATGAGGGTGTTGTAAAGTTTTACCTTTGTTGCTCGAGAGAGGGCTTTTCCACTCAATTGCTTTCTTAGCCCAAAGAAACAGCGATTAGCAAGAGTTATTCTTCGTCTTATCTCGGCGCTGGTGTTATTGCCCGTGTTAATAGCGGAACCTAGGTAGACAAACTCCTCTACTACCTCGAAGTTGTATGCGTCTATTGTGACGTTCTGGCCGAGCCGTCGGTGTTGGGTGTCCTTATTCGAAGACAGCAAATACTTCGTTTTTCCCTCATTTACCGCTAAACCCATTTTTGCCGCTTCTGTCTCAATCCTCACAAAGGCACCATTGACATCACGCTGTGTTCTTCCCATTATATCAATATCGTCGGCGTATGCGAGAAGTTGAACAGATTTTTGGAAGATAGTGCCTCTGGTGTTGACGGTGGAGTTTTGTACTATCTTCTCAAGAACGATGTTAAAGAAATCGCATGACAGCGCATCGCCTTGTCTGAATCCTTTTTTGACGTCGAAAGATTCCGTAAGCTCATTGCCAACCTTTATGGAGCAGCGTGAGTTCTCCATCGTCATTTTGCACAAGCGAATGAGTTTGGCAGGGATGCCAAAACTAGACATAGCTTTATACAGTTCGTCTCTGTAGATGCTGTCATACGCGGCCTTAAAATCGATGAATAGGTGGTGGGTATCGATTTGGAGTTCATAGGTTTTTTCCAGGATCTGCCGCAACGTGAAAATTTGGTCGATGGTTGACTTTCCTGGCCTGAAGCCACATTGATAAGAACCAATCAGATTGTTGACGAAAGGCTTCAGACGTCCACATATTACGGCAGAGAGGATCTTGTAGGCGATGTTAAGTAGACTGATTCCTCTGTAATTGGCGCAGTTTAGAGGATCTCCCTTTTTCATGGTTTCATGGTTTGATTTGGTGCGATTTAATGCCGCGCCGCTAGACTATTTTCTGTGGGGACATGTAAAGTCGTTAGTCCCCGCCGATAAGCCCGAAACGATCGACCACTTGGAGGACAACATTCGCCGCGTTATTGCCAATATTCGGCCACAAATGTTGGAAAAGTTGATCGAAAATTGAACCTCCAGATTAAATTATATTCCAGTCAGCCGTGGCAGTCATATGCCCGAAATCATATTTAAATTATACTTAATGCTAAAACATTATCTTTCGAATAAAGTCAATTTCATTTTTGTTTAATTCCATTTAAAGTTCTATACTTCTGAAAAAAGACACCCTGTAGATGGTGTGATGACTCAAAGCTCCTTATTTTATATCTCTTGTTTAAATATTTGAATATGTATTAACCTTTTCATGAAAATATTTCATATCCGTTTCAAAATACTGAATTTTCAAAAACTGAATAAAGCTTGTAGTTATTTTTATTCATATCCTTGTGCTTAATTCGCCAGGGAATCTTTAGTTATGCATCAAAGTAAACAAAATATAATAATAATTTGTATTTAATCGGAATTATTCAAAACGTATACATATAATCTTAAATTAAATGCTTCCCGTGGCTTTCTCTTGATCGAGTTTGAGTATAAGAGTAGAGTATGCTGATGGTGCGGGTTAATCAAAATACATAACATTAAAAATGATACGCTTCATAATAAAATTCCTAGATTATTTTATTAATTTATCAAAAGATATTTTAATTCGGATGTAGCAATAGAGAGATTAAGAAATAGAGTTTATGATATTACAAAATACTCCTGACAAATTACATAATTTATTTCGTCATGCCATATTAATGTATATATCTCTATTATTTTATCTAAAGTGATTTTGAATGTGCATAAATGTATGTGTTTAGAAAATGCCAGGCAAATTAAATAAACATTTTTACGCAGCTTGAATTTTTTTTTCTAAATTTAATCGTTTATTAATAAAAGTTTGCATATTTTTGAGTTCAATTTAAAAACGTGACTAAATCGCAAAATTTTTAAACCACGCCTTAGTTTGGGGTTATCTCAACATAAGTGTGTATTAATGGTGAACCAAGACTTTTTTTTATTTTTCATTGGTTTAGCTCTTCACTGGGAATTTGAAATTTTTACTGAACTTTTTATTTTAATTATTTACTATTTTTAACAAGTAACTGACAGTTATACAAGCAGACGTTTTCAAGGCTGGAAGTTTTCAAAATAAATAACAAAAAAAAAAAATTGTTTAATAGTTTGAGAATATCAACCTTAGAATAAAAAATGATTAAGTATTTTTTTTTTTAAATATCAGAAGCATAGATTACATCAACTAAGGAGCCAGAAGTTAGACAAATGCTTGGTGTTGAATTATGAAAACAAAACATTTATTACATATGCTGAAAAATTCCAAGCCTTATGCAATAGCATCATTAAGTATTAAAATTTAAGTTAAGGAATACAGTAGAATCTCCAAAACATGAACGGTGCTATAACATGAACAGTTCAGAATGAATGAACGCTTCTCATAATTGCAGTGTTCCAAAAGAAGTGCGAGCTGAAATCTGTTTTTTTTTTCTATATTTTTTCACGACAAATGTCGGGTCATTTTTTAGTTACTGTATTCAATTTTGGTAACGGTACTTTTTGGCGCGGTTTAACCTACAATTTGTATGAATTCCTAGGTTAAATGTGAATTTTGAAGAGGAAAAGTGCAGTAAAGTTTTAAAGTTTTTGAACCTTAAACAACCTTAGAAGACATAAGGAATGAACCATCTTATCAAACCATTGTAAACAAATATGGAATCGCTATATTCACGATTGTTGGAATTAAAAAAAAGGTAATCTTTTTGAGAGAGTATAAAAAATCGATTTTTGTTTTTGTATCAATTTGCAACTGATTTCCAATTTTTTAAGAAAAATGTCTTAATAAGATTTAAATAAGTCTACATTTATTTAACTCCTATGAACAACTTTTTTATTTTTGTTATGGTCCACATTTTTTTTTTTAAATAAAATTATTTGTTGTTTTGATAGATGCAATGTTGTCTGTAAAGCTATCTGTCTTTATTAAACTAATTCTCGATGCTTAGAAAAATAAACAATTCGAATAGATGAAAGGGGTCTTTTTAATATCTGTTCATTTGTTCGAGTTCCTACTGTATCCATATGACCTTTTTTAGCCTTTAAAGATGGCATAAACGAGGAACATGCTCGAGGAACTGGCTCGTGCTCGCTTTAAGTATGTTCGTCGTGTAGGGGCTAGTTCGCGAACGGTTTGTTGTTGGCTTCAATGTTCGCCGTGTAGGGCCACTTCGTTGAGTGCGTACTATAATAATCATAAGAGCAACGACGCACGTGCGCTTCTTTATCGCATATGATGTCTATTCTTTGGAGAATCGGAACGAAATGAATGTTTGCAAAATGTGTTCGCAATGTAGGTGTTCGCCTTTTCATCCAAACGTAGCCTTTGCTTTCCCGATTCGACTGTTAATACCTGGAAATATTACTTGAACAGATGGAGAAGTTGAAAGGCTTATCCTTTTTGTTTTTGCAGTATTATTTATATCTAGTCCAACGATTTCAGCTTCTCTTTCCATCATCCTACTCGTAGTTCTCAGTTGATAGAGATCCATAATTCTATAGGACAGATTATGTCGACCACATAGTCCAGGTGTTTGATGTATGATTGCAGAGTTCATCGAATCCCTCCATTTCCTTTTGACAAACCTACGTACAATCAGTCACTATAATCACCAACATTAACAGTATTGGTGACAGTATACAGCCCTGCCTAACCCATAGAAGATGGCATTTGCATCCATATAGCCTTATGGTATTCAATTTATCTGAGATGCCCGCTGTCGAAAATTCTTTCGAGGTTGAAGAACACCAAGTGAAGTTGTGATCATAATTCATAATTCATAATCAATACTCTTCTAAATTTTGATAGGTTGATTTTCAAGTGTAAATATAGATTGTATTAAAGAGGTTATAAACAGATATAAATGCGTACCTAAATTGAAAATTATCAAGATCTGCATTTATTGTATTTCCCATTGCAAAACATAAGACACCTATCGCAGCAATTATCCGCAAATTTTTTGTATAAAGAATTTATAAAAAGTAAAGAATGTTTTATTCCCTATTTTGAAGGTTTGTAAAAAAAACCCTGAAACCGTTATATATCGTTTTCCACATTCCATATCTATTTTGCAGATAATTAACAATAAAAAAATAATTTTTTATTGTGTAGGCACTTGTTTAAAGTTCGCACTAATTGAACCATTCCAACATAACACCTCAGAGCAAAAATTAAAAAAATTCCTAACCTGCATCTAATTGCTATATACATGCTATAACAAAAATGATACAATCTAATGTCACGAACTACTTGAACTACAAGAGAATGTGAAACTATAAGAAAAATCAAAGGTCAGATTTCGCAACGGTCCACGACTGATTTGAAAATTAATTGATCACCGGATACGGAAATTATATCTTCCCTCAAATATCTTATGTTTCACTGTTTCACTGAATGCTAAAAGAGAAAAACCTTAAAACAAATTTACAACACAAATTGCTGCACTCACATAAAGAGGCAAAAAGGCGTTAAAGTCATCACTTGATCATTAAAATGATTCATTAAAATATAAAAACATTCACTTTAATCCAAAGTATCAATAAATCGACACCAATCATCATCATCATCATAGCCACCGAAATGATCACTTTTTTTAGGATTGAACTTCACAGTTGAAATTAATGCCTGAAGCAAGTGTTATTAAATATAAAACTCAGAATTAATGATAGAGAATCCCTTGATTAAAATTATTATTTCTTGACGACAAGAACTTCGTGCATAAATTTTAAGTTATTTTCAGGCCGATTTAATTGATCGAACATTCGAATCGATGTTTCTCGTGAACACTGTAAAAAAAAATACAGAAATTAAAAATGTTTTGGATTTCAAATTTGTTATAAAATTTCAGATTTTCAAATTTTCATTTCATATGGTTGAAACCCAACACGAAATTCGTGTTTTGGTGCATTTTATAAAAAAAAATAATTAGGCTGTTTTTCAAGGAGCGCTATTAAATTAAGAGACCACTTAACTCAAAATATCCTCCCTCATGAAAAGCAAATTTTTATGACCCAATGAGGGAGGATAATATTTTATGTTATGAGTGCTTGAACTTAAAAGCTCTCGGCCTTAGAATGAAAAAAAAAATGTTTCAAAAAAATATGTGTACCCTTTTTGAAAGAATTACAGAAATGTTCTCAATCGAACACCGATAGTTTTTTCTATTGTGAAATAAAAGACCATGTCTTAAATATTCTGTTTTATTCTAAGCACCTTTCATATGACATAATATTCATCACTGTTGAACAATGTTGAGGTAAATGCATAAAAAAAATTGAAAAAGAAAAAATCAATCCGAAAGTAATAATAAAATAAAATAAACATTTGTAATTTCATTTTTAAAATAATTTAGTCTTCTGTTTTTAAATAATAAGAGTATTCAAGCAACGTGATAAGTTCACCAATTATGTAAAATGATAAATTTAAACGTCAAATATGTGATAAATTAAGTGTATCGCCTAGCCTTGTTCAGATTTTGAAGCTATTTTAAATTGAAGAACCTCCCCAACGGATACAGCTTTTTTTTAGTTCTCTGTATGCCGAAATATTTTATACATCATATTCCCGAACAAGCCCATTACAATAACGTTTAGTTAATGTTAACCAAATAAATCTGCTTAATTTTCCGCAGCAAAATTCTTGAATAATTTTAATCGATTTACATAACATGCGTGGGTTTTAGAGTTAAAAAATTAAGCCGTGATTTCAATCAATCAAATATTGTTCATATTCAAAAACAAGTTGATTTCAAAAATTTGAAATGTGTAAAAACGTCTACTCATTTTTCAGCCATTGTTTTTTCCCCGCCCGTTTTCTAATATATAATTTCTAAACATAAGAAATATTTAAGGAAAAAAACTCATCAAACAATGTATAATCAATAATTTTTTGTGACGCTTTGGATTCACAACAGGGTTTTAAAATATAAGACAGTCGCGGAAAACCCAGAACGGATGGTCATCGCAGTAGTCATAACAGTCATTGCACATTGGGGTGGTTAGGTTTTTTTTTTCTAAGGGAAGGAGCAGAGCATATAGCACATTTTTTGTAGAATTTTCAAATTCAAATTTTTAACCATAACGAAATTGTTTATTGACGACATAGTTTTCAATGGAATTCAATAAATGTTGGATATAATTATTGTCCTATTTTAACGCATACTTTGGAAAAATAATGACTTCTTGTCCTATGTAGAGACCAAATATAATTTTTTCATCTTTATGTACTAGAGTTATTTAATACTGTAGATTTTTCTAGCTGGAGCTATGAGTTTTTTTTTTTATAGTGAGAGATCAGAGATGTTTTGCTTCTCTATGTCCTGCCCACCCCTAACTATACTATACAGCCTATATGTAGGTACCTTGTTTTACTTTAAGCATCCATCTCTTCAAAACATCAATAAATACATATTTCTTATTAATTTATATTAATAATTATTTAAAATTCATCCAATCTTATTATTTGTTTTAAGACGAAATAAAATTAGCCCTTGAAATAGCATTAAAGCGTGCGTCGTCGGTAAAAGCATACATTTTTCAATTAATTACATCATTTTTCACGCATCATTAAAAAATTGCTCATTTAACTAAAATTAAAGTATGATCAAATACCTTTAGGTACACATATTTTTCTTTTAGTTTTATTTGAACATGGTGTTTTTTTCTGAGTGCAGATATAATTTAATATAATTGATAAAGAATCTTAATCGATGCCACATATCTATGCCACTTTTAAGTGTGATAATGCCCAACGAACTTGCTACAAACTTAGCACATATAAAGCAGCGCCGCCGCGCCGGTTCCCCTTTCCAATTTCAAGAAAATTTAAAATTCATTAAATAGGCAAATGGTTTTTAAAATCGAAAGTAATCACTCCACATATTTTTAAACAAATAATAAAAACAAAAGATACACGTGAACGGGATGAAGTAAAAAAAAAGCAATAAAAATGTATGAGCATTTTTATTGGATTTAGTGTTAATATAAGATTCTACCTTGACTGGGTCGTGATTAAATCTTTAATCTCATTTGACTGGGCACGCAGTCACTTTGAAATACCTACATAATAGTATATCCACAATAGATAGTAGTTTCATCCACTATAATAATTGATGATTTCGTATTTCGGTTTGATTTGACCATGATCTCAAATAAATTACATCATGAAATTAGTTTGGATTATACCTATTCGTATAAGAAAATCCAATATTAATTCTTAAGATTAATTTTTCTTGTACCTATACATACTTGTATGTATGTGACTGCCTTTACAATTGATTTGTTAATCTATCATTTTAAATTAAATTGAGCTTATGAATAGTAACTAAATAGATAAATCCTGTATGATTGATTAATCCAGTTCGTCTTCCGCTTTATGGGTTCAAAAGAAAATTTATTTTTATTGGGTCAGACCAGAAATAAATCTTTGCAAAAAAAAAGAGTAAACAATAGAAACGTGGGTTATGGTGATATCCATATGACGACAATGCGGATAAGAAAGAACAATATACTAAAATAAAAATTAGTGATTTCATAAAAATAAATTTCAAATTAACTAAATATTAAATCAATTATGTTGGTAAATCTATTATTATTATGGGTGTTTTGCATAAAGCCTAGCATGCAATTCCTCAAAAAAAAAAATTTAGTATCTCAGATAGTGATACGTATTTGCGGAAACAAATGTTGCCGTTTAAAAGGTTTAATCGAACTGTGTACCGATCACTGAAATTGAAATTCATAGAAATGCGAAACTCTAAAAGTCTTATTTATTAGATTTCGCTAATAAGTAGGTACGTTTCAAACTCGGAATAGTTGAACCACGTCGAAGCACATATTCCGTCTTTACGGCACGTCACACAAATTCTTATTTACATGTAAATTTTTTCGAAGCCGTATTAGTAACGCCCGTCATAAGTCAAAAAATGACTAACTCTGGTTATTATAAACGTAGACAAGAGCCGAACTGATTTCCATAATTATCAATTTCAGATCCTGATTTTTTAAATAGCGAATCGCAGATTTAACTCAAAGCGAACTTTTGGAAAATCCAAGAAATACATATTAAGAAAAGCAAACTTCGTAATAGCGCAACATCTCCATTTGGCAAACATTTCTAGGCCAGTTTAATTTAATGTTTTTAATGCAAAGTTCTAAGAGTAGTTATTTTTTTTTGGGAATTCGATTCTAATATTTCGAATAAAATACAACAAAATTTTGCTCTTCCACAATTTTTAAAAATATTGGCCCTAATTGAACCTCTATAATACGTGCGGCTGAACGACTCCATCTTAAAAATTATGAAGTTTTCATAGGTTGTTGCATTTAACACGTAAACTGTTTAGCTAGTCAACGTTGTTTTTTAACAAACCCATTGAAGCTTTAAAAAAAGCCTAATATCGATGTTAAGTTTAAAACAAAAAACCACAAAACGTGTCCCTAATATTTGCACTAAAAAAAATAGACGGAAAGTGAGATTTTGTTATAAGACTTACTTACATTTTTCTTAAAAATCTGTAAAAATTTCAAATCAGTATGAGCCCGGAAACAATTTATAAGGCGTTAAAGTCCATATTTAACCTATTTACTCTAAATGTGACCGTTTTCAAAGTTCAAAAATCTTGATAAGGATATCTAATATTGGAAACAGTTGCAAGATATTTCGACTGAGTGAAAGAAAGCTGCGTAGATAAGGTTTTGATTGATTTTGCATGGCGCAAAATCACTGTTTTACTTTTTCATTTCTAAATAAACCGAAATCGCAAAAAGTAAGGCATTATTTCAGGTCTTATTTCATTTTTTCATTTTTCGATCGCGGCTTCATTAATATTTCTGTCTATAAAATAAGTATAAATTTTTTTTTGATAACTTCGAAATTGCTTATTTATGAAATCAATATTTTAAATCCGACGGCATGTTTTTGTTTAGTAATTTAAATATGCTACTATTGTTTGTACTAAATTAAAAAAATGTGGTCCAGGATAAAACTAATCGTTGAACTGAACGGTCTTTTTATTTCAAGACAAACAAAATTCATATTTCAGGACTTAAATAAAATCAACTTCTTAATAATTATATTTTTAAAAGGATCGCTATTAGAAAATAATGCTGAATATTGTATAGAAGAAGACAACGTAGTGCAGAATCCTTACAAAGAAATGTTTGCGACACAATTAAAAATTTGGAAAAGGCCACATTTCAATTTTGTATTTTTTGCAAAAAGCCAGATCTTCTAAGCGATCAGTCGGAGAAAAAAAGTGATCAAATCTTTTTTTTAATGCAAGTTTTGTGGGCAATACTTTACAAAAAAATTTACAATTTTAAAGTTATGCCTGAAAGGCAAATTGGGGGGGCTTTTACGGGATTTTAACAACGCATTTTTGGGATAGTCACAAAAAAAGTTTTATTTTCCCTTAAGGAACACTGTTAACAATTTTTTTTTGAATATTTTTGTTGCCAATAATTCATAAATTGACCTTTTGATTAGATAGGTATTATGTGAAAGTGTGTCGTACACTTAAATAACCTCTGTATCGATTTTACATTTGCTACCACACTTGCAATATACATATATATGATGACCTCCTTGAAAATTGAAAAATTAGTTTTATTCTCTTTCAGGCCTGCTCGTGCTCATTCACCTTTAATTTGCAACATAATAAAAGTAAAAGGCAACATTTTTGAATATATCAAAAAATTATCCATTGATCATCATCATCACAAAAATAATAAACAAACATGTAGGTATGTATATGTATTCCAAATTGTCTTTTTGCTTTCGTAAGATTAATTTTGATGTAATTTTCGGTTAGTCGATATTGGTAACATTTCATAAATTAACTAAGTAGATAGAGTAGAAACCTATAATAGAAATGTAAAGTTACTACAAAAGTAACTAAACAAAATACGAAAACGTAATCTGTGAACCTGATGCGTCAATGAGAAAGGCACTGTCAAGGACAAGTTCAGCTGAATACTGAATCCGTCTTAAGTATGAAACGTTGACATCATTGGAAAAGAAAACCTTTCTTAAATTGATCTCCTAAAAGCATGGTAGAGTTCAAAATTAAAAAAAAACTCTTAAACTATCAGCTTTATTTCAACTTGGAAGTTTCTACTGATGGCGGAACTGAATTAGATATTAACAGTCAAATAGGCTGCGTTTGGAATGCTGTCCACAATATGGAAAAACAACTCTATAAGCCTTGAAACCAAGTCACGACTGATTTCAATCCAATGCAGCATTTGAAAAGTCTCAACTGCAGTCACTTGAGGATTTTCTGGCCAAATTGTATCTCTAATCATGATCTTCATGCGCAGGAACCCATATTGACTGTATCATAGCAAGAGGTGAGTAGCAGTGGTTTGGCCATACGCTTCGAAAGGGTAACGAGTGTACTGCGAGTAAAGCGATGAAATGGGTCACTTCCACTCAGGCAGGTCGACCTAGAAGCACTTGACAAACAAAGTTCGAAGAGAAATCTGCACACTTAAGGAAGAGTTTGGAGAAAACTTAAATGCTTCTCCAGGAACCGTACACTATGACGCGTAGGAGTATTATTGATGGCCCTGTACCCCTTAAGAGTACTCGTAAATATATTACAATTTTTGAAATTTTGCGCTTCGAGATTGCTGGTATATCCATATGCAAGAATTTGGATTTGGCCCACGTACCTACATATAAGTATTGAATAACACACAGTACATGCTCCCTCTTAAAACAATCTCTTCATCATAAAGGATTCAAGATTTGACCTCCTTCTCCAATCAAGATAATCAAATTAGTTTACCGAGTTTCATCCGATTAAAATAAAATAAAATAAAATACATATTTCAAAATTAATTCACTTCAAAGTGTGATTATAACCGAAACATATTAAGTATTATTATTAATTTAAGCATCTTCTTAAGAAAACAAAAAAAAAAAAAACTTCGTCATCAAAAAAGATAAAAGCATTCGCCGGTAAAAATGCGCATATACAAAAATGTAAATCAACATCTTCGATTATAATTCGCAACAATCACAAAAAAAAAAAATCATATCAACAACAAAAAAAAAAGAAAAAAAAATTAGATACTTTGATTAGACAATAAAATCACTCCACCTTCTACTTTCGGTTGACAGATTGCATAACATCACAATATGAATGAATCGTTACTTTGGGAAAATGTTATAATCCAATCGAAGAAAGATACTCTGATTCCGAGCAACACAACACAGCAAAGCAACTTTCTCCATTTATCATAATTATTTAATATAATTTTAATATTCATCAGTTCAGACACCTTTTGGAAGATTGGTTCGGTTGTTGGTTGTTCCCTTGCTCGATCACACACTCTGTTACCGGATTCTGAAGATTTTATTTATTTTTTGTTGTTGGTCAGTGTTTTTTTTTTACTTTTTTTATTTTGTTGTTAATGTTTTCTTTTTGGATATGAAAATATAATCAATTGATTGCCGGTCGTATAGACTTTGTTTTCATTTTTTTAATGCAACATACATAACATACAATACTGTGTATAAAATTGGTTCAAAATGAAATAAAATATAATGCAAAACTGGAACTTGTAGTTGAAGAATGTAATCTGGCTTAAAATTCAGTTTTATTACAAACTGAAATCATTTTTGGTTATTAAAGGTTAGGAAGTTTTATGAAAATCTTAGGATTCAATTTTGAAAAAAAATTTAGAAGCCAACATTTTTGAACGAAAGCAACTTGTTGCAGAAACGATGAGCTTAAACAAAAATGAGGCCTTTTCAAAAAAACGAAACAGAAACAAATTTGAAATCTCAATTATCTCAATTAACCGATCGAAATTAGACAAATTTGAATTTCTTTTTCGAAATTTGATGTTATTTTTCAAAAATTAATAAAATAATCTCACAATATTGTTGAATAAATATTTTTTTCAAAAATTCATATTTACAAAATTTTGACTGCAATCAATCTTACAAAAAAACTGAACAAAGTGGGTTTCGCAATCCTGTCTATCTATCGGTCTGTTAGCCTGTTTGTTAGTCTTTCTGTCTATATATCGACTAAGCTACTGAAACGATTTTCTTCAAAATCCGAACTCCTCGTGTTAACAAAAAACTGCAAGTTGCTTACATTCTTTTCTAAGAAATAATCATAATGTTTTTTGCAGCTCAAAAGTTTATAAAAATTATTATTATTAAGTTTTTCGTAAGACTAAACAGTTGATTGTTTAATATTAATAAAAACTTTTAAATCAAACCTTAGTCTTCAACTTCAGAAAAGGGTCATCCTTTAAAAATTAAAATACATTTAAATTGCAATTAAATTCTGTTTTGATCTTATTCCGGATTAATATGTCACCATCACTTAAGAAGAAACAAGAATTGGTAGCTTGTCTGAACACAATATTGAATTTGCAACAGATGCAAAAGTAGCTGAATTACATGAGATTTTTGAAGAACATTTCGAAGAATATTTTATCCAGGCTGAAGAAAATCAGAAGATAACAAACAAATTAGTTCATTATCGATGGAATTGATGATGATTGATCGATGGAATTGGAGATGGTTGTATAAATTTGTTTTTTTAATCTACCAACCATCCCAAAAATTTAGAACTATCTAACCTTTTCTAGGGTAAAGCTCCTATATACTGTTCTAATATTCCCTGAAATAAATATTTTTATTGAACAGAGTATAATTGTTCCATTTTGGGAAGGAACGTACCTTTGAAAACTTTTTTAAACTTTATCATTATAAAAGTTCTTAATTTTGATATTCAGAAAAACCTCGATTTTTTACGAGCTTCCGAATTGTACACAACATTTTCATTTTCTATCGATTAAAATTTCAAAAAAATAAATTTTGTTTATTGTTTTTTTTCCACATCACTTTTTGTATATTTGGTTGCATGCTTCAATTTTCAATAACTTAAGGGCATCGCTATAGGGAATTTAATTTATCATCGATTTAATCACATAAGGAAGTTTTATTTATTATGTTGATTTCTTGCTTCTTTGGGGACAAATGAAAGTGAAAACACACTCGACCCAAAAAATGTAGGACGCACTATGTAATATGGGGGAAAATGTAAAAATTCCTCAATGATTATGTGTTTCTTGTATTATTATTTGTTTCTGGAATCAGAGTATAGGTTTTCACTTTTTTTTTTTCTTTTTTATTTTACATGAATAGCTTTGAGGGATTATCTTTTACCTTTACGCAGTTGAATGAGATTGATAAAATATGAGATAACATATTGTATTTTTATATTTCTAAATGAATCATTGTGATGTTTTTAGATTTTAATTAAAGCAGTATTTGTGAAGTAGGTGAATGCTTAGGTTCCATTTACAACAAATGGCAATTTAGAAAAAAGAAATGGCTGGTAAATGCATGGTTAATTATTGCTTTGTTTAAGGTTTAACTTTTGTGGAGAAGCTTAAAACCATTAATTTCAAAGCATTAAATATATGTACCTTAACTTATCTCAAGAGTCACCACTTTCTTAAGTGTCGCAGACAATTCAGCATGTGACATGTTGCGCCCACTTGTTGAAACCACAGCTTCTGGACATCATGGTTGTTCAATTGAGAAACAAAAAAGTCAATAATCAATGCTCCATAGCATTCACCATTGACTGTAAGGTTCTGGCCAGCATCTTGGTTCCACTAGCCCATATATCATACCAAGCAGTCAGTTTTGCTAGATTTAACGGTTGAGGATTATCTTCACTCCAAATACGGAAGTTTTGTTTATTGACGTAGTCATTAGGGAGAGTACGATAACTTGTGTGCCGAAAATTGATAACGGTTTTTTGTAGAGGGGTCAAATACAAGCATTTTTTATTATGGGAGACGGGGTTCTATCTTGCCCCCGTTTGGGCGGGATAGGCAATTTTACTTTATGGTTTTGAGATATTACACTTCAAACTTTTTTTTTTGTGTTTTTTTTCCCCGAATTTTATGTTTGAAATTGTGCATACATTTTGCTTCATTTAAAAAAGTAGCTTAAAGTACAAAATACTGGCTGCAAAAAAAAGTATTAAATTTAATTGTAAGTATTTTTTAATGATTTTTTTCCACTTTTAGTACCTTCTTCATAAAATTGGCCATACAAATGGGGCAAGATATAGGTACCCCCCTCTACTTAAAGTTTTATGACTCTGATAAAAAAACACCCTTTTGTTCATTCACATTGCCAGGAGATGTCAGATAACTTATACTAGTGGAGCATAGAATGAATAGAATTCGAATTAGTTTCCTCAAAGCCGCCAATGACAGATTGTCAGCATTTGACACTTTGTGAGGTTTCGAGTGGCTCTTAACGCGCTATTTTTAAGAAAAAAACAAAGTGCTTACTTAAACTAAGCAGACCTCAACTCTATCTCTTGGTTGATATCGTAACAGGTCAAAACTCAATGGGAACCTAGTTACGCAAAATAGGTATCAGCACTTCTAATTAAGGTGTCAATATTATCACATATCACTTTCTTTGTGAATATGTCTCAGCTTAGCTAAGACCAAAAAGGCAGCCCTAGGAGAATATTTCTTCGACGAAATGAGCGACATCTCGCCCTTACCACTTAAAACCATTCACCTAATTTCAATAACACCTTTCCTAAACCATAACTAAAATGTCCTTGTCTACTTTATGCAGACCGCAATGAATCCTTTGAGACCAAAATGAGATTATTCAGCTTGCCATATCATCACCCATTCAAACCTTACCTAACCCATATCACTATGAAAAATAATTCTGGAAATATTAATAAAAAATTGTTCAAAAATTGAAAAAAAAGTTTTTTCGAAAAATAAACTGTCAAAAAAAAATTTTGTCAAAAAAATGATCAATATAGAACTGCCAGGAAACAGCCAAGTGGAAATTTTTTCGAACGACTAGAATACAAATCGGTTAAAAAATAAATTTTGAAAAAATTATTTGTCGATAAAATCGTCAAATAAAGCTCCATAACAAAAGGAAAATTGTCAAAAAGTTATTCGTCAGGGAACAACAAAGTGTCTGTTATTTTGAACCGCGAATGTACGTAAAAATCTAATATATATAAATCTCCTGTCACGATGTTTGTCCGCGATGGATTCCTAAACTACTTAACCGATTTTAATGTTTTTTTTTTTAATGTGTGCTTTTTTTCAACTTGAGAGATAGGATACCTTAGATCTTTAATTATAGTCGCAATTTTATTTTATTGCAAATTATTTGTCTATAATTAATTGACAGTCACAATTATTTATAATATATGTAATAGATTTCCACGTATGTATATAGTCATTCATCACGATATCTCTGGAACCATTAGAGCTAAAGACTTGAAATTTGGTAGGAATACTCTGTTCACCGAGTAGAGGTCAGCTTAGAACGGATTTTACGAAATTACAGCCCAAGAGGGATTGCGGGGTGTTAATTAAAAAAAATCAAATTTTAAAACTACAGCTCTTATAGGTATGAAACTTAGTCAGGATATTCTTTTTGGCATGTTTGAATTTAGTAAAAAATAATTTTATGATGTTTCACCCCCAGAGGGCTGTGCGGGGGCGTTAAAAAATAAAAAAAAATTGTTTTTTCCAATTTATAGCTTTTGGAACTCTGAAACTTGGCATGTTTGAATTTACTGTGGATCTGTGTAAGTCAAAACAATACTTCAATTAAATTTCAAGTCTAGATCTAAAAATACAATTCTATAAAGTGCCCAGCGAA
Source organism: Syrphus vitripennis (assembly GCA_958431115.1). NCBI lineage: Eukaryota > Metazoa > Arthropoda > Insecta > Diptera > Syrphidae > Syrphus > Syrphus vitripennis. The sequence continues at coordinate 76,082,245 of OY288109.1, read as the reverse complement.
GCGGGTAACAGCTAGTTGGTTATATATTGAGATGTGAAAAAAATGTTATCGAAAAAAATATTTAACCAAAAAAATTGTCAAAAAGAAAAAAAAAATGGGCAAAAAAATCTTTGCCAAGAAATAAATTGTGAAAAAAATAGAAAACAGGTTCGTTGTCAAAAAAATGGTTAAAAAAGCCTAAACAAAAGTTGAAATTAGTTCATCATCATCCAATCAGTGTTGAGCGTAACTATAAGACCACCGTATTATTTTAACTAAGTCTTACATCTGACAAACTAACGATAGAAACCTTTAAAGTTAAGATTTCTTAAATTTTGAAGAAACGAAGTTTGAACTGCAATTTATAACTTTTTCTTTTAAAACAAGTTTTTATGTACGAGTACATATGTTAGTAATAAGTAATTTGAGAGAAACAAGAACATCAAATACAGAACCCAGGCAGCACAGTGCTGTTAACCGGTACCTATTATAAATTTTTATAAAAATGTTTTATTCGCAATGAAACAGAAAAAAAAACTGATACATGTACATATGTAGGTACATAAATAGGCAAATCAGTTTATTTTGCAAATCAGGCGGAGTGGAACATCAAATCAAATTAGATTTATTATACCAATATATCATTCAATCTTTAATAGTTTTACATGTCACAATATCATAAGATTTGTGATGATGCTCAAACAACAAATTTGTACCTTAAGGCGATTTCGATGACTTTGAAAGTGTTGAGATACGATTTACTGTTTGTATAAGAATTATGAATGTCATTTTCCTACTGGGTACCTAATGGACTTAAAATTGAGAGTGTTAACTGTATGGAAATCATCATATTGGTTTTCCAAAATCAAAAACAAATTTATTGCATTCATTAATCAGCCTATCTTATTATATGATGCAATATAATTCTTGAATGGTGCATCACCATCGATGGATTAGTTTTAAATTTTTAAAATCAATCGATTACTTCATTATTGCTTACTATCCAAATTAATATCAATTAATAAAAATAAATTAATACAAATAAAAACACTGCAAATCACTTGATTGAGGTCACTTTTTGCACTAGTGTTTTTCAAGATATTAATTTTTGGAAACTAAGAGTGTAAAAGAGAAAAAGACCTGATTTCAAATTAACCTTAGACTTACTTCGAAAAGATTCATGACTTTTGAGGCATCGTGTTCGATTAAGGAACTGTGAGAGCATGTTGCTTGCAAATTTTAATTTTAGTTCCCCAAAAAGAAGAAAGAATTTAGAGAGTTTCAATGAAATATTTCGGTTGCTCTAATTGTTACACTCAACTGTACGTTTTTACTTTTGAACATAAAAATAAAATCGCCAAAAACAGAGGGCCTCAAATAAGTGTCCCGCAGTGTAAAGGAACATATATAGTGATAACTTTTAATGATAATGATCTCTTTAACGTGAACACCAATGAGCTATTTAATAAACATTAATTTGTCATTCCATTCGCCTATAGATTACCCAAATAGCTTTCAAGATGTCATCTTTTTGACCATGAAGTTTTCGCTGTTTTTTTGGTAGGTACATATATATCAAAGGACTTATGTTTTAAACAAACTTGATATAAATTATTACTTCCAAGTTAACTGATTTACATAATTAATTGTTCAGAGTTAAGCTCATATTATCTAAGTAGGACCAAATGTAGATCTAGATTGTGTAAGCTTAAAATTTAAAATTTATCCAGGAGCGGACTGAATCCAGTTTAAGGAAAAAGGCTACAGCAACAATTAGGTAGCTATTCTGAAAATTATTAAAAATTCTCGAAGTTCAATTTTTTGTCCGAAACTAATGGTCTGTGTAGTCCAAAGCAGAGACGCAACCACTGCCTTTCAAACACCCGAATCTTTTCCATTTGAGATGGGGCAACGTTAAACCACACCGGGCATCCATAGGCAATCACCAGCCATGTAGCAAATCACCTTCATCGTGGAGTCAAGACGGCTGCTGTAACCCAACCCTTTCGTCAGGGCAAAAGCAAAGCATTTATATGTCTGTTGAAATACAAATACTGATTCAACCAGATGATAAAGCGCTTTAGCCCACTTTTTCTTGCCAGTGGGTGTCCATGTGGCCCTGCGATCACAAGCTAGAGCCAGTTCTTTCTCGTATCCAGCCAAGGGGGTTCTAAACAGAATAGTTTCTGGTTTCTGAAGGTTGATTTTCAACTTCCCGTCATTTGCTGAATCTTGTCGAAGTCTGGCTGCAAAAAACACCTGTAAGTCGGAATCCGTTATGATTCGGTATGAATAAGTACTAAATTTTGAGAGATTATGGCCTCTGGCCAGCATAATTCAGGGCTAAGTGGCCCAAATCATCAAGCGTAAATTTTTTGTTGTCAGATTACGTGCACACAGTGGCCCAATTCCGCGAGAGTGAACGATTTACGTCGTACTCTTTTTCCTTGCCTTGAACTTTGAACTCAAAAGAGCATGTTCCTAATGATTGTAGTTTATCCCATCATGCATTTTTTGATTGAGCTGATCCCTAAGTAAATTTTTTACTTCCTAGCGTCAAACTATGACACATACAAGAGCTTTTTTTATTGTTTTTTCATTACCAACATCGAACATCTGAGATGGGTCAATAGTCAAGTCAAAATATTGAAGAGATACTTGAGACTTGACAGAACACTTCTTTTGTAAGGCCTCATTTGAAGTAGTGGTATGAATGGAATTAACAAGTTTGCAAAAATATTCACAAGATTTCAGATTTAATATAAGAACAAAATAATTCTAAAATAAATATAAAACTGAGAGTATAATAGTTCTTAGATGTTTATTATTTTATTAAGACATACAATTTTTGATATGGGCTTGAAAATCATATAATAAATTATGTTCATGTATATACCTACACATTTAAGTCTTTTAAGATTTGTACATCTATCAATACTATTCATCTTCAGGGAGTAATAGTAAATATGTGAACTCAAGTACTACACATAAATAAACATCCGTCAGATTAGCAATTTCGGTATTTACTTTAAGAGGGTATTCATTGCCTCAAGGAGTATCAATTTTTTATTAAAGAAGAAGAGTTGAATGAATTCAAGAAAATGTTGCATAGTGTTTTTAAGTACGCGCTTAAAAACTAATTTAATAAACAAATGCAACAACATTTAGCTCATACATGGAACAATCTTATCTTATCAATCTATCTTATGGAGCCTTAGGGTATGCGATTCGGAGTTAAGGTACGAATAAGAATTATTCTATTCGTTAATCTGTTTGAAGTTGGTCCTATTTTTACTTGCGACATATTAGGAAAAGGTTGTATTCGTGAAAAATTTGAAATTCCAGATTTTGTATATAACGATAACATGGCTAACTAGAGGTCGAAAAAAGTTAGTCTCGCAGTTCCGTCTGTCTTTGTGTTCAGCTACGGCCTAAAAAGTAAGGTCGGTGTAGTTCATTGAAGCTTAATGATGTCTAGAGTTTTGCAACTTTAAAAAAAAAATTGATTAAGCAAATACAAATTTTTTGAGCTTTTTGGAAAATCTCCATTGAAAAAAGACTCCATTGATTAAAAGAAATCTATAAAGTTAAATAAAATGGCCTATTTTTAATTAAAAAAATACATTTCCAAACCACCCTAATAGTAAAAAAAATACTATAATTTCAAAACTTATTTTAGAACTACCAAATACATAAGATTAATTTTTTTTGAGCTCAATCGGGACAAACAGTAATTAAATTTACGTTGTGTCCAAATAAATTCTTAGTCCATGAATTATGTAATTAACCTGAGAATAAGTTTTGAAATTTCAGTTCTTATTATTCATAGGCAGAAATCTTTTTGAAAATATTTTTTTTGATTTTCGATTTCTTAAAAATGGTTTATCTAATGTTGATCAAATTTTTACCTGTTTCCATATTAAGGTACAACTTAGAATAAACAAAAACCATACTTAAACAAGAGTGGGATCAGAGAAAAATATGGAAAAGCATTGAATTTAACTTAAACACAGTTTGAACTCAAAAATTTAATTCCATCTAATCTATAAAAAAATTATGAATTTTTGTATAACAAAAACCAATTTTAAATACATATAATTTTTTAGCATAAAAAAATTTTACGGACATTATAAGTTAGTTTAATTTAAGCAGAAAGACTTAAGGTTGTGGCAAAAAGCTGTCTACCAAAATTGACATTTTTCTATTGATTAAAATTATTATTTTTTTAACCAATCCTAATTTGCCCTATAGTACCTACAAATAAAAACAGCGATTTAATACAAAAAAAAACTTGAAATGCTTTGCCATTGATACAAAATTGCTTCCAAGTAGTTTTTTGCTCCCAAATTCGCTTAAGCAATGTCTCGTGGGTCATACATCAATTTTACGTGCCCTTTTTTGAACTAATTTTGCGTATAGTTGGTATGTAATCTGTTTAAAAAATAGGTGTAGACGTCCTAGATTTTATAAAAAAAATGGAATTTTTGAATTTTCGACAAAAAAAAAGAAGTCGACAAATTTATTTTTTTAACACATCTTAAACACAAAAGTTTCCTAAAATCTAATAACAATTATTGGTCTATAGCAAGGTATCATCTTTATAATTTCCACCTGAGTTCAAATATCATTTAAGGAAAACCATCAATGACAAGAAAGTACTTCTACCAGTGACATCACTTAAATTTGACCTTGATCAATGGTCACACAAAAAATCTTCATTTAACACATTCATTTTTACCTTCATTATTAATTTATGATTTAAAAAAAAAAGAAACTACGTACAATTTTGAACATGCCAATTATGTTCTGTATATTAAATTAAGAGCCTTCTTAAAATAAATTTCCTTCGGGCCAATAACGCACAAAATATTATCACCTAGCATAAAAATGACACCTTCGTATTTCGAAGCACTCGCTCTGGTACTTCAGAATATACAACATCGAATATTATACTTCGCTGTCCTTAGGTTTACTCGCATATCTAACATTCAAAATATCTTGAAAGATATTATTATGCTTTGTTTAACGACTACACTTAATCAAACTTCTTAGCTGCCGCCGCCTCGGGTGCAAAAGTTGACCAAAATTACAATCTCCATAAAAAAAAACTCAGAAGACTGCATCTCATATACAGATACAAAACATACAACTCATCAATAAAACACCATCAGAGTCGATGAAGACAAAAAAAAATTAATAAAATCATGTTTGAGTAGCGGACATTGTTCAAAAGAACCAACAAAGTTGAGAGTATTAAATAACTTTGGCCAAACGAAAGTGAATGTTTTCATTTTTTTTTTATGTTGGTGGGTCGTTTTTTTTTTTTTGGTTTTTTTTTTTGAAGTGATGCTAATGTGGAGGTTTCTGCTCTTGGGCGTGCGTATCTTCTTCGTGGCTAAGAAGAAATAGTTTGGTAATCTTGCGTGGTTTTGGAATCAGTTCATACTCGCGATTTGGCCGGGAAACAGCGTTTAGCTCAACCGTCAACAAAAATTAATTTATCCTTTGTTCGCAATTAATAAGGCTTTGAGGTCGAAATTATTTTTAAAATTTAACGGACAAAATTTTATTTCGAAATAAACTAAAGTTTTTTTTTTTTAAACAAGTGTTTAAGAAAATTGTACGTCAAGATCTTATTGTGTTGCTTGTAGTTTTGAATTTTATTAAAGTGATATTACCTGCATATACATAATCTGTTGTGAATGATAATGTGCTAGAATAGATAACACATTTTTTTAAAGTTTTGAATAACTTTTGAATTATACAGTTTCTTGGATTAATTAAGACATTTGAAAAAGGTACGTGTTAATAAATAATTTTGTTTTTATTTCTTAAATTAAGCTGTATTCTTCTCATAAGCTAAACTGTGTCCATTAAATTTGAACTAGAATTAGGTTTCTACAACACAATCCTGAAAAGAAACGGCATTGAAATTCTTTGAGATAAAAAAATCGATGTTGTGTTTTTTAGTCCGATAAAGGTTTGTCAGAGAACTATGGAAACAGAATATAATTAAAAATCAATTAAAACTTGATCAACAAGTTGAATTTTTTGACATCCCAAAAAACAAGAACTACGAATCTGGCCTTAAAATTGCTCTAAAAGATCGAGTTTTAAGGACATTCGAATCTTATAATGTAAAAACTCTGTTCGTTTTCGAATTTTAAAAATGTATTGTCTTTGGACCAACGGTCTTTTGGTTAGTGTCTAAAAAGAAAATAGATCGCTTTTAAGTGAGGGGTTTTTCGAAACACAAACAGAAGGACCAAAGAAAACACATGTTTAAAACCTTCAGGAACAGTAAAATGTCTGGATTTGAATTTTTGAATTTAAATTTATAATTTTTCAAAAATCTATTTTGTCAGTAGACTTGTTTATATTGATAATTTGTGTAAATGAGTTTGATTCTGAAAATATGGCATTTTATAAAATGTGACAATATGAGATTTTGGAAAAATCATGAAATAATCGTACAAAATTTGCGTATTTGTTTATTATTATCAGATTTTGTTAAAAAAAACACTTACTCAAATAAGTTTCATTGAAATTTCTCTATAAAAATGTGTAAAACCCAAATTTTCCAAAACAAAAAATTGAGGAACCAACACCTAACTAACAATATTTCCAAATTAATTTGAGTGTTTTTTCTTTGCTAGTGAATTGAATATTGAAAACAAAAACGTTCTTAATAATTTAAAATTTTGAAAAACATAAAACATAAGCTTTTTTAAAGGAATATGGCAAAATAATGTATGAAAGTTGGCCCTAAGACCAAAAATAATTGTTTAAATGTGTCCATTGGCTTAAAAATATAATTTCCTCAAAGTAACAACCATTTGTAGGAAAATGCTAAAACTTACTAATCAAATCACCCCTCGCCTCATTCACATGGAAAAGTAAGAAAGATGAATAAATAATATGTTCGACTTTTTTTTTGACGATTTTATCCGCAATCACAAAAGTAAAGCGGCACGCAATAGTTTTTTCGCTCATTTTGTATTGTTTATAAACTAACCCACTGAGTGATCTTTTCGCAAAAGTCCTCTGTCATGTTTTTTTTTTTATTTGTTTACTTAAGATGATGACAGTTTGATACATTTAATTTATCTATTTTCCTCTTTAAGTAAATACAAAAATAAATTATAAATAAATAAATAGTACACTCAATTATTTTGCATAGTACCTATTACTTAGCTTGTAAATTGTGTTGCATTTCAATATATTTATATGGTAGATATGAATTACTTAAATATAGAAACAGTTAAAAACGAAATATCATTTAGCAAAATATATAACATTGAGAAGTAATTAAATTCAAAATAATGAAATGCAAAATGTGATATTATAGAACGCGAGGGAAAAATTTACTTTGGACTAAATCTAAGAGTATCTTAGACAAATAAAGTCAACACTTATTTTCAGATTGTTTCCACTGGAGATTATCATTTTTTTTGGATATTAAACAAAAAAATAATGTTGTGTTTTATGCCAACTGCATTTTCAAAGACCTTGTCAAAAAGTTAAATTCTGTAAATTGTAATAATTATAACTGTTAAAAAAATTAACTGTCAATAAAAAATTGAAGTGAAACTAATTTTTAAGCAGGTAAACATATAAGCTTTGAAATTGTAGCCAAACAATCCGAGTAGTAAGTCAGCCAATAGAATACGATTTATAAATACAATGACTTTATGTAAAATTAACAAAACTCACAATGAAAAAGTCAGGCTCCCTATTGTGCCACTGCCAACATAATGTTCACATACTGTATTCTTTAAAATAACTAGCGTTGAGCCACTTATTGTAACTATTAAATGTTCAATAAAATGATTTAATCTTAATGTATGTACATTTGTAATGTTAAGCTACGAAACCACCTCATCTGAATCGTATACAGTTTCTTTAGTCTATGTAGCTCTGTAGTCAGTCAGTCAACACTTATTTCAACTTTGAGTAGTTTTTTTTAAATAATCAAATTTCGAAAACAAAAGCAATTACTCACATTACACACAATTTTGTGACTTTCTACCCCTTACAAACGATCAAAATCGATCAAGAACTTATAGGCAATACAATTTCCTTAAGCAACATGTTCAAAGGCCGAAATTCAATTTCCTAGATACAAAAATCCACAAAAACAAGTTCGTTGCTCAACTCTTTTGTTTTCCGTCAATACTTTTTTGTCCTGTTTTCAAAAAAAAAATCGTATCGTTTTTGATCATCAAGTTTAAATCCAATAAGAAGACTTGATCTTTTTGTCCTGAATTAACAGAGAAAACCCGATGTAAAAAAATATTTTTCAAACGTGAACATATTTTCTTTTCAAATTTATTTATGAACAGTAATTTCAAATTTAATTTTGATCATTATAACTCTGAACTCTTGATATACGTATTTTTTTTAAATATTTCACACGATCAGAATTAAATTCCTACTGTTTTATTATCGTGTTAATCTTTATTGATTGAACTGATAAAACAATTAATAATTCTTTAATAAAAAACGGAATGAAATCAGATTTTTTCTTCAGATTCTTAATAAAAACACGAATATAGAAGTTTCAGAACAAAACGTGATTGCTGGCGTATTAAAAGTAATAAATCAATCAATCCATTAATTATATTCCGATGATAATATATTTGACTTCTGATTGATGTGTGATACTTGTTTACTTGTGAGATACTCTTCCGACAGATTTTATTGTCCTTCTACATTTTACTTTAATCAATCTTTGCTCTTGTACATACAATAAAAATGTACTCCAATAGAATTGTATTAATATATTTCATATTAATTTGAATATAAAGATATTATTTTGATGTTGATGTTATTTTTATCTGTCGATCTCATTTGTAAAATTTAATAGAATTCAAAATAAATAAAAACTGGTATTTTTAGAATAAAAACGCTCCAATTTTAGAAAGGCATTATTGTCTAGCAAAAAAAGGTGTTGGAATGTAGATATGTACATACTTATTTGGTCAGACTAATCCCAATTTATTTATAGAAAAACAAATTACTTGTTAGTTTAAATGAGCTCAAAAAAAGACGTACTTATATGTAGAAATAAAAGTTGAATGAACTTAAACTTAAGGAATTTAAACGTTCTACTTTTCGTTGTACTGAGCTGTGGTTTTTCAGAAAACATTTGGGAAAAAGAAACGAATAATGATTTATACATATGAAGAAAGATTTACATAAGCTGGAAATCGTATGGCTAGTGGGGCAATTTTATAAAAAATGTTGGTGAAATGATTAAATTCTAGAATTTAATCATTTCGAAAATCGCAAATGAGATATTTTTTGATGTTAAAATTAAAATTGAAAAATTTGTTTTCTGATTTTAAATTAGTTGATTGATTTTAACATAATAAAGTTTATTAGAAAATTATGCAAATCAAGCAAAAAAAAAACCTTCATATAAAATGTGCCTACTTTAAAAACACAGTCACCATATTATCTTAATTGATGGTTATGGTTATGTAATTCTGTAAAATACATATATCTATTCGAGGTGGTTTAAAAAAAAATACATACCTGCTCCAATACTTTCCAATAAAATGAGATAAACATGTGCTAACATTAATCCATCACAAAATAGAAAGAGGACTTTTTGAATAAATTTTCATACAGATCAATGTTATATTCTTTCAATGCCTTAATAGTTGTATTTCGTAGATATCTACATACATATGTATGTACATTCAAAACGTGAACTATTAATGTTTATTTAAGCTCCAAATTAATTTGGTTTGACAACTTGTATGGTTTTTTTTTTTTAATTTACTTGCATCTCCCACGACTGTCTTCTTTCCTCTAATATTGTGGTGTCTAACATTTGCAGACTCCTTACTCTCTTTAAAACCTTAGGAAGACTGATTTAACCCCCTTTATAATGTCAATAAAAAATATATGCAAAGAGTACAAAAAATGTACGTTCTAACAATTTACTTTGCCACTTACGTCTTCGTATGATAGGTTTCTGAGCTGTTCTCGTATGAAGTTTATCACATCATCATCATCATCATCGGCTCGACAACCGGGGTTCGGTCCTGGCCTCCTTCAACAAGTCCCTCCACCTATCCCGGTCTTGAGCCGACGCCATCCAGTTGCGCACCCCAAGGCTTCAGGCGTCCTGGTCTACGCCATTTCTCCAGCGCAAGCATGGTCTACCACGCTGCCGTCTACCATAGAATGTACCACAAAGGACTTTCCGAGCCGGTTCCTCTTCACTCATGCGAGCTAGGTGCCCTGCCCACCGGAGTCTACCGAGCTTAATTTTTGTCACTATGTCTGCTCCAAGGTAGATTGCGTACAATTCATGATTTTACCGTCTCCGGAATCGTCCTTCCTCACATATGGGGCCAACAATTCTCCTTAAGACTTTTCTCTCGAACGTGGCTAAGAGGTCGGAGTGTCTTTTGCTAAGTACCCAAGTCTCGGATCCATACGTGAGTACTGGACCATGGTCCTGTACAGCAGCAGTTTTGAAGTTATGGTGAGATTTCTGGATTTGAAGAGCTTTGACAGACTATAGTAGGCTTTGTTGGAATTGAGCAGCCGCCCGCGTATTTCTTCTTCTATATTATTATCGGCTGCTACTATTGACCCAAGGTATTTAAAGGATTGCACCACTTCAAATTCGTGCTCCGCTACCTTGATTGTTTGACCAACTGTTCTTCTCGCATTCGACGCCACCATGTACTTTGTTTTACCTTCACTAATGTGCAGCCCCAGATTCTGCGCCGCCTGCTCGATCTGGATGAAGGAATCGTGTACAGCTTGTTCGGTCCTTCCGATGATGTCAATGTCGTCTGCGTAAGCCAGTATCTGGCTGGACCTGTTGACGATGGTCCCTCTTGTTGCCGTGCCAGAGTCACGGATTGCTTTCTCCAACGCCAGGTTGTCTTCTGGCATTTCTTCCTGCTCCCATACGTGCACTAGAATATCATGAATTGCTTGGCGTAAGGCTGGCCCGCCGTGGTGGAATAGTTCGGCTGGTATGCCATCGGCTCCCGGGGCTTTGTTTTTCTTAAGCCGGGCTATAAGTTTATCACGGTGGGGCTAAAAAATCCTCAAGATGTTTCGCAGTCATCTATTTACGAACGTTTGTAGATTTCTTGTGGCAGCGGATGTTACTCTTCAAGTTATTAATATCTTGAGTTCGATTTGTTTGCGAATCCATAACTTGCCCCATAGTAAAAATTGTCACAAGTAAAAGAATTCATAGTGATTTTTCTCTGAGTTTCGTATTTTGGCAATAACGGACACTCCAATGAGCATACTGATGGATATTTCTAAATTAAGGTTCCATACTTTAGGAACTTATTTTTAAGTATGGCTAGAAACTAGAATCAGACGAGGATATTTTCAACACGCTCTAAAAAAACGGCAAATCTAGGTTGATCTCAGCTTGAAAAGCTTGAGATATTTTGAAACGAATGTTTAACTTCTGAATGAAATTATTGTTTTTAACTTACCATAATTACCTTAGATTTATTTCCAACTTTCTTGGGCAAAAATGACAGTCTTTGAAATGTTGATATTGAAATTCTCTAAGGGAGAAAGTAACTTGCTCAAAAAGTGTGAGCCAAACAGTTTCAGCACAAAGAAAATTCTTCAGGGAACACTAGAACACTCTCTCGAAAACTGACAATTTTTTGAGGTGTGGAAGAGAAATTGGTGACAAATAGTGGTAGTTGGATTTTGTTTTTATTTTATGTTTCGATTTTTTTTAATGAGTGACCGATTTTTCAAAGAGATTTTTCATAATGCCAACTTTGGTTTCTAGTTATAAATAGAATTTAATTGCGTGGAATTTAAATTTGTTGAGGTTAAATTTAAAAACTTCAGAATTTTATTTTCTAAAGCGTTGAACTTATTATCTAATCTGCGTTTATACCTTAATACGATACATAACAATACATCTACCTAAATATACCACACAAATAGTTTCCTCATAAAAGAATACGGAAAAAATTTGTTACTGTTACATGTCAATCAATCACACACATACATGGATGTTTGGTGCAAATTAAAAAGAAGTCATGAATGATGACTAGAGGAACTCTGTACCTATACATCGTGCATTATAATAAAGCGGAAACCAACAGTTTACGTCCAATCATCACTTTTGACATGAATTAAGTTAAATTGAAACGTGTCTGAACGATGACACGATAATTAGATGTTTTGATGAGTAGTAGGTAGTAGAGATGTATTGAGGGTTAAAAACTTAATTGTTATGCGTTAAAACAGATGTGATTTTGTTTTTACTCTGCACCTCAAGTCTAATATCAATTAAGATGAGTATTTGGTAGCGAGACAATGTGAATTTAATATACATAAATGTTTAAATATTAATTATGTTGAAAGGCATTTTTGCCCGCATATTTTAAATATGTACTAATATTTGAATAATAACTATATTTCTTTTTAATTATTACTTTCAGGTTTTTTTGGGGCGACAACCCGAAAGGATGATGTATCTATTGAAACTATTATGTAAGTACATAAATTAATACTTTACTTCTAAATGACAACATTGAAATTGTCACAACCAATTCAGGGGTAGATAACAACAAGTTCTCTATGAGAACTAATTTGACATCAAGTTAGCGATGTATAGAAAAAACATAGAATGACAATTTTACTATGAACTCTTTTTAAACGACACAAAACAAAAAGCATTTTCAAGTATTTCGGTATAAAAATTGAATCGGTTTTATGAAGAAAAATATTTTGAACTTTTAAGAAGTTTTTCTTTTGGGGTTTTTCATTGGTAAATAAAGATTTCTTAATAAAAATTAATTTTTTTCATGACGAATGGAACACATTTAATAATTGATTTTTTTTTTGTCACTGGGTTGGTGTTATTTCTTGTCGGTGAAAATACTGTCGGTGTAGCTGTCAAATCTGTATTCAAATTTGTTTTCATTTGAAAAGTGTTTAACAACAATTTAAAGCAGAATAAAAAAAAAGATGTAAAATGAATGAACAAGTAAATTTAGACTTTGAGAATAATTATTTATTACGTCCTTGACGAAATCTTTTACAACGGTGTTTTGAAAAGTCAGTAAAATATATTGCAATATGTTACATGTTAATATGCAATTTGCAAACTTTTTGACACATTAAAAAATTTTATGAAATGAAACCGAACACGCCTAAATCATTTAGCGTTGACTAGGCAAAAATATGAAATTCCTATTAGATGAAATCTACCGATGCAGATTTTTTTGTGTAGACAGCTACGTTATTATTTCTGTTTGTCACTCTATTTAACTAAGCTCTTATTGTTTCTTTTTTAATCAAAGATTGATCAAATCATTAAGTTGTAGTATTAATAGAAACAGAAAAAAGAATAATGAAATGGCCTGTATGTAAATTAATTACATTTAAAGATAAAAAAGTCTTCAAAGTTTTTTAATTTAAAAATTAACATAAAAATAAACTTGGAATTATAAAAAAAAAGGAATTTTAAATAAGGTTATGTTCTGTTAACAAGCTCTTGAATTGAAGAGAATTGGGATCCCCAAAAAAGTGAAGTGGTTTTTTTTTACTACACTCAACTGAAATTGCAATGACATTCAGTTAAATGTGATTAGTATGCACTTTGTGTGATAAGTTGACATTGAAGAAGGCACACAATATATAAAGAAAAGAAGGTTAACTGATGTCAAGAGCAAAGCTTTTGGTAGTTGTTACTTAGACAGCATATATGAACTTGTTTTGAAGTTCAAGTAGGTACCTAACCAAAAAAGTTTTAAGATGGACTTTTAAAGATTTGAAGATATTTATTCGAAACACAAGTTTATAAATATGTATGTACATAATTTTAATTTATCTATTACACAATTTTTGAACTTCAACTAATTAAGTGCAGTGCTTACCTTTAAATTTAATGTTCCACTGTTAACTTTACAAAAAAATGCGGTAATGCAAATGTTTATATATAAACTAACGGTTTTGTTCAGTTAATCAAGGATTAACCTATACTTGATTGATTAAAAAAAAATTCAAAATGGTATACAGAACTCAACAAATAAAGTTTATTACTGATTTATTACTGGTAAATATATTCTGTGAATATATCTAAGGGATTACAGAGCAGTTAATCCAACAGGAGGGCTGAAAATACATAAATTGGAATTATTAAATTTACTAAAGACATTAATTTTTTCGACAAGCAAGGATTCTGAAAGAATATCTTTATATTGCTTACCGAAAAGTAAACAAGACAACAACAATTTATTTATTTAAAAAAAAACTAATTTAATAAATTCTTATAACGAAACGACGAGGAACAATATAAATTATAAGGAGAACAAGATATATCATAGAGACATTTTAATACATTTGACAGACTATAGTTCTGTATGTGAACCTGCCTGCACATATAACACTTATTTCTATTAATCATTTGTTTTTTGCTTTTTTTAGTATATTGCTTTTGCCTAACGACACTCAACGTTAGGGCTCTAAAGGCTGACGGAAGTTTTGAAGATGCTGATCAAGTTAATGAGTTCATCACTATGAGGTATTTTAACTTTTGTTTTTTGTATAAATTTATATTTTTCATTTGTGCCGTTATAGTTTTAGTTCAAGTCATCCATACGATTTGAGACAGACAATCCCGGGTGAACCAGAAATCGATTATCCAATTTACGGTGCAATTCCGAGAACAAATTTTGATTGTGATGGTCGTCATGAAGGTTTGAAATTAAATTTTTACTTTTTTAATAATTAATTTTTATCCATACACAACTTTAACAATTTCTTTAGGTTACTATGCTGACACAGAGGCCAGATGTCAAGTTTTTCGAATCTGTGCCAATACTGATCTCGTCGGAAGAGGTATCAATTTGTTAATCCTCAAGTTTTTTTTTTAATGATCTCTAAACCGTAAAAATATTCATAAACAGGTTTTGCATTCCTTTGCCCCAATGGAACCCTTTTCAGTCAGAAAAACTTTGTCTGTGACTGGTATAGAAATGTTGATTGTAATGATAGTGAGCGATATTATAGTAAAAACGACAATAATCGCATTGGTACTAAAACTGATATGATGAAAACCGTCCGACAGATGATGGAACATCCAATGAAAACAATAAGTATTGCTTTGAATCGTGGTAAGTCTACGACACGTCAGCCTACAACACGCAACAATAACTTCGTAACGGCTCCAACTAAGCCACCTAGAAGTTTTTCAACAACTTCTCCCCCATCCGCCATTATCAGCAGACTTCCAGTTCAGGACAATTTTAACAAAGAAAAACAACCAATAGATCTTGACCAAGGCGAACCTATTTCCAGAATTCCATCATCACCTTTGCAGGAAACACCTTTCACCGGTCATACAAATATATTAACAACATCCCCTTCAGAGGGAGGATTCAAACCTTTAAATAATATTGCTACTTTAACCATAACTCCTCCTTCACCAACTTTCACACCACCCTTCATTGATGAAGCACCTTTATCCCCGCCTTTATTAGCACCATTTGAAAATCCATTGTCATCTGATAATGCTGCATTCAATGCGTATTCGTCTGATGCTACACAAGCTGGATCACCTTTGTTATCACCCATCATCAGTGAAGACAATACAAGTGAGAAGGAAATTTACATCTCGAGCCTTGGAGAGCTTTCAACTGATCCTGGAGCAAATTTCAATCGACAAACTTCTAGGGTGATTGCTGATCCGCCTTCAAATGAGCTCGACACCACAGAAATAAAACCTTTAAATGCAAGTGGAATGAACTTTGCCGCAAAAGTAAACGCTGGTTTGAATGGACTCCAAGTTGCTAATAATGACGAAGTTATAGCTCCCGAATATGTTAAGAATATTATGCAAAACAATAATGGTCCTCCAGATGACATCGTTCAACCAGTTTCATTTGATTTTGCTTCAAACATAAATAGCTTATTGGACGAAGTTAATTATGAAGCCCAATTGGCAGCACAAAATTCGGGACCATTTGAACAACAGATTCCTCAAGTAGAAGTCAGTCCATCAGCCACAAAGAAGCCATTCAGATTTTTGAGTCGTGGTTTTTCACACGAGAAATCAAAAGATGGTGGGTCTTATGTTTATAAAGCCACATCCTCTCCCAAAAGTTCTTCACATCGTACAGCTCAGGTTTGTATTTTTTCTTTACTTAACTTAGCATATTTTTGCTAAAACTTTAAATTTAATTTTATCTAATTAATAATTTTTCCAATTTTCGCAGTTCATTTTTTTATCCTTTTCACAGCTATTCTTACTGTTCTTTTGAACTCTTTGAATAATATTTTCATACTATAGTTACTTCTTATTGTTTAATAGTCAAAATTCATAGAAACAAATGTTTTGATTTAATTCATGTTTTTTTGTTGTTAGGAGATGTATAAATATTTTTTTTTTCAATAAGGACTTTTTTATGTATTTTATCAAACATTTTTGGAAATTTGTAATTTTTAGAGACGTGTTAATTCATGACATCATAAGAAAAAAAAATATACAAAACAAGAACGTCATTAGAGAAAAATATGAAAAAGAAAATTCGAATTAACTATGTATTTTAATTACTTACAGATTCATCAAATTCATCAAATTCTTTAGAGCTGTTGTCGAGATAAATGTATTTAGTCTTAATGGTTGTATGACACCGTTATTTTTGGAGCTAAGAAAATTCTGTTTGTTATCTAAGGAATCGCTTAAGTCCCAATTTTGAAGAAAATCGCTTCAGTATTTTAGGTTGCAGGTCGAGGTACAGTTAGACCGACAGATACAGAGCTTTGTTAGCTTTCTCTTTGGTAATGTTAAGATTAATTGATCGGGAAGATTTTTAGGGTGGATTCAAAACTTTGCAAAATTTTACACATTCAAATTCTGGGTCCAAATTACTGCACGCGTGAGTGAGTTATAAGTCACAGAATTACTTGACATCACTATTGCGTATAAAGTACATTGAAAATAGTAGTACCAATGGAAATAATTCAGCGACGTGAAGAGCTCACATGATGATGATTTCATAGTGACTTGGAAAATTTTGTATGGTCAAACTCAGCCAAAATCAATACTTTTGTATATGGTTTGAAAACAGCCTATTTTCCGTTAGCAAAGATCTTTTTCTTCATCCTGCCTTAGTAGCAGTTTCTGGACTGATTTCAGTTCTTTGTGAAGAATATGTAACCTTTTAATGGATTCTATTAAAAAACATGCCAAAATTCAAACAAAATGTGAGATAAAAATGGTGGAATTGGTTTCATTTTAAATTTATCTTTAAAGCAAAAAGTAAATTATTTTTATAGTTTTACCTCAGCTCTTTTGTTTAAAAAGAAAGAAGTTTATATTATCGTTGTTGTTACCCTTTTTACTTCTGTATTCGACTTATTTACAAATGACAAATAGACTTTCATTATTCAAAAGCAAGTTAGGTTTAAATAGGTATTACTGGCTCTCAATAATATTTATGTATATTCTTATTCATTTTGAAAACACAAAATATTTATTAAGAGAAATCTTCTATTTTATGTCTCATTTTTACTATTCTTTACTATCTTTTCTTTTCTATCTGCTCACTTTTTTTTTAGCATTCTATATCCAATCAATCATACAGTAATTCATTGATCACAACATTATTAATCACTACTACTCCACCTCCAGTAACATCAAAATCAGAAACAACTGAAATTCTAACATTAGAAAATGCTTCTAAAAAACTAGAAAATGTATCTGAGGTTGATTTGAACACACAATCGGAAACACCATCATTTGAATCGAATCAAAGCAGCACTTTAGTTGATGATGTCAATAAATTCAGCACTCAGTTGGAAACTGCACAAGGAGTAAATAAGTTGGATCCTGAATTTGAGGCTATATTGGACTCAAAACCAGCAATTAAAAGGGAACCAAAAGAATTAAAACAATTAGATTCACCGGTTGGCTCTTTGAAAGATCTTTCTCAAGAATCTAATGATGAGGACAAGGTCAATGCAAATAAAAGGGCTGAAGATTTACTTCTTGCCGGGGTTAAACAAATCACGGTCAACGATACTGATGAAAAAAGTAAAAACACAGAAGAGGATGGACCGATTGTTCCAATTTATAATCGCGTTGCAGAACTTCAAACTTCAACTCCACATATAACTTCATCCTCCACTACATCTTCATCATCTACTTCATCTTCTTCATCTACAACATCAACAACTACTATTTCAAATACAACTCCAACTTCATCTTCGAGTGAGTCTAGTTCATCAACTGATATCCCACCATCAACAACAACTATTGATTATTCCTTGGGCTTTTCAATGATAACCGAGTCTACAACAACTCCATCTGTATCAATCCGAAGATTTACAGTCGGGAGTAGTAAGAGACGACTAACATCAAGACCCATCTCATATTCCAGAAGGAATAACTTACAAAGATCTGGTCCAAGAACTACTTCAACTACAAAACCGGATGCTACAACTGTGTCATCAACACACAGAGGAAGATCTGGAATAAGATCGACTTCAAGTACTTCTGCACCAAACAAAGTAACAAAAATTACAAATTCCCCCCGCAAGCGCCTGAATGTCAGTCGATACACTTATGGATCTCGCAGGCGAACTACTGAGTCATCATCAAGTACCAGTTCTTCAACAACCACAATCGCTCCTCCCAGCAATAAATTAAACCTTCAAAATTCCGATTCTACATTGTCGGATCTAACTGGTGCTGCAAGTACATACAATGCGGTCTCGAGTCGTACATACAACTCCATTCGACAGAATTCTAATAAATACACGCAAACTAAACGGCGTCGTCCCAGTCATAAAAATAATACTTCATCAGTAACCACAACCACGAAACCATCATTAAAAAATTCTACTACACAACAGCCAAGTAGAAGTTCATTTTCATATCCAATAGCTACTCTAGCTCCATTTTCACATCATGAAGCTCTTTCTCCTATGCCAAGTTCATCATCAACTACGCCGACACCTTTACCGGCAACATTCCTTTCATTCAATGATCTTACCAAATCAATTACTGACGATTCAATTTTACAGACTTTAAGAAAAAATCAAGCTTTCAACAAACAAGTGATTGACTCAGCAGCATTTAGGAACACACAGCAACAACAAGGTAAGAAATATATAATTTTACCCGGTTATGTGAAGTCTAAAGTTCTTTTTTTTTCTACAGCTTTGCCAAGAAAACAAATTCCCTTCTCGACTGCACCGAGAATTCTACAAGAACATTCAACACAAAGACCCAAACTTCCAGTAGCAACTAGTCTACCATTCATTCCACTGAAAGACTTTATTGCTAGCAAATTTGGAGCACAATATAGTCCGGAACCGCCAAAACTCTCAACAACTCGACCTGCATTAATTACGCAAAGTTTCAATAATGATTTTGTGTTAAAAGCACAAAAGAAGCCTGTTTTTGATCAGCAATATTCAAAGCAACAAACTATCCAAACCGTAATTCCAGCTTCCGCTGTACAGTACACATCAGTGCATAACCCACTAAACCAAAATGTGTTTCAAAAACAATCCCAACTGAGTGTTCAACAACAATCTCAACTACAGCAGCAACAACAACAACAGCAACAACAACAACAGCAACAACAACAACAGCAGCAGCAACAACAACAACATCAGCTACAACAACAACAACTTCAACAACAACAGCTCAGACTACAACAACAACAACAAAAACTCCAACAACTAAAGCAACAACAAAACCACTTACAACAGCAATATCAACTTCAACAACAACAAAAGCTCCAGCAGCAGCAACAACAACAACAAAACATCCAACAACAACAAATTCAACAGCAACAAAAATTTCAGCAACACCAAGCACCGCAATACTTCGCAACTAATCAGCAACAAATATTCCCAGCCCAACAATACAGTGAATTCCAACAGACTATTTCTACACCAGAGCAACAACAACATAAAAATTCAATCCATCAAGTATCAACAAAAATAGTACCTTCTGTTGAACAACAATTCCAAATCCAAAGAAGCCAAACCATATCCCTCCCACCACAACAACAACGACAACAATCACAAATCCAAATCATTCCCTCTCAAATGACTGTTTCTCAAACGATTCCACCACAACAGCAAAACTTTCAAAATCTTAATTTAAACTCGAATATTAAATCCGAAATTGGATCCATAAATGTCCGTTTGCCAAGTAATTTCGCTGGATTAATTCCAAATACAAATATCTTCGATTCGAGTAGAAATAGCATATCACTTGATAGCGCCCAGAGAAGAAGTGACCAAATTTTTGAAGAAGCGTATGGTGCTCGTGAAAGAAAGTCTGTTTTTGCGGGCGTTAGTTCATATGACGTGCCATTAAGTAGTGTTGGTCGACTAACCAATGACATAACTAATTTCCTACGACAACGAAGACTTTAAAATTTAAACTTAAATTTAAAAAGAAGCCTACAATTATAATATTTAAAGTAATGAAATATGTAATTTAAATTAAATTTAAGTAAAATTTTAATGTGTAAAAGAATTAATTGAAAGTCTTGTCATGTCAAATTGTTATTCCTGTACACTTGTGACTTTTATGTTTATATTGTTAAGAGCTAAATTATGTTTGCATTAGGAAACACTATTTAACATTATTTATTAAATAAATATTATTTAATTTAAAAATGAATATTTCATTTGGTTCGGAAGAACCAAATTATCCAATTGGGATAATGTTATCAAAGATGATGAAACAGGTAGGGCAGTTTCAAATAAATGACATTTTTTTATGAACGGATAAAAATCAACGGTTTCGTGCATCCAAAGCAATACATATATATGTACATATGTAATAAATACCTAATTTTTCTGAAGTAAAACTAGTACGGGTATACTATTATTGAAGCTTTATTTACAATATACATACATAGTACTGGTAAAGTCCATAAATATGTATTATTCGCATGGAAGGGATTATTTTGAATACAGGGGGAAATTGTGGTTTATAAAGCGGAAAACAACCCGATTACTATTTAAATATCGCAAATCAACTAGCGTTAGTCAAGGCAACAAGCGATTGGTGGAAACTAGCAAAGATAATGCGCGGTAACACTAACAATCAAAAATCAGACATAACATCATTTGAGTTTAGAATGCACTTCAGAGACCTACTTAATCCAACATCGCTCGCAGAAATGTCATACGAGTATTCCTTAAATACAGATATCCATATACCTGTGCTTGATGAAGATATTAAAATAGATGAAGTTCAATTAGCTATCGCATCAGCAAAAGATAACAAGGCTCCCGGCATCGATGGTATTCCCTTCGAATTCTATAAAAACGCCCCGACTAGTTTAGTCAATGAAATCCACCGTCTATTTTGTGGCATCTTTAGTACAGGAACCATTCCTGATTCTTTCAAGCTGTCAATAATGTTTCCACTTTTCAAGAAAGGGAACCCGAACGATGTAGCCAACTACCGCGGTCTGTCTTTCATGGACACTATTTACAAGCTGTTCTCAACTGTTCTGTTGAACCGACTTAATCGATGGGTTGAAGAAAATCAGATTCTGAAAGAATTCCAAGCTGCATATAGACAAAACTATTCAACTGTAGACCAGATTTTCAATCTCTCTTGCCTCATAAAATTACAACTCAATCAAAAAAAGAAACTCTATGCGTTTTTCATAGATTTAAAAGCTGCTTTCGACAATATAAATAGAGACGCATTGTTCCACAAATTGAGACTATTGGGAATGTCCACAAAAATGCTCTCAATACTAAAGGCGCTCTATCACAACAACATGGCAACAGTATGGAACGGAACTAACATCAGCGACTTCTTTCCTATCAATCGAGGCGTAAAACAGGGATGTGTCCTTAGTGCTTTACTATTTATCCTGTTCTTGAATGACCTTGACTCTGATCTACCGAGTGGAGTAACTATTGAGGGCATATCGGTAAAAGTATTACTCTATGCTGACGATATTGTTCTACTCTCAGACAATCCCGCTTCCTTGCAAACAATGATAAATAGCTTCGCGAGTTATTGCACAAAATGGAATTTGCTCGTGAACTTGGGAAAATCTGAAATTGTTATTTTTCGAAACGGTGGACGCCGGGCAGCTGAAGAAAAATGGACTTTCAATAACGACGAAATAAAAATAACTAACAAATACAAGTACCTAGGAGTGACTCTGACTTACAATATGTCGTGGACAGAGCATCTTATGCAGAGACTTGCAATGTCCAAAAACTCCATTAATGCTACCTGGTCAAACTTCATCAAAAACAAAAACATACAGCACTCAGCAAAGTACAAAATATATGAAGCCGCTTCGAAATCAATTATGAACTACTGTGCGCAAGTTTGGGGTTATTCCGAATATAATGAAGTTGAAAAATTGCAAAGGTTTTTTATTAAGAGATGTTTTTCCTTACCCAATAATACACCAAATTACGTGCTTAGTCTAGAAACAGGACTTCCAAAAGCATTCCTTTCTACACTCGAACTTCATTTCAAGTACATACAAAGAGTAAGCACCCTTCCCGAAAACAGATTACCGAGAAAACTTTCGGATGTCATAGTGAGAAAAAAGATTTACTGGGCAAATGAGTGGTCGGAGCTTTTTCATGAAGTCAACATCGAGTTTAACTGGTCAGCAAAGTCTGAGTTGAAAGCATTGCATACAGAAACCTTCACAAAACTCACTGAAAGACATTGGACAGAAAACACAAGCAGAGCTCTTCAATCACGCTTTCACGATGAGTATTGTAACCTGAGCTATGACGAGGTACCAAACTACTTCGAAGATAGTAACTCTCGCGAGATGATCAGTATGGTGTTAAAGTCCAGGAGTGGATTGCTTAATTTAAATGCAAGAGCATTCAGAAGAGAGTTGGTAGGCATTTGTACGATCTGCAACCTTGATGCTACTGAAAATACATATCACTTTGTGGGAGTGTGTCCTTGTTTTCGTACATACAGAAGACAGTTTCTTGGAAGTGAAAGCCTTAACCGGGACCAGTTCCTCGAGTTTCTCAACGGACGAAACTATAGTCAACTTTACAATTTCATAAAAAGTGCTCTAAGATATCGAAACCTAATTATAAATGAATTTTCTTAAATATAAATATTCCTAAATATAAATCCATCGCTAAGTTTTTAATGAATATAATATTACACTTTAACCTGACAGGCAACTTAAAAAGTTATTGTCATTTAATTTAATTTTTATCATAATGAATATCAAGCTTTTGTAAAAACTATCTGAATAATAAAAATTTTTATCATCTATCTATCTATCTAAAGCGGAAAAATTTACTTTGATAAAACCTTAGCAGCATATGGCACTCGTTTCTTGGGTATAATTCAATCCACTTGCGCGCAATAGGTTTACTTCTCACATGGACTACTACTTTCCGTTGGTATATGACATTGGGCCTATCGAGGTAACCGTCGGAGCGGAACTTTCTCCGCAACGCATTCTTCGTCGAAGATTCTATTTCGGTTTGAAGTAGCTGTCATCGGAAAAAAGGATAACTTCCGCGCCAAGAACTTGTCGGAGGACTTCGGAGAAAATATTAAAAAAAGAGCGATTTGAAATACTTCATCGCATGCAAATAGCATGCGTTTAATTTCGTCGGAGAGACTTTCCGATCAGCTGATCAGAGAACTACCTCGAAGCAAAATGTCTACGATTCGTAGAATTTCGGAGAGAATTCCACTCCGACAGTTACCTCGATAGGGCCGATTATCTGCCAACTATTACGTATATTTTTTAATATTTCAAATAGGATTTATACGCAGTTGAAAATTTGTTTATTTTTTATTTAAAAAAAAATTGAAAATTCTTCAAATGATGTTTATGTTTTTAGTTAGTACTGAACCAAACGTTTGTTTTTTAAATGGTTTTCGTAGTGAGGGCAATCTCCTCATTCAACAAGTGTGGTATCACAATGGATTAAGTTTGTCAGCTGTTTTCCTGACGGCCACGTCAACCTAACCTCACCTGTTTAAATGATTATATTGATTTCTTTTCTCAAGATTTTATTTTAGCGAAATAAAAACATTATGATTTCTGACCACTTTTTTTTTTATTAATCTGATTATATAGTAAATTATGCTCTTACAATAACATTTTTGTTTGTTGGTTTTATTTTATTTTTAAGTTTTCCAATCAAATATGTATATAATTATTGGTACATCTACATACACAATTTATACAATTTTTCTTCTGTTTATTAATTTGTTGTTTCTGTTAAACTTTATTTTTGTTCACTCAATTAAAACTTATGAAATATGTCTTACTTTTCTACTTGAATATGCGCACGTCGATAAACTTAACTATTTGAGAACCGACTGATCGTACGCGACTCTTAATAAGTGCCTCGCTGATAATAATACAAATCATTAATATAAAATAAATCTTAAATAAAATATACGTATTTACACAATAAACTTTAATAAATAAATATCTAATAACTTGGTGAGTGGAAAAAAATGATAAAATATTTATACGAGTATAACGATGAATAAAAAAAAAAAACAAGAATAGCTGACACATTTTTTGGATTATAATACAAAATTATATATATGACGTTTAGTTTCGTATTCCGGAAAGGGTTATGTACAAGTTTTACTATTTAATTTGATTTCTTTTATTTTTTTTTATTTGTTTATTTAAAATTTAAGAATCAACTACCTAGACAAATTAGTTTAATTCAATTTAAATGTAATTTTCATCTCTTTCGATTGAAATAAGAAACTGTACATTTTTATTTTTATAAATATCGTTTTTGATAAAATTTGTGTTTTTTTTTTATCTTGAAAAATACTTTCAATTTAACTTTAGAAATAAGAGAAATTTTTATTTACAGTCTTATATTAATAAAATGATTCATTTTTTTGTAAATGTGATTAACAAGTAGTGTTTTGATAATTTTTGTTTTTAATATTAAGGGAACTTAAAGCATTGTTTTGACGAAGCAACCACTGGGCTGGGCAGGCATTCGATTAATTTTATCTTATCTTCCATTATTTCTTTCGTTTTATTTATTTTTTTTTTTTTCATTTATGAAACTTTTATCTTTTTTTGAAACAATTTTGTAAGTGTAAGAAAGATGAGAGACATAGATTTTAAGAAATGTAAAACGGTTTACTTTTTTAAGAGAGAACACTAAGATTCACGATGTCGACGACATTTCAATTTCAATTTGCGCATGCTTTTCGCAGTATGTTTTGAAGTTCCTTTCGTTGAGGTCCCAGGAGGATAGTCTAGCACAGGGTATATGCGCTTTTTCACCACATCCGCGCTGCAGACAACATATCATTGCACCTTTTTGTGAGCAAACGGTGCATGTATAGTTCGTGCTACTCCATACGGAACATTCTAATCCGACTATTCGAGCACCAATAAGAAAGACACCAGGTGCCCAAATTGAACAATCTTCGTGCATCCACACTTCGTAGCTGGTTTCAGATACTTTAGACATTCCAAAGAATCTTTCTTCAGGAGACTTTTCTGTTGATAAGGAAGTCTGCGCTTCAAATGCTTTCTTTTTCTTTTTGTTCTGCAAAAAAAAAAAAAACAGCAAAAATGTAAATTTAAACATTATACAATAATTCTTTTTAACTGAATAGCTGAATAGATTGACTAAAAATATTTTTAAATTGCATTTCAGAAACAATTTGGTAGAGATTAACAAAAAAATAAAGAAGCTTAAAAACGTTTTTAATATTCGTGTTATCATTTTTTTTTTTGTTCATTTAAATGAAACAAGCGTGAAATCTATAGTTAACAATTTTAAAAAACGATTTTATGTAATTGTTTGTTTCCAGGGCAATAGAGGAACACAATTTTAGAAAAATTTCGCAACTCTTGTCCACCCTACAGTTATCTTAAATATAAACAAAAATGTTGTGTTAACATGGACGATCCAATAAAAGCGCAGTATCGATAAGTGTACGTACGGAATTTTATATATTGCGCTCTGATTCGTTAGCTGCTTCTGCTAAACTAAGGAAGAAAGTTTGGTTAAGTCGCAATATTTATAATTTCCACTACGCAGTAGTCAGTTCCTCATATCTTAAAATTAACCATCATTTAGCAACAAACGATACAATCATAAAAATAGTAATATGACGAGTAATAACAGTGGTATTAAGCTCATTTTTTGCTATTCTCTCTCAATTGGATGTTTTCTGAAATTATAAATACAAGTTTTCTCTCTAATCTAGAAAAGGTTTTGTACCTATTCAGCTAAAAAGGAGTTTGTATATTTAAATAGTGTGATTGATTTTGATTCTAATAGAGTTAGGATATATATATATATATAAATGAATTGTTAAACAATAGGAAACAATCATATTAACTAATGGCTCAAACGAATTTGTTGTTATAGGTCAAGCTACAGTAGAAATGGCTTCCAACATGGGGGCTTTTCTTTTACTAATCAATTAAATTACTCACATTTACATTTGATTCATTAGAATGCGTCGATGGCACCACAGGCAACGAATATGGCGTCTTCTGAAACATTTCGCACTTCTTTCTCCGACTTACAAATTCATTTTCGTCCTCACCCTTTTCCGCCGTTTCGAAATCTTCACATTTTGTCGTTATAATATAAGGTCCAAATAAATCACCCAGACCAAACTTATGAGGTCCTTTTTTACAAAACACACACATCCAAGTAGCATCTGCTGTTTCTGCATCGTACTTATTTCCCAACGTACTCATATGAATGCCACGTATTTTACTTCTATCAGCGTGAGTATTTGGACCTTTCTTTATTTTGCTAACCTTCTCCGAATCATCCTCGGCAATGGGGGCGTTTATAACATTTATGGAACCATCGGGTTTTACCAAAATGTATGGACCTTTAAGCTTAGGTTCGGCTAAAACCGTAACGGGTTGTGAATCTTCAACTTTAGTTGTTATCGCTTTTGAACTAGTTGCCCCGAAAGCGTTATTTTTAGACTTATTTCCTTGAGTAGATGATAGCTTACTTGATGTAGCTGCCGACGAATGTGACTTTCCTTTATTCTTCTTGTTTGAAGATTTCTTTGTCAACCGTACTCTCTTTTTAACGGGTCCAGGTTCATTTTTTGGGGTGGAATGTTGGCGTTTTTGTGTTGCATTCGAAGTGGACGCAATTGAACTAAGTGGCTTATGTTCAGAATCTTCGTCGTCATCTTCGTCGTCTTTAACTGGAGTTTTTGTCGATGGCAATGCCAGAGCAAGACTCAAATCAGTCGCAACTTCACCATTTGCTGTATCATCAGCAGGTGGAGCACTAACAATTAGTGGTTCATCTTCGATCCCTGCGAACATCTCCTCGAGCTTGTATTCAACCTTTAAAAAAATATATAATAAAGTCAATTAAAGCAGAGATTAATCATGACAAATTTTTGATAGGAAACAAGTAGAATTATAAAACAATAATTTACCTCTTCAAAAGTGCTCTTTGCACTTTCAACTTTATTTTTGGGTGACGATTGTTTTTCCTTAGGAACTGTCACTTCTTTTGGTTCTCCTTTTTCTTCTTCTGTAACTGGTGGCGGTGAAGGTGGCCGCGGAGAAGGTGGACGCGGTGACGGTGGTCGTGGAGAGATTGAAGGTGGTGGTGGCTGTGGAATGGTGACCAATGGTGGGGGAAGTGGTGGCGGTGGTGTAGGGTTTTGCATCAATTCAACCGGTGATGAAGGTGATGAAGTTTCGAATATGCTTTTCAAGTCACTTGCCTTACAAGAATTGGTATCGACTGATGGCGGATCAACTATGGCATCTGGAGTGCGAGGGCCCTGTCGAACATACTGAGGAGATTTTTCTACCTCATCGTCGTCATCATTTATCACAACAGGGCTTGAAGGTGTGTCCTTTTTGTTGCTGCCATTACTGCAGCTACTAATGGGATCATCAAAACTCATCGTTCGACTAGCATCAGTACTACTCTTGGCAATCATTTCTGCAATTTTATCTATTGTCTCTACATCATCAGAATCGCTTCTATGCATGAGGC
Organism: Syrphus vitripennis; assembly: GCA_958431115.1. NCBI lineage: Eukaryota > Metazoa > Arthropoda > Insecta > Diptera > Syrphidae > Syrphus > Syrphus vitripennis. The sequence goes on along the minus strand of OY288109.1, from coordinate 76,054,267 downwards.
TGTTGTTAGCTACTTCACATGGCGGATGCAAGGCCTCGTCACTTTCAGTACTGGAACGCAAATCAATAGTTTCAGTTATTTCTGGTTGTTGTTTTCCAGATGCTGGTGGTGATGGTGACGGAGATTGAGGAGCATCAGGAACTGCTTGAGGTGGTCCTTCTTGGATTCGATTATCACTGCAGCATGTACCCTCTTTCTGCTGCTGCCCCGATTGAGTGGATTCTGGCTTTAATGAAAGTGATCCATTGCTATTAGAAATTTCAGCAATAGGTGGCAAAGGTGGAGGTGTCTTTTCTTCTAGTTTGGCAACTTGTTCCCCCAGTGAAATATTTTCATCAGTCTCACTATCATGCGAGACACGAATGGTTTTGTTAGGCTTTCGCTTTCGACGCGTTCGTGATCCACTTGAATCGACAGAGTCTTCATTGGAAGTTACATTAGCTGGTGAGTCATTAGTTGAGACACTATTGCAGGAATTTTCTGTAACTGTGGCCGTTGTCAGATCAGTACCACATTTTGGTGGTAAACAAGTGCCAATCGTTGGTGTTTCAGCTGCGTTAAGCATATGATTAAGAGGAGCATTGAAATTGGCTATATGATTGAGACGATTGTTTTCAGGAGAAGCTGGTCCATTAGTTAAGCAGGAATATTGCTGCTGCAGCTGAAGTTGTAATTGTTGTTGTTGTTGCTGTTGCTGCTGATGATGTTGTTGCTGCTGATGCTGTTGTTGCTGCTGATGCTGTTGTTGTTGTTGGTGAAGCTGTTGTTGTTGTTGGTGTTGGTGCTGATGCTGTTGTTGGTGTTGATGAATTTGCTGTTGATGACTCGATGGTGGAGATACTGGAATTCAAGCAGTTGTTATTAATTTTTTTCTTTTTAAGGAATAACTTAAATTTACATTTTTTAGGTGAACTTTGCATCAACTTATTTGATAAATTTGTGTAAGTAGGTTCCTTAACCAGTTCTACTGGTTTTGTCAAATTTGTTTGAATCTGAAATTAAAACATTAATTATGTAAATAATGTATTTTATAATAAAGAACAATAGAAGTGATGAGCCAACCTTCATTACCACAAACAGAAAAGAAGTGCTTTTTGTAACACTTTCCACCAACTCTGACTGTCTTGAAATAATTAACTGGAAAGTGTCAAAAAATGTTACATTCTCAGACCCATAGAATGCTAACAAACTCTCTAGAACCCCTACGAAAGCTGACTAGAGAGCCTATACATATTTAATGTCTCATTTTTGTGCCGATATGTACATCAACTTTTATCGGACTGCTTAGATATTAAAAAAATTGTTAGTGAACTAACATCATGCATACTTAATGCATGCAAAAGTTCATACTCCATACCCAAAGGAAAAGGTAAGCTCAACCACGTATGGAGGTCGATCATGGCTGTCATTTCTGAAGAAATATAATAACCCTGCTGACTGGAATCTTTTTAAAATCAGTAAAAATTAATACAAAAACCAGTCAAAAGAGCAGCTTGGCGCCACTTTTGTACATACAAATGACGCAGCCAGGCTTACGAAAATAATTCCAACGTCTTCAACTCCTGTCGGCTTTCTCGTAGGACCAGCTCCAAAAATCTTGAATTACTAATATTCACTTTCAAGGCCGTGTTAACAATACATCTCCTAAGGACAGAAGCCTTAACCCAAATAATAATATATGAAACCAAATAGTACACAGTGAATTAATGGCGTGAGTCATTCAAGTTTTCAAGACGCGCAAGGGACACAAGACGATTAGAACGTCTAAGACTTCTCAAAACACTTATAGTCCAATGAAAAGAGCTCCGAAAAAATTGCTGTTACCTCTTAGTTCTAAATTTTTGATTTGCTATTTAAAGGGCTAAGCCTAGGTATACAGTTCTTTTGAAAAACAAAAAATGTATGTGTTGAGAAAGAAAAATTATTTCGTGAAAAAAAAAATTATCTCTCAAACTCCATCCTTTTTTAGCACAAAATGATGACAGTGATATTGTTTTGCACGAAAAAAAGTCATCATTTTTTTTACTTCGGGTGAACTGTGAAGCCAGTAAAAAAAATTTAAACTTTCAACATGTTTTTTTGCGCAAAAATCACTCCCATAAGAAATACATGTAACTTTTTTGTTGAGGAACTTTAGGTTAAAAAAATAACAATTTACAAAACTACTCCACTAAACATGTTTTTACACCAAGAATGTTCATTTAAGGGAGGAAAAAACAGTGGTAGCCCTATATTTTTTGAAATATTATAAGATTTTGTTAGTAGTTAAAAAAAAACACAAATTCACACAAACCTTCCATCTCAAAAAAAAACTATAGACATTTTGATCTGTTTTTGTTTATTTAACTAAAGATTTAAAAATAGGCTATAATTTAGATTTAATTAAAATTTTTAGTTTCAGGGAAAATAACGAATTTTGATGTTTTTAGACCATGTTTGTTTTCAGTGTGCTAGTGGTTCTGATATTTTGTTTTTGTTTTTTTCTTCTTTTAACCACCCATAATAACATATCAAAATTTTAGAACAACCCGACCTTTTGTGGGGTAAAACGTGTAAGATTCTCAACACGCACAAGTCACGCAATATGCCCAAGACGCTTATAGCGCCCAAAACGTTTATGACGGTTAAGGCGCACTAAAATCAACGCTCAACGTGTTAATGATAGGCTTACCTAGCAATTGAGAAGTTAAATGAAGGTGCATACGTAAAAATTGGCGCGGCCAAGAGGGCACGGTTCAGATATTATTATATAAAATCAGTTTTACTTACATCACTTTCACAACTCCTATTAGTCATCTTTGCGTATTCATCATTTATTCTTTCAGTATCTCTGATATAAAGACCACATGCTTGTTGTTGCATGTCTACATCATTTCCATTTGTGTTCATGTACTTCGGCAGAGGTGGTGGCGGTGGAGCCGAACTCATCGATTGTGAATGATGAGCATTGGAGTTAGTAGATAAATTATGACTGTAAATTAAATGAAATAAAATTAATGTTATCAATGTTCAAACATCCTAACATAATAATAATATTAAAGATATATATGTATCTAGCACAATTATACATGAACTTACATGGGAAAATTATTTTGTGAATGGGAGGGTAGTTGTGGTGGTTTATGACCAAACTCTGGTGGCACCGAAGCTGATAAGCCTTTCGTTAGCGGGGAACTACTATTGCGATTCGATTGCAATGACAAATCCATCGAATCGAATGGGGAAGGACCTCTCACGAACGACGGCAGCAAAGGATTCAACTGTTCTAGCTTTAAATTTTATAAAAGAAATATAGGTTTTTTATGGTACAATCATTATGTTTTTTTCTATTGCTACCATCTACTTAAATGTTATTGATAAAATCTATGTTAACGGAGATTGGTTTACATGCTATCAAAGAAAAAAATAAGCTAAAATTTTGACAAATTGCAGCCATATATGTATATTTAAAAAAAAAGTAAGCTTTATCAAAAATCAAATTCGAACTTATTTTTTTTTTTCAAAATTCAGACAAAAAAACATGCAAAACTCAAAAAAATCACAGAATAACGTTAGCAAACAACATCTATGGGACTCAAATTTCTACAAAATCAATAAGAAAACTAAATTGGGTGCAGGCGAGGGGCAATGCAATTATAACATACAAATAGTTTTTTATTTTTTTTTGTTTTGTTTTACGTTTTTATGGTTAGCCGATATGAAATTGTAAAGGGATTCCGGTGGCGTTGGATTATGCCAAGCTAATGGTGAACGAACCATCGGCCTTTCATTGGACATGTGTGCCAATTGCGGTTGCCTTGGAATGTAAGACGGTATCTATAAACGGATATTTATTTTTGTTTTGTTTTAATTATTTACAAAATTATTTTTTTTTGTTGGTTTTTTGTTTAATAAAATCTCTTTTAAAACAATTAGACAACAAATATTAAGGTTTTGTTATCTTTTTTGTTAACAAATACATGTTGGTATTTTTATTTTAAAAATTCCGTATACCTGAAGCGGATTCCATGATGAGTTTTGAGGTTGACTTAAGTGCCCATGGGGATTATTTCCGGACATGATTAATTTGTTGCTTTTCGCTATTAGAAATGCAAAATCGACAAAGGTTGCCCCAACTATGGACAATATCAATCTTTAGGATCTGAAAATATAGTTAAAAACAAAAATAGTAAACAAAATAAATATAAGAACAGTGGGAGGAGCAATGGGCGGGAAAATAAAAATAAGTATGCTTTAGTTTTAATTTCATGCTAAATTTCATAATCTATAAAGTCCCCTTAATTTTTTTTTAGACAAATTTTTTTGTTTTTATTTTTTTATGATACATCATTCAAAAATACATACAACCCTAAATGTTTACCCTTCGACGATCAACCCTTATTTTTATACTTTAATATTTTTTTTTGACAAGATTTTTATTTTTTTTTGTCATGACTAAAAAATCAATATAACTCTCAATTTTTTCACACTTTTACGATCAACAAAGATAAAGCGAACATGAAAATGCTGAATGCTGGATGCATAAAATTACAAACGGACTTCTGCACAGTTACCGAGTCGCAAAATACTCTCATCGACCACATATTTCCCGATGTATCTGGACTTCAATGGGTTAAATTTTAAGATACAACAGTTGACACGGGGACTTGGTGTCATACAAATTATCCAATTGAATTATCTAATTGAGTTTCTAAATTCACTGTGGATTTGACAGGCATGCCGCCGCAAGTTTCAAGGCGAAAATGTATTGCTGCCACGAATCCCTATGGTTCCTAAAGATGGGATAATTGAATACAAATTCATTCTATTCTAGATTAGATTGGCATTCGAAATGACGACCAATAAGTCACAAATCCAAGTGGAATTTTATTTTAACATTGCTTCGCTTAAGTTCAAAACATTGAAGATCATATCAAATTGATTCTGTTAGTAATTTTTGCAAATGAATGAGCCTGTAAACTTTATTTTATGTTTGGTTATGTGCATAATAATACAACTTGAATTTTTGGAAGTTTGAAATTAGTTTTCAAAAAGTTCTCATCACTTAACTTAAAAACGAGAAAATAGAAAAGACATTTAGCTTAAAAAAAATGTATAACACTTAAAGGTTTACCCAAACCGATGCCAAAAATTCGGATAAGACGATTAAACAACAATAACAACAAGTTGCTACGATTGACAACAACACGTTGTTGTTATTTTTTTTTTTCATCACAACTATTTTGCATCGATTTTGCATTGGTTTGGGAATGTCTTAATTGCAGGTTTTTATTTTTTTATAAAATTGCCACTCTCCCTAAACGGAGGAAATAGCCCCTTTCCATTGTGAAAAATGCTTTATTTTCTACTGTTCATCAAGATGCCGGCAACTTTGCAAGCGTCTACTAGTCGAAAACATGGATTTACCCGGGTGTCATATGGTAGTACTAGCAAGATTGTTTTCAATATGTATTGTTTGTCAAATTATTAGCTAGTTAATTGGCTTCCACAAAAGGCAAGCTAGGATTGTTCAGATATTCGCATCAGCATTAGCGGAAAACCCGTAATAAATTCAACATACGCATCTGCAAATATCTATGCCGAGCATATATCGAAAATGCAAAAATCGGTGCAGAGCTCATGCGGATGTTGAACAATTTTACGACCGTTTGAAAAAAAAGTTTTATAGGTATCCGCTGATGTCAAAAAATCTGCATTTGTAACCGCCTTAGAGCGAGTTAACTCGATAGCTAGAACTAGCTCATGTGGCACCCAAAAAACCTAGAATATTGCAAAGTTTTCTACGCGCTACAGTCACCGAATTACTAACTCTATCCTGACAAAACAAACATTTCTTTCCCAGCTTCATATAAAATTCCCAAACTGAATTCATAAATTAATTCATATTTTGATAAAATTGGTTTAGTCGTTCAATACACAAAACGTGAAAAATTTGTTATCTTCAAATTTGTATATTTTCTTTTGAATCAAAATTACTTTTTTTCGTGGGAAAATGAATTCACTCCTAAATTTAATGCAGCGCCAAGCCTACAAGGGTTCTAATAAACCAATTTAAGCTTTCTATAAGTATCTTAACGAATACCAAAGAAATAACTGATCTACGTACTATAAGGCTAGTTTGTAACATACTAAAATACTTCAAAATACTTCTTTGATTCAATGAATTTTAAAAATGTCAACAACATAAACACAGGAGCTTTGTGTTTACCTGCTTGTCTTTGGTAATTTGAGATTTGTGATGTTCCACAATATTAATGCCATTTTATAGAAAGTTCCAGAATTTCATTCAAATTCAAAAACTTCCAACAATCATTCATTTATCTTCATTACAAAAAATGCCTTAACAAAATCCCGCCATACAATAAACGAAAACACGACCAAAAAAAAAACGTGTTATTTCTTTGAGCAAGAAAAGAAAATAGAGTACACACGAACTCTACACTACACTCATCCACATATTTATCTCCTGCTGTTCCCGCTCTCCTCCCTAACATTTCATTTTTGTATCAAATCAACGCATAATCTTTACAACAAAAATCACTTCACGATGGGGAGGAGGCCAAGGAGGGTTCTTTGATAGCAATAAACTGCTAGTTGTTGTTTGAATAAATCAAATCACCGCGCATAATATTGGAAATTGGTCAAAAGGGGGAGAGCTGATGGCTAAGCCCTACCACAAAACCCATCCCATCGCGGCGCGATGCGGTCATTGTGCTATCCAGCTGAAAAGTTCAGCGAAATAAAAGTGAAATGCATTGGATGAGGACAACGCGGGATATTTCATTTATTCAAAACACAAACAATTCAAATCACAAGAATCACCCCAATGGACACAGAAAACAAAACAACAACAACAAAAAAAGATAATCCCAGATCTAAAGTGCGTGCATCACAGCGAAACATTTCTCACCAACAAAAAAAAAATAGAAAACTTGAAATTTTATCGACCAAACCCTCCTTTTGTTTTTTTTTGGTGGGAAAAGGGAAGGCGATCGACGGATTTTGTCCAAACACAGCTTATAACTAATTACTGAATTTATATTTATCTACCTATGTATAAGACAATTAGCATCGACAAGGCTGAAGGAGCGCCTGGGATTGGAATTCAACGTCGTCGAAAGCATGAGGTTAACATGGACACCGACAAAATAATTCCTACAACCACGACGAGATGGACAGCGACGGCGACGAAGACGACGATGACAAAAACCGACGAAAATACACAAAATCTTTAAATATTTTCCAACTTTCACAGCGGTTTTGGCATTTGATTAATGGTATTTGTCCACATGTTGTTGCAGATCATGTTTTTTTTATAATTTGTTTTCAAAGGAAAAACCGATAAATTGAAAAATTCTCAAAAATTTCCGACGGATTTTTGGTGGAATCCTTTTCAATTTTTTTTTTTTTTCGAGTAACAAGAAACACCACGGCGAAATAATTTTTTTGTTGTATCTTGCTTTTCACTTTAGCATTGGGAACATTTTCATTAGAATCACGATAGTTGTGCTGCTCTTTTATTGTTCCCTTTTGGGACAAGAAAAAAAATTGGCAAATGTGGACAGTGAGCGAGTAGGAATAAGAGAAAAAAAAAACACTGTGCACTGTCGTCCAAGATTTTCAATTCGGTTTTTTTCTTCTATATTGACTTTAGATTTAGTTTCTGTAATTATTATATAATGATTTTCACTTTATTAGTTCAATCAATCACTTTTTGTAGAATTTGAACCCATAAATGTATCTTTTTTAATAAAATCCGTATGATGGAAAATTGGAATTTTGTTTCAGTTCAGTACAAATAATTCTGCAATGGATTTTTTAACATTTGGCGTAGTGTTTGGGACAGAGTTAGACGATAAGGTAGTTCGGATGTAATTTGATTTTTTGTTGTTGTTTATTTTAGGACTTAGGGACCTGCCTAGACCAACGTCCATACGCATGTGAGTTCACAATCATGAAAAATTATTTTCGGTGCTGCCTTTGATACATAAATATGTACTATATTATTTGCATTTGATTTCGGCAAAAAGTAAGGGATACCAAAAATACAATTCATACTTTTTACTTTTTTAGAAAGAGAGTCAAGATCAAAACGTAAAAGAACTTCGTAATCTCCATTATAGGAACTTGCTTATCACGATATGAAGACGAACATGTTCATCATTATTGTGGTACTTTTTCGAACATTCTGTTTGTTGGCGTGAGTTTTTCCTGCTCTATATCTGAAAGCTTTGTATATGAAAACTATAGTACTATCATGATGGAAGTCGAATGGGGCGACATCTAATTTACCTATGCAACCCTTACTCTTTTTTTTTTGCGGAGAGCTTATGGAGGTTTTAAATGATATTTATTGATATTTTTTGGATGCAATAATCCAAAAAATAGTCTACTCTTGCCCCTACCACCAATTTTCGACGCTTAAAGACTCCCCAAATCGAATTTTACACCTCACATTTTGCAGCGCCACCACCAGGACCTCTGCAACCCTAAAAAAAACTCGCCATGATAGTACTATAGTTTTCATATACAAAGCTGAAAGGCATTCACCATGAGAGATGAATATGTCTCAAGAACGCAACTAACCAATTTGGTTCCATTTTACAAATTTAACAGTTTATCTTGTACTATGTTCTTATAAAAGCCGAAATGAGGTAATTTCGCAAATTGCGAAAAAAAAACATTCGCATTACAAATTAGGTAACAATATCTAGACGGACCTACGCACATACTTTGAAAATTTGACATTTTTGTTTTGGAATGAATTCATGAATGAAAGAATACAAGATAACGCCATAATAACAACGCTTTGTTGTTATTATTTTGCCACCACGACAGTTTCGCATCGGTTTGGTTGGCCTTTAAACTTTTTTCATTCTAAAACCAAATTTTTTTCTATAGAAAAAATTGATATTTCATTGTTTAAAATTATATAAAATAAAAAGTTAAGTGAATAAATTGAAATATCACACTTATTTTCCAGTCTTTAAAGTTTTATTGTGGTTATTAATGGAACAACTTTAAGCGCATAATACTAAACAAAAAAATAGATAACTTTAAAATTTAGCTTCGCAATATTTCGTACAAAATTAACGAAATGTATTCTCTTTTAGCTCCGCTGATTTCACGGGGTCGAAATTACAGTCACAAAGCGAAAAAATAAGTGACTATAGCCTCCCAAGAAACAATTTTTGGTTTAAAAGAGATTTATAAACGAGTAAAATTATTACAAGTTAATTTAACTACTAAGGCTACAAATTGTTACTTGGGCCCAAGAAACAATTTTTGGTTCGTGAACCATTCTCATTAATTTGAAATTTCTCTAAGAAACAGAAAGAAAAAACAATGAGCAGTCAAACAAAATTGCCTCATTTTGTATGTAATTAGCAAATTACTTCATTGCGGCTCTAGTGAAAAGGTTGTGAATAACCTATACCCTATACCATACCCTAAAGGCCTTTCACTTATTAAAAACGTCGACAATGTAGTTTTCAGTGCTGTGCATGCGCTAAATGTTCTCATTTCTATACTTGGCAAGTGTGCGGAGACCATTTTTCGCTAAGTTTTTGACAGTTTGCAACATCGTGTCATTTAACAACAAATATTTAAATTTCAATGTTTTTGCGCCATATACATCATAGAATTATCCAAAAGTTTTTAACAAATATTAGAACACTTACAAAAACTATGTCGCCCACAAATGGTTCAACAAATCGTGGAGCTCTAATAGTGTTTGAAGGATGCGACAAATGTGGAAAATCTACACAAAGTTCCATGCTTGGTTTGTCAAAAAATTGAAGCTGATGCTCAACAAGTTTTGGCGGTTTAACATTTTTTATTTATTTTAGTTAAATATTTAAAAGAACAAAATGTTCCAGTTAAACATATGGCATTTCCCGATAGACAGTCACCCAGTGGCAAAATGATAAATGCCTACTTAAAAAATAAACAAGACATGCCCGATGAAAGTATACACCTCCTTTTCGCAATAAATCGCTGGGAAGTGCAAAATGAGATGAAACAACTCCTCAATGGAGGGACCACTTTGGTCGTTGATAGATATTCTTATTCGGGAGTTGCTTACAGCGCTGCTAAAGGTAATTTACTAATTCATTCTTATACACATTGCTTAAACAACTGTCTTTCTTGTAGGTTTAAGTTTCGATTGGTGTCAAGGTCCAGAAAGAGGACTCCTCAGACCCGACATAGTTTTCTACTTGAAAACTGATGTAGATACCATGGCTAATAGGGGCGATTTTGGGGAGGAAAGGTATGCTTCTATGATTATGTATGAATCTTTGGGTATTTATTAAGAAAATTCTTATTCCAGGTACGAAAAAAAGGAATTCCAAAACAATGTAATGAAAAAATTTGAAGAAATCTGCGAAGCAGAAAAAAGCTACTGGACCGAAGTCAATGCGAAGCAGGATGTTAACAGCATACACGAACTCGTATCGAGGGAGGCTGTGAAGCTGATAACTCAAGTTGGCAACATGCCAATAAATCTTCTGTGGAAATGACTTATAGAATAATTCTTTTTTTCTTTTTTTTTTTGATTTTATAGAAAAGTATTTCAATATTATATGTATATAGATACGCTCATAAGTTAAGAAAATAACAGATTAAAGTATTCGGAGTAACTTAAGTAAATAAAGTTCATTTGTCATTAAATGTCTTTTTGAGCAGACAATGTTTTGATCTTTCTATGAATTAAAAAATTTTGATTGATTTCGAACAGATTTATTTTCGAAAGCGATTTTACTGACAACTTAAAGACATGATTATTATTCACATCTTTTTATTGAGCCAACAAATTTGGATTTTTTTTAGACAGTAAAATGAGTATACGTTTGACAGAAACGTAAAAAATATTTAATGGATTTGCTTTTGAACTATGGGCTCAATTTTTTTTTTGTGTAATTGAGAGAACGAATTTGAGAAAACGCAATTTTGAAAATATCGACCTTTAATAAATTTCTACTGAGAAGAGATTCATTACCGGCAATTAAAAATCAGCAGCTCCTACGGGTTGTGTTGTAGTTGTAGTTAATTCTTACCCAAAAGAGGTCTTTTAATGGCGATATTTTCATTTTGGGTGTCTTGAGGAGCTTCGACCTCATGAGCGTCTTCTACGTCCTCGGTATCTTCTTGGACGTCTTGAGCGTCGTAGATATCTGGGAAATTTTGACGATTTCGATGTCTTAGACTTGGTCCACTTATGCCCTAAGCAGTCTTTATCGTTATTAGCGCCATAAACAAAATGGATATTGGCCGTATTAGAACCAATGATAAATATAAAAGATTGAATCTTTACAAAATGTAAACGAGATGTTTGTTCATCCAATGAATGTTGTTTTTTGCTTGCAAGAAGCATTGCAATACTTATCTGAAATAATTTCTCAAAATCGTTGTCTTGTCTGTCTTGCTTTCTTCTTCAATATTTTTCTTTTACTTGAAATTTCGTTTTGTATATACTTCATTTTATTTCATTATACTTATAAAAAGAAAACAGAAACAAAACCCAAAAAAATAATGGTAACCGAAATAACGAGTGATAATTATATAGGAATAGAATTCAATATTTGCGCGTCCTTGAGAATTTTATGTTTTTAATTATGTTTTTGATTTTTTTTTTTATATCTTTTTATGAATTCAAAAAAAAAAATGGAGTTAATTAAATGTAGTAGACACAAAAGAAATTTTAAAGCGAAAAAAAAATAGAAAAATATTGAAGACAAAGACTATTAGAAATCGTTTCAAATTATTTGCACACCACTGTATATTTCTCCTTCCTAAACCAAAAAAAAAGAAACAAACAAAGCAAAAATTTGAGTAATATAATAGAACCATATTGAGGTATATTTTTCTTTTATTCAATAATACATTGGCATTTTATTTTTCAATATATATTTTCCGTTTACATTAATTTGGAATTGAATATAAACAAATTTAATTAATTTTTCTTTTTGTTTTATATTTGTATTACATTTTAAATTTATTTTGTGAATTCTGGTAATAAATACGAATACTGAAACAAATATACAATAAAATATATTTATATAGCTATAATATGTATAAATAAATAGGAAATAAGTAAAATCTATAAATTTAGCTCATAGTATTTTTTTTTTAATTTTGTTCAATGACTGATATTTTTTTGTTCCTTTGCCTTTTTTTTATTTAATTGCAACTTTTTAAATCTGTTTATGTGTATATATATATTTTTTTCGATTCTTTGTATTTTGTTTCCTTGTATACATAATTTTTTTCTCTTTATATATATTTTTTGTTTTTAATATAACTCTCGGGATAACACATTGAAACTGTAACATATTTCAACTTTATTTAAAATGTCTCCATAACTTACTTTTCAATAACACAATAAACTTTTCTTTTTGTATGGCAGCGTGTATTATTATTATTATTATTTTTGTTTGTTTTTTATTCTGCTCCAAGTAAATATTTATTTACATGCAATTTACATGTTGTGTGTGACCAAGAAGAACTACATACATACAATTTTGTTTAACGTTAAAGTGTTTTTTTTTTGTTATATACCTTTTATATATTATGCTTTTTTTATATATATGTTTTTTTTTTATAAACAGAATATTATTTAGTAGTCGAATTTAATTAAATATAGTTACATACATACATAATGTTTATATGTTCAAGATAAATATATTTTTATATATGTTTATTACAATTTCTTAGATTCAAAAGAAAAAATAACATAATTATTTTTAAATTGAAATATTTAAAATAAACAATAGGTTTGAGTTGCTGAAAGGAATATTGGTTAATCCTTTTTATATGATATAAAATTATGTTTAAAAAAATATATATAATATAGATCTACAAGTTGAGGAAAATTGTGCATTTTGTATTAATACCGTTTAAGGATGTTTAAGACTCCTAAAATAAATACATTTTTTACAAACAATAAGAATAATTTAATATACGATAAGGATTTATAATAATTTATTTTCATACACAAAAATAAAAAAAAAACAGAAATTATGAAACATACATACATAACGCAGAAAGAGAGTTTAGTATATATTTTTCAAATTTGCCCCTACTATTGAATCAAATAGATTTTATAATCTCTTCATTAGTGCAAAGAAAAATATAGAAATCTATCTATTTTGGCAAGGATTTTTTCTTTTTTTTTGCATCGATTTGATATTTTTCAAACGAAGCGAAAAGTCTAATCATTTTATAATTTCGTAACGAATTTTAAAATTTTTAGTTCAAAGAGAAATTACAAAAAATGCTTTAGCAGTTTGTAAGCGATGACCATTTAAAAAACCGAAGCTAATTTAAGAACTTAGTCGAATAAGTGGAATCCTGTTTGTCAATTTCGACATAAAGTTCATAAATAAAATTCATTACGAATCCTTGTGAATGCAAAAAAAATTAACTTAATTTTCTCCATTTAAAGTTCCATAAGATCGCTACTCTGTTAGACCAATCAAAAACTTCCATGCCAAAGTTATAGATATAAAAAAAAAATGAAAATGTACAATGACTTTTAAGTTTTAATTTAAATTCAGTCATGAAGAGACTATAAAATTCAGAATTCACACGATAGGGACAATTATTATGAAATATATTTTTTTATTTTTTGTTAATTTCTATACACATAGGAAATAATATTATTACTTTTATCAGATATCTGTGCACTCCTTTGTGGAGTGTAAATTTCAATCGGGTAACATATGAACAAAACTAACAGGAAACATCCCACGCCTACTTGGATGACCTTCGATGACACCTTCCATCCAATTTTCATCGTCCGTTCGTTCATTGAGAACAATGAGTATTTCACCTTCTTTGAATTCTAATTCATCATCGTTGTCCGCAATGCAGTCGTAGAGAGCGCGACATCTTCGGTGGCCATTCTTTAAATAAAAAATTAATTATTTTAATTTTAGTTTTGTGATAAAATAGATCTAAAAGCTATTTTGACTGACTGAGTAGCGAATTGTTAACCAGTCTGATGCAAGAAAACCCTAGCTTTCTTAGGCACACTGAAGCGAATTAGCTTATGTGGTTTCAGCCTTAACCGCGGTCTAAGCATACAAAAAACACGGCTACTGTACTTACGTAATTGTTATATTGTTTTCCCTTCTGATTATTATCTGGTGATGCATTCAGTCGATCATTATCGATTGATGAGATATTTGAATCAGCAGAATAATCAAGTCCTCCAGATGAATCCATTTCTGACATCCATGGTTCGTACTCAGTGTAATTTTGATTGAGTAGCTAAAAAAAAAAAAAAATGATATTGACTCAGTTAGTTTTTGAATAAAATATATTTTGAAAACAAAAAAAAAGAGAAAACACACATAAAATATGATGTTAAGCGGCTGAATGTTATGTAACTGCTATTTGATTATTATTATTTAGTATTGCAATCTAGTTACGTATGTATGATGTAAAAGAAAAACAAATAGGCACACACTTTGCATATTTTGTTAGAGATATAATTGCACCAGCACAACTTTTGTATGCATTATAAATACCGTTTCTTCGCTAGGACTGGATATTTTCTTTAATTTTCCAGCTTTACGCTGCAACAAAAATTTGTATCATTACTTAGAAGAAATTTAAAATTGATGATTTTTGTTTGTTTAAAATTGGAATATGAAAATAAGACCTCATGATGCTTTGGAGTTTTCTAAATCAGGGTGAAATAATGGATTACAAAGCTTTTCCAAAGTTCCAAATAACTAGGTTAGGTTTACGTTGTAGTGGCTGTCAGTGGCAAAAACGGACACACTTAGGCCAAAAATTGCCCCATTGTTGGGCAAAGTGTAGCTTCTTATGAAGCGTGGAAGACTAGTAACGTGGAAGATTATTGAGGTGAGGAATAGTTTTTTCCTCGCTCTAACAACTTTTGCAGAAATCATATAAAAATACGTTATGTTGCGTGGTTGTATATTAGGGGAACTAATATGCAATCTTTCTCAATGTAGGAAGAGGTATACAAATATAACCATATTTGATAGGCAGTGTTGTTTTATTTTTGGCAACCTCGACAGCTTAACCCGGTATGTTATTTTTTCCTGGCAACCAACGAAGATTAATACTGAACTGCATTATGAGAAAAGATGGGTTTGTAGAGACCGAATCAGACATTTTGTCTATATCACGTGCTTCTTAGTCTGCACATTTAGTTTTTTTTTAAATAAGTAATATTTGAGCGGATTTTGATTGTTAGCTCATCGTTTATAACAAAGTTTTTTGCTCCATTTTTTGTTTTAAATTAAGGGCTATCGAAAAGCATTAATATTTTTTCAACAAAAATTTCCATTAAAAAAAGATTTGGATAATTTCGCTTCACCCTACTTAATTTTTATCAATGTATTTTTTTTCCCGAGATCTCCGTAACCAGGTTCGAAATTCCTCTAAGCCCAGTTTCCCTCTGACTCAAACACATTCTTTCGAATCCTTGAATTTATTAATGACCTATTTGAGGTGTTAATGTTTTTTTTTTGTTATCATAGAAGAAGATTTGTATTCGTAAACCCAATGCTTTCTTGGGGTTTAACTAAAAAATGATTTAATTTCAATACTTTAGAATTTTTAAGTTACTATTTTTAATTTGAATTTTTTTCAAAAAAATTAACAATTTCCTAGAAATTAAAAAAAAATTAACTATGTACATATGTCAGCCCTCAAATTCATGAGATTGACTCCAAAATTGCAGTGAATAAAAATAAGAGCATGATATGTAAAAACTCCCCACAAAAATTCGGATTCTTCAAATTTATTTTGAATTGATGTTCTAGTTTAAGAAGGTTTTTGGAAATATTTTTATTAGTTTTAGGACCATGTTCGTGACTAAACTTTCAATTTAAGCCTAGCTTTCGTATTATTAATACCTTTTTGGAAACTGCAGAAACATAACAAGTTTTTAAAACAGAATACCTACGTTGAGTCCTACGATTTCAACGATCAAAATTTAAGAGTATTCAATAATTTTTTAGCCAATTGGTGACACAAATAGTGCAATAATGCACAATTGGTTTAAATATCAAATATGGACGGAGTGAGCAAAAAATTTAAATTTAAGAGGTCCAAATAAAAATAGCCGTTACTAGATTATCGTTATGATTTAATAAGTACTAAATTATAAAATATCATTATTTGGCCTATCATTTCATTCAACTTGGACACCCTATACTATTTACGTATGAATAGTATAGTATATTTATTAAAGTTTTCGAATATTCTTTTTCAGCCTGATTTTTGCATTAATTTTCTGTACATTTAAATGCTAATAATCTGATAATAAGCACTTAATTAATTTATTGTTTCGTTTTTATACATTGTTTATAATTTTTATGCATTTTATAAAAGAACAATGTTCCCCATTCGAAATCGTTTAACAACTCCAGGGACATAGTTTAATCTGTTAGATCTACTCTTGCACAAGTACCACTGTCGTATATTTTTTTTACCAAATTAAAAACAAAAAGTACCGAATTAAGAGTGAAGTTTACCAGTAAATACATGAAAGATTAATCTTAAATATAAATATGTTTGGTTAAAAAGCATCTCTCTTAAATTTCTTATGAGAATAAGAACTAATAAAGCCATTTCGATGGATTTTTATCTACACAGCTTCAACATACAATGTGTTTTTCGCAGTAAATGAAGGACATAGAACGAAGAACTTATTAATATAATAGTTAAGGACACTCGAGTTTGAAAACTCGATGAAGACAATATCGAACATACCCATATAAATTAATAATGTTCCTTAGTTATATTTCTGGTTATTCAGTCTTCGAGACTGATTATTATAGTTATTTACATAGTCGATCACTGGCTGTAATATTGTTTTAATTCTTGATTACACTCTATCACACATCCAACAGATTATGGATGTAATTTAAACTAATGCAAACGACTTTTTACCTTTCTGGGTGGTGCAACTGGCCCTTCATCCATTGAACTTATACTCTCATTTGATTGTCCATTTGATATTTCTCTTTCTGCAAACAAAATAAAAATCGATGATTGATTTTATTTTAAACAGTTATTATTTTTGTTTTTCAATTTACCATGTGGTGGACCTGGCGGTGGAATTTTCGGCCTTGAAAGCGATTTATCAACATGTTTTAGCTGCGGAATTTCTCCCGTCGGTGGTAAAACTAGTTTGGCTCCAGCTAGATGTCGATTTAATGATTCTCCGCTGGGAGAACGTTTGTGACCAAATGTTGTCATTGTTTTGAGGCTTTGACTGCTTCCACCAACCCCACCAGTATCATGCAAACCAGTTGCTTTAGATTGTTGCACCATACTTGGATCAAATCTTTCGTATACTTTATTATCACAATGGAATATTGTGCCCCTTGCACTGTCGACGCTACGTAGATGTGGCAATGTGCTATAGACCACTTCTGATTGGTTCTTATGGTTGACTGTGCTGCGTGAGTCATTGTTATCGAAATTCTGTGAATGTCTAGGCGCATGGGGTAAGGTACCGTAGAAGGAATTAGATACTGGAGGTGGAGCAGGCGCTGTACGTTTTTTCAACGAATTCATATTTGCTAAGGATTTAATACAATGTTTAAAATATATGTAACTTTATATTTTATAACAACATTAGATAATTTTTACCAGTTGAAGTGGATTTCCTAGCTCCCGGAACAAGGCCACCTCGTTGACTGCTAGTTGTTGAACCTGGACTGGAACCTCCTCCACCAGCCAGATATTGCCCGATGGGAATATGTTGCTTCGGGCTAGTACCGGCCTGATTAAAGGGTACAGTTGTTGGTGGCAACTGAAACTGCCGGTTCGGACAGTTGGATATTGGACTAGAACCACTTTGTATGGAATCACATGTAGAGGAACGCGAACGTAAGATAGGCGAATCACCTCCAGCAAAACTTGGTGGTCTGGAACGTGATTTCTACAAGAAAGCAATTTTTTTATTATTTGTTTTTTTTTCGACTAAGGGTAGAAATATACTGACCCGCTCATCTATGACCGTATCGTCGTCTGAGAAATCTGTTGAACCATCGTCATTTGGTAGATTCCAATCGGTGTTTATATGATCAAAAGCACTTTTTTCTCTCCTTATGGCACATTCAATCTGAAATAGTAATAAGCAATATTGATCCTGACTGGTACGTGTATATTCTGTTGTTGAGTTACCAATTCCAGGCACGCATTGTGACCCATTTCTTTGGCAATTTCTAAAGGTGTTTTATTTTGCGAGTTCTTTAGTTCATAATCTGCTCCGGATCGCAACAATAGTTTCAAACATTCGCGTCGATCGTGCAGAGCGCACAAATGTAATGCAGTATTTTTTCCAGTCATGTCTATGACATCTGGAGGATTTGTCGCCTTATTAAGGCCCTTTGGTGGCATATTTTGTATGAGAAAATCTACTATATGCAAAGTGGAACCCATTTCTCGTAAAATGGCTAAGTGAAGAGCAGTCTCTCCATCATCGGATGATGGTAGACAACATGTCAGATCGGCTCCTTCAGCCCAAACTTGAAGAAGCTGACTCATGTCAGCATTAACTATGGCTTGTTCAAGATCACAGCGAAGGTCATTGTCATCGGCACACGTTCGCATTACGTATCGTTTTGCGACATATTTGGCGCGGATAAAATCATAACGTTGTTCCCTGTCAATATAAAGGCATATGGCTATCATTCATGAATTGGATCAATTAAATTAATGAATAAAGAATGAATTATTGAACAACTCTTGACATGAATAAATTAAATTATATTACAACATCAATTAATCTTACATTGTGCTATCTGGTGATAGTTTTCCTCTTCCCAGTGTTGCTTCCATAATCTCGTTTAGTGTACTATTGCCCATTGCGCGAGCAATTAATAAATTCGCTGTCGTCAGGTTGTCTAATGTTAAGCTCTGTATTCTTGAATGATGCACTCCAAGATCCCGATGTACGCCCGAACATTGAATGCATACGAGGACACCGAAATTTAAACTTATCCATGTGACATCATTACGAGAACCACAATCACAGCATTGGTCATTTCCTGGTAGATTTTGGACGTATCTGTTAAAAAAAAGATGATAGATATTGATAGAGAATTGAGTTTTATTTATTATATTATTATGGTCCTATCAACGAATAATTAAAATGTACTTATAACACAAATTGTGTGAACCAGATAAATCCGTAAAATTTGCCCAACAAATTCAAGTAAGAAATTTCTCACTGAAAGTTGATGTTAAGGAATAGTATAAGCTTAGAGCATAAGAAAGAAGAAGTAGATAAGAAATAACAGTTTTAAATAAATTGTTTGACAAATAAACACCAAACCCAAATGCATCCCCGTCAGGTCAACACTAGCTCTTTTTGCGTTTAATGTTCGGCTTCCAGACTTTGCTTTCGGCTTCCTTAATATGCTAGCGTTTTTCAAGCTAAATTGCTAGCATTAAGGGTGGCATGTAAGCTACTTAAACAAAGCCCAAACCAGAACCGAAATACAGCTATCTTTACAGTCAGGCAGCTGTCAAATCCATCAACTCGGCCACATCGTCGTCTAAACTGGTCCACCAAACTCGCAATGAGACTAGACTATCCATGTTGTTTTTGTAATCTTACTATACTACGGATAGCTTTCCAAAAAAGACACGAAAAATCCATTCCGTAGGTGGAGTTTTTAATTTTCATCATTTAATAAACAAGCAATGTTTTCTGTTCATTTCTTGTAACTATGAGCAACGTAAATCATGATAAAATTTATAATATGAAATGAATTTTTAGCTTTAAGTGTTTGCTTGAGAAAATTTACATATGTATGTACGGTACGTACTACGTACGTTCATAAATGTTCTAAATTGTTTAATTCTCTGGGCACACTCATGGCATTACAAAGCATTTTTTTCTTTCGCTTTATCTGTGATTTATTTATCAAATTTTTGATTTTATAGATTACTTCGATCAAAGAGTGTGATACTATGAAGTTAATTATATATTATATATCAGATTTATGTCACACATAACATCATATTGCATCATATTTTTTGTAAGTTGATTTCTTTGAAAATCTAAATTTATCGAAAACGGCTGCACATATATTTTTTTTAATTCAGCCATTTTTCTTTGATATTTGACTATCTTTTTATAAAATGTTTGTTTGCAAAAAATGATGGAAGTTAATATCTCCCATGGGACTATGTTTTGATTTTTGATTATTTCAAATTTGAACAATTTTTTATGCAAAACATCTAAAAACAATAGATAATAAATTCAATAATTTTTTTTTTTGAAAATTAGAAAAACAAAATTCAAGGACAATATGTTTGTTTATTTTTTTGATCGCATAACTTAGCTATAGTTTTGGACTTTTTGTTACGTTTTTTTTCTGATATGCATAAAGTATATTTTTCATATACCTACATATGTATATGTACATATGTATTTAGGAAATAAAACCATTATCAAAGGCATTGGTTAAAATAATGATGCAATTTTCTATTGCGCCTTCAGAATGTTTTGATAACACTCCTTCAAAAAACAAATTCTTTTTGGAAACAAAAAAATTAAATCACTCAATTGAGTGAGTCTTATTTTGAAAATAGATAATCAACTATATAGTTGATAAACAAAGCAAATATAAATACAACGAAACCAATAATTGAAGAGGTGTATCATACAATTTGTTTAAATAGTAGGAGTTCAAATTGAAAGCGAAAGTTTGTAGCAAGTGAATATCTAAAGAGGACATTAAACGAAAAGTAAATTTAACAAAATGGCACCTAAAGAAACTACAACAGGTGAACCTGGTGATTGTGGTCTAGAAAATCCAGAATTCAAATGTAATAGATTTCATGGTCACCATGGTTTTTTTTCTCATCACCGAGAGCACGATGAAGGATCTGAAAATTCTGGATTCCACCATCACCATTGGTTCTTCCCCCACCATAGCCGACATGAAAATACTAAACACAATTGTGAATCTTATAGTGGAGATAGATACCATCGTCCGCCTGGATTCTCATCCATCTATCATCCACACCATGGACATCAACTTGGTTGTCATCATGGACACTGGCATCAGCATTTAGGATCACCAAATCTTAATTATGGTCCACCGCACTTCAACCAACATCACTTTGGTCACCATTCGCACATTGGACACCATCCTCATTTTGAATACCATCATCACGGGCCTCCGTGTTTTTTTAAAGGCTGGTAAAAAGTATCCAAAGATAAATGTTTCGAACCATCAAATTTAATTCAAATGCATACAAATTGGTGGTGAACAACATTTACTTAGCAAAACAAAAAATGGATGAAATGGTTGTAATGAAACTATTTATGTAATAAAATAATGATTTTAAAAATCAAATTGTGTTTTTTTACTTTATGTATTTTGATAATAAAATCCTAGACTTCAACATTTTTCTCTACACTATCCACTATCCAGAGAAGTTTTTTTGTTTTGTGTCTCTAATATGCAATGGAAATGGACTTTCATAAACGGATTTGAGTTTTAAGTGAAATTTTTTAGGTACAAAAGAATTTCAAAGTCGAATCCAAGTGTAACGGAAAATAAACGTTCAAAATAAAATTTGACGAAAAG
Organism: Syrphus vitripennis; assembly: GCA_958431115.1. Taxonomy (NCBI): domain Eukaryota; kingdom Metazoa; phylum Arthropoda; class Insecta; order Diptera; family Syrphidae; genus Syrphus; species Syrphus vitripennis. The sequence continues at coordinate 76,032,671 of OY288109.1, read as the reverse complement.
AAAAACAAACAAAATTTGCGAAACATTCGAAACACGGCGATAACAACAATAACAACACGTTGCCTGTTGGCATGACTGACAACAACACGTTTTTGTTATTCTTTTTTCGTCGTTTTATAGAGACATTTTCAAAAAACTCTTATTAATGGTACCTACCTAAAAACGAATTTTGGCTCTCAATTTACTCTTTAACAACTTTAATAATTTCGATTAATTTGTTTTTAATAAAATATAGCAGAAATAAGTATTATTAATATTATAATATTTCAAATCCACCTTTATATACTCAAACAAATTGAATTGGATTATCACAATATTCATCAAAGAAAAAAAGTTTTGAAAAATAATATTTTTATTTTGAGAAATTAATATCTTTGAAACGGTTGAGCATTTTTTTTAAATATACGTAGTTTTAAAGTGCATATTGATAAATAACTGCACTGGCCTTTTGGCCAGACATAATTCCAATATTTGATTATGGACTTATGCCCTGCACAAATATAACATTTTTTTAAATTGAACCAAATTTTCTCAAACGAAAGTTTATTATAGAATTCACGAGGATTTAATAATAAAATTAAGATAAAAGATAAAAGTTTTTTTTTTATCATATTTTGATTTAATTATCTTAACTTAATAGCAAATTGTCTTATATTTTATTTTCTCAGACCTAAAAAACTTAAATAATAATAATTCACTTATGCTTGAGAAAATTTAAATAAAATAAAAAGAACAAAAAAAAAATTGTCAGGAAAGAAGAAATTGCAAATTTTTTGAACCGCGAGAATGAAAATTGGTCGAAAAATAAATTGTGAAAAAAGTTTCTAAAAAATGTTCGTCATCATAAATAGTCGAAAAAAAAAGTTATTGACAAAAAAAATATTTTGCCATGGATCAACTAAGTGGAAAGTTTTTAAAACCATAAGATTTGAAATTGAGCAAAAATAATTTGTGAAAAAATGTTCGTCTTAAAAAAAAAGCTCAAAAAAACGCAGAAAAAAAGTTAAAACAAATATCAAAACATATAAAATTTCGTCATTTGATATGAATTTGGAAAAAAATCGATATACCGTTATTTTTTAAAATCAAAAAAACAAAAAACAAAAAATCAAAAACTGTTAAAAATTCTAAAGAAAAGTAGTTACAATTGTATTTCAGCTCGAATATCCTGAGAACGAAAGACAATTGTGCCTTCTAAATATTTTATTTTATACATAGTACAATTTTTTATGAAAATTTAAATTTTGACAAATATCTAATTGACAGTTTTTGACAAAAAATATAAAAAAAAATAAACTAAAAAGTGATAAAATTGGTTTTTCGACTCGAATATCTCGTTCTCAGAAAATTTGGTTATTTGAAAAAAACTAAATATTATAAAGTTTTTTAGATCCCAAATGGGAAGTTATCAGTGTGGGTCACACCCAGCCTCTTTTTATAATTGGAATAGAGAAAAAAGTTGCATAATAAACTTTTAAGCCCAAAAATTTAAGAGTTCTTACATCATCGTAAGTGATATATTACCCGTCACTTTTAAAAATAATAAAAAACAGAATTCTAATTATCTTTTCAAATAATTAGAAAATGTTTTTCTCTAGTAAATTACTGCTTATTTCAATAATTAGAATTTTATCTAATTATGTAGTACTAAGACATATTAATGCTCCAATTATTAAATTTTGAAGTAAACAGTTATACAAATGGTGTTATTGACAAAAAAATCGATACTGCCGAATACTGAGAAAAATATTGAAATCACTTGGAATTTTTTTATGAAAACAGTGCCTAATAAATATGACAACGAACAAAATAATGTGAATCATAAAAGGAAATAGATATAAGACACGGCATTTCTCCGCTTTAGCCCAGCCGCCAACCCTGGAGATAAAATCTGAGACAACCACCACCTTCAGTCTCAGTACCTGGCGCCACACACCTTTCATACACCTTCCCTTCCTTCCCATATCCTAACCTATACTTCACGCCCGCGCTGTGTTGAAAAAACATATAAAGGGTACACAAAAATCCCCTTGAGCGCGCGCAAATTATAAAAAAAAAAGTCAAAACATAATTTGGTTTCTTAAATCTTTATTTTTATATACATAAATATATACTTAAAAAATAGTTTTTGTTCTGTTTTTATATTAAGTTGATGTTCACCACCAATTTGTATGCATTTGAATTCCATTTGGTGGTTCGAAACTTTTATCTTCAGGTACTCTTTTCAAGCTCCTAAAAAAACACGGAGGCCCGTGACGATGGTATTCAAAATGAGGATGGTGTCCAATGTGCGAATGGTGGCCAAAGTGATGATGGTTTAGTGATCCTAAATGTCCATGCCAATGTCCATGATGATGTTCAGGTTGACGATGATGATGCCTAGAGAATCCATGGCATTTATGATTTTTAACATCGGTATTTTCTAGACCACTAGATCCACTGTGAATATTGGTGTTTTCGTGTCGGCCATGATGGGCAAAGAACCCATGGTGATGATGAAATTTATTATTTTCTGGCCCACCATCGGCGGGTCCACTAGTTGTTGTTTCTTTAGGTGCCATTTTTAATGAGTCTGTTTTAAATTTAATAAGAAAATGGTTTTCTTTAGATGTTCACTTTTCACAAGCTTTTGCTTCACTGAATAAATTAACTTGAACTTTAACTATTTATATTTGAATAATTTTGAAGACACACCTCCACGATTGAGTGCGTTGTTTATCGTGTTGTGTTTGTTTACTTGATAATTTGATTATTATCTATTTTAAGCATAGGGCTCGTTCTTTTGAGTTATTTGTTGAGCAAAAATAAAGTTTTTTCTGTCGAGTCATGATCAAAGCGTTCTTATAGCAAAATTTGGAATATGTTATTTCTAATGGAAAATTGCATCATCATTGTATCTACGCCTTAAATAATGAATTCATTAATTTCGCAGTTTCAAAAATATTTTCAAATTTATATCATATCTTAGGTACCTACATATTGTGTGAATCGGATTGATTTAATGTTTATTGGTATATAAAACTACCTTTGTATATGAAAACTACAGTACTATAGCATGGTGGAAGTCGAATGAGGCGACATCTAAAGTGTGCCGGCAACCCTTACTCTTTTTTTTGCGGAGAGCTTATGGAGGTTTTAATTGATATTTTTTGGATGCAATAATCCAAAAAATCGTCTCCTCTTGCCTCTACCACCAATTTCCGACGCTTAAAGACTCCCAAAATCGAATTTTACACCTCACATTTTGCAGCGCCACCACAAGGGTCGGGGCAACATTAAAAAATACTCGCCATGATAGTACTATGCTTTTCATATACAAAGAAAACTACTTAAAATGTACACCAATCATACGAAAAAGTTTATTTATAAAAATTCAATGCTTGCAATATTGTACGCTTAAGGCACAGGCTGAAAAATAGTTTTTTCGTTTGTGATTTGATTAACGTGATTAACATTTGAGTTTTCAATTGTGAATTTAGGGGCATGAATAAAAGAATACAAGATTGTGCTACTTTCTTTTCTTTTTTTCGCTTTGTTGTTGTAATTTTGATCCCGAGGCGTGACGTCAGCAGAGCCAAAAGAGATTCTTTTCGTTTATTTTGTATGAAAAATTGTAAGTTATTTAAAAATGTATTTAAAGTTAATATTTTTTTAAAATTCTTTTCTTGAATATTCTGCGCTATTCGTGTTTTATTAATAACCACATTAAATATAATAAGACAGGAAGGATTTTTTTTGTTTTAGAATGAAAAACATGCTTAATCATCAGTTTAGCTTCCAAGCATGAGTTTGAGGTATTTATGTTTTGTACCTTGTTTTTTTAGCGGATAGTCGTGTCCGAAAATGAAAGATTTTATGATTTTGTGACAAAAAAGTGAAAAAGGGTAAAGTTTTTGAGGTTTTTTTAAAATTTTTGTTGTGAATAATAGACTATACCACTTTTTTTTGTCTTTAAAGTGCAAAAATACTCAAATGCCAATATTCTTAGTCTTGTCATGTTGTTCGCTGTTTAATTTGTAAAAAAATGAGTGAAATATTCTTTTTAACCTGGTATCATATTGAAATCTAGTTGGCACATAGCAAGACACCTATAAGCTATCCGTCTTTTGATCACTTTTTGGGAGCACTGCCCCGCTAACGCATAAGCCCGCTTAGGGCATAAGAAAGAAGAAGTAGATAAGAAATAACAGTTTTAAATAAATTGTTTGACAAATAAACACCAAACCCAAATGCATCTCCGTCAGGTCAACACTAGCTCTTTTTGCGTTTAATGTTCGGCTTCCAGACTTTGCTTCGGCTTCCTTAATATGCTAGCGTTTTTCAAGCTAAATTGCTAGCAATAAGGGTGGCATGTAAGCTACTTAAACAAAGCCCAAACCAGAACCGAAATACAGCTACCTTTACAGACAGTCAGGCAGCTGTCAAAGACATCAACTCGGCCACATCGTCGTCTAAACTGGTCCAGCAAAGTCGCAATGAGACTAGACTACACATGTTGTTTTTGTAATCTTACTATACTAAGGATAGCTTTCCAAAAAAAACACGAAAAGTCCATTCCGTAGGTGGAGTTTTTAATTTTCATCATTTAATAAACAAGCAATGTTTTCTGTTCATTTCTTGTAACTATGAGCAACGTAAATCATGATAAAATTTATAATATGAAATGAATTTTTAGCTTTAAGTGTTTGCTTGAGAAAATTTACATATGTATGTACGGTACGTACTACGTACGTTCATAAATGTTCTAAATTGTTTAATTCTCTGGGCACACTCATGGCATTACAAAGCATTTTTTTCTTTCGCTTTATCTGTGATTTATTTATCAAATTTTTGATTTTATAGATTACTTCGATCAAAGAGTGTGATACTATGAAGTTAATTATATATTATATATCAGATTTATGTCACACATAACATCATATTGCATCATATTTTTTGTAAGTTGATTTCTTTGAAAATCTAAATTTATCGAAAACGGCTGCACATATATTTTTTTTAATTCAGCCATTTTTCTTTGATATTTGACTATCTTTTTATAAAATGTTTGTTTGCAAAAAATGATGGAAGTTAATATCTCCCATGGGACTATGTTTTGATTTTTGATTATTTCAAATTTGAACAATTTTTTATGCAAAACCATCTAAAAACAATAGATAATAAATTCAATAAATTTTTTTTGAAAATTAAAAAAACAAAATTCAAGGACAATATGTTTGTTTATTTTTTTTATTTTCTCATTATCGGGTGAAGCAATTTTGTTCCATTAGTATTTTGTTCGCATAACTAAGACAAGATACAAATATTTAGGAAATAAAACCATTATCAAAGGCATTGGTTAAAAAAATGATGCAATTTTCCATTGCGCCTTCAGAATGTTTTGATAACACTCCTTCGATCACTCAATTGAGTGAGTCTTATTTTAAAAATAGATAATCAACTATATAGTTGATAAACAAAGCAAATATAAATACAACGAAACCAATAATTGAAGAGGTGTATCATACAATTTGTTTAAATAGTAGGAGTTCAAATTGATTTATTCAATAAAGCGAAAGTTTGTAGCAAGTGAATATCTAAAGAGGACATTAAACGAAAAGTAAATTTAACAAAATGGCACCTAAAGAAACTACAACAGGTGAACCTGGTGATTGTGGTCTAGAAAATCCAGAATTCAAATGTAATAGATTTCATGGTCACCATGGTTTTTTTTCTCATCACCGAGAGCACGATGAAGGATCTGAAAATTCTGGATTCCACCATCACCATTGGTTCTTCCCCCACCATAGCCGACATGAAAATACTAAACACAATTGTGAATCTTATAGTGGAGATAGATACCATCGTCCGCCTGGATTCTCATCCATCTATCATCCACACCATGGACATCAACTTGGTTGTCATCATGGACACTGGCATCAGCATTTAGGATCACCAAATCTTAATTATGGTCCACCGCACTTCAACCAACATCACTTTGGTCACCATTCGCACATTGGACACCATCCTCATTTTGAATACCATCATCACGGGCCTCCGTGTTTTTTTAAAGGCTGGTAAAAACAAGATAAATGTTTCGAACCATCAAATTTAATTCAAATGCATACAAATTGGTGGTGAACAACATTTACTTAGCAAAACAAAAAAATGGATGGAATAGTTGTAATGAAACTATTTATGTAATAAAATAATGATTTTAAAAATCAAATTGTGTTTTTTTACTTTATGTATTTTGATAATAAAATCCTAGACTTCAACACTATCCACTATCCAGAGAAGTTTTTTTTGTTTTGTGTCTCTAATATGCAATGGAAATGGACTTTTATAAACGGATTTGAGTTTTAAGTGAAATTTTTTAGGTACAAAAGAATTTCAAAGTCGAATCCAAGTGTAACGGAAAATAAACGTTCAAAATAAAATTTGACGAAAAGAAAAACAAACAAAATTTGCGAAACATTCGAAACACGGCGATAACAACAATAACAACACGTTGCCTGTTGGCATGACTGACAACAACACGTTTTTGTTATTCTTTTTTCGTCGTTTTATAGAGACATTTTCAAAAAACTCTTATTAATGGTACCTACCTAAAAACGAATTTTGGCTCTCAATTTACTCTTTAACAACTTTAATAATTTCGATTAATTTGTTTTTAATAAAATATAGCAGAAATAAGTATTATTAATATTATAATATTTCAAATCCACCTTTATATACTCAAACAAATTGAATTGGATTATCACAATATTCATCAAAGAAAAAAAGTTTTGAAAAATAATATTTTTATTTTGAGAAATTAATATCTTTGAAACGGTTGAGCATTTTTTTTAATAAATAATTGCACTGGCCTTTTGGCCAGACATAATTCCAATATTTGATTATGGACTTATGCCCTGCACAAATATAACATTTTTTTAAATTGAACCAAATTTTCTCAAACGAAAGTTTATTATAGAATTCACGAGGATTTAATAATAAAATTAAGATAAAAGATAAAAGTTTTTTTTTTATCATATTTTGATTTAATTATCTTAACTTAATAGCAAATTGTCTTATATTTTATTTTCTCAGACCTAAAAAACTTAAATAATAATAATTCACTTATGCTTGAGAAAATTTAAATAAAATAAAAAGAACAAAAAAAAAATTGTCAGGAAAGAAGAAATTGCAAATTTTTTGAACCGCGAGAATGAAAATTGGTCGAAAAATAAATTGTGAAAAAAGTTTCTAAAAAATGTTCGTCATCATAAATAGTCGAAAAAAAAAGTTATTGACAAAAAAAATATTTTGCCATGGATCAACTAAGTGGAAAGTTTTTAAAACCATAAGATTTGAAATTGAGCAAAAATAATTTGTGAAAAAATGTTCGTCTTAAAAAAAAGCTCAAAAAAACGCAGAAAAAAAAGTTAAAACAAATATCAAAACATATAAAATTTCGTCTGAGTACAATCAAATGAAATTTCTTTGAATCGCCTACAATCAGTGAGTCCATCCTTCCATAGTCTAATCAATGTTGTGCGTAAATATATTTAACTTCCCATAGGGAGTTATTGTAATGGGTCCGATTTGTCAAATTGAAATTTTTGACATTTCTCGACGACGTTTCAAGGTCCCTAGAGCTTATATCAATCATTTTTAGAGAGATGTCTGTGTGTGCGTGTGTACGTACGTCCGTACGTTCTGGTACCATTTTTCGTCGTCGATATCTCAAGAACGAGTAGAGATATCGACCTGAAATAAATTTTATTTTACAGATAATAAGTTCGAAAGAAGCTGAAAGGGCGCTTATTAATATTCAATCAGTTGTTTTTTTACTATAGCAGTTTAAAAAAGAAGTGAAAATTTTGGTTGAGCTCAAATATCTCACGAACAAATAATGCTATTGACTTGAAATAAATTTTATTCGACACATTATGACGTCATACAAATTTGATATGAATTTGGAAAAAAATCGATATACCGTTATTTTTTAAAATCAAAAAAACTAAAAAAAAAATTTTTATAACTCGAATATCCTTAGATGGAAAAACGACTTTAATTTTTAAATAATTTTATTTTACGAAAAATGTTGTTTTTGACTACTGGTGAAAATTTCAAAAAAATTCAATGGACAGTTTTCTTACAAAAAATTAAAAACTACAAAAAATTCTACCAAAAATTGGTATAAATTGTCTTTCGACTCAAATTTCTCAAAAACGGGTAACGACATTGACTTTTTGTTTGTTTTATTTTCTACATAACATAATTGTTAGCAACTGATAAAATTTTGACAAATATTGAATGGGCAGTTTTTTAACAAAAAATCAAAAACTGTTAAAAATTCTAAAGAAAAGTAGTTACAATTGTATTTCAGCTCGAATATCCTGAGAACGAAAGACGATTGTGCCTTCTAAATATTTTATTTTATACATAGTACAATTTTTTATGAAAGGTTAAATTTTGACAAATATCTAATTGACAGTTTTTGACAAAAAATATAAAAAAAAATAAACTAAAAAGTGATAAAATTGGTTTTTCGACTCGGTAATCTCGTTCTCAGAAAATTTGGTAATTTGAAAAAATCTAAATATTATAAAGATTTTAAGATTCCAAATGGGAAGTTATCAGTGTGGGTCACACCCAGCCTCTTTTTATAATTGGAATAGAGAAAAAAGTTGCATAATAAACTTTTAAGCCCCATCATCGTAAGTGATATATTACCCGTCACTTTTAAAAATAATAAAAAACAGAATTCTAATTATCTTTTCAAATAATTAGAAAATGTTTTTCTCTAGTAAATTACTGCTCATTTCAATAATTAGAATTTTTTCTAAATATGTAGTACTAAGACATCTTAATGCTCCAATTATTAAATTTTGAAGGAAACAGTTATACAGTTGGTGTTATTGACAAAAAAAATCGATACTGCCGATCACTGAGAAAAACATTGAAAACACTTGGAATTTTTTTATGAAAACAGTCAAAACATAATTTGGTTTTTTAAATCTTTATTTTTATATACATATATATACTTAAAAAATAGTTTTTGTTCTGTTTTTATATTAAGTTGATGTTCACCACCAATTTGTATGCATTTGAATTCCTTTTGGTGGTTCGAAACTTTTATCTTCAGGTACTTTTTTCAAGCTCCTAAAAAAACACGGAGGCCCGTGACGATGGTATTCAAAATGAGGATGGTGTCCAATGTGCGAATGGTGGCCAAAGTGATGATGGTTTAGTGATCCTAAATCCCCATGCCAATGTCCATGATGATGTTCAGGTTGACGATGATGATGCCTAGAGAATCCATGGCATTTATGATTTTTAACATCGGTATTTTCTAGACCACTAGATCCACTGTGAATATTGGTGTTTTCGTGTCGGCCATGATGGGCAAAGAACCCATGGTGATGATGAAATTTATTGTTTTCTGATCCACCATCGGCAGGTCCAGCAGTTGTTGTTTCTTTAGGTGCCATTTTTAATGAGTCTGTTTTAAATTTAATAAGAAAATGGTTTTCTTTAGATGTTCACTTTTCACAAGCTTTTGCTTCACTGAATAAATTAACTTGAACTTTAACTATTTATATTTGAATAATTTTGAAGACACACCTCCACGATTGAGTGCGTTGTTTATCGTGTTGTGTTTGTTTACTTGATAATTTGATTATTATCTATTTTAAGCATAGGGCTCGTTCTTTTGAGTTATTTGTTGAGCAAAAATAAAGTTTTTTCTGTCGAGTCATGATCAAAGCGTTCTTATAGCAAAATTTGGAATATGTTATTTCTAATGGAAAATTGCATCATCATTGTATCTACGCCTTAAATAATGAATTCATTAATTTCGCAGTTTCAAAAATATTTTCAAATTTATATCATATCTTAGGTACCTACATATTGTGTGAATCGGATTGATTTATTGTTTATTGGTATATTAAACTACCTTTGTATATGAAAACTATAGTACTATCATGGTGGAAGTCGAATGGGGCGACATCTAAAGTGTGCCGGCAACCCTTACTCTTTTTTTTGCGGAGAGCTTATGGAGGTTTTAATTGATATTTTTTGGATGCAATAATCCAAAATATCGTCTCCTCTTGCCCCTACCACCAATTTCCGACGCTTAAAGACTCTTAAAATCAAATTTTACACCTCACATTTTACAGCGCCACCACAAGGGTCGGGGCAACATTAAAAAATACTCGCCATGATAGTACTATGCTTTTCATATACAAAGAAAACTACTTAAAATGTACACCAATCATACGAAAAAGTTTATTTATAAAAATTCAATGCTTACAATATTGTACGCTTAAGGCACAGGCTGAGAAATAGTTTTTTCGTTTGTGATTTGATTAACGTGATTAACATTTGAGTTTTCAATTGTGAATTTAGGGGCATGAATAAAAGAATTCAAGATTGTGCTACTTTCTTTTCTTTTTTTCGCTTTGTTGTTGTAATTTTGATCCCGAGGCGTGACGTCAGCAGAGCCAAAAGAAATTCTTTTCGTTTATTTTGTATGAAAAATTGTAAGTTATTTAAAAATGTATTTAAAGTTAATATTTTTTTAAAATTCTTTTCTTGAATATTCTGCGCTATTCGTTTTTTATTAATAACCACATTAAATATAATAAGATAGGAAGGATTTTTTGTTTTAAAATGAAAAACATACTTAATCATCAGTTTAGCTTCCAAGCATGAGTTTGAGGTATTTATGTTTTGTACTTTGTTTTTTAGCGGATAGTCGTGTCCGAAAATGAAAGATTTTATGATTTTGTGACAAAAAAGTGAAAAAGGGTAAAGTTTATGAGGTTTTTTAAAATTTTTGTTGTGAATAATAGACTATACCACTTTTTTTGTCTTTAAAGTGCAAAAATACTCAAAAGCCAATATTCTTAGTCTTGTCATGTTGTTCGCTGTTTAATTTGTAAAAAAATGAGTGAAATATTCTTTTTGACCTGGTATCATATTGAAATCTAGTTGGCACATAGCAAGACACCTATAAGCTATCCGTCTTTTGATCACTTTTTGGGAGCACTGCCCCGCTAACGCAACTCTGTTGCTCCGCTTAGGGTATGTTGAACTGAAACCAGCAAGCGCCACGATAAATACATAAAGTATTTTGCGGCTTGCACTAGAATATTAACAAATGTATCATGCTTCATGTTGAAATAAAAACTTTCCTCTAAAAATTTTATTTTTCCAAAAAAATGTCGAATAAAAATTTACTAAAATATAAAAATTTGTACAAAAAATCGTCAAACATTTTTTTTCGTGGAACAAGCAAGTGGAATTTTTTTTTTTGAAACGCGAGAATAAATTTTAAGAAATAGTTGTGTCGACAATAATGTTCTTCCTCTAAAGAAAAAGATTGGAAAAAAATTCCCGAAAGATAATTGCCAAAAAAAACTGTAAAAAATTTCCAAAAGAAACCAAAAATTGTCAGGAAACGACCAGGTTCATATTTTTATTGGCTACCTCGTCATTCAGCTATGTATTTACATATTATATCATTAAGAATGTATTTTATTATTTTATTTATTTATTCAGAATACGAATTTTGGGTTTCTTTATTCAATGAAATATTCCATATAAACTATTACTTCGTTTTTTTATTCATTGTGGAACCCTTGGAATGCATTCTTTTTATTCCATGTAAAAGATGGAATAAAAGGAATATTACATGGAATCCGCTAAAAAAAATTGCTGAAAAAACGTGCGAAAGGAAACCATAAAAAATATTTTTAAAAGAAAAATTAAATTAAAAACACTGAGTTGTCTTCCTCAAAAAACATTCTGAGCGACAATTTCAAAGATATAATTATTTAAAAAAAAATCGTCGAATATCAAAAATTTCGTTACGAAACTACTTTGGTTTTTTTCTGCATTTTTGCCAATTAAGGGTACATTACAAGAAACCCTTAATTGGCAAAAATTCAGAAAAAATCAAAGTAGTCTTGATGTGTGAGCCAAGTAAGATTACACAATAAGACGAATTGCTTTAAATTTTGTAGGTGCAGATAATATTCCTTTTATTCGTTAGAGAAAGGTTTCGCTTGTTTATGTTCCAAAACACAATAATTTAAAGTTTATGAATTGCCTCTATCGAAATCGAAAATTATGATGAAATTTATTAGGAAAAGTAACTCAAATTATTCCTGTCCGTTTCTACCCAGTTTATAATCAAGTAACGTTTTATTTAAATATTATGAATCAAACAAAAAACTAAGCACCTAATCTGGTAGTATAGCTTCATTGATTATATTAACAAAACAGAAAAGAACTCACTCACTCACTCTAAACAAACAAAAAAAACACTCAATCATATTTTCGAGATAAAATTTTGTTTTAAAAGCACAGTAAATTGACTCAAATTAACTCAGTTGTATTTTATTTTCCCACTGCAAAGTTACCTACCCGCAAGAAAAAAAATATAAAAAATGTTTTTCTTACTTCACAACAATAACAATAACTATTGGCGCGATCGGCTGAGCTACAAATTTTGCTGCGCAGAAATTCAAAGAGATAGATGTCATAAATTATTTTATCAGAAACGATGTCCAAGTGTATGCTGTCATCGTTGTTGCTGCTATAGTCACTGTGCTACTCTACGGAAGCAAAGTCATGGACCATTATACTATTTTCATAGACCATTCAGTCATGGAATACATTTTTTCCAGAAGTTGGGATTGTTATTATTTTTACTCGTTAATCGTAAATGGTTGTTTTGGTGGTGAAATTGTATGAATTGATAAAAATTAATTTGATAAATTTATTTAAGTTAAAAGGAGAGAAAAATAAAAGTATTGTAATTTATTGAAAAGACTGATATAAGTTTGTTTTATTTGGTTATATTAATGTATGCAGTGTTTTTTCTTTGTTAAGTGATGTGTTGACAAAAAAACACTTTCGGATGTTATTAAATTTTCAGATTTAAGGCAAACATTTAAAATTCACTGGATTAAGAAATGTTCAATTGATGTTTTTTTATTTATTTATTTTTATGTGTTAGTTATTTTTTAAAGGTTTTATGAAAACTGGACAAAACCTATAAGAAATATTATTAATTGCACGATATACAGGGTTTCTTACAATTCGCACGCAGTGTGCACAGTAGCGCTTATTGTAATCTTTGTTTGCAAAAATCATAGCTCTTAAAGGAATAACGAAATCGTTAGATATTTTTGCTCTAAGTAAATTTAAGAAAAATTAAGATCCGTTTCCCACAGGAAATGGACAAAATATTTTAACTCACAAACTGTCAAAAGAACATAATTGAAGTAAAAAAATGGTGTTAAAAAACCAGCTGCGTGTAAATAAAATATTTTATATAAAATATTTATAATAATAATAATATAAGGAATCCTTTTAACAATTAAAATAAAAGACATGTGTCTTGAACGATCGCTTTATTTCAACTAACTTAACAAACAGTTTTAAAAATGGTAATTTACATAAACGAATATATGTAAATGCATAGCAAGATAGGCAACGGTTAAAAGTCATACGATTTTAGGATGATGGTAGCGTTATTTATTTATTTAGGTACATAATGTATTAAAAGTGCGAGTACAGGGTGTTCATGCACATTTCAGTTTCAAAAAAATTAATCTACTACAACTCGATCATCCTGACTTAAAATCGTCCTCGATTTGCTGTATCTATTAGTAATAAAGATTACAATATTACATATTTGAATAACTTCATATAAAAAAAATAATTTAAAATTTTAATAAACGAAATTATTAAATTCTAAAGATTTTCAATTAAAATCATATGAGATTAAACATCAAATCAGACATTAAAAATATATTTTGATTACATAGAAATAGGTATATGTACATAATATGAAAACTTAAGTGAATTTTGTACTTAGAAAAAAGTTAAATATGAAAATGAAAAATTGAATACTATACGAGTATAATGAGCTCTTACGCGGCAACATAAGGTTTCATGTTTTCTGGAGAAGCTACGCCTTCATATGGAACACGAGTTATTTGTAAATTTTCAATATCTTTTATTAAGTATCTGTCGTTTTGAAGAGTTTTAATGATCTCGAAAGGACCTTTATATTTTGCTAAAAGTTTTTATTTATGCCAGGAGTATTGACAACATTTTTAATCATTACATAATCCCCGACTTTATATGTATGGGGTTTCTTATGATGCTTATCATAGTAAAGTTTATTTGCCTCCTGGCTTTGGACAGTGCTTTCATTTGCCTTCTGCCTCAAGGTTTCTAGGTTTCTCTTCTCGCCAACAATTACATTTTGTTCCAGATATTCTCGGATTTTGTCATTAATAATACCTTTTGGTGGAACCCCAAAGAGTAACATACTTGGACTGAAACCCGTGCTTTTATTTTCGATGTTATTAAGGGCAAATTCGACTTTAGCTAGATGTTTGGTCCAGTCACCGGGTTCTACTTCACTTTCCTTAGATAACATAGGTGTTAAGCTTCTGTTAATGCGTTCAACCTGTCCATTAGACTGGGGTGAACTGGTAGCTATCTTAATATGCTGAATGCTATATTCAGTGCAGAAAACTGAGAAATCTTCGGAAGTGAAACAGCTACCTCTGTCCGATATAATACGTGTTGGCTTACTATAAATTGCAAAATAATTTTCCAAACATTTAATCAGCTCCTTTGTACTAGTGCTTTTAACCGCGTATAGTTTCGTAAATTTAGAGAAGCCATCGACAACTAAAAATATGTGCTTTCTCGTGTTACGCACACAGGAAGGTAATGGACCATAATGGTCAACATGAATGGTTTCAAACGGTTTGTCTCCTTTGGGAATGCTATGCAAAATAACCTCCTTTTTGCCAGTTGGTGGGGAGAAGTGAATGCATTTTAAACAGTTATTAATATAGTTTTTAATTTTCATCTTCATAGAAGGAAACCAGTAGGTCTTTTCCAAAAAATTGTAACACTTCTCAACACCAACATGGCATAAGGCATCATGATGTGTTTGTATAACATCCCTCTCCATTTTTGAAGGAACGTAAAAATATATTTTGTTTTTAATCTTTCGATATACTAGCCCACTAACTAACTCGTAAGAAGAGCTTTCTCTTTTTTCCAGCATTTCAACTAAACGCCTTATGGTTGAATCTCTTTGTTGAGATGCAGCAAGTGCATGCTCAAAAGAATCAGGCTCGATTATAAGAATGTTGTGCGACCGGCTTAGAGCATCAACATGCTTCATTCTTTTGCCATCTTTATTTTCAACCTTAAGGGTTATATTATTTTCTTGTAAAAATTCTCTTCCTAAGACTAACATTTTTCATACTATCATTTTTGACAACATATAAACAAATATTAACATAATCACTATTTAATTTAACTTTGCAAAATACCTTACCGAAAATAATCAATTTACTATTATTGATGCACAAGTTGTTGATTGAATCGTCTAAAGGTGTCATCAGGAATGGTGGAATGTAACGTTGCTGCACAAAGTTGATGGGACTTCCAGTATCGATCATCGTCATCGCATCCATCTTCAAGTTGACTGCTTAATCCTCGGTGTTCAGGAAATTGTATTCGAATACTTCATGAAAATTATTCAAAAAAGATGGTGTTTGAACATCGTTCAATGGTTCAGTACTCTTCAGTGCCAAAACTGAATTGGATTGCGGACAGTTTTTGGCGGTATGATCCTTTTTTCCACAAGTAAAGCAAGATCCTTTTTTTCGCCGCAAATTCGGGCAATTGGTGGAAATGTGGCCTTTTTCGTTGCAATTGTAAAATTTGATGGTGACTTGAACTTTTTCTGCAGGCTTCGTCTGTAATGTTGTTGGCATGGCTCTCGCATTGTATGATGTTGACGGCTGGATCTCGAACTTTATTTTTTCATACTTCCTCAAGGTTTGCTTCAAATCCGCAATGGTGTTGGCGGTTAACAGAATTTGTTTGTTGTACATGGAGTCAGGAATACCTTTGATTATATAATGTATGACGTCCTGCTCTTCGATATCTGATTCGGAAGCTATTTCTTGCATTGTAAGAACGTATTGTTGAAAGTTCTCTTCCTTACGTTTCTTCCGACTTCGTAAAGCGTTATGAACATCAGTTGCGGTTGTGTACTGGCAAAACTCAATCAATAAAGCTGCCTTTAACTCACACCACGACCGGCACGATGTTGTCCTCAGGAATAACTTAGCGGTTCCTCTCAGAAGTCTTTTGGCATAAATAAAGCATTCAGATTCATTCAGATTATAAATGAGTTTTGAATCATCAAAGCTTTTTATCCATCTTGCAACTGGGTAGTTGTCGTCTCCAGAAAACGTGTGCAGGGATTCCTCAATATCACGAAAGGAGTACGAGGATCTGGTTTCGTCAATTGGCTTACTTAACTCTGCCAGCTTCTTTTGGAGTGAAATTATTTCTTCCTTTCTTCGAATGGATTCACGCAAACTCTCCAGATGCTGTACTTCAAGATTATCTTCCTCTTCGGCATCGCCGTCGTCTACATTAACGCCGCCCAGAATATTGGGAGGAAATAACTCTTCCATTCGATTTGCATCTAGTTGCGCAATCCCATCCTGCAACCGTATTCTTAACGCTGCCTTTAATCCATTCGTCGACAGACCCAATTCACTTAATTTGTCCTTAAGACTTTGCACAGTTGCAACTTGCAAAAATTCCTCCGCACGTGCTTCTGCCATTTAAATAAATTTAATTCACTCAACGCAGTTTATTAACGAGCAGGTAATTTAAAACAAAAAACGTGTGAGAAAATATAACCACTTCTGATTTATAATAAGGAATCCTTTTAACAATTAAAATAAAAGACATGTGTCTTGAACGATCGCTTTATTTCAACTAACTTAACAAACAGTTTTAAAAATGGTAATTTACATAAACGAATATAAATACATAGCAAAATAGGCAACGGTTAAAAGTCATACGATTTTAGGATGATGGTAGCGTTATTTATTTATTTAGGTACATAATGTATTAAAAGTGCGAGTACAGGATGTTCATGCACATTTCAGTTTCAAAAAAATTAATCTACTACAATAATAATTATATTTTATATGTGATCGAAAAATGCCCCAAAGATGAAAGAGTAGCTCTAAAAAAAAGGTCCACAAGACTGAGAAAATCTGAGGAGCCCTTCACGTCAAAAAAAGCGAACCTCAAAAGTGGAGCCTTTGGGTGAAGCAACGGAGTGAGAGGGTTGTTAGACGGAATTTTTGTTGTTGGTGTATTTCTAATACATCTGGTTTAAGATTTAAACCTGGATGGATGGTTGGAAAAAATAATTGTGATGCAACTCTCTTTTTTTGGTTAGTTTGACTAATATGACGTATATCTTAAAGATCATTTTGCAAAATTCTATGATCTTTAAAAAACTTGAATTCAATGCCAACAAAGAAATTTTTAATAGCACCGATAGTTAATAACAATGAAAATTAGCAAGATCATCTGGATCAGGATGAGAACTTGGATTCCGATGATGTTCTGGAGAAAGACAGTATCGATGATAATGATGATTAGTAATTTTTTTTTTCTAGAAAACTTGATATCCGCTAGAAATGGAACTATCCTACTAATTGCACCATGTATGGAAAATATTGGTATTGGCTACATTCAAACTCATGTTGGTGCAAGAGGCCATTAGTTTAACAAACCATAGGTGGAATAACATCACCACTTGTTTGGCGAAAAAGCAGATCTGGCCAATGATAAATCTGAGGCGATCTAGATGCTTGTTGTCCATAAATAGATTGCACATTAGCACCGTAATAGGTGTCATAGATGAAGGGGAAAAAAAACTTCTCATCTTCTCTGTACATGCCCTGCTCTATTCCAAAGACGTAGAAATAATGTGAAAAAAATATTAATTTTGTTTCTGTGCGGAATGACCAATTTTGTATTATTGTGAGGTAACGGTACGTTAAAAAAAAGTATCCACTAACAAATAGCTAGAAAATCAAGGCTTTAAAATGCGTTTTGTTCTGTGGCGACCTTGTCAGTAGATACACTGTATCATATTGATTTAGGTTCCAAAGCATTTAATAAATAAATACTGTGTAGTCATAGTGAGAGTTTGTTATTGGAAAATAATTTGAATAAGTTTTTTTAGTTTTGTTTTATCTACCGAACAGTTGTGTTCATTATTTATTGTTGGAAATATAGGTTATTACAATTGCCGACGAGGATGAAATGGAATATTAATATTTATATTTTTTTTTCTCAGAATAAAACGAGAAATTTCGGTAATTTTAACAAATCCGATCGAGGGTTACATTTAATTGTTGACCAAAAGCATTAAATTGCGATCAGGAAAGAAAAAAAAAAATATCTGATTGGGGTTACATTCAATTGTTAACCAAAGACATTAAATTGCGGTAAAAGAATCGAAAGGTATGACCATTCAATTGGATATATTTGTACTTAAATAATTACATTAAATTGTTGGATTGGTGTTGCATTTAGTCCTTAAGAAAAGGAGAAAATGATGAGCGCTTCAGGAATAAAACCTTTTCTTTGTGAGACCATCGATAAGTCTTTGTTGAGGTCAGAATGGGAAAGTGGTATCGCTCATTTTTCCTTTACTTAGATTCCGAAGAAATCACCGATCCAGTTAAAAAGAAAAATAAGCTTTTGCATCTAGGAGGACCGCAGTTACAAGAGGTCATTTTTAATTTCCCTGGAGCATTAGTCGATTGTGCTACTACAAAAGGACAATATTGCTGTTGAAGATGTATTCAAGGTGTTGGTTAGAAAGCTAAACGAATATTTTTCTCCAAAGAGAAATTCAACGCTTGAAAGACATTTGTTCAGAACGCTGAAGCCAGATGATGGGGAGAATTTCAATAAATTTCTTTTGCGACTTTTTCTTTTTTCTTTTCTTTTTTCTGAAACAAAACAAGAGATTTCTGAAATAAATATTAAAGATAAAGTTATAGACGCATGGGCTTCTAGCGATTTAAAGAAACGTTTATTGGAAAAGCAACACTCTTTAGAAGAGGGATGTGGCGACCTTGTCAGTAGATACACTGTATCATATTGATTTAGGTTGCAAAGTATTTAATAAATAAATACTGTGTAGTCATAGCGAGAGATTGTTATTTAAAAATAATAAACAAATTTTTTAGTTTTGTTTTATCTGCCAAACAGTTGTGTTCATTATTTATTGTTGGAAATATAGGTTATTACATGTTCCAACTCGATGCGACCACTATTTACAAAGATACAGCTTCACAAAAACACCAGACAGAATCTTTAAAATTACAATTTAAAAAAAAATTAAGATTTAATATTTTTTTGAAAAAAGTCAAAAATTCAATATTTCATGCTTAAATAAAATATGTACATACATTCATTTGGAACAAAATTTGAATTTTGTACGTCCAGCTTGTATGAAACGACACACTGTGCGTCATTTTACCTTTCGCGCCGAGGCGTGGGTGGATAGGGACTTATCTTAGAGGCTTTAATCCAAAGTTATTGGTAAAAATGTGTGTTTCTTTCATTTTTTTATTATTTGCAAATATCTCGACTTCAGTTTTGTTTAATGAAATTAAATTAAAATTTGTATAAGAGCTCATCTAACGATCTAATTTTTATTCTTGGTGCCATTGCAATGACATACAACTTAAATCGCGTTATATTCAAAGGATAGTTTTTTTGTGCTTTAAATCAAAATTATTTTTTGTTATTGGTTACTACATTAATAAAAGAAGTAATAATATTTTTAATTTTTTTACTGTTCGATATAATGGAGGGGAGATATTCAGAAACAAAAAAAAAGGATTGCTTAGTAACCGGTGATCGTAGAGTTGATTTTTTTTAAATTGTAGGTAATTACAAGAGCTACAAAATTAAAAAATTAAAAACTATGTCGTTAGATGAGCTTTTTTATTCATAACAAAAATGCATATTTCAAACAACAAAATTTTGATTAAAATTACTATAACTTTTTCAACAAAAAAAAAAATTGCAATTATATTTTATTACCAATATTTCGATCTCATTTTTTTTTTTTTTTTGTAATACTGCAGCCTAGATATTTGCAACTATGTAATCTCAAATAAAGGCGAAAAATACATGTTTACCAATAACTTCGGTAAAAAAAAAGTTAAATTGCAAAAATAAAAGTGCAAATTTGGATTTACGCCTCTCAGATAAACCAACTTATGTATATCCATGAAAAAAGGATTATGTCTCTGGGCGCAAGGTCAGGCCTTTTTACACGACGTTTTGACTGGAGTAAAATGAGCCACAGTCGCAGAAAAAAACTCACATTTATTCGACATAACTATTTTCACGTAAACTCCTCTGCCAGGAGTTCATTTTTTTTAAATTTTTCTGAATTACCATTCCGAATTTTACAATTCATCAAATAGTGAATCAGGTAATTGGACTGCTAAATCCACTGCTCCCACATGCACATTCCATATATTTTCGTTATCTCGATGTTATGACTTGATTCATTTATTTTGTGTTTCAATATTTAACTAGCTATCAAAATAGCGTTCTGTTAAAATTTTTAATTTGGTTGTAATTGACTCAGACCGCTATTCACCTAGCGCTCATGTGTTTATGAAACTCATAATTCAGAAAATCTTCCCTCATTAGCTCATTAAAAGGAAATACTTATGAGCTAATGAGGGAGGACCTTTTGAGTTATACACATGTCTTATTAACTTATGAGCTCTGATTCAATACCGTCCTTCCAAAACATTGTGTTTAAAACTGGCAAGAGTAATTTGATTTTGCGTGTTGTCATCATCCAGTTTTCTTCGCCTCAGATTCAGTACTGGCAAATCTAACCACAGCTTTATATGTTCTACCGATAACGTCTAAGTATATCATCTATATATCGTAGTAAGTAGCAGAACGGACATTTCATAAATTGTACCAGTTGACTTGCTTTTTGTGTACAATTACTTCAACTAAGATGTTAAAAAGGTTAAAAGATACGCGTCATCTTATTTAAGATTTTTCTTAAGTCTCAACACCAAATTGTTCGGTGGTGTAGTTACCGACTTAGACGTTGCAGCGAGATTTCTCCATTTTCATCCTGCATAAGCGGACGAGATTGGAAGGTATATCGAGGTACGCCACGGCTATTTATAACGGTCTCACACACTAAAACCGACAAAGAGGTGGTGTGTATCGATCTGAAATTCTTTTTTCCTAAGACCACACTTTGTACTTTATTTTTAAAACTCTTTAATTATTTAAAAAAAAAAATCTTTTATGCAACCTTTAATGTTTGAATTTGTTTTATCTTCCATTATGATTTTCTATAGATATAGATCTCCTTATTATAACAATTAGGTCTATATTTCATACCGTGTTTTAACATCATAGTAACAAGTTTCGATAAACCCAAATAAGTCACAATAAATAAACGTAAAAAGCTTTGACCTTTTACATTTAATTTGAATAAGAAAAAAACATTGAATATAATATACATATCAAATCCACTTACCTTATAACAGTCTTTTGCAGTTCAACTAAACTAGGACTCATTTGTGGGTTCGCATGTTGGAATGCTTTTGTTAATGCCTTTTCTTTACAATTAACTAACACAGCCATCCACGCCTTTTGATCGACTTCATCCTCAGCTTGGAAATGATATGGACGATTATCTACATAAACAAAAAAAAAAATCAATTTTATTTTTATTTTTGTTAAATATCAATTAGTCGTCTCTCACAGCTTATTAGGTCAAAGCCTCGTTTATCATCCGGCACTGGTTTGATTTGGCATGTCAACAAATTCACTCGAGTGGGTGCTTTAGTTTCGTCGGCATGACATATATCCAAAAAGCCGTCGGCTGTGACTCGACATCGTCGCTTTTGCCACACCCGACGCACCTTGCCTTCGCTCTTCTTCAGCAAATGCCCAGTCCGGGTAATGCCATGATGTTTATCGCCCTGCAATTGGTGCAAAGAATAACCAGTTCCCTTGTCCGTTGTAACATTCTCGACTCGCTCAAAATCGGGTGTGCTGCGAAGTAATGTTCGCAGATCCAACAAACTGCGTCGATCATCGTCCTGTTTTTGTTTAATACTTTGGAGCTTGGCACTTAAATCGGCGATGTAGGTGCCAAAGTGATCTATGGTTTGCAGTCCGTCCTTGAAGTAGCTGTAAGAGAACAACAAAAGCAAAAACAGGTATTAACTTGAGTCCTGATCAACCTACGCCACCGACACCAGCGACGGTCAGACTTACTTATTCAATGCATGGTAGTACTCGATGAAATGCTGCAGCAGCTCGATACCAGTCTTTGTTTTGATTTCCTTATACTTAAGCAGATACTATAAGGAGTGAAAGATGTTTTTTTTTTTTTGTCTTTTGTTTGTCAACATCAACAATTGCAGAGTATCATTTACCTCGCACGTTTGAAGCTGATATATTCGTCGTTCCTTCTCCATTTCTTCGGCTACGGCAGCAGCATCGATTTCAGTACGCAGCATGCCAGCCTCTTTGGCTTGGGCCTTCTTCTCTTTTTCAATCTTTATAAACTTCGCTTCGTAGTCTTTTGCAGCTTTGTCAAAAGGCCGTTTCATTTCGCCCCTTACACCACGCAACTCTGACTTGAGCATCGAATCAACTGGAAACATGATAATGTTGTTTATGTTTTGCATCTGAAAATTCGAAATTGGAAATTTTGTTATTTGTTTTGATTGAGTGCGCACAGAGAGCTCTGCTATTGGCAAAAAATACAAGAAAAAAAGAACGAAAAGGATTATTTACCAAGGTCTTCATGAGGGCACTCAACTCTTTCGTGACGACTGAAAACTTTAAGAATGCAGCTCCAATGTCGGGTTCTTCTTGGTCGATTACTTTGCCACCGAGCCGTTCGAGGGCACGCACCAGGAACATTTCATTATCAACGTGAGCTTTGAATGAAAAATTAATGGTCGTTAATTTATTTATTTGCTAATTTTTCAACTTACTATTGCCAGAGTTGTGAATGGCTTTAACAGCCTTTTTAAGTTTTGTTAATCCCTCTCTGTCGATTTCCAGGCGCTGAAAATAAAAAAAATATATATTAAATAGTTACAGTTGAAATTTATTTTTTCTAAAAATTTGAACTGTCGATTAAAAAAAATTAAATAAATAATGACAAAATATAATCACCGATTTATTTCGATTCTTCCCGGTTGAAGAAAAAAAGGGTTTGGTCAAAGATGTGATAGGTGTTCAAAGAGTTCAGATTTTTCAGATCGGAGAAGCTACAATTATTAATAACTATATAACTGTTCCAATATAATTTTTTTTTGCAACTTGCCGACAATAGATTTTGTCTTTGTTTAAGAAGAAACATTTGTAAATTTTTGTGTTGTTTATACAATTTTGTATTTACTGTACGCTCTCAGTACAACGAAGATAAAGCTGAGTGTCGAAGAAGTATTCTCGGAGAATATTTCTACCTTTCTGATTCTAGCTATAGGCTGGGGTATTTACAAAGGAAGTTATATATGTGTCCTCGTCTTGACGCCCTTTTCACAAGTTGAGATAATGCCCGTTTCGCTCAAATGGATTGTGTAAATTAAGGATCCCAACCAAAAGGACAAAAGGGGCCTTCTTAGCTTGTGTAAAATGAGTTTTTTTTTCTTCGGCCAAAAATTCCTAGGAATTCGTCAAATCGCAAGTAGGTACTGAACAACGATCAATTGCGGTTTTCAAAAAACCTTGGTGTGTGCTTCTTTCTTTACTTGTTCCAGTGACATAAGTACTCAGGGCACAGTACACAGTTTGACTCGCTTCAAGTGTTGATCAATTGACCAATTCATATGTCTTTTCTTTTCCATATTCAATTTCTTTTATCCTGACAATACTCTCTATGTATGATATGCAGTCTCGTTGCATGTCTGCACAAAACTAGTTAGAAATCGGCTAATATAATTTTTATTGAGTGATAGTTTTAATTTATGAAATTTGTTTGTGTAAGTCCCTTGACACAGAACAGTTAATATTCCTTATAACAAGGTGATTAGCCGATTCCACCCTTGAGCTCTCTCAGGGTATCCGAAGTTGCTATTTGAAATCGGTTGAAATAATATATCAGCTGAAGAGTGCAGCCGTTCTTATTACCTCGCAAAGCCGGCTGAAGTTCAGAGACCAAACGAAAAATTAATCTTACCAGACACTGTTCTTTGGGCTCAGAAGGCAATCCGTTCGGGATATCCCGGGATATTGGCTATACAAATCTTTGATTCATCTGATTACAAAAAATTTCTCCATTTTAAACATGCCTGGTAAATTATTATAGACTATTTTTTTTTTGTTTTTTATAATTGAACTAGCAAATTAAAGCCTCATCTAATCTTATTGTTTCGATTTAGAAGTTAAAATTTTGCAAATGAGGGAGTAGGTAACATAAATACCGATCTTAATGAGCACTTTAAATCTAATGGAGAGTGAATAAATTGAGCCTAAGATTAAATGGCATTTTTTCGCTTTAAGAAACCATTTGTCATCTATAGTAAAGTAAGGAGCGCTTTGAAATTTTTTCAGTCTTAATAGAAAACTAAGTCACTGCGGTAAATTTATTACTTCGAAAAAGCATTTAAAAGGAAGTAACTCCTTGATAGAAACCATAAAAATGTCTTGTTGATTTGCTTTTAATCGGAATTGTAAACTATGTCAGATGGATTTAAGCATTTAGTTTTTTGTAACATGTGCTTGTCAGCACTTCACTTCACCTTGTACTGACAAATTTTATGGACTGCTTTTTTTACAGTTAAGACAATATACTCTTGTTAGGCAGTTAAAACAAGATTTTTGAGATCATCAATCGGAAGTTGTTTATTTATAAAAAATCAAAATAACATCAGTCCCTAAATTTATCGGACAAGTGCCAACAAAAAAAAAAAAACACAATTCGAATCACTGTGATGATAAGAATTACAAAAATAAAGAAAACATTGAACTCTCGTTATGAACTGGCAATGATATCCATTATCAAAAACAAACATGTATGCATTGCATAATTTAAAAGTTATTCCCCTGGATTCATTTAAATAAACGGAAATGCATAAGTTAATATAAAACTGATTCTTCTTACATTCTTTAATTACATATTAATTGATCTTTGCTTTGTTTTTGTGTTTTTCTAAGACTCTGATTATCTTTAGAAGACCTTCTTAGACTGCAAACTACTTTTGTTGACTTTGTCTGGGCATCAATGATGGCGCAAAGAGTACACAGAGGAAACATGGCATTAAAAATATCTGAATGACTACGTTCGTTTCAAATACAAGATTATTGTTGAGTTGCAAACTGATATCTCTCAAACCAATTAAATTACAAACAAAGAAAATACAGTTCGACGTCATCGAGCCAATCCAGTCAGAGTCAGTACAGTACATAGCCAGGTTAAAGTTAAGCCACACAGTGCAAGTGCATAATACAAAATGCCCTCAAAAACTTGTAATTCTACACATCAAACGGCACACAATGACCGCGAAGTTGAGCCTCGCGCACAGAGTGTAAGAACCTTTATTTTATTTGTGTATCAAAATTGGTGTTGATAACACAAAGAGAGGTTCCAACAGAGCACAAAACTGAACCAAGAAACCAAAAACAAAAACAACAACAAGAAAAAACAACAAAAAAAAAAACACAATACGAGTACAAAACAGAAATAACCTATCTCTGAATCATTTCAAAGATTCAAGATCCGAAACCGAGGCGGTACCCACCGGCTACTTTGTTTAACCTCATTGATATGCAGTTTTTAATCTCTCTCTCTATCCACCACCCCCTCCTCTTAGACGAAGCTCGAGCGCACTCAGTAAATATTTGTACGATTCGCAATTCGTGAAATGTATTTCATATACTATTTATTTTACTTTTATTATTCTCGTAGTGAGTCGTTACTGCTGCTGAAACTATTGACTTAGCTTTGTGCAAAGGTATGGCCGTATTCTTAAACAGTGTCATGAAAAAGTTTCCGCCCATAATTTTTTTTTAAGTACTCATATGTATACTCGTATATTGTTTGGTTTAGTAAACCCAATACAGTGTAATTTAGAGAAGGAATTCATGCCTTATGAAAGACAGGCATCTTAGGCTCGGCAAGCTTAGGCCTCTTACTCGTGTCACTGTAGGCACCAGGAAGCCCTCGGGAAGTCGGGAATCTGTTATTAGATTGCTGCTTTCAGAAGCTTCATTTTCTGGGAAGCAAAAAGTGGACCCGGACTGCAATACGCGTCACCATCAAACATTGTTGCGCCACAACGGAACTTTTTCCGATGAGGAGAAACACCTCAAAGCAGAGCTCATACTAGCAGCGCTAAACAATAGAGTGAACTATTTCAATCATTGATAAAGCTAAGAACAAGAGGGAAAGGAATGACGGCCAAGCTCCCGAAGAAAGGAAAGACTTGAGGAGAATTTGCGTGCAGGAAGTAGACCGCCTTCCCATACGAGTTTTCTTGATTCAGTTCACCTTAGACGCTCAAGCCTTTTATCACATCTTATACAACTGATCCTGTACGAGTATATGCAATGGAAAAAAAACTGGGTTTGGATTCAAAAGTCTCCCAATTGGTGACTAAACTAAATAATCCAGAACCATCTTAATACTTTTGGATTCTACTGTAAAAATAATTATAGCTGCAGCACATCTCTCGTTTGCAACAAAGAGGATAATAAAAAGTAAATATCAGCAGTGCCAGTAGTGTGGTCTTTCAAATCGCTGCTTGAAATAGGCTTAGAGCGAACATAGGCAAGAGCAGAATTCTATGATTGCCAAGCCTATACTTGGTTATATTTAAGCTAGATATTTCTATATGCATTCGCAACTACAAATCGCACAGATGTGACGTAATCAAGAATCAAGTACTTCACCAAGCCAAATGAACAAGTGGTTGACTGGACATTTTCATTAGGAGCGCATTCGTTCATATCACTTAAAGAGGCAAAGTATTAATATGGTTGTAGATATATCTATAGTTAAATTATACTGATGGTAGCTTGTGAATAATTTGTTCTAATCAATTGAATATCGCTGGCGTTGTTGTTGCTGGATGGTTGCTTTTGTGAGTCTCGAGTGTGTATTGTATAGTATAAAGTGTGTGCCTTCACTAACTTCGAGTCAATTTGAAAGCTTAGAATGACATAATTTTAAAATGCAATTTGTCATTTAGTGCGGCAGTCAAATACAAGGTCAACTTGCATTGGTGGCCGCGTATAATTTTTGTTTGATAGCAGTAAGAAATACGAGACCGATTGGAAATAAAGAGTTTAAGTGAAGTATTTTTTTGATTGGTCGTTTTATCTGTTCGTTTATTTTCAATGAATGTTCAAAAAAATGTTTGTATAGTGGAAATTTTTTTTGTAACACTTGAACAACTGGATGCTAAATAAGGACACTGTACATAATTGAGCAGTTTTTATTCTAATTGATTAGATTGATTTGCAACGTTTCGAGTGTTGATTTTGCATATGCGATTACTTGTAAGCAGGTTCTTAATTCTCAAACAAAAGATTGTTCTTAAATAAATTCTTCTATATGTACATTCAGTTAAAAGTTCTTATAATTTATGAGACTTTTGACAGAATGCAAAAGTTTTAGGATAACGAAGTAGGAAAATGTTTGAAATTGTTCAAGAAGTTAAAAAAAAATTTAACTTTTTGACGAGACCAGTCCCAGACCAGTCACGTCTCGTGAAATGAGATGGTTAAAAGAACTTCAGTTGGATTTCTCAGGTCAATTTTGATAGTGCTTCCAAGTCAGGTCAATTCAAACTTTCTGTCAAATCCTTCCAACTTTCCATTTATGTACCTTCATTTAATTTGTTTAAAAATCAAATTTAACTTTAAACTCTAGAATTTTTCGGTGCTTTGCTGTTTCATATGAATATGCATATATGTAGATACTTTTATTGTTTTCTTACGGTTTTTTTGTATAACTTTTTTCCCAGCTTCGCGATTTTTGTGATATACTATTGATAAACCACAAGTTTGTATCAACCACAAGTTAGTGTCAACCATAATTTTGTATCAATCTCAAATTTGTGTAAACCAAGAACCACAAGTCGTTGTCATAATAAAACAAACACACCTTTTTGAACCATTTTATTCGGAGCTAAATCAAATGTCAATTAAAAACGGCAGACGTCTGAAAAATAAGTTTTTGTGTGTCTGCCCTGCCTGTTGCTCGATCCAAGATATATAGAAAATGGTATGTTATTGCACATGTCGTTATCCTGTCTCTTTCAATCATATTGTCACAGAGTGACGTAGTTCGCAAAACAATTTAAAATGTATTGTTTATACAGCCTGCCCCTGCATGAACTACTTAAGTTAAGTTCATTTCTATGAAGTTTGATCATATGTTCAAGTCATTGTTTTGGGCTATGGCCTTGTGGGTATATATGTAAAAGTTCAGCAATTTGTTCTAATAGAAAAACTAATTGTAATGTGGGTTTAAGGATACTCAAGATCCTTATAGAGCCTTGCTGCAAGCACCAATCGATAGTAAATTTTGTCTGCGTACTCAACTCAATTTGGCCAAATATTTTTTATCAGCCTTGTTGGACTAAGTTTCGTAGATTTAGTTTAAAGGAATTTGTTTTTGCTTTTCTATCAAAAAAAAATCTTTAATCATTTTGTAAAATTTGGTAGCTATAGTTTTCACTATGTCGTCATTTACCTCATTTATTGAGAATAGAATGAAGATATCAGATTTTTTTAAATGTGGAACATTTTGAGATTTTTTGGTACAGCGGAACACAAACGCACTACCGCTTATATAGTAAGACTGTTATTTTATTCCACTGTACATCGGAATCGGATGTGTACTAAAAAATTTTGTTGGGACGGAACATTGGTTCTATATGACATTTGGGCAGTTGCACCAAAAATCCATTAAAACCAGTTTTTGCTAAAATGCTCATAAAATGGGAAAATTTGCAACATTTGCAAATCAAAACACATGCAAAGCAAATGAAAAATGCAGTTGAAATGTCAAAAGCATTTGTTTGCGCAAGATATTTTTGACATTTGCACAAATACATTTGCGCATGAAAATGAAATCTAATCAAAGTATTTAGAGACAATCTGCTTAGCAGGGATGTTTACGTTTGCATTTTGGAACTGTTTGCTAAGCATAATTTGCACAAGATTTGTGTTAAGGAATTTGCCCAATGTATCAGCCAGATAAGTTTGTCTTGTTGCACTATTGGACTTTAGTGCTTGCAAACGATCCCTGGATTTTATAACCTTATTTTTAAACTGAATGAAAAAGTTTTAATAATAGAAGAGAAATAGCAATATGAGAGATATCAAACTTCATTGAAAGCCCTTCCAAAAACTGCAAAAATAAAATTGAACCATCATTGAAAAAGATAGGTAGACAAAATCGGTGAATACTTCAAAGTTAACATTTCATATGTTCGTTCGTTATTTCCAAGACTCCGACAAAATCAGTTATAATACCTTTTATTCTGAAATATCGACCCAGTTTCTGAAATAATGACATTTTTTTTCACTTTCCTTGTCCCAAGTCGAACTTGAAAATTAATCTGACCTTCCCTCTATTATAATCTTATTGCTCAACTATATTACATTCCTGTTACACTTAAGCATCATCTCATAGCCCCACAATAGTAGCCCTTCACTTTAATCAACCAACTAATTTGCTTTTCAATCTACTACAAAAACAATAAAGAAAAAAAAAACATCTTTCACAGCTCTTGCCGCCCCAATTACCCTTAATTAGCAATAAAAAGCCACAATCTTTAGATTTAAATTCTACTTGGTGTCACTTGGATAAAAATCTCTACTCGACCCATTGCTGTCATCTCTGGGTGTCCCTTAGAAAGTGTTAGATGTATAATGTATGTATATGGAGAAAAAAGAAACAAAAATAAAGCAATTTAAGGAGGGACATAATATTCAATTAAAAGCATATATAAATATTTGGATCAGAACTAAAGTATAAAGTAGCCCAAACAAACAACATTAGTTTTGTTTTTTTGAGGTGGTAAATTACTCACGAGTAGATGCAAAAAAATGATTTAGTATTTCCACTATTTATGCTGTTTGTGCGAGTAGAATTTCAGTTAGTTGTGTGCTCCTGAGTCATCAAAATAAACACAGCTTCTTTTGAAATTTAAAAAAATATAGACTTTTGAGTTAAAAGAAAGGCCTGCCTTAGGCCTCTGTTTTGAAGTAGTTTTCAGGGTAATTTTTTTTTTGTCCGGGAAAACTTTTTCACCTTCAAATTTGAAAATTTATCATTTTTTTTTGTTTCTAACCTTCAATTATCTATGAAATAAACTTGAGTATTATTTTTATTTGTATATATTTTCCTAAAATGCTCTTTTAGTTTTTTGCCTCTAAAAAAGGCCGATAAATATCATTTTGAAATTTAAAAATGCCATAGCCAATTGAATTGAATAGGCAATAACTTGCTTAATTCAATAGTATAGCTGTCAAAGTTTGAAAGAAAATACAATGGTTACAATGCGAAGGAGGAAAAATATTTACTGCGCTAGTAGTGTGGCAGATAAACAACTTTAACATTTACATTTCTTTCTAAACACAAATTTACTCAGTGTTGTTATTTACATATGCACATTTATTTTATAAAAAATATTTTGAAGCTCTCTCATAGTTGCAAAATATTGCAATCTCTAACGAATGTAATTATTAAAAATCATGAACTGAATTCAATTTAAAGGTAGCATTTATTGAATAAACTTTGCGATTGCATCTCCAAATTATACAATCACACATTAATTTAATTTCAGAAAGATTGCAATAATTTTAGAGTTGAGTGAAATAAAATTCCGAGATCGAAAATTTAATTTAGGCGTTTTTCAACCGCGGCCTTATTTCCATCCGCTATAAACTGATTGCCATCTTTTGGCACTTTAAGTTTACAAAAAGAATACAATCAATCGATTGTTGATTGATAAAATCGGCGAATAAATTGTTGAAATATTTTTAAGTGAAATTAATGTTTATTGCATAATTTGAAGTTGCATACGCAAGATGAAATAGTCTTTTACATCGCTTTTTAATAGCTTTGTTAAATTCCGAAACATTTCAATATTATTTAATTTATCGAACTGTCCGAAGGCATAGAAGAGCAACACGCATTTCAAATTGAATAATTGTGTATAACAATGCTGCACAAAGCCGCACGTCATTTTGTGTTTATATTTTTCCTGGCACACCGCTTCTAGATCGTCATTGCCATCGGAGACATTAAGTAGATCGAATTTGTGGTGCATTCATTGTGTTCAAGCAATAAAGATGAGGAGCCAGAATAAGTGGAATACACATTGACACTATCTCAATCAACAATGTCTACGTGCTTATGACTTAATTAAAATACTACATATGTATAGGCAAATAGCGAGACACCCATTTCAAAGGTCATTCATTGACTTTTAATAGAAGGTTAAATTTTTGTAAGCTCTGTTCGTGTGCCACAAGGGTTGGCCAGCCGATGCATGTGGCGAGTTTTGTACATACCCTTAAAAAAAATCATTTGAAGCAAAAAAAAATACAAGTTGGATGAGTTAAATATGGACGTAACTTATTTGATGTGGGAAGTTGTTTTCGTCAAATCGGTGGTGGCGGTAGTGGTGGTGGTCGAATGGAACAACTTAAAAATAAACCCCTTACTCAGGGTGCACAATACACACTATGACTATAGTATCATAAGGCAACGAGGGGGTTAACATGCAGTGTAGTAAAACTGCACTTTATTTGCATCTTTTAGCTCAACTTGTAACTTCTACCTGAATAGATATTGTACGGAGGAGGTTGGTTAGTGTTCTTGAACAAGCACTTGCGTCACAAAAAAATGTACTATCTTATGTAAGACAACACAACGATGATGTTCGTTATGTTCAGTGCCATATGCACCTTCGGCAATTTTGATGTCTTTGCCTTGTCATCCTCATCGTGTCGTCAAAAAATTCAGGAAAAATTAGAAAACACAAATAAATGTCCAAGCGCATGAAATTTGTTAGTTTCACAATAACAAAAATAGTTCTGTTCTTTTTTGTTTGTCGTGTTTTAGGTGCTAGAATTTTCAAGGTAAAATCGATTTTCTTATTTTAGGTTTTCTTTTATTTTCTTTTAGGTGTTGTAGGTATGATAAAAAAAAGAAAGCCTTTTATGTTGAGGAATGTTGCTAAAGGTGCGAGTTCTTGGGAGTTTACGTGAATAGGAATGATTTGAAGTTTGGGATTTAAAAATAGTCCTGAGTTGACATTTTTTTTTTAGATAGGTATAAGGTATGTATGTATATTTTTATTTCTGTGGTTTTTTTTTAATTCACTAATGGCCCTGTGTAAAAACTTTATTTTCTTCGATAAGATTAGAATAGGTTCATACATTATGTACATATGTTAAAATAATTCTTAAGCAAAAAAAAGTTGGTGTGTACTTTTTTTTTAATAAGGAGATTGATAAGATAACATCAACTTTGTTTACCATGGAATCTTAAACATTTCTTAGAACGTCATTTATAATGTCTATAATTATTTAATTGATTTCATAATTTTAATCTTAATAACGTTTGCGTTGTATCGCTCGCAATTTCTCTTCGTTAGAATCAAGGTGGAGCTATCATAGTCGGAGGGCAAGGTATTAGTAGTCGTATGAAACTTAATGAATACATGGAACTTATATGACGCCCCCATTATTACGATTTGGAGTTTTGGTTTAAGTCTACGCAAATTTTTGATAAAAACACTATTATAGTTTTATCTTTAGAAAGGACAACACCGCACAAATATTTCAGGTACTCGCATAACTGTCAAAAAACAAAAATGACTGATTATTGTGATTTCTTTAGAGAACAAAATTACACTTATATAACAACAAATATAAACAGATTAGCAAGTGAAGCGTCAAAGGATCAGCCTTTTATACCGATTTTGATAGATACACAGAACTAAACCAAAATGAAACTCAAATGACTTTCAACCTACAGTTTGATGTCGAATTTGAACGGCACTTTATTCTTGAAGAATTTGTCAATTTCTCATAAGAAGCAACAGCCAGTGAAAAAAATGTCTGTTTTCTGATGAACGAGGGTGGGAATGGAACCCAGAACCCTGACAAGGCAGTTCTACATTCTGGTTCAGTTTTTTTTTTTTTTTTTAAGAATCTGCAATAAAGAAATAGAAAACGTCATAGAATTTACTTTGGTACACTGACAGAATCGTTAAGTTCTATATGAGACGGTGTTTACCTTTAAGGTACAATAATAAATTAATAGTCGGACACTTCCGGAAGTCAAACTAACATTTGATGGAATACGAATACAAGAGAAGAGGTGCAATATAGCTAAGTTCTCCAATTGACGGGTCTATTGGCCTTAAGTGAAACAAATTGGGGCATATCTATTAATAGTCATTTGCTTAGCTCAGGTCGACTTTAACGCGAGTTAAAACCAAATCAATCAAAAGATAATGCTCCTTTTCATGTCCAAAGCCGACAATTCAGGTTGAGTTTTTCAGTAAGTTATTTTGAAAAACCGCACTACCTGAACTCCACCGAGGTGCATCTGATTTTACCAGGTTTTCTAATTATGACAGCAAACTAAAAATGTTTGTGCTAACAGAATAAATCGAAGGTGATATGAAAAGGGAAAGTATTTTTTAGATAATAATCACAGAAAATAATCTAGCGGCTGTAAATCGCACGATCTAGTAGGTAAATTCACAGGTCCGAAACGTGAAACTATGATGTTATCAAAAGTTCCTTTCAATAAATCAATTGTGACACGAGTTCTGTGACATGTTGCGCCGCGCCGTCTTTTTGAAACAACAGCTCCAGCACATCAAGGTTTTTCAATTGAGGAACGATCAGAAATCATAGTCTGATCCACTATGTCATTGACTGTCACGTTCTGGCAGCACCGTTATTAAAGAAGTACGGACCAATGATTTCACCGGCTCATAAAGCACATCAAACATCTGGATGTAACGGTGTCTTAACATTTTACTATCCCTTAAAATACGACGGTTGTATTTATTGACATAGTCAATAATTCGGTAAACGGAAATCTTGTTTTAGGTCCATTCACCGAAAGTAACTAAACTAAACACAATAAATCACTTAACAGCTGTTAATATGGCCGCCAGTTAAAAAAGTGTTGCTAACTTAAAGTTCTATACCTATAAAAAAAGCTCTTTAGAAACAGTCTTCGAAAAACAATATTAAGAGAGATATGAATTCCTATAATGCATGTCTCCAGTAATGTGGTACAAGACTATTGTTGTTTATAAGCCACGTCATAACTGGAAGAAATCATCTTTAAGTTGAGTAGATTTGTTTCCTAAAGTTAAACTCTTATTCGGATAAGATAAATACATTTCTTTCTTTTTTGCTTTTACTTCGTGATATTTTTTGTATCTCAAATAAAATTCATATAAAATATTTGAAAAAATCAATCTAAGCCAATATAATTGCACATTGAATCATCAGAAAGTACTTAGTATATGCTTTAGTATTAAGCAAAGTAACCACGTACCTAAATGACTAAGAATATTGAATTCCGATGGCAATATTATATTATTGTTATTTCTGTTTAATGCACTATAAATAAACGATGAATTATCCAATCCGAGCCATAGAATTCTACAACAACAAAAACAGAAATATTACATACATACATAATATAACAAAAACAACTTTTGCCGTAAAAACAAATAATTCAACCTCTGCCATTATCATGAAACTTCCGCTTTCAAATATGTGCGAATAAATAAATAAATTTAATTTTCATTTCATTTCGTTTTTAATTCACAAACACACCCATAGGAAATATTTTAATGGTGACCATATGTTTTGGATAATGCAAATATGAAATATTATTTTTGAAAGATCAAAAACTGATAAAAGCGCGGTAACATCTTAAACAAAAATAATACACACTTTGTATAAGTTTTTTTCGGAAACAGGTTTTGAATCAAATTAGTTTCTTTTATTTAATAAAAGATTACTAAAATAGAATAAATATCGAAACACAGGCCAAAAAATAAAAGTACCAAACATACATAGATTTTGACAGAACTCCAAATTTCGGGAATTTTTTTTTACCTTAAACTCAATAACAAAAATTAATTTTTAGTCACTCGTGAATTTCAAAAGCCCGTTGTTTTGCGTGTAACCACTTTTACTCTTATAATCTTATTTATGAACTTCTAGGTTTTCCTATTCATTAATTAATTAATTCTGCAAGATTATCAACTTTCAGAAATAAAGTGCCTCTAAATTCAGCCGTTCAGAATTAGAATAAAATTGCATCGTCCTACTATTCCTGCTGTAACTACTACCAAGGAATCGATAAGATATGTAAGTCACTTATGTATAATTATGTCCTGTGCCGAAGTTAAGCAAATTCGACTGAGTGAGATAAGTCACTTTTTATTGAAAATCGATTTGGTTACTAAAAGTGAGTAAATGATTTTCTGTTTTGTTGTTAAATGTTCGTTGCTTTAATTTGTTTACTCTGTCTAACCAATTGCTTGCAAGTATTCGAACTTAAATTCCGACATATCCATTTCACTTAATAGCAAAATCTCGGCGAGTTATTTCATTTCACTCGTGTATATATATTTACCTAAATCTTGACGATGGCTTTTAACGACCCGTCTCGTTCCCTTTTGGAATTGCTGCAACAATTTGTTTCCAATTGGAAATGGTTAAATCGAAAATCCCATAAAAATTTAAAGTTGGCCTTTGGTGATTTTAACGGTGAAGCGGTGGCTTAAAAATTAAAATCTAAATTTTCTTTTTAACCTTAAATAATAATAATGACCGATTGCACCAAACACTTAATGACGTTTGTACAATACAAACAACGTCATTTTGAAATTTAAAAGAATGTTAAATATTGAAACAACGCTGGCAATTCAAATTAATTTCTTTTGACTATATTTTTTGTTTTTGACATTCAAGTTCATCATTCCGCATGTTTTTGAGAGGATTAATAACATTGTGAACAACATAATATGTAGTTAATGCAAAACTCTAAACTTGTTTGTGTGTTTTTTTTAACTTTAATTCGCAATCTGTAATTTTTTTTTTTAAATTCGGAACAAATTAAGAGGAAAGTGGAAAATGTTTTGCCAGTGATTAAAAAAAATTATAAAAGCGTTTATTTGTTAGCGAATTAGTACAAATTTCAAAAGTTAATATCAAATTACATAAACAAACTAGATTTAAGAAAATTTGCACAAATAAATTTACTGTTTCATAAAAATACTTTTTTTCTATTCCCTGTAATTACATATTGTAAAACCAGTTTCCATTTCCAAAATTTCCTGTATTTTGAAATCATCAGAAATATGGCCACCTTAATGATAAATAAATATTTCTATTTCATAGATATTTATATTTCATATAAAAACAATCCAAAGCTAAAAACAAACCCATAACTGGCTATGAATAGTTAAGCAACAAATTGCAATGACGACGATTCATTCAACTTCACCTAATATTATGGTGTATATCGTTGTCGTTACCAATTACCTAGTTTTTATTCGAACTTTTTTTTTTGTTTTAATTCTCTCGAAAATATTCATAATGACTTGTTCAACTGGCACGTATGTTAGTTTAAGTTACTTATGATTAAAAAAAAAAACTGAATTAAGCGAAACCAAAAAAAAAAAAATGCAAACGATTGGAAATAAGGTCAATAAAAATAATAATTGTTGACAAACATGAGTTTTTAGGTTTTGTTTATGTTTGTATTTTTTCTGTTTCATTTTAATAGACCTTAATTATATAGGTGTCTGGGATTTAGATACGGTGTATGCTAATGTCGTGCTGGGAATTATTATTTGTTTTTTTTTGTATCTTTCTGTGCTAATTGTTTCAAATTTTCTTGGCATGGCGCTCATTTAAAATAAATATTTATGAGAACTAAAAATAATGAAACAGGGTAAACCTTTTATAAATGCCAAGCCTTCGCACTAAGTTATAAATACATGTGCATAGTATGTACAATTGTACATACATATTTATCTTGAAAAAAAAAATCAAAAATTTCATTCAGAGATTTATTTGACAAATTTTTTGAAAAAAAAATATAAATAAGCATGAAGTACTTATTAGTGTATCGTTTACTGTTTTTGACTACTTGAATTTGTAAATTATTTTTTGACATTGACCTACTAATGTATGTATATAACTAAGCATGGACTGTTATGAGCCAATTTCAAGTAATTTCCTCCTATGACTAAGCCCCAGTAGCGCTAATAGAGCAAAAGGTGACATTACCTGTATTTTTTATAAAAAAAATTCTTTCTTGAGTCTTGAGGGCAGCCTTTGTGGTAATAATGGGCGTCCTCGCTGGATGATATTTTTTTAGCACAAACTTAAGAAAAATTTTAATTAACAAAAAAAAATTAAGACAGTTGATTTTAAGAAACTCTAAAATTTGTCGTTAGTTTCAATGGAACAAGAGTTAACAGTTATTTTAAATTTCCGTGGGCAGTGGGATTTTTATTTCGTAAACCACCCCTTAGTTAATTAAACTCAGTTAGGACTCCTATGGGAATTTAACGCGAACATTGGACGCTTTTTGTGGTCGTATCAATGTTGAGACAAACAAAATAAAAATAATATAATACATATTTATCGAGCTTACCTCAAGTTTTTGTCCGACTAAGAACTAGTTTTTTTCACAGCTGATCTTTTCTGATCTTTCAAAGTGTCAGTCTTTTACATACTTAAGTACCCTTTGCATAATATATTGCAAAGCATGGTGCTATACAGAACGATCCTGATTCTTTGATTATTTTATTCATTTAATTAATTGATACGCGTAAAATATGTTTTTTTTTCTGCTTATAAATATACAATAAGAAAAATAAAGATTACATTTTCTAAATATAACCATGATATGTTATATACATTTATACATCTTTTCATTGCAACACATTTAATTCTTAGAATCAGGAATGATATTCAATCAATTTGTTAATAATTCATCTTCAGCGTTATCTAGCCGGATTTGTAATTTTAATTTTCAACACTAGCCCAATTTATATTGTGAATGAATCACATTCTTTTTAAAATGATGATGTGTAAGCAGTTTCGATTTTTCGAATTGGGATATCTGTCATTATTTAAAATTAATCAAAAAATATGAAAGTTGCCAAAACTTGTCACCTGAGAGCCTAATAGCCAATTTTCATCAAGCCAAATGCGGTAATTTCCTTCATAATATCAAAATTAGCACCGTAATTATTTCATTTCCCATATACATTCACATTTCCAAATAAGGTAATTTCAACCAAATTTGCACGAAATTATCTCGGAAATTTGATGAACGCATTCAGCAAAATATAAATTCGGATTTGATTGCGAACCAGCCTCATACATTTGAAATTTCTCTATGAGCCAGAAAGAGAAAACAATAATGAACTTGAACTCAAGTTAGCAGAACGTTAACTATTGGAGCACAATTTTTTTTTGAGCACTTAATAGCATTAATTAAACACTAATTAATGCCATCAAAAAAAGTTTGTTTTGCTGGTTACTTGAGGGACATGAGAATCATCGCACTTTTTCGTTTTTCATGACACGGGAACATGGTCAGAAATAAACATACATGAATGTATAAATGCATGATGCTCGAGAAGAAGTTTCATTGTTCTTGAGAGGAACTTTTAATTTCTTCATTATCATTGGTACTCAGGATTCATTAACCGGTATTTTCAAGAAATGTCAAAAATTTCCATTGCCTATCATATGATATTAATTAGTTTGAAGGAGCTAGAGTTGTTTTTAAAAAACAACTTGTGGTAAGTGATTGTAAATTACAAGTGCCGATAAAATAATAAACTTTAAAAAAAAATCTGTACTGTGGTGTAAGACGTAAGGCGTGATAAAAACAACCTGATAACGATGGTGCAAAAAAAGCGGCGAAGTATTTTTAGGTTAAAAGTACTCACTGTTCAAAATATCTAAAGTACTGATTACAAAACAATAATAAAGGTAAATAAATCGGAAAAATTAAAGTTCAACAAAAACCAAACAAAAACATAAATTACACTGGCCACCTTCGGAAAATATACCAAGCGATCCGGAAAGGTTGAGATGGCTCTAATTTGGCAGCATCAGCTGATTTATTTAAAAGCTAGATACATACATATCTACGTATATCAGGATTGCTTCAGATATTTTTCTGAACAAGCCCTTTACTCAATAAATCAAATCCGCTTTTGTGGTAAATTCTATTATCTGATCAAGCTTAAATGGTAAATTTTAAGAGCATTAAGCACCCATTCTGTTACAAACAGGCTAGTTGTTTTGGCACTAAGTGAAAC
Organism: Syrphus vitripennis; assembly: GCA_958431115.1. Taxonomy (NCBI): domain Eukaryota; kingdom Metazoa; phylum Arthropoda; class Insecta; order Diptera; family Syrphidae; genus Syrphus; species Syrphus vitripennis. The sequence goes on along the minus strand of OY288109.1, from coordinate 75,993,408 downwards.
CCAAGAGGTGAAATTACTGATCCTGTTGAATTTCAAATTCACGGGTATAACTTAGAGCCATTATTTCTTCTCGACCATGGTCTTGCCGTCTACGGAAGAAATGATGTTGCTTACCAATTTCAAGCACAATATGGTCCTAGTACCCAACCTAGTAGTAGTGATGCTCTGTCTGAATCTATCCAAAGAATTGTTTCCTCGCATCCTCAGTGAAATTTTTATTACGGGCGATTTCAATGTAAACAATTCATCTTGGCTTCAACATACGGGCCAGACAACACCCGAAGGTGTATGTGCTGAGATCTTCGCTGAGTTTAATCACCTTACTCGGCTTGTCAACGAGCCCACCCGAATATCGGACTTTATTGGCCGAGCCGAAAATACTCTTGACTTGTGCCTTACCTCTGACCCCGATAAATACACAATCAGTGTATTAACACCTCTAGGCACATCTGACCATAGTATCATTTCCGCAAATTTTTCGTGCCAAACAAATCCAGTTAGAGAAATAGTGAGAACCGTTTTGTATTACGAGAAAGCCAACTGGGACGGCCTCAATAATTTGTTTAGGATCTTTAATTAGACACTATGCTTCCTCGGCAGTGACGTAGACTCCAGCGCGGATATGATTATTTTGGGAATAAGAACTTTTATCCCGAATAGGGCTAAAAAAACATCATTGATACTTTTACGTCACTCGAACACCGACGTAACGTTTCTCACTCTTTTATCGTTACTTTTACGGTAAGTGCTCTAATGAAATAGCCATTTGCATTCTTCCTCATTAACGGTTCAACTCGCGCTTCCAGGAATGCTCATCATTCGGCGGTCGGTCGTACTGTCAAGTACGGGGATTCGTTTTTTAGCCGTAATGTACTGAAATTCAAGACTAATGTTCACCGACATATCCTTTCAAATCCCCTCCTACTTACCTAAAGCTCGCACTGTGTCTCAGACATATAAAGGGTACCTACATAAAATCGCCTTTAGTGCGCGCTAATTATAAAAAAAAAAATTTGTCGTTAGATAGAAAATAATCCAAGTGAACATTGTTTTTTTTTCAATATGTCTTTTCTTTAATATTGGGCGTTAGTTTTTGACGTAATTAATTTCTGCGGATATTATTTTATTCAATTTTCACTTTGGAACAGTTATAAAATTAATAAAATGGTATTTCAAGGTATGTTTTCTGATTAAAGCCTGGTAGGTATACAATTCCTCTTTTTCCTCTTTATCAAGAGAACTTACAAAAAAGTAATGTTATTACGATTTATAAATTTTTTTCAATTGTTAACAAAAAAAAAATACTATACAAACTTTAAAACTAAACTACATACATCATAATTAATAGAATTTGAAGTAATTCAAGAGAACAACAATTCCACCAATTTTAAATCCCAATCTACCCAACGAATTCCTATTCACTGAAAAAAAATAAATATTTTTAAGCTATGTACCTACCTAGGTATTTGTTTTTCTTTACAAAGATGCCGATACCCATTCTTATTTAATTTACTTTTGATTTTTAGAACTTGTTGAGTTTAGCCAAAAAAAAAAATTCTGAATAAATTGGACTTTAATAAAAATAGATACTTATCTACTTCATTTTCCCAACACTACCCCAGTTATCATAGAATTAACCTGATGACCTTGTACAACTATGCTATTGTTGACTCCTATCTAAATTCTTTGGATATTTATTTTTAGCAAACCAAATTGTTTAGCTCTAGTATGGGCTTCCTTAAAAAAAGAAAAAAAGTTTTTGATAAAACCCTTTCTTTTGAATCAGCTATGGAGAAGATTATAGGTTGGTATAATAGAATAATAAATAACATAATATGTATTAAGTATAATTCTAAAATGTAAACTGATAGGATTGATGTATATATTATAGGCACCTAAACTTATTGTAGAGAAAAGAAGAAAATGAAAAACATCAGGTATACTTATATCCGACAGAAATAGTTAGGTAGATATAACCTGTACACATCAATATCTTCAACAACATCTCTGGACTTAGGACTGGACTCACCTCTTCGAGTATTGAGACTGTCTGTCGACAATCTGGCATCCGTGACGCAAAAGTCGACGTTGTCGGTGAATTATAATCATCTCTGGTTTCTTCAACGAAATCTGCAATTCCTATTAGAACAGGCATTTTTGCAAAGTTAAATAAATACGTCCGCGTTTGTGATACAAATTCTTTTTTTTTTTTTTTTACTCTTATTTATAGGTATTTTCACTTTGGGGTACTGCTTTTTTGTGAGAACTTTCACTGTGTACACACACCGAATCCACAACTACCCGAAGAAGTTACCACCGACACACAATTAAAGAGAAAAAAAAAACAATACCACCGAGATTATTCACAGTTCACCCAAAATCAATGAATTAATTGAAATGCAAAAAACCATTCTGTACTTTTGGTATATTTTCAAGCTGATTTTCAGCTTTTTGAAGATTAAATAAACTTTAATCTAAACTAGCATTGACAACCAAAGCACCATAAATGACATCTTCAAAAGGGACAGTGGATTAAAAGTGAGCAACGCCAACAATATTTACGACGACCACGACCACGACGAGAACAGCCACGACGGATTCGGATTCATGAATTCATCATCATAGCCGAACACCACCACACTACGACGACGACAACCAACAAATAATTTTGGAGTAGAGAAAATTGTTGACACCCATTTTTTCTGCGATCGCAATTTACTGGGAATATATTAGGTATATTCGGATACACAAAACACTTTTCGAATGCGAATGCGAAATATAGAAATTAGTTTTATTTTTTAACTTGAATTGTTTTACAAAAGCATTATTATTTTTTTAGAGAACAAACATTTTATAAACACACATGAAAGAAATAAAAGAAAACTGATTGAAGATCCCTGGGCGCGCGTCAGTGGAACAGAGTAGGTACAGTGGAAAAGAAAAAATTACTCTGCACTTAGGCGATTGGTGGTGGTTTTTGTATCTTTTTCGTTTTTTTTTTTTTTTTTTCTTCTTTTCTGTAGATGCACAAGGCCTAGCTATTAGCTGTGGTATCAACTTTCCCGAGTAAACAGCAAATTATTTTACAACGCATTTCGATGGAATTTTATTTTGGCGTCTTTGGAATTAAAATTTTATGATAAATAATTTGCGAAAATATATTTACAAATACCAGAGATGATAAGTTAGATAGTTGAATTAAATTGTTGTTTCTTCTTTTCTTCGTTTGAAACCAGAAAATTAAAATATATTTTTCGCTTTCGTCTGTACGGGGAGAACTCACAAATTATTCACAAACGTCCTTCCGAAAAGGCCATCGACATAAATTTGCTGAATGCAAACGTCAAGGGAAGGAAGAAAGATGCAAAATGGGTGTCAGCAGAAAGTGAGCTAGAAGTAGTGATGGGCAATGTAAAATTTTACTCGTTACTCCTACTTAAGTGACGATTGTTGGGTTTACATTAAACGATATATCAAGAAGCACATTATTTTCTGTATTATCAAGAACGAAATAGGCTCTTGATAAATAGTTCAAGGTAAAGCATAAAACAGATTAAAAGCTTCCCTAGACCAAGCCTTCCACATATCGTGGAAAATGTCTGTGTTCATAGTGCTTTTCCATTGTCATCCATTTTGTCATCGTAATCGCCACCATTACATCGTAAGTGCTTTAAGGGGCGAGTTATAGTGAACAGGAAAATGGATCAGGAAAATTTTTCTGATAGATTATTTAGTAAGTTCTCGATCGATTTGAAACACATAAGCTGAAGTAATCGATGACAAATGACAATTTTAATGCACTATGCAAAAAAAAAACTGATTGAACAAAGGTTTTTTGATAAAAATGCATTTATTTGTTTTCCTGATGAACTTGCATCAGGAAAATAAACAAATGCTTTTTTATAAAAAATCCTACGTTCAATAAATTTTTTTTTTACATAGTTCATTAAAATTGTCATTTGTCATCGATTACTTCAGCTTATGTGTTTCAAATCGATCGGGAACTTGCTAAATAATCCATCAGAAAAATTTTCCTGATCCATTTTCCTGTTCGCTATAACTCGCCCCTAACATACCACATATTCCAAAAATGCGCCTTTCCATAGATTTTTCATAAACTATTTGCTTACGGGAGTGAAGAACGCACATCCATCAAGTAAAGACTTAACTACTTTTACTTACTTTTCGCCAAAAATGGCAAAAAGTCCAAATATGCGATAAAGAAAAATGAAAAATGTTTGGCAAATTATGTTTTATTGATCATTTCAGATTCATTCAATGGCTTAAATGTTTTTGTTTTTTACTTTTTCATTTTTTGACGATAAGTATGTGAATGCAGTTAAAGCTTAAAGGCTTAACTATATTCACCAAAAGTGGAAAATGTGAAGAACAGAGACATGCGCTAGAGATCTCTGGGTGCTGAAAAGCAGTTCGATATGTGAAATTATGTTTCGCATCGCTTTTAACCCTTTAAGAAACTTTTATATTTCAGAGCTCTCTGTGAAAACCAGCCTTAGTTAAAGCAGTGTCGTTCTGTAACTTTTGACATCGATAAAATTGGTCGAAAAACAATGTTAAATGGAACAAAACCCACACATTTCTTACAATTTTTCAAGTTTGAAAGGGGATATACGAGAACCACCTTCAGCGGAAATACACAAAAAAGTTTGGAGATAAAAATAATCAGCAACAAAAAATATTGCAAGCACCCCCTTAAAGCTGCTTATAAAAAAATTCAGCTGAATTCCACCTGTCAAACCACGTTTGTCAAAATTGAATATTACTGCCAACTTCATAATAGAAAAACCACCATCGACACAAGTTAAGAACAGTTTTTTTTTCAGTCCCATCCTCATAATTTTGTATTAAATCGCATCGTGAAATTCACTTTGAAAATCTAATTTGCACTTAAATTACTTTTCACCAACATATGCAAATTAATATTTCACATCCAAAGTTCTCGCTGCCTTCCAACTAATAACCCAATTGAGAAAAAATCTTATCAGTTTCCATTTTCACCAAGGGCAAGGTGTTTCGTTTCGAAAAAAAAATTAACCAGCAAAACGATACAACGATGAGTGCCAACATTAACAATCAGCGAAAGAAATCGGATTCAATTTCATCGAATGCAGACAATCCTGATAACGCTTGTGTTGTCTGTTTCAAGAATGTTGAAATCTATTCTATTGGAGAATGCGATCATCCAGTTTGTTACGAATGCTCAACTAGGATGAGAGTTCTTTGCGAGCAACTTGAGTGTCCTATTTGCAGGCAAGGATTGGCAAAGGTAAGTAAACTGTTTGGGTCGATTGCCAAATTAATAAACCACAAACAGAATGTTGTTGTTTTTATTGTTCATACATTTTATGGACATTGCTAATGTCATGAACAATACCTGACTAAAGCTGGTTTGGAAAAGAAGCTAAACTGCTAGGTCACGGCCTCAGCAACGTGTCCTTTATTGCGATTTCTTAAACCTATGTATTCGTTAACAGGACTTTTTAGGATTTAGCTGAAGTGAAAGGACTTCTTGGATCTACGTCATAGGTACCCACATTTAACAATTAGAGATGTTTTCCTTCAAAATACAACAAATAATTACTTCATTCAGAGCAGTTTATTCTTACGTACTTATTTGTTCGGACTGATACCAAATACCCTATAACAATTTGAGTATTATTTCAAGACCGTCATCTTTATGGATGATACTTTTCTGGTTAGCATTGTTATTTTTGTTTCAATCTCGTCCAAGCTGATCATTTCGTCGACCTCGTCAAATTGATTGATCTGGCGAAACCCTCTTTTCAGTCGATCAGAAGTGCAAATGGTCGAATATGGTCCCTTTATTTTGAGTGCTATATCCAAAAGCATTGGTTTTTTATTTCATAAGTACAGTTCTACAATCCTAAACTCTTTTGGTCCATGATTTTTTTGACAAAGAACTTACATCACGCTTTGAACAAGTAGAAGAAAAGGAATTTTCGATTTTCTTCATGGCAGATATAATCTTTTTTTATACTGTTCGAATTTGTAACGGCCGAGCTTCGAAATTCTTGATCTTAGCAACTCATCTGATGTTTCCCTCTGTTATTCCGACTAGCTCTGCTTTTTATCATACTCTGACCCAGTTGAGAGGGGACATGTTTTGTTCCACCCTCTGCAAGTTTTCTCCTTCTAAGATCATTCTAAAACACAACTAGGTACAATGTACAACGTTTTACATTGCTAATTCATAAATAGTTTTCACTACCAACCATACTTTTCGTGGACCGATAAAACGGCAGGAATATTCACATGACTCTTTGACTCTTTTCAAAAGCTTGCAATCAAATTCGTTTTTTTGAAGCACCATTTATTTTTTGAATTCAATGTCTTTTTCGAATATTTTATAAAATTTGAATAACCTCTGCACTGAAAAAATAAATTAATAAATCTGTTTTTTAATGCAAAATGCTGAAGAAAATAGTTTATAAAAAAAATTCTAATACCTCTCGTTTAAGAAAAAAATGTATAGCTAACCATTTTAAAAATATATTGCAAATTTAAAGTAGTTTCGAGTTGAATTTTTTTTACGATTCCAAAATTAGTGTTTTTGTAGTCCTTTCGACGAATCTAATTTTCTTTGGGTTGGCACAGGTTATACTGGATGACATAAAAAAATACATATTTTTAAGTGAAATTTAAATTCCAAAAAACATGTATCTAACAATGATATCTCAAAAATTTAAATTATGTGAATTAACAGTTAGATTCCTATCATAACAGTTCCTATAATATAGATTGTTTTATATTAAAACTATATTCCGATGTTGTAATGAAACGTCTGAGCTAAACATGGCTATAAGGTCGTTTTAAGAAAAGCACAACTTCGGTCTTGGTCCTTCGCTCAATGGCCGTTTTTTGGGATTTTCTCCTAACATTTTACATATTAATAGTAGATTGAAAAATAAATTTTAAACAATAATATTTTCAGGTCATCTTTACGTACGACAAATTGACGTATCGTGAATTGGAAGCCAAAAATCGATCAGAATACTTTAACACAAAGTATAAAATTTGCTTCTACACAAAATCAATTAAACAGGCATTTTACAATCTCTTGGATCATCCATGTCCTAAGTATTAAAACCCAAATAAATATAACAGCTCTATTAAATTCATACTAAGTTTTTTTTTTCTTTATCACTTAAAAGGTGTGACCATCCGGTATTTGGAAGATTCTCATCCCTTCGTGAACACGTTCGAAAAGAACACGATCACTATTACTGTGATTTGTGTACTGATAATTTGAAAATATTTTCTTTTGAACGTCGATGCTATTCGAAGGCTGAATTGATGTTACATCGTCGTAAAGGCGATCCAGATAATAAATCACATCGTGGACATCCTTTGTGTGAGTATTGTGACAAACGTTATTTAGATCGTGACGAATTGTTTCGTCATTTACGAAGAGATCATTACTTTTGTCACTTTTGTGATGCCGATGGATGCAACGAGTTTTACAAGTAAGGGAATTTTAATTATTTCAACATAAAATATTTTTATAGAATTTAAATCTGTTTTGCATTTGAAGGAATTATGATTCATTGCGTAATCATTTTCGTAACGATCATTACTTTTGCGAAGAAGGTAGATGTGCTACCGAAGAATTTACGGGAGCATTTCGCACAGAAATCGATTATAAAGCCCATGTTGCCAATATTCATGGGAAATCTTTCAATAAACAACAAGCTAAACAAGCTCGAACTCTTCAGTTGGAGATAACATTGGGACCACGGGGACGTTCTGGACAACAAGAACCTCATATTGCTAATTTGCGCTCAAGAGGGTAAGTGTTACTGTTTTTTTTTTCTTACCACGAAATAAATTATCGTTTTCTCATAATTTTTATCTCGAAGACATAATGAAAACGAAATAGAACAACAACCTGAAACCACACAAGCAGCTTATATTCAACGAGCTCCACCAATCGATGCGCGCAATGAACAAGAATTCCCATCTTTAGGTAATGGAACACCAGCTTTAAGTCTTTTACCTATACCTATGGGACTTCGGGCAAAATTAGGCTCAGCCGGTCTAGCCAGAACAAAGGAGAATTTTCCTGCATTAGGCGGTGCTGAAAGCGGTGGCGGTAAGCTTGCGTAATTTTTTTCAAATTACATAAAAATAAAAAACAAATTCTTCTAATCCAAAAGGTGCTGGTCCATCAACAAGCCGTCCCAAGCAAACCTCAATTAGTTCGGTAATCAAGAAAAATCCATCATCAACACCAACTGGCATGTTAATTCACGTTTCAAATCGTCCAAGCTCAAGTTCCGGTGCTACGAGTAAAAAACCTAATCACTCAAACAAGAAGGAATTCCCCTCTTTGCCGGGCTCATCAAAGGCAGCAGCACATGCTGCATTCCGAGAAGATATGATTGGATCCAATTCTAATATTAACTTTGATAATGTTTCGGCTAAACATCGTTCTTTAATGGATGATTATGTTTCTGTGGCTAATCCAAACAATTTTCATAAACTTCAACTTGTGCAAAAAGAAGCCGAAGAGGCTAAAGCTAAAAAAGCGGCATTCGAAGCAAGTGCTCCGAAATTGGATTCGATGGCTTTTCCAGCTCTTGCAATGGGTAGTAAGACATCATCATCAGTGCCAGCAGCAGCACCAAGTTGGACAAAATCACAAAAGCAACAACGTGAAGCTGAGAATCGTAGATCTAAGGTTGCACCAGCACCACTATTGAATATAAGTTCTAAACAAAAAAATAATAAATATAACAATGTGCAAAATGGAAATAGTAGCAATAACAATAATAACAACAACACATCCACGGATAGTAGTAACAAAAAAGAGAAGAAAAACAAAAATGCTGGCGCGGAAGGAAAGAAATCACCGGCAGCTCCTCCCAGTGGCAATAATAAGCAGAAGAAAGAAAACAACAACGAAAATAAGCCAGCGAATGCTAACACGAATGTTGCTAAACCAACACCAATTCTTGTCAATGGGAATGTTAAAAAATCAGACCACGAAAGTAATGGTCAAGAATTTGTGCATCGAACAGTCGGTCCACCACCTGGTTTCACCGCACCAATTAAACCTCCTCCCGGTTTCCAAAATGTCACTTTAAACTCGGTGGCCAAATTACCCAATAGTCTCACCTTTACCAGTTCATTAGGTGAAAGTTATAACATTGTACCAACGCATAGCTACATCCAACCGCCAGAGGCTATCACTAGAAACCAGGTAAATTTTTGTCTTATGTAACCAAAACATTAGTATGATAATTCGTCGTGATATCGTTATGTTAAGTTTTTTTTAGCCATTATTGGAAATAAATAATTTAGCTGTCGATTGCAAATAAATATTCCATCTTATTCAAACGTGTTATTTAAATTTAAAAAAAAAATTAACAGTGCGAATTAATTGTTTTCAATTTACATTTAATGAAAAATTTATTTTCAGAGTTACATAATATATTATATTAACAAATTATATTTTAACAAATCATTTTCCAGAAATTAGTTGGTCATTTCAAAGATGCCCTCAAAACACCCGAAGCTTTAGAGGAATTTCGACAAATATCTCAAAAATTCCGCGATGGAATCTACAAAGCTCAATCTTATTATGAGCATTGTCAAGCTGCGCTTAGAGATAGATTTGATACAATTTTCCCTGAACTCTTATCACTCTTGCCAGACATCAATAAACAACAGGTAATAAGTTCATCTCAACAAAATATACGTTTTTATATAAATATTTTACATTTATTTTCAGGAACTTTATCTAGTTCATTCACAGCGCTTAAAATCCTTATCCGGTGATAAAAAGAAATCAAATGTTAAATTAGAAGTTTGCTCAACCTGCAAACAGGTCTTGCTGACGTCCGATGCTGATAATCATTTTAAATTACATGCTATGCGTGAAAGTTTTCCAACTCTTGGGAATACCGATAACAAAGGCAATAATGCTTTGACTGCGAGTCGAAAATAAATTTATAAAAAGAACAATAGTTTCTTTTGAAATTTATAATTTTTTCTAAAACTTAGGTTAAACGAATCAATTTGTTTGGTGCTTTCAAAATTTTTAACAAATATTTACAATTGATACATACATAAATTTATAAGAATTTCCTTAATTCTTTTTCTTATTCAATATTAAATTACAATTAAATTCTAGTTAGCACTTGATTAATTTAAATTGGATTTTTACAAAACAAAAACAATTTTCTCTGTAATGTTTATTTTTATATAAAATACCTGCACATAATTTCCTTAGCTCTTTGTTATGTGTATTGATGCCCAGAAAGAAAAGTATTCACGCAATTAAGTGTTTCCACTTCATAAATTTATGAATATTTATAAAATATATTAACTAATTAAACATCAAAGTCTATGTTGTGTAAAGAGTCAGACTGTTAAAAAAAAAAAAAATAATTTTATATTTCAAAAAACAAGAGAATACCGTATATATTATATATTTAAATGTATATTCACTAAAATGAAATAAAACTCTTTGTACAAACTATTTATCTGTTTCTTGCATGTACTTAATTTTAACTGTTAAGGCTTGTACTTTTAAGCCTAATTTCTATTTTCCTGCCATAAATTGATTTAAAACACAGGGTGGTTTGCAGGATCTAATTTCTATTGGATTTTGGAACACTTCTATTCCTTTTTGAAAACACTGCCTTACATTTTACCTCGAATTGCCTTCAAAATATTTTTTCAAGTATTTTTTCACTTTTCAAAGTTTATTTGTGTTGATGTGTTCCTGAGTCCTTTAGAAAATTGAAACTCCGAAAACACTTTTCGAAACAGCCAAAAACGACATAAACAAAGTTGATGAAAATACCATTCTACCACCACAGGCTCATTTTATTTCTTGAACAACCAAGAAAAATTAATTTTTGGATTTTTCTTACCACAACTAATTATTGCTTATTTATATTTTCATATTTTGCATTACGTACTACCCCGTATTGATAAACACTGTATAAAGCCTACCTAAAGTTAAAATGCCTCTAAGCGCAAAATGTTATATGCATACAAAATATGTAACGTTGAATAGAGGCTTTAAGCTAAACACATTTAGAGGTTGATCAATAAATATTAATAAATGAACTTCATTTGCCGTAAGGCTATTGTAACTATATGGATTTTTATGAATAAGGATTTACAAAAAGTTGAATAGAGTATTAATAAATTCTTACTTACCAGTCACCATTTTTTTAAGAACAAAAAAAATTTTAGACTTATTTTGTTTTAGTTACTAACCCAATTTCAGGTAATTAGCGCCAGTTGTAACAGTTGCCTAACGTATTCCCTTACAGCATTTTAGTAGAATCAAATCAATTTTTGTATGTTATATCAGTTTAATACAATTTGATTCATTTATGGATTAAAAGTAATTTTTAATTCAAGACTGAACCGTTTGCGGTTAAAAACATTTTGGTTAACTTGCAGATTTTGGGATATATGAATTGAAATATTATCAAAAATTTACTGAATGCTTCCCAGAATCACTGAATGCTTTCTTGGTTAACATATGAAAGTACTAAATTGTCAAAAAATAACAAAATGCCAAATGTTTGTAAACAAAAAAATAGTAAAAAATTTATTTTTTTCCATCTTCAATAGGATAAATAAACTTAAAAAATACATAGTTCTAATGGTTCTAATTGAGAGAGTTTAAAATATATATTCGATGGCCTTAAGTGAAATATGCCGTCTATGCCTTGAGCATGAGACCGAATGTCTCGATATATTCCTTGATCCCGAAGGCCCTTACAAAATTAGTGATGTTCTCGGCTATTATTCCATTATAGAGGTTTAATGTATACATTATTTTAATTTCTGTTTTTAATAAATAAATATTCATCAGGTCACTCAAGAGGATGAAATATCCAATAAAATATGTTCGAAATGCTGGAGTCAAGTAAATGATTTTCATGAGTTTTTCGTTCGAATACAAAAAATTCAAGAAAGTATAAATTCCACAATTTATGTGGACACAAAAAGTGATGTTTATGAAGTAGTTTTATCAAATAATGAATGTGAAGATAATGCTGACGATGATGATGATAATAATATACAAAATAAAGATGATGTTGTAGATGAAATCATTGTAGGCAACAATGAAGGTAAGAAATTTCAGAAATCGAAATCAATAATTAATTATCTGGACTGCCGTTTATTAGAAAAGATATGCTGAATTTTCTCAAAATTTTTATAAAAGTAAAAACCTTTTTTTGGCTTGAATTTTCTTAAATGATCAAACAATCCTGAGATGAGATCTCAGTTCTGAAAATTTCCCTCAAGGTTACCTACTCTTATATGAGTTTCATTTCGCAGTGCCATTTAGGTAAGTCTACTTGCTGCGAATTGGACAAGCATACAAGCATGAATCATCCTCCGAAAGTCACTTGTCGAAAGAGTGAACATTTTCTTGGGAGCTATTTTCAACAGTTTGACTAACTGTATTCTGTCTAGAAAGTTTTGGTTTACTATCAATTAATTCCGAAAAATGTCAAAGCATTACACTAAATCTCATATACCACTTATAAAAAACATGTTGTTGGTACCTATAACTCGAAAACTTATCCAAATACCTGTGTATGAGAATTTAAAAAATGACACTTTTTCCAGAGAATAACATTTTTTTTTGAAATATAATTTTAATGAAGAAAATCAATCGTCTTGGTTACTCTTTGGTTCAACCAAAAAACCTTTTTTTTTATAAATTTATATTTTCACTACATTTCCAATTTGATTAAGCAATTCAAATAATATTTTTAATTCTTTTTAAATTTTTTCTGAAACAACATCCTCATTTGTTTTTAATTTTAAGCTTCTTTAACATATGTAGTATTAAGAACGTGAAATCTTATCTTGGATTTTATTTATCCAGTATTTTAAAATAATTATTGAAATCTAAAATGCCACAACACATTTTATACAATTCTTGTTTTGATTAACACACAAAAAATGTTTATTACTTAAGTATGTTTTTCCATTAGACTTATCAAAAGAGCCAACAGCTGGGAACAACACAAATGCTGAAGAAATAATTGTATTTATAAATAATAACAAAACTATTCCTGAAGAAACTAAGAAAGAAACATCACAAATATGTGACAAATCATTGTCAATTAAACGAAAATTAAAAAAAAATCGAAGAAAACCTACCGAAAAAGAAGACACACACGAACAACTAGTAAACTCATTCTTTGAACTTTCTTGTGAACTATGCAAAGAGCATTTTGAATGTTGTACGAAACTTTTTGATCACTATGAAGCCCAGCATAAGATTCGTGGTTATATAACATGTTGTGGAGTTAAGTATTTTAAAATATCTAAGATTGCAGAACATGTTCTTAGACATAAGAATCCAGAGATGTTTAAGTAAGTATACAAGTTATGTTGAGGCAAACAAATCAAATAATAACCAGTTTTTATTCAAGATGTTCAAAATGTTCTCTAGATACAGTTTTCATTGATAAAAAACAACTAGAAGCACACATGTTGAGTCACTTGCAACCTCATTCGAATATTTTTCAATGTGAGCATTGTGAGAAGACTTTCATAAAAAAATACCCCTATGAACAACATAAACTAAGTCACCTTAGTCCAGATGAAAAAAAGTACGTGTGTCAAGATTGCGGAAAGCCGTAAGTGTTTAAACCTTCATATAAATGGACGGCAGCTGACTCTGACTCGTTTCTTTGCAGATATGCAAGTGAATCCCTTCTGCGTGTCCATGTTCGAGCGGTTCATCTGAAATCTTATGCACATGTTTGTGAAATTTGCTCAAAAGTGTTCAAGAGTCGAGTGTTTTTTGAGAAACACCAACTAGAACATATGGGCCAGTCTTTGCCTAAAATTCAGTGCCAAATATGTAAAACCTGGATGAAGAATGAGCATACAATGCGTGCGCACCGTAGGCTACACGAAGACCAAGGAACTGTACACGAATGTGATGTATGTGGCAAGACTGGACCATCCCGAAATTCTATTCTCAAACATAAGCGATATGTTCATTTGATTGAAAGAACTTTTAAATGCACCTCTTGTCCGAAAGCCTTTAAGAGAGCTGTTTCACTTAAAGTAAGTTGATTTTATGAATTTATAAATATTTTTGATCAATAAACATTCAAAATTATTACAGGAGCACATGACCTTGCATACCGGTGAAGTTCTGTACAAGTGTACGTTTTGTACGAAAACATTCAATTCCGGTGCGAATATGTTTGCTCATAAGAAAAAAATGCATTTCAATGAATGGAAGATGGAAAAAGAAAGAAATAAATAGTTAAAATTTACTACAAAAAAATTTTTTGTTAATTATTTGTTTGACCGCTAATTTCTTGGCATAGTACTAAAATCATTTTAAAACTACCTAGTGCCATTTGCTGAAACGAAAGCGTGAAGTGAAACTTTGAAAACCCCACTGCATACTGCAACCATAAACTTTAAAGATTCTGAATAAGTTAAAAAAATCTACAAACGAAATCCCCTTACCGATAAACTTAAACCGTGCAATCAATTTAACCCAACTAACTTTGTATATGAAAAGCATAGTACTATCATGGCGGGTATTTTTTAATGTTGCCTTGCAAAATGGTGCTGCAAAATTTAAGGTGTAGAATTTGATTTGGGGAGTCTTTAAGCATTGGAAATTGGTAGTAGGAGAAGGAGGAGACTATTATGTGGATTATTGCAATCAAAAAATATCAATAAATATCGATCAGTCTCCACAAGCTCTCCGCAAAAAAATTTGAGTAAGGGTTGCCCTCAATTTTTAGATTTCGCCCCATTCGACTTCCACCTTGATAGTACAAAATATATAAAAAAAATTCATGCATTGCAATTATTAAATTGCCGAAATGCGAAAGCAGATAATTCAAGAAGAATGGCATCGTTTTGAGGCTAATTACTATCAGTTGAGAATAAACTCTCCGTTTAGAGTATGCCAAAAAAGTATCTGAAATCCAGCAACGGCTGAATTCAAAAGTTTCTTGAAATGCAAAAAAATTGGAGTTCTGGTAGGCTGCAATTGAAGCGTTGCGTCATTGTTGCTTAAACATGCAGCAATTTTGCAAATTGACGAAGTTGATATCGTTTGTGAAAATATGAGCAAATATGTCTGAAACATTATCTCTTCATATACATACATATGTATTTAAAGATTTTATAGAATTTGACGAAAATATCGAGTTTTGCTTTTGCTCGAATCTATCAAAATCATATATTAATGAAAAGGTCTGAGTTCCTAGATCACATTCACATACCTTTAATAGTTTTGAGCATAGAATATTACAAAAAGCAATGCAAATTGAGTATAACTGCGAGAATGAGTGGCAGCTTGTTTTAAGGGCATTCAGACTCCTCCGTCACTCTTTGTATATATAATTATTACAATTATAATTAATTATTATAATTGTAAATTTATATACAAAGCGTCACTCTTTATTAAATATACAAAGAATTTATGATGTAACAATTAATTGGTCTGTATTGAAATGTTTGTAATTTAAAATTTATATTTTGCCAAATTCTGTAAACGGGCTTCGGATTAGGGAAATTAAGGCTAACCGAAACCGAGCGCTCAAACCTAAGAGCGCTTGGTGAATACCAGCCTCAGCTGACATTTGTTCTACCGTTTGATAAAGAAGAACAAGACAAAGATTAAACATTGTTGGAAAAATAATCAAAATCAGATGCAATAAAAGCTGAAGAATAATTTTGTCTATAAAAATTAATAATATAAATATATTGGTGAACAGTTCAGTCTTTTAAGTGCATGTTTTACTTTTTTTTTGATTCATACGTTTTCTTTTTCATATTTTTTTCTTTATATTCAACTGTTTAAATTTATTATTTTGTTTCGTTTAACAATATACCAATATAACAATAAACAATTTGCACCTTTTGACTTTAAATGGTCTTCCAACAATCTGACTCCTTGGGATAGAACCTTGTGGTATTTACAGTTTTCTAACTTTACATAACGTTATATTACGTTGTTTTTAAATTGTTTAGAGAACTGTCATTTTTTTACATTTTAACAGTTATTGTTTAATGTACTATACTTAACCAAATTCCAAAAATTGTTTACCAAATTTGAGAAAACTACTGTCGATCTTTTGATACCATAAGAACTCTATTTTTTGTTACAATGTTCTGCAAACTTTACACCAAATCTTTAATTGTTAGTAACTAATTAAATTAGCCAGACCTAACCAAATCCTATTAATAATATAACAAATACATATGTCCAAATCGTGATTCGCAAAATTCGCGACACCGTGCTGCTTACTATACAGCGGTCTGCAGTGGGCCTTAATGAAGTATGTACTTCTTTGCCTGAACGATGTAGTCTTCTTCATAACGTAACGTAATATAACATGGGAATGAGAATTTAGTGCATTTATTTAACGGGGCTCATTGTATATGAAATTCCATATACAAAGCGGGGCTTCACATAAATAAAAAAAAGCGAAAAAAAATCATTTACAAAATATATCGTCTTCTAGTTCTAACAGACTGAAGATTTTCGGATTAACCCTCTCAAACTAAAAAAAGTTTAAAAAAATTAATAATTATGGGAGACTTCGAAGAAGATTGGGATAACGATAATGGAACATCCCAAAATTATGCTTCGCAATCGTACAACAGCGCTCCACATCGTTCAAGCCAAAACGGTACCCGGCGCAGTGGTGGTGGCGGAGGCGGCTTCTACGATGACCATCGTTCCAAGAATGATTACCAACGTCGTGACCGTGACGACGACCGTGGTGGTTCTGGTTATCGTGGTGGTAATAACGATTACTCGGATCGGAGGCGAGATCGAAATGACTATGGTGGTGGTGGAGACCGCAGCGAAAGAGGAGAAGGAGGAGGCGGAGGCCGAGATAGGAATGATAGATATGAAAGGAGCGATCGAAATGACCGTAACAGCGATTACGGCCGTTCGTCCGCACAGTGTTCAGAGAACATCTCGATATCGTCTGGTGACATTGGAGCGATAATTGGACGCGCTGGAGCAAACATAAAGCGTATTCAATCGGATTTTTCTGTTCGTGTGAATGTTGATAGGAATTCCAATACTGTAACTGTGTCAGGCGATAGACAGACTTCCGTTGATGATGCTATTAAGTTTATTAATAAACAGCTCGATGGACCTTCCGAGAGTTCGGGTGGCGGAGAAGGTGGTGGCGGTGGGGGATATAGACGACCAGAACGATCCGAAGAAATCAAATTCGTTTGTGGATATGGTGCTAAAGATCCAGTTGATGACAGCCCAGTCACAATTGATTGGGATTCACTGAACAAAAACGCAGTAAGTATCTATAAGTGGAGCACATGGCTTGCCTGTCATTTTGTTTACCTTCTCATATTATTCTAATTCTTGGTTACCTTCGAAAACTTAGTTTTGCATATTTTTTTTTAGCTAGCTTAAGTTTAGCTTGAACTTAAAGTACAATAAAAGATATGTTCTTCAATTTATTGGAAATAATTTGCCAGTTCATGTTCCTGAAAACTGAACAATCGCAGAAATCTGAACCCAATACATAGTTGTTGCGCAAAGTCATCATCGCTAAAGCTATGAAAAAGCTGGGATTGCAATTATTTAACTTTTTAATAATTTATAAAAAAAAATGTTGACTTTTCGAATTGAATTGTTGTGTTCAGGTTTCTTTCACTTTTTGTTAAATTAAATGAGCAATTGAGAACTTAATTCAAAATCCCTGAACCCCATTGCTCTTTTTCTGGTGCCTTTCGGCCATCAGATGTTGGGAACACTGGGGTGGAATCGCGTTTTGCGATAGTTTATTGTCACTGTTTTGATAGTCGATTTTCAGAGTGACACCTAAATAGCTGTCACTAACAAACCATAGCAAAAAAGTGATAGTCAATTTGATAATCACCTTACATGGAGCAAAATCATCCATTTTGATTGTCAACAATCAACTATAGCCTTACGCGATTCCACCCCTACTTTGAGTAATGTAAAGTAAATACCTAAAAGCCTTAAGTTTTAAGTTTAAAGAGAATCGCTTCAGGAGATTATGCTGTAGATCGAGGAAAAGACAAACAGAATTGCGGACCCTAACTCTCCAGCCCGAAAAGTCTTCGAATCCAATCAAAGAAAGTCGCAGTATAGAAAACCGACACTCAGGCTAGGGATGGAGCTGGTTTAAGAAGCAGGTTGCTTGAGGCCTTGCTTCGACCCGAACTGTAGGGCCAATTTCAATAAAAAGAATTTTTTTTCAAAAAGTGGAGCATTAAAGTCAGCGAAAAATACTTAACAAAAAAATCAGTTGTATTATTTCCTGCACTTATTAGAGTGAAAATATTTTATTACAGTGATAAATACTAAGCTGTTGAGAAAAGATAGAAATAACTTTATTTATTATTTATCATTAGTTTAAAAAACTAATAGTTCACTGTTCCAGAATTTTATTGTAATAGAAAAATACTCTGTAAGAATAAGATATAATATTTTTACCGAAGTGAATAAAACCAGTCATTTACAAGATTTGTTTTTGCATATATACCTACCTTCCTGTGTTCGAAATAGGTAATGGAAGTGTTTTTTAATAAAATTGCCCATAAATAGAAATCTATGATATTATTTTTTTTTGTTTTATTTATAAGGCTTCAAAAATTTAACCAAAAAGCACAGTCTGTAATTCATCTGATTACAAAAAAAAAATCGAATTCACACCAATTCGTTCCCTGGTAAATTGAAGCCTATTTTTGATCAACTGCGGAATTTTTAAATTTGCCAACTAAGGAACTCAATTAATAGGTTTGCCCTATGTTAGCAATGGGTCGCCTTAAAGTGTTTAATTTCGCCTAAGGTTATTTGCCCTGTGTTCAATTTGAGTTCGGAGCAAACACTGAGCGCGCTCTGAACGACCCCAGGTTTTTCTTGGGTTTAGAGGGCTTTGTGAAGCGGTGTACTTTCAAAAAGAATTTTGGGAATTTTTGCTATAAATTCAGATCGTTACGATATATTTTGTAAGTAAATGTGTTATATATTTAAATTATAAAATAATTTATTTACAAAATATGTGAAAATATACAAAAGTGGATCGGTTCATAGCCAAGGGCATAGCAGCCCCGGTTTTTTTGCGAATTGAATAACATTTTCCAAGGCTTCCTGGAGTGGGTAGAATCGAATAGAGCTAATATTATAGTAAGTTAGATTCTTGCTTAAGTGACAGTCCAAGACAAAACGATTTTTTTAACCTTTAAACAAAGGATTGATTCTCGCATTTTTCCCCATTGTAAATTTTTAAATAACAACATCTTACTCAAATTGTGTACTAATTTTTTGTTGCCCAGGAAGAAGAACGTGCTAAACGTTGGGCAAAATGCCCAAAACTCATCAAGAAGTTCTACGAGGAAGCTCCTGAAGTGACTAATTGTTCAGCTGAAGAGATTGCCCGTATCAGAGCTGAAAACAACAACACGACTGTTGATAGATTGTTCAAGGAAAATGCGGATTCATCTGATCCTATTCCGAATCCGGTGTGGAAGTTCGAACAGTGTTTTGGGCAATATCCCGATTTAATGGAAGAAATCCGCAAGCAGGTAAATTCCATTAAAAGTGACAAATTTCAATCCTCAAAATTCAATATACATACGCATTGTTAGGGTTTTGAAAAACCATCGCCTATTCAATCGCAAGCTTGGCCGGTTTTACTTCGCGGTGAGGATATGATTGGAATTGCCCAGACCGGAACTGGCAAGACATTGGCTTTCTTGTTGCCTGCTATGATACACACAGAATATCAACCAATTCCTAGATCAGAACGCGGAGGACCCAATGTCCTTATTTTGGCGCCAACACGAGAGTTGGCACTTCAAATCGAGAAGGAAGTCGGAAAGTACTCCTTCCGTGGTATGAAAGCGTGAGTATCTTTGTTCTATGTTGGCCATTTTCTGTAATTAATTTCTTTTCCATCCAGGGTGTGTGTGTATGGCGGTGGGGATCGTCGTGCTCAAATCGGAAACATCGAATCAGGCGTTGAAATTATTATTGCAACACCTGGGCGTTTGAATGATTTGGTGCAAGCTAATGTTATCAACATAAATAGTATCACATTCCTGATTCTGGACGAAGCCGATCGCATGCTGGATATGGGTTTCGAACCGCAAATTCGTAAAGTTCTATTGGACATTCGTCCAGATAGACAGACAGTGATGACAAGTGCCACATGGCCACCAGGTGTTCGTCGTTTGGCACAAAGTTACATGAAAAATCCAATTCAAGTTTGCGTTGGCACTTTAGACTTGGCAGCTGTGCATTCAGTTAGTCAAGTCATTGAAATCATGGACGAGGACGATAAGAGTTATAGGGTCAGTCAATGAGTCTTTTTTTATGAACTTTATTTTTTTAGTCGATGGTATTCACATTTAATTTTATTTTTTCCTTAAAGATCCGAGAATTCATCAGATCAATGAAACCCCATGACAAGGCAATTATTTTTTGCGGCAAGAAGGTTCGAGCTGATGATCTATCTAGTGATCTGTCGTTGGAAGGTGTTATGTGTCAATGCATTCATGGATCTCGAGATCAAGTTATAGTTTATTTATATTAGATAAATCTTTTAATATAAATCGATATTTGTTTTTTTTTTAGGCCGACAGAGAACAGGCTATCGCTGATATATCCTCCGGAGAAGTAAAAATTCTAATTGCAACGGATGTTGCATCTCGAGGATTAGATATTGAAGATATAACGTGCGTGCTTTGTGCAGTATTTCATATTTATACATATGATTTTATTTATATTTCCTTATAGATATGTGGTAAACTTTGATTTCCCGCGTAATATTGAAGAATACGTCCATCGTGTTGGGCGTACAGGTAGAGCTGGTAGATTGGGTACCTCGCTAAGTTTTCTTACTCGATCAGATTGGGGATCAGCTAAAGAACTGATAGATATTCTCGAAGAAGCCGAACAAGAAGTGCCTGATGAACTGAGAGAAATGGCTCGCAGATTCCAGGTAATGAAAGATAAGAGAGCCAGTGAAATGGAATCGTTCGGCGGTCGAAGTGGTGGAGGCAGAGGAGGTGGTGGTGGCCGATTCGGAGGCGGTGGTGGATATGGTGGTGGCGGCGGAGGTGGCCGTGGAGGAGGTGGAAGAAATAGGTATGATGGTATAATTTTTTATTTGATTCAACTTAAAAACTTGTTTTATTTTTTGTGCAGGTATTAAGTGCCGAATGTATGTGGATTTTTTAATTTTGATAAAATGACGGAAGTATTGGTTTATTAAAATTCGCACTATATAAATAAAGTTATTAAAAATTACATATGAATTGATCTGAACAAAAATAATTCATTTTTCACTTTTTTAATTTCTTGTTTGGAATATTCCTATGGATGGGTTGATACAAATTTATGTTAAAAGATGGAGTGACAATAAAAGAAAAACGAAAACGTAAACAATAAAACAGAAATATATCAGGCAGGTTTTGAAAGATGAGAAATTTCATTTCAACGATAATTCTATAGGACTGTAAACAATCCCAATCACAACAAGTTTCATAAGCTCCTTCCGAAAGTAGGTATCTATGGATCAGTTTCTCTCCATAAATTCAGATGTGAGCTACAAAAATTGTTAAGTATAAATAGTTTAATAGTCGTTACAACTCTTTCGCTTTGGTTTGGGAGAGCCTTAAATACTTTTCAATTTTGCAAAACCCAAAATGCATTCAAAAAGTTCGCAAACAGACCATAGCATGTGAACTCTTTTTACTTTTTGCGATTTTTACAATTGCGATTTGCGAAACATTCGGATGCGTTGAAGCAACAATAACACGTTGCAATGATTGAAAGCAACTGGTTGTTGCTACTGCTGTTACGCACCGGTTTTGCCTTGGTTTGGGGAATCCTTAACAATTCACAGTTTCGCTTTTCGCAACTCATGTGCAAAAAATTCGGTGTTAACTTTGTAGTTTGTTCACTGCAATGTAAGTTTAATCCATGATTAATAAAATGTGTAAATTTATTTAACTAGTTTGCCAATTTCAATTGATTTGCACGATTCAACCCGTACCTCGCAGAGTTGTATTTTTTTGTATACTTTTTTTTTTACTGTGAACAAACTCCCTAAAGTAAAGTAAAAATCTATTCCAGCGATGTTTTTTGAAAATAACCCTCGATATGAAGCGGTCAAATTATTGGCGTCTCAATTTGTTTCACCCCTAAGATTTTTTTCACAAACCAAACACCAAATACAACAACCTTTCCTTCGAAACCACCACAATCTATGTTTTCTTCACCTCTCTTCTGTCACTCTATTTGACACTTTCATCCAAAACATCGCCATCAGCTGGCTTCCTCCTCCGCTGTCACTTTTTTTTTTACAAATCTTCTTCGCCAAACACAAAAATATCTCAACTCACATTCGCTTTTCGCTATGAGCAGCACTAAAAAAACGCGAAAAAATTGCTTTATTTTTGCATAAATACTTATTTTCTTTTTGTTTGTTTATTTCTATATACAATTATAATCAAATTTGACAAAAATCAAGAGTATCTACAAAACCAAAATCACCTAAATAACTGAAATTTATCATCAAAAAAGTCAAATAAATTTTTTTTTACACTAACAAAAAAGAAAAAAATTAAGAACCTAGAAAAAAGTGTCTGCCAGAGAAATTAAAGTGAAATATAAAATCCACAAGAGTATAGAAAAAAAAAGAAATTGTTTGTGTGTTTTATTATTATTATTATTTTTGTTTTTATTTTTATTATTATTTTGTTTGTTTCAATTTTCAAAACGACGCGAAGTGAATTCTGCTGATCTAAAAGCAACAAATTTTCTTCAATTTTTATTAAAATATACCTATGTATGTACCTACAAATAGTTTTGTGTACTTAACCAGTTTTTAATTTTGGGTCAAAAAAAAAAAAAATTCCTAACCATTTGATCACAAGATCAACGACAACGTGCTTGGAGAACACTTTTTTCATAATTTCATACCTACTTAAATTTATTATTCTCCATTCCACAACTCAACTACCCAACAACGAGCTAGACGAGGCAAAGAAAAGGAAATAAGAAACAACAAAATTATCAAGCAACCCACTCGTTAAGAAAGAAAGATTCCAACGGAAATCAAGTGAAATTCAAATTGAATGTCCATCATCGTTTGTTGCGGTAAGTTTTAATTCATGTTATCTAAATAGATAAATTTTTGTTAATTTCATAAATTCATTTAATGCATCTTTCATTATTCCCAGAACAGAAATATCACCCCCAAAGCCAAAACAGCTATACAATACAGGTCTCTACCTTTTTATCTACTTCCACTCTCGTTTCTCGATGTTGTTTTCCCACTTCTACTATTGCTATTGCCCTTTTACCATTCAGCATTTTTATTATTAGACTGGAAATAATGTTATTTTTATATATTTTTATTTATTTTATTTATAAACTAAAATATTTTTGTCAACGTTTTGCGTCAATAAATTTAATGTTTGCGATTATTTAAAAATGCAGCATTGAAACTGATTGCCAAAATTTTGATTTGGCGCTCTGGCAATCGATCAAAAATGAAATCATAATTCTAACCACTTGGCTTTATCGAATTATTGTCTTTTATGTTTAATTGAAAACATTTAAAATAAATAATACAAGTGACAGTTTGAGTTGCTTCCCAATCAATCATTTCATTTTTTTTTTTGATAAGATTTTCAAAAAGAGGTAATGTTAGAAAACTGATTTTTCTTTCCCTTACCTTTCTATTTACCCATTAGGTATCTATTTTTATTTTCGATTCTTCAAATAAAGAACTTGACTTTCAAATTGAATGAAATCGATAGTGATGAATCGGTGCTTCTTCCTTTTACTTGTGCTTCTACTAAAATATCTCCTATCTAGCCTTTTGGCAGGTCTTTGAAGGGCAAGGGCATTTTTATCTTGGAGAGGTTCTTTATTGTGCAAGATATGTGTATGTATACATAAAGACATTATGTATTTACCTTGGAACTTTTATTTTTTTTTTCAGTTTTGTTGCTGTTTCTTGTTTGAATGAAACTTTTTTTTTTTGTTATGTATGTATGTTGGGCGCCAAAATGTCTAGCAGAGGACCTTGAGAACAACAATCATGAACACGATGATTTGTTTTTGCTTTTTTGCGTGGAATAGGAATTCACCAACTGTTTTTTTTTTTTTTTTTGTTGCTTAAAAGTTTTAGAGAAGTAGTGTATGGTATGTCCCTGAAGTTAAATTCAGAAATTAGTTAGTTAGTTTTTAATAAGAAAACAAAAATAAGAAAAAAAAAATAAGCAAAGAGAAATGCCATGTTGCCGGTGCCGATGAGATCCATTAAATGAAAAAATTATCTAGGAGATAGAGATGATTTCATAGATTTTGTTTAAAAGAAAATCACAACTATACGAACATATAAATATTAAGCTTCGAACCTAGTATGATTGTCAGTTGAGTTTGAAAACAGATGAATTATTTTCACTTGCTATAGTTGATGAAGCCAGTAGTGGTTGCCATCTAATTTTTTTTTACGTTTGACCTTAGTTTGAGTTTTGGATATAAAATGGAGATAACTATTCCCATGAATTGAAATGAAACTATGAATCTTGTAAAGTCGGCAACCTGAACTCCAAAAGGTCGCCCAGGTCTTTGATTATTTATTTAAATTAATTATTAAGATACTGGATCGCACGAATACCTACGCTATCAAACACCAAAACAAGAATGACATGAAATGAAAAATATAAAATTTATTAGTTGGATTGTAATAAAAAGCCAAAAAGTTTGAGTTTAAAACTGAAGATGCCATTCGATGATGTGAACAGTGTAATAAAAAAATTTTAACTATGGGTATTAGTCAATGGAGATTCTCTTATCGGTTATTGCAAGTTGAGAGAAGACACTCCAACATTTTTGTTTAGTGGAAAACGTATCTTGTACATTTTAAACGCTCGTGGGACTGCCATACATGATGTTATATCTGTCACGATCTTATAAATAAGAGAAAATTATCCTCTTTAAAAGTAACCAAATTATTTTCTCAAAACAATGAACTAGGAAGATGAGCTGTAGTATAAAAAACCTCAGTCAGTTCTAGGTGGAGGCATAATATATCTTAAAGTTGCATTGCATTTATACCCAAATCCATAAATCAATACCATCTTGGACAAAATACATTATGACTAATGTAAAAAAAGAGGCCTTAGAACCCAGTCCAAAAGACAATAGCACACTGTCGAGGAAAATCAGATTTAATTAACATTTCAAAAACTATTTACTAAAAACCTCTATTAAATAAAATGCACGACTGGGTCGCACGTACTTGCTCCTATGTGCGATAACATATTGGCTGTAAAGTCTGAGTATAAAAACAAATTTATCATACTATCTATTATAGTCACAAGTAAAAATATGAAAAAGTTTGAAATTCATTATTTGAATTGATAAAATAAGCCAAAAAAAAAGTTTAATCTTAAAACTGAAGACGCCATCTTATGTATCATAAAAATACAAATTTTTGAAAAAAATTCAAAAATCGTTAGAGCTGTTTTTTCAAAAAATTATTTTTTATATACAGTGCCGGTAAAAATAATAGCACTACTGGTACAAGTTTCATTTTTACTTCTGCAATTGAGTGAATAGAAAAATATTTAAAGCAACTATACTGTTAATTGTTATTGCTTGAACTGTCATCTCTCTGTATTGTGTATCTCTGGCACTAAAAAGGTAACGGTTTTTTTTCACGAAATAAGTAGTTAAGCACGGAGGTTCGAGCATAATGGTGTGGGCTTGTTTTTCCTACTATGGAGTTGGGCCCATATATTGGATTAAACCCATCATGGATCAACACGTTTATTTAATATAGTCGAAAACATTACACTCCCTTATGCAGAGGAAGAGATACCGCTTTTATGGTCTTCCAACAGGACAATGACTCCAAGCACACCAGTAAGAAGGCAAAAAAATGGTTAGCAGATCATGAAGTTAATGTGATGGAGTGGCCAGCGCAATCGCCTGACCTAAATCCCATCGAAAATCTTTGGGCAGATGTTAAGATAGGAGTCTCTGACGCTAGGCCGTTAAGTAACCAAGCACTCTGGTCTGCCGTGAAGGTCGCCTGGGAGAATATTTCGATTGAAAGGTGCCAAAATTTGGTAAATTCAATGAACAGACGTTGTAAAGCTGTAAGAGCCAACAAAGGCTATGCAGCAAAGTACTGATTTTGGTGGGTTAGGTACTTCTTAAAAATAAAATGATAAAAACAAATTGTATTCTTACGAAGTTTTAGTTTTAAGTTGCATGATAAAGCAATGGTGCTATTTTTTTTACCGCCTATTAATAAGAGTTTTTGGAGAAAATTTAAGTTTTTTTTAAAAATTGGTGAATAAAAGTTGCAATTCTTTTTTAAATGTGTTCTTTTGATTAAATTTAGTCTTTTTGCATATCTAAAATTTCCCTCAAAATATTGACAGTAACTTTATTTTTAAATGAAATTGGGTTCTCGTAGTGGTGCTATTTTTTTTACCGCAGCTGTATGTATATGTATAATTTTTTAAGTATTTTTATAAAAAAAAGTTGGTATGCACATTTTTAGTATTTGTATTTTTTAACATACACTTAAAACCAAGTTAAAATAAAAAATATTTATTAGTTATCAAAATATTGAGCTTTCAAAAATAATTTGATTTTTTTTAATACAAAAAATATTTTTTTTGAAAATTTTTGTATGCAATATTATTAAGATTATACAGGACCTCCTTTTCATCAAAATCCGTCCAATAGTTTACGAGAAAACCGAAAAGCAAAAATCCCAGTTCTATGGCAAGTAC
Organism: Syrphus vitripennis; assembly: GCA_958431115.1. Lineage (NCBI taxonomy): Eukaryota > Metazoa > Arthropoda > Insecta > Diptera > Syrphidae > Syrphus > Syrphus vitripennis. The sequence continues at coordinate 75,966,570 of OY288109.1, read as the reverse complement.
CGTTAATAACGGTTTTTGCAATAATATTTTTTGACTAAATTATTAAGGGTGCTTGACAAACCCGATTTAAAAAATTTCCTCAAAATCGTAAGAGCCGTGTCCGAGATAAAAATGTTTTGTCTAAACGGTACTATGGCAGGTACTTACCGTTATTTTTAGAACTAAAATTTCGATTCCCCCCTCTAGGCAATCTCCCCAAAACCTTATGTCCAAAGTTTGAAGAAAATCGCTTCAGTAGTTTAGGCTGTAGGTCGAGGTACAGACAGACCGACAGAATTGCGAGAGCCACTTTTTTCGCGTTCTCTATCATCGTAATGTTAGGTCTGATTAATATCTCGAGTTCGATTGTTTGCACGAATCAAAAATTTGCCCTATAGTATAGTCGCAAGTAAAAAATGAATAAATGGCAAAATCGCAAAATCGCATTCTAAGGTTTGCCAATATATGTACATCATATCAACAATTAAATAATTTCATTTAAATCATTTTCTTTCGAAAACTACCCTTCCCGCCTAAACTGGGCGAAATAAAACCCCCATCCATACGATATTTTTTGTCTTAATTCAACCTCTAGCCTTTTTATCTTACCTTATGCAAATCACCCTGTATAATAACTTATACCAACGAATAGTTTTTGTTTTATTCTACTTCTCACATTTCCAAAATAATTTCATCGAGAATTTCTCCTTCTTTCTTTTTAATTATTGATTGTTTAATTATTGTTTCTAATAAAAACAGGACGTGTTTGATTGCCAATTGGCACTTCTAATGTTGTTTGAATGGAATTTAAAATCCAACAGGCATCAGTTATAGTTGCTGTCAAGTTTTAAATTTAGAAACAAATTTTATTAAATTTTAAATGCACTTGCATATAATATGTATGTCTGAAAACTGGAATTGTTCAAATTCAGGAAATGTTCTAATCGTGTTAATTTTGTGAGTTTTATTTTCAATTAAATGATTCATAATAATATTAATATTATGAATATATTTTTATTTTCACTATTGTCTAAGTTCTTTTCAACTGGAGTGATAACTTTCAAGCAGCAGCGTAGCAAATTGGTAAAAGGCCCCGGGCAAAAAAGAAAAGGGACACAACCTTTAGGACAACATTTATTTATCTCCTAAATGCCTCTAACGATTTTGATTAGATTTTTTGAAAACTAAGTTTATTTGGTCAAAATATCTTTTTCAAATTACCTTTCGATAACCGATCCAAATTTCAATAAAATAAAGTCCCATATAATCCCAATTATATTGCATATTTTTTTATATAAAAAAAAACAATATATTTTAGGGTTTCGATGGTATTTTATTTTGTGTATTTTATTTTGAACGAATACTTTTCATAAATTTAGTAGATACTAATGTACTTAGACATGTTAAAAATAGATTAAGCCAGTTTCCTTTGAAAAAATTATTCTTAATTTGAATTTTCCGTCATGACAAGCGCCTGAGCTACGAATAGTGAATGTCAGCTTTATTCCCTTCAAATAAGCATATCTCGTGCGACCCGGCTTTTATTTTCACTACATATAATTCTATATTCACTTCATCAGCAGTAAGTAATAAAATTTCTATAGGTAACCATGCAATGAGGCTATATAATAATTATAATAAAAAAAAGAAGTTATAAACATGATAAATCTTAGAACAAAAACAGAAACTCGTCATCATTTTCAAGAAAAAAGAAGATAAACGATTAAACCAAATATACAATATCTTTTCATACAAATGCCAGAGTAACCTAATCGAGTTTTTATTAAACAAAAAAAAAAAAAAAATAATCCAACAAAGCAATTAATAAAACAAAAGCTATTCTTGATAACAGCACGTAATATAAACACATTTAACCAACCAATTGATTACTATGGTCGCAAGTCTTAATTTTACATTATCGCAGATATAATTTTTGGATTCTGTTCGAATTAGTATCAAAACTGCTGCCGTGTGGAAGGTTCATTTATACTTCTTATGGTACACGCTTAGAAACAAAAAAAAAAAAAGATTCTCGCGAGTGCGGAAACGTCTTTAAAAAAAAATTCAGAAAACTGAATTGTTATCATTTTAATCTCAAAGGATGGAGAGCGAGCCTTCTATTTATTCGGTGTCTTATATTGTTGAGGCAGTGTCTAGATTGTCATCAGTTTCACGTAGTGTAAGTAAACATAAAATGGATTCATTGAAATGTCGCGTATACGTCATAGTGCACCAAAACTATTTTTATTGAGTTACCTATGTATATAACGATTTCTAAAATTTTATAATTTCTATAAATTCCCTTGTTGTTATCTTTGGATTAATGAAGTTTAAACAAAATTTATAAATATTTGCGGTATTTTTTTGATAAGAAATTGGATATTAATTGAGTAATACTCTAAACGCAAACTTACACATTCAATTTAAGTTTCTAAGAAAAGCTTTTTTATTTGTTTGTGTTTTAAGCACTCAATTAATAAATTTGTTTATTTTGATGGGTCTTAAGAAAATAAGTGAGCCCAAAAAAAAATCTACATATCTAGAAAATTAAAACATGTGCGAAACATATGATTTGTGATAATATGGTTTTGTTTGAAATCGTGATGTGATGTGTTGAAATCAGCACTATAATATATTTGCAGTGATTGTAATCAATTTGACGTTTTATCGATAGATTTTATCAATTCTTTTCTTCAAATTTAATTTTGTTTATAAATTTTTCCATTACTAATTTTTTTTTTTAATTTTCAAATTTATGAATCAGTTTGAATAAGTGCGGCGCTGATTATTCAAACATAAAAGTTCTCATGTAAATTAATTTAATTGAATCAAAAATAACTCTATACATAAACTGGTTCATTTTGGTTTAAACAATCATCGTGGACGTTGTTCATATAGTTTGTGCTTCAATTAATTTTTCTTTTCAAATTCAAACATAAAAAGGTTTACATAACACGGATTTTGATAATAAAAAGGTTAAAGAGATATGGATCTTGATAGTAGACATTTTCATCTAAAATTGAATTTTAAGGTAAGATTAAATTATACGAGTGCCTTAATGAACAAGAAGTTTTCAGTTTCAGTATCAATCAACCTCTGCTTCGTCATATACAATTCCCATAGTTCACAGAACCATGTGTCTTGTTAATTCTTCATCTGCTAGAGTTAATATTCCTAGACAGCCAGTTAAGATGGTTTAAAACTTTTAATATCTTGGGAGTACTGTCTGATGAGACCGAATTGGATGTTAATAGTCGATTCGGGAAAGCTAAGGCTACCTTCGGGATGCCGTCTAAAATATGGAGGAATTACTCTATGTTACTTATGATGTTACTGCAACACCTGGCAGCCAGATTCCGAAATGCTATCGGCTTTCCCTTAAAAAAAGTCGGCTAGTTATGAAAAATAAATCTTGAAGTGAGAAAATGGTCCCAGTCGATATCGTAACAATCGTCGGTCGGCTAAAAAAGAAACAATGTTTAACAAATATTTGCCATCACATTAACAGCCCTAAAAAAACAAAACAGTTTTTTTGAATATGAAACTAAAGCTTCTCTTTTCAATTAGGTATAGGAAATAAAAGTGTAAAGATAACACAATTTTATTTCCAAATGTATTAAAAGGGTTTATTGCTTGAATTTACGTAAACAAAATCGATGGTAATAAAATTTAATTTCATTTCGGTTAAAAACAATTAGATTCGTGATAAGATCTTACTACAGTCTGACTTGTAGAATAAAATTAGTATCTTATGATGATACCGCTAATATTAAAACTATAGGTACAGTTTAATCGATATAGGACAGGGTTAGAAGTTGGTTAATCATATACCACCATTTGATTATTAGTAACGCCCAAAACCAATTCTCTCTTGTTGCAAAAATAAAATACAAGACAGAATTGCACTTTCTTGGTACCCGGTGTGTGGTGCCCATACGAAAAAAGTAGGTCTCCAAATTCTCTCTGCCTGTCGGTCTATCTGTCTGGATTGATTTTATTAATTTTGAGACTTGAGATTTTAAGAAGATTTCAGAAGAGAAATTGAATTTTTTTAGCTTCAAAAATAATGGTACCTTTCTTTTGAGACAAAACATATTTATCTGGAAAACGGCTCTAACAATTTTGAGGAAATTAGCTCAGTGTAGTTTTGTTATCAGTTAAAATTATTTGGTCAAAAAATATTTTTCAAAACCGTTATTAACGGTACATGCCATAGATTTTTGGTTCTCGATTTTCTCACAAATGGTTTTACGGTTTACGATACAATTTTTTATTAAATATTATTTCTAATCTTAGTAATATCGCATATCAAAATACAAACTTTTATAAAAGAGGTTCTTTTTCTAATCTTAATATATCCCAATCAAAATTAAATTTTTTTTTTAATTTTTCAAAAAAAAAAAATTTAAACTTTAAAATGTTTTTTTATGTCAGTTTTTTGATAGTTTTATTTTCAAGAATTTTTCGCCAATTTTACTTGTGAATTTTTGTGTGACAAAATTATTTGTAAAAGAACATTTTTCTTAAATTTTTGTTTCGAAATTTGGCACCGTGCATTTTTTATTATTAAATAACATTTTTTTAAGCTCATTGGAAATCAGAAAAAATTACTTATAATTGCGACTGCCTGATGCAGTATAATCATATCCTTAGCGGCGCGGCGCAACGGTGTTGAAAGAGCAAAAGGTGCGTAAAAAACACCTTAAGTACCTTTTGCTACCAACTAGTATTTAATATTAAATGTATTATTTTTAGGCTGACTATTTATTTAAACAAAATCAACAATGTCAAAAATTAAAAATTTTAAGTTGAACTTGTCAATCTAATTGTGAAATTTGATTGATGTGTCAACGATACATTTTGTATCTGTCAGCCAACAAAAATTCCCCAAAAAATACATAAATATGTACATGCGAGTACTTAACTAAATAATCTATTGATATAAGCTCTCAATAACATTTTCTTCATTTAACCAATAAATTGAAGACAACATCCACCACATATTTAGTAACGACGCGACGTCTATGTTTGCCTTACAATTTTAACAAACAAATGAGGTCAAACAAAGCATGAGACATGCGAAAATTTAAAATGTCATTGCTGAGGCCGGTAAAATTCAAGCATTCAAGGTGCAAAAATTGTATGTGCAATGTTTATGGATGTGTGTATTTTTTTTTATTGCAAAAGCTCTAAAACAATTTAATTCAAATTAAGTATTAATTGTATTCAATAAAATAATTTGTTTAACCATCTTAAATGATTGATAACAAACCAAGAACAAGCGCAATATCTTCATAAAGCGCGTGCAACTTATATCCTAAATACCCACAATGCCTTATCTTTGTTATGATAAGATTCTTCTATGTGAAAAAAAGCATACACAAAAACCAATTTTGAAATAAAGTAGATAAGTGATCGATTTTTAAGTACAGTTGAAGTGGCTTCTAATTATACTGTTAAGATTTAAAATTAAGATTTCAAATAGGTAAAGAAATATGCTTTTTCATATTCAATAATAACAAAATATATATCATAGATTTTTTAACTGTTATTTTTACTTCATTGTATATAAAACTTATAGTACTATCATCACGATGATTTTTGAGTTGTGTTGTGTGGTCGTCTGGGGGCGCACTTGTATATACACAGAAACAGCAACCAGAAAATTAGTTAGTTGTGTGATCGCTAGGTGGCCGACGTGTGGAACGTGTTCATGAGAGTACTATGCAAATTCATATACAATGATATAAACAGAAACAGCAACCAGAAAATTAGTTAGTTGTGTGATCGCCAGGGGGACGACGCGACGTGTGGAACGTGTTCATGAGAGTACTATCTAAATTCATATACAATGGCTACTTTACTATAAAATCTTTTTTTTTTTAAATAGTTTTTCAAAATTATTTAATAGACAAATCAGATTGACTTATGAAAAAAATCAGTTTTTTTTTCTATTTTATGTGGTTCTTTTTAATCCGTTTTTTTCTTAAAAATATGTTAGAATTCAATATTTGTTCAATCATTTATAGGTCTGTAGATTAGCTATAAAAATTGATTGTTAACCAGAGAATAAATAAAACCGCTTTCAAAAAAAAAGAAAATTATCGGATGAGTTGTCAAAAATAAAATAGAAAGAACATGTTCTATTCTATGGAATACACAGAAAAATTCATCAAAAAAGATTAAGGTGCAGATAGAAATGTTAAGGTTTGATTTAAATCTTTTATTCAATTTTTTTTTTAACAACAGCAAACTTGACATATCTTATTTATAGTTCTTATTCTTCATTTCTTTACCACACCGAAAATATATAAACACAAAAGAGAAATCTTTTCTGTAATGCGAATGTAAACGAAAGTGCTACGAAATTGTGTGTGCAGCGTGGGTGAAGGATATTGAACTTGGTCGTGTACGCTTTTTATATTGTGTAGTTAAAATATGTATTTAACCAAAAAGTATGCAATACGTTTCAGTTTCCAATAATCTGGTCGGTTCATCCTAAGTATCTGCAATGAATTTTGTTTATGTTTTTAGGACATTGTATTGGTTTCCTTAAAAACATTCAAGAGTAATGGAAATTTAAATTAGACAAACAAAAAATGTTGCTTTGTTCATAGATTTCTATGATATATATGTATATGCAAATTTTGAACACTTTTTTAAGTGAATTTATAACTTCTATAATTTAAATAAACAAAACAATTGATACATGAAAGATGAAACTATTTGGATTTTCTACGAACGGAAAATAACATAATTTTGTTCGAAGAAAAAATGTCTCTTCAAAAACGTAAAAAAATAAGTAATTTCCAAAAGAGGTTTGTCCGAAAATGTATAGACAAAAAACGTATTGGACAAAAAACCATGAGTCGACATAAATAAATCATGTATGGATTTAAAGGGATTTAACTGAAGATAAAGAAAATGAATTTAATTTCATTAAGAGCCAACCTGCAAATTGAAAATTGTTATATATTTAAAAGTTGGAATTTAGGTAGTTTCATAAATGAAATTGAATAACTCGCCTAACAAGGTGGTTTCAAAACTTGGGATTTAAGTGTGAATCCATTTTTAAAATGAAGAGCAGCGGCGGCGTAGCTAGGCAGAAGGCCAGAAGCGAAAGATAAAATCTTCCCATGCGCAAGAGGAAAAGGATGGCCAGAGAAGTTTTTGCAATTTTTTGGGAATGTATTCTTTTGCGACTTCAATTAAAAAATTGCATTGATTCATTCTTTTTTTAAGGCTTTTTATTCTTTTACCTTCGTATGATTGCAGTCATCCATTCTATTAGGTTAATCAATTGAATGCACTATTTGCCTCATTTTCGTGTTCAAAGATTGAAAAAGAGGGTATGTAATGTTTTTAAGATTGAATAATTCCTTAAAAATTTCAAGTACCAGTTATCTTACTTGTGAATTCAAAACATTACTTACTATCATTGAAGTATTCATAATTCCTAAGTACTTAGAATACCTTTAATTCCTAATTAAGTACTTTTTTAATTCCTTTTGATTTCTGAAATACTTTTGCTTTGAAGTTTTACGGTAACCTTGCACTGATGATTGATGGTTGGCGATGGACCGAACAGAAAATTTCAAAGGAAAACGTATTTAAGAATTTAAAAGGAATTAAATAGGTACTTAAGAGGAATTGTAAGTAAGGTACTTAAGAAATTAAAAGTAACTTAGGAATTATAAATACTTACCAAAACTACTTAATCAAAATAAAGGTGCTTTTATCCCCTTAAAGAATTTCCCCTACTGAATCTTTGGGATTATCCAAAATTCAGCTTTTTTTATAATTTTTCGAAGTTTGACCGCTTTTTGTCTAATTTTCCTAGACTATTTGTTGTAATACTTTCCCTTAGAGACCTCCTTTTAAAATTGTTTTATATAAAAATTCTATACAAAATGTTCAGATTTTTAAAAAACCTTTTTGTTTTATGCACTTATAAATTTGCTTTGAATTTTTAACATTTAAAATTTTTGATTTACCGGGTGTCGTTATCCAAAACATGACTTTGAAAAAATAACAGACACCCTAATGTCGCCTGACAAAACAAGACATATACCTTGAGCTTGATTATTCTGAGTACTAAAGTACATATATGTAGGTAGATACATTTGTAATAAATCTAGATAAATTTCAGCTTTTAACAACATGAAGTAACAAGAAGTAATTTTAATTGCAAATGTATGTACAGTACATATGCATGTAAACTTTAATTGCGTTCAAGTACCTACATCTTTATAAAATGTCACATATCACCACATATAATATATGTATAGTTTATTTAAAATTCTTAATTTCCCATCTATCAATCAATCAATCGTTATTCAACAGTCAAAACAATCAGTATGTTGCTTAATTGCATCCAATTTTGCACATCACTAAGCCAAACAAAAAAATTACAGCGCGGTTCACTTGGTATTTTCAATATTTTTTTTTATATTTTTCCTTATGGACATGACCTTATAGTTTAGATCAATGCCATCGTGCATCCTTGTACACTCTCACCTAGGTATGTGTTCTTTGGAAAGGTTATTGAAAAGGTCAGGAATACATGTACATAAATATAAATTTAAATATACAGGGTCATTTACATAAGGTGTGAAAAAATAACCGAGACATTAAAAGAATTGGAAGGTTATATTTCTCCCCGTTTCTGTTGGAGAGGAAATTTTCAAGAAGAAATGACTAAAAATGGAAAAAATACATACCTTAAAACAATGGCAACACTTTCAATGTCACACTTTAATTAAAACCAACACTCTTTCCTCCAATTCTGCAAATGCTTCATTTTGAAAATAAACTCATTTTTTTTCGGTTTTCAGTGTTTGACCTAAAATTGCTTATTGAAAACAAAAAACTTAATAACGCAAAATAAAAAAAAAATAATTTTGAAAAAAGTTTTTTCTTTTAATGTTTTGAGCTTCAAAATTAAAAATTCAAAATATATTTAAAAAAATAAAAACTTGATTCAAATGAAATTAATTTTATATATTTTTCTTTAAAAAAAACACATCATGACTTGTAAGTGTTGCCGTTGCTTCTAAATAATTATTTTTCTATTTTAAGTATTTTGGATTGTTAAATGTCTGAAGCCGGCTTAGAGTTTTGTGTCTACCTTTCTATTGCCTTTTGAAGTGGATTATCGGTTAACGCAAAAAAATAGGGTCCCGCAATTTTGTGTGTCGGACTGTCAAAAAGGATTTTTGGTTTTTGATTTTTTCATAAAAGATTTGATGAATTGTGATCAACGTAATCTTTAACATTCCCTATTAAAATCAAAAACAATTTTTTTTTTGATTTTTGAAAACTCATTATCTCGAAAGACATTCTTGTTTTCGCAATTTTTTTTCCTTAATATAGGAACAAGTTTGAGCGATCCAGTCGTATATTTTATTTACATTAAGGCCAATGGCATGCAAATAAGATAATATGAAAAAATGTTGGTTGATAAAAAATATTGAGTGTGCCTAATCAATTACATCGCATTGTAGATTATAGAAGGTTGTTGCTACCGCTGCTAATCAATGAAGAAGTCTTTTCCCTTTAACCCCCGTGTTATATTGTTGCAGTGATAAATCGCTTTCGCGATTTACACTATCGCGCATCTATGTATTTTTTTTTTTTGTAATTATTTTTGTTTTACAAAAAAAAAAAAAAACATAAGGTATGTATGTATATAGGTATCTCCTTTTGAGTGGAGCTTATGTGGTATGATTAACGGTGGTATCAGTGCGCGAGATCAGTAAACAAAGTCAGCCGGCTGACAATAGTCGCTTCAAATCGACAACGGACCTGAGGTTTAGTGTCAGTTTAGCAAAAATTCACGGGATAAGCACATGTCAAAACTTTAGAAATAAAAAGAAAAAAAAAACACCAAAAAAAAATGTGCAACTACAAGTTGAAATTAACTTAAAAACACCATGTACGAGTACTCGTCGCAGTTGGGGGTGCGACAACCAAGAATATAAAAATAGATTGTTAGAGATTATGTCTGTCAATGTTTTTCGAATGTTTCCGATAAATCACTGCTAGTTTTTATTAAATACTATATTCAATTAAAATAGTATCGCGTAATATTCCTGTGGAAAAAATTCTTTGTTTCGCATGACAATTATTGTGTTGGTGTTCTAAAATGAAGCGTGTTCCACTCGGAGATATTGGGCGGGCATACTCGGAGATGTCACCCCTCAATCCGACTAATAACAATAATCAAATTGATAACAATCGAAATCGACGTCCGTACAATGCAGGTGGAGGCGGAGGTTACGGTAGTATTTTACCGTATTTTGGAATTTTTCGAAATTCATTTGCAAGAAGTAATTCAATGCAGGTAGGATTTGATTATGTATTTTCTTTTTATTTTTATTTTTTGCAATTAGTTATGATGCGTCCCTCCATAAGTACCTATGAATGAGAATGAGTGTTATCTAGTTGTCAAGGCTGCAATACGAAAAAAAATCTAGGTTAAATTGAAAAGCTTAGCATATGGTTTATGAGTTGAGTGCTTGTTTTGTTTTCCAACTTTTTGATTAAACAAAACATGCAGAACGCAATTTCTATGAAAAAAATAGCCTACCTTTTTAATTAAAATGGAAATGGTTCTCAGATATATGTATGTACCTGCATAAATAAAAATATAATGAAGACGTGAAATGTAGTAGCACGCTTCTTTATCCTTTTAATTAAAAAAAACATATACAAATACAATTATTTTATTGAAATTCATAACAATATGCAGATACAAGTAGTTTATAATTGCAATGGTTTGTATGGGTTTGTAAAATTTTTTAAAAATGTGTACACTCCCGGTTTTCGAATAAACGCCACTTTAAAAAATGGATGGAAGTTATCCCTCCGACCATATCACTCGAAAATTCTGAAACTGCAGTATGATGGTAAAAAAAATTGTTGCATTAATTGTAAAATTAATTTTTAATTAAAGTTTAAGGTAGTAAACCCTTTCGTAAAAAAAGGAAATTAAGTTGCGCCTTTTGTATTGTACTTTTTCCAATTATACGCTTTAAGGTCATTTTGCAAAGTATTAAAATAAAAGAACATTTTTGACAAGTAACATAGGTTTCAAACATTAATTCTTTGCAGAGTTGCCGCCATCTTGATTTAGAGAGTGCGCTCGCGTTTCCGAATTATCTCAAAAAAATGACTTTTTTAAAATTGTTCTACTTCAAAAAATTTATCAAAACCTCCTATAACATGAATTTTTATTAACATAAATAAACATTGCTTTTTAAATATAAATTTGGCATGAAAAACCATGGCCTAAGTGACTTACAACTCTCAAGTATTTAATATTTATGTATGCGTGTTATTGCAGAAATGAAGGGGATCTGCAATTCCATGCCAAATCCGAACGACTAGGGAGAGAGAAAGTCGATTCTTGACAAGTGAGCATTTATGAATTTCTCTGAAGAGACTGTAGCCCGTAAAAAATTCCGTTTTTTGATAGTTGCGTTTGGGAAACATAAAATTTATTACCATTCATATCATCTTGATTTATTGTCATTTTTTTTTTAACTACGAAAAGGAGTTCCTACTGCCTACAGAGGACGGCCTGAGTTTGGAATTTGATCGTGTTGTACCTCTGCATCTCTCATACCACCTCAAATAAAAAATTAGATCTTCGTTGACTGGATTAATAAATATTTTTAACATTTTTTATGAATGCAAAAAGCCATCGTAGAAATCATGACACAAAAACACTAAAATAATATCCAATTTAGCACTGCATTTCATTTCATTTATTTATTTTATTTACTAATGCTATCTGTTGCTTAAAAATTGAAGGTCGCTTGTAAGCAATTGACTGAGAAGTTATACCTAAATATTTTTCTCGCGAACATGATGAACAGCTGAACTAATTTGTCATTATAGTGAAACTTGAACTGCTGACAAGTTATATGTAGTGCAATCGCAGCAAATAAGAGTAATTTTGAAAAAAGTCATTAGTCACGCTTATTACCGAACGTCTGAAATAAATTAGAATTTATTTTTAAAAAAATGTCTCAAAACTATTTAAATAAAAATAAAATTTGCCGAACGCTGGATGAATGTGTATACGTATGAGTAAATACTTGCATAGGGCAGTGTGGAACAGAAAAAAATAGTGTTTTTGTTGGTTCTATCAAATAGATCTTAGAGAGTCAATTTGAAATTGAATGAAAATAAAGCTATCATAAAGCTTTTCAAACAATTATTAATTGCTATCAAATAATACAACGAAATAGACATATAAGAGAGCATTTAATAATAATATGATATGTTAGTATATGTTGGAGTCGCAGATAAACAGTTCATTCTGATAACGGCTTTAAATTAATGTCTGTCTAGTAAGCAAGTTGTTTCTTTGTCAATGACACACACTGCCAGGGTTGTCATAACAAAATTTTATCGGTTCAACCATTGTTGCTTAATTTTTTTTTAGCAACTTTTAGTTGCTAGAATGCGATGATAAAGAACGCTAAAAGTGAATATCAGAGCAAATATTTAGAAAAAAAGTAATTTGGAATAAACGAAAGAAAAAGTAAAAATAAAATAAGAATCATAAAATTCCTCATTTGAGTACCTTAAAACTATAGATAAAAAAATATGATTTTTATTTCTTCAAAATTCATTATAGCGTTTTTTTTTACATGTTTAGTATTAAAAAAATTGCTATGGGAGCTCTTAGTATTTTATAATAGACATACATACAGCTTTTAACTAACAAACAAAGTTTTTTTTGGAACATTTTGATTTGTAATATTGTGGAGATTAAATAGGACCTCTTTTATAAAAATTTTGCATCGCAATCCATCAAACCGTTTGTATCTGTAAGATGAAAAAGTTTACAACACTAGTTGTTGTCAAGTCGTTTCTATAGGAAGTACCGCTTAGAATGATTTTTTGTAAAACATTTTTCAACGAAAAATGTTAATTACTTACCCGCGATAAAATGTCATCAAAATTGTTACATTGAGATTTAAAGATAAATACATAAGTAGTTCTACGATGACCCAAATATTTGTAAACTACAGTGTATTTATTTATCATTCATACCGTATACAAATAACTAACAAATGACTGTCAAAACTAGGGTTGCCTAATGGCGGAACAAAACCGTAGGATTTCTAATATTATTTTTGAACGTGAGGACCACCTGGTGTTTAACTTAATCTTATTTCACTCTAAATCTTATGTTTTTATTTGGTAAAAATATAAATCATAAACAAGTCCAAGTGAAAAGTCTCGTGGCCAGCTCTAATTTAAATATCAAAGCTCAATTTCATACAACAACAATTGAAATAAATCTTTAATTAATATTGTTGTATTTATTTTGATTTTACATTTTTATTATTTTAGTAAACAAAGAAATTTAGCTAAGAGTATTAACAGCTGATTAAAAACCAATAAGACAACAAAAAAAAATATATAAATCAGACCAAAACGATAATAAACCCAATTTATTTATCAAATCAAAATGAAACTAGTTACAGCCAAACTATTACTTCGCTCATGACTGATTGTGTCGGGTATCAATAAAATTTTAATCATAACAAAACAAAATCCACTTATCACAGCACAGCAATCATTATATTGTTAACTATACTCAAAAATGAAGTATATACCTCAATTATTTTATACTCAGCATACATCATAATAATTTTTGTAGATACAACCAAGAAATATTTTCATCTCGCTTCATGGCGAGGCTTGGTGGCGTCGTCGGCGGGGTGCCGCAAGCAAAATATCATAAAACTAAAACGATTGTTTTAAATTTGCCATATTATCGAGATATGACGAGCAATAAACTTTAAATAAATGCCTGTCTTGGTTTTCATTTCGCTTTGGTTCGCCTTGCCTTTTTTTCTCGTGACTTGATTCTTGTGGCAGTTACAGATACAGTTCTGAGCTGACTGAATGACACTTGTTGAACCTGTGAAGACCTTTTTTTTCTGTCGATGACAATTCATACAATCCAATCGTCAGTCTTCAAACATTGTCTGCCTCAAAAATCGACCATGAGAATAAATTCCTATGCATAAAAAGTATATCAGTATTTTTGCAACTATGCATTTAGCAACAAGCAAAGTGTAAACAGTGCTTTTTTCATTTATTGTTAGTCGTTTGTTTACAACTCGATCAGTTTGCAGATATGGATGATACTTTATCCTCTACCACCGGAAATAAGTGCGTTCAATGCAATTGGAGCTTAAAAGATCTACTCTTGCTCTGCATATTCGCGATTTGTTTTAGCTTCTTGAAGTACACACAAAGGAAGGAAAACTAAAAATTAATTAAAATTTGCAACAATAGAAGAAAAAAAAAAAGTTAACAATAAATATAAACATTTATTATGTACCTACAAAACATTCCTAATATCTAAATCTGTGCATGCCTTTGGGGACTTTTTGTTATCGTAAGTGCGCGCCCAACCCTTTCTCGTTCTATTGCCGGAATTCGTTTTGTTTTGTTTGCTTCTGTAAACTAATTAAACAGCGGCACAGTCAGTCATTGCCGCCCCTCTCTTGTGAACGAACAAAAAAAAAAAATTGAATAGAAGAAAACGAATGACTCTTGCCAGAGATCGCTTTTAAATTAATTTGCATCCACGATCGCACCCTCAGTAAATTAGTTTCGATCGAAATTGTCACACGCGATTGTTTATTATTTTGTCCTCTCATTTTTTTTTTGTTGTTTAGAAAATTTGTGTTTCCTCTTATTGTTTTTCGAATGAATTGACAGATGGTTAGTTTTCTTTCTGGTTTAGAATATTTTGTGCGTGATTATAAAATTGTAATAAACCGAGTGTACTTTCCATTGGAAAGTGCAGATATCAAGAAAAGTGTGTGAATTTCGTCATAACTTATTCCAACTGTCAAGTTGTCTTTTTAAATTGAGTGTACTTTCCATTGGAAAATTGAAAAGTTCACGAAAAAGTGTGTGAATTTCGTCGTAATTTTTTCGAACTGTCAATTAAAATCCTGTCAAAACGGATCCCCATAACGGAAAAATACTTAAAAAAATGTTTATAACACGGTTGCGACCGCACATTGCTGCCGACAATGAGGTAGGCATTTTAGGTTTATTTAAAAAAAAAAAAAAATAATAATTTAAACATTTTTATAATTTCCCTAACATCTGTTGTATAAGTTTTTGTTCATTTTCATGAATGTCATGAAATATGTAAATACATACTGTAATATTCAATGTAGAAACTGGTAGGTATGCATATATATTTGATTTTCATTTTTATAAGTTTCTAGTTGATTTAATTTTAATTAACTTTTTTAATCGTCAACTCGTGAGAGGAATAATAATGAATTGAAGGTTTATAATTAAGATTGTGTCGTATAAATACATAGGTAGTTGATGTGTTTTGGTAATTTTTTTTTATTTTGTTCATCCTTTGAGAGTTTGAGGTGTGTTCATAAGAATAAGTAAAATTTTCCATATCATTTTTATAATGTTTGCTTATTTCGGACTGTAGTTAATGGGAAAGCTATTTAATTCAGAAAAGAAGAAGAAAATCATGCACCTACGTTATACAATACATGGTTAATTGTATACGGTATGATTTTTCACATTTTGTAACAGATTTAGATTATAAAAAAATTTATTGTTTATAAAAGCGTAACAAGAACAGGGATATGAAAAACATAATTGCGTTAGGCGCAATGACAAAGGTGATGAAAAGTTTTGTTTTCAATGATAAGTCAAATTTTGTGATTCTGGTTCTGTGTAAACGTAGAAACTTCTGTTAAAAATTTATTATTTATATGAAATGTTATTTATTATAGCTAAATTCTTTTGTAACGAGAGTCAAAATATTGGGTAACATGAAATGGAACAAAGTACATAATTTAAAAAAAATCGGAAGATAAAAAAAACATTTCGTATCATTTTATCACAGAACCGGATTAGGAAGCCGATTTATCTCAATCTGAGATATCTGTCAAGTGATAAATTTATTCAAACTTCAAACATAGCTCGATTATTCATTGCGCGGCGTAGTGCATAATCACAAAGTTTATTGATCATAAGTTTATGAGCTAGTATAAGACAATATCGTCTCAAAATAGCAGGGCTTTTCCCGCATTTTGAATACCACCAGGAAGAAGCTCTAAGATGTCCTCAATAAAGAAAGCAAATGAAAATGGACTAAGTGTGCATCCCTGCCTTAGTCCTGCTTTTGTTTGGAACCATCATGTCATAAAGAACTACAGTCCATAATTGGCTTGATTCAGTCAAATTTATGAGACGTTCCTTTTCAGACACATTTTTCGATTGTATCAAATACGGCTTTGAGATCCAAAAAAATTTTTTTTTTCTTAATTCGTAAAATAAACGATCGGCAATGTTGCGAAGCACGAAAGTTTCGTTGGTTAAATAATCGGAATTGAATCCAGCTTGTGTTTCTTTAAGCAGTTTGTTCTCATTGATCTTTTATTGCTTCATTTGTCAATCCGATTGATTTTATATGGCGGTCTTGTTTCAGTTTGAAAATGTAATGTCGTTTTCAATTGGCAATCCGGAATTGGTTTTAGATTCGGAATCCCAATTGAACAGTTTTTTTTCGATTCTGAAAAAATTGAATTTTGGTGTGACTGTATTAGTATTTAAAGCAATCACATCACAGTTCGAACAATTTGTAAATGTAAAAAATATGACATCTATCAAGTGCGACATTTAAATCTTTAAATGTGTGAGTGATTCTGTTTTTGCTTCTGATTTCAAATCCAGAAGAAACATTTTCGATCGCGGTCTTATTTTATTTTTTGATTGCGTTCTTATCTATGCCTTATCTATATAACTGTCAAATTTGACAGACAGAATTTTTTGGCATGTGAAGTTTGACAGACTCTGGACTAAATCTCGTAGAATCATCAATGATATCGAATCTAATAAAAGTTTGAAAATCGCATGACACAATTCAATTCATTTTAGATGTGCTGTCAAGTTTTGCAATTTTGCTGTCAAATCTTAAAATTTTGTTCTCACACTATTTTAAATTATTTTCTTCACACTTTTGCTGACGCATAGTCATAGTGTTAAAAGATTTTAGAAGGAAGGTGATTGGGGATCACTAGTTTAGCTGTAAAAAATCTCTACACACGATAAATATTCATTTTCAACTTGCACCTGAATATTGATCGTTCATATCCTCTTCAATGTCATTCATCGTAAATGAACTTTGACAAGCTATTTATGAGAACTGACTTGGAATGGTTTTGAACTATATCTCATTAAGTTTTATTTTTCACATTAATGGGGTGCGGATCTACACTTCATTGTACATACATATACGATATGAATACGTGGACGAGTCGAAATTTAATTTCGGATGAAATTTTATCAAAATGATATTTTATTGTCATATTAGAAATAATAATTTGTCATGTCCCTCATCAACACATTCGAAGAGATATATGAGGTTGGGGTTCAATATTGTGACATAGAGTAATTCCTTACGTTATTTTTTTTTTCAAGTTTTTGATTGAGGCCACTTCTTTTATAATTTTTTTTGCGATGTTTGCCTGTTGGAATATTTTGTTCAAGAAAAGTTATTAACCTGTAAGTAAGTACATAATGTACATTTCCCAAAAATAAAGATATTCAATTGAAAGGTGTAGCAGAAAAATCCATTGAAATTTCCGGATTATGCAAAAAAAGTATACGAAAAATCGCATCATTGGATTGAGGTCACTGCAAATACTGCACCCCACTCTTTTTAATTTTCTTATTAGAAATAATGACGTTTCTTTATATTAATTTAAACAACAGTAAAAAAGTATTGCACGCACTTTTTATTTTATTGGTTTTTTAACAAATCTTTACTTGCTATGAAAAGCTACTAAGTCACAGCACATATGTTGCGCCGACGATGCATTGTTGAGCGTTTATTGCAAAAAAAATGTGCATACACGAAATAATAAAACATCAATCAGTCCCTAAATAAACTATGAAAACAGCGAGTTAGCACTTATGCATTATAACTGATGATTTGAAATTCTATTTCAAAATGCTTTGAAGTTAAAATTTCCTGAAATTATACCATTAAGAATTTTCAAAATGAAAGTATACTTTTAGGAAGATCGAAATAATTTATAAACAAATTTTCAGTGTAATAATTTTTTTCTTTTTGTTTGCGAAAGAATCTTATCGAGGAACATTATAAAAAAAATAAATGAAATGTGCGATATTATTTAATTTTTTTAATTTTTCAATTTGGTGATCGGTCATTTTGGATGTAGTCTAGTTCAATAGTATTTTTTAAATGCAATTTTAAGTAGTACTTTAGTCATATTAGTCATAAGTTCCGCTAACAATGGTAGACGACAATAACTGATATGCTCTTTTTATACACATATATTATTGTCTACCAAAAAAAGGAATATTTATGTCAATTTTGTCTATGCTAGTTGCAAGATATTGAAATATTGCCACTGGTACCGAATAATTTTGTTAATTAGTCATGACTGGGATTTAATATTGAAATAGGGAAACAGCTATTTTATTTTCATTGTAAGAGTATCTTTATTTATAGAGATACTTTATTTTTTTTTTATAATCAATAAATTTAGCAAGTAAAGGAAAGTTCTATGGGTGGTGAAAAATTCGGATAAAGATTAAAATTTTAATTTTTTTTGTCATATTCAGAACATTAATATATTAACAAAATCATCCTGTTTTAAAAATACTGAACCCAAATTTACCTTTTTAAATCAAAATGGTTCAACTCTACAAGGGATTCATCGCCGAAAACTTGGATATAAGCTTCCTATGACGTTCTTTAGAAGTCATGACTACACTATTCCAAAAAAATATCAACAATTTATTTATTATAGTTTGTTGAAAATAGTTCAATACACAAAATATAAAAAAAATATTTAAATGCAAATTCTTCTTGTCAAATATATTATATTTTTGTAATTTTTTAATAAACTCAAAAATAAGGTTCCTATGCTAGCAACCACCCCAGCTTGTGATTTATGTTCAAAATTAAGATTTAAGCTTACTATATGTTATTTAACAAATTCGAAAAAAAAGTATATTTAAATCTCTCTTCATCTCTTATTAAATATGAAAATACCAAATGAAAAAAAAAATCTCTTTCCATTGTAATTGAAGAAGGATGGCAACCCTTCGGTAAAAGAAAATTTATTTATCTCTGCACCAAAAATGGCATTTCTCTTGAGCAAACTTTTTTCAATTCCAATTAGTAGATTTATAATTGTTAGGAACTCTTAAGAAATCTCATAAAGCTCTTAAGTTAAATATACATATATAAATTTAAAGACTTATTATTATTGTTTCATCATATTCGCATTTACAGTATGTTTAATTTTTAAAAATTCTACCTTATCTGCGCTATCTGATACTGGCTTTAATCTACATCTATATCTGTTTGTTTATTCTGTTGTGATGACGCGATATTGTGTTCAAAATAAAAGATTGTGTTTCGCATAAATTGTATATCCCAATCTTGGAATCTATCACTCTTTATCTCTCTCTCTCTCTCTCTCTCTCAACCAACCAACCGCCTCATCAACAATAGCATTATTAATACAAACATCTTCTTCATCTTGAAAAAAAAACCTTATCATAACAATTAAATTTATTACAAAAAAAGCAAATATTATAAATTAAAATTTTAATGAAATACAACAAAATTTTCCCAAAACAAAAAAGAATAAAAAAAAATATCATTATTTACAAAAATTATTATGAAAGCTAACAAAAATTCAAACATTTTGAAATCATGCATTTTAACACACCAAATCAGAAAACACCCCAACGACAACGACGACGAAGACGTCAGCGACACGACACGAACTTTTTCATACAATCAACATTGTGTGTGTACTAGCAAGTGAATGTGAACCTCTCTGGAATCGAAGCAAAAACATCAAAAAGATCTAAGAATATCCACAAAACTACAATCGCCATGCAAGATGTCCACCTTAGCTCCAATACTCATCCCACCAGTAATAATGACCATCCAAGCTCTTATAGCCATATAAGGGCCTTGGTACGCAGTATCCATGATGCTGGGATCACAGATGCAGCAACCCTCAATACACCACTCATAGAACCGCGGCCACCATCCGCAGGAGTCAATAGAGATGCTGGTGATGGCGCAGTCATTGAACCTCATACCAATGATCCCTCCGCTGCTGCTGTCTTGAGTGTAGAAGTTGTGACGTTGCAAAAAATTGTACCAACATTCTTAATAAGCGATCCGGTGAACAATGGAGTATCCTCAATTGCCTCAGATGCCCATAGTCCCACAAGACGTTTCAGCCAGTTTACTCTTGGACTTCGGCGTTTCTCTGCGGTATTAAACAACACACAAAACACGCTCTAAACCTTCTTCGCTTTCGGGTTTGGCTTGCACTATAGTCTTAGAGGCTGAATTGAATTAAAATAGACTCATCCTTACCCGCAGGCTATATAGATATACAAAAATTAATATACACGCACAACATTTATATAACTTCATGTGGTCATGTACATGTCACCTCTTTAAAGCATGGTCTGTTGAGTTGTTTTGTTTTTTTGTCTCTGGATCATATCATCTCTGCACTATAAAATAAGCCTTCTTCTTGTTCTTCTTTTCTATTTCTGGAACAACAAATCGATTTGGATATGCACTCTGTTCCCTTGTTCATTTTTCAATTCAATGACCATAAAAATAAGTGCCTTAAGCTTTTTCTATCATGCTATAGATTGAATTTCATTCGAATGATGGTTTTTTTTTAATGATACTAGAGTAGATTTGCTTTGTGGTTTTGGTTACTAAAAACGATTTTATGTGTGATTTTTTTTATTTAACGTAGGTAAGTCTAAAGAGTTGAATTTTTATACTGACTTATTTTTTTAGTTGAATAATTTTTAATATTTAAAAATTTCTTTAAGAATTATAAATTGAAATATCTCAAATTTATTATGAACTTTGATAAAATGCAATTGGGATTGCTTTAAAGAAATGAAGTCATTTGAGAAAGTTTTATTTGGATTTTTTTAATTTAATTTTATATAAAACTGAAATGGAATAACACAAAGATGATTTAAAATTGACATGAGATTGAATTAACTCGAAAGATAATCTTTTGACATTATGATTTGAATATGAATTCTGGTATATGACCGCCACGGCTGTCTCGGACGTTATTTAATGTGGAGGTCCAATTTTCGATCAATTTTTCCAAGATTTGTGGTCGTATATCGGCAATAACGCGGCGAATGTTTTCCTCCAAGTGGTCGATCGTTCCGGGCTTATCGGGTAAGACTAGTGACATCACATATTACAGAAAATAGTCTAGTGGCGTTATTTCGCACGATCTTGTTGGCCAATGCAACTATGCGGTTACCCTTTGTATATGAAAACTATAGTACTATCATGGCGAGTTTTTTTTAATGTTGCCCAAACCCTTGTGGTGGCGCTGCAAAATTTGAGGTGTAAAATTCGATTTATGGAGTCTTTAAGCGTCGGAAATTGGTGGTAGGGGCAAGAGGAGACTATGTTTTGGATTATTGCATCCAAAAAATATCAATAAACATCAATTAAAACCTCCATAAGCTCTCCGCAAAAAAAAGGGTTGCCGGCACACTTTAGATGTCGCCCATTCGACTTCCACCATGATAGTACTATAGTTTTCATATACAAAGGGTTACCAAACGTTGTTGCGACGTCTTGTTGATAACTCATCTCCCGCTTATAATGGTTGTTCAATTAGGTAGTAATCATGGCTCCATAGCGGCCGACATTGACTATAACGTTATAGCCTATTCACACCAAACTCAAAACGCGGTTTTCAGCTAAAAGTTTTCGAAAACACGAAATGCGTTCACACTGCCCGATACTTATTTCTAACAACGATGATTTTCAAAATTAACTTTGCACAATTTGGAAGCGTTAAGGCGTCAGTCCATTCATGTTAAAATCCCAAACCAAATTAAACAGAAATCACTTAACAGCTGTTCCTGCTGTTTAAAGTGTTGCCAACTTAAAGTTTTTCATATATCTCTGAAAATGTGTAGTAATTACTTATTAAGGCACGTACATTTATATCTATTTTTTAATAGAAAAAGAACACTTTAAATCAATAAATAAATTAAGTTTTTGGTCTAACACTGAATATTTTTTGTGTTAGAACAATTTGGATCGAAAAAAAAACGATTTAATTAATTGGGGCCCGGATCGGCACCAGTTGAAGAACGTAGATTTTTTTCTTTTAATGGGTAAATATTGATTTCGTTGAAAACATTCATTCGGAAGTCTCATGCTGTTTGGCATTAAAAATTATAAATTTCTCATTGGACTGAACCAACCAAAACAAAATAATTAACTGTATAAATATTTGTATGAGTTTGTGTTTAATACGTTCTTAAATGTGGATGATACTAAATGTTTCTAAAAACAACCTCGGTATAGCCAAGAATTTTTTTTTTAATTTCACATGCACAGTACATACCGACACATATACGAGAACGGGTTTTTATTGAAAATCACACCATTCGGAGAAATTCACCTATTGAGAATGGCAGCGTTAAGATCTCACTAAATATCGATATTTAAAAAAATTTAAGTTTTTGGAAAACTCAAAGCTAAGTTTTCGTAAGTTTTTTCTTCATTTATCAACGATTGTCATGATCCCGAACGGGACAACAACTCTTCCAGCATTCTACTGCTACGGCATAAGGCTCCACTTGTGGGGTTCAAAAAACGTTGAAAGGCCGTCTGCTTTTGGAGTGTTCCACGCCTGAAGCCAACCAAATGCAAACGTCCCTTTCTCTCCAAAACATCTACTCATACATCAAGTGGTCGTGACAAGGCCAAAAGATCTTTACTTATGATGACTGTGCAGTATGTTATCTTATCGCCAAGGAAAAAGTAAAAAAAAGGAAAGGACTCAAGACACATCCCTGGTGCATAGTTAGCTTTTCGGCTTTTTCGAAATCAACCGAAACAATATGCAAATTCCTTGAGGAATTCCAATATTTTTCCATTCTGATTCTTATACTGTGAATTGCATCTGTGGTTGATTTACCCGTAATTTACATTCTACTATTTTTATATGATTTCTGACGTACTGTTGAATCTGTCAAAGTTTGAAAGTAAAACGTGTTTACCTTCGGATTTCTAAAAATTAAAAAAAAAATTTGTTTTGAAACAGCTCTGAATCTGAAATTTTGTTTATTAGTTCCACATGATCAACAATCAATTGTTAGATCTCATTATATGGTGCGCTGGGAACTAAATCCGAGGTCAGGTTTGACTTAACTGTTTGATAGGGTATCGGTTCACGAGTCTAGAACCACATTTTTCACAACTGTACCTAGAGTCATTTGGCCGCCATTTTGTTTTTCATGTTCATTTCGATTTTTGGGTATAACTCGCTCATTTTCGATCCTAGAAAAGAAAATTGTACTACAACTTATAGAAAATTAAATTTTCTACAAAATATGTTAGGTAACTTTTTTCGCTAAACACTCTTGTTTAAAAGTTACAGCCTACTAAAAAAAAAAATAAAAAAAAAATGTCCTTATTGCAATAATTTTTTTTTTCTAACTCAAATCAAAAAACATCGTTATAAAAGTTATAGATCTTTTAATTGTCTATATTTTCTGGCTTTACAGTTTCTTAATTGAAATAACGGTTTTCGCTCTGGAGCGAAAATAAGCTCCGAAATCCGCACGGAATAAGTTTTTTTTGTTATTTTTTTTAATTTTAAAATACGAAGAATACCGAGTATTACCGAGTCTAATTTATGCGTTGTGATATTTTGAAATTCTTCTCTTCTTTTTGGAAGGTCCTGCCGCGGTAGCCGTGACTTGGAGCACTTTCTATCATACGAACTGGCACCGTATCCGTTATCTTTGTTTTCGGAAGAAGGCATGAGAAAGGGAGAGAAGGCAGCTCTATACAAATTGTTTTCACCTTTACGTAACATCATCATTCCTTCTAATTACGCTGAGATAATTGATGGAGGATGGTTGTTAAGAAAAGTTGTTTGGCACAAAAACTCAGCTGTTCAGGAACTTTGTTGGAAATACCATCAATATATAACAAGACATTTTGGTGAAAACATTGTTGTTGTTTTTGATGGATATCCGGAAGATCCTCCCAATTGGAGTACAAAGACATTTTAGCAGCTAAGACGAGGTATGAACCATCATTCAACCGACATTGTTTTTGATAGATACTCAAACATTCCAACAAACCAAGAAAAGTTTCTTGCTCAAGAGAAAAACAAATCCAGACTCATCGACATTTTAGCATCTTATTTAAGGGAAAACATGGTCCAGATCGAAACATGCATACAAGATGCTGACACGACAATAGTGACGGAGGCCATCAAGAGCTTCTTCCTATCCTACGAAGCAGTTTTCATCATTGGTGAAGACGTTGACTTGCTGGTAATACTAACTGGCTTGCTGCTAAAAACAACGAACGTTTATATGAAAAAGCAAGCAAGGGGAAAAGTTCCTGAACAGATATTCTCGCCAACAAGTTTTATGCATGATGAATCGGTGAAGGATCACATTTTGTTCCTGCATGCTATCAGCGGCTGCTACCCAACGTCCGCTCTCTTTAACGTGGGAAAAACAAAGCCATGTGTAGTCCTGGAAAAACATGTTGAACTCAAATCTACTTATATATTTAAGGCAAAAAAGCATCTCCAAACACTTTGGCAAAAATTGGTGAAAGATTTCTTATTGCTTTATACGGAGGAAACCCAGCAGTCGAACACAAATGTTTGCTGCTGCAATGCAACATGTACTAAGGAAGTATCATCAAATCCAACTGTGGTTCAATATAAAACTTGACGCAGAAGAATGGGGATGGAAAAAGTATGTTTTGCTTGGCTTGGTTCCAGTTCGTACAACGAAGGACCCTGCACCACCTGCACTAATGAAATTAGTTTCTTGTTCATGCAAGACTGGATGTGGAGGAGCTTGTGGTTGCCGCAAAGCTGGGCTTCACTGTTCAGCTGTTTGTAAGAACTGTGAAGGAGGGATATGTGATAACGTGCAGGAAATTTCAGTTGAATTAGATGAGGACAAACAAGAGTGTGAAACGATTCACTGATACTTCACAACACCTTCGAAGATAGCGTTGAGCATGGTGATAACTGCTGCCGCGGCAGGACCCTCCAAAAAGAAGAGAAGAATTTCAAAATATCACAACGCATAAATTAGACTCGCTAATACTCGGTATTCTTCGTATTTTAAAATTAAAAAAAAATAACAAAAAAAACTTATTCCGTGCGGATTTCTGGAGCTTATTTTCGGTCCAGAGCGAGAACCGTTATTTCAATTAAGAAACTGTAAAGCCAGAAAATATAGACAATTAAAAGATCTATAACTTTTATAACGGTGTTTTTTTGATTTGAGTTAGAAAAAAAAAAATTATTGCAATAAGGACATTTTTTTTTTTTAATTTTTTTTTAGTAGGCTGTAACTTTTAAACAAGAGTGTTTAGCGAAAAAAGTTACCTAACATATTTTGTAGAAAATTTAATTTTCTATAAGTTGTAGTACAATTTTCTTTTCTAGGATCGAAAATGAGCGAGTTATACCCAAAAATCGAAATGAACATAAAAAACAAAATGGCGGCCAAATGACTCTAGGTACAGTTGTGAAAAATGTGGTTCAAGACTCGTGAACCAATACCCTATCGAACAGTTAAGTCAAACCTGACCTCGGATTTAGTTCCCAGCGAAAGTCTAACTTCCCTGTACTATGATTACATCACAAATAAATTCTAGCACTCACACTTTTTTGTTATCTAAAAATAAATCCATAAACAATATCATTAACGTCGAAAATTAAAAAAAAAAAAAACATACTTTGGTCACTCTAAATGCAACAAAGAAATAAAAGGGCACTATAACTGCAATCCTGGACTTAACATTAATTCAACTCAAAAAGTGCCATCCTCAGAATAACACGATCGATGGTTGTGCATTTATCACCCAGTATGATACGACGACCCACATTTGTGGTGCTTTCCAGTCGCACCAGTTTGATACTTTTGTGTGCTCATCTTTGATGAGTAAGTTGTATTGCATTCACGAGCTGCTTGCTGCCAGTCCCCAGACAGTCCCACTTCGCATTTTTGTATAAAAATAACTTTTCCAATGCATATTTTTTTCGTATGCACAAAGCATGCGTTAGGCTTATATTTTTTTTTATTGAGTTTGCATTTTAATTAAAAACAATTAAAAACAAAAAAGAAAAGAAAAAAAAAACTTGAATCACATTGACCGTTATAGGGGCATCCCCGAGGCTGCATTCATTGCAGATTTCACCTTATAACAAAAAACAACTAATATAACATGCTAGCACACTTTGTGATTCATTTGATACATTTCCTGCCGGAATCCAAACTTTTCCACTATCTTCTTCGGTGGTCAATTATGGTTTTTGTTGTTGTTTTATCGTCGGATTTTGGATGTAAAACCGAGTTACCAAGCAATGACGTTGACGAGCGTGAGTGTGATGGAAAAATTGATAACTTCTCGGCTCATAATGCCTAATTATTGGAAATCATCATGAGACGTGCCACCACCTGTTGTGCACTTCCAGTTTTTTGTTTGTTTTTTTTTTTTTCACTGAGTTTTTGTTTATTATTGCTTTTAGATCAACGGACTTTATCTAGGCAAAATATAAAACATAACCGGATGAATGCATATGAACCGTCATTTAATCAAACCACGGATATAACAATACAGGGTGTTCAATGATTGACAGATTGTATGTTTAGGAGTGATATTTTTGTAGGGGCATAAATAGCTAAATACATTACGATTATCTTATTTCTTTGATATTTGTTTTCTATAGGAATTTTTGTGATCGAAAATAGGTTGGAGAATTTTTGGAACAAATTTCAAATAGTGTGAAAATGACGTTGACGAAATGGTATCAAATTTACACGAACATGTTCCAAGGAGAACCTTGTATTTACATCCAAGACATATAAAATGGGTCTATGAAATAACTCCCACGAAATAAGTCCCACTTTTAAAAACGAAATAAGTCCCACCAAAAATTGCTTAAAAAATGAAATAACTCCCACGAAATAAGTCCCACTTTTGAAAAGGAAATAAGTCCCACCAAAATGAAATGATTTAAAAATTTACTTGAAATGAAATAACTCCCACTCAAAATGAAATAACTCCCCCTTGAATAATATATTTCTTAAATAAATTAAGTCCCACTTTCATAAACGAAATTAGTCCCCCTTTTTCATTGTTTAATGCGATTTCAAATAAGAAGTATTTGGCTCTTCGAAAAAGGGTCTATGAAATAACTCCCACGAAATAACTCCCACTTTACAAAACGAATTTATTCCCACTCAAAACGAAATAAGTCCCACTTAAAATAAAAACGCGTAAAGAAATAAGTCCCACCAATTGACGAAATAAGTCCCACTTTTAAAAACGAAATAACTCCCACTTTCAAAATAGCAATTTTTGGTGGGACTTATTTCGTTTTTAAAAGTGGGACTTATTTCGTGGGAGTTATTTCATAGACCCATATAAAATATCTCTCCAGCAATAGATATTTTATTGAGACATTAAGATATGTGTCGTACTTGTGTTCTAAGTTAAACTATTGCTTAAAGAAGACGATGATATTATTTATCACATGAACCTTAGCCTGTTTGAGTCGTAAACACGTATCATTTTTTAGAAAATATAATTTAAGTTAGCTGATGGGGAGAGTACGATAACTCAGGCGACAAAGTTTAATGACGGATTTGTATAGAACAAGCATTTTTTACTATGGGAGGGGTGGTCTTCCCCGTTTAGGCAGTAGGGGCAATTTAAAAAAATATGTACGTTAAAAGGAAAACAAATAATTAAAAAATAACGGCAATACTTACAACTTAGTTTTATACATTTTTTTAAAGCCAACACTTCTGTCTATTAGCCAGTTTTTAAATCAACTCTAAAGTATGCATAATTTTTGAAAAAAATTGTTTTAAACTCAAAATTTGGACAAAAAAAGTTAAAAAAAATGTTTAAAATGTAATTTTTTAAAACTTTATGATTATCTACTATTGTTTTTTTTAGAATTCATTGCTCTTATTTATTTTTGATCAAAAACTGAAAACTAGATGATTTTATGTCTTCTAGTTCTTGAGAAAATTGAAAATTGATTTTGATTTGAAAGTATAACCAAAAAAAAATGATACGTCAAAAAATCAGGAAAAATATCCTCGTTACAAATATGTATGTACACATGTAAGTGCCATACGATTATAGTGTCGCCAAACCTTGGTAGACACCCTCCAAAGACCCATAGAGGTGAAAACAAACTTTATACAAAGGTTTAAATCAAGACCCTAGTACCAACATGTTCGCGAATTTTGGTTGTACCTCCAAACCAAAAATTTGCTGCCTATGGCTATGAGTATATGCTGTACTTAATTCTTATAAAAAGATGGTGCTCAAAATTAAGGATGGATGTTGTTTTACGTAATCTCATTTTTTTCGATTTCTTCAAATCCAAATCTTCTTCACTCGTTGGAGCTTATAATCTAAAAACAAGAGTATCAATGTCAGATTGTATTAAATGAAGTTCAACTAGTCAAAATGACAAAATTAACAATAAGATTTTTGAAATTTGGGTCTCGGAAACTTCATTTCTGATGCATGATTTTGAAAACATTTCCGAAAATATTATAATGTTTTCTGACTCACGTAATAGCCTTCGACACATAATGAAAGACCTGGAAACATATGTATTTCCCAATGTGGTATCATCCAAATTCAAATGTATTTTAATTCTCAGAAATGAAGTTACTCTTATAAAAAGAAAAAAGAACCTTTTTGGATTATACAAATTCCATAATTGATTTCTTAAAATTTCAGGGAACATAAAATATAAGTAAACCATTACAAAGCAAATACCAAGTTAATCTTAAAATTTTTGATCAGTTAAAAAATCAATTCCAATAAATTATTTCTTTAACTTTTTGACAGAAATTGATGATTTTTTTTTCTTTTTCATGCAAGTATGTATGTTGTTGTTATTAAATAAGCATCAGTCATAATTGATTTATATATTTACTCAAATTTCAATCTCACGTTATCTGATGAAATTTCTTTGAACCGATGTTAAACTGATAATAATAAATTTATTGACATCAACACCTCCATCTATCTCAATCCATTCTAAAAAATATCTAAATGACAGCAATACATATCTATATATAATTGCAAAATCAAAACAAACAAACAAATAAAATAAAAACCAGAAGCAATTGATGGTACTTAACTTTAACCTACTACAAAATCATCCTTGAATTAAAACACCCTTTAAAAAAAATAAATTATATCTACTTTGGTTAAACAGTGTATAATATCACTTCTATTTAGTTGTTTTCCTTCTTCGTTCAGAGTCGCATATTGGTGGTCGGTGATTGCATTTTTCTGCACGCTCAAGGAGAAGACTATTATAAGTACTCAAACTATCGCCAATCGATAGATTCACATACACTCATTTTAAGTGCCTCACTCACTTATAAAAATGTAATTGCATTTTTTTTTCTTCTTCTTCTTCTTTTTTTCTCTCTCAATTATTAGTTGCATGCGAGTTTTGTTAGTTTACATTATAAATTGACAAACAGCTTTCAATTATTTTATTCCAGTAGTAAAGTGGACACTTGAAAGTTTTAATACACCTGATTTTAATTATAAAACAAAAACAAAACAAATCTCAATAACTATCTGTCAAATATTGCAAGACATTGTCGTCGGAAGTATGGGCGTTTTTGTTGATAGCAACTTACCTACTTACAACAGTGTACTTATCTAATAAAGAACAGAGATTGCATAAAGATAAAAAAGTGTCTTAAGGCTTCCCACTAGAAAAGACTTAAACTCTTCATCCAAAGATTAGAGAGGATTAGTTTTTTCCTCAAAAAGGGGATCATTTTGGCGCCATTGTGCCGACAACTACGTCAAGTGTTCCACTGGTTATAAAATGAAAATGGCTACAATTGCAGCATAGATGATTCCATAAAGTAATTCAATAAAAAAAAAAATTAGTATAGATACCTATCTATGTTTATATATCTAACCTGGGAGAAAAAAGTAGATATCTTAAAAACTATAAAGAAAAAAAAAACATTCTCTGTCCATCTGAAGCCCGTTTTTGTACCTATGCCTATAATATTTATCAGCATGCGAAGAATACAAGTTTCTTTGGTTTATTCTTGACTTTGCGCTCTGCGCAACATTTTACAATATCAAATGGCCTTTGGCAATGGCCTATACATGATAGTGCCGTCATTCGCGTAACCACCTTTGTGGCGTTAAGATATCGCTTCGCGCCGCGCTCTAACATAAGGTGAGATAAAATTCGCAGATTTTTTTTTTGTGTTTTTCTCAAATTGCTGTGCAATGGCCAGATGTAAAAATGCGTTACAAACTTCTACGAGAATAAGATTGTCAGTGAACAAATTATAACAACAACAAAAATGCCTTATACGAAATTCAAAAAAAGTTTTTTTGTATCTTAAAGAAGAAAAAAAAAGAAATAAGAAAGTGCGTTCAACGCAATCTACTGACCGGCTGTGTGTGTGTTTTTTTTTTGTTGATAAAAGTGCATTGTGTATTGTGCCCCACTGTCCGATACTTGTTGTGTGCCTTAATTTTACACACTTGTTGTCTTTGAAGTTCATGGTTTTTTTGTTGTCTTTTGTTTTGTTGTTTTGTGAAAGAAATAAAATTCTTCTTTCACTGTCTCCAGTGTGTTTTTCTTTTTTAAATTTTAATTAAAGAGTATTTTTCACTCAGTCGCGTAAAAATAAATGGCTTTTTGATTTGAAGAGGAGTATTATATGTTTGTCAATAGTCGTTGTTTATTGATGTTGATGATGATAAGTAGAATGAAGATGGTGCATTCATCAAGTTAAAGAAATTATTCAGTGTCAATCAGTAGTTGGCGCCCGTTACTCTAGTATTGAAGTCTATATATATTTGAAAAAAAAACTTCTTCATATTTTTATTAAAAGTGCAATCAATTTGGCGAATTACGACTAGTAGTACAAAAATAATCAAGCATCTAAATTAAACA
This sequence comes from Syrphus vitripennis, assembly GCA_958431115.1. Taxonomy (NCBI): domain Eukaryota; kingdom Metazoa; phylum Arthropoda; class Insecta; order Diptera; family Syrphidae; genus Syrphus; species Syrphus vitripennis. The sequence continues at coordinate 75,935,491 of OY288109.1, read as the reverse complement.
TTTCTACTGTTAAAAGTGCAATTATTTTCTGTATATATATTTTTTTAAATATACATATTTATTAAAAAAAGTGAGCTTGTACGAGTTAAATTCGTTAGTTTTGTGATAATAGTTTTTTTTTTGTGTTTTATTTATTTATTTATATCCATATTTTTTTTATTGAATTCTTATAATCTTATAAGAATGAAACTGTCAAAAAGTTTTGATGAGTTAATATTAAGTGCATCGAGATTAAGTCTTAACAGCTTGAGATCACCTGGCAAAGGAAAAACGAAAAAAGTTAGTAAAATAAAAAAAAAATATTTGTTTATTTTTAATATGCTTCAATAATAATATTTTTACAAAACAGTTTGATGAAAAGTTTCTTAAGTTTACTAAAAACAACTTGTTGCATAATTTTTTTAGTATTTATAATTTTGCCACAGCGTCTTTTATGAGGCAGTGTTTCTTTTACAAAGCATATTTACGTATAGTTTGACGTTTAGGACTGAAGAATAGAAAACCGTAGAAAATAGTCACATTAATTGTAAAATTAATAAAACGAAAAAAGTGCGCACCATTTAAGGGCAAGAAAAAATATTATGTGAGGAAGTTTATATCTAATCTAATGTAGTTTTTTTCATTGTCTACTGTCACTTTTTTGAACTTCTAACTCCCATTGTTTTTTGCTGGTGCCATGGTAAAATTACTTCATTTTACAGCGTAACTTTTAACTACCATTGTGTTTTTTCTTTAACCACACAGTAAAAATTACTCCATTTTTAGTGGAATTTCCAACTGCATAGGTCTCATTCGTAGTGAAATTTTCAAATCCCATTTTTTTGGTGCCATGGTAAAAAATTACTCCATTTTTAGTGGACTTTACTGCTGCATAAATCTCATTCGTGGTATAAGTCTATAACCACCAATGCAATCTTACCTACATATGTACATACATAATTGCACACTCTTTTTTTATTTGCCTGTAACTTTTAACTTTAAGTAAAAATTAATTAATTTTTAGCTTACTATTCATCTGCATTGGTCTAGTTTGTGGTGGATAATTGGACTAATTTGCCCTCCTTCTTTTATTCTATTCTATGGTCCAATTTATATTTGTAGTACGAATATGGAATATTTGCTCTTTTCTCTGACTATTATAATAGATTTCAATAAGTTAGCTCCATTTGAAAGCGTGGTGAGCATTTAATAAAAAGTTGGGTACATACTTTTTACTAATATTTTACCATCAAAAATAAGTTGACATAAATTAATTGAATTTTAATTGTTTCACATCCCTTAACAATAAATCACAGAAAAAAAGTTATCTCTTCAAATATTAAAAAGTAAAAGTTTATTGCACTGCACTATTATAAAATATAATACCAAAAACCTGCCTTTCCTTCTTTCTTTTATTTACTATTTGCACTTCGAAATCAAGATTGTATTTAATAAATTATTTAACCAAGTAATTGAATACGAAGTCTCAAATGGACTATAATTGATAATAAAACGCTACTGTTATGTTTCTCGTAAATTAGTCGTTGAGCGCACATAATAAACACTTTAATTAATAATTAGGGAATATTTAAAATATGTATACAGTACAAACATATTATAGCATCATTTAAATATATTATTTACATTTTATTCAACCACAATATGACTTTCAAAAATTAAATTAAATTTGCAAATAAATTTGCAAACAAATTACTAATTTCCATTAAAGTCTATTTTTGAGATAGTTTTGTAAAAAGTATATAATAAATCTTTTGTTTTAAGTAACCGTTTGAAAAATTAGGGAGTAGGTGACAGAAAAGTTTAGTGTGGCTTATTTTTTTTAATACAAAAAAAAAATATTTTTTTAATATCTTTAATTTAGAAATTTTATTATTAATTTTTCAATTAATTTATTTATTTATTTATTGAGTGAAACAATTACCCTTATTGTGAAAGTTGGTCAACTAAAACAACAATAATGACTAGGCTCTAAATGCCACAATTTACTTACTTATCCTTGGGCTGTCCTGTTCACGCAAGAAGTTTATCATAAGAAATACGATTTGGCCAGAATATTTTCAAGATTTACGCAGCCAATGTTATAGATATCCCTTCTTTAAATTTTTAAAATGTTTCTTCTTGCTCTAAATTGATCTTTTAAATTGTAAATTTGGAAATGCACGAACAAGATTTGGGTTTCATTGTAGATGACCCAATATCTTTAAATTGTTTGACTATTCAGATCATGGCGTAAGTCGCAAGACGTTAAAACTGCTTTGTAGTAATGTAAGTCAAACATTCACCATATTTACCAACACGTCTCTGCAAATATATTGTCAATCTTTTTCTCGTAGGGCTTAGGACTCAATGTCTCTATGTCGTTGTAATTACGGTTCATCGACTAAAGCATCTTGCATATGAAATACACGACTGGAGATGGTCTTTAATTTTGTCATATCTTTTTCTATCACATGAGAGTTCACTGACAGCTGCTGTTGTTGTGAATTGCAAATTTACGTTTGACAGCTCGTAGTTCGTATAGTTGTCATTGAAACAGAAAAAAGAACAAAGTCTATAATCTTCAGTTTTCTATCGTAATAGTTATTGACTTTTTTTTTCTAAATATGTCTCAAGAATTTACAATTAAAATTTCTAGTTAAGAGTTTCGGGGAGAGCTATAACTGACGTCTAAGGTCGCACCTACTGGCTATCGTCAATAGGATTAATAGACTAATTCAAGTCATTTAGAAACAGCTTGAACAGGAAAACAGTGGTTTCTTACTGGCGCACTGGCAAGAACTAGATTTTTGACGTTAACCGAAACCGCGGCCTAAGCCTAAGAACCTACACATGACAGCTGTCAAACATTAAAGCTTTACGTCATTTACGTTAGAATATACCGTTTAAAAATAAATCTGGAATATGTTATGTCGCCGGCTACACGCTTATATTAAGTGTGGCTGTGTTGCAAGCTGTCATTATTATTTTCGTTAGTTGTTTGGGTAAAATCTTTTCTGAGGCATGATTTTCTCTTGCTTAAACACAGAACTAAATCTGAACAAGATGAATTCGGACACAACTCTACAATTCTACGATCTTATGAAATACATTAAAAGCGATTGCGACACAATTTTTCCCCACATACAATACGAGAAGAGTGTGTCACGGTTACCTATTGAAAGAAACTGCCACCAACTCATTAGCTTTAATTTCTAGTAGCTAATCTTATGCAGTCGACTATTTGGACTAAAATTAAATATTTACTGACGTTAACTAGAGTAGAAAATCCCCCAATCAGACATTTACCTTGAATGGTCTCTGTTTGAACTAGATCTTCATCAAAACAAAATCGTCTGTGAGTCATCTGAATATTTTTAAAAAATTTTCTAATCAACCGCAATTTTATGCTAACAAAATTTCTGTTTTTTTTTTTTTGTTTATTTGTTTTAGATAAAACACAGATTTGAAAAGTCTTACCAAAAATGTTTAGCAATATTCAAATGATAGTTGAGTTGAGTTATACTTTGTTTTTCTTTTTACAAAAATAAATTTTACGTTAGTTCGTTACCTACATACGTTTGTGGCTTGAAATTTTAATTTCCAATTAATTAATTTTTATTTATCAAAATTCAACATTAGCAGTGACGTTATAGTAAGTTTTAAACATTATGTATTTTTTTTGTACTAAACATCATTTCCATATACACGTGTATTCTATATTTAATCATATAAGAAGATACATAAGCAGTTTTCTATGCAAATCGAAGAAGACGCATGTTTAGAAACATTAACATTTACCACACGACCAGAGTTCGAATATTAATTAATTGTTTGTTTATTTATATTTTCGTCTATAAAAAATGTGTTTATGAAAGCAACTTCTGCAAATTATCTTCTAGTACATAACCCAAGATTCAATGTTTTATTCAATTGAAAATGATAAAACTATGCGAAATTCCATTCATATTAATGAAATGAAAAAAAAGCACACCTCGTGATATAGCGCCATTCTTTGTCGCAATGAAATTAAAGAACTTATGTATACCATTCCAAATGGATATATGTATCTATATAAATATCTATCTGTAAACATTGATATAGCACAATTAAACAATAATTAATACCCTATCGTTTGTATTTGCCTTTTAAAAACAATTATTGTCCCTTGCAAACAACATTTGTCAGCATGTTAATTTTTATATTACTTTATATTCGACCGGGTGCGCACGGTACTTAATTGTTTGCCAGCAACGTGACAACAAATTGAATGTGTAAACATAGCACAAAACAACAATTTCTATGTTTACTCCATTTTTCTATAATCTTCAAACCGCGTGCTTTGCCAATTGTGTGATTTTGTTCATTCTATTTTGGGCATAATATGCTGTCCAAAATAAAAATGTGTAGTTATGCAGTTATTTTGAATGTGCTAAGTAAAGTCTCGTGGTTCTAATGATTGCATTAAATCTTAATACAGGGTGCTCTATTTAATACTAAATGGGCTTAGACTAAAGATTAAAGTTAACACTGAGTTAAAATGACACAAATACGTTGAGTTAACCCCGGGTAAACTTCTTTGTTTCTTTATCTGCATTCATCAATCCCAAAAAATAAGCTTGTGGAGTTAGTTATCGATTATTTAATTTGCAGGATTAACTAATTCTGGTTTAACTCTGAACTAAAAAACTCTTTTAGTATATATTTGACAGATAAACTAAAATAAAAAAAAAACTAAAATAAAATTGTTCTCATCTAGTATTTTTATAAATTCAATAAAAAGGAATTTATTTTCTCATGCCTCTGGATCGCACCAACTTGCTATCCATGTAAATCTCGAAGTTTTTGCGCGTCTCCTCAGATTTCCGCAAAAAAATTTTCATGCGTTTGTAGAACAATAACATTGCATTGTTCGACATTAACTTTTTAGAGCTCATTTGCCAGAAAGTAGCTTGTTATAATTTTCGAGATATACCATTGAAACCCATTTGTATAGATGCCCAGAACTGAATCAAAATAAAAACGGTAAAGATATGACTTTAAATTTCAAAATATATATATGATTTTTTGATTTTCTTAGCTTGTTTTTTGTTAATTTTCCCAGCTTCAATATTTTTATAAATTTTTTAAATTCGTTCTCAACCTCCATTTTCAATTTTTTTAAATAAATGCGTTACACCCTTTATGTTATAATATACCACTTAAAGATTTTAACAGATGATTTGTACAATATACAATACTATAAGGAAACAATCTTATTTTCTTGAATGTTGCACGCAATTGAATATGTAAACATGTTTACGTTAAGCGTTGCAAGCTTTCAAATGTTTAATAATAAATTGCTTCAAATTAACAAAATAGAAGCAATTTAAAAAGAGTCTATAATGGATTTTGTTTGCATAGTGAATAGAGAAGGCTATTGTTTGAAAAAAAAAAAAATATTAATTAGATTTTTTTCAAAATTTGTTTGTTTTTGTGTCTGTACTATTTTTACTTTTGATATATTTAGCCCACATTTATTCACTGTTAATACAATTTTAAGTCACTATTAACAAATGGAAATTTATCGATTTGAATGTATATACTGTCTCTATTTACTACCCCCGAATACACTCAAGAATTTTGTAAAAAAAAAACTTGAAAGTTAGAAATTATTTTTTTTTAATTCAAACAAATTACAAACTAGCTGCAAGAGTTTAAATATTTAATTTAAAAAAAAAATTAGCAAAATAGGGCTTTAATTTTAGCTCATAACTCGTATCAATTAAATAAAAGAACACTCTTAACATGTTATCTCTTTCAATTTTGATTTATCAAAAATAGACGTAGGTATATATTTATTGAATATAAAATGCCTATCGGCTGTATTTTTTTTTATTTTGACATTTGGTGAATTTTCATATTCGAACAAGAAATGAGTAGTAAATTAAAATAAATTGTTCCTGATGAAGATTGACATAAAACGTCAAAGTTGACTATAGAAAATATTATTTACGCCGGTCAACAAAAAAATGTTTTTTTTTTGTCCCCAGATTATAAGTGTCAAAAATAAGCCATGATAAAAAATGATAAGATGTCGAATTTGAAAAATTATGTTCATGAAAATATAGGCAGAAAGCCGACTGTTGAATCACTTATTGCCATTGGAGGTTGAAGATTTCAATGGCACTGTATCGATGCAGGTTAAAGGTTAAAAAGCGTTGCATTAGATATGTAGAAGATATTCAGGTTATATGTGAATAGTTATTTTTCTTAGAAAAATGATATGATTTCTATCAAAAATGGGTTAAAGGTTTTTTGTATCGATTGGAAAAAGTTTTCCTTCGACTGTTTTGGTCAAAGTAATTTTAGGAATGTATCAAATTTTTTTTTCTTCAAGGGGAAACATTTTAAATATTAAACGTTTAACGTCTTTGACAAGACGACAAAGTCTGCTTTTATTTGATAGGAATCACTATCGTAGTATAAATAATATTTTTTTTTCGAAATTTAATGCACCATCGCAGTTTACATTGTTGTTGTTTTATACAGTTTCCATTATTTTTATTGTTTACCAGACTATGCAAGCAGTAATGGATGTGTAAATATTAAAAAAAAAATGTAAACAAAATACATCATAAAAATAATGTTCTGTATATTACCATAAAATCCAAATGACATTGCATCATCATTTGAGTACAACCATATGTGTTACATTATATATCATACTGTTAGATGCATTAATCAAGCAAACTTGACAACACTTTAAAAAAAATTCATTTTATCTATCAACCGATTGGCAATTAAAATAGGGTTATGCATATATACATATGTATATGAAAGTATATGAAAGTTTATACCTATGTAAAAATTTAAAAATGTCTATAAAATCAATCATAATTGCATGACAACTGCTAATCGTCATTTGACAGTGTTATTCCAGCATGATAGTTATTGATGGTTTATCAACAAGAATTTAAAATGTCAACCGAGCTTAGAATCAATTTAAATGAAATGTATAAGTTTAATTAACTTGTCAATTTAAATCTTATTGAACAACCTAATTTAATTTTTTTTTATCAATGTTTGATGCATTAGTGCTTCAAAAATAAAAAAAGAACAAGTTATTAATTTTTTATAAAGATTTCAGCAATTTTTCTTGGTATTCTTTAATGTTTAAACTCGTTTTTTGAAAATATTTTTGTACGTGAAATCCGAATTAGAGGCTTGTTCTATTGATTAGGATTTGAGGTGGGTTTTGTAAGAAACATAATTTGATTATTTGAAATTAAATTTCCAAAAATTCGAAAACCAAAAATCAGGTGCTCTCTCACAAACGACTTGACGGCCTCCAATCAAAATAGTTAAAGAATAACTCCTGAACAGGATGGTTTGTACAAAATGTTACCTACTTAATTTGGAAAACATTATTAAAAAACAGAGGAAAAACTTATGTGCAATGATAGGCTTAAGATTAAATATTTTAATATTTAGCTTGAGTTTGAAAATTAATTTTTCAAAAACTATGCATTCAAACAACCTAATTTAAAAAGTGAATTCAAGGATGAAGTTTTAGCTTTCAAAAGTGAATTGAAGGATGAAGTTTAATTTTTTCCAATTTATGTAATTTTTTTTTTGAAAATTGCCATTGACTGCAATCACTTGTATAAAAATATTCCCGTCCCACTCTTTTGAATGACATCAATTGTAATCCCATACGATGATTGGGAAGGGAGCAATAAAGTTTTCAAATCCAAGCGTCTGCCGCATCCTACAATGTATAAGTATATAAACATAGATATCATTAGACATGGGTGCAGAATCATCACCCAAAAAGCTTTCACCCTTGTATAGACGTCATCGCTTAGGAATCATGTTTAACAATAAAATATTTAAAGAATGCCCAAACTTAGACAGGACGTAGATATAGTTTCAGTGTCAATGACTCAACTATGTCTATACCAGGTTTGATATTCCCAAAACGTCTTTTGATACATGAATGTTTTTATTGTTATTTGTTTTTTGCCTACCTATCGTAGCTGCAATACTTTTGTTTTTTGATTATTTAACTGTTTTTTTTTTTAAATAAATATTTCCCACAACACAAATAGTAAATATTTGCAGTTTTTTTTTGTTTATTTGCCGTTGCACCACCCCGATTATTTCTCCAAATTCTTGACTAAACCTGACGGAACTTGGTTTTCTCTAATAAAAAGTTTGATGACATTCTTTTTGTTTGACTCTTTGTTAACAAACCAGTTGTGTGATGTCCTGTTTTATCCAATATTAATATGTTAACAAAAAAATAACATAAACTTTATTTTGATTTAACTTTAACCTTATACCAAACCAACAACAATAATCTTTTTCCTGCAGTCTACGAAATTGGAACTAATCATAATTTGTTTCTTTTTCTTTTTATAGAATCTTAATCGATACGGTGATTCTATGGGTTCATTAGGACACAGAGCACTACTGCAGTATATTGACTCAAATGATCTATCAGGACTTAAATCGGTTTTAGATAACCGTCATCTGGCCATTGATGATCGAGACGAGGTATGTAATTTGAATTTTGCTAATTATATAGTATACAGAAAATATTGTAATATTATTTAATTGGGATTTATTTTTAGAATGGAACCACTGTACTTATGGTTGTAGCTGGACGTGGTCTTGCTCCGTTTGTTCGAGAGTTCATCGCTCGTGGGGCTGATGTACAAGCGGAGGATTCTGATAATTGGACGGCATTATTGTGTGCAGCCAAGAGTGGTCATTTAGATATTGTACAAATATTATTGGACAATGGAGCCGACATTGAACACAGGGATATGGTGAGTTAAAGTTGTTTGTTGGTTGATTTAAATGTTTAAGACTTGAAAAATGTAAGTTTATAATAAATGAGGAGTGACTGTTAAACGGCTGCTTTTTTCGTATTCAGGGCTATCGTGAATAAAAATTCCCAAATAATTTTTTTTGTATCGGCGAAAATCGGGAACACGAATCGTGGTCGCAGTTTCTCTCGGAATTTATTGGCATCAAAAATAAATATTCCATGGCAACTGGACTATCATTTTGATAGACCAAATTCAAGTCTACAAAGTTTAGGTGTCTACAGAGGAATTTTTTTGGAAATCAGAACTTTTATTCCGAATAGTACTAAAATCAATCGAACCGAAAAAATATGGTCCAATTTAAACTGTTATGAGATCATCACGTTAAGAGAAGAAACATTCCCTTTTCCTTAAGAGCAAAACCAGAATAAGTTCAAATAAGGTAGAAACCCCTGTAACGACCATATGCAACGCATTTTCATAATTTCATTCGGCAGAATGCCCGCGGCTTAAAAAGTGCTTTTTACTTTTTTCACCTTGACTCCACAGAGCATACAAATGCCTAGCACTACAACCACCAAACCAATTAACCGATCAATAATCATTTTTCGCTCGGAAAAGATCGTTTTATTGAATGCAATTTGTATTGGATAGTTTGCAGTTTCATATCTACAAAATAATTGTTGGCGTGCCCCAGAGCTCCGTTTTTCTTTCGACTTTCTTAATTTCTCATGATAAAAAGTCTTGTCTTTCATTATGTATATTATCCCTATTTGTATAAACAATGTTATAGAGAATACGCTTTAGTTTACCCTTGAGCCCAACTTCTGACGTTTTTTTATAGTTTTTATTTTATAGTTATTATTTTATTAACCGCACCACACGAATGTGGAATGTTTTACCTGACTCAATTTAAATTCCCATTTTGATTTCGAGAAGTTCAAAACCAAACCTTGAATCTCCTCTACGATTTTCCTAAACATTCGCACTGTGTTAAAATGTTTTAAAGGTGGTCAAATGCATGACTGGATCACTCAAACTTGCTTCTATGTAAGCCAAAAACGAAGATTGATCTCGTAAATAGAGATGCCGGATGAACAGCTGTTTTTTTTTCAAAATATTACTTTTATTTTAAGAGTCCTTAAAATTATGAGCACTAAGTGAATACCAACCTTAATCTTCGGAATCAAAATTAATTTTAAACTGAATTAAATTAATTTCTTGCTATTATCTTTGAAGAATGCATACCTAAAATAATTTGTTTTCAGGGTGGCTGGACAGCCCTTATGTGGGCAGCATATCGTGGTCACAAGGATATTGCACAACTTTTACTTGAGAAAAATGCCGATGTCAATGCCCACGGAAACTATCACCTTGGCCCATTACTATGGGCAGCTGGACGTGGTCACAAAGAGATTGTCGAAATGCTTGTACAACGCGGAGCAAAAGTTAATGTTGGTGATAAATATGGAACGACAGCTTTAGTCTGGGCTTGCCGCAAGGGTAATGCTGAAGTTGTAGAAATCCTACTTAAAGCTGGTGCCAATGTTGATACAGCTGGCATGTACTCATGGACGCCACTTTTAGTTGCGACTGCAGCTGGTCACACTGATTGTGTGTCAGCACTGCTTGAAAAGAAACCCAATGTAAATGCCCTGGACAAAGATGGTTTGACGGCGCTTGCAATAGCGAGTAGAGAAGGTCTGCAAGATATTGTGAGTTCTCTGATTGGAACAGGAGCGTATATAAATATTCAAGATCGTGTGGGAGATACACCACTGATACATGCAGTCAAAGGAGGCCATCGAGGAGTTGTTGAGGCTTTACTGAAAAAACATGCCGATGTAGATATACAAGGAAAAGACCGGAAGACTGCGCTATACACAGCTGTAGAGAAGGGGCACACACAAATCGTGAAAATCCTTCTCTCGTCCAACGGTGATTTGGAATTGGCCACAAAAGATGGTGATACGGCCCTACTCAGAGCTGTTCGTAATCGCAACTTAGAAATGGTACAAATGCTACTTGATCGAAAGGCAAAGGTAACAGCAAGTGATAAACGAGGAGACACCTGCCTTCACATAGCAATGCGAGCTCGCTCAAAGGCAATTGTCGAAGCACTCCTGCGTAATCCAAAGAACAGTCAACTTCTTTACAGAGCAAATAAAGCTGGTGAAACCCCATACGCAATTGACACACTTCATCAAAAGACCATTCTTGGTCAGGTGTTTGGCTCGCGTCGTCTTAACACTAACGAAGATTCCGAAGGAATGCTCGGCTATGAACTTTACTCATCGGCATTGGCTGATGTTCTCAGTGAACCTACTCTTACCACTCCCATTACAGTTGGTCTATATGCCAAATGGGGAAGTGGCAAGAGCTTCTTGCTAAATAAGCTTCGAGAGGAAATGAATAACTTTGCCCATCAGTGGGCAGAACCCCCAGTTAGTGTCAGTGGCCTTCTATTCCTGGTTTGCTTGCATCTTGCTTTAGTCCTGGGCACTGTGGTGGGTCTATCTATGTGGTCCGGTGTTTGGGGATTAGCAGCTGGGACACTGTTCTTGGTTGTAGTGTACCTGATTATAGCAGGGATAAGATACGCGAATCATAGAATGGACATGTATTGGGCATTTTCCATACACCACGGAGTGGTGAAGAGGATCGGGAGACTAAGATTAATACTTCAAGTAGCATTTTGCCATCCGCCCGGAGCACAAAGTGATGCACAAGCAAAACCCGTAAGGTTTCACTTTGCCGAAGCAAGCAGTGCATCACCAACAGGAGAAGGCGCTGTGGCCCAAATGCTGTCGAATCTATTCGATGCCATCGAAATCCACTATGGATGGCCAGCAACTCGTCTCTATCGTGCCTTTCAGCCTAGGGCATTGAAAGCTTCTTCTGGTTGGCGCTGGCGCCGAATGTGTTGCGTCCCAATCGTATTGGTCTTTGAACTGGGTCTTTTGACTTTTGTTGCGGGCATATGTTTGGTAATTTCATACTTCTCTTACTATCCCGAGGTGGATCGTGACAGTGTTCGAATGTCTATTTTCGTACTAGCTGCCATTTTGATTACCGTCTTATCAACAAACATGCATGTTCTTGCCAAAGCATTTGGTTCGCTATTCATCTCACAAGGAAGACATCTGAGAAAATCCGTGCGACACAATGTAGGAGCACCATTGTCAGCACTTGGAGCAGAGGTTTCTCTTATGACTGAAATGGTTAAGGTAAAATTATTTAATGATCTGTTTTTCAATAAATAGCTTAATAATTTTCTCTCTTTTTTTCTTTTCAGTGCCTTGATGCCTTTAAAAACCAACAAAGCCGACTTGTAGGCGTTATAGACGCTCTAGATTCTTGTGATACCGAACGCATACTTTCTGTTTTGAATGCCGTTCAAACTCTTCTTTCTGCCCCGAATCGTCCATTTGTACTGCTAATAGCAGTCGATCCTCATGTTATTGCCAAAGCTGCTGAAGCCAACAGTCGTCGTCTATTCACCGAAGGTGGAATTGGTGGTCATGATTTTCTCCGAAATCTTGTTCATCTTCCTGTTTACCTGCAAAATTCTGGATTGCGTAAGGTTCAACGGGCGCAAATGACTGCTTTGCTCTTCAAACGGAATTATGCTGATTTTCAATCAGATGAACCAACTCTGGGACACTCTGTGTCTGCTCGTCGTCTTTCAAATGCCTCTGAAATCATGTCCAGTCAAGAGAAACTTCGAGCTCCCCTGAATCCCACTCGACCTGGCAGCAAAAAATTACGCCTATCAGAGTCGGTAGCTAGTTCGATTGGTTCAAATCTACATCGTATCGGACAGAATCCACAGGGTGTTCTGGATATGTCCAAAATTATGTTAACTGATGATTACTTTAGCGATGTGAATCCGAGAAGTATGCGAAGATTAATGAATGTGATCTATATAACAGGTAAAACAAATAAAAATAAACAAAACACAAACAATTTGGTAAAATGATTTTCTTTTAATTTTAGTTCGACTTTTGAAAGCATTCCAAATAGATTTTAGTTGGTATCGTTTAAGTTCATGGATTAATCTAACCGAACAATGGCCTCTGCGTGCAAGTATGATTGTTCTTCAACATGATTATGCAATGGATTCCTTAGATGACTCTGTTTCATTGCAAAGTGTTTATGAAAAGTAAGACTGACTTTAAAATTAAAATATGTTGAAAATTTTATTAATTTGCAAAAATTTGTTCCAGGGTTCGTCCAAAATTGGGATGCCTTCGAGAAGCCGCACCATTATTGGAACTTGATCGTGACGAGCGCAAGCTCGATGCCTTTTTGCAACTACACAAATCTGATTTGTTGGTTGCTGACCTTAGAATATTTCTTCCATTTACAATTAATCTAGATCCATATTTAAGAAAAGTATTAAAAGGTGTGTTTCATTTGTCCGTTGTCGTTTTAAGTGAATTGTTTCTTATTAATATTCTTTACTCAACAGAGGATCAACAAGCCATTGAAGATGAAGGAGCTATTGTCATCCAATCAAAACCAAATATGCCACCGCCAAATAGTCGCATGCCACCACAGTCAACTTATATGGGACCGCCTTATGCACCATACCAAGTATTCCAAAATGAAGCAACGATGTACAATCCACATGTGATACATCCCCAATCTGGAGTTATTGCTGATGTGGCCCGAACTCCAATTACTCCCACCATCTATTCCCCAGTTGATTCGTTTCCAGTAAGTTAAGAAATAACATAACATTGAAAATGTCCATTTTAAATGAATATATTTGTTCATTCTCTTGTTGTTTAGGAAGACATTTTACAAATTAATCTCTCAGAGCTATCTGTGGATGGTGTTGTTGGTGTATTGGAACGTATTGAAGACTTAAAACCTGCCTTGACAAAGCTGGCACCAGTCTTAAAAGAGAATTCTATATCAGGAAGAGTTCTTAAACACTGTGATATAAATGATTTAAAATCGGTATATTTATCATTACATTATATATTCAAAATCGATTTCATATATTTTTATTATTTTTGTAAAGGTATTAGGTCTTTCATTTGGTCATTGGGAATTATTTCGATTGTTAATCACAACATTACGTGATTGTGAAAAAATGCCGAGGAAAAACAAATTAACACCAGCTATAACCACCGATAATATTAAGGAAGCCCCTGAAATACACACTCTTGCCCCAAGTGCGCCGCATTCCCGAAAAAATTCCAGTACCAGCCATATGGAGAAACAGGTATTTATTAGTTTATTTTAAATAACAAAAGACTCCAAAATAAATGCAACGCAATTTGTTTGTTTGCAATCTGCATTATAAAACTAAGAAGTTCTACTCAATGTCAATTTGGGAGAGGTTCACTATTTCAAAAAAAAGTTCATTAGAATGCCACTAAATAATTAAAAAAATATCCATTATTGAATTTTCATAATGTCTTGCAATGTTATACTTTATGTTTTCACATCATGATTAAAAACAATTTTGTTTTTGTTTTTCTTAAAAAATAATTATCACACAAAACGCAGCTTAAAGTTCATGATTACGAATATATACAGGTAAAACCAATGAAATATTCAGTCAAATAAAATAATAAATTATTCTTCATTAACTATACTAAATATTGTTGATAGATTTAATTTTTTTTACTTCTCTGGGGTTTGATGTATATTATTTGTACTGAAATGTTTACTATTTTTCTTATTGATGTTGTATTATGTATTTAATTTTTATTTTCTTATGACATTTTTATTGGACTAGTTTTTAATGTACATAGGTACAGGCATATGAAGAAATCAATTGCAAAATAAAATACTTTTTTGAAACCGTCAGTGAATTAGAATAGATTTCATTCTATGCTTAAGGTTTAGCAGTTGTATTTAAATAATGTCTCTGAAAGCTTGTTAAGTTTAGTAGTTAGTTTTTGTTTATCATTAAACGAAATAATTATAACAAATATTATTAAAAAGAAGATAATTGCTGGTTTATTTTAAGATGAATCTACGGTCAAATGCGGCATTAAAAAGTAGAAATAATACGAAATAATTAAAAATAAATGTCTTTAATTGTCTCGATTGAACAAAAAAACAACAAGTATGGTGCAATCATAAAAATGCAAATAAAATTAGAAGTAACGGTGGTATTACCTTGTGGTGTGGTTTTGATATTATTGGACGCTGACACTAGAGAGCCAAACAACAACTGTTATTTAGTTGAGCCGGTTAAGAGTAATAATGATTTATAGCTTTCAAAAAATGTTTTCCTATCAGTTAAATAGTAGTGTATAAAAAACACCCTTGATTACAATATAAAAGTTAATAACCCAGTTGATGTTAAAGTTTTGTATTCTTCAGTTTCTAGTGGTGAAAAGTCGCTTGTTTTTGTTGTTTTCTGTTTTGTATATAGATTAAATCTGAATTCTTTGTTTTTTGTTCCGAGGAAAGTTTTGGGATAGTTTTAATTTATTTTATCTACTTTTTTTCAGGCTTTCAAATTTGCACGAATTAAAAAATATAAACAAATAATAGATAACTATCCATAAACTTATTACCTTTTTTCTAAATCTGAAAAGACTGTGAGAATTTGTCTTTTAAAATAGAAACAACTCCAAATATTCGATTCGGCTTTTTTTATTTATTCTCGATTACAAATCAGCTCAAGGAAAATTGTATTGTGAACATTAAAAATTTGCACACTCTAAATATATTTATATACAATCTATAAAATATATCGGTGCAGTGATAATTTTTATTTTGAAAGCGAATTTTAGATTTGGCCCTATTTTACCTACCCAGGATGATTTGAATGATTTTTGAAATGTTGAGTCGAAATCAGGAGAATAGTAACAAGATTTTTGTCTCCAAGTGTGCAACAACTGCGTTCACCTAATTGCTACACGAATATTGAAATTTTTTTTACAAAATTGCACAGTGAATTAAATGCTAGGTGTTGGTGTAGGGTGGTATGTGGAAGTTTCTTTCAATTATCCGAAATTATTTTTGTTTTTATATTAATGAAGAATGCATTTGAATAGATTTTTCAAACAATTAGTTGCTAAAATATTTATGTTTCTTTTAATGCTATGTATGTTGTGTAAGGTCAAATTGAAAACAAATTTCACAAACATTTATAGCAAGAGCCACGAACAGTTTAGTACTAATCTAATGTATGTATCACAACAAAAATAAATCTTCCGAATTGGTTTAAACGTTTGTGATTGGAATAGTGTACATTATTGGGTTTTGATAAGCTATGTATGTCAAGATAAATGTCAGAGAAGTTTTCACTGGTGATGAATTCTAAATAATTCTTTAGCTGGTTTCAAAACAAAATATCTCAAGCGTAACTATTTATTTAGTAATTTTCATTGCTCATATCAGTCACATAAGATCGATTTGTCATCTCAAACCTATTTTTATTTATTTTACAACCTAGCTGCTTCAATAGAACCTTTCATTGTTTTATTATTTTATTAAAATATTCGCAATGTTATGTTCATATCTATTTATTTTATTTTAATAATGTAATAGCATTCAAATAGTTTTGAACGCTTCATATTTAATTTTTTTCTAGATTAAAAAAATCCCATAATCACCTTTCGAAAAAAAAATCTAATATACCAAAATTTATCATTTCAGGTCACACTTGAAGAACAAATGATTTGTGGTGCCCTGCAGACCCTTAACGAAGAAGCCTTCGAAGATGTCGCCAGTAGTGAAAGACCCAGTCCCACCGGCATACCAACAGGTGAGATGTTAGCTCAACTGCAATTAGCACCAATTCGAGAATCATCTGAATTCGGTTCACCATGTGATGATGGTCAATTTTTAAATCACAATAATATGAATCATCATAATACCCATCACCACATCCATCCACACTCGCCTCTAATCAATGATTTTAATAATTATTCTTTGCATTTTAATAATAATCATGGTGGTAGTACATTGTCCTTAGCTAATGTGGGTGGTCACATTAATAATGGGCAATTTAAGGAAATCGATATGTATCAAGTGCGTCATAGTTTGGTTGGTGATTCAAGTACAACAGCATCTGTGCAACTATTAGCAGCTGCACAGAGAGCTGCAAATTATGATGAAGAGCAAAGAAGAAATACTACAGTGCCAACTGTTGTTGTTATACCAAATATTGATGCGAATGGAATTGATGATACAAAATTGTAGGGTTGAAAATAATAAATTATATTAGTACATACGTTATTGTTTGTAAATATGTAGTAGCGTTTAGTAGATACTAATTTTGGTGGAAGAAAAATCGTATGGGTTATTTTTTTTTTGTATTTGGTGTTTCAATGTGTTTTCTAGAATTATTCCGTAAGACATTTTATATAACTAACCATGGATTGGTGAACACTTTAGTTTAAAAAGGGTTGTTTTTTTTAAATTAATTCGTCTGTTCACATATTAAAAACTAAGGGTTGTTTTTTTTTTTGTATACAAAGATTTAAATAAACTAGTATATATCTGTACCTCTGTATGTAAAAAAGCAATATTGAGTATACTTACCACAAGATTCAGCTAAAAGTGGTCTTCGACAATAAATAAAAGCCCAATGGTCTATATTTAAGGGTTTCCAAGATACCGTTAATTATTGTGAGACATTAGTCCTTTTTTTTCATTCTTATTTCAATAAACACAAAGATTAATGTATTTTGACTATTTGCTAATAAAGTCCAACTAACAATAAGTGAAATTTTTTAAAATAACATTAATTTTAAAAGCGTTATTAGTTAGTAGTTGCATTTTGATGAAAGATGCTAACTTCAATCTAGTCTATGGTTTAAGAAAAGTCGAAACCGATAATGGTCAAAATGAAAATGTACATTACAGAGAATTTCATAAAAGCTATGAACATTCTTAGACATTGTAAATCTAAAATTGCTATTTTTCAAAAATGAAGAATTAGGAAATTGGACCTGTAGGAACCAAGACAGTTGGAAAAGGTTTAATTTTAGGCATAGAACAAGACAGTAAAAATAACGATTCCTACAAAGGCAGACATATTTAAAAAATTGCGCCTCCCATCTAAGCGACAGGAAATAGACCTCCCTACCATACGATTTTTTTTTCTTGTCTCGGTTCAACTGACACGCTCCAAAATAAATGCTGTTGCTAAAAACTTAGCACTGGCTCAGATTCCTCCATTCAACCGCATGCTGTATTGTGTATACGTGTTTAACCAAAAACTTGCTAGATCAAGAATTGATTCCGTTTCAACAAAAAAATGTATATCTTTGTTAAATTAAAACATTTACTAACTAGTGTCACATTAACATAATTTTATTGATAATCAAACCGAATTTACATACATACATCAGTGTGAATTTTCTAGCAAACTTACCTTTTCGCAAATTAGTTTTTTTTATAAAAAGAGGTTTTCTGTTATCCAACGACAGTAAGAAATCAAACGCAAATGCGCAAACGCAAGTTAGACCCTCCTTAATTGACTTAAGAAATATAAGGTGTGTCAAAAATACTACTACTCCAGTCAAATATTTAAAGTAAAATTGAAATGTTTTTCTATTAGTAAATTGAGTACGAGAATTTGGACAAATGTTGTTTTTAATACAAAGTGGAAAATTTTGGCCACGAAATGGTTCTGCCTAGACAAGTTAACATTGAGCCCTCTGATTTAGATTTTTATTGGGTCATTGGTTACGTTCAGGATAAAGAACGACCTGAATCTGCAGTCAACTGCATTCTTGAACAATTTTTGCTTTAGGCATAAATACTTTTTTTTAGTCCTATTTTGGTTCTGTGAAGAAGTGAACCGATTAAATTGTTTTCACATTCGCTAACAAGCACTGCTTTCACTTTTTCGATTCACTTCGTACAAAAATGCGATTCTAGTTCAGTGAAAGAAACTGTGTTATCCAACACCGCCTTCATGGGCGATTTACTCAGTTCTCGCAGGGAAAGATAATTGCATGGGGCAGAACCACTTTTTTCTTTATTGATTACTAGATTGAGTTTCTTATAATTTATTTTAGTACTCATCTTTTCATGTTAAAGTGACCGCGTGAAAGCAATTTATTCGCAATGAAAGTTTTGCACGTTCTTTCACAGAACCAGAATTGGATTTAGCATGGAAAGATGAAAATTTTTTCGATTCACTTTTTCACAACACCAGAATAGATACCCTGCATTCGCAGGCAAATTTTCAAAAGCTAACAAATCCCAGACTGAAAACTATCTTTTTCTGAACTTGACCAATGATACCAAAAAAAGTATGGTTGATATAGCCAAAAATCTGGTATGAATTATGATGCTAAACTCGTTTAACACTTGTGAAATCATTTTTTTAATGTTGCATCATACTAAAAATTCTTGAACATCGTACTAACTCGACTTAAATTTTGTCCTAATATCGTTTTTAAGATAAAGCCTTTTAAAATCATGTTTTTTCTTCTTCTTCTTAGTATTCTGTACAAGTTCTGATTCAACTCAATTTTATAAACTTGAAAATGAGCTTTAATTTTTAACTTATTGAAACACCAAATTACCACAAAAATAAATTTAAATGCAGACAAAATAGAAATAAAACAAAATAGAAAATGGTTTTTAAACAGATATCAAATCTACATAATCATTGGTTTAAGTATTATATATTTTTTAAAAACATTAACAGTATTGTAATAGTAATAATTTTTCTTTTACATAAAAAAAATATAAATATGTAGTATTTTATATAATGGCTATGCAAACTATTGATTTTTGACATTTTATTTAAATACAATAAAGACATAATATTCCTATAATTTATATGGCATTAACATTGTCTATATTTTATATTTGTACCTACTTAATTATTAATATTTATATATGAATTTGTAAATAACGTACTTATTTATGTGGTGGCTTTCTTAAACAAAAAAAAATAGTAAATATAAATGTAAATCACACTTTAGTACCTATAAACCTTACCGATTATTTTTCAAAACCAAAGTTTAATTGGAAAATGAAAAATAAAAAAAAGGATACGAATTATCTTTGCAATGGTCTTATTTTCCTTTCAGTATTATTTGCTTATATTTATGCATTTTTTATATATAATGTTATAAAAAATTAAAAAAAAATGTTAAACAAAACTAACTTATATTCATGAAAATTAAACTAACAATTAAGTAATAATATATTTTGTTTTGGCTAAATAATCATTAAAAATGCAATTTAAAGCGTTTGACATTATGGTTTTTTAATCTGTTTTCTTACTTAATTATTGTTTCTAAAACCAAAAATAATAATTGTAAAAAAAAAACAACATCAGGAAAAATAATAAAAGCATGAGCTTAGAAAAAAAAATATTATTGAGTAACATTAAAAAAAGAAAACATAAAAAATTTAATAAAACTAAAAAAAAAAAAAATTAACAATAAAAAAATATATTTGCAATTTCACAGCAGAACAAAAGTGGCGTTTTATTTTTAGCTAATTTTGTATAATTTTTATAAGAAAATACTAAATGTATGGTTTGGTGTGTGCTTAACGAAGAACAATGCTGCTGCATGTGCATTGATTGGAATATTGTGTCGCTTCGAATGTATATATGATTTATTATTTTTTTTTTCACAGTGTAATAATATTTTTATATACTCATCTGGTGTACACTTTCACATTTTATTTTTAAGTCGTTATTATTTTTTTAATGGTTATGACTTTATTAGTAAATATTAAATCTAAACGGTGTTGGAAAGTTTTTTTTTGTTTGGCCAATTTTTTTTTGGTGCTGGCTAAAATAAGATTTGAGATGACAAAATCGATTGTAAAATTTTTGCATTCCCATTCTGTAAAGTTAATATAACTCATACTTATTTGACATTAGGGTAAATTAAGGAATTTCTTGAAAACCTCCTAAATTATTTTCCATTATACTCCCAGAACCTACAAACTCAAAAACACATTTTTCGAAATCTAATATTTTGAAAGAAGAAAAAATATTTTATTAAAATAACAACTCTTGTGTCTACAAATAAGATTTTTTGCTGGAATTACAGACTTTTTGAAGGTTGCCAAGCCTTTTATCAGATACACTTGCATTTCTTTCTTTTAGTCATGTCATCATGATGTCATAGGTTATGTTCATTTTAATTTTATAATTTTTCTAACCTCACGGAGGAAACGAACCTGTAACACACAGGAATCAAGGTTCTTTTGAGGCCTACGTAAAGACACGCAGTGCTTGGTATATGTTTTATAGGTTCGATTCCTGGCTAAGATTAGAAAAATTATAAAATTAAATGAACGTAACATGACTTAGGGCAATTAGAATCTGGTGATAGACTGAATAAAGACTAAAGACCGTTAAAAGCTATTTTGAATAAACAATTTGTTGTTGTTATCAAAGACTCTAAGCAGAATCTGTCGCCCAATACATTTTCAACAGTAAATTCTATTGATAATTATTAATAAAAACCTGCTGATCATTTTCTACAACAAATGTGCAAAACTTTGCTTTCCTTGACTGTTAGCTTAGAAAATATGAAAGATTTAAATTAATTGCCTGCAATGCACCCCTAATCCAAGATTAGCAATATTTTATCTATTCACAGAAACAAAATTTACTGAAAAAAATATCGTATTTTTACCAGCCTTGTGATCTTACTCTTTTTTATTTTCTATACCTAACATTTTAAAAATGGAGTTTTTATTTAAAATGTGACACCATTTTTATAACAGAATGTTTATTTTTGGATATTCCTAGTTCTTAGTTTAGATTAAAATAAAAATGCTACCATTTTCGAAAACTAAAAGTGATAGAAAATTCTGAGTTCAGATTTGAATCCAAGAACTCAAAAAATTACCGAAAATTGTATTTGAGTTTCTGTATAACGAAAAACTTGTTAGCAAATTAAACCTTATATTCGAAGGAAAATGCTCATGAACATGTTTAAATAAAAATCGTTACTTCCAAAATTTCAACAACATAATGATTATCAAAACTAAAGATCAATTTTTTTTTTCAAAACTCAAAATTTACCTTAGAAAGGTCTTCAAATTTGAAAAGAAAATTTAGGGAGCTGATACCTTACAATAAAAAAAAATTGTTTTTATTTTTTTTGAGTAAATTGAGGGCCCTCAAGGCTTACTACTTACTACTACATACCTACGTTATTTCCACAACACAAAATCTCGTAAATGCATGGTGCTGGTCAAATGGAACATTTTGGATATTTTTTTAGATAAAAAAAAGAAACCTATAAGAACTTTATCATCGTCTTTGCTTGGCTGCATAAACATATAAAATTTCTCCCACAGATGTAGATCTACAAACAGGCTTTTTCCAAACACCAGCATTGCCTTTTGCATTCTCTTCTCCACCATCACCTATAATTCAACGTCGTGATTCCATTTTGAAGCAATCGACATCTTTTACTGGTGGAGCTCCAAAGACTGACAAACGTGTCTCAATCAAACAAGGAAACAATAATCTGCCACACATTGAGTATGTTTCGGAAAAACAAACATTACCTTTGGAACGAAAAAATAGTAAACTTCCGTCAGGTATGTTTTCAACTATAAAAGTTAAATTTATCTTTTTTTTTTAATTCTATTTTGTTTGTTTTATTTAAGGTCGCCCAGCATCGTTAGTTATAACAAAGAATGAAAAAGTAGCTCAGTTCAAATTGGTTCGTTCATCATCGATTGATTATGAAGATATCGAGGGACAGACTGTGAATAAGGCCGATCAGCCGGAAGATGAATCAGCGCCTTTAGTATTTACCGTGAATAAGAAATAATTAAATTTTAAGTAGTAAATAAAATTATTTAAGTGAGTATTAAGATTAAAGTAGTAGCACAACTTCAAATGTTACAAACCACGATGTTCATTACACAGGGTTGTCATATAACAAAAAAAAAACTGATACAATAAAAAGAGTATTTAATTTATTTAAAAAATCAAAAAAGTGCGTTTTCAATAACTTATTCCTCAATTTGTCTTTTATCATTTAATATTTATTGCTCTTGATAAGATGTTCTTTCAAACCGAAATTTGAAATAATTATGTAAGTAAGCAAGTAAGGGCCAAAAGGATTGGGAGCTATTCTATGAACAAATAAGTGATATATCATTGGGAAGGTAATTACTTCCCCCGTTAAAGTAGGAGGGCAGTTTTCTAAACAAAATACTTAAAACAGAAGAAAAACTTTTTAAATAAACAAAGACAAACTATTCAAAGTCATGCTATACTTTTTTTAAAACTTTATTAATTACGCTTTTTAAAACAAATTGTTTTAAGAAATAGTTTTTGATAAATTAATTTTTTAATTAACTACGAAAATTTGAAAAAAAAGCTAATATTTTTGTTCAAACTATATTTTTTTTTTCAAAATTTTACTTTTCAATGTTTATTTAAAAACTACTTTTATTTTTTCAATTACTAAAATCAAGTTTTTTTCACTTTCTTAATCATATTCATAAAGCTTAGTAGAAATAAAATTTTGCTTTTAAAAACTACGAATGACATTGTTTCAAGTAATTTTCTCAAAATGCCCCTGCAATTTTGTATCTTTGTTTATTCTATCTGTCTGTTTGTTGGTCTACCTCTCTGTCTGTACTTTCAACATACATATAGCTTAAACTTATGAAGCGATTTGGTTAAAACTTGGAAGTCAAAGTTTTTAGATAATTCTCTAGAGACCACATTGGTTTTAGTTCCAAAAATAACGGTTCAAGTCATTTTTAAGCTTTTAATTAATTTTTTTGGTGACTTTTTGTAAGAAAATGGATTGTCTGCACATATATTATTGTCAAAAAACCGTTATTAACGATACCTGCTATAGAAATAGGTTTTCAATTTTCTCAAAAACAGTTTCAAATTTTTTTTTTTGAATTTAATAAATTTTGTGGAAATAAAAAAATATTCGTTTTTGAAAGCCGCAATGAGGTAGGTAAACTTACTGTCGCCTAATTTACTAAAAGTTGCTTCTTTACAAGTAACTTCTTAGTCTTTCCGGCCTAGTTTGTTATATGCAAAACCAGTTTGAAGAAGCTGGAGTTTCTGAGAGGAAAATCAAGTGGATTTGCACTTGAATTTAATATAACCGTCATCGATGACGCGGCGGCAGAAGCACGTCAAAATTCTACATAATATCAGAAATTACATCTCTTAATAGATTACAGATAATGTTCGCTGCACAAAACTGATAAGCAATCTGAGCAACCATCTGAACAAAGGATGTTAACTACGAGTATATCATCAGCGGAGAGCCATACATACCGAGCCATCATTCATAGATGTACACTAAACCAAGGAATTATTCTGCTGAACAACGAAGAAGAAATATACTTTCAGGACGACGTAAAGTTGTCATCACCTCAGAATTAAGTTCCAAAAACGATCACATGGGGGTGGCCCCGGCACAGTGGAGGTAGTGCTTGACTGCTACCCTGGATGTGTGGGTTCGATCCCCAGTCTAGGCAGCAATTTATTCTATATTCCCTCAACTGAATGCCACTCCTGGGATTTAATGAGATAGTCAAAACATAATTTCTTAATCCACTGTGCCAACAAAAATCTGTCCTATCCTTCTATTCTTTCTAACAATGCCTAATTTATAAGACCCTAGGTCTTACTGGCATTACTATATATGTTTGTGTGTTTTTTTTATCACTATACGTATACACCAACATCAAGTCACAATGACAACCTAGATTAAATAACCTAAGAAAATCCATCAAAACAGTTATAATTTACTTTCATTTGATACCAAATTCATTTGTGTTAATTCTAGGTCAAAGCTCCAATATAAAATGTGTCAATTCACTTTTGCCGCCACGCATCCTTGAAAAAGTGTGTCAATATAAATATAAATGTATTGGATACACTTTTATTTTAAAAAATTATTTCAGTGATACACTATGGAGTACACGTTTTTTTTATAATCTAATCTTTCTATCAGATCGTGAAGATTAAGGAAGAATAGCAGAGAATCATGAATCATAATTTATTATTTAAAATCCCTATTTTCCACCATCAACTTTAGAATTCGCTAAAAAGAATCCTGCTAGTATTTTGCATTTGATGATTTGATTTTTGCCCGCTTTTGTTCTTTAAACTTAAATCACACGAAGTTTGCCTATGGATATTTATTATTTACACTTATCACAAACCTTACTTTTTCCCAATACGAATTACGTATTTGTCGTCCATTAATCATGTTTATTTTTCCAGATTCATAATGGAATTTTGGGATAGTTCTTAATGTTTAAAACTACAATATTTAAACTAGCCATTAGTCTTCGAAGCTTTTGGCTAACTTATTATTTCATCATTCCAGTTATCAGAGTTAGATATCATTCATTTGCCCTTGGGCGCGTATAGAAAATGAAAATTTCATCCAGTGAATCACCTTTCTTCCACAATGAAATTATACATTTCTGGTGTGCCGCACCATGGCAAATTTATTTATTTTTGTTTATATTTTTATTTCATCATTCATGAAGACGTAAGAAAAGAAGAGTTGGGGTAGTAAGCATCAAAACGTATAGAAAGCAAAAGCTTTTGATTAAAGGAAATGACGAAAATGACGTATTGAAATTTAACAAGTATCACGTATTATGATTTGGATACGTGTTGAGAGCAATGTTCCTATTTTGAAAATAAATATTTATAAGAAAGATTTATTTTGAGTTCAATTTGATATTGTGCTCTCAAGTTAAGCTAGTTGACCTAGGTTTCTTAAAATTTAACTAAGGTCAATCCTATTTCCTGAAACGTAAATTCATATTTCATATAAAAGGTATTCAACAATCATCACCTCAAGTAGAAAACAAACTACATTATAAAAGTCACAAAAAATAAATTTTAAGAACGATAAAATTTGCTGACTATTCTTGAGTAAATAAAAAAAAATTAAGAATCTGTCGAAATTTGGCAAAGTAACATGCGGCCAAAGTAAAAGAGACTAAAAACCATAAAAACCGTTATATCTAGAAAACAAAGCAGCGAACGATCTCATAAAGTCATGGTTTTCTTCTAATAGCGGTGATTGTTGGAAATTGTATATTTCCACTATTAGAATTCTACAATGTTAACTTCTATATTTGTTAAAAACAATCATTTTGCTACAATTCTTTTACAAACAGTATTAAATTTAAAAGTCCTGCCTTAATTTCACTCTATCAGTTTTTTTAGTCACAAAAGTTTTGATAGTCAAAACAAATGACGTATGCCAACTAAAAAAAAAACAAAATAAACTTCATATTATGTATTTCAATAATAATAAATTGTTATACCGTTTTCGAGATCTTTAACCTACCTTTTGATAGAATTAGATTGTACTTTTTAAACACTGCAATATTTTCTTGGTTCCGGCAATTAAGACACTAATAATGTTAAGAAAAGCTTTTTGTATGGTGATAGATATGTATATTGAAGTTATAAGGTACCTACTGTGATTATGAATGAATCTTGTTGGGGTGAAAGCTTTGAAGTTCAAATTATTTTTAAAAATTGTATCGAAAGTAAAAATAAACGAATTACGTATAGTAACTGTAGGTGTTATTGAGGATTTTATGGGTGTTCTGACTTATTGGTTTTTAGTTTTCATAAAAACCGATCCTAGAAATCTTTATTTAAATGTACCTACATATGTACATATATGTAAATATTAATTTTTGATCCAAATACTTTGCAAATATGTAGTTATTAAAATTGAAAGAGACGCAATAATAAAAGTAACAATTTAAAAATAAAATTGGTTACAAAAAATAGTTAGCCGTCAATTGAATATTAATTTTAATTTTGTCCTGTCTGTTAACTTAAGTCGTTGTTCTTTTGACGTCTTAGTTTTGTTGTCGATTTTTTCACACAATTTTACTAGAACCTAATGGAAAAAACGAAATTACGAAAAAACAAAGTTTTGAAAAAATAAAGGTTTTTGAAACGTAAGATTTTGAAAAACAAAATTTACTACCGTTCGAGAATTTATTTGCACAATAGTTATAGCTTAGACAGGATTATTAAGGAACAAATTACTTATAACAAATTAAATCATCTTTATTGAGCGATTTCAATGAAACTCAATTCTGAAATTGATAAAGTTTTGAAAACACCCTGTTGCGAATATAGTTTTTTCTTTTAGAATTTTGTCTCAGCCTTAACATACCCTGCCAACCGTTGAAATAGTTAAAAAAAAAGAAGAAGATTATATTTTTTAGGATACACACTATTAAAGTTTTTATTTTTTTTATTTTTTCCCGTTTGGAATTTTTTCTGTCTCTCTTCGTTACTTTGTGTTTCGTACCTCTACCAGGTTTAATTCTGAAAGCTGTCAAGTGCGAGTATTTTTTTTTTTTGAAATAGTAATGAATTTGTTTTAACCCAAGATCTATAAGATACAGAGTGGTTTTGCTTTGATTCAAATTTTCAACGAATATCAAAATTGTGTTCGAATCAGAGTTCCTCTTATTCGCTGATACTAATACTGTGGTAGGTACTCACTAACGCATTTCCTTATTTGACAAATTTTAGAGTTTGTTGTAATAAAGTGTAGCACCGTATTAAAGAAAATATATAATATTTATACATAGTTAAATTAAAGTATTTCAACTGACGTAGACAACCGCAACATGTACATACTAACAAAAACGCAGGAATATTTGTCAAAATAAAATTTAAAAAAATGCGTATACGCCTGAGTGTACATCCAACCTACCCATTGTTATATTTTTTCTGCTACATATTGGATAAAGTTAAATTTTTCTGGTTGGGATACTTTTCCAGCTATGCATATTTCTAAAATGAAGAACCACTATGCTAAATAAAACGGTATCTCCCACTCCCAGACTATATCAATTGAAAAGAATATACTAAATGTTCAAATACCGAAACATAAACATTACATACACCCTCCTGAAATCAGCTTTTCGTCCGCGCCTGCATGCAGACACACCACCATCACCAATCTCAGAATGACCAAGTAACAACAACACTTGGGCTGATAAAACCGGCTTTATAAACAAACATTAAAAAAAAGCACTATTTCGCTTTTTCCACGTGCTTCTTCTCTCTCCGGCTTCACAACACAAATACACTCTCTGTCTCTGGCATAATTTAAAATGAACTTTGCTTTGAGTTTTGAGATAATTTATTATTTTGGGCGCACTCTTTGGCTTTTGGGGGTGTGTTGTAACAGTACATACTACATAGAGCAAGCACAATACGAACGCCAGCGCAATCATACGTAGTCGTCGTTGTTCGTTGTCGTGTTATTGTCGAAGTTTTAATACAATAAAAGCTCCGCATTTAACAGCTGACAGTTTAGAGGTCACCTTGAAGTATATTTTTCTCATTCAATTTTCAATCCGGCGGTGAAGTGAACGTTTGAATAAAATTTTGTGTTAAACTTCGATTTAAAATTTTAAATAAAATTTTGCGATTCTTTTAAAAAATTCAACGAGAAATTCAAATACACCACACATAAAGTTAGGGTGAGCAAATTAAATTGAATTTTTTAATTCAAAAAACATTAAATTGTGAAAAAGAAAAACCTGAATTATCATCTCTTTGAAAAAATATCCCTTTCTCTTATGTATCTGAAAAATAGTGCGATATGAAAATGATTTTTTTAATTTGTTGGTTAATTTTTTGTTTTGCGTATAAATCCATTGTGAAGGTCAAAAGTGAATTTGCTATGATATGAAGAAAAAAAATCATAAATTTAATCAGATAAACTATTTTGATATGCGTGGTTAACTCGTAAAAATAAATTTCATCATCTATCAGATACACTTCAGTTATGTACACACCCCAAGTGCAAAAAAAACAAAGGACTTTTTTATATTGAAAATATTTTACTGCATAGAAAATTCAGTTACAATCGAGAGGATAGTGCAAAACTTAAAGATGTTAATTAATTTTTTTTTATTTATTTTTTATTCAAAAATAGCCAACGAAGCTTTTGCTTTCACCTTCGTGGTTGTGGGTTATGTTTAGACTCAATAATCAACAAGTGCAAGTGCATCATATGCCAAGAGTGCAAAGCAAAATAGTGTCAATGCAATTGGGACACAATGAAGTGTTTTTTTTTTAAAGTCTTATACGGATGCAGAAAGTTGTATCTCGTGTTTGTTTTGGATTCTCTTACTTTTTTCGTGATATTAATTTTTTTTTTTCGAATGTTACTCTAGTCTCGTGTGTCAACAAACTTTCAATTTCATTCTACGCATTTGTATAGTAGTGGTGGGTAGGATATCAAGAAATGGGTGTGTTTGTATTGACAGGGTGGGATTTTGTGGGGAGGTGGGGGGGTTTTGAATGCATTTCGTGGTAAACGACCTGATTACGTAAGCTCAAGCTCAATGGCTATAGATAGATTTAAGTGTGATTAATTCAAATATTGCCGGTTGGTAAGTGACGCTGAGAAAAAAATGTTTTTTTTAATTATTCGGAGAAACAAGAATAACAGCACATTTTTATACGAAAGAATTTTATATTTACCAGTTTTATCTCTTCTTTAAATAAATTTAATAATTTAATCTGAATCAGCTATTAAAAAAAATGTGGCTGGGGTACTTGTTGTTATTGAAGATTTGAAATTTTAAAGATGTTTATCTGCTTGATTTTCACGGTTATAGTTGGATTGTTGATCTCAAACAAGATAACAATATCTTATATAGATCAAATTGAATAAAAATCCCAGAACTCGGTTGTATACTATTGCTCAATCGCCCTTTCTTATAGATTTGCACCATTTTCGATTCGACTTAACATTTGTGCATGTACATATATGTATGCATCATGGCGAAAAAAAGGAGTTTTATTTCATTTTGAGAGTTAAATAAGGCCGCCATTGAAAAATTAAATAAGACAGCGACATTGGTTCTTCAGTTCCCCCGCAGATATTTTCAACAAACAAATCATATAAACATGATTGTACAAAAGATTTAGATTTTTTTTATTCAAACATTTTCAATTTTAATTATTATCTACTTTGCTTTAAAACTATAAAAGATTCATACAATTACAATTTTTATTGTATATTCGTTTTTTTTTCCTACTCATTTAAAAAAATCATTTTTATAGCCTTATTAGTTTTCTTTATTTTCCTTTTAAAATTAAAATAAAATGCCGAACATGGTCGAACGAATTTACTCCTATGTGCGATCCATCGATGTTTTAAAAAAATTATCAAAATTAAATTAGAAATTTAAAATTTAAATAATAGTCAATCAGTACAGCTTGGTTAGGTTACAAATGTTCGTTATGTTCTAGTTTTACTGTAATATAAATAAAATGATGTCCAGATGATTGTTTATATATATTGTATTGCGGTTGTATTGGAATATATTAAATTATTTCAAAAAATCACTAAGATGCCCTTACTGTTCAGATATACATCATACACGTATCTGGATATCGCAAAATAATGACTTGTCATGGAAAATATATGATGAGAAACAATACCAATTTATCAGATATTTTTACACACATCAAATTGATACAATGAGCGGTAGCTTCACCTAAATGAATTTCATTTTAAAGTTTTGTAGTGGATTCGAAAAAAAAAAATTTTGTGGCAGCAATTATTGAACAGTTAAAATTGATGTTTTTTAAACTATCTTGGAAGCGGATTTTTCCCTTATAGACAATCTTGCATTCGGTATGCAACGGTTTTTCAAAAGTTACATTTTCAAAGGTTTAGGAAAACTTCTTAGCCCTGCGAATACGCCCGAGCAATGACTATTAAAGATTTCAAGGCCGCCAAAGTCATTAGGTAGTTAGACAAAAAGCTTACATTTTTGGGGTTGTATATACTTGATGTGATTTTCAAAAAATAAATCACATTCTTTCATTTTATATTAAACAAAGAGTCAAAATATCAGAATTTATAGTTTTGACTTACTCTATTCAAGTTTTAAAATAAAAATTTACCACCTGGCACCCTGCCAGTTTCTTCAAAGTGGGCTAAGTTTATCATGCAAAAACTAGAGCTTGAACTGGTGGGTGGGTTAGTTTTCTATGAAAAAAAATGACTTAAGAAATATAAAAAACAAATTAAAGATACTTATAAAAAAACTAAAATATAAAAAAACTAAAATATAAAAATATTTAAAGCCAACAACAAGCCGATCAACAAGAATTGAAATAAATCGATTTAAAAATGTTTGTATGCTTCAGTCTGACACAAATTTTTGCGATGTCGAATTGTTGTATTTCGTATTTTCAAAAAATATTTCAATAGATAAGAAATAATTTCTCCCAAAGTGACTTCTTATCAGTGAATTTATAAGACAGCGGGTTGATTCATGGGTATAATACTTTTCTATATTTTTAGTAGTTGCCTGTGGTGTGGCGGTTAGTTCGTTAGACTGTCTCTTCAAGAGTTTGAAATTCTGCAAGAGAATCACTGGTCAGAAAAAAGTAATTCTCACCCTAGCCTTTCGGATTCTTCATAAATTGTAGTTCCTCTCCATTCCGGCAAAAACACGCATACAGGAAGGCTTAGGACTTGTTAGTCACTTAGGCCTTGGGTTTTTATGGCCCAATTTATTTTTTGTATTCATTTTATTTTATATTTTTCAATGTAAAAATCAAAAAAAAAATCATAGCCTTAAATATGAGCCAAAATGTCTAATTTTTTCCAAAATTTAAAGTTCATATTTAAGAGCAATAATATGTAACCAAGCCGGACACTTAGTTGTTTTTTATTTGTAGTTATCTTCCCTTGCAGCAATGGTGACAAGTAAATTATTAATTCTATTGAAAACGATAAAATAGATTGAATGTATTTTTTAGAGGGCATGATAGATGACTTAATTTTTTTTAGGTTCCCAAGCAGACATTCTATACGTAGGTACATATAAATTCCTCTTATAGTCAATATTGGTGCTGGTTGCACATTCATTGGATTTATATTTATAGCCATTGCGTGTGGTTATCAATAAGGGAAATTGAGTTTGTGGTGTTGTTGGTTTTTGGCGGAGTGGAAAAGCAAATAGGAGAAATAAACAATATTAAATTTTCTTATAATAGGGCTGACTTTGAAATGTTGAGAGCAATTTAGTACACACCAATTAAAACAAAACAAAAACAAATAATTTCTGTTAAGTGGCAATTTAATTTATTTGTCTCAAAAACGTTTTTGGAGAAACTACTTCTATATCAATTATCAATTTTATGAGCTTTATTAATCACAAAAAATTTCAACAAACCGTACCTTAATATTATGAACGTAAATAAACAAAAAAGTTTAAAAAAATTATTGAATGCTTATGTTGTGTTTACCTACTAGGAAAGGGTTTTTTTTATTGAAATTTAGTGTCACCTACAACAACAGTACAAAAATAAAATAGTATCAACAATACAGTATTCCCCACTTAATTGCATAGGCCATTTACAGTCAATTGTATATAAACACCGATTGACTGAGTCTCTCGAAATGGAAACCTTTTTTTCATTGATTTAGTTTTTGTGTAACGTTTGTTTCCGTTCGATTTTTTTGCGTGCAGAAATTTTATAAATAATTTTCAGTATTTGGATAAAAACAATTTTTCAGGTAGGAATTTTCATTTTTTTATTAACAAGTTATAAAAACCAGTGATTTTAAAAAAGTATGAAGTATTGTAATATGGAACCCATAGAGGCTCCTTACATGGAATCAAGTTCCATATTAGAATTAGTTACGTGTT
This sequence comes from Syrphus vitripennis, assembly GCA_958431115.1. Classification (NCBI taxonomy): domain Eukaryota; kingdom Metazoa; phylum Arthropoda; class Insecta; order Diptera; family Syrphidae; genus Syrphus; species Syrphus vitripennis. Next base: position 75,903,059 of record OY288109.1, on the reverse strand, counting down.
TTTTATTTACCGTGCAATGTTTTTTTCCTCAAGCCACCGTCATGCCATGAAGCGAAATCAAAACGCCAACCAAACCAAAAAGAAAGTCTTGGGACAAAAGAAAAAATTAAAAAAATTAAAAACGTTATTGTAAAATGTTATTTTTTTTTATACATAGGTATAACATGGAACCCGGAGTTCCATAATACCAACACAAAAACTGAAAATGTAAAAATGACTTTTTTTTTAAAATAAATACTAAAATTTAATACAATAAGTATTCAGAAGATGTTTTTTTCTTGTATATAACGTTAAACTAAATAATTAATATAATTCAACAATTTTTGATTTCTTTAGGTTAGGGGTATGCACAAAAAATTTTAAAAACCAAATGGGGTTTCATAATCCCACCTTCTCCTCTATATATTATTACGTGGTGCCCAAACTTTGTCGTAAACTTTTACATCACTTAAACGCAACTTATCAAAGAAAAACTTGTATCAATGAAAATGTAATTCAAGTAAATGTGCAGAATATACATACATATATGTACATATATAGATTTTAAGTTTAAAAAAAAAATGGTCGAATTTTGGCCTAGCTCTAGTTAAATCATGCGACCAACAATCAGTGCTGCCACGTTGCTACAATTTATTTTGTAATGCGACGTTAATGACTCTATGAATTTATGTAACAGAAAGCGTTGGAAAATCCTATTTTTGCTCATATTATGATACATATTTCTTCATACGTATTTAAAATTTTTTGATTATTTATGTTTTTCAATAAACAAAAAAAATGTCAAGTTATGATTATTTTTGATCATATGATTGGTTAAATGTCTTTGAATGAATGAATTTATAATATTCTGATCACCTTATTTTAGTTCTTCTTCTCGTTAGCCGCAAATTATTTTAAAAACTCTGGATTTTTCAAGTACATACTGACAATATGATTAAAAGAATAATAGAGACAATAACAGATAAGACAGGCATTTTTGGAAAATCTGGAGTTTATTCCTGGATTTGTCAAGAATCTTATGAGATTCATACTGGCCAAACGAGGAGAACAACTGAAATAAGTCAGAATTATTAAAATCATAATTCAATATAAATGTATTAAATATTTTTGGATATCATTGATAAAATTTCTTTGAAATTTTAACTATCCAACAATATAATTAAAAACATTTAATTTTGTCATTTTTTGATTTTACTCTTTTTGTAATTTTTTTTTTAAATATATTTTGTTTCATTATTATTCCTTATTACTTTAAGTTAAAAATGTATCTTCTCGAAAACGTTCGTTGTAATACAATATAAATATTATAAATAAAATATAAATATGAGAATAAGAAGATGTTTTGTTTGTTTAACAATTTTAGAAATATTGAGAATATTATAAATTAAAAAAAAAGAGTAAAAGAGAAATTAGTTGATTTTTTTAACTTTTCATTACATTTTTTTTGTGAAATACTCATAAAATCCTTAGATTTGAATGACTTTTTGTAATTTTAATACAAAAATAAGGCTTTTTTATTTTCTCTGATTTCAAAAGTTGTTGATCCATTAATATTTGATAGAGACTATTTCCCTTGCAATGAATATTGAAAACAAAAACAGCTGATAATTAAAAACGTACAATTTTGAAAAATTTGAAAAGTTTGAAAAAAAAAATATTTTTTTTAAATAATTTTAAGTTTGAAAATAAATTTTTCTCAAAGTATTCGATAAAAATTAGATTTTAAAATCAAATCAAAGAATAGATTTGGGCCTTTGAAAAATTTGTAACAGTAACTGATGTTAACTTCCATTTTCTAACAAAAAGCGTCTTATTGAAATAAAAAAATTTAATATCAAAAAACATAAGTTAGTATAAAATTAATACGAAACGGGAATACAAAATTGAAATTACATATATGTATATACTAAAAATACTAATTACAAGCATTTTTACTTTGTGCTATTAAATTTTTTTAAAAGGTTAAAAAATAATTAAAAACAAAAAACTAAAACTGTTTATCAACGAAAATATGGAATTTTGTGATACCAAGTTTAAGTTTTTGTTCCAATGAATATTTAGAGTAAATTAAAAAATTTAAATGTGCTTCTTTTTCAAAAAACAAAATAACAAAACTCTAAAAAGTGGCTAGTTACTGAGATTTTAATTAAAAATAAATTTAAATAAAAATAAAATTAAATAAAAAATAAAATAAAATAAAATAAAATAACTCAGTGGAACTCATATTTTGTCCCCAAAATCAATGTTTCGTCTTATTAGTTCGTCAGTCAAGAAACAAAGTACTTAAAGCTGAAAAAAAACAGCGCGGAATGTAAATTCGATTAAATAGTTTTCCAATCGAATGTCATCTGTTTAATAACCGGCGCGGCGTTCTTTCTATTTTCGCCACAAAGTTTCTATTTATAACAATGTATATTTTTATTCAGTGAAACAATTCAATTAACTAGTAAGTATTAAGTCTGCCTGCGCGTTGGTCTTTCAGTCCCATATTAACTCAATTAAATACTCAGACCGTCTGATCTTATTCGCCGTATTCAATCTCTTTCCTTATCATTTTTTAAAAATATATAGAGAAGCATCAAATGAGCTGAATTGCTAACTGAATTGATTTTGGCAAAATCAAATCAACATCTGTGCATCAGAGAGAGCATCAGACTGTAATCGAATTTGCGGCGAATTGTAAGAAAACAGTCTCCTTCATTCGTTAGCCATGATCGAACGGTTAAATCAGTTCTACACGCACACCAGGTCTTCACTTATTGCTGCATGGCTTTTTGTGCTGCAATTGTTGATAAGCATATTTGTTTGGTTTAAAAGTGTCCTAGCAATGGGAAACAAATCAAGTGCATTGGAATCGGTATGTCACACTATTATTGTCATGCTTCATCCGTTATGATTATGGAAATAATACAGTTATTCGTAATAGTTAGGTGTATCAATTTTAATCGGCTTTTTGTTTTCCTTTGCCTATATTGATCTTATTGATGAACTATTGCATTTTAATCGATCTCGATGTAATCAATTGTTGTCACGCTATAGAAGAATACTCAGCTCGGCGGTTAGTGTCTATTGAAATATTATAGAGCAGTGCAGCAATTCAGTTCCTTGTTCTAAGTTTAATTTGTGAATTTTTTCGTTTTGTTGTTTTGACTGTTGCGATTTTAACAGCGACTAACGGGCGCCTATATAGTTTTTGGTTGATCGATCAGTACAATTTGGCGGGGTAAGAGATTTGTTTGGGGGACAAAAATAGCTTAGAGTGATGATGCAGTTGATTGGGCGGCAGCGTCGTCGTTTGTCTGCAATTATTGTAGAGGAACGAAAATTGGTGACATTGACTCGTGATCATTGTTTTTCTATAACATCGCGCAGATGTTAACTTTGATGCTATTTTATTTTTCTATTATAAATATCCTCTTAATTGAAAAAGTTTGTTCAGATAAAAGAGAAAAGCTAAATAAAACAGAAGTCATTTATATTTGTGAAATATTTTTGTTAAAACAAATAATTCAGCTGTGATAAAATTGATAGTTGGTTTATTTTCGAAAAATCAATTGATTACTGTTAAAAAATTGATTGTGTATTTCATTAAGTATTTATTGAAGACTGCCTGACGATACTCGATAAGAATACAAGTGCCAAGAAAGTGATACAATGTTTTTTTCGAAAATTTGGTTTTAAGTTCACTGAACTGATACATATGTTAAGGCATTCGAGTTTAAAATTCCTGAAAAACTTGCATTACTTTTTTTAATGTATAAAATAAATAAATAGAAACGGAATAAATAATATTACGTACCTAAATAGGTCTGGCTTTTTGGTTTTTAGAACTCAAGTACCTAACTATAATAAATTAAAAAAAAAAAACAAAAATAATAGAATGGGTCAACGTCAAATTAAGAAAAATTTCATTTGGGGCTCAAAAAATGCAATAAGAACTTGAGAAAAACATTTTAAGGTTATGAGATCCCTCGTTGAACTTTAGTTTTTCCCATATAAATTGTATAAGAAAAATATTTTTTTCTTATAAAAAAATCCTAAGAAAAAAATAACTACCATTTATAGATTTTTTGTTTACTTGTGTCTAAGAACATTTTCCAACAACTCTTTCTACTAAAAAATAATATCAAAACCAAAAAGTTTCTAAGTTGTTTCTTATAAAACACTTTATTTTCTTCACCAATCTATATTTAGATTTCATATTATATGAGATATTACTATAAGCAAAAGAAGGCTTAAAAAGGTATTATTTCGAAACACATTTTGATAAATATTTTTAAATTTGAGTCATTAAAGTAAGAATTATTGCTTTTTAGGATTTTTGATTGTTTAATTATATTTTTTTTCTTTACCTACTTAGAAATTTTAAAAAATAAATCAAAAATTAATTTCGGAATCGGTTCACCGCGGGCTCCGAACTTTTTGAATCCCACATGCAATCTCAATATAAATTAAAATGCACGATTAGATCGTATGGACTTGTTCCTATGTAAAATTATTTTTAAATAACCACATAAATTACAAAAAAAAACGAATGCGTTAGAGAAAAATATGAAATTCATAATTTGAATTGGTGAAATAATCTAAAACATAAGTTTGAGCTTAAACTGTTTAACAGAGCAAACCGTCAAACCATTTATTAGAGAATTGAAAACCAAAAATCCAGTTCTATGGGAGGTATCGTTAATAACTTTTTTTTGAAAAATATTTTTTGACCAAATAATTTTAAATACTTACAAGACCCCCATTTGAATTTTTTTATTAAAATCGTTTTAGCCATTTTCGAGATAAATATGTTTGTCTTAACGGTTATATATTGTAGTTTATTTTTGATCTAAACAAAATTCAATTTATCGTCTAGGTATTCTTTTTAGAACCTTAAATCCGAAGTTTAAAGAAAAACCTCCAGTAGTGTAGACTTTTCTTTTTGATAGATTTTATAAATATAACATCTTGGAAAATAGACCAAAAAAAGATCAAATCGATAACTTAGAAAAACAATAAATAAAAATATATCTAAAATTCCTTCAATGCCTAAAAACATTTTGTTTTACCTTTATAAATTTTTTTTTTGTTTTAAATTCATTTTATTCATTTTTCTTAACCTAACTAAAACTAGACAATGAATCTTAAACTAGTGTACTTAACTTAACTTATATATAACTTACTGGTCCCATTGGGGCGCTCTAAGCAATTCATGGTAAACTTAAAACTAATGCCTTTCGGCCTATGAGCTATTTATTTGATTTTATTTATTTATTTTATTGTTAAATGTATATACTATATACATACACATGTACATACATATATATGTATAATAACTTATTCAAGTATTTTTCAGATTTTATCCATTTTCTTGTTGTGTTTGATCAAATAATTCAGTCAAATTTGGTTAAAAAAAATTAAAAATTAAATTTTAGTCTTAAATGTAGTTGAGGCGAGTGTTGATCATATGAAAAATAAAAATAAAAAATATAAACATAATTCAGTAATTCATTTACATGGACTGAACTTTATTAAAATTATTTCACAAAAACAAATTTTGAAATTTTTACTGGAAAAACTCTATTACCAGTGAACCAACTAAAAATATCCAATTTAACAAAAAAAATATATTCGCTATCAGAATAGGAGCATTTTATACAAAAGCGTGCCACAGTTTCACTTATAATTAAATGCAATAAAATGATAAGGGCTGAGTAAACAAATTATCACGTATTCAATGAATGAATAGCTGTTGATTTAAAAAAAAATACGGATCAAAAGGCTACAAAAATACGAAAAAATGTAATTAATTAATTATTATCATGTTAATTGAACATGTTCCTTTCACATTCTTGATAAAATGTTTGATTTTGGTAAAACAAAAAACTTTTTTTTTTCAAATATACATACATACATACATAAAAAGAAAGAATCCAAAACTTAAGATACAAATTTCAAACAGTTAAAAATTTAATTCAAAATCGTACTCAGTGTCTTTGAAATTGAAATTGTCTCTTAAATATTTTCACTTTCTTTGGTTTGCTTTTTAATCCTTTTTTTTATTTTAATGGGTTTAAAAATATATCTCAACATATGTTTTATATACAATACATATGTCTTGTATTCTCCTCGTTCATTAATACAAGTTTTAAAACTATAATTATTGTATTTTCTGATTAATTTAGAACACTCTTGAAATGGGCACTGACCTCGAAATAGTTACCATAGCCCTGCAACAGGGCAATATGGATAGCAGTTTATTCCGACTTAAACGTGGGTCATTGCTAAGAATAAATCCAGATGTATCTCTTTTGGGAAAGGAAATAATTCTCTATACAAACTATCCTGGAGATGGTAAGAAAAATAACCGCAAATAAAAACTATCCTTTACGTGTATTTATTCAATAAACTTTTTTTGTTGTTGTAAATTTCAGGTAAAAAAGAATTCATTCGAACCGATAATCGGGTTCTTGATTGGCATTCGAAATATGGAAAGCAAATTACTTCACCAAAAAATCAATATGTTCATGTTGTTGATATTGATGCATACGCTGAGGTCAAAGTGAACATTTCTGGAACCTTCCGATTCCATTTCAAGGAGAAGGATAGGTGAGTTGAAATGAAATTTGTTGGATGTAAATACTAAAATTTACTGGAGGATCCATCATAATCACTGTCTCTTATTAAAAATATTCTCAAAACTTGTTTCTTTAATTTTTCTTGTTTTTTTGCACTTACAGTGATGTTAAAGAGCCATGCGGTTCCCTTTATGTTCAAGTTGAGCCTACACTACATGTTGGACCACCAGGTGCCCAAAAAATTATTCCTTTGGATTCAATTCGTTGTCAAACCGTTCTCTCCAAGTGTTTGGGACAGATTGATACTTGGGAGTCAAAATTACGAGTTGCAAAGGAATCCGGTTATAATGTTATTCATTTTACACCAATTCAAGAGCTTGGTTTGTCCCATTCGGCTTATTCTCTACGTGATCAGCTGAAAGTGAATTCTCATTTTGGCCCCAAGGGAAAGGTATCCTTCGAAGATGTTGACAAAGTTATCAAGAAGTGTCGCCAAGAGTGGGGTGTAAGTTATTATTATTTATGAGAATGTTCCTTTGATCAAATAATTATAATTTATAATTTTCTGCAGATCGCTTCAATTTGTGACATTGTTCTCAATCACACTGCTAACGAATCCAACTGGCTGGCAGATTATCCTCATGGCACCTACTCCTGTCATACTTGTCCCTATTTGAGACCAGCATTTTTGTTGGACGCTCTTCTAGTGAAAGCTGGAACTGACATCGAAGAAGGACTTCTTGAACAAGTTGGAGTTCCAAAGATTATCGATCAGGAGTCCCATTTAGATGCATTGCGTCATCAATTAAAGACAAACTATCTCCCAAAGGCGAACATTCATGAATTGTATCAATGTCATTTACCAAAGATTTTGAATGAATTCGACCAAATGGTTCGAAGCCGACCACCACCTGGAACCAAAATCCAACCTGCAGAGCGTCACAAGGAAATTGTCCTTATTCAAGATCCAGAATATAGACGTTTTAAGTCTTCCATTGATATGCATCTAGCCTTGGAGATTTTTAACACTTTCCATGCTGATTGCTTCGATGAAGAATCACGCATAAGGAAGTGCACTGATGCCTTCCGTCAGCACTTGCAATCTTTGAATGATAATGTAGCAACTGAGATTTGGGAATATTTGCACACTGCTGTTGAGAACTGTTTGGCTGGTGTTCGGTATGAACGAGTTCAAATGGATGGACCAAGAATCAGGGTCATTTCGGAGAAGTACCCCGTGTTTATGCAATATTTTACTCACCTAGTGGTGGAAAGACGAACTCCGGAAGAAATTGAAGAGCGTATGTATGGTGAAGACGGTAAATATCTGATGGCTCACAATGGTTGGGTAATGGGATCTACTGATCCTTTGAAGGACTTTGCTGAACAGCAACCTGGTCGGGCTAATGTCTACCTAAAGAGAGAGTTAATCTCCTGGGGTGACAGTGTTAAATTGCGATATGGAGAGAAACCCGAAGATAGTCCTTATTTGTGGGAACATATGCGAAAATACGTTGAAACCACAGCAAAGATATTCGATGGTGTCCGTTTGGATAACTGTCACTCAACACCGTTACATGTGGCTGAATATCTCCTCGACGCTGCAAGGAAAATTAATCCCGATTTATATGTGGTCGCTGAGTTGTTCACAAACTCTGATGCTACGGACAACGTTTTCGTAAATCGCCTGGGTATCACTTCATTGATTAGGGAAGCGCAATCGGCATGGGATTCACATGAAGAAGGCAGACTTGTCTACAGATATGGAGGCGAACCTGTTGGAGCTTTCCAAGTGTCTCCCAAGCGTCATTTGGCACCAAACATTGCTCATGCTTTGTTTATGGATCTCACCCATGATAACCCTTCGCCTGTTGAAAAACGATCAGTATACGACCTGTTGCCATCAGCTGCTTTAGTTTCGATGGCATGTTGTGCAACTGGAAGCAATCGTGGTTACGATGAACTGGTCCCTCATCACGTAAGTTTTATCTTTTGCCAAAGAATAAGTTTCACATTTCAAATATCTTTTATATAGGTCCATGTTGTTGACGAGCAACGGGAATATCAAGAATGGGGAAAACAAGTGTCTCCCAACACTGGAATCATCGCAGCTAAGCGAGCATTGAATCTTCTTCATGGTCAATTAGCAGAAGAAGGTTTCAGTCAAGTCTACGTAGATCAAATGGATCCAAATGTTGTTGCCGTTACCCGACACTCTCCTAAAACTCATGAAAGTATTATTCTTGTCGCTCATACTGCTTTCGCTTACCCAGACCCATATGCTGGACCAACCCCTGTTCGTCCATTACGTTTCGAAGGTTGTCTTGATGAAGTTATTCTAGAAGCAGAACTTCTAAACAAAGGTCCCAAGCCATTCGATGGACCCTCGCCATTTAAGAAATCTGATAAGTTTATTAATGGCTTAGAACAGTTTAAATTAAACATTCGTGAACATATCCCATTGGCTAATTCGAATATCCTCTCAAAGGAACCAATCATTGATGGCAATATGACACAGCTGAACTTCGAAAATCTAAGGCCTGGATCTATTATTGCAATTAGAGTGTCCCTCAATCCAGCCACTCGTCCCAGTTTTGACAAACTTCAAGGTATTGTCCTTGCTTTGCAAAAGGGAGTAGGACCTGTTCATGCAGAATTGGCGACCATTGTGTCTAATCTTGATTTTGTTGATTTAAATCGGGCTTTGTTCAGTTGTGATCAGGAAGAAAGAGATCTTGGACTTGGAGGTGCTGCATATGATATTCCCGGATATGGACCAGTCGTATATTGTGGTCTTCAGGGCTTTGTTTCGATTTTGACTGATATCGCTCCAAAGAATGATTTAGGTCATCCTTTGTGTGACAATCTAAGGAATGGCGATTGGATGATGGGTTAGTATTGTGTATGAAAGGTGTGTTGACTTATTTAACCTTAAATAACTTTCAGATTATATCTCGCAAAGATTGAGGCGTTTCCAGGATTGCAAGAAGCTCGCCAAGTGGTTGAGACTTTCTTTTGAGCCATTGAAGACTATTCCAAGATATTTAATTCCATGCTACTTTGATGCTATTGTCAATGGAGTCTATCATATTTTAGTCGAACATGCATATTCGTTGATGCCTGAGTAAGTATTATGCATAGCTGGCTTGCGAATATACTTGACCTAATTTTAATTTCTTTTTCACAGCTTTATTCGAAAGGGAAGTAATTTCGCCCAATCTTTGGGTCTGGCAACTATTCAATTCCTATCCATATGCAAAACAGCCAACCTACCAAAGTTCAGTCCAAGCATTATGCCTCCACCACCACCAGAGCAGTGTGTAACCCTTTCGGCTGGTCTTCCTCATTTCGCAACTGGTTACTTACGTTGCTGGGGTCGTGACACATTTATTGGCCTGCGTGGTAACCTCTTCCTTACAGGAAGATTCAATGAAGCTCGCTACATTATCATCGGATTCGGTGAATGCTTGCGTCACGGCTTGATTCCCAATCTCCTCGATGGTGGAGCAAATCCACGCTATAACTGTCGTGATGCTGTCTGGTGGTGGCTTCATAGCATTAAACAATATGTTAACGAAGCACCCAAAGGTAAAGAAATACTCCGTGACAGAGTGTCAAGAATTTTCCCCACAGACGATTCTCCACATTGTCCTCCTGGCGAACACGATCAATTCCTGTACGATGTTATGCACGAGGCATTGAATGTACACTTCCAAGGGCTGCAATATCGCGAGCGTAATGCCGGTTACGAAATCGATGCTCATATGAAGGATAAGGGTTTTAACAATCAAATTGGAGTGAGTCCCGATACTGGCTTTGTATTCGGAGGAAATGCTTCAAATTGTGGCACATGGATGGATAAAATGGGTTCATCAGAAAAGGCTAACAACAGAGGCAGACCAATAACACCGCGTGACGGTTCAGCTGTAGAAATGATCGGTCTACAAGTTTCAGCTTTGCGGTTTATGGAACAGCTCAGCAAGGAAGCACTGATTCCTCACAAATCTGTCGAGAGATACGGAAAGAATGGTGAGTTGCTTTCCAATTTACTTTGAACTTCATATAAACTTTCTTACCTTAGGCGAGAAAACAACATGGACCTATGGAGAATGGGCTGATCGTATTCACGAAAACTTCGAAAAATATTTCTTTGTTACTAAAGAAGAGAGAGGTCCATTGGCAAATAAGAAGCTGATCTATAAGGACTCCCTAGGAGCAACCCAAAAATGGACTGACTTCCAGCTGCGTTGCAATTTCCCGATTTCCATGGTTGTAGCTCCAGAACTGTTTAATCCCTTCAATGCATGGCAGGCACTCGAAGTTGCGAAAAAGCATCTTCTTGGTCCACTCGGAATGAAGACCCTCGATCCAGACGATTGGAATTATCGTGGAAACTATGATAACAGTGATGATTCTGGAGATTCGACAGTTGCCCACGGAGCAAACTATCATCAAGGACCCGAGTGGGTGTGGCCAATTGGTTATTATTTGAGAGCTAGATTAATTTTCGCTAAAAAGTGTGGATTCCTGCCAGAGACAATTGCTGAAACATGGTAAGTTTAACCTTAAAAATTTGGTGTAATGTATTCAGATTTAATCAAAAAACTTTTTTCCATATCAGGCAAATCCTACAAGCTCATTTGAAGGAAATTCAAACTTCCCACTGGCGGGGATTACCTGAGTTGACTAATGACAAGGGAGCCTTCTGTCGCGATTCTTGTCGAACACAAGCTTGGAGCATTGCCACAGTCCTAGAGGTAATAATTTTGACTTTTTCAATTTCAAATCATATTATAATTTTTTTTCTTAAATTTTTAATTTTTTTAGGTCCTTCATGATCTTCATCATATAGGAGGCGATTTATTGTAGATCTCGAACCGTTTCAACGGACTTTTAGATTTGAATACAATTGAAAACTGCCACATGAAACATGATATGGCTAAAACAAATTGAAATACTCCACATTTTTTATATAACGAGACGACACTCTGAAATAATATTTTAGCTGAAAATTTAAGAAAACAAAATAAAAATGTCAATGTTTTTTTATAGTTGTTATACCAATAATGTTTGTTAATAGTTATAGAGTTATATTAATTAGCTGTTTGTCTGATCCACAACAAAAATATGAGTTTGGAGATTTTGGATTCACAAGTGCTTCCGATCTCCACTCTCAACAAGTGTCTAGTAATAAGAGTTGTTTTATGTAATACATCACTTCTTGCTTTATTTATCGTGTTGATTGAAAATTTTCTTTTTTATAATATTAAGTACCATACATTATATTTACAATAAATATTTTATCAAACCATTTCGAGGACGTATTCTTTTTTTGTTCAAGAAAAATAACTATCACGGGTGAGGCGCATTTCAGAATTATTCGGTGCGATTATTTTCTCTTTTGTATATTCTTCATCCCAAAGAGGATCCGGAGAGTCAAGAATGGAAGGGTGTTCGAAGCTACGGCTCTGGAACTCTTCAGGAATAGATGCTTCGTAGTAAAATTCTGTGTGACGTCTTCGGGGATAGAGTTCTGCTGAATTAAATTGAAAATTCTGACAAAAAAAAATTGTATAAAGTTCGTGGCTCAAAATTTTATTAGCTTACTGGGAAATTGGAATGACGGTTGGTTTGTCTATTGAATTGATTTTGGAAAAACTAAAATGGAATATGTTCACATAATGTACATGCATAAATGTTAAGGTAATAACAATGTGGACTGATAAACACTTACTTTTGATGATCGCATTTCTAAAATTGGAAAAGGCCAAAAGTTTGGGAGCAATGAGTTATTTTTAATTTTAATGTAGACAAAAAATGATTTACATCGCAAGTCAAAATAAAATATGTAATATGAATAACAGGTTACTTAAAAGCAGAACTAAAACGATTTGAGTTTCGGTTGAGTGCTTGAAAGGTTGAATTTTTTTTTAAATTTTGGAATAGCATAATAACGATGTTTTGGTTGACCCAAGCCAACTCAGTTTCCTCTTACGTTATTTAAATAAGTATGGAAGTATATTTCATCACCTCTAGGAAATTACATACTTAAAAACAATAAATTCCAAGTTTAAAAAAAATCGCTTCAGGTCGATCTGCAGACAGACAGACAAAACGAAAGAATAACGGAATCCACTTTTTTCGTATTCTGTATCATCGTAATGTAAGGTCTGATTAATATTTTTTCAGCCAATAGAAACATTTAAAAAACTTTTTTAAAAACTAATTTATTTCCACCCCGGTATTGATTTACTCTACGAAGTGCGTTGTTCGTAAAATGTATTCATTTCAATATTTCAAAGGAAAATATTTTAAATTTAAAAATGAGTCTTTTTTCTTAATACGGCTATTATTAACGAAGTTGCAGACTTCACTTCAAAATTTCGAGTTAGAGCATTTATTTTAAGTTCTTTCAAGAAACCTATTAGGAGGCTTTTGGTACCATCGTCGTAAACATCGTCAGGAAAATATTCTAAAATACTTTTTCTTCAGGGAAATCAATATCCAAATTTTCTCCAAATTTAATAAGATTATAAAAAGTAATTGATCAAAAAACTTTTATTTTTTCATTTCAAAAACGACTTGGCCTATTTTTTTAAATTTTAAATTGGTATCTGTTTTGAAAAATATTAGTTCGATGTTATTCATAAATCACAATGCAGATAAAAGGAACGACGTTGAAATTATTTGGTTTTTGTCTTTTATTTATTTATTCATTTTATCACCTTCACCACGTCTAACTTTTTAATAAACAAGACATACAGTTGGGGTCCGATAATAATATACAGTTGCATGTTGTTTTCTTATTTTTAATTTGCTTACAATTCACTGGAAAATCATTGCCTTACATAACCTTTAAGAAATTCGTAACTTCCATGCAACTATTCTGTGTGCAAATATTCGTACGAAGTATCATTAATTAACAAACAAATTGAAATTAAGGCATTTTTAATACGTCGAAACAACCAGGAAGTTGTGTCTTAAATAAAATTATTTTTTTTTGTCGAAAATATCGTCTCTTTATTTCAAATGTATTCTTTAAAAATAATTGAGCAGATATAATGCACAAACATATCAGTTAAAACATATTTGCTTTGTAAATGCAAAACTAGTAGAACTCGTGTCAATTTAAAAGTGCTTAAAAATTACTAGTCAGTCTCTAGGGTTTATGTGATGAAAAAAAAAATTAAGAAGAGGAAAGAAGAACAAACAAATTAATGAAAGACATAACTGACAATATTGACCAGATGAGGAAACAAATTGTTCGCTATTCTCTCATATATAATTTTTTTTAACATAAAACTAGTCATCATCTTTGGCTGACTTTAAATCACGTCCTAATCCTTGAATTTTAATATCTAGACCACTTTTAGCTAAAAGTGTTTCTTCTTTAACTTCGCTCAAGCAATTCTCTTGCTGTAATTTGTCAAAATCAAGATTGGAAGCACTTCTCTTTTCCCGAGAAGTCTTTATAGTTGTAATTGAGTCTAATTGGTTTTTGTTAACTTCGAGAATGTCTCGACGTATCGCTTCTATGTTTTCTTTATCGTTTGCTTCATTCTCTTTAGTGGGTGGAAGCTTTGGAGCTGCCGAATTGTTTACTTCTCTTACAATTGTTTCGACCTCATCCACGGGAAGCTTGCTCTTTAGCTCATGTGCGATGTTGTTTTCCAAAATCTTCCCGGATTCAGGAAACTTAGGAACGTCGGCAATACCTTTCTTTGTGTCAACAGTTTGTAGTGAATCTTTCTTATCGACTTCAACAGTATTCTTTACATCGCTTTGTGATGCATTAATCAGCAATGGTAAAGGTAATGGGGCTCGTGCATCCTGCACCACAACGTCATGAGACTTCTTCGCAACTTCAACTAGTACCTCAGGGACGGGTTCAACGACTGGCTTCTTTTCAACCTCTCTTGTTGCATTCCCTTTGTAATAATTATTCTCTGTAAGTATTCCAAGAACTGAAGCTTTTGGAAGCGGATTTTGTGGAGCTTCTATCGCCTTTTGATCTTCTTCCTTTTTACTCTCTTCGTGAACTTGTCTTTCAATTTCTTCCACTTTTTCAACAACTTCACCAAGTTTTTCAACAACCAAATCTTGAGTAAGCTTATTTTGTTTGGCCAGTTCTTCTTTTAGTTCGTCTACTTTGCGTTCTAAAAGTTCTTTTGTCTTAATCAACTCATTCTGAGCTTTTACAAGATGTTCTTTGTTTTCGCCTTCTTTTTGTTGTTGTTCCTCGGCGGCTATTTTGTCTTCGTTTTTAATAGCGTCTTTGGCGATTCCATTGGAATTTAATGAAGCTTCACTTACTATGACAGCCTTCGCAACCAATGGAGTTGCTTCAATCAAAAGCTTCTTTTCGGACGAACTCTTTCCAGTCGGCTTCATTTCTACCAACGGAGCCGGCGGATCTACTTCATCGACCGGCAATGGTGGACTTATTTTTGACTTCGGTTCGACTGGTTGTGGGTTCTTTTCCAGTGCCTTGGACTCAACTGGATGTTGAATTATATCCAAAGATATATTCTGCGAGGGAATATCTTTGATAGCTTCTTTGATGGGTTTTTCAAATTTGTTTTCAAATACGGACAAAGGTGTTACGGTTTTAGTGACAGTTTCACTAATTATATGCATTGAACCAGAACGCTGCTCGTCGATAGCACTTAAATTAGCATAAGTGCCAAGAATCATCAGGCAACAGCCTCCAACTATAATGGACTGTGCGAGTGTTCTTTCAGTGGAATCTTTTTTTGAGATTTTTCGAAAACATGCCGCAGGGAATATAATACAAATGGCTATGCCTATTGTGGATCCAACGAGTCCTATTACCAGTTCTATTGATGGAATTAACAATGCAATACAAAGCGAACCTGTAACTATGAATGCGGTTATTATTTTAAAGCGAGTTTCAGGAATATAGCCAGTTGTGTCTGCATGGCCCTAAAATATCAGAACATTTTTATTTAAGTTTCTATTTTTTTTTTTTTTTTAATATAATTTTACTCACCCTTCTGTACAGGAGCGAGTAGATACTAGCTCGACAGGGAAATATTACTAGAGGAAAGCTAAAAGCGACAGATAGGACGAAGCCTATTTTTATAACATCACTGCCAAACGATGGTGTAAAGTTTATAAGGATGTTGCCTGAAGATATGTTTTTTTTTTTTGTTTGTTTAATTATAAAACAAAAAATTCTATTAAACACAACTCACCCGAGAATGTTTGAGTACAAAATGCAACATATCCAAAGAATCCAACGGCAATATAAACCACAGTGCACATCCAAGTAGCCTCTTTAATAATCCCATTTAGTTTCTCTAAGCTTTGGTTATTAACACTCTCAAGAACTTCAAATAATTGCCTAGAAATGATGAAAGTGTTATATTAGCTAAAAAAAAATATAGGCTTAAAACAGCGAATGTGTATCATATAACAAATATAAAGGTCATATGAACAAGCATTCGTGTTTTTATGTAAAAGAAAAGAGGATTGGAACTGGGCGTACCAAGGCTGTATATTGTGTTAGTTTGAGATAACCACCGTCATGCAACATGTTGTTGAAACATTATTCACTTCAATTAACTTCATTTTTATGAATGGCATATTATTACGGTGTTCTAACGTCAAAAGGTCACCAACATCAAATTATAAAATTAGGTATTTTATTACTTCATTTTCACGCGAGGCAGATTTTTCTCGAAGCTCAACTTCCCAAGACCAATGTTGTATATTTTTTTCAGTATTTTGTTTTAATTTTTTTTTTTCTGTGTGTTGTTGTTGTGTCTTATGCTTAACAAGTGTTTTTAGATAAAAAGGTATCACGTTTGAAAAAGTCGATAAAAAATGTTTTTTTTTCAATGCAATCAATTTGTTTAAGAATACAAATATATTTTTGTGAGTTTGGAGCTATCAAGCTTTTGTAGGATTATTGTGGGATTACAAACTTAAAATGCAGGTACATACAGAACTTTTGTGACTTAAACTATACAATGAAATTTATTCAGAGGAACATTGCATTTGAATGCAACCCTGAATCTTGTAATTACTCCATCAATGAGGCTATTGCTTTTCGATGATAAATGCAACGAAAGTTTTTGTTCAGAGGTAGTTATATAACTTGACTTCTGTCTTAAAATTTTTTTAGTTAAAAAAGATATAAAATAAATTTGTTTGAAAAATCTGATACTAAAAAAAAAGAAATAGTATTTTTCGTATTTTGGAACTCATTGTGTCGATGAGTGCCATATTTTATCCCATTACTCAACCTTAAAATGGTTTTGTTACTGAGCCAATTGCTTTCATGAACATCGAAAAAAATATAAATACCTACTAAAAAGGAGAGTCAAGCCTTCATCAATTAAATTTTTATCAAAAGATGATGAAAAGTTATTGCAATATTCTTCGTCCAAAATAATTCCAAATAATGTTTTGTTATCAATTCAAGAGGGACTCTAAAATTGATTTGGAAAACAAATGTAAGCAGACGTGAACGTTTTAAAGACCTCGGCACGGATCAAAATATTTTCACAAAGGGATATTAAGTGGTTTAAGACGCGCGCATAGCCACTGGTGTAAAAGATGGCGTAAATCCTTGTCAACGGAATGATGACTTAACATAAAGAAAAATTATTAGAAAAAAAATATTAGAAAATGGCTTCAGACTTGAACGGGAGGGCGGATACATGGAACATGGCACGCTCCAGTACAATTTGTTTCAGACAACTTTCATTCATAATGTATTTACATAATACCACTGACTTCCCGTCGTCCGATTTTGTCGGCTTTTGAATAAATATTTTGGAACATGCTAATGAACAAAACTATGTAATAATTCTTTGTTTATAATAATTATTTTAGGTTAAAACCCTTGATTTCCCTGGCTTAATAATTGTTTCGTCTGAAAAAAGTGTTAATGAAATGTGTCTCGTTAATGTCGATAAAATGTTGAGTACAAACAAATGGAAACCTGAAACTGGTCTCTATTATCGAAATGTATACTGTTTATAAATAAAAAAAAAAACTTTTTTTAAATTCAAATCTGTGGCTAAATACTTTGTTAAGTAATAGGAGACTTGTTTAAGAAAAAGTCTTAAAAGGAGGGGTGCCTATGTGCCCTCCTCTTATGATTAGCTATTTAGAAATAATAAGTACACTTAAATCTCAATTAACCTAAGACTAATGCAAAAAGTAAAACGATCATTTTAATATCACGGAACGGTGCAAGTGATAAGAACATTGTAAAGAAAGGTGGTAATTATATTTAAAAAAGTAGTATCAATAATTTTAAAATTTATTCAAAATTAAATGTTTTAACGTCCTCTAGATTTCAGCGTAGAACTAAAAAAAAATTAATAAGAGCATTAAATATTAAATAATAATAATGTACTTTTGAGAAATGAGAAATTTTGTTGTATTTACGTGTTCAAAATTGATCATGCGGATAATAAAACTCAGCTAATGTAAAAAAAAAATTGTTTTTTTTACCCCTTTTTAAAATTATTTCGATTTCTATTATATATAGCGCGAAGATATAAAGGCAAAAAAAATTCACCTCACTACTATCTGTAGTGAGTGTCTAAAAAGATAGATGACGACATAGTACACACCGCGAGAAAACAATTGGGAATTTTTTCGCTGCAGATATATTTTACTACGTTAGCTGTACTAAATTGCTAAATTGATTGTTACATTGAAATAATTTAAAATATTGTGAAATGTTGTGTTTCAATAATTGATAACATACTCACATTTGACAGGACAAAGCCATGCTGAAAATCGGAAGGCACTGAAGAACTCCAGATGTTTCCCAATAAACTATTTCGTTTTGCCAATCATTGGCCAAAATATGCCTCTCCGACTCCAATATAATCTTCACAACCAAACAAAAATAGAATCCAATTGAAGCTGTGCAAACAACAGATAAACTATCGATGTTCTTTAGCATTCCCAAAGGTAGAATGCAAAACAATGTCACCAAAACCATAACCCATGTCCGCAGGCCATCTGTTCCATTCAAATTGAATATTTTAGACACAATTTGTGGTCCGACATCGCCAACAACTACAAAGTAAGTTATACACGATCCAATTAAATACCCAATGATGCAGAGCTCAACTAAAAGTTTTCCCGACGAACCGAAAGCATGGAAACCTGTGGAAAAGACCTTGAAATTTGGATTATGGATTCAATATGACGATGAGTTATTTTTTTACCTAAGAATTCAAAGCTTTTTCGACGCGTTAAAAGGGATGATTTTATAAGGTAGTGGCAAGATATCCTTGTGATGAGATTATTTAGGATAATTAGAATTATGGAAAGGATTATTCCACACTGAAATATAAGTCAAAACATAAAAGATAACCGGATTCATTTAACTAGAGCTTTTACTTACCTTTTGGAAACAAAACGGCATAGCAAGTATTCCTACACCAATAATACTGTTGGCCAGTGTCATCACATGACCCGAGCTGGACATCATCTTAACCACTTGATTAAACAAAAATATTCTGTGAATTTGTTACGTGAAAGTTAGCACCTTAAATTCAAACTCTTTAATAGAACTTACCTTCGTAGGTATTAAAGAAATAAAACTACAAAATTGGGTTACATTTCGAATCACTTCTACCTTTAATATGATAATCTTTCTGTAAATACAAAAATTTTAAATATTTTGTATTAGTCCAACGTCAGCATCTCAGCCCAAGACAAAAAGTAAACAACAAGGGTCGGAATCATTATGTAGATGCAATTATGCCACATCTTCAAAACTTACTTTCTATTGTTGCAATATTAGTTAACTTCTGAATTGTCTGGTGAATTACGTAGTTCTGAAGTTGTTTTAACAATAGATTATATCAAATCACACAAACAAGCGTAGTTGCAGATAAAAAAATTAAAAATTTTATTTTTGTTTTGATTTTTTTGACATTTTACTTATATGACATTTTGCTTGTCATTGAGTTGCGCAAAAAAATTAGTTTATGGATAAATGTCATAGGAGTTCTTGAACCGATTCGCTAATATCCGGCGTGAAGAGAACTGCCAGGGTGAAATTTGTATATTTGTTTTATAACTATTAATTATTGTTTTATGGCCGAAAATCAATTTCCGTTTTTTAAATTGCGAAGAAAGATGAAATATGGGAAAACATTGAACTTGAATTATATATGTATGTACATATTATATAAATACATAAATATACATATTTTTTTCATTTTAGTTCAATGAAACTCAGTTCTTATTCATAATTTTGGTGAATTTCTTGTTCATAACTTTGGTGAATTTCACTTTTAAAGCTACTGTTCTGGATACTATATTTCATATGAAGAGAAATATAGTGCGCATCAGTTTTTGAGAACTTTTTACTAAGCTATAATGTAAAAACATAAAAAAAAACACCACTATTGTATATTTATTCTTTTCTACATCATCGCCGAGTATTTCACACCGTTTGCATTTGTTTGGGAAAGCTTTAATTGGTATGTTTTTTTTCTAATTCATATGGAGTTGTACAAAAATAGGACATCGGGATTTACTTACTTCAAGCAAAAAAATTGTCAGTTTTTACAATTTACATATGTAATGAATAATTCGGAGGAAAAAAGGATTGAAGCCTTTCCAAAACCAATGTGAATCTAATGCGAAATAGTCGTGATTACGAAAAAACAATAACAACGATGTGTTGTTGTTAATCATAGCAACGTGTTTTTGTTGTTGTTTCATCGTCGTATCCGAATGTTTCGCTTTGTTCTGCGCAATCCTTAACTCCATAATAAATAAAAAACTTTATTTCATCTTTTACTTTAGGGTAAAAGATGAAATAAAGTTTTTTATTTGCATTTAAAATCAATTGACCAAAATAGCCTGCATTACCAAACATAAATCTACAAATATTCACCTGCCAGCCTGCATTACCAAACATAAATCTACAAATAATCATCACTTTGTTTTTTTTTTTTGTTTGACAGATACATTTTAACACGATCTGCTTTTTCTCACGAAAAATAATTTGGGTTTTTTTTTCAAAGTATGACCTTAAATGTGTTATACTTATGGCAAAATAAGGTTATTAAGAAAATAGTAAAAAAGTTGGATCACATTATTTTGTATAATTTTTATTTTCAACCAAAGATTCATCTCTTACTGTACGCACAAATATTTTTGGTTAAAACTGTACCCGTAACCACTCCTCATCAGTTTAGCCAACAGAGTTTACCGTAAAACCAAAATCTAACCGATTGAAAAAAAATTCATGTTTGGCATCACTTCACCAATTTGTTTTTCTTTCCGTTCTGCGATTTACAAACGTCAAGATGGCTGAGGTAATTTTTCTCAAAAAAATCCTTAAAAATATGTGCAATCCTAAATAATTTTTCGATTTTATTAATTCAACCTACAAGTTGATTGTGTTTCTCACATAATTTAAGTGAAATTTTATTCCTCATTGTGAAAATTTCTGCCAAAATTAAAACTCAATTCGAAATGTCTACCACTTTCAGGTTGATGAAACTCTTAAGAAGAAGCGTGCGTTCAAGAAGTTCACCTACCGAGGTGTTGACTTGGACCAACTTTTGGACATGCCAAAGTAAGTATCCATGAGACAAAAATGTCCAATCGGCATTTCATATGAAACTAAAAATTAACCTCACCTTGTTTCCACAGCAACCAACTTGTCGAACTGATGCACAGCCGTGCTCGCAGGAGGTTCTCCCGTGGTCTTAAGCGCAAGCCAATGGCTCTTATCAAGAAATTGAGGAAGGCCAAGAAGGAGGCACCACCAAATGAGAAACCCGACATCGTCAAGACACACTTGAGGAACATGATTATTGTTCCAGAGATGACCGGATCCATCATTGGTGTATACAATGGCAAAGATTTCAGCCAGGTTTGTTTTAAATGGATTTAGTTTTGTGATAAGATAACTTATTGTCAATTTTTGTTTAGGTTGAAATCAAGCCAGAAATGATTGGACACTACTTGGGAGAATTCTCTTTCACATACAAACCAGTCAAGCACGGTAGGCCCGGTATTGGTGCCACCCACAGTTCTAGGTTTATCCCACTTAAGTAAAAGAAATCATATAGAACGTTTAATAATAAACTAACTTTTTATAAAAAGAAAGTGATGTATCTAAAGTGTTTTTAGTTGCTTCTCAGAGACAGTTTTGTTTTTGGAAAATGTTTTTTAATAGAATAGTGCGTTAAAGAAGTTTCAGCATCGGGTTGTATGAGATCAAGTTATTTTTTGTTTTAGTGTTAAATTGAAAAATTGTTTTTTATCTTGGCCATCTCGGAGGTTTCAAATCTGGAAACCAATACCTATATTAAACTGGAGACATACATGTCATGAAGACGATCCAATCCAACACTCGTTTTGAGTTGAACGGATTGGAAGAAACTATTATGAAAGTGAATCATTTGCAAAACCTTTTTTCTGAATGCTTATGTTTCATGGATAATATTTTACATTACTTTTTCAAATTCTTAGCCAAATAAGGGCATCCTGTTAAGCACCTCTATTTTTAATAGCATAATCAGGGCAACAAGAATAAGAAAAATATAACGGTACTTTTCAAAAACTTAAATATTTCGAATAATACAGTACTATTTTTTGCTAAAGGTAATATTTCCCGAAGTGTTTTCAAAAAATGAAGTAACTGAAATCTAAATTTCAAAATTTACAGAAACAAATCTTGTAGGTTTTTATTGTCTATTTTATCATTTTGATCAATCTGACATTAATTATATCTTGTATTGGAGTCTATCATGTCCCATTGCGTCAGATTAAAGAATTCTCAAAACCAATTGTTTCATCGTCGATTCGTATCAATATGTTTCGTATTGGTGCGAACAAGCTTTAATATGTAATGTACGCTTTTTTAAAGATAGTAATAAAATAAATAAATCGTACAATTTTCCGAAATTATGAAGTATTGGTTTTAAAAACTTCACATCTGACCAATGGTTTTGAAAACTTGCGGAAGATATTACTTTAAATAAGTGTATTGTGTGTACAGTGTACATATATTTTGAGCACCTTTAGTTAAAATAAAGTGGTTTACGAGTTTATCTGAGTGAAACATGTCAAGAAGAAGGGAATACTCCTGCAGGCGATGTGACGCCTAGTGACAGAAATAAAAACTCTGGAAGATATGAAGAGTACACCTCCAGTAATCAATTTTCAAATTGATAAATATAAGAATTCGATACCTCAAAACTGTACTGAGGAGAATGATGCAAACCGTTATGAATTACAATTATTTTGTTACGTATTATTATTTATAAGAGAATTTAAATTATAAGGTATGAAATTTCAACTTGTATTAATGATTATTGACAACTGCAATATAGGTAACCGTTGTGTTCAATACACCTATTTAAATATACATATAAGATTTTTTAATGCAACAATGTTAAGTCGTGATAAATATTTATATATATATTTTTTAAATAAGATCTTATCGATAAAATTTTATATATCTTCTAGAAGGTATATAAAAACGAATAACTAGAACCGTTAAACAAATGGAATTGAAATTAACAGGATTGTTAATTTATTTACAGGATAAATAATTACATATTATGCAAAATTTTATATTTAGCACTGTAATGTTTATAAAAGGCGGTCAGCCATCAGCCGAATTGGGGGAATAACATGTAGCATACGAAAACATCCACGTGCCGTAACTATTCGGGACTGTGGGAAGTGTGATCATAGCTTCTTCACGGCAGCCGCTAGGAACAATTCTTTAAAAAGGTTTGGCTAATATTATCAGGCTAGTTCCACAGGTTGGCAACAGCTTAATTCCCTATTCCGTAAAAGTAAAAGAATTACGAGACCATTAACAATGTTTATAAAAGTCGAATCAAACATATTTGAAAAATGTGACAGTAGTAAAAAAAAACAAATTACATATTATGGCACAGTACACAACCCTACGGAAGGGGAAATTCTCCCGATTTCATAAGAATCGAAAAACTTTTGTAGAAAAAGCGCTGTCGCTGGGGCCGTGTACTTCTAAACTATGTGCCATATATTTTTTACATATACTCTTAGATACGTTACTTAACAGAAGTGTTACTTTATGACCTAATATTTTTATCATAATGTGTAAAAAAATTATTTGAGGACTGTAGGTACGTTGAATTTATTTAATTTTCGAGAAAAATTTCAATATTGTCAATTAAACTCTACATAGGACAGGCCACATGTCAAGAAATAAATACAGAAAGAAAATACTAAATTTACGGTATCAAAAGATAGGTTAAAGTATCCCAAATTCTCAAATTAAATACATAGATTGGAGTCTTGGTTAGATACATATATAGGTTATGTTAGATTGATGGGCTGACGATGGTAGATCTTATTCCCGTCACACTTAGATCAATGTTGATCCTTTGTGATACCCTGATGGATTGTACCATCTTTTTAGAAGTATAACCTACGAAATCCTATGGACCATAGAGCCATTTGAAGACGTTTATGTAGTTCATTAAACTTAACATGCTATCATCTGTTATCTTTAGATTTTTGCTAGATCGTTTAGGAAATAATATGTTTCTTATGTTGCAGATTGCCGGACAGTGACGAAGTGAAGGGTGTCCTACTCTACTTCTTCGTCTCCGCGGCCCGTGCATATGTCTATAGTAGGTGTTCAAATCGGTTGGATAATATAGCCTTGTCAGTTGACAGTTCTGCACTCATTTTCCACCATTTTTTTAAGATTAAAACCTATATTTTTTTAACCAATCAATAGTTTGGTATGTTAAACATTTTTCTTCATCAGTCAATAATTTTGTACAATCTATTGACTAAATGTTCAGTTTCTTCCAACTTTGCACTGCAGTAGTTATGTTTCTTTCTGCAAAATATTCAGTCTTGGATTAAAAAGACATTTCAATTCAAAATTAATCCAACTATATAATTTCGCATAACATTGGAATGATGTTATATGGAATTGGGCTAAATACACCTCAATAAATATTTCAATCTGGATTACCCTACACGACTGTATAATATAACTTGCAGAAAACTGAATTACCTAACAATCAATGTAAATATATTATGTTGTGTTTGGTAGTAACTCCATTTGTTTAAACGTTGCGAAATTCCTTGTAATTACAATGAATAATGGGTAGAATTTGAAGGTGTAAAGTGTAAGCAAAAATCGGATTTTTTTTTATAGACTTACAGTATTTAGATCAAACAACATTGATATACAACATAGTCGACTGCATGAGAATCCGACAGAAATAAAAGCCCATCTGACAAGACCATCATAGAGGTACCGTATTAGTAGCATTTTAAATTGTTCGTTCAAGAAACCAGCTGTAAATCTTCTGGAATGAGCGAATAGTCGAATTCCTAAATGCAAAACATGAGAAAATAATTTCAAAACTGCATAAATAGTCCCAAAATGCAAAGGCATGTTGCTGAATTTAACTCACATTTACAATTTTCTTATTGTTCAGATTATCTGGCTATGTTAATCTTGTGTTTAGAAATTTGGTCAGTGGTTCTGGTTTTGGTCCAAAGTCTATTTGGAATAATATCCTAAGGGATTCCGATGGGGTAGTTTTCTGTGAAACATAGCTAATGGGATAACTTAAAATCTATTCAGTTCTATTAAGAATTCAATTAAGTAATTTATATAAAATATTTTTCCCTCTCGAGTTAAGTCCAATAGAGAACAGGTAGTTCCAAATATGATTCAGTTGAAGGCCTTTGAACCACCTATGCTCGATTGTATCCATGATTAGATGGAATGGGGCTGACATTTTGGAATTATCAGATAGCCGATCCGAAAACGAAATCTATTCAATTGCTTTTATTCGGTTTGATCTCGAAAATAAAATAAATAAAAATAATATATATGCACATAAGGAAGCGTATTCCTACTTTACCTTTCCAAATCAATAATGAAAGTTTTATTATCTTCTTCGAATTCCGGAAAGTGAATCTACGACCTTACCACGTAGTGACGAGACGTCACAATAATTTTAGGAAGGGATTAGTTGCAGTGGAAAACAATTATACCAAATTACCTTTGAGGTTTTCGCGTTGTAATAAAAATAATCATGTCCGGACAATTATTTTCTATTTCCATAGCTGACCTATTACGATTCTTAAATCTTAATCCTATTAGTGTTGCACAATGCAATTTTTATAAGCCGCTATAATTTGATTTGTTATGCAAAGAAAGATAACTGTGCCCGTTTCAAAGACAAAGAAATTCTTACATCATATTAAAGATTAAACCATCCAGCTAAATAGATAATCAATGGAACTACGCAAAAAGCTTATCCCCTAAAAGATAAGAAACCCAATTTTAACTAGTAACAAAAAACAACAAAATTTCGGTTAACATTTTTTTTTTTATTTGACGTGGTTTTCTCGTTTTTACCTTAAAAAGTTGGAAATGCTTGACGATTTATATCATTTTTTTTTTTTGTTTAATACTAAAAAACAAAGTACGACGAATTGTTATACTCCTAACCGGTAGGCAGAGGTTGCTTCTTATTCGTAGACCCAGTTCTCAGCAGCTGGAGTCCATGAGACCAATTCCTTCTCATTGAACCACAGAGCGATTTCCTTGTTAGCCGATTCAACAGCATCGGAACCGTGGAGGATGTTGCGTCCAACTTGGATGCAGAAATCACCACGGATTGTTCCTGGCAGAGAGTCAGCTGGGTTGGTGGCACCCAACATTTGGCGACCGGTCTTGACGACGTTCAAACCTTCCCACACCATTGGAACTACTGGGCCGGAGCTCATGTAATTAACCAAACCGGGGAAGAATGGACGAGCAGACAAGTCGGAGTAGTGCTTCTCCAACAAGTCCTTGGAAGCCTGCAAATAAATGAAAAAAAAAAGAGTGAAATTAATGACGTGGTCGGCGTTTGTCACAGGATGTTCATTCATTTTTTCGAGGTTATGAACGAAAAATGCACGAGGTTGCCGCTGCATCAATTTTCCACCGATAACTTACTGTTGAAATACAATTTATTGCAAATTATGCAATTTAATATATTACATTGTAAATAAATATATAATTAACTTTAAATGCCCTTCACCTTTAAACTAAAAAGAAAAGTTATGAGCTGAGATTCTAAGTGGAAACAAAATGGCGACGAAGGTGGTTGGGATGGAAAATTGATTTATTTGCAGCACAAAAAAAAAATTGCACATAAAATTTTCGTTGAATACATACCCACATGAATTTCATGGCGACCAATTTGAAGCCCTTCTGCTCGAAACGCTCGATGATCTTGCCGACGAGTCCACGTTGGACCGCATCGGGCTTGACCATGATAAAAGTACGTTCCTTATTTGCTGCCATTGCTGTTGAGAACAACGAGAAGAATGCCAAAATTGAAGCAATCATCAAAATGCCGTTGCTACGTCGGTGTTGGCTGCTCTGCTTGAAATACGTCATTTAGAACGGTAAAGAAGTTGTTGCAGTTATCGCCGTTAGTAGAGGATTTGTGCGTGTGCAAGAAAGAAAGAACTATTTAATTTAATTAATGCTGCAATTAGAAGAAGTCGGTAGATTGTGAAGGTCAAATTCAATAAAAATTAAAGAAAATTAAAAATGACGATAAATGTCAGATAAAAGAAGAGATAAGATAAGAAAGGAGATGTTCAAAAACTATAGTTTTTCGAACGTAACGCAACTTAACGTTACTTGAAAAACTATAATGCCGCACTTACACCACTAGCAAATTGTAATAATTTTTATCATATTAAGGCTGAACCTAACCAATGCGAAGACGGGGTGAAAATTTCATGAGGACGAAAAAACAATAACAACAACGTGTTGTCAATCATAGCAACGTGATGTTATTGTTGTTTCACCGTCGTATTCGAATGTTTCACATTGCTTTGGACAAACCTTTTAGTCAGACACAAACCTTAAAATCGCGCTAAAAAAAACCGCTAGCAAATTGGCAAATAGTAGCATGTGCTGCACATTCAGTTGTATGATTCTTACTGTAGAAAGTATTTCCAAAACAATTTGTAATCTAATACTTTTTCAAAGTTTAACTATATTTACCCCTTGAAATAATGTGTTGAACTTTTTCCAAGAATAAATTTTGATATTTGAGTAAAGTTCAAAAGAAATCGAACTGTAGATATAAAAAATAATCAAAATAAATAAAATAAATCATCTCAACTAATAAATCAATAAAAATGTGTTTCCTTCGATAAGAAAATTATTGTAGGAACAAACTCGGATATAACGCTTTCCTGATATATTTATAGCCTCGTGCAACTAC
Organism: Syrphus vitripennis; assembly: GCA_958431115.1. Classification (NCBI taxonomy): domain Eukaryota; kingdom Metazoa; phylum Arthropoda; class Insecta; order Diptera; family Syrphidae; genus Syrphus; species Syrphus vitripennis. Next base: position 75,875,218 of record OY288109.1, on the reverse strand, counting down.
ACAGTCACAAACTTTTGAAGATAGTGACATGTCGCTCATTCTTTAATGAAAAATTGTTATTAAAGTTGGTATTCACTGATCGCTTTTAATTTTAAGACTCAAAATATACTACTTTAAAAACAATTGTAATAACTTTAGGATATACATATACATAGCTTCCCAATTTTTCAAAATTAATTAAATTAAACAAAAAAAAAGAAGCGATCTTGTATTCTTTGACTCATGGTAGGTTTGTACAAGTCCTTAAGTTTTCGGGCGGATTCTGGTTTTGCTAGTCGTTACTTGGCGGACATCAAATAAGGCTGATATAACAACCCTGCATTACACAGAGCCAGAGTGGGACAACGCCATTTCATTTTTTTTCACCTTGCTTTTTACGCATTCGACATTTTTTTTTATTATTGAATTTCTTCCTTCGGACAAGGTTGAACTGCAAATTTTCAATTCCGGTCAAAACTTAAAACTTTTACCTTTAACAATTGACAAAAAAAACCCTTAATTTACATGTTCTTAATACGAATACGAAAATCAAGCTATACATTTGTAAGTAACATCAATAATCGACCGCCTTAAACGCGCACCAAATAGAAAAGTTATTTTTTCCAAGTGTGAAAAGTGGGAGAATCTTGCACGGCATACAAAAGCAGTACATTGGCCTAACAGAAAAAAATCCTTAAAAAAGTACTAATTCAATTAAAAAAACTACTTATCGTTGAACAATCATAGTAACCAAAAACAAAAGATCAAAAAGAAAGCAATAAATTGTTGAAAGTACCTATTGATCAAATAATAATGGTGGATAGATGTTTCGTAATTTTCCATTCATCGACTTTTTTGCTATAGACAGAGTGACAAGAAAGAAGTAAAAAAAAAAACCACCACCATCTCCCCACTACTCTAGTTACACTAAAAATTTGACGCGCTGTTAGAAGACATCGATTTTTTCCTAAACTTTCCACTACAATCATTATTTTCCCAAATTTGACCAAAGTGAGAAAGAATTGAACTGAACTGAAAAAAAAAACAAGTTCTGAATCCAAAGATTCTAAAATGCAGTCCCAACAGCAGCATAATCTTAACCATGCACAGCAGCAGCAACAGCAGCAATCCCAAACGCAGCACCTCCTTCAGCAGCAGCAGCAACAACAACAGCAAGTTGCTGTGGCTGCAGCAGCAGCCGCTGCAAATAGTGCAAGTTCAGCCAAATTGAATGACAATCAGCCGTTGTCTTCAGTCGGTAAGTAAATAAGTAATTCTCATTTTCAGATTTTTATTATCATGTTTTTGTTTTTGTCTCACCTTAAAATTAGGTTTATTTTGTTGAAACAAAATAATCGCATAATAGAAAACTTTCCATATCATTGTTGTTTGTTTTATTATATGGAGAAGTTCAAGGTCGCACAAAATAAATTAATTTCCTAAACCTTTAGTTTTATAATATGCTAATATGTAATAAATATAATATTAATAAGATTATCGAAAAAATATATTTAAAAAATTTTAAGATTTGAATGTAAGAAGAACAATGTGATCTGTTTTTGCCTTCTTTGCATCCCTGTAGGTGTAGAATAGCAAAGCAATAGTCAATAATAAAATGGATATAACCAAAGCCGTGACCAGAGAGGGGTAATGGGGGGTTTGTTGTTTGTTTTCGATGCCGAGTTCATCGAGGCATTTTATACAAATAAGGAAAGGTGTAGTAGAACAAAGTTTATGTAGTTTCAGAAGTAAATTTTGCATCTGCGGCAACGCGGCGTTTAAAAGTCGAGATTTTAGTCGAAAAAAAAAATTATCCAATTTTACATTAAGATGATAGAGGGAAAAAATGGAATTAACTCGGGAATACCTCTAACGATTATAATTTTAAGTTCTTGTAGTCGCAGGACTGGCTCCCATTGATCTTCTCGCGATACAAGGCGTTAATTATATGGAAAATGTTGATTACTACATCAGATATTCTCTCACTAGACACTTTTTCGTCCGTATGCTTCGTAAAGCCTACGAATAAAGACGGACACAGGGAGATGGTCAGCGCCAAAAGGACTTCCCAATAAAAAAATCGAAAAACATAAAACTATCCTCTCTTTTAAAATCAGAATAACGAGTTTTGTAACGATTAATGTGTGGATTATGAAATGAAGATTTAACGTTCAATATAAAGCAAAGGTGTGGAAAATTTCAAGATTTTTTTTTAATACCTTTGAATTTGCACAAGAATTTGCATTTTGGGACATACTGTTTGGCAGTGAAATTTCCGTAGAATTAAAAAAAAAAAAATGTTTCATATGCTAGTCTTATGATCCACTTAATCAATATTTCTAGCTTTTCTATAAATTTTGTATGAGGTTAGGAAAATATCTATTTTTGAATTGCTTGTCCTTTCTTTTTTTTCTAACGATATTTGTTCAAGATGATAGGTACTGTCAGATATAAATTTTTCTCCAAAAAATTATTAGTAGATGAGACTTTAGATTAATCTTTAAAATTGAGACAATTATCCTTCATAATTTAAGAAAGTCAAGTCTAGAAGTCTAGTGTAAAGAGTTGACGTTGGTAATAACAAAATGGATGACAATTTATAAATCAATAGAAAGACATACTTTTAACTAGATAATGTGGGCTGTAAAAATGTTCTCCAATAAAAGTCACGCGACTGTACGTAGGATACACCAGCCCAGTTATTTTATTTTGATTTGTTTGAAACCGCCACCGCGATCGCTTAGGTTTGAGTCTGACCCAAAAAGGGATTGACCAAAAACTAAAAAGTTATTGGGAAGATTTATAGAACTAATTTTGATACCTACTTTCAATACTTTCAGATTACCCCTGAAATTGTTGTAATTTAAAAACCAGGAATTTTTTTTTTTGGGTTTTAAGAACATTTTTATTAATTCGTAATTCTCAAAAAGGTTAAAGTTTTTTTTTATTTGTAAATCAGTTTTTGTTCAAAATAATCTTAACAAATTTGAAGTTCAAAATTCCTTTCTTAAGCTCTATTTTTATAATCTGTAACGTAAATAAAATAAACATGTAACTCCATGCAATTTAAAAAATAGAAAGGCAACGTCCGCTATTTATTTTTTTGTTCCAAAATGCGGTGTTATGTTCCCTGCCATAGAAACATTTTTTATTTTTGATTTTCTTGTTATGAATATACCAGAGTATCAAAAATAAAATAATAATAAGAGGGACTAACTTCATTAAACATTTTTTTTTCTCTTTTTCACTTTTGTGTTTAAAAATTTCTGATTTTTACCAATTCGTTAATGGTGACGTTTGGGTATATAGCGGTAAGTTTTGTTAGACAAACTAATTTGAACTTTCAAAAAAATATGCCGTTTTGATACTACAACTATAGGCTTTATAATTTTAGTCCCCAAATTGCAATTTCACTCTATTCAAATTAATTGATGATAAAATGTTATAATACCAATATAATTGTACCTATTATATTTAAATTTTTTTTTTGGCTACGGCCTTTGGTGCATGATGATGTCTTACATGACAGAAGTAAACGAATAAAAAAGCATAAAATAATGCAATGTTCGAAAGAGACACTATACGATGACTGCGCTAGACTCTGGCCCCAACCTGAACTGGGCCGAGCACGTACACGAGCACTGGGGGTTTCTTACATTTTTGTATTCACACATGACGAGTGCGGTTGCTCTTCTTGTTCATTATTAAAAATAGTGTGATAGAATGATAAAAATAAATATTTTCGCATTTAGACATGAGTAGGAAAATCGAGTAACGTGTTTTTGTTCGACAAAGCACATGTGGTTTTTGATTATTCAGAAGAAAGAGAGAGAAAAAACAATAATAAGAAAAAAAGTGTATTCCGCTGATAATAATTTCTGTTTAAAGAAATTAAAAAAAAGCACAATTAAAACGAAGAACTGCGATTGTAATAAAAAAAATTTAAATGTAGGTATTAATAACTAATTTATTGATAAAAGGGACTTCTATTATAATATCTTATTTTACTATGCTGTGTGGTGATTTAACAAAAAGAGAGGTTATCTTGAATTGCTTACAATGGCAATATTATTAGCAATAGATAATTTTTTTCACATTTTAAATAATTTTTTTTTTAACAAATCAGATACGAATTCTATAAACAAAGAATTTTCGATTAAAACAAAGTAAAATGTGAATGTTGGTTTTTGTTTAGAGTAAAATGGGTTATAAATCTAACATGACCTTGAGGATAACCAAACAAAAATAGAGTCAGTGTTTAATTTTTTTAAGAGCAGCTTTTATCCTAATTTAATTTAATTGAAATAACTTCTCAAGGTGGGAACGATTTTTTTTTTTTGGCAGAAGCATCTATGTACATATAAGTTCTGCAATAGCTGATAAGAAAAAACATTTGGATACATGGATGCATGCGAAATAATTGATTTTTTAACAAAAAGGAATGAGAAGATAAAACAGTTCAAAAAATTATTAAAATTTATGTTATTTCCACAACTTGTTGAACAATAATAAGTATCTGATAAGAAAAAAGTTTACATAATGTACCTATAGGACGAATAATTAAATTAACTAATTAGAAATATTTTTTTTTGATAAACAAAAGCGTCAAGAAACAATAGAGTACTTGAGCTTTGTATTTATTAAGTTATATTAGCTCATAAATATGTACATACTTACCTTTGAAATAAAATAAATTCAAGTTTATAAAAAAGTATGCTATACCCCTTGAATTTGTCTATATAAGTGAACAAATCTAATTAATAAGATATTTATTTGTTCTTTGTATTTTTTTCTCATTAGAAATGGCATTTATTAGTTGAAACTTATTTTATTATCAAGTAAATTAATTTTTCCAATTTAAAGTAAAGCATTCCTTAAAAGATAGAGAGTGTCAAAGTTTCAAGCTACAACAGTTTTTTTTTTAATTTACTGATTTCGAGCCTAATACAAAAAAAAAATAATTGTGAGCTTAACTTTTGATACCTACACAATGTTTTCTCTTCCGCCGATTTCATCCGTTTACAAAAATAATGATATTCAAAATTTTGTGCTTTTGCTTCTAGAGCAATAAAATAAAATGCGTTAACTAACTAATGAGATTTTTTCTTAGCGATCTTAACCGTTGATATGGAAATAAATAGTTATAGACAAATTAATAACAGTTACAGTCTTTCTTTTCATGAAATTCCCACTTTTTTGAATGAAATTAGACTTTTATTCCATTTTATTAGACTTTTTTTCCATCGTTGGTTTTCAAAAGGATGTGTTTGATGGAAAACGTTGAATTCCATTCACAATTCACAAACAAGTTCATTTAATCCGTAAGAAGGGAGAGTTTTATTTTTGAATAATATAATATAATTTATAATAATTTGAAAAGAGGTTAATTTAAATAGCATGTTTGGTGTTTCCTTTGAAGTTGGAAATTATTGTGAGTGGATGAAAACTAAATTAGTTTGCTTTCATTTACTCATAATATGTGGGAGAAAATGAGCACCTAAAATTAGTATAGATACATTAAAAAAAATCTGAATATATTTTAAATGATTTTAATAAATTAAGTATCTTACGAATCAATTAATTATTTAAAAAAATAAAAAGCGAAAATAACGACGATACATTTTTAAAATAGAAAACTAGATTTTATCAAGTCTTCTAAGGGAAACACAAATTTCAATGAATCTAGTAATCTCGAATCATGTGTGTTACCTGAATTTTGCTAAATTTTGTGCAACCTAGTTGTGCTCCAAAGATTTTTAAATCTTTTTTATCTATTGGTCTTTATTCTTTCTAAAAACTGTGTGAAATGTTGACAGTCAACAATATTTATCTGTGTAAAATAATAGCAGTGCAGAAATTCTCAAAGATCATGGCTGTTGTCTAAATATAAAAATTAAAACAAATTAAATATTTATTCTATTAAAAGATTAAAATTGTTATTGTATTTTAAAGTCAAATAAAAGATCAGATGGAAGGATTTTCAAAGAAAAATCCAATTAACATAATCTTTTTAGTTACCAGTAGATTGAATTCAGATTAGTTTTATTCTCTTCCATAGTTAAGTTATTTTTGGTTACTAAGTAATCTTAAAATTAGAAAAAAAAAATCTTAAAAATTTAACATTTTTTCATCAAAGAAAAAATGTTTGGCTTTAAAAAATTCCAGTGTGGCAATGTTTTTTTTTAATATTTTGTTACTGTTAAGTATTTTTTTTTACAAAAAATAACCTCTCCTATCTAAACATGATGAAATAGACTCCCAGTACGATTTAAAAAAAATGTTTTTGACCCAATTCGCAAGCTTTAGTTTTTTGCACACCTTATATATAGTCAATATAAACATTTTATTTATTTGATTGTTAAAACTGTGCGATTTTTTGTTTTGCACTACTTTCAGTTTTGTCAAAACGCTACTATCAACCGCGTAAGTATATATTTTACCAACTAATTTGTTTCTTGAATTTGTCGAATGGCACAATGTCATTTTTTTATCTGGGTGCACATATTTGTACAGTGTACATACAGTTTTATTTTTTTTTCCATTTTGCATTTATTCCTCTTGTTCATTCGTCATTTATTATCCATTTATTACCAACACATTTTTATTTTGGGTTATTGAAGTATTGTGCGTGAAAAAATAAGAGACACAAAAAAAATAAGGTTAGAGGTGACATCATTTCTGGATTTTATACGACCGTACCTTACCAGTCTGGTGATTAGCCATGTTTTGGTTGGAATTATAACTAGCGCAGTAATGAAATATAAAGAAAATGATCATACTCACTTTTAAATTCACTTATACCTTTTAGCTTCAAAATCGGTCAACTTGATGATTTCAATCTAGGTTTACTCCTGATTTCTGCCCTAATATGTATGTTCTGACTTTTTGTGTGTTGTGTAGAAATGTTCTGAACTAGTTTTTATTTATGTTATAGCTGACACAGGAAGTCTGTTTTGAATTTTACTTTGATTATTATCAATTCCCACAGAAGTGGGAAGTTTTTAAGATTTATTGTCCAGAAAATATTTGAATGGTCAAGTTTGAAATACTGTAAGATTAATTTTCCCAATCTCGTAAAAATCAGAGTGATCTCTAAGATGATATACAAGTGCAGATTCCTACTTTGTTATTGCATCTTCTTTATATAAGAGAAGGAGCGCCATACTGTGCTGGTTAAAAAAAAAAATACAAATGCATGAGCTCAAATTTGTTTTGAATTTCACATTCGTCAAGCCATGTATATTTTGTTTGTTTGAAACGAAGTTAAATTTCGTTCTGTTAAAACTATTATGGGTTTTGCATTTTATTTTAAATATTAATGTAATTTAGGCTCACAAATCTTTATTTTTCGAATGCAAATAAAAAATGTATTTCATCCTTTCCCGACGTTTTGTTGTTCTTTATAGTTCCTTGAAGGTCAAACATTAGGACAAACAAAAATAGAGGTATTCCCCTCCCAGCCATTCTCCAGATTTCAACTATTTAGATTTAAAATCGATTTATTTTAATTTCTATAAGTGAAACTATAAAACGCGATGTTGTTACAAACTTGTACCGAAAAATGGAACTATTGAAGTTTACATTAGCTTTTTTGCATATACATTTTATTAATTTATAAAATGCAAAATCATTGAAAACACTCAATAACAGCTCCAAAACCTGATGTGTTTTTTTGCAATTATGCAATTAGATTCGGAAAAGTTAAATTGCGCAGACCAGTGTAATCAAAAATACATTTTTCATTTTAGAATTGAATTTTGGTTTAAGTACGCAATATGCATATTTATTTCAACAAAAAAGTTTAAACTTCTCCGCAAAATAAAATACCATATAACATTTTAAATTAAATTATAAAATAAATCTTTTAAATCAATATGTAAATCCCTTAACCTAATTATTTAAATATTTGTTTTTGTCAACAGGTCTGCTAGAACTGGCCCACCGAGAATATCAAGCAGTTGATTATGAGAATGCAGAGAAACATTGTATGCAACTTTGGCGACAAGACAGTACCAATACAGGAGTTCTGTTGCTTCTTTCTTCAATACATTTTCAATGTCGACGATTAGATAAATCAGCTCAATTCTCAACTTTGGCCATCAAACAAAATCCACTTTTAGCTGAAGCTTACAGGTATTTAAGTCAAAATTGTGTGTGACTTAAAATAATATTTTTTTTTTTTTTTAAGTAATCTGGGCAACGTCTACAAAGAACGTGGGCAACTTCAAGAAGCTCTTGATAATTACCGCCGTGCTGTACGGTTGAAGCCTGATTTCATTGATGGTTATATTAATTTGGCTGCAGCTTTAGTTGCCGCACGAGATATGGAATCTGCGGTTCAAGCATATGTAACAGCGTTACAATACAATCCAGTAGGCATAAAATATTTATAAATATCATCGCTTTTCTGTCAAAAAAGTCGTTAGTTTTAAATTAAAATTTTTTAGAAGACATGCGCAATGTTCTCTTTTCCTCTCACAATAAATAATTTAATGGGAAATAGGAGCACTGCATTGCTGATCGAGATGTTCGAATTCTATAATCGACATGAATAACATGAAATTCTAGAAGTTAGAAGATTTAAATCTGGTTATTATCAGACGAAAATTTAAAAAAAAAATACTATTTTTATCTAAATTTAATTTCTGAACCTACGAGTTTTTGACAAAAACCTGTTGATTTACAAAATAAAATATTAATGTTAATTTAACTATTTTTATTTCAGGATTTGTATTGTGTTCGCAGTGATTTAGGAAATTTACTCAAAGCACTTGGTAGACTAGAAGAAGCAAAGGTATAATTCAATTATTCGAAAAAAATATACACATCCCATTAATTGTTAAAAAATTTCTATATAGTAATACACATATTTGCGCAATATTATTAATTTATTTTTCAGAGTGAATGTTGTAATGCTTTTGCGTATTATATTAATCAATTTATTTATTTAATGAAAAAGCATAAGGATGCATTAAAACTTCTTAAGCATTAAATTTCTCATTGTGTAACTTGAACTTGGTACCAACAAATAACTAAAAAATACTTTGAATTCATTTAAGTGAATTATCATTTTATATTATTTAAAAATTAATTTTATTTTTTAACAAAATTAAAGCTTTATGATTCTTTTTTCTTATATTAAGAAAATTTTCTTTTTATAAGAATAAGTTCATAAAACTTTTAAAAAATTATTTTCAGTAAGATTCCTCTTCTTTCAACAAAATAGAAAGAGAAAGACTTTCAATATGTTTCATAATATTTTCATAATTTATTTCATGGTTTCTATTATATATTAAAATAGGTTTTGTTTTCGAATGCTGTCTTTTAATATTTACATTTCTTTATAAAATAGTGTTTAGATACATCGTAAGAAGAAACTGGAAGTTGCAGTTTTTATCTAGGACCCATGCTGCTGCTGTTTACCCTTGGCGTAGATTTGCGTAGTTTTATATTTTTTTTTGTCTGTTTATCGATATATATATTTCAAGCAACTTTTAAAGCGTAAAATAATATGGCATCTGACGTTAGGTTATGCGTTTTTTTTTTGTGTATATTCAAAAACTTCAAGTGACGAAGTTTTTATTTAAAAATATCAACAAATTTATTTAAAGTGTTCAAGTTCTTTTAACGTATTAGTAAAAAAGCTAAATTTTGTTGATATTATTAAATAAGTTTCATAAAAATATCATTCATTCTTTTTTTAAATGAATTCAAAGAAATTGTATGAGAACTTAAGTGCATTGTAAATTTAATTTGATAAACAAACAATAGAAATAAAAAGAAGTTGTGCAATCATTACTCATTCATGGTTATGGCAACGAAAAAAGAACTTTGGTTTTCTTTCGGTTATTTTTCCCTCCGGTTTAACCGTACTGTCGTAACCGAAATTTTTTAAAAGATTTTATATTTATCAGAGATCCTCAAATAATATCTTCTGTGAAAAAATTGGTTTCGGCCGTTTAGATTTAGAGAGTGCTAGTTTGGGTATGGGGATCCGGAATAACTACGTCTTACAGACCAAAAGCCTGTTCCACGGAACGTATGTCACATAAAATAAATAAATTTTAAAGCTTTTTTACACTAATTTTGTTGTGCGTCTGGTCCCTTTTCATAATGTTTACTTCATATTTCACAGAAATTTTCCATACTATATGATTAAAAGTAAAAAATCAATTTTATGATACATTTCATATAACAGACAAATTTTTTGAACTTTATAAAATCTTACGTAAAGTACCCCTTAAGTTATGTAATTGTATTTGATAGATATAAGAGCTGATTTTTTTTTAATAATGTAAAGTTAATTCAAAATGTGTGCATTAAATATTTAGTTAACAAAAAACTAAAAGATAAACCTAAATTTTCTGTTGTGTGACCAAAAAAACAAATAGTATGTCGAAGTAGCCCATATGAAGTTTTCACCAAGTTGTTCGACTTAACTACATCTGGAGAGATCACCGTTAATTTCGTCACTTCACCGTCTTTTGTAGCGATTGCATAGCTCTAGGTTTCACATTAGTTAAATCGCGATAGACACCACCACCCAGTCAATGCTTTCCGAAAATGTCGATTACAGAATCCGTAAAACTCGATAAGCAGGGATTCACAGTATAATGTGATGTTTTCTTTTCACCATAAATACATAAATATAGATGGAAATAAAACATAAAATAAAAACTGCGTTCTGGATTCTGTAATCGACATAATTTTTAGTCAATAAAAGCATTCTTATCTTATTTTTTAGTTCGTCTTCTAAAATTAAAAACCAATTTATTATATCGCAATTATTTTTTATTAAGTTACTGTTTCTTATGCTTTTTCATTCGTTTTATGCTTACGCTGTAGATTTTTGAATGCATGTTGTTATTACATTGTTGAGAGAAAATAAAACACATACACAATAAAATGAAAATTAAAAATAATAAACCATACTATTGAAAAAAAAAATGAATTTAAAATAAAAAAAAAAAAACATTTAAATGTCATTTTATCAAGAAGTTCATTTCTAATTTACATTTTTTTATTTTTCACCTAATCGATTTCAGTGTAACTCTCGATTCCGTCATATAAAAAATAATTCACACACCAAATTCAGTGTTCAAATAGCAATGATGTTAAAAAATAAACTCAAAAGGGAACTATTGTGTATAGACTTATATTCTCTTCCTTGTGTAAAATAAAAAAAAAATTCTTAATGTTGATTAAAATTTTGCTAGAAATCAGAAATGTTTGCTTTGAATATTGTTTCCAATTTTTTTTTTTATTTTTCAACTGGAAGAGAAAAATAAAAACAATTTCACGGAATATACTACTATTTAAAAAAAGAGAAAAGAAAAAAAAAATAGAATAGAAAATAAACTTCTTCTACGATAAAGTGGGTCCTTCACATTCTTCCTGGCTCGCTCTGAATACAGTGTCTGGTATACAGTGTTTGATATACAATAGCCTGATTGATTCAACAAACAGGTAAAGTACAGTGCTTCATGATGACGACAAGATACAAACAAAAACAAAATTACAAAAAAAAATTAATAAAAAGAAACAAAGTTACAAGAAATCCAATTCCAAATAATTCATAGTATTTCCCTTAACCCAAAAACAAACAAACATAAAAATCCTTCTACCCATTAAGAATCCTATATCAATTCATTTCATTAAAACAAAAACTAAAATGATGAAAAAATGCATTTATATCAATAAAAAGTTAAAAAAAATCAGAGAATTATAAAAAATTTGTCGAGGATCTCAGTTTTTACAGATGAAGACATGCTCCTCTATTATTCCTTTTTTCTCTCTGATCTTCTGCCAACGTTGCCCACAATAGAATTTTCTCTCTTCGTAAGCGTGCACATTTTTATTTGTTTATATCGGCGGCGTTTCGTCATTATGATTGCGTGGTTATAAACGCTTACGAAATTATTTAAAAAAAGTTTTAAAAAACTAAAATTAAAAAAAGTACTACCTATTTTTTCATTTTATATTTTAAAGTATTTCATAAGCGTTTATACTTTTATATTTTATCTGCTCTTGTACATTTTATTTGCATAACTTATTTATATATAAACATTCACATCTTAGTTTTAAGTTTTCTTTTTTTTTTTAATTATATTTTATAGATGATAATGTTTTTCGGAAGTCCTCAAGGATTTTTATAATTCATATTTTGACTTTTTATTTCTATCCACGATGTCCTGGGGGTCTTAATTGAAGGTTCGGCCTTCCTTTTCACCACGAACCGCGGGGTTCGGATTTAGATAATCTTTTGGCTGGATTATCTTAATGTGGTCAAGATTATATAAGTGTCGGAGTCTTTGATTGATTCTTTGGATTACATCCACATGCTGGTACAGCATCTCCTCTGTTCGTGCCATGAAAGAATCTAGAACTCAGCTTTGGAAGGGCTGTGTATTCCGCAAATTGAAGAAATCAATTCTGCATGTTGAGAACAGCTTTTTCCTTGTTGAACATTTCAACATATTATCTTCTGTCACACATCTCATTTGAATCAGATTTCGTATGATCCTGAGTTTCTTATTTTTTCAAGGATTAACTGCCATATAAAAAAGAGGGAAACTACTAAAACTTTCCAATCATGATCTTTTCCTTTCGATAATCCTTCCTGAATGGAAACTCTTATCTCGCTGCTCTTGTCTGCGTTGAAGCATGTTAAATTGTGTCTTCTGTCACATTTTTTATCATCAAATCACAAATTGCTTTTGGGTGTGGTTGGTACTTAGGAGCTTTCGGTGATTTCGGCTTACTCTTCGATAATCACTGATTGTTTAGCACGGGACAGAAGAGTGTGAAGCGAAAATCCTTATTGCTAATAACTTTTTTGCAGACTGTCAAATCCAGGTATGCTAAGGCGTTCAACTTCGAATGTTTTCTCCCGAGCGGTTCGAAATTTCTGTTCGTTCAAAAGAGGAATGTTTAAAGTTGAAATATGCGCCACACATATAAAGAGCTGCTGCAAAGACAATTAAAAATTCACTACGGATGGAGACATAAACGTTGTCATCAAAGACTTTTATATTTTTTTTTTATCAAATAAACTTTTTGACTTTCGTAAAACTATGTAAAAATTTTCAAAATTATTACAAATGCAAAACTTTAAACAAGATGTGAGTGAAGCGTAAAGCGTAGCTATATCTTTTGGCGTAGTTTTTTCAAGCGATTTTGTACAATTTGCGTAACTTAATACAGGTTTTTAATTATCTTGTATATGCATACAAATAATTTCGATGCGTAGGTGTCTTTGCGTAAACTACTTTATATTTTGCGTATTATTCGTGTAATCAAAAAAATATTAGAAACGTAGCAAAGAAAAAGTAATCTTAAACAAAAAAAAAACTTTGCTACGTTTTAAAAATATTTTGGGAAGTTCTCAAAAATTTGGAGATACATATTTTCAAATACACATAAAATATATTTTCTCCCTAAAAAAAAAAATAAAAAAACAACCTATTAATAAAAGAAGGATTCTATGGAGAAACTTAAGATGGAAAAATTGCAACATATTTTCACAATTTGGTTTCAAAATAATAATATTTGCTGCGCAGTCAATACTAAAAAACAAACAAAACAAAATCTTCTGTAATTTTTTCCATCATATTCTCCGCACAAACAAAAATTAAAGAATGAATTCTGTTTTATAAGAAAATAACATTTAATTTCTGCTTATAATAAAAATTTACTATCGATAATAATTTCTAATTCAAAATTTCTATATTTTATTTTCATTTTTTGAAAAAAAAAATCTATTTTTTTGAACAAATCAAATTTGAAATGTTCTATTAAAATAAAAAAAAATATAGGCATGCTATTTGAAAGCGATTGAAACATGTCCTGGATTTGCTGTCGCATGGAGTAATCTTGGTTGTGTATTCAATGCACAAGGAGAAATTTGGCTGGCCATACATCATTTTGAAAAAGCAGTCACCTTGGATCCGAACTTTTTGGATGCATACATCAATTTAGGAAATGTTCTTAAGGAGGCGAGAATATTTGATCGGTAAGTGAAAATATTATTTCATGTATTTAATGTTTTTAAAGTTGAAAAAATCTGTCTAGAAAATTTTAATAGCAATTTTGAATTTATATAAATTCGTTTAATACGAATAATATTTATATTTATTATCTTAAAAAATTAAGAAATAATGTAGCTCTCGTTTATACGAGTAATGCTCATGATTAGTGTTTTTTTATTTAATGTTCTCCATCCTATAATGTATTCATTTGTATCTATAATGATAAAAGATTGAGCTTTCAAGTGGTTCTTTTTTAGAATCAGTACAAATTAGTATTATAAGATAAATGCTGCGACGCTACGTCAAAATGATTCTCGCAGGGAATAATAAAATGATTCACCATCTTAAAATTGTTAAAAATTTTATAAAAATAATTTAAACAGTTCTTCAAAATCTAGTTTTTGTCTAAAAATTTCTTAAATTTTTTTAGAAAAAAACTGTTACGGACGTTTTTGTATTTAATAACCGATTATACCGATTTTTTTAAAAATTTGCACCCGTTTTCATAATACTGACTTTTAAAAAAAGTTAGATTTTTTTTTTCAAAGTTCAAAAAATAATTTTTTGATATGCATCATTATTGAGACCTCTTTCTTCGGAATCGGTCAAACCATTTATCAGAAAATCAAAATTAAATAAAATATATCGTAACGGTTATATGACAAGTAACATTATTTTTGGAGCTAAACAAAAAATTTCGATTTCGGATCTAGAGAACCATCAAAAAAAAAAAACTTTAAGTTCCAAGTTTGAAGGAGTTTAAGCTGTAGATCGCTGTAGTTAGGACCGACCGACAGACAGAATTGCCGTTCTCTATTATCTTAATGTAAGGTCTGATTAATATCCCGAGTATGGTTTTTTACGAATCCAAAACTCGCTCTAGTACCTATAATCGCAAGTAAAAACAAAGCGGGATACAATTTTTAATCAACATTTTTTTGATATTAAGTTTAAGTCAATATTGCCTTAAAATAAACGTTCGATTCTCGGCTAGGGCCAAATAAATTATAAAACTACAACGAACATACCATGGAAAAGTTCCTCTTATAAAAATACAAATGGATCTGATGATAGACTTCACAAAGTTGCCAAGCTATAATTATAAGATTTCACCCCTATATTTTTTTTTCCGAAGAGAAAGTCGTACAAAGCAATTGGGAAAATCTTATTAACCAAATAAAAATATTTTATTAGTTTGACATTAAGTTTTATTCATTTTTCCAAGTCCCAGTTCTGTTTTTTATCTGAGCGTTGAACCTAGGACATTCCAGCCGAGCACTTCGCTTCTGTGCCAATTTGCAATAGAAAATTTTAATGTTCAAAGTTAATCACATTGTTAATCATAACGACTGTGTAAAATAATGAGTTTTTCGTAGTATTGATGTGTAATAAAAGTGGTATTGTTCTTAAAATAATATGAATTAGATTTCAAATTTCAATATGTTATTCCATTAAATAAATCAAATTTCTCTATCGAAAAAAACTGGAAAAACTATTTGCTTTAAATACGAAAAACTATTTAGTAAAGTAGCACAATACGTAAATCTTATTGTTTTTTTTTTTCTTTGACTAAATATTTAAAAAGTTTTCTCAAACTTATGTAAATAAGTATGCACCACTTTGTATGAATTGAGAAATTCTCATTTCTTTTCGTGTCAATAAACCCACCCTATTTTATGTGGTCACAATAGGTCATGCTTACCACCAAATCAACATAATAAATCTTACAAAATGCCACAATAACAAAAACAGCATGTGGGAATTTCCCCTTAATTGTGGTGAGAAGCTTTCAATGAAAATAAACTTTTTACCTCACTGGTAAAAAACTCTTATCAAAAACAGCTGATGCATGACTTTCTCTCTGCTTTTATTAAGGTATGTTTTCAACTCATATATCCATTTCTTCTCATCATGATGCTTCAAAAATAAAATGATAACAGAAATAGGAGAGAAAAATTTTCTCTCTCTCTTGAAATCTATTCAATGTCCACCTCATCGATGGGCGTGTTTTTACAGGCAAGTATCAGACGGCGCCAATGTTTGTGTGTATATCTTATCAATTTCAGGCTGGCTATAGATAGAAATAAGTAGAAAGGACAAATTTTATCCACCCTCAATGCAAAATTGTTGTAGAGAACAACTGAACTGTCATTCAAATATAAAAAGATTTCAAGAGAGAAAATTTCTTGAATTTCCTTTGCCTGCATACCGATATCCCTAAACTGAAAATTGCTACCATCCTTTTTGCGCTCTACTTTTCTATTCTTCTCATTTTGTAGATATTTGTATTTTCTGTCAAAATAAAGGACCTATATCAACCTTACCTCAATACTTTTACGAGCAGTTGTCTTGCGGACGTTAGATAGAAAAATACACGAAAAGGATAACGTGTCGCGCGACTCTGGAAGCAAACTATAATTTTTGTTCATCTTTCAACTTTTTTCCAATTTTTGTTATAGATATTATAGTTTCCGGTTTCGGTAAAACTACTAGAATATATCAACCTGTTGCTTCGAATATATTTTTTTTGTAAAACAACAACAACTATACTATCCTTGCAGTTTCTTTTCGTGTGCTTATCGTGGTTTTTGTAGTAGAGACAACTTAACAAAAAATGGAAGCAAATCTGAAAACAAAAATCAGAAAGTAACTTTTTTTTTAAATTCATAAATACAAAACAAAAAAAGTTTTGCTCAATCTTTGTAGAATTTATTTGTAAAATTGTGGTTTGTTTATCGCGTATCCATTTGTGTATGAGTTAGTGTCTGTGCTATGTGTATTACGTGTCTCGTCGTATTTATTCAAATAAGTGTCAATTTTTATTGACATTTTAATAATAGCAAAAATAATATCTACTAAGTGTTTGTATTGAGTATTTAATAGATAACATTCTTTTTGTGTGTGGTAAATATAAAGTAATATAAATGCATAATTTTTTTTTTAATTTTCTTATCATATTCCACTTGCTCAAAACGAATCCTATAAAAATAACAAATAAACAAATTATATTTAAGAAGGCTCATAATAGGCGCCGTATTTTCTAGACAGTATCTTTAGTAGGGTAGAGTACTATGTATATAAACATATTGAAATTGATTTTTTAAATTTTATATATTCACCGATTTCGCAACGAACTTACAAAATTTTGTTTTGAAACAAATGATGGTAGTTCATTTTTTTTTTATATTTTATTAAAAATGATGTAAGAACAAATTCAAGTTTTTAAAACGGGTTTAGAAAATATATTTGAGTGTTTGTTACAATTTAATTTTTTTTATACAGGTACATATCCCATTAATTTGCTTCAAAAGTTTGTAGTAAAGACAAGAACGGTGAAACTGCTCCGTGAAATAAGATTAAAGATTAGAATTCAGAAATCAACGCTCGCGATAAGAAACTTATTACAACTTGAAAAACAAAAAATCGATATTTTTTAGTTTTTATTTCAAAAATCATTATAAATAAATAACAACTGAAATGTTTATAAAAACTCAATTTACATTTGCATTTAATATAAAATAATAAGTACACTAAAACCCGCGAAAAAAAATTTTAATAAATAAATGGTAATTCATAAGTTTATTAAAATTGCATTTAAATTTGTATTGAATACAAAAACTTTTTTATATTTATTTTTTAAATATTTTTTTATTTATTTAAAATCATTTTAGAAATAAAAACAAAAATGTTTGCTTTTCAATTGAAAAAATTTCTTATCTCCCAAACAAAAAAACCAAAATCGAAGCAGTTTTCTTAAGTTCTTAAAAAATGCTATCGTTACTCCACTTTTTTTTATTATATACATTTTTTTTATAAAATGTCACTTTCGTTAAACGCGTGGTGCAAAAAGAACTTGTTATATTTCAAAAGATGGTCTTCGATTAAGTCTACACTCCTAAATCTTTTTTAAATCGACGCCATAAATAATTAATTTGTCTTTATAGTTTGCATCTTTTGCCTCTGTAAACGATTTTGCACATATTGAACGACAATTAAATTATGGACAGTATATTGCTGTTTTTGTCCATCTATGAGAATTAAATATCACAAATCGCACCTCATATTTTTGTCCGCGCCAAAGTATGAAAGTGTCGGCTTATGGGAACATAAAATGTATGGAATTAAAGTTCAGGATCCAAGGTCGTGAGAATTTTACCGCTTAAGGGAGCTGTCGACATTTGCAGATTTCACTGTACAAAATTTTTTGAAGCATTGACCTGCAATGAAAATTTATATTATATACTCCCAATACATATCACAATATCAAGTAGTTTTTTTTATGTACGAAAAAAAAATCAATTTTAAATTTATCCATCGATAAGACTAAAAAATTTTCTTCCCAGTTTTCGCGTGCATTAAATGTAAAAAAAGTGAGAAGCAAAATATATATATCTCGTGAATGTAAGTGAATATTTCCAAGAATATTACAACTCATATCCATAAAATCTATTTATGGAACATTGTTTTAAAATTATCCACTCCCTTTTGATGTTCAGGATTTTTTTTCCATTAAACTTTAATGTTCAGTTATGGATACAATCCACTTAGCAAACTTGTTCTGTCTAACAGTATAAATATTCTCAATTTTTTTCACTGAAAATATTTGTATCACAAAATAAAAAAAAGTTCCACATACGCCATAGAGTCTTCACTATATGTACTTGTATTTTTCAAAATGATATATTTTTACCGCCTATAAAAACTTCTATGAATTGCCAAAAAATATATACATATTATATAATAATACTCAATAAATGTAATAATTTTCATCCAAGAATTTCTCCAAGAATAAATCTCATCTCGTGTACAATATAATTTATCTTCGTCATGAAATTTCGACATTGAAACTTATTTTTATTTACGGAATAAGAAAACTACTGTCGGATCAGTGCTCCTTTCAAACAAAAAACAACAAAAATAAGAAAAAAATAATGAATATCTCCACTTTTTGTCCTACTTTTGCCATTTAAGCGAGATAGGGTTCACAGAATTTCCTCTGGCAGAATGTTTCCTCTAAATGACCTGTGTCATAAATGGATCAAAGAGAAAAACTTCTATTCCGTAAATGTTTTTTTGTTTTTCTTGTTCGACTTGACTCAAACTTTTTTTCTTGTACAGAGAAGGTTTGATTTTTTTTATTATTATTCTTACTTCAAGGATTAGAGACTGATAGCAAAAAGGCAGAACGAAATGAACAACAAGCAGAAAATATGAATCAATTAAAAAAATTCTCACAGTGGGACAATTGTATTAATTTATATAAATGTAACTAAATAAAGGAAATTGATAGCAAAATAATTTTTTTTTTAAAGGATAAAAAATAATATAAAATAAAACGTTCTCGATTGCAATTGAATGTGTTTTTCTTTTAAAAATTGTTGAGCATAAGACAAAAAAAATTAAATTAATATTTGAATGGACTATTTTAGAATTATTATTTAGAATTAATTAATAAAAAAGGGACATATTTGACATTCCAGTTCCTATCGTGTATTTCCGACTCCATCGAGCGGCAAAATAAAAATCTGAAAAATTAGGTGATTATTTTGAAATGGTTTTTGCACTGGGTGCTTGATCCAAAAATAACAAACGGTCTGGTGTCACTATCTTTTCATTGGTGTTCAAAAATTGCTAAAATGCATTTTTGGGCTTCTACGGTAGGAAAGAATTTTTGTTTGGTTTTTAACTAACTCGAAATTTTGTTTAATGAAGATACTGCGTTATAATAAAAATATATCTAAAATAATGTTTTAAATCAAGCCAAAGAAAATATGCCAGAATAAGAAGCTTCAAAAAATGAACGGTACCGTTCACCCTTTTGCGTTATACTATCAAAATAAATTTTTATAATGTTCTTAAGGCAACTATTTAACAATTAATGCTAAGTAGGCAAACATTTACCTAAAACTATCAAAGCTCAATGATTTTCATTGGGAATAAGGTATGTGGTGTCAAAAAATATACTTTTATAAAACAATAATAAGCAATTTTGATACAACTTTAACAATTATTACCACCGAAACAATATGGAAACTCATTCCATCTTATTCTAATTTGTTAATATGATGAAAATAATAATTTATTAGTTTGACTTTTAAGAGTAGTTTCATAATTTTTTTAAGTCTCACTTCTTACATTTTTTTTCCTTTAAGTAAATTTCCAATATAATTTTCCACTAAAGAAAAAAATGTTAGCACAATAAACTATTACAAAAAGAAAGGCTAGATTCTAGGTTCGAAGAACGAATACGTTTTTTTTTTTGCAAAAATTTCGAATTTTGTTTTGTATTTGGAAAAAAAAATTTCAAGAAAGTGGCAACGCTGAAAAGTATTTCAGCATAGAGGCTAACGCTGGTTTTCAACGAACTAATAAGTTTAAGAGACTCTTTATTCAAAAAATGCTCCCTCATTAGCTTATGAAAAGTAAAAATTGATGACCAAGTGAGTAATGTTTCTTTTTAGTTATGAGTCTCTAAAACTTATGAGTGCTCGGTGAATACCACCCTTAGTTTAAATCATAATATATTTTAACAAATCCAGTGTCGTGGGATTAATTTCGTGTAAAATCTGGTAAAATTTGAAAAAAAAATACGACCAAGACTATTTGCCATTGCAGAAAATAAAATGTTTTAGGGAAGAATATGACGTATGATTATATACGTTATAAGGGAGGGGGAAATGAGTTTTTGGGAATTTATTGTAAAATTTATGGTAAACCATTGCCCGTAGTAATACAAGGCCTAATATATGTTATAGGTCTTAGGGAAGGTGCGTCTTTGGTTTTTGTCAAACAGTGTTATTGATTCTGTATCACTCAATATTTTTGTTTTCCCAAACATTTCATATGATGGTTGTTGTATAGGCACATCAAAATTCAAAACCAATAAAGTGTTTGCTTATGTAGCTTAAACTTAATAAGACTTAAGGCTAAAAAGCAGTATCTTCTTATTTTATCATGCGTGATTTTCATCGAAAAAGAGATTTGTTTTAAATAAGTTGCTTATCCTTTGCCTACATAAAAAGCGTTTCATTTTACTCTGTGGGGCTTTTTTTCCCTCTTTTTTTTATCTTGTAAAATTCCTCAAAAAAAGAAAAAAAAAAAACAAATGACGAAGACATATTCTTGTGACATCTTTTATTATTCTGTTCATCTTCTTGTCTAACCTGTCATCGAATTAATTCCAATTTTTTTTTTGTTCTGCCATCGATGTTATCGATGATTGAAGTTAATTTTGTTTGTTTTTTGTTTAAAGGTTATTTTCAGTAGGTAATTTTGATTTTTTTTTTTTGAAAAAAACAATATTCACGATACGTGTTTAAATATTAAAATCGAATTACATTCAGTTTGAAATCATTCAAAATTTGAGAGATTCTCCCGAGGTTGTTTTTTCAAAGACCTTGTTGAAATATTATCTATACGTACGTTATGTTTTACTTAACCTTGACCATGAAATTTTATTGCTGAAATCCAATATTTATGATATGTTATTGACTTATTGAAGCAATCAAGAATAAACCATTGACAATAGAATTCCACCCTTATTAAGGATTAGGTTACCTAAGCGAAATATAAATCAAAGCCAATAAAAAAAAATATGACAAATAGGCTTGTCATAAAATAAACACATTTTGGGGTAAAAATTGAATGATTTTGATCAATGATATCACACTAAAAAAATGCAATTTATCTAAATACCTTAAGCTGTCGACAATAAAACATTCGAATGGCGTGTCCTATGCCGAGAACTTAATAGTATGGAGTGTTATATATTTGTTTGTTATAAAGCTGTGCACAAATATTTGTTGAAGTTTTAATTTTTTATTGTTTTTTATTTTTATAAAATTTTGAAAAAATTATTGTTACATGTTTGGAATTTTTTTGAATAGAAATAAAGTTATTTTTTTTTACAAAATTTAAAGAGCTGGTGGTTCTTATAAATGTTTGATAGCGTTTTAAAGTTTGATTTTGCATTTCAATTAAGTATTTTTGCTTATGTAGGTATGAAGGGGCATATTTCTATTAATTTGTATTTTTTCGACTCAAAACGATTTTGTTTCTGGGCGGTGATAGTTTGATACACAGTATATTTCTATGCTCGAAAAGCAAAAGTTCTTAAGTCGACTTAAAAACATAAGACTTTATTTTAGTCGAAAAATTTGTCTGTTTTTTTTTCAACAGAAACGACCGATTCTAGACTCATAAGTGATTTTCTTCTTTTTTCTTTTCTTCTTTTTTCTTTTCTTCTTTTTTTTTTACTCCAAAAACAACGGCACCTAACATTTATCCATTTGAAAAAAACTTTCTTATCTCGAAAATGGCTCTAACGATTTTGATATAATTATTAAATGAGAGATACAAACTTTTCCCATACAAACAATTATAGCACTCATCCAAACCTTTTCACAATGTGTTTAATGCAAGAGAAGCACTTCCTATTCCATACAGAATTGCCCATTGTCCTTTGGCATATTCCTTCCTAAGCGCTTGTTCCACCATTTTGCTCCTTTCAATTTTTTTTATCGGTTTTTGTTTTACAAGTTATTATTAAGTTTCCTCAATTATTATCTAGATTATCTATATTACTAACGGTTACTTTTCTTCAAGTTAAAAGTTAGTTCACTTCTCTTATTTTAATTTTAAATATATTTATTCAATTTGTGTTGCTTCGATACCTCAGTATCGTATTTTTTGTAATTGAAAAACAAATCTTCAATGAACTTTAGCTAAGAGTTTAGGATGTTTCATTTTTATTAGGAAACCAGAAAGGGTGTGGTTGAGTGTGATGAAATGTTTTGATAGGTTCCTAAAAAAAAACACAATGATAAAGGAAATATATAAAAATAATACAAAAGAAAAACAACAATATAAAAAAAATGATGCTCCATATTATATATGTTTTTGCTGGCAACTTTTCAAATGGTAGGTAATCTTATCCAACTTTTTATTCTACAACTGGAAGAATACAAAAAAGGATAAAGAGTAGACAGAAAAATGAAAATTAGATTGTTGTATACCTACGAGTACCTTAACAATCTCTTGAGAATTATATGTGTTATAGACTGATAACCGCTTCAATTGTCGACAATTCTGTGGCAAGTTGCTCTTACAAGGGCACATTCATAGCTCATTGGCTTTTCCTCCGAAATAAAAAAAAACAGAATAGATACAAAAGCTGAAAAGTAACCAAAATACTTACGATTTATTACAAGGATCTCCATTTATTTATAAATTACACTGTCAATCTCAAAAATGTTGTTGTTTCATTGTTACTCGTAGATGATTGCAAAATATGTGAGGTATAGTATTTGGAACGTTTTTTGTTTTTGCTGAACGCGAATAGCTAAAATGAGAGGCACGTTAGTACGATAAAAGATATTCCTGGAGGAATTGTCCCTGCCTCTCAAAAGGCAGTAACCCTGAAAACCCTGTTGGAAAATATAAACTCGAAATAATAACGAACGATTTACATAATGACGCTTCGAAGCAATAGCTGTTACATTAAGGTGTCATGTTTTACCTAAGTTAAAACTACGATTTTGACTTTAAGGAGTGCGAGAAATATTAATTTTTTACTATTTAAAATTTTTAACGGGTTACAGAATAATTTTTAATTTACACAGATTTACAGCACATGTAAAAAAGTGAAATTTGTGTAGAACAAACGATCTTAAATCGCTTTTACGATTAAATTTAATCATAAAATTTATCATCTTTAAAACTTTGTTAATAGAAGAAAAATCTAATTTTTTTTTCCATTTCCTTTAAACACATTCATGGATTATAATTGGATTCTCATTTTCCCTCGTATCATATTTTTTTTTTTCTTCTTAAGGGTCTCTTAATTCACTTCGCACCATAAGCGATAAAATCGTATCAATTTTTAAAAATTTTCTTCCTTCTGCTGGTGCTGCTGCTCCTTATATTCTAAATGTGAGTAGTCTAACGTGAATGTATTTATGTATATCCCTTGTGTATGATGGCTATACATTATACAAGTCTATACGGATGAAGAAGGAGCTACGCAGGGAATTGATTTAAGTTCAATTAGGTAATTGCAGGTTATGAGTTATAACGATTAGATTGTCGTCGTAAAAATTAGTATGTTTTTCTTTTTTTATCCATCTTCCAGTTTTACTACATGCAGAGTAGAGGCAGAATATAAATGA
Source organism: Syrphus vitripennis (assembly GCA_958431115.1). Taxonomy (NCBI): domain Eukaryota; kingdom Metazoa; phylum Arthropoda; class Insecta; order Diptera; family Syrphidae; genus Syrphus; species Syrphus vitripennis. The sequence goes on along the minus strand of OY288109.1, from coordinate 75,851,046 downwards.
TTTTTTTTTAATATTGAAAGAGTTTATAGTGGTGCTTTGAAACTAAATTAGTGGTGTTGTCACAGTAAAATCAAACAGTATCCTACCAATTCTCATGTTAATATTTTTCAACACTACGGATAGTGTTAAATGTTTGACCTGATAAAAGATTTGACCTAATATTTTTAATGTAAAATTAACAGTTTGTTTAATGTTGAATCTAATATGGAATACGGTTAGTTTAACAAGATATCTTGTTAAAATAACAAGATGATCAAATTAAAACGGTGGTCTTGTTGTAGCCATTGGGTGTTTTGTGAAATTAACACGGTACCATGTTATGGTGTCATAAACAAAGTTTAACAAATCGTCGCATTTATTTTTAGAAGATTTCGATTTCAACTTAGCTTCCGTTTCTTGATTAAAGCCACAAAATTTCAAATGATATGAGTTTCATCACAGTTTCATCAAAAGTTAACCTAGGGTCCATAACTTAAAAAAAAAAATTGAACTAATTAAAATATCTGTCTTCGTTTATTCCATTTATGTACTTTTTTTTTACCAAATTTTCACATTTTTGATTTGCTCAATAGATCTTTAATTGTTCGAATTTATTAGCTACTTTGGGAAAAGGATAAAGTTGACCTCAGTTGAAGGACATTGATAAATGATTTTATAAATTTAATGTTTATTCAACTAACTCGTACGTTCGTATTTTCGCATTTTCTTTATGTACATATGTATGTTCGTTCATTATGTGAAAGTCCACTTCCTATTCGATATTTATTTTCTGTTTTATTTTTTATTGAAAGATCAAATTTCTATTCCGCAAACAAAATCAATCCATCAATTTATCTGACATAATCACCAAGCTGATTGACATTCATAATATCACGTGTATTCTTTGGGAAGATGATGGAGTTTATTTTTTTATTTCAGTCAGTTTTTTTCTATTTTTTTTTTTTTTAGAATTTTTTCATTATGGGTATTTATGTTTAATATTGAGGGCTCATATTGGATCCCTGTTAAGCTGGTACATTTTTATTCGTTTTATTTTCTGGACTGGTCTTACATCAATTAACTTAACTTTTTCAGTAGTCCATAGATTATAAAAAAAAGTACCTTCACTGGAAAGATTGATTTTATACATATACAAAATAAATGGGACCGAATCGGCTCAGGTGATTTGTGATAATGATAAGTGACGGTAATTTCAACGTATTTCGTTTCTTTAAAGCCTTATAAAGGGTTTTCCAATAAGAGGTGTTATTTTGAATAGTTGTCACTTTTGAAGCAGTAATTTTTTTTTACAATTTGAAAGTTTGGCAGAGACGGTTCCGGAATTTCAAAGAAAAATCATCTTGACTGTTGGGCCCATTTATACCTCGGTTGCTTCGTCAACATGCACAATTGTCGCATTGGGGGCTCGGAAAACCTAAGATTTATTGTTGAAAAGCCTCTCCATCCTCAACAAGTGACTGTTTGGTGCGGTTTATGGGCCGCGAGGTCGAAATTGAGGCTGGAGCAACAGCTACGGTGAATGGATTGCGCTATCGAGCGATGATTAATAATTTTGTATAGTCAGAATGGATAATATTGATCTGGACAACGCACGTTTACTTTCAACATGATGACGCTACGTGCCACACAAGCAACGAAACCATCGGTCTTTTACTCGAAAAGTTTCCGGGTCGTGATTATCTCTCGAAGAAGTGATTACCGAGCTATTGTGACTTAGCACCTTGTGACTTCTTCCTTTGGGACCACGTGCAAAATAAGGTCTATACACCAACAGCTCAGCGTTGATTCAAGACCTCAAAGATGGAATTCATAAAGCTATTGAGGGCCTACAGCAGCCACTTTGCGATTTGGTGATGGAAAATTTCATGAAAAGGATATTGATGTGTAAGCGTAGCCGTGTCGGCCATTTGGCGTATGTTGTTTTCCATTATTAATGGCATACTTTCCTCTTTATATTGATATAAACATCCGATCTTTTATCTCTAGAAATGGCATTTTTCGTTGAATATCAAATTAACACCTCTTATTGGAAAACCATGTAAAATGACTGTCATTTATCCAAAATCACCTAAGCCGATTCTAAGGGCAAATCTTAAACGCAACATTTGCAAAGCAAATGAAGAATGCAGTTGAAAAGGCAAAGCAAGTGAAGTGCGCAAGATATTTTTGACATTTGCCGAAATACATTTGCATTTGCGTATAAAAATAAAGTCTACTACATTTAGGGACAATCTGCTTAGCAGGGATGTTTACGTTTGCATTTTGGAATTGTTTGCTTAGCATAATTTGCGCAAGTTTTGCGTTTAAGAATTTGCCCTAATTCCTGCTTTTTTTGACACCGGAACACTCATAAATGAATATATATTTGATAATTGGTTAATAGGAACATTTTTTTTTTATTTTTTAAACGATTCTAACATCGCACTATCTGTTAACATTTTAATAAAGTTAAAATTGTTAAATCCGTTCTATATTTTTTTTTAGTATCATACTATTGCCTCAAAAAAGGTATGTTCGTGAACGAGCCATCACAGATTTGTGCGTAGTCAGTTTTATGTTACATATACAGATGATGCTTGTTTAAAACTAGTTAAGTATTAAGGCTTGCCTTCGAAAAGCCCATTTAGTTGTATTTTTTCAAGACTTTGTTTCTTCTTGTCGCCAAAATAATTGCATTAAGTTTTCATCTTCAATGAAGTCAGAAACATTATAAATAAAAGGTATCTTAAGCAAAATATGTTACTATAAATAAAAGGTGTCGTAAGCAAAATGTGTTACTTAAAATGATCGAAGCATTCTAATATATCAATAATGTATAAAATAAATATAAATGGTCCCAGAATGGAATACTGAGGAACTTCTATTTTTTTTTTTTTTTTTTATTCAACACGACTGAAACTGCCTGACCTTTGACAACATACTTAGGATTAAGGTGCTGCAAACTCCGTAAATAAATAACTTGTTTAGTAACGTTTTTTTTTTTAATTTTATCTAAATTTACACACTTACCAATCTTACTGTGAATTATTTTCAATTATAATGTATTCAATTTAATTACAATATCGTAAACCTACGCTCTGTATGTATTTTTAGTTCGAATATGAAATAGGTATTTATTTATTTAAGAAATAAACTTATGAGATAGAAAAATATTATTTCAATGCAAAAACGTTTTCACTGCTAGCGATGTCTGTCTCCTTAAATAATGATTTATCAACAGCACACGAAATGGAATATTAAATAAAATCATACATATGAACATCGAACTAATATTTTACTATAGTTTTTTTTTTACTTATTATCTAAAAATAATTTCTTAAAATCTGACGTATATTTTTCCTATTTGTATTTTTTTTTCTCGAACCATGTTTGTTTACGGAAGATGCAAAGCAAATAATGTAAAGCTATTATTTTTTTTCAAGAGAGACGGCATTAACTGCAAATTAAATTGTATAATGCGTTGATCTTGAACTTGAACTTCCTTTTAAATTCAATTTATTTTAAAATTTTAATTCAAATTATTTTGTGTGTACATATCTACAACATATAAACAAGAAAAAGGCCTTGCTTGTAGATAACAAATTTTTTTTTGGCAAAGAACATCGCACTCGATAAGATTGCCTTTGGTTTTATAGATGGTTGAAATTAGCACATTACATCATTAAATTCAAATTGATGATAGATATGTTTTGCTTGACCATGGATTCGATGGGCTTACGAGCTTCGATCCAAAATAACGATCGTTTGGCACGTGTAGGTATGTAAAAAAGTCGACTATTTACATTCTTTGAAGAGATAAAATAATTGGCTCATTAAAACCTTAAAAAAAGAAACATCAAGAAAAATTGCCTAAATAATGCTTCTGCTCAATTTATAACCATCTCCCAAACAATGTCTCTTCTCAACCAACCTCTTACACATTTAGTATCCTTTAAGTAATTGTCGCCACAAAGTGAATAATTGTCACGACGCGGCGCGCGATTCACGATGCATAAGCTTTTAACCACCCATAAATTGTATCTTTATACTTGTAATTATGTGCATGCTATTCAAAAAGGCGTAGGTAGCCAACAAAAATTGCTTCCACTTTATTCTTATTAAAACAACTACAAAAAAAGGACACAACAATTAAAGCAACAATCCAAATTATAGGACAATCTAATATTCTTCATACCTATGAATATCCAAAAATAGCTGCAGTGCTTTCTTGAAATAGAACATCACGACATTTTCATCAGTTAATTTTAGGAGTAGAATGTAATTAATTTTATTAGGCAACTAAATTCCTATCCTTAAACATCATATATAAATAAATAATATATGTACACCTTGCAATCATCCTTCTCTTATAAAAGCATATAAACACCGTTAAGCACAGACTTTAAATGAATATACTTGAAGCGAAAAACTGACATCAAACCGTGTTAAATGACTACATTTTCACACAGATGACTTAAACATTCATGTGAATACGACATGGATACCTTATGTACATTGGGAAATATGGTAGTTAATGAGGAACGATTTTGATTAACTTGAAATTAAATAATGTAGGATTTTGTCAAAGTAAATATTCGTAAAAAAATCTTCGTCCTTCTTTTTTTTTACCCTTTGAAAGAAATTTTCGAACATCACCTTTGCCGGTGCAACCCTCAAAAAAGTCGTTCTCCTGCCTCTCATGTTCTCTTTATTCCTCTTAATTTACCCGTAGAGGTCCTTAACTGCTCTTTCTAGTAAATCTAGTACGCATTGTTCTTATTCATGTACTCTTTCTCTTTTTAAGGTGATGGAAACGCTGATTAATTTTCAGCTTACGAAATATCATGTGGAACGAAAGCTTCTTAATGACGACTAACGTAGCAATAGGTCCCCTAGTAATCTGTTGGTATATCTTCCTGAACAGTGATGAAACCAATCTGTACATAGCTTTGGAGAAAGTAAATTTATTTCGCACTTGATATTTCCAATGCTTTTACAGAGTTTGACATCAAGTTCAATTATTAGTTATCACTTATCTAATCGTTGGATTAGAAATATTCTTTTAGAACCGTAAAATAAAAGTTGTATTCGAAACTTTCATAGCAGATATTCACAAAATAAGTGCTAGTTTTCTCTAGGGTTCGGTTTTAACTTGGACCTTTTTTTTTTTTTTTGAATTTATCAATAATCTCCTGTCTGAAACTTTTGATACATTAAATTGTTTTTTAGACCACAGTACCGGTTCGTTTCTTGATTCAAAGCCTTGTACTTCGGATATGGAACATCGACGCCAGTAGAATAATTGTAGGCTTCGAAAACTCAAGCTTAATGTCGTTATAGCGGAACTTATAGTACGGGACTTTAAGACTTTCGGTGGGACCTAAATTTGAGGTTAGGGTATTCGTGCGTGAGTAAAGAAACACATTTTGTACAATTGTACCGAGTGCCATTTGGCCACCATTTTGTTTTTAATCTCATAATTTTTCGTTTATAACTCTGATTTTGGATTTGAGCTTATCATTTAAGAAATCTTCAGAAAATTGTGTTGCAAACAAATTTTTTTTTACCTAACGGTTTTCTAACCGAGAATAACTCGAAAACCTGATGATGATGGATTCGAATTCAGTACAATGAAAATATTGGGAAAAGTTAATTTTGGCTTTTGTAACAAAAAGGTCATATTTTGTTGACCAGGGTTATTGCACCAAAATTCGAAGTCCTTAGCGTTGCTGATTCCTCTTCGACCGTTCTTCGTCAAGTACTTCTAGGTCGGTTCGTTTGATGTGAGAGGGGTTGGTGGTCGACGTCGAATATGTTTAAGTCGCTCCATTAAGATTCTTGCTATTATTTTGGCTACTGCAGGCCGCACTCAAATTCCTCTTTTCACACAGCTTCTTTGGGAGCTTGACAAATGACAATCATTGGTTTTTTTTTCACTCTTCAAAAAACCTCTCACTTCCCACAAACTTTCTGGAGTAGTGAGCAGTAGCCCACTCGATGTTGTTGGCGCTGCTTGTAAGAGATCTGCAGAAATACCTTTAAGTTTAACCGCTTTGGTGTTCTTCAGTACTTCGATCATAAGCCTCTTGTTATTAAACTGCAGAAAAGAGAGTAAATGCATCGACTTCTGCTTCATTGGTTACAATTACGAAGCATGACATTTGCTCTGTTTTTTTTTTCTTTAAACTGATGTAACAAGTTCAAAATACAGTACTTTAATAGGTCGTAAAAAGTGCTGTTAATATTCAAACACTTGTACCAGTATAATATTGGTGCTGTATTCTGATACTTAAATAATTTACAGCTCTCTGTTAACGACCTATTTAATAAATCATTTTTCGAGAAAGAGAAAAAACTTCTACATTTGTTCATTCCATAGAGATTAATTTCTCGTATTTTATTGTTAAACACCCCACTGTTGAAAATGTTCAGCTGTACGTGAAAAACTCGAAGAAATAACAAAATACCTCATCAGTGTGTATTAGCATTCGTGTCGTGCCAAAAGCACGAACTTTGATCATTTTCATTGAAATCCTTTAGGCATTTGAATTTATCGTGTGAAATCTTAATAACTTAATAATAATTTCATATCGCGGCACTTTTCCGTATTCTTGTGTCGTGCGTTGTTTGTTCTTTTTGTTTACAGTTTTTTATTAACTTAATTTCTTTTGAAGTGATCATAATAATAATTTTTATTCTGCAACTTTAAATAAGCTCCATAAAATAAATTGCTATAGATTTTTTGAAAGTAATTATAGTGTACCTTCTATAAAATGTTTAACCAAGGACACGATTTTTCCCATAGAGTAGAAAAACCATTTGCAAAATAGTTTTGAATTTAAAAAATTCCTTCAACACAATACGCTTACAGGTGGTTTTTATGTTGTTTTTGTATTTCTGTTTTTCTGTTTTTAAATTCTAATACAAAAAATATAAGTTCGGAAAGTTGTGTAGTTTCGTGGAGGGTTGTGTGAGTTTCGTCCTCTCTCAATATTATCTTGCATTTCTTGTTTGTGGGGTGTTGTGTATTCAGTTGCTTTAAAAAAGAGTTACTTTAAAGTGAATATTGAATTAATTTTTAATAGCTCAAAGTTTTATATTTTCATTTAAATTTTCCGGTGAATGAAACTATGAAAGTGTTATTTCAATTAACAAATTGTATCGGTGTCTAATGTGAAACAAAATTCTTTCGAACTTATAATAAATTTTAATCCAATTTTAAAATAATTATGCTGGAATAGGGAGAATTTTGCATTTAGATGTGAAACTTTAAGAGCAACAACTTTCAAACTTATATCCTCAATAATTCGTAGTTTCTTAGTTTAAGTTGGCATTATTGATTTACTTAAACTGATAGAACTTATCTTCTTTCGTTATAGTTTTGTAGATTTTAAATCAATTTGCAATATTTTATGAGTTGTCTTTGAGAGTTTTTGAAAATTTCTAAATCATATTTAAGGGAATTAAATTGAATTAAAAAAAAAATATTGAGATGAACTCTTTCCGCCTGGATCGTGTTCCTATTAAACATGAATACCAATTAGGAAGTTAATTTATTTTTACATCACGATTCGTGTTGAAGAACGTGGTAAGCTCAACCATTAAAGTTTAGGGTGTCTTAGTTTATAATGATGGATTAATGATTCTAAGAATGCAAGTTGTGTATATCCTCTCAATTTGTTATAATGGGTCAATAATAAAATTTATAAAAGGTTTTGTATACTCTTCAATTTGTTTTGGGAATGATTTTGCTCATTTCAAAAATTAAGTGTTTTTTCAAGGTTTGTTAATTCTTCTTCTTCTTTCTTAAACGACAGTTGCCATGATGCTGTCCCCTGACTGGGAGTTGTTTTTTTTTAAATGGTGGCCAATGTAAAACCACTACAGCCGCGCCATTTTCAATTCCAATCATAAAATTTGAGATGGGTGATTTTGCATTATGGAAATAAATTTTTGACTCTGCTGACTAGGATTTTAGGAAGCGTTTACAGACCTGCCGGGGTTTGGATTGTTATCTGAGAACAATATAATGCATTGCATTTCTTTCATTCAGCAGTTTTTTCGCGTCCTTATCTTCCGGTATAGTGTTGGAACGTCTTGTGCTATTGCCTTTGGAACCGGGTTTCCAGGACATGTCCTTTTCACATGACAGTAAATGCTAAGTTTATCATGCTGTATTTTGTCCACGACAGTAATTTTTGATGTGAAGGCTTCCTTGGATTTTCTTGCTTCTCATTTGATCATGTTTTGTCACAAATTTCCCGTCAGTTCATTCACTCTACGCGCTATTTTAATATTAACTAAAATTGGATTTTGTAAAACCCGCCTACTATCACGCCCACTTTTCTTATAAAAAAACTAGAGAAATGATCTTATTGACATTTGTCCAATGCCACGCCGACTTTTCATATATGTATATAACAGCTCAAACAAAATTGTTGACCAAGTGGATGAAATGTTTAGAAATTGTTCCTCGTCTACGAGGATACGCCCTAGACTTTTGTCACACCTATTGCAATTCAACCTGTGTAGTTCTTTAGTTTATTTTTGGTTGAGTTTGACAACATTTTTAACGATATGAATACATCAACTGTCTGCCCGTTTTGTGTGATAGCCTTTATATTTTATTGATATACTTATTATATTTTTTTTTAATAATAATTGGATTAAGTTTAAGGAAACGAAAACCATTATAAAATGTAAATCTTTTAAGGAACCAAAAGAAAAGATAAAGTATGACCACATTTTTTGGCAATAAAAAGGACCACCCACACAATGAACCACACACTATTACTATACCATCTTTTTGTATGCTTGTTATAAAGTTGTAAAATTACTAAACAATACACATAAAGTCGTTCCAATCCCTTCAGGGCTTAACCAAACAATATCCATTTGTAGGAAATATATACATATAAAGTATCCTTTTTATATTACTCTTGTATTGTTTGTTTCATCTTATTCAGTCGCATATAAAAATAGAAAAGCTTAAAAAACCATAAGAATTGGTTAACTCAACTAACAAGGACAATAAAGTTCAACCAAAGGATCAATATAAAAAAAAACTGCATTTGAAGTGTTTTTTTTCTCACAAAACCAATTGTATGTATACGCGAACCCTTTTATGCAAACTATTGACAAAAAAAAAAATCAAACGTACACACAGATATTTCAGGAACTAGGAACATTCATAAGTAAATAGTACTAGAAAAAATCCTTTTTGAATTGTTTGATATCAGGGTATTAAAAATTTAAAACTATAAATAAAATTAGAAAATTGATGGGAAGTACTGGTGTATGCAAAATATTGTTAATAATGTTAATAGGCCGTTCTAGTATACACTCGAAAAATTAAAAAAAAAATGTGGGTTTCGTTTTGAAAAAAATTGAATTCTTTGAAATCGTTTTCTTAACATTTTTATGGAAGGTACCATTATTTTCGAAAATAAAAATTAATTTTTTTGAAATTATTTAAAAAAAACCGTTTCGTACTAAATTTTTAAAATATTTACATATTTATATTCATTTTTTTTTTATTTTTGAAAATCTAGGTATTCAATACATTTTTAAATTTAAACAAAATTGAATTTATTAAAAACAAAAGTTCAAAAGGATATTGTGGATTCTGTCCCTTTTTCAATATCCACCGCTAAACCTATATTTTATTTGCAATTATCCACATTGATTAAATTTCTTTGAAAACTACCTAGTGCATTATAGAATTTCTTGCTATGCGGAAATATAAATTCAATAAAATTGACTTAAATTTCAAAACACAACGACACGTTTTAACAACACAATCAGTCGATCTTTTTATCAACTAAATCAACTTTACCTTAAGGAATTTCCCCCACTCACAATGTCGTGTTTATTTACAATTAACTTTGTGCTGTTTCATACACAAATAGTTTTTTTTTATAGTATATCAATGTCATGAACACCTTGACTTAAGTGCAAGTTTTAAAACATAATTATAATATACTCAAACAAATATATGTATATATATATATTGACAGCCGCAACAACTGTGTTATCCTTACAAATTAATATACGTTGTATAAAAACCAACAACACTTTTTTTGTGTGAACTTAAGGATCTAATCGTGTTGTTAATTGACTGATTGTAACAGAAGAGCTTTTTTGATGGCAAAACAATTGAAAATGTCACAGTTTGAGGTCAATAAAAATAAAATAACACCTTTTCTGACAAAGAAAGACATACAATTTTTGAATAAACTGAGTCTCAGCATGCGATGTGGTGCGATGTTGGGAAAATGTCAAATGAAATATACTTGTGTATATATTTTAGAATATGAAATACATATTATGGACTCAGTGGGATACTTTTTATTCAAAGATATATATTTGCAACTCGAGCAGGAAGATAAACCTGAGGACAAAAAGAGCATTTAAAAACCAAACTGGATTCAAAAGGTTGTGTTACAAACTTAAAAACTTTAACTATTTTAATTACTTTTTAAGACTTTGAAGGAATGATTGAGTAAATGAATTATGGCACTTCAAAAATGCGTAGACCATCAAAATTAAAAAAAAAAAACTTTGTTTTATAATATTTGCAATTTTGCATGTTTCAAACATTTTTCAACTGATTAAAAATTTTTAAGTTTAGAATACAGAAGTGTTTGTACTTATTAAAAATATAAACTTTAATGTTCATTGGGGTGTTTCAAAAAAACAAATAAAGTACTTTCGGCACAGACTCAAAAGTTTTGGTTTTTTAAGAAAATATGGCTGAAAAAATTTAAGCTCAAAACTTGATATGATTAAGATTTTTAGATCTTAACAATAACTAGTTTCCAAACTACCCACATATAACTTTTTTTGTGAAATCGTGATAAAATTTATTATTTCAAGTTTTCAAAGATCGAGAATTGACCACCAGGTATTAATTAGCTTTTTTTTGAAAAGATAGCTGAGTTCGAAATAATAATAATAATAATAATAATAATAATAATAATAATAATAATAATAATAATAATAATAATAATAATAATAATAATAATAATAATAATAATAATAATAATAATAATACTCGGTATCAAATTGACAGGGCTGTGAATTGAAATTTTCTGTGAAGAAATGAGTTGAAAAGAACCGGTACTTCTACTAGGGTTACATAAGACCTTAGCTATTTAGCATTACATATACACAAATTTTTTTTGTGTTTGCTTAAATGGCTCCTGTAGAATAACGGATGCTGAGTAATTTAATTCAAGTTCTCCTACCCCTAGGATTCCACTCAACCTCCTCTCTAACCAAACACTTTTGTATATTTTCTCCAAGATTATAGCTTTATTAATTATTTAACCACAAATAAACGATATTAAGTTTCAGAATACGAAAAAGAATAAACCTCTGAGTATTAATTAAACTAAAAAATGATTCGAATCACCCAAAAGGATTCATATAAATATTTATGTATGTTTATGTAGGGATAAAAACAAACAGCACGTGCGTCAATATTGATACTTTCAGGGACATGAATATATTGGCCAACGTCGAAGCCATAGAGGAGGTTTTGTTATTATGTTAAACAACACTTTTATAGTTGGTATTAAAATACCAGTGATTTAGCCTTCATTTATAAAGTCGACGAGTAAAGTGTTGTTTTGTATGTGAAATAAATCTACTCACACACGTGCTATTAGGGTTTTATGTATTTTTTGGGGGTTTAGTATCTATCAAAAGATCTCAAACAAAAAAGGGACACTTCCTTATATAAACATTGTAAATTGTTTACACCATAAATGATATAAAGCTTAAGTCTTAAACAACACTATGAATCTCAAGTATTAAATTGGGCGTGAGGACTATGTTTTTAGAGAGACGAGGTGTTGTCGGGATCAAGAGGGATAAGAGGTGGTTGTTGGGCTATTTATAAAGTAACTAAAATTACACTTGTTTATTTAGGATACTTTATTTAAATTTATGTTGGTTTAAGGCTAGGAAATCGGTGCGTGTTGTGCGTTAAGGTTGATTGAAGGAACTTTAGTTTTGCTGGGAAAAGACAAACATTTGAGTTTAGTTAATATATTTCGTTTGCATTGCGTTACCTTTACCTAACTAACCTTTCCTTGATTTCACTAATCCCAGGAGTTAAATTTCCTGATACCAATCAGCATACTAAATCGCTTTCACACCACACATCTTTTATTTCTTAAAGAAATAGAAGCGGGGACAAAACACAACCCTGAGGATTTCCTTTTTCACATATTTTGTCGATTTAGCATCTATGACCAAAGTAATTTGAATATATAATTCTATCGTTAATCATTGAAATTATTCGTTCCGTAATTTCTCTCCCCCGAATTCAATGAGTGGCAAACGATTTCAGCTTCGCTGCTCTCCACGCTTGTTGTGATTTGATGGACATCCTATGATCTTATGAGAGAGTAAACATACGTCGTCTTCATAGTGTTTGAGTTATGACTGCGGAGTCCAATTAATTCCTCCTCATCCAATTGTGAAAGCTGCGTGCATTAAATCACTATAATCACCAACAGGAACAGTATTGTTGACAGTATACAGCCTTGCCTAACCCCACGTTGGGTTTCAAACTCCTCTAACAACCTTCCTTTATGCAGGGCGTGACATTTGAGTTCGGATTTATCTGGGATCCCTCCTCTGCGTAAAGCATTCCCATTGATACAGCCAAACGCCTTAAGTCGATCAAGATCAGATGAAGTGGAAGTATAGCGTTTTTAGGAGCACTTGGTACCTTGCATTTTTGTATTCAAGTATTCTAAAAACGAAAATTTTCTTTATTATATCCACATTAAAGTTTTTAACTACGTCTAACTTTCCATTTGCTTAAATCCATCCTTTAATCCGCTTTTCTTGTGTTTTAATACTTGCAGAGTTGTCATTTCAGCTGCTTGATTGCAAATAAAACTACCTACGTACATACATACATAGGTACCTGTAATTTTATAATCTGAGTAAAATTTAAATGGTATCTTCCTCAATATTCATTTTAATTTTTTTTTTAACTTTAACTGGCCACCTTTAAATAACAAGGAATCCATTTTTGTTGTTGTTGTTTAAATAGAATGGGTACTTTGTCCTTACCAAACCACAAATGACAGTTCAAGTGGTGGTGGTAGTGAAAATGCCCTTATTTATAACCACACCCCAATTATTATTTGCTCCGCAGGAGAATTCCAGTATTATCCACATAATTGTTACGAGGATTTTGGGGGAAGCTTTAATAGAAAGGGAGAATATGTATTGATGTTGTAAAAACCCCAAAATAACGATGTTGGGGCTGTAGGTATTTTTGTTTTATGTTTTTTTTTCTTATTGAGATGTACTTGTTCTTTGTAGGGAGCAATTTTGTTGATTCATTATTTTATTTAGAAGGATGTTTAAAGGATCAAACAAATCAAATACGTATACTAAGGAAAATTTAAAGGATCTAAAATGGTTGTTTTATATTTTATTTGTTTGATATAAAATTGAAATAAATTTTATTTTGTTTAAGTTTTCACAGAAATTTGGTTTTCATAAAAAAAGATGATACACCGCAGTGTTGCTTTAATGAATGTTGACAATTGTATCTCGATTTTTGAAAATGTGGGCGTGTTAATTAACTTCCAAAATTTCTTTTTACGTTCATTATCATGCTCTAATTATGAAGTTATACCACGATTTTGCACCTTTGACAACTGAAAACTTAAAAACAAAACGAGCCACTGCCGTTATGTAGACTCATTTTATGCTGCCATGTGTGGATTTGGAAAAAATTTCCCGAATGCAAAGTTTTTATATTAAGCTTTTCGCATTTTCGATGCCCAAAATGTTTTTCCTCTTAATAGTTGTCATGTGCAGTAAATATTTAAAAAAAAACTCTCATCTTTTCAAATTTAATGAATGAGTATTTTGCTTTTAATCTTCGATTTATTAAAACATCTTACCGGAGCGCTTTTCGAAAACCCTGCGAAGCGTTGTAACGTGCTCAGTTTAATGGAGGATTTGTTGTGCTGGTTTCTCCTTTTTGTTTTGTTACCTTATACCCAAATAGTATTTTGCGATTCGCTTTTTTTTTTGTAGAAAATTAGCAATTTTGCACATTTAACGAATAAATCTCCTATTAATTTTTGATCTTCAAAACATCTCACTTGTGTTTTTTTTGCAAAACTTTTACTAAAAATTTTGTAAAAACCTGTGCTTTTGCGAATAATATTTTCAAAATTGCAGGGATAATTTATTTTTTTATTTTTCAAAAGAATTTAACTTTTACTTTTTTTTTTCAAAAAATTGTTTTTTGCAATTGTGACAACTGAAGTAACGTGTTCAGTTGTTCTATGAATATTTTCTCGAATTACGTTGCAATGTGCTCATACTGTGCTGTGCTGTCGTTAATATTTCAAAAAACTTCGCAACCTTAAAATTTAATGGATGTGTTTTTTTTTTTATTTTAAAACTAACTCGTAATGTTTTGTACAATATTTTAAATTTTTTTTGAAAAATCGAAAACTTCTATTTTTGTTTTGTACAATATTTTAATTTTTTTTTGAAAAATCGAAAACTTCTATTTTTTTTATATACATATGTATGTCATCAATTTCCTTTTAAAATTGAACATAGTGTTGCATACTTCACAAAACTTGATAAACTGAGCAAAACCCGAATCAAGGAAATATGTTTTTTTCTGAAAAATCGAACATTTCAATAAAAACAAGGAGGTCCATTAAATTTGCAAAGTTATGAAGTTTTTAAAAATATATCCGGACCATGCCATTGCAAGTTAACCACATTACTAAGCTTCATACAATTTGTTTGCGACCATCAAAATTAAAAAAAAAATTCTTCACAAAATTTATTAAACTTTGTCAAAGCTTTTCCAGTAGGTACCTACTTGGCAATATAAACAATTCAAATGACATCAAAATCGTGGTCTAGATCTTCACTCTCCCTTAAAATATCAATAATGCTATTTGAGTATTAAAAAAAAGAGAAATTATTAAATTTTATGCATTTTTATTACAAACAAATAAATATTTTCTTCTGGGTATCAATAAAACAGAAATTAAAATCATGCAATAAAACTATAATATAAAAAAGAAAAATTAATTATACAAATTAATTCAAATATAATAAAAACAAACACCCTCGTGGCCAATTAATTTAAATTTAAAAAGATAACAAAGTTAACACCGTCCAAGGTATTTTACAAAAAAAAATAAATAAACACAAAGAATTTATAAACTAAGTAAAATCATTTTAAAAAAATACAAGTCTGCATTAAAAATTAATAAAATTAAATTCAAACTATAAAATAAAAAAAAAAATAAATGTGAATATAAATTTTAATATAATACAAAAAATATTCGCTGTGTCGTTGGTTGTGTAATATAAAAAAAAACAAGAGAAAAAAATAAATTTTATACAAAAATGAAAACAAAAACAATTTTTATAAACTTCATATAAATAAAAAAAAAGGAGCTAAATGCTGTCTCTAATCCTCCCAACACATTTCACATCAACTCCAATAATTTCTTTTGGTATTTTTAATATTCTTATTAATGTCGTTGCCATCTACGTACTTTGTATATTTATAAACATAATAATAATAATAAATAATTGTTGTGATATTTGTATTAATCGACGTAATCTTAAATATAATTTAATTGGAAAATTAAAAACATCAACAACCATGGACTATCAGTGTATTGTTGTGTATACTATTGTTCGTATAAGTCCTTTTTACCCAATTGTGACGGCAGACAGTGACTTTTTTACAACGCCAGGAAGACAAAAAGGATGTTTGGATTGGGTTAAAGGACAAATAAAAAGGTATGTTTTATGGTGTTTACTGTTTAGTATAATATAATAATATAGGACGACTTTTTTTTTTTTTTACAAACAATGTCAGTCGAGAAGATTACAAATTCTTCGTGTTTTTATTTTTGTTTTATAATATGTACACAAATACAAATTGGTACTCGTATACTCTGCAAAATACGACGCATGTACGTTGTTCTATATTAAGAATATTTTACATCAGAGTACTTGGTTAGGAGTATATCCTTTGAGTTGAAATTTCTGTCCAGTTATATTTTTGTTGTTGCTTTCGATTTATCAGGTCATCTTTGACAGTATAACATGAAATAGCACCTTGTGCTATTTTAAGTGTACGCTGGAAAAGAATGTTGACAACATTTATTTTAAGCACACTTTTTGCTTGTAATGTTTGTAATGAAAATTCTTTGAAAGTGGTAAATTCAAAATGGACAAAAAAAATTTAAGAAAAAAAAAGTTGGTATTGTTCCATTGCACTTGTTGCTTACAAGTAGTATTAAAGTACAAGTAGTATTAAAAGGATTTATCATGTTTTGCACCCATTAATTTATAAACTACCATTAATGTTTAAATGCTAAATACGACAAACCAACCCCTCTAGGAATATTCGAAACGATACAATGGAGCAATTGCTGCGAGTACACTTCCTATTACAATTTGGTATTGACAAAAAAAAAATTCGAACAAAGTATTGACAGATCATGAAATAGGTAATTCCATCGTAACTCATGTTACATTAAGTACAAATTTAAGGGGCTAATGAACTTAATCGATTAGTGTGAGGAAATATTATTTTCACCACTTATTTCCGAAATTTAAAGTAATTCTACAGCAATGGGAAGAGGAAATCATTGCTCTTCTGATAAACGTGAATCATAAGAACAGCTACACAGAGAAAACAAACGAGCTAAAATGAAGAATATCGGTCTCAAAACAAGCCGATCCGTTGATAAAGTATGGTAATCTCGGAAATTCTTAATTCAAACCGAAAATTCTTGTTTTAATCTTGTTTTTTATAAGCTTCGAATTCTTATTTTAAGACTAAATTAGGCTTAAGTTAAGTATGCAAACGGCTCATTTCAAGAATACAAAATCTTATTTCAAGATCACGTATTCTTAATTAAACCAAATTAATAAGTACAAACATACTTAAATCAAGGTTATTTGGTCTTAAATTAAGAATAAACGAACTTTAATAAGAACGAAAATTCTTATATTTAAGTTTATTTTGGATTGATTTAAGCTCATTTGATCTTGATTTTAAATTGAGTGGTCTTACCTTCACAATCAATTTGCCCCCCTCCCCCCTTCTCTCCCACGATACCAAAATGAAAAAAGCATTAATAATTTAAATGTAGGTACTTTTATTTATCATTATTTACATATATTGTTACAAAAAAACACTTAAATATACTTAATTCTAAAATAAGTTTTTCCATTATTTAATGGATACAGATGCAGTGGTGAACTTAAAAAATCGGTTATTGTTTTAATTTCAATACAAGTTACATCTAAAGAACCAACTTCATAAGCTTGAAAATGGGAATCAAATCCAAGGATTTGAATTTGTTGGCATAGAACAGAAATGGTTTCATTTTGAAATACAAATGTTTTAACTTTATATAACTCCAAATTAATAAAGCTAAATAACAGTTGCTGAAATATCTTGTGCCTTTGAAATTTAATTCTGAGCAAACTTCACAATTTTCAAAATTAATTACATTGTTATCATTATTAATTAGACAAAAGAATTCGTTTTTTGTTAAATCATTTATTTCACTGTTGATTATTTTTAAAGTTGATTCGAAAGATTTTTCGTTGTCGATTAAAAACTTTGAAAATTTAATTCCAGTTTTAATAGCTAGTGAAAACGGAGGATTTACTCTGGAAGTAATATTATGTAAATATGTTTTTGCCTCTTTATGCTTTGCTTCAAAGCGCATACCCCAAACATATTTAAGGGGTCCACATTTTTATCAAATTAATGTTATTTTCACTGTCTTCTGCACTTTCCGCCATTGTTCACTTTTAACTTTTCACTTATAACACGTCCGTACTTGAAAGTTGCGCAAATAAAATGAAACAAAGATCTAATTTTTTTTGCAACTAAAATCATTAAGACCGTCTCGGCTTTTATTAAGCTTGTTTCGGCTAGATTTAAGTATAAGAAATCTTGATTATGATTGTTTCGACTTAATTTAAGAAGGTAAAATTCTTTCGGTTTGTTTTAAGATTTTTTCGGCTTAATTTCAGAACATAAATCTTGTAATACGATTAAAATATCTTATTTTAAAATTGCAATCCTCAAATCAAGATTTTTTGCGCTTAATTTTGCATAAAAAATATGTTTTAAGAATAAAATCTTGAATCAAGCATAAATGGTGTCGTTTTTAGGGTAAAAAAAAATAAGAACACAAAAATCTAAAAATAATCCCGCTCGTACTTGAATTTAGCCTGTCTTTTTTCTCTGAGTGTATTTTCGAAGACAAGACTTAGGAGGTTCAAAATTTAGTTGAATTAAGTTTTAAAGAAATAATTTAATAAACTACTTGCCGAAGCCATTTATGTCAAAAAAAAACTAATTAATAAAACGGGTCGTAAGGTAAACTAACATCAACCCTTTACGTCCGCTTCTGCAATAAAGGGTATGTTTTCTATTGGAACTAGTGTCTAAGCCATTCGCACGGTCAAGTAGCCCACAGACCAAGACAGGTGCCTTTATTGACGAAAAAACATTTTGAAAAAGGATTGAAATAATCTTCAATGCATTACCTTTTTCTTTAGTGACCGTTATTTTTGGAAGCTAAATTTGGATTAAATTTGAATTTAATGACTCAATTATGAATTTTGAAAGTTATTTTTTTCTGCAAATGAAAGCTTATGAATATACCTAATTTGAAAATCCCATTCCTATTTAATTGTGAAAAATTGAACCATTCATTTATTAGCGATTTACTTATGCCACAAGTTAAACTACATTTATTTTAACCACAGATATATTATTATGTATATATTTTATTATCAATGAATCAAAACCAATTTATTATGCATGTCAAACATTCCTTGTACTAAGAAAAATTAAAATCTTTCTGAAAAATATATCCTTACTTCTAAAAAAAAATGTGTTGATAACTCACGTTAGAATTTTTGAAAATCATTTACATATGTGGGCTGAGCTGCGTCATTTTTTTAATATTAATAAAGGAATTGTGTGGAAACTGTATTATGAGAATTGTTCGAATTCAAATGAATTTTTCATTAATATAATATTAAAGACGTTTTTATTTGTATATCACTTATATATGGACGTTTACTCCAGTAATGATTTTCTTTTTGAAGCAAATACTCCCTGCTTCATTAATAATAAAGTACAACTTTCGAGCTTAATGTATGATAATGAGTATACTATCCTTAGAGAAAAGTCGCTTCAACGCGCCTCTAACGCTGAAACAGAAAGTATAAAAGAAATTAATTATACCATCATTTACTCCTATAACATTTTTATTTCTAATTAAGAGCAAAAGACTCAAATCCTTCCCCTTGGTCCACACCAACTTTGATTGGAAACTTCTCGATACTTACCTTTGTTTTTTCTATATACTTTACACATCCTGGGAAAAAGATAAAGTTGGCCATATTTAAAAATATTAACCAATTTCTCCCTCGCCTGTCATAATGTCATTAAAACATATTGTCAAGTCTGGTGTGTGACACTATCGATAAATGTCAGAACATCTCCACGTGCAAAGAGAACGAAGTGCCAAAGTACTTCTCGTATATTGTATAAAAAATCAAACGAACCTCTCAAATGGCTTTTATGAACAATATGTCTTCTCGTCTGATGCCATCAATTACACATTCGCATGTATTTTGATTTTACATGATGCAGTAGAGAGTAGCACGATGAATTGGGAATGATTGGACGTGAGATATCTTTGTTAACACCTACGCCTACAATCCTACCTTTCTACCACCTTTTGCTGCTACTTTCTGTTAAATTAAATTTCACTCTTTTGATATTAATTGCTTGGATCAATGTTGAAACACTCTTGTGCACTTAGCTAAATCAAACACAGAGACGAACAACTCTACCGACGATGACTACCGACGACGACGTGCTCTGAGAGGCTGGGTAACATCTTTCTGTAGTTATTGTATGCATATGAAATAGGATACGTTGGAAATATCCTTGTGAATATGAAATGGACATGGACATTCAACATAGACAAGATAGTGTATACAATGCACGTATAGCACGTATCCATGTCATGGTAAAGAAAAGTTCAAATTGAATGTTAGAGATTCAATGGCCATTTTTCTATGGCATCATTCAACTGTGGGAGAAATATAAATAAGTTTTATAATTAAATACAAATGTTTCTATGTTTTCCATTCAGGTTCTCCTGTGCTGTATTGTAGAGCTTTTTCATTCCTTTTTATAGCCAAGTAATTGATATATCACATTTTTAATTATGTTTTAAATTCAAAACCAACAAATTTTGATTACCTAGTCATTGTGTGTGCTTTTTAAAGTTATTTGTTTTTCATCAACTAGAATGTGGTTGATATGATATTTTGCCAGAGCGCATTTACGAATATCAACAACTTATCACATACCCAAGCTAATTTTGTTTATTTCATAATAATAAGTTCATCGAAAATAATCAAAGCTATCAGTTTTTTTTTTGCTCTGAAATTATGTTCTTTTAACTTATTGATTAGACCAGTACACCTTTCTTCCATTGATTTTGGAGTTTTAAATATTATCTAAAATTTCCCCACCGCTCTCGCAAATAATTTGTTCAACATTTGGCCTTTTAAAATTGGTTTAGCACTGGTCTAGAGGGGAATCTTGTTAAGATAAATTTTCTTAGCCAAGTACTTCTAGCTTGACTCGTTCGTCTGCTTTACCTGCTTGAGAGGGTTTTATTGCATAGCTCGCAATTTACTCGTTGATATTTCGAAGCGAATGGCTAGTCCACTGCCACGTATGTCTTCGTATGATAGAATCAGTGGGTTCCTGACCGCTTCTTGTATAAGTTCATCTTTGGAGATACTGTTGCGCCACAAAATCCTCAAGATTTTTCGCACAGCTCTATTACGGACGTTTGCAACTTTTTTTGTGACAGCGAATATGACTTTCTAAGTGCTGCATCCATAAAGAATGACGGATTGGAGCGGAATAGTCCTCGCTTGATCTTTAAGCTTAAAAAGTTGTTTCACCGTTTGAGTTCGTCTTCAACCGAAATTAATAATGATCAATCTGTGTCTTGTACCAGGTTTTGTTTAGAGCTGTGGACACCTGTGAGTTCTTTGGTAATTATATAGACAGTCCTACACTCACACCTACTTGCGGCCTCTTCTACTTCTGTATCCAATACGTTGATTTGGTTACGCTTATCACACTGAGGTGAACTTCTCTCATCTTTATGCGATATGTAGACTGTAAGTCGTCTTTTCCTGTTACCTACATATACACCTACTCTATATTTTACCATTTTTGAATCCTTAATTTCTTGGTAAGGAGCATCTACAGGTTAAAAAATATAAATACTATTTCTATTTTAAGTTTAAAAGATAAATATTGTTCTTTACATTTTCTTTAAAAATAAGTATATATTTTTGAATTTCTTTCCTTTTTTAAATCTTTTTAAAAAAACGACAGAGCAAGCATGTAATTAAATTTTTGGCCCAGTGATTTTGTAGGGGACTTTTTTTCTAGCCATAGATACCTTAATCATAATGGTGGGAAAACTACACGCTTCACAATTTTACTTTGAAACACTTAAGAACAAAGTATTTGAGTATGTAACTCATTTAACACCTTAAAAAGCGAATTATCTTAAGCATCACTGATGTTCAATCACACCTAAAAATACCTGTTAGGGGAGAAAAATCATCGAATCAGACAAAAATGATAAAACTTTTAAATGTATCAAACTTGCTGAGAAGGAGCAGCTTCATTTAACACACTTATGCCTCATTTAATTTATTACATTCACGTATGTACCTATATTTTATTATTTTGGAGAGGATGTGAGAATCTTATACAAATCAAGTATTCTATCTAAGAATAAGTGTTAATTTTCCAATTTATAAAGACAAAGAGAATGGAAGTGTGTGTGTGTGTAATATTTTGTTATAAAATTTTATTTCATCGCTTTTCGTAAAAAAAAAACAACAAAAGACATTTCTAACATTTTTCAATCATTTATTTTCTTTTGAAATCCTATTTCTGTTTCATTTGCTTTCATCCAATGTTGAGTATGAAAGAAAAACATCAAAACAAAAAATAGATTCATTTTATAAATAATTTTTGAAAATTGGCAAAAAATTGAATTGAAATTCCTAATTTGATTTGATAGCACTTCCGATTTTTATGATATTGAAGGGTAACACTTTCCGCCTCGCCAAACTTCGAAAGCTTTGGACAAGTCGCACAAAACAACAGTCACAATATCTTAGCATTTATTTGTTTTATTTCAAAATGCTTAAGAAATCAAATAATTTTTTAGACAGATTTTTTCCATATTCGGATAACTATTTTAAGAAATTAATAAATTTTTATCTAATTTTTTTTTCTTATTTTCAGGTAAGTCAAAAGATTATAATTGGAAAACTCGTGAGTAAAATTAACAAAAAAAAAAAAACAACTTTTGATAAAATAAACAGGAGCTCTATTCCGCAGGAGTAAATATTCTTCGGAATCGGGTCCAAGGAAGATGGAATTGAAATTTTCCTGCAATTTTAAATATTAAAAATAATTGAAAAAAATTCGGGGCCATTCCTCTTGTATATCTGTTAAAGGTAAACCCTCAAAATAGCATAACCAAAGGGTTAAAAAAAATCTGAAAATAAATAGAATTTTTTTTTGGATATGTATTTCGAAACTTTTAACAAAATTTCAACCAAATTTTAGGACTAAGCCTGCTATAAACTTTTACAAAAATGAGGTTGAATCAATCAGAGGTTCTCAAAAAGGAAATGAACCCAAAGCGTTACAATGATTTTTGTAAGGAAATTGTGGATATCTAGAAAATTATGTCATACTGCCTATCCCCAGTGATAGGATAAATAATTTTCAATTTAATATTTCAGTTTTCAATTATTTCTAAGAAGCCTGAGTCTTAAAATTTAACGAAAGAAAATGTAGATTACTACTTAATTACAGTACACATATTAAAAGTAATATCTTCCGAAACATTTTCAAAATCAATCTTAAAAAATTAGGTTTTCGAGGCCTATATTTCAGAATTTACAAAAATCACCTTTAATTCACTAAGGTTGCAAATAATATTTAACGTTCGTAGTTGCTATTTCATATACTAGTAGTTTTACGCCAAAGTTAGGGAAGTTCTAAATTTTTGAGATATTAATGGGTTTAGTTGGTAGATTAAAAAAAAAAACTAATTGACACACCAACACCTCTTTCATCATACCCAAAAACCGACACAAATTTTACGCTTTTGTGGGCTTCTTCTATAACTAATTTTTTGTTCAATTAAACGCGCAAGAACTTATGTCCAACTTTAAGAAAATAAAATTTCCTACTAGTATGATGGGACAGGTAAATTTGTGCAACAAATAACAACGAAGCTATTATGAAGCCATTAAAAAAGCTTAAATTTGGGATTTTGTTGAATCATTGGTTTCTTTCCACTTAACAGCGCAATAACTCCTTTAAATTTAATTTTAAAACAAATGTCTTTAATCAATACGATAATTGAATTGCTTACAAATTCATACTCCGACAGCAAAAAAAAAAACAGCAGAATTTTTCAAGTCCATAGTAAAATATATATAATGGAAGAGAGGGACGGGATACCTGGCTTCCTTTTCCATTCATATGGGTGCCTAAAATTGTATCTTCTGTTTTTTTGTCCTTATTCTGTCGGAGTTCATGGCATCTCCTCCTCGAATGAAATTGCAGGCAATTCAATTCTTTAATTTTCATCTAGGTAATAACCACCTAAAACAACATATCCAAAAATTAGAACTACTCAACCTTTTCAGGGGTAACCCGTCTTTTTTAAGTTCTATTCACTGGGCTGTCAAATTTACATTTTGTTTCTGTTAATTTTATCGTCTTCGAATTGATTTATAATACTATCCTACCGTACTCTCCAAACTGATATATGTCACCCTATGCCTGCGTTTTTATGTTTTTTTTTTTTCCTAATGTTCCAGTAAAAATAGTTCCTTTTTTAGGCTACTCATTCACCCTTGAAACCTACTTTGATACCATCAGTGTCGTGGTGTTGTTAAAATAAATCACTGCTATGAATATCATCTATTCACTTGCCGATGGATGGTAAGGGACAAACCCTATAGGTATCTTATTATTCCCTTCACGAAGCAACTCTGAATTCTTGAACAACGAGCACACATTAAATTCTCCATTTCAAGCTGAACCTAACCTATGTCCCACAACAACCGAAGGAACTGAAAATGTTATACTATCTCTCCAAAACTATAATAACTCTTCACAGAGGATGACTTTGACAGAATGGTGAGCTATTTTTATTCCTCTTTGTCAGCATGAACAGGATCTTCCAATGACGACGCAAAGACACGGTGTCAACCCATCACCCGTGTGCTTAAGCCCTGAAGTTGATTCATTAAAAAACATAGTTTCTTGTTTTTTTTTTTAATTTTATTATTGCTAAATAATTCAGTTCATACATTCTGTCTTTCTTAGTACTTGCCATTCTATGCCTTGCTATTGAAACCGGAAGCACAATGCCAAATATCAAACCAGCTTCCTGCAATTCACTGATGATTTCAGCAAAATTCTTTGATGCAGAAGGGGAAAACAAAACCATTCGTGTTTCTTTTTTCGTCGGCATTTGGTATCAACAAGGGCCCTACACTTCATCCATGTGATGCTTGAAATTCTTTGAAATTGCAGATCCTTAGAGAAAGTTTTTGTTATTTTTTTTTTCTTTGTATAGAAATCTCTCGGAGGATGCTGCTGGGTGGTTGATTTTTATTTTTATTTTGTTGCCTTCAGAGTTTGCGAACTCGAGACAGTCTTTTGTATTTGTGGCGCCACTTTGAAAAAGTGGGCGAGAGTATGGCACTCCTACAAGTTTACAGCCAGATTTATGGAATATCCAACAGAAGATGATGCTTATTTTTGGCATTTAATGGGGCTGCTGTGAACAGAAAAATAGGTTACTTTGGGATCTGATAAGTATTGGTCATGTTTAATTGCTTTTCATAAATTTTAGTGATTCCGCATCACTTCTAATTATTCAACGTGTTTTTTTTTACATTGTAGTAGGGTATGTAATATAAATGGTTCCCTTATATTTTTTAGACCTTTATTAGAAAATGAGTTTTGTGTACCAGCTAGAGTTAGACTTCAATCACAGCTATCAGTCAAAGTCCTCACTGAAACAAAAATCAGTGAAACAGTGGATTCTTTTTTTGGTTATAGCAATCATTGAACCTTTGCTGACAAGTTAAGGAATAGCTATTTCAATATATTTTGATTGAAGCTAGATGATTGAATGAAAGACTGACATGTGTTCCAAATTGTTGGAACGAAATTCAAATGATCATGGAAAGTGTCTTGGGTCATTGAAAAATTAAATATGTATTAGAATTTAGAAATCTGAGATATCCTGAAAACATCTTGCAAGATTTTACGAAAGAAAAAAACGGATTATTAAAATAAAATAAGAAAAAAAAAGTGACCAAGCGATTGTGTTAATGTAAATTTTTAAAACAGTTAAGTTCTTTGAAATACGTTTTGTATGGACATCAGAATTTTTTGCCACCGCTTGCCCAATTTTTCGTTATTTCCCAAAATTAAGGATGGAGGAATGTTAAATCTACGAACGGAAAGTAAAAATTCTTACATCGTCCAACCGGCAGAGGAATAAAATAGTTTCCATAATGCAAAATCACCCATCTCAAATCTTATTATTTCAATCAATATATAGATTGGCTCTTAGTAATAATAATAGTAATAAAATAAAAATGATGGTGCTGTATGTGTTGTGCGTTGGCGGTAATTTTAAAAACCAGCTTGAACCCAAATCTAGGGAACGGCTCATTGTATAAGAAATTTGTAAAACTATATCCCTAGAAACTTTAATTACCATTCTTTTTTATATTATGTACTATTGGACTTCTTCTTTCAAGTTTTTTTTTATCTCCCTAACGGTTAATATTATGAAAATATAAAGACAAAGGGTTAGTGCAATAAAACGTTCATTTATAATTTTCCAAGGGAATATAATTTTCCTCGAAAATATATAATCGAAAATTGAGCATGTGACTTTCGACTTGGGGGGTGAAATAGAGCAAATTACATTTCTTTCACAATTCTCGAATTTGTTTTAATCAGATTTAAAACATGTCCTCTTAAATTTCAATACAAATAAGATTATAAGACTTTGTTTCGCTACAGCTAAATAAAGACGCGTAGTTTTTTTTTTTTTGAAGTTTAATTTTCAAATACTTAAAACAACATCCTTACCTATTTTGTTTTCTAGAAATTACGAAATTTTACATTAAGATTTTTTAAAGGCTGTCTTCCGTAAATAATGGTCGTATTATTAAATTATATATTATATATTTTTAAAAATTAAGACAAAAAATAAAGAAATTCTAGAAAAGTGAATATTCTTTTAGTTGGTGTACTTAAAATTAATTCAGGAACTCATGGTTTTCTTCTGGACACGGTGATTGTTGGACCGCCAGTCAAGATATTTTTTTTTTTAAATTTTGTTACATCCCGATATGTTCCTTAAATTTTTTTTTTTATGATGATTAATTTTATGCTTGTTGACATTTTTCTATAATGTAGACCTTTGTTTCTTCTTTGTTTTTAATTTGTGCAGTTCATTTAGCCTCTTCAACAAATTACAAAATGAGTACCATCCAGTCGTGCATTTTATTTTATGTAGACATGTTTTTTATGTTTATATGAAAAATCAACTTGAACTCTACCAACCTATTATGAGGATGTTAACTACTTTTCATGTTTTCAAGATATAATAACCACACAAGAGCTTACTTCAATTGAAAAAAAATTATTTACGAGTAAATAATAATCTAACCAGATCCTGATAAAAACCCTTTTTACTGTTGAAATCATTTGTTTCCAAGTTTTATAAGTATGTACATACGAGTAAAGCAGGTATAACAAAAACCTACATATTTATATTTTAACGAACTCTTTTTCAATTTATCAATATTTTTTTTTTTGATTTATTCAAGCAATTCATTCCACTTTTTATTCATTTGAACATGAAATCTTTTGACATGGTTGTTTTATAGGTACATACCTTGATACTTGATACAATCCTTTTATTTTTTTTTTAATTTCTGAAGTAGTATTTAATTGGTCTACATTTGTCTATACAACATATACAATACAGCAGAAATTGAAATAACTAACTTGTTCAACCGTTAAAACTTAAGGCCAATTTTTTCACTCGCAAACTAGAAGCAATTTTTTAATTATGGATAAATGCGAGGGGATCTAAAAAACTCGAATAGTTAAAAATAAATCTGTGTGTGTTTTTTTAAGAACCGATGTCAAATACCATCTCTCGGTGTAAGAACCCCATGATAGATGAGAAAAATTGAGTTTTCATACACACTATCGATAACATGAACGAAATTATCGACTTAGGCCCATCTTATACGTGCTTAAGATAAACTCCGATAATTTTCAGTCGGTGTTGGATTTAAAAAGTGAACTTTATTTTCTTCGTTTAATTATCTCTGGTTTATGAAAAAATATCGTCTGCATTAGCTATGCTTATTCGGGCTTAACTTTAATATCGCACTGAAAAAAATGGAACTAGTCAAAATAAGTTCTACAAGTGTCGGTTGAATTATTTGTAATGCTTAAACCGATATACATTTTATCTCAAAAAGCATTTAAACAAAAATGCATAACATAAAATGAAGTGAAATAATCATCATTCAACTCAATCAATTTCAACTTCCATCTCCCCAACTAACCACCAATTGAAATCTACAGGATTTTGAAAATTCAGTGAACCTTATTTTTAGCTTTTAATCATTTTTCATAATCATCAAGATAATTAAAATGCAGTAGGAAGGAAGTGTCTGAAAATAATTTCAATTCTCTTCGGAAGTTAATTACGATACGAACCAACTCACAAACTCATTAACGGAAGTGGTTCTTGGAACTTGGAAAATATTTATGATTTCACTTTACCTGAAAAGTTGTTGAAAAATAAATCACACACACAAAAACACTCTGGTGTATCTTTTATGTTTCCAAGTCACAACAAGGACTCACAGTACACAGTACCTATCTATTATAATTTCTCTAGAAAGATGTTCACGCTTTGTAAAAGAAGAATATTCCCTCCGGCTCCACAATATATTTTTTTTTTATTTTTAGTTTTTAAAGCTCTTGTTGAGTAAAAAAGATGATGACGTAAGGACACTTTTTTTATGTCAAGCTATCTAGTATATGTGTTCTATAGTGTTGGAAGTTGTGTTTTTTTTAATTTTTTTAAGGACTTTAGGAAACACATAAACTACAATGATTCGCAGTTACCTTGCCATTTTTCTCTTAGGAATTATTAAAGTAAAAGACAAATTAACTGTGGAAGCTTCGTTTTATGTTGAAAGCAACAACACACACTAAAACTCATAAAAACAGTTTTATTTTTTTGCTGCTGGCATAAAGTTTTCAATGATCGCGAAGGTAAAGTGATTTAATTTCATTACACTATCTGGAAGAATTTTTTCCGTTTCAGGGTTTGTTTGTTTTCGTAGAAATAAGAATGTGGTCCATGATTCTTGGAATTGAGGTTAAAATGGTAAAATGATACCTAGATATAAGGCAGTTACTTAAGAGATGGCAGTTTAAGGTTTAATGTCCCTGAACTTCCATACAAAATAAAGCTAAAAGGATTTTTTAATGCCTTCCACATGAGAAACGAGCAACGAATTGCAAATGGTCTCGAGTTGCAACCAAACAACAACATACGTTAAATTTCAAATTATTAAGATGAGATTCGAACAAATTGATTGATCCGGAAGTTTGTGGAATGTGTCTTGTTGTTGTAGATTCAGAGTTTAGGTTTGACATATTGAAGCTGTTTTAAGTGTAAAAAATATTTGGGGGATTTAATTGAAACAAGGGCGCGGTCTCAAAATGAAATAAGGCAGAAAATTAGCTATTATTAATTTGAATTAATGTGATTGTAAGGTTAAGTTAGGTGCAAGCCTAAGCGGTTGTGGTATTCATTTTTTTTAAATAATAACCACGATACGATGGGTTTTAGTTTTAAATGTGTTTGCAACCCACAAATCGTGTTAATATTATGTATTTCTAATGATTGACAGTATCACCTAGTAGGTTTGCTCTGGCTTTAT
Organism: Syrphus vitripennis; assembly: GCA_958431115.1. NCBI lineage: Eukaryota > Metazoa > Arthropoda > Insecta > Diptera > Syrphidae > Syrphus > Syrphus vitripennis. The sequence goes on along the minus strand of OY288109.1, from coordinate 75,821,871 downwards.
GTTCTGTTAACCACGCGGTCTTATTTAATTTGAAAAATGAAAAAAATTGTAAATGTACTTCGAACTAAAAGAATATAAGTGGAGTATGTCGTCATAAAGACCTAAAGTACGGTTGCATTACCCTTACCATATTCGATTCTATAAGTGAATTCTTTTCTAATGGAGCAAACACGGCAATAAATATAAAAGCATTGCGTTTTATCAGTGATTTCTGCTATAAATATATCTGAGGAATAATTACATTAGCTTTAACGTTGACGTTTACTCCCATAAAGATGTATGGCGAATCATTGTATCAATCTTTACTCTAACAAAGAAATCTGAGGAATCATTAAACGAGCTTTCACTCCAATAACATTATCTAAAGAATGCGTCATATCAAGGTTTACTCTAACAACGGTTTGTAAGAAATGAGTAATATCACTGATAATTTATGCTACATAAAATATCTAAAGAATTAATTATATCAGCATTTCCTCTAATAACTAATTTACTTTTATTCAGAACTAAAATATAAGCCCTACAGCTTAAAATAAGTCTTAATTTGTAAATGGTTAGCAAAATTAGCAATTTTATTTGGGGGTAATAGTGACGAAGACGAAGAAAGTGGCCTCACAAATGTCTGCAGCCTGAACAGTTGGCTTTTTTCCTTTATTGCAATTATGGACGGAGCAAAACAGTGGCCCAAAGTAGGGCAAATTTAAATAAAACAGCCGTTATTCGCAAACCGTAATGTTTCGGGATAAAAAAGCTACCAAATTCTGAAAGGTCATAAGCTGGCATCAGTCTGGACCATCCTTGAGATACCCTGTATATTGTTTTGTGGGCACTCGATCACAAAACGGATTTTTTTAAAATATTTTTTTAAAATATTTTTTTAACCAAAAATCACTATACCTGCCACATAGTTTTTTTGTGTCTTTTGGAAAATCTTTCTCAAAAATGGTCCACTGATTTTTAATTATAGCATTTTTTTGATAGTCTCAAAAACGGATTATTAGAATCAAAATCAAGTTTTTCATGCAATTAAAAATAAAAAAACTTAATTGAATTAAATTGAATTAATCAATACTATCTTTAATATTTTGGACCAAAATCTAAGTCAGTTTCAAACTATTCTTGACTGTTTTCATCAAACAAGAAGATATTTTCAAAAAATTGTCTGCAATTCGTTAAAATAAAAATAGTAATTCCTGCAAGAAAAACTTTATAATTATTTTAATATTAAATTTCAATTTAAAAGCTAAAACAATCCAAATTGATAATTCTCGACTGTAGATAAAAATATAATATTTCAAACGAAAAACACTTTTCCGTTTCTGTCAGTCTGTTTAAAGGATTGAAAAGTAAAGCAAAAAGAAACTTTTTGTTTAAGTTCATATTGCCCGTTGAAAGTTTTTCCATTTAATTATTTCTTTTGTTTTCCCGTTCTACATAATTCTAAAAAAAAAAAAGAAATCAATTTAAAAAACTGTTTTAAGGCGAAAGCACTAGAGGATTATAGAAAATGCATTTTGTTAAAGACTGTAAAAATTTAATTTAAAAGATAACAGGTAGGTAATTTGCCATTTTATTTCGACAACAAAAAAAAAAATAATGTTTTTTGATAAAAAAAAATACCTTGCCTTCTGAAGTAAATTTTCTACTTGACTAAAAAATTTCTTATTAAGAATTCTCTAAACATTAGGTACTTAGAAATCTACAACATAATTTTTGACAGGTACATAATAATGCGATGAAGGCAAAAAAGTGTCATGTCACAGACATCAAAGTTATTTCCCAAGGGCTCAGGTTTTCTCAAACTGAAACTGGAAACTTTATTTTTCTCCTTTAAAATATATACATATATATATATATTCTGATATTCTGTTCTTTGTTGTTTTCCCTTTGATTTGAAGTTGATTTGAAAAGGAAGTCAATATGGCTTATTTCTTGCCCAGCCTTTTTCATTTTTCATTTTTTATATTCCTTTTCTTATACAATTTCACCTCAATCACGCCTTCAATAAATCTGTAATTGCTCTTTGTTCTGTCTTTTGTTTTATAAATTATAATATACTCGTATATATATATATAGAGCCATGTTGTTTTATTTTAATATGAATTTTAAATAAATATCAAGGAAACAGTCATGTACATATTTCAATATGACTGGAGATTAGGGTGTACGTTATTCCTCTAGTTTATTTTCTTGGGATTTAACAACCTATAAATATATAAACAAAGGTCCATAAAAATGAGTTTTGAGAAAAAAAAAATATTACTGGAACTTTTGTTTTTGGTACAAGCATTAGAGAGTCATATAAAATTTGTTTAAAAGTTCAAGGTCAGTATTTTTGTTGCCTATACACACTTTTACAAAAAAAAAAAAAAATCTGGCAATTTATTGGAAGTTCTGGAAGGGGGAATATGCCAGTTTTGTTTATGATTTAGGCTACGAGGAACAAGCAAATGTAAATCCAAACCTGCTACAGATGTTTGTTATAAGTCAAAATATACCAAGTACGACTATAGGTACTACAAAACGTCAAAAGGTTTTGCGAAAAAAAAGTTGTCTCACAATGTTTGGACCGAAAACATTTCATTCAGGCCAGTCGACAGAGTCAAAAATGAAATTCAGAATTGCAAAATCCCTGGGTCATTTTTCATTGAAGCCTGGGCCCAGTGCATTCAAGAAATTGGTTTTGGTACATATTGAAATTGTCAAATTTTTCCAAAATCATTGGTGCGGTTTTGAGATATTTGACTTTGAAATTAGGATATTGCAACAAAAAAAAATTCACTATTTTGCTGAGAAAATTGTTTATATCATTGACTTAACATATATGAACTGCTAGGAGACAACTTCACGTTGGTTCCTCTTATGATTAAGCGCCAACAGCGCTAATTGATCAAAAGCGGACATTACCCGTAAGTTTTGATATTTGAATTTAACTTCAATGTCAAACAGTCTACTGTTACTTCAGTCTTGAGAGCAGCTATTTTTGATTATACAAAATCTGCTTTTTAAAATTAGTATATTTACAATTATATAAATAAAATTTTATATTTATGTAATTAAATAAATTAAATTTTTGAGTACTTTAACGTTTTAGTGTGCATTTTAAATTTAAAAAAAAATTCAGCCCTCATAGAATCCATAATTTTAAGAGTCGGCGCCCATTTCAATCAATCAAATTTACCGCTATAATGTCTTCTTTTGAATATTTGAATAAATTTGTATGATGGAAACTCATGCAATTATCATTTGTGGCGAATGGTATTTGCTGTTGATTTGATGGTTGGTGTCGCCACATTCACCACCAGATTTCAATGCTATTAGTTCGCCTCCATGTTGAGTTAATCCGTCTTGAATTAAAATGTATACAAAAAAATCTATAACAACATCGTGCTCTTCTTAGAAAATTGTGTTTTTCCTGCTTAGAAGACGAATGTTCCTTTATCTGCAACCACCTAGAGACGCTGATGAGAAGCAAAACAACCCGTATATAAAGCTCTTTACAAATCAAAATCAATTTTTAACGAAAAATATAGAATTATACATAACGCAAAACCAGCATCGCATTAATTTGCATAATATTATTCCAAGGAAATATCATCGCTCTGATGTGCTCTCTATATTCACAAAAATATAATGGAAATGGAATATGTCTGCCGCAAAAAGATATCTCAAATCCCTGTCGAACACACATGATGTCACACTGTAAATATTAAACAACCAAAAAAATACGCCAAACGAATAACAAATTATCCCGCTTGGGATTATTTTTTTTTATAAAAACAAAATATATCATTAACACCAATTTTATAACAGTAGGTACTCTGACATTTTGTTTATTATATTAAATATCCTTTCGCTTTAGCACTTCACGATCCGCTAACAGGATATTATGTATGAAATTCTTAAATCTACTATGAATTCGTTGTCCAATGGGATGTGAAATTTGTATTATTTTTATTTTTTATTCATACAGCTGCTGTTGCATAGCAAAGCAGACAACGACGACGACAACGACCGAAGAATAACAACGACACGCTTTATTTTTAGATGCAAATATTTGCGGATAGGGTATAGCTACTGCTATTTTGTATTTATTATTGGCCTGGATTGTGAAGTGTATCCTTGTTTTTTTTTTTTTTGAAAAGAATGCAAATCCAGTCATAGACTACATACATACATATATACCCCTATGTATATTCAAAGAAGCACTTTTCTGGAATATTTGCATATGAATTGAAATTAATCCGAAAATGCTATTAATGTTGGGAATTTTAATTCTACAATAAATATTTTATCCTTTAAAAATAGTAAGAAAAATAAAAGAGGAATGCCGACAGAAATTTAATGCTAATTGAGGGAGAAAATTCAAATATATTCCCCTGCGACGATAACGAAAAGTGGTGGGCAATCATCCGGTTAAGAATTTCCATATTGGAATATGTCATCATTTTGGGAATGAAATTTAATGTGTTGTGTCTTTGTGATTATATCGACTTTGTTGTAGTAAAAGTTAATGAGGGAGAAAAGCTTTGTCATCATGAAAATGATGATCAACCTACTTTTTTTTGTTCTCCTTATTCAAGGGCTTCCTTGTTGTTGATTCCCCACTTAGCTACTAATTTTCAATTGACATTGACAATCATTAAAACTTTGGTTGCACCACCTCTATGGTACTCAGCAATCTTCTGTCTGATTAAAATTGTCAGCAGACTTTTTGCTTGCTGTTTTTTTTTCTGTTTAAATCGATAAATTTATTGGTTTAATTTTAAATTACAACGAGAAAAAAAGTACAAATTAGTTTTATGTGGCATGACAATGTAGCCAATACATTTCGTATAATTTTAAGTAGATATTGGGAATTTTTGTATGGACACATCATAGGTTAGGCCGAGATATGAATTTCGGACAAAATACAATGGACGAAGTTTTCATATACTTTTTTGAAACTGCAGACAAAATTTAAAATTGTTTAAAAACTACTGAATGAAAAATAGTTGAAGACCGAACAAAAGTTCATAATAAAAAAAATCGATGTTTCTTCGATGCATCAATATTTTCGATAAATCGAATGAAAACGTCGACGTAGTAATAATATATGAGTAAACTCTTAAAAATAGAATAAAAACAAAATATGAGAATTTAAATGAGTACGGCCGATATTCACCGAGCACTTATAGGTTTATGAGACTCGTAACCCAAAAATCCCTTTTTCATTGGATCCTAAAAATTTCCTTTTTTCCATTTATCATAAAATACTAGATACCAAGGTGGATACCTATAGAATAAGAATTGAAGACTTGATATTTTATCATTTATTCAATAAATTTTAACACTTCAGCAGATATATTTTTTTTTATACTTCTGGATAGTCCAAATTCTGCTGGTTACATTTTAATCCTTTCCATTCCAATGGAAAAAGTCTCTTCCATATATCAAAACGTTCCAAAAACAGCCTTTCTTTCATTACCAACTCTTCTCCAATTTCCAAAAAGTTTTCTTTTTTCAAATCAAGTGGCTTCCAATTAATGTTTTTGAGATAATCATCTTTAGGATTATTTGGATTTCTATTTAAAAAACAGATATATTAAAATGAATATCGCATTTATCGATTATAACTTACCCAGTTTTAGCAAATTGTGTAACAATTCTTGTTAATCTCTCAACTGTCTTATCCTCAGGATCTTTTTTTGAGTATATTGGAGATATATATGAATTATGAACCAAATACCACAAATCATCATGATGAACTGATCCTTTAAACAAAAATTTAAAGATTACGTAGTTGAGAAAGAAAAAATTAAGATGTTTAAGTTTAAGATTCAAACCATAAGCAGTATCTCCAGGGTATAAAAAGTCACTAAAACGACCCTTGTATGAATATCTATAATAATAAACTGGGACATATCTCGCTGCCAAATGAGCAAATCTATGCACCGGGAAACCAACTATAGCATCACTGAAAAGCTAAAGAAATAAATTTTAGTTCACATCATCAAATTGATGTCTTATTCTATATCTACCTTTCCAAATGGTTCAAATGGAATATTACTACTCAATGTTTGATTTTGAAGATATTCACTTTTGAGAACATTGCTAATGTACTTGGAATTCTCAGTATTTCTTTCATATTTGAGAATTATTGGAGCCTGTGTTTCCCATTCTTCATTGAATTTTTTTGTAAGATTTTTGTCTTCCAACATAACTTTAAATAAGAATGCAGTATTTTTCTTTTTGTTATTGAAATTATTTGTTTTCCAAAATACTTACACTTTGCAATTCGCACAAATTCATCTTTTGTCATTCCAACTATGAGTGGAGTCTTTTGAAATCTTCCTTCCTGAAAGGCTTCAGTTGGATTTTCAGTTAGAAATCGTTCCTGGCCGTGGTCTTTTTCTAAAACTTGCAGCATATAATATCCAAGATTGTACAAATCAAGGAACGTATTTACAAATTTTTCAGCCGGTACCTATACATATATACATTATGTATATGACAGTTCAAACACCAAGATATTGCTTACTTTTCTTAAACATTTCATCATATCATCTGAATTGCTCGTAGGACAATTCACTAATTCAGCCTGCTTCTTAGCCAAGTCCATTTGATTTTCTGGGTATTTCTCCAAAGGTATCGCGGATGCACTCATAGCAATTCCTCTATGAAATAAGCATTTTGACATTGGGGAAACCATATGGAAGCCAACACTAACACTTCCTGCACTATAGCCAAGCAATGTCACAGAATTCGGATCGCCTCCAAAGTTTTTGATATGATCTTTAACCCAACGCAAGGCAACCACTTGATCTTTTAATCCAGCATTGCCAGGTGCATCTGCAGTTCCTGTTGCCAAGAATCCCAACGCACCCAAGCGGTAATTAATGGTAACCAACACTATATCGCGGTCCATTAAAAATTCGGGACCAGCAAAAGATTTGCTGAGTGCGGAAAATACATAAAATGCACCCGGATGAATGTAAACAACAACCGGCCTCAATACCTTTGGTTGAAGGTTTTTCGAATAGACATTTAGGCGAAGACAATCTTCAGAATTGTCAGTTGAATTGGAAGGCTGTTGGGGACACTGTGGTCCATCTTGAGTGGCATCGAAAATTTCCGGTTTCCATGGATCGACTGGTTTGGGGTTTACAAATCGCAAGTCTCCTACTGGATTTTCGGCATATCGGATGCCTCGAAAAGCATAGAAATAATCTTTCAATCGAGATTGTAAAATTACTCCATTAATAGCACCTAGACTTGTGGAAACTTCTATTGCAGTTGTTGAGGAGCCGATTATAACGACACTAAAAACGATCCAAAGAACTCTCATTGTAAGTAAAAACTAAATTGGAGTAGGTGAAGTGTTGAGCTTTTATTCAGAATCAAGTAATGCATCAGTTTAAATCACGTTTATAAACAATATTTACTTGATCTGCATGATTTTTTTTATTTTTTATTGCCAACAGAAAAACAAGATTGACCTGGTAGATACATTTTGCAAAGTCGTAGTCAAGAGGGGAATTTTCACTAGTTTGACTTTTTCCATTTTTATTTCTTGTAACTATATTTATTTTGAGCCAAGTTTTGTGATCATAGAAAAATGAAACAGATGCAAAAAAAAGTGGGTCTCGTTTTTAATCGTAAACACTGAAACAATATTCATCAAATTTTTAAGCTTTAATTAGCTTCGAAAATAACATTTCCACAAAACGGCTCTAACAAACTATGAATATTTTTCTATGAAAAATTGAGCTTTTTGGTATAAGCAAACATTTTAAAACCTGCCAAATCTATGATTTTGACGTTTTTTTTTTCTTAATTTTTTGTTTACTAATTTATTTAAGTATAATAAATTTAAATTGTCTTTGTTTAAGTAAAGGAATAAATATGAATTATTTTCACAAGAAACCTAGCTCCGTAACTCAATAACTAAAAAAGAGAAAATTACGATCCGCCCTTATGTACATACATAGGTACATACATATGTATATAAATTATGAATACTTTGATAATTTTTTTTTTTCATTTAAAATTTTTTTTAAGAGTTGCGATTTCACTAATATTTATTAAACAAAATATCGGTGGTGCATGTTACTGACATTCATTGAACTTTCTTTTATAGGATTCATTAAAAGCCAAAGTTTGAATTTTACCTTTAACTAAATGTCAAAAAGATTTTAAACAGTTAAAAATTTAATTCTCAACAATTTTTAAAATCGTATTAAATCAACACAAATTTTGTGACATTTTAATTAAATTGCTTACACAATAAGAATTAAATAAGTACGTTTTCATATATTCGTACTCTTTCTCTTTCGTACTCTAAAGTCTGGATCTCTAGCTCTGCCTAGTTCTATTTAATTCATTCAACAATAAAACACTCGTAAAATTATTAAGTAAAGAAGGTGTTCGAAAGGTAACTTTTGGTAAAAAAAGGACTATTCATTAACTTTGTCCATTTAATTTCACAAACATTATATATTTTTAGGGGATACCCAAGCTCCAAACTCATTAGGTACCAACCGAAGCAAACATAAAAACCAATTTAAATCGACAAGATGTAATTGTCTATGAATATTTCATTATTTTGGGATTCACTTTTTTTGTTGTATTTCGAGTTTGAGTTTCCTCTCAAAACATTATTATAAAAACTGAGCACCTTTTTTTAACTCCCCATTTTTAAAAATAGAACTTTCAATTTCACTCGTGATAAAATTCAACTCAAATTAAAATGAATCTATTGATATAGATGGGAATTTTGGGGGAAAATGAGTTCAAATATATACGTTCGGAAAAAACGGCTTAACGCGCGATTATCTTCAAAATTTACATTGCGTGTCTGAAATAATTTTTGCAATAAAGTGTCTCTCTTAGATAATAATTTAAGTGACAATTGAGCGATTAAAATCGGCTGAAGCACAATTGTAGCTTTCTAGTCATAATACAAACATTTTGGTGTTCTTATTTTACATCTCCTCTCAACGTGTCATATGTAATTCTAAATTCCCCTCCCAATCTGAATGAAATATTATATTGTTTACCGCCTTGTTTACGTGTTCTCAATTTTTTAATTATCTTATTCTTTTTTTATTCTTTATATATTTTAAAGTAAGACTCATTAAAATTCCTATAACACACTGCTGATTCTCTTTCTTGGAAGTAAATCAATTAAATACGTATACCTATCTTGGGGATTCCCTGGAAATAATCAGATTACTATAATACACCAACATGTTTTATATTTTTTTAAATAAAAATAAAAATGTAAGCTTAGCGACTTAACACCATTGTTGTTCTATATATTACACTGTGTAACTTTGAAAAATAACTTTTGCAGTGAACTAATAAAGTTTTTAGGTATTACAGCATTTAAAAACGTTCATATACGTATGTTCATTTTAAAGTAACGAGTATTATCGAAAAACTGTTTTCTAATGTTTCTAGTCTTCAACAATTTTAACTCGTATAATTTTAGATCGTTTAACAGGGTCGAAAAGAGGAGTTTAAAGGTTTTTTTAAGGCACACTATTTATATATATTTATAGAATTAAAATAAAAGTATAGTTTTTGAAAAATTATAAAAGGCAGAGGATTTTTTGTTGCAAAACCGTAATTGTCAAATATTATGATTTGAATAGAAAAATGGATAAAATTTAAATACAAAATGCCGCTACCGCAAGTATAGTGCGCAGGCCGCACAATACTGACAACAAAAAAGTTTTTTTAATCCGTATCTCGAGACACAAGAAGTTTATAAGCATTCTTTTAATATAAAATTTAATTTAATATTTTTGAAAACTAAAAAAATTGTGTTTTGAGAATTTTGACATGCAATAAGTTGAACTTTTTAAAATGTTTTGTATAACCAACATTCGAAATTCTTCGAACTAAGACAGTGCGTATTTTTATTATTATTTATAAATATTTAAAATAGTCTTAAAAATATATATTAAAAATCTAAAATGAAAAAAATGGGTCCATAAAAGGTACTGCTAAGTACCTCCCATTTTTTGTAACATTTTCAAAATGTAGTCAAAATTCAATAAAATTGCTGAATTTTTTCCATACAAATCTGTGAGCCGGTTTTGAGCAAATAAAGATCTTCAAAAAAAAAAAAACCAACAAAATTTTTTTGGTAGGTATCGTTGTACCTGCTGTTAATATACATTCAAGGTCCTTTTGGTACCCCTTTAAATGTTGTATATGGCCACACTTTTTGCCGCGTTTTATATATGCGACTGTTATTAAAATCTAAAAATATGTAGGTAGACATGGAATTAAGTTTACATCTATAACAAATTGTTAACGGTTATAAATTTGAAACAAAGCATATACCTTCTATAAATCGAGACTGTTGGTGGGCTTATATAAAGTGATTAATTACTAAGATTATTGTTTTCGTCAAAAACACGCCTGATAGTGATATTTAAATCTCATAAATCATCATATACATATGTACTCGAAATGTATGAATAAGTATTTCATAAAGCAGTTAAAATAAGAAAAAAATTCAGAACCACGTTCTTGTTTTATTCATCTCTTAAGGTCTTATTAACTATAAGAGTATTATAAAGGAATTTCCATAGATGATGAATTACGGACAAAAGAAAAAACCAAATATCATAGAATTTCTATTCCTATAAGCTTTATTTTATAAATGTAACTTTACGCAAAGTGTATAAGCAATTTAGGATGTGTTTCTTTCATGCCATTTTTTCTTATATGATGAAATATATCCATAGATAATCTTCTACAAAGAAAATAAAAGAACAAGAATAAGAAAAACAGAAAGAATAATATTTTTTTTCTTTCAAATTCCCTTCATAATAAAATAAATCAAAAGAGATATTTTGAAGATTATCCTAAGCGAACATTATACTTAAAGTTTTAATAAAATGTCATAAACAAACACCTAACCTGTTTGAAATTGAAGAAGTTTAAATTTATTTCCCAAAGGATTTATTAAGGGTTTTAGGTCATAAAATGGATCAGGAGTATAAATTTCTATACAGTGGTCGTCAAAAAGGTATTACATAAAATACAAAATGTATATTATATGTATATGTAATATGTATGTTTATAAATAAAGACATTCTCCAGAAGATTATTTCAAAAAATAAATTAAATAAAAGTAACATCAAATATCGGAATAACTTTACGGAAATTGATGGATTTTGGTAAAATTAAAGTGTTGGTGAGTCTGAATCCAGAACCTTTGCGTTAAGTTCTGAATGTTAAACTAAACTTTGAATTTATTCATTTTATTTTAAACTAATTTTAAATGGTCTCCACAATAATTCAACCTACAAAAAAGTATTTGGAAATACTGGAGAAGTGGAAATCATTAATTCTGTGAATTATTTTATTTTCTCACCCGAAACAGAATATCCATTTTGAGTGTGAAAATAAATAATCGCTCGACTTTTGTATTTTTAATTCACATTTGGCTTCAAATAACACAAAATTCATGAATTATTTCTTTAAATTTTCACATTGCAAATTTTCGAAATGGAAAATCAATTTTCAATTTCGTAATAGAAACTTCGCTGGACTCTAATATATTTTAAATTTTCACGCTACATTTCTATTAAAAATACATATTTAGTTCACGTAGCAAATTGTTCTTCCCCTGGTTATATATTTTTATCTTCTCGGCCAAAGGGAATATCAATTTTGAGTGGGTAAAAAATACAAAATTCACGCGATATGTATACTTTTAATTTTCACGTACACCTAAACAAACTTACTTTCGACACCTAAAATGTTTGTCTTAAAATGCCAACCGATGAACCTGCATTGTGTCGCTTTACTAAAAAAAAACCTCTATTGTTGATTGGATTACTATAGATATATTTTTATAGAATAGAATGAGAATATTTTCTAAATTAAGTTAATCAACCCCCACCTTGACTATAAGGATAATCCTTATCCCTATGAAAACCTTCCTTTATATCCGGAGGCTTTTAATCAGACCCTTTACCCCCGTCTTTCACAATAACTTATTGCCTCTTTTTTCATTACGCCGAACAGAAAGAGATCTGAATCGTTTATTAGTTATTTTGTAAATCACGTTTCACGTCTTTCTTTACGTCGATCTCATTACAAGCTTCATTGTACCAAAATCAAGTTCTAGAGATTTTGAGTTGATATCTTTTTTTCCTGTTTCCTTTTGCCATTGTTTTGTTTCTTTTATACCCAGGGAACACAGTATTACCAAACCACAATATATATATTGTGATGGACAGCGCGGGGAAGGAAAAGGGAATTAAGTCAAATTATATATATGTACCTACTTGATTTTTGATGTTTATAATTTTGTTCACTTTATTCGTCCTTGAGAAAGAAGGCCTTTTATACAAGTTGATATAATATAGCGTTGATAAGCTGCTTTCAGATGCTGAAACGAAAGAATTACTAATTTTAAGCAGAACATTAAAATGGATTTTAGGGAAAATATTTTCGGATATTGTTTGATACCATTAAACGGTTCTTGCTGATTTATGTATTCACTTTATATATTCCTCGTTAACATGATCTTATAGCATTTTCGTATAATCACAACAAAAGCAGCTTTGGTAAGATAAAATTGTCGATGGGAAATAGTGTAAAAATAGTATTAAAAAATCAATATTTATCCCGATATACACGTACCTATGTACGTTTGAACAGAATGAAAATGCAATATTTAAGTAAAATGGCAAAGCAGCGTTGAAAACCTTCATGAATACGAATAAGCCCTTTAGTGTTTTTTTTTTCTCCCTCGAAATGATTACTTGCGAACTGATGTGTTCTCAAAACGTAGGTACATATCAATTTGCATCAGGATTTAAATTGAAATAGCTTTAATTACATATGTCAGAAGTGGGATAAATGAGCAAAATTTGGCATTGACTTTATCACGTGTATGTGATCGATTTGCAGGAAACACATTAGCAAATTAACTTTGAGGGATTTCACACAAATCTAAAAAAAAAGTAGGGGGCGGGGTATTTTTTCTCTCTTTTCGTTTTTTCAAAAAATAATTCTTTACATATCAAATTTTTAAATAATTTGTATGTAAGTTTTTTTTTTAAGTATTTAATAATATTATGTAGACTTAAAAATATAATATACAAAAAATAAATTTTTGGTTATTTTGATTCAACGTTATTAAGATTTGATAGAACTGTTTCATAAAAACGTATGTAAGTATTATAACATATTATTAGAAATCTTATTAAAAATGACAACACAAATACTACTACAGATTAATTGGATTGATTTAATGAAAACTTATTGAAATTTAATGAAGATTTTTAAAAAGTTTAATATCTTAATCTTTACAAGGCAAAGACGTGATTTATTTTAATTATTTTCTATTGTGAATTGGCACAGAGGTAGAGTGTTTGGCTAGGAATCGGAAGCTCCCAGGTTCAATACTTAGAGAATAAAGAACTGACATTTGTAAAAGTAAAAAAATTAAATATCAATTTAATATTTATATAATTATGTATTTATATTGCTTGCTGTCATTTTTAATTGGTCAAAAAGATTTTCTCTATTGTTTTAATACGATAATCGGCTAGTTTGTCTTCTTATTTATGATTCTTTTTTGACTGATACAGGTTTTTTTTATCAAAATTGTTGGAGCCATTTTTCAGGAAAAAAATCTGTTCTCCTTTAGCTAATCACTTTATAAACCAGACGTTCAAAATTTGAATAAAATCGCTTCATCAGTTACACAGACTAGATCGAAGCACAACAGACCGATTGATTTTATTCATACATATATGTATGTAAATATTATTTTCAATTCAATTTTATTTCCAATGATGAAAAGATTACATTTTAAAGCAATTAACTTCAAAATAACAACAAATATCTGATGCCGAAATATTTAAAAACTATCATTGCAATATATGTATAGGTATACTCAATATTCATTGGGGTGGTCCTTGTTTAAAAAAAAAATGAATTTTGATTCTCCAAAGCACTTATTCGATTAGAAATAATTTTTGTTTTAAAAAGTCGCCAATTTTCATGTCAAATAGAAGTTTCTTAGGTTTTCGGTTTCCAGCATTTTGTATTCATAAATTTTAAAATGAAAAACACCAAAAAAAAACATAAGAAACCACATTTTTAGCATCAAAATAAAGGAGCACCCTAATATTATTATAGTTATACAATATACCTAGTCAATAAGCTCATGTTGTGAACTGGACATATGTATGTATTTATTGGGTATGGAACAGCAACGATGAAAATCACTCAGTATATTGCTAATAATCTACTTTCTAGAATCCGGGACATTGAGGTCAGTATGAGTGACAGCAATTTTCTACCCTTGGCAATAGTCTGTTAGTACTTGTACTGTATATGCCTGTTTACCAATACGGTGTATATGCATCAGTGCATAAAGTGATGAATAAATAATCCAATAATCTCGTATATACAAAAGTATGTATGTATATTCTATAGCCTCCTCGACATCAAAACCTAGTCGACAACGGAATTGCGTGTAAATTGAAATTGGATGCCTTTGGTTTTAAATCAACCTAAAGGACATAGATTTAAAATTATGTGTTTTTTTTACCATACAAATTGTATTTTTTTTTTTGATGTTTGAAACGACCTCCAGGTGTAATAAAAACATGCACACGATTAACTCGTTTCCACTAATGCAAATTTGATTGCTTTAAATTTTAAAAGAAAATAAATGAAAATTTAATTAAATATTTGAAATTGATACGTGGGCGAACTTGGTTACTACATGATTTTTCAGAATTAAAGAAATTATTAAACTATCGAATTTTGAAAATAAGTAGGTAGTTTATTGCAGTCCAGTAAAAAAATCTTGCGCTGCGGAAAAATTCCATTGTTTTTAAACAAGGGAGAAGAAGAGCAAAAAGAAGAATAATAAACACGGCTTTCAAAAATTAAGATATGCTTTCGAATTGAATGGAAAAAATCAAAGTTTATTAGCGTAGAAATTATTTTTTTAACTACATTTTCGGTTCAGTCACCAGTCACGTGCCAATGCAACCAGTTTTCTTGATCAAGAGTCAAAAACGCAGAAACTAAAATACTCGAAAGTTTCATTAAAGCAATGAACGTAGAATTTTATTTACCAATTTAACATTAATCTCAACAACCATAAAACACTATGATGTTTTATTGAATTGTTTATTTAGAAGATAATAAGAAAAGTGGGTTTGGCACTTGGTAGTGGAGCAAACTATTTCCTAAAAACAAAGATCTAAGAAAATCATGTGTGGTAGTGGGCAGATTTTAGTAAAATAATTTTTTTACCGTTTTTTTTACTTATTATAACAAATTATGAAAATTTTATTTAAATCGTTGAAGCCGTTTTCGAGAAAAAAAAAGTGAATCCAAACCCCTAAAATCCCGCCTATTACAAGGGGAAGGAGGTGGAAAAAGGATATATAGGTTCTTCTTTAGGTACATTTTACAAAGTCCACATAATGCAAAGGGGCACACATTATATATCGTTTGAAGGGTATTCGCCCACAGAAGTGCAAAATTTTCAAATTATTTTAATATTTAATTTTTGTCATGGTAAATTGTTTAAAATAACAAAATGAAATTATCATGATGCATTGTTCTAATAAAATTGTTAACTAATTGGTAATTAGGAAACGAAATCTTTTGTCCATATAACAGGACTAAACAATCTTGCACTCAGGCAGTCAGCCTAAATATAATTTAGTTAGTTGTTAAAACCTAATTTCTTTTGTATACTAATACCTATGTACTGATTTTGTTGGTCATCATATAAAATTACTTTTCTAAAGCTTAAAATTCCTTTACAAAACCTTATATTTTCCCATTCAAATTCTTTAGACCCAAAAAAAAATGCTTACTTCTATCACTCTCTTCTATTGGAACGTTTCCAACAAAAAAAAAATTATTTTACTGCCACAGAGAAAACCGTAGAAGAAAAAACTTTCATACTCCATTCTTCAATATTTGTTTTTGTGAAGGCAAAAAAAAACTTAAATAAATGGAAATTCACACAAATAGAATGAAAAAATGTAGGACGATTTGCATAATCCTAAATTCATTACTATGACAGACTTGGTTTTGTTTAGAAACCAACGAGTAAAAAATGTTCAGTGATTATGTTTTCTCTATCGTATACAAGTCGTGAAACAAATTTCAATGATATACATTTTATGCCAACAATTCAGAACTTATATAAAATCATCATTTTGTGGGTTTTTAATATTTTATTTTATGAATAGTAAATAGGTAAAGTACCTATATTAAATTTAATTAATGTCGCGTCATATATGTAGCTAGTTAGTGATTTAGTGATAGGAATGAAGTGGAATTATAGTTTGCCATATCCGAAAGGCTAAGGTAGAACTGTAATCGTCGAACGTGGTAGGAAGCTAATGTCAAAACCGGACGAAAATTAGCTTTCCGAACACTCAAGTGGAGAAGTCAGAAATATTATATGCTTCCACCATTTTGATTTTCGTATCTATCTCTCAATTCACTTTCGCAGGAGCGGCCGATGAGCGCTCTTGCTATCGATAGCGAAAGTTAACGAAGCCTAACGAAAGCCTGATCGCAATAATGGCCGCGTTATATAAATTCCTCGTATTCGCTTCGTTTCTTAAGACCACTTCAGCTGACGTTCGACGATTATAGTTCTACCTTAAGATGAGAGTCACTCGATAATATAGGTAAACTTTGGGATTTTTCACAACAGGCCGTATCTCTGTTGCAAGGTTTTTGTTATTATAATCCGAACACAGATTTATTCCATCACCTCAGTTTTATTTTTGAAATGTTCCCGTTAGGAAATTCAAAAACATTTAAACTAGATTTTAAAGAAAAAACTGCCATTTGTTAGAATTATTCAATTTTTTTTTGAAAGAATTCCAAAGAATTTAGCCCAAAAAAAAAATTTAGTTTAAAATGTCATTCTTTCCTAAATTTAATTTAGTGTTTTGCAATACGTTTTGAATAGACTTCACAATTCTTGCAACCATTTGCCCAATTTCAAGTTTTTTTTTCCAATATTTTGTGTGGTGGCTTTTTAAGAAAGTAAAGTATTTTTTTTTTTCATAAATCTAAATTGTGTTGTCTACGGCATTTTATATTTCATATACAAATTTTCCACTTGACTTAATAAATATATTTCACATTTCATTGCGTTTAAATGGTTTATGAAACATCATTGCCAAATGAATTGAAAAATTATGTGTCTACTCTGCATAATTTATATTTTAAAAGTATACACTATACGATAGGTATGTACTGTACGTGCATACATATAATAATATATGCATATTAGTTCACTTGTCTGTCGTCAGGATTTTCAAAATTAAAAATATTGAGTCTAATTTATTTAAGCGTATATCTCGTTTATTGAGGAAAAAACTTACAATATCATTTCTTTTGAGATTTAAAATCTTTAATTTCTTCTAACCAATACTCCGTATCCAGTAACTTCAGGGTTAAAAACACAAAAAGATTTTGCCACTATAAAAACACCAAATGGCAGATACTTAAAAAAAAAACTTTTCACATTAAGTATGTTTGTATGTACTTAAGTTTGCTAAAACTTTTTCTAAAGTCAAGGAAATATATACAAACCGCTCTGTTCAATATAAATTAATTACAGTTTATCCTTTCGCTTTCCGAACCTTCTTTGTTATAATATTATTGCTTGTCATTTGCCGTCACAGCTTGCTGTGCATTATAGTCTGGCTTCGAAAAATTACGAACCTTCGAAGTAAAAGGAAATAACAATTTTTAAAAAACTTAAATTTGTTTGTGTTTTTTTGACATTTAAAATAATTACACAAAACTTAGCAAATACTAGATACCTAGACACATTGCATACAGATCGCGTTTGTCTATAAAGGCCACGAATTTGAAACGATGAGGAAGCTCGAATAATTCTGTGTATTCTTAAAAACCACAATGTTTTAAAAAAATATATATATATTGCAGGTGGTAAAAGCTCTTGAGCTAAGAGCAATATTTTAGGAAAAAGTTTATTAAAACCAGAAAAATTGTCTCTCCAATGTATGGAATAAAAATACCTGAACTCATCATTGAAGCAAACCCTTAACTTTGACGATATTGTCCCAGTAGAACCTGAAAACATTTCAGCACCGTACAAAAATTTGAGAGTCAAAGAGACCTTTAGGGGTGTGCCAACAAACATCAATCCTGACCTCCTATTCCTTCTAGCATTGCATAATTTATAAGACTCTAGGTCTTACTGGAATTTTATGTATGTATATGATGTTTCTTTTATTTATTGGACAAGACGAGAGTAACTAAAAAAGCGCAAAAGAAATTGCATCGTGAAGGTCATTTAAAAATACGGAAAAAAGAATTCGTCCTGACATGGATCCACAAGGAACTCCTGGAGTAATTTATAATTAAATCCGATTGACAATTTTAAATTACAGGCACTATAAGAGAAAAGAATTATCGATTGGGTTTGTAGCAAAGACGATTATGGTTCACATTATCGAAAGCCCTCTTAAAATGCAAAAGTAAAAATAACAAATGTCAAAAATGTATGTTTGCTAAATTGTGTGCGACTTTTTTTTAAACCAATTGCAATGACTTTTTGACAATCATATGTCAAAAAAGGTATGTTTGTCCACATTTTTGTATATGAAGCTTTTATGCGTTTTCAGCTGCAATTTATGAAGAAGAAAAAATATGATACTAATTCGAACTAGTTTTACTTGACAAATTTCAGTAAAATATTCTATGATACATATTAGTTTATAAAGTATTATTATCCTAATACTTTAAAACAGGTTGTTTAATATATTGTGCCGTTTGTTTTATCCGAAAATGCTACAATTCCCCCGGGACTATTTCTTCCTTAAATTTTACCCTACCAAAGCTCAAAAACAATTATAGTTAAGAATAAAAACCGAATAGCCACATTTACTGGTTTAATTAAGTTAAACAGCTTCTCCAGCTGTTGTTTTTTATGTTTGCTCTAAGCTTTTTTTTATCAAAAAATAAATGTCATTTTCAAGTAAATAACTAAACAGATTTAACTGTCGGTTCTGAACCAAGAATAAGATTAAAATCTTTAGTTGAAAAATAAATTAATCCTTTTGCATCTTTCGCCATTTTGGTGTTGATTGTAGACTGAAACAAAGGAAAGACTCTACTTAGTTTCGTTTGATTTATCTAAACTTAACAATCCATGCACTCGTTCTAAATGAAAAAGAAAAAAATCCAATTATTGGAGCTGGCTAGTTGTTGTCTTTTTAAAAACATTCTATGTATGTTCTATGAGAAAGTAGTTTCTCAGGCTACAAGCTACACATGCCTGTTTGGTAAATTCATCGGGTACATTATTTTAATTTCGATAACGACATTGCTTACAATGTCATGCTTTAGCTTCTTTCAAGCCGAAAGTTTCTATCATTTACCTAATTTTTGAATTAAGGTTTTTTTGAGGGCATAGATTTTGAAAAATTAATTTTCAAACTCAAAATTGAGAAATGTCCGGTTTTCAGAGTTTAACTCTAAATTGATTAGAGCTTATCAAACATTGAACATAAGTTGAACTTAATAACGTAACTTTTTGAAAAAAAAAAATCTGTTTAAAAAAAAATCAATTTTTTTTCCTTTTTAGTTCATGATTTTGGGAAATCTTCCAAAAAAAATTATTGTATTTATTTATTATCAAAAATAATGAGTTATTGCTAAAGGCAACAAAAAATTGAGTTTTTTTTTTTTTTTTTTTTTGAAAGCATGGAAAAGGCAGTTCCTCAATTATAATTTACGCAGAAAAAACCTGAAAAATTCTCACAATTAATCTTCTTACCTCTTTGAATTCCATATATTTCACGCTTTAATGCCTTCTGTCAGATTCTGAATTAATTTTACTGTGGTTTTTTGGTCCCTAGATTGCAAAAAAAAATATCAATAAAATGTCAAAAGTTTTTAACATCAGATGCTTAATTATTGTCTTGTTCAACTTTTCCACTCAATCAACTTCCATATAATTTATGTCACTTGATCTACCTATGTACATTATGTATGTACTTGGAATAATTTTTCTTCAAGGACCGTACTTGAATTATGTCAACCGTGTAATACATTTTATGTTATTATAGTCTTTTCATTGACTTGGTGTTTTGTTTATACATATAAGAGTGTTCTTATAACGTATCTACTATAAAAATTCAGAAATATGATAAGGAAGATACACTATATAGTATTTTTGTTCTTTCATATGGTAACTTTTGTAATTACATTTTACGATTTACCTGTATTAGATAATCTACCTTCTAATACCAAAATTAGTTTTGTTTCAAATGAACTTTATTTATGTAAGCCTCTCATATAAAGTTAGCAAACAACAAACAATGTACATAACATTATACCTATATAAACTTCCGGATATGTGGATATAAGATTACTTTTAGGAACACACCCTTAAGAAATAAGATTGATTAGTCTTGTTAGTGAAGAGCTCCGACTAAGATTATTGTGACTAGAACTTTAAATACAATTAACATGGTGCATGTAAAAAAATCAAAAGTTGTTCTTCCGATTGTTCTCGTTAATTGAATTTATTATGTTACTTCCTTACTTTGCTTAAACCTTAAATGTATTCATAGTCCAGTACATAAAACTTGTGGAGCAGCTCCGATTTTCATGATTATTTTGCTTAATATTTGTTTTTAAACTTGCATTATTCAAATTCCGAAACTATCTGGAAAAGGGAAGCTATTGCTTGCATAGAGAAAAAAAAAATAAAATAGATGAAAAACTACAAGTTTTCTCTATGATTTTCATCACAGAAGGAGGTATTATTATAACAACGAAGAAAATCTTATTGAAAAATATATACAAATTGCCTCCGTAAAAAATTGACATTTTTTTTTAAATCTTATTAGTTTGATATTCAGTTTTATTATTTTTTTCAAGTTCATTTTTTTTTTTTATCTGAATATTGAACCTGAGGCCTTTCGCTTCCCAGTTGAGCACTTTGTTTCTGTACCAATTTGCAGTGGAAAATGCCAATGCTACAATCCAAAAGAACGAACTCGTATTTTTAATTGTAAGGATTGAACTTTAATAAGTAAACTTTTTAAAATAATAAGTTTTTCATATTATTGATATACATTTTAATGGGTAAAATAGGAAAAACTTAATTAATTTCAATAAGTTTGTCTTCATTTAATCAATTCAATGTGTCTATAGAAAAAGATAAACTAGGTCGTTGCTTTTAAAAAGACTACCTATATATAGTACAATAGCTCAATACATATTTGAATCTTATTGTTTATTAATAGTCTTTTTCTTTGTGTTGGACTTGAAGCCTTGTTTTTAGTTAAGAAATACAAAAATTAGTAAGGGTTAAGTTGTGCAACATGACACAAAGAAGTTATGCAGGGTGATTTGTATTAGATAAAAAAAAATATAGAACGTGTGTTTAGATTAAATCAAAACAACAAAAAAAACTCTTTGGACGGATGGTTTATTTCTCCTCTTTTAGAAAGAAGAAAAGAAATCTTTAAAAGTAGACACAATCTTATTAAGAAACAATGAATTGTTGTACAATAAAAATAATTAATCTAATCAATTTAGAGTTACAAAAATAAAGTTGTTTGCATTAATAGCTTGAAATTATTTTCTCTTAATATTATTATTGATTTCTTTTAAAAGTAGTTTCATTTTTTTTGAAAAAATTGAGAACTTCATAAACTACTTAATTTCAAAATATTTTTCACTTGTCTTTACATCATACATATATCTGTGATACCGTTTTACCCTCACTTTACATCGAGCTAGAGTCTAAACTGGTGCACCAATTTGCTTCAAATTAGGTATTCAAATGAATGATTATAATATTTTGATTAGCTTATTTCATAATAAACAGCTACCACTATCAAATTCGTAAGTAAAATTCGGATTAAAATTAAAAAATATGAAATGCAATAATCAAGGATTAATGACAACCATCTGTGAACATCAAGCCCCTGAGCCTACCAAATTTCTTTAATTACCGCTAAGAATTGGATTGACAAATGATTTTTGTCAACAAAATTCAAACAAACGAATCACTTGGACTCTGGAGCGGTGGCGACAACGGTTATAATGGATGGTTGTTATAAACATCCATACTCCAAAGATAAAGAAGGATTTATTAAATTAATTAGATTATCTTTTATAAAAGGTTTTGTTTATTTTGTTAGCCTTTTGCCATTATTTTTCAAGATTAAAATAAAAGAATTTTAATACTTTGTTGATTTGTGTGTAAATAAACGGCAGACCACGGGAATTACTTTCAAAAATCAGTAATAAACCCTTTAATACTAAGCAAACTCAAAACTAAAAATTCTTTCGAAATCAAATAGAGATTTTTTGTTTGTTTCATAATGTAGATTCCTAATTGAATTATTTTAATGAAATGAACAAAATGAAATAATACAAAATACAAAACAGCTATTACATACATTAATTATTATTACTACATTTATTACATTTTTAATAGAATCAACTAGACTAAGTATTACATACTTAGAAATTAAGTCAAAAACATATGTTCTTTGAAATGAAGTAGGCTGAATTAATGCCAAATTCTTTTACAAACAAAATGTTAATACTTTAAATCATATTTAATTGAAACACCTCCAGAAATGTAACTCCTATTAGATTTTGAAATACTTTCTACGTGCCCAGGTGTGTTTTACTAATTTCTTTATACGATAAATCTTACAATAAAGCTGTACGTGCTATAAGAAACAATACAATATTTTAGTCGACACACATGTTGTGGCAAATAAAAAAACAAAGATTTCAATTCCTCGAGAAGAGAAGAACTCGTTAAATGGAATTGTTCTATAGCGCCACTTATTACAATCTTATTGTTTTAAGAAGAAAAGTATTCAAATTTCATCTCTTCTTAAAAAAAAAATGTTTTTTAGTGCTTCGTTGTTTGGTTTGGTGCATGTATTGTATGTATATCGTATATCCCCACCAAAAATTATCTATGTACCTCCTTACAATAAGTGGCATCCTTTCTCTTTCAAAAACAAAAAGGAAATTCTATAAATTTCATTAACAACATGCTACCTATTATGTGATACGCACTTTGGAGCGAAATTGTTTTAAAGCTATCTTTTTAAATTAAATACAAAACATTTTGTGATTGAAAAATTGTCCAGTTAACGATAAACCAAATTTTAGAAAAAACAATGAATGCGCCAATGTTTTTAAGGGAACTCAAAGGTCAATTGCACCAAAATTGCTAAAAATCTATTTGGGTTGTATGAATTAAGTCCTCCGCAGAATATAATCTATATACTTAGAAGTTGTTATCACCATACAAATGTATCCTACTTTGACTCTCTCTACACGTCGTTATCCATTATATTGAAATTAAATATATGTACATATATTCGTATAGTAATAATTTTTCAATTATGGTTCTGTTTTTAAATCTGTTGTTTCTTTGTCCAATATCCTTTTAAGCATATTTTTTTCTTTTACAGCATACATATGTACCGTTTTTTAGGGCATATTACACACGCTTTAAACTGATTAAGTTCTTGTTATATAGGTGTTCTACGTTAACAATTATTCAAACCTGGAAAATAAAATTGTTATTAAGTTTTAAAAAAAATATTATGAAAGCGAACTAAACGGTTTATGTTATCCGTCAATATCTTTCCTCTGGTCAAACTCCTTCATATTACCCTTAAGACGATAAGGATACTTATAATATCATAAGAACATTACAATACAAAAGAAGGCAATTAAACTTAAATCTGACAGCCAAAAAAAATGCTCACATAAAACAAACCTAAGTCTTGTCACAATTTAATTAGTCTTGTTTATTATCTTGTCAGAAAACACTATACCTTACTGTGATTTCTTTTGTTTTGTGTAAGCTACATAATATGTACACATATATGTAAGCATATGTACTTTTATTTTGTCCACATGAAAGCACACTATATACATACAGATACACACTGAAGTGCTTTAAGTAGTGTTTCTTAATTAAGAGAAAATGACTCTTTACGGTTTCTTCTATTAAGGCAAAAATAAATCATGTTCCAACTTACACAAAAAAATATATAAATTTATCTTCAGGACAGCCAACTGGGTGACTATCAAAGAAATTGGGCCATATTCATAGTCGTCTGATAAGTTGTTTCTTTGTCTCTTCTAAGCTAATCTGGAGTTTATGTTATTCATAGACAAAAGATAAACTGCAGCTCAATCCTTAGAAACGGTTGACACTTTGACTAAGTTGTTTTTTCTATCTGTCAAAAAAATGGATTGGATTTCAATGGATTGGGAAGAGAAAATGTATTTTTTAGTTCAATTACACAGCGTGCTACGGTTGTGATTCTACATCTTTTTATTTAATTGGTATTTGCTTTGGTGAACCACAAATAATAATAAGCTGAAATGTATTGTTTGTATTGTTTAGGTCTTGACACATTGAACAAACCACATTAGTGGTTTAAGAAGAAATATTTGAATTGTTTTTTTCCTGAAAACCGTTTGTTTTCATAAATATGATTTAACATCATGAATAAAATATAAACCAGCTTAAAAAAAAATAATAAGAAAAAAAAAATAAATATTAAAGCAGTTAATCAAACTTCAAAACAATTAAACGAAGTAGCTGTAAGTTAAACAAACAATTATGGCAACAGCGAAGTCCTTACCTCCCCTACGCATATAATGAATTTTTAAAGATCGCGAACCGCTGTTATGAGTTCTACGTTTGCCTACTTTAAACTTTTACTCCCTTGTATTACATCTTTGGTTCACTCAAGCATAGTTATTCTTCACTCAATCGCACACCTAAATATTTGATATTTGATTTTTCTGATTTTAATTTAATTTCTTTTCATTTTCAATTACTTTTGTTTGTTTTGCAATCCGTCCAGACATATTTGGTTTCCATTATCGTTCCAAATATATTTTGGATGCCTTTATTCTTTGTTGAAATGTTTACATTTTACTTTGCAATCATTGAACCCAATTCAACACTTTTTTAAACCAAGTTGATACCTATAAGACAAGTTTTCCTTTCTTTTCTAGAGTTGTTTATTTTCTCTTATAATCCAAAAAAGATACGCATAATTTCAATTTATCTGAAAAAAGAGTATAGAACTAAAAGTTTTTCTTTGTTTATTTCTTACAGAGCTGTTGCCGCCTACCTCCGTGCCCTAAACCTATCGCCTAACAATGCTGTCGTCCATGGTAATCTTGCTTGTGTTTACTATGAGCAAGGACTCATCGATTTGGCCATTGACACTTATCGGCGAGCAATCGAATTGCAGCCCAACTTCCCAGACGCCTACTGCAATTTGGCTAATGCTCTCAAAGAAAAAGGACAGGTAAATAAAAAAAATGTATATTATATATATGTATGTATGTACATACATATGTACATAAATTGAAAATTCATTCAGATTCATCTCAGACACACAACACACTTGAGGATTAGTTGATAAAAAATATATATATATGTATAAACATACATAATGTATTAAGTAAATCCAACTTAGGCTATTAGAAATAAATACCCATGGGCATTTTTTTCAGTTTGTAAGTTCTCTCAAAGCATCATATCTACATTTGATAAGCTACATGCCTCGGCAAATTGGGGACACTTTACTTGCTCAAGAGGGAACTCTACAATCAATTGAGTTCTTAGTCCAATAAATCACTGATTGGCAAATGTTATTCTTCGACGCTGGTGTCATTGTATGAATTAATAGTGTTGCCAAGGTAGACAAAGTACCTAACTACCTCAACGTTATAGGAATTACATGATGCTTTGTAACCACAATAATCCGATCAATAATCAATTTTTACTGGGAAAAGATCATTTTATTTAATTGCGACCAAATTAAATTTGTTATTTCATTTCTAAAATGAAATAAAACTGCGCGGCAAAATTAAATTTTTCGATCACAGCTCTATTTCATGCGGCCTTATTTCTTCGCTTCGCGCTCAGTGTCACGCTTTGTGGGAAACATTCCGCCAAAAATCTGTTTTTAAATATTTCTAAACTCTTTCAATCATTCCCAACACTTCGTTATAGATTTTTGCTGTGAAACCCGTTTTCATTGTTGAATAATTTTCTTCGCGTTTTTAGCCGTAAGAGCTCGAATTTCGCAGAAAACCAATTGGTTTTATTTATTAATTAATTAATTAATTATATAGATTAAGACCCAAATTTAATTCGTTTTCAATTTGCTCAACACCTTGACGACATAAAACAATCTAGTTTTCGTTGTTCGATTACGAACATACATATCCACTTGCCGATAATAAATCGTCATTTTTAAATGTTTTTTTTTTCATTCTGACTACTTTTTTAAGCAACACTTTCAGAATTAAATCCCGTGAAAGTATACTTTTGTCTCCCTTATAGCTAATATTATGAAAAAAATAAGGACAAAGTTGTAGAAAATAAAATTTTCTACAATTTTGGTTTATAACATACATATTTAGTTTCATGACGTTCAGTTCGCAAGTTATGCTTCTTGAAAGGCGATTTATGGCATACTACACACAAACTAAGTTTTTTTTTACTTTATCCCTTAGGTTGTTTGAAAATTAGTGAAGCTTGCAAAAATGTTGTCTTTAAATAAACATAACGAACTATACGTGCATATTCATAGTAGAAAAATTGAAAAAAAAATATTATTTTCCACAAAATTGCCCTTAATTGTTTTATTTTCATAATTTTAACCATTTATCCCGATTTTAACCATGTTTTCATAATTCAACCATTTATAAGCAAAAACCCGTGTGGCCTCTCGACGTTTAAAGATTGCGCATATTTATGTTCCACTAAAATTCTTATGATCTACTTATCCCTCATGGGAAACTTTTACATAAGCACGTATCAACTTAAATATGTATTTACATTTCGTTTCAGAACATGGCCCTTAAACATAGTAACATTTTTATAAACCACACTATTTAATACTTCTCTAGAAAATTAGTCAATTATGTGTTTCTGTTTTCAAAATTTGGTTATGAGAATTCAATTGTTAGCATTTATCTTGGCGATTCAAAAATAATATCTGCAGTTGCGCTGCCAAACACAACAAAGTCATTTCATTCAATCCAAATTCACCAGGTCGACTTTTAATTAATATTAGCGTCCCTAATAGATAAGATATTTTTAAATCCTTAATATATGTCTCATATTGAAATCTAATTTAACCTACCCATTCGTGCAATTCATCCAAGAGTAACTTTATATTTTTATATGCACAACAACAAATTAACCTTTAGAGATCCCTGTGCCATTAAAAACTAATTTCCCTCCTGATTTATGTTAATAAACAGGCAAATGGAATTTCTAAACCAATATTTTAACACTGTTTTATACTTTTTTTTTAAATTTGTACTTTCAAGAGAGGTGGCTGGAATTAAACTCTATTAAGAAGTACCATTTATAATCCATTTAGAACATGCAATTCAAAAGCAATTAGGTAGCCGACTCCGGCTTTTATTAAATTCACTTCTTATGTTTAGCTATATGATGGCGCGAAACTGATAAAAGATGAATTCAATTGGATGACATTATTCCTTGAGATTATTCTAAGTTCTAGTATATTAAAATTCAAAATTCCTGGTTTGAATTAAATACTGTTTTTGTTCTGATAGACATATATACATTACAATGTCGGTAACTGTCTGTTCTTTTTTTTCTAATTTTATTAATCTTAGTAGCCATGTTTAAATTAACACAATCAATTATCCACAAGTTCGTTTTCATAGCAATCCACAAAAAAATATAATAATAATTTCATTACCTACGAATATTTGCTTTAATAATATCAATTTTACAGGTCAAAGAAGCTGAAGAATGTTACAATACTGCTCTTCGCCTCTGTCCTAGCCATGCGGACTCTCTTAATAATTTGGCAAACATTAAACGCGAACAAGGTTACATCGAAGAAGCCACACGTCTGTATTTGAAGGCATTAGAAGTTTTCCCAGAATTCGCTGCTGCACATTCCAACTTGGCATCAGTATTGCAACAACAAGGAAAACTAAACGAAGCACTAATGCATTATAAGGAAGCGATTCGCATTCAGCCAACATTCGCCGATGCCTACTCAAATATGGGTAATACCTTGAAGGAGTTACAGGATGTCGCCGGGGCACTTCAATGCTATACCCGAGCTATACAAATAAATCCGGCCTTCGCTGATGCTCATAGTAATTTGGCGAGCATTCACAAGGACTCTGGCAATATCCCGGACGCCATTCAATCGTATCGTACGGCACTCAAGTTAAAGCCTGATTTTCCTGATGCATACTGCAATCTGGCACATTGTCTACAGATTGTATGTGACTGGACAGACTATGAAGCGCGCATGAAGAAACTGGTTAGTATTGTTGCTGAACAGCTGGAAAAGAATCGTTTGCCATCAGTTCATCCTCATCATTCAATGTTGTATCCTTTGACACATGATTTCCGTAAAGCAATTGCAGCCAGACACGCTAACTTGTGCCTTGAAAAGGTCCATGTGCTTCACAAACCGCCCTATAAATTTTCAAGAGAGGTGCATGGTCGCCTTAAAGTTGGTTATGTAAGCAGTGATTTTGGCAATCATCCAACTTCGCATTTGATGCAATCAGTACCAGGCTTGCATGATCGATTGCGCGTTGAGATCTTCTGCTATGCCCTTAGTCCAGATGACGGAACCACATTCCGCGGTAAAATCTTGAGCGAAGCAGAACATTTTGTTGATTTATCTTTGATCACATGCAATGGCAAAGCTGCAGATCGCATTTATGCCGACGGAATTCACATTTTGGTCAATATGAACGGTTACACCAAGGGTGCACGCAATGAAATCTTTGCCCTACGCCCAGCTCCAGTGCAAGTTATGTGGTTGGGTTATCCAGGCACCAGTGGTGCTTCGTTTATGGATTATATTATCACAGACTCAGTGACCAGTCCAATGAAACTGGCTGGACAATATAGTGAAAAATTGGCATACATGCCATACACATACTTCATTGGCGACCATAAACAAATGTTCCCCCATCTAAAAGAACGACTTATTGTTAGTGACATGCAGGGTGGATCTGGTGCTGGAATCGCTGACAACGTTGCCGTTATTAATGCAACCGATTTGTCTCCCTTGGTCGAGAATACTGATGTCAAGGAAATTCGCGAAGTGATCAATGCCCAAAAACCAATGGAAATTTCTTTGAAAGTAGCAGAGCTACCAAATACTACACAAATTGTTTCGATGATAGCCCAAGGTCAAGTACAGACATCACTGAATGGAGTTGTTGTGCAAAACGGATTGGCCACTACACAGACAAACAACAAAGCAGCAACTGGGGAGGAAGTACCACAAAATATTGTTATAACAACCAGACGCCAGTACCTCCTGCCCGACGAGGCCATAGTGTACTGCAACTTCAATCAGTTGTACAAGATCGATCCATTGACATTGCAATCGTGGGTCTATGTACTAAAAAATGTGCCAAATTCAGTTTTGTGGCTGTTGCGTTTTCCAGCTGTTGGAGAACAAAACATCAAAAAGACAGTCGAAGATCAAGGTGTGTTAATTTATTTTTTTCTTATTCTGTTCCTGTACTAAAGTTGTTGTATTTATTTTTCAGGAGTATCTTCTGATCGAGTTATTTTCTCAAATGTAGCAGCTAAAGAGGAACACGTTCGACGTGGGCAATTGGCTGATGTTTGTCTAGATACACCACTTTGTAATGGTCACACAACATCTATGGATGTCCTTTGGACGGGAACTCCAGTCGTGACACTTCCAGGAGAAACACTAGCTTCAAGGTAAATACCAAACATAATCACTTTTTTTATTTAATAATAATATTTAATTTATTTTATTTATTATTTCAGAGTTGCAGCTTCGCAATTAGCAACACTCGGTTGTCCTGAGTTAATTGCTCGCACTCGTCAAGAATACCAAGAGATTGCAATCCGTCTTGGCACTGATCGAGAATATCTTAAGACAATGCGTGCCAAAGTGTGGGAGGCGCGTGTGGAGAGTCCGTTGTTCGATTGCTCGCAATATGCGAAAGGTTTAGAGATGCTCTTCTCGCGGATGTGGGAACGGTTTTCAATTGGCGAGGAGCCCGATCATATTTCCGCTATTGAAAAAAAATAAATCAAAAATCATCAGACTCATCACGATCACAGTGCGATATAATAATTAAAGTTTTAAAAATAAAAAATTATTAGCTATTCACGACTTCCCGCTCCACAATTCAAACATTATGCAGATCAAATCATTTTTGCCATCATCTTATAACCCGTGTGCTCATGAATTATCATAATTTGTTGATGCAGCGATTTGAAACCAGAGAGACCATCAGTCACCCACATCAGTGACTCATAATTTTATTGTTTTTTTTCTTTTATATTTTGTTACTAATACATACTTTAAATTTGGACTTAAAAAAATTGTTTAGCCTTAATAATTATTGACACCCAAAAGAATTCAGTTAACATTTTTTTGTATTACTTTAAGGTAGTTCTAGTGTTTTTTTTTTCTTTCTCATTCGTATATAAATACAAAGTTTTTGTTTAGTAACATCACTAACAAGA
The DNA here is from genome assembly GCA_958431115.1 of Syrphus vitripennis. Taxonomy (NCBI): domain Eukaryota; kingdom Metazoa; phylum Arthropoda; class Insecta; order Diptera; family Syrphidae; genus Syrphus; species Syrphus vitripennis. The sequence goes on along the minus strand of OY288109.1, from coordinate 75,791,282 downwards.
CAAACAGTCTAGTTCTGCTATTTATTTATTGAAACACTAAATCAACCCGGTCGATTCATATGATTCGCTAGGATTTGCTTTGTGATTTTGCTTTCCATCGAGCGCACTTTATTTTTAAACAATTTTCCAAGGAATTCTTGTTTGTTGACAACAATGGTTAAAAAAAAGTTTCCCTGAAGTATAGCAGAATAAGACATAGTGAATAAATTTAAATTAATTTAAAAAAATATATATTTTTTTAATTTCTATAAATTATTTTGTATTAAAAACAAATCATGTTATTTTAAACAAATCATTCGTTCAACGAATCAATGAGTAATAAGCAAAAATATAAGTTGCTTTTTGTATATAAAAATGAGTTTTGTATTAACGTATACATTTTTGATTTTTTTTTTAGAAATAAAGATTTCATAGTTTTAAAGTTTCTTATAACCAAATTATCAATAAATTAGTAGAATTAATTTTCCTCTGTCCGAGTTTTTTATTCAAAACATTTTGATTTTGTTTTTATTTTGAAATTATCCTCTTTAAGAATTACTTTTAGAGGTAAACCTCAAATAAATACTAAACGGATATGAGTGACAATTATATTTATTAGAAATATTATTATACATACTTATTATATTGTAAATGTTAATTTGATGAAATGAAAACAAAAAAATATACAACAAAAAATAAAGGAATTTATTGTTATTTCTTAAACGTTTTCTCTACTTTTCAGAATTGTAGAATTTAGTAAATGTACAACCATACTGTATAGAATGTTCGACTGCTATGCTTTAACTCTTTCAATTAACCTCTTCAAATGGACAGGTATGATCGTCTAATTTACATGCATTATTTGGAATTTCGATGATTAATCATCCTCACTATTGATATCGTACCAAAACTGCAGGAAAACTACGAAGCCCCAGAAACGCGAATTAGCTTTTCACCATCGTGGTTCATCGTCACTTTTTTCGAAAATGATTCATGGGCTATGGGCTTGTTCTACGAAAACAAAGTTCTAGAACGGAGAGGATCTGTCTCACCCTGATAGAAGAAATAAAACTGGCAAAAATTTATAAAAATTATATATAAAGAAGATACATCTCAATGGACTAAATGTTCTGGTAGCTTAAAATAGCCAGTTGAAGAAAGCATGCTCTCATCTCATAAAATTGCAAGTACTGCCATTGTTTTTGAATAATTGGTTATCTGTTTTAAGCCAATATTGCACCTACAGACTTAACGGTGGGAGATAAACTCCGATAAAACAATTTTCAAGATTGAAAAAAAGCGAAACGGTTGATAAAGACTTCACAGGAAACTGGCGATCTGGCCATTAAAAACATTTAATAATGAATAAGCAAATTAAATATTTAAAACCCCGCAACGCATCCTTCGTCGGAGATTCAATTTCGGTTCGAAGTAGCTCGTTATCGGAAGAAATTTTACAGAAACGCGACGATGCTTTAGGAAAAGTGTATTACATTAAATACAAAGGACACTGTGGCTTACAAATTTTTTTTTTTAAATTTTATTTAATAGGTCTGCTAAGCACCTTCTTTTAAAAGCTAAATGACTGTCAAAACAATGAAATGAAACAGAATTTCTTTAAAATTAAGAAATTAAAAAAAAAAACTAAAGGCATTGAGCCACTTTTATGTACAAAATGTCAAGATCCAACCGTCACCTCTATCTCATTTTATTAGTCGGTTTTGTTAACAATTTTAAATGATTGCACATTTCACATCAGACACACCACAATTTCAAAATAAAAGCGACAGATATAACCAAACAGCTGGGTTTTATGGTGTAAAAACGGAAATGCTTTCAAAAATTGATAAAAACTAGTATTTTCAAGTGTCATAAGTTTTAAATCTGAATGTATAAATCTCATACTTTCATTTTAAATGGGGGCTAGATATTAACACAAAAACTCCTTATACAAATTCAGGAGCAGATGAGCTACGGAGCATTTTTCTAACATTTTGATAAATGCCTTTGAATTTGCAGAAACAATTGCATTTTGGGACACTGTTCAGCAGGGATGGTGTGTTGTGTATGCATTTTGAGACTGTTTGCTTAGCATAATTTGCGCAATTTTGCGTTTGGGAGTTTTCCCAAACAGCTACACAAAAATTATGAATTATTGAAGAACCCAAAAGTACCAAAACAGCATTATTTTCTGGGTATTATTTTCTTTAAATAAAACGAATAACTTCAGTTTTTTTTATTTATTTATAAATAAAAATGAAATAGAATAGAGTTCATAAATATTTCAATATACTTAAAAGGTAAATATCATAATTCATAAGACTGTTTAATATATAATACATTATAAAACTAACAAAACACTAGTATAAAACATTTGTATGCAAAAAGAAAAAATTAAAAAACAAAATAGACAAAACATACATGAAAACGAATAATATTTCAAATAGTGACAAAAAGTGTACACGAGTTTATAAATCAAAATTTCAAATTATTTTATTTTGTTTTTATTCATTTTCAGAATAAATACATACGTTCATAAACACAAAGTAGCCAATTCTAAATAGTAAATATCTTTTGGGGTCGTTGAATATCATAAACTACATACATAATGTATAAATCCAAATTACTTAACATTTTTTTGTTCTCTACACTATGGTTTTTCAAAAATAATATAACCAATAATAACCGGGATTTATTCGTACTCATTATTAGCAAACAAAAGATTCTGATTGGTATATAATGAAAAAAAGCCTTGTCAATGCCTTGTTAAATGAAGTACGTACGATACAGGCTCAAAAGTTTTTGTTTCTTGAAAAAACACGTCTTTAAAAATTTGAGCTCATTAACGTTTAGACGTTCCTCAATGCACTTTTAGACGTTCCTCAATGCACTTTTCCGTTTTCCATAGGATTTGCATGGCAAAAAGCAAATGTACCTTTGTATATGAAAAACATAGTGCTATCATGGCTAGTATTTTTTAATGATGCCCCGACCCTTGTGGTGGCGCTGCAAAATTTTAAGGTTTAGAATTTGATTTCGGGAGTCTTTAAGCATCGGAAATTGAAGCCATAACCAAAAAATATCAATAAATAGCGATTAAAGCCAAGCTCTTCGCAAAAAAATTTAAGTAAGGGTTGCCCCACTTTCTAGAAATCGCGCTGAGATAGGTCTAAACGTTAATATTATGAGCTCAAATTTGTATAGATTTTTTTTAACAAACCGAAATTTTTGGCCCTCTGTTGAAATAAATCAAAAAAAATATTGAACTTACACATTAAACTTATCAAATGCGCTAATCTTTTATATCTCTCCAAAATAGGATTCAGTAAAATAGTACAAAAGTGACTTTAAAGAAAAAAAGAACCAAGTGCATGTAAAGGAGGCCAAGAAATGCAAGTCCTTTAAAAAACGTAAAAAGCTCACTCAAGGAATGTAAGGAATACAAAAAAACAGAAATATAAATATAAATAATAATTTCAAGGACTGTATATTCAAATAAATGCATTCTTATTATTCCTTAGACGGTCGAATCTAACGTTAAATATGTGTATCTATGTGTTTTGTGTCGTTTAGGTATAAAATTTTACAATTATGTTTGGATAGCAAAAGCCGAATTTTGTTATGTTTTAATAGATATTATTAAACCATTCAGTACCATTCTATCTGTTGCATAATTATATTTAAAGCTCAAGTAAATCAAATAATAAAAGCATTTATATTGAAAACTTAAATTATAACAGTTGAGAAAAAAGCTTTAACCACAATATATTTTTTTTTTAGTTATTTTTGGCATTCAAATCACAAGATTTCAAAAACAAATATTTTTTTAAATTTTAAATATGTATTGATAAATATTTTCTTATTGATAAATATACTTATATAAAATTTATGCAGCACATTGCATTAAATATGATTAAGATTTTAGTAATAAAAAATGTGCTTACACATTCATATTGTAGATGTAAATTTTAATTATTGCGTTATTTTTTTTAAATATTATATAAACCGTTTATATTTTATTAAATTAAAATCCTTCTATTATATTTGAGATATAAAATATTTTAACTTTATTTATTTTCGGATCAAATGTAAAAGAACGCATCTCATTGTATCTAAATTCCAATTAATTTCAGTTTTAAATTTCTATTATGAATACCGTTGGGCTGCCAGGTTAACGCTTGCGGCGAATTAAATTTTCGTGAGAATATTTCTTTTTTTTTTCATTTTTTCATTTGCCTATTTAAATGAAGACCTAATTCCTTTAATAATAAAATACAAATTATAAAACCCGTGAAAAAATGAGTTCTTATTTATTTGACCCGACTTGTTTATAGAATTCCATTATTTACTGTTTTTAAAAGTTTTTTTACTATAATTTTATTTTGATTTAAAGATAAACTGTGTCAGCTAGATAAATGCCTTTCCATACAGAAGAAGGAAAGAAGAAATCTAATTTAATTGTTGAATAGAGGAAGAAACCCATTATTTTTTTCATATGAAAATTTTATCAAATGAATATTAAAGAGTGGCTATGGTTGAACCACTTTGACTTTGCGCTCAATTTCAGCCCGACACATAGGACAGATATCAACTTTAAGCTGACAAGTAAGGCAACAGCACATATGGCCGCAAGGAAGAAATATAACACGTACCTAAAAACACAAAAAAAAACAAGTTAGAAAAAGGACTATACTTAGCAAATAAATACAAACTTACATATTCTTCCATGCAAATGACACATTCTGATGCATTTGCCATTGCATCAGATTCCGTAGAGTATTCACGAACCTTGGGTTTCGAAGTCGATGGTACATCATCATGTTCTACTGCTTCTTTTGCTTCCTCAGCTGGCGGTGCGGATGCTTCGCGGTCACTACTACATCCGGCCACATAACTCTCCCGAATATATTCTTCAATCGATTGCAAAATCAAACGCCGTTCTCGATCATCTCTAATTCCCGCTTCAACTAAGTCTTCATCGGAGATTTTCTCTAAGAATAAATCATAATTCAACAGCAGTTTTTGCAGGAATGGCAAGCAATGTATAACTCCATTAACAAGGAAGTTATAACCCAGAAGCGGATCAATATTGGCTGCTTTCGATGTGAACTCAACCGGACGCGAGTCTAATAATCTTTGATACTGCATCAACCAGTAGTCTTGTTGCTCGCTGGACTTTTGAGCTTCCATTGATTTCAACGTGTCACACAATTTAGCACGACGCGATTCCTGTTGATCGAGAAGATCAGTTAGAATGTAGGTAAGACGCATTCTCTTGTCTGCCAATTCATTGATCTGCTCAGTATTGAAGTATTTTTTACGTTCTATCTCGAATTGAGTCATACCAGCCAACTGAACCTCAACTATACGCAGTTGTTCAACAAGGCCCCAAGATCGAGCATCGCTTTGTGCCATCAGAGCAACCACTGCTTGTTTTTGGAGCTCTTCATCTTCACAGATTCTATTAACAACATCATTGCGATTCTTTTCATAGTTACGATAGAATGCATTTAATTGCGCAGACGTTGCATTTTCTTGTTCTAATATATTTAAAGATGTAACATCGCGGTTATTTTGATAAGATTGAATTTTAAACTCTTCTTCGCGCAGAGTTTCCATCATAGTTGAGAGAATTTCTTGTTTACGAAGTTCGGAATGTTCAAAGTGAAGCTGTAAGTAAGATTTTAAATAAGTATTTATCAAACAATAAAGATAAACAACATACGTTTTCAAGAAGTCGTTGCTCTTCGATTAGCTCTTTTTCCAACAGTTGACTATCAGCTTTGTTTTTTGCGACTAGGAAATGATCTATAACTAAATTTGCATTTTCTTCAGCTGCAAGTTAAAATAATTATATATTTTTTTTTTATTCATTTATATCATTCCATATTCTAACCATTTAAAATGTCTTTTATTAGTTGATTGCGTTCGTTGTCTTTTTGTTGATGAAGTTTACTAACTAAATTCTCAGTTTCGTTTTGTTGTAAAAGGACCGCTTTCAAAATCTAAAACAACAAAAGTATTCATAATCTGTACAATAATAAATTTTTTACTTGAAATTACCTCTTGTTTTTGTTGCTGTTGGCGTCGTTGAATTTGTTCCAAAAGTGCCTGCGAAAGTAAAACATATAAAAATACTCATAAATAGATCTACTTCGCTAATGAATCTTACATTTTCATTTCCATAACCACTTTCATCGGTATGCTGATATTTAGGTTGATTGGTTCGATGTGTTTCATTATGATTATTTTCTTTTAATTGAGAAATTAAGGCCTTCAAAAAAAAAATATTTTATTCAAATAGTTTGAGCTTTATATAAGTAATGTTATTCATGTAAATAAATAAATTGATCGACTTCCTTGAGCTTAGTTCTAAAATATTAAAAGTAAACCCAAACATTTACTTACATCTTCTGGCTTCTTTTTTCTGTTCGAAATTTCATATGGAATTTCGGTCGAATGTTCACCAGTGGTTAAAAATCGCATAATATTTTCTGTACCACCAGCAATAATTTCCAGCGAAGGCCATTCTATAGTTTGCTGGTCCAATATCAAATCACAAAGTTTATCACAAGTTGCCAGTGTAGTTGGGAGCTGACGTACATTATTATTTCCGCTTATATTTAAAATCTTCAAATTAGGCATGCAGCTTAGCTCACTAATTGATTGTAAATTATTGTTCGATACATCGAAATGTTCAAGGTATCTGAGACTATTAATAGATTGCGGTAGTTTTTCAAGTTGATTGTTTGATATTAAAAGTTCCTGCAAATAAGAAATATATAAATAAATAATATCATCAAATACCCTTTTTTCTTCGTTTTTGTTTAGTTTTATAAACTTAGCACAAATTTATTATTTTATTATTTAAAAGGACTAAACAAAAAAAAAGCCCTATTTGGATTGTCGATAAGCGATTAATTTCCTACAATTGAAGCGTGGCTAAGTGACACAGGCAAGAAATGTAATCTTAAAAACTATCACTATACAGCAAATTAAATTTTTCTATTCCCTTAGACTTGAATGATCTGTACGTATGCATCTTTAATTTTAAGGTTTTTCTTTTCATCTCTTTTTGTAGATTTATTAGATAAATTTCTAATAATCAAAGCCAACCTTTGTGAATTTAACTTTCGATAAGAAAATCATCAATTCGCAAAATTATTTAATTGTATACCACTGTACGATTAGGTCGTGGATCATATCAAATAAATTTCGGAAGTTATATTTGCAAAGTAACCGTCTCTTTTTTAAATAAAATTCCCAAAAATCGATTATTTATTTTTTGTTAAAAATGTCTGTATTGAATTTTAAATAATTTTTTTTATCAAAATTTAAATAAAATTAAATTCAAATTTCGATCGCAAAACCCATTTTAACTTATTGTATTTACTACATCGATCACAAAAATGTGGTTGACAATCGACAAACACAATACCAATTTACCGCAATAGGGGCCAATGTCCATATTTCGAAGGGCTTTAGATATGCTATAGAATCGTATTTTATTTGCACTCTAAACTATTCAATAAACACTTGCACACATATCTTATATGTGAGAGGTTGACCTTCAAGGTATTTTTTCTAGTGTTGTTTTTCTTAAAATATTGAATAGCAATAAATATCATCTTTTTTTAACACTTTAAAATGTTAGAAATCTCGCTAAATAAGTAATTCAAATTTAATTGTCGGAAAGAGTAGTTAATTTTTAATTCTTAAAATTAGTGGTAAATTTCTAATTATTTGCACTATCTATTTTGTATTTTTTTCCTTTTTGGTGCTTGAATGAAAAAATAGTAACTTTGTTAGTTTTATGGTAAATTTCATAGGCTAGATTTCAATGAAAAAGAAAAAAAGACGGTTGCATTTATTTTACAAACTCAGAATTTGGAAGTGGAAGCTTGAACTGGAAAACGTTTCTAACTGTGATCAAACTTTGTCTAACGCTATTTCCTCCCGTAAACGCAACGTATCAAAGAAAAGACTACTAGAAGTGATAGATATATAATAACAGATGGGTCGGAATTTCTCAAACAAAAAGTGAAAGATGATAATTTGCCATCCTTTATCCTATGAAACATCATACCTTGATATAAGACCGCGGTCGAAAAGTGCAAGTAGGTGGATGCAGACTTATTTCTTTATTTAACCGCGGCTTTATTGCATTTTCAAAATGAAAGAAGACCAACATTTTCTGGCATACAGAATCAATCGCGACCTTATTTCAATCCTCCGTACTTAAACCAGGCATACGAAATTGAAAAGAACCAGCTATGGACCGAGCAGGCTATAAGAACTTTAATCGATTAAGCCTTGGTGCACTTTGCTTTTTAGAGCTGGGGTAGACAGATAAGTCACTTACAAAAATGTTTACTTTTACCATCAAAAGTGCGTTCTTTTATGTTCATTTCCATAAAAAAAAAACACTACATCAATCTGGCGGCCCACAATTTGGTTTGGGGATAGTGTAGTTGATTTAATTAAATGATTATTTCTTATCAAATATGATTCATAGCAACAGAATAAATACAAATATAGAGACATGAACTGAAATGTGATTCATGGGTTAGTGATGTTCTATAACATGATGTAAATAATAAGATATAAAATTAAAATAGTCATAAACCCATTTTAATCTTTCAACTAAACTCACCCTGAGGTTTTCTAATTTGTAAATTTCTTCTGGCAGTTGTTTGATTCGATTAAATTTCAAATTTAAAACACGCAGCAATTGCAGATCACTCAGTAGACCAATGCTGTTGTTATTGCAGTTTGTTATTGTTGTTAATTGATTGTTGCATAAATTTAATATTTCCTTGCGCAGAACTCGGCAATAGATAAAAACACCTGCGGGAATTTCTTTTAGATTGCAATCGGACAAATCGAAATCCGCTTCGGGGGTTTCTTTTGCCTAAAGCCAAGAGATGAGATTGAAAGTTTATTTAAAATGCTTTTTTACTTGTAAATCAGTAATTATTTGAATGGTTTTTATTAAAGTCTAAAAACTTACCAGGCACATTTTACGCTCCAGGCGAGATTTGTATTCGCTTTTGGACTGCAAAGGCATGTTTGGAGCTGGCTTTGGCGTGGTCGCGGTCTCAGAAGTATTCGATTTAAAATTAGTTTCATCTTTTGTTAAACGGCAACCCATACATTTAAGTTTATGAATGAAATTGATTTTTTTCCTCGGGCCAACAAAAAATGAGATGAATGCACTTAGAACAATAGGAAAATTAATCAGTAACTAGGACAAACTAAAAAAAAATTGTGTCGCAGTAGAACGTCATACAAAAGTTTTGAATTGGGTTTGTGCTTTTTAAGGTTTTATAACTAAATAAGTAAACTTTTATTTTTAATACGCCACACAAGTTATCAATAATTTTATATTTGATTTAACAGATTATTCTTTCATTTGTTTTTGTTTTTAAATTTTGTAAATTAACTATTTCTATTTCCCCGGGACTAATGGCACTAGAGATAGAGAAAGAAATAAAATTAATTTTAGAACAAAAAATACTTGCATTTTTGACAAGTAAAATTGGACGCAAGTCATTTGTGCCTCCAGGTATGGCTAGAGGTCGGTAGATTAGGAAAATAATGATTTGATTTACAATTTATAGCACATTTAAATTTAATTTAATAGCACAGTAGTAAGGGTATTCATGCAACGAGATAATTTTCCGCTTTGCAGAAAGATATAATTTTCCGCTTTACGTTTGCATGAGCACCCCATAAAAATTCATGCATAAATGTGAGAAATAATCAGCTGTCACAACTAAACGTCACAAATTACTTCTCGAAACTTTATGAGGTTTATTTCTTCGCTTTCTGCATCAATTCTGTGAGATCTTTTATCTGGTTTGCAGAATATTTTTCCCATACAAATTTTGACAGCTCGTTTCTGCGGAGATAAAATTATCTGGTTTCCGAGGTTTATCCGAGTTTTCCACCGTTGCATGAATACCCCTAGTATCTTTCTATTTTTTTCCAATAAAAAACCCTTGCGAAACAGTCGTGACTACAAAGAAAAAATAACAAAAACGCTTTTCGTTTTCAACCATAGCAACGTGCTCATATTGTTGTTTCTTCGCTTTCACGAATGTTTCGTATGAGTTTCGCATTGGTTTGGAGGTTCAAACTTAAGGTGAAATTTAGATCTATGCGAAACAATTTTAACAAATATGTTTAGTAAAATTTAAATTAATTCAAATCATACAAAATATTTTGACAGTTTGAAAATTTATCGGATACGCAGTTTTACACATTACCACGATACCAGTTGCACATATACATCATTATTTGTTGTTTCAATAAAACATTTAATATTGAATACTTACAATACACCATAAGAGGAGATGCAATTTGAGAGTCATCTTGTTCATTCATTCTTGGAGGACCCCGAAACCGTTCTAATTTTCCAATTTATCAGTTACAAACCTTTTTTATCAATATCGATATCAAACCAAAAAAAAACGTTTTTTTCGTCGTCGCGACTGTTTCACATTGGTTGGGGGAATTACGTTTCATTATTTACATTGCCAATGTCGGCTGATGCAACAACAGTTCAAAGGAATCCGAAAATTTTTTTGGATTTTAGATATCAATCCGACGTTTAGTCAAGCGCGAGGATTTTTTCAACATTTTTTTAATCAAACAAACCCTTAAATTTTTTTCTTCCTGTGTTTGTTGTTCTTTTTTCCAACAGCTGGGACTCATGCTGAGTGATGTGTGAACAGTGTGATGTCACTCCTCGCATTTAATTTTTATTAAAAAAAACTGTTTTGAAATTCCCTTAAACAAAAATAAATAAAATAATATTATTCTTAACAAATGCGATCCAAGTGTAAAATCTTCAAGTTATAAGATTAATTTATTTTATAGAAGTATCAACATATGAATGAAATTTTTTTTATTCCCCACATTGGAAGAAGAAGAACTTAAGACAAAGAATAACATTTGACCAGTCTGCCTCCTACTTACTAAAAAATACCTAAGTCCACTATTTCAGCTAGACAAACGTCAAGTTTAGCATAAAAGACAAATCTATCCAAGTGGAACCAATTCAATTGTGTTAATCGATTCGTTGTTGCTTCGCATAGAATCCAATCACATGGCCAAAGTAATATCGCAAGAAACCTTTGACGACGTGGTGAAGGAGAATATTGTCGATTTTTCAATGAGTCCCGAAGAAGCCAAAGAGGAGACTATTAAGCAATTTGAAGCGCAGGTATAATTCTAATATAGTAACTTATTTTAATTTTTATTAACCATTCCATCTTAAGGGGATTAATTTGGCCAATATAATTAAGGATTTGGCCATTAATAAGGAAACAGGTGTTCCAATATTAAATGAAGCAATCGATCATCTCAAAACTCATATAGGTGAAAAGTCAACAGATACTAAACAGCTTTTAAATTATTTGACTGTTCTCGATGATGAATGCAAAAAGGTAGGTGTCGTCGTTTTCTCTTATATCAAATAAAGTGTGGGTTGGAAAGTATATCAATTTTTTCACAAACTTTTATAGTCAATCCCACACCGGGTTTTGGCTGGTAAAAATGGTGCCCACGACATAATAATCACTTTGCTTGAACAAGAATTGTCTTCTTCCAATCCCAATGAAGAAACACTCAATAAATGTGTTCATGCAGTTATATCCTTGACTAACAAACAACCAGATCTCTTCGATGCAGAGGCACTGGCCATGGTAATGAAGCTTCTAAGCACCAATCCAAAGGACGAATTGCTGAGTTTGACTCTGCAATGGCTGGGAAAGGCATGCATTATGCACGAAATAAATCGACAAAACATTATGAATGCAGACATAATGAAACAGCTAAAACCATTGGTGCATGCTAAGAATCCGACTGTCATGAAAGATGTTTGTGCTGTGCTCCGATATTTGGTTTTAGACGATGATATTCGTGTGGAATTTGGAAAGGCTCACGAGCATGCACGTACAATTGCTGCAGAAGTAGTTGTTGATTTGTGCAAACGGTTATCAGGTATTTTTCATTCATATTTTTTATATCGATTAAAATTAAGAATGCATTCTCTTATTTCTTGTAGAATTTGATGACATAACTGTACTAGCGGACATGATTTTAACAATTGGAACTTTGGCTGTGCGCAATGAATTCTGTGTTGTCATTGAAGAAGCTGGAGGCCTAAAATTAGTACTTGATATAATGGTCAGTAGAATTATATTTATTTTTAATTTGCTTATTGTTTTATATTGCGAAAATGATTGCTCAAAACTCAATGCTCATTTATGGTTTGTTTCTCTCCATCTCAACATTTTTTTTTTAATTTTGATTTATTAACCAAAAACTTGAATTGTGAATTGGTGAAACCATTTTCATTTTATCATTATCAATCTCCGGAAATTTGAGAGATATGCTGTTTAATAAAACCTATAATAAATTCCAATAATTATCACTCTTAAAAATCTTTAGTGTATGATCACGAAATGCACTGTAAATGAAATTTCTCCTTTATTGGTTTGAATGAGTGAGTAATGGTAATTAGCTGAATAAAATGTGACGAAGCTGCAGTAAACGTCAAAAATTATGCATGCATACAAACTGAAAAAATGGAAGAAAACTATTTAAAAAACAACTTTCGATGTCATTCTATGACTTTCTCAAATATAAAAATCCAATAATTTTTTGAATGACGTATCTTTTTTTCTATCTTTTTTTCAGGAGTTGAGCTTTCAATTCAACGCTATAAACTGAAAACTAGAGAAACTTAAGATTTACAGCCCTATTGTTGACGTCTTTTAAAACTGGTTTTGTAGCTAAACTAAATTCAATTTTTTAGGTGGTACAAGCTGGAATTTAACCAGACCCTTGGAAGTGTGAGGTGATCTGAAATAATACCAAAAAATATAGAAATATTATGTTTCTACATATTTGATATTTGGTAACACGTTTAATTTATTGATTCTAATCGCAGTTAATTGTTCCATTCTCAAAGAATCTTAATAATTTTTACTCTCCAAGACTCTGAGATCGACTGTCAATTAGAAGTTAAAAAGACTTCTGAAATTGTTATATTTTCTTTAGTTCATCTTTTTTTTTTGTTTCTTCAACTACAAGAAAAAAAAGAAGAAAAATACCGGTTACGAACTTGAGATTTTAATCATAAATGGCCCACAATTTAAATATGTATATGAATTTCATATTTTGAAATCATTAAATGTATGGTGTACTTTCAGAGTAAAAACACAGATGCCTTAAAACTGAATCGGGAAGGTTTGAAACTACTACGCGCCCTAGCTGGCAATGATACTACTAAAGCTCACATTATTCAGCAAGGTGCGGCCCCTATTATTAAAGAACTACTACATAATAACATGGTGAGTCAATAATTGAGTTCTTTCATATATTACACTCTTTTTTTATGATATCTTGTTCTATTCCAGAATAATGAAGCAATTGCTACAGCGGCGCTAGCATGCATTTCCACTTTAACATTAAGAGTAAAAGATAATAGTACTGCATTTTTCGAAACTGGTATCGCTGAAACAATAGTTGAAACCATACGATTGCACCCAAAAAATAAAATGGTGCAGGTGAGTAACTTTAATGTACTAATTTTAAAACATCTTTAAAATATTTTATATTTTTTTAAAGAGAAATGGAGCATGGGCTATAAGGAATATGGTTTGCAGATCTCGTGATCAATGTGACAGCTTCCTTTCATGTGGAGCTGAGGATCTCTTAAATGCTGCCATGACTGAACATCCTACAATTAATCAAGATGTTAAAGCAGCCCTTCGTGATTTGAACTGCAAGGTTGATCTAAAGGAAGAATTCACCGGTAAAGCAGAAAAAATCATTTCAAAAGAATAAAATATGTTTTTATGATTTTTTTATATCAAGTATTTACTAACAAAATAGAACTCATAAATATTATAACTTAAAATTGCTTAGGTTCGAAAAAGAAACAATTTAACTTAGTAAGCACGCCAGAAATTAAATAATGCCCCAGAGCAAAGTCTATGCAAACTCAGACACTCTTATATAATTAACTTAAACTTAATTTAATAATAACATACTATTGTAATATTTTTATATGCTATTAAATAATACATGAACATTTTCAACACAATATACATTATAAAACGCATTTCATTCACCTCAATAAAAAAAATGGCTTTGAAGAAACTACGTAATCTATCGCTTAACTCTTGTTGAGAAATTTGTCAATACCTCCAGATCCAGCTGATGGGAATTTTCGAAGTTTTCCAGCTTTCAAGCGATTATTTAAACTTTGGGATGTTTTTTTATTGCTAAGTCTTAGTTGCTCTTCTTCGTCAATAAGTTTTTGAGTTCCCCCAAATCCATTGTATGTTAAGCCCGGTTTTAATGTTGAAGTTAATCCACTTGAGGGAATCGTTAAACGAGGCCTTTTAAATATCGTGTACTGTTGAAATATAAAGAAAGAAGTGATTTTTAATAAACGAATATGAGACAAAAAATATTGTTGCGACTTTAATGATACATATGTATATAGATAAACTTACCTTTTCTGACAGATCACTGTTGTAATTAAGTTCTTTATTAATTGCGTTTTCTCTATTATGTCCTCTTATCGAACCTAACCTTAACATACTAAATGGGACTCCGCTGGACTTAATATTTAAATAAGGTGAGTCAGAATCTTCAATTTTCTTTTTCTCCCCCTGCAAGAATTTGAAAATTAGTGATCTGATTACGGAGAAATTTTTTTTAAATTACAGTTGTTGGCGAAATACTAAGTCGCTTTGTCTCATTCTGAAGAGTTGCTAGCCTACTGTTTTTTGTATCCTTAGATGTTGATGGTGATTCATTGATGTAGGATTTGTTGAGTTTTCCTTTCTCCTTTTCAGATTCAAGTTCATTTATCTAAAAAATAATAATATTTTTAATTATTTTTGTTGAATAAAAAATAATTAAATATTTATGTTTCTAGTAATTAAGGCCCTCATTATGAATAGCGAATCGAACGTTTGGGAAATCCATCTTCTATAGGTAAACTATTAAATTTGAGTTGTACATAAAAGAAGACATATATGAAACATAACCGACTTGATCTAGACTTTAACTGGTGTAAGGCAAGGATGTTCATTGAGCCCAACATTATTTGCACTTTTCATAGATGATTTAGTCGATTATCTTCCTGGTGGAGTGGACTTTGCATTAACGCGGATAAAGGCACTGCTTTTTGCGGATGATGTAGTTATGTTCGCATATTCCCCTGAAACTTTGCAATTTCATGATCAATAGAGTGTAGTAGATAGATAAGTCTAAAGTAATGATTTTTAGAAGAGGAGGTGGAAGAACAGCATCGAATGAAAAGTGGAAATTTAACGGAGAAAATATAGAGTGTCAACGAATACAATATCTAGGTGTTAAACTTTCCAAAAAATTGAGTGTGGAGAAGCACTTCAAAGAAAAGCTCCAGAAGCAAAAGCGGCAATTAACATTTCTTCGAAAAGATGTTTTATGAACAAAAACATAGCGCATAGCAGCAAACCTAAAATGTTTGAAGCAGGACTGGAGAACATTCTTCTGTACGGGTCACAGTCTTGTAAAAAGTTTATTGTATGTAGTTGAACAGCTCTTGAGGTTTTTTTGTGAAAAGGATATTTTACCTACCATCAAACACACCAAATTACGTCATTATGCTTGAGACTGGGCTATCACCTCTCTTAATAAAAACACTTAAGCTCCAAACAGACTATTTGCTTAAAATCTTAAGGATGCCTGAAACCCGACTAGCTAGGAAAGTAGCCCTCAAAGCTATTCAAAACAAAAACATCTGGTATGGAGATTGGTTGGGACTAGCGCAAAAGAAATCTCTACGAAACAATAGAAAAAGTAGACGAGCAGTCTAGAGCAGAATACATAGCCGAAGCATCTGGTCCGTTCGTTGTACAGATCAATTTATAGTAGGCTTAATCACAACCTGTCAGAAAGAAATGACATAATATCCTTGAAATATAGGGAAAGAATACAAAATGAAGATTTTTGAAAAATAATTTCCACATTATTAAATATTTTAACATTGTATTATTGTTAAAAATTGTAAAATCACATAAGAAACACATATGTACATAAATCTAAAATTTAATAAAGCTTATTACAAATTATTTATTATATTTCTAGTGTCAATCTGGCAGACGGTATTTGCCATGCTATAAAGATTTTTGTATAAATAATAAGTGTGTGATCAAAAGAAAAATTAATAAAATCAAATCTAATCTATATAATGAAACATACTCCAGGATTCCAATCTGAATACAAGACTCTGCTCTGTATCAAATTTCATACTTCAATTGAGCACAATAAAAATAAAGAAAAACTTATTGGTTAGGCAAACGCAAACTGGGCAGAGGAACGCGTATCCAGAAAATAAAAACTCCGGAAATATTTTTTTTTATGAAAAACCAAAGTCGAGATACCGAACTCAAACATACGTTTTGCCAGTACAGAAGGCGAATTTGTTGCCTTTTCAGAAGCATGTAATCAAACATTTTGGTTAAAGTTACTCCTCTTTTCTTTTTCTTTGAAGACAACCAAAGTGGTTTAAAATTGATTTGGGAGGAGAAGCATACCGACACAAAAACTTATTTCGTTGAAGACTATGTTGATAAAAATCTTATTTCATGTAAATATTATTTTTTCCGAAAATATGTTAACTAAACCTCTTGCTGCTTCTCGCCTATTGACGAGGAGTGTTACACTATTGTGTATTAATTATACTTTATTGATAACAACTTGCTATTAAAATTTAAGTATTACGACCTGTATTTAAAAATTGCTAAATTAATTTTATTCCTATTTTTATTAGATTTGTATGTACATACATAGGTCTTTTTAATATTTCTATTTAAATCTAAATAAATCCCTAAATTCAAAATAAATCAACAGTAGTCACATCGCTGCTCAAATTGTTTATCGCACTTCAACATAAAAACACCCTTAGAAAAAAAAAACATCGGATTATGTATTTTTGCCACGAAATTTGGCTTTTTTTAACAAAATAATCATTTGTTAATGTTATGATGACAACAAACATGATCAATAAATTATCTCAAAACTCTCTGAGTGTTCAGATAAAATAATTACAAACTTACCCTTTGAGTTAAACTGTAGTTTTCACTTTCCAATACCGACAAACGTTCTTCTCGTTTTCTAGATAACAAAACATGCAACATTTCAAAAAAATTGATAGTTAAATTATTGATTCCACTTACTTTCTCAACTCAGTTTCTTTGCGTAAATCGTTTTGCACAACTTTTAGTACATTTCTTAAATCAGTTCTTCTACTTTCACATGTCCGTAGCTCCCTAAATTTATATTATTTTAAAACCTATAAGAAATCAAAACTATTCCATTTTACCTCTTTAAAGCTGAAACCCATGTACCTAATGTTGTGGGATTACTTTCCTCTTTCAGTAGCTTATCGACGTCTTGTGCAGTTGAGGCTAAGATGGATGAAACATTTTCCATCATTGTAATTTGATCTTTCAGGCTTTTGACTTCCTTCCTCAGAGATTCAGTGCCATCAGCTTGTTGCTTAGCCATTTTAAGCTACACAAAATTTTAATTTCAAATTTCAAACTATGAATTATCATTTAAAATTCTTTTACCTGTTCTGAATATGACAAAATGATAAAATCATTTTTTGTAACTTTACTTTCCAGACCGGAGATTGTCTTCCTAAAATCAAGAGATTTGACATTTTATATAATTATACCAATCTGGGATCTAGCTTCAATCTTACATGCATTTCTTTTGAGTTGCTTTCAAATTTTTGACTTGTTCCTCGGCCTTGCGAAGTTCCTTTTCAGTAACTTGAACCTTAAGTTTGGCATTGTCTAGCTTTTCTTGTAGTGATCCAATGTCGATCGCACTGGTATCTAAATTGGCTAAATTGAAATATACACGGTGGACATTTGCTTCGGTACATTTGTTACGACATTGTGGACAAGATTTCGATCTAGGAATGGTATCAAATAAATAAATTAGAGATTTAATTTAAGAAAAGATAGTAGTTTCATCTAACCTTTCTAACCATTGACAAAGACACGAATAGTGAAACATATGACCACATTTTGTAACGTAAACATCATCGGTTTGAGAGAATAACTCGGCACATATAACACAATTAAGATTAAGCATTTTATTGGATATTTATAGATAAAACAATATAAACAATAAAACAAAAAAAAAAAACAATTGATCAATGCCGCCAAAATGTGCGATTCATGTAGTTTACGGTTAAAATAATTAATAATAATCAAAAATGTCAACAGACAACAACAAATGAATTATTTTTGAAAGCGGTACTCGAATGTGCTAAAAGAATAATATTTTTAAAGAGACTCGGTTTTTTTTAGTACATAAGGTTCAGTTCGCAGTTGTTCACGGTTTTAAAGGATGCATTTTAAGCAAGATTTGGATTTGGAAGAAGCATTTGGAGAGAAGTATGTACTGAAAAATTTGTTATATTTCATTAGCTGGCCATACACAACCACGACATTTGTAATTTGGCTCAGTAAATAAATAATTAATGAAACAAATTGGCTAAGAGTCATTTAACATTGATTAAAGGCGTAACTACATTCAATTGACTTTTTGCAAAAAGTACAAAAGAGAGAAAATTGAGTTTAATTAGTGTCATCTATGTAATTTGAACTAAATATTTAGGCCACCCCTGTAACAATAAACACTGTGCAATTCACTACATCAAATCAGTTCTAGCCACATTTTTAACTTCTATTAATCACTTTTTTATCAATGTACATATATGTTTGTGTTTAATGGTTTTTCACTTCTAGTAAAAAGTAAAAGCTAAAAACTTTTTAAATTTTACTTTTTCAAAATTTGATACCAGAGATAGAAAATTGTAGAAGAAGAAGGGCACAAAACATCATATTTTTTCACTTTCTTGACAAGTTATTTTAATACTCAATGGGATAGTGTGGAGGGTTCTTAAGTATGGTACACATGGAAATATAGCCTTCAGTAGTAATTTTCGAAATCGAATAAAGCAAATTTCTAAGCACTTCCTAAATCGATACTCGACAAAGTCGAAATAGTTGAAATCTGACAGATTGACGTTTTCGAAACTTTTCTTTCCTTCTCTTTCCGCTAAACTGTCAAAAACGTAGGTTGATATTTTACCAATTTTATAAAATTAATCTAAATTTTTTTATTCAATCACAAATAATTTTTATATTTCCAACTCGAAATGTGAAACTTAACAAAAATAAGTGTACGTTTGACTAAAAAGTTTTTTAAATTTCCCTCTCAAACAGGATTTTGATAGAAAGTAACAAAAATGGCCAAGTCAAAGAATCACACAAACCACAACCAAAACCGTAAGGCACATCGCAACGGTATCAAAAGGCCAATCCGCAACCGTCATGAATCAACTTTGGGTGTAAGTATCTTTTTAAAATTCATATTAAACAACGTTTACAGTGACTGACTTCTTTTTGTCATTCCAGATGGACCAGAAGTTCTTGACAAACCAAAAGTTTTCTCGCAAAGGCAACCTGTCCGCCGTTGAAGCCAAGAAACGTCATGACGAACGTATGGCTGCCCGTGTCGGCAAACCAAAGCCAGTTACACTATAAGCTGTTTGTTGAAGTGACGATGAATAAAAAACCAATTTTATAAAAAATTATGTGCTGAAATTTTATTTAGTATCAATAGTAAATGCTTAGTACTTTGTGGAATGGTATAGCCTCCATTTCTTCGGCATGTTGACGTCTATAATCCCATAGGTACTGGTCGATTACGATGGAATTAGCATTCTCTTTTGATACCTGTGGGTGGTGTTTCTCCAAATCCAGCAACACGGCGTCTCTAACGCACTCAACTATATAAATTGAAGCTCCTCTTATTTCGACTTCCATACGGTCTCCGTTTTGTAGAATGGTATCCTTTTTTAGGACTTCCAACAACTCGTCTGTGTATTCTAGAGCTCCAAAGTGGACCAGAACTTGTGGTACACGATAGTCGGCGAACATTGTTATCTGCCCTACATCTCGGAACTCTCCCAGTCCTTTGCCTTTAAAACAAGACCATATATCTCCTACCAAAATTTGGGCTCTTTTGTATAGAGCAACTTGTTTCCCTTCGTAAGAAGCTGTGTCCCGGAAGCAGATGAACTCTCCTACTATCAATTCCAGCAACCTTTCTGCAGATTTTTCGGCTAGCTTAATCATGTTTTCGAACTTGCCATCGTAGACAGCAACTAATATTTTTCCCACTTCTTGCAGGCAATCTACTCTTTCCTTAAGGAGAGGTATGCATGTTTCGCCATCATCTGATCTAAGGATGTGAGCCAAAGTATTTTCGTCTATTTTAGAATAGTAGTGTGGGTCAATTATGGGGATTCCTTCATTCATGGCACGATTTATAGCGGCACAAAGGGCAAAGTAGCCAGTATACCCATTGACCTTGTACTTGGTGTAATTAGCTGCAAACACACTTACTTTTTTGCAAAAAAAACTCTTCAAAATCTGATTAACGAATAACTTACTAGGGGTCCAGAAACAGAAGTTTAGTGTGTCAACCACAAGTACCCAATCAGCGGCATGTGCATCAGTTTCTTTGGGGTGCAGTTCGTGCTGCGAGAAATTGCTTACATCGATTTCTTTGGATAGAATGCCTTTAATTATTATCTCGGATAATTTGTCAATTCCTGTTTGGTGGACCTTTATATATTTTGCATTTTCGACAATGAATTTACCAGACTCTCTAGGAGTTAGTGGCTTTGCTGCAAGATACTAAAAATATACCCATGGTGATTATAATAATTGAAAATATGCATAAGTTGCAGAAATTACATTGACTCTCATTCTTGAATCGGGAAATTCGTTTGATAGGCCAGCTAGAAGAAATTTGTGACGCATTTTAGCAAAGTTATTTATATTTTGCAAATAGCCGCTCATGTTTTTGACATAACTGTGCATTCAGCAAGTACAAATAAATATGCAGTTGAATATTTTAGAACTGTTTTTTTTTGCGAACACGGTTTCTCTATACCTAGGTCTGTTCAGACTCATTGGACGTGTTCAAGTGAACGTTAGGTCTAAAATCAAGAAAATTCCTCCTCCGATTTTTAAACAGCTGCTCCGATGCAAAGCTTTCCTTAGGGGCGAGTTATAGCGAACAGGAAAATGGATCAGGAAAATTTTTCTGATGGATTATTTAGTAAGTTCTCGATCGATTTGAAACACATAAGCTGAAGTAATCGATGACAAATGACAATTTTAATGCACTATGTAAAAAAAAAAATTTATTGAACGTAGGATTTTTGATAAAAAAGCATTTGTTTATTTTCCTGATGCAAGTTCATCAGGAAAACAAATAAATGCATTTTTATCAAAAAACCTTTGTTCAATCAGTTTTTTTTTACATAGTGCATTAAAATTGTCATTTGTCATCGATTACTTCAGCTTATTTGTTTCAAATCGATCGAGAACTTACTAAATAATCCATCAGAAAAATTTTCCTGATCCATTTTCCTGTTCGCTATAACTCGCCTCTTACCCTAACTGCCTTTAATTAAAACGCAGAAATATTTGTCCAAGACTAAATAATAGGCGTGTTTTATAATCTTTAGATCTACATGGCAGATCCATTATTATATTTAACATGCACTTTGAATATGAAATGTATAGTACTCTCATCAGCACGTTCCAACAGCTTTGTGGAAACAACCAAAAAATTAGTAAGTGGTGTGATCGCTTGGGGGCCGACGTGTGGAACGTGCTGATAATAGTCCATGCAAATTTATATACAATGAACATGCATTACAAAAAAACAACATAGAATTCTGCTTTCTATCTGGATTCATTTCTTTGTGTAATGTGAATTTAAAAAAAAAATTTAATTCTTTCTTTTCATAAAATATATCGAACGTCAAATATGTATGTATATCAAAACTCTAGTAATTTGTGAGCTATGATCTACTCTGAAGGAGACCACAATATCGATAGTTCTTGTGATGCTCACAAGTTGTGAGTATGCTGTTAGAATACGAAAACCTCACAAAATTGGTTGTTACTTTATATATATAAATTATAGTACTATCAAGGCGAGTTTTTTTTAGGGTTGCACGGACCCTTGCGGTGGCAATGCAAAATTTGAGGTGTAAATTTGATTTGGGAGAATTTTACACCTCAAATTTTGCAGCGCCACCACACGGGTCTGGGCAACATTAAAAAATACTCGCCATGATAGTACTGTGTTTTTCCATAGTACTATCATGGCGAGTTTTTTTAGGGTTGCGCAGACACTTTAGATGTCGCCCCATTCGACTTCCACCATTGTATATAAAACTTATAGTACTATCATCACGATGATTTTTGAGTTGTGTTGTGTGGTCGTCTGGGGGAGCACTTGTATATACACAGAAACAGCAACCAGAAAATTAGTTAGTTGTGTGATCGCCAGGGGGACGACGTGTGGAACGTGTTCATGAGAGTACTATCTAAATTCATATACAATGCTTCCACCCATTGTATATAGATTTGCATAGTACTCTCATGAACACGTTCCAAACGTTGTGTGATGTGGTCGTTTGAGGGCGCACTTGTATATACACAGAAACAGCAACCAACAAATTAGTAAGTGATGTGATCGCTAGATGGCCGACGTGTGGAACGTGTTCATGAGAGTACTATGCAAATCTATATACAATGCTTCCACCATGATTGTACTATAGTTTTCATATAATACTACGTTTTCACCAAGAGCCATTGTATATGAATTTCCATAGTACTCTCATGAACACGTTCCAAACGTTGTGTGATGTGGTCGTTTGAGGGCGCACTTGTATATACACAGAAACAGCAACCAAAAAATTAGTAAGTGATGTGATAGCTAGATGGCCGACGTGTGGAACGTGTTCATGAGAGTACTATGCAAATTCATATACAATGCCAAGAGCTAAATCGCGATTTAAGTAGATTATCCATAAATCTTGTACAAATCTCGAAGATTTACCATATTAATAAATCTTGAGATTTCAAGGAGATTTTAAATAAATCTTGTATAAATCTTCATGGACAAATAGTTTCGAAAACCGAACATACCTAAATTCATATTCTCTTTGTGTTGTGGAACGTATTCCACAATTTTTTTTGCTCTGTTTGACACAGATGGAACCCTCTATCTCACTCACTTCATAATAAATAAGAGAACGCCATTTGAATTTTCAAGGAAGCTGTCAAATTTAATCTTATTTAAATCTTTTTAATGTGGTGGAAACACTTCAGAAGATTTACTAATCCTCAACGAGATTAACCTTTGGTGAAAACGTAGTATAAAGGATCCTACAGAATTTATAAAAATATCCCACCCGTTTACTCACAGATGTAAACTACAACTTGGCTCCTAAAACTATGTAACGATTTCTAAAACCATCTTTCCTGTGGTTCATGCATAACATTATAATTCTCAACAAAAACTATTGTTGCGACATCTAGCTACGAAAAAAAGAAATTATAATATGCTTTTCGGAGTACATTAAATGGCTAAAATGCTTCAAAAACAATGGCCTGAATTCAATTAAAGAGCATAATTCTCGAGTTTAGTTATTTAACAGACAAAAAATTGTTTTACTGAATTTTTTATTATAGTGCCATCTGCTTATGAATGCGTGCACATACCATTCAAATTCAGAAAACTTACCACACAAAGCAAATTCATATTCAACACCAATTTTCAATACCCAAGCCCACATCCACCATCTTGCTGCAGAATGAAATTTTTTCTTCTGCACATCTTGGTCGCAGTTCATTGGTAAACATTTGTGAAATAAATTTGCATTTCTTGTAATTATTAAAGATCAAAATAAAATTATACTGTAAACAATATATTCCCCATTAAATAAGAAAATCGGGAGCCATTGAAAATCTTCAAAAAACTTCATCAATTCCTTGTAAACGAAACAATTGCGCGATTGAAAAAAAATGACTGACATAGTAGAGACTCGCCAAGGCGAGTTGAAAAGTCAAAAAATCTGCCGCTTCTGCTTGACTCAAAATGCCTCGGAATTATCGAATATATATTCTCGGGAAAATCGAATGAGAACTGCACCATTACCCCTGCAGGTGATGGCATGTGTATCAATTGAGGTAAGTTTAATATGTTATTAAATGTGATATTTTATTTTATTTGTTTATAATACATTTTTGACATTGTTTACTGCGGGCGACGCCACCTAGCAAAGCCCCAAATATTTTTAAGGCAAAAACGGCGAAAATGTAAATGGTTCGTTTCTAAATAAAAAAAAAATTCATTCTATCGAAAGTCCAAGACGAGTGGCTTTGCCACAAAAATTCATAAAAAAAGGTGAAAGATGGAAAATGGGATGTTGAATATGGGTCGGGTGGGTTCGGATGTGCGATATTTATAAAACATTTTTGTTATAGAGTTTGTTCAAGGAATGAAAAATTAAGTTTATTCATTTATGAATGAAAACTTAATTCTTTCTTACCCCTGAACTGAAACAATGCTGGGGCTGGACCCCCAAGAGTTGAACAATTTTTTACTTTTGAACCTCCGGCTACACAATTTTTAACATTTGATCCTAATTTATTCCAGCTCTGGAATTCTGCCATTCAACCAAAATGTTCTTCGGTCCGTTTCACCGTCTGGTAATGGAAATCAAAGCCACTTATAATTTGTGGCAGATACCTTTGTATATGAAAAACATAGTACATAGACATCTAAAAAGTTGTGGTAACCCTTCCTCAATTTTTTTGGGGAGAGCTCATGGAGGTTTTAATTGATATTTTTTGGTTGCAATAATCCAAATAATAGTTTGTTCTTGCTCCTACCGCCAATTCCCTTTGTATATGAAAAGCATAGTGATATCATGGCGATCCTTGTGGTGGCGCTGCAAAATTTTAGGTGTAGAATTTGATTTGGGGAGTCTTTAAGCATCGGAAATTGGTAGTAGGAGCAAGAGGAGACTATTATTTAGATTATTGCAACCAAAAAATATCAATAAATATCAATTAAAACCTCCATAAGCTCTCCGCAATTAAGGGTTGATCCCACTTTTTAGACGTCGACCCATTCGACTTCCACCATGATAGTACTATGTTTTTCATATACAAAGGATATTCTTGTATACCTACTCTGGTTCCAGCTATGTAGATTGAATGGCACATTGCGGTTGAGTGAAACCGAAAAAAATTTTCATAACTTCTGCTTAAATGACACCTTTGTACATATATGAAAACTATAGTATTATCATGGCGAGTTTTTTTTAATGTTGCCCAGACCCTTGTGGATTATGGCATCCAAAAAATATCAATAAATATCAATTAAAACCTCCATAAGCTCTCCGCAAAAAAAAAGAGTAAGGGTTGCCGGCACACTTTAGATGTCGGCCCATTCGACTTTTACCATGATAGTACTATAGTTTTCGTATACAAAGATGACACTAATCACTGTTTCTCTATTAAAATAACTATATCTTTGTAGTTTCTTTTCTATTCTTAATAGTTCCTTAAATCGAAAAATTTACTTACAGCTTTTTGAATAAAATTGCATCCTGTTTTATATCTAGTCCGCGCAAGAGAAGCCTTTTTTTCAGAAGCCTTTTAAATAAAGATTTCTTAAAATATGTAAATACAAAGTTCT
The DNA here is from genome assembly GCA_958431115.1 of Syrphus vitripennis. Taxonomy (NCBI): domain Eukaryota; kingdom Metazoa; phylum Arthropoda; class Insecta; order Diptera; family Syrphidae; genus Syrphus; species Syrphus vitripennis. Next base: position 75,765,638 of record OY288109.1, on the reverse strand, counting down.
ACCTGCAAAAGCAAACTTAGCTGAAATTGTTTTAATGTGGGAAAAATTAGATATATACAGAACCCGGGAGTGCTGTTCTCATTCTTGCAACTCTTTCGTTTGAATGTCTTTACTAAAAACACCTAATCGTTTGAGAGATTAAAAGCGCTCCCAAACCGAAGCAAAGGCGACAATGAAATTCTGAGAATAAATATTTTTCATTTAGCCAGACATTTGCTATTATTTAAAAAAAAAACGAAATTTTTTTTTTTTTAATTTTTGAAAAAATAACAACCATTCATCAATTTTTAGAAAAAAATAAAATAAAAAAAATAATATTATTCAACCGTTCAATCTAGATTAAAACATTAATCCAATTCAATATTATTCTATTCAAACATTTAATAAAAACAAAAAATGAAAAAGATACTGCTTCAATGTTTTTTTATAAATTTACCGTTGGAATAAATTTAAAAGAATAATTGTTTTGTTTACAATAATATTTTTTAAGAATTATTGAATGAATGAATGCAACAGCACCATCAACCGTCAATAGTCATATGTCGTTTTCAATTGGCAATCTGGAAGTAGAAAAAAGCATTCTGAATGCGTTCAATTGGGCAAAAGTGACAGTTCTGATTCTAAAAAAAAGAGAATTTCTCTTCTGGATTTGAAATCAGAAGCAAAAACAGAATCACTCACACATTCAAAGATTTAATGTCACGCTTGATAATTGTCATATTTTTTTAAATTTACAACTGTGAAGTGATTGCTTGAAATACTAATACTCTCACACCAAACATCAAATTTTTCAGAATCGAAAAAAACTGTTCAATTGGGATTCCGAATCTAAAACCAATTCCGGATTGCCAATTGAAAACGACAATAGTAGATGTAACCATTATTAACTGAAAAACGTTTGTTTATATCTAAAATAATAACTATATTTTTTTGAAATCATGTTCACAGGTTTTTTCGAACGATTGCATGCCTGCTTATGTATGCAATGAATGTCGATTGGTTTTTGACTATTGCTATCGGTTCAAACAGATGTGTAAGAAAGCGGATACTTGTCTTCGACACTATCCTCTTACAGGCCTATGGTCCTTACCATTGGACCATCCGAAAATTCCAAGCGAACTTTTGACCAAACAAAAAACTGTTCAAAAAAATTTAAATGCGCTGCAAGTTTCCAAACTAAAGGAAATTTCAGATCCTGTAGCAGAAAAAATAACTGTTAATGAAAATAAAGATGAAACATCAACACCAGAAAAAGTCCAAAAAACAATTCCGAAGAAAGATGCCATTCAAAAAAAAATCCAAGCCCAGCAAATAGAAGTAGAAATAGAAGAAGTAGCAGATAATGACGTCGATTACACTCCAAAGAAAGTTCCAGCTATATCAGACAAATCTGCACGCAAAACACCGGTTATAAAAATATTAAATAAATCGGCCATTCGTATTTTAAATAAAGAAGCTCAGAAAGTAATCGAACCAATAATGTCCAAACCGGTATTGCAACGTGACGATGAAGGTAATCTGGCGATTGTTACTCAGATTCTTGAGCATGATACACCCGAAAATAAGGATACTGTCGAAACAGCTGAAGTATTAGAGACAAATGTTTTTCCCTGTCCACATTGTGAGCGTTCGTTTCCGTTGCGACAATTGCTTGACATTCACTTAGTGAATCATAATCGCGATAGAAACTTCTTTTGTGATCTCTGCAATAAAAGTTTCTTCAGTAAGTATGACTTGCAAAAGCACAGTTTAACGCATACAGGAGAAAAACCTTATGTATGTGTTATATGCAAAAAAGGTTTTACACGCTCAACTCTTTTACATCGTCACGAGAAATCGCATATTGATATTCCCAAGTTTATTTGTGTATTTTGCGAGAAACCATTCATATCGCAAGAAGAAATGGAGAAGCACACCGAACGGCATCGAAAACATCGGCCATACGTTTGTAAGATTTGTAACAAAGGATTTGCCTTTAAACAGGGTCTTGAACGTCACGAAATTGTCCACTGTCGTCAGCAACCTTTTCAATGTCAATATTGCGACCAAAGCTTCTCTACGCCCAGTAAGTTATCAAGGCATTTGACAGCCCATGCCGGAAAACGTCCTTATCCCTGCAAGTTATGTCCTAAGTCTTACTTACTAAGTCACCATTTATCAAGGCACATGCGTTCACACAAGAACGGGTCGGGTTCATATAAGTGTAACGATTGCCAAAAGTCATTCGGCACACGAGATGATTTGATTTATCACTCGGCAGTGCATGCCGCTCAAACAATGGTTTGCCCGCTGTGCAAGGATGCATTCAATGATATTGAAACTGTAACTGAGCATGTTAGACAGCATGCTGAAGGTGAAGCCTATGCTTGTGAATTCTGCGATTTTATTTATATGACTGCTGGTCGATTGGATGAGCATATCAAAGAGACGCATGAGGCAGAAATGGTTGCCTACAATGAGGATAATAAGAGAACTGCTTTGGCAGCAAAAAATGCAGAAAAAGAGGATAAAAATACAACTGAAAACCAAAATAAGGAAATAGATGATGTAATCGAAGAATTTTTGTTTGAAGAATTTCCAGAAGATGAACCAATTAAAACAGAAGTGAATGAAAGTGTTGTTGTCAAGAATGAAGCTGCATGGGGTAAGTAAATTAAATATTTATTACTTATTCTAACTGATTAGCGTAAAAGTATTGCTTTAGTCCAAAATTGAAAAATTTATTAGCATAGTTAAGTGAATCGAAAAAATCAACCTTTAACAAATATATCCTGAAATGATCACGTAATCTATAAATTTATTTTCAGAAGGAAAACCTGAAAATGAAAATCAAACATCCAGCAATACTTCAGAAGAAATCTTCGAAGACGAGGCACTAGAATTAATGAATATCATTGAAATGGAATCAAAAGATGAAGAAACTCCAGTTAAAATTAAAAAAATCACAGAAAAATCTCAAGTTTCAACAAAAATTGTTGCAACAAAACAAACTACACTTCGTCGCAAACCACCGATAAAACCTGTTCAACAAGTTGCATCATCAGTGAATTCTAGTTCTTCATCACCAAAGGAAAACAAAAAGCCACAACCATCAATTTTAACACCAAAACTAATTGCAGTACCAAAGTCTTCTTTAAAGCAAGCAACACCCAAAACTCGTCAGCCAACAATTCAGGCAGCTCTAAATGCTATATCAAAATCGGTTTCGATAAAGAGAATAGAACCATCAAACAAAACAGTGGAAGTAGCCACTGAAAACCCGAAAGCAATAGAAACTGAGATACCAACTAGAAAATCATCTCCTCGAGTGGCAGCAGCAGCAGCAAAGCAGATAGATTCATCAGAACAAACAAAGGTAACATCAAAGCAGTCGCCAAATCAAACTAAACGAATGTTACGACAACGTAGTGAAGTTTCCATTGAAGATAAGGCTCAAACTAAGGCTACTCCAATTTCTGGGCAGATTAAAAAATCTCCAGTAAAGACTACAGAGTCAGTGGCAGTTAAGAAAACTGAAGAAAAAACTCCTCAGCAAGATGAAAAGAAACTTGTTGAAATGATGATTGGTGATAAGAAATTAAAAGTTAAAAAAATCATCATGACAAAGGCGGAAGTGGAAGAAATGACTCGTGATGGTCGTATTCAAATGAAAGGAGGAACCATGATTCTTAAAAAGAGAAGAACATCAACAAATGATGTTTAGAGTCTCATTTATTACTAATAATTCATACATACATAAATATATGTTTATATATCTTTTGTATAAACATTCTACCATAACTACACTGTGCTTCAGTAAACAATTACTTTTATATTTATATTGACCTAGTAGATGTTTTAGATATGACTTGGTATCAATTGAAGTCTTTCATAAAAACTCAAAATTTCAATTTATTGGCAAAAAAAAAGTATTTTTTTTTAATGTTTTCAGGTTTTAACGATTTTTTACTTTCATTTTTCTACCATTTTCTTTCTATTCATAAATAAAAATGAAGATCAACTAAAAATGTTTTCGAAATTGAGCTTTAAACGGGTTTCAAAGTCCAAAAAAACTTGCAACTATATTTAATTTTTAAATTCAACCCAAAAACTACACACAATATTGTATTATGGTTTATATATTTTAAAGGAAGGACGACTATTCATATATATATTTTAAACTATACAAATCATATATATATTTTAAACTATACAAATCTGGAATTAAGTCAACCTGAAAACATTAAAAAACATTTTTTTTTACAAGAAATTGAAATTTTGATGGTCTATGAAATTCGGTCATATCTACAACCACTACAATATGACTGCAAAAGTAAAAAAGTATTTAAACTTTCTAGCCCGGTGTTAGTATCAGTTATAAAAAAAGGATACATATTTTAAGGCAATATTATCTTATTGAAAAATCCGTTTTTTAGCACACAGATAGATGTTAATTAAAAGCTGGAATTCAGTATAATTTATTACATTATGCGATATGTATGTTTTTTATACGATATGACAGCAGCAAAAACTATCTTTAAATTACCATTTTATGTTCGTTGTATATTATTTTAAAAATTATTTTGCTTTAATAAAAATGTAACTGCAGATGTTAAGCTTTTGGGCTTTTACTTTAAAAAAAAAAACCTTTTTTTTGCACTATTCGCATACCAATTGTTTGAAAATCAAGTGATAACACGTAAATACTTTTCCAATATTTAATTGAATCATATTAATTATATATTTGTACATCAATAACCAGTAAGTTTTTTTTTTAATGTATGTATATGTATGTAGCGAGTAGCTTAAATTATAAATTTGATAAGTTACAGCAGATTAAAAAATAAATTCTTAACAGTTACATAATGTTTTTTGTACATCTATTATAATACCAGGTGCGTTTGTTTTTTCAAATCCATATGAAGTTGTACGAAGAAAACGTCACGGGAATTTAGAAACTTCTTCTAAAAAAACTGTTCCAACTGAGATAAAGAAACATTTGTAGGAAAGAAGTATTAAAAGTCAATTATAATTCAAATACTACTTGAAAATAGGTTTATATAATTACTGTTGACACAAAAATATAAATTTTCATTTTGCTTTGGTGCACTATTTTCTTTTCAGTTTCTTATCAATACGAAATATCCATAACGATAACACAAAAATAATGCATTTCTGTATATACCGGGCAAAAAAGAAAATTGTGAGAGTGTTAAATGTTGATGAAATTCTCTCTCAAAAAATTTCTTGGACAGAATATCAAGGATAGCTGTTGCCGAAAATTAACAAATTTTGGAACAATGGCAATTGGCAGTCAATGTTGGGAACATAGCGAGTGAGCATTGAAACCTAAAACGTAAAATTTATAAAAAAAATATTTTTTTTCAAAATTTTGCAAGAAGCAAACGAAACCCCTAACCCCTGCGTTATCTATATACTGAATAATCATAAATCTACAACCTATAACCTAGATCTACCACAGTGGGCCATATTATATTCACTGGGCAGACCTAATTGCGAAAAATAAAGCAAAATCGAATTCAACATTTGTTCTATAGTAGGAGATCCGTTGTGAACTACTACGAACCGGGCAAATAAATCAAGTTGTTTAAGCGCATAGTTTTTAAAAAATTAAGGATTTCCAAACCAATGCGAAACAGTCCATGACTACGAACAAACAAGAACAACAACGTGTTGTTTTCAAATTCAAAGTTAAATAAAATAATTGAGTGCCCTGATGAAAGATTCAAATTTACGGGAATTAAATTAAAGATCTACACTAGATGTAAAAAGTCATCAATTGTGCAGTGGAATAGCGCTCGGTTGCTAACTTAGAGTAGAGAACTACTCCGAAGCACTTTTTTCTATATATTTTTTGTTTGGGATTTAATAAGGTAAAACATTTCTGAACTACAATTTTATCCTATTCATCTATGCTTTCTAGTATTGTCTCGTAATGCAATTGAATTTATAATCACCCTTATTATGAGTTTAAAGTGAACAAAATTCCAACCGGAAAATGTCTTTTCCCACAAAATTTTAAAATCTATTGAGTTTCGACTGCAAGGGAAATCATTTTCCGGTGCAATTTGGAAGACTGAATTTATTTAAGACATAAAATCATACTGGCATAGGCACATTTATGTTGATGAATATAAAATTATTATAGTTAAAAATCAATATATCCAAAATGGATGTAATTTGGTTTCCAATATGTACATAGAAAGTTATCCCAAATAGGGTTGTGAATAATCTGTCGAATCCAAAAACAAGGTAAGCTGTCTAGGTAAAATTTTACCAAACGTCTTAAGATTTTTAAGCTCAATCCTTGCAGATCTCTGTTCTTGACTAATTAAGAAATATTGAAATTGAGGTCAGCAACGCTATTGGTAACCAAAAAGTTCCTTTTTAAAGAAACCATTTTCCATAAATAGACGAACTGAATCCTTGGTAGAATTTAAAAATTCCAGTATTCAACAAACGGTGCTGTTAAGAGTTTCAACAAATCCATTAAAAATCAAATAAAAAGTTCATTAAATTGTTGAGAACACATATTATGTACTTTTATTTTTTTTTGGTAATAATTACATGGCTGTAGTGCGAATGTGTTGTTGTTTTCTGGAGTTATCCTAATCAACTTTTAAATAGTTAAAGTCCCTAATCTTCATAACCATCGGGTAAGGCGTTGACCTTGGGGTTGTGGAAAAGACTCTTATTGCCATCACCCCATGGGAAACGCTTGTTACGGATACCCAAGTATTCGTACTTTACGTATGGTGGACGTGGGTGGTGAGCGTGCTCCTGGTGCTTGAGGTAAGCATTCAACATGCATAAGCCAACTGCTGGCATTGCGACAAAGAAAGTCAATCGCTTCCATAGCAAGTAGCTTCCTAAAAGCGAAAAAAAAATGAATCATTAGTCAAGTCAAATCAATAGCAAATTTATAAAAAAAAAGTTACATAACCTCTTAACCTAAAGATTTTTATATTTTTGAATAAAAAATTAAGTTAATAATTGTATTGTTTTTTCTTCATATAAATACCATGTTCTCCAGGAGAAGCTGCTGTTCCTGATTGCCTAACTGCAGAAGTTGCAATATGACGACGAATTGCATGCAAAAGTACTCCAGACATTTTCAGAAAAATTATGTTTTTATCTTCACCTGGCACAAGTTTTTTCTGAAATAAAATTTTGGTTTTCCTTTTTCTTGAGTAATGTCAAAAAAAAAAATGACAGTTGGAAAATGTCAAAAGTGAAATTTGCAGCGCTAAATTTTCCTCAGGCTGTCAGTTTGAGAAGCTAGAATGAATTTAGGGTTGTACACTACCAGTGGATACATTCAGTGAAACTTTTGGTAGACTTCCTTTTAGCCGTATTTAATAGAATTCACTATAACACCTCTGAACGGGTGAATAGTTACGCAGTGTATGAGCACTCATTAAGCCTCTATTCAACGTTGCGTAACTCCATATTTAAAAAACATTTTCTGGTCCAATGCCTTTGTGTCAGATAAAGTCCCAAGACAGAAATCTATTACATTATGCCTCAACGCGTTTAGCTTAAAATAAATCTATTTAACGTTACATAACCCTTATAAATAACATTTTGACGTTTAGAGACATTGTAACTTTACGCAGCCTCTATGTGGCGTTTATAAATACGACTGTAAGGGTATTCATGCAACGAGATAATTTTCCGCTTTGCAGAAAGATATAATTTTTTTAAAGTTGCAAGGTGTATGTATATTTTTGTTTCTGTTACAAAAACCTTGTTGACCAGCAGGTATTATTTATAATTAAACATTGCAAAATTTAAAACATGTTTTTTTTTTAAACATTGTCGTTTCCAAACACCATTCAAAAATGGGAAGATATTGGAAATGACTTTTTTAATAAATGGCAATTTACTCTTTGCCTAGGAGCTTTGGATGGTAAACACATCAGTCTTCGAATTGCACTCGTTAATGTCTGTAAGAAGATAGTCACCAGAACATGCTCCAGTAAAAAAATTGTATCTTAAAAGAAATTTCAAAAATTTATTTGGCTTAGAACGTCAATTTAAAAAAAACATTTCTTTTTTTTCTGCTCTAGAATCAAAACTGTCGACATCCATTGTTAGTGACTCGCAGATATCTTTGTAATTCCTCAATATTTTGCATTCGTTTTCCACAAGAACATGGATATGAAAGAATAATTATGTCTTTTGGCGCTGGTCCTGGTATTGGTAGCTATAGTTTGCTTTTATTATGATCTAATTTACTTTCAATTTTACGAAGCAAATCTATAGCTCTAAATAATCCACACTTTTACTGAAATCCAATGCCTATAATTGTCTTCACTTTTTTAAGTGATGGCAAATAGTAATAAATAAATGAAAAGTAATAAACATAAAAAGCTTTTGAAAACATTAATCTACACCTTTGAAATTACATTGAATGACAAATTGACATTGTCATTGACAAGAAGCCAGAAAAAAATAAACAAACGTCAAAAAGAGGACTCTTGCCACAAACTGGCTGGTTAGGCGATTAAAAAATCACCGTGTAGCCAGGCACATTCACTCCAAACATAAAGCTCATTTTGGGAAAAAGATTTCTAAAATTCGTAATGCGTTCACTTTGCAAATTTGACATTTCAATTTTATTTGACAACAGGCTTAAATGACTTTAATTAATAAAAGAAATAATTTGTCTACATATGTACGTATTTGAATTGCATTTGGAGAATCTTTAAAATATGAAATACAACAACTTTATTTTGTTGTAACATTAACGAATAAAGATAAATAATTGCATGAAAATGGTAATGACATACAGTCAGCTGTTTTCGATTTTGTTTGGAAGCACCGTATCGCTCTCTTTTTTGATGTTTGATTAGTGCTGAACTTTTCAAAAAGGGTATTCATGCAACGAGATAATTTTCCGCTTTGCAGAAAGATATAATTTTCCGCTTCACGTTTGCATGAGCACCCCATAAAAATCCTTGCATAAATGTGAGAAATAATCAGCTGTCACAACTAAACGTCACAAATTACTTCTCGAAACTTTAAGAGGTTTATTTCTTCGCTTTCTGCATCAAATCTGTGAGATAAATTTATCTGGTTTGCAGAATATTTTTCCCATACAAATTTTGACAGCTCGTTTCTGCGGAGATAAAATTATCTGGTTTCCGAGGTTTATCCGAGTTTGCCACCGTTGCATGAATACCCCTAAAGATTTGTTTACTTAGTTTTTGCTTTGTATATGAAAACTATAGTACTATCATGGCGAGTTTTTTTTAGGGTTGCAGAGGTCCTGGTGGTGGCGCTGCAAAATGTGAGGTGTAAAATTCGATTTGGGGAGTTTTTAAGCGTCGAAAATTGGTGGTAGGGGCAAGAGTAGACTATTTTTTGGATTATTGCATCCAAAAAATAATAATAAATATCATTTAAAACCTCCATAAGCTCTCCGCAAAAAAAAAAGAGTAAGGGTTGCATAGGTAAATTAGATGTCGCCCCATTCGACTTCCACCATGATAGTACTATAGTTTTCATATACAAAGGTTTTTGTCTGAGTTTCAATAAGTGTTGGACTTGTTCAGCAAGTGCTAAATTGCGATTGAAGTAGATTAGCCACAAATCTTGTAGAATATTGTAAAATATTTACCATACAATTAAAACTAGTTACATAAAATATAAATAAATCTTGCATAAATTTTCATGCACGAATGGTCCTCATATTCACTTTGGGTTGTGGAAGGTTTTCTTTTCAGAGCTCATATTTCTTTGCTTGTTTGACAAAGATGGCACTTTCTATCTTTTCTTTTATAAGAAAATATGAAAAGCCATTTGTATTCTGAAGGGCACTGTCAAATTTAATATACTTTTATGTTCGGTTGAACGAATATTTAACAGGCTTTTTAATTTTAAAATAACGTATTTTGTATGGAACGAACGTCATTTTAAGACTTAAAAGCCTGTTAATTTTTTTAAAATGTTTCATGCAATCCATCACTAATATTTTAAATGCTGTGGAAATACTTCATAAATTAAGATAAGAAACAAAAACGGAGCGAATTTGACTAAAAAATTTGTCTGCTCGACTATAGTTCGCAATATGGTTTTGTTCGGTCCTCATTATGCATGTACTCTTGAAAGGCATATTACAAGTATTTCCGTATAACACAGCAAATATTTGAATTTTCGAAAATAATAACAACAATTCGATGGATTCGGATATGCATAGTTTCTGGTAATTTTATAGAAACATTTTGTTGTTGGCTTTTTTTGTGAGCCTATTTCCTTAATTAATTAAAAAATTTTTTTTTGGTAAATGTTAAATTAATTTTTAATGCAAAACAGAAAACAATATATGAAGTTAATTTAAATTATTTGTTTAGAACAAGTCGATCATAAAGAAGTGTATCATTGTATAACTGGGACTTAAGTAAAAATAAAATTACGTTATTTTTTTAATAACTAAATAATATATGTTTACACAAAACATTTAAATTATTATTTTTAAAAAAATTAGTAAAAAAATGTTCAATACATTTTTCCATTTGTCAAAATTTGTAAATCAAAATAAATTCTAATTTTATGTTGCTTATCAAAAATAATTTTTTTCATTTCAAACATCACAATAACATAATGAATGTAAAACATTTATATTTTGTTTCATTTTGGTGTTAATAAACATACAATACTCATAATGAATAATGAAATTATGTTCATTCAATCGTTCTTTATTAACTTACGAATTCATAACTAACTACAAATATGTTTTTAAATAGAAGATTCGAAATCAAAGTTTTAAATTGATTACGCTCAAGAAATGCAGATTTTAAACCCACACCCTAAAAAGAAAAAAATCAGAAAATTAAAGAAATGATTTGAAATAAAATTCTTTACGTTCAAGTAGTGGAAATGTGACTCAATCTTGGTTAAAGTTTTTAGTTAATCGATTCCGGTAGATTCGCTGTTGCTCAACTCTGGTACAATAATGCATTAACATGAACCTTGAACCATCGGAAAATCTCAGGTAACTCACCGAATTCGGGAGACAAAAAGTGTTGATCTACCGTTGCATATTTGTACAACGTTGCACATTTGCCCAACCTATTTATAAAATAGTGAAATCCGCAAGTTAACTCTTTATGGCAAATTAGTTCCCCATCTTCATATTGTGTATTGCCTATGACTAGACTTATTGCAGTGTTTTGCATATTTTTTTTATTTTCATATAAAAAGACTAGATAACACTTTAAAAAGAGGAATATATTCGCTGTAATCTCAATTTGTCAAAAATGCTGGTTAATCCAATCCAGTAAAAAAATAAGATAAAAACTCGGGTGCATACGTTTTATTTTATTTTATTTTATTTTATTTTATTTTATTTTATTCAACATTTAACATATTTTCCTTCTTTTGATTTGTGCACGTTGTATATAAGGATCCCAGGAGTTGCAGACCAGACATACGTTATTTATATTTTATCACAGCTGAATAGACACCGTAGTAAGTACGAACGAATTGGTATTAAAAATCTTGATCAGGGGGCAAGTTTGTATCATTGTAATGCAACTTTAAAACTTATTGTTTTCGAAACGCCCCGGATTAATGATTTTTAATACCAATTCATTCCTACTTCTATGATTTCTATTCACAGAAAAGAGTTTTAAGGTCTAGCGGATTGAAAATATGAAAGTAAAAAAACCAAAAAAAAATTATATTTCTGCTCAAATTTGTTACTGTCAATTTATTTATACAAATGTTTTAAATGATTTTACAATTATGATTACCACTAAAAAATTATTAACTTAAAAACTAAGATCACAAAATAATTTATTAACAATACTGTTTTTTTTTTTTAAAGTATTCACATAAAGTATGTGACAAGAAAAGACTTAACAAAAAAACAAAATACAATGAAAAACGTTAAACTAAAATGTGTGTTAATTTTATAATGTTTTAAGTGTCAAGAATTCCCCAACCTCATAATCCCAGGATTCAGTAGTTGTAGGTATATTAAAATATTTATTTAACTTTTTTAATTTTCAGTTTTCTACTGTACATCTTATATTTGTATATTGTTATTACGGCACTGATTCGTTGTACATACATATATAAAATTATAATTTAACTAAAGCAATCTAATTTATTTATACGTTCATTTATGTAGGATGATCCAGAATTGGATATTAATTCGCATAGAAATTATTATACATTTGAAGGCTTATTATTCTTAATTGCAAATAATTCTAAATAGTTGCCTATATCATACTTCCAAACATTCGTTTTCCTCGTGTTAGTACCAGACTAACAACCATAACTGTTAACAAAAAGAAAACCAAGCTTAAAAATGTCGTTAAATAACGACATCTACGTCGAAATTTTTTCTCCTTTTCCATTTTTATACGTAGTTGTTCTGCTCTGGGAAGATCAAGAGTAAAATCCGATTCAGGACGTGATGATGGCTGAAATTGCAAAAAAAAAGACGAAAATTAATTAGTTAGAACTAAAAGATTATTTAGTTAGAATATTTTTTTGAACGAAGGGTTGTAAAAATATAATTTCTAAAAAATAGAAACCTATAAATGTACTAGATTTTTATATGTTTAAGAAATACAAAATTGAATGATTCATAAAAACATATTTAATGGTAGCAAGTGGCCCATATTCATAGTCGTCTGACAAGTTCTTTTTTTGTCTCTACTAAGCTAACTTGGAGTTTATGTTATACAGACAATTTAGGCCCAGGTCCAAAAGATAAACTAGAACTCAATCCTTAAAATCGGTTGACTCTTTTTTTCTTTCTGTCAATTTTTTTTTTCAATGGATTTGACAGGCAATAGTACTAAAATTGTAGTAGAATATACCTTCAACCTGTTTTTTTACTAAAAAGAAATGCCAAATTCTTTATAAATAGCAGATGTTTCTAACCTGGGTATTAACTTTAGACTCCAGGCCAATTGGACTCGGGTCTAAAGTTTGACTATTTAATTTTTTTTAGTGGACGAAAGACATTGCAAATTAATCTAGTGTAAAAGTTTTGACATTTGGAATACGTATATATTACACATGCAAGTATTTTTTTTATTTAAAAATTCAAGTCTAAAAATGTATTAAATAAATAAAAATGAGAGATGTCAAACTTCACTGAAAAGATGTTAAACACCTTCCTGCAGTGTATTAACACAATGTCAAAAAAGTAGGTATTAGAAAATAGTACATGTGTCAATACTTATCTGAAGGAAAATGGCATTTTAGTTTATTGGTTAATTTATTGTGTATCAGAAATAAAATGGTTTGGTGCAATTAAATATTCATCGAAGCAATAAATCTGTGGCAGTATGACAGCTCATATTAAAAAAGTTGATTCACAAAAATTAGTGGGCGCAAATTAAGAAAATAGTATGTTTTCCAACTTAGGTTCTTCTGCAAAAACTAATATTCAAATAATGCTACAATATTTTCGCTGGGGAGAATGATTAAATTAAATTAAGAAAATAGTATGTTTTCCAACTTAGGTTCTTCTGCAAAAACTAATATTCAAATAATGCTACAATGTTTTCGCTGGGGAGAATGATTTTAATATGGGAGTGAGACAGAATTGTAGGGAGTATTAACAGTTAAACAATGGAAAACAAACACTTAAGTCAACTTAAGCTACTCTGCAAAATATTACCACAGATTTATTCTCGTTTTTTTCAAATCAACATGACTTCAAAGAATTATACCAGAAATCCCTTCCCACACCAAATATTTTAAGTAAATCGAAGATCACTTTCAAGCTCTCTTAATTTTCTGCTATACGTACTCGAATGACCTACAAGCCCACTCAAGTACATATACTTACTAGCTTACTTATTTATTAACCTGAATATACAAGTATCATCAGCTTTAGTTTTTTTTTACCTCTGGAAAACAACAATTTCGCTCTGATTTGATACACTATACAAACCATAAGCCTACGCAAATTTTGAAGCTTCATTTTGCATGTTGATGATCATCGGAAAAGTTTATGTTTACATGATTGAAGGTCATGGTATGTTTATTTTTTTTTTTTGACCGTCTCAACACAGCGATTACTTTACCATTAAAAACTACTTTCACTAAGATTCAGAAGTCGATTCGTTATCGTTATTGCTACTTTGAATGCACATTCAAATAAATGTTTACCTCACCCAAAAAATATTTATGATCACAGAGGTTTGCGTGACATTTTTATACTAGAAGATATCAATATCAAGATTCCGGTCTTTTGATGTCAATAGACGATTTATTCGAGTTAAAATATGTTGTGTGATTAAAATTATTGTAAGGGCAATAACCGGAAATTCATGTATTCACAAATAAGAGTGGACAAATTGGTCCTAATATTCACCACAAATGTGTCCTCTGTAGTAATTTTTACTATGAAGCAAAAACGAAAGATGCAAGTCTAAAATTAAAGCCAAATATTAAAAAATAAGAATGAGAAGTGTGAGTGTTTGGAAGTCATTAATTTTCACCACGGAACAAACCTATGCAACTGGTGTCCTGCTAAAAATATGCATGGGGCAATTTTTGAGACACCAAAAAACAATGGGATTTGAACGAAATTATATATAAATATTTAAATTCAGTTATAGTAATCAACTAAAAGCTCACATTAATTATTATTAGAGCAGAATGAATGTATGTATATATTTCATTAATGATATGAACGCTTAGCTTTTTAAAATACTAAACATTGTATAGTGCATACCTTGGGTGCCATTCAAAAATAGGCTAATTTATTTGATTTAATTTGAATAAATTAATGGTACTTTATTTGTATTTAAATTAGACCGCTGTTAAAATTCAAAACAATAAAACGGAAGTTAATTTAAATAAATAAAATCAATTCTTTGTTCTTTTAATTTGGCCAAAATAAAAACAAAAACTTTTAGAATAAGGAGAATAAATTATATAACCTAGTGGCTAGCAAACGCAATGAAATATTAAGTGTGGAAATGTAAAAAAAGAACCACATAAATTAGAATAAAAACCATAAGATTTTATAAAAATGGCAGCCAGCAAAAAAAAAATATAATGTAAGTTTGACATTTATGTAGTTTTATTATTTGATTCAAGTGTTACTTCTTTTTCGAACGTGTGACCTTATCAGCTTAGCACATCTCTGTGCTAAGTCGCAATATTTTAATTTATCAAAAAAGTTTCAAAAATATACAATTGCTATTACATTTTTTTCCATGATATCACTTTAAAATAAATTGGCTTGTAACGTATCAGCTTTAAGCTTAGTGAACCTTAGTGAAACGTCTTTTGTTAGTTCAAAATGCATTTATGTAATGTCCCGTTTAGGATAAGTTGTTGAGCACTGATTACATTTACAAACATAACTTCCAAAACATTTTTTTATTTGTTTAAAACAAATTTTAAAACGAGCTAACGTTTGTAATTTGTTTTATTATATACGGTGACTTGCATAAGGTGTAAGAAGAAGATTAGGGCGTGTAGGTTGGAGCCAGACATGAAAAACAAAAAAGATATAGGAGGTGGTATTAATTTACATTTTGGACATTGCTCCGCAAATATAATTTTTTTTTATTAAAAGTAGATATTCTTTGTGTTCCAAGGAATTTATAAAAATTATAAAAAGTTTGCATATGATGTCTTGCTTGCAGCGAGGCCGCTTCCGTCAGTTAAGATTCAAAAAATTTGTTTTATCCTATAAACTTATAGTACTTATACAAGTTGTTTAATTTAAAACTTTTCAAAAAAATTGTCGAAGAAAAATTGAGAAAAAATTGTTGTCGTTAAAAATTTTCAAACATTTTTGTACTTGTGCTTTCTTTAAAAAAAAGCTAAATAAAATTAAGTAAAAACCGACAAAAATAAAAACATTTTGAAATTATTGTAGAAAAAAATGTTCGTCCTCAAAGCAAGTTGTTGAACAAAATGAAATAAACAGTCACAAAAAATTATGTTAAAAATAAAATTGGCCAAAAAAAATTTGGGTTAAAAACTTGGTCAGTTGACGTTTTTTTTTTTACCCGCCTACAGATTAAATTATCCCATTATTTAAATATTTTTAACAAAAGGGCAAATTTGTGTAATTGCATTCCGCCACTTATGCAAAATACCCACAGTTAAAATAGTGCGTATACGCAACAGTTAACAAAATACATTTTGTTGAATTATGAAAAAAGGGCATAAGCAATATTTGGTTGAGCAAGTAAAATGACTTACAAATGAAGAAGCGGTTACGTAGTACTTTTCTTTCCCTTAAGGTCAGTTTGCTTACCGTCGGTTAATTTTCTTGTTTCCGAGTTTGCTTACAAACTGGCCTATGGTCAGGAAAGGAAACTTAAATATTTTTTTTCTGTAGCTATTTTCAATGAATTTGGAAGACAAATAAATAGTTTTCAATAAAATCAAACAATAACTATTTATGATAAAGAAGTTAAAAAAAAATTGCCATTTCTAGCTTGCATTACCTATAGATAACTACCTCCCTAAAAACCGGAGTATTTTCCAACCAATATAAAAGCCTTAAATTTTTAACATACTGACCGTAGGTAGGTATACGAATAACCCTGTACATTGAAAACTTTACACTTTCACGATGTCAATTTAATACAAAATCCACCTCTTAATCAACTTGCATAAAACATTCAATATTACATAATTAATTTCTTTTCACCCTACCCAACGACTAACCGACCAACGCAACGCCATGGACGCTTCAACCACTATAATCAAACAACAACAAAAAAGCTAACAACAAAAGCAAATAATATCGAACTTAAATACACATAATTCCTTCCTTATTACCCACCGTATAGTGTAATGCAGTCATTATGTTATATGAAGAGGTAGTTTTTTTTTATATTGTTGTAATTGTACTATATGTATAAATTCAACACCTTCATGTTAATGTTTACCTCAAATATTGCACTTTTTACTATAATATCTGAAGCTAGACCCACAGACTAAAAATCACATGTGCACATTGTACTCACTCTATTTTCAGGGTATTTTTTTTTAAATTTTCTTACAAGTTATTTATGTTTCCCTTAATGCCGGTCAGTGGTTTTTTTTTTTTTTAATATGAACAAAAAAAAAAGTAAAACACTAACTTCACTGCCAATATTTAACTTGATAAAACCATAACATACGCAACCCACATTTTTATCCTGAGCAGACCACTTTAAACAAAGTAAACAAACACGACGAATGATCTTACCGTGAAGTAACACTTTTTAGATAAATAAAAACCACAACATGAGAGTCGTAAGTTTGTGTGGCTTTTGGATAAAAAGCCGGCTTCGTTGAGACTTGAGAGTAATGGCGGATGAACGCACGCATTTGTGTGTCTTACTTAGAAATAAGAAAAAAAAAAAAAAAAAACGAAGAAAAGGTAAAAAAAGAAAGTGAGTCAAAATTTCAAGGTTGGTGTTATAAGTATCATACCGATGTTAGTTGCTTTTGGACTCAAGCTGGACGTTAGATATATGGGTAGGGTATACTCGTATTATATACACAGGGTGCGCAACAAAACTGGCGCGGAAGAAAACCTTGAGTTCCTGAGGTAATTTTAAGTCGAAAAACTCAAAGGTAATTTTCTGGTGTTTCTTTCTTTTTCGATTTATAACGGTTTTTATGATTTTTAGTCCACTTTTATTATTATTTTTTAAAATTTAAATCAAGAACAGTTACAATCAGGCTAATTTATGGTTTGACCCTAAACAAATTGATACACGTGGAATTAGTGATTAGCCCCAATAGATATAGATCCTGAGTACAGCCCGTCACAGACTGGCATCGGCTTATACAAAACAGTGATTGAAGTTTGTTTCACTTGCGGCAATAGGTGTAAGTAAGTTTTAGGTTCGTAAAAAAATCGAACTTAAAATATTGATCAGACGATGATAGAGAACGCAAAAAGTGTCGTTCTGACTGTTTTCCTGTAGGTTTTTGTTAGAAGCTAAAATTATTTGGTCAAAAAATATTTTTCCAGAAAATCGCTTTTAACGGTATTGTCGCCGTATATATTTTCTGAATATTTAACTTTTATTTTGTAAATATTTCATTTTCACAACAAATCATTATTAAAATTTAGTAATCTGTAATTTTTTTTATTAATTTCGATTTTATAACGAAACATAGGGCCCTATATGAACTAGCTCTTAAATGAATTAACTCTGAATGAACTATGTTACTCCCAATTAAATTAGAACTTGGTTCATAATGAAATAAGACCCATTACTTTTGAAACATATCACTATACAAAACGAACGAAGTCCAAAAACGAAAAGTAGTGGGATTTAGTTCCTTATCAACTTAGTCCCAAATGAACTAAAACCTTGCACCTATCCTAAATCCTATAGTGTTCTTAGGAAGGGGTTGCCGAGGTAACATTGCCCCATAAATTTCTCACTTTTGTATTTGAAGAAACTTTAATATATCCACATTCAATTATTAAAACAATGAATTACATATTTCCATTTTTTTATATTTGGGATTTAGTGATTGTGATTTATTTCATAATGAACTATGTTGGTCCCAAGTGAACCGATTCCAAAATTTATGAACCAAATCTCGACGAAATTTCGGTGGGAGTTAATTAAATTTGGAATAAGTTCGTAGGGCCATGACAAAACGACATCAAACTGATTGATTCTTAGCTTAACGGTCTCTTAAAAGCGCTACTTGACGCACTGCTTGACGCGTCGTTTGATGTCCTGCTTTATACCGTGCTTGACGTGTTGCTTGACACGCTGATTGACGTGCTGTTTGACGAGGAACTAAACGAACTGCTATAACCTATAGGACACCATTTTGTTTTTTAGAATTTGTCTACAATTTGCATTATAATATCGAAATTTCTTACTTAAACAAATTAATGTGCATGTACAAAGTGTAAAATAAATTAAACTAACAAGTGTTTTATTTGTTCCAAGCAAAACTTAGGTACAAACATAAATAATTACTTTGCCAATATAAACACTATATCACCGGTAATTAGATACGCTTTTGTTTTATCTGATGTACCTGTACCTACATATATGCATTCGGGAGAAAGAAGTGGTGTTTGAGACATAATAATACCAATTTAAACTTCATCCTTGCAATTGGTGGTGCCCACCTGTCTAACACGGTAGTGGGGTGCATACATAATCCAATCTGCAAGAAAACTTCACAAATCAAAGTGCAGAACCACACAAAGAAACGAGTGCAAAACGAGAAGGCCCCGCTGCGCTCCTTTTCCTTTTCCCTGCACATGATTTTGTTTTAAATTTTGAATGTTCCAATGAATTTAAGCTGTCAAGTTACTATATATCTTAATATCTACCATTCCACTATGCTCAATGCAAGCGTTGCCATCATCGTCCTCACTATCTACGAACTAGCTTACAATAGTATAAAAGCGGTTGTGGAAAACAAAAAAAAAAATACGTATTTGCCACAATTTATTTGCCAGACAATGTGAAAAGTCGAATGACAGGCTCTATGGAACCATTATGCAATACAATGCAATGGCGGGACTTTGAGTGGTATTTTTGGTTCATTGAATAAGCTAGTATGAATGGTTTGACTACACCCGCTGTTGTTGGATCATTGAAGCAGAATATACTGATAAGGAAACTATACTCTATATACTGGAACACCAAAATGTATACAAAATTTTGTCAGTCTTGCATACAGCCAAACTGATTATCCAAGCCTTAATTAATGAAACATTTCTAATTTTGTAATTTTGTCACAGAAGTCAAACAAATAAGATGCAATTTATAAGTTTAAAAATATATTAACCATTTTCTATGGATAACAGTTGTATTTCCGAATTAACTTGTACAACACACATGATCTCACAAATCACTTATCTTGGTTATATAGTTTGTAAAAATTAAAACAAATAAATCAATATCTTTAATTTACTTTTCCTTTGGTCATCACTCACTGTTATTGAACTTGAACTCATCACGGATGCTCTTCAAACGACCGACGACAACAACGTGACAAACCGATACCGAACTCAAACTGCACCGAAATAAAAACCATACCACATCACAAAAATAATTTTCAGATTTTTGGAAAAATATAAAATTAATATTAACACCATCAGTATTTAATATATTGTCATTTGAATAAATATTTGCAAAACTGGAATTATTATGGATAAAAGGTGCTAAATTTCGCCTCGTTCACGATTATGACATTGTCCACCGATCGAGATCGCTAGACTTAAAATATCACAAAGCTAAAGCTTACGTAGCAGCATATGCTTCAGTTATAAACAAAAAAATTAATCGCGAATCGAAGATTGGATTTCCCAAGAAATTAACATTTTGCTTTCAATATTATCACTCATTTACTATGTGTTGTGTCTTCTTCTTAATGACGTAGAATTATGAAATTTGGCCTAAAAAAAGACCCACACGAAACGTGTTGAAGCCGTGACCTTGAATATAAAATATGCTAAAAGTTTTTTTTTTTTTTTTTTAATTAATGGCTGTCGTCGCCATTAAACAGTGCAAATTAATGTTAATTTATTGATCTAAGACCTCTGTAAGAAAATAATATATCTCTTTGAGTTATGGTATGTTGGGTGCGATATTTTTTAGTCAACTGTAACCTTTTTTGGAGAATAATTTAATGTCAAAGAACACACAGATTTATTTTGATATTTTTTTTATAGAAAATTTAAGAAAATATACTTTTTTGATTATTAAAAAATACACGTCTGGATCGCACGAATTTGCTCCTATGTTAAAGCTTAACAGATAATTTTTTTGACGAACATAATTTTCTATTCCCAATGTTATAACGGGTGATTTTTTAGCTGGTTTGGTTTTGGCAACACTGGTTTTGACAGCTGACGTGTGTTTAGTACCTTGTGTCACTGTCAAACAGCTTCAGTTTGGTTTGCAATTTAACCATGGATCGTCTTACAAATGAACAACGCTTGCAAATTATTGAATTTTACTATCAAAATTCGTGCTCGGTTCGAAATGTTCATCGCGCGCTGCTTCCATTTTATGGTCGGCATTCTCGACCTTCTGAGCAGTCTATTCGGAAGATTGTCAATTGGCCGCCTAGATCGTGCGATTTGACACCATTAGACTATTTTTTGTGGGGGTATGTCAAGGCTAATGTCTATAGGGACAAGCCCGCTTCGATTGACGCACTGGAAGCCAACATCCATGCATTCATTCGCGAGATACCGGCCGATATGTGTGAAAGAGTATGCCAAAATTGGACTCAGCGGATGGGCTACCTGAGACGCAGCCGCGGTCAACATTTGCATGAAATTATCTTTAAACATTAAATTGCAAGGTTCAAACTATCGATTCAAATAAATATTTCATTAATTTTTTCGAATTTTTTGTGTTTTTTTTTAAAAAAAGTTCTAAACCTCTTAAAAAATCACCCGTTATATAATAATATGAGAAAGCATACAAATCATTACTTAAATTGGTAAAAAAAAGTCAAGACAGGAATTTGAACTCAAAACTGAAAATGCTCTATCGTAAAAAATACAAATTTTTGAAAAAAAAAAATCAAAAATGGTTAAGGCCGTTTGTTTTTTAAATATATGATTTTTATTAGGTATAGGTAACTAAGTATTTTTAGAAAAAATTGTACTAGTTTTTAGGATAGGTACTTAAAAATATACATATGTACCTACAAATGTACTTAAACCCGAAATTGATATTATTATAATTATGTAGGACCGATTTCATAAAAAAATCAATAATCACAATTGCGGCAAGCACATCTGATAACGATTTTTGAAGAACATTTTTGGAATAAAATCGGGTAAGTTGCTTAGGCTGGAACAACAGACACTCAGGCTGATAGACAGAATTTCGGGATCCTTTTTGGGAGTTCTCTTTTCTTACGAATCCAAAACTTGCCTTAAATAAAAAGTTTTGACTGACTATCCGTACCCTGCCCTCTTCTTTTTGTGGTAAGTTGGGATCTGAACCCAACCGTGCTGGGATCCACAAGCAGTGCTTTTCATAAGAGGCGACTAATTGATAAATTTTATCGAGGCAAATAACACGAGAGTCAGAACGACAAACAAAAACACCTCAAAGCTTTCTATAGAGCTTGCATGCATGTGTTTGGGCTTACGCGATTGGAGATCACCGGCGGCGTTGTAAAAAAGAAGTTAAAACAACGAAAACACATTTCGTAATTTAAATTTTTTTTCGAATAAGTTAGAGTACTATTGAAGTACATACATACTTGCTAATACAAGAGACACTACGACAGGCAGTTCCCGCTATTCAATATACATGGTACTGATCCTGAACTGATCAGAAGCGATCGGGTCAGAGCTATGCGTATTCCGGAGGCCGGCAAAGTACTCCAAAGTACTACAACAAATTGTATGAAATTCAAGTGTGGTGAGTTGGAATTTTGACCCTTAAAAGTTGTGAACTGGAAGAGGTGATCAAAAGAAGGATAAACATTCATAAAGCCACAAGTGGAAGATGGCAATTTAATAGTAATCTTGATAAACGTAAAGGCGTCTGTATTATGGAAAATTATCTGTATATATGAAAACAAAGAATCAATTGAAAAAATTATGCAAGCGAAATCTCTGCTAGAAATTGCCAGAGGACAGTACCACGCGAAAAATAAATAAGGTGGCAGATTAATTAAGATGTCCTGTAGGAATCACCGAACAGTTCCCAAGTAGAGTATGGGAAGCATATTGATTCTCATTCCTTGAATTTCTTCTTGAGGACAAGGCTACGGACTCCAAAGTGAATCAGTTATTATTTTTTGACAATGGAGCCCTACAACTTTCTGTATGTATGTTCTGGGAAAATGAATACCCCGTTAGTCCATTTTCTGATCCAGATAAACCTATTTCGTGCATCTATTTCATTGAATTAGTGCTTCCCTATAGTGCGACAAGCTCAAATATTTTGTGTCTGTATCCAAGATCTCGTAAACGTAGGGTCGATGAAATGGGGGAAAAACTCTACCATCTTCTGTGATAATAAATTTTTGCCCAAGCTGAAAAGAAGATTCTACACGACAGTTGTTCGTCAAATGCTTACATACCGAACAGAAGTATATAGGAGTAACTGGACGGCAGCTGAAATGAACATGCTTTGGATGACAGCAGGAGCGACAAAGTGTGAGCGAGTAAGAACCATGAATTCTAGAGGGAACCTTTATTTAAAAAATGTCATCTTGTTTAAAATACAGTATCGTGGAAGAAAGGCAAGCGCAAAAAGTCCTGGATCAACAAAATGCAATAACACCTTCATAAATGTTTGCTCAGGCACAATCCGAAACCGGGAAGGATGTAGACGTTTTCTGAGGTCAACCCGGCGAAACTTACAAATCCAGCCTTGGGGTGAAGCAGTAGAGTGTGACATATGGATCATGACGATCGTCGGTTTAAAACGCAGTAGAAGTATCTTAAAGACAAAAACCGCCTTTACCTACAATGTCATGCAATTAAGCCAGAATTCATTGTTTTTGTGTAAATGGAATTTTTTGAAAATTTTCAGTTTGAACTTAAATGTTATAAGTAATATCATTGCGGACAACAAATACGTCCCAACAGCAAATTTAAAGAAAAAAACGAAATATACTCACGACTAGATTATAAAATTAACATTGTTTCCATGTCCAAACAAATAAGCATGATTATTCATTAAGCAATCCATTTCATATTTTTATAAAATATATACTAAAGTAGCTTGCCATAAGGTTCATATAATTCTAGGAAGTTGTATAAACTATTTGTGTTTGACAAGCAATTATACTAATGTTCAATATTGAGCAATTTAATTATCATCGCTAATGATCAAATAAAGTTTTGTGACACTTTATTAAATTACAAAAAAGGAATCAACAACATCATCATAAGATGTATGAAATGACACTTAATTACGAAAACCCATCATAAGATATTATTGAGTTTAAACTTTAAAGCAATTTCAGAATGCAAACAGTCGTTTGAAATTAGCACTTTAATGTTATTAGCTTTTTGAAAGATACCTACATAACTTAAGAGGGTTAAGAAAAACACCTTAATTAACATGCTCAGAAATTGATTATAGTTTTTGATTTCGTTTTATTTTAATATGTACTATGAAATGATTAGTGCAGACATTTTTAAAGATAAAATATAAAAAGAGCACTTGAGAGGTTATTTTACACGAAACCTAATTGTAATTAATAATAATAATAATAATTAATTAATAACACTGTTACAAAAAAAAAAACTTAATATACTGTTCCCCAAACCTAGCACATTTGTTTAGGTCTTGTAAGATTGAGTAAAATGGCATACAAAAAATTTCCAATATACCCCCAAAATCTCATTTTAGAATTAAAAAAACCATTTTGCTAGTGTCAGGTGAAGATTTACTCGATTTACTCTTTGTTTGTTATTCGATTTTCAATTTTTGCTGTCTGAAAGGGGAGAAACACACCTTTTTAAGGTTGTTTTTTTTTTATTTTTTAAACATAAAAATGACAAAAATCAAGCCCGTTAATGTTTGTCATTTTTTATTTTTTTTTGCATTTTTCTGACTTTGATAACGGTTTAATATTATCATTTATTCTTTAATTATTTTTTTAATTTTTCAAAACTATTTTAAACTCTGTTTCCAAAATTTCTTCTTGACTAAATTTAAGTGGGTTCAAGATTATAAGATTTGCAAGATGTCTGCAAAACTGAATAATAACCCCCACTCATCTCTCTCCCGAAAATGATTTAAAACTGCCATTTTAGTTGCTCATAGAAATATTAATTAATGGATTTGAATCTTTGAATTTGAATATCTCAGTCATTTTTCAATATTTTTTCTGCAAAAGAATTTTATTTCACGTGGAATATATTAAGATTTCAGAAAAATAAAAACAAAAAAAAAAAAACAATTTAACTATATATATGACAATTTGTCAAGTGACAATTTTACAATTGTCAAATTTCTGTCCCATAAATAATTTGACAAATTTGTAGAATTGTCGGAAAATTTGCGACAGTTGTCAAGTTTCTGAATCATAAAAAAATTGTTAAGAATTATCCGAGAATTGTCACGAATTTTCTGATATATTTGTCGTGATAATTCTTTTATGGGACAGGAAAAAAATTTGTAAATTACAAATTTGTCAATAATATGTCATTGACAATTGCGACAGGCAAATGAGCTTCGGTCAAGTTTAGATAGAGAAGTGACTAGTATCATTCAACATGTTAAATATTATTTCTTCGAGTGAAAGTGATGAAGATATTCAAGTGGAATACCGTATTGTACGCCCTCGAATTTTTAAAGAAAGAATTAACAATGATTTTATAGCATTAAGTGACTTTCAATTTAATGGAAAATTTCGCGTCGGGAAAAGGACAGCAGAATATATTTTGCTAAAAATTGGCGGACCTCTACAGCATCCTACAAAGGAATAATGCCCTTGAAACTAAAATAAAAAAGCTTTGTTGTGTTGTTATTGTTATGTATTTTTGACAAATGGATGTCTCACTTTAATAAGATTTTTTATTAACACTGCTCATGCTCAATAAGCCAAACGACAAATCGTGACAAATCGTTTGTCACGACAAACGATCCAAGCAATTGTCACCTGTCAATGTTTATGAAATAGGGCCCAGGTCTCCACTCAAGTATATTTCCACTGTAACACATCAGTGTAATTGGTGTAGAATCTTTCAGGTAATTAAAATTTACAGAACACAAAAGAGGATTAATATCAAAAATATACATATAACTGGCGAATATCTAACAAAAAGTAATTTGATTTTTTATCCACTTATTTGTAGTAAATATTCCAAATGAAGCACAAATACACAGAATAAATGCAATCCCAACAGCTTTGCTGAAACAATGTAAGGCCACGATGAACCGTGCAAGGGAAGTTTAGACCTAAAGTAGAACTAAAAACTGATTTTAAAAAACTTATGTATGTCAAAAAATAACGACTGACGAAATATCAGACATATGAAAATTCAAGAGAAAAATATAACTTTTTCCTTTCTTCCCATTCATATTTAACCAAATATCAATTTCGATTAAATAATTTCGATTGGGAACGCTCTAGACTTTGAAGGCAAAGTGAAGGAGTATGTCATCATTTTCATCGTTTACAATTCCGAGCTTGTATTCAAAGAAATTAAGTGTTCTGGTGTTCAGACCAAACAAGGCGCGGTCGTGACAAAAATAAAAGTGCAAATAATCGAACATTAAAACCAAATAGTTTTCTTTTTTAGTTTTTGAGAAAATTTAAAATTCCAAAGCCTTAGTCATTTTTTACTTGCGGCCATAAACTATAGGGTAAGTTTTGGATTCGTGAAAAAATTCGAAATTATTATGATAGGGAAGTCGAAAGAGTAGCCAAAAATATA
The DNA here is from genome assembly GCA_958431115.1 of Syrphus vitripennis. Lineage (NCBI taxonomy): Eukaryota > Metazoa > Arthropoda > Insecta > Diptera > Syrphidae > Syrphus > Syrphus vitripennis. The sequence goes on along the minus strand of OY288109.1, from coordinate 75,739,300 downwards.
TTTAACGGTTCCGAAGATAAAAAAAAAATGTGGGATGTACCGTTGCCTCTCACTGTTTTTATTTTTATGCAAAAGTATCTAAAATTTATAAAAAAAAGTTTTAATTCAGTTTTTTTTTTGAAAATTAAGTATTTCAAAAACGAAAATATAGATATTTTTGAAATTTGGTTCAGAATGGCTTTTTAATAATATCTATCTTCAATTATTGAACCAAAATAATTTTACTTTCAAAAATAACGGTACCTTCCCTACAAATGTTAAAAAACCGTTTCAAAAATTTTAAATTTCTAGAAAACGACACTCACAATTTTTATAAAATTGTTTGAGTTAAAAAATAACACAAAAAATGAAATTAAGGCATTATTAACACGTCTGTCTGTACCTGAACTACAGCCTAAACCACTGAAGGGATTTTCTTTCAACCGTCCGATTCCTTGTTCCTTCCAATTAAATCATAAATTGAAGATATTTATGAAAACTTAACATAATTGGAATGCAAATTTTATTTCGTTTCAACATTAAACTCACCTACAATATTTCTGATAGAATTTAAGTTTGAGAAAATTAAAAATTATTTTCTATTTAACCTTTGACATTTTTAATAATGAAGTTATTTTATTTTGTTATTAACAAATTATCGTGTCGCACTATGACATTAAGAAATTAAAGTATTTTTTCGACATCATAGAAAAGAGACACACCCTGCTAAACAGGCATATAGATATTTCACTGGTACTTTGTCTTTCACGCACCAAAAGTGGTATAAGATAATAAAAATAAATAAATCTGAATCACGCTTACAGAGTGCGAATCACTTCAATGCAAATTCATCCATTGAATAACAAACATACATCCGACTTACGCCTGCATTACATTACGTACATAAAAGCACATAGTCAGAAGAAATTTAATCAAAATAGTGACATCATTTTGAGATGCATAAAATACTTTTCAACACTCGTCACAAATGTCAAAGTAAAGTGCCCTCTGTGGTGAAGGGTATTTTATTGCAACACAATGCCCTCATACTACTCCTACTGCATTCAGAGTGTTATTTGAAATTGCATCCACCATACAAAAGTCAACCACTATTCGAAATTTTGACATTTAACCGACAGAAAATGATATTAACCCAAAGAGACGATGAGGACTGTTTTGACATTTATAATTATTTATTTAATGTTTTTTTTTTATGATATGAAGTATGATTTTTATTAAAAAAAAAAAAAATATAATTGCATACAAAATGTTATTCATAAGTTGTTGTTGTTCCTAGGAATGCAATTAAATTAATATTTAAATAGAGGCGCTTGCTTGACATCTGGTTAATGTCAATTGCCCAGTGTGCGCTTTGAATATAATACAAAAAAATAATAATGCAAAGTGATTTTGACACGTCGAAGGTGGTTCATGCCGGTTAGACGCTTCGCTTTTTGAATTCATTATATTATTATTTTACGCGCAATGCAAAACTTCAATGAGTGCTTCTGTTTTATTATTACTTTTTTTTTTCATTCAATTTAGTGACTGTTTAAAAATCAGTTCAATGTCAATACGTGATTTTATTTGAACGAATTTATTTTTTTTTGTTAAACTTTTGGCAAACAAATAATTATGCCGCAATGAGTAGATAAATGTATGAGTGCTATAAATAAAATCAATGCATAATTTATAGAAAACTTTTGGAGGTGGCTCATTAAACGTTATATAGTTAATCATATGTATATATTTAAATAGTGGATTTTAAGGGATACTAAAAACGTGGATGGGTTTCCAACAATTGTCTGAAAACATTTATGTCAGGGATATGGGCGTTCATGTACAAGTTGATTGGGCCTAGTTCATGGAGGCACTTATCCAATCATTAATGTAAATATTGTATTCATAAATAATGGGATTTATGTATGCAAAGGTTTTCCAATAAACCCTGAATTAATTATTAATGAAGGGAAAAACGCGTTAGAAATAGTGGCAGAGAGGTATTTATACTTGGACTCGGATGTCAAATTGTATAATTTCTGATAGTGTGCTGACAAATTAGGAGAATTTGGATTATTCAAAAGATTTGATAATTGTTAACCACAATAATTATTTCAGTAGTTCCCATGCTATTAGGAGGCAAATAAAAAACCAATCTTATACTTCTAAATGATAGAAGCCTTTCAAAATGTGCATCAAATTTTGTCGGCACTGTGAAAAATGATTCTAAGATTCCAACAGTTAAAGAATAGCATTTTAAAGATTGGGAACCTACATCGCGCAATAATCGTAAAAATCAGCTTGTTTCACCTCCTGATGGTGGTCCCCGGGCAACTATCTCTGTATCCCACTATGGGTTAATAAACCAAAATTACAAGTACAAAAGGTAAAGAAGGTTAGCGACCTTCGTTATAAAAATCAATCACCGCTTCCGAAACCAACATTTCACATTAGTTAAGAACTGGACACACATTAACGTCGTTTGCCTATTGAGCCCGGATAAGTATTTCTGGAATGTGAAGATGCTTCTCGATGGTGGAAATGAAGGCCCTCAAAATGTTTGATTTTTACGATCTTTAGTGAAGTAAGATAGTTGGGCTTGGGCAATTTAGATCTTCAACCCGTAGTCTGCTTTATAAAACAACTATCAAAAGCTTGATTTCTTAGAAGCTTTTAAGTGGAACCTGAAAGCCAGGTTCTGGACTAGTGTACGTCACATCATACAATGGAGCTCTCTTCTAAGGAGGAGAAGGATTTATTTTTTAACCGGCTGAATACTGCTTATGACAGTACACCACGTGGATAGATAATAACTTCAATGCCACTGTTGCTATTGACAACGACGGGCTGAGGCATGTAATAAAAAAAAAATTGTGTTTGCAGTTGAAAATAAAGGAATACACTTCGTTGATTTCAGCAATAAAACCTACAACCATACGTTATGGGAAATATCACTTCTGAACAGTCGAAGTAGTCTTCAAGAGAGGTTCAAACATGGGAATGGCCTGGGACCACCATATAATGGTTGCTATAGTAAGATTACGTGCAGCTGTAGTTTAGAGATTCCAAGAAAACAGAATGCCTAGCTTTAATTTTGATATAGACTTAGGGCTTCCGTATTCGTCCAACAACTAGGGGAGCACCTTTTTTAAGGATTGAGAACAATCGGTAGCATGGGACCCAACTTCATCGAAAACCATTGCTGTGCTCAATGGTGTGAAAAATGTTGCAAGAAGCAATATCCCTTAGCTAACCGAAGACACTTGGGTAAGGATCGAAGAAAGGAATAAGCTCAAAGCTCGAATAAGCGCTATTCTAGTAGCAGGGAAAAATGAGCTAGAGTCTACATTCAGCATGATGATGATAGAACTTTACCATAGCGTGAATTGTGATCAACGCATTGGCAAAAGAAGTAGAAGAAGCCGTAAAAGTAGGGGTGAATATACTATTAAATTAAATACTAAACGACAACTGCTAAAATATACAGACACAGATTACTGAAAGATTACGAGCAGTTAGATTTCTACGAAACATCTTCAATACCCTGACTATGATACGAAGACGTTAATGTGAGTGGTTTGGCCATACCCTTCGAAACGGAATTGAGTGCATTGTAATTCAAGCGATGCAATGGAGTCCTATCTGATAAAGAGTTGGGAAAAGATTAAAAAGGTAATTACAAACCGTATTGTAGGCCCTAGCTCTTTGCCTCGCAAGATAAACCTCCTCGACGTAACATGTCCTATGACGTAAGTAATCTAATTAAATAGAAAGTTTTCAAAACGAACTTTTAATTTCAACAACAATTATTTTTGTTTTATGTTTACCAAAAAACCATAAATCAAGAAACACACTCTTTTTACCAAACGGAGGTGTGCAAATAAAACTAAATTACTTTACTTTGAATTGTTTTTAAATCAGAAAGATAAATACAAAAAAACTATCCGTCCCGTTCCGAAGATTTTATCTTCTTCTATGTACCTGGGTACTCGGAGGTATGTATTTATAATTTTTATAAATATTTTTACCAACATTGAGTGAAGTGTATACAACAGAAATAAAAATATAATTCTTTGACTTAACACCTGCCAACCTACCTACATAATCGAATAAAGCGAAAATGTCTGCTTCAAACATTTACCTACTGAGACTGACGCATATTTCGAAAATATTTATTATTAATATTTCGGCACAGTGCAAATATTCCACATTTCTTATATCATTCAAGGAATATTTAAATCTTTGATAAAGAAAAATATTTACCGTGTAACCGCACAATACGCTACGAATTGCTATTATTCATGCAGATATTTTTGATTAAAATCACTAACAATAACAATTATTACAAGGTAGAAGAAGGTAGGCAGGCAGATATAAGATACAAATCTATCCGTACTCGTATGAATAAGTTAACGTATAGAGTGTGGTTATTGATTAAAGACCACGACAGACTTTTGCATGTACCTCTATTATAGACGTACCTATAAATGTTTGCCTCTCGATGTCATTCTTGGCGGAAAATTTCCAAATCACTTTGAATGCAATGAACTCCTAGCAGTACAGTGATAGACTCATGCTGCGCGGCGCGATGGCTTGATGGCAGTTTGTTGTGTTTGTTAAACTTTGTCACGTATTTTTGTTACCATCATTATTCAGCCAAAGGCAATGACACTTTTTTCTTTCAATATATCAAAGGTTTCGCTAAAATCTACGTGCAGATGGCCACCAAGTATATGTACGTACCATCAAGGCATTGTTTCAGCAAGAACAAATTGATTCTGTCCTGTGCGTTGGTTGTATGGAAAGCAATAAGTTGAATGCAGGTCAATTATTGCAATATCGCTGTGTTGGCTCTACGACGCGACCGACGGACGTCCTAGCAAAAACACGTATAGGCACTGTTAAGTGATTTACGATCTCAAGGACTGCTTTATTTGTTTCCATTGTGATTAAACCGATAAGTTAATGATTTGGTTCTGTCATTACTTTAAATAAAATTAAACTGTCAGTGTTATTCACAATAATATATTTCTTTAGTATATTGCACATGAAACACCGATCATGAATTTTGAGGTTTTATTCATATAAGTTGTTGACAACAGCTACGACATGTAACAAAAACAAGCAATTAGGAGCTTTCTGGCCAGAACTTTGCATTTGGATAAGTAAAGATTGAATTTTAGCAGAATAACTTTTTAAAAGAACAAGTTTTTCGTGTTATTGAAAGATTGGTGAAAACTTAGGGCTAGTTTGTGCACAGTTGGTTATCTTTAATCCATGATTATTCCAACGCATAAATCCTAGAATGTACATGAAAGTTAAATTTTTTAGAGAGACTCCATAGCTCGAGTTTTAAATCATGGATTAAGCTAATCAGTCAACTTCTGTTGGTTAACGTCATTCAACTAGAACCTCTTAAAATTGCATGAGAAACCCTACCCACTGTGAACAAATTGGCTCTTAGTTATTTATCAAATGATGCTAGTGCCTAATTATCAGGTTTAATTCATAGAATGGTTTTCTGTCTTTAAAAAAGTTATAGCTTCACATTATAATGGTCTGTACTGCCGTTCTTTTTTTTAACAACATAAATTCCATAGGTTTTTGTCACACCTTGTATATTGGTGTGTTTTGTTTATGTGTATCTAGGGGAAGACGGGGCAAAGAGGATCACCTGTAGATTCACGATTTTTATTATTTCTCACTAAAGTGCCTAAATATAACAGAGAATAAGATAATTTCTATTGCAACTTTATCACTCTAGTTGAAAAAATTAAAATTGCATAAAAATTCTTTTTTCGGGGTATCATTCGGATTCATATTTTATGGGACACAGAGGTACAACTTTTTAAAAGCTTTTGGTACAACTGAATGTCCTCTGTGACCCGTCCTCCCCTGTGTAAAGTATGTGTTCCTAGTACATTTATATCCAAAGAAAAAATGTTTATCATGTATGCTTTAAAATGACGATCTGTTTTTACACTTTTAAAGGTCAATCGCAAATATTTTGGAGAAAACACAAAAAACGACAAAAAACTTCATTACAACTGTCACCAGAAAATATCTGAGTTTTTTTGTCTGCAGTAAATTCAAGTTACATTCGTCGAAGCCCAACCCAAACTAAAACAAAATGTTTTTTTTTTTTTTGAGAATAAACCCATCAACATTCCACAGTTCAATTGCTGTTTTCCTTAAAAACATATTTTGCAATACCTAAGCCAGTAGGTATTAAAAAAAAAAAAGAAAACAAAATAAATAGCAACAACCAAAACTATGCCATTTACTCCGAGAAAAATGTTAACACCTTTTCCCTTCGACTGGAATTGATTGCCCATCAGTAGTGAAACGAAAACAAAATAAAAAATTAAAATTCGAAAACAAACTACAATTTGACCTTAAAATTCCGTTACAGATAAAGCAACTTCAAGCTTCTGGAAGAAGAAGATAACCCGAATCAAAAATCTGCAAAAAAAAAACAGAAATTAAACCAAAAACACGTTAGTCCAATAAATTCCATGCGAAAAAATTAAACTGGTCATACCAAGTCAATTTAGTATACTATCGATATTTAAAAAAATATCACACATACTTTTCCATGTGAGACTGGACGGAGTAGTGTACATTGGGGTATTTTACCCAAAAAACTGAAAAGTTTTATTTTATTTTTTTTTTTTAAATAAAAACAGATGCAGTGTTTATTACACATGGGAATTTCAAAGTTTTTGAGGCAAGGTTCTTAAAAACCAGTTTTTAAATCAAGATTTATTTTTATATTTCTTTAAGTAGATTCTAGAAATTTTCAGCAACGTTGCCAAAAAATTTGTTATCTTTAAAGAAGTTTGCATGACAAAACATTTTTAGATATACCAAAAGAAGTTAAAAAAATTTAGATTTTATAATAATTTTTGGGACTTCAAAGCTAGAATAACTTCTTTCCAAAACGCACATAGTCGTAAAAAAAAAACAAATCAAAAGATGCAATTTTAAATAATCAGGGAAAATGTTTAATAGAAATGCTTGAGAGGTATGGCCTCTATTTATTAAATGGTGTTTCAAATATCGACCCTTGCGGTGAACTATCCTTTATTGGAGATCAACGTGGTATTGGCTCTCTGGTATCTCTCAATTTTGAAGAATGTAAAGCCTTCTCGGCACTGCTTCCTCTCGCGATCTCTTTTGAAGCTTTCCAAGAATTTATCAGAAGACTGCCAACCAAAACAAAATTTAAATAGAGAGATAAAGCGAAGTACCTGAGAATCTTTTTTCGGTTCGATTGCAGCTGTCTATGGTGAACAACAAAACTCAATTTATTTCCCAACTACGACAGGCGTTCCACAAGGATGCATTTTAAGTCCCTTTGCTTTTGCACTCTTCATTGATGACATCGCTGGAAGCTTATCAGGAAGTGTGAGATTTGCAGGATTAACTCGGTAGACCCATGATTTAGTAATTTAAGCTGAGGAACCGAAAACACTCCAGATCAATGGGCTGGTGCACCACCAATAGAAGAATTTCAGTAGATTCAGATAGTTTCCTTTAAACGCCTGTTCCGGTGACCCCAACGCACGCAATTTATATAGAGTCCGGGCTGCGAAGTTTATATGTGTGCGTAACTTAAAAGTCAACTCTGATTACTCTGAAGATTGGTTTAGACTTTCAAAAGACCACAATCACCCTCGGAACCTTGCTGAATAGCATGGAAGACCATGACTTGATTGCAGTTGTTGGCGTAAAAATCTGTTTGAAACATATCAACAGAGCGTCTTATTCATTGTCCCGTTTAACGTTTATAAATCTCAATCATCGAATATGACCTGGTAATTATTTAACGGATAAATTAATATAAGTTTAATTGTACGTGATGGGACAAAAATCCTTTATTTCTTACCACTGGGAAGATCTCTTAGGAACTTGTGACTTTAACAAACGAGAGGATTTAATCCAATTTCTTGTTATATTCCCAACTTTGCAAGAGATAAGGAAACTTTACTTTGGAAAAAGCAGCCCCCAAACTATCTTACTGAGTCTTGATTTTGTATTTTCAATAAAATTTATCTAGAGGAAAATGGTTGTTGTGTTGATGTAACTAGGCATTAGATTTTGAGTCCCTTTAATAATTGTTTGGCTATAATCTTCAGTTGGTTAATTATGTTATAAAAGAGGACAAGTGTTCCAAAGTTTTAACAACTCTTTATTTTTTTTTATTACATAATGGCATGTATTTTAGGTATGTAAGTGAAATCTCTACCTTCTTAGCTAAAACTATCATTAAAAAATATTTTTTCCATAACTTTAATACTTAAGTTATTATTGGAATTTCAGCCGATTTTAAGATGAAAATTTTCATATTTTCAGTGTCACTAAACTGCTGTTAGTTGTACAGAAAAAACCTATACCTTATACACACATCTTCAGTGCAAAATGCGAATATTTACGCAATAAGTATAAGGTAAGAGTAAGTATGATACGAGTATGTACGAAACAAAACAACAAGAAAAGTCGATTAATGAAAACCGGTGTAAGCAATGACCTTTAAGGACGTTCAAATTTGATATAAGTTGGAAGCAAAAAATAATGTAGGTAGGTATACGAGTAAATACCTACAATTTTGTTTTAGGTTTGCAGCTGACGCGACTGACGACGACTACGACGCGACGTAGCGATAATGATACCATAGTGTTGTATAGTGTAGTAGAGCATGTTTTGGTTTTTTGGAATGCTGTATGCGATCCGGTCCCAATCTGTTGCCTATATTTGATCATTGATGAGACATCAGGCTTCAACTAGATGTTTGTTTTTGTTGTTTATTTTTTTTTTTTTTTAAGAATTTGAAGTATTGAAATGAAGACATGCAAGTGTCTGGTTGCACATGCACATCTAAGACTGTTTTAGCAATCTTTTTATGTTTTTGCGAAAATTATAACAAAATTGTAAAATTATCATGGAGAGCAGTGCTTTTAAACGAAAACAATTGAACAATATCGTTTTAAAGATATTTTATTTTTCAGCAATTTGATAGAGGCAGGTTTAGTAAAGTAGAAATTATTTACGTTTTATGGATTACCTCAATTGTAAACAAAAGACTCTCTGAAATCAAATTCAAGTGAAGACCATTACTACCAATTTCGGAACACTGTTCTAGCAACTATTTAAATCCAAGCTAAGTTCGCTGCCTGGGTTTCTAGGCGTTCAGTCGGCTTTTTCTCCTAAAATCTTGATGTTGTCTTTCGGAACTCTTTTGTATGGACAGTAATTTCTAGTTAGTTAGGCTGAACAGCTGTTGATGCTTTGTTGAAGCCTTTATAGTCAGAGCTTCTGAGAAAATAGTCAGTAGACCTATTAGCTGCAGCTAACAACAAAGATGGCGCTGACATTACAGCTGAAGACGTAAGTGCTGCGGTGGGAAATAAAAAAGGGGAAAAGCAATTGGGAACGATGAGATACCCTTTGAGTTCTGGGAAAAGGTGGGATGCATCGGGTCTAGAAGGCTCATGATTCTCATCTCAAAACTTATCTGACACCTAGTGGTGGGAAAGTTACATTCTTACAAACTATAAATGTATTCGATAACAGTCCGCGAAACAAATATGGCTGTCTGATGACCAGTGCGGGTTTGTTTTGGGCAAATCAACCACAAACGCAATCCAGATTAATAGAATCATCGGGAAAAAATATAGGGATTGCTCAAGAGATTTGCATTTTGCTTTGCTTTTGAAAAATTATTCGACGTGCAACCACGAGATCTGGTATGGGTTGCACTTACGCAATGAGGAATTCTGAGCATAAAACAAAGATAATGTGCCTCGCAGGAACCACCCAATTAGATTAGATGTGCACCAGAGAACCTGAATCGCAAAACTCAGACCTATCATTGAAAATAACTTTCCATCGTCCAGTGCTTCTTACATACGATTCACAGTGTTGGGCAATGCACGAGATGAATGAGAGTACATTGACAGTAAGAAGAAATGCAACAATCCAAAAATCAGGAAGCCTATCGATGTTTCCTGTTGTCAATGCAGCAAATCATACAAGTGGAGCCTTAAGGCTTAGCTGCAAATAAGAGATTATTACCTTAATCATTTACCGTAATATCTAGTGTCGACGTCTATTTTGACAAGTGAAATTTGATCAGGACCGGACCCCGGTTGTCGAGCCGATGATGATGATGATAAAATTTCACGACGACGCCATCCAGTTGCGCACCCCAAGGCTTCGGGTGTCCTGGTCTACGCCATCTCTCCAGCACAAGCATGGTCTACCACGCTGCCGTCTATCATAGAATGAACCACAAAGGACTTTCCGAGCCGGTTCCTCTTCGCTCATGCGTGCTAGGTGCCCTGCCCACCGGAGTCTACCGAGCTTAATATTTGTCACTATGTCTGCTTTAAGGTAGATTGGTCCTTCCTCACATATGGGCCAACAATTCTCCTTAAGACTTTTATCTCGAACGCGGCTAAGAGGTCGGAGTGTCTTTTGCTAAGCACCCAAGTCTCGGATCCATACGTGGGTACTGGTAGGACGAGGACCATGGACCTGTACAGCAGCAGTTTTGAAGTTATGGTGAGATTTCTGGATTTGAAGAGCTTTGACAGACTATAGCCTTGTTGGAATTGAGCAGCTGCCAGCGTATTTCTTCTTCTATATTGTTATCGGCTGCTACTATTGACCCAAGGTATTTGAAGGATTGCACCACTTCAAATTCGTGCTCCGCTACCTTGATTGTTTGACCAACTGTTCTTCTCGAAATTTGATGACTCACTAAATTATCTTACTTCACTCGTTACTGTAGCTATTAGATATCTGCTTGAAATAGTATCAGTACCAAGCGCATAGTAAAACCATAAATTATTTACAATGTATGTACATATGTATGTATAAATTTAAAAAAAATATACAAAAAAAATTTAAAGCTACAACATGCACTTCAACCTAAATTTCATTTAAGTGTCTTTTTAAGATGATTTTCATTAATTTTGCAAGTTTGATTAATACACACAAAAATCAAATTAAGAAACAAAGAACTCAAAATTTTTTGAACAACCAACCACTTGAAAAATGCGTAGGCACAAAGCCTATTGCACTATGCGCTAAATTCTTTTAAAAACAAACATTTACTTAAGTATTTCAAATTTGCGTTGCATTATGTAACTGCAAATACTTCATTTACGTTAAACGTATACAACGAAATCAACTTATCTCTGCTGATTTATTACCCAAGACTTGGAGTCTCAACTCAATCCGCACACACAATACCTACACTCTTAATTATATTAAAGCGTTGCACGCAATGACTTCAAGAAGATTGAATAGCTTATGTAAAGTCTTACATACTTTTGGTATATGAAATGAAAGAATTAGTTGTTTTATATATTGGTCTTTATGCTTCCAAGCTTGGTTTCTGCATCTATCGTCCAAAAAGTGCTTTGGCAATTTCGGAATTATTGATTTGAAGTAAATTTTCCTTGTAGAATTCAAAATACATTGTTAAGATCTTTCGTAGTAAAATAATTGTTCATGGCAATAATATTGTGTTGCTTAATGAATACCAAACGTTTAATTTATTTCAATAGTGTTCCACTGAACGACTGTTGTGTTTGGTCAGCCATCAATAAAATTATAGTAATGTATATTAAATAAGAAAATATGCTCTAAATGATTTATATCGGCGTATCTCTTTTGAAGTGCGGCTATTAGTGGAATGTCTTATAAATATAAAATTTTTGTTTTAATAGTGTTAGATAAGTGTTTGAAACCATTTAAATATAGTATTACTGAATTTATTTCAATTGACTTCTATGGGTAACTTTAATTAATATCATATAGTAGTATGGATTAGAGGGTACTAAAACACTACTTCGGCGATTTTTTTCTAAATTTTGGGTGATAGTTCGGAAGCTTAGCAATTTGTTGTCTTTAGGGTTCAGAGACTTGCTGATTTAGACCATAAGAAACGAATAATAACGTTTAAGAACCCAATATTCAATCACTTTAAAAACCCAAAAATCACTTTCAAAACCCAAAATAACGTGTAAAACCAAAAAATCACTTTAAAAACATTTAAAAATTTCCGCCTAGAAACTAAAAGTCGCTTTCAAGAACTAAAATATCAGGACATGGGATGTTACAGAAGAATGGACCGTTGTTGCACCACCATTTATTTCTGGCTGCAAAATTTTTCAACTTTAAATTCACTCTTCTTGAGAAAAACACATTAGCAAATATTGCTATTTTATGACAGTTTTGATTAAATGGGGAGAGTACGATAACTTGGGCGATCTTATGGTTTTGAGAAATTACACTTCAAACTTTTCTTTTGTGTTTTTTTTCCCGAATTTTCTGTTTGAAACTCATTTTTCGAAAACTGTGCATACATTTTGCCTGATTTAAAAAGTGGCTTATAGTACAAAATACTGGCTGTAAAAAACAGTAATAAACTTAACTGTAAGTATTACCGTTATTTTTTAATGATTTTTGTTTTACTTTTAGTACTCTTTTCATAAAATTGCCCCTCCCGCCCAAACGGGGCAAGATAGACCCCCCCTCCTATAGTAAAAAAATGCTTGTTTTGGACCCCTCTACAAAAAACCGTTATCAATTTTCGGCGCCCAAGTTATCGTACTCGTGCCGATTAAATGTTAAACTTTATTTTAAAATAAACTAAAGGAGTAAGAATTATCCTATTTCAGACTAAAAACAAGGGCAGGTAAAAGTAAAACAAAGTATTTTTTCTGATTTTTGTCTGGTTATAATTTTTTCTTAACTAAACGTCTGTTAACATGTGTGTTGAATTTCATTAAAACTTCTTTAACGGTTTAACAGAATTTTGCCGCTCTCCCAAACAAAATATGGTGCGAAATTACTTTTTTCTGTACAAATATCGTACTTTTTGATATTACTACAATTTTTTCAACTTAAAGGAAATTTTGAAGTCTATAATATAGTGATTTTTAAGAAAATTAATGTTTCGAAATAGTTTGCTAAAGTCAAATTTTCTCAGAACACGGGATTTACAGAAAAAGCAATTAAAGTAAAACTTTAAACTATCAGTCCAGTATTTCAAAATTTTGCAAAAAAAAAGGATATGGCGATTCAAATGTTCAAAATAATTTTCTTTACCAAAGTGTATGCATTAAGTACTAATTTTTGAATTGCTTTTAGAAGGTTTAAAAACAACACCTTAAATATGCTATGTTTCTTTTAAATCAGAAATCTATGTTTTAATTTTCTCTTGATTCAAGTTGTTTTAAAAATTTGTTAAAAAAATTGTTTCCAAGCTCAAAATTTTGAAAACAATACAAATTTTATTGTTACGACGTATTTTTGTTTTCAAAATTTTACGTTATTAAGATTTTTTTTGAAAGATATTGGAAAATATCTAAAGACTTGTCCATACTAATACGGTATTCACACCAAGCCGAAAACACGGTTTTCGCCAAAACATCGGTTTTCGATGAAAACCTAATCGAAAACACAAGTTTTCGCATACATTTTTTGTAGCTTCAGGTTTTCATAAACTACAAGTTTTATATAAAACTTGTGGAAACCCATAGATGAACTAAATTAAACAGACCTATGGAATATTCAGCGCCCAAAAATTGACAAGAAAGAAATTGATGGAATGCTTTCAAAAGAAATTAAAAACAGCTGACTGTAAATATTATTTGAGTTTTTGATTTGTTTTGTTGATAAACTTTTTGTGATAAGTAATTTCTTTCTTCTGATTCTCATGGAAGAGTTTTCAGATAAGAAAAAGAAGTTTAACGAAATATTTATGTTTTCTTCAATTTTCTTTTTGTGTACATAAATTAGTTTAATTTGTTTAGCATTCATTTATTGTTGCAAATATGTGAACACAAATAAGTTTTTAATTTTTCAATACAAAATTTGACAGTAGTGTTGTCAAAAAATTGAAATGACAAACGAAAACACGTAATATGCAGTGTGAACGCATTTCGTGTTTTCGAAAACTTTTAGCTGAAAACCGCGTTTTGAGTTTGGTGTGAAAAGGCTATAAGGCGAAACATTCGGAGGCGACTTGGAACAACAATAACAACACGTTGCTATGACTGACAAAACCACGTTGGTTTTAGTCGTGAGGACAGTTTCGTACCGGTTTCGCATTGGTTTGAGGAAGTCTAAAAGCTTTATTTAATAATATAAAACTGAACTAACGTGTTGCAAACAATCACAGCACACGTTTTAATGAAAGAAACAGACTTATACTTGGTACTGTTGGATGCATTCGAAGTTCGGAAAATACAGAATGATTAAAAGTTTTGGGAATTTTTTCGAGTTAAACTTTTAAATAAAATGAATTGAGCAAAGAAGTTTTACAAATTTGTACAAAGATGGCTCAAGGCAATGAGGCCAGAAGTTCGTACCAAAATTTACGTTGGTGTCAAAAACTTTTTCCGTTTGATCAATGTGAAGAAGAGTAAAACATAAAAGTCTCTTTATGCATATTTGGACTCATATTATCATATTACACTTTTTTGTTTGCTGCCACGCAAATGAATCAGATGTAAGTGTAACATATATACATATTTATTAACCAAAAAGACTTCATCATAAGAAACAGATATGCGGTCAAGGATGTAACAACTGCATTGCTGCGCTCTGAATGACATGAATATCAAGTCAATCAAGATGTTTTTTTTTATAAATATATTCACAACAACGAATCACTTCCAAGGTTAATCCAACTGCAGATTCTCGTGTGTGTCATTGTCGATGATTGTGAATGTTAGCCAAACACTTTGAGTATGTTGCGCTCCAACAATTAAACCCCCTAATGATATGGTCCAACATTTAGAACCAAACCAAATATGGTTATCATCATCGTCGCCGCCGCGCCGTTCACCGGTACGAAACAAAAAAAAAAAAAAAAAACAAAGATCGTTTCAAACGACTTCCTTGACCGATCAACATCAACAAGTTGCACAACATCTCTCATTTTAACACTAAACATTTTTGTTTTGTTCAACTTAACTTCATAATAATTACAAACAGCTATATGTATCTATAACAATAATGAAGTTTTTGCATGCTGCGCGCATCTTCAATATCAGTCTTGAAGTCTTTGATGCCTATGTGGTTTGTATTTCGATTTACTCTATCACGATAGAGCTGTGAAATATTCGTGTTTGGTTATATGGTAAAATGTTGAAAAAAAAAATTGAGCGTGCAAAACAGTCGTGTCGACTGTTTGCGCCGACTGCAACAAGAGCTTATCATTAAAATACCTATTTAGATGGCATAGATCGGTGTTAGCATATAACCAAAACATGATGCCTAAAGCACTGCAAAAATAGTGAGAGTGAGAGGAGCAATAATCAAGCTGTACCTTTAAAGCATCTAATGTATCCGTATCAGGAAATCAGTTTCCTGGTACTTATCCATGGTCCATTGAATATGTGGTAGATTAAACGATGTTAACTAATGAAAATGAAGAACTTAATGGAGTATACTTCCTCCTCCCTTAACGATGATTAATATTCCCTGCGTGTGGTTTAATTTATTATGCTCTTATCTTAACTGATTTGTTAATAAATTAGCATGTGGCATAAAACTAAATGTATGTAACTTTTGAAAAAATAAAAATAAAATAGGACTTTAAAAATAACAAAAATTCTTAAGAGTTGTTTAGTTCGTCAATCAATGGTCATATCATAACTTTCAATTTAAGTCTAGTTTAACATACCTTTTATACCTTTATAAAAACTGTAGAAACATTGCGAGTTCTGAAAACAGAATAAAGAGTGTGAACCACGCAAATATTATCCAATGTTTTAGAAATAAGAACGAATTATGGGCGGGGTGTAAAAAAGAGTGGTTCAAATTTTTATTCAAATTGTTTGTTACTCGAAAACCATTATTATACATTATGAACAAATAATAGATTCTGAGAGTTTATTATTAGGACTCTCACTATTTATTTTATTTGATTATTAAAAATTGTTTTATTTTTCAAAAAGATTTTTACAATGTTTGACTTACATACATTATGAGACATGGCCGAGTGCCGTCTGTCTGACTCTCACTATATACTGTTTGGATTTTTATTACTGGATCCTTTATATATATGTACTTGAAGGCGAAAAAGCTACATAAATATATGTTGTATAACATTGAATAAAAAACGTTTTTTATGCTTAAATTCTTCTTTGAATTTACGATTAACATGTATAATTTTAACCTTTTTTTAACAAAATCTTCGATTTTTAGTAAACCTACTGATGCCAGAAATGAGGAGAAAAAATCCCTCCCTGTGCTTGTGAGTAAAATTGTTAATAGGTCATAATTCTGTTTTCAAAATTCTACATGTTAAAATTGAGCTTTTCATTTTCCTGGCTGTACAAAATTTAACATGACAAAAGTTCTGTACTTCCAAATTCAGTTTTCCAAGAAAAAAAAATAACAAAAAACCAAACTAAAAATCGAAAAAAATCAAATATTTTTATTTATTTTGGAAAAAGAAGAGATTAAAAATTAACCGGTTTATCTAATTTGAAAGAAAAAAATAACCAGTGAACATGAGCACTTTTGTATTTAATATTGGGTAATATTGGGTAATATGTTAAAAGATTGGAAGTTGGATATTAATAAATTAATAGATATTTAAAAGTGATCAGTGTTTTTAATTATTTTTTTTTAATTTTTTTTAAAATGTGTAAAATTTTTATTAAATGTCTAGTAAAAAAATTGATTTTGAATTATTTTTTGGTCCTAGAAGAAAAAGTTGTATGGTCAACTTGTAGCTAATTTTAACATTTTCTTGTAAGTAAATTTAATAAGGTATAAATATGTATGAAAAACAACTTTTTCTTTTAGGATTAAATGTACGCGGAGTGTAAGTGAAAATCAAAATGGTGGCCAAATGAGAATACGTACACTTTTCAACTTTTAAATACATAGCAACCTTTCAATTTGGACCACTCTCATTTCAAAAATATTTTTTAAACCTTTCCAACTTGAATAAAAATTGTAACAAAAAATTTCATTTGGACCAAATATTTTTTAAAATCTTTTTCAGTTTGATCAAACCCCCCCCCCCCCCAAAAAAAATTTGGTATTTTTGAATTTAACTAAAAATCGCAAAAAAAAATATTTTGGTAAAATAAAATCATGCACTTTTTCAGAGGTACCCTGTTGTTAAAATACTAACTTTATTTTTTTTATCAAAATGTTTCAAAAATTTTTTGAATTAAAAGAATTTAAAATACATTCCTTTGTTTCCAGAATTCGTTATTCATTATAGATAGATGATTGTGCCAATAAGCTGTTCAATGCAATTCACTCGAATTTGAAACAAAAATTCAAATGTGTGCAATGTGCATGTGCATATTGTCTATGTTTTATTTTCATTGACCAACTGATGATTGAATAAGTATCCAATTATTTTTTGTTTGAAGGTATCTAAATCTTATTTGGTTATTATTTCTAATTGGCTCATATTTTGAGTTTTCACAGCAATGCAAACAATAATTTAATTTGAGTTTCATTCAACTGATTTTATATTAGCCGTGTTTTATGAACAATTGATAGCAACTCAGTAAAATTTTTACACACAAACAATAACAAATAAATTTATTTTCACTTTTTGTTTTGCTTAGAAACAATAACAAAGTTTTTATAATCACTTTTTTGTTATTGTTTTTGTGTGTAAAAATTTTTGCTGAGTTGCTATCAATTGTTCATAAAACACGGCTATTATTGTTTAGCAAGACAGGAGTTAAGAAAACGAAGATTTAAGAAATTCAATTTTTGGAAATCCGGATACTAATTAACTCAAGCTTCTTTAAATGACAAAATATTATATATGTATTGAAAAAAAAAGAAAAACTATACAAGTATGCAGAATATTAGCTGGTTAGCCTTCTTGCAAAAAAGCCATAATTTTGTCAAGCGAAAAAATTATTATGTACTAAAAGCTCCACGCTTGAATTATAAATTTAATTAAGACCTGAATTTAACCTCAATATATAAAGACAAAACTCCGAAATACATGTATCTACCTTATACCAAGCTAAATTAATGATTCAAAAATTAAATTGAGGCACCAACATTTTAAAAACAATCCTATACCATAAAACAATGTAACGTTACGGTGCCTGAGTTCAAGTAACACGTTAACATTACAAAAGTAACGTAATCTTATAGCCTCCATTAACTTAGGTTAGGTGTTTATAGTACAAAGGGTCAATAGTGGAACCACCTTCTAATACGCCCCTTTTTATTTCATAAAGTCAGTCTTTCTGTAAAGCATGTTGGTTGCAAAATAAAACCCGTTCATACGCTAATGGCAACTTCGACAAAGAGAGGTTGTTTCTATATGAATCTGCACATCAACGCCACAGTATAGACAACATAGCGACTCTAAGCCTTAAAGCAGCTCCGCTAGATATACCAAATCTAATGAAAAAAAAAGTAAATGAAAAATTGAAGAAAAAAAACTTGTAGGGGAAAATGCTTAAAAACAGCTGAAACTAGATCGGGTAACAAGATCACTCAGTATTGTAGATTGCCGCCAAATCACACTGCATGCGCCGCACTGCACTGCCGGTGCTGCTGCCGCGGTAGCCGGTTTTTTACAACACGTCCAAATGAAGCTAAAGTTGAACTCGTGCATTTAAAGACTATCAACCATGACCACAAGACAGCGAAACTGGGTGCACAGCTTGTCGTATATTTACGATCATTGTCCGCAAAAGATTGCAAAAATCAAATAAATGAAATCAAATCGAATTTAATAACAGAATTGAAACCCAATATATTCTCTGGCATCGAACTCTGGGTGCAATTATTACATCCAATGCAATGGTCATAGAGATAAAGAACCATTCCAATTTTTTGCATTGAACAATATATATTTATAAAGGGTTGGGCCAAAACCATCAAATTACCATCGACAGCTACCACATGACCCCCACTGTTCTGCTGGATCTGATGGCAATTTGGTCAAAACAAAACGACAATGATGTTGCGCTACGACAACGACCACGACCACGACGACGACAACGATATTGTTGAACTCTGCACAAACTGACCAAAACAATTTCGGTTTCGCCGATTTTACTAATGAAATGCAATGGTTATAAAAGCTCAAAAACCCATTGCAACATAATTGCACTCTCGAGGATAAGGAGTGTCTCGTCCCGAATATACATAAACATACTGTGCAGTTTCGAAGAGAGAAGGCCAATCATAGAGTTGTTAAATAAAGTATAATTAAATAATATACACTTTGCAAAAAATTCGGCAACCGTTTTTCGTTTTTAATGATAGTTCTTGGTGGAAAATGCATTTAGATTTTTTTGAAAAAAATTAAAAGGTTTTAATAGTAATTGCAAGCAATTTTATTTTTATGGAATGAAAATTAATATTGCCTTTTGGTTTAACGGTGGTTGACGTTATTAATGAGCTTGAAAGAAAAATGGCATAATAGTTGAACAGAAGGTTGGGTCATTCATAATTATAGAGAACATTAAATTTTATTAAAAAAAACATATGCTTCGAGTGGAGTGCTGGAAAAATTGATATGGGTATCCATAGTTCATTTCTTACTTTGTTTTACAGAACAAAAAAATTTAATCTATGGCAGAAATAATTGTATTTTGTCAGCTGCACAAATTTAGGGCATAGGTTCAAGCTTTTGAGATTAAGCCATGTGGAGTTGATTAAAATCTCCTCACGAATTTCTGACTTATTTATGATTCAAAAATGCTAGGTTTTGAAGCCTCTGCTTTCAACATCATAATTAGTACTGATCGCACTAACGATTCTGCCAAGGGGTACTGCATATTATGTTTGATGTATGTTACATTTTTCCAGAAAGTCCAGAAAGTAAATGTAGTCTGGCTCGGTCACATAAAGCGAATGGACAACAATGCTCCAGCCAAGAGAGTCTTTGACTCGGAGACGACAAGGAAGACCGAACCTCCGGTTTAAAGACCAAGCCGTGTGTCGAGTCGCGGACGCCAGAGATGTTGGTTTGGAAGACTGGAAGCAACGTACTCGGGATCGTAGAGGATGAAAGTAAGTAAGTTACATTTTTTAACAAAAATACATTTAGTAGAGTATACAAACTACAAATTTATTATGATGCACAGAGAAAAAAAATGTTTAACTAACAATGAAATCTAAATTTTGAGTTATTTTACTATAAAATCTTTAAAAAAAAACAACAAAAAGAGTTCTTTCGAAACATCTCTAAATTAAAATCGGACAACTTATTGAAATTAAAAAGCTTTTCGTTTTTATATTAAGAACAATGCCACTTAAAATTTAAATTAATAATACGAAAAACTTATTGTTTTAAAAAGTTTACTTTATTTAAATTCAGTCAAATGCAAAATTCAGGCACATACAGAGGCATGGTCTTTTGTTTGTTATTTAAGTTAATTAATTTTTAACGTCGACGCAGGGGCAGAGTGTTTGGCTGAAGGTCCAATGTCCCAGTTTCAATACTCAAAGAAAAAAAAGAAATATTTGACATTAATGAATACCTAGTGAAAAAAAAAAATTAATTCTTGGATTCGTTTTCGAGAAATTTAAGATTCCAACAATTTTTTTAGCAGTTTTTATTAGATGTCCTTATTTTACTTTTTAAGATCATTTTTATCTAAAAACTTTTGGATATTCACAGAACACTCTTAAGTTTATGAAAACGAAATATTTATAAGCTAATGAAGGAGGATTTTTTGAATTATAAAATTATGAGTGCTCGTTTTTTTTTTATTAATCTATATAAATTAAAATGTAAATGTTCGTTTGTTCCTAACCGCTAATCTCCGAAAGTTCTTCACCAATTGCTTTGAAATTTTGACACAACATTGCATTCGAATATGGCCAAGTTTATATATACTTAAAACAAAAAAAAACTATGGTGTACGTTGGGCATAAAAAAACAGCACTCACTAAGAACTATATTTATCAAAAAATCTACATATACATATACCTACATAAATAAAAAAAATTCAGTTCGGTTGTCACAAAAAATTAAATTAAAAAATGTATTCAAATTCAATTCTTTGAGGAAAGATACACAAGATACAACTAAAAAAAATAAAAAATTGTATACCACATTGTTGAAAGGTATGTACGGTTTATTACTGCGTACTTTATTATACATTACATTCATTCATGTAAATTTTGGGTTTTTCAAGACTTTGAAAATTTGAAGAGCGAAATAATCAATTTTGGAAATTTGAAGACCATAATAATCAACAATCAATTTTTTTGGCGGAAGAGAAACATAATCGTTTAAATGTTTTATTATTTCTTATTTCCTAGGTATATACAATTTTAGTTTTTTCCAAGATTTGGAAGAACCAATTTCGTTACGTAGAATGACATATGACAGGTGACACTTGACAGTTGACAGTTGAGAGATGACAGATGACACATATAAGGTGAAAAGTGACAGATAACAGTTGAAAGGTGACAGTGCCATCCATCGCTTACCAAAATTTAAAAAATTAGCACTATACTGAATCGATAAAAAAATTGATTAAAGTTTTGGAAGTATACATTAAAAATAAATTTATTCAAAAGCGACCAAAATCAAATCAAAATCGAAGCTCCAGAATCTCATGAAGAGAAAGTAAAAACAATCTTCTGAAGATGAAGACATGGGCATCGCTAGATTCATGACTGACACTCAACCTGGGGCAAAGATCGATCCTGTCCTGATCTTAAGAACTCCACCCTACATACGAACAATCAAAGAAATCTTTGACGAAACTGGTTTCAGAAGAAGAAAAAAAACGAAGATGATTGCAAACGATTAAAGCAAAAGAAGTCGTGTTCTAATTGCGATGAAACCGAGTACGATTTCAGAATGTGTCCGAAGCCTCCAAACAATATAAAAAATTAACAAAGCCAAGAACAGCGTTTTGTGTATTTACACCCGGGCCAGGTCAGCAAGTAAACTGAGAGAGGCGTTAGACAGTCAAAATTTAGAACTTCCATTCTTCTTTAATATAAGCGTACTAGAATATCCGCCGGGGTTGTAAGAGGATGTCAGGGTAGTCTATTCTGGGATATCGTATCGTTAGTTTAAGGTATTTAAGATGATTTCTTCTCAATTTTTTAGGAAGCCTAAAGTTGATAGCCCGAGCGAAGCCGGGGTGGGCCCGCTAGTTAATTATAAACTATAAATATTTGGAAAAATATTCAAACGTTACCCTACAAAGGACTTATTTTATTTCTTGACATGCCGCCTAATTTTAGCATCGTTTCCAGACGACACTACCCACACATCCATTTTCTTAAAGAATACTAATTCATTTCTACGAATATGTCAACAGTAAGATTCTTAAGATTCAAAAATTAATATAAATACAATGTTTTTCAAGTTAAACTATTTTTTCACATCACGCGAGTATTTTGAAATTTTATGAGTATTTGCTCAAGAAAGTAAACCAAATTTTGTTTAGTCTTTTCCCATTAAAATTTTTTCTCCAATGTTTAATATAAATAAAAACAAGCCCAACAGCGAAGAATAATTAAAGTAAACAAGTAAGCATTTTATTTTATTATTTCTATAGATTTTATCTATTTATATATTTTTCGGGTGTTATGGGGAATTTCATTGTTCGGGAAAACAGAAAAAAAAAATTTCGAAATGTTATTTATAAACACATATTGCCTAAATTGATAAAAAAAATATAATTTTCCTTTTTCGACATTGCAGCTATATTTTTAAATTGTCTGCAAGATCTGACCAGTTAAAAAGTTTAAAAATATTATTTTTTTAATTGTTTAACATTTTTGAGGGCACTGAGAAGACGTCTGTTTCCGTGATTAATTTAGCATATTTTGGAAAAATCTTGATGAAATTGCGATCATTCTTAACATACCCTGAAACAAAGTGCCTGAGCGCCAATACAGGAATCTTGGTGTCACCTATTCTGGTAATTGGCAGTATTACTTAGAACCAAAAATGGTAAATGGCTACACGGACACGGGTTGCTTTTCGATATTTTCAGAATTACATTTACTACCAAATGGTTAAAAAAATATATTTAAATACGAAAAGTTACCAAAAATAAACCTAGAAGGAATTTTAATTTTAATTTAATTCATAAATTTTGAATATTTTACCAAATTGCTCATAACTTTGTTTTGTAAAATGAGATAAAGGAGGTCTGTAAATAGATAGAAATAGTGGAAGGTAAGCCTTAGTTCAATTCAAAATTGAGTTTTCCTGCATAAATATTTTTATAAAATTTTAAAAACATTTATTTTGCAAATATTCTCTCTTGAGTCAAATTTGGCTAAATCATGTATAACTTCTAAACTTACTTCAAACTGTCGATCATCTCTTACGGAGATGGCCACACAGTTCAATATTCACCTTTGGTGGGTGCCGGGCCATAGAGACATTCCAGGAAATTGCAAAGCCGACGAACTTGCAAAAAAAGGAACAACTTTACCTCTACTAGCTCACAAAGCTAGTAGGTATGCCTTTGGCTACATGCAAACTTATGCTGAAGCAAGATACTTTAGAGAGAGCAAATTACAGATGGAATAACATCACCACAAGCGACAAAACTAATTTGGCCTAAACTTAGTGCCAAACGCTCTAAACAATTGATCTCCCTGAGTATATTGCATATTGGCTACGTTATAAGTGTCTTGACTGGACACTGCTTAATAGGTAGGCATGCACTTCGACTTGCAGCCTCTGCAAATGATTTTTGCAGGAGTTGCATGGACGAAGAGGAAAAAGAGACAATCTCTCATCTTCTTTGCACTTGTCCCGCCCTGTCACAAAGACGAAAACTCCACCTTGGAAACTTTTTCTTTATTGATCCCAGCGATCTTATAAACTCCGACATCACTTGTCTCCTACGCTTCATTCGAAGCTCTAACTGGTTCAATGAGTGAGGTAGATAAACTGATCCATGTGGTATCACAACGAACCAAATTTTGGTTTAAGTGTGTTGGAAAACAACAACAGCCACCTTAACCTAACCTAACTTAACTTATTTAGTATTTAGTTCTAAAATAAGATTCAGTCAATTTTTTAAATCTGACGGACAGACACAAAATGAATGGGTTGAATACAAATTTGAAAAATTAAATGTATGCAAAAAAGTACACGTATATTTATAAAATAAAATTTGAAAGAAATAAAATATTGCCAATAGAAATGGCGCAGTCGTACTTACATATGACATAATTGCCTGATTTCCATTCGTTATGACTCCTCTTTTGCCAAGAAGTGTTTGATTCAATCGATTTGTTCCATAATACATCTCCCAGTTGCTCGGTTTCTTTTGATGCCAATCAACTATTGAATCTTTGTCCCCATCTTCGTTGGCTTCTCCATCTAGTTTATTCAGGACTGGCTTGTGAAACGATAAATTTCTCTGCATTTGCGTTCTTTCCATAACCGATGACGGTGAATTATCATTTAATACCGAACTCAACTGACTTAAAACACTTGGTCCACCATTGGCACTACCACTACCGGACGCTCTGGCAGGCATGTTAGACGTTCCAACATAACACTCTGCGTCGATTTTTGGAAAAACATCACACAACGATTTGCGTTTCATTTTGAAATTCGGATCACTAGAGCACCGTATTGACGTCGTTTCGATGTGCTGCTGCGTATGCTGCACCGTTATAACCGTACCGTCGCGAATAGCCTCGTAAGCGAGATCGTATTCCGAATCACTAGCGTTCGATTTGCGCCTCTCGAAGGCTTTTTTCATCCGAACTATATTCTGGTTCTTTACCAAACCCGTACATAGTTGACGTATCTCCATTTCACTGTGGTGGTTCATTCGTTCGAGGTAGGATTCTAGTTCGCCTTTAAGAGCCTTTATCATGGTATCCAATTCATGAGGAAGGTTCTTTTTGTCTTTGTTACCTGCTGCTCTTGCAGTGTTTGATGTGCCTTCTGACGTTTCGGATAGAAGTCGAATTTTATCACGAACGTCTTCGAGAAGTTCTCGGGTATTTTGAAAATGTATTTGATCATCGTACTTCTTCAAAAAATGATCGAGTGAGTTGCCCACTTCACTTTCTAGCCTATAGGCATCTTCAGGACAGGAATTGATGTACTTTGCACATTTGTAGTGGTTTTCCATGTCTTCATCGTGAAGGATCACAGATTTGTCAAAGGTCGGATTGTCAATTCCATTAACAGCCGTTCCTTTATTTTTCCCTTCGCTAGTCAGAAGAAATGAATCGAGATCAATATCGAGCAGAGAATCTTCAGCGATTTCATCCTGCCAAGATTTTTGTAAACAAGTCGGTAAATCATTTGCGCCTCCTTCCATAATAGTTGGTAAGTGTCCATAGCGGTTTTTTGCTGCTGTTTCGGAACCAATGCCATTGCTACTGTGAACCTGAAACAGATGTGTTGGTAATACTTGAGGACTTGGTCGAACGAACATAGCTAATCGATCGTGGTTGCTGAGCTTTGGATAACTTTTTAGATGTCTATCCAAATTTTCAATACTTGTTTCAAGGATTTGAAGATTCTGTTGCATATCCTTCTGCTGCCGTTGGTGATTTAGTTTGCCACGACTTCGATGATGACCATTGTGATCTTCGTCCTCGTCATCGCTGTTGTGAACGATCATGATTTGCCGATGGCTGTGATGACTGCTTGGACGGCCCAATTTTGAAGAATTGGAGATGGCTGGTTTATTGACTTCCAGGATGTCAATGGTTGGTTCACAATAAATGTGATCCTCCACCGAATACGTGGAGCACACGTTCGAACTATAATATCCCGATGATCCACTTTTATCGGTCGAATAATGCGATTGAGAACTTGTTCGCTCACGAGCGCCTCTTCCACTACTATTATGCGCAGCAGAAATGCCAGGATCTCCACTGATGCCACCATTCGTTTTAGTCGTGATACCTCTACTGCCACTATTGGGTGTACCAACACCAATTATAGCAGCATTCGCTGAGGTGGACGAAGACGACGACGATGAAACTAATTTCCCATTGAAACTCTGATGCTGAAGATCACTGGTAATTGAACTAACAACATTTGGATTCGTGATTGATTTCGAGGCGACTACTGGGGCAACACCATCTGAAGCTAGACCAACAACTCCACTGACATCAACATTTGCACTCGTTTCACCAATAATAATCGATGATTCAGCAGACAACGAGCTTGTAGTCAATGTGCACTGGGCCAACGTTGAGGAGGATAATGCCGATGCTGATGAGGATGATGAAACGAAACCGGAATTCTCGGCTGCACTTTTGCTGCTGCTGTTGCTGTTGCTGCCTATGAGATTAACTTGTGGCTTTTGCTTATTGTTATTGTTCATAGAAACAGCTGTATCGGTGGTGGCACTGATTGAAGATTCCACGGGAATTGCTTTGGACTTGGATTTTATGCTACTGTTACTGACTTGGTTTCGTTGGCCGCTAATAGAACTGCTACCCATAAGGCTAGTCGACGAGCCTCCTAGATTAGAGATGACCGCCAGTGGCATTGAATTACCAAAGCCAACACTGCAAAAGAAAAAGAAGAAAAAAAAAGAAAATTATTATAATGGTTGTTAAATGGTAAATAGAATGTAGAAAAAAAAAAAAACAGAAATATAGATTCGAAAGTGGTTTTTGACGACAGAATGAAAGTGTGAATCGTTTTTGTCGCGAAGAACAGGATAGTTGAACATTTTCTTATGTTAGACGTCATTGAAGAATAGTAGATTTTTATTTACGCTTGTAAACGTACATATTTTTATTTAAGTACAGAATAGAAAGTCGTACAAAATCGATCTAGAGATTTTGATCAAAACTGACATTACTATAATGAGGAAGAAGAAAAAAATGGCTCTCGCAAATTAGTCTGTCTTTTTTTTTTTTATAATCAGCATGCACACAAGGGGATTTAAGTACCCTTTATATGTCAGAACACAGTGCGAGCTTTAGGTAAGTTGGAGAGCATTTGAAAGGAGATGTCGGTGGACATTAATCTTGAATTTCAGTATATCACAATTAAAGGGAAAGACAGAGCGTGGAAGGGTATTTCACATTCGCGTAGTACGGCTAAAAAACGAAACCCTGTACTTCACAGTACGACCGAAATTGGGTTCAAGAGTAAACTGATGAGCATTCCTGGAAGCGCGAGTATTACGGTTGAATCGTTTAAGGGGAGGAATGCAACTGGCTATTTCATTAGAGCACTTACCGTAAAAGTAACGATAAAAGAGTGAGAGACAGGAAACGTTATGCCGGTGTTCGAGTGACGTAAAAGTATCCATAATGTTCCTGTCTTCGATCATTTGAAGGCTCGTCTTTGTATACCCTCCAAGAGGCTTAAGTAAGTTGCTGGAGCACCAGCCCAGAGATGGGAGTTATACTCAAGCTTTGGACGTATATAACTTTTATAGATAATAGCCAGATCAGAAAGGGAAAAGAATTTCTTGCATCTCCAAAGAAAACCTAAACATCTTGCGGCATTTTTGGCGACGTTAAGTATGTGATCATTCCACAAAAGATGGTTTGTGATACACATACCTAAAATCGCAAGCTGGTTAGTTTCTTCGATGCAAGTGCCACTCATAGATAATGGCAGGAGGGGTACGTTTCGCTTTAACGACAGAAGGCAACATTGAGTTTTCGAAGCATTAAATTCTACGCGATTTTTTATTCCCCATTGTACAATGCTGTTTAAGTCAGAATTTAATGTACTTATCATAATTATTTAGCCGTTTCAGTTCCACGTCCGAAGAGCAGGGATGTGAATCTGGAAACGAATATGAAAAGCTAAGAGTGCTATCGTCAGCGAAACAATTTAATGGATTAGTAGTTTCAGACAGGAGATCATTAATAAAAATGAGAAAGAGGGTCGGAGACAAAACAGAACCCTGTGGCACACCAGCATTTATGTTGTGGGTTTCAGACTTGAATCCGTCTAATACTACTTGTATAGAGCGATATAGATAGAAAGTTACTAATCCAACGAAGAAGGGTTTCATCGATAACAAACGCACGCATTTTCGATAAAAGAGCAGGATGCCAAACTTTATCAAATGTCGGTCAGTTACTTGGTGAAATTGATATATACCAATTGATACATATGTATTAGTTTTTGGACATCCTCTCCCCAGACTAAAAGGATGTTACATGATTGTTTTGGTCTTTTGAAAAACCTTATTTTTCTCAAGAACGATTCTACAGATTTTATGAAAAAGCCCAAAAAGTGGGAGGTGTCACCTACTAATGCACCAATATTTTAATTTTTGATTTTCAAAATGGGTCATAATTCTGTATGTGCCAAATTTTTGGATTTTAAAATTCTGTATTGTAAAGTTCTGTGAGTGCAAAAATTCAGCTAAAATTCAAAATTCTGTAAATTTGAAATTCTGAACAAGCAAAAGTCTGTAGGTATTTAAAAATGTTGTATTCAATGCAGATGTATTAAGGCATTTTAAAATTGTATGGCCATTAGGTATCAACCGATCGCATATAAGCTAATGAGACTCATAACTCAAAATATGCTCTCTCATCCTTTTCATGATCTGATGAGAAAGGATTTTTGAAGTATGAGTCGCATAAACTTATGAGCGCTTGGTGAATAACCTCGCCTTTACATCGACTCGCTAACGTCATTGATTTAAAGGAAAATGATCTATGAATTAGCATCATGTAAGTTGAATTTTTCGGTGAAATAAGAGGTTCAAGGCATTGACCAATTATTGCATGGATCATCAAATCTTTACTGAACTTTACATAGATTTTTTGATTGTAAATCACATTTCATCTATAATTGACAACCAACCTTAGCAACCTTAAAACTAAACTGACTTCCAAAAATCAATCTCTCTGATGCTCAAAGTTTTACACCGAGAACATAAAAAAAAAAAATATTACCAATTTTATCGCAAATGACTCAGCCAAATTATAGAAGCAAACATTTTGTTCTTTACCTTCACTCCCCATATAAATAAATTCATCATCATATTTCTATTTTTATCGTTGCAATTCACAACATGCAACAATTTACTATAGCACATTTCCTATTTATGCCTTCCGATTTTATTGCATTCATTTTTTCCTTGCCCGTACAATACTTAAAAAAAAAAAAATATTCCATTCTAGACAGAAATCTATGCGAATATAGCTAGAGGTGCTTCTAGAGCTCTGTGCAACACTTCAAAAACTGGTTGCATGGTGCTTAAGCATTTCAACATACCTTAATCATTGCTCCTCTAGAGATAAATTTACTTTGCTCCACATACAAGACTAAAGAAGTTGCCACATTACAGCTTGTAGTGACTGGAAATAGGCAAGAAAAGGCAAGGCATGCGTTAAGCTCCAAGCTTGGGTAAATATTTGAAATTGAAAGTCAGCTTCGCGCTTGGAAACACAACCCGCAGAGAATAGTTGTATGGTAAGTATATAATTTTTTATTCTTTACATGCGGAATTGATACTTGCCTTTTTTTTTTGTTTGTTTTATTAAACGTTCGACAGTGTTTTTCTTTTTTCTATCAAGGATATAAAACAAAAATCTAAGCGTGGGTGCAGACACAGAGCCGCAGGGTTTGCACTCTAATGTAGCCTGAATTTGTCTAGGAGTCGGGCAAATAAAACTGGATGTTTAGCTTTGTTTTCAATATAGGAACACACTGCGTAGTGTTATAATGGCGGTTCCGTCAAATCAGGTGAATAAATTCGAAGCAAAATCTGATAAATGCTATTTCAATATGGAGACAAAATATTTTTAGTTATGCGTTTGCTATATTATACAGGTACGATGCGGCGTGGGGCGGCACGGTACGGTGCGGTGCGGTGGCGGGTTAACCACCAGAACCAATTTATTTTCTTGGTTGCGTTAAGCTATGCGGTTTTGGTGGTTTTCCATAATGATGCAACTCATTGCAGCTGCATATGACAGTAAATCAATTTAAAAGTCTAGTCTAGCCTAGTCTGTATAACGAAAAGAAGTTTGCAATAGAAACATGCCTGATGCGAACTGCTCCCAAAATGGCAAACAGAATGAATTGATATACAAATGCAAATACAAAATTATACTTATGGTATTCTTGATTAGAATGGTAGAAAGTTCAAATACCTAAGCTTTCCCCAAAAATACAATTAAGGAACTAAAAAACAGATATCTTCTATTGCGTGCATTGATAAGTAATTTTTTCAAATATTCATTTTTCTAAGTTCAGAAGAATTTCTTAAAAGCATTTCATTACTAGGATTTTCAACTTTATTATAAAATAGCCCTCATCTACGACATCACTTGAGAAAAATAAAAAATCACAAGGCTTTACGAGCTAACTACGTCCGGAAGTTCACCCTGCGATGCACATTATAGCCTCCAATATTTCTAAGTGGTATGGTTTACGGTTTTGTGCTGATTTCTCTTCTACCGTTCTTATCGAAGTGTTTTTAGGTCGACCCAATCTTTTGCTTACCTCCGGTCACTGTTCTGGAGCCATTAGTGCAACAAATAGTCACGATGAGGTGCTTGTTTTACCTCTTTGTGGTGGTTCCGGAGGTTTACTTTCTTCGTAACTCCTCGGAACTTTCTAACCTCGGATAAAAAAGCATGCCCTTCAGAGCCTTAAGAATCCTTTTACATATTTGTTGATATAAGTTCACCAAAAAGCTCGTCAAACTTATTGCTTCTATTTTCATCGTTCCATGATTATTGTTTAACAAAAAAATCATTAATACGCCACCCTCATTTTATAACAATGTTATCTTTGTAAGCTATTGGAATTGTAGCGGCGGAATATACTTTTGTTATGTCTAACAATGGAAACTGCTATTAATGGAGCATCGAGCCAAGTGGAGGCATTGATTCAGTTCATTAAACTTAAGATGTTATTATCCGTTGGCTTCGAGATTTCTGCTAGATTGTTAAAGAATTATGTAGCTACTTAAAAATTGTTTCCTCATATTGAAGAGTGCTGGACAGTAACTTAATTAATCCTCCGCTTGTAGGACACTGCTGTATATAATCAGGAAGTCAATAAGTGTTGGCAAAATGGAGGGACTCTGAGAAGAAGCCCTTACCCTTATCCATCTTCAATCAAACGGTGTATATTTCAGCCATGCATCGGTCTATCTGAATATTGTTATTCAGCAATCCATTCCTCTCTCATGGGTATGGCAATGCTAGTGGCATTCAATTAATTTAGAGTTTTTACTAGGCCTTTATAACCCTAAAATCCAGCTTTTGGGCTAACGTCACAAAATTAATGTTATGTAATAGCACCAAGGTATTTTAAAAATTCTGCTATAATTAAAAAGAAATATTTTGAATGTGATTTTTGAAGTCGGGAACACATTTTCAAAACTGTTAAGATCTGGCTTGTCGGTGCATGCCAACCTTATGACATCATCCAGATGAGAGTCCGTTGGTTTGTTTCTGCATATTTCATTCGCGAAAACGAAGATTCGATATCGAGGACAATGATCCCACACCCCAAGGTTCTACTTTTTACTTAAACAGAACTTTTAGGTTGGAATCGTTTTTGAAATCGATGAACTCATGAAATAAATTAGCTTGACCTTGATTCCAAACCGAAGCTAGCTGTGAGATTCTCGTTTCACTGTTTTCCACAAACATTAGGAATTTTTTAATTTTTCTTACATACTCGTACATATGTAAATCATGAAATCTTTTTTCAAATTCTATTGACATTGCTTTCAAATCATTTAAATTGTGAAGCGTATTTCCTCAGAAATGTCGATGAGGTCCTTTGTAGTCATTATCAATATGAGAAAATATTCTACTCTCCATCTGTGAGATTTTTTTCGGCGATATCGCAAAAAAATTGTTAGAGAACCACCATTTATCATCTTGTAATTTTGGGTAAATTTTCGTTGTAAGAAGAGAATTATTTCGTAGCGTAACGAAAAAAGCTTTTAAATTTTTTTCTGTACTTCAATACTCTAGCTCGTACATACATATGTATGTACATATATAAATCACAATATCAATAACAATCTTCAAAAAGGCTTCGACTGTTAAAAAGATAACACACGCAGCCAAATTTTCTTCAGGAATAATGCAGTTAATAGTAATTGGATTTGTCAAATTATATCTTTTTCCTAAAGAATATAAGAAATCCATTTTCGAATAAAGTTATGGAAGGACAGCCACCCGTTTATACATATATAGGTACTCACTGGTTTCTTGTATGTCAATTGTATATATTAAAGCTCATCACCACTAGGAGTCTGATGATTGTCTGGCAAGCATGAAATAGCTATAACTCCGGCCAAAATAAAAATATAAACGAATTAATAAGAAAATTAATTCGTAAAATACAATTGGTGATAATGCTTTAAAGTTGTTGTTCACAAAATTCAAATGAAATTGACGGAATATGAAATGGTCAAGACTAATAAACTGACATTTTATGTACAAAATAGTACAATAAAAATAAAAAGTAATATTTAATATTTTTATATATTTTTTACACTTTTCTGAAATCACGCGATGTTAAACGAATTTATTAAACTATGCCGGGGACAAACTATTGATTGCTCACGAGCCGCAGGTTGAGTATAGTTCACTTCTTCTTTTTCTTCTTCGACATTTTGTCTCGGATGTTTTGTCACGAATGTCTTGAAGTAATTCTCGCCCCTGTCTTGCCTTGTCTCGTTTTTTAAGCTGAGACTGAGGCTAATCTATAATATTTCATAATTCTTAGCGTTGATAAGGAGCAACGCTGAGAATTATAGAACTTTAAAGCTCAAAGATTAGTTATCTGTGTGTATTGGCAAAGTTATATTGTACGTAACTTTGCCAAGAAGAATTTGGAAGAACTTGAACATTTAACCTAAACAAAGAACTGAATTAAGGGTTTATTTTTTCTGAATCTCGATATGCAGACTGTGCAGAATCGCATCGACTAATTCGGCTTAATTGTTAATATAGTCATACTCCTCATGTATAAAAATATTTTGCCAATCGAGTCATTTGGGTTTTCAGCAAAGCAAAAATCCACGAATCGAACCGGATCCGAACTGTCATGTATGGAACAGCTTAAGAAATATTTCAAACATGTCGTCTGTTTCAATTTATATCGCTTCACTTTACGCCTACCTGATCTTATAATAAAAAAATCTTTCGTTTCAATATCCTTCATTTATTAAAAGTATTATTTGGTTGGTATGGTTATTATTTCAGAAGACAATTTCTTATAATCAGCTCCGTCTTCAACATCACGAAATCAAACAGTTCGTGAACCCTATGTCTTCTTTTGATTAAATATCAAATTAACCTTAATCAAACTGACAGTTTAAGTTTTTGGGCAACCAGTCGACCTCAATTGCAATGCAATTTGAAGAATGCACTTGCAACACTATAATCACAACAACCAAACAAACACTCATTATAAGAGAATGATGCCTGTCAGAGCTCTTCAATGACTCGCGGGAAACCTCTTTTTCACAGCGAACTTTACCCCGGTGAGATATTGATGTATACATTTTTTTTTAACACACAGTGAACACAACAACTCTGTCCGGTTAAATGTCACGATTTGTGTCATTACCACCCATCATGATGATATTGATATTGGCTCTGGTAATTGACAAATTATTGACAGCATATAAGTTTTGCAGTTTAGAGCCATAAAACCATGGTTACACACAATAGTTTTTGCAATAAACCAAGACAAAGAGTCCCAAATCGAATATCAGGCAAACTGTCATTATAGACTTCTTCATTTTTATTTGACAAGCTTCCACACAATATGAAGATATTTCATTTGATTACGATGCGAAAACAACACGCACCACTTTCAATAAAACAGGCGCACGATGGTAGAATGCATTGCATTTGCTTGACACTGGTGCAGCAATGGATGCTCGCCGGTTTGGCGCCCGACTAAAGCCTTAACCTCCTTATCGAAATGCAGTCGGCATACAGGTAAAAATACGCGTGCATATAAATTTTGTTTAATTTTGGTTCGCGTCGGAATCGGAATCTATGCCTGAACGTAGTATATGTATGGTCGAGACAGTACAGCAGCTTGATATTTGAAGATGGAATTCTTCATCTCAAAGAAAACGAGCTCCTCTTCATGTGCAGCGTGAAAGACAACGATAAAGAAGTAACGACGACAGAGGAGAAGCGCTCAAAGGTTTAACTCGCAGCTAAAAGTATAACTTGGGGGTTGACAGCTCTGCAAACCAGTTGAAGAAGAAGAATGAACTACCTTCTCACACTTGGCAGTTGGTGCACAACGATGCCCCTTTGGTTTAGTTTTGCGGTCCACAACACCGGCAATGGTATTAATTTCACCATTGCATTGCAAAAGAATGCAAGGTTGACCAGACGCAGTAACTGGTTGCGTACGCTGCCTCGCAAGCCACTCCGCGCCAGCCGAGCCGGGTAAAACTACGGCTGCTGCTACTGCGCTTGAGCACCTTCATTACTGCACTGCACTGCACCTTCTTGATGGGTAGATATTCGACATTCGTATTAGAATCGTTGCCAGCGGGAAATCTGATGTCAGATGGCCAATTTATTTATCGGGTGATGAAATAGCCTCTCAATTACCTATACTATTTGCGAGGATTGTAATTGCTAAGCGAGGAGCTGCAAGGCAATTTAGAGGAAACTGTTGTAATTGTGGTAATAAATGTGGAGTAACTGGTAGGCATATTTTTGTTCCACGATGGAAAAGTGCGTAATGAAAAATTGTTTTTTTTTTTTGTATTTTTCTTCAGTTATTGAAGTGAGTGTTTATCGATAACGACTTATTAAAAAAAAAACTTTAGATGCGAAGATAACTTGCAATCTCTTTTGAAAGTTTAATTGATAAACGTTGAAGGATAAGCGTTGATTGGTAATTGAGGATTTTTGTGTCGGTAATAATATAAAAATTAATATAAGTTTACTATGCTGGTTCATAAGACGAATTTACACTAAAACACTGTAAGTAGTAGGTTTACAGCTTCTATAAAAAAAAATACGAAACCTTGTATAGGAAAAAAATGCATCATTGCAATCAGCAAGATTTGCATTGGGATTAATATTGGATAACTCAAAACTTGCGTTGCAATAAATCAAGGTCTCAGTCAAAGTGTGGTTTTTTTGCCATTAATTTGTGTTTTCCTGTCAATTATTTTGAATTAATATTGCCAAAAAAACTTGAGTATGTACAATTAATGTACCTTGATAGTTAAAGTTAAACTATATCGAGGGCAACAGAAACAGTTGAAACAATTGATAATAATACGAAAACAAATGCAAGTGAATATTCTTTAATAAAATTTTATCTGATTTTTATGTTGGCAAAAAATGTCATGAATGATTTTAGAGTTGTTTCAGGTTAAATGTTAAAAACATAAGGTTTAACCGATAAAAATACCATTTTGGACAAAATACAACGTGAACATATTATTAGCTGGTACTGTCATGTAGGTAGAATAAAACAAATGGAAGGACGTCTGCATTTAGTTGGCCTCAGACATAGAACAATACAAAACTGTCGAGTTTTCTGAGGACAACCCTGGTTTATACGCAAAATATAGACAGAAAGTAGTCTCTTAAACAATTTGACCATTGGTATATTGCACACTTAGTTACTGAACTGACGATGACGACGACGTTTAAAGCTTGGTTGAAATAGAGTTAATTAACCCTTCAAATTAAATAAACAAAAAAATTTTAAGCTAATCCAAGGTTAACTCAAAATATTTTGGTGACTTATTCAGGGTTAGCTTTAATTTCGCACTGAAAAACTG
This sequence comes from Syrphus vitripennis, assembly GCA_958431115.1. Taxonomy (NCBI): domain Eukaryota; kingdom Metazoa; phylum Arthropoda; class Insecta; order Diptera; family Syrphidae; genus Syrphus; species Syrphus vitripennis. The sequence continues at coordinate 75,703,604 of OY288109.1, read as the reverse complement.
GTCCGTAAGAGTATTCCAGATCGAAATTGAGATTTTGTAAGTAAAATTTTAAATCTGACCAGAGGACCAGAGAGATTTAGTTATCTATGAAAAAAATTGTACTACAAAACTGTACGGCGTGGAGTTAAATCAAAAACAAAGCTTTTCAAACCAAAAGAATATAAAATTGATAGTTCATATTCATATTTCAAAACTGTTAGAGCAAACTTTAATTTTTGCACCAAGAAATTATATCTAGATGCAATGAAATTAAAAAATTTGTACATTTGAAAATATGCATTTTTGGCAGTATATTTTTAAACAAAACGGTTTAATGTCAAAAAATTCGTACTATTATTATATAATTATATATTTTTGTATATATTTTCAATATTTGTATATTTTTAAAATGGGCGATTAGCATGGTGTTTGACAATAAGGCTACCACATGTAGGTTGAACAGAGACAAGAAAAATATCGTATGGGGAGGTGTCTATTATTATCTTTACTATAGCTGGCAGGGGAAATGCATTGGTTCAGCCCTCGAGCTGTAGCATTCTGTCACACCATATGCAAATAACTCTGAATAAAAAAGTCACTATTTGACAAAAAATATCAAGTGAGTTTGAAAATTCAAATCCGTTACTTTTACTAATCAATAATTGGTAAAAATCTAAAGCTTAAAAAAATAATTAGAAAAGAGGAAAACTTCATTCCGTAGCAGTTGTAATTCTCCGTTAGGTCTGCGGGTAATACTTTGGAAAAAAAGTTCATGATTTACGTAGAAGCTATCGGAATTCCAAATTTTGAATTCCAAAAGTTCGAAAAGATTTGTATTGTAAAGTTTAATTTGATTCATGGTTTTGACATTCCAGATTTTGGGCATCGAAATTTTTGAAATTTGAAATTGTGTCCCAATCATTTTGTACATCACTTATACTACTGGAAAATTGACATTATTTTTTAAGTTTTCTTACATTAATGACATTGGGTAAATGTAACAAGTTTTGACATTATTTTTTTTCATAACTTGGATTTTTTGAATAAAAATATTTTTTTATTTGACCGTTGCAAAATTATTTTAAAAAATTTTGGAGTTGTGTATTTTTAATTCAATTCATTTGTGTTCCACAATTTGAAACAAAAACGGTCCACCCGTTTATGTTCTAGGCTCTAGTACATGGCCCTGTCTAGGTTATGAAGGCCCAGGAAGTCGCCAATATGAATTTTATTTTAATTGAAAAAATATCCAGCTGAGCATGTAAAAAAATTGTGCTGAAAAAATTCCCTTACATCACTGTTATAATCGCAAATATACTATATATATATTGTTATTTCAAGGTTTTTTTTTTAAATAGATTAAAATAAATTCAAAGATGTATATCTCAAATCAGATTCCAACCCAAAACACTAAAAACTTTCGGCAAAGTTATATTGACTTCGATTGGACTATATAGATCTATTCTTGTCTCATAAGAATTGTTTCAGTGACTTCTTCTAAAAACAAATAAAAATAAAACTTAAGATATGCATCAATTATATGAAAAACGTATTGTTTCAAAAAGTTTACTCATTAAAATTAAATTTTTACAAATACAAAGTGTAGAGACATCTTAGTGTTTTTCTGCTATTCCATGTGGTTTTTCTTTCTCTGCCTGTAGAGATTGTGTACTCTAGGTGAACAATTAAAGCTTGGAAACTGATAAATGGATTCATTTTCTTTAAAAAAATCAACATTTAAATTTTTACCATTCAATTTATGAATCGTTTGCAATGCAGAGTGCACATATTAAAACGGAGTAAAAGACACAGGAAAAGATTTTTCACTTAATGTTTATATATTTAAAAAAAGGAAGCAATTTGAATGAATGTGAATTCCTTTGTAAAATCTCTTGTGACAGTCAATGAATAATTCATAATATCCGCTGGATGCAATTCCAACCTCACCCAAAAACAATTTGCATCCAAATCCAAACTCTATCATTTGCAATAAATTTCGCTCTCTTTTTTACAAAAACAAAAAAAAAAAAAAACAATATCAGCAACTATTACAAAACCCACTTCGAATATCTTTGTTTTGCCATGTAAATACCTTTTTCCCACTCACTTCACTCCGTTATTGACTTTTTAAGAGATATATATTTCGTTCAACACTTACCTCTGATACTTGAGCATGGCCCTCGGGAGGAGAAAATTACCATTGCCAGTCTCATCTATGACATGATCTCGGTTGATACTTCCGCTGGCGGCAATATTGCCCTCACCGACGACGACACCGCCTTCCTCAGCATTAGTACTGCCGCCTTCAAACAGCTTCGCCACCGCAGATCTGTTATTTAACGATACTTGATTTGATGATGAGGAACAACACCTGGCCTGCTTCTCGATATCCGCCAAGGTCTCAATGGAAGATCGTTTTCCTATCGAGTGTGACGTCAAGAACGCACCGATTCGCTTCAAATACGTTCTCTTTGCATCCGACGACGACGACGGATTACTAGGATGCGAAAAAGAACTACTACTAGTGGTGCTGGAGCTTTGACTGGATGTAGATTCTTTTTTCTTCTTTGACTTCAACTGCTGCTGTTGCTGTTGGCTATGAGGTGGACATTTCAAACTATGGCTAACGCCTGGCTGTGTTGTACCAGGTGATGGTGATGCTGATGACGACGACGCTGAGTGTGATTGTGATAAATGATGATGGCAGACTTTGCATCCACCTACAGAGTACTTGGGATAGTGATGGTGATGACTTCCATGGTGGTCTTCTTCATCTTCGTCGTATGGCAGAACTTCTATTGCATCAAAGTCATAGGAATTGAAATAGGCTTGCTCTTTGGTGCGTTTGACTTTGGCCGCCTCAGAATCATGTTGATGGTCCAATTCGCCTGCTGAGAGACTTCCCAAAGATGTCAGCTTAGATTTATTATCGCATGTTGGCATCGTATTAGTTGTCAAGAAGAATTATTCATTGGCCTCAATGGAATCTGGAAATTAAATAATAAAACAATTATGTAGGTACTTTTTCTTCGTTAAGTATATTTTCTATTTGCCTAAGGCACGCGCGTTTAAGATAAAACTCTTATGCAGTGCAAATTTATTAGCCTAAAAATGAAAGTGAATGTTGAACATGAACATAAAAGCCCGGTGACATAATAATTACCATGACTCAGTACAATGAAGTGTGACGTTTAATTATAGACGCCTATAGAGCGCTCGCTAAGTTGTTGCTCGTATTGTGTCAACTTGAAAGACTTAATTAATGTGGGGAATATCAACATAACACAACACAAAACAAAGCAGAATGAACGAGCCTGCCTGAGGTGCTCGCAGCGAGTATGTAATTCTCACAATATATCACTTCAAAATTGAGCTTTGCTAACGCTTGATTATGCGAAATTGTATTATAGAGAGAACTCCATAAACGCATGATGGGTGGTAGTTTTGCAGAAGGTTATTAAAACAAACATTTTCATATGAGTGGCGGTGAATAACAAGCTTAATGCAGTGGCGTTGGCGGTGGGGGGGTAGGTACTCTTAGCAATGTGTGACAGTTTTGAAATTCATTTGAATTCATGAATGATATATGGGGCTCTAGCACGGGCAGGTAGATAGAGATATACGTGGGAATAAGTGTCATGAGTGTTGCGTCTCAATTAAGATGAATCCATCCAGGTGTTTCAATGAGCGAGTATATGGAAGTTTGTAGGATTAATTGACTTTGTGGCTATGATAGTTTAAATAATGCATGCTTGTAGATAGAGAAATGTACATATTTACAGTAAATATTTAAGTATGTAGAATCGACAGCAATTTGATTAATGGGTGATGAAGTCACTGAGCAAGCTTGCAAGGTAGAGGAGAGGTAGAGGGAGGGATATAAAGATGGATGACGCCCATATAAATCAAACTGGTTAGTTCAAAAATCTATAATTAGAGTAAACAAATATCAGATAAACTAAAAATTAAAAAAAAAAATTAATTTCATATTGCTAGAAAAACTGGTAACAAATAATAGAAATGAAATTACTGATTATAAGAAAAACTGTCGAGAAAAAGTTTAACTCAAGCTTATAAAATCTTGGTGGTTGCTCACAAAAGTGTTTTTGTGATAGCCTAACAACAAGTGCGTTATCACACAAAAACTCCTTAAAGTGATTACCTACGCTTTATTTGAAAAACTAGTAATTAGAAAAAAAAATTGGGATAGTAATAATTAGAAGAAAATTCTACTTTCTAAAAAAATAAAAACCGACCATTTTTGTCCCAGTTATTAAAAAAAAAAAATTAGAAAAAATATAGAAAATTGAACACGTTTTTTTTTCTAAATATTATTAAAAAGTTATTAGAGAAAATATTTGTCAAATTGTTAGAAAATATCGAAAAATAATGTAATACAAATTTACAACAGCAACTCTTGCTTTTAATTATGTCAGAGCAATACGAGCTAACTAGCAAATTAATTATTTCCCATCGAAATTTTGTTGGGATTTAGTTCATAAATTTGGAAGTTGGTTCACTTGGGACTTAGTTCATTATGAAATAAACCCCTCTGAACTAAATCACAGATAGAAAAAAATTGGAAGAAAAAGTTAATTTGTTAATAATTGAATATGGAATGAGATATTTAGGTTAAATTTAAATTTTCTTTAAATCCAGAAGTCAAATTACATCACACGTGACTGAGCTAAAGGTGACGAAGTTATTTCGCTTTATTAAATTACTGTTCTATTTAAAGTACAATGTAAACAGTAGTACCTACTATTCAATAGTAGTACCAATGGAAATTATTCAGTCAAATGAAGAGCTCACTGATGCGGTAAATTTTCTTAAAATTTGGCTTTGAATTGGTTTTAGTTCATTTGGAACATAGTTCATTAGGAACCCACTACTGGGACTTAGTTCGTTTTGTATTGGGGATAAGTTTCAAAAATAATGGGTCTTAGTTCATAATGAACCAAATAATAATTTTATTATGAGTTAGTTCATTTGGCAGTTAGTTCGTATGGCTTATTGTCAGTTGATAGATGTTACCAATACATCAGTTAAAGAAAATGATTAGATTTTTTTTAAATAGCCTAAATTTTTCTTAACTAACCAACCCATTCTTCTATTTTTTTTTGAAGAAAATTAAGGTAACTTTTTAATTTTACTGTGATTATTTTTTAAAACAACATTTGTGCAAAAATACCAATTTTCCAATAGTGTCAATCTAGTATGAACAACAAATTAAATTTAATTTTTATGCATATGGCTTAATATTTCAAAAATGGCCTTAATTCACTTGGCATTATTCAGCCACCTATAATAATGAGTAGATAACTTACACAACTTTCAATTTGCTTCAAAAAGTTTTTTTTTTTTTGTTTCTATAGTTCTTGAACATCCACATGAACATCTTCAATATCATTTGCAACAAATGCATGTTTTTTTTGTCACTAAAATTGGATATGCTTGGTTGCAACTGCATTCTATTTATGTGTCATTGAAGGTGATTAAGAAATTATGTCAATATTTGTAAGCCTCATGCTTCTTTAAATGCTCAAGTGCATTTCAGTTTTTTTTTTATTTAAAACAATGAAACTTTACATAGTTAATGATTGATTACCTCATACAAATAAAAAAAACATCGCCATTTAGGCAAACCTTGCTTAGTAGTCCTAATATACTCGGTATAGCTTTTATTTAAATAGACACAACAGCTGTATGGATGAGCTACTGAAGGTACTCAAACAAACAATTTAAATGTTGCAATTTATAATTTATGTTTGCCTTGCTTTTTTTTGTGCGGAAACCACTGCAGCGGAAAAAAATCAAAGACAAATAATAAAATAAAAAGATATAAGTTAATCATCTGCCAGTGAGCACAAATAAGTGGTTAGATACTTTTTTGTGAGATTTTTTTTTTTTTCAACATGAGTTTCTAAAGCGAAATTCTAGAGAGACACGAACGACCATGGCACACAATGTGGGGTACCATTAACAAATACAACACTCTATATTGCGAAATATCTAAAAATAAATGAGATTGAACAATAAGATACAAAATTGAACATATCTAACAAAAAAAAAAAGAAGAAGAATAACTTAACAGATGTTTAAGTTAACGAGTAAGAGCAACTCAATTGATGAGATCTTTGATTTTTTTGAGGAGACTTTTTTTTTGTTTGTTTCAAACTCAGCCGTGGGTAATTATTATTATTATTATTGTTGCCAGACAAAAGTAATTATCCTCAATTGGATAAGTATCTTTTTTTGTTAAGTGGCATATTTTGACGGATATGATCTAAGATCTTATGAGAGTTTAAACTTATACATATCTGAAGATGTTCGATGTTTATTTAAGGAGGAAAAAAATAGTTTGCATAATACATGTGGATTTTTGGTGTAAAGAGCATTCGAAGATCCGCTTAGTTTTCAAAAAAGGTCGTTGAAATGTTTATAACTGAAGGCGTTGACATAGATGGTAGGTACAAAAAAAAATAAATAAATCGAATTGGGCATTGGTTTAAAGATTTGTAATACTTAAAGTTATTCCAATATATGTAAGTAAACAAACAAAAAACACTCAAACAGATTAATTGAGAAAATAAAATTTTAATTTTAAATCCTTTTCTCAGCTGTTGGTGAGTTAAATACCAAATCACCAAAATGTATATATAAATTATTTTAGTCTTCCTAGAAAATTCGCTTAACTCCATTTTGGATTTAAACAATAAAAAAACAGTGCCTTTTTAACCAGATATACCAACTTAGTTAAGCTATTAAGAAATACAGAGCCTTTTTGTTAAATTTGTTATAACAAAAAAAAACTGAGGGTGGGTGGTTTAAATTGCACCTCAGTGTTGTTTAAATTATTCACAATTTTTAAGTCGAAATCACAACAGTCTACAGAGTCTTATCATACATGTTGGTATTATTGACAGCAAACCCAACTTGAAATTTATTCTTCTCTTCAATTTGCCGATTGAATTGATAAATAAACGAAAGAGCTGTAGCACGAACTGTAGTTTGATATTCCACTTGAAGAATGTTACATTATTTAATCTTTTAAAACTCACATTGTTTTCGTGGATTAGAAAATTTGCAAGTATTTAAAATTCTGCAGACAGAATGTGTCTGTTTATGTGCTTTTTTTTAGACTGATTGAATAGTAATTTAAAATCAACATCTGCAGGATAATAAAATGCCTAGCTCCAAACTAAATACAGTACCAATTGTTATTGTGTATAGGAAGAAATACTCATAAAAAAGGCTTAAAATTCAAATGAAGGTGTTTTTGATAAATTATTTCAAGGGTGGCAGTCAGGAAAATAAACAAACAGACTTAAAAAAAAGCCTTTGTAAATACATAGTTGTCTGCAAAACATCTCAAATACCTATTTTAAATGATTAGAATACAGGTCAGGAACCCATTGCCTCTATATCATACAAAGACGTTGGTGGCATTGGAGTAGCCATACACTTCCAAAGGGAAACGAACGCATTGAGAGTGAAGCGATGAAATGAAACCATTGATGACATTTTTGGTTCTACTTGGCAAAGAGCAGTCGAAGATGAATCAGCACAACTCTTTTCTAAAAGTTTCAAGATTTAATTAATTCATTTAAAAGCTTGAGGCACTTAATATAAAAATTTACATTAAATGCATTTAAAATTTTGGAAGTTTAGTTTTTGCATCATGGCCTCAATATTATTCGGTGATAAAAACAAATGCAATCTTCCAAACTAAATTTTCTATTTAAGCAAAATGAATTCACATAAAATAAAAATGTGAGCCTTTATTTGATGCCTCGGACAAAATTTGGATCACAATGAGATAGACCGTTTTTGAGAAAACCGAAAAACAAAAAAATATACAATTACATATACAAAAAACAAATACCTACACCAAGTTTCAAGAAAATTTACCCACACGTTTAGGGTTTAGCTCAAAATACGGACGTTAAATAAATTTATATCCACCTACTAATTTTATGTCTACCTCGCATCCATGGAATACATTTCTTTGGGCGCCATCGCCATTGTGTTTAACAGTAAGTTACCTAACTAAACCGATAGTAACGCGCATAAAAACAATATGTTTTGTAAATTGTGTATGTTTTGCTATTTCATTCGAATTTATAAAAGTCAAACAGATTCAATACTCTATTCTGATCAAAATTAAGTCATAAAGATTAGAAAATTAACCTATGCGAATACGCTTATCATTATAATATCCCAATTTGCGATAATGTAAAAGGCCCATATAAATCCAATATAACTTTTTCCATTATACTATCCTTGATATGGGGAATTCCCGCGATAATAAAAACTGCCTATTTTACTAATGGACCTTCGTCATTTCTAAATAACTAAAGTATACTAGTAAGATTTGTAATATATTCATAAAAAAAAAAAGAATTAAGTTCCATTCTAATTTTATTACGAATTACTATGCAAGAATCTGTGGATTTGTATCATAAAACTAAGAATTTCAATTGGTTCCCATCGCATCGCATCGGGTCGGATATAGAGAGTCTACCGAATAAATTAGCACACACATTAAGAATCACAAAATGAACGAATTATAAACATTTAATTAATTAATGGTTTAAATTGCTTTTCATTAGATGAAACACGCTAACTAAAAATAACACATTCTTTTTTAATCCAACTTTTGTGACTAGATACAATACCACTTGTAGCAAATAATTTATGATCAAGCCACGTATTTTAGCGAAGTGTTCATATGTACAAAGGTACATAATTAAAATGTGTTGTATAATTTACAAAAAAATATGACGGAACAAATACGAGTCAATTCCCACACTTAATAAATGTAGTATGTTTTGATTGGGATATTCAAATTCCATAGATATTGTTATGTTAGTACATACCAATCTACTATCGCCCTTCCGTGATATGGATTTCTTTGTGCAGATAGATACTCGTACTTCCTCATCTCCACGACTAACGCCAAACATTGATTTGAGAAAAATATAAAATCATAAAGATGAATCTATCTTGTTTTGAATATATTTATGCATTAAACAGAGTTTGCTATAAGTTGGATGATGTTGTGATGATGATGATGAAGTAATTTATCGCAAAGATTTTGCTCATACCTTAATACACCCTTCTTTAGACATATAACATACCACCGTCATTTTAGCATATCTATATACAGATGCGATGGAATTGGGTGGACAGTGATTGACGATCGTATTCAATGAAGCTTGGGTTTCGAAATAAAATCTTTGTTTTCCTTTGTTTTGATAAATTGTATAAATTTGCGGATAGACAAATTTGAAAAGTAGTTTTTTTTTTATATGACTTTAAAAAAAAAAGATAGATAACTTATGTATATTTATTAATATATTTTATTAAATTAAAATGTGTAGTGTTTTAGAAGAAAGATTCTGGTTCTCTTTACCATGAATGGTACGGTAAAGAGTTTACATATTAAGAATGCTTAACAAAAAAAACTGTGAACCTCTTTTCAAAATATCAATCTTTTTTAAAAAATTCATATGCAATGTTAGTTGGACTTTTTCAAACGTTTTGTAAAAAAATTATTTAAGTTCAGCCGATGATGAGAAAATGAAAAACCAGGAAATAAATGTTAAATAAAAATGACTGGATTATTTTCAGAAAAATTAGTGAAGCCGTTTTTGAGAAAATTAAAAATCAGGATAGCAACTTTTTTTTCAGGATCTAAAGTTTGATTTTTTTTTACGAATTCGAGAGTTACCAATACAACCCAAGTACTATACCTAAAGACAAATTTAATGAAAATAATTTTTCATATGGGAACTTTTTACGACTTCCTTTTTTGTTTTGTAACCTTAGCCAGTAAGTACGGTGATAATCAAGACATATTCTGGAAGGAAATTTAATTTTTTTCAATAAATTTTCTTCAAAAAGAGTCTCGACATTTTGTTTGATTAATTCAAATTGAAATTGATGGTAGTTTTATGATAAGTATTTTTTTTGGAAGGGGTAGAATATTTAAAGAGCCCAAATATAAAAAAAAAATGAGTGAGCCTCACAGACATAAGGTCACAATAGAAGTGAAACTTCTTTAAGCCGCAAGTGTATTTTTCATGTATTTATATTTATTTACGTATTAAAATTAATGTATGCTAAAACGTTTAAAATAAAAACAGTTTGCGAGAGCTGATATACACATACATATAATATATACACACACATTATATGATGTGAATTATATATGAGGCCGTCATGTCAGTGCAATAGTAGCGTAACCCACTTTTTTTCAAAAATGAGATTTTCATGAAAATGGGTCCCTTATAATATCTATTTTAATACAAAAATAGTTTTAGGCAGCTATCTACACTCAAAACCAGATGGCACTCAAAAATGTGTTATTGCATTTTATAATTTGATCATAGTTTGAGTGCAATAGTGGCGTAACCTTCATATTTCTCTTAGAAACTGTTTGCTTCGGTATAGATTGTGACCATTTGCTTTGGTATACATATAATATGGGCAGTTAAAAAGTTTACACGTATGTTTGGGAAGAGTCTACAACGTCAAAGGGGCCTCAAGAAATTGGATATTGTTTTATGCAATATTTTAAGAACGTAGAACAGTTTAAAAAATAATAATTACGTATTCTGATCAATGTGGGGGCCAAAATAGAAATATAAAACTTTCCCTGTTGTGCCAATTAATGTTGTACCATCCCGATTTTATTGTTAAAGAAATGGACCATAAATTTTTAGTTAGTGGCCATTCCAATTTGCCATGGGATAAGATTTTGGTTTAATAGAGAAGAATAAAAAAAATTAAAAGGATATTTTCGACCCAAATGATTGGGTAAATGTCATTTCCTCGGCCATGGCTCAATGGCTTAAAATTCAGTGGTTACATTTCGAAAAAAATAAAACATTTTCAATTTTTTATAAATATTCCAATGAAATTGATGTTTTACTCGAACAGGTAAATGTAAAAAAGAGACAAAATGTAAAAAAGAGACTCAACCAGCTTGAGGAACCTAAAATAAATGATAAAAAAGAGAGACTTAATAGAACTGCTTCAATTTATACCACCAATCCATCACTTTTTTTATAATAATTTAAAAACGTCAACAGGTGTTCCAATTGAAAAATTTGACGTGTTATCAGATTAAGAATAAAATCATTAAAACATAAGTAAAAATGTACACATAATTTTTTGTTGTTAAAATATTAAACTATGAAAGAAATTAAAAAATAATATAATAAATTTGGCGTAACCTTTCTTTTTTCTTTATTTTTAATGAAAACCATGAATGCAATAGTGGCGTAACCCACTTTTTTTTCCAAAATAATGTTGAATTAAAAAAAAGAAGCTTGCCCTATAAAGTATGTCCTTTTTCAACGTCTTCTACGTTTTTAGATTAATCAAAAATGTCAAAGGGAAAATACAAAAAATGTTTAAGGAAACCCTGTTTCTTAAATCTCTCGTAACTCTAAAGTGAATTTTATGGGTTACTCCACTATTGCTCTCACGGCCTCATATATAAGTATATATATATATATATATAAGTAACGTGGTGGAATTACGACGCACGCGCACTGCATTCGTCCACTTTACTTAACTCTCCTTAACTCTCCCCACTCTTTAAAATATATAAGGCTTGCTCGGCTCTCTATACAAGCGATTCCCCCACTCGCTTACTCTAAACTTTCACTCAATGCTTCTCCTCTAGCGCTACTTCCCCTTTTCCGCCTCAAATCGTTCAATTTTACCCTCCGTAAAAAAGTTTCACTTCAAAAATATTTTGGAATCCTCACTATTTTGGAAACAACTAAATAGATGTGACAAAAGGGACTAAAATAAGACACAAATATTTCTTCTGTGGCCTTATCACTGCAGCTAATGAACAATGTAATTTTGTAATGTTACTTTGTCAGTTTCATCCATCTAAAATTGCTCAAACTGCTGTGAAAACATCATCAACATAAACTCTCCCTTGGTCTCAACTGGTCTGCATAAAAGTTTGAAATTGAGAATTTGTAGCGTAAACTTAAACTTAAGTAAATTAAAAAAAAATTCTTAAGGCGAGTTTAAAGTTGGCTGTGTGCGAATGAAGCTCCACTGAACGATATCCAGGTTGGGAACCCAGGTTTTAAATTTTCAAAGTACCTATCTGCATTTTATAGAAGATCAAGACTAAACTTCATTAATAAACATCTTCGTATAAACCAAAATAAACTTAATTACGGAGCAATCAAATTTTATAACGACTGCAATAGTTAGTTGAAATAAATTAGACAAGAAAAATACTTTAAATGTACATATTTAAATAATATGCCAAAAAATAAAGAAATGTATCATTGAGATATATTTAGAAGCCATTTTGAAAATGATTGATGGGCTTTGTGATTAATTAGTATTAGTTAAAATTAATCCTTTAAAATTTAAATGATCAATTAGTTTTTAACAAACAAACAAATTCAATTTTTAAAATTAAGATATCTCTTTACTTGGCATATGAACATTGTATATACATATGTACATATCTACATTTATATTTGTTAATAGTTTTTGCAGTTGGGTTCATTAATTTTAATATCACCATAATATTTAGTTTTTAATTACTTGTTTGTAAAAAAATAATAATATCCTAAAATAACTTACAATGCTTAAGACATACCTAAAACCTAAAAAGAATAATTGCCACTATTAATTTTTCATCTCACATATTTTTTGATGGTTTTCAATAAATCAACGAAGTAACCACGATTGGGCGACGATATTATAAAAAACTGCACATGTGTGAGAATTTAATTTAAATGCTTTCGATTAGTTTTTGCAATTTTTTTTCCTATGAATCAAAAAAAAAACTAAGAAGGAAACAAACATCGTGATATTAGAAGAAAAAAAAACATTTAATTAAATAATAACCTTCCTGTGTTAGAATTCCCCAAATTTTACCAACTTCTACGCAAATCTTTCATCCAGGATTATAAAAAAGAGCTTATCGAAGGTTGGAGAAACTCTGAAACATTTTTAAGAAAACATTTAAGAAAACTCTCGTATTCCATACAATCGGTCTCTTAGCAGAGAAGACAGTATTAAACTGTTCTGAATTAGAGTTGGCAAAGCTCTTTTCAACACTCAACACTATTATAACGCAGAAAACCCTGAGCAATGTTCGAATTGTGGGACGATACTCTCTGTTTGGCATATCCTTGTCGAATGTCCTATTTCTTGCCAAATTGATCTAACATCAGACAACCTAACTGAAAAACTTGCCGAAATTTTGAATCCATCAGAAGTATGATCCATTCAATACATTAAAGATGCCACATCCGTCCACCAAAAATTTGACGAAATATGATTTTTTTTTCTTCTCTCTTTATTTTCAACGATTTAAAACTAACTTGCTTTAATAATTCTTTTTTTTTTCTTATTAAACTAATTTTATTCTTTTTCAATTTATGTAATTATAATAAAAATTAAACTGTAAATATTTAAATGTAAATATAGTTTTATAGACGGCATCATATGGTCTGGCTACACTGATGCCTTTTAAAAAAAATAATTTATGAATTAACTTTGTGAATTATTTCAATAAATAAATAAATAACCTTCCTGTGTTTAGAATATAAAGTTTTTAATTTGTTTAAATTTTTTAAATATTTATTCCTCTAAAGTTTTCTATCTCAAATTAATATTATGTAAGCACAAGTGGTCCCTGTTTCATAAGCCCGTTTTATTTCTTCGACCAAGATTTTCAACTGCCGAATACCTACTTAATTACTATTCTCGTGCAGTCAGAAAATACTTGTACTTAGCGTTTTTTTAAAACTTGGTAATGAATTGAATGTTCTACACATTCTTCATACTTAAACTTGAATATTTTTAAGATGCGTATGAAACCGTTTCCAATGGCTTAGATTTTTTTGAAACAAATTTTTTTTTTGATATCTGCTTGAAATCGTAGGTACCTTTGAAAAATGTCGTTACTTGAATTCCGTTAAATTGCGTTGTCAGACACCTTTAAAAGATAAAATTTTGAAAACTTTAACAGTTATCAAAAAACTTTATTCTCAAAAAATATAATAAGCAATTTAGATCGTTTTTATTAGCAAATAAAAAATATTCAAATTTACATGACGAACCCCTAGATAAAATTATTTATTCAGATCAGAAAAATGCGAGCAAGACCGAGAGGAGATTAATAAACAAAAGTCTTTTCTGAGGGACACTCCTCGGTCTGTGACAGCCAGGAAACTACATATGTATGTATTTGCAAACTTCAAACTCGTTCTAGAAAATTGAACGTATGTTCCAATTACAGTAATCCTGAGGGAAGGGACATGATGTACATAGTTCTCCTACACTGGCTTTCGAAAATAACATGTTTTTAATTTTTTATTTTGGGTTTCATGCAAATACGACTATTTCTTTGTCTTTTTTCTGACGGAGTCTATAAATTCCGCTGTAGTTTTTACAAATTTCTGTTTTTTACAATTTTTTTCTTAAATTGTAATTGTATGAAAAAAAAAAATGAAAGTACGCCGGATTTTGAAGAAAGTTCACAAAAACTTTTTTTTTCATGTTTGAAATCAAATGCAGTAGGTATAAGTAGATATTGAATAAAATATACTAATACTCCTCCCCTTTCCCTTTGGGGTTTTTTCCTCTTATAAAATTATTTTGATTTCAAGAAATTTGATGGGAGGTACCTACTTTCTTTGAATCATAAATTTATATCTGCCCAAAATATTAAAGATTGTGTTAAAAACTGTTTATTTTCAAGTGTCATAACAATCGGGAATAAATCGATTCCCAAAAAGATCAATATCAAACTCAACTCGTTTGAATTGTCATGGGAAAGTACTGTAATTGTTATTTGCGGGATCTGAATATATAATTATTTTTATTTTTTTATTGATTTAACAGGCTGTTTTAAATGCATTGCATTGTAGTCACCCGTTGATATGGGCTAAAAAGTTCTCTCAGACACAATGACACACAAAACATTCTTGCAAACAAAACTCTCGATAACGCGTCTTAACAACTTTCAACAACTATTTCGTCATAAACCAATAATAAAAAGTGGGTAGATCACAATTATCAGAAGTGGGCTTCTAAAAAAGCACACGCAAAAATCACTAATGCTATAGTCAAGTTAAGTCATTGAACCATTGATTGTTTTGCGGAAGCCAAAGGTGGGTGTGAAAAACCAATTTGAATAAGTTTGGCAAAAAAAAAAAAAAAATGAATTTTGAAACCGAAGATGATTATGTGAACTTTTACTTTCTGCTAAAAATTGTTTTGAAATTCAATGATCTTTAATTTAATTTTGGTTACATTTTTTTTTTAAACAGTTTTAAATATATGTATGTACATATATGGTTTGCATATTAAAAAGAAAAGACCTTAATTAAGTGGATAAAATGTAAGAAGACCAAATAATCATGAATATGGAAGTTTGATGATTTTGAAAATTCATTACAAATGTAGATAATATTTACATCACATAAAACCAATGATGTTTTAATTTTATGCTTATTAAGTCATGCTCATGCTAAAATAATTTTTTCAAGTTAATAATGTTATAGTAAACGCTATGGACCATTCTCTTATTTAAGACAAGTTAATATATATTTTTTGAAAGTTGAGGTCTAAAGAAAAGTATATTTTTGGATAGCCATTCGAAAATATGTAGATTTGATAAAATTTCATTTTAAAATAGACCTACAAATATTATCAGTTTACTTTTTTAATTGTGTTTACTAAACTAACCGTCATATTTACGTTTGGTTTTTTGACTTGCCTATACAAAAAAAAAACACACATATAAAAATATTAAATATACTCGCATGAGTTTATCATCTAAGTTCTACTGAATAAGTGTACTGAATGTTTAAAGAAACGTTAACAGGTAGATTTTTCCAGTTGATGATCGAATGTAAATTTTTCAGTTTGGGCCACCTGTTGCTAGACTATTTCCTCTTTCGTTTCATTAAGTCTCATCAATAGGATCTCAGTTACAAACGATAATTTCCCCGGAAAAGTCAACATCTATGAGATTGTTATCGCAGAAATGAAGGGGATCTACATTTGTAGGGTGCTAGGGTGAGAGGCACTCTATTCTTAACAAGTGATGCTCTTGGAGCCCTTGGAGAAATGGAACATGCTGGTAATGACAGTCGTACGCACTAGCCATTACACCACTAGCTACTACAGCTGTCTAAAGTTGTACTAAAGTTGTATTACAAACTTACAAAAATTCGGTCGTAGAGTAAGATAGATAGATAGATAGATTTTTATTTTATTTTTCTTCAGTTTGCTTACAATTTGTTTCGAACATTTAATTTAAGACATGGCCATTGTATATAAAACTTATAGTACTATCATCACGATGGTTTTTGTGTTGTGTGGTGTGGTCGTCTGAGGGCGCACTTGTATATACACAGAAACAGCAACCAGAAAATTAGTAACGGGTGTGATCGCTAGGTGGCCGACGTGTGGAACGTGTTCATGAGAGTACTATGCAAATTTATATACAATGGACATGGCTTAATGCCATCTGCCCAAGTTTGACAAAATTACATAAAAATATTTTCATTAAAAAGACTTCTATTATTGATTTTCTATATCCAAGTGCTTTTTGACAGTAACAGTGCAATCTATTCCAATCGGATCCATTCAATATATTCTTCATTTTCACTTCTTCTATAAATCGCTTCCCATACAGTTGTATCCTAAATTCGCTTAATATAGGGCACCTGCCAAGAAAGTGAAATACGTTTTCCCGCTCTCGAAGGTTGCATAAAGAGCACAAAATAGGCAGATCCTCCTTATGCGGGATGAAATTTAGGTTTAATATTTCTCCTCTAACTTTGAAAATAGTTGATATTGTTTCCGTAGAGTATCGTTCGTTGAAATAATTATTTTCACACAGTTTATGGTCCAAGTTCGCATATATTTCTCGGTGTGCAGAGCTTTCAACATTTTCAATGCTATTTGCGTGCACTTATGGCCGCTTTAGCTGCAGAGAGTTTCTCTTTAAAATGTTGTTCCATATTCTTAGAAATAGTAATTCCAAGATATTTGTAGGATTTAACTGTTTCCAACTCCTGTCCGTCGAAAACCCATTTTTCATTTCTTGAATGTCTTCCTCCACCTTTTCGGAATACCATTGTTTTAGATTTGGAAATATTGACGTTTAGCCTTCACTCCTCACAATACCTTTGCAGTTGGTTGATCATTCTTTGTAAATTCTCCGGAGAGTCAGCAAACAAGACCAAATCATCTGCATACAACAGGACCTTTAAATGAATGCCGTCGATTCTTATTCCTACGCTTAAATATTGCGTTATGTCATCTATAAACATTATGAAAGCTTGAGGGCTAAAATTGCACCCCTGTTTGACACCTGTTAAAGTCTCAAAGAAATTTCCCAACTGCTTACCGTCCCAGACTGCAGGTGAAATGTTTTTATAAAGCTTTTCTATGAGGGTCCCAAACTATCTAGAAATTCCTAAATTATACAGTTTGAAGAATAATGCACTTCTGTCTACGGTATCGAATGCTGCTTTGAGATCCACGAAGCAAGTATATAATTTTTTCTTTAAACTGATAAAAGTATTTGCTACAGTCGTGAGTATACAAATTTGATCTATTGTGGAGTAGTTTTCTCTAAACCCAGCTTGGAACTCACTAAGCAAATGATTTTCCGAAGTCCACTCCTGAAAACGTCTCGCGAGAACACCCATAAGAATTTTAAGAGATGAATTTAGAAAAGCTATGCCTCGGTAATTATCAGCTTGTTTGGGATCCCCTTTTTTGTGAATAGGGAAAATCACACTTGAAGCTAATTGGAATATCACCGGTAACAAAAATTCTGTTGTATTCATTCGTGAGCATTCTTAATAGCATACATATATGTAGAATTCAACAGGTATGCCATCAGTTCCTGATGCTTTCCTGTCCCTACTCTTAATCAGCCAGCTTTTAACTTCTTCCACTGTAAAAGGCCTGTCCAGGATTTCATTCTTTGTATCTGGAACAGCGTACTGGAATTTTGACAAGTTGGTTGTGTCAACCGGGTTCAGGATATTTTTAAAATGATTTTCTGATCTTTCAGGATGAAGTTTGACACCGATTTTCAATTTTTTTCCGTTTTTCTTATTAAGAAGTCTCCATAGTGAAGCTCGATCTCAACATTTAGATCTGCTCTTCCGATTCTGATGTATCGTAATTTTCAAATCTCTCATACGTTATTTTACAAAAAAATGAGAGATTTTTTGTTTTCCTCAAAACTAAGATTTTGTATTTGTACTGTTCTCACACTCACCAATTCAATTGTAAATATCAAAAAAGTACGTTTAATAATATGCAAATAGCTACATAAACGTTTCCGTAAAAAGTGCAGAACGCATTATGAAAACATTTATCATTTCATTACTTCTTTTGCCAATTTGACAAATGGTAGATATATCAAACGAATTATTTATTCAGATTTATTTGTTTTTGTTTACAAAACACAAGACAAAAAAAAAACAACAAAAAATACTTAACCTTGCCCTTGATTTAGTCAAATTATTTATTTCTACTAATACTAGACTTCCACTTAATGTCTAGCTTTAAAGTTTCATTCAAATGCAAAATCTCACTTTCCCCCTTGAAAACCAAATGATCAAAGATACACTTGATACCTATAGGTTTACTACAAAAGCCGTTAAAAATATGTTAAATTGGGCACCATCTAAAGGTCATCATTGTTATCGGTCTGCTAGCAGACTGTGTCCGACAGATCACTGTATGTAAAAAGCCTTGAAATCATGTTTCGATTGAAGACGTCACTGCTCATCAGGTTTAAAAAGAAAAGTGCTGGTTATCTTTCAAATTCGAATCCGGCCGGAGCGTTGTAATTGTAGGCCTGTTCGAACTTTCATCTTCTCTAATTTGCTCACAATTCAATATTATTATGTGTATGATCGTGGAACAAAGCAGTCGTGATTTGCAAAACAAAAAATAAATGAAATACATTTTTGCAGTGAAATTGTTGTTGTAAGAAATTCAACAACCAATGAAGCATTTCCTGGAATTTGTTGAATTTGTTATAGGGAAGAGAATAATCCAATTGGCATTGCCATTTGATTGTCACCGACCGTGGTGCTGCCCTTAATACCGCGCTGCGCGCTGCAGGTAAAAGTTACATTTTGTTTTGTACTCCGCATCAGCTATGTAATTCAGGTAATGACAAATTCTGCCTTAACATGTCATCCTGGGTGCATAAAAATTGTCAGACACGAATTGGTATGCACGTGAAGATAAATCAAAATGATGTTCAGATGCGAAATCGTGGGAATAGCAATTAGGAATTCCCTAATGGAGTTTTGTAATTTGATTGTTATTGCTTTAAAGAGCAAAATAAAATATACAAAACAAAAAATTCAAAGTAGTGCGAAGATAAATGCATTTTTGAAAAGGAGACGTGCAAATGATGCACGTTTTAAGATATCTGAAATCATTAGAGCTGTTTTAAAATGAGACTTTACTGTGAAATAATTTGATGAAGAAATAATAATAATAAATTTGCACTTTGTGTGTTGAATATAATTAAACTGATCATGACTACCTGCCTCTTGACACTTCCGGTTGATTTTATTATTAATGTCGAAAGTAGGCCGAGCCACGAGACTAAGTCCACTTTGTAGGTTTCTTTTTTATCTTAAAAAAAAAAGTAAAAGTTCAAAACTCATATTTAAACTCGGTCACGTAAAATAAGTCTTGCCTTTGTCAAAGTTCATATTAAGAGTTAAAGTTTTGGTTTTTGACTATTAAAGGGGAGTTTTAAAAATTTCGACTTACTGAAACGAAAATTTGCCCATTTCCTGGACAAAGAAAAAATTACGAGTTCGAACATTCAATGAAAACATATTGAGAAATTCCCAAAAATAGGGGATATAATAAGGAAAACGGTTTAAAACGGACTCATGAAACGTCGAAAGTTTAACAATTGCGTAAAATGAAAACTTTACGCAAAAGTCTGCATTGACGCCCCATTTTTGTTAAAAAAATCAGTTACAATAGTTGAGGGTGTGCTTCAGACAGATTCGTTAAGATTTTGAAGTTATTTTTAAATGTAAAACCTCTCCTAAAAGTCAATCCAAAAATTACAATGACAAATTGGAACCTTGTTCCAAGCCCAAAGGAAATTAAAAGGCATAACGAATCAACGCGTAAAATATATAATTGACTTAAAATAACAGTATTTAAAAAAGAGGGTACCTAACAGAAAATTCAATTCAACCTGATCACTGGATGTATACAGTGATCAGGTTGAAGTGAGGACAAAACAATTAAATCTGGACCAATTAAAATTCAGTGTTAAACTAAATCTGCATAATCAAGCAAAAAAATCAGCGTTTTTCGAAATCCTTTAGAAGCACTGGAGATTGAATTAACATCGGCAGATAATGAATCTCAAAAATACTTCAGCGATTCAAAGATGAGCGAAAATTCATTGAAATTGACGGAATACAGAATGGTCAAGTCTAATAAACTGACATTCTATGTACAAATAGTACAATCAAATAAAAATAATAACGAACTAGGGAAGTTGTTTCTAATCTGATGTTAAAATGGGAACTAAAAACGTATTTGAACATTTCTCAAGGTTGTCTGACATTGAAAGGGCTTCGAAAAATCCATCATCACTTGGAACTTACACATGAACGTCGTCTATCGTAGTGTATTTCATTTTAATAAAAGTATTTTGGGGGTTCTGAGGAAAAAAATACGCTTGGAAAAAATTATGGAAAAAATCGTCAAAAGAAAATTAGGGAAAAATTGTTGACCAAAAAAAAAGCATAAATAAAATTAAAAAAAATAAAATAAAATTTGGGGTTGGCCATGGCGCGATGGTATGCGTGGTCGCCTGTCAACCTCACAGGTCACAGGTTCGATCACTGCCGTAGTTCTATGTCATGTTTTTATTCCATTATCATTGATCATTGTTGGACTGCTGGTTTACTCGTTACATGTTGTTCAGGCATAACACTATCAACATGTGATTGAGTAGATACTAGTATGCTCAACAAATATGACAATGAACAAAATAATGCGAATTATAAAGGGACATTGATACAAGACACGGCATTTTCTCCGCTTTAGCCCAGCCGCCAACCCTGGAAAAATCTGAGACAACCACCACCTTCAGGCTCAGTACCTCGCGCCACATACCTTTCCATACACCTTTCCCTTCCCATCCCTATCCTTCATGCCCGCGCTGTTTTGAAAAACATGTAAAGGGTGCACCATCCCCTTGAGCGCAAATTATATATATATAAAAAAAAATGTTGTCGAAAAAATGCGGAAAACATACAAAAATTGGGTCATAAGAAAATTATAAAGGGCAAATTTTCCAGGAAACAGCGTAAGTGGAAATCTTGAACCAGATATTAAATCATCTCATTATTCATAGATTTTGGAAAAAAAGTTTGTCAAAAACAAAAAAAAAATTAAAAACAAAATTGTCAAAAATATATTTTAAACAGTGTTGTGCGTAACGGGAATATAAATAAAAATAATTCATTCTTAATTTCTATAAGTTTGCGCCAAAAATTGATAACGATTTTTTGTAAAGAGGTCCATAACAAGAAATTTTAATTTTGTATTATCTGGTCCGGTTTAGGAAGCAGTGGAATGCTTTCCTTCCAAAAACCCTGCTTGGGAAGTATAGGATTCGGGATAGGTGCAAGCAGATAGTTCCCTGGTAATTTTCAATTTTCTCAAAACCTAGAAGAAGTTTTTGAAAAATTACACATTTTTAAAATCTTTTCTTGTCTAAATTTCGAGTTAAAATCTGGTTTTGATTTTTAAAAACTATGTCTGGAACCCACTTTTGATTTAAAAGCGTACTAATAGACAAAACTGTCTGTACGGTTATTTTTTTATAGCAAAAAAATTTTGTTGACCTTTTGTCAATTTGTGACATCAAAAACTTATCCAATACTACTTGTCATTTATATCATATAGTACATAGTATGTTTTCAAATTTCCCAAGAACATAAAACCTTGAACTTAAAAAAAAACTTTTCCTACCATTTTAATGTACCTTCTTCAAAAATATTCCAAAAAAAAAATTAGTTTGTTAATGGCCCCATGTAAAATAATATGTTTACATAAAAATATTAAAGATCAAACGATGACATAGTCGCATAGTCAGTCATCCAACATCGCCAATATTAAAAAAGCACTATGTAATTTCGTTTAACCTAATCACTTTGAGTTTGTCGTTTTGTGTTTTGTTTTTGCAATTTCACAACTTTCGCTTTCACTACATAGTTGGCCCCCTGAGACACCTTACCATATTATACACCTAAAGAGAAAAATAAGAAAAAAAAAATAATTAACCGGGAATGTGAATAAATTAGCAAAATAACAAAGATCCAAAAAACAAGACACAGAGTCACTACCGTCTCAACGACCGACGACGATAATGATAATGAAGTTGCGCATCTTTATAAAGAGAAATATACCTTCTTTCCTTGAGTTACTGACTTCTGGAGTTTGAATTGCTGCATCTTTTATGTCAATCACCGACTACTCTCCACGACTCCACCATAAAAAGAGTGTCTTTTGCTTTGCTTGCTTTGCGGTCTGACCTGGTTTCATCAATGAGAAACAAATGTTCCGTGCACATATTATTTGGTTAAAGTGATTACATAAAAAGTAAGTACATACTCTCCTACATAATGTAGATTTAACTTAACTCGTATGCATAAGTTTCAACGAACTGGGAAAGATGGAATTCATTATATTTTTGGAATTTTGCAATCATAGGCAAGTAATTTTTTTATATTAAATTCTTTAAGCATGAAAGGACCCATTAAGATCTACTGAACAAATCTATTAAAAAAAAGTTTGGCAACCGAGCTATGGTTTGAGAAGACAAGAATGCTACACCACACCTGTAGGTCAATCCCAAAAAAAATGGCATTTTATTGTTCCACTGCATCATTTTCTTTCACATCGATCATAGTGTAGTGTATAGGGCATCTCTCAGATGCGAGACATTCCAAAGTACCTAAATCTGTACCAGAGTTACCATCTGCAACATATTAAATTAAACTCATATACATATAATAAGGGTCGGTTAAATTATACAAAAGGGGTCTGAAATCGTTCGAAAAAAAATTGCTGTTAAAAATTAGCCCAACATTTTATGGTTTTTAGATCCCTTGATGCACGATTTTTCCATTTGAAATTGTATTGTGAAAAAACGGGAAAAACTTTATAATTTTAAAAGTTAACCGTTTTAGGCGATTAAGACAAAACCCCGCGTCTCCAACTTTTTTCTTATCAAAGCCATTCATTACTTGCGGTTCGAAAAAAAGGGTTCCACAATTCCTGTACCTCGACTTACATACATTCTAAACTACCAAAGCAGTTTTCTCCAAGCTTGGGTTCTAGTGTTTCTAGGTAATATGTATGAATTTTTTTTAGTTCCATTTAAAATTAACAACAAAATTTATTTGTTTCAAAAACGACTCTAACGATTTTGATAAAATTTTTTCTGTGTTTATGTGTCTAATAATGTTATTTGGAAAAAAAATATTTTCCGCAAAACCGTTAGCTGTCAACTGTAGCTGCAAAAGAACCATATTTTTGTTACATACCTATTTGATTTTCGTAAAACGGTTTGACGGATTGCAAAAAATGGTATCTTCAATTTAAAGCTGTATTGTGATAGTTAGTGAGTAGGATAAACATGTCAAGAATCTGGAGTTTGACCCCATCCTGTGCCACCTAAAAACATAAATGTTTTGTTTAGGGCTGCTGCCTCTTCTAAGAAATTGACAAATTCTTCACTGCCAAGAATGGAGTGTCGCGGACTTAAGCAGTTCGTATAAGCATTAAGCATTAATTTGAGTTGTAGCTTCGCTAAATTTGCCATTTTTCTTCGTTCCTCTAGTTGTATTTGAAGAATTTGATCAATCAGTACAGACAAACGGTTGGTCGAATCAATTTGAAATTTTACAAGAATTTGTTTGGAATCTTTCTTTAAGACCCGATCCCAAGACAAGGATTTTGATCAATATTTGCAATCTGAAAAAAGATTAATTGCTATCAAGAACTTATTTGAAGGTGCGATCCAGACTAGACAAGATAGAACACACTGAACGTAAGCAAAAGTTTTGATTTAAAATTATTGAGTTATTTTGGACAATTGAAAAAAATTACCGTTTGGATATGACATGTTCGCTTTCTTATTTTGTATTTTAGACAAATATTTACGCCCATGTTCTGCAATTCGATGGAAAATGAATTGAAATCACTTTTCAATTTCACGTGAAATTAAATTACCTGTTCTACATTTCGACCGATTTCGAAAACTTCGAAATTGTTCCGAACTGTCAAAATTCAGACTTCATCCATTTTTGTTTTGTTTCTAAAGTGAAATTTCTACTGCTAATGAAGATGGATGCAATATTATTGGCAATTTTAATGGAAAAAAGGAAGCAGCTTTCTAAAAAATTAGAAGACAAATTTTGAGAGATAAATCATATGTATTAGATCTACCTGACATAAAGTGAGTAGGTATGCGAATATAAGAATTTGTTCTAATATGTTTTTGTTTAGTTTTTATGGTAATTTTAGTTCTGTTCTTATGCTTTCTCCCTAAAAAGGAACAATTAAATACTTAAAAAAGACAACAAAATAAATTATTCTTACATTTTGCACGAAACAAATACACAGCTAACTACAGCAGCACCAATTTCACAGACAATTCACACAACATAAACAATGTGATTTGAATTCGTTCAGAAAATGCAATAAAACGAAATACAGAACATCCATTTTCATTTTCGAAGTTCCAATTCACAATAGTGACTTGTGGAACGCCTAAATTCACTTTCGCCATGTGAATTCACAATAAGTGAAATGCAGAACATTGGCGTTAAAGGCTAAATTTGATTTCTTCACTTATGAACATAATGGAGTCGATTCCCTATTGGACTCTTAGTATATACTCGTATTTGATTTGATTTTTAAAACTAAATAATTTTTTTTGGTCAGTTTGCTTGCAAGTATAAAATGGCAACACTGACCCCAGTCCATATCGCGTTCCAGTCTGCCATTAAGCCAAGTGTTGTTTTTTTTTTGTAGTTAAATCATTGAGCACAGTGCATCGGGACAGCGAAAATTTTTTGTCTTGCTTTATGCTACAAGTGATTTGTATCTTTTTTGACGAAGCACCGACTTTTATAGGACATCACGGATGTTGTCGTTGTTCAACATCATCGCCAAGTTACGTAAGCTTAATTTGTGTTTGTGGGGTTGTGTTATTTTTTTTTCTTTTCTTTTTGACACAAATGACGGAAAAATGCCATCGATGACGTGATGTTGGTTACGGAAAGTAAATCAAGTTCATTGTCTACCACCACCTCGTACGAACAACAAAACATGCAGGTGGAAGAAAGTGAATAAGAATTTGGGAGTTTTTTTTTTTGTTTTACGATGGGAAAATCCTATCCAAAAAGGTAAACTAGTTTAAATTGACCTGGGAATCGAAGCGCAGTTACAGACAATAATTGTTATTGTTTGATGGGAAATTTCAGATAAGGTATGGGTACCTTCTCATGGTAACTCTTATTATATAACATTTCAAAGCAGGGAGGTACATAGTGTTAAGATACAGGTTTAATTAATTTGTGTTGCGACATTAAATTCTTTTAATGAAATTTATTTCGAATTGCATTCATTGTATGGTCTTCCAGTAAAGCTGATGAGATTCTTACTAGGTCAGTAGTAACCTACTGATAAAATTTTAAGATGAAAGTCATTAGATTAGTTGTCCCCGAGTACTAAACATAAAATAGGATTTCGTGGTAATTGATATATGCTAGCTAATCACCATTAAATGAATTTATTTTAAGCAATATGTCTATGTACCGGAAAATGTGTCAGCAGAACTGACACATTTAGTACAAGGATTGCCCCCATTGTGATACCACATGAATCTAGAGATTTTCTCCCTACTAGTTGAAGCATTTTGAGCTCGTTAGAGACTGTTGATGTCTATGTCAACAAGATCTCTGAGATCGTAAAAATTGTATTCTCCCAAGTGGAGACTACTTCTTTGGGATAGAGCAGGGCATGTACAGAGTTGGTTATGGTTTCTTCCTCTTCCTCGTCCATGCAGCTTCTGCAGAAATCGTCAGAGCCTTGCTGCGTGTTTCCCAATTAGTTAGTTTTCCGGAATGACACCTATTATAGAGTTAATGTGCAATCTGTTTAAGGACAACAAGTACTAAGATCGCCTGAGGTTCATCAGTGTCCAGATCTGTTTTGTCGCCAATCAATCCTAATATCATCCTTTACGAGCATGAATTTGCATGTAGCGATAGGTATAGGGTAGATACTTTAGATCTTAGATTTTGAGCTACAACTTTTTGCATGCTTTTAATTGGGACAGTAAAAATAAAATAAAATTTGTATATCGTTTGCTCAGATCAAACTCAATAGCTATGAAAACACAGTGTTGAAAAATCGGATTGAATCGTGCATTGCTGTTTTCATTATCCAACCATGTCTTTCAATTTTCAATATTTGCAAAAATTGGTTTTTTTGGATACACTTGTTTTCTAAAAACAACATATTATTTTTCTATAATATATTTTAAGATAGAATGAAAACATGCTTTGGTGTCATAATTTTGTAAGTACCAAAATTCGAATTACAGATTTCTGCATTTTAAAATTCTGTATTTGAAAAATCTGTAAACCTGGAATTCAGTTTCCGAAGTTCTGTATTTCAAAATGACAGAAAATTTTTTTGATGATTTTTAATTCGATTATTTTTTAATTGTTGTTTTTATATTTATTGTAATGGTAGACATGTGCACCCCAGAGGACCTTGGTTTTTCTTAAAACCCACCTCTGTCTATCAACTCGTACTCTCAACTCCACGTGGTGAACATCGGGTGCCTAGTACCTCAACTGGAGATTGGGTTTTAACCCCAGTGGAAGGTGTTCCCACTAAGGCACCTCTTCTTTCATCCAGACGGCAGCGGATGAAGCACCAACAAGCTTTGGATACGGACGGATTTACTGATGACGAACCAAGCAAACGGAAAACGGACAACGAACTTCGGATCGTTACGAAAAAGGACACCCAACACCGACGTCTTGGACTGAACGTGACTATAGACAGCTATAATTTTGAGGTAGTTAAGGACTTTGTCTACCTAGGCAGCGCTATGAACTCAAACAACGACACCAGCGCTCAAATCAAACGAAGAATAACTCTTGCCAATCCCTGTTTCTTAGGACTACAGTCCTCTCTCGATCAACTAAGGTGTCTCTTTATAAGACCCTTTTCATCCCGGTTCTTATATAGGCGCAGAGGCATGGACCTTGTCGAAGGTAGTTGAGAACCGTCTGAACTGTACGGGTTATACAGGAACACTGACCTGTTCGAGTCAAGGTGCAGCGGCTCATATGGCTGGGTCATGTAGAGCGAATGGACGCAATCCCGAGGGACGGCGCAGTAGAGGAAGACCGCGACTCAGGTGGCGCACGCAGGTAGGAGAGGACCTCAACCAACTTGGCGTGCGAAACTGGAGGCAGCTAGGACCTGGACTGTAGTGCCACCTTAAGTAAGCATTTATTTATTTGGCAATTTTTAGACTGAGACTTTCGAGAGTAGTGTGGGTCCCGTCTCGGTTTTGTCTCGTGGAATTTTAAAGAGATTCTCTATAGGGAAATTGAAATATTTTTTAATTAACGAAAATAACGGTGTACCTGTCATGTAACCGTTAAGGCAAATTTTATTCATCTGCAAAACGGCTCTTACGATTTCAATGAATTTTTTTCAGTGGAATTTTTGCAAGTAATTAAAATATTTTTTCTGATTTTTATGAAAGAAGTCCTATATAATCTTAATAATACCCAACATTAAAATTTTCAAATAAATACATACACGCCCTAGTCTTCTATCACACCTTATGCAAATCATCCTGTGTAGGTAATTCATAAAAACAATAAGGTAATCTAATGTTTAAATGCAAACGTCTTTGAAAGACCAGCTTTGGCACTGTCAGTTCGGATCTAAGTTATTCCAGAAATTCTAATGTTTACCATTGTCCGAAATTGAAAGCATTAATATCTTTCAAATGAGAAAATGAAGCAGATTTATGTCAAAGAAAGAAACTTTTCAAAAACAAAAATAATAAAACAACCATCTTGTAATATATACAATGAATGAAAATTGTAATTTATTTAACAAAAAGAATTATGAATCTCAAGCAGCTAAGAAGGTTAAATTAATATGTGTCCAACTTGACGACATCGACAAAAAAAAATGTCCCTTCAATGTTACTTCTTAAATCATATAATTAATCATGTTGACTCGTAATCTCTTCAAGTCATTCAAAAACTAAGTAAAACACTTCAATCAAATTTCGTGCTTCACAATTTTTATGCAAATAATTTTATGCTAACGGCAAGATGCTGACCAAACAAGAAGCATTAAGACTACTACTGCCACTCCACTTACCGATTCTTCTTCAGGAAGTTAAAAAAAAATATTATGTATGTGGCAGGGCACCCGAGCCAGCAGTATCTTGGAGCAGTAGCCCCTCGCAAATGAATTTTTAATGCTTTCCATTTAGCTAACGGAATCTCACGACAAAACCCGAACCTTGAATATAATTCTTTGTCCCAACGATTTCGCAAAATGTGTTATAGTCTGGAATTTTCTTATGATGCCGTAATTTTCAAGTATATTCGGATTTAATTTTCCTCGAAGTGAACAAATCTACAATATTTCATTATGACAATACAATTTTCCAAACATAGTTACATAACTCGAGAAGAAGAAAATCAAAAACAGAGGCGAAAAGATGTGGTTCGTTAACCTGAGGGTCAGCTTCAGCTCTATGTGGTGTTGACATCAGTTTTAATATTCAATGGTAGACTTGTAAAATTGAGGGAAATTCATAAGGTGGAGCTGTGCTGATGGTCATGATGATAAATATTTCGTTATTCTTTTTTAATTTGCAATATTTTTTTATAGCCTGTCTAGATGCTTTTGACATAATTTTAATTAGGTATACAACTTGACATTATTATCTCTTGATTGTAAATAATTAAGGTCGTAATGGTGTATTTTGAGATAGACGTTGTGATTACCTTAAGAGCTATTGGTCAACATAGATTCTCAAGGCAGATTTTTAGTTTTAGAAGACAAAATCAAAGAGCAGAGAAGACCTTGACCTATGGAACGGTCGAAGAATTATCGGCTTGCTTCAAGGTTCATGGAGATTTAGTCCAAGTAATTAGGTTTGTTCTATAGCTTTGTATTTATGTACGTACGTTTTGAGGACAACAACTTTGACTTTTCTACTGATGTTTTTCAAGGAAGTCAACACATTTTTAGGGTTCAGGTTCAGGATTATTTAAAAAAAGTGAGATAATTTTGGTGCTGATCAAGCAAAATTTTAAATGATTTTCAGTTTTTATCAAAAAACTAGAACACAGTAAAATTTTTCAAAAAATATAGTCGTGTTTTTTCCACACCCTGAGGGAATGTGACGAAAACGGGTATAAGAATTTGCATGTTAACTCCAACAACACTTTCCCTCGGAAGTGTTTAGCTAAACCCAGAAAATTGGCGGAGTTTAGCTTAATGACAGATGAAGATGGGGAAAAACGATAACTTCATGCATGATATCGATAATTTGTATGGAAACTCCATTTTTATTCTGTTATGGCGTCTTTAAACGCATGCATCGATTTTTTCGTCAATTCAAAAACTTCACTTAGGTATATTATCTAAATACTAACGAACAATTTTTTATTATTATTTTTAACTTCCCATAGGGAGTTATTGTAATCGGTCCGATTTGTCAAATTGAAATTTTTGACATTTCTCGACGTTTCAAGGTCCCTAGAGCCTATATCAATCATTTTTAGAGAGATGTCTGTGTGTGCGTATGTACGTACGTTCGTACGTCCGTACGTCCGTACGTTCTGGTACCATTTTTCGTCGTCGATATCTCAATAATGAGTAGAGATATCGACTTGAAATAAATTTCGTTTCACAGATAATAACTTCGAAAGAAGCTGAAAGGGCGTTTATTAATATTCAATCAGTTGTTTTTTTACTATAGCAGTTTAAAAAAGAAGTGAACATTTAGGTTGGGCTCAAATATCTCAAGAACAAATAATGCTATTGACTTGAAATAAATTTTATTCGACACATTATGACGTCATACAAATTTGATATGAATTTGGAAAAAAATCAATTTACCGTTATTTTTTAAAATCAAAAAAACTAAAAAAAATTTTTATAACTCGAATATCCTTAGATGGAAAAACGATATTAACTTTAAAATAATTTTATTTTACGAAAAATGTTGTTTTTGACTACTGGTGAAAAATTCAAAAAAATTCAATGGATAGTTTTTTTAGAAAAAATTGAAAACTACAAAAAATTCTACCAAAAATTGGTATAAATTGTCTTTCGACTCAAATTTCTCAAAAACGGGTAACGATATTGACTTCTTGTTTGTTTTATTTTCTACATAACATAATTGTTAGCAACTGATAAAATTTTGACAAATATTGAATGGGCAGTTTTTTAACAAAAAATCAAAAACTGTTAAAAATTCTAAAGAAAAGTAGTTACAATAATTGTATTTCAGCTCGAATATCCTGAGAACGAACAACGATTGTGTCTCCTAAAATATTTTATTTTATACATAGTACAATTTTTTATGAAAGGTAAAATTTTGACAAATATCTAATCTCAGTTTTTGACAAAAAATATTAAAAAAAAAATAAACTAAAAAGTGGTAAAATTGGTTTTTCGACTCGAATATCTTGAGAACGAGCAATGATATTGACTTTGCCATTAGGTATTTCATCTCTATAATATACGTGCATTTCGTGAATCTTTTTAAATAATTAAAATGCTTTTCAATCTTAAAATAATGATTGTTTGAATTTAACAGCTTAAAATTGTTTCGCAGAAAATTTGGTTATTTGAAAAAAACTAAATATAAAGTTTTCAAGACCACAAATGGGAAGTTATCAGTGTGGGTCGCAAACAGCCTCTTTTTATGTTTTTTTTTTCACACTGTCACGAAAATCGTATATGTGTGCCTTACAATTGTGAATCTTAAAATTTAAAATTTTAAAATAAATCTTAATTCGCCTCTGTCATGCAATCATTTTTGAATACGAAATTAATTTGCGATTAGGTACTGAATGCTCCCACAAAAAAATTAACTGTCAGTATTCTCTAACAGGTTGTGTAGGTAATTATTCATTATTAGATTTTTGAAAATAATAAATCATTCATAGAAAGGATGCACTTTCTTAGAAATTCGTTATGTTGTTAATCTTTTCTTTTAATTTTATATTTAATAAAAAAAATCAAAAAATAACAAATCGAGATATTTATCTTAATAAAAGGATAAAAAGAAAATAAACCAAAAACTGTCTGTAAATTTTAATACTACAAAAAAATTTAGAAAATTCTTTTTTATTATATGTATTTCAATTTTTATAAACACGTAACTAATGCAACTATTAAAAAAAAATCTTGCAAATCTTTTGCCTTTCTTAAAAACTCCCGTTAGGCTTTTGTGGTTAGGCTAGTTTTTAGATATTTTGATATGGTTTTGAAAACTGTGTTTACATTTTATGTACCGTTAATACTTGCTAAGATATTAGATCTCAAAGCCAAAACCATGTTTTTCATTCAACTCCAAAACTTTATTAAAAATAAATGTAGGACAGTAAGAATAAAAAACTTAAAGCTGTTTAAAATAGTTGTCTAAATTTGATGAAAATTTTGAGCGGAAAGTTTTAAGCGCTTGCGTTGTAGTGGTACCTTAAAAAAGAGCTGAGAAAATCGAAAAAATCGTTCCCTCAATATTTTTTTCAATAGGGTGTTGTCTTGATCAAATAAACAATTTTTTTTTAATTTGATTTGTATTAATATTTAATAATTCACCGTTGCATAAATACCGCTATTAATTAGTTTGAGCACATCGAAAATTTATTTGGTTTGCACATGTTTGTTAAATTTTTTTGTTTTATTTTTAGGTATGTACTTTTGTCAGTTTTGTAACGTAAAAAAATGTATAACCACGAGGATTTGTAGTGTTAAAAAAAGGTTCAAATTTCGTTTATTGGTATTTATAGTTTCTCCCGTCTATAAAGTGCAGCTGTGCTTGATCAACTAAGCAAATACTCAGAACTTAAAGTTTCTGAATTTTTTGGTCGGTAGTTAAATGAGGAGTTTGTTCCTATATACATAATGAGAAAGGCCATCAAAACTTAGTTGGAAAACATAAAATTCAATTCAACAATAGAGTCTTGTGAACAAAATTATTTCAACTTAAAGGCAACTTTTTGTTGAGTGTTAAATTATATATTTAAAAAAAAACCTGTGAACAAATTAAAATTTAATGAAGCCAAAAGTGAGTGGCCGCTTTATATTTTTATGTTATGAGACAAATACACATAATTTTCAAATCAACATACACACTATATACAAAACTATAAAATAAAAACAAATTGAACTCAATAATAAATTAAATGTTAGGGCCTTATTAAAACAAATTTCAAGGTGTCGCTTAATAGTTTAATTTTTTGTAGTTCAGGAACTATTTAAAAAATTTAATTACAAATCTCATTTAAACAACATTAACAATTCAACTTATAAGTACTCTACCTAAACATTCCACAGTCAGGTATCTACTTAAAAACAAAGTATAAGTACTCCACTTGATGAGATGTGTTATCAAATCCGGAATTTATTAAAACAGATTCTTTTTCTTCACTTTAATTAGTGCAATTTCGTTCCATTATGAAAAAAAAAAACAAAAAAATAAACTGCCCAAGGTAAATTTAAGTGAAAGCACATAGATAGACACTTGAATAAATTTAAGTATTTTTTTTTTATAGAAGCCCCTGGAGCATCAAATTTAATTTAAACAGAAATTGCAGTCACCATGTTTTTAGATTATTTTTTTGTTTACAGTGAACAGCTTGATTATTATATTATGCGTGATTGATCGAAAATAGTGAGAACAGCTTTAGGCAAATTGAGATTGATCTCAATCTATATCCGCAGAGATATGATTCGCGCAAGAGCGGGTAACTTGGTCGTAGTATGGTACTATGTTTTATTACGTTAACTACTTTAGCTGACACAAAAACTAAAATCGCAATCAAGACGTCCACATGAGTTAGATTACCGTGCCTCCAAACCAGTACCAGGTTGCTTTGGAGGCACGGCGGCGGTGTGGTACGGTCTTGAGAACTTGTATTTGATTAAAAATATAGAGGAGTGGACACTCGTATGAAGAAATGAACCACAAGACGCATGCGCTTGAGCGGTCATAATGTTGAATATAAGATACTTTTCGACGAGAAGCAAAATGTCATTTATGGACGTAAATAAAAAAAAAAAAAAAAACGGAAAATAATCATTACCCCATCCAATATGTCATGATTGCACATTGTTAAGTGCAATTGCGATGGTAAGATTGCAGGGCATTGTTGAATATTTGAATGTTGAAATTGTTTGAAAATTGTAATCTATAGGTATAAGTGGTTTGTTATTTTGGATTGAGCAAATGTATATGTATATGTATAACAATTTGTCTATCAGGGGATTTCTTGGATTGAAACATAGGTACTTGTATGAAATTGTAATCGTGATCAAGCATTTATGAAAACAAAAGTTGATGAAAAATGGTTTCATGAAGAAGCCCTTTGTATTCATATGCATATATTTATGGACCTATGGCATACAGATCAAGGCAAACGATTTATAAAGATGGTAACTTTTTGAGATTAAGTAGTAGAAAATAGTGAACGACATGATGCTGTAGTATTACACTGACGCCACGCTACTTAAAATTAGGTTATTGTAAAACTGCTGGCAAGTCTTTTTAGTTTTAACCATTAATTTACTGACAGCATCATTACTGTAGCATCATGATAAAAAAAAATTGCCTTACTTAAATCAAAACGAACAAGTTAGTTATTTGTGCGATAAAGAAAAATTAGAAAATGTCTTTGGGGCATTAAACTTTAGCTAAATCTTTTCACCCTAGTCTCACTTTAAAAAGATTTACCTTCTATTCGATTTAAGTGTTTCGTAGCTTTATAACAAATTAATGAGGTTTTAGGTACAGTACCCGACTTTGTAGTGACAAGGCACGGCAACAAATAGGATCATCATCCAGCCAGATATTGGCTTACGCAGATGACATTGACATCATCCTTCATCCATATCGAGCAGGCGGCACAAAATCTGGGGCAACACATTAGTGAAGGTAAAACAAAGTACATGGTGGCGTCGAATGCGAGAAAAACAGTTACTATAGTCTGTCAAAGCTCTTCAAATCCAGAAATCGGACCTTAACTTCAAAACTGCTGCTGTACAGCACCATGGTCCTGCCAGTACCCACGTATGGATACGAGATCTGGGTGCTTTGCAAAGGACACTCCGTCCGACCTCTTAGCCGCGTTCGAGAGAAAAGTCTTAAGGAGACTTGTTGGCCCCATATGTGAGGAAGGACTATTCCGGACATAGTACAATCATAAATTGTACGCAATATACCTTGAAGCAGACATAGTGACACAAATTAAGCTCGGTAGACTCCAGTGGCAGAGCATCAAGCTCGTATGAGCTTAAAGGAACCGGTTCGGAAAGTCCTTTGTGGTACATTCTATGGTAGATGGCAGCGTGGTAGGCGATGCTTGTAGACCAGGACGCCCGAAGTGCGCAACTGGATGGCGACGGCTCGAGACCGGGATAGGTGGAGAGACTTGTTGAAGGAGGCCAGGACCAGACCCCGGTTGTTGAGCCGATGATGATGATTAAGTACAGTTAAAACGAATTTTAAAAAATCACCAATTTTGAATTATGTACTAACACATTTTGCTAAATATGTAAATTCCATCAAAAGCGTTAAAGACGTTTTAAAGCATAATATGTTTTACCTTAAGGGTTAATATGACAGGTATCGTTATTTTTGGAGAAAAAAATCGATTACTTCCCTAATGAAGCTCTTTTCCTCACTCCAGTTTATTCCAAGGCTTATCATTACATCATGACTATTCCAGATGATAATAAAATATGTATTGTGTTTGATCACTAAGGTCAACTCAAAAAAATGTCTAAATTTTCTTTGCATTGAATTCTTTCAAATTATTATTTATTGAAGGTTCTTGAGAGAAATATAATGATTCGTAAATTATTTTCAATTCATCAAAAAAGAATCGAATTGAATTGAAAATGTACAAAAATATGAATCAGAATCACATTGATCTTATTTATTTTTAGAAAATATTCCTATTATATACGAATCCAAATAACTATTTATAAAAAAAAGCAAAGTGGCAGCAAACATAAACAAGGGTCCAATAAACAACTTTAAACTTATTCTTTATTAAGTTTGACAGACGAGTTAACGAAATTGGATGAACTGGAAAATGGAACGACTTGCAGAAAAACTATCTATCATTTGTTTAAAATGGTTTTAAACGGTTTAGGAAGAAATTGAGCAGATTTAGCTCAATGTTAACAAATTAGGCCTTGCCCATTTTCATTCTGGACATCTATTTGTATGAATAGTGCTTCCCAAGTGCAAGCGGACAATTCAAGTTTCCTCTCACAAATGTCTACTTTAAAAATTAGAATAGAAATTATTGTGTTAAAACATTTTAAGGGTAATCATTATATCTTTATATAAATAAATTATAAAAAAAAATCACACCTACATCCTATTATTTAATATCTTGATAAAAGAAAATCAATAAATGATTCATCTTATAATTTCGTATCTATGCATAAAAGAAGTATTGTGCACTAATTGATTAATTTCAAGCACTTTTTTATTTTTTTAAAATAAATATGGTTTGCAATTTACAATACCTTCCATATAAATAGAATTATTTATTAAAGCAGTATTTAAAAAAAAACACGATTACCAGAACCGTGCTACTACCATGCCCTTTGATAATAATTAGAACGTATATCTTTCTTCCGGACTTCTTTAACAAAGAATCATTCAAATGTGACACATGTCAAGAAATAACTAATTCAGTCAACAATCTAAATTAGTTTAAACAAAAGAATAAACAAAAACGTGCTACACTTCTTCGCATAATATTGCCTTATAGTGTCTTCACCATGGCATGTTTTTAAATAAATAAAAGTGAAAGGGCAGTCTGACGAGAATATTCATTTAAAAACTAATTTGTGATTGGTAGGCATTTAAATATTTATAAATTTGGTTAAATAAATTGTTTTTATCACACATTGATAATGGAAAACCGCCTTAAATAATTTATCACTGTCAAATAAAAAAGCTGTTTATAACAAGAATGTTCTAAATATAGAATATCCAAAATTATTAACAATAACAAATGTAATGCATACACAAATAAACGTGAAAGGCAGAGCATCAAGGCTAACAGTGATCGAATCGAAATTGTGCTAACAGAAAATTACAAATACAAAAGGCATAAGATTTAGTTATATTTATATTATTTTGTGATGATCATAATCATTGTTTTGACTGATTGAGGAAGTTGTAAAGATGTCATGATTTTGATGAGATTTTAAACGAAGCCTTTTGAATTAAACGCAGTCGAAAAGAATCTTAATAAATACTTAAAAACTGTATTAACAACTAAGCTAGGTAATTCTTTATTCCCAAACATATTTAAAAAAAAAACCTAAAATAGAAAACTCAAAAGTGATACTTTGAAAGCAGGGAATCTGTTCTTTAATTTCAACCAAGTTTTCTAAATAAAATTTCTTTAATTCAAAATTAGAAAGAAAATAAGACAATGAACAAGTCCAAAAAAAAAAAAAAAACAATAATTGAATAAAAATTCTTCTTGTTAAAGTATTCTTAAAAAAAAAAACTAAATTCAAAAATTAGAATGTAAAAGAGCATACCATTTATTATTTGAATTACTAAACAGTTCTTTTGTATTAAAAATATACGAATTTTTGAAAAAAAAAATTAGCGTCCTTATAGCGGTTTTTAAAAAAATATTTTTCGTATTCAAAATTTCGTATATATTTATTTTTAGAAAAACAAAATTGTTTTTAGTATTTAAACACACAAAAACAAAGTTTCAAAAAAATATCAGTCCATTTTCAAAATAGAATTAGGTACAAAAAATATTTTTTATTTTCAAAATCAAAAAAACATTCTTCTTTATGAATATATGTATAGGGCCTGACCCCTAAATGTTTTAACCACAATTATTCAAAAACCCTTTAATGAAAAAATCGAAAACAGTTCTTTTTTTTATATTTTCAAATTTATTAAATTCATTGTAATCGTTAGAGTCCTTTTTTAAATTGCTTTAGTTTTTTTGTTCACGTTTAGTACAGTGATTCAAGAAAGCGCTTATTTCGAATTTTCAATAAGACTATCTGGAATATTTAAGTTCAAAGTGAAAAAGAAAATCCTTACAATTTGAGCAAGATCGAACATTTTTTTTTTACGAAAATGTGATTCCTATTTTTTATAAGTATTGGTTTTGGCATGCAATGTTATTTTGAAAAACGCATATAGTGTAAGAATAATTTTTTTTTTAAACACAATTTTATAGCAAATCCTTATACAAGAAAACCATAGAATTTCGATTGTTCAAATATCTAAAAAATTCCCACTTTTACCAATTTTTGCGTCATCGTGTGCAAATCACCATTTATATGGTAATATAGTAGGTATTATAAGTCTTAAGGTCATCTGGTTTTCAGAATTTGACTTTGAAAACAAAAAGAGCAAATTTAATTTAAATTTTTGAACAAGAAAAATATTATTTTTTCTAAACCTACTTTATTTATACAATTCTTGTAATATTTTTTAAAATTGTGAATAGAAAGTTTTGAAAAACCAGAAAAAATCCCAATAACAGTTTTAATTCTGAAATGCATGTCTAACCTTCATACATATGCATAATATGTTTGTCATAATATTAGGTTTTTTTTTTAATAGTTCAGAATAGAATCAGAGCCTGAACACTCCGAGCATACTTTGAACATTTTCTAAACTAAACGTGTTCTGTTCACAATTTTGACAGTTTAGACTTTGCTCTGAACTATTAAAGAAAAACAACCATTGAATGGAAAATGTCATAAAAGGCAATAAATGTAGATCCTCTCTGTTTTGGCCATAGCAGAAATGACATACGTCATACAGTATACAAAATTGCATTCCACTCTAATGTTTATTATATGCAGGTACAAACATACATATATGTGCACACTTTAACATAATGCATTTTATTAAGTAATTTATATTTATTTATATTGAACAAAATATTCCAGACGAACAGAACTACAAAACAAATGAAATTAAACCAAGAAAGAAAGGCAAGTAAACAAAAATAAAAGGCACTATTACAGTAAATACCCGAATGGAAACAACAGTTATCAGGACTGCATGCAACACTAAATTTTGTAATAGTTACTTTGTTTAAGACGCAAGATTTCTCACCGACAAACTGAAGAAGTTTCAAAAATATACAGTACCTATAGAAAATCAATATTTCCTCTCAGTACAATGTATGTACTTATATGGATAAATAGAGCAGTAAACTAGGTACATACCAGTTGAATTAATATTCTCCTCTAGCTAACTCAAGTTTGTTCACTAAACCAGCCAATCCTTTTTTTTTGTACACTGATTTTATTTTGTTTTATTTATTTGTTCCAAAATCAATCACACTAAATCACTGAACAAGTAAACACACTTTCTTGCTTTTTGCTTTTGCCGCCAGATTAATTACAGGTCTGTCATATATGAGCACAGACAGTATCGGTCCGCACACAAAATTTTTTTCAGTAAACTTCGTCAAAGACGTCTTTCTTTCTTTCTATTTTTTTTTTTTTTTTTGAATTTCTTATGCAACGTTAACGAATAAAAAACCAAACAATATTAATTTAACAACAAATTCTCCACTACTTCGTCTTCCGGTACAAAAAAAAAAATAATGGAATAAATTTTAAACACCACGTCTTTAACTAAAAAACTGGGCAATTACACGGCTTGCTTTGCGTTTTATAAGCTTATAGGTATCTTGATATTAACACAAAATTAACAAATCAAATTCAATTAACTTTGTATGGAAATAAAAATAACAAAATTCGCAATTTTATCCTAAAAAATACGAAACAATATTGTACAGTATTATTAAAAAATTATTCACGATTAAATTAAAATTTAAATTTAATTCGATCAACAATCAAAACATAAAAAAAGTATGTATGTAGGTATTATGAAATAAAATCATACAATCGTTATAAATCACGCATATGGTGGATTTTTATTCAGTATTCACCGTTCACCTCTCAGTTCCCCTTTCAAGTTCACAAGATTTCACTTTTGTTTTGCGGGGAAAGAAATCGAAAGGAACCGTTTTTCTCTCCTTCTTTCTCCACTTTTTTGTTTATCTCTCTCTCTATATAGAAATTAACTCTTTTCGCCGTTTTTTTTTGCAACTAGTTATCGAACACGATGTTTGCTTGCATTGCATACATCTTGTTTGGCCCAATCGATAACGTAAGCGACCGTCGATCGATCGGTTTGATTAGTTCGTACAATGCCTGGAAGAGATTTCCAAAAATAAATTACAAAAACAAATAAACACCTACATTTGAAAAGAAAATAATTATTTAAATGAATTCTAGAAGAAAACCTAAAATTAGAAAAATAAAATACTAAACAACCTAACACTCGTTTGAACATCTGCATACAAAAAATTGTTCAAAATATAAAAACCGTCCGCGAGTGCGCGCACCAAATGATCTAACCGACACGACCGGCGATTCCCCACCGTTGATACTCGCAGTGAGGTTCAGATTTGAGACCCCCCTTTCCACTTAGAGACAACAACAAAAAAAAAAATGTATTATTGTTTGCTTCTTTCTTTTTATTTTAATTTTTTTTGGTTTTTCACCATTTGTTTTGGTCTGCATTTCCATGAAGTCAAAATTGGGAAGACAACTTACACAAGTTACAGCAAAAAGTTGTTTCGACATCGACATCGCTTATACAGTTACAGCTTCTGTTCGCTGCAAAGGCCAAGAAGCCAGAAAAGTTTGCAAAATTTTTGGTTTTAGAGACTAGCAGAGAGAAAGAACAATGAGTTGGTGTGTTTAGTGTTACCATTGTGCGATGAGACTTCAAAAATTTTAGAAATTAGTTTTTTTTTAAATATTTATTTTGAAATTGGCGCACTGCCAATTGTACCGATGTTTGACTCTTCTTTCACATTAGCCTCCAGTCATAAGACTAAAGCTAAAGACCCGTTAGCTGATATGAAACTCATGGGGTTTTCGATTCAACCATTTCAGATTGGAAAAAAATGATTCTAAATATAGTCACACACTGAAAAAGTAAGCTCTTTGTCTATTGCAGTCGTGTGTGACATCATTTTAGATCTCCTTTCCCATTTCGAAAACCCCATTAATATTAAAATTCTTCTTAAACTCTTGTGTTCTACCTACTTTTCCATCAAAGTAAAATGCCCCTAAAGCTCATATCTTCAACTTAAATACTCAACCTTCGTTTCAGCAAGTGACAATAAAATATACATTTAGTTATAACTTTATATTTTAAAATTTTTGAAAATTTTGATATAAAATTTTTTTCCAGAAACAATTTACTTAATTTTGTATTTTATTTCAAAACTGAATGTCAATGTTTAGGAAAACTAATTTTTATCTGAAATAAATAAGCCATCACTTCTGTGGTTTTACTTTATTTACTTTATTTTACTATTCTTTTATTTTCCCTTCTTTATTAATGTTTCCAAAATGATTGATTTATCCCATTTGACACTGAACTGATTGAATCATGAAAAATTCACTTACTATTTATAATAAAAAAAAAAAAAATATTATTTGTTTCCTCTTTGAAGCAAGAATAGCGGTTTAAAAGTTAAATTTATAAAAAGTTGCATAATATTTCATCGTGGAATTAAATACGAATCACTAATTTTTCACTCATAATTTTTTCTCAGTGTAATATTTTGTGTAAACCTTATGGCCAATTTCATAAACATTTAACAAGCTTTTAAATTTTTAAATGACGTACCTACCTTGTATAGAACAAACGTCGGGGGTCTCTTGACATAATGAGTTTGAAGATTTTCCATAATCTTTTAATTTTCATTAAAACTATAACAAATTCAAAATGAGGACCCATCATCCAAATGCATTTTGTATAATAAGCATTTATGTCTCAAAAATAAACCGATGCATTATATCGCATCGTTTTAACTTAATAAAAATCACACGCGGTCACACTGAAATCAGCTTAGTTGTATATGAAACACAATCTGTCATCAGCTGGAAATTAAGTGCTACGTGCAGCTAACAAGTGATGCTATTACCACACCACATTTTGAGTCATTATACTGCAAATTTGGTGCCAACTTCTTTATGCAGACAAATTTTCGTTTTCATTTTCATTCTCATTCTCATTTTCATTTTTAATTTCGCTTTTTATTTTAAAAACCATTCGCCGAGAGACGAACGACGAACGAGGAACGACCAAAACATAAACACAATCCTACCTCAACTTTCTTACATATGTATGACGTTATCCTGTTCCCGCGCTGCGTGCGCCGTTGGGGTCCCCCTTAGCTAAGTCAAGTATAGAGTATCGCATCGCTAATGGTTGCAAGTTGTTTGCAAACTTGGAGCGATTTTTATTTTCCTTTTTTAAATGCATTCGGAATCGGAATCTGCATCTGGATTTGACCATTTGTATTTTGTTGTTGTCAGTTGTTTTTTTTTTTCGTTTTAATTTTATTTTTATAAAGGTACATACATAGTATTACTTTTTTTTTGTTGCTCCTATACTAGATTTTAATGCAGCAAAAAGAGGTCAGATGCTTTGTGTGTTACTTGAGTATTTGTCTTGGTTTTTTCTTTGTTCATTATGAGTCAAAGATATAAATTGTGTCTTTGGAAATAAACTCAATTGTGGTGGCAAACCAGATATACCACCATTTTTTTTTATTATTTATTAATGTAGTTTATTATACAAATTAGTTGTCATAAATTTATCATGTGTGTATGTATCTATTGTATATGAATGTAAATTGTTTATTTTAATTACTTAATTAGTTCATTTTAATTAGGTAGGCCCTATCTAATATACATACATATAGCATGTATATTTATAAAATACATATAGGTAAATAATTTAAATAATTGTTAATTTTGGTTATACCTACGAGTGTAAAAATGTATAATAATTATGTAAGTAGGTTTAAATAAGCTCTTAAATAATTTTGAGTCGTGAAACAAAGAATTCGAGACTATAATAGAGAAGAAAAAGGGGAAGGGGTGGGGGTAAAAAATTGACAGCCTGTCCAATTTTTTCAAGGAGAAACAAGTTGCCCAAAAATTGTGGAACAGTTTTAAGTCAACTTTTGACAACAATTTACAAATATACATACATATGTCTGGATTATGTACCCCTATAATTTGACAGTCAAACAATTTCTGGCGAAAGAAATTTTTGGTGCAGAATTTGTCAAGAAGGGAAACATTTTACTCTCTCGATCATATTACAATTTTAATGTGTAATCATATATTTACTCCAGAAAGGTAAATCTCCATTCTTCTGATTCCGCATTCCGCAATTCACTCTTCTCACTCGGCACTTTGCACTCTTCACATCGAACTTCATAATACGCTCTTTGATGCTCCACTTCAAACTCCAACCATCATACTCCGAACTTCACACTGGGTCACATAATTTCTGTTCGGTCACAAAATCCAAGATTTCACTTTAAGTTCAACTACTACAGTTGTATACCTAAAATCAACAAATGAATTTTAGCAGAGTAGGTATTCTATAGACAGAGTTCAAGGTGTTTATTTTTGAACCATCCTGTTTGGTGAGTAGAAAACGAAAACAAAAAAAAAATATAACAATAACAATAACAAACTCTATTGATTGGAATATAAAAATAACCTTTTTGTGATTTTTATTTGATAGCCATAAACATTATACTGTTAATCAAAAATCCACCGTCATTAAATGGATGTATGCATGTGGGTACAGTTGACATAAAAAGTATTCCGACGAAAAAATACTACTTCCTACAACTTAAAAAAAATTATATTACAATTAAATTTTGTTAGCCTTTTTTTTGCCAAGTTTGTATTCGCAATTTTTTACAAAAATAATTTTTACAAAGAATTTTTAAAGACAATTCTTTTAAATTTTTATCTCACATATTAAATAAAAAATACATTTCTGTTTGATAATTCTTGGAACTCCCAAATTGCTTTTAATTAAAAAAAAATGTGTGTACCCAAGTAATTTTATTTATTTTTAAATATAATAAATATTTTTAACTGTTTTTTTTTGTCTGTTTTCTTAATCTTAAAAAAAGTGTATAATTTTAATTTTATGAACAAAATATTTCCTACCACTGTTTAATATAACTTTCGCAGTAGAATCGGTATGCAAATCTTAAGTAGAAACCAAAACTAAGCACAGCGCTATATTTTTTTATTTCTATCACATCTCGTAAAACGTAAAAAGTGTAGTTGAATATAATACCCTTTTTGATTTTCTGTCGATTTCAATTAAATTTGGAGTAAAAGTGAATTGAAGAATAAAAAAAACAAAAAGAAATACTTTTCCAAAATCTGTTGTTGAAATTTAAATTTAATAATTATTAATTAATTATTGCCCTGTTTTTTGAGAATACTGAGATTTCTGAGAGTACATTTTTTTCTCTCGGCAATTTGACAGCAAAAGAGAGACAGATCTCAGAAATCTTAGAATTCTCTTAGAATTCTACCTAGCCAAATAATTTCTTAAATAACAAGAGCATCAAGTTGTGCAATTCAACTGAAGTCGAATTTTTAATATAATTTCTAAAAGAGTACGTATACGCCACAGTTTATATTTTCCCGTTCATACAAGACATGATTGAAGGATCGGAAAGCTGAAATCATGACCTGAAAGTTTAAGAGTCAAAAGTGGCTGTGAGTATATGTTTGAGAAAATATCCAGTATAAAGGTAAGACCGCACTCGGTAACACTGCACTATGAAACGAATTACCACTCACAACGTATTCGTATGAAATTGTATGAAGTGCAGTTGCCGCTTATTGCGACATAGCTCAAACAATTTCAAACGAATATTTTGCGCTCCGTTTCGACCAGTGCCGTTGTACATTAAATCACTGTTACGTTAAATATTTGTGATAAACAAGCGTCCCGCTTTGAGAGGAGTGTATGTTGGTCACCTTAAGTATAACACAGCATCATTCATCAAAATCAACATACTTTTATGTACCTATATACCTACTCGTGCATCATCTATGTTCTATTTTTATCTCCGACACCTATCCAGGTTGTATCTATTTCAAACAAAGGTTTTTAATTTCGAATGTAAAAAGAAAAAAAAAAAAACAAAAATAGCAACATCACGCACATTTTTGTCAAAATATAAGTTTATCTGTGTCAACCGTTTCCTAATCCTAACAAACAACTCAATAAAAATAAACAGATTATGCAATTTATGGGGGCGAAATTACTCGCATTGGTAGTCCTCAATTTTATTATAAATTATTTCCTTTTTTCGAAAAAATTCCCATATCAATTTGGCCCATTGTTATTATTTTATTTATGTATTTTGTTTGGGTTTTGTTCAGTTGTAATCTATACTGCTTTTTTAGGAATTATAATAAATAAGATCTGCCATTGAATTAAATAAAAGATGTATTAGCTGATTCGCCATGAATACCATTTATTGATTTTGGCCATCACACTCTGACACACCCAATTAGCCAGAG
The DNA here is from genome assembly GCA_958431115.1 of Syrphus vitripennis. Taxonomy (NCBI): domain Eukaryota; kingdom Metazoa; phylum Arthropoda; class Insecta; order Diptera; family Syrphidae; genus Syrphus; species Syrphus vitripennis. The sequence goes on along the minus strand of OY288109.1, from coordinate 75,658,787 downwards.
GCGGCGGCGGTAGCGGTAGCGGCTCTTTATTATAAGGAAAGGGAGACGAAAGTGCAAATGTTGTACCACCAGCCACCACAATATAACACTTGATGGTTTTTGGTCAATACACTTTGAAAGGCATAAATATAATTTTAAGTTAGTGAAATCGAATGGGAAGTACGAACCAAAATATCACATCAGGAATGGCTTTTGTTATGTAAGAATTTAATGATTACTTTTTAAAAGTTTAACTTAAAGGCGAAGAAAGAAGATAAAGTTTATTCATAAATCTATGAAAAGAAAAGTTAATGTATTTTACTCCTAATTGAGCAGTCAGATACTTTGCTTTCATCGAGTGATATCTTTTTTTTTAGCAATTCGATTTCTTTAAAGCGAAATCAATTAATTGTAATTAAATTAAATTAAATGGTAATTTTTGATGTGATCTCAAATAAGATGCCAATGACAATGAGTATTTAATAGAATTTGAGTAAGTGGCAATGATTACGTTCGTACTATATCTGTAACTAAATTTCAATTAATTAATGATTTAAAGTAGGTAATTAGGCAGATTTGATTTTGATCAAAATTATTGCCTAACCAGACATGCAATTTAGGTAGATATTTCAAGTGTTGAATCCAAGTTTAAATCGACGATGACCACTCAGTATGACGGATGGCAGAACACGATTAAAATTAATTAACTTGTGGTGGCCTTCCAGGTGGGAAGAAGCATACGCCATGATTAAGTATCTAAATATAAGCCTACCTCTATAATAAAAATGCTCACTGACTAATAAAGAAGCTACGAAGTTAATAACGGTTTCATTTTGAGGTTAGAGTCCATACTTAATTGAATAAAATGTAAAAAAAAAAACATAAAACATCTTTGTTTTGGAGCTATTTAAAGTTTCTTGAAAAAAAATGTCTTAAGTAGGTGGCCTTCAGGCAGCCTATGTGTTTTGAAATAAATATAAACGCAAATAAATAAATGGGTGGTGGAAATTTTGAGGAAATTTATTCGTATTATGCTTATAAGTTCTGCAAAAATTGTAGTTACCCTCGCAATGATTAAGTTAAATCTCCTACATAAATTGACTTAAAAAAATTGTTTTTTTGACACACGATTTGCTATGTTATAATGCTTTTGAATAAACAAAAAAATTAAAAAAAAAATCATACAATTATTGTATTTTATGTATTTGAAATATTTACACATGTATACCAAATTCATCGAAAAATATTAGTTTATAAAAAAAATCAAAACTATTTACAGTGGTTTCTCATTAATTTATTTATAAAAATGATTTTTTGCTGTGGTGGTTTAAGAAAAAAAACTAATTTTACATGAAAGGCAAAGTGCGCAATGCACTATCTTCCTAAACCTGTCCCAGCTTAGCATGGGAAAAAACGCATTCTAAGAATATTTCTTAGAAAATATTAATTCATTAATTTTATTTTTGAAAATTTTCTTTTTTTTAATTTTAATAATTTTTTCGATTTTCACAAAAACTGTTCGATACATATATTTTTGAAATTGGATATAAAAAATGTTTTTTAATACTTTCTTTGATATTTTGAACAAAAATTAGTCTTAGTTTCAAAAATAACGGTGTCTCCCAAACAAATGTTAAGAAAAATTCGTTACCGGAAGTAGACTCGTTAATCCTGAGCCTTTCTTGTACGCCATTTTACTAAGGTAGATACATAAATGTGGTGCATGTAATGCATCCAAAAAATATTTTGTTTTGTTAAAACTAAAGAATATACTAATACCTAAGAGTTATACAAAATTAAATTGAAAACTTAGTCTTGCGCATTTATTTTTGCTTGATGGTGGCACTATAGCCTTTGATCTCCACTCTGCGTATGCACATATTTATATCTTCAAATTTAAAATCAGATTAGTTTCTTCTACACATTATTAATTATTCAAAATATTCTATGGGTCGATAAAGAACACATTTTTTCAAATATTTTGCCTCAAAGAAGGCAATTGATTTGAAATAGTTCCCATTTGTACAGTTGTGAACAAAATTTTTATCGGATTGAAAATAATATGTTACATACATTTAGGCGGATGCGCATACACAAATTTACTATGGAGCTTTAACTTTCGGTTGCAGAATAAACATATATGTAGATATTTTAAAGATGGGCACTACTTTTAGACAATTGTAAAATTATGTGGGAAATTTTTGAAGACATGGGGGTTTTTACTTTGTCAGAGCTTTAATTGTAAATACTGATTAAATCTTTGTGAGCAGTAGAGTTTTTGAGCTATCGAAGTCTCGAAAAGCTATAGGGTGACCCGAGAATTGGTTTGTCCCATACCAAGTTGGACCGGCCACTAATAGCCGGTTGTTTTTTAATTTTAAAATTTTAGCATTTGAGATATTTTTGTTTGAAAATTGAAAAAAAATATACTTGCATATGTGAAAAAAAACTTAAGCGTGAAGTACTTTGACAAGAAAAAAATCATTTGGGACGGGGGTTTATTATTTACCGTCGGGTGGTGGTTCAATTATCTAAAAAAGTACTTAAAACAGATTTTTTTTAAACAACGTTAAGTGGGTAACACATTTATTCTATCATGTCCATTTTGTATTTAATCAAGTACCTAGTCTATTGAAATCAAAATATTAGGAAAGAAACTTGATTGTTTTGAAAATTGTACGTTTCTAAGGGCCATTTACGTAAGCAAAATATAAATTTATATATGTATATAATTACATAGCTGCGGTGAAAATAATAGTAGTATTACTTGTGGTTAAAATTTTTAATTCCTAATAAATTAATCGATGATTTTTGAGCAAAAAATGGTCATTGTATTTTCAAATTAATATTCATAAGCTATACGTCCAAGGCTTGAGTATAACTGCCATCTCTGGGCTTGTGCTCCAGCAACTTACTTGAACCTTTTGGACAGTATACAAAGACGAGCCTTAAAAATGATCGGACACAGGAACATCACCGACATCTCTTTCCACGTACTGTGTCTCTCACATATACCTAAAGGGTACACAAAATCGGCTTGAGTGAGCGCTAAATTAAAAAAAATAAGCTTTTATTGTTACAAGGAAGCAAGGTTAATGAAATTTGTTTATCACAATAATTAGATGAGAGTTTGAACCTTAAATTAATATCTAGTTGCATGTTCCTTGTTGGGTATAACGGCAACATAATGACGATGCATCGAGTTGATCAAATTCTTGCATTTTTCTATTGGTATCGTCATCCATGAATGCTTATAGCTTCCCAAAGTGCTTTATTGTTCGTTGGTCTTACACTAGAAACATACAATTTGACATCGCACCAAAGGTTCTCAATCGGGTTGAGGCCGGGACACTGTGTACAGTTGCACGCCATTCAATTGCTTCAATCTTTTTTGGAACCACTGCTTCGCACTTTGCTCGTGTGCTTTGGATAGTTGTATTGTTGAAAGACCCATTTCAGCGGCAGTAAAACGTGGACGTGGGGACCACCTTACATATTGATGATATAGTGTTTTTTCAATGTGTCAAGGTGCCAGTCAAGGTGTACTTTTGCAAATTGAAATCTTTTGTGAACCTGTGAACATATGTTTTTTCGTCAGTAAAGGCACTGCTTGACCGTGCTCTCGTAAATTTTTTATTAGTTTTTGGCTTCTGCCGGCGAGTTTCTGGCTTTGACAAGTATTTTACGGCACTTCTTACCGTTGCTGAGAGCATCCAATTAAATTTTGAACCTCCAAATAAGCCTTGTGTTCTTATAATATATATATAACATCACTCTGTTCAGAAGTGCAGAGATTTCCTCTTCCCGATGCTGTAGAATATTTAACGATTTTTTAAATTAAATTTATGTGAATATAATGGATGAACCAACACCAATTTTTTTCAAAACTTTAAATTCCTGAAACAAGTGGGGAAACAATGTTTTTTCATACCAATCGATGCGCTACCTTTTTTTTGACCGAAAGAATTCGACACTTTAAATGAAAACGATAGTTTTTTTTTGTCATACATATTTACATAGGAAAAATAATATTAATTAATATTGAGAAATTGTCAAAAAGGTAAATTTACAATAATTTTATTTGGACTCCTCATATTTTGACCGTAAATTATTAAATTAAATATTAATATAAGCTTATATACGATCAGGATAAAAAGATCATAACAGTTTAAGTAGATCATAATTATTAAGGGTTCGCTTTAGGGCTTTAGCAAACGGCTCCAAGTTATATTTTTGATTTGCTAACTTTCTAATACATTACTTAACATTTGAAATTTCTTAATAAAATAAAACCGAATGCTCTTGAATCATTGACAGTTGGGAACGTTGGCATTTATAAATGTCAATGTGACATTGAAGTTAGAATGATGTTAAAAAGATAAATAAGTCCTTTGGCGAGTTTCACATTATTTTTTTCGTTTAAAGTTACGTGGCAAAGTAATCTTTTTTTTTTCAAAAATACCTTAACATCATACTGAATATATTAAAATGTTGGGCCAATGGAGTCTTTGTTTTAAAAGTTTTCAATTTGGACATTGTTGTTAAAGTTTTTTTTCTACACGGAATTTTTTGTAGACAAAATTTATAAAAAAAAATTTTCTAGACGAAATTTTATAACGACAAAAATTTTTTTTTCCAAAAATTAAAAAAAAATGTTTTTTTTTTCATCTATCATCACAGATTTTTGAAAGTATTAAAATTCATTTCTGTTTGAAACGTCTTTCGAATCCGCAAAATACATGTAATCAAAAACAAAAAAATTGCAATAATGGCGACTATGTATACCCTAAGCGGAGCCAAGGATTTGCGTGAGCTACAAAGTGAACTAACGGCAAAAAAAGACACTGGCAATATAAGCCCCTTCAAGCTTCAGCCTTACGCCACGCCGCCGCCTCCGCCGTTTAAGCAGTGACTTTTGGGGAAAACAAAATCGGAAAACGTTACAATTGTAGTAGTGAGGCAACGCTGGCATATTTTAGATCTATGATTTAATCAATACTCTCTTATGGAAAATTATGCAAAAGAGAACAGATATTTTTTTATTTATATATATACGAAAACAAATCATAAACCTGTTTTTTTTCTCTCTCTCTCTTTTTCTCTTTCCCTATCGCTCCCAATTTTGTATTAGATTTTTAGTTTTAAAAGATAATTAGGTACAATAATAAATAATTTAATTTGTTTCTGAGATCATTCAGTAACAATTTGACGTTTGATTTCTTTAGTTCGTTTAAATATGAGTGAATTCAGTAGCGATGAGATAAATGCTCCGAGTTGGATGAATGAACAATTTTTCGAAGAAGTCTTAAGAAAATGTGATCAATCAGACAAGATATCGGTCGATTCTATAAAATTGTATATTTGTTAATGCATTTTAATTATACTTTTGAACATTTTTATATGATTAATAGGTCCGAAATTTGAAACTGGCACCAGCATCAACGGCAGCTGATCACTATGCCAGTGTAATGTTCCGTGGCATTGTTAATTATGATTCAATTAAATCAAAAGACCTATCAAAATCCATGATTATCAAAATAATGCCAGAAATTGAAAGTCAGAAAAAGGAACTATTAAAGGAGACTTTTATTTTTGAAACTGAAATTGGTATGTATTCAGAAACGATACCTAAATTCGAAGAGGAATTACGGAAGATCGGTGATGAGACTGTTTTGGGTGCAAAGTAAGTTAATTACTGTATACTTACATACATACAGTGAAAGCTTGAACATTTTAATTACAGAGCCTTATACTACTCTTTAAAACCTCGCAAAGTGATAATTTTTGAAGACATTGTTCAGAAAGGCTATGGAGTGCTGAGCGACAGAATGGCTAATATGGAAGAAGCTAAAATTGCTTTTCTTAAATTAGCTAAATGGCATGCGGTCAGTTACAAACTAAGTAACGAGGTAAGTGAATTTAAATTGGTTGGTTTTTATAATAACATGATTGTTACTTAAAAAGAAGCTCAATTCGATTTAATTTTTTTGGCTTATTAATTAATGATTAGTGCTATGATTCCAAATATAGATTATTTAATATTTGATTGCTTTTAGTTCAGAATAATCGGCACTTCATATTGGATATCTAATCGCATTATTTATGATGGTGGGGTGCTATTTTTTGTTTTAGAACAAAAAGATAATATTATTGTAGTTTTTTGAATCTCCATAAGACCATAATAAAATCCTCTTACACCCAGCTAAAGCCCCTCGATTTGCTTAGAATTTGGTATTCAATTGCATTGAATTTAATATTAACGATTTTATTGTTTTTGAAAGTAATTTTTGAACGTTTCAATAACAGTTAAAATGATTTTAATGGAGTAATCATATTTAAACCTAACAAAACAAATATAAGCTGAATATTTTATTTTAATGTTTCAGGGTGATTCAAATGTGTCTTCTTATCGTGAAAGCTTCTTTAACAGAAAAGATCTTGAGTCAATTCCATTTATGACAAATGGTATCGAAATGTTTATAGAAAAACTTGACACAATTGCTGAGCTCAACAAATTCGTTCCACATCTAAAAAGACTTGAGAAAGATCTTTTGAAAAAATGTACAGCTTCTGTCAATTCTTTTAGAGTGGATTCACCTAAAGGTATATTTGTTCTAAATCACGGTGATTTTCATTTCAAAAATATCATGATAAAACGAAATAACAACAAAGTCCTTGAAGATGTTATGTTGGTAAGGATAACCCTTAATACATATTTCAATTTTAGTATTTTTTACAACGTTTTTTTTTGTTCATCAGATTGATTTTCAAATGTGTTCATTTTCACCAGCAATATTGGATGTTATGTATGGAATGTATATGCTTTTGGAGCCTCAATTACGTTTAAATAATTTCGATGAAATTGTGTATTTTTATTGTTCGAATTTTATTGATACGTTAAAAAAGTTGAATTTCCAAGGTGAAATTCCAAAAATTTCAGATTTTTATATTGAAATGTATCGTCATCGTCATTGGGGTATGAATATTAACTTAAGTTTTTTTTTAGAAATAATTCATATTATTTTTTTTTTAATTTTCAGAACTTTTTTTACTAGCATCTTTTATGCCAATGTGGTATGCATTGTTGGATAAAAGGATAAGTGCTTTGGAGGAAGTTTTGAGTTCAGATGAAGAACAAAAGAAAATGTATGATATACCTGATTATTTGAAAGATGTTGCAGAAATGTTGCCAAGGATGTTTTATAGAGGATATTTAGAATAATTTAAAATAATCGATGTATTATGAACAGTTTGGGATAAAAATAAGCAAAAACTATGTGCATTTAAATTTGACTTTAAGAAATAACAATGTTGATTTATCTTATAGGTATATAAATATTTAAATTGAATAAATTTTAAAAAAATCTGTTTGCTTTTAATTAAATGTTAATGTAGATAATGTATTAATGTAAATAGGGTTTTGTGATGTTTATTTTTGAATGTTATTATTTTTTGGGTATTTAGTCAATTCATATTTCAATTAAGTTAAATAAAATATTTAGTTCTTATTTTTAAAGCTTCAACTATTATTAAAGAAATCATCAGTATTTTATTTCAATCTGAAGCTGAATAAAAATTCTATATTTGGGTCCATTGAAAAAATATCGCCTTTTATTGGTCTGTTTCAGAAATTCTGATCCACTGATATTCTTTTTTTTCTAAATGGTCCATCGAAATATTATCCTTTACGAAGAGTCAATGAGTAAGAATTATTGAAATGAAAGTTTCAACTGATTGATTTCTACGAACTTTAATGTACAAATGGTTATTGGTGGTAATTTTATTAAATACAAATTATGATATATTAATTTTTTAGGTAAATTCGAAACATATTTTTGTAAATACGAAATCAATAAATTCAAAGTGTACATAAATGGTATAGTACCACTACTACATATACTATGCTTTTATTTACAAACACTGCCAACCGCCACGCGCCACTTCAACAGGTGAAAAGAGCACAACATTCAGAACAGATTAGATAGGTATGTTAAGAGAGCCTGTCAAGAAACTACAAATTATAATACTATTTTCTTATCATTTAAAACTCTCTCTCTTAGGAAATATTGATTGTTTAATTTTTTTTTTGATAAAATTTATCAGGGATGAAAATGCTTGGTAAAAAAAAAAACAATTACAGAAACTCAATAATAAAGCTTTGTTTGCTACTCTTTAATTAATCAATTCGTATCTATTTTTCTTGTACCGTTTTTATACATTCTGTATTCTCCAAGTATTTTTACAATGGTTTTTGGCTCTTACAGCCCTAATATTGACTAACTTCAAAACTGTTTTACCACGAAAAAAATTTAAAAAAAAGTTTTCGAGTGTAAAGTTTTGCTGAAATAAGTTTAAATAAAAAATATTTTATATCATAACCTCGAAATTTGTTAACATTTGTTTTGGATATCATACCTCGAACTATTGTGGATCACCTTAAAACTAGTTTTGAATTGAGTCAATATTAGGGCTTAATGACAGTTCCATAGGCATATAGAAAGGGATGAGAAAAAAAATAGATCACACTGGACACTTCAAGTTAACTGTGGGAAATCCGTAGGGTGTATGAAATTTTAAATTTAAAAATTTTTTTTTCACTATAGAGTGTTTTTGTGTTTTTTAAATGCCACTATTTTAGTTTGTACTTTTATTTTTTTATATGTATAAATATATACATATATGTATGTATTAAATTGGCGTGTTATTTTTTTGATTTAATATTCCTTTTTTTCAAGCACTTATTTTTCTTGGCAACTTTTTTATATTAATTATTTAATATCAAGTAAGTAAAGGTATCGTTTCTTCTTTTTTTTTCTCTCTTATATGTATATGTTACCTGCAGCTAAGTTTGCACTTACTAGGATAAGTATCACTTTTTTTTATTATATAGTTTATTATTTTTTTTAACATCTTTATTTGTTATTGTTTTATTTCGTTTTAATGATTTTACGAATTTATTAATTTACATTTAAAAAAAACCGGACACATTTAAAAAAAAAATGTTTAACAAGTTGAAACCGATCCGCTTAAAATTCTTCTGCCAACCTCAATTTTACAACGTATAAAAGTAGTAGATCTAAAACATTACCAGCCCTGGACCTCTTGAAAAAAACCACGAATGGAATAAAACTATAAAACTATCTCATTGATTTTTTTTTCCATTCAAAGAATAGTATTTTCAGTTCAGTATTTTACTTCCTCTACTATCAGGCACACGACGTGCGTTTAGTGAAAATAAAATAATTAATTTCAAAAATGAGTAAATACAACGCTGATGAATTGAACGCCCCCGCTTGGATGAATAAAGACTTCTTTAGGGAAGTTTTACAAAAAATTCATAAAACAGATACAATTTCGGTGCGTAAATTATAAGTTAGTTTTGCTAATGACTATAGGTGGTTTAGATAATTTAAATTAATTTTGTTTTTACAGGTTAATGACATTAAATTATCCCCAGCATCGGCTCAAGGTGATCACTATGCAAGCGTTATGTTTCGTTGTTGTGTCACTTATGACACAAATAAATCAAAAGGAATTTCAAAATCATTGATAATCAAAACAATGCCAGAAGTGGAAGGATTTAAAAAGGAAATGTTGCAAGACACTCAGATATTCGAAACGGAAATACCAATGTATTCGGAGACTATTCCGAAATTTCATAACGAACTGAGCAAAATTGGGGATGAAACTGTATTGGGGCTAGAGTAATATTGATTGTGTTGTTTTCTATTTTATGAGTTAAGTTAAAAACGAGTTTTTAATTTTTCTTCAGGGCATTGTACCATTCACTGGATGATAGGAAAATCATCATTTTAGAGGATATTTGTCCGAAAGGATATGAAGTATTGAGAGAAAGACAGTGCACTATGGAAGAAGTTAAGGCAGCATATTTAAAACTTGCAAAATGGCATGCTGTTAGCTATAAACTAGCTGCTGAGGTAAGTTTAAATTATGAAAAGCGTTACTTGAATCAAAGTTCTGAAAACAAAAAAATAATAAAGCGTAGGTAAATTTTAGGTATATGTATAAGTGGTTTGATATCAAATTTTAATTTAGGCATGCAATGTTCAATTAAAATTTACAATAATATTATGAGTAAAGAAAATCGATAAGACTCACAGTGATTATAACTTTGGCCACTCAAAACTATTTAAATAGATGTTATCATCAGAATTGGTTTTCATTTAGTATCTAATACTTTTATTTGTTTAGTAGTTATCACTAATTTTATGATAATGATAATCATTTAAATTGATCCAAAATTAAAATATAAGTAGTAGCCCGTGGCAAATAGTTAGTGCGTAGGATTGTTATGCCGGGAGTTTGCGTCCCAGTCTCGTCCATCTAAAAACTAGTGTAATATTTTTTTTGCGAGAAATTGACAAATTCTCTGAAGTATCTTTTTATTACTTGATTCTTATCCAGATGTTCGGATTGGATTCCTTCAAAAATACGCACCGGAATGGTTGAGAGTTTGTGAGTCCCTTAAGGATTTTCGTGCCATGAAATTTATATAGAAAGAAACAAGCCTTTAAAAGGTTTGCCTACTATGATCAGGCTATGGTTCCACAGGTTGGCAACAAGCTGATTCCCTGTTCTGAACTACTAAGAGACCGTTCAACATGCCTTGGAAATGGACTGATCTCACGACCTATGCAACGAAAACGGAAAAACGATTTACGAATTTTCTTATGGAAAGTACGATCGCTCTATAGAGCTCGAGTTGCTCAGCAGCTAGCCAATCCCCTATTCAAATATAAAACTGACATAACAGCAATACAAGAAATCAGATGGACAGGGAATGGCGTTTTACAGAAGACCATGTGCTCGGGGTAGGCTTCCTGGTCAGCGAAATAATGAAGTCTACCATAATCGGCTTTAACGCTATAAGTGAAAGGTAAATTCAAGAGCATCAGCCTCATTAGATAACTTTCACGGACCTACGGAAGAGTTCTCAAACGAAGAAAAAGAGACTTACTATGAACAAGTCGAGAGGGCTCTCAATGCCTGTTCAAGGTATGATGTTAACATCATCCTTGGGGATTTAAACGCAAAAATAGGTCGAGAGCCGGTAATGACAATAGACTTCGACTCTTAGAATTGGCAGCATCGAATTACATGGTCGTTGCGAGTACCAGGTTCCCGCGTAAATATGTCTACAAAGCCACCTGGGTATCACCTGATGGAGTCACTCGTAACCAAATTTAGCACGTGTTGATAGACCGTCGCCACTACTCGAACTTGATGACGGTACGAAAGTACCAAGGTGCTAATATCGACTCGAATCTTCTTTCTTCGGATCACTATCTTGTTGCCTTGCGAAGACGTATTGCATCCGCCGAACAGGTTCGAATCAACACGGCTGCACTTTTTTTTTTTTTTTTTTTATAATTTGCGCGCGCCCAAGGGGATGGTGTACCCTTTATGTGTTGTTCAACACAGCGCGGGCGTGAAGGATAGGGATGGGAAGGGAAGGGAAAGGTGTATGGAAAGGTATGTGGCGCGAGGTACTGAGGCTGAAGGTGGTGGTTGTCTCAGATTTTATCTCCAGGGTTGGCGGCTGGGCTAAAGCGGAGAAATGCCGTGTCTTATATCAATGTCCCCTTATAATTCGCATTATTTTGTTCATTGTCATATTTGTTGGGCATACTAGTATTTACTCAATCACATGTTGTTAGTGTTATGCCTGAACAACGTGTAATGAGTAAACTAGCGGCCCAACAATGATCAATGATAATGGAATAAAAACATGACATAGAACTACGACAGGAATCGAACCTGTGACCTGTGAGGTTGACAGGCGACCACGCATACCATCGTTCCACGGCCAACCGCAACTGCGCAATGAAAACACCAGTAACACCCTTGGTCATGCGTTAGGATTCGCCCTAGAATCACTCGATTTAGAGAGAGTAAGTCCTGGAGCCAGTATGCTGGGCGTAGATGCGAAGTGGACACGCCTTAAGAATACTGTCATTAGTGTCTACTGCCAACTCCACCTATAGGCAGCAGTCGTAGAAATTGGAACGACTGTTGCGTACCGAGCAATTCAACAATCTCATAAAACGCGGTCGCTCGGAGATGAATATAAAGACCATGATCAACGTAACAAGCCAATTAAAAATAGCCGGATTGCTATCCAGACCAATCAACATCTTTAATGGACTCCGACAAGGGGATGGTTTTGCTTACCTCCTCTTCAACCTGGCGTTGAAGAAAGTAATCCGTGACTCTGGCACGACCATCGTCAACAGGTCCAGACAGATGCTGGCTTATGCAGACGACATTTACATCATCGGAAGGACCGAACAAGCTGTACACGATTCTTTCATCCAGATCGAGCAGGCGGCACAAAATCTGGGGCTCTACATTAGTTAAGGTAAAACAAAGTACATGGTGGCGTCGAATGCGAAGAACAGTTGGTCAAACAATCAAGGTAGAAGTTGTGCAATCATTTTGAAAAAAAATAAATTTTGTCAAAAAACTCATCAATAAAATCTCCAAATAAAATTGCCAAAAAAATGTTAGGGAACAATCAACGGGAAATAAATTTTTTTTGCGAGTGAACAGCAAAATCCTATTTTTTTTGTCATTCAATGTTGTGCGTAAGTAAATATTTAATATTAATATTAACGACCAATAGAACTATAAAAACTTAAATATAAATTTACTTTGTTTAAGAATAGCCAATATACATATCTTTGATCCAGAAACATTCTAACATTTTTATTTAAAGGGAGATACATCAGTGACGAGCTACAAAGAAAGTTTCTTAAATTTCAAAAATGCCGAAGAAATGCCATTCCTAGCATCAGGTTTGGAAAATTTCATTGATAAACTTGAAACCACTGACGACTTAAAACAGTATGTCCCCAAATTGCGTTTAATTCAAAAAGATGTACTTAAACGCTCTATTAACTCAGCTAAATCATACCAACTCCAAAAAGATCCCGAAGGAATATTTGTTTTATGTCATGGAGATTTTCACCGAAAGAACATGATGTTTAAACAAAATTCCTTAGGCAAATTTGAAGATGTTATGTTGGTAAGAATTTTCATTTTCATTCAAATTCAATTCATTATTTTGTGGTTTATTTGAATTCATTTTTTTTTTACTTTTTGTAGCTTGATTTCCAAATATGCTATTTTGGACCTGCAATTTTAGATGTTCTTTATGGAATGTATGTCCTTGTGGATAGGGACATGCGTTGCAACCACTACGATGAAATAATTCACCATTATAGTTCGAATTTTATAGAAACTTTAAAGAAATTAAAATTCCAAGGGAAAATTCCAAAAGTTTCTGATTTCTTTATTGAAATATTGCGCCATCGGCATTGGGGTATGGTATATTTATAAAGGTTATAAAATTATTCACATTTGATAAAGGAGTTAATACATCGCGATGATTTACCTCGTCTTCATGATCAAAAATGTTTTGTATACAAGTGTGAATACTTAAATAACTACTCAAAAACAATGTACATATAAAAATTTATTACTAACTTGAATATTTTCCTTTTTCCAGAATTACTTTTATTGACAACTTTCTTACCAATATGGTATGCATTTGCACCTGGAGCTGAAGATCTTACTCCCGATGATATTATGACCTCAAATGAAGCACGCAGGAAAGCCTACGACAATGAAGATTATTTAGATGAGGTTAGGATACTCCTGCCTAAAATGTTATACAAAGGATTTTTGGAGTAAAGTGGTTTTTGTATTAAATCAGTTAGAGTTTAAAAAATAAAGTTTGTACAGCTTAGCTGCTTGTAAGAGCTCTGAGGGGAAGGGATACCGTCAAGGCCAACCGCTTTGTGTAGAGCTGTAGACACCTGTTAATTCTTTGGGAATTCTGGTAGAGGGTCCTGCTGTCACACCTACTTGAGACCACTTTTACTTCTTTAGGCTGTATGTAAACGGTGTTTTGTTTTAGAGGTTTGGAACTTTCAGTTGTCACCACTTTTTTAACTGGCGGCCATTTTAACAGCTATTAAATGATTGCGTTTAGTTTGGTTTTCAACATGAATATAGACTGACACTTGGATAACAAGTCGTAGATTCGGTGAATGGATGGAATGGAAACAATATTGCCGTTGATCCCGATTTTCATAAGAGAATTTTGTTCAGTGATGAAGCTCACGTTTGGTTGAATGGCTACGTCAAAAAAAACTGCCGTGAAGTTAGTCTGGTCACGATGCTAGCCAGAACGTTATAGGTAATAATCAACAGTCAACCTCCATAGAGCCATGATTACTGACTTTTTTCGTTCCTCAATTGAATAACCATGATGTGCAGGAGCTGTGGTTTCAACAAGAGGGGACAAATTTTCACACAGCTCGTGCCACAATTGATTTATTGAAGGAAAAGCTTGGTAATCACAAAAAGTGATCAAAAATTGGAACTAAAGATTAAGCTACATCCGAACCAGCCATGGCGGTCTTATGTCAGATGTCAAATTTAAAATATAATTCCAAAAGATTATATTTCGAATAAAATCAATTTCATGTCAATTTTAAGAATTCATCTTTGTTTTATTCCATTTCAAAGTTCTATATCTCTAAAAAAACAACCTATGTATATAATAGTTTCTTATGCAAGGCCAGAAACCTAGATTTTTATGATGTTAAATGAATTTTGCCTTAATAGTTTAAAAAAAATGTTATTAAAAAGAAGTGGAAAAAAAACATGTTTTTTTCTTTAAATTTTACATGTATACATTTGAGTTCCAAAAATGTTCAAAATGGAAATTTAATTAGGTACTTTAAAAATAATTTTTACGGTCATTTCATTAACGGTAGAAGGTACATTGTTTGACTTAAAAAATTCAAGTAACATTTGTAAAATATTATTATTTGAATGACGATCTTTGTAAACGATTGAATAGGTTATCTCGATTTTATTAGAAAATGAACCCCTTTCAAAAATAGTCTTGTGATAGCGTATAGCAAGCAGTAGGTACATTTTTAAGCGATAAGAAATAGACTGTCATAAAATTAAATTAAAAATCAATGAAATCATTAAACAAAATCAGATACTTTTCTCTTGCGATGTGAAATGTTTCAATCAACTCGCTGCAAATATCTGTTTCGTTGTGTGTTTGACAATTCGATTCCAATGCAAACTATAAGTAATAATCGATTTATTATTAAATGGGAATACAAAAACGTACATTATGTACATAAAACAAACGTTATTCAAGATTTAAAAGCATGTTAAATTAATAAAAGCGTTTGGTGCAACCGGCCATTACTATTTTATTTAAAATGTTTAAGGGAAAGCTCTTTACAAAAAGATATCATCTTTGCGTATGCAGTGCACATTTCCCATAAGAACACAACAATCTGTTAAATTATGTTTATGAAAATTGTTAATCAAAAGTGTCAATTTGGCAAAGGATTCAGATTATTTAACAGGACCACCGTATTAATTTATTAAATTTTCTCTGGTATTCAACATGATCAGATCGGCTCCGCGAAATTAGGCCCCAGGAAATAAGGCCCCACAAAAAAAATGAAATAAGGCCCCAAAAAAAAGTACACAAAACAACAACAACAAAATTTCTCAAATTTTGGGGTCTTATTTCATTTTTTGGGGCCTTATTTCATTTTTTTTTGGGGCATAATTTCATTATGAAATAAGGCCCCAATGAAATAAAATCCCAAATTGTTTTTGGGGCTTAATTTCATTTTATTTTAAGAAAACAATTTGGGGCCTTATTTCATAATTTGAAAATGCTAAAATAACATTGTCTTTTACAAAAAATTATGTGAAAATCCGCTAATCGGGGACCCACAGCTGCTTGAGTACCGCTTAGTGTGGTGCCAGCAATAATGTTTCAATGTTAAGCCGATATGATGTTTGTCATTCTGGTAAAATCAGTACAACGAAGAGTAGAGTTCTTATAGTTTGGAGTTTGGATTTTTTAATAAGTTTACTTAAAATGAATTGTGTAAAGTTTGTGGGAAAAAGAAGGAACAGTGAATTATTATATGTTCCTATCCAAAAAATGATTTATAAAAAAAAATCTGTTTATAAAGACTTATTTAAATATGTGTGCTGGAGAAGTTCTTGTAAGGCAAGAATAGTTTTATTGCCAGACGGAACATGTGAGAATCCAAAAAATTATGTGGACCACAACCACGAAAATGACGAAGGCTCTTTCAATGAGCTTAATGCATTGAATGAGATCAAAAACGATTGCGTGGATGCAGCAGGAACACTTGGAGTTGAAGTAAACGCTTTAAGCACTATAAGATCCGTTTTTCGCAACACATGTAATAAGTAAGAATTATTCTTTGTAATACAAATTCTTTTATGTTTGATTTTGGGATATTTAATTATAAGCAATGTGTCATTTTTCATGGAAAAAGATTTCAAGAAGAAACGAAGAGTTTTTCCTTTCCAAAGATGAGAAGGGGCCTGCAGTATATTGTGAGCAAAACGTTTATTACTTCACCGACAAATCCTTTGCAAATTATTGAGGCTTTTCAATTGGAATCAATTTGGAATAATTTTGGCATTTCAAAGGACGAGTCACATCCTATGCCGTTTTACACAGCGTGTATTATGGAGGAAGAACAATTCACATATTGTTTGTTTTTATCCCAAAAAACAATTCAACTTATAAAAGAAAACATTCCCCCGACGAACAGAACCATTTTTATGGATGGAACATTTAAAATTGTTCCTCAAGGATGTTTCAAGCAGCTCTTAGTTATTTACATAGAATATTTTGACGAGGTAATATAAATTTTTTAATGCTTAAATGCAAGGATCGTGTTGAAAACCATCAGGGAGTAACAGAATAGCTGCAAAAAATCGCGCGATTTTTTGCGCGATTTTTAGGTTGGATGTGAAAATTTTTCCGTTTATAAGGAAAACATTCGTACAACTTCTGCTGTTGAAGCCTATAACGGCGTTTTGGGTCGCTCAGCTTTAAAAAACGGAAACTTTTTTAAATTCGTCACCGTAATAAGAGATGAGGAGTTCTTCAAAAGCCGACAATTTTCAATTTTGGCAGAAAGTGGTGGTTCCATGGGCAGAAAAAAAAAAATACAACGTTCAACGGAGTTCAAAAATTGAGGAAGCAACTTTGTTATTAGAACAGGGTAAATTAACCTTTGCTTCCTTTCTTTCAAGGATGGTTTACGAAAAAAATGAAATATGTGTGGACATGCTTCCAGAGGAAGATATTTTTGATGAGGAAGAACCCCGTGAAGTAGATCAAAGCCCTGATAATCTGAGCCCTAACGATAATGACAGCCCTACTGTTGAAAACGTTTGTGTCATCTGTAGAGACTTACGGGCCAATATTGTTGTGTTGCCTTGTAGGCATTTAAAAGTTTGTATTGAATGCAACCTTAAAATTCAGGCAGAGTCTATTGCTGAAGGACATGAGAATTACAAGTGTTGTTTTTGCAGGGAAATTGTGCAGGATACAATCCAAGTATTTGTTTAATGGTTTGGGGTGTAATTTCATTTTCCAAAATAAACATAAATATGAAAAACTAAATTGGGGTTTTATTTCATTTTTCTAAAAAAAAAGTCAAAACAAGTTGGGGCCTCAATTCATTTTTTTTGGGGCATTATTTCATTTCAGTGGGGCTTTATTTCATTGGGGCATAGTTTCATTATGAAAAAATATCCCAATTTGGGGCCTTATTTCATTTTTTCTTTTGGGGCCTTATTTCCTGGGGCCTAATTTCGCGGAGCCGATCAGATCATACTGTTATATTTTAAGGTTAAAACGTGAAGGAAAATAATAAAAAGGTTGTTTGTTGAAATATGTCAAAATAAGCATACCATATCTTTAAAAGAGTAAGTATTCGAATGGTATTATGATCATGTTAATACAACATGCTAATTTTTTCAAATCCGCCAAAAATCTAGTAAAAAAGGTGACAATCTCCCAGTGTTAATTTAGATTTTTTTTTTAAATTGAGTTACATATGTACATATGTGCCCTTCAAATTTAACAAGCTCCTTGTCAATTTTTTTCGTGAATAATAATATTCAAGAGCAAATAATAAAAATAAAATACAAATACATATTTAAAATTTCGGTGGAATTTTAATTGAGTAAGTGATATGGTCAAAGGCTAGATCAGTCTTTGGAGGTGTGTCCTACGCCACTGATTGTTTGAAATTTGTGTTTCTTAAAAAACACACAAAACCACTCAAATGCTGACTGATTAACTATATAGCTCACAAATTCATGATAACTCAAGTCGGGTTTAGAACTCATTAGTATTATCAGGGAGGCTGTCGTGTGCAGTAGTAAAAACTTTAAATCATTAATTAAACATAAAACTGAAATTAAATGTAAGAATTAAGTTCTTTTGAATTTTAATGAATATTTTGCAGTAAAAAAATATATACCTATACCAAATTAACTTTGATATTTTCGCATAAGTGACTTCCATACTCCCACAAATGTCAAAAAGATATTCAGTTCTGTTTCCTCTTCATTCTTATTCTTTCCACAAACTAAATTTTTAAAAATAATTGATTGCCAGAAATTTATTCATTGAATAAATTAAGTTTTGTAAAATATTATAGTGTGTAGTTTTGAGATTATATATTAATGTGTGATATAAGTAATATTTCTAAAGTACTAAGAAATGCAAAGTAAAAAGATAAGCAAGAATTTTTTTTATTGATGGAGATGATTGATAAGGCTTTCCTAGAAAGAATATCAATGAAAATAAAAAAAATCAGAAATAGATTATATGCACATTCCAGTGTTGGGAACCGTAAATAAATATATAATTTTATATGAATATTTATTTAAAACATCATACATACATATGTACGTATATGAAATAATATTTGCTCTTATCAAATTACAGATCGCAAAATAATAACCATGAGTGTTCTATTCATTTGTTTATGTTTTACTGCCGCAGCAAGCGCAGCTTTATACAGCGATATCGAGAAAGAAGAATGGGAAACGTTTAAGGCAAGTTCTGAACTATATTTTTGTAAACTATAAGGTAGCAAACCAAAAAAATTATCGGCTACAAAACAAAAACAAAAATTGTCAAACAAAATTAGGAAGCAAAAAATTGTCAAAAAAAAAAATATTGTCAAAGAACAATCAAGTAAAAAATCTAACAGAGAGATAAAAAGTTGGTCAAAAAATAAGTTGTGAAAAAAGTTGGTAGTATTACTGATGTCGTAAGGCCTGTGCATCACCGTAATGCATGATTTTCGAAAATTTTGCTCCTGCAAGTGGAAGTGTGGCTGACGATCTGATTTCCCGGCAGGGTCGCATGATAACCAATTTTTTTGCCCGCGATTGACTTGGACGATATGTCATTTCAACACGACGAGGCAATAAGCTACACGACGCGATGGCCTTATTGCTTTATTGAGTATAAGGTTTCCTGGGCAATGGGCGCCCTCCTTTCAACTGCGAAGGCTTTTTTCAATCACAGAAGACAGCAAAGTTTCCTGACACTTAATCCCCAGCTCTTTGTAGATTGGAAGAAGTTAGCTTTCCCTACATTGATTAGGGATGTGGTCACCGTAGAAAAGTTTGGAGAAGAGAATCATAAGCCCTTAAAGGTTATCTCATGTCGCCCGGTAATTTTTCACTTTTTAATGTTTTTTTTTCAACGCAGCACTAATTTCTTCGATTGTGATGCCGGCGATTTCTTCGTTGTTAGGCGCAGCATTCAGCTGGGTAGGATTTTCCTCAAGTTTCATTATTTTTGTTTTTAATTAATTTCTGTAATCCATCGCTATCGCTACTCATCTCTTAAAACTTTCTGACTCATTTTCAAATAAGAGGAATGCTTTGCGCATTATTTTAGTGGCGAAAACCTCCAATACTGCAGTATTATCTACGCACTACTATGGTCGAATCAGGGGTTTTGAAAATCTCTCGGCCTGCTCATGAGAAACTCTTCATAGCAACTAAAGTTCTAAGAGCCAGGCTATCGGTTGGCATAACCTCCGTTCCCTTCCAATACTTTGCGTTCACGCAGTAAGCTAAATAAATATAAACTTCATTTTTAGACACTTTGAACTTTGCAAAAAGTGCTTTGAAACACGAAATGTCAACATATATCGAATTATCACTGAACTGCTAACTTCTATTATCTCTCTTTCTGCCTGCATATTTTCATCATTGATTAGTTTGTAAAGCGAGCATTATTTATCTTCACGTTTTTAAGTTCAAATTTTCATTTTGAGACTCCATAAAATTTTGATATATCTAAAGATGAAGCAAATAAAACTATTTCATTTGCAAAGCTTAGGGTTCTCGGATGTTAAATACTTGAATAAAGGTTTATCCAGTCATGGGATATAAATACAATCCTGGATTTAGTCTCATCATTTAAACCAACTTTTAAAAAAACACCATTTACCTATTATAATTTTTTTTTCATTCTTTATAGGCGAATTATTCAAAAACCTACAAGAGTGATGTAGAAGAGCAACTTCGCATGAATATTTTTATGGCTAACAAATATAATATTGTCCAGCACAATGAAAAATACGAACAAGGAATAGTCAGTTACAAAATGGGTATTAACAAATTTGCCGATCTATTACGAAGTGAATTCACCAACCTTTTGTATGGTGAATACCTGAATCAAACCGATTCAGAAGAGTAAGATGGAACTTTCAAAGATTTATTGATATTCATTTGTTATTGTAATTGTATGTACATAGGTCCACAAGCTCAAAAGAACTTCCACAAGAAGTGGGTGAAGATTTCGTAAGTACACCGAATATAAAGCCGCCAACATCCATCGATTGGAGAACCGAAGGAGCAGTAACACCAGTTAAGTACCAAGGTATATAAGCAAATGGGCTCCTCAAATCGGAACTGAAAAAAATGATACTTATATTTATTTTAAGGCTATTGCGGATCATGTTGGGCTTTTTCTGCAGTTGGAGCCTTAGAAGGGCAACATTTTATTAAAACGGGAAAATTGGTTTCACTTTCCGAGCAGAATTTGATTGATTGTTCAACAGATTATGGAAACAATGGTTGTCAAGGTGGATATATAGCCGACGCTTTCAAATCTATCAAATATAATGGTGGAATCGATACTGAAGAGTCCTATCCCTACAAGGGACCCACTGGAGATGGCAAATGTCATTTTGATAAGACAAAGATTGGAGCTAAGGTTACTGGATTTATTTGTACTCCTTCTGGCGATGAAACTAAGTTGATGGAAGCTGTCGCAACTGTTGGTCCACTTTCAGTTTTAATTGATGCATCACACTACTCATTCCAATTCTACAAAGAAGGAGTTTATGATGAACCTGCTTGTTCTACTGTACTATTAGATCATGCTGTCCTGGCTATTGGTTATGGTACAGAAAATGGCAATGATTATTGGTTGGTGAAAAATTCCTTTTCTACCAATTGGGGTGAAGGTGGATACATAAAAATGATGCGTAATAAGAACAACCAATGCGGTATTGCTTCCGAAGCCTGTTATCCAAAGGTGTAAAGAATCGAGATTACTTGTTGTTAGTTGAATGTTATTTATTTTATAGTAGGTACTTGCCTTTTTTATATGGATTCGTAAGGCCCTAATGAATTAAAAAGTTATTTAAAAAAAGAAGCGGTTTTTGTACTTATTTGAACAGAAAATAAAATATTTAATAAATTTAGTTGGACCAATTTTCAGCCTTTCAAAAATCAAGTTTTCGCAACGCCACTCATGGCTTGCGAAACAATAATTGTTTTATCAAAAAGTTTTTTTTGAACAGCTATTTTTGAGCTTCCAACATGTCAGTTGGCCAGTTATTCTTTGATGAAGATGGAGCCTTCATTTTTCCAACGAGTGCTTGAATTAGGATTTGATGTTTTGGAGGGAAATGGCATACGCTTCAGCGCGAAAAAGATGGACTACCTATAATGCCATTGATCCACACAGACCTATTCCAGAAATCTATTTGAGTCAAACGGTGCTTTCAAAAGTTTAAATGTCTTGGAGGTATGATCAATAGCGAACGATCACACTGGAAACCAAAGCTTGGTGAATGTTTGCAGTTTGGAAAGCAGTGGACGGTAGACAATGATGCTGATAATCACTGAAGAGTAAGTTACTTCACCCAGTTCCTCGCCGAACATAGATATCCCAATGTTTTCTTCAAACTAAAGGAAAAACGGTTAGGCGAGCCTTCCAGACAAGTCTTAAACGCTAAAAAGGTACGTTACCAGTTCTTCTCCACCCAACATAAAGAGAAACTGTTATCATCGCATTAAGAAAGAAAAGATACCAAATTCAGAACAGCACTCGCAGCATTATTTCTAATAAATTTACGAACATCGTTAACTCCATCCACATAAAATCACGTAAAAAAAAATATCAAACAAAAATGCTTACCTATTTCCCCAAATATTCGGTAATGTGTCCCAGCCACTTTCTAACTACCTTACTAATCTTTTTCTCCAGCCTAAAAGTAATCCGCAACCGCATAACATCTTAATTTAATGTGACAAGCTGTTGGATTATAATTTTAAGTAGGTAACTTGCTCATCTTTATATCTACGAGTACATTATTTTACTCGTAGTCTATATACAGCTAAATATTTATATAAAGTAAAAGATATACAACCTACTCGTAATTAGTGTCGCTTTTCCAAATATAATCAGGAGAAACCAATCTGATGCTTCTATATCTTATAAGGTCATGAAGCCATAGTCAGAATAATCTTTACCTAAATTTTGTGGATTAAAGCTCCAATATACCTACTTCAAATAATTGAAGACAAAAAAATTATAACATGACGTCACACCTAGCTGTTATCCTTACTCTAATCTAATGATGAGCAATTAAGTTTAGTATAGGTGCTCGTTCTCTCTCTCTTAAGGCCATCATGACATAAATAAATAGAAGCCTACTACGTCATTGTTGGAAGGGGAATTGTATAACGCACATGCGCTCTCCTAACGGTGACGTCAATTTCTGTGGTAGGTTAGGTAGGTAACATCTTTTTCAGTAAAATAAAAAAAATTTCCACCGCATACGAGGATATTTTTTTTTTCAATTGTGTTTGTTTATTTAGAGAAACGTGAACAAATATTACGAATCACAGTTTTCACCTGAATTCTTCACGAACAATATTAAATTCCGGATTAGATATGTTTGCTCAGTAGAAGGAAATTGAAATGGGCAACAAATGGGGAAGAAATTATATCACTGCTCGACATCATGAAACCCATCAACAACTGTAAGGAGAATAATTTAAAATTCTTATAAATTCAGACATAAAGAATAACACAATAAACCGTGCAAAAGAATAATAATTGTTTCAGGTACGAAATGCTTCCAACTCGGAATAGCCATTGACGAACGGAACAGAATGCACGAGCGCATGTTTGTCGCGTAGTTGTCTTTAGCTATTAAAACTACAAACATGCTAAGCACCCACGATATGAGCCTTGTGGGAAATGTGCTACGTGTCATTGGAATTCGTATTTACTCGAGTTCCTTTTTTTTTATTTACTTGTAAACGGAAGTAGTTTTCTGAAAGGAGGAAATGTGGGCGTTGTCGACACCATATCAGCCACCCGCATTTGTCGTCGTCGTTGGTCACCACGCTGCCGTCCGTACAGTGGTTCAATTTGTATGGGAGAGCGGAATAAATTCTGTAAAATTTGAACTACGGACCAGGCTTATACATATTTGTTCCAAATTTGGTTAAAAATAAATAATTATGCAAAAGTTATTAACATTTTTAAAAAAATCTAGTGTACTGAATGAAAAAAAAAGTCTGTAAAATCTGAACTAGTGCATTGTGAACATGAGTTCGTGGTTGACATTAAACTGACAATGGCCTACTAGAATTATCGTCTCGGGAAAATTACCAATTTCCGTGTCCATCCTTTGTTTCTTACCTCGAATGATTTCTGCAGTTTCTTTAACAAAATTTAAACTTTTTGAAATATACCACCATCAAAACCGAGTTTTTTGAAAACCGCCATCTGTAGATGAATTTTTCTGTCCTTAGGAAAACATGGAGTATACCCTGGAAACTGGAATACTACGTTTTTTTATGGAAATTTTGAAACTCAACAAGATTAAAAAAACACGTTTTTTTTTAGTTTGATTCTATAAGTAGAAGGCTTCTTTTTCAAATTTTCATTTTTTTTTTCTAATTTTATATATTCAAGAGTAGACCAATAAAATGATATAAGAAGTTTAAGAATTTATTTTAAGGAACTTCGAAAAAACACATCTTAAAGTTTATTCAAAATATGGCACGCGACGTGAATAAAATTATTTTTCAACTTTGAGGGTTTGTACATAATGTACATTTATGATATACATATATATAAACAAAAATGTATATGCAATCATGTGCCGAGGATATCTAAGAATACAAAGACATAAAGCTGAAATAGCTAAAAAATACTTGTGGCAAAGACATTTTTTCCGCTTTTAAACCACTGTGCGCCACGCCGCGCCGTTTATATCCTCTTACCCCACTTACTCATATTTTAACTATTTCAACTACATGTTACGTATGTATATACATACATATATATATGTATTTATAGAACTATACATTTATTTAATAAATAATAATGAAACTACCTTTCATGTTAAGGAAACACAATTAAGTTTAATTTTTCAGAAAGTCGTAATTGGTTTGTTTTGTATAAGCCATTGTAGGAGTCAGGTTACAGGTGAAATTCAATAATACATTGGGTGGAGTTTGTTTTTTGATCTGTTTTCTCGAAACAGTATCAAAACAACACATTAATGGATGGAAAATAATGGATGTAGGTAGTCTTTATAGTCACACGAAATGAGTTCGTTAAAAACAAGCAGGTATAATCAAAAAAAAAATTCGAGGAAAACACTCTGCAAATAATTTGCTTTTAAATTGAAAATAAGTAAAATTTTCAAATTAAAAAGATAAAAACATTTTTTTTTTAATTCGGAGAAAGTATACATACATGTATGTTTAAGCCTGCATTTGTAAGATTTTCAGAAAGTCTTAAATTTGTTGTTTTTCACAAATAATAACATCCGAAGAATACAAAACATGAACGTTGCGTGTGTCACAAAACTACAAGTCTTGCAAAAGAGGCATTTTTTAAACAATTTTACAAAACAAGGAATTTTTTGACATTATGTACCACAAAACTAGAAATAATTGTTAAATTCTTCAACCAAAAAATTTGGGCTGTTTGAAAGAAGGAACGCCCGTTACCTTACCAAAATATTGCCTTTTGAAGCAGGGTGGCAATATTACTATGCTGTACTGCAAACAAAATGCTATAACTTTTAAATCTTCAAATTTTTTTTTTGTAGAATTCATTTTTGAGCACAGTGGCCCGTTTATGTAAATGTTAAATGTGCTTCCAAAATTAATTTTACGGTCGGGATTAAAATCCAAATTTCTTAAATTTTTTGAAATAACAAATGTTTGGAACTCTAGTAATCAAAAAATTTATTTCATTGGTATGAATGATTTGGCTTATAGTGTCAAATATGTATGTATGGTGAAAAAAAACAAATTTCTTTTAATTTTTTTTTTTTAACTTTGAGTGTACAAACTAGGAGAAGGGTTTAATTTTTTTTATTGTTTTTGCTTGTTGTACATATGTATGTACATATGTGTTGATTTCTAAAACCAAAAACTAAGAAAAAAAAATTGGTGCTTTTTTTTAATTTGCTTAATTTATTGTTTCTCGAAACTCAAATTTTAACACACTTTTAAGACTAAGTACAAAAAAATATTCGCTTTTCATCGCGAATAAAGTTTTATGTCTTAATATTTTTTGTCTAAGCTCATCGGAAATTAAAAACATTCTGTTATTGTGTTAACTTAATATGAGAAGAAAGCGGTATTTCAGCAGAAGATTCTAAAACACCCTGTAAATATTTTTTTTCTTAAAATTCACAAATTTTGTACCCTTGGAAATTTCCTTTAAAAAAAAAAATTTCACTAAATCTTTATTTGTTTACGAGCTTAGGAGGTTATTGATTATTGCAATCAAAAAAGTCAATATGGGCCAGTTTGCAGCGATTTGTGCTCCAAAATTGTGGTTGGATAAAATTAACAATCAAAAGTATTTAAACATTGTATTTTTAATTTTTTTGTGACTCATCAGTATTATTCTACAAATTCATGCAACAGCTATCACTTTGGGATCACACAAACGCTCACTTAAGTACCGTAAAAATCTCCATTTTTGTATGTCTTGCAATACCTTGAGAGAAACTTGGTATCTTCTAATTGACGCTTGATAAGAAGTCAAAAAATTACAGTTTCTTAGTTATAGGTAAAATCATTTTGGTAAATCTCCAAAAATAAATTCTTTTTGAATTTTTTGAATTTATAGAAAAGTTAGTTAACATTTAAGACAGCAATACTTTATAAGAATTGGTTTCAAAAGTAAAGCCAACTAACACTTCGAATGGCTATATTTTTGTTTAATTTTTTATATAATGTCTTAATTGTTTGTAGTTAAATGATAGATTGTTCTAGTTCTCGTCCACACAAATAACACAAACAACACAAACAA
Source organism: Syrphus vitripennis (assembly GCA_958431115.1). Taxonomy (NCBI): domain Eukaryota; kingdom Metazoa; phylum Arthropoda; class Insecta; order Diptera; family Syrphidae; genus Syrphus; species Syrphus vitripennis. The sequence goes on along the minus strand of OY288109.1, from coordinate 75,632,296 downwards.
TTTCACCATAATTTTAAAGTTTAGTTTTTTAGTTTTAAATACCTTTTTAAACAAAAATTAAATTTATTTATTATATACCCAAAAACTTGTATGGCAGGTACCACCCAAAAACGATATATACGAAGTTTGAAGAAAATAAAAAAAAAAAAAAAAAAACCCAGACAGAATCGGTGACAGACAAACAGAAAGAGGGGCAGAATTGCGAGACCCACTTTTTAGCTTTCCCTATCACAGAAATGTCAAGTTTGATCAAAATCTTGAAATTCGAATTTTTGTGCGAATACCAAAAACAAAAACAAACGACATATATTTAAGTAAAAAAATCGAAGCAAGACAAACCCAAATGTTAAAAAAAGAAAGAATTTGCAAAAAAAAAACAACCAATCTCTGCACAATTCATTCTTTTTTTAAGAATTGATCTAACTACGAGACATAAGACAATATTGTTCAATGTATACATATTTACATTAGGTACATAGAATCAAGTCGTTAACTTTATTTTATCCTTTTATTAGATTCTTTTGTTGTGACATGTTTCACCCCCAACAGCCTCATTCTCCATATAAAACAAAAAATAAAAGTATCCGAAGAGACAAAAAAGATTAGTGAAAATGTATTTGATTTCCTTATTGCTGTTCATTATGTGTAAAGATTTTTTGATGGCGCCAGATTTATGAATCCAGCAGCCGACCACCCACAATCTCATAATGACCTTTTGGTTATTTTTGTTTTTTTTTCCAGTTTATTTGTAATTTGAGATACATAATATCAATGTCATAAATAATTATTATAGTCGGTACTATGTATTTCATGTTTTTGTATTTTTATTTGAAAAAAAAAGTTTGAAACAAAGACATTAAGTAGTGTTAATTACCGATGACATTATAGATTGCTACTGAAATAGGTTAAAGTTGACAAAGTGCAACATAATACACGTAATGGCTAACAATAAAGTTCATCACGTCTCGTTTAATGTGTAATATAATATAACATAGTATGTGGTATGTATTAAATTAAAAAAAAAATCAAAAAATAATACAGATAATTCAAAAGAAGTTGTATGAAAGTTTCACCTTATCTTGTTTTATTAAAAAATAATGATTTGTAAAACAAAGATCTTTAGTATTTTCTGATTTTTCCCAATTAAGTTCCTATTTTGGTTACTAAACTCTAATATTTACCTCAAGTATAGGTTAGGTTAGGTTGACGTGGCTGTCAGTGTGAAAAACCAACACACTTAGGCCAGGATTGGCCCGTTGTGATACCACAAAAATCTAGAGATTTTCCTCCCTACTCGTTGAACCATTTGGAGCTTCTTATGAAGCGTGAGAGATTGTTAATGTCTTTGTTAGCAAGATCGCTGGGGTTGTTGAAGAAGTATTCTCCCAAATGAACCCTACGTCTCTGGGACAGAGCAGGGCATGTACAGAGAAGATGAGTAGTTGTTTCTTCCTCCTCCTCATCCATGCAGCTTCTGCAAAAGTCATTGGAGAAAACACCCAGCCTTGCGGCGTGTCTCCCAATTAGACAGTGTCCTGTGATGACACCAATTACGGAGCTAATATGCGATCTATTTTGTGACAACAAGCATTTAGATCGACTCAGATTTAATAATGGCCAGATCTGCTTTGTCGCCACACATGTAGTGATGGTGTTCCACCTTAGATTAGTTAACCTAATGGCATCTTGCACCAGCATGAGTTTACATGTAGCGAGAGGTATACCAATATTTACATTACATGGTGCGATTGGTAAGATGGTTCCATTTCTAGCGAGTTCATCAGCCTTGCAATTGCCATTAATATTCCTGTGGCCCGGCACCTCGAGTATTAACTCACCAAATTTTGTGGCTCACCGAATTTGGTGACTTGAACCTGGTTCAACTTTTTAATGCCGCTATAGAAATACTATCCAAAGATATTCATTTCTAAAATTTTATTACAGATGAGTAGTTATGCAGTGGATAAGGGATTATGAATTCGCTATGTAACGTTGCATAAATTCGTATTTATAAAAAATGTTCCTATAAATTATAGTTGTGCCCCTGTCAAAAAAAAAGTACCAAATGGGGAAATCTATTCCATTTTTCCATTTCACTGTCATTATCAAATCAGCTGTTTGTGGAAAAGTGTCAAAGAAAATTAGAAATAATAAATAATGGAATCGCCGAAAGCTAAACGAATTCGTACAGCCAATTGGGAATCGTCCGATAAAGTATGTATGTAATATCATCTGAACAAATCTTTGAATATAATTAATATATTTTTTTAGATACTCCTCCGAAAACTTGTCAAAGATAAAATTTCAATAATAAAAATAAGAATGTAGACACGAATACATCTCGGAATTAGAAGGATGCTTGGCGAGAAATAACCTATAAGTTGAACAAAAAAATTATGGGCAATGTTTCTTCTTACTTATTTTTTTATCATTTAAAAATGAGGTACATTGGAAGGGCATTTTTATTACTCTTTAATTTCAATTATTCAAAACAATTTATGGACATAAATTAAAATGACGTTTCGTCACTATAATTTCTTTATGTAGGCTTTATGCAACCCCTAAACGCGTTTAGCTTATTATGGCTCTGTGTAACGTTGCATAAGTTTTATAAATAACATTTTCGCATTTGGAGGCATTATAAGAAGTACAAAACTAACTTTATGTAGGCTCTATGTTGCGTTGTTAAATATAAGGCTGTTAATTTTTATTCCACTGCTCGAACTGTATTCGATTCATTTTAGGTGTGTGGTGGCATCATCCCAAAAAAATTTGTTAAAATACAAATATTTCAAAAATCGTTTGAGCCGTTTTTTCAAAAAAAAAAAATTGGTTTTATAAATATAAATTGGTAGGCAAGTTTTAAGCGTTTAAAAAAATATTTGCCGACTTTCAAAAATGTTTATAAAAAATTTGTTAATCTTTTTTCTAAATTCAAAAAAAAAAAATGTTAGCTTTATGCAATATAATTTTAAGATTACATAGGACCTTTTTCATAAAAAAAAAATTGTATCGCAATTCGTCGAACCGCTTATGAAAAAATCGAAAACCAAAATTTCTAATGGTTGTTTGAAATTAGTTTAGTAATAAAATAAGGTAAGGTATGTAGTTTTATAAACTCGAAAAATTTTACTGAAAAAAATTCAATAAAATCTTTAGAGCCGTTTTTGAGACAAATAAATAAATAAATACATTTTTTTTTCAATCAATATACATACATACATACAGAATACATATTATATTTTAATTGAGTGTATTTTATTAAATACTGCAAGGTAAGTTTTATTTTTTTTAAATTAATAAAAATAACAAAAACATTGAAAAAAGGATTTTGTTTGAGGGTATTTCTTATTTGACATTATTATTATTTGCTTTTGTTACGCTTCAAACTTTTATTTAATTCTTCGACAGATAAACATTTTAAAATTTTTCATGAAAATGGTATTATTTTCAAGATTTCAATTTATATTTTTTTTTTGTTTGCTAACAAAGTTTGTCCATTTCTTCACGGAATTTCCTGTCAAAGTTTTTATTTTAAAAGTCATGAAACTGAGAACATGCTTTTAACATAATTTAATAATAGATAATATATTTTTTTTAATTCGAAAATAGCGGTGCGAAAATTCACGAGAAGAAGTTGATCCCACTTCAAATCAAAGAACAATTTCTTAAAAAAGAAACAGAATTTCAGAATATCGCAGCACCACCTTAATTTTTTGATGAATCAAAAATGTTGGTGCTATCTCACCCACATGATGAGCTTCAATTATTCAAGTAACGGGAATAAAACCTTACATAATCAGATTCACTCCAAAGTTGAGTTAAAAGGTTTTAATACTTTTTTTTTGTTTAGTTAACCATTATCAAATCCCGAATTTTCGTAATTTTATTTTTGCTAACAAACAACGTTTAACCTTAAATTGTAATAAAAAAACAGCAAAACCAATTAAATTAATTTGAATCACTTTTCGTAAATCTTTTGCAGACGTTTTTTTCAGCTATAATAAGCACATATGAATATCAGCTCTTTTAAATTGTCATTATTTTAAATATGAAGGTACGACAAACGGTTTATGTTGACATAACATACAAGGACAATTTAATTTACATAATTCCTTCGAGGAAGCTCACTCTTGTTTCACTTTTGTTTTTTTGTTCATTCAAAAAAGCTAAATACAGAAAAAAAATAAAATTTTATATCGAAATTTCTTCTAGGCCAACAATTAATTGAAGGATTTTTTTTATTCTCAATCCAGACAAATATATTATGTACCTACCTACAAAGCTTTTAACTGAGATTGCTCTTCATTCAGTTGAATGCGCAATAAATTTAAAAACAAAATACTCTTTTACCCGTACGTTTACCTACCATATTACTTATACGGTAAAGTTTGTAACCCTTTCATTCTCATGTCAATTTACATAGCTAGGTAGGTAGGTATATAATGTAGCTTATTTATATTCATCCATATTCGAGGTAATTTTTCAACCAATTTCTACAACCGTGAACCCAAGTTATACCATTGAACAGGAAAAAAAGAAAATCAGAACCACCCACCACATATGATGGGATTTCACCGAAATCGTTCCCCATGTCTACTATATAGACTTCCACCAAGCATCGCAATATAAGTTTAGTAAACTACCTCAGGAATACAATCATGGCAGAAGATTGAAAAAGGGTGGTTTGAAAACAAAGGCTTTTCGAAAACGATAGCTGAATATATTTCCTCTCAATTTGAACCAACTCGCCTTGAAAAAGAACACGTGCTTATCCGCATGCGAATGATTTATGGGAACGAAATGTCATCGCAAACGTACGTGAAACGTTTTTTTTTTTTTGTTCCTTCAGGAGATACAGATAAAACCGAGGAATGGACAGTGACAGTCGAAAAAGATAAAAAAGGATGAAAAAATTATCTCAATATCTATTTCACATTCATAAAATATAATTCTGAGTAGGTTGAAGTTTCGACATAACTAAATGTGCTATCTTAAAAGGAGTCGTCGAAATTGATACCCGCTTACGCTTGCACTACGAGTATATAGATAGAACTAGTTATCCTTTCTGTGTTATTATCTCTTCACTTTGGGAAAACTCTTTGCGAAACAGGAAGAAAGAGCTTAGTATCAGATGTTGTGTTGTGTCTGCATTTTGTGTGTGCACTTCGGATGCTCAAAGTCGAACGGAAATCTTATAAACGATTCGAAGGAATAAGCTGATTGATATCTGATGAAAGTTTCAGACTCCTTCCACATTACAACACGATATCCGTATATCCTGATGTGAATGGATGAAAGCCTGAAATTTGATTTTCATACGTACTCGTACCTACTCTGCTTATTGGATTTCACTTAGGAATTCCGGTAACGAAGATTTCTGCAGGGATTAAAGCTGTACATTGTGTACCATGTTCATTGATATTATGTTTATTTAATGTACAAAATTTGTTCCTGATACACAACGATCCATAGGTATTGTAGGTATAGATAGGTACCCAGGACATGGGAGTTTATCATTTGCAGTTAAAAGTATATTAGGATCCGAGGATTGCTTAAAGCGGTTAAGTAAAAGTTTTGAATTTTTTTTTATTTCTAACAACACATTCTGTGCACCAACAACCAATTGGCAAATCTCATTTTTTATATACTAGCTCGATGTTATGGACTGTTGCAAAAAGGAGAGTTCCTTTTTGAGGCTGGGAAATAAGTTCGGAATCGATAAAAATTTATGTGCATTAATATTCAAATCAGATTGCGGATACACAACACAGGTGTGCATGTTTTAATAAACACTCAGTCTGATGTGTGATATTGGGTATTTTTGGTTTGTACCGTAGGTTGTACTGTTTTGAAATGAGTATAATAAATGAATTGAAAAGGTTCATTGGCAAGGTATTTGTTTAAGGATTCGATGGGTTATGAATAACAAAGACATAATCAAAGCAAGTTTATGTTTGTTAGAAAATATTAAATAGAATTTTGAATGAAACGAAATTATAAATACATATAGTTTATAGCCTAAGCATAACAACAAGCAAAATGCAAAAGGTAATATTGCTAAATTTAAATTGGAAATGATAAATTAAAAAAAAAATGTACACTTTGAAACTCAGTTTGAATGAAACTTGTTATAGTTAGAACTCGATGAAATTTCAATTGCATTTTTTTTTTGTTTAAAAAAATAACGGTTTTTCCTAGAGAGTTCCAAGAGGTGTCATCGGATAGGTAATTGTAGGGCGGTGATGCTGAAGTTTCAAGACTTTAGATCTCCGATCTCAATTTGAGATTGAAACAACAATTGGTCACTTGTAAAAGTAGTATCATGCTACAAAAGCATTTTGCAATAGTAGTTGATTGATAACTGATTTTAAATTTAGACGAATTTTTTGTCAAGTATTTGTAATTAATAAAAATGTTAACAATAAAAAACTTTCGGGTATACAAAAATTGTCTGTCAATTTTGGAATTCTTCGTCCATTTACGTTAATGTAAATTTAAATAATATTAATATTTTTTTGACTTAGAAATATGTTTATTGTCATTTTATTTTAAAAAAAGAGGCTGGGTGCGACCCACACTGATAACTTCCCATTTGTGATCTTGGAAACTTTATATTTAGTTTTTGTCAAATAACCAAATTTTCTGCGAAACAAACTTTAGCTGTTAAATTCAAACAATCATTATTTTAAGATTGAAAAGCATTTTAATTATTTAAAGAGATTTACGAAATGCACATCATATATTATAGAGATTAAATACCTAATGGCAAAGTCAATATAAAATTATTTTAAAATTAATATCGTTTTTCCATCTAAGGATATTCGAGCTATAAAAAATTTTTTTTAGTTTTTTTGATTTTAAAAAATAACGGTATATTTTTTCCAAATTCATATCAAATTTGTATAACGTCATAATGTGTCCAATAAAATTTATTTCAAGTCAATAGCATTATTTGTTCGTGAGATATTTGAGCCCAACCAAAATTTTCACTTCTTTTTTAAACTGCTATAGTAAAAAAACAAACGCCCTTTCAGTTTCTTTCGAAGTTATTATCTGTAAAACAAAATTTATTTCAAGTCGATATCTCTACTCGTTATTGAGATATCGACGACGAAAAATGGTACCAGAACGTACGGACGTACGAACGTACGAACGTACGAACGTACGTACACACGCACACACAGACATCTCTCTAAAAATGATTGATATAGGCTCTAGGGACCTTGAAACGTCGAGAAATGTCAAAAATTTCAATTTGACAAATCGAACTGATTACAATAACTCCCTATGGGAAGTTAATAAAGAAAGTAGTTTAAGACAAGTTAAAAACACAAATGAACTTAAATCACCCCGAAGCCTCGATTATCAGGGCCAAAGGTGGTTTCGCCACTAATGTTCAAATTGCATTTTGTATCCTATTGCAACGAAGCGTTACAAATGCCCTCTTTTGTTCAACACAAAAATAACCAAAAACCCCCTCTTCTCCGAAGCCGCACCTAAAATGCACCCCCAGCTGCGGGCATGCATATACCCACATGAAATGGGCATGCCGTGGTAAAATAAAACTTTACCCCTTTTTCCCTTCCCCGACCACACACCAGCGGCACCCGACCAGATACGGCCCTGTGGTATCACCACCACATACGATACATACGATCTCGATACACCACAGAAATTGTTGTTTTACCTCGCTTTTATTTTTTCTATGGAATATTTTTGAACGCGCGCCGCTTAGAGTTCACAACTGGTAGTTCCCAAAATAATCACATAGGGAAGTGAAATATCGAGAAAAAGAGCAGATCTCCAAGGTATACCAGTGGCGGTCATAAGTTTTGAAGCCGATAGGCTGCTGATAATTAGTACGATTGTCACTAACGAAAGCCATAAGCCCTATACAATTAACAAGGAGGTCCCAGATTGAACTTCTAGAAGTTGTTAGTTTGCTATCTAGAATCCACTTCTTCTAACTGTATCCTAGATAAAGGTGAAGCTTCTCTTCTCCGTCTGAAGGCTGAACTTTTGCCGAGACCGATTCTTACCCGTTTATTCCGTGGCGGACTTCTTCTATGTGCCCCGCGGACAGGAACACGCTATTCGGAGCTGTTCAACCGTTTATGCTGCAGTTAGCTACTGTTAGCCAGAAGGCTTGAAGCCTTGTTTATGATCAACTCCTTCAGAGTTTATGTTAGACAGAGGCGCCCAGCGTCCAACCGTTTAGTCTTGATCTTATTGTTAGACCATATTTTATATGAAATATTGTGTTATATTGTTTGAATAACAAATATTTTATAGAATTTAAGCATATGAAATACCTTGATAGTTAGTTAGTATGGTCGTGATTTTGGGTTTTGGTATCTTCGCTCAGGTTTACATTGCTTCTTAAGCTGATCCTAAATCCGCTGAGCGTCACCTCACCCTTTGAAAAAGAGCAACACTACACCACCTTCCACCAACCTCCACGCCAGAGACTTCTTCTCCCTCTTATGCAAATCATCCTGTATAATAAAAAAAAGGACCTGTTGATAGTTTTCAAAAGATGAATCATTCATGTTTTGAATAAAAACAAATTATTCGGTTCACTGTAAAATCGGATCAAGATGAAACTGACACTTGATTATTTAAAGGGGCGTATGTTTTATTATGGTTTATTAAAAAAAATCAAGTTAAAGAGCTATCAATGATTTGTAAATGGAAGTCTAGGGAAAGCATACAAATACTTTAAAAACTTAATCAAGGGCCGCAAGTGAAACAGTTAAATGGTAAAAATTAAAATTGGACACATTATGTGGCCAAGCTGACAAAACTCAGATTTTTTGTTGTTCTTATAATCATGTGTCAAAATGCTTTTTTCATTTTCATATGAAGGACGAATTTTTTATACTGCAAGAACTACCACAGAGAAGTAACAACACAACAAGTGTTTTCAGAAGTAGCAAATATCCCATCAATTTATTCACAATAATAATTCGTAATTTTAGCATAGCAAATTTCTCTATACATAATGGAAAACATGCCGTCATCATATTGTCACCACACGCACCATACCATAGTACAGCAGAGCAAACATCATAACAAAAGCAACATCAAACAAAAACGACCATAAGGACTTTAAGGACAATGATGTAGGTCAAAGCTTCAATTCATTATAAATATGATCCAAGCCAGCGATATGATGACAAGGATAGTTTTTAATCAAATTCACCATTTTCTTCAAAATACTCACCACAGCCCCCACATCGATTATGCGCACTTCCTTCCTAATAGGAAAAAGTATCATTTAGGCCAGATAGTAAGTCTGCATGCTCTTGGCCTCAAATGCTTTCCCCACAGTGTGTTATCTCCAGTCTGAAAAGACGTCATAGTTTTCCACGTTTTATCATCAGCGGATAAGTTCATTTACGTTTTCGTCCCACAAAAACAATTCTCACTTAGAGAGCACCACTCTTTGAGACAGGAAAACTCGATAAAAAAAAGATATATACTCTCAATCTCACGATAGCAACCCATCGTATACATGAGATACATTTCGGTATTTTTCGAATAAAACCGTTTCGCTGTGGAGAATCCAATTCAGTTTAGAACAGCCGGTTAGTCGTGAAGCATTTAATTCAGCTTGCTTACAATTTAGTCCGGATATCGTGGTGTGTATATCTGATTGTCTATATACTTAGCGAACTTTGTGTACTTTAAGATACTTAAAAAAGAAAGTCCAGTAAATTTAATTCCTTTTCTCCGCACTCCAGTGGGTCGCATTGTTCTATGGCACCCTCAGCAAATTAAAAGCAAAAAGATATCTCCTTGTTTTTTTTTTATTATTGAAACCGCAAGCCAATTGGGGCAATTAAAATATTGTATCCGTGAATTATGTTTCGTATCCTAATTACTACTTGACTCCCTTTGGGTTATCTTTTTTATTTAAGTTAGTCAAGCTCGAGGGTGTGTGCGCTGCTATTCGTCGTTATTATAATTTTATATTTGTATCTCTGCGAATTCTGTGTAATTTATCTAAGTGTAAACAAAACAAAAACAACTACGACGACGACAACGACAACGACGACGGCCACTTGTGCGATACTTTACCTAATTTGTGTACCCATATTACAGAATGCAGAGATATTTGATATAAGATAAACTATCTAAAGGTGAACGCAATTTTGAGTGTTTTTGTTTTGTATTTATGGTGTGCGCGTTTTTGTTTTTGTGTTCATAGATATTTTGTCATCTTTCTATGTCTGCATCTATATAATCGTCGACGATGTTTATTTAACTATTTGGGTGATTTTTATCTAGTTAATTAATAATCATTTTCCAGGCAGCTTGAAATTTATTCCAATTTATCAAATTACGAAGGCAATAAAAATACCTATTTTTTAAATGACGAACATAATTTGACAAGTGAAGTGCATACCTCCGACAATTTACGAAATCATTAAATTCGTCTAAAGATACTTTTTTTAAAGATACGTTTTTCTTCATTAATATATACATACGCATATAAAAATGTTGTGCTTTCTGACATTTCGTGTTGCTGTTTTTTTTTACAAAAAATATTAAAAATATCATAAATATATGTACATGAGTAAATACTGATGTATGGATTTACCTATATTTTTTATCTCTTTTTGTTCATCTGAAAGAATTCTCAGATACCTAAACAAAACAAATTAAGATTTTTTTTTTTATCAGAGGTGATTATTTTTCATCCATTAAATATATATGTATTTTTTTTTATTTTTAAAGAAAACCTAACGATGTGTTTTATGTGATTTTTTTTCGAAGCAAATAGAAACAGATAAAATATTGAAAATAAATATAGAATTAACTCACTCTGTGGCAAAAATTTAAAAGAAAAATCAAAAAAAAATCTGTTGTCTTTTCGATTTTTTAAAGGTGACAAGAACATTAGCAAATATAATATACTTAAGTATGTGTTTTTGTGTCAAACCGGAAGATTAATTGAATTCAATTTAAAAAGTGAATTTTACTCATTGTAAAACATTTAAATAAAATATATTCAAAATATTTAAATTAAAACAATAATTTGTGAAATCACAAAGGATCATTAAATAATATAATTGAAACAACAACTCATTGGATGTAAAGGAACTTAGCAGAAAATAAAAGTATGTAATTTTTAAAATATTTAATAATTTTGTTTTTATAATCGTAAGAGTATACAGTGGATTTTATTTACACTGGATTTATATTATACATCGTTTCGCCAACGTTTCGTAAAAAACTCCTTACTTTTTCAAGGGGCTTCTATTAATTATTTATTTTTTTTTATAACATATTGTACCGACGCGACGGCACTGTCATAAATGAAAAATAAATAAACCAATAAAAAAAAGTGCGTATACGCCAGAGTGAACAATTAATTTATATTTTCATTATTTCGTGGTTAGACTAACCACGCAGTTAGAATGATTACTGTTTCTGAAAAAAATCTAAGATCGGTTGACTTGTTTGGTACAAGATAGTAGGGGTAGAAGCAAGAGTAAGGGTCACTCTAATCAACCTTTGCCTCAATGAACTGATCTATTATTTCACTTTATTGCATTTAATACTTTTCAAGAAGAAGCTTAAGCATTTATCATTTGTCGAATGGTTTTTTTTTACAGTGGTGTGAAACGTAGTCAGTTTTAATAAAATCCCTTATACGAACCTGTAAACGGATACAGGAGTGACGACGAAATGAATTTTATGCAAATAATATCGAAGTTAAAAAAGCACAGAATATTTTACAAATTTTAACTAACTGTTCCTTACAAAATCTATTTATTTTGTTTCATTATTAAAAAATTTAGGTAACAGAAATGAGAGGTTGAGTGTAAAAAAAGGTTGAGTGTTTATAGAACAATTTTCATAAAGAGTATAAACAATTCCTTTTAAAATTCCTGCTTAAATCCTCTGACGTGAGGCAGAAAGGCTTTGAGCCATGACATGGGAATGACATAAAAGGTGTTTTCAAATAGATAAAGGTTATACAACAGGGTATGTTTTTAAATTTTATGTATGTTTTAAGATTTTAATTGATCCTTTTTTCTACCAGAAAATGAATGTTTTTAAATATTGCTCTTTATACATTGTCCTTGTTTTTTAATTTTATAAAACATGACTACATTTTTCAAACAAACATTGAAAATGATTCAAAATAACTTTAAACGGAATCGGTCTACACAAATTGGCGGGTTCGTCAGCTCCTGGAAATCACCCCATAATTTTTTTTGTTGTTGGAAAAAAACGTAAATGTAAAATTGGAAAGCCGGATTTACACAACTGGCAATTGCCATTATTTGGCAAATTTTTTGAAATGTTGGTTTTAAGAGTATATTTTTAAATACCTGAAACTTGTATATAATTTTTTTAAAAAATTTTATATTTACAATATTAGTTTTTGAAATAATACCTTTTTCCTTCTTTTTGGCAAGTTTTGGATTCGTCAAAAAAATTAAATTCAGATATTTATCAGAAGAAATTGCAATTGAACCGTTGGCGTTGAGGCAAAATTTATTTATCTCAAAACATAGAGCCATATTTTTAGTTTTCGATTTTCTGATTGATGCTTTGACGGATTGCGATAAAAAATATTCCATATTTTGAAAAAAATAAAATATTTTTTTATTTTTAAAACTAATATATTGAAACGATTGAATATTTTTTTGTAATTTTAGTTTTGAGCTCAAAAGCTTCTGTTTTGGCTTATGCCTATCCTAAATTAGGTATGAAGATGGCAAGTTTATGACATCCAGTCATCTTCATAACAGTTTATTCAAATCATAGATCTTTAAATATTGTTTCTATTTTGTCTGTGATTGTATCGTATTATATCACCAATAGGTTTGGAAATAAGAGTTCCGAAAAATATATGTATACTCAGAGGACACCTAGCCTATGTCCTTATCACTTTTATATTTTTTGCGTTTTTCACTGCAGCACTTACTTTTTCGTTTGTGATTTTGAGGACTCCCTCGATTTTTGCAGTCAGCTATGGAAAAGTCAACCCTCAGAAACTATTCATTTAAAAGTATCTCACAATTCCTATACTGTCCGCCATCTGTGAAGAGTTTTGCCGTCATTCAGAAGAAGTTGGCCTTTAGTCTTGTTAATAAATTCATGGTAAATGAAACTTCTGAAAAAGGAAAAGTTTAGTTTTTTGTGCGCCAGTTTTGAAAATAGTTGCACCCTTATTCATGTTGGCATGCCACAGTTCCTGAATAGCCTGGTTTGCATCTGCGACCGGTGAAATATGTAGGTATACAAAAATGTTATACGTATAAACCCAACCACGTGATGAGACACGGAGAAAATCTTGTAAGTTTTGTAAGATTAAGTCTCGTCTCAGAACTTTCATTGAATTTTTTTTAAACACATCGAAATTTAGTTGGAAAGTTGAATATACTATACATACAAAGAAGCTTTTTTTTTTTTGAATTTATACCAACGTTCTTTAAGATCAAACTTACGAACCCCACGGTCCACCTTTAACTGGTTAATCATCGCAATCTACGTTTAAAAAAATTAAAAGAAGAGTAATATACATAGTACGAGTAGAAAATATTTGCTTTGGTGTGTTTGGGTTTTAGTATCGTATTCGATCAAACATTAGTTATTAAAAATTTTCACGTAAAAAATATATTCAAAAATTTATTTTGTTTTCGGTGGCGCACAGTGGGGAGAGTGTATGGGTAAAACAGCAAAATAAATATAAAGTGTTATAATAGCTAAAACTTAATTATTTTGCAATTCATCACTTGTTACATTATATTTATTTATGTTATAAACTAAAAATTAAATGCATATAAATCAGAATAAAAGAAATGAAGCGTTAAAACATGTCACCGAGTATTTAAATTTTTACTTGTCGTGAAATAGTAGATGAGTTTTGTTAAGCCCCAAATAAGCTTGTCAAAAAAACGACGCCTGGGCTAAGCAATTCTTTTGTTAAATGCAACAACTTATGAGACTGGTAGAGATAGGTCACCAGCGATATTTTCATAGTTGTAATCAATAACTTGTACGGCGCACAGTTGTCCAAAAAAGGAAAAGTCGTGGCAAAAATACAAAATTCGATGTTTTATTTTTACTGTTTTGTTTTTTATTTCTAATAGAAATATAAATAGAGCTTCAAAAACAGCAAACAAAATAATTTTCTAACAACTGGTTTGACTAATAGAGCTTTTCAAAGTTGGTAAATTTTTTTTCTAGAGAAAAAAAAACAAAAAAAACGAAATTCTTTATTTTCTTTTTTGCAATTATGGCATATTTAATGAAAAATCTTCTTTTTTTTTAATATTACCTGGTTGTTTTATTAATAAGTTAATTTAAATTTGAAATTTAAAAAATAAAAAAAAAAATTTTTTAATTTAAATAAATAAAACAAAAAACACATTTTTTTTAACAGTTTATGGAGTTTGAATAGAGCTACAAAAAAGTTGCGAACAGTTGATGCCATAAATCGAATAGGGTGTTGTAAACCAACTATTTATTGAGCCAAGTGCAAAATTGTAGCCGCGCATATGCGCGCACTACCGAGATATTGTAATTTGTTTAAAAAAAACATTTTCCCATTTCTGTTTTTTTTAAAGCAAATTCACTCTTGGAATATTTGAATTACTCCAATTGTCTAAAGAGCTGAGAGTGTAAATTTTTTTCTTGTATTAATTGGAATACGTTGTATTGTCTGTAAGGAAAAAAATCCGCCCACTTCCACGCCCCCTTTTTATATAAATGCCAAATGTCACAAAAATATAATTAAAAGATAGTAAACGAACAATTTTTTGTTTTATTAAACATTTAATTTTTATAATCCGCTCACTTTCATGCCCCTTTTAAAATAGATTTCTGTTACTTCTAAGCCAAAAGGATTATTATAAATCATTATGTTCTTATTCATAAAGCAGGTAAACACGAATTCACGTGCCAAAAGTAAGAGATTAATTTTTTTTTATTAGCTACTCTTTATTAAAGGTTGAAGGATATATTTAATTACAGATTTTTATTTTATGATCCAATAAAACAGGTAGATATAAATATTAATTTTTTTTCACAACCCCAACAAAAGAGATTATAAGTAATGCATTTTGGGTAGCTTAAATTTCGCAGGTAAAATAATCCTTGTTCATGTGCATGTTTATCTGTGATATAAACTCTGACTATGGATAAACTTTATTAGTTTTCAAAAGGTTTCACTCAAGAGCGGAGCGTGTAAATTAAATTTGAATATGTATATTTCAAACAGAGTCCTTTTTGAAAATTTTTGCAATGCTTCGAATTCTGAAGAATTTGTGGAATTATTGTTTCAAAACCAAAATACAGAAATAAGTGTCACCAAAGAAATTAAAAAGAAACTTCAACAAGTATATTCTTTAATCAAACGAAAATGGATTGACTGTAGTAAACACAAAGAAAGATTTCTCTTTAAACAAGCAGAATTTTTAAATGGAACATT
This sequence comes from Syrphus vitripennis, assembly GCA_958431115.1. NCBI lineage: Eukaryota > Metazoa > Arthropoda > Insecta > Diptera > Syrphidae > Syrphus > Syrphus vitripennis. Next base: position 75,616,842 of record OY288109.1, on the reverse strand, counting down.
AACTATACAAGAGGATGAAATTGAAGACATTGACGATGACGTGCCAAGTACATCAAGAGGAAGGCCTTCGAAATCCTTGGATGCATGTGCAGAATACACCAAAAGGAGGAAACTATTGGAAACTACGACCAATATTTCGACTGAAAATGTGTCAATAGCTCTTAGTATGAAATATAATAAGGAGCATAATAAGACAAAAGCGGACATCACAAAAGCAGTTTTGAGTGCTAGCCCATTACGAGTCAAGCGAATAAAAGAGAGTATTCCTACACCTCAAAGGGATCCAATTAAATATGATGGTCCGACTGCACTAGCCTTGTTCTTGGATATGGGACTTTCTAAGGAAAAGTACAATTTGATGAGAAAATCATTGAGAAGCCATTACGTTGACGTGTTTCCAAGCTATAATGTCTTAATGGAAGCTAAGAAAGACGCCACTCCATCAAACTTGATAGTAACAGAAACTTCTGTTGAAGTGAATCTCCAAGATTTGGTGGACCATACAGCAAAGAGGATAATAAACAGCTAAGACAACCGGGAACTACAAGCACTACCAACAAAACTAAATTTGTTAAGCAAATGGGGATGCGATGGATCTTCTGGGCAAAGTGCATATAAGCAAAGAATAGTATCAGAAGATGGCGAAGTAGTATATCTGATGCGAACATGTTTATGGCATCACTAGTTCCACTGCGTCTAAAAGATGATTTAATCGAATATTGGAAGAATCCAAGTCCTTCATCTGTGCACTTTTGCAGACCGATCCTTTTTAAATACGCAAAAGAGTCAAGTGATATTATTCAGACAACTGTCAGCAACATAAGGAACCAAATAGAAAGTCTAGTGCCAACTGTAATTACTCTTAACGAAGAAAAAAATGTGATGGTTCAACATGAGTTCTTTCTGACTATGATAGACGGAAAAGTATTGAATGAACTAACTAGCACGAAATCCACATTATCATGTGCAATTTGCAAAAGGACACAAAAAAATTTTCGAAAAGATGCAGCCGATTTAGCCGAAGCAGATGAGAGAAATTACGAGTTTGGAATTTCGCCTTTGCACGCTAGAATAAGATGTATGGAGTTCGTGCTAAAACTAGCTTATGGACTTTGTGAGCAAGACGAGACCACCGACAAAAAGGAACCCGAAAAAAGAAGAAAATTGGAAATACAACAGGAATTTAGGCAGCAACTTGGGTTAATTATTGATACGCCAAAACAAGGATTCGGTAATACAAATGATGGAAACACTTCACGAAGATTTTTCGAAAATCCAGAAGTTACATCAGCTATAACCCGTGTAGACCATAAGAACTTTTAAAGAAACTGCAAGTGATTTTAAATGCACTATCATCTATGGAATCTATAAATGTTGATAAATTCAACGAGTATACTAAAAGTACTTCGGATCTTTTAAAATCCAAATATAGTCACAAACTCCTGACGCCAACACTTCATAAGATTCTGGACCATGGTGGAGAACTTATAAGCCATCAAATTTTACCGATAGGGGAACTTTCAGAAGAAGCACAGGAAGCAAGGAATAAAGACTACAAGCGATATCGATACTCAAATACATGCAAGGTTAAACGGAAACGACAAAATGAAGATTTATTTAACATGCTATCCATATCATCAGATCCACTTGTTTCATCTTTAAGACACGTTAGATCCAAGAAAGAGCTGAAGAAAAGCTACTGCCCAGAACTAATAAGTCTTTTAAATATTAGAAATGATGATGATGACAGTGAATTTTTTCTGAAAATTAAAATTTATATTTACCTATTGCTTAAGAAGATAATTTATGTATGTATTTTTTTTATTTTATAAATATAATATTTTTTATTATACTCGATTTAATTTTTTTTAATTGTTTGGTCCGTTTACTTTTTCCCTTTAGTGTTTCACATAATATATATCACTGAAAAAATGTATAAAATATTATTATACACCACTAAATGCAAAAAAAAATACAATTTTTAATACTTAATACAAATGTTTAGGAAATAGGTTCGTTAACTTTAAGCACCCACTGTTGTGATCAATTTTATTTTGGAACACCCAATGAACACTTAGGTGGTCATAGTTTTTGTTTTTTACAATTTTTGAAAGTTTTATTCAATTGTTTTTTCTGTTAATTCCTTTTTCTAAGAAAATCTTTTTTTAGCCAATTATTCCGAAACACCCTGTGAAACAATTTTCTTGAAATTCAGTTTTTTAATAGCCCTGGAAATTTCCCTCAAATAAAAAAAAAAATTGTAGCGATATCTTAATGCGTTCAAAAGTTATGATTTTTGCAACGAGAAAAGTCATTTTGGACCACAGTGCGGCGACTCCATTTTTTTCAAGTTTTCCAAGATGGCGTCGCGTCGTTAAACTGCTTTTATCTTATATTAGTAGAATACAACTACGAAAATTATGTCCACCTTTAAAAAAAAAACAAAAATCCCACCCCTTTGTTAAAATGTATACAACGTTTCTAATTTTATAAGTCTATGTAGGTTGAAGAACTTGTTTACCTAAAATTCTCGTCTCTTAGACTTTCTGTCTTTTTTTTTTATTATTGAAATCTCACATAAAGTTTATACAAACAAATCATTTAAAAAATAAAAAAAAAACAAACAGTTCAAGACACTTTTTGAACTAAATTTAGATCTCAGAATATTTTTATCTAAAAAAAAAAATTCAAATATAATAATTTATCATTTAATTGGTTTCGTCTGGGATTTAACGCGGGGGTTTCTAGTTTTATTTTTTGTATCTTTGTATTGAGAGATACAACATTAATTATATATGTATTCGAATGTGCCTTGGGAATTCCAACAAACATTAGGATTAAGCTGTGAAGGCGGATTAAATTCCACTCCTGATTACCCCCAATGGAATAAGAAACTTTTTTAATTATATTATGTTGTTATTTTTTTTTTGTTTTGTTCAAAGGAATTGTGCTGTGTATAGAAAATTTTAAAACGATGTTTTCCTTCTTTCTAGGCAAATAGTGTTTTTTTTTTTTGTTCATTTGCAGATACCTAATGACGTTGTTTTTTGTTTCTTGTGTGAGGAAAGAAAATAGTAGTTCATTTGTGAAGAACTTTTAAATGTCTTAAAAGTGTCATGATGAGTAAACTTTTTGTTTAAATATTTAAGGAAACTTTTTAGTAGAAGAGGAGGGTAATTGTTTGTCAAAAATTGTTGAGATTAAAATCCATTAATTTGGAAGAAGAGAAACCTCTGGGATGCATTTATTAAGATTAAGGGCCTTAATATATACCTACATATTGTTGATGTACATACATATGTATGTAAACACATATTGTGTATAGTAAATTAAATGCACGAACGAAGATTAAAAAATAAAAAAAAAATATGAATTTATAAAAAGACAGATTCAAACGGGTTGGCCGTGGCGCGATGGTATGCGTGGTCGCCTGTCAACCTCACAGGTCACAGGTTCGATCCCTGCCGTAGTTCTATGTCATGTTTTTATTCCATTATCATTGATCATTGTTGGGCCGCTGGTTTACTCATTACATGTTGTTCAGGCATAACACTAACAACATGTGATTCAGAAAATACTAGTATGTCCAACAAATATGACAATGAACAAAATAATGCGAATTATAAAGGGACATAGATATAAGACACGGCAATTTTTCCGCTTTAGCCTAGCCTACCACCTGAGACTACCACCACCTTCAGTCTCAGTACCTCGCGCCACATACCTTTCCATACACCTTTCCCTTCCCATCCCTATCCTTCACGCCCGCGCTGTGTTGAACAACATATAAAGGGTACACCGTCCCCTTGAGCGCGTGCAAATTATAAAAAAATAAAAATGGTTTTAACAGAAAAAAAGTACGATGCGATGATGATCCACAGCAACTTTGAACTAATTTCTTGAATTTCTTGCATATGACCGCCACGGCTGGCTTGTATGCAATTCAAATAAGAATATTCGTCCATTTTGACATTTCTTTCATATGGCTTTTTTATTCGTACCGAATGACGTTTGACTTTGACAAATTCAGCCATTCCCAACCACGAAGAAAACAAAAACAAAAGTAGTTTTGAGGTTAAGTTGCTTGGATATTCAATTAAGGAACGAAAAAGTCAGTAATCATGGGTTTATAGCGGTCACCATTAACTGTAACGATCTGGATAGCATTGTTTTTTTTTTAAAGAAGTACGGACCAAGCTCATAAAGCACACCAAACTGTCAGATTTTTGGGATGTAACGGTGTTTCACGATAGTTTTGTCTATTGACATGTGAGATTTATCGTTAAACAAAATTCTCTTATGAAAATCAGGATCGGGATAAATGAGAGCACAGATTGGAAGCGTTGCTCAGGTGTCAGTCTAAGTACTTAACTCAAATGACTTAACAGCTGCTAAATAGACCTCCAGTTAAAAAAGTGTTGCCTTTGACAAAAACACCCTTTAAAAAATATTTGTAGTTCCAATTTGGCATTTTAAGCTAATTTTTATTTGAATGAATGAAACATTATTTTTACTTATTTCATCAATACAAAATTATTTAAATAATACTTTAACGTAGAAATTGTTTTTATACAAACGAAAGTTGTAAGGTCATTCAGAGTTGAAAACTCCTTAAGGTTGTCAATAGTTAATCGTTCCGTTAAACTAAACATTTTATGTGAAGGGTCATCTCAAACAAGTATAAGTTAAAGGCCGATGTCTGGACAACAAAAAAGGGTTATCAATTGAGTTAAAGAAATAAATTCACAATATTTCACCCCATTTTTCCAGGTAATTGCAAAGAAACCAAATACAACACAACCTTTTGAAACTGAAGTATGTTTGGTCTAGTAGCCATGAAAAGAAAACAATTCGTTAGTCTCTTAAGGATTTAACTTGTGTTCTTTGACAATGTCATAATATCGATATTATATGTGATGTGATGTGTAAAAGGAGGATCTCGGGTTAAGTGAAACGAGAGCAGACATCATCAAATTCGAAATATGATATGACAATTTTTTTTGCTTTCGAATGATATCCATAATAATGAATCAGCTTTAAGCCAATCCTTAATAATTAATAAAAATTTATTGGATAAATCAATTTATGATAAGTAATTAATTTAAATATTTTTATTCATCAATGACCGTCAGCAAAAAATTCTCTATATATCCACAAACATAAAATAAATCAAATTTTTTTGAACACTTCACGCCCCTGGAAAAAAAATACATCAATAAATAAATTATTCGTAATTCAAATAATTCAAACATTTTATAGCTTCGAAATGCATTTGGTTGAATTCAAAATCAACATTAATCCATATAAAATCTATACTCATATTCCCACACACATTATTCCAGTTAAGTGGTAATTAATTTGGTTTATCCAGCCTGACATGATGGTGCATTATATTTTAAGTATAAACAATTTTTCGCGTATATGTACGTTATTGAGAGGTCGATACTATTAGACAGAAATACATTTAATATTTCAATGGATACTCATGTTTTAAATATTTAGACAATGCAGTTGTACTGAGACTGCGGTGTTATTATTGTAATAACATTTAGAAGACTTCTCAATGTTTATGTTTTTTTTTTTTTTTTGTTATTTGGATTATGTAAATTTACTTCGTTCATTGTTATTATTTTATTTAGAAAATTATATTAAAAGTGATTAATTATCTTCTGTGATACATTGAAAACAATGATCATAATTAGGGTGTTGATTTTTGAAGAGTGCAAGTGCATCTACGAATTCGGACAAGGATGAATTTTGGTTGCCAACTTTAATAGAACATGTTTTGAAAAAAGTTCTCACGTACATATGTGTAAGAGGGGGGGGGGGGGGGGGCGGGGGCTGAGCCATCTCCACCACTGGCCGTGGAAATTGTAAAATATTTAAAGATTTAAAAAAACTTAATGTAACAAATGCATTAATCAGTACAACATTAGTGCAATTGCTGATACAAAAATCGGGTCTATGAAATAACTCCCACGAAATAAGTCCCACTTTTAAAAACTAAATAAGTCCCACCAAAAATTGCTATTTTGAAAGTGGGAGTTATTTCGTTTTTAAAAGTGGGACTTATTTCGTCAATTGGTGGGACTTATTTCGTTACGCGTTTTTATTTTAAGTGGGACTTATTTCGTTTTGAGTGGGAATAAATTCGTTTTTAAAAGTGGGACTTATTTCGTGGGAGTTATTTCATAGACCCTTATTCGACGTGTGTTTTTTTCGAAGAGCCAAATACTTCTTATTTGAAATCGCATTAAACAATGAAAAAGTGGGACTTATTTCGTTTATGAAAGTGGGACTTAATTCATTTAAGAAATATATTATTCAAGGGGAAGTTATTTCATTTTGAGTGGGAGTTATTTCATTTCAAGTAAATTTTTAAATCATTTCATTTTGGTGGGACTTATTTCGTTTTTAAAAGTGGGACTTGTTTCGTGGGAGTTATTTCATAGACCCACAAAAATCATGTTTTTGTCATGATTGATGTAAATTATTGGAACAATTACTTTCCATTGCTATGAACAAAACATTGAGCATCGTTTTATAGGAAATGAGTACGCACTTTTTCTCCTTTAAGACCTGCAGTCTGCACCTAGAAACATTAATGTAATGTATCATAATATATTTTTTGCAGCGATATAAATATTATTCAGAGATTGTTAAACTTGAAATAAAAAATGTTTTTGTTAAAACTCATTTTATTTCCAGTTTTGATAAAACAGTATTATTCACTTATAAAACAATAGCTTAACTCACGTTTTTTATTTAATAGTGATTTACGAGTATATCTACTTTGTGGCACTTTTTGAACAAAACCATTGCAACGTCAAAATTCAATCACATATGCAAAAGTATCAGAAATTGTTAAAAGGTATTTAATACTTAAGTTTAAAAAAAAAGTTTTAAAAAATAATTTTTCGAAACTTAAATATTTCCAAAAGGGCATACTTCTTATGTTTAAAATTTGCTCAAAAACCATTTTTTAATATACTCTTTAATGCTGAGAACTAAAAAAAAATTTTATTTTGGAAAATAACAGTTTTTGAAAATTTCAAATTACTCGTTAAGAGGACCGAACATTTTTGATAATTTTTTTTGGTACTAGTATTAGTACGATCGATTTTGGAACAAGGGATTTTTTTAATTTTTACTTTGACATTTGGCAAAAATCATTTTTCTTGTAGTAAAAAAAATATCAATAATGGCACCTGTCGGGGCTAGTTAACATACTGAAGTGAAGTAACAGAGTTAAGTTGCATGAGAAGTGCAGCATGCGCATTAGATGCTTTGCTACCAACTAGTATTTAATAGATTTAATTGTTTTTATTCCATAGAACCAGTTTAGAAAATTGTCAGTAATATGGCAGTTCTGTTTTTGTTTTTATTGAATTAAATGTATGACTTACAGAATTCCATGAATTAAACCAAATTATTCTGTTCTCAAAGCTTTAAAAGAGAATGCAACTTGTTCTTATTAGTTCATTTAGTAGAAACTGTTTGTTATTGCATTATACGAGTGCATTCATATAGATAGTTAAAATGAAGTTCTGTGTTGTCGCAATTCTTGTATTAATATTTGTCACCTTAGTAAGTTTTACATAAAATCAACTGAATTTTAATTGATCACCTAATAAAATATAAATCGCAATAACAGGCATCAGCTAGTCCGATTAATCCAGATGAGGAAGATAACCAAATAGTTTTAGATTGCGCTAAGGAACATAACATTTCACTTTCAGTATTTGCAAATGAACTCGAGGCAACACTTAAATTGGCTTACAATAGCACAAACGGGCACTGTTTCGTTAAATGCGTAGTGGAAAAATTAGGATTGTTCGACAATGACAACGGTTTTAAAGTGGAATCCATTAAAAATAAGTTCCAAGCAAAAGATGGTGAAGAAAGGCTGAATTCGGCTTTAAAGTGTGCAAAACAAGGAACATTTGCGAACACCTGTGAATACGCTTACCGCGGAGTTGAATGTTTCTTTAATGAATTAGCGGAAGAATATCTCAAAAGTAAAGTGCTCGCAACTTCTGCATTTAAAAATAAAATAATAAAATAGTTTTTTTGTTTTTTGTTTTTCAACAGCCAATCCCCAGTTTAAATACAAAATTGAATGCGGCAAAGAACTCAAAATTCCTTCTTCAGAATTGGTGCACTACCATTATCACTCGAAGCTTGTAGGCACCGAATACGCCAAACGGCCAATATATCATTGCTTTACAAAATGCTTTTATGAGAAGATAGGTGTTTTGGAAAAGAACAACAGCTTTAATGTGAAATACTTTTACGATAATCTTGCTGGTGGATCAGAGAAAGATCCTTCAGGAGATAATCTGGCTAAAATTGAAAAATGCACAAAGGAATCGCATCAAGAGGCAGCCACCAATGATTGCGAACCAGCATTTCGTGTAGTTGACTGCATTTTGAATGCAATTGAAGAAATCGAAGAGAAAAAATATTTGTAAAACAAAGAAAGTTAATTTCTTGTTAATGTTATTACTATGAATTTACCGATAAGGCCTTGATTTTTTTAGTAACAATGATTAAATTTCGGAATGTTATGTTATAATAAGATATTCTTTAGTTTTACCACTTTGTATTTAGTAAATTTCAATTTTAAAAATATATTTATTTCCGAAAATTTCTTGGAATCCGTGATGCTCCCCAGGGAAAGTACCTACTTTAAGTAAAAACACTCACTGTACATCGATGGCACCCACCTGGCAACTTTTCATATCCTAAGCGGAAGAACGGAGTTGCGTGAGCGGCACTTTTAAATACAAACAAAAATACCTAATTTGAACCAAAGTTGCTGAAAAATTCCAGAACCTTCTGGAAAAATTATTATGGAAAAACAATGGAAACACTTGGAAATAATTTAAATGAAAGAGACGATTTCTGTATTGATGATATGGATTGGCACCCTCCAGTTCAGATGGTTGTATTGTAAGCGTACATATTTATTTTGGACAGATTTGACTGAGTAATGTGGCAACCGTACAGCACTCGCCTATTCTAATTGGGGACGAAAAAGAGTGTTATACAAAGATGTTAGAAGATCTTTTTTTTCTTCTTTGGCTTTCTGAACCAAGTTGGCCTTAATTACAATTTTCTTAATGTGTAGTGAAAAGTCTTGAACTTTTTCGTGAAGTTCCAAAGTTCCACATGGTGTCTACCTTAGTTCGAATGGATAGATTTATTTTGTACTTGTAATTTATTGGATTTTTCTCCTAAAGAATTATGTCGATTGAAAAGTGAGCACCACTCGAAAACACATATGTATATGGCATTTCGAAGAGATGAAGAATCATTTAGATAAGAACCCTATATGACCTTACTTGAAATAACGTCATTGATTAATACTATAAAGAGCAGTGGACTAACATGACTACCTTATGACACACCATAGTCAACGTTAATTGAATCATAAATGATTCTTCTGAATTGATATTGGCATGTTCCTGGATGAAAGCCAAAGGAAAACCAAGATATGAATGCTTGAATACAATATGACTACCTGTTTAATCGTTGTGAATACTTATTTGTCGACGAAAAAAACTTTTTCAGTTAGTACAAGTCTACGCAGAGTTCTCTTAAAAACTATCAACTACTTGAACTTAAGTATATATAATAGAAAATAAGTTCCAACGAAGAGTTACATTTTGTTCACACAATTTAAAGCAAAAAAAATAAAAAAAGGAACAATTGCCTTCAGACATCATTTTCGTTTAATATTTAGTACTTAATTATATCACTTGTATGATTATGAAGCTAAAACGTTCTCCCAAATAGAAAATCGACTAGTAAATAGATTTTTTCTCAGAACAAGCTCATCTCCGATATCCAAATAGCATTTATCGGCTGAATTAAAAAGTTTCCAATCCAAATCTTTCAGATATTCGTCCATTGGGTTGTTAGGATTACTAAGACAAAATTGCATTTAATATAAAACTTTAATCAACAAAGAAAGGAATATATATTGTAACTTACCCAGTCTTAGCAAAGTGTGTCCACATTCTTGTAAGTCTTTCAACAATTTTATTTTCAGGATCAGTTTTTGAAAATAGTGGTGCCAGACGAGGAACATGTAATAGATACAATAAATCATCATGATGTACAGCTCCTGAAATATTAATTGTATTTGTAGTAAAATCAGCGAAAAAGAAGAAAAATTGCAATACCATAAGCAGAGTCTTCTGATGGATATTTAAAGTCACTGTATCTTCCTTTGTATGTAAAACAATAGTAATACACAGGAATGAACTTTTCAATTATATTGACCATTCTATGAACCGGAAATCCGATAACTCCATCACTGTAAAGCTTTCAAAGAAAATATTTCAAATATTGGAAGAACTGCCTATTTGAATTACTTCAAAGTTCTTACTTTTGCAAAGGGTTCAAAAGGAGTGGAATTCGTAATAGGTATGTCAATTTGATAACCATCCATTAAAGCTTTACTAAATTCCTTTGATTTGGGGGCATTCCGGTAGTGCAGCATGATAGGTGCAATTTCTTCCCAATTGTCATTAATTTTCTTTCTTATCATTTCATTTTTCAAGTTATCTAAGAAGAATTAGATTTGAGCTTGTTCAAAAGAAAACATGTTCCATTTAGACTTACAGTAAGCAATACGAGCAAATTCATCCTTGGTCATTCCCATAATCAGGGGAATTCTCTGGAATTCTCCCTTTTCCAAAGATATTAATGGATCTTCAATAAGAAATCTCTCCTGACCAAAATCTTTCTCAATCACTGGGCGCCAATTCATCATTGGATGGTATCCAATATCAAACATACTGTCGAAGGTCTTAAGAAATTCTTCAAACGGAGTCTGGAAAACAAAATGTCAAAAGCAATTGCTGTATTTTCTTACAAATCTTAAGCATACCTCTTTAAGAATCTTCACTATATCATTTATGTCATCACTTGGAGATTTCAGCAGTCTAGCCTGTTTCCTTGCCAGATCCAATTGATCCTCAGTGAATTTCTCTAAGTATATCGGTGAACCACTCATTGCGATACCCTTATGGAATAGACCCTTTGACATTGGTGAAATCATATGCAGACCAATACTCATGCTTCCTGCACTGTATCCCAACAAAGTTACAGAATTTGGATCTCCTCCAAAATTGCGAATATGATCGCGTACCCATCGCAGAGCAACCACTTGATCCTTAAGTGCAGCATTTCCAGGTGCTTCAGCAGTCCCAGCAGCTAGAAAACCAAGTGTTCCTAATCGATAGTTGATTGTTACCAAAACAATATCTCGATCCATTAATAGCTGTGGACCAGCATCACTATTGCTTCGTCCAGACGAACCGTAGAAGCCTCCAGGGTGTATGAATACAACTACTGGCTTCGATGAATTTTGGGATAAATCCTTTGTATAGACATTGAGACGTAAGCAATCTTCAGAATTTTCGGGGGAGTCAAATCGACCTTGAGGGCATCTAGGTCCATCTTTTGTAGCATCCAATACTGTAGGTTTCCATTGTTCAACTGGTTGTGGGTTGACAAACCTCAATTCACCAATAGGATTCTTTGCATATCGAATACCTCGAAAAGCGTTAAATTCTTCTCCCAAACGACTTTTTAATTTTACACCACGTATTTTACCCAAGGAAGTTGAAACATCTATATGCTGTTGCGGTGGCGATGGCGGTGGAGAAGCTGCTGCAGCAATCGCTGCACTCATTGCTAAGTAGAATAACGCAAGCATTATTACCGAATCAAACTGAAAATAAAAAATTATCGCAGCAGATATTTATACACCCTCAGCAAAACAATGAAAAAAGAAAACAATATTTTCGGGAATCCCCATTGATTTCAATGGAATCATCTTGTTTATTTAGAAGTGTTGTGCTCTACTTGTTTTATTCTTAAAAAAAGTGATAATACGTAATGCTTACTCTCTTTACTATATGTATTGTTAGCAAAATCGAGTGGTTTACTTTTGAACTTATTTCACCTGCTCTGTATAGGGTAAGTATTGGTTTGTTGTGAAAGAAGTTTTTTAATAGCAGGCGCTCCTTTAATAATTTAAAAAATATTGTTTTTTAACAAAAAATTAAAAAAAGTTAATATTCATTTAGATTAGTGCCAATCCGGACCTCAAATTCAAAATCAAAATTAAAGGGGGAAAATGGAACGCTATTCTCTGGTATAAAATTCTGTAAGACCGAAATTCTATATTTAAATAAAAAATTCTGTGAATAAATTATTCTGTTTTTCGAAATTGTTTTTTTTTTTATCTTTCCAATTCGGCAGGTTAGTGGAGGTTAATCTATGGTTCAAGATTCTAGAGTATGATAATAGATAGTTCCATACTTAACCAGCGTTGAACGTCAGAGTTAAATAGTGAACCAAGGTCGAACCAAGATTAAACGACTTTTTTGACTTATTTCTAATTTTTGGTATTAATCTTACTTTTGTATGCATAAGAAACTGCCTATGACACCATTCTATTTTGCCTTTAGAAAGATTCGGCACCGGTTTTAAGCAATGCAATACTTTAACATTTTCATAATTTTATCATTCTTACTAGGGTAAGCTATCCTATTGTTGGTATCCCCAAACGATTGGCACACATATTTTAAATCACGTGTATCGATAGAGTATTTGCAATATGAATTGAATATTTTTTTCTAAGATAGATTTTTTAGTCTTTCTAGGAATAACTTTTTCCACTTCTTAAAAATGGTGAAATTGAGAAAAAAAAATAATTTTCAAATATTTCAAGTAAACTTTAGCAAGACCTCAATGAAAATGATGTACTTTCAGTGCCAATAACTAGCGTGAATTTTATGAATAAATAAACAATAAAATAATTGGTAGAATTGCTTTATTTCAACATTTTTTATGATTTTTTAATTTTTATAAGGTTTGATAACTATTGAATTGAAAATATGCGACAAAGCAAATAATTGTCACATGCCAATCTTTAATAAAAGTGATAACCGTTGGTATGATTGGCAAATGCCAATAATTTTCATTCAAGTAGGTACATCGATAATATAAATGCAAATCATGGGGTCTATTAGGTTGCCAAATTCCACAAATTTCCATAAGCGTCGAAGTTATTGGAAACACAAGAATTTTATTTGAAATATAAATGTATTTTTAATCTTCAATAAAGACTACAAAGCTTCGAAAAAGAGTGTGCTAATAAATCAAAAACTATGCCAATCATATGACATGATTGCTTTCATTTGCTTATAGTTTTTGTCAAGTTAGTTTTTATAAAAAAACATATTAACATTTAAAAAACAAACTTTAGAAAATAATTCTTGAAGTGCCAATAATAGGTTGGCTTACCCTGTTGCGATAGGTAAAGATGAAATGAGATACGCTCGAAACTGATTTTCTTAAGCCGTAAGTTGGTTAATTTTGATAAAAATAATATATCAATCAAGAGGTTTTTTTCCTTATTCGTTAACCAAATTGGAAATCAAAACGACTCAATGTTGCTTATCAATGTGTATACATTTTTAAATCTTATAGCCAATTTATAACCTTGAACTTCAAGAGCAAGTTTATGCCGTATAAAGTAGTTTTTTTTTTTTTATTTTACATAGCTCTTATCTGTTTGGGATTTCCAAAAACAAAAGCAAGTTCTGAATAATGATTATTTTGTATTGTAGTCTCCATGTTGTGTGTCTAGTATATAATAAAGTGAAAATTTGTGAAGCGACGTGTTTTGGATTTTATGTTTCCTTATTTAGCTTAAACTCATATTTTGGAAAACATTTCTTTAAATTTTGTAAAAATTAAAAAAAAACAAGACTTTTAAATATTTTGACTTGCAACTGTCGATACTACAGAGCGTGATTTGGAATCGTAAAAAACGAACTCGAGATATTATTTGTTTTTATATTATTTTATTAGTTTTGCATTTCATTAAAAGTATTTGGCCAAAAATTATTAAAATCAAACTATTGGTAACCATTATTAATTTTACTTGCCAAAGAACTAAAACTTTGATAAAAAATACATTAAATTTGTATTTTTACTTTGGTCTAAGAGTACTACGATTAGGACAAAAAAAATATTATCTTTTTTAGAAAATCCGAGCAGGTTTGTTTAGAAAAAAATCTATAAATTTAAACAAATTTTGGCTGACTTTTGATGAAAAAATGTATTTCCTAAATAACGGTGGTGCCGTGTACTCATAAATCATTCTGTTTTTGTTTTTGATAAAAATTTTTATCCGAAAAAATAAAATATAAAAAGTTAATATTAAAATTTTTAAGGAGCATTATTTCTTAAAAACGTTTTCGAATGTCTCAATAATCGAATCCTAGAATTGTAATAAAAATAAAATTAATGATTTACCGTGGCTAGTTTTATGTTGATAACTTTCTTTTTTGGGAGACAGCCCCGCTTACGCAATATCTTTACTCCGCTTATTGTTCTAAGGAATATTCAACCAGACATTTTTTTAAATACTAAAAAAATATCTGGTGCTTAATGTCGAAATAATACTTACAAAATAGTTGGGCCAAAAAAGTGCATATAAAAATTTAATCAAAAAATAAAATTTTTCAAACAAATTATTAAAAAAAAAATAGTTACAAAAAAAAATTGGAAAAGAAAATTTGCAAAAAATAACTTCGCCAGGGAACAGCAAAAGGGCACTTTTTCACATAGGAACATAACTTGAATTTTTTGCCCTATTGCTTGGTAGAATGCCTTTAGGTAAAGTAAATTTCTGCAATTGCGAATTTAGCATTTTCTAGTTTCAAATTTTTGTTAAATAACTGTTGAATTGTTGCTCAAAACTCAGCTTTTCGGAGTAGGTGCTTCATTTCATATGAATAAAATACTGGAGAAGGTGCTCAACGATTGAGCATCTCCGCATGTTCGATGAGCACCTCCTCAAATTTGAGCACCTGCTCCAATGATTGATATGAATAAACCGAAGCAGGTACTCCATCAATAGAAGCAGCTGCTCCGTATATGTGAGATAGCTTATTTGCTTGCTCAACGTTCATAAAAATTGTTCTTATAAATCATTCAAAAACAAACTGAAAAACAAATGTGATTTGATTTAAAGTATGAGAGTACGTACTGTATTATGAGGAAGTGCTCACTGGTTCGGGTGAACATTTTATTCATACGAAATCGGAGCATGTTCTTTTTTATTGAGCAGCTGCTCTGAGAGCCTGCTCTGAAGTAGGTCTGTTTTATTCAAATCACCCATTGTCTTCTTAATTAATTTATAACCCGCACATAAGTAATACGTATCCTACCCGCTTCAATTATTTAATAAAATAATTCTACCATCGAGTCTCATTTTTTAAACTCATTTATTTCGCTTAAAAAAAAACTATTGTTTTAACACACGGTACAGATGGGATCACACAGTCGAGTATTTCATTTTTTATTCACACAAAAAATTAAAACTCAGTTGTTATAATTATTGATTATGATTAATTTTGTTTAAGATATCGTTGCTAAAATTATTTCCCAAATAGACATTCGTTTCACAAAAAGTTGTTCGTCCACAACAAATTCATCTCCAATTTCTAGATAATTTTCATCATCTGCGTTAAAAGGCTGCCACTTTAAGTTTTTGAGATATTCATCCTTGGGGTTGTTTGGATTTCTAAAAGAATTTTTATATTAAAACCATATTATCAATAGAATTCGTTATTCTTATTTACCCAGTCTTAGCAAATTGTGTCCACATTCTCGTTAGTCTTTCAACGATTTTATTTTCAGGATCAGTTCTTGAAAATAATGGTGCTAACCGAGGTATTTGGAAAAGATACAATAATTCGTCGTGATGCACAGCTCCTTCAGAAAATAAGTGTAAGAGAAGACATTTTTATGTTTAATAAAAATAACAGTAAACATACCATATGCAGTATCTTCTGGATATTTGAAATCACTAAAGCGTCCTTTATACGTAAAACAGTAGTAATAGACGGGAATGCTTTTTTCTATCAAATTAACTAATCTATGAACCGGAAATCCAACGATTGCATCGCTCAAGAGCTTGAAATAAAAATCAAAATTACTGTACACAGAATGTTAAAACGTGCATATCATCGAGAATTACTTTTGCAAACGGTTCAAATGAAGTAGAATTCGTAATAATTGGTTTGTCAATTTTGTAAAAGACCCTTAAGAGATTACTGATTTCTTTAGAGTCCGTAGTGTTTCTTTCGTAACGAAGCATAATTGGGGCAACTTCTTTCCAGTTTTCGTTCATCTGTTTAGTCATATTTTCGTCTCTGAAGTTATCTTGAATTCAATAAAAAAACATTTACATCATAATCCGCAAAAGACACTAGTACTCGTAAAACTTACAATAAGCTACACGTGCAAATTCATCCTTGTTCCTTCCAATAATCATTGGTGTTTTTTGAAAATCACCTTTTTCGAAAGATGTCAAGGGATCTTCAATTAGGAATCTCTCTTGGCCAAAATCTTTTTCAATAACTGGGCGCCAATTCAGCAAAGGATGATATCCAATTTCAAACATATTGTCGAAAGTTTTGATAATTTCTTCAAATGGTGTCTAAAAAATAAAAAATATTGTAAGAAATTACTTCCAAAAAGCTTATGATCTGACCTCTTTAAGACACTTCACCATCTCATCTATGCCATCACTTGGACACTTTAGCAGTCTTGCCTGTTTCTTTGCTAGATCCAATTGATCTTCTGTGTATTTCTCCATTTGAATTGGTGATCCACTCATAGCAATGGCTTTGTGGAACAAACCTCTTGCCATTGGTGAAACCATATGCAGGCCAATACTCCGACTGCCCGCACTGTAGCCTAGTAAAGTAACCGATTCGGGATCACCACCAAAGTTGCGAATATGGTCTCGAATCCATCTAAGGGCGAGCACTTGATCTTTCAGTCCAGCATTTCCAGGTGCTTCAGCAGTACCAGCTGCAAGAAAACCAAGTGTACCCAATCGGTAATTGATTGTTACCAATACAATATCCCGATCCATTAGAAGCTGAGGGCCAGCATTATTTGTCCTTCCAGAAGATCCGTAGAGCCCTCCTGGATGTATGAATACAACAACTGGCTTCGAAGCATTTTGACATAGATCATTCGTAAAGACATTCAATCGCAAACAGTCTTCAGAATTATCCGGTGAGTCGTATGAACTCTGAGGGCATCTTGGTCCATCTTTTGTTGCGTCCAATATTGTTGGTTTCCATGGTTCTACTGGTTGTGGGTTTCTAAACCGCAATTCTCCAATGGGATTTTTTGCATATCGGATGCCTAGGAAAGCTTTGATATTTTCACCTAAACGTGAAGATAGTTTAATACCGTGTATGTCACCCAATGTGGTTGAGACTTTAATATCCGACAATGGTGGAGGAGTACTTGTTGAGACAAATGTTGTGCACAACGCGAAACAAATTATTGTTGCAATCATTTCAGATTGAAAACTGAGCAAGTCATCAGATCGAATCAGCTATTTATAAACTCGGCTATGCATTAATTTCTCTGTTATTTACCTGGGAACCCCAATCAAGTTCAATAACATCAGCCGGTTTGCTTTGAAACATCCTCTGTGTTTGTTCATATTGAAAACAAGAGTAGGTTAGTACGTTCTCTGAGGAGTGGAGTAGAAACGAGTTCTGTACTCACAGTTTACTCTGCATCACATTATATCAAGTTAAACAAAGCTACTATTCAAGAATACATTTTTTATTCTTATTTAAGAATTAACAGAGATAATGCTTTAATATACTCGTATTTATTTTTAGATCAAGAACCGTATGTTAATAATTATAGCCCTGGTATAAAAATACAAGCCTTGTTAATTTCTACACAGTTACTTATTATTGGTACTGCTTAATGTAATGCAATAATTTAGTAATAATAATTCTTCTTTTCTTAGTTTCTAGCTTAAATGATGAGACATTTAATGCTAAATTTACGGAGAAGTTAACGATGAAGTATGATTTTTTTAATAACAACTTTAAATTGTGAATAGAGACTTTTCTGAAAATGTTAAAGTGCAAATTTGAAGCTATGTATGTTTTAATGTTCTTACTGCTAAGTTTACAGTGAAGGTGAGGGTAAAATTTTATTTTTAAAGACGACTTCAAAACTTCAAATTTATTTTCTTGAACGGCAAAGTGAACTCCACTCGAAAAAAGTGAATTTACTTCTCACTAGTTATGAAATTATTTCCCATGTGAAGCCACATTAGTGATAACTCCACTACCCAGCAGAAAGTAAGGGATTACGGTATATCTAAAAATCGTTGGAAAACAGTTCATATTAAAGAACTAGTTGGTTGCCTTGCAACTAAGGTGCTCGTGATTTTATAATATGTAAAAAAAAAAACTGTCGGAATTGTGTGGATATTGAACCCCCAGCGAGCCATCAATCGGCCATACGTTCAAATTTATTTATTAATGTTGGATTAAGCAAAATTTCTGTTAGCACAGAAAATGTATTTTTCCTCGAGCGCAATTTAAGTAGATCTTTTCCAAGGTGATTTTTTTCAAAATCCAGGAGAGGGCAACTGATCCCCTTGCTCTATCCTCCGGGGATTTATAATTAGTACAGTCTACGTTTGTGATGACTTTAGGCTAGAACTTTATTATTTTTATTGTACTATTTTGTGCATAGAATGTCAGTTTATTAGACTTATCCATTCTTCCGTCAATTGCATTGAATTTTTTGTGAACAACAACAACAACTTTAAGGCACTACCACCAATTGGTTTTACGAATTAATTTTATATTAATTCGTTTATATTTTTATTTTTGGCCGGAGTTATAGCTATTTCATGCTTGCCAGACAATCATCAGACTCCTTTTTAGTGGCGCAAAAAATTCAATGCAATTGACGGAAGAATGGTTAAGTCTAATAAACTGACATTCTATGTACAAAATAGTACAATAAAAATAATAAAGTAATAAGAATAAATTGTGGCCAGCGCCAAACTCTTCCGTAACTCTCCCCCCTTTGATACAGACTACGATCTGTAGTCTATCGAAGTAAGGTATGGAGAAAAAATGGAGGCGGAACAAGATAACATACTTTAAGGCGTTTGTAAAAATGCTGTGACTCCAAATGCATTTGATGAACAAGTACGACTTCTGGACACGTAGCATCAGTGCTATGAAGTGGTGTAGTGCGTAAGAGCACATGACTACAAAGACTGAGCAAATCTGATATGCGTGGGTTCGAATCCTACAAGTGTTCTTCAAATGAAATTGGATTAAAGCTCAGCGCCACTAAAAAGGAGTCTGATGATTGTCTGGCAAGCATGAAATAGCTATAACTCCGGCCAAAAATAAAAATATAAACGAATTAATATAAAATTAATTCGTAAAAACAATTGGTGGTAGTGCCTTAAAGTTGTTGTTCACAAAAAAAAAAAAAAAAAAAAAAAAAATTAGGCTAGAACTCTATAACTGAATGACACAAGTTACCTATGTATGTACCGATTATTAAAACTGTAATTGTAAGCTCCAAAATGATTACCGAAGACTGTAGTTTATCACTTCAATGTAAGGTTTACCATTTTTTGGGCTTACAGTTTTATTTATGTAAATACCAACTCAGAAAATAATTTTTAAAAAATAACTGAAACAAACAAGTCAATCGTCAAAATTGACATTTATTATTAAATTTATCTACTCGAACCCAATGTATTACTAGAGATGTATTGTATATTGGTATGTACCTGATGGTACTTTTGGATCAAAATGAGAAAACAAATATTGAGTTCTTTTCATTTTGAATTTTTATAAAAGTGAAAAACTTATATACTTATATATGTACATAGCAGGAAATGTCAATTTATCGAGTCTTATTGGCAGATGTGTGGAAATGTTGAAGAAGATGGAAGCAGATATTCTGAAATCAAATCAATAAAAATATTCCACCATTCAAATGCAAGTTTATCCTCTGCCTGGTTCTTGGTGCTGATGATGATTGTTCCAATGTTTGTATTTTCTTAGCAAGTATCTACTTATATGTTGTCAAAGAACAACATTGTTTGTCCTTTCTTGTTCACTTTTATTGAATTGGTTTTGCTGATGGTTTCACTTTAAAAGATATTATACACACATACTCACATATCTACATATGTACTGTACATTTATAAAAGTATAGGTATTTTGTATCTATGTGAATAATTCAAAAGAACACACAATCCACATTCACATATTGTTGGCAAGGGTGTAAAATAAGGTATTTCAATATGGACATGAAAGTAACACAGATAGAATCTCGTCATTATACGTGAACAAACAATGGTAAATGTCCCAGCTCCTTTACTTCGTCTTTATTCCACGCCATATCGCCATCGTCGTCGTTGTCGTCGTCGTCCTCTTGTCGACCTAAAGCCTCTGCAGCCTTATATGGCGATAGCTGTCTTATTAAATTGACAGCGATTGTGGCAGACAAGCAAACACAGTTTCCAAGGATTTCTAGCAAATCCCGTTGTTTCTATCTGAAAAATAATTGTTAAAATAGAAAAACACCATTACATGCAATTTTGTATTGTTTGTATTGTAACATTCTTTTAGAATGTACAAAACGTGTTTTTGTGTTTCGGAAAAATTCAAGCATGTGTTTTTGTCATCCAAACCCAATAATAGGTCTGTTGCAATATTGAAAGATACAAAAGGATCTTTGAAAAAAAAAAAAATAAACTCACGCAATATGCATAGGTGTAGTATTTTATATTTTGATAAACCATTTTTCAAAATATCAAAAATTAAAAAAAAATATAGTTCAATGAGAGGTAATGGCACCTCTTTTGATCTTGAAAAGAATTAAAAAAAAACCACGATGAAAATCCAGCCCCATGTTTAGAATGCAGCCAAATACCTGACAGACAAACAGTCAAAATTGCAAGACCCAATTTTTCCATTATTGTAATATAGTAGGTACATACTTCTGAATATAGTAATACAAATGCTACTAGTCTTTGCATGTTTAATATTTTATTGCATCTAAAAGAGTTTTGTAGCATTTAATATCGTAGTTTAGCTTTTGTTTCTGTGATTGAATTCTTTTTACTAAACCTTTATTAATACTAACTGACTAAGACCAAATTCATGTTAGTTCAAGCAAACCATAAATATTTATCTTCAACATAAAAAAAATAAGTAGGTACTTCTCTATAAATTCCACTTAGTGTCTCAAAAAAGTTTCACTTTCTCCTTTATGTTGCACTCAAATTTTAATGTTTAATTTAATTAAACCAGTTTTGCTTTACGACTTTTTTTTACATACCAAATATTGAATTATGTAATACAGAACAGTTATTAAATAAAACACTCTTATGGAATATCTAATACTGAAAAAGGAGAGTACATTAACTTAGGCCAAAATTTATTAACAGATTTTTTGTACAACTTAGATGGGATCAAACTCTCTCCGCTTAGGAATAAAAGGGTTTTATAAAAAAAAAATACTTAAAACGGATAGAAAAAAATTTTAATGAACGGCAATATCTTCAATTTAGGATTATACATTTTTCTAGGTAATTTTACTATTTCTATGAATAGTTTTAGAAAAAAATTATTTTCGAACTCAAAATTAAAAATATGAAAGTGTTAAAGTAAGCATAGTTTTTTCCTTAAAAATTTTGAGAATTTCTACCACTACCCAGAATAGATGGCGCGGAGGTTGAATACCCGGAGCGGGGCAGTGCCTCCAAAAACGGAGGCAACTGTACTGTAGCAGGTACTGCTTTTTTATGTCATCGCACTCCATACCAACACAGTTCATACCGAGGACACTTCACACCCAGGGACAATTCATACCAAAAGGGAAAATTCCAAAAACAAAAAATTGATTTGATGATTTAAAAGTGAGGTATACTGGCCCCTCTTGGACACACTGAGGGGTTTAAAGTAGGTGCGAGGTTGAGTGTATGGTATGAACTGACCCTGATTATGGTTATGAAGTTGTCCCTCGGTATGGTTTGTACTGGTACGATCTGTCTTGGTATGGAGTGTGATAGCACACCCTCAGACCCTCACAATTTTGAAACAAATCTTAGCAAACTTTATTGTTTCTAAAATATTGAGTTTGAAACTAGTAGAGTTTTCAAAAACTACCTTTTCATAGAAATAACTTAGCTTTAAAAAAATTTATAGCTCATAATTGTAGTTGTTACCGTCATTTTAAATATTATAGCTATATTAAACATTTACTTATCCGTTTTGAATAATTTGTTTTATAAAACTTTTTAGGCGGTGAGCTAAAAGAGTGAATGTTTAAGTGTTCTACACAATACCCGTTAGTAGATCTTAGAGCCAAAACTGTCGTACTCTTATCTAGGGATTGCTTTTCGGGGCACCACGACATAATTTTATGTGTTGGTAAATATAGCATTATTATTGATTTTGTATTACATAGTACTTACAGCATTTTAAATAGGAAATAAAAGCCTTGAATTTGAGCAAGTTCATGCAATTCAGTCGTTCATTCTATTTTAATCAAACCCAATATGGTTACCTTCCCCATATACTCGAATGTATATTTAAAGCCATAAAAAGCGAGCAAAAACCAAAATAACAAAACGTTACTCATACGCCCTAGTGAACCACTTTTATTTAAGGAATGATTGTCCATGCCAACACAATACATTGTACAGAAATGCATGTTTTCAATTCTGCCAGTAAACGAGTACATTCTGAATATCATGTACCTATTATTCGGGAATGACAAAAAATATTTCACCAAGAGAGTTGTTGCCATCCCCAAGCCAATTGTTCTGGTACTCATGAAATATATAAATTATACATTCCCATTCCCATGGAAAATTAAATAAATATTTGCTGTGCATTCAGAAAATTCCTTACACACAATTATTTATTCACAAATTCATAAATTCAATGTTTGGTTAAGTGGTACTTTTGTTTCGATTTTACTTTTCATTTCATTTCGTAGCCAAAATGAAAATGATGTCAAAATGCTTTTGTCCGAAATTACTTTGTCCTTTGCCACCGTAATCGTTCTTTACGACTGAACTTTTATATTTAAGAAGACAGGCGAGAGCAAAACACTTTTAGTATTGTCGTTGTCGTCGTATCTCGCACACACTAAAATGCAAGGTCGCAACAAAAAAAGAAGGAAGGAAACAGTATTCGCCATTTAATTGAATCAATGACATATTGAAGAAGAGTGTAAGAGAGTTTACAGGATAAACATTCATTAACAGGCTGGAGCTCTCAAATGAAATAAATGACCCATAAGCTATTAGAAGCCGGGGTGTGTGCTGCCATATTGCCTGTTGTATATAGTGTATTCATAGTTGACACAGCTCACGCAAAGTCTAATCCAAAAGGTCAGCTATAAATATTACTTTTAATGATGGTATATCATTAAAAGTTTTATTGCAAGGCAAACACTTCGAATTGAAATGGAAAATGGTTTTTTACTGTTTTGGTAAATATGGTGGTAATCATTGGCATTGATTATGATGATGATGATTATGATGATGATGATGGAGCTGATGGATTGGATTCAAGCTGTTGTTGGAAAAAGTGAATTTTATTTGTAATGATTTTGATTATGACTGTGATAAAAAATAATATTATAAGAAATCATGGCAGCCATAAACGTTTCTTTTTTTTATAATAAATGGTCATTTATTGACACGAATCCAAACTGTGCTTTGATTTCATAAATTTAATACAAAATAACATGAAATGTTTTTTGAAATTATATTTACATACTTTTATGCAAACATAAATATTTGAATGTAATATTTGGATATACATATTTAAGAAGGATTAGTTTACAAAAAATACGAATACCTATGATGTTATAAATACTGGGTGGCACATGGCGAACGCGTTGATATCAAAAATCAATAAAACGCAAATTGTTCGAAAACTACATAAATTTATTAAACCGTGGTCCGGTCCTGGCCTCCTTCAACAAGTATCTCCACCCATCCCAGTCTCGAGCCGACGTCATCCAGTTGAGCACACCAAGGCTTCGGGCGTCCTGGTCTACTCCATCTCTTCAGTGCGTAACTTATGTCACTATGCCTGCTTAAAGGTAGATTGCATACAATTCATGATTGTACCGTCTCCGGAATGGTCCTTCCTCACATATGGGGCCAACAATTCTCTTTAAGACTTTTCTCTCGAACGCAGTTAAGAGGTCGGAGTGTCTTTTGCTAAGCAAACAAGTCTTTAAGCAACTCACATATGTATGTGAGTACTGGCAGGACCATGGTCTTGTACAGCAGCAGTTTTGAAATTATTTTGAGATTTCTGGATTTGAAGAGCTTTGACAGACCATAGTAGGCTCTGTTGGAATTGAGCAGCCACCCGCGTATTTTTTCTTCTATATTGTTATCGGCTGCAACTATTGAACCAAATTTTGTGCCGCCTGTTCGATCTGGATGAAGGAATCGTGTACCGCTTGTTCGGTCCTTCCGATGATGTCAATGTCGTCTGCGTAAGCCAGTATCTGGTTGGACCTTTTGTCAGAAGACATTCATCTTGAAGGTGTATAAATGAAGCGGTTCTTAATATTACGATTCGTTAAATGGAACGTCTCGAAATGTCAAGTTGAACGTCTGGAAGACTGTTGAATCTCAACTCGAACCCCTTCGATGTTTGCTCGGGTAGAGACAGTGCTCATTGGACACATTGGACACATTGTCACATTTCCATTATCCTGATGTAAGGTATAAGAATTCGATCGACTGCAGGGGGCGATATTGAACTCGATAGTCACGCACAAAAAATCAAAAATTAGGCTTGCACACCAAAGCACATTGTTGAACAGACCAATCCATCTTAATAATTTATAATATAATTTATTTATAATTTTTAATTATACCAATTTTTACTTTCAAGGCTAAACAAAAAAGAAATGACAGGTATCATATTTTGTGAGTAAACAAATAAGTTTCCCTCACTTCGGAAGTATTAGTTGTAGGTCGAGGTGCAAAATGGACAGATAGAATTTTGGATAGAATTTTCTGTCAATTCTGTATTTGACCAACTTAAAAAAAAATGACACTCGTTCAGAGTACAGTGGAATAGCAGAAGTGTAAGACAAACTATTTCTGTTGATCAAAATTTTGAGTTCGATAAAATGTTTGTTTCAGATAATTCTGATTCTGAGCCATGAAATGAAAAAACCTTCATATCTTTTCTATGTATAAGAAAATATTTATAACGTGTACTAACTATAACTGAGGCCATCAGTGCAATAGTGGCGTAACCCACTTTTTTTAAAAAATGAGTTTTTCATGAAAATGGGTTTCTTAATATGTATAGCTATCTATTTCAATACAAAAATAGTTTTATGCAGCTATCTACACTAAAAACTAGATGGCACTCAAAAAGGTGTTATTGCATTTTATAATTTGATCATAGAAACTGTTTGCTTCGGTATAGATTGTGATTTTTTGCTTTGGTTTACATAATATGAGCAGTGAAAAAGTTCACATGGGATGAGTCTACTCTACAGCTTCAAGGGCACCTCAAGAAATTGGATCTTGCATTATTCATTATCTAAAGAACGTACATAGGATGGTCTAAAAAATTATTATCTATTCTGACCAATGTGGGGGCCAAAATAGCAATATAAAACTTTCCCTGTTGTGCCAATTTATGGTATCCCAACCCGATTTTATGGTTGCAGAAATAGACCATACATTTTTAGTTAGTGGCCATTCCTATTTGCCATGTGACCAATCCAATCCATCACTTTTTTATAATAATTTAAAAACGTCAACAGATGATCCAATTGAAATATTTGAGAAGTAAAATGATTAAAAAATAAGTAAAAATGTAAATATAATTTTTTGTTGTTAAAATATGAAAGAAATAAAAAAAAATAATATAATTATTAATTTGAAGTAACCTTTCTTTTTTCTTTAATTTTACAGAAAACCATGAATGCAATAGTGGCGTAACACACCTTTTTTCCAAAATAATTTTGAATTTAAAAAAAAAAGCTTGCCCTACAAAGTATGTCTTTTTTCAAACTCTTCCACGTTTTTAGATTTTTAGATTAAAGAAACCCTGTTTCTTAAATCTCTCGTAGCTCTAGAGTGAATTTTATGGGTTACGCCACTATTGCTCTCATGGCCTCAACTATAAGTTAAATCCAGAACCAACAAGAAAAAAATGTATTTAAAATTCAAAACCATCAAACAATTGGGGAGTTTTCTCGATTTTCTTAAACTATTAAATCAGACGTGTTGTACAACATTTTGTTTATTCCTGCTGACTTTTATTACTTTTTTTTAAAAAAGAATTCATCATATAAATGTTTCTCACAGGAGGTGTATAATATGTAGTATCACCGTCACGAAAGGAAATTTCAAATCATTTTACGATCAGAAATATGGGCCAAGAAAACTTACTTACGCACGTTTTGCCTGGATCACCAAAAGAGTTTATGGTAAATATACATCAGTCATGATAGGCCATAGCTTTTTTAGTATACGTTCTTGAACGTTTCATCTTATGATGTAAACATCAGGTGTTGAATTTTTATCTCATTTACAATTTTGTTAAAAATGTATTTTTAACTTATACTGAATAAGATTGTTGATATTGTTCTGGATCCAATATATATGCGCTACCGGTCAAATTTATGGTGATTAAGTTTAGCACATCTGCAGACGATTTGTTTGAAGATTTTTTTGTTTTATTGTTTGTATTATAAAAAGTTAAATCTTTTGAAACATTATTGACAGACATTTGCTAATGATTTTTTAGTTTTTTTAATATTCTGGGAAACTGATTTAAAGTGTTAATGAGTCTTTTTTTAATCTTAATTCTTAAAAAAAAATAGAATAGAATTTTAAAACATTACTACTCCTTTTTGACTACAATCGAAAGTGACAGCGTTATTTTTTTCTACATTTATACCCTCATTATTGAATGTTGGCATTTAAAGAAATGGGGTTTTGAACTTTTATCACAAAATAATAATATAAAAAATATTCACCGAATTCCTTCAACCCTTTTTCGTTCGTTTTGATAGCTGAAAGAATATATTGAGTTTTGAATAAATAAATTGCTTTCTAGTGTACCGTTGATTGAGGATATCCACAACGTTTTGTACATTGTTATATTTTAAAATCCAAAGGGTTTCAAACCTCAAACTTCTCAAAAATAATAATAATAGGCCCTAGTAAGGCAATACGAATTGGATTTTTCTTCCTTAACAAGTTTGTTTAGATCAAGTTTTTTTCTTTATAATTATTTTGATTGAATATAACCGCAATTTTTTAGATTGATGTGGTGATAACTATAACTAATGTTTTATGGGAGATAACTATAATTTTAGGTCAAAAAATGAAACTTCTTAAGATGTACGGTGTTTTTTCGGAGGCATAGAACTTTGAAATTGAATAAAACAAAATTGACATGAAATTGACTTCATTCAAAGGATAATCTTTTGGCATGGTTGGCTCGGACGCAATTTAATCTGGAGTTCCAATTTTCGATCACTTTTTTCAACATTAATATCGGCAGTAACGATGCGAATATTGTTCTCCAAGTGGTCAATCGTTTTGGTCTAATCGGCGTAGACGAGAGACTTCACATATCCCCAAAGAAAATAGTCTTGCGGCATTAAATCGCACGACCATGGAGGCCAATTCACGGATCCAAAACGTAAAACTATGCGGTTACCAAACTTTTCATTCGATTCACGAGTTATAGGACATGTTGCACCGTTGAAACCACAGCTCCTGCACATCATGGTTATTCAGAATGTAACCGTGCCTCAACATTCACTTCAATTCAAATATGACAGTTTTGTTTATTGACGAAGTTATATAAACTTCATCGTTTAACAAAAATCTTGTATGAACATCGGGATCGAGATAAATTTGCAAGATTTGGAAGCGTTGCGTTGTTCAAGCGTCACTCTATTCATGTGAAAATGCCAAACCAAATTAATCACAAATCACTTATAAGCTGTTAAAAGGACGCAAGTGTTGTCACTTTAAAGTTTTTAATCTCCGAAAAACACGCTTTAGAATTCAAGCAATTTGTATCAGATTCTTTTTATGACCTTATAAAGAAATTATGAAAATTGTATATTTTGTTTTTTTTTTTACAAATTTAAAAAAAAATTAATACGCAAGTTATTAAATTTGTTTTCTTTGATAAAAAATCTCCTTCCTTAAAAAAGTCTCTTAAGTTTTTTTTTTTTATATTTGAAACTAGTACAAATACCCAAAAAATAGATTAATTTAGTAGCGTTTATTTAGTAGCGTTTATATTCTATATCCTTAAATGTTTCAGCAATGTTCAAAAGGTTTTAAATGTAAATTTGATTTGTCTGCCCCGCTCTCAGGTTCCAATTAATTGTCTTACTACCTACACTCATGTACACTCATGTATAAAAAAAAAACCAAAACACATTGCCTCAATAACTTAAAACGCCTTTGTAATTAAATTGCATTTTTGCATTTTTTAACACAATTAAAATAAAATTGGAAACAGAACATACATATGCATATATATAGTAAATAAATCTTCAATACAAAAAACAGAAGTCTTGGAAACCTTACCCTTTTGGTTAACGCCTAAGAATACTTATTTTAAACTTTTTAGTAAAATCCAACTTAAAAAATGTCAAAAGTTTCCTGATTAACTGCAGTTTCACTTCAAGTTTAAAATCCGATTATATTTAATGGTTAAAAAAAGGCTTTCCCAATTTATATAAACTGACAAAGTTTTCAGTCAAGGCTAAACCAACCACTTTTTATTTATTTGAAAAAGTACCTACAACTTATATCTATTTATGGGACATACATACACATATACATATCTATAGATGTAGTTGAAAAAAAACTCTTTTCGTCATATAACTATTTTGAGTTTTTTTTTCTATCCTTTTCATCAATTATTGTTTTCTCTTAAAAAAATAATAAAAACTTTTCACTTCTAACCAAAAACTAAAATCAAATTATTTGAAACAGAAAAAAAAAACGAAAATACAAACTCTCTCATCAATCAACTTCAGCATTCAAATAATTTATGCGAAATCTAACTTTAGATGACGACAGAGCAGAGCTGCTGCTTTCAACCATAAATTTTGTTCCCTATAGACGTTTACCCCCAACTTGTTTACATTATCTAACAGAATAAAAATATAAGAAAAAAAAAATAAAAAGATTTAAAGGAAACCCGCGTTTGATAAAAAGAAAAGAGAAAACAAAAATACAACAACAACAAAAAAAATAAACAAACTATCCTAACGCTATATCCAAAACGTGACAAGTGAAATTACTCTTTGACGTCAGCTGGAGATATACCTTCCACGTTAATCTTCCTCGCATCAGAATCAGCATTTCAGCATCTATTGCTTAAAGGTTAGCAGCTATGGGTATATGCGATGAACTTTTTTTTTTCTCAAAAACCACTCAATCAAATTGATTCCTTCCCTTGTCATGATGGTGGTCGTGGTCATCAAAGGCGTCATCAACAAAAACAAATCACTTCATGGCAATAGAGAGTCTATTTTAATATGAGAAAAATGCCGCGCAGCTCTGCTCCGGAATGTGACGTCAGCGTAACGTGCCTCTTACACAATATTTTGCCTAGCATCACAGATTTTCTGATGGTGTTTCATTCACTTCACGTTTTTTTTTTTTTTTTTCAAATATTCCTTGAGGTGCGTGTTTTTGTTTAGTCTCTAAGTACTACGGCAAGTATTGGTTTCGTATACTTAAAATTTTTTTCTTCTAGTTTCTTTCAAAAACGGCTTAATTTTCGTATCAGGAATATATTAAGCAGTTCAAAAGAATAGGTCTTTAGGTTTTGTTTGAAAAAATTCGTGTATCCACTATAAGTATCATCGCTTTTGAGACAGCCCGATCTGTTCAATTTGGAAAAAAAAAACTTTTTATTAATTACATTAAGTATTGTTCGGGTGAAATGAAACATTCACTCTTATTTCAAGTCTGCGATATGGGCTTATCAGCCCGCTTGGTTTAGGGCATTTAGAAATTTTACAAAAATTGTTTTGTTTCTTTTTATCAAAAACTAAAATTTATTATTTGTTTCTATGGATTGATTTTTAATTACACCCTGTTTGATAGTTTTCTATAGATTTTAATAAACAACACTAGCTTACAAAATTTTGGGTTATTTTCGATTTCAGCGACCGCAAATTAGTAAAAAAAAGGTTTTTTTTTTAGGTAGCATCGGTGACCCAAAATTTTGTAAACTAGTGTAATGAGATACCAAACATGGACACTTTATACAGAGCGGAAGTGAAGCTTTGCCAACAATATCTCGTATAGGAGGAAATATCAATAATAGGGAATAATACCATCTGTCACTTGTTTGACAGCAATTTTACTTTTCTCGTTTTATTTTTTCTTTCTCATAGAGAAATTTTTAAATTTATAAGGCTTTTTTATAATCGTTATATTTATGTATACATATGTTATATTTTTTTTTTAATACATTTCTGTTTTAAAATCTCTTGGAAGTCGCCAAAAACTGTTAATCAAAAAATCTGTTTATAAGTTTAAAAGTAAGTCAAAGGAAATGATAGAATTGAAAAATAAAAGGAGTATTCATCCTCAGTAAAACATTTTTCAAAATTTCATTTCTTTTCTGTTCATATTTATACACACGGTTGCGTTGAACTGCTTAACCCATTTTCTATCGCAGAACCACATCATGAGCGAGTTCGTGCGATCTGCATTTGCTAATTTTATAGCATCTCAAAAAAAAAAAAATACAACCCAGAATATTATTATCTATAACTGAATTTTCTTTTGAATGAAAAACATAAAAAGATAAATCTTGAAAACATTCATCAGTATATTCATTAAAATTTATTTTCATCAGCCTATTATCGTTTTTCGATGCTTCAATATCTTTTCTTTTGCCATAGATACTAATTCTCATTATATACCCTATTTCCTTCAAAAGCGTCCCACTGGGATGTATTTTTAAAAAGCGAAGCAATTTGTGGCTTTTTGATTTGTTATTATTTGTTGTGCTGTTTTTATCGTTATGCGTGCTGTGTTTAGATTAGATTTTCTAACTAAATAAAAATCTATGTACGTAGTATAGGTAGTATAAAAAATGATATTGGATTGATGTTAAATCGAATTATGTCCACTTTGTTGTATTTTTTTTTTCTCATCAGAAATAAGTTGATTTATATAATGTTGAAAGAGGGAAGTTCCTGTTTGTGTATATAGGGATGTCTATGTTCTTGGTTATTTGATTTATATTAAATGGACGTCGACTTTTATAAAATAATTGAAATGTTTTTTTTTTTAATATGCATTTCCAAGTACGCAATGTTTTGATTTATGTTCATGTATTTGAGAATGCATTTAAGGTCGAACTGTTTGTGAGAATGATATCTTTGATTGCCCAGTGGCGGATTTACAAATTTTCAAGGTATAGGCTATATAGTTTTTGCCGCCCTTTCCTCTACAATTGTAACATCATACATTATTTTTACAATGCAACAATTGGGTTGAAATTGCACGTAAAATAATTTTTCGCTATATTTTTGAACTAAACGAAGCTCAATCGTGGTATGTCCGGGGTAATATATACTTTTTTTTTTTTTAATTCATTTTTATTTTCTGTTCATCTTAAAACTATGTTAAAACTAGACAAAAATTCTTAAAAACTAGTTTAATTATCATATAACTTAAACTTAACTTACTGGCCCTAGGCGGGCACTCTAAATTAATCCATTATTCTTAATTCTATGATGCCTTTCGGCCTACGAACTAACTTATAACTAGAGATCTTTGAAATTCACAAAAAACTTGGTTTCAGAACCTTTTTTTTTAGATTTTTATTTAAAACTTATAATTAAATTATTCTAAATAAAACTACTTAAGACTAATATTAAACTACTTACAACTGCTTAAAAATACCTACAATAACTTAAGACTACCTAAAAATACTTTTTTTTTTTTTATACATAATATGTTTATGTATTTTTTTTTTGGTGCCACCCAACTGTCCCTACTTAAATCTAATCTAAACCTATGTAAGCCGGCCATGGCCAACCATCATTATCTATTTATTAGCTATCAGAATCCAATTTCAACCACCAAAACTGGTTCTCCTGCTTCACCCTATCTCTTCGGTCCCGATCGGACACAGTCCTACTGAACCGAAGGCGCTCAGCTCCGTCTTGTGCAAGCACGTCTCGACCGTAAAGGAGTCGCCTATCCACAGTTCTCCGGCTGACGTGGTAGATAGGCGGAACTGCTTCTCTATCCTGTATCAGCCCTCGACTGTCTAGGTAAACGAATGCATCTGGCGGAATAAAGCCGCTTAAACGCACATTGTCGTAGGATTGATCATTGGGGTCCAAAAATTAAGCTGTTGGTCGAGGACATAGCTCTTGCAATGTGACCTCGAATCAACTTTATTATGAAATTATCTATCCTGTTCATGTTGGCTCCGTTGTATAGAGCCTGGTTGGAATAATAATGTTTGTACTCCGACTCTGGTGTTCTGTGAAATCCAAGGCAGTGTCTCAGACACTGCCTCTCAAACACCCGAATCTTTTCCATTTGAGATGGGGCAACGTTAAACCAAACCGGGCACCCATAGGCAATCATCGGCTAGATGAGGGCCATGTAGCAAATCACCTTCACCCTACTGTCAAGCCGGCTGCTAAAAAACAGCCGTTTCGTCAGGGCAAAGGCTCCCCCGGCTCTGGTCAGCGCAGCATTTACATGTCTGTCGAAATATAAATACTGATCCAACCAGATGCCAATGTAATTTACTACACTTTTATTCGCCAGTGGTTGTCGGTTTGGCCCCACGATCACTAGATTCTTCCAGTTCTTTCTCGTATCCCTTGAGGCTCCATGCAATGGAGTCCTAAACACAATAGTTTCCGATTTCTGGAAGTTGATTTTCAACTTCCAGTCATCGCAATATCGCTGAATCTTCTCGAAATCACGCTGCAAGAGAATTCAAATGACCTCAACTTTTGGGGCCGTTCTGTACGCGATTAGGTCATCGGCGTACGCAATTGCCTGAGTTAGGCTACCTATCAGATCGCTGGTGTAAATGCTGAAGAGGATCGGTGAGTTAACCGCTCCCTGCTGAAGACCATTTTTTATTTCGAAGACTGTGGCAGAAGTTACATTGCCACTTTTGACAACAAACTTTCTGCCATTTAACATGTCATAGAGTATATACAACAGTTGTTTACTTATGCCAAGTCTGGACAGCTTCAGATACAGGCCTTCTAACCATACGGTGTCGAAGGCTTTCTCCAAATCAACCAGGCAGGCGTCCGTACACTGTCTCTTAGATTTGTTCCATTGGATATCAGAAACGAGCTTAGACGCGGCATGAATGGTGTCATGTCCTGCCTTAAACCTGAACTGATTATCTGGTATGATATTATTGTCCTCAGCCCACTTGGACAGAGCTCTATTGACAACTTTCTCGAATACCTTGCTGATACTCGGAAGAAGACTTATCGACCGGAGATTTGCCGGATTGGAGGCTTCCTTTCCCTTTTTCGGGAGAGGATGTACCACAGCTGTCTTCCAGCGCACTGAATAATATGCATTATTCAGTGCGTTGTTGAACAGTGTGGTGAAAATGTCGATGGCTTCCGGAGGTAAATGTCGTAACACAATGTTGGATATACCATCGACGCCCGCTGACTTCTTTTTCTTTATCGATTCGAAAATGAGCTGTAACTCTACCTTCGATATTAATAGGGAATTTGACCCATTTAGCTCGGCGACTGTGGCATTTGCCAGATTATCTTCATTGAATCCGGTGAAACCGAGATTCTCCGATCGCCATTGCGTTATTTCGTTCCGAAGGTAGAAGTGGTTAAGCAGGGCTCTGTTTTCCAGGTCGTGGTTCGGGCGAATGCTAGCATTCACCTTATATACTTGCTGGAACGCAGCCCCCACCGCCTCAACTTTTTCTCTCGGATCTTCAATAACAAAGAAATCATCGTCCAAGACGGCTTCCTCCGGATCTATGCCTGCTGTCAGAAGTACGTCTCTGTTGTCTGTCGTAATGTATACTATTTACGCAATAATGAAACGTGAATAAATAATCTTTATTGCGCTTACAAACCGTTAAAAATAATCGACTCAGTCTACTATGAACTATGAAAACCCACGTGAAAACTTTAACTTCACTTAGGATACAAAAATTCCCATGAAAATCATCATAATTATATAACTTTTAAAAATTCTGGTGAAATTTCTCTAATTGCTTAAATTACTAAAATTCACGTGGTAGTTCAAATTTAATTGAAAATTTTGAAAATTCACGCGACATTTTAAATTTACTGAATCATGAATTAAAAAATATTTTATTTCAAAAAATATTTAATTTTGTTAAAAAAAAATTTTTTAGCAGTAAGGTTAAAAGCAAACAAATTATTTATGTATTTATTTATTTATTTATTACAATTACAATGTGAAATTGTAATGATAATTCTAGAGGAAAGCGTTAACAGTAAAGCCATCAGCCTTAACAACAACAACAACAAACAAATTTTTTGCATAAACTACCTATTTTTAGAGATTTTACATCAATTTTTATCCTTTTAATTTTTCAAATGGTCATTTCTTGAGATTTGAAAAATTTAAAGAATAGCATGTACCTTCTTATCAAAAAGAAATAAAAAAAAGATACCTATCTTAGAAATATGACTGCCTGTATTTTATTCACAAAAAAAAAAATACAAAAGTATGGTACTTGCAAGACAAAAAAGTATAATTGTATCCGTAAAACATTAAAATTTGCACAATTTCGCACAAATTGAAAATCAGATATACGAAATTATTTGAAAATAGAAAATAATATAGCTATACCTATACATATGTATATGTATCTACACTTCTACATATATCAAAAAATCTACCTATGTAAAAAAAACCTTTAAATAAATCCTCAGCCCAAAGAATTCTTTTAATTTTTCCCCTTGTTGTTCAAAAAAATTCACCAAATTTGCCGCCCCTTACAAAACTGCCGCCCTAGGCTCGAGCCTACTCAGCCTGCTGGTAAATCCGCCACTGTGATTGCCCCTGCTTCAATTAAAAGCGACTAGATTGTCTGAAGGATTTATGACCATAATATGTTCAATTTATAAGTTTGTTTATTTACTATACACTATAAACAAAAAACTGAAATTCTGACAGCTAATTTCTTAAGAGAAGTACTAAGCCACCCTATAGTACCCAGTCTAGCTAGACCAGCTCTAGTACTCGGTTCTAAGGAAAAGTTAGTACATGAACATTTCTTCAAATTTCTAGTACCGGAGCTAAGTTCACGAAAACTTTAAATCTTGCTTTGCAACTGGAGTTTTGGAATGCTGCAATCCAAAGAATGCAGTCAAAGTGCAATCATTGACAGTGGGCACTATTATCAGTGTGGTCAATTCTGGAGTGCAAACTTTGTCAAGTCAGGTTTGGCTTCAGAATAAATTTGCTTCTTCTTAAAATGTTTTTGTCCCTGGCGATGGAAATGAAGACCTGTGCAGATCTTCAGGATTATCCTATCCAATATTTGAATTTTTTTCATAGCTGTTTTGGAGATGGAGAACCAAACTGGGAAGATGTAGCTGGTGGCTGGTTTTAGGAGTTGCTTCTAAATAGATTAGAACTTTCGTCTGAATCGTCATGGTATGGCGCAAACTTATGGGTTATGGCAGTTTGAATTGCCATATATGCACTCAATGACAATTAACAACCTCTACTAGGCCCTTTCAAAAGAATCTAGTTTTTATTTTATATCGATGGAAATTTCACTAGGACGTCTTGTTTTTATGATCAACAAAAACATTCACCCAAATGGAAGGAGTAAAATCGTTTTTTTGAATATATTTTGCAATGTTTGTATAGAATTATATTTAGAAAAAAAAATTAACAAGTGATTATTTCTTTGATGCATCATTGATCATCGGGTCAAAAAACACAACACTACATTTATACATAATATATGTAAGCAATGAATATAATATATGAGTATTTTCATAGTTTCCAAAAATAAAACCCATATGCTAGATAAAATTCTAAAATAAAAACATATGTGAAGGTCATTTGCAATATTGTCATTTCCGACAAAATCCATTAACGTCGAAGGCAATTTGATGGAAACCAAATTTGATGGAAATTTGAGGACTTACATATTGTATGGACAAGCAGGGCCGTCGAGAGAAATCTCAGGCCCGTGACGGAATAATCCTTCATAAAA
Organism: Syrphus vitripennis; assembly: GCA_958431115.1. Classification (NCBI taxonomy): domain Eukaryota; kingdom Metazoa; phylum Arthropoda; class Insecta; order Diptera; family Syrphidae; genus Syrphus; species Syrphus vitripennis. The sequence continues at coordinate 75,580,666 of OY288109.1, read as the reverse complement.
AAGACCGAAAGTGTATAAAGGGTTTTGTCTGTCAACATGCTTGCAGTTAGGCTGTAAAGCTTTCATCATCATTTTGATTTTGAAAGTTTTGAATGAAACAACCAAACTCGGGTGAGCTGCATCAGTCAAGCACTACAATCAGTGTGCTATTCCCAAGGGCATATTTCAAAATAAAACAGATTTTTAAAGCTGTATACCTGGACGCTGAATAAACTTTTGGCACTAATAACAGTAAAACACGCGGCGCAATATCAATATTTAGGAAAATTGTTTTCATATTCTGGGAGAACATTTCATTCAGCAAACTCAATGGTGAAAGTTCTGCTTTGAAATTGAATGCATGGATATATATCATCCATTCATCCAACTCTTTAGATACATGTGATTTGTACCTTTCGATAATGCTGGAAGCGGCACATCGAATCTCAGTTTTATCCATACTGCTGAAAAGTGCCATTAAAAAGAAACAGTAGCATTCAAAACTTTTGATGACATTTAAAGGTCTTTCTTTTGGAATGTATTCCTTCGTATATATTTTAATATTTTTAACGCTTTGGCTTTCTCAAAAATTTCATTCTAATTGTCTTGTTTGCTTAAGCTTAAGTCTCATTTAATTGCTCAAGATATTATAGATGGACCTCAAATTGGAGATCAATTCGTCAAATTTCAAAACGCTTTCTACTATCTTCAGCAGTTAAAGTTGAGATAATTTGCAAAAGCTTTAACTGCCTCAGATCTAGCCGACCATCTTGTATCTGATAGCTTGTTGAAGGATAATGTCATATTCTACTTAAGAATTTCCAAATGTTGGGCAATGCTACTCGTACTAAAAAAAACTTGAAAAACTTTTGGAAAAAATTGTGATTGCAGCAGTTCAACATCCTGCCGTGCCTACACCACATTATTATATGGCTTTGTGCCATATTGTATACTTTTCAGATCTCCAAATAAAATAATTTTGTTTTATTTGCCAGAATAGTTTGATTTTTTTTTTCTTTTTTTAAGAGAAAAATTATGTCAGTCTTAATCCGCAAGTGTGAGTATTTTTTCCAATTTTTGAAGCTTACTTTTTTTGTTCTCGTTCGAAATATTTGTAAATGTTCATTGTTGGTGTTTAAACTAAATTTTGTTTACAGAGAGAAAATTCAAGCTTTCGAAATCAGCCTCCTGTCGAAAAATTGTACTCACTTATTTTTTTTAAATCTGTGCATGATTACGGAACTAGGTCCTGGTGTTTATAATTAGTTTTATAAATTCATACTAACAAGGAATTTGTTGGTCAAGAGTCGTTTCAATGTTGCATTGCATATTTCATATCTAATTTAAATCTACAAGGAATTTTCCAGGATATTCGTTTCTGATTCAAGTTTCTGCACAGGTAACAATTGTATAATACTCTTTCTAATATTGGCATAAATCTCAAAGGCAACATTAATTTAATTCCCATTTATTTAAAGGATCTTATCTAAAATGTGACCTTTTGAAAATTTTTGGATGAGAACATTTCTTCTTAAAGAAGTAAAAACACATGCTGCAACCCTAACTGCAGTGACATTAAATTTTCTTAAAGTGATTTCGTATAAGAATTTATTTTTTTAAAGGAATTGCTTTCTAACAGGAATTGCTTGCAAGATCCTAGAGGAAAAATTAATACAAAAAAACACATCTGCGTTCATATTTTATTTATATGCTGCAATTGCCAATGCAAATTTTATTCATTCGTTTCTTTTTTCTTTCAGGTACGATGACCTCACAGAAATGGGAAAAACTGTCACCAAGTGAATTCCAGCACCTACAGGAGCTTGCGTCATGTGAGTATTAATTTTTTGTTGTAGCTTAGAATAATTTAAGAAGACCTACGACACGACACGAGTACGAGTACGATGAGGCAAACAAATAGAAATATGGGGATGCTTTTGGCATCTATTAGCATCAGATGGAATATTTAATTTTGAATTACTTCCTCTTTTAAACTGGGCTGAATTGTTTTTTTTTTTCTTCATGATTTTATAGTGTATATTTAATATCTTCTACATATGTATGTATATTTGAATCTTGACGTAGCTCATCGTGTTCGTTGAGTATCAGCCATCAGCGTGAATCATTCTTCCTCTTTCGAGTGATTGCATTTGCTTCCAAATATTATAGTATGTTTCGAAATTTATTGATTTTCACGGTTCTTATTCGACTTTATTATTTTTTTTTTTTCAACGAAATTTCAGAATAGAAAAAAACATCTGGTGTATTGAAATTGAAAGCACTTAGGAAGAAAAAGTCTCAACTGTTTTTCTTCTTGTGTTTCTATTTTTTGTGTCTTCATTTTCTTTGAGTGATTTGCGTTATATAGTCTTTTAAGTTCACAGTTAAATTTGTCAAACATTTTATGTCAATATTGAATTTAATTTCGAGTGGAAATTTGTGTACAAATTGTATAGGTAGGTACTTGAATAAATAATTGAATTTTAAGTGTTTGTGGTAGCTTTAGCAGAATGATATACAACACAACAAAAAAAAAAAAAAACACATTTAAAATTGAAGTCTCTTCGCACACTTCGATTTTTTAGAAGTAAAAATTACAACGAAAATTCTCCTGAATTCAATCGAATAATGTTCTTTTAGCAAAAATGTAAATAAAATAATATTTTGGAAAAACACTTAAACAGAGACACTTTTTGAGAAATGCCATATTTCATAAAAACAAAAACAGACCATAAGTACCTCAGCATCGGCATCTAGTTTTTTACTGCCATCCGAACAAGCATTTGTCCTCTTTTCTTCAAGTTTTTCTCATTTAATACTGGGAAACACAAACTTGTTAAGTCACAAAGATCCACAATATACCAAATTTTTCGCAAGACCAAAAATTACCGCAAGAAATACTAAAATGTCCCAAAGTGTTCTTAATACTTGTTCATTTGTAATACCTATTACTTCCTCCTTCAATAACACATCTGCTGTCATTTTGCTGTTAATTCGACGCTGCCTGATAGTTTTACACTATAGAACATAAATTATTTTATGGGAGAAGTCTTCTTTCGCACTCGTGCATATTCAAGAGTCCTGAAGGACCTCGATTATATCCGAATCATATTCCCCTATTTTTCTGAAGATTTTTCTCTGACGCTGGCAAAGCCACGGTGTAAGCTTTTTGCCAGCTCTACCAACTTAAAATAACGAAATGTATGTACATATGACCCTGTACTAAGTCTTCTAACTGTCCAATTTATTCCAGTAGTAGAAATATAAAGTTGTCATAAACTATTTTTTGACGACTTCGTTATTTAAATAAAAAAAACCCAACTTTAGGCATATGTTGAAATAATTATGGTCATTTAAATATTGAATTTTGTTTCAATATTTTTATATATTTTTAATAGAAATAATAACAAAGTTGTAATACTTTCAATGATGAAAAAAACTGAAAGCTAAAATCTTGTAGTAATCAAATTTGTTCACAACTTCTGTGATGTACGTAAAAAGAAACATTCTCTTCAATTTACATACATATATGTTTGTTTCAACATATTGTCTTAACAGTCAACCGGAAAAAGAAAGTTGTTAATTTTCTTTTTAGAAAATCACACAACTACTCACTACTGCATATATACCGTTAAAACATTTTTGACATTTGACTTTGAACAACTTTTATTTAATGCAAGCAAATATTTTTGCAATTAAACATTTTTAGTTGCATTTTTCGCATAAATACCTAATTCAAATTTAATAAATGATACCCCTAGGATTTTTTATCTCATTAACCTGAACTTTAATTATAAATTTTTTATTACAGATACATTTAAAGTGAATTTATCCTACTTTTATTCTTCAAAGGCTTACCGACAAAGAATTTGAATAGCTTGAGCTATTGTTCTGCATAAACACAATTTATATTCTATATTTATTTTTTATTATTTGCTTATACTGAAGGGGTATCAATTTAACCTCTAACCATGTTAAAATTCAATTCATTGTTTTTTTTTATATTAGGGGAGAAGGAGCAGTTTTGGATGATTATACTAAGAAAAATATTTTATTCTCGTTGTTCAAAAAAATGTCCACTTTGTTGTTCTAAAGGGTTCGCCATCTAACGTTTTTTTTTTCAACTAGTGCTTATTTCGTGAATGGTAACACTTAGCTCATGTCTGAATTGTCAGATAATTAGTTTTATCCTTCCGCTGAACGAATATGGTTGTGTAACGTGCGTTTTTGCTTCGCTAAGTGTGCCTGCGATCGACTTAGAGAAGATCATCTTTGCAGATGAAGTTCATGATCTTGACGGGTATGTAAACAAGCAAAATTGTCTCATTTTGGGCACCGAAAACCCGCACGCATACATTGAAAAGCCGATACACCCAAAACGAGTCAATGTTTGGCGTGGATTTTGGTCCAGAGGCATAGCCGTTACAGTCAATGGCGATCGTTGTCAAGCCATGTTGAACGAATTTTTGTTCACAAAAATTGAAGAGGAGGATATTGGCAACAGGACGGCGCTACGTGCCACACAGCCGAAGCTTATACTCTCGATGGTTTGCGCATTTTTTTATAGCATTTTCAAAAAAAGAAATGTATTTGGCGGACCCGTTATATTTTTTTTTCCTTTTTTGACAGAATTTCTTTTGAAGAAATATTTTTCCCATAAATTCCTTAGATCAATTTTTCGCATGCATTTTTGTAGTATTAAAGGGAATTTTTGTTTGCAAATTGTTTGGGACCCAAAAAATAATCTTAATCAAAAATAAAAACTTTTATAATGGCGCCTGTCTCTGGCGACTGAACATACCCTGTGGAGCAATGGAGTTAAATGACGGCAGCAGTGTCCCCAAAAACTTACTTAACGGTACAAAAAAGAAACGGACACTGTAGGTGCCACGCTAACAACAAGTATGTACGTACTTTTATATGGTCGTATATCAATTTGAAATCATCGAGTTACTTTGATTTTTAAGTGATCAGGACCATTTTTTATAAAAAAAAGTTATTGCCCACCTTTACCCTATCTCAAAATACATTAACGCTTTACTTGTAGTGTATATTTAGATCGATTTCACTTATAATTATGTACATATATTGGTTTAAAAATATACGTGCCAATATATTCCTAATTATAGGCATCCCTAGACACTTTTTCGAAACAAACCAAAATCGGTTTATTTTTAATCCCTTATCCTTGTAGTCTACTCAATGTATATTACTGTCGAGCATAATATATACATACATAATATGCTTTCTCAATGCCAATGTCGTAATATTTCTTCGATCCCTCGCACTTACTGCATGGACATGGACAATGCCCCATTCAAAGCTTTACCTCCATTCATGACTACCACAACTATAATTAATACTACAATAGAGTATATGTATATAGCACAGAAACAGCTATGCCACCCTAGAAATCGAGGTTAAACACGTTTGTGCAATAATTATGCAATAAATTATAGCGTTCTTCTAAAGTATATTTGTTCAGTAAAAATTATATGAGAGAAGAACCCTGTTTAATTGACCGTCTTGAGGGAGTTTAGTGTTCTATATCTATACTTGCCAGGGAACGGATGTGAAAGTTATTTTTACTTCTTGTTTGTGGATTATGGTATCCTTGTTTGTTCATGATAGGGATAGCTATTTTATAGATTTTGAATGGAATATGATTTATGATCATCCAGTGGGGCATTTAAATTACTTAATTATTTGCCACCCTGTATGTATTATTTAAATCCAGCCCAAACTACTTACAGTATTTGTATTCTATTGGTTTTAAAGTTGCAACCCAATCTTTCAAAAAATTAGAATTTCTAAGAACTTGAAAAAAGGAGACCAGAAATACAAGAAAGATATACAAAAAGATGTAGGTGTGGTTATATAGACAATCTGATTGATCTTATTGTTTTATTTTCAGAGGATCTATGATCTATGTGGATCATTAGCGATAATAAATAAAATGCACGGCTGGATCGCATAAACCTATGTTAATGTATTTGAGCTCAAAACTAAAAATAAAAATAAAAAATTTTGAAAAAAAAAATTCAAAACACATTTTTCCAAAAAATTATTTTGTATTAATAATACCTAATACAAAATATGTATACCTACGTATTCAAAAAAAATTTTGCCAGTTTTCAAAATATTGAGTTTTCAAAAACTCAATATCATAAAATAAAATAAAATGTTATAAAATAAAATAAAATAAAATAAAATAAAATAAAATAAAATAAAATAAAATAAAATAAAATAAAATAAAATAAAATAAAATAAAATAAAATAAAATAAAATAAAATAAAATAAAATAAAATAAAATAAAATAAAATAAAATAAAATAAAATAAAATAAAATAAAATAAAATAAAATAAAATAAAATAAAATAAAATAAAATAAAATAAAATAAAATAAAATAAAATAAAATAAAATAAAATAAAATAAAATAAAATAAAATAAAATAAAATAAAATAAAATAAAATAAAATAAAATAAAATAAAATAAAATAAAATAAATTAAAATAAAATAAAATAAAATAAAATGTTATAAAATAAAATAAAATAAAATAAAATAAAATAAAATAAAATAAAATAAAATAAAATAAAATAAAATAAAATAAAATAAAATAAAATAAAATAAAATAAAATAAAATAAAATAAAATAAAATAAAATAAAATAAAATAAAATAAAATAAAATAAAATAAAATAAAATAAAATAAAATAAAATAAAATAAAATAAAATAAAATAAAATAAAATAAAATAAAATAAAATAAAATAAAATAAAATAAAATAAAATAAAATAAAATAAAATAAAATAAAATAAAATAAAATAAAATAAAATAAAATAATATTTTCAGTTTCATTGATAACTTCTGAAAACTGACCTGTCAATATTTTTGCCTTGGCCTGCCCGCAGCCCATGGGTTCTACCTGTTATGGTGACAATAAGGACAATAAAACCGCATTTCTTTTAAATGAAAAAAAAAAGAAAATTGCAACGCAACATAAATAAAAGGCATTGCAGTTTTGATCAGTAATTATTTCCAATTTGAATATTAACTCATTAACACGTAACGATGTCAAGCTCATACACCCGAGAAGAATTAACGGACATGCATTTCTGCTACGGTTTAGCTAATGGTCGAAGTCGTGAAGCAGAAAGACTGTACGCTGAAAGATATCCCAATAGGAGGTGTCCCCCATCATAGCACGTTTTCAAGAATCCACCGACATCTACGAGATCATGGGGTGCTGGAGCATCGAAGAAGCTTATAGTCCACCCTAACAGGTAGAACCCAAGGGCCATGACAGGTCAGTTTTCAGAAGTTATCAATGAAAATAATATTAATCAAGGGTTATTCCAATACTATTTAATTTTATTACGTTTTCATAAAACTCCAATTCAAAAAAAGTAAAAAAACTAAGATTAATGCTTCATAAATTGCTTCGTTAAAATAAAAATAAATGTTTTTCTTAGAAAAATGTGGTTTTGGTTTTTTTTAATTTCTTGAGAACGACATAAAATTTTTGCATCCGGTTTTCTTATTTTGACTTAAAATTAATAACAGCATTGAATTTTGAAATTAAAATTAGCACTTAATTACGTAAAATTTTAAAAAAAATTAATTTGAATTTTTTTTCAAAATTTTGATTTTGAAATTTAATATTTCAAAAACTATTTCTTAGAATAGATTTATTTAAAAACAGAATGAAAGAAAAACTATTGGCTTTTCAAAAACGTATCGCACAGCATTGTGAATGAAGCCGTTGATTTCAAATAATTTTTTTCCCATTTTAAGTCAGTTTTTTCGAAAATTGCCCCTCCCGGCTAAACGGAGGGGAATAGACGATTTTTTTCTTGTCTCAACGCAACCTACACGCCCTAGCATTTTGTCGCATTGCTCATGACTCACCCTGTATATAAATTATGTTTGTGAACAAATGTTTCAAAGTTTTAACTTTTAATCGCCGGAGTATAAGATAAAGATCATGTATCTCATTTATGCGATTTACTTAACTTTACATTTCAAATGATTCTCTCCCAAAATTCAAATATTAATCCGGACATCCTTAAGCTATAATAATCCAATTATGTAGATTCATATACATAATATGTTACGTTCACAGAGGCGTTAACATATTAAACTGTTAAATTTAGCTTCTAGCCAAGAGTATAGATATAGATACATATCCATATTGCTTCTCCATTCAAGCTATTTAATTTGTTTTGTATTCAGTTGGGATTCATTCATCCATTAGCTAATTATTTCCCTTCCACTGGATTGGATAGGGTTGTAATTTATTATCATGTCACCATCATACAAATACATACATTACCACCTACAGCAGCAAACCTATATGTACATACATATACAACATTAATACATCACTCTATAATATATATTTCTATATTTGTCATTTCAGACTCAACGCGAAAGTTGCAGGATGTGCTCCAGGACTTTTGTTCCCCACAAGCACCAGCAAAATTCGTTCCTGATGGCGTAAGTTTAAAAAAAAAATTAAATTGTTCAAGATGCAACTTTTGAATTTTATCCTGATGAAGTTTAACTCACCATAAACTTTCTATCATCTTGTGTCTGTTCGCAATTTCAATATCATTAAGAAAATTTTATCAATAATGCAATTAAAATTATAAGGGAAATTAAATGGCTACTGGCATAAAATTGCTTTCAAAGTGCAAAGGAGTATGGGTCTAGATACTTCGTCACCACAAGTACATCAGCAGCGTGCAGATAACCTCCAAATTTATCAAATTGCCTGAATTCATTTTTTAAGCGATGTAAAGGAGAATTGGTCGAGAATCCCGAAGGAAGATAACTCATTGTTATTCTAGAATCTGTAGGTGTGAGTTAGGGTGTAGACTGTAGAATCGAAAATGATTTATCAATTCACCAAGGACTTTCGTATCATCATAAGAATGAAAATGACTTTGGTATAATATTGCGGATTATAATGACCAAATGATTCTTAGTCGTTTTATATTATATTTAAGTATTTTATGTTTGTTTTGAACATAGACTGTTCTTGAAAAGAGATTAACGATACAGATTTATAGCCTTACATCGTGCTCTCCAATAACAATGCATTTAAGCACAATAAATATTTAAATCTGATAACGTATCAAGGACATTTTGGATAAGAAGGCAAAATGATTGATGTTTAATATAGTTTGTAGATGAAGAAGATGGTAGAGTTCTTTGTTTTAGGATACACAAAAGTGTTTTCTCAGATAAGGCGTAGGTTTATTTTCAAATATGAGATTCCTTTAACCTTGGTGTTATTGTTCGGTAAAATTAAAACAAAATAGAAGCGTTTCAGAATTTTTGGAAGAAATTAAATAATCGTAATCTTGCGATAAGTTTCTAATTAAATATGAGGCAACACTATCGTGAAATGTTATCGGATTGTTGCAAAACTTCAATAAATCACTAGGGTGAAAGAAGGTGAGATGGCACAGCCAGGGAGATGGAGAGCCTCTAATCTATCTTGCATTATTCGAGGCATAAAACTTGCTACTTATCGTTTTCATTAAATATAGATTTTTTTAAACACCAAAGATAACGAAAACTGCTATAATAACGTTTCTTTGTTTCGTTTTACTTACTACTTACTTGGGTTCTCGGACCTATTGATGTCCACGAGTTTTCCCTTGCCTTGCACAATGTTCCTAACAAAATATTTCAGCTTTTTACAACTCTTCAACAGTTTTGCTGATGCCTCTGCCTGTGTGAAAGGATTCCATGGCATCGCTTGATTCGCAATGCACTCGTTGCTCTTTCGAAGCGTATGGCCAATCCACTGCCACTTTCGTCTTCGTTTTATTGAGCCAATGGGTTCCATTCTTCGTATGAAGTCCATCATTTTAAATACGTTTACGCTAGAGTGTCCTCAAAATGTTTTGCAGACATCTACTTAATAATTTTCTTTGCCGTGATGATCTTTAGTCCAACAATTTCTGCTTCTTTCTCCACTTTTGTTTTCATTTGATCAGGAGATCCATGATCTTATGATAGAGTAAGTATGCAGACTTCCTCCGCTTCCAATCATTAATCACCAACAAAAACAGTATTGGTGAAATTATACAACCTTGCATCTAACCCCACTTTAGATTTCAATCTCATTTGACAAACTTCACTTATGAAGAACATGACTTTTGGATCTATCAATTTATCGATGTCTCTCCTGTGCAAAGCAAGCCACATAAATTACCTATTGACACTGTCAACCGCTTTTTTGAATTCGATGAGCAGCAGGTAAAGTGGTAGTTCTTTTTGTTTTTGGAAAATCTTAAATTTTTTGAAAACCAATCCACAAACTTTTATGAAAAAAGCTCTGATTTTTTTTTTATCTGAATGTCGGTATATATTTCTGCACTTTGACCCTCAGCCTAAAGGCGAAATTGGATTTTTTTTAGCTCAAAAAATAAAGATCCTGTTCTATAAATGATAAGACATGACGGCCATAACGATTATGATAAAACTGGAACCGGATTTTTAACTTCCCATAGGGAGTTATTGTAATCGGTCCGATTTGTCAAATTGAAATTTTTGACATTTCTCGACGTTTCAAGGTCCCTAGAGCCTATATCAATCATTTTTAGAGAGCTGTCTGTGTGTGCGTGTGTACGTACGTTCCTACGTTCGTACGTTCGTACGTCCGTACGTTCTGGTACCATTTTTCGTCGTCGATATCTCAAGAACGAGTAGAGATATCGACTTGAAATAAATTTTGTTTTAAAGATAATAACTTCGAAAGAAGCTGAAAGGGCGTTTATTAATATTCAATCAGTTGTTTTTTTACTATAGCAGTTTAAAAAATAAGTGAAAATTTTGGCTGGGCTCAAATATCTCACGAACAAATAATGCTATTGACTTGAAATAAATTTTATTCGACACATTATGACGTCATACAAATTTTATATGAATTTGGAAGAAAATCAATATACCGTTATTTTTTAAAATCAAAAAAACTAAAAAAAAAATATTTATAACTCGAATATCTTTAGATGGAAAAACGATATTAATTTTAAAATAATTTTATTTTACGAAAAATGTTGTTTTTGACTACTGGTGAAAATTTCAAAAAAATTCAATGGACAGTTTTCTTTACAAAAAATTAAAAACTACAAAAAATTCTACCAAAAATTGGTATAAATTGTCTTTCGACTCAAATTTCTCAAAAACGGGTAACGATAGTGACTTCTTGTTTGTTTTATTTTCTACATAACATAACTGTTAGCAACTGATAAAATTTTGACAAATATTGAATGGGCAGTTTTTTAACAAAAAATCAAAAACTGTAAAAAATTCCAAAGAAAAAATTCCAAAGAAAATTAGTTACAATTGTATTTCAGCTCAAATATCCTGAGAACGAACAACGATTGTGCCTTCTAAAATATAAAAAAATAAACTAAAAAGTGGTAAAATTGGTTTTTCGACTCGAATATCTTGACTGATACTTAACTGACATTTTAAACAAATATTTAAACAGAACTAAGAAAATTCCACTAATAACTGGAAAATATTGTTTTTCGAAGTTTAAAAACTACACCAAACAAATACCGGCCTTACAAATAATAAATTAAAATTGTTTTCGGATGTGTTGTATATTATGAAAATGGAATGGAAACCTTTTTAAGGAAAAAAAAACAGGCACAATATGATGATATCTAGTTTAAGAGCGGATATATTATTGAAGTATCCTTGGTTCAATAACCAAACCATATCATTTATAGGTATGTATGTGGATATTTAATTCTTCAAATTTTTCAATTAAAATGTCTGGAACCGAAATAATAAATAATTTTTATAATATTATAATTTAATTATAAACTTATTTTTATAATATTATAATTTAATTATAAACTTTGTATTAAGAAGAATATATGTCAAGTCTAACATATTCAAAATCCATGCTTTTCAATCTTAAAATAATGATTGTTTGAATTTAACAGCTAAAGTTTGTTTCGCAGAAAATTTGGTTATTTGAAAAAAAATAAATATAAAGTTTTCAAGATCACAAATGGGAAGTTATCAGCGTGGGTCGCACCCAGCCTCTTTTTTGTTTTCGATTTTCGTATTGAACGGTTGGCGATCAAAAGTTTTTGGTTTAAAAAAAAAAAAATTAATTTAAATATTCTGACAACGGGTGAATGTTTTTTATTAATTTTTTTGTATGTCTGTATTATGTAAATATAAAACACTTTAGTACCACTTTTTATAAAATTAGTCTAACGAGTTACTTTTAGAAAATATTGGTAAAACAAAAATGTATGCCACCTCACCCACATTTACCCTATTCTATGCTATATGCTTACTTTCACTTAAAAATATTCCATAACCCCTGAAATAGAAAACCAAAAAGATGTTTTATTATTTCATTTCGTTAGCTAGATTTTCAAAACAGTAATGTTGAAGACATTTTTCAAAAACCAATGTTCAAAAATACGAAATTTAAAAAGAAAATTTCATAAGGTTTCTAAAATATCCCGAGAACTGTTGTCTTTTTAAAGTTCTCTTAAATTGCGTTTAGCCTTCGAAGAACTTGCAAGAGATGATTTCATAAAAGAACTTTATACAATGATGGAAGAACTATTGTTATATCTGCTATAAAGGATGAATGCAATATCCTAACAATCAAATATATAATGTTTACTATATACATGCATACATTCAAGTAAAAGGTAATCACTTTTCGTTGGAAGTATAGTTCCCTTGTTAACTTAGTTGTATTGTATGAATTGTCATTATTAATATTTTTGTAAATGGTCTTTTGAATGAATTCCCTCCAGAATACCCTCAACAACAACAATCAATTTAAGTTTAATTTATTTCTAAAAGAAAAAGAAGAGAAGAATGCATGACTTGGTCACTCATTTCAACTTAAATGGGTTTTCATAATATTAAAGGACCTTTGCATTCTTATTTTTGAGCTTGTGCAATAATAAAGGATGGAATAAGTAAGAAGAGAACATTTCAGAAGCTTTGTTACTAAAATTGCAACTTTCGTTTATAACAAGCTACCATCATGGGATTACGGAAGCAATCAGATCGTGAATCAATTTTTACTTGCGACTATTGTTAATATAGGGCAAGGTTTGGATTAGAACTCAAGGTATTAATAATATAAAGGGTGTTTTTTTTTAAAGGTTTATAACTTTTAAATGGAGTAAAACAAAGATGAATTTTTAAAATTTACATGAAATTGACTTTATTCGATAGATAATTTTAGAGTAATTTTATCTGGAGGTCCAATTTTCAATCACTTTTTCCAACATTTGTGGCCGTATATCGTCAATAACGCGGTGAAGGTTGATCTCCAAGTGGTCATTCATTTCGGGCTTATCGGGCTAGCGACATCTATTGGCCCATAGAATATAGTCTAGCGACGTTAAATCGCAATTCCTTCAGTTAATCAATTGTGGCACAAGCTGTGTGAAATGTTACTCCGGCCGTCTTGTTAAAACCACGGCTCCTACATATCATGGTTGAGGAATTGAGGAACGAAAAAGTCATTAATAATCATGGCTCTATAGCGGTCACAATTAACTGTAACGTAGAAAGTCTATTGAATGCGTATTATCATTTAGAGTAAACGTGGTGCGAAAACGGTCCATAATTAATTGAATAAATTGCTCTGATGGACGATTATGTTCACCGTAAGTTCGACGTAATGCGCGATACGTATTTCGAGCAGAACCGTGATTTTCAAAATAAATTTGCATAATTTGGAAGCTATGTTCAGGCGTCAGTCTATTGAAATTCCAAACCGAACTAAACACAAGTCACTTAACAGGTGTTAAAATAGAAGCCAGTTAAAAAAATGTTGCCAACTCAAAGTTATAAACCTATACAAAAAACACCCTTTATTTGGGCCCAAGGCCTATTAAAAACCACTTTTTAACAGAAAAATAGCTGTGTGCATTCAAAGTTTATATAGTCGATCGGCAATTGAGGCAAATAGACAAAATTTTGGGTTCAACTATTTCGCATTCCATGAGATGATAAGATCCCTTTTTTATTCAAATGAAAAATCTGCTATTTATTCCTAGACCTCCTAGCACGTACTCGTACATTGTACAAGCTGTCAAAAGGTGTGACGTAGCCTGTCCCACATATTACTATTATATAGAGTATAAGGGAAATGTTTTAACTTTGTTCAGATACGACACCGGAAAAGAATCTACTACGCATTTTGTATGGTGAAACTCTTATCTATTAAGGGTGTATCCATGGATGAGTCAAGCATATAATATATTTGGTGATGGGTAAACAAATACTGGGTTCCGTGATTTGCCAATGTTTTCTTTTCCAACCTTTTTCGTTTTTATTTCGCTTGCATAAATATACATAAGTATGTGAAGTTTTATTCAATTTACTTTGCCTGCGTTGATAACAGTTTAGTTACACTTTTTGAAACTAAATTGAATTGCGTAGGTATAGGAGTATAATATATTTAGTCCTTTAAATCTTTTGCTATCAAATAAGATTTTCGCGAATTGATTTTATTAATAATATATTATAATGTTTGCATAAAAGGTTTCGTTTTTGAACATGTATTTTTAGTTTTGTTTTGTTTCCCTTTTTAGGATTAAGATGCTTTTGAGTAAATGTTAAATAATTTTTTGTGAGCTTGTTATGAAACAAATAAGGAAAATCTTTGGTTAAATAAATAAATTACAAAATTGGATCGCATATATTCTTGCATATATGTTAAGGGAGCTCAAGAATTAAAAAAAAATAATAGCAGAAAGTAACAAAATAAATAAAAAAATGGAGGAAATACAAAACAAAAAGAACCTCACACTAATCAAAGTTAGAACAGCGGTCAAACAAATTAAAAAAATAAATTTGTGTCATAGGGAGCCCAGTTCAAAAGGCAATAGCACTCAACGTTCTAGTGAGAGAAAAAAAGCAGACAAAAAAGCGTTGACCAAAAGTTTGTTATAATATTGGCTTCAAAACTTAAGCAACAGGGACAATAGTTCCTCCAAAATTCAATCGTTATTAATAGTTTATGGAAAGCATCCTCAGAAATTTAGAAAGTTATTTTCCACTTTTTCATTAATTTATCGACTGTCCGACCAATTTACTATTTATCTAAAGGCTCTACTTGCGGGGCTCATCGGACTAACTTTAAAAGATTGAATTTTTGTTTTACTTAGAAGTATGTACTAACTTTGTTGACCATACTTTTTGTCCATGGTTGTTATTTCTGACGCGAAGCACTGACTATTTACTCCGTTAAATCGTTATTGGAGTAAATGCTAGTACTTCCATTCAATTCGATTTTAATTTGAGTAATTGCTCCAATATTTAAGAAGATCTCTCTGCAATAAGTATTTGGCAGATTGGCAAAACTCAAATGGAGAAAAGCTGAATTAATAGGTTAAATTCTATTTAATTAACAAAAACAATCGACAAGAGTTCTTTTATTATTGAAAACCAAGATTCAAAAACATTTCGTTAGCAAATAAAAATGGAAAAAAATTGTAAATGCAATAAAATAAAAAAGTACGTATACGCCTCAATGTGCCATTTTTTGACGTAATACTTGTAAAACGTGTATGTTATGAATTGTTTTAGATGAATACATTTTTTATTATAGATTTGTGAGACCTTATTGCAATCGACTTAATATTAACTGGTTAAAGTGGACTTTAGTTTTAGGATTCACCACATTATGTGCTTTTGTGTAGATATTTATTGGGTTTCCTGATTGAATTAAATATATGAATAATGAGTTATTTCTGCAAATATTTATTGAAGTATTTGCTCCAATGTTAAAGAAACAAGGAGCAAAGATCTAAAATAGTAGCCTTTGTCCCAACAAATTTCTTAAATTTTTTTGTTTCTAACACTCGATCATTTTGTACTAACCTTTACATCTTATATAACTTTTTTTTAAAACTTATATCAAGCAGAAATCACTGTGCAAAAAAATAAGCAATTACATTTCAGAACCTTCGATATCAAAACCTCACTGGATACTCAAATTTTATAAATCCGCTTGATCTAAAAATCCAAATACTTGAAGCAGAAATCCATATTACAAAAAGAAATGTTTGTAAAATAAGAATTTTAATACCGTCAGTATCACATAATTTTTCGTCCTTTAATTTAAAACAAAACATGAACAGACACGCGTTCCTCTTTGACAAAAAAAATACATAAAATACGTTCGTAATAAATACTACCAACATATTCATATAACCCAAACAAGATTCATCCTCATGTAACATACACACCGATTATTATATGCTAATCAATAAATTTTGAAAAACGAACCCTTATAAATATTAAAAAATATATGTATGTAGTATGTATGTGGATGATATACGATTATTATACCTACATTCAATGTATAATATCATATAAGGTTCCACTCCTCTCAAAGTAATCCGTCCCAAACTCAAACAATACACACAATATAAATAGTTAAAATAAAATTGATGGAATACCCAAAAGGATATTAAAAATACAAAAACAAAAAAAAGAAACAAACAAACCATTGTCATTGGAAAAAAGCAGGAAGTTCAGATAAACATCCGTTCATCGAATGTAACTAAATCCTTTTTTCAAAGGTATTGTTACATTTCATTTCATTCCGGACCGTTTCAGAAATCGACCTTTTTTTTAAGAAGAGGGCTGAGATAGAGATAAGAACATATACACATTTAACTCAATATTCCATTAGGTACACACTATAGACAATATACACAATGTTTACACTTTTTTGCAAGGATACAAATAAGAAAAGTTCAATATTAGTTTTTTTTTGTATTATTGTTGTTGTTTTTATCTAGTATAACAACACACGGAGGACTCAGTTTTAATTGCAAGCCGCACTCTGCGTTTAATGAATTTTCTGGTATCCTATTTCTATTTGTTGTCATTGTTTACTATATTACTATCCTCGCAGCTCGTATAGGCGGCTATAATTACAATATTTTCTCGTTTGCTTTTAGAAACTAATTTATTAAAATTTTCAACGTACGTGGCTGTATATGTGGGGCTATATACCCGTTGCATATTATGCAACGTACGGAAAATAGCATTGACATCAACTCAAATAAACAGGGCGGAATAAATGACATAACTTATTAGCAACGAGGATAAATTTTCACTATACAATGGAATATGGAAATGTAATCCATGTTTAACCGGAAATTCCCTGCACGAGTGGGATTAGTTTTCAGTTTTTTTTTTTGCAACTTGTAAAAGTTAACTTGTAGGCTCAGTTTTTCAGTGGTGAATATATCTTGAAAATAAAGTTTCTCAAATAACATTTTTTAAGTGACGTGGAAGTACTTAAAAACTAGAGAGACAAAATAAACTAAAGATTTTTAATCATTGCGAGGGTAACTTAAAATATTTTGTGTGTTAACTCGAGTTTAACTTTACTTCTGCAAATGACTTTTGACTGGTTCAACAAATTGCGACGGAGCTGAAGATGCAGCTGGAATAAATGAATATTCAAAAACAATGCAGCTGGTGCCACAAGAGTTGAACAATTTCTAAATTTCTCGGCACCGGCTGTAACATTATATTCCAGCTCTGTTAGTGGCTCCGTCGCGTTGCATTCTGTTCTACCGATAACTCTAGTACAATCACAAGTAATGTCCTAATCGGTAGAGTTTTACAATTTGAACCAATGCCAACTATAGTTTGTACAACCGGTTCTTTTTATCATTTCAACCAAAATCGTAGAAAACTAACGAATTTTGCGACAAAACTCAGTTATCCAAATATGGTTGAGCCTTTGTTTGACCTTTTAATTGGCTGATTTCGGCGGACTAGTTATAGTTCAACGTTGGTTCAAGAGTAGAATTGGCTGGTATCACGCACTAACGAAACAATATAAGATTGTTAGTGGGACAAATGTTTTGAACGTTACGGAAGTCACTTTTTTCAAAATGTCGCTTACACTGAAAACCACAAAAATTATAATTTTTGTGCCTGATTAAGGGTTTTTAGGATCGAGTAATCTATTTAAACCAATAATTTTTGTCTATGCGATTGAAAAATGGTATATTCTTGAGGAAAAGTGATCTACACATCAAAAACTGAAAATAAACTACTGAACAAAATATTAAAACCATTGCTTACTAGCTTCGTCTATGTAACTTTTGAGTTGGATTGAAAACTCCAAAACTCCAAGGTGTGTGAGGTACCTTTTTTTTCTTGATTTTCTCAAAATCATGGAAAAGTTCTAAAATTTATAAAAAAATATTCAATACTTGAATTTTCAAAAACAAAAATTTTTGAAATTGACGGAATATGGAATTGTCAAGTCTAATAAACTGACATTCTATGTACAAAATAGTACAATAAAAATAAAAAGTAAGAAAAATGAACTATTTTTAATAATTTGGACAAAAATTACTTTCAAAATTAAGTTTCAAATAATCGGTACCTTCCCTTCAAATGTTAAGAAAAACTTTGTCCTTGAAGAGGTTTGTGATAAATTTTAGCTTCATAATAATACAAAAAAATGATTGTAGATAAAGCTTTCTTTAAAAAATAAGTGTGCCAGAAAATCTACACACATACATATATCTACCAATATATGCATATGTAAATAAGCCCAAAATCATAGTTTTGAATTTTAGGCATCTGATAGTTCCATAATTGGTAATTAGAGGTAAAAAGACAAGTTGAAAGAATATGCTTTTCAATTTTCTGCATAAATATAACTCTGAATTTTATTATTCTGTCTTCCAAAATTCTGCACTTCAAAAAGCTGTCAACTTAATATTCTGTATTTTCAGATTCTGTTAATCTATTTTTCTTTTGTTCAAAATTCTGTAAATCAAAAACTTACTGAAGTAACCCTCTCAAGTGTATATCTATTCAAATTTTTTTATCAAATTAACAAAAAATAAATAGTATAAAGAAAATTCTTGAATAGATAACAAAAACAAACAAATGTTCCCCTACTTGAGCTCTAGCTATTTCTGACTACACAAGTTCCGTTCTAAGGGGAGAGTACGATAACTTGGGCGCCGTAAATTGATAACGGTTTTTTGTAGAATGGTCCAAAACAAGCATTTTTTACTATGGGAGGGGGGTCTATCTTGAACCGTTTAGGCGGGAGGGGCAATTTTATGAAAAGAGTACTAAAGTAAAAAAAAAATTATTAAAAAATAACCGTAATACTTACAATTAAGTTTAATACTGTTTTATACAGTCAGTATTTAGTACTACCTATATAAGCCTTTTTTTAAATCAGGCAAAATTTATGCACAGTTTTCGAAAAATTGAGTTTCAAACAAAAAATTCGGAAAAAAAACAAAAAAAAGAAGTTTGAAGTGTAATTTCTCAAAACCATAAGATTTAATATAATTTTTTTTATAGAATTCGGTGCTCTTATTAATTCCTAATCAAATTCCTAATCAAAAACTGATCATTTTATGACTTCTAGTTTTTGAGAAAATTGAAAATCAATTTTCGGCGCGCAAGTTATCGTACCCGTGCCCGTTCTAAGACCATCAGGCAAAGATGGGTATTCTGTATCCATATGTAAGCCAAAACAAAGATAATTCCATTTAGAAACAGTTACTTGAAATTTTCAGCCACAATTTCGGAAGATTTCTATAACCAATTTCTCAATAAAATCCTAATGTTCCATCACTGATTTGGTTTTTTTTAATGATGGTTTTCAAAGATATACATATAGCTATAAACATGACGGCCCATAATAAAAAAAAAATCCCTTTCAAAAGATTCAAAAGCTTTCGAGGCACGAAAATACTACCTCACCCTGTAGGTACTTTCAAAATGGTGTAAAAATATCATAACATCTTTTGTTGCTAGCGGGGTGGAGCGCGGGCGGTTCGTCAATGGAATTACTAGTATACACAGATCCATACATTCCAATTATTCAGTGTACCGTAAAATTGACACATATAACTATACATTTACAGAAGAGTATTACCATTTTCTGAACTTTTATGGCAAAGAATGACAGGGCGAATATAATTTGCCAAAAACTAAGAGGGGACTCACGCTTGGGAATCTATACATGTCTTATTTTGTTGTTGTTTATATGTTACATCATGAAGCATGCTATTAAAGCTTAAGATAAAATCCGCTTACAGCATCCATCAACACTAAGCTAGACGCGGTGATTCGACAGGATGCGAACAAAGAACCATATTCATCTCATTCCACCATCCTATACTATACGTATACGAGCATAAACTTTTCCATTTACAGATATAAGGAATGAATGGTATGAAAGATAAATTTTCTATTGAAAAGGCAAACATTTTTGACTTTCATTTTTGAAGTTATTGTATCTTCAAGCGAATTATTCAGATGAAAGGCTGATTGGGTATCAACAAGGGACGATGTTCTGTCCCTACTTCATTCATCTCTGGTGATTATGGTGTTCCTTCTATTTTAAGATATAAATAGTAAGAAAACTCGAAGGGAAATTTTTGTCATAAATTCCTAGGAATTTGCAGACCTTCTCGATAATACCTATTCCTATGGCTACAATAAGATTTATTTTTGAGACCTCTATTGTTTAGCAAACCACCACAAACAAGAAACATAGAAACATACATACCTAAAACAACAACAAACAAAAAATAAAACAGAAAAGAGAAGATATGCGGCTCCTTATTTTCAGTTTATGATGCATAAATTAACTGTAATGGCATTTACACACATTTGTAGATACAACGCATGTTAGTGAATTACCATGATGTTAACGAGGGTTTTCCATACAAATGGGGTAATTGAATACTTAAAATGTCGTAGGATTAAGTTTGTTTATTGAATAAAATGCATAAATGTGTCGCACGCAGTTGCTCTTTTAAATTATATCAATTATTTTGTTGCTTAATGTATTGAGACAGAAGTATCTCATGAACACATTTTTATAAATTTGGTACAAAATGCTATTGAACTTTCAAAAGAGTTTAAAAGATTCCTTTATAAATAAAATAAATGTCTCGATGTCACGAACTTTATTTTCTCTTTCATAAGTTTTTTTAATGTGATCCGTCCAACCGTTTATGAGAAAATCGTCAACCGAAAACTCATTTATATGGCAGTTACCGTTAGTTAAGTTTTTTTTAAATTATTTTTTAATTACTCACCAAACTCCATAGAAAAAAGTTCATCAAAATCGTTAGAGTCGTTTTTGAGATAAATTTGTTTTGTCTTAACCGTTATATGATAAGTACCGTTGTACTGCGATATAGTACCTTCCAATAGTATCAAAAGTAAAAGGACTTATCGATTATTTTGTTTATAACGCAGGATCTCAGAAAGTATTGAACCGAACTTTGAATTAATTTTATTATTTTGGATACAGGAATGTTGATAGCTATTTTATTAAAATATTTTTTTTTTCAATTAGAAAATTTGTTCTTTTACATTTTTCGTCCTTTTTTTTAATTGGCTGACTTGTACAATTAGTTATAATTAAATCGGCAAGGTCTAAGATATCGCCAAGGTACGACTTTTCCGAATCGTTACAGTTTTTAATCAGTGTTTAAATAAATAATTTACGCCAGTCCTTGAAGCTCAATTTTTGGGATAATTCTGACCCAGTTGATATCCTACTTCAAATAAAAATAAAGAAAATGTTATGCACAAGATAACTTTTTTTTAAATTTTTTGTTGCAGGATTTTTTCCAATAATGAGTTTCAGCATATAAACTTTAGGTTAATAGAAAAATAGCAGAGCCGCGTGCTCGCATTCCTTCGCAAAGTTTTCCTCTTATATCTGCCAATTCCAAACGCCTAGAACAAGATACACTCTTGAAAAATTTGCCAATTATTCGTAAGAATAATTATTAATAGAAAAAAAAATTAATAATTTGTGTAGTTGAATTTATGAATTTTTGAGGGTTACTTGCGTATATTCGAATTTCTATATTTTGTGACTTTATGCTGGTACTCATGTCTATCACTTATGGCGACAAGTTCGGCCATTTTGAATATTCAGTTAATTGTTGACAGCACTGCTTTGCTTGCTCGTGTTTTGCCTCGACTTCGACTTTTACCTTTTCAAAAAAGATGAGAGTTTGAGTTTGATTTCCACGTCATAACCATAAACCCACGCTTCGTCACTAGTTATAACTGCTGCTAAATTGGGTTGTCGCGGACAGAGTCCAATTCGTACGAATTTAATAATTTTTTCGAAAATTTGAATTAGGAAATTAATTTTTCAAAAAAATAGTACATACATTAAAGAATTTAATTTTTTCTTGAAAAAAAAAATATTGTCCGTGTTGCTGTTGTTTTTAATATATATTTTTCAGTCTTGAGTTTTTTTTTTTAGAAAAAGGCCACTCCCATCTAAACGGGGAGAAAAAGACCCCCTCCCAAATACGATTTTTGATTATTTTTCTAGCATTATCTTGTCTGTTTAGTAGGACAAGGAAAATTAATATTTTCAAAACTGTTCAGTAAAACAATTGTATTCACACAGATAATTAAATAATGAATTTCTAATTTTACAAAAAGCTTAAGCTTATTTGTACCTATTTTTTAGAAAATCGCCCCAACGCTCAAACGAGAGGGAATAGATCCCTTTTCTATACTTTTTTTTTAGTCATCCTACGACCGTCTAACTTTTTGTCATAATTTATTCAAATCACATTTTTTTCAATTAAAAAATTCCCTAAATAATTAACCTTCAGTTAGACTACATACTACAAGATGAAAATATAAATCTGAAAAAAATTAGGGATTTTTTTTCATCATTTGGAGCTGATTAAAGCTCATCCAATGTGAACCACCCTCTAGTATCTATGTAGGACGTAGGTATATACATTATAATTTTGACTCATCCTTTTCGACATAAAGGTGCGCAATAATTTGACTACCTATGTCACAAGTTAGAAGAAATTCGAAATTTTCGGCACAACACAAACAAAAAAATTAAAATTATCCTTTGATGTTAGATAACTTTGCAAGTTGATGCTTTTGGCTGGATGGTGGGTACACTTTGATCTTAAATCGAATCAACGCCAACGTTATCACAATTCAAGGCCAACAAAGCCTTGGGTCAAAATTCATTTTTCCATTTATTATCATCTTATCACAGAACCAGATATCCGCATCTGAAAAAAGAATACAGCACAGCTCCCGATCCCTCTGCCACCACCCTATATCGCTCTCAATCTTTTGCAAACCATCCTTGTTTTAAGGGCCGATCATCAAAAGGCGGCAAAAGACGGCAAATATTTATGGCCGTAATGAAATTTATGCGGCTGGCAACGGCAAGCCCCTCCGCGCCAGAATATTTATTTTCGGTTAGCTGCGAGTATGTCTGTTTGTGTATACATTTTGTATGGTAAGCTATCTCTCTGATATTAGAGAGCTATGCTTTAACTGGAAATTATGCGCATCGTTGTGCATGTGGGTAATGGATGATGATGTGGCGCGTGTGTCTGGTAAGGAGCTAAAAGGCTGATGAAGCAGATATGGAATTTCAGAAATTCAAGACTTTTAGCGTAGCTATATAAACCTGAAACAAGCAAAAAAAATATATGTATTCAACACAGAAGGCGATGATGATGGCTGATGTGTAATTGCTGGAAACCAAAACCCCAAGAGTTGATGCTTATGGTTGTTCTATAATACAATATACAAGGACTTATTTCCATTACATATTTTACACAGGATGAGGATAAGCTGCCGGATGATATTCGAGGTCTCATTAATAAGCTGTTGTCTTTTTTGTAAATTACGCAGCAAAACCTACATTTTTCATGTTCATTTTTCAAATAAAATTATACTTTATATTCATATTCTTTTTTGGTTGCTAGGGCAGAAAATCGGAATATTATTTTTTTTTTCTTTATTCTTTTACATTCTTGGGAAGAAATTCCGAGAAAAGAAATTCCATTTGGTTTTTGCGATTTCTTATTATGTGCGGTGGGTTCCAATTTAAAAGTGAATTTTTTTTTTCCCAAGAACTCAAGGACTTTGAATTATTATATTTATTTTTTCATTTAAGTATTTGAGTTATTTGAGTAGGTACAATGTGCTGTGTAGTTTACATACATTCATTTGAAGAAGAATGCTTACAAAAATACATTAAAAAAGACAAATTTCTTAGGATATAGGAATCTATTAAGGCTTCTCGTTGTAGGAAGTTAGAAGTTATCAATGAACTTTATTTACAGGATAAAAGTTGAAGGCCAAAAGTAAAAAAAATAACAAAATAAGGCCAATAAAAAATAAATTAAGAATTCATAAAGAAAAACCAATTGTGCAAGTATTCGAAGATTGGAAATTAATTTTCATTAAGTGACCTTCCTATTTTTATTTAAAACCCTCACATCAGATAGTATGATCCTGAAAATCAAACTAAAGAAAATACTAGGTTACACGAAAATATAGTTCAAGTGGCAAATAATTTTAAAATTTAATTATACATATTATGAATAAGATTTTATGCTTCACAGTACCTACTTATTTAAGGGGGATAGCAATTATTCTTTTAATTACTGAAAAAAAACACCAAAAATAGTCTTGAGCTAAAAAAATAATAATTTCTGATTTCAAAGTTATATGCATGCATATGTTTAGTATATATTGCAATTATTTTTTTATTTAAACATTTTAAAAAAAAATTAGAAGTGCGTTTACGCCCGGGTGTACATCTGTTAATTTTTGGTTTAATCGATCAGCCATTGATGAAATGTCAAACAACTTGGTTTTCGATTTTTTCAGGAAATATTTGGCCGGGTGCAACTTGGTCAATGATAATTTGTCTTTACTAAAAAAAGCCATTTCATAGCTTAAAAACGTCTTTTTTAGAAATATTGAAATTGACAAATTTTACAGACACCACACTGGCCATAGTGGGGTAAAAAATATAGGAATGAAAATACAGGATGTGCGGTAATTCGTAAGCTATACTTTATGATGTAATTTTTGGTCATATTCTAGAAAAAAATTGTTCTTTACTAGTAAAGTCTGATTTTCAACTCTGACATCACTTTTTGACGATTTAAAAAAAGGCTAACTTTGTTGTACCCTGACTCATATTAAGTGCAATTTCTCTGTCAGTACTAATGGCAGGGACCTCATTTTACACTTTTTTTTAGTAGAAATACTATTCTTCAAAACTACGTTTAAATTGAACTAAAATGTTTTTAGGGTTGCCAGATATTCAATGTCAAATAATGTTTCATTTTCTTGCCCGAGCAAAATTTTGACTTTGAGACTTTTTTTTCAAAAAATTCGTTATAAACATACCCTGTATTATTTTAACCTGATAAACAAAACAATAATAAAAAAAAACTCATTGATAAATTTTTCCAAAAACCCATACATTATATGATATTTGGGAAAACTAAAAAATCCTGCCACGTCAACATTTTTCAAAAAAAAATATTTTTGGTAAATTTTCATAAAGAACATTTATTTTTATTTTCAAAACTGCTAAGATATTAATGATCAAACAAAAAAGTTTCGTTTTCATTAAAAATATATATGTAAACCAAAATAAAAATCAGCGTGATTAATAAGAATTCAGCCAAATATGTGTTGTATAGGTTAAGACAAGAAATATTTTTCAAGCTATGACCATTGACAATATTTCAAAATTTTTTTTTTTTTAAATATTTGTTTTCTAATCCCATTATTTTTTTCGCTCCACCGAATGCATGAAATTTTTTGAATTAAATATTTCAAAAGAAGATATTTTAAGCTTTTAACTGCTTGCTTTTTTTCTCAGTGCGAATATAATGTTCAATGTTCATCCTTTAATTTTTTGACTGAATGTATTATATTTTTACATACATATAAACTTGCTATATACAGTGTTTGTTTGTTTGGATATACATGTATGCATACTAGTACTAAATATTCTATAAACATGGTTCTAGATTCTAATTAATTTGAACTTTAAATATACAGTTATTGCACATTTTTATTTCCTAATCCATATGATTTAAGCTTAGAAACACAGCTATAGTATAAACAAGTTCGCAAGTAAGATATATGGAAACTACAAAACCCATTGACGTCATAGAATTGACGTCATGGTGATGGCGTCAATATATTTACATGTATACAATATACATACATAAAAACATACACAGAAAGCTTTTATTTTATCGAATCATGGAAAATCCGCTATAAGCCCAAAAGAACAATTGCTTCAATAGCTTGTAGCTCTGCGAGTATAGAGATGAGATTTTATTGCCACTTTCGCCTTTTTGCCCCCCAAAAAAAAATCTCCACCCAATTAAACTGTGTGTGTTTTGTAGGGATATATGTATGGATGGACACGAAGAAGAATAGATATATTGCTCACATCATAGCTATTTATTACACGAGGTGGTGATTGGTGCTGCCATCAGGATACGATGTTCGATATACGAGGGTAGATAGTTAAAATAGCCAAAACTTCGAATGAGGAGATTCATCAAATAAATTTGAGTGTTGGAGTGGAGATGATAAAAATAGTTTTATTATATATCCTTTGATGGGTATGTACGAGTAGTTATATATGTATGTCTTTTTGGAAAGATTATGTGTAGGTCTGTTGGTATATTATGTATTATAAACATTGAAGGAATTCATAAAGACGATTAGCTTGACATTTTATTTTGATTAATTTTAGTTTGCGTTAAGGTCGAATGAACATATGGAATTTGTGACGATGTCGATAGATAGGTACGAGTATAAAAAAATCTTTATGGATAAAAGTTCAATAAAGTTAAGAACTGAGGAGAATTGAATAGTTGGGACTTTATATATCACATTCATTGAAATAAATATATTATTTGTTAAAGGGAAGAATTGTACAGTCAGAATATTTTATGTTAATCACGGCTTCGATAAACAATATGACCAGTTTTTAATTATTGCATCTATAAGATAGGGCGATCTTGCACTAGAATCGCAATTCTGTTTGTCAATCCGTCAGTTTGGCAGGCTGCAGATTGAACAGGTGGGTGGATTTTCTTTAGATACTGTATAGCGTATATATCGTTTCCTGGGCATTCATCAGAGTGTTTTCTTTATTTTTTTTTTTTATAACAGGAGGAAAAATATACATTTTCTC
This sequence comes from Syrphus vitripennis, assembly GCA_958431115.1. Lineage (NCBI taxonomy): Eukaryota > Metazoa > Arthropoda > Insecta > Diptera > Syrphidae > Syrphus > Syrphus vitripennis. The sequence continues at coordinate 75,553,632 of OY288109.1, read as the reverse complement.
AAAAACGGCTACACAAATTTCTATGAAAAACAATTGAGTTATTTTTGTTACAAGTTGACTAAATTTTTTATAAACATTTTGTTTTTCAAGGGAAAGGTGTGCCATTACATCCAATATATCCATTTTTTTTTTTTCAATTTTCTCAAAAATCATTTATTGATTTTTCATCAATTTTAAACAAAGTACGCACAACACTAATTGGATGATGCACTGATGAATCAGTAGGCGGTTCAATTCCTACTTGGTTATTCCTTATTTTTCAACTCTTGACTATTTTTTTAAAATTGTTTGCTACCAAACTTTTATTCAAAATTTAATTTTTGACAACTTTTTACTCTTCTGCTCTACAAATTTCTTTCTGGTAGAATTTATTTGGACCAATTTTTTTTTGACAGTGAAAATTTAAAAATTTAAATACTCTTAAAAGAAAAGGGTGCCTATCTGGCGACTGAACAAGCCTTTAGTATCGGTCACGCTTCAAGGAATTGAGACGGCAAGACATCCGTGTTTAGACTGTATTTTTTTTAACAAAAATGTACAGAGTCTCGTTCTCGTAAGAAAAATTTTTCAAAAATTGTTTTGATAAAACATAAAATTGAATATTTCAATGAACTACCAAACAGCCTCTAAATTCAAATTTTTGTATGTTACTCATTTTTCCCCAAAAAAAGACGAGACTGCAATGATGCGGACTGAATACCAAAAAGAGACTTAGTTTTACGAGACTGAGACCGATATTTAGACGAGATCGAAATTTTTCGATTTTGACGAGACCGAAAAAAAATCTAAAAAAGGTTTGTGTTGTGGCTAGCCCTTTTTCCTTTGTATATGAAAAAAATAGTACTATCATGGCAACCCTTTCTCAAATTTTATGGAGGAGAGCTTGTTTTAATTGATATTTTTATATTTTGTTGATATTTTTTGCTTACGGCAATGGAAATAAACTCCCAATTTACGATGCTTGAAAAATTTTTCTTAATTTGAGATTTGAATTGACGGCATATTGGTTGATGGGTACTTGAACGATTTTCCAGGGCTATATGAAAATGTGAAATTTTCAAAAGCGAGATTTTGTTATTGCAAAAAGGATTAGACAGCGATCAAGATTTTAATAAAAAGTCTAGATTTAAAATTAAATTAAGCCTCAGTCAAATCAGACATAAGTCTCAAAAAAACTTTGGGCTTTATGTCCCATCAAACTTATTTTTAAAATACAAAACAGAAAAGAAGTTTACCTAAGCGCGATATTTATTTTTATTCCATCTAATTCTGTAAAAATTAAATTTAATAATATTTCTAAAAAAATGTCGAAAAACTAAATGTTAAATCTTATTCTAAAAAAAATTGATAGAATCAGTAGTAGAAATAGATTTTGAACTAATCGTGCGTGGGGCTTATCCGTACGTCCCATATTTTATGTTCCCGAAGACCGTTCTCTCATTGATTAAGGGTCTTACATGAAAGCTTAAGTCACCAAACCCTCTCTTGTTTCAAAATCCCGCCTAGTGATATACATAGATAGGAAAGGTTAAACGTTATGATTGTTTATAAATCCTTTTATCAGCAAACTTTGCTTGTTTACACGTGGTGATATATGCGGAAGGAATAACAATATAACCCTTCCAACATAAAGGATGACAGGTTTTACGGTTTGCTGACTTCTAAAAAAAAAACGAAGTGAAAAGGTATCCCTTTTTGAATGTGTTTCCAAATGTATTCATTTATATGTGAAATCATTTGCCAATTTTAAGAGATATATGTATATGTAGATAAATATTACCCATATTCTTTTTTGTAAAATATCCGTTTGGATTGGTGAACGCAATTTATAAATAATAGTATCCTTTTCTATAATTACAGGAAATTGACTACGATGGATTTCGGCGGTTTCTGGATGCCTTTTTGGACTGTGAGGCTCCGCAGGAGCTATCGAAACATTTATTCATATCCTTTCTGAAGCCAAATACCACGCAATCACAGATACATGGAAAGGCACTTAACCAAATGGCTGCAATTAGCAGTACAGCGGCCTGTGCTCCAGTGACCTCACACACAAAGGGTTAGAATCAAAATCTATTTCTATTTCCCATGAATATCCAAAATTTTGCTACATATTATAGTATATACTTTCATACATACATATTGTAGAACCACATTTTATCCCTAAGCAATTCATTTGGTTTTTTTTTTTTTTTTTGCTTTTTCACACATCATTTAAAGGATCAATTCCAAATATAAATAACATTGCAGAGATTCAGCCACCAACCATTACTACGACGGAGGCGGCGAAACAGAGCTTTGTGGAAAAATTTCATGGCATCACCGATAAACTTCATTGTTCGTTAGGACATTTAGGTCATGATCCTAGCAAAACAGGTTAGAAAAATTTAAAAAAAAAAACGAAATGTGAGCACAAAATCCTTTTACTCTCATTCAAGATTATTTTGGTCCTTAGTCCACTTTTTCAAGTATTTTTTTTTAAAGTCACGTAAAAACCTCAATATAGTACATTATAGTTTCCATTTTAATTTCTAATTTCTTTTTTATACATTTAAGCATCAACACCTTAATAATGGCAATACCGTAAAATAAAAATATCACAATGGTTCCCAAGCTGCGAAAAAATATTTTCACTTCCATTACGGGTCATCTGTGGGTAGGGTAGAAGGGGGATGCTTCGACACATGGGAAGCTTCATTAAATGAATATTTCGAAAATACATTTATGTATACTTTCCTCGTTTAATTGCAACATTGAGTGTACGGCTGGAGCGCACGAACTTGATCCTATATTAAATTTTATTTTAGAATAACCGAAAAACCAGAATTGCTAAAATAAGCCAAGTTTGAGTACAAAAATGAAGATTCATTTTATATACCGAAAAAAATCGTTAGATTGGTTTTTTCCAAAAAAAATTCAAATATAGAATTTGCTAATCATTTTTCGAACAAAAAATTGGCTACGAAAATTTTGAAATATAACATTTGTTTCAGAAAGCAAACATGTAAGAAGTCGTATTTAATCTTAATTCGAATCTAATTTCGTCTATTACTCAGGGCGAATGCTCTGAAAACGGATGCATATTTTTTTTAATATTCAAATAATGTATTGGGTGCTTTTCTATATTCTGTTCTTGTTTTTGTATTTTTTTTTGTTTGGCACTAGGAATTAGTTCATGCTAATCTAATTCATAAATTTTAATTTTATAAAAATATGTCTTATACTACCTTTCTTCTTTTGAAAAAGAAATATGTAAAAATCAAAATTTCAAAAAAAAAAAAAAAAAAACAAATTACATTGAATGAAAATTTTTGACAATATTTTTCTTAGATTCCACAAGAATTTAATTTTCAGAAAAAAATCAATTTGAAAATTCAAAAATTAATTTATTTGAATCATTTGCTATATTTATTTCATAATGAAATAGCTCAATATGTATTAAGTAATATTGCTTCAATTAAAATATAAAGCCCTTTTCTGGATTTTATCAAAATGATTCATTGGTCATTTGAGATCTCGGCCAAATGTGAGACTTATACAAATGAAGGGTTTATAAATTACAACCACACCAGAAGGAGAGACACATTTTTAGCAACGGTGAAGAAACTCTTAACACCTTCCAGGATTTCTGGCCACGTTGAATTTTTGTGATCATTCCGAGAACTAAAAGATTATTGGTTTCTTCATTGCAAGTGCCACTCATAGAATTTTTGAATTTTCATTTTACAATGTTGTCTAGATCAGAAAATAAGAAAGACAGTCGGAGACCAAACTGTGCCCTGTGGCATACCAGAATTTGTTTTATTTATTTATTTATTTTTTATTTAGAAAATAGATTTTATTACAATCATAAGTACATTTTTGAATTCGGTTAACAATTCTATAAAGACATGGCAAAAGCCGTCTGCCAGATTGACAATTTTATGATTTCAATAATAAAACATTTATAAATAAGGTTTGCAGTACTTTTTTTTTCCATTTGGTTACAAACTTAATTAAAACGCTTCTCTAAAGATTTGGTTTCGATATCTTAATGCTGATTTCACAAAGTTGTAAAGAGCCAGCCAATCACGTCCATTCAGTATATCAATAACTTCATCTTCTTCAAAATTAGCTTTTCCCAAGTGTAGTTTTCTTAATTCTTTGAGTATGGGGCATACGCCTATAAAGTGCATGGTATCTTCACGGGTTTTCAAATTACACAAGGAGCATGTGATAGGCAAATCCGGTCGGTGGGGTATGAAGTTTAATGGCAGTAACTCTCCTCTCACCTTAAATATGGTAGAGATTTTTTCTGCATCGATATTGTTTCTAAGATAGCTAATCGAGCTTAGGTCGTGTTCAAGTTTCGAATAGTACCTTCTATAAATTGATGATTGCGCTTCTTCAATAAAGGCTTCATGCAGTTTTTCATCAAGATTCTGGAGTATATTGTAAAGTTCGACTCTTGTTTCCTGTAGATTAAATCCCGATAGATTTAATGTACATCCCGTCCTCTCAGCCAGCTCATTCCATTTCTCAAAGCATGATGCTTTTTTTGCGATGGCGTGCATAGCGACAATTCTAGGAAGTCTTGCTTCGTGCATGTTTAGTACCTTAAGGACGTAATCAAAATGTAGTTTCAGTGTTGTGATGAACAATGGTGGGAGTCCAGTTTCAATGTGCAACATATATGTGGGAGTCGTCCGGGGAAGGTGCAGCACTCTTTTAAGAAAGAACCTGAGAAGTTGTTCTACACATTCATATTGTAAATAACCCCAAACTTGCGTTGCATAAAACATAACTGATCTCGCTGTTGCCTCAAAGATTTGATATTTGACTCGAAGTCCTATGCTCTTATTTTTCATACAAGTCAACCAGGTTGTGTTTACGGCAATTTTTGCACTTTTCAGTTTTTCTACCAAGTGAGTTTTAATATTATTTTGTGGGGTTAGTATCACTCCTAAATATTTGTAATTATCAACTACTTCCACTGCTTCCCTCTCTAGTTTCCAGATATAGTTTCCACTCCGCTGTCTCTTACCTCTACCAAAAATCATTATTTGTGATTTTCCTTTGTTTACTGTAAGGCTCCACAGTTTACAAAATTCTTCAAGCTTAGTTATCATCATCTGGAGTTTTATCGGCGTGTCTGCTAACAGCACTATATCATCAGCGTACATCAAAACTTTGATTTTAGTATGACTTACATCAATCCCTCCATTAAGATAAGAAACAATATCATTAATGAAAAGAGCGAAAAGAAGTGTACTCAAGATACATCCTTGTCTCAAACCCGCTGGTGTTACGAAACTTTCAGACATATTGACTCCATCCCATACCTTCGCTGAACAGTTTTTGTATATTTTCCTTAATGTCCTCAACATTTTATATGGGAGACCCAGAGCAGAAAGTTTATAGAACATTAAATCTCGATCTACGGTGTCAAATGCGGATTTGAAATCAACGAAGTAGGCATAGATGTTTTTTCCTTCCTCACGATAAATGTCTACAATAGTGCTTAGTGTAAAAATTTGATCAACGGTGGAGTAACCTTGACGAAATCCAGCTTGGCATTCACTAAGTATCTGCTGTTCTTCAACCCAGTTACTAATGCGTCTGTACAACATACTTCCAAATATCTTACGAATTGTATTAAGCAGTGATATCCCTCTGTAATTTTCTACCATGTTCTGATTTCCTTTTTTGTAAACTGGAAGAATAACTGATGATTCAATTTTGTTTGAATTTGTTTTATGAATGTCGTACTTTACGCCGCGCCGTTGTCCATACATGCAACGGTTGTTCAGTAATAAGGAAGTTCCTTCTCCAACAAGAAATTTTTAACAAGAATAGATACTTAGTACCAAACTATATCAAATATTTTTGAAACTCCAAGTGCAATAATCTTACTTTCTCCAAAACGATCAAAGGATCTGTTGATTTTGATTTATTGCTACGAAAGCCTTACTACCGGTCATTAAAAAAGCTTTTGTTCTTTGAGATATTTCTTAAACTGATGATTTATCAGCGTTTCGAAAAAAGGTCATAAGTGCAATCGGACGATGGATAGAGGGAAACTCTTTTCATTTGCTAATATGTGTCACAAACGCTTTCGTCAGATAAAATTCAAGTTAAAGTAGTAAAAGAAATTTATGATTTTAACAAAAACAACCCCAAACTACAAAAGAGAGCAAAGCATCCCAGTATATTTATCACATCATCACATATAAGATTTGAGGTTCCTTACCATTGACAAGCCCCAATTTATTGTTAAGCAAATATGTACCTATATTTTGAAAAATCAATACCAACCGTTACATTAGTTTGAATCCATTAAGATAAATGTGTGTACCTTTTTCTGAGTTTCTTCTTTATAAAGTCTTTATTGAGGTGACAACATACCTATACCTACTCCAAACTAAAAGGGCAACCCATTTTGTATATACATTCCCAACTAATTCACTCATAAACCAAACCACTATAATCACCCACCTGTTGCCTTTAAGATTCATTCAAGACATCAGACAATTTGGCTCCTTTAACGGTACTTAAATTTTATAAAGGTACGGTACATTCACTAAATTTTCATTTAATTCCGGTTGGATAAAATCTTGGGTATAGTCATTTTTCTATGGTTTCATGTCATCTCACAAAAGCAAAGGTCAAAAGCAAATAACTCAGCAACATCTTATTTTTTTTTAAAGGAAGTCAGTTAAATAAAGGAACCTTAAAGGTTTAAGAATCAGTAGGTTCCTGTGGCACAGTTCAAAACATTAAGCTAAACAAAAAAAATCAGCAAAATAAAATAAAAAAAAGCTAAATTACTCCTGCTTATATAGGAGTGTCCTTTTTCTCTCAACGAGCACTTATAAGGCTTAAAAGTATTTCGAGGTATATATGTATGTATAAAAAAAACCTCTAAATAAATATATATGTATAGGTATATAAACCCGACCCGGGTATCTACACTAATTCAGTCATTCCCTTAATTACGGCCCATTTCCTTAATTTTGCAATTCATTTCCATTTCATTTGGGTTTTTGCTTACATTTAGTTTTACGTTTCAGTTTTTTTTTTGTCCTCTCCATTTTGTTTTTTTTTTTTTTGTTTTTTTTTGTAGGAAGTGTACATCCTATGGTTACTGTTACTCCAAGCCCCATGGGTGGTTCCAACATATTTCAGTCTGCCGCCCGCCGTTCCATCGATTCGAGTCCATCACATTCACAGCACACGCAGAGTCATTCGCAAATGTCACGTAATTCATCGAAAAAGAGCAACAATTCAGTTAATTGCAAAATAGACGGTAAGTCCTTTTTCTCTTTCCCCCTTAACATCATCTATGTAGTCAATCATTTTATCCACAAAATCCATATTCATTCAGTGCTGTATTATAGAATAAATTATACGATAGGCCGATTTTAAAATCTTTATATTTATAATTTAATTTTTATGCAACTTAAATTATTAAATATTTAATATTTTCATTAAAATTAAGTATTTATCTATTTAAATATTCATTTTTGAAGAATGAATTGTGATGCAATAATACATATAAAATGAGAAAGAGACACAGGGAACAATCTGAATATTTTCGGAAAGAGTCTGAAATATTCAGGGCTATTTTGAGCATATTTCTCCCGGAATCTATCCCTTTTTCAAAAATTTAAAACACCGATATTTTCACAGCAAGCAGTTATAGTATATTTTAGTAACGAAAACAATAAATTTCATGGGTCACTTCGACCATAATTCAAATTCCCAATTTTCGAAGAAGGCAGAAATGACGAGGAAAATTCTGCACGATGACTTAGTTGACTGATTGGATATATTGTGCGACGGGTTTTCGAAAATATGTAAAAAATTCAATTCGCAGAACGAAAGTCTTGCGCTTTCATTGAAATTTTTGAAATTGAGATTATTAAACTTTTACGTTCCCTATTAACTGGTAGAACTAATTTATTTGGTTAGCAGTAGAGGAAAAGGTGGTAATATGAAACTTGTGGTTAAATCCGAAACCCATTCTATATCCAAAACGGTCAGTGCCATTTATTACAAATACAAGTTGCGAAACTTAACCACTTTCGACACGAACATTTCGCCATAAAACTATTTTTAATAAACGGGCGAAATGGGAAAACTTTTTTCATCGTTTTTGTTTTCGTGTAACGTTTATTTCCGGTCGTGTTTTTGGCGTGCAGAAAATTTATTAATAATTTTTTTTACAAAGTTTGAAGTATTGTATTATGAAACCCATAGAGGCACCTTATGTATGTCTGGAATTCTGGACCATTTCGAAAATAATAAATTTTAAAGTTGCATCAAAATGATGAAATCTTACTTTCTGAATTTAAAAAAAAATTGTATTCCTTTTTGTCAAGTTTTATTTTAACGTATGTATGTACATGCCCTAGGTTTGCAAATCACTCTTTATATTCTCATTGTGTTATCTAAACAGCCACAAGGAAACGTGGTGAAATATGTGTAAATTCAAACAATTAACTAGCCATTACCTACGAGTTCATACTGGATTCATCCATTTAAGCAAAACCAATTCATCGGAAGTCGAAAGTATAAAATAATCATTCTTGAAACAGAACAGAAACTTTAAAAGCAAGGCGGCTTTTTTGACGTACAACTGTAAATGCCGATCCTGCTCAGATTTTAATTCTTTTTCCTATAAGTAATTTAGCGAAAGAAATTTATTTTGGATTTTGTTTGTTTATAAAAATTTATGATAATTATTATAAATAATTCCTTAGATCCAATAAATTTCGTATTCAATTGGTTAACAACTTAATATTCACTTGTCAAAAAAGTTGAAATTCATAATAGATTTAAAACCATCTGAAATTGCTGCGAAAAATTCGTGACGACGACGAAGAAACAATATTAACAACGAGTTGTTGTCAATCATAGCAAAGTGTTAATATTGTTGATTCACCCTCGTCTCCGAATGTTTTACGTTAATTTGGGAAAGCCTTAACGACTTTGAATGGATTAAATGTATTTACTATTTAGTAAATACTAGATAGAGAAAGATGTATTTATAGCAGTAATTCTTTAGAAAAAGATTGAAAAATAGGGTACGATAACTCAGGCGACAAAGTTTAATGACGGATTTGTATAGAACAGCCAAAAATAAGCATTTTTTACTATGGGAGGGGGGGGTCTATCTCCCCCCGTTTAGGCGGTAGGGGCAATTTAAAAAATATGTGTGTTTAATAGAAAAAAAATAATTAAAAAATAACGGTAATACCTACAATTAAGTTTTATAAGTTTTTTTTAAAGCCAACATTCTATTCTATTAGCCAGTTTTTAAATCAAGTCAAAACTATGCATAGTTTTTGAAAAACATTGTTTTAAACTCAAAATTTGGACAAAAAAAGTTAAAAAAAATGTTTAAAATGTAATTTTTCAAAACTTTATGATTATCTACAATTGTTTTTTTTTAGAATTCGTTGCTCTTATTTGTTTTTGATCAAAAACTGAAAACTAGATGATTTTATGTCTTCTAGTTTTTGAGAAAATTAAATTTTAATTAAATTATTTTTTCTTTGCTTGAGTATATTTACGTAGTGTTATTTTGATGGTAATAATCGAATATGGATTAAGATTTACCTAGGATAAATTAATTTTTCTTAAATTCAGCTTATTTAAATGCAAAAGAATCTTTGCATGCACCCCACCTTGCACCCACCTCACCTTGCACCCACCCCACCTTGCACCCACCCCACCTTGCACCCCCCCAAATCATATAGTGAGCCCAAGCAGGGGGGTTTCACCACCCATAGACACCTCGGTGTGGCATACACCCAAACTCGCACCTACCCCAAATCCTACAGTGGGCCCAAGCAGGGGGGTTGCAGTTTGCATACACACCCCACTGTTGCATACACCCAAACTCGCACACACCTCACTGTTGCATATACCCAAACTCGCACCTACCATTTTTACTATCAAAATAAGACCGCACTCAAACAAAAAAAAACATAAATAAATTGAAATAGTAGTTCTGGTTATTTTCAATTTTCTCAAAAACTATAGGGCATAAAATGATTTAGTTTTCAGTTTTTGATTGACTATTAATAAGAGCAACAAATGATTAAAAAAAAAATTATTTATAAACTTATGGTTTTGAAATATTGAAATTTAAAATTATTTTTTAGCTTTTTTTTACTAAAATTTTGAGTTTAAAATTAAATTTTTCAAAAACTATGAATAGTTTTGACTTGATTTAAAAACTGGCTAATAGAATAGAATGTTGGCTTTAAAAAAACTTATAAAACTTAATTGTAGGTATTACCGTTATTTTTTAATTATTTTTTTTCCATTTAACACACATATTTTTTAAATTGCCCCTACCGCCTAAACGGGGGGAGATAGACCCCCCCCTCCCATAGTAAAAAATGCTTATTTTTGGCCGTTCTATACAAATCCGTCATTAAACTTTGTCGCCTGAGTTATCGTACTCTTGCCGAAAAATACCTTAATAAGTAATAACTTTTATTTTATGTAAAATTTTCCTCACATTTATAAAATTAAAAATTAACTATGGACGCAAAAAGCAAACGTAAGGGTTTGTCCAAATTTCAAAAACCGCCGCCGTTAAATGAAAGCCGTTATAATTCGGTATAACACCATACTTAGTTTGGACTAAGATCACTATGAGACGGTACATTTAAGACCTTGTTTAAAAGAGGATTATTTAAAGTCACACAAGTTTTATAAATTTATTAAAGAGGGTGAATAAATAAGTTTAGGATTAAGATATAAAGAATATTTTAAGTAATTCTGTGGTTTTCAATATTTTGCTTGATAAAATTATTTATTTTTTATTCTTAATGTCAAAATTCTGTTAGACTCTTTCCAAAAGCTCGTACATACATAAAAAAATCAATATTTCGATTTCAATAGGATTTCATATAAATAGCAGCACTTTTTTTTAAATTATCTTAGGACTTTGACTATTAATATGTATATAAAAATTGATAGAATTAAGAACAGACATAATTTTGAAAAACAGAATTTTGGTCATGTATACTAATTGTGTATAGCCAAAATTAATGAAAACAGAATTTTAGCATACAGAATTTTGAAAAAAAAAATTATGGAATACACCTACATAATTTCAATAATAAAAATACTTTAAAACAGTATTCGTAGATTTGATAAACTATTTATTTCTCAGCCAAAACTGGGTTTTTGAATAATTCGTTCTTTTCATCATGTTTTTTATTAATGGTACTCTTTGCCGCGTATTACCAGCGCCCAAAAACACTCATTTGTTTCCTCATGCAAGCTGACCGACACTGTGTCACCGCATATCCTACACATAATACACCCACATCCCCATATAAACGGACGACACCCACTATTGAAACTCTTAATTCGATTGCGTGTCCTTTTACACAATTTTTTTTCCTGCCTATCATCCCTTATTGACACAAATAGATGGTGGTATCTATAGAGTAGGTTTGGTATATCTCTTTCACAATTCCATTTTCAATTCCAGTTTTTATTGAAATTTAGATGCGGGCTTTGGTGTAATCTTTTTGTGGCTTTTCCTTTTATTTTCTTTCTTTCTTTTTTTTTTTGATTCGAAGGCGTTTAATCAAAATAAAATCTGATTATGGTCAAAATACTTATGATTTGCAGATAAAAAAAAATAAAACACCCACACCCCAGCAGCAGCCAGATATCCTTACAACCTCAACAATTTACAGTCGATTTTGACCTTTTTGAGACTGTCCTTCATTGTCCTCTTTAAAATCTTGAGTTCAAAATAAAGGAAAAACATCTAGACACAGTATTCACTAAGTGACCTCTTTTCATTTATAGAGATACAAATTTTTTGCAAGTAGTTGTTTACGGTTCAGTGAGGATTATTTTGTCGGGTTTGGGTTGAAAAAAGTGCTTGTCTAATTATTAAAAAGGTTGGATTCCAGGAAGTGCTTATTTTTTTGAGAATTTGAATAAAATATTTTAGGCTTAAGATTGAAATAGATACTATCTAAGCGATCTTTGGTTTTTATAATCTCAAAGGTCGGAAATTAAAATATTATTTCTTAATAAAATTTATGCAATCAAATATGGAGGACTTAAAATTCACAATATCATGAATTTTGTTTTTCAAAAAATACGCGAATTAATTAATATAATGTGACAAACTTATTTATAAGTACAAAAAAATTTCCGTTAATAATTAATCAGATACACTTGTTTGTTTTTGCTTTATCCACCGCGCTGGGTTGATAGTCGGTTTATAAGAAGACATCGATACCTAGGATGACCATGGTGGCATCAATGCAATTATTATACAATAATTAATTTTTTTTTACGACACAGGGCGAACGGATTGACACTTTTTTTGCCGAAGGATATGAAATCTGATTAAAATTTAAATGCGATTTGTTGCATTAATTGGATTTAATGTGCTTGCTGTGGCATGACAAAGGATTGTTATGATACGTAATCAATTTATATCAATTATTAAGAAGAGATTGAAAATATTAAAATAAAGTATGAAGACTTTTTAAATTAGTTTTTTTAAATTTTAATATCATATATTTTGATCTAAATAAAAGGTCTTTTGGGAAATTGGGAATAGCTTGGATCAATTTACAAACTTAGCACTTAAAAATTAGGCACCTGCAAACTAAAGTGTCCAGCAGTCCACCAACAACAAGGGAACCACAAGGAACTAACATCCATCGAAAACTATTGGAGTGTTCCAACCAAAAGGTTGGAAAGGATAAATAGTTCTTAGCTTTCCCAAAAAAGTTGGCCATCCTTTCAAGATGAAATTGATCGTGGTGAATGAAGTGGCAGGAAAATTGTGACATCTTCTGCTTGAAAATCCAAGAAAGCCTTTAAAAAAAAGTGAAGTTTAAAAGACATTAATTGGCATCAGACATTGAAGCAATCCAAAACCGGAAGACCTGATTCACGTTTTCTGAGGTCAACCTGGCGAACCATACTTGTGGTTAACATTGGGGTAAACATTTAAGTGAGAGACTTGTGGTCCCAATCATAAGATCATAATACTCGTCCGCAAGAGTACAAAAAAAATATTACTTAATGTAATTTAAATATCCCGATAAGTATAGCTACTTCCATAGTCCAATTTTTATATTTAGATTATCTGATAATCTCCTTCACTTTTGTCAAAATAAAAGTGTCACTGTCATTGGTCTCTTCAAAGATAAAAACTACTCCGTTAAAATTAATAATACCTAAAAATAAAAAATGAAGTTCCTCTTTAAATGTTGGCTATCAATTGAAATATTTTCACTAGATACAGATACTTGACTCGACATAATTGTGCTAAAGGGCAATCCTTTTTTAATGATAACAATATATACACACTTCAGCAGACAATATTTTTATCATCGTATCGTATTAAACCTCATTACTTCCGGCTCCGACGCCATCATATGCCTGTAATGCTATTGCCAGCGCTCGTATGTTAAGTATTTATAATATACATAATAGTCCTTTCAGAGTCTTTGACTATGATAACATCAAAAATTATTACTGACGTTAAGTTCTGAAAACTTAAAAATGAGTCAAGTGGGGATCTATATTATTAAAATATATCTACAACTAGACACAAAAATTATTAGATAATGGACGACTGATGAACTGAATGACTCAGTAGGCGGTTAAAACAAATTGTTATTACATATTTTATCTATACATATGTATGTACATAGATAATTTTAAGTTTTGTTTACCAAATTTTTTCCTACGTATGTATTTTTTTGGAATTTGTTTTTTTTTTTTGAAAAAAAAACGTTTATTCTTAAAGTTCAAAATAATTGCAATGATTGGTTTTTTGGGGGGTTCTCTGACAAAATTGGTTTTGACACATTTTTTTCAGACTTTTTTGACATTTTTTTTTACAATTTAGATAGGCATAATTCTTCTACCATTTTTTTAAAAGAAAGAGCATCTTTTTGTACAATACCTTTTTAAAAGAAAATTTCAATTTGGTAGGTACACTGACACATTTTATTTTACTATTTTTTTTTGTTGACAATTTTTAAATTTTGCATAGTGCATTTTGTTTAATTTTTTTGAAAACTCCTTGGAAACCGAAAAATACTTTATCAAAAAAAAAGTTTACAATGGCACCTGTCTGGCTATTGTACTTTTCTTAAGGGGAGCAACGGAGTAGTGTCACTGACATTCTTTCACAAAACAATTTTTTTGACGATTTTTTCTTACAAATATATTTTTTGGCCAATTTTCTTACAGAATTTCTTTGGCCTTTTTTTCAAGCATTTTCTTTTTAATGTCAAAAAATTTTTTGGACAAAGCTTTTATTTCACAACTTGACAATATTTTTTTTGAACATAGAACATAGAAAAAAAAATTTGTTTTAGTTTGTAACTAAAAATTATAATCGTCAAAAATTTTGTGTCTCAATTTTGTTTTATTTTTATTTTGGTATTTAGTAATTCATTTTTATTTTAAATATTAAATTATTTAAATTTATATATTAAATATTAAATCTGATTGAACCGCAAAATATAGTTTTTTATATATACCCTTAGCGGAGCAATAAAGTTGCGTGAACACCTAAAAGTAAGTTGACTGTAGCTTCCTGCAAACTAGTTACGCAATAAGAAATCACAGTGTTACCAGTTGAAAATATGTATCTCAGTTCTTATTTTCAGTTGGAAATACAGGATGGCGCACGAATTGTTCTAAAATAAGAAATTCAAATTACTTTTTTTTAATCAATGTATTTCCTTTTTTTATTGGCTAGAAAATTAAATATTATTTTAAATAGGTAATTAATTGTTTTTAAAGTGATAGATCACAAAAAATATCTCCACGCTCATCCAAGCATATGCGGCACCTGATCAGCAAATTGTTCATTGCACCCTGAAAGGTTACAGTCACCTCAATTATTGTCTTCATGGACTGTTTCAGCAAATTCTCAGGTTTCGTTTTGTACACCTTTTTTCATTAAAAAAAATAAGCCGAGTACTCACACAAAAAACAAATTATTACATTTTATTTTTGTAGCACGATTTGTGCACCACCCTGGATATAATCAATCCCATCCTTCGTCCTTAGTTATCTTCGAATCAAGAACCTGTGCTGTAACACTATTGTGATTAATAAAATCCTAACATTACTGTTCTGATTACAATCTTAACTCCTTAAAAAAGAGTTAATGGTATCGTCTCCTTTTTATCCATTTTATAATATTGTACAAACTTTCCTAATGTATTAAAGTGTCAAGGTTGTTCTCGTAAACAACACCAAGTGTAATCAGCAAAATTATCATTAAACATTGTATTAGCTGCCAAAAGCTGAGATTTTGATATGCAATTAAAATAATGATTTATCAAGTAAGATTGATAGTGTCGGGAAAAAAAATATGTACACAATCTATTTATCAGGTGAAGTTGATTAATTACAGCCATATTATCAGTTTAAAGAAGTTTGAGAAGAACTTCCTAAAAAATTACAAGGTGACAAAAAAAACCCACAATTATATTTTTAGAGAACAAGGAAATGATATAATTAAGTGCTTAAATTAAATTTGGATTAAAAATTCTTCTCATTTATTATAACGATGTCAGTTAGGTATAAAACACTTAAGGTGTCAATCAAGTTTTAAAAGGTGTCAGTGTTTCATTCTTTTGTCAACTGCTGTTTTGCAATTAATTTCCCAATAAATCATGGAAGAATCTTTCCTTTAATTTTTACTTAAGGTAGCTCTTAAATTTTCCCAAATGACAAACTCAAATGTCAAATTCTCCTAATCAAACAATTTTCAATTTCAACAAAATAAAAAAATAAAATTTACTTTGCTTTGAAAATTTATCGAAATGCCTCAACAAAACGGTTTCATATTATTTTTCAGCTGACATAAAACTTCTCACTCGTAAAATGTCATTCTTTGATCCATTGTCATTGAAAGTGGCGCTGAAGGATGTGGTCTGCTATTTGTCTCTCTTGGAAGCTGGACGGCCGGAGGACAAACTTGAATGTAAGTTGAACTGTTTTTTTGCCTTTGCCTACTTATAGCAACGAAGCAGCTATAAAACATGTCCTCTATCCACACGTACCTATTTTTGGTTTGTGTTGTTGAGGAATAGTTTTTTTTTTTTATTTTCTTGCTTTTGTTCCTTTTTACGGGAAAAGTTAAATGAATTTTCGCACATCTCCACTCGACACGACTGGCACGTCCTTTGCAAAAGGATCTGCTCTCTGTGGCGTTAGTGATGCTGCTTTGGTGAATGTATAGCTTAGTGATTGGGTTTTGAAAATTTGTTTTTTGTTTTGTATTTCTCTTTTGTTCTCTTTCCCAGTTATGTTCCGATTGTACGACACAGATGGCAATGGTGTATTGGATACTGCGGAAATGGATGCCATTGTAAGCCAAATGATGTCCGTGGCAGAATATCTCGGATGGGATGTTAGTGAATTGAGACCGGTAAGTGTTCTGGCTAGTTTATTTAGATATAAAAATATATGTGAAGCCTCAAACGAAGTTTTTGAATTTTTCCTTTGGTCTACCGCATACATAGATGTTTTAAATTAGAATTCTTTTTTTGTGTACCAAGGTAGAATATGCACCAAAAGTTTGTTTTGCTTTAAATCAATTACATTTTTGTTTAGGTTTTTTTTTGTTTCTTTCGCTCAAAACTTTTTCCATTTATTTGAATTTTAGGTCAAGAGACCTTGTTAATTGGTGTTCAGAAGCGCATAATTTATAATATATATCGAATCTTAATAATTATTTGTAGGTGTACCTAAAACAAGGTGGTAACTAATTACGTAGAATTGTCTAATCGTGTTAACTGGGTCAAAATCATCAGTCAGTATGGTGTGAGTTGAAAGATATAAATAGGGCTGGAGTCTCATAATTCTGCCTGGGTCAAAATTCTTTTTTCTTAATTCTGCTCTCAAAATGCTGGTTTCAAAATCGTCCGATCTAATTTGGCACCGCTAGCTATTTCGCTTGGTTGTTTATATGGCCAGCACTAGAATTGTTTTAACTTATGTCCTATTATCCTGCAACTTACGCTGTCAAACTTCAAATGTACATTATGTTATTATGTATGTTCAGTATTGTTTTATGTGCAAGGTAAATACGTAGTATTTTAGTTTTTGAGAAAATTAAATATTGCACAAACTATTCTTTACTTTTATCCAAATAAAAACACTATATTTGCATTTCACTAAGAATTGATAAGAACAGTAAATTTTGAAAGCGAAATCACTACTTAATAAGGTATAAATTTGAAAAATATTCAGTCCAACTTGTTTCAACATTCTTTTTTGAAATATTTACTTTAAAAATATATGTTTCTCAAATTATTAATGAAAAAAACTGGATTTAGAAACGACACAAAAAACTGGGTTTCTGGCCTTACAAAAATTATTCCACCTTATTGTGCAACTTTCCTCTGTTTTTTTTTTTTTGACGATTATGTTTTTGACAATTTTTTTGTGAACATATTTTACTCACCAAATTTTTTCCGGGTTGGGGTATGTAGCAAAATACTATATTCAAGTTTTTTTAAGAAAATTCAACGTGTGTTTTGAAAAACGTTGGATAATTTTTTTTTTTTTTTAACATTTCTTTTGAGTGTATATTACTAAATATTAAGAATTTGTACTTCATTGCTTTTTTAAATAGGTACCTACTTAAAAATTTATATATGAAAAAAAAATATTTTTTGAAAAAAACCGCTATAATGATTTTTATTTTCAAAAATTTGTGTTTTTATTGCATACGATGGCATCTTAGTTTTAA